>CM062808.1:711497150-714271368 GCA_031772625.1 Pinus tabuliformis
AAGAAGGAACAAGAATAAACATAAGGTTTATTCATTAAGAAATTGTTGCCACATAAATTATAATAAGAATAAATACATAGTAATACATGGAAGATAATGCTCGTCATTAGAGGACTTATCTCCATGATTCATGTATCTATTACTTAATACAGATTATCAATGGGTTTTAAGTTGAGACATTAAGTTTGGAAGTATGGACCAAGTGGGAGAATGTTAAGCTCCATTAAGTTCTTTACCAACTGCTGCCTACAATTGTGGAATCCAACTGCAGTCTTTCCTTAATTTTTGGAAACCAACTGCAGTAATTTCCTTAAATTAAGGAAATCAACTGCAGTTAATTAATTTTCTTGTTGGGAGCTTCTGAAGTGGTCCATTACTCCATCTGGAGTTCTCTACCTTGATCTGTGAAACACCTGACACATAGCCATCAGAAGCTTGATGGAAGCTTGGCTATAAATTTATCTGTTTGGTCCCCAAGTTTGCATCTCAATCCCCTTCAGTTTTTACACCATCTAGCTGAGAGAACTGAGCTTGGAAGTGCCTTCAGACTTTCTGTATTTTTTTCTTTTTCCTGGATAGAAGCTGGAGCGTTGTTTTCAGTAAAGAAGCAAGTGGACTGTGGTTTGCATCAAGAACATCACCAATGGCTGGAGGTAATTTATATTTCTGGGCAATAAGTTTTAACGATTCTTTGAGCTTTTCCGCATATAGAATCGCTGTTGAAATTTTATTTTATCACGCTGAACCATGAGTTCATCAGAACGCTGATGTTCGGAGCGTATCCCAAAAGTGGTTCCCATGTTATCTTCACCAAGTTCTGTATATCATGTTCAGATAATTCCGCAAATATCCACTTACCTACTAAGGCCCTCTTCTGCAATCTTGATACTCTTTCCCATAGTACGTCATGACTGAAGCTAAGGTTTTTTTTCATAGAGTCCGAATGGACGGGTTTTCGATGAAGCCGACGACCCTTTCTATGTCCAAAAGCGGCACCAATGGGAACATATGGAAATTTAGAAGCGAGGGTCCGCGTGTCTTGGAGGAGAGGCAGTCTAGCATGCAAAGATTCTCCATTCAACACTTCCCCGCAGTTAGGCAGCTTATACCTCAACAACAATCGTAGCTTGTACAAACGCCTCATGGAAATACACATCAACTTCAAGTGGATCCTTGTTGGCATCCATCAGAAATGAGAGACCAGAGTGGATGGACGAGAAATAAATGACTCCCACCATCCAATGATTCACCCGAATATAAAATGTTAGAGCGGATTTTACGAAATATACACTATCCACCCGATAATCCCGCCTTTAATCCCCATCCATTGCAAAGAACGCTTTTACACAACGCTTTGGTTGCAACGAACTATTTTAATAATCCCATACTATTACCCTTTCATCTTCTTGGAGCATGGCTATTATGATGTGCTTTTGCTTTTGACACACTCACATTTATTAATTTATGTGTGTTTGTTTCAAATTTGTTTCTGAAAATACATACAATAATTCTTGCTTCATAACAAGGTTTGCAAAAGACGTAGATACACCCAATCATTATTCATGATCTAATTTGACAATGACTTTAAAGTTTATATTAACGAAATTATATAAGCTTTATGATAATGGTTAAAATATTCATTAAATCAGAAATATTTATTAAATACTTAAATCAAAACTATTTATTAAATTATAAATGATGTACTGATATAACTAAATTATTATAAATGACTCAAAAACTTAAAATTGAAACATGGATGTAGTCAATTACTTATAAATTTAAATAACTTATCATTAATGATAATTACTTACAAATTTAAATTACTTATAATAGTTTACTATAAATTATTCACAAACTTAAGATATTATAAATTATTGGAATATAAAATTAACTATATGACACTATAAATTAATTTATGCACTCAAATAAACGGAATCTGGCTCCTCAAATTTAGACATAAACCCAAAATATGAAGTATCAAATTGAGATTCTACTACAATCTATATATTGTTCTATTCATGGCTGGTTGTCTTCTTTTTTTGGTTTTCCTCTTCTCTATTTATTTAATTAGATGGCAAACACGTCATTCTTTTTTTTCTCTCGTTTCTCTATTCTTTGTTTAATGAAAAACACAATTGTAACATCCCAATTTTATTTTTACTTGATTTTACATTGAAGAGGCCTTGGTAAAAGCCTAGCGAAACATTTTATCCATAAAATTGGATAATATTTAGAAGTCACAAGAGACCTCTAAATGAAAATTTTCTATTCCATACATATATAGACAATTATTATTTCCTCTTTTCAAAAATAAAGAAAAAAAATCTAGGGGAAAGGAGAAAGGGAAGAGAAATAATGAAATGAGAGAAAGAAAGAAGCAACAACCTAGATGGTTGGGCAGGGAGCTGCTAAGGGTATTCTTGAGCCGGGAGCTGCTAAGGGTACTTTTGAGCCGAAATGTGAGCAGATGGAAGCTTTGTTATAGACTTGTGAGTCTGAAGAGTTTATTGGCTAGATTGTGGGGTCTTGATGCCATAAACCAAAAACAGATTGTGTTGAATACTATCTATTAATTGGGTTGACGACAGAAAGGGCTCGTTGGCGTTTAGGGCCTCAGGTTGGCGGTTTGGGTCAAGGGAGGGTAGCTTGACGCTGGGTCATTGGGTACACAAATAGTAGTTCCAAATTTCCTAGCGGCAGGCAGGTTAATTAGGATTCCTAATCTAAGGTCTCACTCTGGAATCAAAGTGAGAGGGAATATTGGACGTAATTGCCATACCCAAAAGTTTGGAGGAGAAGTCCCGCATTCAGAATAAAGATAAAGAGAATATTTTTTCCTTTACACTGTTGTGTTAAAAACTGATAATTTATTTATTATTATTTTTTTTGGGGTAAGAAAAGGAACTTGAATATAGAAGTCGTTGAATGAGAAATATAGATATACATCATTTTTCTAAATGACAAGTGTGTAGTGTAAACTGTAAGCTTATATGGTTACTGTGTGCATCTAATAAGAATATAGTAATGTGGGTATTTACTAGTACATAGTAATGTGGGTATTTACTAGTACAAGTGGAAGAATATTTTAAGTGACTTTTTAAAACGAATTGTTACATGACCGAACGTTGTCATAACTATGAATGAAGCTTATGATAAATGTTCTTTTTAAAAGAAAAGTAATGGTCTGGTTAGTTACTCAGTGAAACTTTGTTCACTGGCGGAACGATCCTTACTCAACCATGGGCTGGAACATGTTCCAACAAGAGGTCAGGCATGTTAACCTTGGGCCAAGAAAACTGAGGGTAAAAAAACAGTGCATAACTTTTGCGAGTTAGTTATGACTTGACAAAACTAAAATTTGAAAATCATAGAACCCAAACAAAAAAAAAATAAAAGAACAAACTTATTACGACTAGCATATACCTTTATATTCAACAACTAAATAACGAGACGAAATTAAATTTTAGTGTTAATCCCTTTTGTACAAACAATATAAATATACATGAACAACTAAGACAAGGTGAGCGGCCGGTTGAGTTCCTGGACAATCGATAGTGACTAGTCACCTGGAACCAATTCGAAGCTGCTAGTTCATCCACACAATTTTAATGTTCAGACCTGTGTAGGCCGCAAATATTATTAACTGGACAATCTCAATGACCAGAATTTCTTAAAAGAACAACCAGAAGACAAGAACACAATTTATAAAGGCATAAATATTTAATTGGTGGTTGTAGCCTTGTATTAACCATTCAGTAAGTCCTTCACAGCTTTTTTCATAAATGTGCATACAGTGAAGTGAAGTGAAAAATTATAGAATTTATCAAAACCCCATGGTCCAACACTTTCAAAACATTATATGATAGAAGGAAAATTTGAATTTTCCTGCTATGTTTACTTCCATGAATTTGTAATGGTAAGAATACCAAGAACTCTATAGAAATATGATTATTTAGCTGGTTAATTATTACAATCATATAAAGACATTCATTAACATATATGAAGAGATACTACACCATCTATATGTAAAAAATCTATTCTGAAAACAAATTCAAATGTACTTGTTTGGCCTCATTATACATTCATTTGGCCATTAGTTTTCTTGAATAAGCTTACAATATTTATAATAACATATACAAACAAAATAAATTTTTCTAGATCCATAAATCAATCCACAAAGCTTTTCAAGGTAGACTAGCTTTTGCATTATTGAAAAAATTTAGCCTACCCATAGTTTTTCAAAGTCCTAAAGCACCCCAATAGTTTCTAATATTTCTAAACTTTTTTTATCCTAACAACTTGTTAATTGATACCAAGATTTTTTTTCCTACAACCTCTCATGATTTATTTCCTAAATTTTTCATGCCTTAAAAGACATATTTTCTTCTTAAAAATCTTATCTACTAAATATTATCTCTATCTATAGTTTGTTAAGAAATAAATAAATTAAAATTATTTACAATAAGGAAATAAAATTCCTTTTCCATGTTAAGACCCGGTTTGGAGTTTTGTCTCCAAAAAGCTTGATGACTTGGAAGCTCTAATGCTCCTGCATCAGAATCCCAAGGTAGAAAAATTTCATGGTCTCCTGACCATAGGTTGTTGCTGGCATCCTCTTGGATCCCATACATAGTTTTGTTGTTGATCATCGACTTTGCCATGTTGTTGTACTATTGCTGCTACATCTTGAATTCCAGTATAATTTTTCTCTTTCCTTCCTTGCGGAAAACGAATTAGTTTCACCACGTTGTTGCTCAGTATTTCAAGTGAAAATTTTCTAGCAATGGAAACAAACAAAATATAAAACCATCCAAGCATTCTTTCAGCCTCATTCCATGATTGTGAAGTTGCTCTTTGAACTCTCTGTCTCACTTCAATATGTTGATTGAGCTCTGTCTCCATGCTACTAGAAAACTCTTCCTCCTTTGACTTTGTTGCATCCTCATTCACAACAAATTTTGCAAGTTTTTCACCCTCGGTTTCTATTCCACTTACATTAATTTGAAAACTGATAATCACTTATGTCACACTTGCATGCACAAAATCAATGTGAAGACTAAAAGTTGTCTATGCCTTTGGCTCATCATTCCTTATGAGCATCCCATTCAAGTATTTCTCCTCCTCTCTACTGAGAATAAAATTTGAACTTTGTTCTCCTCTATCTTCCTCTTTCTTCATGACAACTTCAAAGGGTTGTTCATCATCAATAACACCTACAACCATAAACAAACCATCAGGAAAAACATAAGGCTTTTCAGCCTCATTTGATGTCTCAAACATCAAATCTCCACCAACATTGCTATCTTCTCCATGGATTTCTCCTTGCTCAGGTTCACCTCTATGAATTGTCTCCTCACACTCAGTAGCTTTGAGTTCTTCCTTCAATCTGTGTCTCAGTTTCTATCTCTGCTTCTTGGCCCATAATCTTTCAATAAGCCATTTAACCTTTTTCCTCAGGTTCCACCCATACTTTTGGCTCTCCTCATTATGTTGTAGCAACTTTGTAAGCACATTCAACTATGCTTTTATCTCAACAAGTTCCCTCTCGTATTCTTCATCACTCATTTTCCTTATGCCAACTGATTTGGCATCTCTATGGCTTCCCTATGAATTCTTCAAATGACTTCCAGTAATTATCTTCATCATTCCCTCTTCCTCTCTGATCTTTTCGCTGCCCACTATGAATCGCAAATAACCTTTACGGTAATAGGTCTCCTTCGTGTTACACACACCTCACCAAGCTATCTCCTAGAAGCTTGGACTGTTGAACCTTCTTGGCTGCCTTCTTTGGAACCCATTTCGAGAACTCCTTGTTCTTCAGGTTTCTGCAGCCACTCTTTTTCCTTCATCACAACTATGCTAGTTGTTAGAATTCTCACCACATCTTCCTTCTCAATTGCTGCTACCTGTCATCAATATCCACAAATTATAAAAAACAAAAAATCAATTTACTTGTCACTATATTAATTGCGTTGTATTTTTTTCTCCATAATGTTGCAGAAAAGTCTTATGTTGTCTCCAGATCTCGTGCTCTAATGCCACTTGATGCAGGAAAATTTGACTTCTCCTGTTATGTTCACTTCCATGAGCTTGCAATCTTAAGAATACCAAGAACTCTACAGAAATCTGATTACTCAACCAGTTAATTATTATAATCATATAAAGATATTCATTAACATATATGAAGAGATACTATGCAATCCATAAGCATGTGAAAATTCCATTCTAAAACCGGATTCATATGTATGTGTTTGGCCTGATTATATATTCATTTGACCATTAGTTTTCCCCTTTAGGCGTACAATATTTCTAATAAAATATACAAACAAAATAATTTTTCCTAAATCCATAAATCAATCCAAAAATCACTCATAGATAGACTCACTTTTGTCTTATTAACAAAATTATCAATAGCTTTTCTAAATCCTAAAAGCAGGTCCCAATAGTTTCTAAAATTTCTAAACTTTTTCTTATCGTAACAACTTGTTAATTGCTACCAAGTTTTTTTCTCCTACAACCTCTCATTATTTATTTCCTAATTTCTTCATGCTTTAAAAGACATATTTTTTCCTTAAAAAATTTATCTACTAAATCTTATCTCTATCTATAGTTTGTTAAGAAATAAATAAATTAAGATTATTTACAATAAGGAAATAAAATTCCTTTTTCATTTTAAAGTGAGGTTTGGAACTTTGTTTCGAAAAGACTTGATAACTTGGAAGCTCTAATGGTCATACATCATTATGCAAACGTAAATCATGTATTAATGCAACATGCGAACTGAAACCCTATCGGTTGTCAAAGGAAAGAATGGTAGCCAAGGCCAAACTATAGTTAACTCTTCGAGCTCAGAATGAGAGTTCTGGAAGAACAACATGAACTCGTAAAGATAAAAAAGAAAATTAAAATGCTAGTATGGGCGCTATGCTGAAGGTAATTAGAATGGAGAACCCTTCAACGAGATAGGTAGGTCATACCTATCTAATATTTTTCTTATGCAAGATTTTATTTTAGTTAACCATTACCCATATTAGTAAATTATCTTGTGTGGCATAGTATATTCGGGGGTGGTACATGGGGAAATATTATATAGTCAAAATATCTTAAAAATACCGATTTTACTATCTGGATGAGACTTGGTCAGATCGGGACCACTTTCGATTCTACAATCTGGCTCAGTTTTATTAAACTACATTGTTGTTTTCTTTCGCTACTGGCTTGGAAACTGGGCACCGAACATTGCATTACCATTGGCCTGGATGACATACTGGGTATTGATACTACTTCCAAATTATCTGAGGAACTTGTTCATTGTCTTCATAGCCGCGGTATTTTCTTCTGGCAGCAGGTTATATCTTCATGGCAGGATTGCAGACCTATTTGGAAACAAGCTATGGAATTACAACTTGCCAGGTAGATGGGAAGCAAATGGGAACAAATTTGATCAAATCTACTGCTTGATGGAACATGATGTACTGTGGAACGAGACCAGATTTCCTAGAAGGGCAAAACAAAGGATGGAAATCACAAGGTGGCTGACACATACCTTACACTATGCTGTCAGGAGAATCCACAATCTGAGGTATGTTGGTTCTCACACTACTGGAAAACAAAATCTCCCATTAAGATTATACTTTTCCTTTGGTTGGTATGGAAAAATAAGAATCTCACATGGGAAAACCTCCAAAAGAGGCACTGGTATGGGCCAAGCTATTGTGTCATTTGTAGGGTTGAGTAGGAGCATAACATACATCTATTTTTATATTGTCCCAAGGTTGTCTTGCTCTGGAAAAAACTTGCTTCTCATATTGGATTCACATATCATCATTTTGACCATATCTCAGAATGTCTATCTGGTGGAGCAAACAACAATTTGCATGGCGCAATATACCACTATATTTTTCTTGGGAGGTCTGGAAATGGAGAAACAAAATCATCTTCAACAACCACCGGATTTCTGAACTGCAGGTTTTGGATAACATCAAACTGGCACTCACTACTGGTTCATATCTGCATACTAGTCCGAAGGTTTATTTTTGTAAATCCACCCCCATAGTGGTCTTCCCAACTGCCTATTTTGATGGAGCATCACAAAGACATATTTGCGGATGTGGTTTCTGGATTTCCTTCTCACCGGATCAGGAATACTAGATACATTAGGGGACTGGCCGCGACACAAACATTAAAGCTGAAGTAATGGCACTCTAGGGTTTACTTTGGTTCTCAAAATTTTTGAACATTCCAATATTACATATATACGGGGACTCTAAAATCCTCATTGACTATGTTCTGGGATGGGCACATATCTATCAATCCACTCTTCAAGGCTGGCTCTTCCAAGTACAACAACTCTAGACTCATTACCTGGGTTCATCTATTGAGAACATAGGAAGAGAGCATAACCATTTTGCAGACAGTCTCTCGAAAAGGGTGCTTCATGCTGAGGCGGAAGGACTGCACATCAAAATCAAGATGGAGGGATGCATTCTGGACGTCGGGGTGATGACTTTCTCTGGATAGAACTATTTCTTTGTAGGAATACTCATATGAAAATGCTGAACATTGTTAGGATACTGGACACATTATCAACCCAACTTGTGTTTTTGATTGTACACACTATTTTCCTATGCTTGGTTTGTTGTTTCACTAGTCTTCATTACGCCTGCACAATATTGATTATGGTAACCTATATTACTAGAATTGCAAGTATATTTTTGACTGGAACAAACGGATGATATTTGATGTATTTTATTACATCTATATGCTACCTCCATACCACATATGTTTGTAATATTTCTTTCAGATGAATATAGCACTTTTTTCATACTGAAAAAAAAAAAAAATTAGCTTGTTTAATATATAAACATATTGGTAAAAATTCGAGTCTCGTTAAAATCACACATTTACCATCTAGGTAATATACTCTATGGGCAAGACATATGTTAATTGTATTGGACTATGCGACCTTATATGATGTCCATGGCTAATATAGTTGCATTATGTTTCAATATAAATTAAAGACCTTGGTACAAGAGATTTTTTGAACCCTCTCGAAATGCTCCAACAGTGTGCCATTTGGAGTGATAACGTTTGAAATCGGGAGACTCTAAATCTATGGTTCTTAGGCTTAGGGTTTAATCGATGGTCCAAATCAGAGAAGGTGGTTATAGGGTAACCAGCCTCTAGACTTGACACAGCAAGTGCCTCATTCATTCATCTTCCAACTCCGAGGTTGGCTATGTGAACTCTGAAGGAATTCGTTGTTTCTATGGTTCTAGAACCATTCTTTCTCGTGCCAATTCGTCATTTGGTCAGATAAATTGGTAATCCAATTCTTGCAAAGTTTTTCCTTTATCAATTGTAAGGCTTTTAATGGCTTTCTCACATTTTTCCTTCAACATGTTAATAACAGTGATTTGATGCAATAGTTGGGGGTCTACGATGGTATTTGGGGTTGATACGTGGCATGCCGAGAGTTATTAATGTCTCTGTCACAACTATTTACTTCCATTTAATTCTTGGTTTAGCTAATGACATTACCATGAATTTGCCCATCCACAGGTGATTTTCTTTTACAACTCAGTTTGTTTCCATTATTCTTCTAGTTTTACTAGTAATTTCTTCTACTATTCTAAGTGGAATTTTTGTTCTAGGCATGCTGATGTAGTGGTCAAGCAAAGAGAGTACCTTCCAGGTAAACCCTTCTCTTAGTAGCTCATTTTTTCATATTTCCTTACATTTAGTTTGATTATTGAATTATTTGGCCTAACATTTCATGGTTTCTTGACAGGTACAACTACTCGTTGCAATCTTTGGCAATTTCCTTTGGATTGCTCGGTAGCTTGTTTCTAGGTTTGTTTTTCTAACAAATTGCCCTCTACTCCTCTCCAGGTGCGATTGGGAGTTTGCATACTAGGGTTTCATGTTTAGGGTTTTTTAATGAAATTCCATATTAAGTTAGGGTTTTGAGAGTTGCACTCTTCAGGGTTACTACCGTTTCAATCTATGTATATAATTTGCAATATTCTCAACTCATTTGGCCTATGGCCATTACTCTCATCGAGAGTTATACCAATTATTATTTTCGTACTCTGTGATTACAGTTTATATGTATTTATGTTTTATTTTAATAGTTAGAAGGAAGGTCTCGGTATCTTTTGTAATTATGGATTGATCTTTATTAATTTGGTTAAATTAAATATATATGCCTTTGGATATGATTCTCTATTAAATAATTTTTGTGCTAAACTCCAGCCTGAATCATATGAAGGTTGGAAGTTATGTTTGGCGAGGTAGAATCAAGAATATAGATTCTCTATTAAATAATTTTTGTATAAGTTGGAAGTTATATTTGGCAAGGTAGAATCAAGAATATGTATTCTCTATTAAATAATTTTTGTGTTAAACTCCAACCTGAATCATATGAAAGTTGGAAGTTAAGATTGGCGAGGTAGAATCAAGAATATGGAAGATTTTTTGATAAAGTTGGATTCTCTATTTTGATGGGGCATTCAAATGAAACTAGGGTGGTGGGAGGGATATATATGTTTTCTATTGAGATTAATGATGAAATGTATTAATGGAGTAACGGTTCAACAGAACCTTAGATTCGGAGTTTGTTCCTAATTTCTAGGGTGTTGTTTCAACTTCCCTAATTGTGTGTGAATTATATATTCTCATGTAACGATTGTAATCACAGAGCGTGTTCTGCAGAGTCAATCTCCAGGTTGTGTTCCACACCTATGAGCTGCCTAGATTCAATTCAATTAATTTGATTCTTCGATTTTTAACATGGTATCAAAGCTACATGGCCGAGAACTGTCTGTAACCCTGATTGGAGGGGTTATAGTGAAGGCTAGGAGGAATATCTATGTGTCCAGAAGGAAGATCTGGGAGGTGCGGTTCTTAAGGGCAATTGGGTGCCGATCAGTGTGTGATCTAGCACCATAGTCGTGTCGATCTAGTCCTACCTTACGTGTTTTTATTTTTCTCACCGACGCGACTCTACTGCAGTCAAATGGCGTCAAGTCTGTTTCTAATGCACTGTGCTTTATGCAGGAATGCAATCTGTAATCACCGCATTGCTCGCAATATTTTTATGTCAAAAATATCTGTTCTTGGAATCCGTTGGCAAAGTTTGTAGTAGACTTTCTAGAATTGTATGATACATTAATTGCAGATGAGCTTTTAAGACCATCCTTTGCTCAACATACGCGGCACTAATAGGGGAGAATATGAGTATCCAACTCGCTACTGATAAAAATTCAGCGTCGTGATTGTGGATGCACCTCAGTAGCTCGACAACTCTTCTCAGTGCCTGTAGAGACACGTTGTGGACCATTGCATCTGCAAAAAATTGGCAATCGAAATTGGAGTCAGAATCTGAGTCCCACGAAGATTCCCTGGCCTTCCCTCTCGTCATCTGCTCCATAGCCTTCCCTCTTTCCATCCTTGCATGGTTTAGAAATTAATCTAGAGAAAAAAACTTCGTGTCTTTCCCTAAAGCACAGGCACCTGAAGAATTGGAGGTGAACACTAACGCTGTGAATGAGGACCCAGCAGATGGCGCTGAAGCATAGGCGTGAATTTTTTAAATTAAAAGTTTTTTTTTCTTAATTTAATTCTTTAATTAAAAAAAGGGGGCTCATTATTTGATAAAGGGGGCAAATTTTTTAAAGAAGGAATTTGGAGTGATCTTTTAAAAAAAGGATCTGGGCTCAGTTTTAATTGAAGTTTTCATTGAAGTTTTCATTGAAAGAAAGGATCTAGCATTTGCAGTATTTTTTAAGATCTGGGGTTGTTTTTTTAAGTTGTTGGGATTGACCGTTTTTTTATTCAAGATGAATAATCAGTTAGCAGAAGCATACCTTAATGAGAATAACAAGCTGGATGGATCCAATTATTTTAATTGGAAATTTAAGTTGCAGAACCTGCTTGAGGGACACAATGCATGGGCAATTGTGACTAATGATGAGGTGAAGCCGAACGTGCTTGCAGGAGGAACAACAACAACAATCCAAGACTGGGATAAGCGAGAGACTAAGGTGAGAATGCTCCTAAAATTGTTGGTCAGAGATTGCATTATTCCCCATATTCGTGATTGCAAGTCTGTACCAGAAATATCGAAGATGCTCAAAGATCTCTATGAGATCAAGAACACCAATTGATTTTTGTTCTTGAAGAGCAAGATTCTCTCCATCGAGATGGAGGAGAATGAGACAGTTGTAGCATTTATTTCGCAGATCAAGGAGCTCAAGAACAATCTAGGTGACATCGGTGAAGTTGTGTCAGATACCGAGTTTGTCACAATTACCTTGAATGGTATGACTGGCGAGTATCAGAGATTCATCACTCGCTTGAATGCTAGAGAAAAATTCGCCATGTTTGCAAAATTGACAAGGATCCTCATGCAAGAGGAGGAAAGGCGGCTGACTCATAAACCTCAGAGTTCAGATTTGGCCTTAATGGTGAGGAAGAAGCCATTACGAGGAAATCCAAATGCAGCACAGAAGAGCAGTGCAACCCCACAGAGAAATATGCCCCCACCTTAAGGTACATCTCTCAATAGAAATGAATTTGTGACAAAATGTTTTTATTGTGGTAGAACCAACCATATATCCAGATATTTCATGAAGAAGAAGTCCGATGAAGGCCAACAAAGACGTAAAAACCATGCAGGTCATTTTTCTAATGAGGAACAAAGTCAGAACCTCAGACTGTTCGTATCTAACTTTGCGTTTTCAGATAAGGATGATGAAGCAAATACCTAGTTTATGGACTCAGGTGGATCCACCGACATGAAAGGGAATAGACAATTGCTTGAAGACTTCGAAGAGACCAATAGTGGAGAAAACATCTATCTTGGTGATGATAGAGGGTACCAAATCAAAGGTTATGGTAATATTCATGTTGTTTTGCCTGATGGAAATATTAGACATATTCATAATGTAATGTATGTACCCGGGATAAAAAATAATCTGATCTCTGTCTCTACGATAACTGATCAGAATCTCAAGGTAGAATTTTATAAATCATATTGTGTTATTAAAGACCTGTTGGATCGTATGAAGCCTATTGCATCAGGTATTTGTGTGGGAGGATTGTACAAGCTAAATGTCAAAAGCGCACCACATTAGGCATTGACATCATCTTCCATGACTACAGTGGACTTATGGCATCAGAGGTTCAGCCATATTAACTTCAATGATCTGTTGCTATTACAAAAAAAAAGTATGGTTGAAGGTCTCCCTCTTTTAAAGCTTGTCCATATTGATTATGATGCATGTGCACTTGGAAAGATGCATAGGGATGAGTTTCCTGTGAATGGTGATAAAAGGATGAGAGATATACTCGAGCTGGTACATACAGATTTATGCGAGCCTATGCAAACAAGTTCATTAGGTGGTGCGTATTATTTTTTACTCTTTATTGATGACTGTACTAGGTTTACTTGGGTGTATTTCCTAAGGAAGAAGAGCCACACTTTTGAATACTTCAAGGAGTTCTGAAGAATGGTTGAAAAACAAACACGTAAATGCATCAAGATTCTCTGCTCAGCTCAAAGGGGAAAGTATAAGAAATATTGTGTCCTCAAATACTGCAAAGATCATGGGATGCAACAACAGTTTACAGTGCCCCACACTCCTCAACAGATTGAGGTTGCGGAGAGGAAGAACATAACCCTTGTGGAGTGTTCTCGTAATATGTTAAAAGGTAAGAATCTTTCTAATGGTTTTTGGGCCGAAGAAATTAATACTGCAGTATATATAACGAATAGGAGTGCAACAAGAAGTTTAGATTTCAAAACTCCTTTTGAAGCTTTATTTGGCTATAAGCCTGTAGTTAAGAATTTGAGAGTTTTTGGTTCTAAAGCCTCTACTCATGTCCCAAAGGAAGATGGAAAGAAACTATATTCAAAGGCCATCAAATGTATTTTTGTTGGGTATTGTACAAAATTTAAGTCTTACAAACTGTTTAACCCCTCTACTCATAAAGTTTTTGCGAGCAAAGATGTAGTGTTTCATGAGTAGGTTAATGATGGAAGCCATGAGAGTGCTAATGAAGAATGCCACCTGCCCTTGTTGGTGGAAGAAGGAAGTGGTGAATTAGGTGACAGCAACGAGCAAAAGTAGCAAGGGAAAGAAGATGATGTAACTGTCAAGCCAAGACCACAAAAGGATGACCAGACAAGGTTTGAGCTACCCCACCACTCAGGAGATTAGGTAGGAATCTTCAGTTGCCAGCAAGATATAGGGAAAATGCTTTTATAACTAGCATGATGAATGTTGTTGAACCCTCTAGTTATAAAGAAGTCAGTCAATATAGTGAATGGAGGGCTGTTATGGAAGAGGAATATGAGTCAATTCTCAAAAATAAAACTTGGGATTTAGTTAATCTACCTAAAGGCAAACAACCCATAAGATGCAAATGGATATATAAGCCTAAATTTAAAGCAGATAGGAGCATAGATAAATATAAAGCTAGGCTGGTTGCAAAGGGGTATTCACAGCAAGAAGGCATAGATTATGATGAAACATTTGCCCCTGTAGCTAAACTAATCATAATCAGAATGATAATATCTTTAGCTACCAAACACCACTGGATGATTCACGAGCTAGATGTTAAATCTGCATTTTTAAATGGGGACTTAAAAGAAAAATTCTACTTAGTTCAACCTAAGGGGTTTGTCAAATAGGGTAAAGAACATTTAGTCTGCAGGTTGAAGAAAGCGTTGTATGGACTAAAACAGGCACCCAGGACATGGTATGACAAAATTGATTCATTTTTCCTGCAGCAAGGTTATAAAAGAAGTAAAAATGACCTGAATCTTTGTACTGTGTTTGATGAAGAGGGAATGATGGTTTTGATCTCTTTATATGTAGATGATCTAACCGGTACAAGGAATGCTGATAATCCCATTAAAAAAATCAAGGAGAAGATGTCACAAGTCTTTGAGATGAAAGACCTTGGAGAGCTACATTACTATTTGGGTCTGGAAGTTTTGAGGGATTCTGGACAAACTTTTCTGTCACAGAGTAAGTATGTTAGGAGCTTACTAGAAAAGTTTAGAATGGATTAGTGAAATGCTGTAGCAGTACCTTTACAGTAGAATATAAAAGTTCAGAATGATGATGGATCTAAGGAGGCAGATGCGACTTTGTATAGACAGTTTGTTGGGAGTCTAATCTAATTGATTAGAACTAGGCTAGATTTGGCTTATGCAGTCAGTGCATTGAGCGAATTTATGTCAAAGCCCCTTGAGAGCCATTGGGTTGCAGCAACAGGTGTTTTAAGGTATCTTTAAGGAACCTTAAATTTTGGTATTGTTTATACTGATTCATGTGATGTTAAATTGATAGGTTTTTCAGACTCCGATTGGGCTAGAAATGTAGATGACAGACAATGCATAGCAGGCTATTCATTTAGCATTGGATCTTGGGTCATTACATGGAGCAACAAAAAGTAGAGCACACTATCCTTATCTTCTGTGGAAGCTCAATATCAAGTTATGTGTGCAACAACATGTGAAGTAGTTTGGTTGAGAAGAGTTCTCCTTGATGCTGGAGAAGAACAAAAGGTTGCAACATTAATCAAATGTAACAACCAGAGCTCCATAAAACTAGAAAATAATCCAGTGTTTCATAAGAACACAAAGCATATCAATACACAGTTTCATTTTGTCAGGGAGAAAGTTCAGTCAAAAGAAATCCATATTGAGTATTGTAATAGTTGTGACAATGCTACTGATATTTTTACCAAACCTCTTGGTAGAATCAAGTTTGAATTGTTTAGGGAAGTGTTAGGCATATGCGTGAAGCCATTTCTCCATTAAGGGGGTGTGTTGAGATTAATGATGAAATGTATTAATGGAGTGAGGGTTCAACCGAACCTTAGATTAGGATTTTGTTCCTGATTTCTAGGTTGTTGTTTCAACTTCCCTAATTGTGTGTGAATTATATATTTTTCATGTAATGATTGTAATCATAGAGTGTGTTCTGTAGAGGCAGTCTCCAGGTGGTGTTACACACCTGTGAGCTGCCCAAGTTCAATTCAATTAATTTGATTCTTCTGTTTTTAACATTTTCTACCAAGAAATTTTGTTAGACAAACAACATTAGGTATTTTTTTAGAAAAAGAACATGAGATGGACACACTTATGGTTATGAGAGATCCACTCTCGCATCATTTTTTCCAAGATTACCTCCTGAAGTATAAATATTTAGATAACATCATTAAAAACCTAAAATAACAAAATCATGCTGAATAGAAAAATTGCTCATGAACTCCAACTCAAATATAGTGAATATGATGTTTTATAAAATGAGGAAATTAACTTTATTTAATAAACTGCCAATACTACTCAACGTATGAACTTTGTAAATTTTAAATACACACAAATCTCAGGCTACTTCAAATCAACTTGGGACAAGAACAAAATGTCTATTTTTTCAGTGTGACAAGCAATTGCTTGCATTATTTTATTCATATTCATATTCATAAATAAGCACATGTACACATATTTGAGTAGATCCTGGTACACACGAGCATGCTCAATTTATAGGGAAGTAGCTATTGGAGAATGTAGGTTCCTGAATTAACTATGGAATATATACTACGGGTGGTTAGGGACGACAATAGTGGGATTATAAGGCTTTTCATTTGCCTGGGGTGTTGTGGGAATGGTTGGAATTAGTAGAGGGGGCAACACTAGTTGAAGGAGTGTGGGTATCGTTGGAAGAGTTGGAGGGGGAGCAATTCTCGGGGTATTGTGGGAAGAACCGGAGGGGATAGGATTGATGGGGGTGTTGTGGGTATCGTTGGATTGAGAGGAGGGGTCAACACTGTCGAGGGAATTGTGGGTATCGTTGGAGTCACCGGAGGAGGCAGCAATGCCAGAGGGACCGTGGGTATTGTTGGGTTGCACTGTCGATGGAGGTGTGGCTAATATAGTTGGAAAGGGAGAGGGAAGTACTGGCAGAGGGACTATGGGTATTGTTGGCACCGGAGGGGCCTACACTGCTAGGGGTGCCAAAATAACCTGTGGTGGACAACCAAGAGTTCTTGGAAGTGTTGGAATTATTGGGGATGATCCTATGAATGGAATGGGCAGAATGTTTGGAATGAGGGGAATGCCCCCTATGCCTACACTTTCCAGCAATTGTGATCGCCCATTGCCTTTTGTAGTAGCAGCAGGAGGCGGCGGAATAACACATGCCATATTGACTACCTTCTCTTTCCTTCCCCAATTAGTATTGCTATTCTTTGATGAAATATTGATGGAGTAAGCGCAGGTGGAGGTGAGCAAGAGAATCTCAACGAATGCGGCAACAACTTGCACTTTGGTCGACGATTGCATTCTCACAGAAATGCAAGATGAAGTGAACTTGGGTGTTTGAATGTAGCACTACTATATCCTCCTTTTTATAGTAGTTGATACCCAATGTCTCTCCACACAACAAAACATGCATAGCCCATAGTGCAGGGCATTTAACTTTTCCATCATGACACGATATGATTTAATGCAGAGGGCTCTCTCACATTGTCGCCAATTAAAATATTGATGTGTGAAGAAGTGGAAAAGGACCTACGTTATGCGCAAATGAAATAGTAACAAGAGTAGGCTTTTTTTTGCTTTTTTCTTTTGATTTTAAGCAAGAAAAAAGCGATATATATATTCATAATAGGGTCAAATTACATATAGGGTGATACCAAAGATTCCATATTAGGTACGTGCCTGATTTCCCATTATTTTACTGTCATTCCAGCCAGGTAGATGCATGGCTCCCTGTCCATAGACGTGTCCTCTATATGGACTTAGTCTTTCCATATATATCTTTTCGGGTAAATTCTATAATTTTCTCTCGGCCTCTCATTCTGTGTCGTCTTATTCCATCTACCAGTGTTAGACTCTCCTACCCGGCTGTCACCTTATACATCCTTCAAGATTATAGTAATAGTTTGGTCATCCAGCCTCTTTGATTCTCTATGGTCTTCGGTCCCCGTTTAACTTATCACGGGTTATTGTTGCATCTGTTGAATGGTTCATGGTGCTCTTCACTCGGAGAACGCTCCAAGTTCAAGTCAGTCTATATACTGGTCCCCATATTATTTTCTATTAACACAATTTTCTCTAGTTATATAAGGATTATATGCTGGTAAATTAAGTTTGTTGTGGATTATAGTTAATCTATAATATTGGGATGACACGACAATTTTACTATGATCTATGACCGATGAATGCTTTTCCTCTCTCACCATTCCCTTGGGTTTTCTTTGTTCACTCATCATTTTAGCTACCCATGTCATGGTCCTTTACTTTTGGTTGGTCGTGGATATCCAATTACAACCTTAAGAACTATTTCGTCATTTCCAAACCCTGTTTTGATATCCGCTTCAGGGTTGGTCATTGGTGGTGCATATACGAAATATACTGCTGCTGCATTAGATGCCCTAATGTATCTTCCTTATGGTGTTTTCTAAGAGCAAAGATCGATCTCTAGTTTTTACGATGTTGATTTTTCTCATTTGAAAATTTTTCGTTTGTCTGGCTGGCCATGACATCATGATCGCTGCATCTCCTTATTTTTTCCATAATTGAATGCCGTCACATATCTTCCTTTATTGATTCTTCATCTTTCCATTTGCCTATCCGTAGACCATCTCACATGACTGATGGAAGTTTTTTCTAGCCTATTCTCAGAGGGGAAGGTTATGGGGAATGGGCATTATTATCCATAGTTCATCATTCCTTATTCCTTCTGGGTATCGTACCATTGTTGGGCTCAGTGATCTTTATTGTGTGGGATATTCCACCTAACCTTTCCCCTAAATATTAATCCATGAGATCCTACGACTGTCAGGAAATCCATTGGGATTCCCATTTCTGACTCTGTGTAGTCAGGTTTAAAAACTGCATGGATTTCGTCACTAATCAATCTGCCGAGTCAGCCATGGTTCGGGCCACATTGGAAGCTAAAAAGGCCCTTGCCAGATAGGCACCAATATCTATCTGGAAAGCTACGTTGGACGCTGACATCATCATTCCATCCATATCCGAACAATCTCCTTGGGGTGATGGGATGGCATATCATCCGAGACGTAAACAATATAGGCTTGTTAAAACCTCTCCCCCACCTGCAGCTATCAATTTGTATGGTCCTTTACTTTTTGACAGAATCGTTAGTTTGTAGAAGAGGGCACTTTTGGGGAGATGGCATTTCCTGTCAGTGGAGGATTCACAAATAAGATCATGGATTGCTGCTAAATGGTCTCCTCTCCTGGGCAACTCTCCTACCATTGTTCGCCTCATGAACAATTGGTATAGTTTCCACTTTCTCTGAGTTAGAGACTTAGATCTTATCTATTCTAAACCCTGGGTTCGAGATAAGAGTTTTTTAGCTCTCCACAGATGGTTCATCGGATTTAATCCACTAAGATGCATGCCTCAAAATTATTACATCTGGTTAAAATTGGCTGGCATGCCGCTAGAGCTCTGGACCAAAGAATCAATGGAAAAAGTAGGAAATGCCATTGGTTGTTTCATTTACGTTGATCCTAGGTGTATTGGGGCTAAAGATAAACGGGTGGCCTGGATTCTCATAGAAAAGGAATTCAGGGGGGGTTTTCGAGATTCTATCGACTTATCTTGGGATTTATCCAAAATCCAACAGCGCCTTGATTACTGGGGAGTCCCATTTAGATGTTCTTCATGTCACAAAACTGGACACCTTTTTCCTCAATGCCCCTGCCACCCAGGAGGTAAGCAGAAGAAAACGTTTCATATAGAAAAGGTTTCTAATTCACCATGTGAAGCAGATTATATGGAAAAGGAATGGCCTAATATCTTGGAGGTATATCGAGCTCCTGATTCTACAATAGCAGTTTCCTCATCACCTTATGGCCACTCTCTGGATCGTTCTGCCAGCATACCACTCTCTCGTTCTTTATCTCTGGACCGTTCATATAAGAACAATTTAATCTCTAGAAATCGGCCATGATATTCCTCTAAATCTAAGCCACCTCCTGCCAAATTGCCGAGTCTCTCCCCAATTCCTCCGCCTCTCGAGCTGGACCCTGACCCTGCTGTTCCGCTACCCCCTTACATTTCCAATCCGTTGAACTCTGATCCATCTCCCCCCCACATTCAATACATCTCTTCATCTCCTCAATCCCCCTCCTCTCATCTTCCCTCCTTACAGAGACCCGTCTTCTCCACTCCATGGCCGAGCTTCTGTTTTAAATAGAAATGTTTTTTCTCACCCTCCGCTATCTGCATCTCAAGAACACCCTTCTGATCACAAAGGTAAAGTCCCATTTATTCTGCCATCTATGTCAAACTCCGCTCAATCCTCACCAAGAAATTCTTCCAATCAGGATATTTATCTTCTCCTTCAACGAGCTTCACTGAATCTTCAGCCTTTAACGATCCATCGCCCCAATCGTTTCCCCTCTCCCATCATTAGCCCTAATTCGACTGGTAACATTACGGTACACCGCAAAGAGAAAAGGGGAAGTCGACACTTTCGGGGTAGGAGGAGAAAATAAGATATGGCAATTCGGGACCTGACCTTAATTGACATTCCTGTTTGAGAAATTGCTGCTGATGATATCTATGACAAGAGGCCTCTTAGAGAAAGTCCGCCTAATGATGCCCCAAAATGATCGAAATCCTATCTATGAACATTCGGGGCCTCGGTGCAGACTCTAAATTTCTGGCCCTCAAAAACCTGTTTGCCTCATCCAAATCGAAAATGCTTCTTATTCAGGAAACCATGCATGAAAATCTACAAACTATCTCATATTTCAAGAGGATGCTTCCTACTTGGCATATGGTTGCTTCAAGCGCTGTGGGATTGTCAGGGGGTTTAGCAGTTTTATGGGATCCGACATGGATTAGGGCAGTTGCATTTCAATGTTTCTCTGGTATACTCATTCTAGCCCATATCCGTGGCTCTTCAGACCCGGTCCACATATTAAATCTATATGAACCATATAAGGAACGTTTCCCTTTTTGGAACAATCTTCTATCTTCTGAATTACTTGAAATTGATTCTCTGATAATTGGTGGAGACTTTAATTGTACCTTTTGCAATGAAGAAATATGGGGAAATGGCAGGAAATATTATCCTATGGGGAGGTACATTCGGGAAGCCATTATACAAAATAACTTTGTTGACATCCTGCCAGAGTGTTAGGGACCCACTTGGGACAATGGGCGATCTAATAATTCATTCTTGGCAAAAAAACTAGACAGATTTCTATTGCATGAAAATCTGATTGAAAGATTCGGCCCCCCTACTATGAAAATCATTCCATCTTTTATATCAAATCATCGACCTATTTCTATTCATTGGAATCATGTTGGATGCAGGTTTGGATATTCGTTTAAATTCAATCGCATATGGCTTACAGATGGAAATTTCAACAAATTTATAAATGATACATGGAAGCCCTCTTCTAAGCAATATAATGACCCATCTCGGCATTTTCTTGACCGGCTGTAATCTCTTCGGAAAAAAGTCAAAAAATGGCAGAAAGAGAAATTGCCCTCCAATAGAAAGGCACTGAAGGACATATGCAGAAAACTGGAACATTTAACAGCTCATTTTAAATATTCCACCATGTCGTCATCCATCAGAAAAATATATGGGATTTAGAAAAATTAAACCAGAAGATATTAAAGGCTGAAGAGGCCACTTGGAGGCTAAAGAGCCGAGCGTTATGGCTCAAAGAAGGAGATAAAAATACGAAGTTTTTTCACAGGCTTGCAAATAAGAGAAGGGAATGAAACGCAATTTGGGAGATAAAGGACGAAGAAGGAAACTCACATTCCACTCAGGAGGCTATATCTCGCGAAGCTATGAAGTATTTCAAAGAGGCATACTGCAAGAATTTTGTTTGTGACATAGAAGATACTCTATGGGGAATAGACCCATATCCCAATATGTTTTATGAAAATCAAAACAGAGCTCTATTCACTGAAGTATCTGAAGAGGAATTATTGACAACAATGAAATCATTCCAGAAAGACGAGTGCCCTGGACCTGACGGGTGGTCCATAGAATTCTTCATCCACTTCTTTGAGATTTTTAAGACAGATATTTTGAATATGGTTGAGGAGTCGAGACTTCAGGGTTTCGTAAGTCAAAACATTTCATCAACTTATATCGCTCTAATCCCCAATAAGAAGCTCTCCTCCACTTTTATTGACTATCAGCCAATCTCATTGTGCAACGTTCTATACAAAATCATATCTAAGATTATTGCCACCCGTATAAGGAACATTTTATCTCTACATATGTCTCAAGAGCAACACGGTTTTCTAAAGGATAGGAATATATTAGATGCGGTGGCTCTCACCCAAGAATGTTGACATTCCATGCACAGCAGAAAATTAGAGGCTGCCCTGTTGAAAATCGATCTTAAAAAGGTGTATGATTGTGTGAGCTGGGGTTTTATACGATGCCTTATGGCTAGGATCGGCCTTGATGTCAAATGCATTAGATGGATCATGGCCTGCGTGGTGGAAGTCAACTATGCTATCCTCATAAATGAATCCCAACCCCTTTCTTCAAAGTGGCCAGGGGCTTACGTCAGGGCTGTTCTCTATCGCCTCTTCTCTTCATTTTAGTAATGGATTATCTAAGCCTCCATATAAAGAATGTGATCCAGCAAAACAGATGCAAGCCTCTTCCTTTATGCAGGAACATCCTCAATTTACATAATTTCTTTGTCGATGATATCCTTTTATCGGCATTGCTATGTAGAAAATCATGGATATGTCTTCATGAAATCTTGGGGAGATTTCAAAAAGCCACAGGCATGTATGTAAATGATATAAAATCATCTTTTCATGTTGAAAATATATATGGAGAGCTTATCATATTTCTAATAGGCCTCTTTAATATAAAAGCTTTTCCCATTCGAAATGGATTGGAATACTTGGGATATAATTTGAAACCTGTGGGACACAGAGTAGTTGATTGGTCATGGATTCCGGATCGTTTCTATAAGAAAATAGCTGCTTGGGAATACAAATGCTTATCCTTAGGAGGCCGCACCATCTTGACTCAAGCTGTGTTGGCACAAATCATGGTTTATTGGGCGCGCCTCTTCTATATCCCTTCAGATATCATCAACTGTCTCAACAAAACGATTGCCAATTTCATATGGGGAGGACAGAAGGATAAGAAAAAATTCCACTTGACTAAGCTGACGAAGTTGTCTCGGCCCAAAAATATGGGAGGTTGGGGTTTATTGGATCTGCACACTTTTAGAAGAGCCCTCCTCTATAAAACCATGTGGAGAGCGATTATGGGAGAATCCATTTGGAGCAAGGCCATCAGAGCCAAGTATATGGCAAATCAGGACATGATTTATTGGTACAGACAACGCAATATTGGATCAGCTAATGGCTCAGTTATATGGAGAGGATTTCAAAGAATGGAGCCTTTCTTCAGAAAAAATTTAATCTGGAAATTCCAGTCTAGATCTAATATTATTATTGGAATAGATGATTTTGCAAGTGTGGAAGAAAAAATCAGTATTTCCACCCAGCTCTTGAGAGCATTACATAACAGGGGTTATTTCTTTTGGGCCAGTGTCATTCAAAAATGGGATGGAGCAGTTCCCATATGGAAATCTGCCACAAAAATTCAACTTAACGGTGCATTGGAAATGCAATGGAATTCCATCATTACTTCCATGCAAGCGAGGGGCATTTTTCGCTCGTCGGACCGAGATTTCCTCATCTGGAGAGGTCTCGGTGGCACATCGACTGTTCAAGCAAAGCAAATATATCTACAATTACTTTATACAACATTTAAACCACCTGATAATATATTTCCAACAACATTTTGGAAAACAGGATGTCCCATAAAAATTATTATTTTCGCTTGGCTGGTTTTTTATAATATGAACCTCATGTGGGAGAATCTCCAAAAGCGGAAATGGTATGGGCCAGCCATATGCCCCCTATGCAGATCCAATTCTGAAAGCAATTTGCACATTTTTCTTCAATGTCCTCAAACTCAGTTGATTTGGCAGAATCTAGCTGCCCATTTCGGTTTCTCCAATGTCAGTGCTCCTTCTATCACTGAAGCTTTCACAAGATCACTGTTAACAATCTGGGCCATATGGAAGTGGTGCAACAAGATAATTTTCAAATCCATAAGGGACCCCCAACAAACAGTAATTGAATCAATCCTTTGCTTTTATAACGCGATTGAACGACCTTGCCAAACCAAAGTCAGTCATGGAAGGCAGATGCAGTTCGAGGATGTCACTGTTTATCCTTGTGCCTATTTTGACGGAGCTGCTCAACATGGCACATGTGCCTGCGGAGTTTCCATTATCATTGTTGAAGGTCAAGTTTTTGACATCCATTGGAATGGAGGAGTCGGATCTAACAATAAAGCAGAAGTCATGGCCCTGGCTGGACTCCTATCTATATGTGACTTCCTTGGCTTCCAAAAGCTTCATATATTCTGAGATTCGAAAGTCGCCATCGAACACGTTCAGTCGAAACATTTCATAAGAAATATACACCTCTCAGGATGGCTAAACAAGGTTGAGGCTATGTGGAGCACCAGGAAGGACTACACTATTTCCCACATTGCTAGGGATAAAAATCAGAGGGCAGATGCATTATCAAAACATGGTCTATCATCTCCTCAGGGCATATGGAGGATGCAAATAATAGTGGACAACATCTCTCATCAGATATTCGATACGATACGGAAAAAATTCGACACTATACATCTTACAAATACTTAAATATATTTATTTTTTTATTTTTTCTATAAATTTAAATAAACAATCTTTATATTCAAAATTTTAATAAAAATATAAACGCTGTAGAAGTTGATTTTTTTCCAAAATAGAAGTTACTGTTTTTTTATGTTTTACATAAGATTTATTGATTTGCAACCAATTTGCTATTTTATAATTTCTTGTAAGGTAAGAATTATCTTTTTTCCTAATTGCAATTTGTCATTTTATAAAATTTTCTAATATAGAAATTACTAATTTTTTATTTTTTCTATAAAAATTATATATTTTTTTATTTTTTCCAATAAAAATTATCAATTTGTTAAGATAGAAAAAGTTGATATTTTCTCTATTCAAGCTTATGTAATCACATAATGTATTAAGCAAGGTTATATTTCTTATTAGAAAAAAATAAAAAAATAAAAACGATTTTTATAAGAAATATATATATATATATATATATATATATATATATATATATATATATGAAAATTTATAAAATGTAATTGATCTTAGAATTAGCTTTGCTTTTCTCTACATTATTTCAATTTTCCAATAAGGTTGCCTAGTTCCAAACTTGTTTTGCCCTTCCCTGTATTAATTTCACCAACGTTGCGTAGAAGAGAACTTGTATTTTTCCAGTGAATCAACAAAGCAAAGCTGGAATTAAAAATTTACCCTACTGATTCCTATTCAACAATTAAAAAGTAAGTTCAATGACATATTTCCACTAATTCAACTATTGAAAAATAAATTTTTAATTTAATGAAATAAATATAAATTTTATTTTTTAACAAAATAAATAATAAAAAAAAGTAAATCAATATTTTTAAATTTCCATATGTACAACACCATAAACCATGTTTGAAAATCCCTTCAAATTCATATTTATTTAGTCAACCATGTGGATGTGTATATCTCAAACTTCCAGATCTAATTACCGTATACCTTGTGTATGGCTATTGTTAGGTGTAACTAAGCACAGGGTATTGTTCAATAAAACAAAACACATTACGTATTCATGTTCGGGTGCAAAGAGGAGACAGTGAATTGGAGCAGGGGACTTTGACAAAAATATTGCACTGTACCGAATTGAAATTCACTGAATTAATCGTCGTACCGAACCGAACTGGCGAATTAGCGTATTTTTTCCGATACGGACGAATTTGGTAACTATGAAATTTTCTACATTATGATTTCTATCTGGTATGACTTTCTATTTTCCACAATTTTTGATTCCTATATTGTTTTTTGTTCCATAAATATTTTTGGTATATAGGACTATCAATGAACTATCATTCTGTACATAGGTGATATCTGATATTGCTCCTTAATTCCTGCTCTCCATGTAGTTATGATCCTCTATATTCAACCATATCTGATGGCCCTTTATGTTTTGCTGTACCTTTTGATTATGATCCTCTATATTCAACCATATCTGATGGCCCTTTATATTTTGCTGTACCTTTTGATGAATGCATATAATATAATCATATAACTTTTTTTCATGCTGAAAAAGATTCCATATTAGGTACATACAGTATACCGGGGCATGTAAAAACGCATACCCATCCAAACATCAAACGTCACAAAACCAACATTCAATTGATATGGCCCAGAGAGCATAGCGGCATGTACTATATACAGAAATATGAAACATATGTGAATCCGAATGAGAAACATATGTGAATCCGAATGAGTTCCATACGTAGGCACAGTTATGTTCTACATATTCCAAAATAAAGCATCCATGCCACCGAAGTAAGAAAATATCATCAATCTGTACAGTAAAAACAGCGCTAGTGATTCAGGAAATGGAAACACTCCCGTGTGGATTGTAGCGTTTCTCATCTTGACCACAATGTGCATGCCAACTATTTGTGCCAAAAGACCATCCTTTGACAACTGATCAGCCTGTTGATTGTAATCCCTGTCAATTTTCCTGAGCCATCCGCTGAGAGTCTGTTGTTCAATTTCCTGAACGATCGATTGAGAGTATGTTGTTCAATTTTAGTATCACTGAGTACCTGCTGTACAATGGTTTTTGAATCACCAAAAATATGAATTTCACGAATATTGAGAAAGTGTGAAAACCATAACAAACCTCATAAAGCCGTTGCCTCTGCCTTTGTATTCGAACCTGTGTCGGCCTGCCCATGTACACAAAATCCCTGATTTTTAGATATCCCAATCCACATCCACATATATTCTTCTGGGCCACCCCGTCAAAACAAAAAAACCAACCGAGTATATCGTTTCCATTCCAGGCTTTATCAGACAAGCTGCTTTTAACATTCCACTAGCCGGATGGTTGCGTTAGCGAAATGATATACTTACAATTGAAATCTCACCAACTGCTACGATCAACTAAAGTGTGGTCTGGCTGATATTGAGACCATATTTTCGAAAAATTGTAGGAAGTATTTTTGATGTTATGTCGTAGCCCTATCGTAGATGGTGGATTTTAAAGCCCGTGAATTCATGGTCCTTGGGTCGGAAATTCAGAGTGAAAATAGACAATAACAGAGTATTCTCCTCTCTTATCTTATCTTAATCTATAGATCGCAAAAAAACATAATGTGTATAATAGATGAGAGTCGAACAATCCGTGTAATTATGATTGGAATAAGATGGAGCAATAATTTGCCGTAGCGGAATTCCGTTACGAGGAGACTAAAGGGACCACCCGCGCCGCACTAGTTGCACTGCTTTACTTTTCAAAACAACCTGTATGGTTGAGAGAGACCAGCCATTTTCGTGAACTATAGATTTACAATGTCAAAAAAAAAATACTATTGAAAATAAATAAGATTGGAGTAGAATTTGGATTTATTTTTTTACTCATGTTCTAAAATATTTCAAAATGTATAATCAAATCACTTTGAGGCACTTTGAGGTTTAAGAGATTTTGGTGGATAATGATGGAAAGGAGAAAAGACAAATTAACACACATTTTTTATTTATTAAACTTTCTCATATATATTTTTTTGGTTTTTTTGACAATGATCTAATCATTGGTATAAGGACTATATTTACTAAATATGGAATCATGTAATGTCTAATTAGACTCGACTCAACTCCAATTAACTGTTTCATGCAAACCTACACTAAATTAGATTTGACTCAACTCCAATTAACTGTTTCATGCAAACTTAAAGTAAATTACTACAGATAGACTGAACTTGAAGTAAGTCACAATCACTCTCCATGCATTCCATCCATACGAGAGTAATTAACTATTTCCAATGAACGAAGATGGAAAATATGACATTGAAGACTGAAAATACTGTTTGAAAAACAAAATTGAATGGGTTGATAAACTTTGAAAAAAGATATAATATAAGTAAGGATAACATAATGAGAGTAATTTACATGATGCTATTTATTATTTGACAATTTGTATGGTAATTTTATATTTGTATTAATTAAATGTAAAAAGGTAAACATGAGTTTACATGATGCCATTTTTCTTTTGATAATTCAAATATTATATTGATAAATTGCATAATGATTTCATATTTGTATTTGTATGAGGTAAATGTGAAAAAGATAAATATAGATTTAGAAATACGAGATACTTAATATTGAAATTACATCCATCTATGACCAGAATATGTTAATATCTATCATTCGAGATCATGAGATAAAGAATTTGATTAAAATAAAAATTAATTTACCAACTTGAAGTACCTCTAGACATAACTAATTAAATAAATAATAACTATAAATTAAGAAGGAATTATATTTAGATAAAAAAATTTACAAACTAAGATGATTAATTGTGTCCACAGACATGTCTATTTTCAAATAGGGCTTCCACCATTTTAATTTAATTATCAATAATTATTAAGTACATGGTGGGGATTTAACTTGCATAGAATATTATTAGTAGAATACACAAATTAAAGGCCGAGATTTATTTCCAAAGTAGTTACTCATTTTTTGTCATTTTAATTAAATTCATTAATTAAAAAGATGTGATATGATCAAGTGTCATATGGAATGATTTATGGTTTTTTGAGATGTGGTATTGATAAGCTATAGGATTGGTCCATGATATTGTAGCAAAGAGTATTTATTGATTAAGAATCTCCATGATAAAAATCTTGTTACATGTTGTTTCAAAAGGTATATATTTTTAACTTATATATTAATTCTTTTATCATTAATAATAATGAAGTTATAATTTATTTTTATTTTATTTTAACAACTTGAGATGCTTATTATGAATTGATGTCTATCCACATTTACCAACCATTTAATTTATGTGGTTGTGTTGGTTATTAGATGAATGATAAAAATTTAACCTCCTTCTAAAATGTACACAAATCATTACACAATAAGAATAATCTTTACCATTAAAAAAAGTAATATAGGGGAGATAATATTTTTTTTTTTTGTAAGCTGGGGTGGGACTCTCCGATTTACATGTCCATTATGTACCCCTCTACGGGGGAAGGGTAGCCCAAGATTTGAACCCAAGACTTCCGATTTGGTGAGACTTCATTTCCACGGCCCTTGCCGCTTGAGCTACCCCATGTGGACAATATAGGAGAGATAATATTATTTATTATATTAAAATAAAATTAAATTTATTATAGTGATAATTTTTTTTTGGGTATAAACAGCTACATCGGATTTGTGTGTAAAATTATACAATACTAATACTCTTTCTGTCTAAAAAGTGTAAAATTATACCATACTAATAATCTTTCGGTGTAAAAAAGTAACATAGTGAAGAAAATATAATTTATTTTATAAAATTAAATTAAATTTATTAAACTAAATTTTAATTTATAAATTTGAAATATATAAATATATATATATTTATTTTTCCAATAAAATAATATATTTTTTATTAATTAAAAAATTAAAATATATAAAAATAATGCAATTATCTAAAAATAATAATAAATAAATATAATATATAGTGTTGCTAGTTACCCGCCTCTTATACAAAACGTTATATATATATATATATATATATATATATATATATATATATATATATATAAAATTTTAAAATAATATAAAATTAAAAATTAATATAAAAATTTAAATTTTAATAAATTTCATAGAATCTAGTTAAAAATTTCAAAATTAATTCAAAGGCAAATGTTATAAAATAAAATTAAAATAAAATATTTATAAAATATTTTTATTTTGGTAATTGTAACAGTTGTCACTTCAAATCGCACCATCAGCACAAGTGCCACAAGAGAGAAAGAAGGCCCCCTAGAGAGAGCCTTTGGGTTGATTGTAGACCAGTGCCTAGGACATCTTAAGTAGAGGAGTGCATGGAATATTATGAGTGGGGTTTCTGTGTAATCTAATTGTCACGTAATAAAAATAAGAGGGGTTTGGTTCAATAGGCCTTCATTAAGCTACACTCAATTCAATAGATGGATCCAAATGCAGGGGGTATATAGGGGCAATCTCAAAGAGAAATGTCTTTTTTTGGTGGGCGACACACAACAATGAGACAACATAATACTGAAGTTGTAGTGATGGTGGAAAGGAGGAGAGGAAGGAGGGGGATAGATGCATAGGGTTGTAAACAAACAAAATCCTCAGCAACCATGTTCCAACAGAAATATGTAAGAGGAAGGAGGTGAAATGCTAGAAACATTGGTATGCTAATTAAGTTTTCATGCCAGATATAACATGGGTATCATTAGCACCAAACAACATAAGTAAATCTAGGCTCACACAAGTATTGTAGGTTAATCCAATAACATAAATACATCTGCAATTACTACAGGTATTGTATGCTATTGAATAACACAAGTAAGTCTGTAATATAACTCAGGTATTGTTCTCTATTTAGTAGCCTAGATAAATCCATAAATTAGGGAGAAATCAACAACTTCATTACACTATTTCAGAAATGGGAAAACACAAATGAAATGAGCTACCAAGAGGAAACATGTTGCACATTGATTATGCTTGGAATCACTAGAGAAGTTTAATTAATATTTAGAGGGTCCAAATAACTAGTCCATAACATTCAACACAACATCAGTCAAGTCCCCCATGAATAAGCAAATAGAACCAAAAGTGGCATCTCAGAATTCAGACCCTGTGGGTGAGAAATTCCGGAACCATGAATAAGTGTTTCTTCCCCCTATTTATAAGAAGAGGGGGAGCTTGGGTTACAGTTACAAAAATGTCTTAGCCAAAGCTCTAGCTATCTTGCTAGACTAGTTGTCTTGGCCTATGTAAGGTGTTGTTGCCCAAAATAATTACAATTGGGATTCAATCCCTTCCTGGATGATGGAGGAAGTGTCCCTTCTATTGTTCCTGTGAATGGCCTCTGGTCAAGCCATGTCTCTGTCGTGTGTGTCCCTTTGCTGCTCAATTGATTTTTTTCCATTCCTCCTTAACTACCTGATTAGTTCTTTCTCTGACGTTGAGTGGAGCCCTATGCCAAATCATTAAGCGCTCCCAAGCCTCCCATACTAGTACACCACTGCACCATACTCTTATTCAATGCTGGAGTTGCTAACCCATCCATCTTTAAAAGCATTGTATCATGCTCTTGGTTTGCTTGGGGATGTGCTTAATATGTAACAAGAAGTCCTTAAAGTGCGGGCCTTTATCACTGAAATATTACGAAATAGGCGCGTTATGATTTCCTCTTAGGCCCCTTTTGGTAGAGCTCCTTTCTGCTATTTCCTTCATATGACCAAGGGCTGCGACAACATGCTGAGTCCTCGAGCGCTAAGGCCTTCAGGCTCATGTCTGGGGGCTTCTTTCCTTTGTTATATGAAATCTGGTACTTCGACGTTTTCAAAGGGTTTCCACTCTTGTTTCCCCATGAATCCCGTGATCGTCGATCCACGGGGTCGGGCCCACCAGGAGTATCACAATTGCACTGCGGGAGGGGAAGGCCCTTTTAATTTCTTTCTTAGCACTGAACGACTGTCTGGATGTGAGGGATTTATAGGCCAGACTGCATAATGTATCGCATCCGAGAGGATCCTCGCTTATTGCAATTACAAGCCTGAAAGGAACTTGGGCAGAAGAGAGACTTTGTTGTGCGTGATCACCGATTATCGATCTGCAGGGGGTGACGTCATCACTGCCACATGTCACCCTGTGAGTGGTGACACGTGTGACTCGGAAATGTCCCTACAGGACCTCTGAAAATGCTGAATTTAAATGCCACGTGTCCTCCGTACTGCGACATCATTTCCATACTACCACGTCATTGATGATGACAGCTGCCATGTCATACATACGGGCCATTAGGATTGTGCCACGTGGTCCCTTGGAGGAGAGATAAAAAGGCCCACCCGACCTTGGTTTTTCTTTGAATTCCTTTGGTAAATGAAATCGGCCCCTCCCTGATGATTTAACACTGTATCGCAATCCAGTGAGATCGCAAGGTTTTTAAAGTGGTAGCCCCTTTACTCTGCCGATTGCCGATATCACAGGATTGCGGGATTCACTGTGCCCAGGGCCCCCGACCTCCGATAAACTGTACCGCCACGCAGAGGAGAGAGAAAGGGCCCATTTTTCCCTGTTTTTGCATGCATTTCTTTTGTTAAGAATTTTCGGCGATCCTTGATGATTTAACATTATATCGCAAATCGACGATAATGCAAGGTTTTGAAGTGTGTGGAACTGCGATGTTGCGAGATGCAGGATCACGAGACTGCAATATAGCGATATTGCGGGATGCGGTATGTGGGACCTGCGGGATGCGGGACTTCCCCCCGCCGAGATGTGATAAACAACGTCTCCTGGACCTGCTGATAGCTGATTTTATATTTTGATTGGCTCATGGTCTTGCGATATGTGATTTTCCTTTGTATTTGGTCCTTTCCTCCTTGCTTTCTAGCTTTCAAAAGGGTCCCTTCAGCCTGCTCTAACTTTTGATCTAGAAGTCCATTTTTGGACTTCCATATACCATTGGAAAGCTTATTCTGAGCACTATGCAATGGAGTGGGAGTGACTTGGCCTCTGATAGCTCTTGTGGCTTGGGAAATGGCTTAAACCTACACCGCTTTTCTACACTCTGGGAAACTGATAACTTTATAAAGCAGTGAGTGACAACATTGGCTCCAACTAGGGACAGTGCCTTGCTGACAAGGTGCTGAGAACATGCATATGAGTATCCTTCACCCTTGGGCATGGAGTCAGAAATATATGAACTTACATAAGACCTCCATGAACATTTGTTTGCAGGGAGTCACTTCCTCCTTAAACTAAAATGTAGAAATAAAAATTCTAAGCACTAGAAAATTAAATGCTCATTAAGTGAGCTTAGTTATATATAGTCCTACTTATGCAAAGGGCTTAATTCACCTAAGTGAGTCCAACCCTCCAATGGATCCAAGCTAGCATTTGGGTGCCAGACCTAGTGCCTTCATGCTCCTGAAAAATAAAAATTAAAACAAGCACGCACCATGAAAAGTCTTCAAATAAAGAACTTGATACATGCTTCTGATACAACCTATGTTGCTGGCTTAAGAATAGTCTCATGTACTCAGCCTCAGGGTCATGGAATGGATAGGAAAACTTTGTAGCTGCCTCTTTTTCATGAGCAATCTGCTGACCAATATCCTCTTGGCAAGGGTAGCCACAAACACTGTCCAACTCCTCAACTTTAAAATTTTCAAGAAAAACTTGTTGTTCATCTTGTACTACCCATTTTTCAATGGGCCAACCCTCTTGGAAATCTACATCGTAGTCTTCGGCTTCTGAAATGTAAGAGTCATAGAATGGAGGGCCCCTTGCGAATTCCCAATAGGAATATTTCTGTGATAAATAATCATAAACACGGCTTGGTCCTTCAACTTCGGGCTCTTCTTGAAAATTTTGTTGCTGGGAGCCTTCTCCCCACTTGCTGGTAAACCGATTCTTTTGAACCTCCATGACCACCTCATCCTCCTTCGAATAATAAGAATCACAAATAGGAGGAGGTTCTTGATTATGTTCTTCAGGTGAAAGATGTGCATCGTGGACTGGAGCCTCTTTGGTGACTTCATGGTGGGTTACCTCTTCTTGCATAGCTTCCCATGACTGGGAGCGTGGTGGCTCTGCATCACTTGAATCTTCACAAGAGTTGTATTCATCATAGGAAGGGGAAACATCACATTCGACCGAATCAGACCCGTGAGGGTTTGTTGGCAGCTCGATGACATTCTCTTCTTCTCTTTCTTTCTCATTAGGTGATGCTTCTTGATGTGAGAGGATGTTTTATTGGAGTGGATCTACACAAACCTTTTTAGAAGGGCCTTCAACCTCAGGAATGTCTTCACTGTTAAAATGTGTGCAAGAATATTCAAATAGATCATTCGGTGGATATAATTCTTTACAATAGTGATTGAATGCTATATGAAAACTTCTTAGGGAAGATATAATGCCACGAGGTATTGTTCTGTACCAGACTCTAGAACCCTGCTCTAAAGAATACATGAACAATTTCATTTGTACATCTTCAAGGAAAATTCCCTATTGTTCCATGAATTCATGAAATTATTTGAGGTATTGGTCAGGTCTTCTAGCTATGTTTTCAAAGAATCTAGGCAAATAGGTATTCCATTCATGAAATGGGGGGACATGATTGGGATAACCAGCAATAGAAGAGAAATCCAGTGCGGAAAATTTGTTGGCCAAGAGTGCAGGAATGCCCATCTTGAAAACCTCCCTATATGAGTGATTGCAAGTTCAAAGGTAGGGAAATGTTCTGGCTACTGCAGCATCAGAGTGAGTATGGGGATCCTTGAAAGTCAAGATGATCAAATAGAGATATGGACAGTGCAGTCCCCAAGATTTTTACCATAAAATTAACAGTGGAGTCACCAAGGTGAGAGATCTTCAACCCACACTTCCCTTTCTCACCTAATAAAGGAAATGTAAAAAAATTTCCTACCCAGGGAAATTTAATCTAATATGTTCGCCGTCAATGGCACTAAAAAGATGTTTTTGCTTCAGATCACACCAACAACACAACTGCTGCAGGAGAGACAAAACTCCCCTTAGAGATAGCCTATGCGTTGATTATAGACCAGTGCTTAGGACATCTTAAGTAGAGGAGTGCATGAAAGATTATGAGTGGGGTTTCTGTGCACTCCAATTTTCACATAATAAAAATAAGAGGGGCTTGGTTCAATAGCCCTTCATTAAGGTAGACTCAATCCAATAGATGGATCCAAATGCGGGGGGTATATCAGGGCAATCTCAAAGAGAAATGCCTTTTTCTAGTGGCCAACACACAATAATGAGACAACTTAATACTAAAGTTGTAGTGATGGTGGAAAGGAGGAGAGGTAGGAGGGAAATAGATGCATAAGGTTGTAAACAAACATAATCCTCGGCAACCATGTTCCAACAGAAATATGTAAGAGGAAGGAGGTGAAATGGAAGAAACAATAGTATGCTAATTAAGGTTTCACGCCAGATATAACATGTGTATCATTAGCACCAAATAGCATGAGTAAATATGGGCTCACACAGGTACTATAGGTTAATCCAATAACACAAATAAATCTGCAATTACTATAGGTATTTTATGCTATGGAATAAAACAAGTAAGTATTTAATATAACTTAGGTACTGTTCTCTATTTAGTAGCCTAGATAAATCCATAAATCAAGGAGAAACCAACAACTTCATTACAATATTTCAGAAATGGGAAAACACAAATGAAATGAGATATACCAACAGGGAACATGTTGCACATTGATCATGCTTGTAATCACCATGGAAGTTTCATTAGTACTTAGAGGGCCCAAATAACCAGTCCATAACATTCAACACAACATCAGTAAAGTCGCCCATGAATAAGAAAATAGAATCAAAAGTGAAATCTCAGAATTCAGACCCTGTGGGTGAGAAATTATGGAACCTTGAATAAGTGTTTCTTCGCCATATCTATAAGAAGAGGGGGAGCTTGGGTTCTAGTTACAAAAATGTCTTAGCCAGATCTCTAGCTGTCCTACTTGACTAGCTGTCTTGACCTATGTAAGGCGTTGTTTCCCAAAATGATTACAATTGGGATTCGATCCCTTCCTAGAAATAAATCGAAATTGCAGAACTGAAAAGAAAATTGGAGGATGATGGAGGAAGTGTCCCTTCTGCTATTCCTATGAATGGCCTCTGTTCAAGCCATGTCTCTGTCATGCGTGTCCCTCTACTCCTCATTCAGTTTCCGTCCATTCTGCCTTAACTTTCTAATTAGTTCTTTCTCTGAAGTCGAGTGGAGCCCCATGTTGAATCATTAAGCACTCTCGAGCACCCCATACTAGTACACCACTGCACCATACTCTTATTCAATGCTGGATCTACTGACCCATCCATCTCTAAAAGCTCTGTATCATGCTCTTAGTCTGCTTGGGAATGTGTTTACGATGTAACAAGAAGTCCTTCCTTCGGGTGCGGACCTTTATCACTGAAATATTACGAAACAAGCGCGTTTTGATTTCCACTTAAGCCCCTTTTGGTATAACCCCTTTTTTCTATCTCCTTCATATGACCAGGGGCTACGACCATGTGCTGAGTCCTCAGGCACTAAGGCCTTTTGGCTCTTGTCTAGGGGCTTCTTTCATTTATTATATGAAATCCCGCACTTCGGTGTTTTTAGAGGGTTTTCATTGTTATTTTCCCACGAACCCCGCGATCGCCGATCTGTGGGGTCGGGCTCACTGGGAGTATCGCAATTGCATTGCAGGAGGGGAAGGCCCTTTTACTTTCTTTCCCAACGCTAGTTGACTGTCTAGACACGGGGGATTTATAGGCTAGATCACATAATATATCACGTCGGGGAGGATCCCCGCTTATCGCAATCGCAAGCCTGAAAGGAACTTGGGTAGAAGAGAGACTTTGTTGTGCACGATTTCCGATTTGTGAGGGGTGATGTCATCACTACCATGTGTCACCCTGTGAGTGGTGACACTTGTCACCCAGAAATGCCCCTATAGGACCTCTGAAAATGTCGAATTTGAATTGTTGGGTTGTGTTATATTCTTTGCACGACTAGCCCAAGTAGTTAACCGGGGGGGTGGAGCCCCCCCTTCGTTGCGCCAATTGAGCAACAGGGGCGTCACAGGGGGGTTTGAGAGGGGAGGGTAACCCCCCTCTACGGGGTCCAGGGTAGTGGCCTGGGAAATTTTTTTTGGACCCTATATTAGGTTGGGTGGACCTACCTATGGTTTTGTGCATGGTTTTCGCACATGGTTTTGGACGTGATGGTTTTCGGTCCATGGTTTTGGACACGATGGTTTTCGGTCCATGGTATTGGATGCTTCAACATGTATAAATATGTATTGTAACATTGAAAGGAATATAATGAAAAATCAATCTGGTAGTCTCGGTTTTGGGATCCAGGGGAAATCTCTGTGTATATGTGTTTTATGTGTCATGCTCTCGCATTGTTTATTTTCTATTCTTAGAATTCGTATGCAGGTAATTTATGTATAGGGTTAAAACTTAAATTTGGAATCAGAGTTGTTTTGGCTTCAAGGGGGATATCTGCACGATCGATTCTGGTGGTGAAAGAAGATGGCGACTAGTGGAAAGATAGAGATCGTGAAATTTAATGGTCAGAGTTTTGAGTTATGGAAACTTAAGATGGAGGCTATGTTGGTGGATAAAGATCAGTGTATTGTGGTAGATCTAGTTACTAAACCAACGGGAGTGTCCAATGAAGAATGGAAGAGGTTGGGTCGGAAGGTAAAGAGCACAATACGATTGTGTGTCTCAGATTCAGTATTGCTGAATGTATTAGGGGAAGCTACGGCTAAGGCTTTGTAGGACAAGTTAGGGACTTTGTACCAATCTAAGTCTCTGTTGAATAAATTGTTCCTACAGAAAAAATTGTATAACCTGAGGATGAAAGATGGAGACTTGGTGATAGAGCATCTGAACGCATTTAATACTATGGTAAGTCAGTTATTATTTATTGATATTAAAATTTCAGATGAAGATAAGTGCATTGGTTTGTTGTGTTCTCTACCAGATTCGTGGGATAGTTTGGTTATTTCAATAGGTACCAATGCAACTGCCTTGCAGTTTGATGAAATAGTTTCATCCTTGTTGACGTAGGAGATGAGACGGAAAACTATGGAGAGATAGAATGGTGATGCCTTGTCTATACGAGGACGGTCCTAGAACAGAAACAAAAATAAGTCATCGAGTGGGAGATCTAAATCTAGAGGGAGATCTAAATCTCTAGGAAAACTTGTAAAGGTGGTTTGCTGGAAATGTTGAAAGGAAGGGCACTTCAAAAGGGACTGTAAATCTAAAGCTTCTGACAAAGGAAAGGCATATGATGATGCTCCTTCTGCAGAGGTGAAAACCACCTCAGATGAAGGTGGGGATGTGTACTTGGCTTCTTCAAGTACACATGTAGATCATGAGGCATGGTTGATTGACTCAGGTGAATCCTTTCACTTCACTCCCCATAGAGAGTGGTTCTGTAGGTATGAGAAATACAATGGTGGTGTTGTCTTCTTAGGGGATTATAGGAAGGTTAGAATTGTTGGTCGCGGAAAGGTAAAGTTGAAGTTGCAAGGTGGAAGGGTTAGAACACTTTCGGGTGTTCTGCATATTCCTGCATTGGCCAGAAATCTGATTTTTATAAGCAAGTTGGATGATGCAGGTGTAAAAATAGTGTTCAAGAAGGATACCTACAAGATGGTTCGGGGAGCACTGGTATTGATGTGGGGATTTTGGATTGGAACTGTATACAAGCTACAAGGTAGCACTTTTGTTGATGGGTGCAACCGTTTTGTGGTTCATGAAAGTGGAGCAGAAAATCTAGTGGTCTCTGGAGAGAAGACCATGTTGTGGCATCAAAGGATTGGACATATTGGAGAGAAGGGCCTTCAAATACTTCATGGTAAAGGTATGGTAGAAGGTATGAGTAATAGCTCTCTGGATTTTGATTTCTGTGAAAACTGTGAATATGGGAAGTAGAATTGGGTAAGTTTCCCCTCTGGTGGTAAGAGGGTGAAACAAATATTAGAGATTATGCACAGTGATGTGTTTGGACTTGTGAAGGTTCCATCACTGGGTAAGTCTGTGTACTATGTATCATTTATAGATGACTTCTCAAGGAATACATGGATTTATTTCCTTAAGAAGAAATCTAGTCTTTGACAGGTTTAAAGAATTTAAGACTTTGGTAGAAAATGAGACAGGGAAGAAGATAAACGTGCTGAGGACAAATAACTGTGGAGAGTTTTGCAATAAGGAATTTGAAGAATTCTGTAGGAAGTGTGGTATAGCACGACAAAAGACTACTCCATATACACTTGAGAAAATGGAGTTGCAAAAAGAATGAACAAGACGTCGATAGAAAGGGCAAGAAGCATGCTCAATGGTGCCGAGTTAGGACAAGAATTCTGGGCAGAGGCGGTGGAGACAGAATGTTACCTGGTCAACAAATCACCTTTATCAGCGTTGGAGGATAAAACTCAACAAGAAGTATGGACTGGTAAGAAACCCTCTCTTTCACATCTGAGGATATTTGGATGTGATGCATATGTACATGTTCCAAAGGAGAAGAGAACCAAGTTGGATAGTAAATCTGAAAAGTGCATCGTTATTGGGTATAAGGATGCTTTAAAGGGTAATAAGCTTTGGAGCCCAATAACAAGGAAGGTTGTGTACAGCCAAGATGTGGTGTTCAGATAGGTGAAAGATTTTATTAAACATGAAGTCCCATCAAATGAACCTTGGAAGATATAGTTTGAGCTAAAGGAAGAAGAATCAGACTCTACAGTAGAGGAAGAATCAGAAGATGAAGAGCCACAAACTCTGGGTGTTAGAAGACCAGTTTGAGAAAGAAGGCAGCTAGAAAGGTGTAGTCCATCTACTTTCTGTTCAAATTTTCCTTTATCTATTACTGATAATGATCCCAAAACTGTGAAGGAAGCAATAGATTCAAAGGATGGAAAACTCTGGAAAGAGGCCATGGTTGATGAAATGGAATCTTTGCACAAAAATGAGGCTTGGGATTTGGTGGAGTTGCTGGCTCGAAGGAAACCCATTAGCAGCAAATGGGTTTTCAAGAAGAAGAAAAATGTAGAAGGAAAGGTGGAGAAATAAAAAGCTTGGTTGGTAGCAAAAGGTTATTCCCAGGTGCCAGGAATTAATTTTGGTGATATTTTTTCTCCTGTTGCCAAGGTAGCTTCTATTAGATTACTTCTATCTATTGCTGCTGCTTTTGATTTTGAGGTGAATAGATGGATGTGAAGACAACATTTCTTCACAGGGATCTAGAAGAGGAGATCTACATGAAGCCACCTGAAGGTTTTGCGGTGAAGGGTAAGAAAGAACTGGTATGAAAGTTAAAGAAGTCTTTGTATGGGTTAAAACAGTCACCAAGGATGTGGTATTAGAAATTTGATACATTTATATGGGGACTTGGCTTCACCAGAACCAAAGCAGATCATTGTGCGTATTTTAAATTAATTGGTGATCGTGTTATTTATCTGGTCTTGTATGTGGATGATATATTATTGGTTTGAAATTACAAAGAAATTATCTAGGATTTGAAGACCCAATTGTCCTCCAAATTCAACATGAAGGATCTTGGTGCTGCCAACTATATTTTGGGCATGGAAATTAAAAGAGATCGAGTAAAGAGGAAGCTCTGGTTAAAATAGAGGAAGTATGTCGAGACAATATTGCAGAGGTTTAATATGCAGGATAGTAAACCGGTGAAGGTTCCTATTCCTGTAGGTGTAAAGTTATCTATCGAATAGTGTCCCAAGACACAAGAAGAGGAAGAGGACATGTTTGTGTTCCATATGCAAGTGCATTCGGTAGTCTGATGTATGAAATGGTTTGTACTAGACCAAACATTGCACATGCAGTGGGATTATTGAGCAGGTTTATGTTAAAACCAGGGAAGGAGCACTGGACAGCAGTGAAGTGGGTTTTCAGGTATTTGCGTGGCACTAGTGATTATGGTTTGTGCTACCAAGGAAGACCAGGATTAGATAGAGTGTTGGATATTTGTGGCTTTGTTGATGAAGACTAGGCTGGAGATTTGGATCAGAGAAGATCTACAAGTGGGTATGTGTTTAACCTATTTGGAGGTGCAGTCAGTTGGATGAGTAAGAAACATTCTGTAGTGACACTATCAACTACAGAAGTAGAATACATGGCAACCACTCATGCAAGAAATGAAGCAGTTTGGTTGCAGAGATTGTGTTTAAGTATGGGGTTAGTACAGGGAGCTATAAGGATAGACTGTGATAGCCAAAGTGCAATTTTCTTGGCAAAGAACCCTGCTTACCATTAAAAGACAAAGCACATCGATGTTCAGTATCACTTTGTGAGGGATATGATAGAAGACAAAAAGGTGTTGCTAGTAAAGGTGGACACTTTGAAGAATACTGCAGATGCATTGAAAAAATCTGTGAGCTCTAATAAGTTCTCTTGGTGTAGAGAAACAATGGACATTACAGGGCTAGATAAATGACTAAACTCTCCTGTGGCCCCCTGTGGAAAGAAAACAACAAGTGGGAGAATGTTGGGTTGTGTTATATTCTTTCCACGGCTAGTCCACGTAGTTAACTGGGGGATTAGAGGGGGGTGCAGCCCCCCCTTCGTTGCACCGATTGCGCAGTGAGGGGGTCACAAGGGGGGCGGCGGCAACGCCCTGAGAAAAAAAGTTTTGGACCCTATATTAGGTTGGGCGGAACTACCTATGGTTTTGTGCATGGTTTTCGCACATGGTTTTGGATGCGATGGTTTTCGATCAATGGTTTTGGACACGATGATTTTCAGTCCATGGTTTTGGATGTGATGGTTTTCGGTCCATGGTATTGGATGCTCCGACATGTATAAATATGTATTGTAACATTGAAAGGAATATAATGAAAAATCAATCTGGTAGTCCCGGTTTTGGGATTCAGGGGAAAATCTTTGTGTATATGTGTTTATGTGTTATGCTCTCGCATTGTTTATTTTCTGTTCTTAGAATTCATATGCAGGTAATTTTTGTACGGGGTTAAAACCTACATGAATGCCACATGTCCTCCATATTGCCATGTCATTGATGACGTCAGCTACCATGTCATACATACGGGCCATTGGGCTTGCGTGACGTGGCCCCTTGGAGGAGAGAGAAAAAGGCCTGCCTGACCTTGGTTTTTATTTGAATTCCTTTGTTAAATGAAATTGGCCCCTCCCTGACAATTTAACACCATATCAGAAATCAGTGAGATTACAAGGTTTTTAAAGTGGTAGCCCCTTTACTCCACCAATAGTCGATATTGCAAGATTGTGGGATTCATTGTGCCCTGGGCCCTCGACCTCCAATAAATCGTACCACCATGTGGAGGAGAGAGAAAGGGTATGCCTGTCCCTGTTTTTGCATGCATTTCCTTTGTTAAGCCTTTTCGGTGATCCCCAATGATTTAACATTATATTGCAAATCAACAATAACGCAAGGTTTTGGAGTGTGCGGGACTGCGATGTTGTGGGATGTGGAATCGCAGCACTACGATATAGCGATATTGCTGGATGCCAATGCGGGATTGCGAGTTGCGGGACTGTCCCCTACTGATATGCAATAAATAGTTCCGCCTCGACCCACTGATAGCTGATTTGCAGTTGCGATTGGCTCATGGTCCTGTGATATGCAATTTGCCTTTGTATTTGGTCCTTTCCTCCTTTCTTTCTAACTTTCAAAAGGGTCCCTTCAGCCTCCTCTAAGTTTTGATCTAGAAGTCCATTTTTGGACTTCCATATACCACTGGGAAGCTTATTCTGAATACTATGCAATGAAGTGGCACTGACATGGCCTCTGATAGCTCCTCTGGCTTACAAAATGGCTTCAACTTTCACTATTTTTCTGCACTCTAGGCAATTGATAACTTTAAAAAGTAGTAAGTGACAATAGTAACAAAACCTATACTGTCTATTTACAAGTTAATAATATCCATGGTAAAATAGGGTAAATATTCATGGTTAAGAATATTGTTATATTGTAAGTATTAAGTTTTAATTTAGAAATGTTATAAAATTAAATTAAATTAAAGTATTTTTAAAATATTTTGATTTTCAAATGAGTTTTGTTTTTTCCATGGTATTCCTGAATTATTATGACACTTCCATAACATATTTTTTTCTTACAATTTTTATTTTTTATTTTTTAATATAATTTTTGTATCTGAAAATTCAATTTAAACCACACAAATAATTAGCAAAAAGAAACACTTACATTTTAAAAAATTAAAGATAATTTTTTAATGTTCAAAATTCTCAGTTTAATATTTTTTTTTCTAAAATTTTAGATATTAATATATTTTTTTTAATTTTCAAAATTAAGAATCCCTTACTTGGTAGCAGTGTCCTGTATGATGGTAAAAGCTTACAACTTCATTTTCCTCTCTTAGACCTCCTCCAACTAGGTACAAAGTTCACAAGGTTGCCTCAATTTTTTTCCCTTTCACTCTCTTGGCTCTCTTTTCCCAAGTAAGATTATTTGCCTCTAGGAAGAGGAATAATTGTCTTCTATCTATCTCGTAAGTGAGACTCTCATTTAATACTTTTTCCCGTAGTTTTATGGCTGACCATAAGCAATATTTATTAATTAAATTTAGAAAGATACACATTTATGTTTATAACTTATTCATTCCCAGGTCTTCAACATGACCCACCGTTTTCCAAGTCATTTTACTAGAAGTAAATTAAAATATTTACAACTTAATGAGGGTTGTTACAAGTGATCATCATTTTTATCTGCAACCCGATTAAAAAATTATGTATCAAATTTTATTTTGGATTTAACTTTATACATATCCAATTTTATTTTAAGTTAAAAAAAAAAACCTAATTGCTGATATAATAGATTGGAATAAAGACAAGGTTAGACATTGTGTACCTATATGGTCAATAATTTGGTGAATATAAAAATTCCATAAAATAAAATATTTATAAAGTATTTTGATTTTGAAATGAGTTATGGTTTTTGGGCAAGTGATATTGATAAGCCATGGTACTGGTCTATGTATTGTAACAAAGCCTATTTACATGTTAATAATATCCATGGTAAAATGGGCTAAATATCCATGGTTAAGAATGTTGTTATATTGTATGCATTAAATTTTAATTTAAAAAATGTTATAAAATTAAATTAATGTTTTCATGCATGTGGTATTTGTTACCCACCACCTGTGGGTAGTGTTAATTCAATTTACTTGGTAAATTAAAACAAATAATTTAGTCATCAACCCAATTTGGTAATCTTAGAAGCAAACCACAATTTATGGAATTTTGGATAAAAACTAATATAGAAATTAGTTATGAAAATGGAAATGCATATTAGAAATATAATTCATTCTACAAAAGTAAGAAAAAACATTTAAATCTATTCTATAAAGGCATAAATGATTGGTCAATGAGATTAGTTTGTTTTAGGAGATGAAGAAGAGGCTCTTTTCAAAGAGACCTAGTCGTCCTTCCACGATCTTTCTATAATAACATTGCTAAACATCTAAGAAATAATGAGAGAATGTAACCTATGAAAGTATAAGAATTTAATCTAGAAAAGCTTTGAAGGAAGTGAATCTTGTTTCAGTTTAGTCTTAGCTCATGGAGAAGAGGCTCTTTCCTAAGAGTCATGGTTGTCCTTCCACATTCAAGGTAATCACTGTAAGGAAAGCAATATTCACTTAATACATGGCCATAAAATGAATTCATACTTGAAAACATCTACAAATATTTACAACAAATAGATATAATGAACATGAAAAACTAAACTAGCATATGCACAAATATAAACATTATACAACAAAGTGTACTTAGATTGGTATGGGGGCCCTCCAACCTTGCTGGTACACTGTTAAAACACTCAACTATAACAACTCATTCACTCCAGCAAGCACAAAGAAATCATAAAACAAAAGCTTTGTCTTCAATTATCTCAAAATAATAGTCTTCAATTTTTCTCCATTGTTTCTAACTATGAATGCCTCTTCTTAAATAGGAAAAATGATAACCATATAAGCTAAAAAGTCTGAAACAACTATCATTAATGTTATCCCACTTCATCAGGTCAAAACTATCCATTAGTTACAAAAAATCAGGAAGAATCCCCAAAAATCCTAAAATTGCCCCTTTTTCAGGGGATATTCTGGATGACTGGTCAAGTTTGACCAGTGTTGACCAGCTACTTCGCAGTTGTTTTGAGGTGTCCCAATAGATGTTCATTCATCCTTGGTTCCCATAGTTTCCAGATATACACTTGGTTTGAGCCCAGGTGTCCTACAACCATGACTTCAATGGAGCGATTACAAGATTTTCTAGTTCTATTTGAATCTCAATTCAATGCTCAATTTTTAGGAAAATATTAAAATAATTAAAAGACTTAGTTTAGTTAACTTGTTATGCATGGATGGATGAAAATGAGGTGAATATGGAAACAATATGGTAGGAAAAAGTGATAAATATTGAAATAAACATAATAAAAATAATTTGAAATCAGAGGCCAACAAGTAGTGTATATAGGTTATTTTTTTTCTCCTAAATGTTCCTCAACCGACAACCAACAACCCCTAGCAACCCTTAGATAGATCGATGTGCCATTTTCTCTGCCACATGAGCTATCCATGTTGTCCCTCGCCCATATTGTATGAATGTATGTTTTAAGGTGAGCCTCCCGACCCCAAAGGTGTGACTTTTCATTAGTTTGATTGAGTAATTTTGTTTACTTTTCATGGGCACTTTTGGGCATGGATTGGTGGGGGGATTCAACGGAAAGAGTGGTTTAGGTTTATATTCTTGTCTCCACTACCCAATTTCATGGTTACCCTTGTATCCTAGCTTCATGGGATCTCCTTTATTAGCCATTAGCTTTAGGGATGCCACTACATCAAAAATCCTAATTTTGGTTGCATGGTCCCGCTTCTCGATACCACCTACATCACTCCCCTTTGACTCATTTTAGCCACATTCATCTCTTTTCCTACCCGGGTCCACATAGGTTTAACATCCCCCTCCCCTTGTCCACACCTTTGGTCGGCCCTATAATGATGCCCCATAGGTTGATGCAACTAAAAATAAAATGAAAAGCTAAATTTGGCCACTCTCAGCAGGTAATGTACCATAAAATGAAAAAGATGGTTGGGACATCCAAATTTAGCACGTGAGAAAAATTGAAACATGAGCTATACCACTTATCTGTGGTGATCACCCTAGTTCCTATGGGCCCTAGATAAGTCCTCTCCATCATTAAGGAACACATGATTGTCCCAACCCTTGGTGGGAGATGAACTGCCCCACCTTAAGGGGGTATCCATTTATATATATTACACATCATGCTCTCTCCCATGGAGCCCTGAGCAATTATGAAGAAAAATAAATCAAAGGCAAAAGGCATATGAAGATGAGTGGAAGAACAAAGGCTGAGGTAACTCATGTACCACAATTTTCTCCCTCCTAGACTCAAATACCCAGGTGTGGGCTTCCTTTATCATAGCTAACCTTGTACCATGACATGTGGTCTGAATGATTCCCCTAATCCCCACACCTTTTCATTACTATATCATTTGCCACTTTCCACTTGAGGGATGTACCATGGACATGTCTCCCCCTTTAAAGGTTGAAATCGCCTAATAGAGTCCTTGATTAACCCCCTACTGAGCTTGGATACACTTGTACATGCTAAAGCTCACTATGGAAGGGCATGCCACCAGGAAGTTCTCCATTGATTCCATCACTTGTAAGCTCTTTTACTTTATTATTTTGATGGTTTGTATTGGAGGGAAATGGGACACATTGGATATTATGCAATATTGCAGGTGGGTCTCCATTTGGGACTTGATATCCCTATATGGGGTCCCATCCATCTAGAGGGCCACATTGGGACTTGCAGGGTGAGTGTTTAGAGCCATGGGCCTCCACCATAGTAGAGATTACTTCATGGATCCCCAACACCTCTCGTTGATTGGTTGTGTTCCACCTTTTGGATGAGGATGGTGCACCTAGTTTATCGTGCCCATCTGGGTCCACACATGCACCATTCACTTGGAAGATGTTCTAAGGTCGAAAGGATGTGTCCCGCTGTAGAGGGAGAACTTATGTCATCATCTGAGCCCTTATAGATGGTCTATAGGAATTTTCAATCCACTTGGAGACCCATGAGGATGTCCTTGTGCCCCCACACCCACTTGGGAGCACCACAAGTTTTTGCTTAGAAGAAAAGGGGGCAGACCATTCTCCACTATGTTTGGAGTCTATTTCTACATCATGGAACCCCTTGGAGTTCATTAGGCCTCCTCAAAATCCAAACAACTCACTATATTGATCATTCTACCATCTTGAGATGCATATTCTTATGATATTGAGCTATTTTGGTGGGCTTGTCACCAAAAGTATTGTTATAATGCACATTATTTTGTTTTAGGGGCATTATTAGTCCAAAATAGGCCATTTTAATCCCTTAGAGGATTGTATAAATAGAAGAGAGGCATTCTCTCTCATTCATCGTCACTTGGATTGGGTTATTTGCTCTTGTAAAACTTTCACTATCCCTTTTGGAGGATGACTTTGGATATTATGGATGAATTTTGATATTTGGATATCTCTCTCTTATATTGGAGTTTCATTATTGACATATTTTGATGATTTGATATACTTTTTATACATGTAAGTACTATTTTAATGCTTATTCTTGTCATTTACTTTTGTCACATGAATGTTGCTGGGATTGTCACAATACAAATCTGAAATTTACTGTTACTCTATATGAAATTGTGGGATTTTTTTTCTTTATAGTGTTGCTTCATGCCATGGGCCATGTATGAATGGGCGAATGTTCCTAGAGATAATTTATGTTAAACACATTTCGATAATTCATCATTTATTGCAAACTAGAGTATAAAGTCATTGCATTAGTCGTTCTCATGTTATAAATGTCATGCAAAGTTGTTGAAGGCCTCATTGATTGGGTGAATTCTTCCCAAACTATAAATTCTCCTTGACTCCATCTCTTCCAAAGGACAAGGTACTAATCCTCCATTGGTGATCATTTTCAATGCTTATTCTTTTCCTAATCCTCCATTGGAATTACGAGAAGGAGCTTCATAGTTGGGGAAAGAACCAGAGGGGACAAGATTGGTGGGGGCATTGTGGGTATCATATTGGAAGTAATGCTTCCATGTGTTGTTATGAGATGTCATTGTGATTTTCCAAGCGCCAATCTAGAAGTTGTTGTTTCCTATGTATGAGTTGTAGTCATGATCTAAATGTGTCGAAGGTGAGTGATTTATGTTTTAAATATTTGTAACTATTGTGATAAATAAAAATATCATAGTGTGATTTGTGTTGTGTGCCTAATCTCTATATTCTCCTTCAAATTTTCTAACATGGTATCAGAACGGGTTCAACCCTGACTCTCTCAAGAGAGGGATTGTGATCATTCATTTAAAAAAAGGGTAATATTGTGTGCATAGAATAGCCTATTTTATGAGATTTTGAAAGTTTTGTGATCATGTTTGTGTATATCTATAGATCTAAGTGTGAGGAGAATGTGATGAGAATATATCATTTTAAGGTGTGTTGTTATTATGAGTGTAAGAAGAAAGTTGATCATTGAATGTGCCATCCTTTGGACTAGAAATTAATATACTATGGGATTCATTGCTTAAGGAACTGCGACCACAACTTGTGATGATTGTCTGATCTCTATTTGTACATCTCTGTTGTGCGTGTTTTTGACTATGTGTGATTCAGATTGTAAATAAATCGGATCCTTTTTAGTGGCTAATGGAAATAAAGACACGTTAAAGACGCATTTCTTGTTGGGTTTTTTAATTTCTTGATTGTGAGGTGGGTATTCGTCTCAAAGAAACAACCCACGTCGCTAGTTCCAGATGGATCTGTGGTAGATCGTGGCAGATTATTTGTGCTTCCTTTTACGTGTGTGAGATATATCAAAAATTTTCTGTGAATAAAACCATTGATTTTCTGAATGATCCACTCTAGTTTTCGACCCCGCTTTCCATTTTCATTGTCCAAATTCGTAGGTGGGAGGAATTCCCATGCTCTTTGGCTCAATTTTCATCCCACAATGCATAATACGAGCTTCAAGTTTGATTGCTAACTGCATTTGGGAACTCGCTGGATCAGTCCCGTAATTTTTTGCGGAATTAAAGTCAGAAGAGCATGTAGGTATGATGTTATGTACGTAGCAAGAACCATTTATATTGCCAAGGATTTCAACCCATGACATTGGCAGATATATATCAAGTTAATTAACACAACTACGGAATGCAAAATCTCATTAGGAGTAAAAATAAAGCCAAGGTCAAGGCACATATGGATATATCGTTGTAGTCTTAATGATTTCGATAATGGGCTAATAGAAATCAAATGCGGAAACCTTAGTATGGATCGTTATCAATTTAAAGCAAGATGTGTGTTTTTGGTAGGTGTTCTGCAATCATGGGAGAGTAGATCTGTACGAGCCATTGGAAAAAATATCGTTCTTCCTGTGGAGCCGAGGAAGATTTATGTTGAAGTATTGGTAGAAAACAATGGAGGTCATCCATAACATTGTGCCTAGGAATATTCTTTATATGCTATTTTTTTATGAGTTTTCAAATAGCACTAGGGATTTTATGTATTTTTTTGGTGTAAGTTGAAGTTGTAGTATTCTGCAAAAAAAAATAAAAAAATAAAATCCAATGATGTAGAACCACAAAGAACAAGACAATTATTTAATAGATTAATTTGACCTATCGTGCGCGAGGGGAATTAGTCACAGGTATTTCTTAATAAGGTCAAGTTAGTGTGACGCGTCGTGCTCCAGGTGAATTAGTCATAGGTAGTTCTTAATAAGGTAAAGTTGGTGTGATCGATCGTGCTCTGGGAGCATCATTACAAGTTATTTTATACAAGCTCAAGTTGTAGAATTTTTTGCTGAAGGCATTATGTACCTAGAATGCTATCCTAGATAATTGTTGAATATAGTGGAAGGCCATATATTCAATAGATGGTCGCCATTCCAGAGGATGGTTCAGTATCAACACTGACCAATTATGTTCTGAAAGGTTGAGAAGTGTCAAATTTGTGAAACACATCAATGATGGTATAAAGTGGTTATGTCTTAAATGAATCAAGTGGGAAGCTTGAAAGTGTGGCAAAGAAAAGAGAAGAAACCGTGAGATTTCAGAGTGGATGTGAGTGCTAGTGATGACCATACCAGACAAATTTGACAAAGATTTATTTATTGTTTTAATGTCTATTTTTTGTATTTGTCATGTATTAAGCATTAAGGGAGGGTATTGGAAGTAATTATCCCATGTGTTGTTGTGAGTTGTCATTGTGAGTTTCCAAGCGTCAATCTAGAAATTGTTGTTTCCTATGTACGAGTTGTAGTTGTGATCTAGATGTGTCGAAGTGACTGATTTATGTCTTATGTATTTTAACTATTGTGTTCAATAAAAATATCATACTGTAATTTGTGTTGTGTGCCCAATCTCTCTCTTCTCCTTCATTTTTTCTAATATATCGTTGAATTGAGAGGGGTCAGCATTGTTGGGGGTGGCGTGGGTATCATTGGAAGAATAGGAGAGGGAAGAGATGCCGAAGGAACTATGGGTATCGTTGGAGTTACTGGAGGGGGCACTGTTAGAAGAATTATGGGTATCGTTGGAGTTACTGGAGGGGATGACAATGCCAAATGAACTGTGGGTATTGTTGGGACTAGAGGCAACACTGCTAATGGAGCTGTGGGTATAATTGGAAATGGAGAGGGTGGCACTAGTGGAGGGAATGTGGGTATCGTTGGAACAGGAGGGGGATGCACTGTTTGGGTTGGAAAAGTACCCTATGGGGGACAACCAATGGTTCCTCGAATGGTTGGAATTATTGGGGATGATCGTATGAATGAAATGGGCGGAACGTTTGGAATGAGTGGAATGCCCCCTATGCCTACGCGTTCCTGCAAAAGTGATCTCCCATTTCATTTTGTAGTAGCAAGAGGAGGGGGCATACCATAGGCCATATTGATCACCTTCTTTTTCTTTCCCCAATTAGTATTTCTATTCTTTGACATAATATTGAGGGACGAAGCATAGGTGGAGGTGAGCTAGAGAATCTCAATGAATGCAGCAACAACTCATAATTTGGTTGATGACTACATTTTCACATAAACAGAAAAATAATATCTTTGTTTGACTGAAATAATGGTAGCTGCTCCTCCTTTTTATAACAGTTTGCAGTCGATTTCTCTCCACACATCAAAACATGCATAGCCCATAGTGCAGGGCTTTTAAATTTTTCATCACGGCACGATATAATTGAATACGAAGGACCTGCAATATGAGCAAATGAAATAGCAATAGGAGTAGCATTTATGACAGAAGATGATTTTTTGTTCGACTAATTGGATGGTTGGCATGATCAAAATCTCAAAGAAGATATACTTACAATTGAAATTTCACCGACTGCTACGACCAAGTGAAGTATGATAAGGCTGACAATGGGGTTATTTTGGAGAGTTGGAGGAAGAATTTTTGAAGTAATGTTGCGGTGACATCATTGATGGTGGATTTTAAAGGTTATCGATTCATGGTTCTCGTAGCCGTAAATTCAGAGTGAAAACAAGTAATCACAATAATAGAGTATTCTCCTATCTCATCTGAATCTTTAGATAGAAAAGAAATATATGTGTATATATATATATATATATATATATATATATATATATATATATATATATATATATATATATATATATATATATATATATATATATATATTTCACAAGCTCATGTTAATTAGTATCATTTCTTCTCTGTGTTGCCTTTTTCATGTTTTTAGTATGAATCAAATCGTTTCTGGTTTATCTTTGGCTGGTGAGATATTGAATTTCCAATCACTTGGACAAGGGCTTGCTAATATGCTTTTTACCAATTTTGCTACCACCCACATACACCCAACAAATATTATTGGAAAAGATGGAGCAATAATTTTGTTTAGTGAAAGTCCTTTACAAGGAGGCTAGAGGGACTTGCACAACTTTGGTTTCAAAGCAACATGTATGGTTAAGAGACCAACCATTGTCAATTGTAGATTTACAAATTTACAAATTTAAAAAAAATATGATGAAAATAAATAAAATTCAAGTAAGATTTGATTTACAGATACTTGCAACAATTATATTAAATGTGGTTGATATATGTAAAAGTAATTATATTAAATGTGGTTGATAGATGTAAAAGTGATTTTCTTTAGAGTAATTTACACGATGTTATTAGTTATTTGATAATTTGCATGCTAATTTTATAATTATATTAGGTAAATGGAAAAAAGGTAAACATGGATATTTTGTTTTTTTCTTTAGAAAAAAATCGTAACATTTCATTAAAAATATGAAAATATTACATTTTATAGATGCATTTCCATAAACTGTGTGAATACCAATGCCAAAAGGTTTATGCCTTTAATAAGCCAATGTTCAAAAAACATGTGGGGGCACTATGTAAGGTGCACAAGTGTCCATAAATATAGGAATCATACATATAAACATATTTTTGTCGCTATAGGAGGTTCATATAGAAACCATCTTCAAAATTTTCAAAAGATGAACAAGAAAATGTTGTTTATTCCTATATATCCAATCATCCTTCCATAAAAGGACGATGAAAGTATTCATGTGCATATTCTCCTAATTTTTTTGTGATCTTCCAAGTTCCCATAACCTACTTAGTACCTTCTTTAGACAAGGCATCTTCCACTGTGTGCCTTTCCCTTGAGGGGAGGCTTCCTTTGTGGATGGAGCGCTGGCCTCTGATGATCTTGTAGACTTGCTTCCGAATTTTTTGCAACCTCGCCATCAGTGCTCATAGTCTTTAATCTAGGTGATAAAATATTGGTCTGCAGAGATGGGGAGGCAAAAGAAACAAACCAATCTCTCTCTCTCTCTCTCTCTCTCTCTCTCTCTCTCTCTCTAAAACCGATAATTCAATAGAAATTCTTATTGAATCAACTAATAGATTTGGTCTGCAATTCACGAATAAAACAATTGAAGTCTTTTTAGTAATGAATATGAATTAGTAGAACCAAGCCTTTCAATAAGCCATGGACGAAACAAACAATAATATGTGAATAAATTAGAATTGATTGTATTTATTGTTCGGTCCTTTGGTCTACCACTCATGGTGGGTGATAATTTCTTTCATCCCAACCCAACAAACTTCTCTATTCTATTGTTTGTTCCAAAACACATGCCATGATATATGTGTATTCTATAAAACCCACAACTCAATCTTCCCGTTGGAACCATGTGCTTTTTTTTCCCATTGAAGGAGAAGGAGAAATCCCTCATGGAAGGTCCTTAATGATGGAACCTATGGAATCTAAAAATAATGCCTTTGTAGTCAATCATTTTCCACTGTTTAAACCCCAATTAACTAAGTTTTAGGTCTGCATAAAAACCTTCTAGTGGACACAATTTTACTAATACCCTAGCCATCAATTTGAGCTTTGTAATTCAGAAAGACATATCCGCTTCACGAAAAACCCCCAATTTTCTCCCTATGGCCCTGAAAACATCCAAATTCCATAATTATAATGAAAGTCCTCACAGCCTTTAACCCAAATAGGCACATCGTCAATTCGTTCACAACTTGAATTGAACTGAAGGCTCCAAGGTTTTAACAGCGTCGAGGAGGTGTTAATATTCAATTTTTCTTCAGAACCCAAGAATTAGGGAATTTTGAGGTTTAAAATGGGCCTCCTAAGGAAATTATAAAATAATAGTGGAAATAATAAAATAATATTAAATTACATCATCAAATTTTAGAGGGAAGAAAGGAAAAACTATTTTTTCAACTCGTATTTTCAACTTATCTCCTTATGGGTTTACCCAAATTTCGAGTGAAAACCATTTTTGGATACAGAATTTGATTCCTCATCCAAGGAGTACCCATGTTACACACTTCTGATGGACCCTGATACACGGAAAATGAGAAATACATGAAAAATGTGATTGAAATCACATTTTTTCATGTATTTCTCATTTTTTGTATAACAGGGTCAATCGAAAGTATACGACATGGGTACTCATTGGATGAGGAATTAAATTTTACATACAACAACTAATCCCAATCAAAATTTGAGTATAACCTTAGAGAGATAAGTTGAAAATACAAGTTGAGAAAATAGTTTTATTATTTTATTATTTTTCAATCTTTTTATTTTTTTTACTCCAAAAATGGTGAATCATCCCCCATGGTTGACATCATCAGCTTGAGTCCTATTGGTTCTTGTAAAGTTTATTTTGGTTGTACATTTTTCTTAGGAGGCCCATTTTATACCTCAAAATTCCCCTAATGCAACTTATGTCGAATCGAATCTCAACATAAACCAACCACGAACCAAAATATTTACCTCCAAAACCTTAGCTATAGTGTTCACTCATTCTTTATTGACCCAATTGTATTGGAGCTCTGATGAAAAATGTCGGCCTCTAGCACACCCTACCAAAATCCTCTAGGATGTGGCCATAACTTCATCAAGTTGTATGTCTTCCCTGAGTACGAAATTTTGGTTGTTGTTCTTGACCTTCGCAGACTTCCTTGTTTTCTTTTTCTTCCCTATGCAGGTTTGTCCCTCTTTTTTTGTCCCAACTCCTTTGTCCTCCACCAATTTTTTCTGGGTGCCTTCCAAAATTTTATGCCTTCTAATATCTTGTTATAATGTAGATGTTGTTGTGTTTAAACCCTATGGTTTACACCAATATTTCCCAATAAATTATTTTTCAAGGGTATATTGAGCAATGCCAACGCCCCTCTTGATGATAAATCCCCATCATTAAACATCTATTGAAAATGTACTGTTGGAAAATGGCCACAGGCCCTAGTTGTAAACCCTCTCGATTTAGTAGGCTTGACAAATGAACATCCATTTCTAGGTAGCCTAGAGCACAACTTGACAGATGAGCAAGGGAAATAACTAGGGTTTGTAGAGCTAGATCCATCCAAAGGACCTGTTACACAAAAATATCGTCACCATGATTATTTGCAGTCAGTATGGGTCTATCATCACTTGTACTGTCCTCCTAAGCAAGTCTCAGACCTCAGCTCTTCAAATCAAGCTTTGAAAATGAGAGAAAGACATTAAAAATCAATGTAACTCTGGTTCTGCACTTTCTCTCACTGTCACCTGCGTTACCACACCTTCTGTGTACAAAAGTTGTGGACCTGCCCGCTCTGTCCCTAACGGTGTAGGTGCGGACCCCTGTGAAAGTCAAAAGGCGCAAGTTTTATCTTAAAAAAACTCACTTTGGGTTAATTCTAGAGGTTTCTAGAAGGAATTTTGACGTGGATTGTTCACTCTGAGGTGGTTCATGCATCCCAAAAGAGAAGGAGTTAATCCCTTGATGAGAGGATCTATCCCTTTGAAGGAGGGCTTTATCCCTTTGAAGGAGGACCTAGTAACCTCCCTCCATTGCACTATAAATACAGGCATTGGGCTGGTTGCTGAGGAGGTTAGAAGCTGAACATTTTTGAGGGTAAATGCTGGTGAAATCAAGACTTCCTAGTTGAGCTTAAGAGGAGAGATCACATACCTTTTTGGCTTCATTGGGGAGTGAGTGAAACTTGTCAAAGTAGAGGAGACTTCTTGCTGGACCCTGGGAGGAGCTTGTACAACGTCAAGGCAAAGGTTGTAAAGTTCTTCTTCTTTTGAATTAATACAATCAAACTCATTTTTCTCAACAATATCTCATGTTATTTGTTTCGTGGACTCCTTGACTTTCATGTTAAATATGTTTTATGCAATTGGCTTTTTAGGTGCTATTTAATTTGTTTGCCTTGTTTGTGTTTGCAGATTCACGACAAAGGAGCTCATTCGGATCGAAGGAGCGAGGGCATCAACAAGCTTGCGTTGGACCTAAGGTAGGCCCTAAAAACACTTTTTTGCTATTGTTTATCAAAGCATATTTAGAGAAAGATAGTGTCTGGTTGGTTTGCTTGTCATTAGGTCTTCTTTAGATTCTAGGAAGGTCTATCTTGTCCGCAAGATCGACTTATTCCGCGTGACAAAATGGCGACTCCACTAGGGACTTGATTGTTTTCCTTGTTTTTACTTTGACCTGAGAAACTATGTTTTTGTTTTTGTTTTTGGCTTGTTGTGTGTAAAATTGGGTAGATTCTGTAGATCCAGGGTTATTTTTTGTTTTTCATAGCTTTGGGAGAGGAACGCACCCTAGCCGTTTGACACAGTGCATACCTACCCGCAGCTTGGCTTTTAGCACAGAGCGGGACCGCACCTGTGTCAACTGTGGGCCTGCGGACCCTGTCAAAATTTTGAAAAACCCTAAGATTTCCTCTGTTAGTCAGCTTAGTGTTTTTTTAGAAATTGTTATCCACTGCCCAGACCTGCATATAACTTGTTAGAAGCTTTCCTTAGATTGATTTCGTTAGTGTTAGGGTTTTAAGTGAAATTCCTAGGAGTTTTGCTTGTTGGGTTTGTTTTTCATTTTGGTTGTGTAGTGGCTCTGAGCTTAGAAGCTGTAGGGACTTCAGATCACCTTAGTGTCTACCAGCCTTCTTATGAGTTTGACCATTTATGAAATCTCCCCTTATTGAGGAATCCGCTTTGAGTTTTCTCTTTACAAAACTTCGAAAAGCTTGTATTTAAAAGTTTGGATTTTCATTTTCAAAAAGAAAACAAAATTGGTTGTTCTTGACCGATTTGTGATTTTGCATGAATTAGTCCTTAGCTTACATCTAGCTAAGTAAAACATCCTTAAAAAAGACTTTTAGTAGGCTTTGACTTCAAGTAGGTTTTTATAATTTGTAGATCTCAAAGTTAGTCATTTTCATAGTTTTGAGTGTTTTATTAAAAAAATATAAAAATCTCTTTTGGAAAAAGTTTGTTTTGTAGTGATTGAGTGCTTTGAAACGAAAAAGGATTTTTTTGTGAAATAACTAGTTGTCTTGTTTTGAGTGCATTGGAAAAGGACAAAAACTCCTCTTTTAATTTGTTGAATTGAGAAAGATTTGTGTTTACAAAGTGTTTGCATTCTTAAACTCTTTCTTAGTTTAGAAGTTCATCGAAGAGAAAAAGATTGTTTAAATCATCTTAGGTGCATTTTTAGTGATTTTGAGTTGAGTCTTCATACCACGAGTTTCATCTCCGCACCTTTTGACTTAAAAAAAAACCACTAAAATTAACGCTTAAAGTAAAATTCACCTAGTAACATTTTTATTTCTAGGGCTATGATACACCAACTTAGCTTAGGCTAGTGTCTTGGAGTAGGAGAGTAATTAACTCTCCAAGACAGTAACAAGTAGCTGTATCTTGTTGTAGGGAAGAAATTCAATTGTCGCATTTATGCTCTGGGAAAGCTCCTCTTAAAGGAGAAGCACGAGAACGTGTCCGAACCAGTGTGGGAATCAATCCTTCCTCATTGGGAACGATGGCAGATATTCACATATTAAAAACGGTAAACCTCGGATTAACCATTGTCGGGGAGCCTGGGGTCACTTGTTGGTAAACCTTGGATTATGTCAAGGAGCCTTCAAGGGGATTGAGCTTGCTACTCTGCCCTTGCGTGCGTAACAGATCGTAGACTGTTCCCCTAGGTATATTTGTTTCAGTTGGTAACCTTAGTGGCCATATTCTTTAGGACTCTTCCTGAGGTGACAGTGGTGGGAAGATCCCACTGTACCTGGAGCAGACGTCGGCTAGACTCACTTGGATTTTATGGGGGGTTCTCTTCACTCGAGACGGTTAAGTGGAGAAACTTGTACCAGTATATTCATTATGCAGGTTTCCGGGGTAACTGTTCCAACCGCCATTTCTGTATTGAACTCTGCAACGTTGGATTTCATCACTAACTAGTGTTTTCAGTACGGAAAGTTACTGTTTGTGTGTGTTTGATCTCCTAGATTCTTTAGGAGTGTGATTCAAATTTGTTTTGGTTCTTTAGAGACTTTAGGTGCTTTTCATTGAGATTTTACTTTGTTTGCGTGTGAAGTAGTTAAAAGTTTTTAACTATGGCTGAATTACCAAGGCAGTCCCGTAGACTTCGGGGCTAGTCTCCTGAGTTTGTAAACGTGGCTGAGTTACTGAGGAAGTCCCGTAGACTTCGGGGCCAACCTCCTGAGGAAGTACTGAGCCAGCTTGAAGGCTTGAAAGTCCTCGTAACTCCTAGAGACAGTAGAGTTGGGTCACCTGAAGAAGGAGAATCTTCTTTGATAGTACATCCTGATTTTCAACCGTTAGTAGCAGATTATAATCCACAGTCAGTGTCTGTTTCCGAAATTGCTGGTAGCTTTTCATCTACTAGTGATATAGGTGAGGAACCTGAAATATCCGAGCCTGAAAGTGAATTTGCTGCTACTTCGACATCGGGGTTTGTTTCTCCAACTTTTAGTGGTCCTGGTTCACCTAGGGTAGAAAGAGTAATCACCCAAGATCTTCCTTCTGGACTTATTGCTATTGAAGAACTTGCTCCGGAAGAAGAAGTAGGCATCCCTATCCTTGAAAATCAACCTGTTATTGAACTAAGGGAGCGTGAATCAATTTTTTACAGTCCACCTAGGAGCAGTTCTTGGTATCTTTCTTTGACTAATTTCTTAGAAAACTCAGGGTTAAGTTTTTCACCACCTCGTGCTCCTTATCACCCAACACCTAGAGGTTTTTATACTCCCGTAAATATGTCAAGATAGTCATCCATCTTTACTCAATCACCCGAATCTTTTTTGTATGGTGGTCCTTCTATTCCCTCCAGGTATCAGTCACTTTCTGGTACTTTTTTGGGAGCATCTCCTCAACCCATTGAGCAAGGGCTATTAACTGGAAACAATGGTACTAAGCCGTTGAGCATAGAAGACATTCTCATGATGTCAAGTTCTATTCCCAATCCTCAACCTCAAGGTGGCCAATTACCGCCTGGGGTGCAGCCTCAATTAACGCCTGGGGGGCAACCTCAAGGTACACAATTTGCATCTGGGGGGCAACCTCAAGGACAGTACATACCTATGGGACAGTACGTTCCTCAAGGTCAACCCCAGACTCAATATGTACCCCAAGGTCAACCCCAGTATCAATTTATACCTCAAGGTCAATCCCAGTATTAGTATGTGCCTCAAGGGTATCAACCCCAAGGACAATACTCGAACCAAGGTTTCCAACCACCCTCTGGTCAAACGTATGTTCAAGGAACGGGAAATGTACCTTTCAATTATCAATCCTACCCTCAATCCGGTTATGGTCCTCAGTATTCTCAACCGGTTATGGGTCAGTACCCCGGAATGAATATAGTGTGGGATCCATCACAAGCTCAACAGGTATTGCAGCCAAGTGTACAGTTGTCATCTCAAACTGGACAAACCCTAGTTTCTGGTTAACCCCAGCAACCAGTCCAGTCTAACATTCAAACTTCTGTACCTTCGGTAGTTTCTCAGCCTGGGCCTAGTACACCTTGTACTCCGCCTCAAACGACTGCTACAACTGCCGCAACATCTGTTCAATCTACCCCACCTACTTCTGGAGTATCGACAGCTGTGGTTTCTACTGTTCCTGTATCTACTCCTCAGACATCTTTACCACCGTCTGGATCTACGATTCAAACTTCGGTTCAGATGCCTGTAGGACAACTTGGTTTAAGTACGGTTGTCACAAGTCAACCACAATTTACTTATCAATCGTACCAGGGACAGTACCAATTCAGTCCTGCTGTGCAGCAGCCAGTCTATCAGTATCAACCGTACCCTGGGTACACTTATCAACAACCTCAACAACCCCAGTACGGTCCGGTTAATCCTGGTTTTCCGAGAGGATACAATATCCCGAACGCGATTCCTATTCCTAGTTATCCTGGATATCCTCCTCCTAGGGCTGGTCTCATGACCCAGAGTTTTAGGGATCCTAATCGGCAGTTACCGTTTATCGCAACTTTGGACTTACCTGACTTGTCGCGCATAATGAACAATCCCATTAATTATCTTCCGTTTTGGCCGCCAATGCCGAATAAGTTTCCCAGTGACATTCCCAAGTTCGAAGGTAAATCAGGAGAGGACCCGTCGAACCATGTGATGACTTACCACCTCTGGTGTATGTCTAACTCCATTACAGATGATTCAATCCGTCTTAGACTTTTCCAGCGCACTCTAATTGGTCTCGCGGCCAAATGGTACATTGAGTTACCGCGAGGCACTTTTTATAATTTCAGTCAGTTAGCTACCTCGTTTTTAACTCATTTTCAGTTGCCAGTCTGATATGACAATGGCACGAAATTGTTAACTTCGCTAAAACAATCGACATCCACTTACATTTCAGATCATATTCATGAGTGGAGATTTCGATGGGGTTTAGTGAAGGTATTTATTCCGGATCAGATCTTGGGTGAGTGGTTTGTAAAATCTTTGTTGCCAAAGATCACTAAAGATGTTGCTAAAGCCAGAGTTGTTACTGAGGAGCAAGTAATTGCTCAAGCACAATACCTTGACTTGGTCTATACTCAGTCAGGTACGTTACATGAAAAAATCCCCGATCTTCCCAAGCAAAATCAAATCACTGCAGCTCCTTCGGGATCTCATGCCGCCGATGGTATGATTGGCACGGTTAACACTAAAAGTAAGAAGAAGTCTTCCAAGAATTCTTCCCCTATCATAACCTTGCCTGATTCCCCAACAAGAGATTCTTCTGCAGAGATCTCCGCCAATATTCACGTTGTAGAGTCATCTACAGCCAAATCAAAATCCGGTGAGAAGAAGAAAGGAAAGAAGAAGAATAAAATGGACAAAAGTTCAAAAGAGAAACCTGAAAAGGCGGAATCCAATGATGAAAAGCGCAAACCTCGTTATCCTTGTCTCATTTGTGACGATGAACATTTTACAAGAGACTGCCCTCATCGTGCAGAGGTTGCGAAGATTGTCAAGGGTTCCCAAACTCCTCCTGTTTTGAAGGATCCTTTTCTGGCTCAAGACAGTAAGATGATAGGTTCATCCTCGAATACCAATGAAGAACCCATACTGATGATGTCCCATGTTAGGATTGCAACTCGATCGCAAGATTATGGTAGTAAAATTCCTATTGATGGTAAAGAAGCAGAATCTTCTCATTCTAATCCATCAACCTCAGCTCCCGGTTTCGATCCACTACAGATCGAGAAACCTAATCCAGACTTGGTAATCAAACCGCCCGCCAAGGGTATACTTCGAAAGTCAGCTTTCAATCCACATGCGAGAGCGGCTCGGAATTATAACATTGTTGAGGATTTAACTGTTTCACCCTCAGCAATGTCGGCTTTGGAAGTGCTACAATCATGTCCAACACAACATAAATTACTTTTGTCGGCTATAGGAGCTGTTGATGTTCAGGACTCGAACCTAATGATTTTCGATCTAGAAAATAGTACAGCGCGTTTGCCTCATCAAATGGCTTTCCAGATTCCAGTGATAGTAAAAAACCGGCCTATTCATCGGACTGTAATTGATGAGGGAGACTCAACGTGTATTATGTCAATATAGTGTTGGAGATCGCTTGGTTCTCCTTCGCTAAATCAATCCCCAACGATTCTAAAGGCCTTTGATGGCAGTGGGTTTCATCCTTTTGGCATTCTACAGGATTTGCCTATAAGGGTTGAAGGAAAAACCGTTAGTCTAGATGTGGAGGTGGTTGATGCCCCTCTAGATTACAACCTTCTCTTGGGTCGAAGTTGGTCTTACGCTATGACAACGGTCGTTTCATCGGTCTTTCGAGTAATAAAGTTTCCACATAATGGAAAGATCATAACAATAGACCAGCTGGCTTACTTTTCATCCGACCCAGCCTCTTCGGAGAGTATTCAGCGTGTCGGTAAAACGACTATCCCGTATAAGGATGTTGGAGTAGGACTAGTTAAAGATGTTGGTTTACTGGGAACTTTTCCTTTTCCTCCGATCAATGCATCGTCTTCATTTGCAACAATTCATATGATTACATCAAACACCATTGTTTATGATGATCCTTGGATCATTCGTTCTGAATCTGAGATAGACTCATTTGGTAATGCCATGCCTTTGAGTCCATATGAAATTTCCTATGAAGCCGTGCAGTCGTTTGCCGACCCATGTTCAACCGAAAATGACTTCATGAATGTGGTCCGTGAGGAATCACTTTTCACATCAACCTCGAATTTAACCACGTTTTCTGAACTTGTTCACTCTAATGAGCAAATTCGTGAAATCCTATGTGTAGATGATTTACCATGGGAAGATCTCCATCACAGATCTTCATTTTTACCTGAGGATGATCGTTTTGAAAATGATTTCTCATCAATTTTTACAACTGAATATGTCAAGGAACCTCAGAATCCAATGAAACATCCCGATTCAGAGTTAAACTTGGGAAACATCTCTCGAACTATTCCTATTGACATTTCGGTTAAGCTCAGAATTGTTGAGAACATTCATATAGGTGCCTCGTGTACAGATGACGAAATTCAACTATATAAGGCCCTATTTCAAGAATTCTGCGACGTGTTTGCCTGGTCCTATGAAGAAATGCCAGGAATTGATCCCGCGATTGTTGTTTATGAGATCAAGACTTACCCGGATGCTAAACCCATCCGGCAACGTTTGCGTCAGATTCACCCACGAAAAGCTGTTGCAATTAAAGCAGAAGTTGAAAAATTATTGAAAGCAGGTTTCATTTATCGAATCCCGTTAACGGATTGGGTATCGAATATTGTTCCGGTTAACAAAAAGCAGGGAACAATAAGAATATGCATCGACTATAGGGACATTAATCGAGCCTGTCCAAAGGACAATTACCCAACTCCCTATATCGATCAAATCATTGATGATTGTGCCGGCAGTGAAATATTCTCCTTCATGGACGGTTTTTCCGGCTACAATCAAATCAATATTCTACCTACCGATCAACCAAAAACGGCTTTCATTTGTCCATGGGGGACATTTTCTTATTGCAAGTTACCTTTTAGGCTTAAGAATGTCGGAGAAACTTTTCAAAGGGCGATGTCTTATGCGTTTCATGACATCAAGCACATTGTGCAACCCTATCTCGATGACTTGCCTGCTCATTCATTGCATCGAGCTGATCACCTCGTCCATTTACGAGCAATCTTTATGAGGTGTAGGCATTATCGTATTCAGTTGAACCCACACAAATGTGTCTTCTGTATAGAAACGGGTCGATTGCTGGGGTTTGTAGTTTCGAAAGCCGGCATTCGCATCGATCCCTCAAAGGTCGAAGCCATCATCAAATTGCCTCCTCCTTCGAGTCTTCACCAACTCCAAAGTTTGCAGGGGAAAGCAAATTTTTTACGACGATTCATTCCTAACTACGCCGAGGTCACAAAGGGTTTTACCCGGTTGTTGAAGCAAAATACTCCATTCTATTGGGATGAGATAGCTCAGAAATCTTTTGATGCACTCAAACACTCGTTGACCCATGCACCGTTGTTGCATCCTCCCAACTACAACCAGGATTACTTCTTGTATCTCGTCGCCTCTCATTCCACCATTGGAATGGTCTTAGTTCAGGAAGATGAATTCGGAACTGAACATGTGATATATTACCTTAGTCAAACTTTAAATCCAACTGAGCTAAAATACTCACATGTGGAGAAATTGGCATTGGCAGCTGTTCAAGCCGTCCAACGTTTTCGTCACTACATTCTACTACGTAAAACTACGGTAATTTCGGATTGCAACCCTATGATCTACATTTTGACCAAGCAATTTCTAGGGTGCAAGTACTCTAAATGGATCGTTATCCTGCAGGAGTTCGACTTGGAATTTGAAAAATCTAAGTCTAAGAAATCTTTAGTTTTTGCAGAGTTAATGTGTGACTTCCTGCGTGCTGACACGAAAACTGTGGCGGAGGAGCCCATTGCGGACGGATCCTTGTTTCTAATTAGCACTTTAGATCTGTGGTATGGGGATATCATCGTTTATCTCCAGACCCAATCCTTTCGGCCAAAAATTTCAAGGTCAGAACGTCGAAAAATTCGATTCCAGTCCCAACAATTCAGGATTATCGGAGATACTCTTTATCGCTGTGGGGCGGATTCCATTTTTCGATGTTACTTAACTCACGAGGAAGCTGAAAGGGTTCTAAATGACTGTCACTCTGGAGCGTGTGGCGGTCATATGTCTAGGTTTGCCACAGCCCAAAAGATATTGCGCGTTGGCTACTTCTGGCCGTCTTTATTTAAAGATTGTATTACGGCGGTCCGAAAATGCCACAACTGCCAGATTTTTTATCGTAAGATGCGCGCTCCACCTGCTCCTCTCCACCCTATACTTGCCATTGGTCCTTTTTCCAAATGGGGTATCGATTTTATTACATCTAACCCTCACTCGGCTGGGGGGCATGCGTATATCATCCTTGCGGTAGATTATTTTACTAAGTGGGCCGAGGCGATGCCTACATTTGAGGTAGACAGCAAGACAGCTGCAATTTTCATGTTCAATCATATAATTGCTAGGTTTGGTGTCCCGCAAGCAATAATCACTGATCATGGGCGTCATTTTCGAAACGTTATGATGACCGAACTTACAGGCCAGCTTGGTTTACGTCACGATAGTTCAACCCCTTATTATCCACAAGCGAATGGTCTGGTTGAATCCATCAACAAAGTTTTAGTTATCATGATCCGACGAATCATTAGGATTCATCGATCGAATTGGCACAACATGCTATTTTCAGCGCTTTGGGCGTACCGAACTTCAGTAAAAACATCAACAGGGTTCACTCCTTTCCAACTAGTCTATGGTTTGGAAGCTGTGTTACCCATTGAATGCGAAATCTCGTCACTGCAAATGGCCATCGAGTTACTTCCAGCCACTTTCGAAGAGGAAAAGCGTTTGTTATACTTGGCTCAATTAGATGAGAATCGACGTGATGCTGCATTGGCGATCGAGACTCACGCAAAATGAATGAAAGCTCAGTATGATCGAAATGTGACCCCTCAAAATTTTTCGGAAGGAGATCTAGTCTTAGTTTACGATCAAGCTAATGATAAATTAGGCGCTGGAAAATTCGTTCCTATGTGGCATGGTCCCTATGTTGTCAAGCGAAAGCTAGCCAAAGGGGCCTATGAATTGGTAGACTTTGACGGGGACTCTTTGGGTAAACCCAGAAATGGCCTTTACTTGAAGAGGTATTATGCTTAAAAGAATGGGTATGGAGATTTTTAGTTAGATTAGTTTTTCTTTCTAGCTGGTGTGTTTTAGTTTAAACAGTGTGCTTAGCTTAGAGAGTGTTTTTTGTCATTATTCCTGCTTATCTTGGTTTTACTCTTGATATTGCAGATGTCGATGCCTCTCCAAACATACATTGTTTTCACTGATGGTGCTTGTCGTAATACACGGAACATCTCTTCCACAGCTTGGGTTATCTATTCGCCCTCTGACGAGTTAGTATCTATGCATGGGGTAAGCCTCGGTCAAACAACAAACAACATTGCCGAGTATAGTGCAGTGATTGAGTTATTATCTGAATCTATTTCATTTGGGATTCGGAGTTTGATAGTGAGGTTAGATTCTGAACTCGTTGTATTACAGCTTAATAGAGTGTATGCCATTAGAAATCCAGTGTTATTGAGATTATTTTTTAGAGTACGTCTCTTGGAACGTGAATTTGATTATATTGAATATCAGCATATTCCAAGATCTTTAAATACATTAGCAGATGCAATTGCTTCTCGAATGTTAAATAGAAATTTGCAACAATCATACATGTAAATTTAAAACCATTCGATAACATGATTTACAAGATAAGCCAGTAATACTGATATATATATATATATATATATAGGAGTGTGTCAAAAAATACATCGTCCTCGATCATAGGTTGAAAAACACCTTATGATCGGCAAAAATGATAAGTACAAAAAACAAAAATGTCACATGTGCCCACAATAGGCGATCATCCTATCACTGGCGATGATCTCTATAAGAAACCACTGCACGGGCCACCTTGCAAAGGAACCTCCTAAAAGGTCCCGGGACCCCAATCACATAGCGTTGAAGTCGACGAGGAATGTCATCTATAGTGGTCTCAGGAATATCTCCTGTCAAGCACTCGAGATGACCCTCCAACTCAGCCAAAACCTCTGCTGATTCATCCTGTGGGGCTGGCGTGGGTGCAACTGGTTGCTTCCTCTCGTAAGGCCGGAGAGCGGCTGGTCGCTGTGGACCCACATCTGCATTTGAAATTTTCTACTATCAGTTTTGAGACGATAGAAAAATAACAAAAAAAAATTATAATAGAAAAATGTTGAAAAGGATTTTACCTGACTCATCCCACTGCTCTCTTGGTGGAAGAACCATGTCTGGGTCACCATGAAAATCTATCCCAGCGTAAGGAAAGTCCTGAATAGAAAAGACTTGGTTTTCTAGCCATTGGAAATACTCAGGTTTGAATCGAGCAACCTCTGTCCTCTCGTCCGGGTGACGGGCCATAACTACGACCCATCGCATCAGTTTGGGCTCTCGAGGAAGCCCAGCTCCAACAGTAAGGTGTTGTGGGATCAGCATAGGAACCCTCTCCAGGCCAAAACTCACGACCAAAGCCCCATAACCAAAGGTCTTTAGTCGTCCGTTCTTGGCCCTGGTCAGTTGGCCTTTCACATTGGCCAACACAACATCGCACCAGTTGAAGATGGTGCCTCGAAAGCAATCAACTGCCATACGCATCTAGGATCCGGTGGCAATATGTAATGCGGCAGCTCCGCAAAGTCTGGTGACAGTGAACGCAATCACCATGAGCTCAGGATGGGATATGGTCTTTATGTCTATCCCTTTGTCTCTAGCCTGGCTGTTGCAGTACTCTAGCCTGAGGCTATCGACAGACTGGCCACCTTCCCTAGCCCAAAACAGAGTCAAGTATTCACCTCTCTTAGGCAAACCAGTCAAGAAATATATGTCTGCCATCTCGATTTCGAGCTGGTAGTCGCCAATGAAGAAGCACTGGTCCTGTACGCTCCATCTGTCAACCATCCACTGTAAGAAATCCACCTGAGCCCTCATGCCAGGAATGGCCCAGAATTTGTACAAGCCGCACGCCCTCAAAGCATCAAGTGAAGGCTGATGATTCCATGCGGCAGCATCCACGTCCTCATGCTCTCGTTCGCGCCAATCTAGCATGATGTACTCTCTGCATCAAGTATAAAGACAAATTAAATTGCTAGAAATTATTTTGTGTGGTCCATTTTTGAGAATTTTTGGGTTAAAAACCCTTGCGACGGGGACCGCACCCTCCGGGTTAGACACAGTGCGTGGGACCGCACTTTTTCTACATGGAAGGTGCGTACCCCAAGCTTTTTCCCAATGGAGAAAAAGTCGGGGTCCGCAGGCGAGCAGTGGTAAACCTGCGAGCCCCCGCGCGCGGGTTTTATGCCTAAAAACCCTCCCAAAAATGAAATAAATGACTAAAACAAAAAATTAAACGGTTAAAAATGAAGAGTGGGATGATGTGGATTACCTGGAGAAGACGGCATTCGATTCTGACAGTTGGATTTTCCGCAATCTTCACGGGAAGTTTTCTGAGCAAAAGCACTATTTACTCACCCAAACTCAAACGGTAAAAATGAATTGACAAAGGCCCTTTTTATAAGTTTTTTGAGTAAATAAATTGCAAATTTGTTTATGTTTCACTTTGAAAAGGTATTTTTGCGACATTTTTATCTATTTCAAACAGGTATGAGTAATGTTTGTGTTTTTGTGCAGGATAGATTATTCAGGTGAAATCTATCATTTTCGACGAAAAACATTTAGAGTCACCTTTAAGCTCTTTTCTGACTCCTGAAACATGAAAAGATTGCCGAGTGTTTCTTTTAAACTCGTTAAAACGGAATTAAAAGATGGTCCACTTACAACTCTTTTCCGACCGTAAAAACATGAAAAGATTGCCGGATTTTTGTCGTTTCAAATTCGATATCGGTTATAAAACGACGTGTCGTTGATCGCTTTTTTACTTTTTCGGATCAAGGGCACTAATGACGAAAAGTACTCCTTGGTCGTAAAAGATCAAGCGGTTCTCTCAAGTACTATTTTATACTTTTTCGGACTTGGGAGACACAAATTTACGAAAAAGGTCAACCCTGGAGTCTTCTTAAGTTTTTTCAGACTCTCTAAAATTGAAAAACGCCGAGTTTCTCCTATACTGGACTCGTTAAAATTTCACAGTAAAGGACCTATTCGATTACAAACAGGAACGAACCACTCCTTCTTAGGGTTCGAATTTAAACTAAGTTGGACTCATCCGAAGGATGAGCTTATAATCAAGCAAATGTTATCCTCCTCAAGCTTTTCAAAAATAAAGAGGTACTTGCCAGAAATGGTGGGGGAAAAGAGAGAAAAATGAGCCTGTTTGTCATACTTTGTAACCACTCTTGAACACGAAACTTTTATTCACCTGGGTTGGGAAATCCTTTGCCTAACAGTTGATCAAACCACATTGAAAGTCTTCAGCCGGTTTCTGGGTATTAACTTTGGGTCAATTGTCACCAAGCCATCTGTCGTGTCGTTATGTGTTGAAGAGGTCACTGCCAATAAGCCATTCATCTGCAAAATATCTGTCATCCATCTTGACCATCCCTGAGTCAGTCCTTGCAACTAAATTTCTTCAACTTGATTTATGATTTCGTGTTGTGGGCTTGCCTACGACGGATCGCTTTCTATCGACATCAGCTCATTATCTAGAAAGATGATCTAGGAATCGTCAGTACCTTGAGATCTGCATGCCTCAATGGCAGGTTTCTCGCCTTTGACGATAGTTTACATCATTGACTTTCGATCAAAGGATTCCGTGACATGTTCGACATCAACACATTTATTCGCATCTCATGGATTGTACTGGATACTTTGAGAGCCATTGACATCACTGGTGGATTCTCTCACACTTGTTAACAATTTACATCATTGACTGGTAATCAAGTGGTTTCTACCATTTTCGACATCAACACATTCATTCGCATGGATAGAATCGTACTGTTTCGGGAAGTAGAAATGAAGACCCTGGATCTAGTTTCCACAATCCAGGCTGCGAGGAATTTTGTATTCATTATATAATGGACTATTCATAAACATATGGTTGCATCCATACTGTGTCCACATGAGTCTATACTTGTGATGTTTTACAAGATCATTCCTGTATCAGAGCAGTAGTTAGTTTTCTAAGTTAGTTTTGATCTGAGTATGGGAATGCCTACCTCAGCGATGATATGATCTCATATATATATCTTGCATTGAATGTTTTTACAGGTTCCAACCGGGCTCTCCACAAGATGATCCTCGAAATGATAAAGTACTTCACTCTTCCTAAATGATAAATGAAATCCTCATCTACTACAGACTTCGCACTTAAGAGGGCAATTTGTTACACAAAAATATCGTCACCATGATTATTTGCAGTCAGTATGGGTCTATCATCACTTGTACTGTCCTCCTAAGCAAGTCTCAGACCTCAACTCTTCAAATCAAGTTTTGAAAATGAGAGAAAGACATTAAAAATCAATGTAACTCTGGTTTCGCACTTTCTCTCACTATCACCTGCGGTCCCGCACCTTCTGTGTACAAAAGCTGCGGACTTGCCCACTCTGTCCCTAACGGTGTAGGTGCGGACCCCTGTGAAAGTCAAAAGGTGCAAGTTTTATCTTAAAAAACTCACTTTGGGTTAATTCTAGAGGTTTCTAGAAGGAATTTTGACGTGGATTGTTCGCTCTGAGGTGGTTCATGCATCCCAAAAGAGAAGGAGCTAATCCCTTGATGAGAGGAGCTATCCCTTTGAAGGAGGGCTTTATCCCTTTGAAGGAGGACCTAGTAACCTCCCTCCATTGCAATATAAATACAGGCATTGGGCTGGTTGCTGAGGAGGTTAGAAGCTGAACATTTTTTAGGGTAAATGCTGGTGAAATCAAGACTTCCTAGTGGAGCTTAAGAGGAGAGATCACATACCTTTTTGGCTTCATTGGGGAGTGAGGGAAACTTGTCAAAGTAGAGGAGACTTCTTGCTGGACCCTGGGAGGAGCTTGTACAGCGTCAAGGAAAAGGTTGTAAAGTTCTTCTTCTTTTGAATTAATACAATCAAACTCATTTTTCTCAACAAGTATCTCATGTTATTTGTTTAATGGAATCCTTGACTTTCATGTTAAATATGTTTTATGCAATTGGCTTTTCAGGTGCTATTTAATTTGTTTGTTGTTTGTGTTTGCAGATTTGCGACAAAAGAGCTCATTTGGATCGAAGGAGCGAGGGCATCCACAAGCTTGCGTTGGACCTAAGGTAGGCCCTAAAAACACTTGTTTGTTATTTTTTATCAAAGCATATTTAGAGAAAGATAGTGTCTGGTTGGTTTGCTTGTCATTAGGTCTTCTTTAGATTCTAGGAAGGTCTATCTTGTCCGCAAGATCGACTTATTCCGCGTGACAGGACCCAACACCATAATATCCTCCCCAACCAAGGAATTCGGACAACCAAATGAAGAGACAAAGGGATCAGTAGTCTCCATGTTACACTCTTAGCCCTCAGACGAACTCAAGATTTTCTCTATGAAGACGCCAGCTGGAACCCAAGATACTTCAATATCTTGCTGAGATGGCACATTAGACTATGGGATGGAAAAATCACTAGGTTCAAAACCATAATCAACCAGTTCTTCCATTGTTACTATCTGTAATCCCCAAATTTACCATTGTGAATGTCGAATGGAATTGCCACTAATATGGTAATTTCACTATCCATAAAATCTTCTTCTCATCTTTCAAAATCACTAACCTAAAATTCCATTCATCAATGGTGTATAACCCAAACATGGACATTTTTTTAGTTTTATAATTTGCATGGCAATTCCATATTTGTATTAGGTAAATATGAAAAGGTAAATATATAGATTTAGAGTGCAAGGTAATTAATATTATAAATTCCATTCATTGAAGTAGGGGAGAGAATGAGAATATGCCTATCTTTCATTTATGATCATAAAATGAACGTATGTATTAAAAGAAAGATTAATTTACCAACATTCAATAGGGGAAACACATATAGTCATAATTGATTAAATAGATAATAACTATAAACAAATTTAGATCAATCTTAATTGTAGAAATACCGAGTGACTAGAAGGATTAAGTCTTTATAGATGCAAACGTTTTTTAGAGTGAAAAATTTGAAAAAATATTTACACTTAAGAGATTTGATCTCTATCCCATTAACATGAATTTGTACTGGTTATTACGCCAAAGGCGTTCTCTTCGAAGGCTCTCAATGCGGAAACATTGTTAACTCAGAAAAATCAATCACCTTAAATTTCGCTCTCCTCTGTCCAATAGTATTTGACCACGTGGCTGGCTTTTTCTCGATACTCTCCCTCGCCCAGCCTGCTCGATGCTCTCCCTCGTCCTCCCTAATCAATAGGATCCAGAAAAATATTTCCTATGTTTTTATTATAATTTGATCTACAGGGAATGCTTAATCTCATGCTCACGACCGTAATCCCAAGACTTTTGCCATCTTCTTGCACCACCATAGATAAGAAGGTGAACAAATGCCAGAGTGCCTCTACAGGGAAATTCACGCTTCTAGTTTTGTTTTTCACATTCATGGCGGGGTTTTTTTCCTTCATGTGGCGGATCGATTTGATCAGGGTGGAGAGAGGGAGAAAAGCGCTTGCAGAGATACTTCAACTGGTATTACTTCACAGGTCGTGTGGCTATTATAATTTCCCTCACTATTGTCTTGTATATTCAAAGTGATGTTAGCTAGGGTTTCAGCTTCCGCCTATGTACTGCTTTCATGTTTATGTCCTCCATATTCTTCCTTCTGAGCGTGCCAAATTACCGGTATGAAGTTCCACAAGCCAGTGCTCTCACAGGGTCTGCACAGGTTACCGTGGTCTCGGTCAAGAAGCGCAATTTACGACTTCCCACTAGAATTTACATTGATCTTTAGATCTCACATAAATCCTTTATTTCAGTCAAGATATTGAAACCAGAAATAAAGAAAAAGCTTGGAATTTATGTCAAAATTCGACGACAGAAAACTAGTCACAAAGATTTTTTTTAAAGCTGCACTTCACCATGTTACTCCAATATCAAAATTTCAACTCAACTATGTCTTTCATTAAGTTACAGTATGACACAATGCATTTGTGAATAGGACCTTTATATTGTCAGAGAAATTGGGATATATTATATTAAGACTTCGAATAATGAAGTCGTATGCAAAACATTAAATTGTTGTCAATAACTTTGCAGGGAATGGCATAGAATCAACCAAACTTGAAAAAAAAATGAAAATGGATGAAAATAATTTATTATGAAAGGAAAAAATTAGTCACATATATATGTTGAACACATTATTCACCGAAATAATTTGACAAAAAAGAATTATCTTTGATCTTTGAAATGCATTCCAGGCTTCTCAAAATCCACTGTCGAATTTGTCTTATTCCAATATAATATACAATTCTTATAGCAATGAAAGATTCATAGGTTTCTGCTCACAAATTTCTTCAAGCGTTTAAAAAATATATGGCATTTAGTCGAAAACAATTGAAAACTGAAATGAGATTGATCAATTTCTTCAGATTGAATAAAAAGATAAGTATAGAGCATGTAGTTAAGTTGGACTAAATGTACAAACCAAATCAGTAGGTGCTTGGTTGCAGTGTTGAGGGGGCATGACTTGAATTTTGAAGTGCCCGTATAGCACAAGGTTCAACTCTTATTGTTTGATGAGAACTACCATAATTTCTCTCTCAATATGACCCTTCAAAATGCACAAACAAAGGGAGGAAAATTGAAAATAAACAAATGTCTTCAGTTAAAACTTTGTATTTCTATCTTTTGCCAAATATATTCCAAAGGTGGCCTCTTTGCGGATAATCAAGAAGTTTCTTGACAACACAATCCAATTCTGCAAGTTATTCTAAGTGAATGTAGGCTCCAACTGCTATCATCTGCTTTTTTCACTTAAAATTGTTGGAAAGACTAAGCATAATGGAAATTGGGTTTTCATTGTCTATTTTGATATCTAATGGATCTAGGAGTTGCATTGAGATCTAACAGAATGGTCTTGTTTGAGCTTTAGTTCTTACATTTCTAATATGTTTTTGATAGAAAATTGCTAAATTTATGAGGTAAGAATTTTATTTATAATTTCATGTAGTGGTTGTTTTGAAATTGGAGGAAAAGATAACATTTTGAGGTATAAATTTTATCTTTGTTCTCATATATTTTCTCTTTTGATAAGATTTTATTCTTTCTAAAACTATTTTATTTAAGAATTGTTTTTTTTTTTTCCATTTATAACATAATCTAGGTAGAAAAATGGAAAATTTAGGTAAGGTTTCAATTTCACATATTCATTATTTGTTTTTGTGTAGGAACCTGAAGAAAAGAGCTATTTTTTAGCTACAGATTTATCTTTAGTCTCATTTATTTATTAATTTTTGTGTTATACTTCCAGGGTTTTATCATTTAATGTTATGCTTCTATTATATGACCTTAGGTAGATGTTTTTTCAAGATAGAAGGTAGTAATTCACATTACTTGTCATGATATTCATTTATGCTTTAAGCATGTAAATAATATAAATTGATCTCTGTTGTAGTAGAATTTAATAATTCTACTACGCATGTTGTTATTTTTTCCACCTAATCTCGTGAGTTGAAAATATTCATGTAGTTATTTTAATACTATTGTGCTCTTTTCCTCAAGTGAAATTAAGGCACATATGCCTCAAAATATGGCAATCCAATTTGATGATCTCACAATCTACAATTATTTTTGTTAGCTTCTAGTGTGAAAGTCTAGTCTAATGAAAATGAGTGTTTTTAATTTGTTGTTTGGGCGTAGATAAATAAGTCACAGGATTTAATCCCATGCCATGGTTGTAATATTTGGTATTGAGATTTATTTTTTCAAACTTTCATCGAATTATGCCTTGAAATCTATTTTTGAAAAAAATGTTGTCTTTTATCCTTTAATTCCTTTTTTCTTTTTGGTTTGGGGTGAAACACACAACATGAATACATATTTTTTTAATCTTTTTTTATCAAGTCTTTAGCATTGAAATATGAATACATGAAACTTATTATCCTTTTGTTATTAGTCATGGAAAGGATAACCTTTGTAGCCTTTAGGTGTTGGTCTTAATCTCATTGGTATGTCATAGATTATTTTTTCTCTCAGTCATGGTTAGGTTAAAATAACATTGCTTTTGAATTTTTCTACCAATAAAATAATTTTAAAGTTTCAACAGTTATGCCTTTTAGAATCAATCATATTGAAGTGTGCAAGCTAATAGTAACTAGCAAAATTGAAAACCTTTTATATAACGTTGAGATTTTCGATCTCATCTCTTTGTTGTTTATCTTCGGCCAATCCTTGAAATTCAAAAGGGTTTGGGTTCAATTTTTATCTCATGCATTGATGACAATTTGATTGAATCCCGTAAGAACACTAATTTTTATTGTGTTCATGCTCTTACTGTTTTAGTCATAGAGTCGTTGGAAAATTCTCTTAGACCTTTGAATCATAACACTGTAAGAAAGGAAATTATTGTTGTTTACATGATTTAGTTGGTGTATAAGTTTACATTTGTTGTTGAATTGAATAGTTTCTACAATACGAGGATTAGAATTAAATCCAAAAACTTATCGTTAGCTTAGGTGAACTACTTTACAAGTTTCAGATCAATGTCACGGGACCATGCGTAATTCTGTAAGTCAGCTTCTCACTTTGTCATTTCCTGAATTTGTACAAATAACACATGATTGTTTAGAAGTGGTTGAAATCACAATAAGGAGAATTGTCAATTCAAAGTTTAGTATGGCCTCTTAAGTTCTTACAATTAGCATGCATTTACCACCTCTAGGTACTATTGGTAGCATGCAATCCAACACACCTCTTTCAACTTTCGGCGTTTGTTTGCACCTCTCGGTGCAATTATTAGCGTGTGTGTGTGTGTGTGTGTGTGTGTGTATATATATAGATAATTTTTCATTATTCAGATTGATTTTCTAATACATAAATGGATTCACCAAATCTTGCTATATTTTAAACTAAATTGGCTAGAAAATATACTTGAATAAGAGTAAAAACATAGAATAATGAAACTACTTGAAATGTTCTAACCATAAAACTCTATTTTTTTAATTGCTTTATGTAACACATACAATTTTTATTTTTTTGACCATTTATAATACACACATAATTAACATTGAAATATTTGACTTAACATGGGTGTTGAAATATTTTATTAATGGACCACATTATCCCATTAAAATGTTTAAATTTTATTTTTGAGTGCTATATAGAATACATAACTTAAACTTGTAAGTCTAACTTTTTTCGATTGGATTTTAAGGAAAATTGACAATGAATATTTTTAAATGTCACATATTAATTTTATATTAAGAATTAAAAGAATTACACATCTCCCTCTTATTGCTTTTATTAAGAAGTACTTTATTTTCTTATTTTATTTTTACGTTGAATGTGTTCCCTTGAAATGGTTCATCGAAAATCGTCTACCTTTTTGTTTTCCACCGTTAGTTCAAGCAAAAAACTATCACTACTTTTGTTTTCCAATGTTGATTAAAAAAACAATTGTCAAGGCACGATGCGCACTAGCCATGTTCCATCTTAATGGATTTCCATCCTTCCAAGAACATCGGTTACTAAATCTGAGAAGAAGTAGTATCTAGTCGAATGATTATGATTCAAAAGAAGTTGATTTAACGGTGGTGTTATTTTAATAGACAATTTATTTTAGGTTCCTTCGTTATACTACAACTGAAAGGAAAATCCAATTTTGAATGAAGTCATGGCTTGTGTCGCTCATGAAGGATTGGTATCTATCTAGCGAGTAAATTCAACAATTCAGTTGCACCATTGACATTCAAGCTTCACATCAATGTAATGGCAACAAAATATAGACTCTGCATCCCTCAAAACCTTCCAAGATGGTAAGGGCTTTCGTCGTTTCCAAGAACTCAATTTGAGCCATAAATTTTACCCAATGGATGCATCCAGTGCCCTTCAAATCCTTTAGGAAATTGAAGTAGTCTCAAGGCAAGATGAAGACCATGAATCACAAGCCCTAACAAGTGAAGAAGGAGAAGATACTTTGCATTAGTTTAATAACATTGATGAAACCCCAACCAAAAAGTAATGGAAGACAATGGATGTTATAAAGGAAATATAGAAAATCCTTTCAAAGGAAAATGTGGAAATGGAAGCAACCCTTACTCAATTGGGTGTTCAGATAACTCCACGATTGGTAAAGGAAACATTGGATACAATGGTTTCTCTTAGTTTAGATTTAAGATTTTTGTAATGGGCCAAAGCACAACTAGGGTTTTTACATAACACTTCAACTTGTGACAAGCTTGTCAATGTTCTCAGTTTCTCTAGGAATTTAAACACTACAAAGGGTTTTGTTAGAGAGTTTCATTGAATGTTGTAGTAATTCTGATGAAATATTCTCATTTTCTACTATAAGTGATGATGATCCCAATTTGATAAATAAAGTCAAGGAAAGGTTTGAGGGGCTAGAGATTTCTTCCACGAGACACGCTTATGAAACACTTGTTAATTCTCTTTACAAAGAGAACCATGTTGACGCAACCTTGGTTGTATTGGAAAAGATGGCGGGTGTTGATTGTGCTCCAAAAATTGTTACATTTTGTCCACTAATATTGTTTTGTTGTCACAAATACCAAATGGATAAGCTCGAGTGGGTTTTTGAGATGATGAAGATGTACGACTGTCCTCCTGGTATGATGTGTTATAATTTAGTTTTAAGAGTACTTTGTGAGGGGAACCGATTGGTAGAGTGTCTAACTCCTTGAGAGTATGGCTAAGATGGGTTGTAAATCGAATGCAATTACATATGATATAATGATTCAAGGTTCTTGCATGATGGGGAGAGTCCAAGGTGTGTTGCGCTCTTTGATAAATTGAAAGAAGAAGTAATTAACCCTATGTTTGGCACTCAAAATTCTTCTCGATGGACTCTTCCAAACCAAAGGTTTTAAAGAGGAACACTCATTCCTGATCTATCACAGTGGAAAGGATAACATTTCGGATTTGAAAAACTATGTATATTTGATCGATGTCTATACCAAATCATACCAAGGGACATAAACACACTATCTTTTGATGGAAATGAAAGCTATGGATTTGGAACTTCTAGATGACTAATTATGAAATAATGTTTTATACAAAAATTAAGTTAGTCAGTTAGGAAATGTACTACAAATTTTGGTTTTCCATTCGATATGGATAACTATCATGATCTCTTATAATGTTGAATATCTAACAAAACAAATTCTATGTAGATCAATTGCATGATTAATTGCTGCAGTATGTAGATCAATGTTTTTCATGCATAAGATCATTAGAAAAATTACCTTGTTTCCAATGTAGCCCATCACACCAACACCAATAAGGGAGACTTTTAAGTTGTTAATACACCTCCTAAGAGTTTGAAGAAGCCAAACTAATACAAATATTCCAACCATTTGATTACTAACTATTCCTACATAGAGTTCCTTGACTCTTTTAGGTTTTGTAGGTGACACATCAACATTTGATGATGAAAGTGTGTCCAGGAAATTCCTCGGTTCTTCATATAAATCACTTTTCTTGAAGGAAGAAACATCGTACAATAAATATTTTGATTCTGAATCTAATGGTTGCTCTAGTTAGCTTAATCCACTTTAGGAAATTGTATACATTCTCCTTAATATAGAACCAAGTGATATAGCTTTCATTTTTGAGTTCGACAAAGGCACCAACCATTTCATTCCAATTCTTCTAGAACTGTTGTAGCTCCTCTTTAAATTCATATCGGATTTTAAATTTTGTAATGTTGAATCAATTAACTCTTCTGTCAGGTTGATCCTTCTCTCCCTTGAGAAGCTGGAGACTCTCTTGAAGCTATATAGTTTACTATAATCTAACCAATCTCTAATGGTATATTTTCCAATGCTTTTAGATAACAAATCAACATCTTCATTGCTGGCCACAAATTTTTTAGGAGATAATATTTCATCTACAATGGTGTCAGAAGCACCAAATGCCTTAACCCTTGAAGGTGAAGCAGGAGCACTATATAATTGACACTCGGATTTAGCTTGGCGTGTCATATTCAATTTTCTACAAATGATAGATTCTCACTTGGATAGGGGTTATTATTCTCAACACCAATAATATTGCCAACATTCGAAGGAAATATATCTTGGAAACTGCACAAACAAAAATTGCCTTGAATGAGAACTAGAGAACCTTAGGGTTTCTATGGGTTTATTACGACTAGAAGGCACTTAAAACACATATAAATAAGGCTTGTTATGGAAATTCACAAGTAGAAGAGAGGTCTAGTCCAATAGAATTATATTTCATCACTAAGCAAATTTCATAACCATACAAATTTACAAATCTACACAATTATGTTTTCTAAGCTTCTGCCCCATGAGAAATAGAGACAAATAGGCTTCCACGAAAATTGAAATTCTAGCAAAGAGGTTGATATTTTCCCCATTTGTAATCAATTTCCTCCTTCAATATAGTCGATTTTCTTTTCACTCAGATGATGACAAACATGAAATCAAATGAAGCATAGTTAGAGAATAATCAATGGCAAGATTCAAGTAAGGCAAGTTCAATCAGGAAAATTATCCAAGGAAATACATATCTGCTTTCTCTTTTTTACCTAGTGAGTCCTCAATATCTAAACCATTAAGTGGTACATTTCCACCAACATTCCAAGTGCCTACTAATATTCTGGCAAGAACAAAAGAATAAATATTATGAAAAGTGACGTGTGGCTCCATACCCTAGATCAATAAAGAATATAAAGGAAATCCGGTCCCAAAATCTAGCTAAGGCACCACAAAGTGGCTTGTATGTGTCTCTAACTATAAAAAGTGTCCATCTCTACCCCAATGTTGATGGATTTCTAGGTGCTAGAAGCCCTCCCAATTCTCTAGAGGTGATACCATCCTGATTTGGGCCCTAGATCATCTGCATCCTTCATAAGGTGCTAAGATTAGCTTGGGGGCATGCTAGGACTAGGTGTATCATCCTAAAAAATCATCAAATACAATTGAAAGTGGCACAATATCTTAGGTGTAAGGAGTGCTCTAGTAGATGTGTGACATGTTGGTGTTGCTGGGAGGCCCAAGAGTCTCAACACTTCACTTATGTATTCCAATGTGCTTCTCTAATGGCTTATGTACCTTTGTGTAAGGTTTGTAAGACATGCACTGAACCACTTGACCATCACAATAAATATTTTAGTGAAAGCAACCAGCCATCAAAGATAATGATCATTATTCCATCTAAGTGAACCAAGCTTGAGTGTCATGAGTAATTTAATACCTCAAATAAAGATCCGCTTCCAAAATCAAGGCTTTGAACTGACAATGGTGTTTTCTCCCTAGGTAGGAGTGGTTAAAGGGTAACCCTATTATGTGTTTCTAGTTCCTAAGGGGAAGTAACATTTCCTCAGTCCACCCTTCATTGATAGGTGTTAGTGAATAGTAATGATGATGATGGAGGGGATAAGGCTTCATAGTCAAAGGGAGCAATTGATGGGTGATCCATATCATGAGTATATGTAACACCCTCCGAGGTAAATGTGCATATAAACAACATAATAGGAACATAAATACAATAAACATATCATCCATCAAAATCCATATATATATCAATACATTTTCACATGAAAATCAAGGGAATGGATTTTTCATTAATAATTGCAATGAACCAACCGGTGATGGGACTACCACGTTCCACCCGACCATAGATTGGCTGAGCCAAGTCTCTCTTCAACCAAGCACCCCCGTGCCATATTCTAAGCATGAATGTGGGACTCATAGAACACATCAAAAAACACCAATCAATGTGGATGCCAACGGAGTTCTCCGCCTACACCGTGAGGAATTTGAGTGCCTCCTAGTCTCTCAAGCTTTACTGTGCAACCGTAATCAGATCCAGGGATCACAAAGCCCTACACCGAGACATACTCTCCAGGTTTTACCATGCATTCCATCCTGGAATCACTAGGCCCAACGGAGAGAAAATCCACCTCTTGGCTTTACCATATATCCCACCATTCACCAGCAAGGATTCCTAGGCCCACCGAGGCACACAATCTGGCTTTATTGCAACCCATAGTCTGGTTCAGGGGTTACTAGGGTAGTGGCTTCATGCATCCTCAGTCTGGTTCAGGGACCACTACCACCATGTGTTTTTCAATTCTGAGATCCACCCCACTCAGCTTCGAATCCAATCCCGCCATCCCCCACAAAACACATGAGAGAACACCTCTCCTCAAAGCTATCAGGAAATGGCAAGGCCAGGCTGAAAATGCTGTCACACCTGGCACAACCCATGCCATGGTAGAAAGAGAAACACATGCAATCCCATGCATGCCAAATCTAGCAAGGAAAATACACATGCAATTTGATACCTGCAATGAAGCCTGTTGTAGTTGCTTGATTCTTGCTTCCTCTTGCCTTATTTTCCTTTCTTGCTCCAATGCCAAAGTGCTCCAAAAAAACTCTAAGTAACTGTTGTGCTCTACAACAACCCCCCATTTCATATCATCTTTACTTAATAAATATTAACGTATGAAATGGGTCCCTTCAAAGTTTAATTGGTATCAATATTTTTATTACTCGAAAGAGGTCCGATAATCAAATGAATTCATTTCATAAAACCCTTTTTGAAAAAACCCTTTAAAGAAATAAGGCAAATCTTTGTCATTGTGATAAAGCGATCGCAAGATTGCATATCGCAATGACATAAGAAATACAAATAAGCGGCACATTGATTAACCCCGATGTGATATCGCAATCGGCGATCGGCAACACTTCATACACATCTTAAAAACGCACATAACATAAGTTCCGACGCGACGCGATATCGGCGATCGGCTATCGGCGATACTCCGTATGCGGTCAAAGCATCTTAAGTCATTTACTCCGATCCGATGCAATTGCGCAATCGGCAGTTGGCAACATCCCATGTACATTAATGAGGCGCCCAGGTCTTACCCCCGATGCGATGCGATATCGGCGATCGGGGAATCGGCAAATCACTCTAAATGCACCTTGTCATATTTCTTCGCACTAATCCGATGCGACGTCACAATCGGCGTTTGGGAGGATCCTATGCTTATGATTATATAATACCTATTCTCCTAAAGCGATGCGATATCGCTATCGGTGATCGGAATTTCAAAAGGCATAGCTTGAAGATCTAAAGTATTATTGATATCCGATCGATAGAGCGCGGATTTCGAAAAAGCCGTTAAATGGAGGGATAAGGTGATGTATTCATATTTAAAGTTTTGACCTTTCGATTAACGATCACCTGCGCTCAACCGCCAAAATATCCATTGCACGCTTAAGGGAGTCATTCAACCGGATAATGGTGTAATAAGCATTTAAGGAGTAGCAGGCCTTAAACGGCCATTTAATATATCTGTAATATCTTCTCATTGATTGGATCCGCAGCCATTTTTGAGAGTTAATCTCTCAGCACGCTTCAATTGATATATCTTTCCCACCATGAGTCCTCATTATTATATTTCTATGTTACGGTTTTTCTTGCCTTTGTGCAGAATTCATCTTCTAACAGAAGCCTGAGCATGATGGGAAAGAAATCTAAGAAGACCGCGGGTTCCGCTACTACAACAGTTGCAGGACAAGCTGCCACAGATAAAAAGAAGGGTTTAATATCAGATACTACATGCACGGGTCTTACCAGAGCTACATGGCAAGGCACGTATAATTTGATTGAAGCCGAACAACCAAAAAAGGCAGTAACATAAGCTACTGCGGATCCTACTCGCAAGTCTGATTCCACTCTAAAAGACTTAGCCGACTCTTTCCTTCACAGGATAGCGGCCAGAGAACAGATTCCCCCCTACACAGACGTCGTGCGATGGGCAATTGAGGAAATTCCAATCCTCGACAGAACTTTTAGCACCAGAGATGGGAGGATTTTTGGATCGTTCAAGTCAGAACATCTAAGGCAAATGTATCATTTGCCTGAGCCAGAGAAAGTGTATAACAAGACGTTCCTGGAGAAATTTGCAGCTGATAATGAAGTGGAATCCGAACCCATCCCGGATTGGAGGCAGAATCCAGCCGAACACAAGCACGAGTCTTCCGGTAAGTACTCAGTCGATTCTTTGGCTTCTCCCTATTGTTATGCGGGGATAATGATGTGTAGGCTATGGGGATTACATGACTCTGCTAATTTTACCATAGAGATGGTTCCTCTAATGGAAGCAGCAGTAAACAGCATAATTATGGATTGGGCTACTATTCTCTTTGATAAGCTAGCCGTAACTATTCGTGATTTTAGAAAAGGTTCTGTTGTTACTGAAAGGAAAATTCCCCCGTTTTATTACAGTGCATATATTTTAGATACATTATGTTTCAATTCTGAGTTTCCCGTCCTCGGTTGGAGGTGGACTCCCCAAGACCCCTCACCCATTCATATATACCACCAGAAATTGTGGAAATCTTCTTACAAGAACCATTTGTATCAAATCTGCAATGGCTTTATGGTTCCCATTCATTATTCTATTTTTGATAAGCCCATTCCCAGAATCTCCTACCTAGCTTCCTTTGATTTACCGGCGGTAGCGAGTTGGTTTGGAGAAGAGAGATTTACCTACATTAGGGTTTTCGGCAGCCAAGCCAATCCGCATGTTCTCCCTTTGTATATTCCAGATAAACTGCTAGCAAGAGAAATCTCCTATCAAATTATGGCAGAGAGTACTACACAAACTCTCAAGAAAGAAAAGAAGAGGGGCTGGCCCTCTTTTCCCTTGAGAATTGGTGTCTATACTCTGCATGATCTCAAACACGCAGAAAAGGAAGCCACAAAGATTCAGTCTTTAACCTTGGCCACTATCCCGAATAGGCTATATGATCCAAACAAAAACGCCTATACTGCATTAGAACAGGCCAAATTAACAAAATGTGACCATCAAGAAGATTGGTTTGACGACCTATTTGTTTCAAACGAAACAATAGGTCAAGCTAGAGAACTTGCTCGATTGAAATATAATGATGAAGGGGTAACTGAGTTCAATAAACTTAGGGAGCAGAGGTTGCAAACTCTGCCTCTAGATTTACTGGCAACAACCCCAGCGACATCTTCAAGCGAGCCTGGTCGGCAACAGTCAAGCCAGCCTCCTGTTATAACAAAAGATCAGAAGAAGCAACAGGAGGAAAATCAGAAGAAGCAACAGGCAGAAAGGCAGAGAAAAGAACAAGTGGAAAGGCAAAGGAAAGAACAAGCAGAAAAACAACAGAGAGCACAAATGGAACAAGAAGAGAAAAAGAAGAAAGAGGTAGAGGAACAACAGAAAACGGAACAAGAAGAAAAACAGAAGAGAGAGCAAGAAGAGCAGCAGAGAAAAGAGCACCAGAAACAAACCACCGATGTCAATGTGGACACTACCATAGACCCCAAACTATTTCAAGAATGGCAGCAATTTCATTCCATCATCAGTGGATTGGAATGTTCAAAAGATGGGGACACTTCCAAGACAAATGATACGCAGGACATCACTTCTCCTCAGGTTCTAAGTGGAACTAGCGGCCCACCCATTTCCCAGGATGTTGAGGTAATTCCTAAAGACCCTTCCGATCAAATCGTTCTCCAAGTGGAAGATATTCCTCCCTTGGATGTTTTCTACAGCCCAAGGCATAGAGCAGTTGTGAAGCGATCAAGGAAAAGACGAAGGATTGATCAACCTTCTATCTTTCCAGAGCAAACAGTCACGGGTAATGTAGTATGGAAGGAGGAATTGGACCCCTCCGATGACCTAACAAAGCTGTCACAGTATGCAGGTGCCTATTCTGTAGCAACTATCGACAAGGCATTGGAGGTAAGTCTTCTACTGAAGACTAAGGACCAAGAAATTTTTACATTACAGGCAGAATTGACCGAGACAAAGCAGAAGGTAGCGCAAGCAGAGGAGCAGTTGCTGGTACAACAGCAAATGAATGATCAATTAACCCAGCAATTGCAAGAAGAAAGGCAGAGGATTGACCAAAGCTCGATCCAGAAACAAAAGGAGTTATCGGAGGCATTGGCACAGTTGAGGACAGCAAATGAGCTGATGATGAAAACGAAGGACGAGCAAATAGCTCAATTATCATCACGACTCGAAGTCATAAAAGGCACCCAAAAAGTGGAGGATTTCAGAGCAGAGGCATTGCAAATAAACATTGCTTTAATATCGCAGATTAGACTCCTGTGTAATCAACTCACTGAGGCAGAACCATTGTGCGAGCTAACTACATCCATTAATCAGCAGGTAGAGAAGGTCAGGAATGAGTTAGACCAGGCCGATGAGATCATAAGTGGATATCTTGACTGGCAAGATTCTGATGTAGGAAAAGCAGCGAATTTGCCTAGAATCCAAGAAACATACAAGGACATACTCTTTACAGAATGGCACACTCAAGTGATGAAAGCAGAAAGGGCGGCTTCAAGATGTAAATTAACTGCCAGCAATATGATTGATCTGGTCAACAACACCCTCTACCTGGCAAACATGATCTCCCAGTGTACACCTGGAAGAATAACAACAGCAAATGTGATTGAGCAAACAAGTTATCCTGAATTAGAGGAGAAGGGGAGATTAATCGCTGGGGTTAACACTTTGACTTTCGATGCATATTGGCTCTTTCTGATCAAGCCACACACACAAAGGTCTGCCCTCAAGTGTTTAACTGATGCACTCGGGTGTATAATTCCCGATATTCAAGATGCCACATACGCTGCTCAGCTCAGTTCGCGCCTCAACAAACCGCCTGAAGTAGAGCCAATGCTTGCGACAAGTCAGCTCAGGTTTAAAGGCAAGCAGCCTACCTGATGAATCATGTCGCCGATTGCCAGATCGCTCCAGGAAATACGATCAATATTTATTGATGCCAATTATGTAGGATTTCTGTTTATTAGATATTTAGATTAGCTTAGTATTTATAGACCCTTTCATTGTTTTGGAAAGGGTCGTAAAATTTTGTAATAGACTTAAAGACTGAAGTTTGCACTACTGTGCTTCAGCCTATATTCTTTTATGAAACTCGACCAATCGTTCTTAATTTGACAAGGAAGTATCTTTATGCAATTGCGCACTACTGTCTTTTGTTGGGGATGTTTTCTGAGTCGAAGGAAGAACTGCGACATAGCGATGGATATATGGGAGTGTTAAGCAGCTTATATGGTACTTTTATCTGTATCTGTATTCATTCCTTTTATATGAATTGTTGTGTAATTATTCTTGCTATTGTTGAATACATGTATGTGCTGTAACAGCAAATCTCTATCTCATTCCACTATTGGATGTTTTGTGATATGCCTTTTCCTTTAATCATGCATGTAACAATGATATAAATGATAAAGTGTGGTAATTTCGCTGTTATCGCTTTGCGTAACTATTTATGCATAGCAGTCTTGAATGATTTAATATCTATGTTTTAGAGATGGAGTCATCTATATGCCTGTCTTAAAGCACAGATCATCAAACGCTACGCTTTAGAAAATCGATAAGTCCCCGGGATAGATCATAGTTATTATATTTTGCTGATAGTTTTAGTTATTCGCTTATCGCCAGCATATTCTATAAGTCATTCATCCATCCCGTTTTATCTATAATTTTTGGGAAACTGGTCCCATTATCCCCAGTCGGAGCCACTATTCCAAACGGAAAAGGAGCTGTATTAAGGTCCGGACCGGGTGGTTTCCCCTATGTTGTTGCAGCGATTTTCGAGGCATCAACAGTAACCAAGAGTATGAGAGAGAGAGAGAGAGAATAATGAGAGAGCTCCAAAATTAAACTAACCAAGTCTTGCCCACTGATCCTCATAAGCCTTTTTTTAATGAGGCCTCTATTTTCTTCATTTTCCATTAGTTTCCTTCATTTTCCTCCTCACATGCAGCCTATGACCTTTCACCTCCTTTTTCTCCTAATTTCCATTATTTTCCTTCATTTTCCTCATCACATGCAACCTGTGACCTTTTACCTTCCTTTTCTCCTAATTTCCATTATTTTCATAAATAAATGTGCCAAAGTACCTCTTTTCCTCTTTAATGCCTTAACCATTGCCTTTGCCAATTTCCTTAGCCATAAACAACCAAATGAACACCCCATAACATGTCTTGCCCACCATTCAGCTTGGAATACGTGTCCCATCATCCATGGTATTTATATATTTTAACATGGAATTTTCACAAGGGTTGTTACAGAACCCTCCACCTTAGGGATGACTGTCCTCGGTGTTCAATGACACCTATAACCAAAAGACCATTGAAAACAAAACATACTGCCCATGGAGCTTTATAACACAGCTTGTTGTAGTATTTACAATGAATGACCCGCTCAAAAGAAAAAAACATCATGACAACATGAACATATAAAAACCATACCGTATACTGGAGCTTTAAAACACAGCTCATTATGGTATTTACAATGATATACACATATACATATATACTCATTTCCTGAACCAGCAAATAAAGGATACGATGCCTGTATCAATCAATAAGGGAATCTAGAGGCTCACACCTCCACCATCAAAGTAATACCAGGATTCACCTCCTACCTAGGAAGCCCAGAATCCACTGCAAAGTCAAATCTGCATCCAATGTCCAATGCTATAATCCCATGCCACTTGTCCTCTCAACAAATAGTTACCGGCTCATTGTTCCAGGGCACACTACTAATGTGCATCTGATTCCATTGGGAAATGCTAACGACCAGAACAAATCCATCTGTGACCTTCCCTTCTCTACTACATAGTCCCTCAGGAATCCAGTCACCCCTTTTGTGCAGTCACTCACCTTCCAAGTTCTGTTGCCACCCTCATCTCGGATAGTCCATCCCTTGGCAAGGCTTCCTTGCATCAGAAGATTCAAAGAATAAAGCATATACCTACCTCAGAACCATGATTTCGTTCATAGCAATGCTAATGGAAATCAATGGACACTATTGGGTACCAGTGTCCCACAATGGCCTTGCTCCTGAAGTGATTTTCCAGCATACTACTACATGTTTCAATTCCTTTGCTGCTGCTGCTAATTCTTGCAGTCGATTCAACCACCCAACTAGGCATTTTCATGCTTCTTGTACCAAGAACATAAATTCCATTAGATTCAAAATAAATTGAAATAAATTCACATCATACCTCATTGGTAGCTCACCAATAAGGTACATTTGCAATCATGTTCGCTACCTGTCATAACAAGTCAAACTAACATCTTGACAAAATCAACATATATAAAGGTATCACATCAGGTTAGCTTAAACATAACCATCATAATCATAAATCACATGTAACCATCATAAACCAGAATCATAATTCACATGCATACTAAAACAAAAATACAATACCGATACTTATCCTTCATCGATCCTTACTTCTACCTTGGTTCTTTTTGTAACACATTAGATTGGTTTCCACACCCGACAAACTTCCAGTGCCTTCTCCTCAACCATGTGCACATGCGCATAGTGTGCATCACACACATATGACCACATACGACATGCAACTCCATGCAACACATGCATCTACACCTGACATACAACACATACACCTACACCCAGTGTACGACACAACTCAATACATACGCCTACACAGAGTACTACACAACGAGTACACATGCCGCAATACCATGACTACATGATGCATAATACCGCATGCCCATAATACAACATCAACAATATGCACACAATACCACACGTACACCAGTACCATATGTACAACATGTACATAGTACCACTTATACACTGCACCACATGCACAACATGTTCACAACATCACATGTACATGGTGCCACCTGCACAATGTGTACACAACGCCACATGTACACTACACCACTGTACAATGTGTACATAATACCACATGTACAAATTACCACATGCCTATGTGTACGCGACACCATATGTACATAGCATCACATGCATGACATGTACACTGCACATCATGCTCATAAGACCTTATGTACAACATTTACACGCCACCACATGCTCACATCACCACTTGTAAAATCATGCACACAACACCATATGTACATAGCACCATATGTACAACATGCATGCAACACCACATGTACATAGCACTACATATCCAACATGTACATAGCATCATCCGTACACATCACTGCATATCTAACATGCACAGAACACCATATGCACACACGCCGCATATACATCATGAAGACAATACAATATGTATACATCACCCCATATGAAATATTCACACAACCCTATTTGTACCATCCTATATATAAAATTGCATGAATAACATGTACACATGCTATATATAAGCAACATCACAAGTGCACACATCATAGATGTAACATATACAACGTATGCACAACAATAGTACCGCACATCCAAAACCACATTGTTCTTACCAAGAAACCTTGCTTTAGGTATCTTATCCATGCTTATCCTAGCATGGCGCAGATCACACTGCTTTCACTTTTTTGATGTATCCTTTAGCATTACCTATTATAACATATACATAGGCATAATACAAGTATATAATATCAAATCATATCCACATGATACTGATCTCATATATTTGTCATGACTATTCTTCCCAATTGATTCCACGTAAGACCAGGAACCTCTTCATGTTTTTCTCTTACATAAGCAATCATTCCTCCACAAGAATGATCCCTGGAAACCATCTTAGGTAGTAACATAGATACATGGATACATACATGCATATATAAATGTTAGCATAAAACAATCATGATCCTATCAAACAATGACATACATACATATATATTATGTATACGTATATAAACATAACAAAATCATGATTATAACATAACTACTAGATAACATAAGGTTTAGGTTAGGAGAACTTCCTTATTTATGCAACACATGCACAACATTGAGAACAACAGTTCCCAACATAGCCAAGGCATATGACACCTCAAATCCATTTACTTTACCTTTTCATGTCACCTTCTCATGACTATACTGCTACCATCCATTTACCACAATGGACCCAGCCAATCTAACCGACTGTCATAGTCTTACCTTCCACTGTGCTTACTCATGCACAGAGCTTCATTTGGGTCTTATATCATCGGTTGGGTACCACAAATATCTCCTGATTTCCATCAACTTTCCTCTTCCCCAATAAATTCCCAAGACTCAAAACATAAAAGGAAAGACAAGAAACAGGCAAGAAGAAAACCATAAAAACCAATAACAACATGACTCCGCAAACAAAGTGGTATTGCCATACACTAGACATAAACAAAGCGGCAAATCAAGCTCAACAATTCATAAAATACCAAAAGCACAAGACTAATAACAAACACCATGACTCAATCCCCATGGTTCCCAGGGAAAGCTCAACCCGAGCCTTCTTCAAAATTTCATGGAAACCTCTCTTGCCATGCAACTCCTAGCATCAGGTTTTCACATGTCAACCACATGTTCCAAATATCAAGACAATCATATTTATCAATTTGAAATCAACTTTTAAAAACAATCATGTCATTGAACATAATGCTACAACTATCAACTACATTCAAGTACATATCAAATGTCTCAACACATACATGTTAGTACAATCATCTTAAAACAAAATCATTTGAACACATATTCATATTAAGAAATTCATCAATCATTCAACCACTTGCAAACATACCATGTTATATAAATCAATTAGATGACATAATAGGCACCAAAAAATCACATACCAAATAAACGACATAATCAACTATGAAACACCAAGTATAATACATAAGCACGCTCACACCTTTGTGTATCTAAGGGGAGGCCATCTTGTCTGCATAATCAATCTAGTTAGCGAGATATAACTTTACAACATGTCAACATAAATCATGATATCCATAACAGTAACTAACTAACATGTTCATATTACAAGCTCATAAGCATATGTCATTCATGCATAATAATCACATATGTATGATCAGTCTAGATTAGTATGACACCATATCACAAATATGTCATCTCATACTTGAGTATCGCAACCATAACCATCTGCATAGGTCAAACCAAGTTAACACAATACATATAACATCAAGATCTTCAATGCAGTGAACATAACCATCACACATATGACCAATCCAAATTATAACATCAATGTCTCAATGAAATGACCCTAATCATCAAGTTAATAGCATATAACAACAATAAACTATATATCATACTCATCCACAACATACAACATAATCATCAAGTTATCTAATATAAAACAACAACAGCAATGCATACAACTACATGTTAATATCATTCTTGACTATCTGACACATGTGCATATAACACACTAATCAACCAACATCTATCATGAATGTAGCCATAACATCAAAAGACATACATAAACCTAATGTATATAAACCTAATGCATATAAAAATCCTTAACTTACATACCTACATGTCGAAGATGCAATACCTGTACGACGATATGCTCTTACCCCAAAGTCCATTGCTGCAACCTCATTATGATGATCTGCATCTCCTGCTCTATCTCATCCAACACATTAGCATCATAACAACCAATAGCATCATGATGACCTAAATTGCATACAATGACTTCACAAGGCATGTTTGACCTACTATACATGCATAATCATAGCCACAACCATACATGCATAACAACAACCATTACTCCATTGTACACATTGCCACATGCAGCCAATAATATGCATAAGGAATGCAAAAAAAACTATCAATACGCATAACCGCATGTAGTCAAACATAATCGACTAGTCCTTATAATCAATCTACAATATTGACACATGTAATCAAAATATTCAAAAATGTAACCTAACATACAAGGATGTAAGTAGGTATCATGAAATCAACATGTAAGCGACATATAATCCATACACAGTCAGTCGAATGTTCCAAAAATCAATAAATCATGTCTGTTAATTTGAAATCAATATTCACCAATGCTAACAACCTATAAGCATACCCCCTTACTATCCATGGTCCACACTAAGGTAGAAGGAGGAAGCTACTATAATGGTCCAATCTCCAATGTCCAATTATGGAAATGAGATATCCAAATCTCTATTAAATTTAACCACACTTGAGAAGACATTGATTTTTATTTCTCATACATTTGTATGAGACTAAGTAAAAAACATTGCACTTATTCCACTTGTAACATAATAACTAAAAACATGCCACTTTTCCATTTCCTTACATGCAACTTTTCAATTTCCTTGCGTGCAACCTTTCAAATTCCCTACATGCAACTCTTCAAATTATTTTCATGCAAATAGGCATAGATCAAATACATCCATATTATCATACTACAATACTATCCCATCCAAAAAATTAACATTTTCTTCAAACAATTACCATACTTTTACATTTTTCTCAAACAACTACTATACTATTATATTTGCATGTAAGCATTTATTCAAACACTTTACATGCAAACTAATATAGAAAACTATTTGCATACAAGTAAGAATATATCAACTACAAAAATACTATTACACATCAATACTATCCCCAACCACAAACAACATACTCATTGGGTCATTTTATCAAACAGTTTGTATGCAATTAATCATTGAACCATTTAAGCATTTCATCAAACACTTTGCATGCAAACTAAGATAGAAAATGATTCAATGCATATATCGTAAACTGTAGTATTATAAGTTATGGAAACTGAACCATATGATCAATGGAATTATCCCTCACTATGGTTCAAGTTTCAACTTCTAATATTTCATAGATGAAAAGTTGTAACAAAAATACCAACACAATCATATTTGGAGCACAATTCTAGGAGTATCGAGAAAGCTCGACTTCCACTGGTCATATCTCCTACAATATAGTGAATAAATGTCTGAAATTTTTATCACAATATAAGTGGGATTTCTTCTCATTATGGAAAACATTTCAGCTCCTAAGAGTGCCCAAAATAAGTTTTATAACAAAAGTGTCAGCGTGACCTGTTTGAGACCTGATTTTAGGAGCATTCAGAAGGCTCAACTCCCTCTGCTCATATCTCCTAAAATATTGCAACCCAATATCTGAAATTTCTACCACATAATCATTGGTATTTCCCCTCAATGTGGACGATTTTCAGCTTCTAAAAGCCTGTAGAAGAAAAGTTATTGCAGAAATGCCAACGCGACTGGTTTAAAGGTGCATTCAGGAAGGTCATCTTCCTTGGATCATAATTACTAAAGTATTGTGAACCAATATCTGAAATTTTTGCCACATTATCAGTGGGATTTACCTTCAGTATGGACAAATTTTTGACTTCTAATATTCCACAGAAGAAAAGTTATAACAGATATGACAGAAAGGTCTACAAATTAACCTTTGTTCTTCATTTTACCTATGATAGAACTCATCCAGTCCAAGTGTTTGAACAGTGCTCTGATACCACTTTGTAACACTCTCCGAGGTAAATGTGCATATAAACAACATAATAGGAACATAAATACAATAAACATATCATCCATCAAAATCCATATATATATCAGTACATTTTCACATGAAAATCAAGGGAATGAATTTTTCATTAATAAATGCAATGAACAACCCAGTGATGGGACTACAACGTTCCACCCGACCATAGATTGGCTGAGCCAGGTCTCTCTTAAGCCAATCACCCTCGTGCCATATTCCAAGCATGAATGTGGGATTTATAGAACACATCCAAAAACACCAATCAATGTGGATGCCACCGGAGTTCTCCGCCTACACCGTGAGGAATTTGAGTGCCTCCTAGTCTCTCAGGCTTTACCATGCATCCACAGTCTGATCCAGGGATCACTAGGCCCTACACCAAGACATACTCTCCAAGCTTTACTATGCATTCCATCCCGGAATCACTAGGCCCAACGGAGAGAAAATCCACCTCTTGGCTTTACCGTATATCCTGCCATTCACCGGCAAGGATTCCTAGGCCCACCGAGGCACACAATCTGGCTTTATTGCAACCCACAGTCCAGTTCAGGGGTTACTAGGCCAGTGGCTTCGTGCATCCTTAGTCTGATTCAGGGACCACTACCACCATGTGTTTGTCAATTCGGAGATCCACCCCACTCAGCTTCAAATCCAATCCGGCCATCCCCCACAAAACGCATGAGAGAACCCTTCTCATCAAAGCTATCAGGAAATGGCAAGGCTAGGCTAAAAACACTGTCACACCTAGCACAACCCATGCCATGGTAGAAAGAGAAACACATGTAATCCCATGCATGCCAAATCTAGCAAGGAAAATACACATGCAAGTTGATACCTGCAATGAAGCCTATTGTAGCTACTTGATCCTTGCTTCCTCTTGCCTTCTTTGCCTTTCTTGCTCAATTGTCAAAGTGCTCCAAGAAAACTCTAAGTAACCAAGAGTATGAGAGAGAGAGAGAGAATAATGAGAGAGCTCCAAAACTAAACTGACGAAGTCTTGCCCACTGATCCTCATAAGACCTTCCATTTTCCAGTATTTTCCTTCATTTTCCTCCTCACATGCAACCTATGACCTTTCACCTCCTTTTTCTCATAATCTCCATTATTTTCCTTCATTTTCCTCCTCACATGCAACCTATGACCTTTTACCTTCCTTTTCTCCTAATTTCCATTATTTTCATAAATCAATGTGCGAAAATACCTCTTTGCCTCTTTAATGCTTTAGCGATTGCCTTTGCCAATTTCCTTAGCCATAAACAACCAAATGAACACCCCCTAGGTTGTCTTGCCCACCATTCAGCTTGGAATATGTGTCCCATCATTTGTGGTATTTATATATATTTTACATGGAATTTTCACAAGGGTTGTTACAGTGTACAAATGTGAGGAGGGAACGATTGTGGATGTATGAGTTACCAACTTCACCTTTTTTTCCACCCCTCTTATGCGCCTTTTATGGGTGTCAAATCCCAAAGAACCAATGGTCAGACAAACCTAAAGTATGGAGGTGAGATAAGAGCTTGTAATGTATGATGGAAATGTTAAGTATGACATATGGATAGATGGAATTACGCTATCTCAATTAGGGATTCTCAAGTAATGCCCCTCATATGCCCATTAGGGGATGTCCCATTACACTAGGATCAAATATTAACTCCCTATTTGAGGTGAGAGAACAAGATCAAGGTCAAAGTCCATTATTCTTCTATATCACCCCTATTATGCATATCAAATGCCCAAATACAAACAAGCATAAGCACTTGATTACAAAAGGATTAAATTACCTTTTGAGAGGAAGCCCCCCCTTCGTCCATGTGCTCATGTTGGATGGGCGAGAAGACAATGGTTGATGCAAGCGGTAGAGAAAATAGCATATCATCATCTAATGGTGATTATAAGGGACTGTTAGCTTGTTGGATCGTTGTCAAGAATAGGAGAACAATTTTTTCCTATTGTGTTACCCATTTTAGTGGGTAACAGTCACAACTCCCAAGTAGGCGTATTCCTATCCATAAATGTAGGTGTAGGTAAAAATATTGTAGTATATGAGTCTCTCATATATGTGTCTTGTGGGTTGTTTCATATATTTGGGAGGTTTCTAGTTCCCCATCAACGATTTTTTGTTTAAAAAAATACTTTAGTATATATTGGAATCATAGTAAAGAGAAAATATAAGTTTCTAAAATTAGGTATAAATTAGTTGGAATAAACTCTTCCGTTAACATCTTTTGTAAGTTTACAAATTTTTCCATGTTATAATATAAAGTTTCTTGAGTGTCCCCAGGGGGAAACTCAATTGGTGATCAAAGTGATATGAAATCGTGTAAAATCCCCCAGAAGTAATCTGGTCTACGCATATGACAGGACATATGCCAAGGGTATAGTGGTAGTGGTCGGAGTTGACCATGTGCCACACGAGTATGAGACTCACCTAATTGTGGATTAAAAAAGAAGTAACTTTCTTAAGTTGAATACACTTGAATACTAAAACTAATAACAACATGATGTGAGTATATACGTCTTTCACTTATAATATCATTCAAAAGTATTGTTTTCTTGTATTAATAGAATTTTGAGGTAAACAAACAAGCCTCAAAATAAAATAATGTAGTAAAATAACCAATAATATTAGATGTTATCTAAAATAAAAAAACATTATATATATATATAGAAAATCTATTACTTAAATATAAATTGTAAACACAACTTGAATATAAACTTATTGAAAAAATTCAAAGTTTTATTTCTATTTTTTAAATTCATAATTTTTATTTTATTACTTTATATTTTTTACACATTTTTAACTTAAAAAATAATAATATAAATAATAAATATCTTTACTACAAATACATCTACAAAAATAATCCTACAATTCGATCAAATAATTATTTTATATTCATAATATTATTTCAACCCAACAACGTTACTACTTTCTCACACACCGGTTTAACACCAACTCTCATTCACCATAAACCAATTATTAAAGATAACATTCAACTAAAGCACTAACCAACATTCAACTCAATTGGTCACATAAAGGTCTAATAATAAGTTTCACTACCGAAGTTGGTCCCATAAAGGTCTAATAATGGGTTTCACTACTGAACTCTCACTCCGGATGAACCTGCTCTATCCCATTGTCAGGCTTCACATTTAATTTTTAACTAGCCAAGTTTCATTCACCATGAAACTGGTCCTAACACATTTTCACAGATCACATTCAATTAAAGTAGTATAGAAATTTGTTGCCCGTGAAACTAGAGCTAACCCATTTTCACACATCAAGTTTAATTAAAATGTATAAAAATTTAATAGTGCGTTTAAAAGGATTCACCTTTATTTTAAAAAATATCATGCACCATTTTTCGCCCAATGCTTTTGGTTTCCTTAAGAGTTTGTACTGTAGTTCAGTGATGCTTTTGCATCGTACCATCTGCACCCTATAAAAGGTTGTACTGTACTGCAGTTCACCGATGCTTTTGCATCTCACCGTCTCCACATTATTAAAACATAAAACATTTTGCTGTTATTTAGTTTTGTACTGCCAAACAAGCCAACGATAAGTTATTGTAGAGTAGCAACTAACGTTTTGCGGCGTGGGGTAAGGTTCATGCCAGAACTCAACAGATGATTAGTATCGTAAAAATGGAGTGCATCAATTCTACCCAAATCTCAATTTGTAATTTCAGCAATCTTGGCATTACCAAATTCCAAGACAGATGGCAGAAATTGAAACTATATGATGTCACTTACCAAACGCCATTTTTGCTGTTAACTGGTTTTTGTGACAATGCAGCTAGCGATTGTCCGCCATGAATGATAAGCGGTGGAGTAGTTGTTCTTTTTCGGTCATTGGTTGCTGAATCCATGACCATGTCAGAGGTAGCTGGGACAGGCTAGTATTATAAAAGAAGATTATAGATGGTAGTTCTGTACTGCATTCCACACATCCATTTCTGTCAAAATGCAGCGCTCGTCGAAATTATGGGCTGTTGCCACATTCGCCGTGATTCTGTTAATGAGCAGTGCGGTTGGTACCTCGAGGGATCCTGCATCAAAGAATGGTGAGAGCAGGAGGCGATCATTGTTGCAGCTTCCGGGCAGTAATCCTGCCTTGGAATCACCTCCCAGTGGTGGAATTGGACTTCCTAATTTCCCCAGATTTCCACCTTTTCATTTTCCTCCATTGCGTTTGACGCCACCGTCTCTGGGTGGTTCAACCCCTTCTCTACCATTCACACCCGGCACGACTACCCCGCCACTGCGACCACCTTTTAGTTTCCGTCTTCCACTTCCTCCCTTCCTCTCCGCTAATTCTCCTCCACCATTAGCCACTCCTGTCCACTCCGCTAATTCTCCTCCACCATTAGCCACTGCTGTCCACTCCGCTAATTCTCCTCCACCATTAGCCACTCCTGTACCCTCCGCTAATTCTCCTCCACCATTAGCCACTCCTGTCCACTCCGCTAATTCTCCTCCACCATTAGCCACTCCTATGCACAACTAGCAGTAACTAAGTATTTCCACTACTGTTGCGCTTTGTTTGTTGTTAGGGGTAACATTCTGATAGTGTCAAAGAAATGGATATTAAATAACAGATTGTTTCAATGGATCATGATTTATTGATAATGCAGTATTTAATCAGAGATGCATGTAGTGCGTATCCTCTTTTGTTATTAATAATTATGTTCGTTGAATATGTATTTTGTTTTGAAAATTTGCAAATTAAAAGAGAAAATAAATCCAACTTCTATGGTTATTAAAAATATTTTGCAAATTTGCAAATTAAAAGAGAAAATAAGTCCAATTTCAATCGTTATTAAAAATATTATGCATGCAGGTTCCGATCTCCCACAACATTATTCTTTACCATATGTTTAGATTTATGCTAATAAGAAACTATTAAATAGTTCATTTCATTCCCGTGTCTTTAATAGTTCAATGAGCGTTTAAAATGGCTAATAAGCTTCAAGTTGCCACTTTGTTTTATATTTTTCAACATATAAGTTGCCACTCGGTTGTATAAGGCAAGGGCTCTCTAAGTTGTTGTATGAGGAAAGGGCTCTCTAAATGGCCCCGATTCTTGCACAGCCGTGGGATAAAATTGCCCCGCAGCATTTGCTAATTTGATTTATTTGCTTTCCCTTATTTTTTAAAGTTTGAATAACAATGAATAGTTAATTACAGAGCATTAAATGATATATATGGTTATAGTTTTTAAAATAAAATAATCCAACTATATGTTTGGTTGTGAATTATTAAATTCTGAATGAGTTACATTTAAATATATAAAATATTTTTAAAGTTGTTGTTGAAGAATTTAATAATTATTGTTTTATAGTTTATTTATTTTATGGTTTATATAATACTTCATAATACATTATTTATAAATTGATTGTTTTTCCAAATGTTAATTAAGTTCTAGTTAAATTGTAATTTTACATTTATCTTGCAGGTCTCACTGTATTGTAATAGTTTAAATTGAAAGATGCTAGTATATTCAAGTCTTCATCCTATTAATATTTGAAATTGAAAATAATAATTTCCTTACATATCTAACTATTCAAACCCTGTTTAAATTAATCTTTTCCAAAATTATAATTAAAATTTTACTGTACCTATTGCTTATCTATTGTTTATTGTTTAAATTAATCTTTTACAAAATTATAATTAAAATTTTACTGTACCTATTGTTTATCTATTGTTTATCACCACTTACTGTGATTTAAAAAAAAAAACATAAATAAAAAAGGAACCAATTATAAAGATTAAGACAATAAAATTAAAATTAAAATTTGAAAAAATGGTATTGTGCGTTGAATCGTGTGCGTTACATTAGAAAACGCGTGAGTTGCGATTACAATCCTACCATTCCATTGCAACGTGTGATAAATTTCCTTGATCATGAAATTCCACGACCTCCTGCCATTATTGGGTTTGCTAAATACCTTCGATATACATCTTTTTGAGCAACATTATTTATTACACAGCAATGTGGTTGCAACGAATTATTTTTAGGCCCATGGGCCTTCTTTTCTTTTGAATCAGTCAATCATCTACACTTTTAATGTTCGTTTGACATCTAGGCCCATGGGCCTTCTTTTCAATCAGTTGGCCGTCTAATGTTCGTTGGACATCTGTTCACAAATATTTAGGCCACTAAAAAGCTCTCCACTTGACATCTGTGCGCACCTTTTAAGCGGAGATTCCGGGAGATTATGTTTGAATGTTTTGTGGAGTTTATGGCACTAAACATAAAACTTATGGTGCACGATTGGATTACATTCCAACCCATACGAGGGTCTCTCAGAGACAAACACATCGGCAGGTCTCTGGAAGCACTAATCTGTTTCTTTTCAGGATTTACGGTGGCGTTGGTTCCTTGCACATAATTTTTTTAATATGGTTTAGTTTTCTTTCATGCAGAGAGTTGTCCCTCAAGACGCAGGTTCATATCATCTTCTCTTCTAGGTGAAATCATATTTCTCTAGCATGTTGGGCCACCAAGGCTTTCCCATGCCATTGAAAGTTGATTCTTCTCGACATGGTAATTCTTCCAGTAGCCTGGGTTTGATTCCAGTCAGGGAATATGCATGCATTTATGTTAGCGCTCTAAGAAGTGAAATGCCAGCTCTGAATTTCGCTTAATTCCTGTTAGGTTTTGCGACGTCCCATAGGATTTGAAATCGTTGACATATTAAGGCGGATAGAGGGGGCCTAGGATTCGATACCTGATTTTCTTGTTTCTGGGTCAGAAAGTCTGCACTGCACTGCAGACTGAGAGGTTATTGGAAGGTGTGATGCAAGAAGCTTCGCATGTAGATTAGGTGAATGGTGAAAGAAAGAGATAATAAAACACATGATGACGCCATGAGGGGAATCGAACCCGGGTTGCTTGCTTTGGCTTTTACTTTTAAGGGTATGTAGGAGGGGGGCATTACTGAAGAAACTTCAAGCCAGGCGCGGCATGTAGTGGCAAGCTCTGCACTACCATTCAGTATTCTGTGTTAGTTTCCCCTTTGTCTATTCTAATCCCTCTTTTTATTTTTATTATCGTCATCTTGAATTAGTTCAACTAGTGCCTATTCATCATGAATGTGATCCTTTTCATCTGTCTTTTGACAAAAGAAGATGGAGGAGTGATAATGCTAAGAAGAATAGTACAAGGAAGGGAGAGTATGGAATCCGCATCATCATATGACATGGTTGGAAATGGAATAGAATAACAGCTTGGGATGTTGCATCCACCAGTTAGTGGGATTTTCAAGACATTTGACGCAGAATTGGGCGGCCTTTATTTTCTTGGGTTCTTGTGGTTTTGTCCTCAATGTTGCCTTAGGCTGGATGGATATGTTCCCCTTTACGCAAATGGTCACCCATTCAAATCCTTTCCGCAACATCTATCTATCTATAGTTTGTTATCGCCACCACCCAAGCACTAGGCTCCCCTGATTGCTACAGCCCATATTATTTTTTGCAGTTGTCTATAACGCGACTTTTTGAAAGCCTTTCCGGCCGGTTTTTCCGGTCGAAATCCGGCAGGAATTTATTGGAATCGCAAGTTTGATAGCTAGTTTCTGCACAATGAAAGTGTCCCAGGGGTTTTCCAGGGTGCTGAATCCAAATATGCAATTAAAAAACCATTTTAACTGCAACAAATCAAGATTTAGCCTCAATTTCTTCCGCCAGATTCCGTCACCGGAATCTCCAAAAAATCGCATTATAGACAACTCCTTATTTTTTTTCCCTCTTGTTTGTGAGTCATCAAAAATCTGCAGTAGGTAGCCCAATTGACAGAGAACGCCTATTGCCTGCCTGCTTCGGCCTCTGTAGATGCAAGTGACCATCGCCATTTCTCCTTTGGTCAACCTTCTCTGCCATGGGATCATCTTCCTTAATTAAGGCCCATTGAGCCTTTGGATTTTAATGTATTATTCGTTTATATTAGACAATTGCAATAATTTTAGCCAAGCATTGTAAAAATCCGAACAAAATGCAACGTTTTTGTCTACACAGGGGTATGTTTTGGTTGTTGTTATTTCTATCTTGGTGACGATCTTTTGCCATAATACTATACTGGTAATATTTTTTGGCACCTCCCACCCTTTAGATTTTATCGTTCGTAAAATCCAACACAAATTTAATTTATGTCAGTTATTTCATTTTATGTTAAAATCATAGGTAAATGCATTTCAAAGCCGTTTCATTTTCTCGAAATTGGGTGAATTAAAATATTGCAAATCTGACATAGTTGCAGGTTGGTTACAGATTTTCGGGGTTCAAGGTCGATTGAGAGACCCTCAAAACCTCTGGGGTATGGAAAAACCATATCCCTGGCGGTCTAAGGATATCTTACATGGTGGCGTTTCTGCTAGATATGGAAAGTTGAATTATTAGTTTTTCGTGTAATTTATTGTTCATGGACTTGGGCAGTTGGCGTTTGAAGTATTGCTCTTTTATTACTTTTATTTTCGAATTAGTTTTCAATGAATTTCCATTAAATTCAACTCAACATGTTTTTATTCTAAGACAGTGACAAACATAAATCAGATTGCAAATTCACAGAGGTCGTTTGGTTTTGCAGTTTTCTGTTTCAGTGCTTTAGATTTTGCAATGGTGTTAATTGTGTGAACTGGACACTCGATAATTTTCTAGGGAGCGAAGCGAAGAAATTAGGAAACAAACCTGGCAGAAACTGTCCCACTCCTATTTTTTTCTCTGGTCGGGTCTGGAGTGGGGTCAATCTCTTAGGCTTGCAATTTTCAAGTGGAGCTATACTGATTGCGCTGAGAATCAAAATTGGCTAGTGGTGGTAAACTCCTCTATTTCTACGTCTGGGCCACAACCCCACCAACTAAGATTAGATATCTATAGGAATACTTATTCAAGAAATGTTGTCTAAACTGTTGGGGATTTTTCTAGTAAAATCCCAAAAACACGCAAACAAACTGCACACAGAGACAATGCTCTGTTTTTCTCCAGGATCTTTTGCACAGGGAAATTTAAAAAAACATTTCTGAGAACACAGTATTACACACCCATAAAAGGATTTGTATTCATTAAAATATAATGCCTAATACAACTTTCATCCTCTTTCACTCAGAGGGATTTACCAAAAAGAAATTCAACAAAAGTTACTCTGTCTCCTCTTGATATTTTACACTGCTAGTGTGTAAAAATCCCTTTCACCTTTACTGGTGTAAAAATCTTTTACATATACTGCTGTAAAACAATTTTTAGATATGCTGTAAAATTTTTACATTGCATTTCATTTTCAAAAATAAAAACTCACACAGTCATTCATGCTACTGTGCGTTCTTCCCTTCGTTTTAGCAACACACAACCATTACATTTCAACCCTGGTTTTTCTTATGTTTCGCACTGCTGTGCATTATATTCCCCGCATCATTCTCTGGTCTTCGTCTTCGTTCTGTTTTTCATTCACACATGCACTGCTGTGCGTTCTACTGCTTCATTACAGAATGGTCAACGAACAAAAAAAACATAATACATACTATGCATATGCAACCAAAAAAAATTACATACTTTTTCTTACCCATACCTCCATAAGAAATAAAAACATTAAAATTAAAGTTTCGACCAACCTTTTGCCTATCACAATAACTTTGCATTAAATACTTTTACGGTGGTCAAACAAACGTTTGATTTTACCCCACGCAATCATATTTGATGCTGAACGCAAGTTGGATTGATGGACGGCGGAGAATGCTGAGCTGAATCGGACGATTGTGGTGGATTTCAGAATCCCTTTGTTTGCCGAACGTTATGTTCCGATGGAGCAGTGGTTTTGCAGAAGGTACAGAGGACGCGTGGAGGCATTTCATTGCATCGGAGTCGATTTTACGGAAACAACTTATTGACCAAAGGCGGTCCGATAAGTTTACGGTGGTTTCGCTGCAGCGGTTTTGGCAAGGAATAAATGCAGTTGAAATTACATTTTCAACACTCCCCTTTAATTTCAACTGCTGGGCATTCAGTCATACCCAAACACTTCCTCAAAAATTCGAAGCTTTTCTGATCCAGTGGCTTGGTCAGAATGTCTGCTACCTGTTCCTGAGTCCTGCAATGTTCTAGAACAATTTCTCCATTGCTCACCAATTCCCTGATGTAATGAAACCTTGTGTCAATGTGTTTCGTTCTCTTATGAAACACCGAATTCTTGGATAATGCAATAGCAGAGCTATTGTCACAAAAAATCACTGTTGCTTTTGCCTGCTCTTGGCCTAAGCTCCTCAACATCCTTCTCATCCAAACTGCTTGACATGCTGCTGCTGTAGCTGCCACATATTCAGCCTCTGCTGTAGACAATGCTACAATGGACTGCTTCTTAGAAGCCCATGAAATGGCTCCTAAACCCATGTGAAAGACATAACCGGAAGTGCTTTTCCGATCATCTACACTTCCATCCCAATCACTATCAGTGTATCCAATTAAATCTGAATGTTCTGAGACAGTATATAAAATTCCAAACCTTTTAGTACCTTTGACATACCTCAAAATTCTTTTTGCTGCCTGCCAATGTGCCTCCTTTGGTCTCTCCATGAATCTAGAAATTAAACTAACAACAAACATTATGTTAGGCCTAGTTGCTATTAAATACATAAGGCTGCCAACAATGCTCTTGTACAAACTAGGATCAAAATCCTTGTTGTTGTCCTCTCTGCTGAGTTTTAATCCCATCACTGTGGGAGTGATTGCTGCCTTGCACTCTTGCATGTTAAATTTGCCCAATACTTCATTTATATATCTTGCTTGTGAAATAAAAATTCCATTTTCATTTTGATCTACTTCTATTCCTAAGAAGTATCTCAGAAAACCCATGTCAGTCATTTCAAATTCTTCCTTCATGACTGATTTGAAATTCTCAATGAGATGATCATCATTACCTGTGAAAATCACATCATCAACATATAAGACAACAATCAAAATTTTACCATCATTTTCTTTGATGTAGAGGGTGGGTTCTCCTTCACACTTTTCAAATTCATTTTCCAGTAGATAGGAATCTATCCTACCGTACCATGCTCTTGGTGCTTGCTTCAGCCCATAAAGAGCTTTCTTCAATTTGCACACTTTGTGCTCTTCACCTTTTTTCTCATAGCCTAGAGGTTGTTCAATGTAAACCTCTTCCATTAACACTCCATTTAGGAATGTTGACTTCACATCCATTTGGTAAACTTTCCACTTGTTTTGAGCTGCTATGGACAACACTGCTCTCACGGTTTCCATTCTTGCAACCGGTTTAAAAGTTTCCTCATAGTCTCTCCCATACTGCTGCTTGTACCCTTTGACAACCAGCCTTGCCTTGTGCCTTTCTATTTTGCCTTCAGCATTACTCTTGGTCTTGTAGACCCATTTAACTCCAATGACTTCTTTACCTTTTGGTAGCTCAACTAAATCCCATGTCTTGTTTCTCTCTATGGCATTAATCTCCTCATCCATAGCTTCTATCCATTTCCTGTCCTTAATTGCTTCTTCGAAATGAATAGGATCATCAACATGACAATATAAAGCAAACAAGGAAATCATTCATTCATCATAAATATCACTTAAGTTTCTGAATTTCTTACCTCTTTCATTCGGTGTGCAAGTGCTTGAAGATGCACTTGAATTTCCTCCTTGTGGTGTGCTTGGAGAAGCACTCTCATTTATCCTCAATGGTGTCCCTTACTGTCCTTGTGATGGCGTTGCTGTTTGGGGATGTATTTCAGCCATCTCCTCATCATCTTCATCATGAGATAAACAATTTTTAATATTCACTGTTTTCTCTATGCTTCCATCCCAAGCTTCCTCCTCAATGAATTGAACATTTCTGCTCACAAAAAACTTTTTGGTGGATGGGATATACAACCTGTAAGCTTTGGATTCCTCACTGTATCCAATGAAAATACATTTCTCCCCTTTGCTATCCAACTTCCTCCTTAGCTGATCTGGAATGTGTGCATAGGCCACACATCCAAAAAATTTCAAGTGGGTGACACCTTGCTTTCTCCCACTCCATGCTTCTTCCGACACTTTGTTCATCACTGCTTTTGTAGGACACCTGTTCAAAATGTAAACTGCACAATTTACAGCTTCAGCCCAATAATCATTTGGCAAATGCTTTGCCTTTAGCATACTCTTCGCCATATCCATAATTGTCCTATTCTTCCTTTCAGCAACTCCATTTTGCTGCGGGGTGTACCTCGCTGTAAATTGCTTGTGTATTCCATTTTCTCTACAAAACCGTAGAAACTCCTTGGAGATATACTCACCTCCTCTATCAGTTCTCAAAACTTTGATATGCAGCCCGCTTTGGTTTTCCACAAGTGCTTTGAAATTTTGAAAATTTTCAAACACTTCACTTTTGTTTTTAAGGAAATATACCCAAGTTTTTCTTGTAAAGTCATCAATGAATGTTAGGAAATATTGGTTGCCTGCTAATGATGGAGTTTGCATTGGTCCACATAAGTCTGAGTGGACAATCTCTAAGGGTGCCTTTGCCCTTATGCTTTTCCCTGATGGAAAACTTTCTCTGTGTTGTTTACCCAATATGCAACCTTCACAAAGGCTGTCCGGTTTCTCTATCAATGGTAATCCTCTTACCATTCCTTTTCTGCTCAACAAGTTAAGACCTCCAAAGTTGAGATGTCCAAATCTCAAGTGCCACAACCAATTTTCATCCTTTGGCACGCTTTGGAAAGCCTCTTGGGTAACTGCTGCAATTACATCTTTGTTTTTCAAATCTGCCCTTATTCTAAGAGGGAACATCCTGTTCCTTGTCATCTTCACTTTAGCAATGCATCGTTGGGTGCTCTATCCATGATGGTGCATACATCATTCTCAAAGAAAACATTGTAACCCTTTTGAACAAGTTGTCCAATACTCAAAAGGTTACATCTCATTCCAGGAACATAGTAGACATCTGCTATGGTTTTCTTTTCACCCTTCTTTGTAAATATTTTTACCTCCCCTTTTCCCATAACAGAAATTTTGCTATCAGTGCCAAGTGTAACTTGTGATTTCACATTTTGATCTAAAGCAGAAAAGAGGGCTATGTTTCCTGTCATATGGTTGCTGCAACCTGAGTCTAAAAACCATATATCTTCACTGTTTGTTTCAGCCATGTTACAAGCTAACAATACATTATCTTGGCTGATATTTTCTCTAGTAATGTTTGCACTAGATCTATTAGTCATGTCATGCTGCTTCTTTTTACATTCACTGGCATAATGCCCATATTTTTTACAATAATAACATTGGACATTGGATTTTTCATACCTTTGTCCTTGAGCATGATGTTGTCCTCTTTGTTGGTTGTTGCCTTGGCCTTGGTTCTGATTTGGATTGCTGCCTCTTCCTTGAGCATTTGCTGGGCTGTTTCTTCCACCTCTGTTTTGGCTTCTGCCTCTTCCTCTCTTGTTTCCTCTGCCTTGACCTCTTCCTCTTCCAAAAGACATCTGGGTCTTAAAGGCTTGCTCTAGAGATGAGTTTTCATTTCTACTCAACCTCTGCTCATGTGTTATCAGTGATGCATGTAGCTCATCAACTAAAAAGTTTGAGAGATCCTTTGTCTCTTCTATGGTGGTGATAATCACATCAAACTTTGAGGGTAGGACCCTCAATAGTTTCTCCACAATCCTCCTTTCTTCAAGGGTTTCTCCATGAGTCCTTATCTGTGTGACCAGACCAATTACATGTGTGAAGAATGAGTCAATATTTTCTGACTCCTTCATGCACAGGTTCTCAAAATCTTTCCTCAGCAACTGTAGTTTTGTTGTCTTCACTTTCTCCATGCCTTGATAGGCTGTCTTGAGAGTTTTCCATGCTTCTTTGGATGTCTTGGCTGCTGCTATCCTTGGAAACACACTCTGGTCCACTGCTTGATACAAAAATACACGGGCTTTTGAATCCTTCTTCCTATTACTCTTCAACAGGTCTTTCTCTGCTTGAGTTAATCTATTAAACTCATTTTCATCTGTTGGTTCTTCAAAGCCATCTTCAACTAATTCCCATAAATCTTGAGAGACAAACATGGCTTTCATGGTTATTGCCCAATAGTCATAGTTTTTCCCATTAAACTGTGGGAGCTGGGTATTAAACATACCCATACTGGTGCTTGTGCTGGCCATTCCTTGCATTCTTAGCTATGGTTTAAATTCTTGACTGTGTGTTTAAAATACTGACTGTTTCTTCAGCAGTAACACAAAAAAAACTTTGAGAAATACCTGGATTCTTTTGCCTGAGACTTCACTTTGCTGGAGAAGATTTACTGCTGCAACAAAAAACTCCTCCCTTCAGCTTCTTTAACACCTTCAAAGAGCCTAAACCTGCTCTGATACCACTGTTGGGGATTTTTCTGGTAAAATCCCAAAAACACACAAACAAACTGCACACAGAGACAATGCTCTGTTTTTCTCCAGGATCTTTTGCACAGGGAAGTTTAAAAAAAAAATCTGAGAACAGAGTATTACACACCCATAAAAGGATTTGTATTCATTAAAATATAATGCCTGATACAACATTCATCCTCTTTCACTCAGAGGGATTTACCAAAAAGAAATTCAACAAAAGTTACTCTGTCTCCTCTTGAGATTTTACACTGCTGGTGTGTAAAAATCCCTTTTACATTTACTGGTGTAAAAATCTTTTACATATACTGCTGTAAAACAATTTTTACATATGCTGTAAAATTTTTACATTGCATTTCATTTTCAAAAATAAAAACTCACACAGTCATTCATGCTACTGTGCGTTCTTCCCTTCGTTTTAGCAACACACAACCATTACATTTCAACCCTGGTTTTTCTTATGTTTCGCACTGTTGTGCGTTATATTCCCCACATCATTCTCTGGTCTTCGTCTTCGTTCTGTTTTTCATTCACACACGCACTGCTGTGCGTTCTGCTGCTTCATTACAGAATGATCAATGAACAAAAAAAATATAATACATACTATGCGTATGCAACCAAAAAAAATTACATACTTTTTCTTACCCATACCTCCGTAAGAAATAAAAACATTAAAATTAAAGTTTCGACCAACCTTTTACCTATCACAATAACTTTGCATTAAATACTTTTACGGCGGTCAAACAAACGTTTGATTTTACTCCACGCAATCGTATTTGATGCAGGCCTGAACGCAAGTTGGATTGATGGACGGCGGAGAATGCTGAGCTGAATCGGACGATTGTGGTGGATTTCGGAATCCCTTTGTTTGCCGAACATTGTGTTCCGATGGAGCAGTGGTTTTGCAGAAGGTACAGAGGACGCGTGGAGGCATTTCATTGCATCGGAGTCGATTTTACGGAAATAGCTTATTGACCAAAGGCAGTCTGATAAGTTTACGGTGGTTTCGCTGCAACGGTTTTGGCACGAAATAAATGCAGTTGAAATTACATTTTCAACATAAACTGGGCAAATTATTGATAGTAGTAGCCGACGATGGTGCCCCATTTGTTTGGCTTTTTGTTGAGATGAAAATTTATATTGTATGGTTGTTTGGACTTAGCTATCCACCAAACTAGTAACTTTTAACTTTGAGGATGTTAAGGTTGTTTGCCTGTCTTCTCTATCCAAATTATTATTGCTCCTGAACACCTCTGACCCATTTATGACTCTTCCAACCTAGAGAATGAGCATTTAATTTTACTTCAATTTGTGATTCGAACTTAGATTGTTTTGACCCAGTTCCTGCCTTTTTCTTTTTGTGATCAAAGTTTGCTTTTGGATTTTGAGATTAATATTTAGGTTGCGCATATAGACTTGTAATTTTGTTTGTTAACTTGATCTATATTTTGATGGGTTATAAAGATATCTTTTCAATGGATGCAGAGTTCAAGCGTGGGTTGCAAAGTTAATACTCGAACTCAATCAAAACAACATAAAAATGCAGCTGGGAAATCTCTTTTGTATCATGACAAGGGTAAGGCATATAAGTATGGTAAGAAACTAATGATGAAAATACACTTTTTTCACTATTTGTTTCCAGACTTGGGCTGGTTCTTTGATGGTAGACAACAACTAAGTGCATTTGTTCTATTTTGTTGCTATGTAATCCCGGTCTCAAGTCCACTAGGGGAAAAGAAACAGAGAGGTTTAAATCACCTTATATTGGATGACTGTAAATAAAACATCCTGCAATTTATAGTACATCCTAGGATTAAAATTGTTCTTCAAAGTAGGCATGACACCTATCTTTCTGAATGTTAGTGAAAGCACGTGAATATGTGAATACCTATATTTCTGATTTCTACTTGGAATATCAAATATACATTGTGTTTCTTGGAAAAGAAAGATTGGAATCTTAACAAACATTGAAGTTGGAAGGTCAAAATTTTCAGCCCAATAATATTACAACTCTGGAGCTTCTATTGCACAATGAAACCACATTGATATGGCATCCATGCTCGTGCAGTTCTCTTCTACGTGACAACCTCAGTATTGCAGTACTCTCGACTCTCGAGTACTCATAACCTTGGTTAAAGTCGTTTTGTCTTCTCACACACCTTGCAACTTTGTCCATTAGGCTCGACAGTTTGGCCATGTGGGCTTTCACATGAGCTTGTAACCTAATCCTTACAGGTCTACAACTTGCTGAACTGGAACATTTTTCCATGACATTGTTGTGGGTTTTTTGTGGCACCCAAACATTTCAACATTGTGCATTGTGAATTAATCACTTGATTCCATGGGCTTCTACAACCTCATATACTTGGAGTTATGAATTTGACTCGGATACTATTGAAAGAAAATATTACAATTGGGACTTGAAGCAAGAAGAGATGAATGGATTCATGGCACGGAATCTCAGCAACATGTGCGTAAATCCCTAGACATCCTAATGAATTCAAACGTTAGGAAAGAAAGGTCTCGTAATCACTTAGAGCAAAAAAATCCAACTTCAATCACACCGACAATTACTTACAACCTCATATGAGGTTGAAACAATTTCAACATAGTTCTGATCTAATTTGAATAATTCATTTCAGTTGGTATTTTGTAACTGAATTGAACTTGCTAGTTGCACTTTGTTTTGGAACAAATCCCAAAAAGGTAGTATGATATTGTATCCATCAAATACCTCAAATAGAAGTAGATGATGTACTTCTCCTTCTTCCCCCTACTAATTATTCAGCCAAGAGTTCTTTTCCAAGAAAATGGAGATAATATTATCATCAACACATTAGCTCTGAGATAGAAAAACACAAACATCTTTTGCATTGAGATGGCTGATGATAGTCTCTCACCGAGGATTATCATTATTATTAGCAATATCATCATACATAAACACTATGGTATTCTCCTCCTTCAGTCCACCTTTCCTCAATATTTGGTATGCATGGAAGACATCAGCCTACAGAGCAAGGCATCATGTGTAAGAAAAAATAGGTCCTCCTTCAAACAACTGAAATAGCTTTGCAGTGTGATCCATCAAATACCATTGGACGTTGATAGATATTTGGAGGCACATCCTAGATTCCTTACTTATTTTACACAACTAAAGAATCATTCTCCTTTTATCCATTAAATCAATCAAACCTTGTATCAATCCCAATAAAAAAGACAAACTTTGAAAAAACCTTTTATTTTATTTAATTTTGTCAAATTCCTTAAGGTCTCTTTAATATTGGGCCATACCAGAATTGCGTGTTTATTGATGTAATACAAATTGGATGCTTGTCACCTTTTGTTGTGGATACCTGGCAATATTATTCTGTTATTTGTCTTTTTATTGTTCTTTGAGTAAATATACATGTACTTTGTTTCTAGCTTTTAAATTGTGATTTAAACAAAAAATTGCTTGCAATTGAGCTTGCTGCTATGATGTGAACTTGTGGCCTTAGTGAATTATTTAGTGAACATAGCCATTGAGAATTTTTATATGAATTTATCTCTTTTCTAAGATAAGATTTTGAAATTTTTTTGCTAAATTTCGACATAAACATTTAACTCTTTCTTAAGATAAGATTTTGAATTTGAAATTTTTTGCTAGAAATATGGCAAAGGCATTATGCTTTCGTGTGTAAAGATTCATTCCTATGTAAAGATTCATTGATTGAAAATAAAGGTAAAAAAACAACACTGAAATACTAAATTTAATTTCTTTGGAACCAAAGAAATTTTGTATTTTAATTTGTTTGAAACCAAAGCATTTGTTTTTCAATTTAACAACCCTATTGGTTTCTCTTTGCACCTTTTTTTTAGCAATGACTACTAAATAGTATTTACAAATATTAGATTGAAATATTTTAGTAGTAATGCAATAATAATTTACACAATAATTATTATGTTTTAGTAGTAATGCAATAACCATTTACAAAATAAAAACATGAAACATGAACCCCATTGTCGATGACGTTAACGACTTCGCATTAGACGATAGCAACTGGCTCACGTGATACATAAATTAACCAGTAAAATAGTTTGGATACCATCCAAATATGGGGAACAAGAATTACTGCTTTTATATTTTGCAGAGATCAAGTCAACGTTGAATATGTCAAAATCAAGATCTTTTTGAATTGTCATAGAGGGTGTATCACTGCAAGAAAATATTACTTTGGTTGGAAATTATTCTGCTCAAGAGGTTATAATCCAATCAAATAGTTCACTAATTTTTTTTAAACTTCTTGAGGGCCATGACTCCACCCTTCCTATAATCAATGCATATGAGTATTACGAGGTAGTTCAGTCGGACATGGCAACATTTCAGAAAGACAGTAAGACTTGCCCTCAATAAATTTCTTATAAGTAAATTACCGATATTATTTATAATCGATGGCTAACGAAGTTTTCAAAGTGCAGTTGACGCTCTTAACGCTATCAAAAGTAGATTTGACATAAAAAATTGGATTTCTCGAGATCCTTTTTATTTGGTACCATGAAACGAAATTGGCTGTGATAAAAGCTTCAGGGGAGTAACAATTTCTGAAATGTAAGTTAAATTCTTCGATTTGTTGTGGAACATATAAGGTAAGCTTAAATATTTACTTATTTGTTTACAGTTAACATGCCATGATGATACTCTTGTTTTAGTTATCGGAGAACCCACAGTAATAACCATATTTTGTCAACATTTCAAATCCCAATAGGGATCCATCATCATTACTTATTTGTTTACAGTTAACATGCCATGATGATACTCTTGTTTTAGTTATCGGAAAACTCACAGTAATAACCATATTCTGTCAACGTTTCAAATCCCAATAGGGATCCATCATTATGACTATTTTTGAATGTTGATAGTAGAAGAGCTAAATGAGAGTTTCAAAACAACTCACCTTATAACTATTTAAAACTCTCATTTAGCTCTTCTACTATCAACATTCAAAAATAGCCCTGATGATGGATCCTTGTTGGGATTTGAAACCTGATAATGGATCCCTATTGGGATTTGAAACATTGACAGAATATGGTTATTTCTGTGGGTTCTCCGGTAACTAATTCAGAAAATATAAACCACAAATGTCTAAAATCCAGATACTCTTGTTGCTAGAGATCTGGCGAGAAGGAATCTTATAGGATAGATGCCTATTGATATTGAACAGTTCAATGGATTAATGAGTCTGTAAGCAAAATTAGACCCCCTTTTTGTTTATGTAACCTCTAAGTAGTTCTTCGAAGAAGTCCTCCAAATGAGAAGTCGTAGAGTAGAACAAATACCAATGTCGAGTATTAATTGTCTCCATATACAGGAAACACCACTAATTTTGTAGTTTGGAAATATATTTGTTGGTGTGTTTGAAAGTATTGGTTGTTTACAAGTCATCCACATGGAAACATGGAACTCTGGTTGGGCCTTTCTAGGGAAAACAATTTGCGTTGAATATTATATCATGAGACAACAATATATGTGCAACCATATCCCCACAAAAATTAATAAATTAACCAGTGAAATAGTTGCATCATTTTAATTAGATTTAAATGGTGGTTTTCAATAGTTATATAATTTAAATAATTATATATAAATTTGTACAATTTGTTATACAGGATCCATAAAACTAAAATATCTCTTTTTACAATATTTTAATTTAAATAATTATATATAAATATGTACAATTTATTATATATAATAAAACTAAAATACCATCTCTTACAATATCTATATAAAATTTAATTTTCTCAATATACATGGTATACATATTTACAAATGTGTTCTTCATAATATTTTTCCAATTTAAAAATTTTATCTGCCTCTCTTTGCACTTTTTGGAACAATTGCTAATAACAATGTCATGTTATTGCCATTTCATCTTCCGACCACATGGTTTTTATTATGTGCCTCGGCTTTTAACAAAATCACATTTATTAATTTTTTGTGTGTTTGTTTTCAGTTTGTTTCATGAAAAGATTTTTCACATTTAATGATTTTTTCTTCATCAAAGGTTTGCAAAAAATGTATACATACCAACTCATTATTCATTATGTGATTTTATAAAGATTTTAAGGTTTATAATAAAGAAACCAAATAAGTTGTGTAATAATAGTTTAAAAATATTTATAAGTTTTGTAATAACAGTTAAAAAATATTTATTGAATTAGAAATGGTTTAAATTAAAAAGATTTATTACACATTTAAATCACAATTATTTATTGAAGGAGACTCATAAAACCTCAAAATGAGAGGGCCATTTAAAGAGACAACAACTGAAGATTTTTATTTCAAGATTTATATCATAAACTTAAAATCATATTGAGTTGTTTTTGAATAAATTAAAGATTAATATTATAAAACTAAAACAATATAATTTTGATTGGTTAAGTTGTTTTTTAATAAATTAAAAATTAAAATTATAAAACTAAAACAATATAATATTGATTAGTTTAATGGTTTATTCATTCATCCCCGGAGGTTTTCTCTCTCGCCCATTTCCCTGGATAGTAGTTCCAATATCTAAACTCTTAGACTCGGTCTAAGAAGCTAGCTTCTGGAAAATATGCCATGACGGAGTAACCTGACCCAGCGTAGCAGATCCAAAAAAAGTAGTTTCACCACCGTCTAACTAGCCTGCATCTCTTCCAGATTGAGACCTTGCAATATCTTTTTGGCCTTAACAACAACTGACTCTTCAGGGAATGGATTTTGTGAACGGATTTCCTTTTTTTTTGGCCGCTCGCCCGACAGGAGGGCGAGGGGCCCTTCTCCACTGCTTTCTCCATACCAGACTGGAAGGACCTTATGAACAAACACCGCACCTCCCTGTATGGCTGCGCAAAAAGTACTGGATTGATTTCATATTTTCTTGTCATTTCCCCAAATACTAGAATGGTTCGGTCATCAAAAGTTGCTCCCTGTCCAAATCTCTTCGAAGGGTTGGTAGGTCTTAACAAACAAACCGCCAACCTTACTTCAATCACAGGCGAGTAGGTCTGATGCTATGTTGCAGAACATGATGAATAGTCCTCAAAGGAGCATACAATTAAGACTAAATGATTAGCAGTCTGGTTTGGGCGAAAAATAGGATCGGAGGATAAGGATCGACCCAACCCAGGGACAGGGAAATCGCCAGCCGCAAACGAGGCCCATCACTCATATGTAGCAGTAATGATTACTTCCTGCTGTACTCTATCACCAGTAATCGTCCCTCTAAATAAGTAAAATGAAGAATGGTGAAGACCAACGGGAGAAGAGGCGCAAGCATGGCTCAACCGATGATAATGGAGAGGACTTTCCCTGTGACTAGACTTCATGCTGCACTGACCAGAGCATCATTCATGGACCGACTAGAGGTTCTTGCTGCACCTTCTAGCACAGAAGAGGTTAACGGAACTCCATGTAAAGCAGTAGGATGTGGAAGTGGATGGAAAAACACCAACCAGGCGAAGGCAGTTTACTATTCCGTTACTGACGTTGAGGCATGAAAGCGTGGCGTAGACATAAGAAATGCGATTATACGTTAATCTTTCGAATGCCAGAATCCGCCCATAGAATCTAGGTACGAAGGATTTTTATTTCAAAGATTTATATTATAAACCTAAAATTATATTGAGTTGTTTTTTTGATAAGTTAAAGATTAATATTATAAAACTAAAACAATATAATATTGATTGGTCTAAGATTAGTAATATAATATTGATTTGTTTAAGATTAGTAATAAAGATTAGTATTGTTATATTATTATGGTAATATTGATTGGTTTAGGATTGGTAATAAATATGAGTAATGTAATATTGATTAGTTTAAGATTAGTAATAAATATTACTATTGTTATATTATTATGGCAATATTGATTGGTTTAAGATTGGTAATAAATATTAGTATTGTTATATTATTATGGAATAAAGAAAAGATTAATATTAAAAACATGAAATTATTAAGATTATTAATCACTTTTTTTTTGGGTGGAATTGGTCAATTTAATAATTTTGATTAGATGGTTTAAATTGAAAAATGGTAGTATATTTGAGTGGTGGTCACTCCATCAATGAATGAAATTGAAAGCGATTTTTTTTTTTCAAAAGAAAAAAAAAAGGATTTTATATTAAAGCATTAGATCCACTACATATAGTCATTGTATATCATATGTTCCTAATATTGAGTTGCATGTTAACCACTAGGCTATGACAAAGAAATGACATAAATATTATAATCCCACAAATATAGTATGTAATGTAGTATGACATATAAGTTCTTGACATACTATAGTATAAGGAGCAAAAAATTATATATAGGGGAAACTATCATATGTTATAGGAGATCGAGCAAAATGTGTTGTACAAGGAGCATAGATCCATCTTAACTACGGATCTAATATGAGTTTAAAGGGATCAAATTTCTTCAAATGTAAATTTCTTTAGAATTTAAATACAATGTGCAATTTTTCATTATTTAAATTGTATTTTTGAATGATAAATAAAATATATAAAAACAAATAAACATTTTAACAATAATTTTTGCTTTTTTATAATATATAATTTTTTCATTATTAAATATTATTTTTCTATTTAAAATATTATTTATTTTTATTTTAAAAAATCAAATATCACATCCAATCATTTTCTGAAGTGTAAGATGAGCCTCTCGGCTAAAAATACCCAAACCCATGGTTTGTTTAATAAAAATCAATCCATCCTGATAAGAGTGGACGCCCGTTGATACCTTCAATGAACGTTCTCGAATCATCATATTTGGACCAAATTTTAATTAAAAATTCACTAGTTATAAAAATTAAAGCAAAATGAAATTAAAAAGAAAATTTGAATTGGTGGCTAGTGTGTGCGTTATATTAGAAAATGTGTGATTTGAGATTGCAATCGTGCCATTGCCTGATCTACTCCATTGCAACGTGTGCTAAATGGATTTGACATGGAATTCCAACAACCTCCTACCATTGTTGGGTTTTCCAAATAGCTTTGATATACGTTTCTTTGAGCAACATTATTAATTATACAACAAATTATTTTAATAATCCCATGTTATTACCTTTTTATCTTCTTGCCTCAGAGTTATTATTATTTTGTATTTTCTTTTAACATATTCACATTTGAATTCAAATTTTTGTGAGTGTTTCTTCATCGTGTCTTGAAGATGAATCACACTTGTTGATTTGAAATGTATTTATCCAAAGTCTATCCAAATTTTCAATGTGACTTTTTCCTAAAAATATTTTATACATTCACATTTATTAATTTATTAATTTATGTGTGTTTGTTTCTAATTTGTTTCATGAAAAAAATTTGTACACTTAATGATTTAACGATTTTTGCTTCATCCAAAAGTTTGGGAAAACTTATATACACTAATTCATTATTTATTATTTAATTTGACAACGATTTTAAATTTTATACTAACGAAATCATATAAATTAAAAAATATTTATTAAATAAAAAATATTTAAATTAGAATTATTTATTAAATCAGAAATTATTAACTCATATACCTAAATTACTTATAAACTTAAATTACTATAAATTACTCATAAACCTAAGAACTGAATATAGAATTAGTCAATTACTCATAAACCTGAATAATTCATAATTGTTTACTATAAATTACTCATAAACCTAAAAACGTTATAAATTAGTGAAATATAAACTTAATTATGTTTAACTTATACACCCAAATAAGTAGAATCACACTCCTAAACATTATAAATAAACCCAATATATCAAATATCCAATTGAGATTTCTACTACAAGCTATGTATTGTTCTATGCATTGTTCATTGCCTTTCTTTTGTTTCCTTCTTTTCTCTATTTTTTAATTGGACGGAAAAACAATCGTGCTTTTTTCTTATTTTCCATATTCTTTGTTTAATGGAAAGCATAATTATAATTTTTTATTTTTATTTTTTATTTTTTTTTTCAAAAATTGGATAATATTTCGAAGTCACCAGAGAGAACCTCTAAATGAAAACTTTCTATTCTAGATATTTATAGAAAACTATTCATTCCTATTTTGAAAGATTAAAAAAAAAAATTCTAGTAGAAAAGAGAAAAAAATGAAATATAGAATTAGTCAATTACTCATAAACTTAAAAGCACTATAAATTAGTGAAATATAAAATAAATTATGTTTAACTTCTACACCCAAATAAGTGGAATCTCACTCCTAAAAATAACACATAAACCCAACCTAAAAACAATATAAACCCAACCTAAAAACACTATAAATTAGTGAAATATAAAATTAATTATGTTTAACATCTACACCTAAATAAGTGGAATCTCACTCCTAAAAATTACAAATAAACCCAATATATGAAGTATCCAATTGAGATTTCTACAAGCTATATATTGTTCTATCCATTGTTCATTGCCTTCTCTTTTGTTTCCTTCTTTTCTCTATTTTTTAATTGGACGGAAAAAGAAGCCGTTCTTTTTTCTTCTTTTCTCTATTCTTTGTTCTATTCATAGTTCATTTCCTTCTCTTTTGTTTCATTTTTTTGTTTATTTTTTAATTGGATGGAAAAACAACCTTGCTTTTTTCTTCTTTTCTCTCTTCTTTGTCTAATGGAAAGCATAATTATAATTTTTTTTTGGTTTCTTTTAAAAAATGATAATATTTGGAAGTCACTAGAGGGGACCTCTAAATGAAAACTTTCTATTATATATATTTATAAACAGCTATTATTTCCTATCATCAAAGATTAAAAAAAAAATCGAATGGAAAAGAGAAAATACTGAAATTTGTCTTATTCCAATATAATATACAATCCTTATAGAAATAAAAGATTCATAGGTTTCTGCTCACAAATTTCTTCAAGCATTTAAAAAATATATGGCATTTAGTCGAAAACAAATGAAAACTGAAATGAGATTGACCAATTTGTTCAGACTGAATACAAAGATAAGTATAGAGCATGTAGTTAAGTTGGACTAAATGTATAAACCAAATCAGTAGGTGCTTGGTTGCAGTGCTGAGGGGCCATGCCTTGAATTTTGAAGTGTCGGTATAGCACAAGATTCAACTCTTATTGTTTGATGAGAACTACCATAGTTTCTCTCTCAAAATGGCCCTTCAAAATGCACAAACAATGGGAGGAAAACTGAAAATAAACAAATGTCTTCAGTTGAAACTCTGTACTTCTATCTTCAGCCAAATATATTCCAAAGGTGGCCTCTTTGCAGACAATCAAGAAGTTTATTGACAACAAAATCCAATTCTGCAAGTTATTCCAAGTGAATGCAGGCTCCAACTGCTATCATATGCTTTTTTCACTTAAAATTGTTGGAAAGACTAAGCATAATGGAAATTGGGTTTTCATTGTCGATTTTGATATTTGATGGATCTAGGAGTTGCACCGAGATCTAAAAAAAGGGTCTTGTTTGAGCTTTAGTTCTTATATTTCTAATATGTTTTCGATAGACAATTGCTAGATTTATGAGATAAGAATTTTATTTATAATTTCATGTAGTGGTTGTTTTAAAATTGGAGGAAAAGATGACATTTTGAGGTATAGATTTTATCTTTGCTCTCATATATTTTCTCTTTTGATCAGATTTTATTCTTTCTAAAACTATTTTATTTAAGAATTAGTTTTTTCCATTTATAACATAATCTAGGTAGAAAAATGGAAAATTGAGGTAAGGTTTCAATTTCACATATTCATTATTTGTTTTTGTGTAGGAACCTGAAGAAAATAGTTATTTCTTAGCTATAAATCTATATTTAGTCTCATTTATTTATTAATTTTTGTGTTATACTTCCAGGGTTTTATCATTTAATGTCATGCTTCTATTATATGACTTTATGTAGATGTTTTTTCAAGATAGAAAGTAGTAATTCACATTACTTGTCATGATCTTCATTTTTACATTAAGCATGTAAATAATATAAATAGATCTCTATTGTAGTTGCATTTAATAATTCTACCATGCATGTTGTGCGCTTTTCCACCTAATATCGTGAGTTGAAAATATTCATGTAGTTATTTTAATACTGTTGCGCTCTTTTCCTCTAGTGAAATTAAGGCACATATGCCTCAAAATATGGCAATCCAATTTGATGAGCTCACAATATACAATTATTTTTGTTAGCTTCTAGTGTGCAAGTCTAGTCTAATGAAAATGAGTGCTTTTAATTTGTTTGGGCATAGATAAATAAGTCACGGGATTTAATCCCATGCCTTGGTTCTAAGATTTGTTATTGAGATTTATTTTTTCAAACTTTCATCGAATTATGCCTTGAAATCTATTTTTGAAAAAAAATATTGTCTTTTACCCTTTAACTCCTTTTTTTTTGGGTTTGGGGTGAAACACACAACATGAATACATATTTTTCTAATCTTTTTTATCAGGTCTTTAGCATTGAAAGATGAATACATGACAATTATTATTGTTTTGCTATTAGTCATGGAAAGGATAGTCCTTGTAGCCTTTAGTTGTTAGTCTTAATCTCATGGGTATGTCATAGATTTTTATTTTTATTTTCTCTTTGTCATGGTTAGGTTAAAATAACATTGCTTTTGCATTTTTCTACCAATAAATTACTTTTAAAGTTTCATCAGCTATGCCTTTTAGAATCAATCAAATTGAAGTGTGTAAGCTAATAGTAACTTGCAAAATTGAAAACCTTTTATATAAGGTTGAGATTTTCAATCTCATCTCTTTGTTGTTTATCTTGGGCCAATCCTTGAAATTCAAAAGGGTTTGGGTTCAATTTTTATCTCGTGCATTGATGACAATTTGATTGAATACCGTAAGGCCAATAATTTTTATTGTGTTCATGCTCTTACTATTTTAGTCATAGAGTCGTTGAAAAATTTTCTTAGACCTTTGAATCATAACACTGTAAGAAAGGAAATTATTGTTGTTTACATGATTTAGTTGGTGTATAAGTTTACATTTGTTGTTGAATTGAATAGTTTCTACAATACGAGGATTAGAATTAAAAGAAAAAACTTCTCATTAGCTTAGGTGAACTACATTACAAGTTTCAAATCAATGTCATGGGACCATGCGTAATTTTGTAAGTCATCTTCTCACTTTTGTCATTTCCTAAATTTGGACAAATAACACATGATTTTTTAGAAGTGGTTGAAATCATAATAAGGAGAATTGTCAATTCAAAGTTTAGTATGGCCTCTTAATTTTTCGCAATTAGCATGCATTTACCACCTCTAGGTACTATTTGTAGCATGCAGTGAAACACACCTCTTTTAACTTTCGGCATTTGTTTGCACCTCTCGGTGCAATTGCTAGTATATATATAATTTTTCATTATTTAGATTGATTTTTTAATACATAAATGGCTTCACCAAATCCTGCTACATTTTAAACAAAATTGGCTAGGAAATATACTGGAATAAGAGTAAAAACATATAATAATGAAAGTACTTGAAATGTTTTAATCATAAAACTCTATTTTTTTAATTTCTTTATATAATACATACAATTTTTATTTTTTTGACCATATATGATATACACATAATTAACATTGAAATATTTTACTTGACATGGGTGTTGAAATATTTTATTAATGGACCACATTATCCCATTAAAATGTTTACATTTTATTTTTGAATGCTATATAGAGTACACATAGATTAAACTTCTAAGTCTAACTTTTTCTTCGGTTGGATTTTAAGGAAAATTGACAATGAATATTTTTAAATGTCACATTTTAATTTTATATTAAGAATTAAAAGAATTACACATCACCCTCTTATTACTTTTATTAGGAAGTACTTGTTTTTCTTATTTTATTTTTATGTCAAATGTGTTCCATTTTGCAATGGTTCATCGACAATTGTCTACCTTTTTCCATATTAATGGACTTCCCTCCTTACAGGCACATTGGTTACTAAATCTGAGAAGAAGTAGGATCTATTTGAATGATTATGATTCAAAAGAAGTTGATTTAATAGTGGTGTTCTTTTAATAGACAATTTATTCTAGGTTCCTTCGTTATTCTACAACTAAAAGGAAAATCCAATTTGAACGAAGTCATGGCTTGTGTCGCTCATGAAGGATTAGTATCTATCTGGCGAGTAAATTCAACAATTCAATCGCACGATCGACATTTGAGCTTCACATCAATGTAATGGCAACAAAATATAGGCTCTGCATCCCTCAAAACCTTCCAAGATGGTAAGAGCTTTCCTCATTTCCAAGAACTCAATTTGGGCCATAAATCTTACCCAATGGATGCATCCAGTGCCCTTCAAATTCTTGAGGAAATTGAAGTAGTCTCAAGGCAAGATGAAGACCCTGAATCACAAGGTCTAACAAGTGAAGAAGGAGAAGATACTTTGCACTAGCTTAATAACATTGATGAAACCCCAACCAAAAAGTAATGGAAGACAATGGATGTTATAAAGGAAATATAGAAAATCCTTTCAAAGGGAAATGTGGAAATGGAAGCAACCCTTACTCAATTGGGTGTTCAGGTAACTCCATGATTGGTAAAGGAAACATTGGTTACAATGATTTCTCTTAGTTCGACTTTAAGATTTTTGTAATGGGCCAAAGCACAACTAGGGTTTTGACATAACACTTCAACTTGTGACAAGCTTGTCAATGTTCTTAGTTTCTCTAGGAATTTTAAACACTACAAAGGGTTTTGTTAGAGAGTTTCGTTGAATGTTGTAGTAATTCTGATGAAATATTCTCATTTTCTACTATAAGTAATGATGATCCCAATTTGCTAAATAAATTCATGGAAATGTTTTAGGGGCTAGATACTTCCTCCAGGAGACACGCTTATGAAACACTTGTTGCTTCTCTTTACAAAGAGAACCATGTTGATGCAACCTTAGTTGTATTGGAAAAGATGGCGGGTGTTGATTGTGCTCCAAAAATTGTTACATTTTGTCCACTAATATTGTTTTGTTGTCACAAATACCAGATGGATAAGCTCCAGTGGGTTTTTGAGATGATGAAGATGTACGACTATCCTCCTGGTCTCATGTGTTATAATTTAGTTTTAAGAGTACTTTTTGAGGGGAACAGATTGGTAGAGTGTCTAACTCCTTGAGAGTATGGCTAAGATGAGTTGTAAATCGAATGCAATTACATATGATATAATGATTCAAGGTTCTTGCATGATGGAGAGAGTCCAAGGTGTGTTGCGGCTCTTTGATAAATTGAAAGAAGAAGGAATTAATGCTTTGTTTGGTACTCACAATTCTTCTCGATGGACTCTTCCAAATCAAAGGTTTTAAAGAGGAACACTCATTCGTGATCTATCACAGTGGAAAGGATAACATTTCGGATTTGAAAAACTATGAATATTTAATCAATGTCTATACCAAATCATGCCAAGGGAAAGAAACACACTATCTTTTTATGGAAATGAAAGCTATGGATTTGGAACTTCTAGATGACCAATTATGAAATAATGTTTTATATAACAACTAAGTTAGCCAGTTAGGAAATGTACTACAACTTTTGGTTTTCCATTTGATATGGATAACTATCATGATCTCTTATAATGTTGAATATCTAACAAAAGAAATTCTACATCATGATTAATTATTGCAGTATGTAGATCAATGTTTTTCTTGCATACAATCATTAGAAAAATTACCTTGTTTCCAATGCAGCCCATCACACCAACACCAATAAGGGAGACTTTTAAGTTGTTAATACACCTCCTAAGAGTTCGAAGAATCCAAACTAATACAAATATTCCAACCATCTGCTTACTAAATATTCCTACATATAGTTCCTTGAACCTTTTAGGTTTTGTAGGTGACACATCAACATTTGATGATGAAAGTGTGTCCTGGAAATTCCTCGGTTCTTCATTGATAACTTTTCTTGAAGGAAGAAACATTGTGCAATAAATAATTTGTTTCTGAATCTAATGGTTGCTCTAGTTAGCTCAATCCACTTTAGGAAATTTTATACATTCTCCTTAATATAGAAGTAGGTGATAGAGATTGCATTTCTGAGTCTGACAAAGGCGCCAACCATTTCATTCCAATTATTCTAGAACTGTTGTAGCTCCTCTTTAAATTGATACCAGATTTTAAATTTTGTATTGTTGAATCAATTAACTCTTCTGCCAGGTTGATCCTTCTCTCCCATGAGAAGCTAGAGACTCTCTTGAAGCTATATAGTTTACTATAATCTAACCAATCTCTAATGGTATATTTTACAATGCTTTCAGATAACAAATCAACATCTTCATTGCTAGCCACAACTGTTTTAGGAGATAATATTTCATCTACAATGGTGTCAGAAGCATCAGATATCTTAACCCTCGAAGGTGAAGTAGGAGCACTATATAATTGACACTTGAATTTAGCTTGGCGCGTCCTATTCAATGTTCTACAAATGATAGATTCTCACTTGGATAGGGGGTTTTTATTCTCAATACCAATAATACTACCAACATTGAAAGCAACTATATCTTGGAAATTGCACAAACAAAAATTTCCATGAATGAGAACTAGAGAACCTTAGGGTTTCTATGTGATTATTATGACTGGAAGGCACTTACAACACATATAAATAAGGCTTGTTATGGAAATTCAGAAGTAGAAGAGAGGTCTAGTCCAATAGAATTGTATTTCATCACTGAGAAAATTTCATAACCATACAAATTTACAAATCTACACAATTTTGTTTTCTAAGCTTCTGCGCCATGAGAAATAGAGAAAAATAGGCTACTATTAAATTGAAATGATGAATATAAAGTTTAGAGGGCCCGAAAATCAATTTCCTCCTTCAATATAGTCGATTCTCTTTTCATTCAGATAATAACAAATTTGAAATCAAATGAAGCATAGTTAGAGAATAATCAATGACAAGATTTAAGTAAGGCAAGTTCAATCAGGAAAATTATACAAGGAAATACATATATGCTTGCTCTTATTTACCTACTGTGTCCTCAATATCTAAACCATTAAGTGGTACATTTCCACCAACATTCCAAGTACCTACTAATATTCTACCAAGAAGAAAAGAAGAAATATTATGAAAAGTGACGTGTGGCTCCATACCCTAGATTAATAAAGAACATAAAGTAAATCTGGTCCCAAAATATAACTAAGGCACCACGAAGTGTCTTGTATGGGTCTTTAACTATGAAAAGTGTTAATCTCTATTCCAATGTTGATGGATTTCCAGGTGCTACAAGCCCTCCCAAGTCTCTAGAGGTGATACCATCCTAATTTGGGCCCTAGATCATCTGCATCCTTCATAAGGTGCTAAGGCCAGCTTGGGGGCATGCTAGGACTAGGCGTATCATCCTAAAAAATTATCACATACAATGCAAAGTGGCACAACATCCTAGGTGTAAGGATTTCTCTGGTAGATGTGTGACATGTTGGTGTTGCTGGGAGGCCCAAGAGTCTCAACACTTCACTTATTTGTGCCAATATGCTTCACTAATGGCTTATGTACCTTTGGGTAAGGTTCGTAAGACATGCACTGAACCACTTGACAATCACAACAAAGAGTTTAGTGCAAGCAACCAACCATCAGAGATAGTGATCATTATTACATCTAAGTGAACTGAGCTTGAGTGTCATGAGTAATTTAATACCTCAAATAAGGATTCCCTTCCAAATCAAGGCTTTGAACTCACAATGGTGTTTTCTCCCTAGGTAGGAGTGGCTAAAGGGTAACCCTATTATGTGTTTCTAGTTCTTAAGGGGAAGTAACAATTCCTCAGTCCACCCTTCATTGATAGGTGTTAGTCAATAGTAATGATGATGTTGGAGGGGATAAGGCTTCACAGTCAAAGGGACCAATTGAGGGGTGATCCACATCATGAGTATACAGATGTGAGGAGGGAGCGATTGTGGATGCATGAGTTACCAACTTGATCTTTTTTTCCACCCCTCTTATGCGCCTTTTAATTTTTCTTGATTTTTTGTTGTATTACCACTCATAGCTCAAGGGTTAGAGCTTGCCTTGAATGATATAGCAGTTTTATTACCCCCTTTTAATGAGTTTTTTCACCGGTCATCGAGGTTGTGACATGCAAGCGTTCCTTTTGTGATGTAATGGAGCAACATGTGCTTAGGAACCGAGTGATGGCCATAATGAGTGAGGTAGAGCTCATGCTGGGCTTTTTCTCACATGCTAATGTGTATGTCCTTGGCCATCCTTTGCATTTTGATGTTCTTTCTTTTGATTTTCTTATGACTATGATATGCTTTTTCTATTTATTTTAGCTGCATCAACCTCCTAGGGAAATGTTTTTAGACCTTACCTAGGTATGTGGATGTATGGGTGTCAAATCCCAAAGAACCAATGGTCAATTAAACCTAAAGTATGGAGGTGAGATAAGAGCTTGTAATGTATGATGGAAAATGTTAAGTATGACATAGGGATAGATGGAATTACGCTATCTCAATTAGGGATTCTCAAGTAATGCCCCTTATATGCCCATTAGGGGATGTCCCATTACACTAGGATCAAATATCAACTCCCTATTTGAGGTGAGAGAACAAGATCATGGTCAAAGTCCATCATTCTTCTATATCACCCTTATTATGCATATAAAATGCCCAAATACAAACAAGCATAAGCATTTGATTACAAAAGGATTAAATTAGCTTTTGAGAGGAAGCCCCACCTTCGTCCATGTGCTCATGTTGGATGGGTGAGAAGAAAATGGTTGATGCAAGTGGTAGAGAAAATAGCATATCATCATCTAATGGTGGTTGTAAGGGACTGTTAGCTTGTTGGATCGCTGTCAAGAATAGGAGAACAATTTTTTCCTATTGCGTTACCCATTTTAGTGGGTAACAGTCACAACTCCCAAGTAGGTGTATTGCTATCCATAAATGTAGGTGTTGGTAAAATTATTGTAGTATATGAGTCTCTCATATATGTGTCTTGTGGGTTGTTTCATATATTTGGGGAGGTTTCTAGTTCCCCATCAACGATTTTTTGTTTAAAAAAATACTGCAGTATATATTGGAATCATAGTAAAGAGAAAATATAAGTTCTTAAAATTAGGTATAAATTAGTTGGGATAAACTCTTCCATTAACATCTTTTGTAAGTTTACAAATTTTTCCATCTTATAATATAAACTTTCTTGAGTGTCCCTAGGGAGAAACTCAATTGGTGATCAGAGTGATATGAAATCGTGTAAAATCCCCCAGAAGTAATCTGGTCTACGCAGATGACAGGACATAGGCCAAAGGTATAGTGGTAGTGGTCGGAGTTGACCATGTGCCACACGAGTATGAGACTCACCTAATTGTCGATTAAAAAAAAATAACTTTCTTAATTTGAATACACTTGAATACTAAAACTAATAATAACATGATGTGAGTATATACGTTTTTCACTTATAATATCATTCAAAAGTATTATTTTCTTCTATTAATGGAATTTTGAAGTAAAAAACAAACCTCAAAATAAAATAATGTAGTAAAATAACCAATAATATTAGATGTTATGTAAAATAAAAAAACATTATAATTATATAATTATATATATATATATATAATATCTATTACTCAAATATAAATTAAATTGTAGACACGACTTGAATATAAACCTATTAAAAAAATTCAAAGATTTATTTTTATTTTTTAAATTCATAATTTTTATTTTATTATTCTATATTTTTTTAGACATTTTTAACTTAAAAAATAATAATATAAATAATAAATATCTTTACTACAAATACATCTACAAAAATAATCCTGCAATTCGATCAAATAATTATTTTATGTTTATAATATTATTTCAACCCATCAACGTTACTACTTTCTCATACACCGGTTTAACACCAACTCTCATTCACCATAAACCAATTATTAAAGATAACATTCAACTAAAGCACTAACCAACATTCAACTGAATTGGTCACATAAAGGTTTAATAATGAGTTTCACTACCGAAGTTGGTCCCATAAAGGTCTAATAATGGGTTTCACTACCGAACTCTCACTCCGGATGAACCTGCTCTATCCCATTCTCAGGGTTCACATTTAGTTTTTAACTAGCCAAGTTTCATTCACCATGAAACTGGTCAAAACACATTTTCACAGATCACATTCAATTAGAGAAGTATTATAGAAATTTGTTGACCGTGAAACTAGAGCTAACCCATTTTCACACATCAAGTTTAATTAAAGAGCATGAAAATTTAATAGTGCGTTTAAAAGGATTCACCTTTATTTTAAAAAATATCATGCACTGTTTTTCGCAATGCTTTTGGTTTCCTTATGAGTTTGTACTGTAGTTCAGTGATGCTTTTGCATCGTACCGTCTGCACACTATAAAAGGTTGTACTGTACTGTAGTTCACTGAAGCTTTTGCATCTCACCGTCTCCGCAATATTAAAACATAAGACATTTTGCTGTTATTTAGTTTCGTACTGCCAAACGAGCCAACGATAAGTTATTGTAGAGTAGCAACTAACGTTTTGCGGCGTGGGGTAAGGTGCATGCCAGAATTTAACAGATGATTAGTATTGTAAAAATCGAGTACATGAATTCTACCCAAATCTTAATTTGTAATTTCAACAATCTTGGCAATACCAAATTCCAAGACAGATTGCAGAAATTGAAACTATATGATGTCACTTATCAAACGCCATTTTCGCTGTTACCTGGTTTTGTGACAATGCAGCTAGCCATTGTCCGCCATGAATGATAAACAGTGGAGTAGTTGTTCTTTTTCGGTCATTGATTGCGGAATCCACGACGATGTCAGAGGCAGCTTTGACAGTCTACTATTATAAAAGAAGATTATAGATGGTAGTTTTGTACTGCATTCCACACATCCATTTCTGTGCACTTGTCGAAATTATGGGTTGTTGCCGCGTTCGCTGTGATTCTATTTATGAGCAGTGTGGGTGGTACCTCGAGGGATCCTGCAGCATCAAAGAATGGTGAGAGCAGGAGGCGATCATTGTTGCAGCTTCCGAACAGTAATCCTGCCTTGGAATCATCTAGAGCTGTTCAAGCATCTGTCCAGGAAATCGGAAATAGCTGCAAAGAAAAGGATATGTTCAGGAAATAGCTGAGGAACTAGCTTAGGAAAGTTAAGATAGTTGTTGCAAGAAATAAAAAGGTCGTGGGCATATGGTGAAACGTGCCATGAAGCCTAAAACGTGGAGTGCGTAAGTGCTTTACCTGGAGTTGGTAATTTTTTTTTCATCAAAATTGCACGTATACAAACCAACATATGTATGTGCAAAATGTGAAAAGGTTAAAACATTGTATATGTTTTTTATGTTGGAATTTTGAAAAGTATATTTTAAAAGGAGCAGGAATTTTGAAAATGGTATTTTAAAAAGATGAAGGTCATTATTACTAAATTTTAAAGAGTAATAATTAAAATTTTATTTTTAAGTGGAGTGTTTTTTTTTGGGCATCAATATATTGAGAATGGAGACAACAGTTACAGATATGGAGAAGTTGAGCGGGGTTAATTTTTCCCTACGGAAATCATAGATGGAGGATATACTAATTTTGAAGGATCAGTATTTGCTGATTGAGGGCACAAAAAAGAAACCCTCATCGATGACAAATGAAGAATGGAGTAAGCTAGATAGAAAGACGATTACAACAATCCACCAATATCTAGCAAAGAATGTGTATTTCAATGTGTCCAGAGAAAATACCACTGAAGGATTATGGAAGAAGCTCCATGATCTATCACGGCATCAAAAAAAGTGTTTTTAATGAAAAAGCTTTATAATCTAAAAATGAAGGAGGGTGCTTCAGTTTCTGAGCACTTGAATGCATTTAATATTATTACCAATCAGCTTGCCTTTGTTAAAATCATTTTCGATGATGAAATTAGAGCCATTTTACTAATGTGTTCTATGCTAGATAGCTGGGAAAATTTAATTGTAGCTATGAGCACTTCAACAACTACAGGGACCCTGAAGTTTGATGATGTCAGCAACAGTTTAATGAATGAGGAATTGCAACGCAAGTCGATTGCGGAAAACCAAGGAGGAGAAGCTCTAGCTTTAGATGATTGTGGTAGGAGAATGGATCGAGGCCGGCAAGGGCGATCAAGATCAAGAGGCCGATTAAAATAAGGGAGAGGTAGGATCATCTACTTTCATTGTGGCAAACCCAGTCACATGAAGAAAGAATGTCGATTTTGGAAGAAAGGACAAAAGGATCAGAGACCGTCCAATGCAAATTACAAGTCGTCGAGCACAAATGAAGGTGAGACTACCGCTGTAGCCAAAGATGGTGATGTGTTGTTTACTGTTTCAGTAGAGGATGCATGTGTATATACATCTAGTAGTAGCTTTGGTTGGATCCTTGACTCTGGGGCATATCACCATATAACCCCATGCAAAGATAGTTTTGTTTCATATAATCTTGGTGATTATGGTAGAGTGCATTTGGGGAATAATCATTTTTGCAGTATTGTTGGAGTGTGAGATGTCCAGATCAAGATGAAATATGGACAAGATATATTGTTGAAACAGGTTAGGCATGTAACAAAAATGCGCATGAGTTTGATCTCTATGGGACGACTGGATGATGAAGGCTATTCCACAAGATTTGGAAAAGGAGACTGGAAAATTAGCAAAGGAGCATTGGTCATGGCCAAAGAACCCAAGATATGAACATTATACACATTGAAAACACTAATAGGAAAATCAGATTTGGTTGCTGTTGCAGAAGAAGGCAATTTAGCAGATCTGTGGCATAAGCATTTGGGTCACATGAGTGAGAAGGGCTTAAAAATCCTTGTTGGTAAAAATTTATTGCCAGGTTTGAAATCCTACAATCTTGATCTTTGTGAGAATTGTATATATGGTAGACAAAGAAGGGTTTCATTCCTTAGAGGTGGCCATGACAGAAAGAAAAATGCGTTAGAATTAGTACACCCAGATGTGTTTAGGCCTTGTTAGCATCAAATCATTAGGAGGAGCATCATATTTTTTAACATTTATAGAGGATGCATCCAGGAAGGTTTGGGCATATCCTATAAAAAGTAAAAGTGAAGTGTTTGGAATATTTCAAAAATTTCATGTTGTTGTTGAAAGAGAGACTAACAAATTGCTCAAGTGTTTAAGAACAAATAATGGTGGAGAATATTGCTCAAATGCATTTAAGGAATATCGTAACAGATTTGGCATAAAGCATGAGAAGAATGTGCTTGGTACTCCTCAACAGAATGGTGTTGCAGAAAGGATGAATCACACCATTATGGAAAATGTGTGAAGTATGTTGTCCAATTCCGGTTTGGAGAATAATTTTTGGGCTGAAGCAGTTAGGACTGCTTGCTACCTCATAAATAGATCTCCAACTACAGCCTTGGATGGCGGTATCCCTAAAGAAGTTTGGACTGGTAAGAACTTGAATTATTCTCACTTGAAAATCTTTGTATGTGAAGCATTTGTACATATTCCCAAAGAAAATAGAACTAAGCTAGATGATAAATCTATGAAATGCATTTTTTTGGGATATGTGGATGAAGATTTTGGTTATCGTCTATGGGATCTAGTCAAACATAAAATTATTAGAACTAGGGATGTTATATTTAATGAGTCATAAATGTTCAAGAGGACTATAGGTGAGTTGGAGGTCAAGAAGGTTATTGACAGGTTTGAAGAGCAGCATGAAAACATCGCACCAATGCAAGAAAATGAATAGCAAATACAGGAGCATGAAGAACAACAAGTGGAAAATGATGAACAACAAGAAGAAGGAATCTTGTAGGAACCCTTACAGGAGATTCAACCTAATAATGCACCACCACAGTTGGTTTGCAGATCTTCTAGGCCTCATAAGCCTTCACAATGGTATCCTCCTTCAAACTATATTTTGTTGACTGATGAAGGTGAGCCTAATTGTTTTCAAGAAGCTTGTAAAGTTGAAGAATGGAAGAAAGCAATGGAAGAAGAAATGAACTCTTTGCAAGAAAATAAAATTTGGGAGTTGGTAAACCTCCCAAAAGGAAGAAAGACTCTACAAAACAAATGGGTGTACATGATTAAGCATGAAGGTGACAAAAAGAAGGAGAGGTATAAAGCAGGGTTGGTGGTGAAAGGTTTTGCCCAAAGAGAAGTTATTGACTTCACTAAAATTGTCTCACCTGTTGTTAAAATGTCATCCATTAGAGTCATTCTTGATCTAGTTGCTGCTTTAGGCTAAGAATGTGAATAGTTAGATGTAACAACTGCTTTCCTTCATGGTGAATTAGAGGAAGAAATTTATATGGAGCAACCATAAGGCTTCATAGAAAAAGGCAAAGAAGGCCTTGCTTGTATGTTGAAGAAGAGTCTCTATGGGTTGAAACAGGCACCTCGACAATGGTACAAGAAATATGATTTTTCATGTTGGAACATGGTTTTCAGAGGTTGGAAGCTGACCATTGTGTCTATATCAAGAGGTATGATCAAGGAAAGTATATCATATTATTGTTATATGTGGATGACATGTTGATTGTTGGGCATGATAAGAATAAGATCAATAGGTTGAAGAAAGATCTGGGTAGCAAATTTGCAATGAAGGATTTGGGACCAACACAACAGATATTAGGCATGCAGATTATGTGTGATAGGAAAAACAAAAGGTTGTGGCTATCACAAGAAAAAAATATTAAGAAGGTGCTTAATAGGTTTAATATGAAGGATGCCAAGCCAGTTGGTACACCCCTTGCAGCCCACTTCACACTGAGTACTGAATTATGTCCTAGTGATGACAAGGAGAAAGAAGAGATAAGCAAGATTCCTTATGCTTCAGCAATTTGTAGTTTGATGTATGCCATGGTATGCACACAACCAGACATTGCATATTCAGTGGGAGTAGTGAGTAGGTTCCTTGTCAATCCAGGCAAACAACATTGGCAAGTAGTGAAATGGATTTTGAGGTATCTCAAGGGTACTAGTCATTATTGTTCATGTTTTGGTCATGATGAGACTGTGCTTGAAGGATTTACAGATGTAGATATGGCTGGAGATATGGACACCAGAAAGTCCACTACAGGTTATTTGTATACATTTGCAGTTGTAGCAGTATATTTGGTGTCAAGGTTTCAAAGAATAGTAGCTCTCTCTACAACAGAAGCATAGTACATAGTTGCAACAGAAGCTTGTAAAGAGATGTTGTGGATGCAACAATTCCTAGGAGAGATAGGAATAAAGCAGGACAAGTATGTGTTATATTATGATAGTCAAAGTGCCATTCACTTGGCGAAAAACCCAACATGTCATTCAAAAACCAAGCACATCGACTTAAGGTACCATTGGATTCAGCATGTGTTGGAGGAAGAACAACTATCCTTGGAAAAGATCCATACAGATAGGAACCCTACTGATATGCTCACTAAGATTCTACCACGAAATAAACATGAATTATGTAGAGGCATGGTAGGACTCGGTGTGACTTGATTCATAACTCTTATTTGGCTTCAAGTGGGAGAATGTTAAGTGTGAAGCCAAATTCATGCACGATTCTAGATCCTTCTACACCGCCAATAGTTTCTAGAATCACATGCATGATTCTAGATCCTTCTTCCAACTCTATAAATTTGTAATTTCTCTGGCCAAGGAAGGCAAGCCACGGTCCAGGCCTGTTACATAATGCAAAGTGATTTCTGTTCTCTAGTGATTGTTTTATCTATTCCGTTGTTTCTGATTGAGTAATCTTGTTGTCTCTCCATTTGTCTGTCTCTGAAATTATTCTTTGCTATTTTCGTCTAAATCTCTGAGTATAGATCTCCTGTGTGTGATGTATGCTTACACCAAAACCCGCAGGTGTTAGTAAAAAGGAACATCACTAGTGTTAAGCATATGCCACAGAACATACGGGGAGCGTTGAATTATCCTTCTACACCACCATTAACGGGGAGCATTGGATTATCCAATTCCCAACAAATAAAAAATAAAAATAAAAATTGAATAAATGGCATTGTGCCTTGAATCGTGTGTGTTACATTAGAAAAACATGTGAGTTGCGATTACAATTCTACCACCCCATTGCAACTTGTGCTAAATGACTTCGATCATGAAATTCCGACGACATCTTGCCATTGTTGGGTTTTCCTAATGCCATTATTGGGTTTGCTAAATACCTTCGATATACATCTCTTTGAGCAGCATTATTTATTACACAATGATGTGGTTGCAACGAACTATTTTAATAATGTCATGCTATTGTCGTCTTCATCTTCCTGAAGCATGGTTTTTATTATGTGCGTTTGCTAAAAATCATGATGAATAGTCCTCAAAGGAGCATACAATTAAGACTAAATGATTAGCAGTCTGGTTTGGGCCAAAAATAGGATGGGAGGATAAGGATCGACCCAACCCAGGGACAGGGAAATCGCCAGCCACAAACGATGCCCATCACTCATATGTAGCAGTAATGATTACTTCCTGTTGTACTCTATCACCAGTAATCACCCTACTCTAAATAAGTAAAATGAAGAATGGTGAATACCAATGGGAGAAGAGGCATAAGCATGGCTCAACCGATGATAATGGAAAGGAATTTCCCTGTGACTAGACTTCATGCTGCATTGACCAGAGCATCATTCATGGACCGACTAGAGGTTCTTGTTGCACCTTCAAGCACAGAAGAGGTTAACGGAACTCCATGTAAAGCAGTAGGATGTGGAAGTGGATGGAAAAACACCAACAAATTGTACGCAATTTACTATTCTGTGACTAATGTTGAGGCATGAAAGCATGGCGTGGACATTAGAAATGCGATTATGCGTCAATCTTTCAAATGCCAAAATCCGCCAATAGAATCTAGGTACAAAGGATTTTTATTTCAAGATTTATATTATAAACCTAAAATTATATTGAGTTGTTTTTTAATAAGTTAAAGATTAACGTTTTAAAACTAAAACAACAAAATATTGATTGGTCTAAGATTAGTAATATAATATTGATTGGTTTAAGATTAGTAATAAAGATTAGTATTGTTATATTATTATGGTAATATTGATTGGTTTAAGATTGGTAATAAATATGAGTATTGTTATATTATTTTTTTTTGACAGAAACGATTAGGTTGATATATTGATTCTTGGCTGGAAAGCCTTAATTCAGATTACAATGAGGTAAACAGGGATCAGATTTCTCATCTGCCAGAAACCAAATGACTTCCCCTCTAATGAGCCTGCGATTTTTGCTAGCTGTGGTTCTTGTAGCCTTATCTATCTTTCCTAAATTGCAGATACAGACAAACTGCTTCAATAAAAGACAGTAAAACATTTTAAACAAACGGTTAAGGGATGGGATCCCAGCCTTCGTCTCCGTCTCTTAGGAGAGCTCCGGGGGGGAGAAGAACCGCTTTGTTGGCTTCAGCATCGGCTTCTTTATTGTTGTCTCTCTTTATATGAAGAAACTCCAGATTCTGGAAGGTATTTGTCAGGAATCTAATTCTGCTCAGAAGTCTTGATAATCTTAAATCTGAAGGAGAGGAATTATCCACCATGGCCTTTATAATGGACTGGGAGTCCCCAAAAATAATTGCATCTTTGATACCCAGAGAGATGAGCAATTTGAGCCCCTGGAGGAGAGCCAGAGCTTCAGCTTGAATGCTGGAGTTGAAGCCCACTCCCCAAGCATATCTAGAATCAATTCTGCCATCTGCGTTTTTAATGACACCACCTGCTCCGGAGCTGTCGGGGTTGCCTTTTGCAGCACCGTCAAAGAAGAGAGTTTTTCTTGCCTTCTTTTTGCAAAACTCAACGAGTTCTGCAGCCTTGAGACGGATTTGCCAATGCTTTAGGGGAGGGGGGAGCCTGACTTTATCAACGAATTGGAGGCCCAGAGAGTCGCCCCAAGCTGCGTCTTGATCGCTGAGATCTGCCCTGTCTAGTTGGTCTCCCAAACATTCTTTCAAGTGGCTTTTAATTTTTACCCAGGTTATCTTGGGGTCGCTCTTTTTGTCATTGAAAATCCTTTGATTTCTTTCCAGCCATATGTGCCAGCAAATTAATTTAGGAAGAGCGAGCCAGGCTTCTTTGATATGGAGGTTCTGAGAAGTGCCACCAGGATACATGCGCTTCCAGTTTGAGAACAAATCTGAGCAGTGATTAGGAGGAGCGAAGTCAGAGTTCAAAGGGCTTAATGCCTCCTTCCATAGGTCAGCTGCGAAATTACAGAAGAGCATCATGTGAGCGGCAGTTTCTTCATGATCTTCGCACAGCGAGCAGCGAGAGGGTCCAATAACGCCTCTTTTACGAAGCCTGTCCTCGGTCAAAATCCTGTGATGGCAAAGAAGCCAGCAAAAGGTGTCTATCTTGGGGATCGTTGTCTGAGACCAGATCCCCTGCCAGGGCTTCGGGTCAGGCGGCACATTCGGATGCTGAGAGAGCTGTTTGTACCCCTGCGAAACTGTGTAACTACCCGGGATCGAACCCCATCCCCGAGTATCTGCTTTCCTGATATTCAATGGGGCTTTGCCTTTTAAATGGGTGAGGAGGGTGGCATATTCTTTGGATAGATGCGATGGCACCTCAAGATTTCCCCATCTCTGCCAATTGTTATTCTCCCATTGTGATAAGTCCCACAGCGTTTTAACGCCTGCTCTATCCATCCAGTCTTTTAACAGAACCAGAGATCGATCGTCAGCAAGGGGGTCGCTGCCCATAATGCGGTCCTCCCAGATATTGATGCGCTTTCCGTTTCCAGGAATCCAGTGCGCATGCTGCTTAATTAAGTCAGAGGCTTTCTCGCACAACTTATGTATCATAGTTCTAGAGGTGGTGATAGGATTGTCCAGACAGCGTGCTCTCTGCCCACGGAAGTATTTTTTCCATAACACAAGCTGAGCCCAACCCGGATTTGGAGCAATTATCCTCCATAACAGTTTTGCACCCAATGCAATATTTTGTTTGCTGATATTCTTAAAGTGCAGCCCGCCTTCCATTCTGGGCAAGGAGATTGTGTCCCAACTTATTAATGGAATTCTCTTCTCATTTGCTTTGCCACCTTTCCAGAAAAAGTTTCTTATATACTCCTCCATTTTCCTCGTGATGCCGATAGGAGCCATCATCACTGCAGCCTGATAAATGGGAAGACTATTCAGAACAACTTTTATTAGCACTGTCTTACCTGCTAGATTGAGCCAGTTGAATCCCCAGGATCGAATTTTAGACTTGAATTTTTCCAACAGAGGCAGCCAATCTCTGCTGAGTGCTCTTTTTTGGAAGACAGGCAAACCCAGATACTTGAAGGATGACCAAGTAGAGGAGGCTGCAAAACCAAAACAGTTAGAAATGGCTTGAATCGTTCTGATCGTTGCATTCCAGCAGAAAATGTGACATTTGCCTTTATTGAGGCTACTTCCTGAGTCTTCACAATAGGCGTCCACCACTTCTTTGAATCTTTTAGCCAAGGGTAAGGAGGCAGCACCCAGCAGGAGGGAGTCATCCACGAACAGTGCATGATTTATGCTTTTGACACCTCTTGCGATGTTTAGTCCCATTATTTCTTGGTCTGACTGCTTTTTATTCAAGAGAAAACTGAGGACAGAAGCTTGGAGGACAAAGAGCAAGGGGGATAGAGGACACCCTTGCCTCAGCCCTCTAGAGGCTTTGAAAAAGTCAGTGGCCCTCCCATTCACCAAAGGGGCGATCCATGGTTCACTGATACATGCCTTGATCCAGCTGATGAATTTGGGGCCAAACCCAAATTTGTGCAAGACATCCAACAGAAATCTGTGTCTCACCCTATCAAAGGCGCTTTCAAGATCTAATTTGACAACCATTCCTTTCTCTTTCCGGGTCAAGCTTGAGTGAATCGCCTCTTGGACCAGGATAAAATTATCCACTATCTGTCTTCCCTGAATAAAACCTCCCTGATTCTCTGGAATAATGGAAGGTAGAATGGTTTTCAGCCTGTTGGCAATCACTTTTGTTATCAGTTTGTAGCCTATGTTGCAAAGGGAGATAGGGCGAAATCTGGAGAAGGTGTTGGCTCCTTTTTCCTTAGGGATAAGGGCCAAGAAAGCCGAGTTGGTGCTTCCCCCTATTTTCTGACAAGCTTGAGATTTCCGGACCATTCTGCATAAATATTTTTCCACAATCTGCCAACAGTTCTGTAAGAATCTGGCAGTGAAGCCATCTGGGCCCGGGGCCTTGTCAGGCTCCATGGCAAAGAGAGCGGTTTTGATTTCATCGTTAGTGACTTCTGCTTCCAAAGACTGATTCTTTCTGGCCGAAATCAGAGTGGGCACCTCATTTACTAAAGTTGAAGTCTGCCCCAGGCCCTCTTTCTCACTATACAGGTTTTTGAAATGGAGGAAGGCAACATTTTTTATACTTTGTATATCTCTGTGATTGATGTTCTCTTCTTTGATTTTGGAGATGGAGTTGAAATTTTTCCGGGCTTGGGCTTGCTTGTGAAAGAAGGCAGAGTTCCTATCTCCTGCCTTGAGCCAAAGCCTACGAGATTTGACCCTCCAATACTCTTCCTCGGCCAAGCTTGCTTTGAGTAGCTTTTGCTGAAGTTCCGCCTCCTTGTCAAGGACTTCTTTTGTGATCACTTCATTTTCCGAGTTCAGGTGGTGATTCTCGAGGCATTCTTGTATCTTTTTCCTTTCCACTGCTGGGTTAGGAAGGGATTTTACCCAAGTTTTCAATGCAGCTTTCACTCTCCTAAGCTTTTCTTCCCAAACAAAGAAGGCAGAGCCATTGACAGGTTGCTTCCAAGTGTCTTTTACTAATTGCATAAAGGACTGTTCCTTGACCCAAAGGGGACTGAATTTAAATGGGATAGGGCCTTGATCCATATGGGCCACAAGATCAAGTTTGATGGGTCTGTGATCAGATACACTGCAAGGGAGAATATGCATTCTAGATTCTAAACCAAGAAGAAGGAAAGTACTTTGAACAAGAAATCTGTCTAACCTTGCAGCAATGTGACCCGGACCGAGCCTTCTGTTGGACCAGGTATACTTGCCCGTCGAAGGTTTGATGTTGATCATATCCCAATCCTGAAGCAGATCCTCCACCCATTCGCACGCCAGATCCCTTACTATACTTCCTCCACGTTTTTCAGCCAGAGTTAAAGTGAGGTTTAGATCCCCGGCAATGATGATGTTTGCTAAATCTTCAAAATCTGCCAATCCTCTAATGGAATCCCAGCAGGTCTTTTTTTCTCCTGCGCTAACTGGGGCATACACATTAAAGAGACAGAGGGTCTCATCTGAGTCGACATGTTTCAGCTTTGTGAACAGCCAGTGTAAATTGGTGACCTCTTTAACTTTTGAGAATTTGTTTGCATTCCAGAGGGTGCCCAGGCCTCCTGAGGCACCCCGGGCTGAGACTGCTTGTCCTTCGCTTCTCTTCCATAAATTTTTGCCGATATGGAGGAAGGCCTTATCCTCCATTTTAGTCTCCTGGATGAGGAGTATGTCAGGAGTATCGGATCTTATCAGACTTTTGATGGCTTCTTCTTTTATTTTGCTCCCCATACCCCTACAATTCCAGGAGACGATCTTCATCACTTGCTTTTGGAGTGGGGAGCTCCTTTAGAGCTCTGGAGCTGATTTCTAGTCATCTTCGGTGTTTTAGCCAAGAGTTTCTCGAGGGTAGGCTGGCTTCCTTGTAATTTGTCCTTGTAAGTCTCCTGCTCTCTTTTTTCGCGGGCAGATTTTCGGCCTCTCAATGATCTTCTGGCCGAGGATTGCGAACCTGCTATTTCACCTTCTTCTTCTGAATCCTCCGAGCTTTGCACTTCCTCAACCTCTTCTGTGGGTATCTCTTCCATTCTGTCTGCATTGCTTTCGACTTGCTTTGGCTCTGAGGGGGGCTCTTTGTGGGGCGATCCTTCATCCTGCATCTCTATTCCTTGAGAGTCCTCTATTGCTGAGCTTAACTGGATAAATTTATTTCCTTGATCTTCCATGTGAGGTGTTTGAAGCCCAGAGCCTGTCTGGGGAGCTTTGGCATTGTTGTTGCCAGTTCTTGGGGCTTTGTTTTTGGTTCTTTTAACCTGCGTCCATCCTTCCTCCTTGCCTTTCTCTGCTTCACTGTTTTTTGGACAGCCTCTAGCAAAATGGCCATAGACATGACACTTCCTGCACTTGAACGGAAGCTGCTCATAATCCAACTTTTGAACATGCGTCCAGCTTCCGACCCTAATCTTTATTGCCTCAGGCAGACCGACCTCAAGGTCAACTTCAACACAGATTCTAGCGCAATCGAATTGATCTTTGTTGTTGGCTTGATCAATGAATTTACCTAAGGTATTCCCGATGTGTTTGAGAGATTCCCAGTTCCAGCAATGCATTGGCAGATTGGGCAAACGAACCCACACAGGGACGGCTGAGGGGACGTCCACTGCTGGGTCAAAATCAGGCGTCCACTTGTTAAGATACAGCCCCTAAGGGCCCATGAAATAGGGGCCATTGCGGAATATCAGCTCCTTATCTTCTTTTTCAGCAAATTCAAACAGGAAGAAACCCTTCCCCAGAAAATACGAAGTGACTCTGTTTTTAATGAGCGGCGCCTAGTTCCTTGCAACCCAGCTCTCCGTAGTTTTGGGGGAGGGCCAGAGCCCAGTGAACTATCCAACCAAGGCACGCTTCGCTAAAGAAAGGGTGACCTGGATCGGTTTCTCGGGGGGAAGCGAGATCTCAGGGATGTCATCCAAGCGTTTTACAAATTTCGCAGCCTTGGTCATTTTCTTTTTTGGAAGAGAGTTCAACAGCTTGACAAAAGCCTCGGCTTCAGAGAGAGGGGGCGAAGAAGACTCCATTGAGGCAGCCTTAGCTCGATCTAATCGAGCTCACCCAAGACCAGCGGTCATAGCCCCCAGATCTGCTCAGAAGAAACCCCAGGAAAACGATCAGAAGAGCAAGGGCCGAACCACCGTTAAGGAAGTCGAACACCACGCAAAAGAAGCGCCTCGCGGAAGAAGGCTGAGCCCTCCGAAATGGCCTCAGGGCCGGGGCGACGGCCTCAGTCGCAGGGATCAGATGCAGCAGCGATCCGATCAAAGAAGCGCGCGTCAATCTAAAATATTCTTCGTACTGAAAAAAATTATTGTTCCGAGTATTGTTATATTATTATGGAATAAAGAAAATATTAATATTAAAAATATGAAATTATTAAGATTATTAATTACCGTGCTTTTTATTGGAATTGGGCACTTTAATAATTTTGATTAGATAGTCTAAATTGAAAGATGGTAGTATATTCGAGTCGCGGTCACTCGATGAATGAATGAAATTGAAAGTGATAAAAAAAGAATTAAAAAAAAAAGGATTTTATATTAAAGCATTAGATCCAGTACATATAGTAATTGTATATCATATATTCTTAATATTGAGTTGCATATTAACCACCAAGCTATGACAAAAAAAGTGACATAAATATTATAATCCCTCAAATATAGTATGTAATGTAGTATGACATATAAGTTATAGACATACTATAGTATAAGGAGCAAAAAAATTATATATAGGGGAAGCTATCATATGCTATAGGAGATCGAGCAAAATGTGTTGTACAAGCAACATAGATCCATCTTAAATACGGATCTAATATGAGCTTAGAGGGATCAAATTTTTTCAAGCGTAAAAGTCTAAATACAATGTGCAATCTTTAATTGTTTAAATTGTATTTTTGAATGATAAATAAAATATATAAGAGCAAATAAACATTTTAACAATAATTTTTTCTTTTTTATAATATATAATTTTTTTATTGAATATTTTTTTCTATTTAAAATATTATTTATTTTTATTTTTAAAAATCAAATATCTGGCCTGGAGCATGCCCTAAAACTGCTTTTGCTTGGGTAAGAGCTCGTCTTCCTCAGACGTAATGAAACAGGTTAACGGCCCAAGACCCAGACACATCTGGCAACGGTGATAGCCTGCTCCCTTACGGACCACCAACAAGTTATTCCAAGTGGCATGGTTTTCCTTGATAACAGTGATGCGTCAACCGACATTCGCGGATAGCAGCCAGAGATGGCTGTCCTCACTGTTGGTTTGACAACTAAATTTAATAGGTTTTTCCACTTTTTGAAAAAAAAAAATCAAATATCACATCCTCTCATTCTGAAGTGTAAGATACCCAAAAAAAAATCCCCATGATTTGTTTAATAAAAGTCAATCCATCCTGATAAGAGTGGACGCCCGTTGATACCTTCAATGAACATTCACGAATCACCATATTTTAATTACGCCGTAAGGCGCTTCCCTCTGAGATTAACTCCCCAAATTGCTTTCGTGTCAAAATATGTGCCATTGGATTTTGGTGTTAGACAATTAGGTAATCCTTATCCGTTGATTTGAATTGAGCAAGGCCAACCGCGACTGTTCGTTCGATCCTGCAATAACTGCAACTGTTCGTTCGATCCTGCAATAATTGTCCACTATCTTCCTTACAAACCGTCAACTGACTTAATTTATTATATCGATAATATTTTTCTCCATGAACAAGGGTTTTCTTCATATTTTCAGGTTATGCAGCTGGTATTTCGAAGGCAGAGGCGCATCTATTGCAGATCATTAATCCCCTGCAGTGGATCAGTGGTTTTCCGGGCTCAAATTTGTAAAGTAGATATCATATTATTGTACTCTTACCCCCTTGCATGTGCATGACTTGCAAATGCCTGAGAGAGTATTTCGATGGAATTCCAATACCCCCTTGCATGTGCATGACTTGCAAATGCCTGAGAGGGGATTTCGATGGAATTCATTCAATTTAAAGCGATTTAAATGTTCAGAAGGCTAACTATATATTTATGGCACTATTTTCAGCCGGTTCGTTGTAGCAGAAGTGCCAGAGAAACTATCCACATCTCAATTCACTATTTTCTATAACGGAGTGGTGAATGTTTACGATATTCCTGCTGAGAAGGTCTTATTTTGATCCGAGCAACTCATATAATACATCAAGAAAATTTGTGTAAATTTTCATAAAACGATATGATTCTCTCATCTTTCTGCCTTTTACTTTATTTCTGACTGAGTACATTGCCATTCTCTGGGCAGGTTGAAGACATTATGAAGCTTGCCAGCTCCAATAGCTCGAGCAACAAAAGAACCTCTAAGATTACCAGCCGCAAAATTGAAGAGATATAGGGACAGCAGCCTTCCAAATCTGCATTGAACGTTGTCAATGAAAATCAACCTCAAAAAGTGGCAGCAGGTAAGACATGTATGACACATATGTCAAAGGGGTTGGATACATAGAATGTCAACGGGTAAATGAAGGTTTTTTTTTTGGTATAAATTGTTTTAACATGGTTTCTTGTTCCGCGTGCAGGTTTGGAAATAGTGAAGAAATTATCTCTGCAACGCTTCCTCCAAAAGCGAAAGGAGAGGTAATCAAACTCTAGCTCGTCTACAATTTCCCCTCTGTGTATTTAGATGATTCAATAGGAAATGAAACGAATAGATCGTTTATCGATTATTGTTAGTTTAAATTGAGAGGATTGAATACGCAAATTTGTATTGAAGCGGTGGTTTTTTTTTGTGGGAGCTCAGATTGAACAACGTGGCTCCTTACAGCACGGTGGAGACGGCGACATTGCCTTCGAAAGCAGCGAAGGATTCCGATGAGAAGATCATACTGTCGTTGGGTTGTCGGTGACAACAAATTTAAAATGTGGGTGGATGCTATTGACCTTTAATTGCATCCAGCGGGAAATATTTTACCTTAAACGATCTGTTATTTTCGCCCTTTTAATCGATGGAAGGAACGCGCATTTGTACGGCCGATGACGGCAACGCGTTTTCCGTATTGGGGACCGTGAGTAGAGTGTGACAGGTGAAGCTCACCGGGCATGGATGGTAGAGAAAAGCATAACTTGCAACGAACGTCAAGGTAGCTTCGTTGCAAGTGGCATGAAATTGCAGAGCACTAGACAACACGCATGCGTATATTAATTTTGTACCAATCCTATCCTCCACCACCACTAGAGATGTATTATATTCTATATTGGAATATGTTTAAATCTTTCTAAAGTTAAAATATTTACTAAGGTTATTTCCGTGACTATTTCTATCATCATAGGATTCCACTTCACGCTACATCACAAAAAAAATATATTATTTCACAATTTTGTTGATTTTTTTATTATTATTAAACCCATATATTCTTGGAATTATGGGGTGCACACATTGATGATGTAATATAATTTGATAATCCTTCGAATGGCGTGTGTTACTGGCAAACAAGAAACAATCTAGGGAAGAACATGTAATAATTAATTTTAAACTTAATAACATAAAATTCATAACAAGAAATACTTCATGGTCGATGCTTATTAATGGGCTTTATTACCAGGTTATTATAAAGAAATATCTCATATTATTATCCTCAATATTATATCCAATGGGAGGCCATTTAATTGATTGCCAAATAAATTATAAAACAGACATATTGGGTGTTCGTTTTTTCGTAGTGGGCGATTCACCGTAAAATAAGTTCACACATCTTTTTTGGAAATGAAATCTTAGAAAATGTTTCACTAGAATATAGATGAGATGAACAGATTTAACGAAACCTATTAATTATAAAACAGATATATTGGGTTTTGTTTTTATTTATTTATTAAATATTGAAAATGTTTTATTAGAATAGAGATGATTGGATTGGTGAATTTTATTATAATTGGTATAATTATATTTATAAATATGGTTGATATATTTTTATAAGTATATATTATTAATATTTTATATTGCAGCTAATTGAATTTTTAATATTATAATATTAAGGTTATTTAATTATTTTTTAGTCAACTTTATTTTAAATTTTTTATAAATTTTTTAAAATCATAATTATGAAATTTGGAAAATTTTATTACTTTTAAATTTTCTAAAATATTTTTAAATCATCATCTATATCTAATGAAATAAAAAAATATATACTATCAACTAAAAAATAAAATATATTAAGTGAATCTCCAAATTTAATAAGCTTGCAACGTTTCATTCTCTAATAGGAGTGCTCCATTCCCTTTTCATTTGTTTTTGGGTTATTTATTGTGTGTAAATATTTAAAATTGCCTTGCTAGGGTTCATATAATTGTGGTCAGTGCCTCCATTCCATTTTCATTTTATTTTTGGGTTATTTATTGTGTGTAAATATTTAAAATTGCCTTGCTAGGGTTCATATAATTGTGGTCAGTGCCTCCATTCCATTTTCATTTTATTTTTGGGTTATTTATTGTCTATAAATATTTAAAATTGCCTTGCTAGGGTTCATAATTCCAATAAGCTTACAGAAGTTATTTATTTTTTGGTTATTTATTGTGTGTTCTGACAATACTTTATTATGGTTCACCATGTACCAATAGCCTTCTTTCTTTTTGAATAAAAAAATATTAGCGATATAAAAAAAACAAATAAGATAAACATACAAGTAATTTAATTGTATACATATTTATTCACTGAGCAAGAAGAAGAGAAATAGGGTATTACAAAAATGGAATATGGTGGCATCTTCTTTTGTTCTTATCACAACTATCATCGAGATTCTTGCCATAAGTTTTACCAAAATGTCATGGCACAACATGGCCTCTATGAGAATACGGGAAAAATACTCTACATTATTCTGTCAAACAACCATTTTCTCATCCAAGAGGTGGCCATCAAGAAAGTCTTTATGATGGGTTCTTGAAGCTGCCTGTTTCGTTGCATATCACGGTATCACTTGTCGAGCTCCAAATAAGAAGAATGGCGAGGATTGTGGGATTCCCTTCTCTTCTCTGCACCACCATTCTTTGCTCTGTACAAATAAATATTCATATTCAAGGCCATAGGGCCTTCACTCTCTGCTCCCACGTTCTGATGAAATGATAAAATAAAAGAGAATAAATGCGATTATGCAACCCACTCCCCGAAATAGAAATGGAACATCATAAAATAAAAGAGAATAAATGCGATCATGCAACCCACTCCTCGAAATAGAAATGGAACTGGTGACCTCAATGTTGAAGGTACAATCACATTGAAAGTCATTGCAATATTTCCCATATCTATGTATTCTCCCACAAACCTAATTTATTTTGGTTCAATTTCGTGTCAAGTCGATACTTGCATGTCATTGTTCGACAAGAAAAATGAAACTTTCATGTCATTGTTCGGCAAGAAAAATGAAATTCCTCTATCGATATAATAGGAAATGCCTATACTAATGAATTCAAAAAACAAAACATTATTCAAATTTCTAACATGGCTAGGATGGGTGATGGAGGACGTGAGTTGATGGAGATGGAAAACACACAATTGTTATGAATTTTGTAACTGAGAAACCTTTTAGAAATCCCTAATTACATTTGTCCAATTATATACAAGATAGAAGAATATTCTCAAGAGAGGAAATCTTAGCGATTCATTTAATAGAAAAAATAAAATTCTTCAACCTTAATTCCAATATAGACTACATCTGTCAGCTTAATAATTCCACATGATTTTTCATTAAAATATTGAAAATTCTCCTTTGAAATAGAGATGATCATACAATTTGTGACTTCAATTGTAAATCACATCATCATCTTCAACATCAAAACAAGACTATTTATCCACTAAACATTTACTTTCTTTTCTATCTATGCATTAGTACAATATTTATGTGTATGGAAATATTTAATTAGGTGTATTGATTTGGAAATTTATATCGAGCTCTTGTAAAAAAATGAAATGGTTTATCATGAGCATCAGTCGGCTTCAACATCTCTGGCTTAAAGTCTTACCATTACTGAGATCTCTCCTACAATAGAATTAGAAGAAAAGGGTTTGAGGGTCCTTCAATTTTCTTTTCTTTTTTTGTAGAGCCAACAAGGAAGACATGGAGCACCTCCTTAACTCTTGCAACTTTTCAGAGAACATATGGGATTTATTTTTGCTGCTATTTAGGCATTTTGATAGAAAATATGCAGGCCTCATAACTATTTTTTATCAATATTATCATGGAATCTTCAATAATTTTATCCATCACAGAGATTGGGTTATGATGCCAGAATTCCTCCTATGACTCATAAGGGAAGATCATAACCTCAAGCTCACTCTATAAATTTTGTGGTTTGGCAAATCATCCTACATAGCGTTCAGGAAACAATTTTATCCTCTCACTAGAATCAACAAGATTGGGAAGCAAGCCTAAATGAGTAGCTCTTTTACCCAGACTTGAGCTCTCCCCTACTATCTCTCCCCATTTGGACCCTGTTTCCTTACATCTTGGAGTTGGTTCACCTGAAATATTTATCCCTTGAGTAGGGATTATCAAATTAAATTTTGATGGTGCTTCAAAAGGAAATCATGGCGTCAAAGGTATCTATAGCAACTATGATGGTAAAAACTTTTTGTTTACTAGTAGTTGTGAAGTAAAAAACAATAATGTAATGGAATTCTTTTCTTTGGAATCATGCATTTGCTTAGCTATTATCAATGGCTTTATAAAGCTTCAAGTCGAAGGAGACTTACAAATGGCTACTAATACTTAGAATACTCTTATTAATAGATCTTCTCCGTCAAATATCTAGCAAATCAAATGCTTGAAAACTTCATCTCTCACATTAATTCTTTGATTCCCTGATTTCATATCCTCCTTCCCTCACACTCTTGTCAATATGGAAATAAAGTGGTTGACTATCTTGCAAACCTGGGATGTAAGAACCAAAATATTAATCTTGATTCCCCTCAAAGCAATGAAGTATGCAAAGAGAGGTGTGACCATTCAAACATCCTCATCACCTCTGATCAATAATCCTCGATGTGTATGTTGAATTTCATGCTAAGGGATGGGAGAAGTTGGCAAGCCCATGATCACCTCGTACATTAAATAGGGGGTGTTGTAGCCAAAAAACCCCATGCATTCAAATAATACTAAGAGTAATGACATCCCAAAGCAATAAACTTAGAGCCTTATCTTCCACTTCATCTTCTTGCTTTAGCTAGTGGCTCTTTGTAGTTATATCGAGTCTTTGTTATGTATTCAAACCACTTGTAGGATGTTTCCTCCCCTTGCACTAAAAATTGTTGCAAGTCGATTGAGGAAGGTCTAGGCCCTTTCAGCATGGCCTTCCATTTTCATTCTCTCTTGTTGATTTTACGTTATAACTCTCAATTCTCATTTGTGGAGAAAGTGGAATTTTTTACCTTTGAAGGCATAATGGCATGCCCCAAGTTTCTTTTGGGTTTCGTTAGAATTTGTCTCTTCGAATCTTGTTGGTAAATTTTCTTCCCTACTACCTTTGTAATTAGTGTTTTAGTTTCATTGTTGTGCCTCTTATTATTAGGTTTAGGTAGTCGGTTTTATCATGTGTGGAGGCTTCACGACCTCTCCGCCTCTCAAGGAGGGTTCTCTATTTTATGGTTTTGGTTCCTATTCCTCTCTATGCTTCACTTGCCTCTATTCTCCTACCCTATTTCTAAATTCCATAACCGTGCTCACTCTGTATTGATTTTCCTTTGTCCTCTAGTCTCCTTCCCTTCTCCTACCTCTCATGTCTACTCCTATTGCAACCCTTCTTCTCCCCATCACCATGTCATGAAAATGTATCCACTCATGATGGGGATTTGATGGTTGTGGCCCCCATAGAAAATCTCAAAACTAGTCTTAGGCTTAGTTTGTAGTGTCTATCGTTCATTCATCCATCCCTTGAGAAGTTCAATATGAAATCCATATACTTCACGCTTAGGTAGTTCACGACAAGAGTGCTCACTCTGATTCATGAATTCATGTTATTTCAGGCTACATTCTAGACCCTATACACATCATGGGTTATAATAATCAATACTTGCAATCCATAACCTTGTATCAATAGATGAAGGCCATTGTGTGTCATTGCATTTGGGAGAAGCAAGAAGAAAAAAATGAAATTGTTTCTCACCTCAACAACATCTAATTGATCCAAAAGCATATGTGTTCTTGTTTAGTTTTCCTACATGCTTCGCTAGCCCAAATATATATGCATTTATGTTGTGAGAGGTAGTCCACACTAAGTCCAAGAAAGCAGGATCCACCCCCTTCAACTTCTTCTAAGGAAGGATGCTAGCCCATGTAACGCCCTCCTCCCATATCTACCCAAGCAACTGGCCAGCCGGGGATAAACATGCGATTAGGGGCCTCTATGGATAAGATTCAACCTCCTTGGTGACTTTAAGGAAATGGAATCAGAAAAGAAATAAATTGAACAAGATCATAACCAAAGCCCCATTAGCCATGATAGACGTTTCGTCAAACATATCATCGATATGTAATCTAGAGGTGTAAATAACAGAATTAAGTGTAGGGAACTCATACTTATCTGAGAATTTCTATGAACAATTGTTCCCTCATGTCATTTTCGCATTATCCTACATTAAGTCATAGACACATTATACATTCACATACAAGTAAAAAACATGTTGGGAGCCATACATAGTTGCTATCATAAAATGTGCATATAACCAACATAATAGGAACATGAATACAAGGAACATATCAGCCATCAAATCCATAAATACATCAATACCTTTACACATGAAAATAAAGGGAATGGATTTATCATTAATGAAAGCAATTAATGAACCAGAGATGGGACTACCACATTCCACACGACCGTAGAATGGCTGGGCCAAATATCTCTTCATCCATTCACCCTCACTCCATATTCCAAGCATGAATGTGGGATCTCATAGAACACATAAATGAGAACTCATCCAGGGCTTCCAGAGGCCGTCCACCTAAAGCCATCAAATAATGGTTCCACCTCACGATCGGACATCACCAAAAAAACCATCATCATATTGGTTTCCATCCAAGCCTTCCATGGCTTCCATAACATTTGTCCAACCAAGGCTTCCAGAACTAGTAACTCAACCCACAACTTATACATGGCTTCCAGGGCATTTTTCCAACCAAGGCTTCTAGGACTAGTAACTCAACCCACCAAGGGATTCCATAGTGTTTTTCGAACCAGGGTTTCTAGGACTAGTAACTCAACCCACACCTTAGGAAACACAGGAACTAGTCAAAACAAAAAAATGAAAGTAGATCCACAATCACCATGGCTATCCTAGAAATGGCAAGGCTAGGCAATCCATTCTCGATCCATGCAATCCTCCATGCCAATGATAGATCACAACCAAGAAACCACATGCATATGCCATGCATGCCCAAAACTAGTGAAGAAATAATACATGCAACTCAGTACCTGCAAGTGAATTTGATGTAGATGTTGATGTCTATGCCTTCTTACACTTTCCTACTCTTCCTTTTTCTTCTTGTTCCACGAATCCAAGTATGCCACGCCCACCAAGAGTGCTCCAAGAAAACTCGAACTCTCCAAGAGTATGAGAGAGAGAGAGAGAATAAAGGGAGAGCTCCAAAACTGAACTGACAACAGGTTCACTCTGAAATGAAGAAGCTTTCCAACTCATCCTTAGAAGCCTTTTTATTAATGAGGCCTCTATTTTTTTCATTTTCCATTCTTTTCCTTCATTTTCCTCCTCACATGCAACCTATGACCTTTCAAATCCTTTTTCTCCTAATTTCCATTATTTTCATAAATACATGTGCCAAAATACATTTTTGCCTCTTTAATGCCTTAGCCATTTCCTTAACCATAAACAACCAAATGAACACCCACTAGGATGTCCTGCCCACCATTAATCTTGGAATACGTGTCCCATCATCCGTGGTATTTAGATATTTTTACATGGAATTTTCACCAGGGCTATTATAGAACCCTCCCCCTTGGGGGAACAGAGTCCTCGGTGTTCAATGGCACCTATAACCAACATGACTACTGAAAACAAAACATACAACCGATGGAGCTTTATAACACAGTTCATTGCAATATTTACAGTGAATGACCTGCTCAAAAGAAAAACATCATGACAACATGACTAGATAAAAACCATACCACATATTGGATCTTTATAACATAGCTCATTACGTATTTACAATGATATACACATTTTATTAACCAAAAAATAAAGGATACGAGGCCCATATCAATCAACAAGGGAATCCATAGGCTCACACCTCCATCATCAATGTAATACCAGGGTTCACCTCCTTCCGAAGAAGTCTAGAATCCACTACAAAGTCAAATCTGCATTTGATATCCAGCTCTGCAATCCTATACCACTTTTCCTCTCAATGAACAGTTACTAGCTCATTGTTCCAAGGTGCACTCCTAATGTGCATATGATTGCATATGGAAATGATAATGACCAAAGAAAATCCATCCGTGACCTTCCCTTCTCTACTACACAGTCCCTCGGGAATCCAGCCACCCCTTCCGTGCAGTCACTCACCTTCCAAGTTTCGCAGGCACCCCCATCCTAGAAAGTCCATCCCTTAGCAAGGCTTCCTCGCATCAGAAGATACAAAAACCAAGGCATATCCCTACCTTAAAACCATCATACCAATCATAGCATGCTCATGGCAATCAATGGACGCTATTGGGTAGCACTATCCCACAATGGACCTGCTCCTGAATACTTTACCAGCATGCTGCTGCATGTTCCAATTTCTTTGTTGTTGCTGCTAGTTCTTGTATTTGATTTTAACCACCCAACCAGGGATTTCCGTGCTTCCCGTACTAAGCACATAAATTCCATTAGATTCAAAATAAATTGAAATAACTTCAAATCATATGTCATTGGTTGCTCGTCAATAAGGTACATTTGCAATCAAGTTTACTTCATGTCACAACAAGTCAAACTAACTATTTGATCAAAACATCATGTATAAACATATCACATATGGTTAGCTCAAAACACAACCATCATAGATCAACATCATAAATCACATGTAACCATCATATACTAGAATCAGGCGTTTCCCTCTGAAATGAACTCCCCAAACTGCTTTCGTGTCAAAATATGTGCCATTCGATTTTGTTGTTAGACAATTGGGTAATCATTACTTGTTGATTTGAATTGAGGAATTCCAGCCGTGATGGTTGTTACTGGGTCGTTGGATCCTGCAATAACTGTCAACTATCTTCCTTACGAATCGTCAACCGACTTAACTTATTATATCGATAATATTTTGCTCCGTGAACAAGGTTTTTCTTCAAATTTTCAGGTTAGGCAGCTGGTATTTTGAAGGCAGAGGTGCATCTATTGCAGATCATTAATTCCCTTGCAGTGGATCAGTAGTTTTCCGGGCTCAAATTTGTAAGGTAGGTATTGCATTATTGTACTCTTACCCCCTTGCATGTGCATTACTTGCTAATGCCTAAGAGAGGATTTCGATGGTGATTTTCACGTCGGTAATGAGAGTTTTGTTTTCTTGAGCATTTTCCATTTGCTCGAAAGTGCCTCTCTGAGATGGCCGAGGTTTTGTTTTGGGTTTGGTAGATATCACTGGTTTTTTTTGTTTCTAGGTGTCGTAGTAGTCCAGCGTTTATTTGGGGTATGACAACTCTTTTTATCATAAATCAACTAGGGTTTATATTCTTGTAGTTGCTTTTATTAATAGTAAATACTACAATAGTTATAGAATGTAATCTCCTTGGGTATTTTTTGAGAGGGATCTGGCATCGCATGGTAACTATGTTATTACATGACAACAATTCTTTGGAGAAGGAAAAATGCCAAGTGGTGGGTTTCGTGTGCTGCATCTTGTGAAACCATTTCTTTCAATCTTACTAGAAGTCCAGACAGCTGAAGGAAAAGTACCCTTTAGGGAGAAGGTTCTTTAAATTGTAATCTCCCTTTTAATCTTTCTCGTATGCAGTTAGTTGCCTCTATATGGAATACATTCAGCAACCAGTGCGGATCCATTCTATTGGATGCGTGTAATTCTGGCATAAATGTGCGCATCAATCAATTTGATAAAAACAGAAAGAAGAAAAGAGGAGTTGGAGGTTATATTTAAGAGTGGATCAACACTAATAAATTCGTTAGCGATTTTGGGATAGTGGTAGACGTAAGGAATAATTTAATGACTTTCGAGATACACGTAGTCTTGTATTACATCACGATTGATGCGGGGAGAGGTCATGCTGTCGGAGAGCAATGGCATTCATGGGAGCAGTTTTAATATGAATACCAGAATTGTGTATGCGATAATCTTATCTTGGCGTCTTGTTTGTCAAGTTTTGCAATTGCGTGTGTTGACAGTATGTTAAAAATGAACGTAATAAAAGCGAGCACTGGTTAAATATTGTCCAAGCGTGACAAGATGCCCTGCATTACATTCCATATATCAGTATATTCTGTATCTTTGAAGTCTGGACAACTATCACAATTTGCAAGTTGCAACTAAGGTGCATTGAATATGCTTCGATGTACTTTTATGGTCATTATCATTAATAAAACAAAACAATTACATGAGATATCATTGACATCCATGTGGGATAATTTAAAATATAATTGAAAGTGCTAAATGGTGTTCTTAAAAGTTGTTTATTAATGATATCAATAAAAAAATAGTGAACAAGTACATGACATATCGTTGACATCCATGTGGGATAATTTAAAATATAATTGAAAGTGCAAAATGGTGTTTTTAGAAGTTGTTTATTTCGATTTCTGTTTAATTAATAATATTTCATCTATATTAAATGTATTATAACTATTAATAATTAAAAAATAAAATAACAATTATTATAATTTCCAAAGTTATGAGAAACACCATTCAATTACTTTTTATTACACTTAATATCTCATAGTACCCACTCATACATAACTTACTCTATATAATTTGGCACATTATTGCATACGTTTTTTTGTTAGTTTACTACATTTTTTTTAAATAATTATTTTAAATATTAAAATACAACTTATTATAAATTGAAATTTAAGAAAAATGATCTTAGCATGCATTATTTGAACAAAATATTGCAGCTTGAAGACTCTTGTATGTGATATGTCTCAACCCTATTCAAAGTTGTAAAGTGTGTTTTCTGATGATCTCCTGGTTACTAGTGGTAATGCTTCGAAGCACTAGGGCAGTGCTTTGATAGATAAGAAGATGAGGCAAATGAATGGAGAAAAAATGATGGGAATTGAATAAAATCAAGTGGTCAATTGAAGAAGAATGGGGTTCATCTAAGGATGGGAATGCTCTTTTTGATGGCAGGTCACATCCATTGCAACAATTTGGATATAACGAACACCCACTCTAGGATTTCGTGTTTCTTGGCTCCGTGATGAAAATAATGAAGACAAAATACATGTTAATCTGTTACTTGTGTTATTTGATGGAAGTTTTGTAATGAATGACTGAAAACTACACGGTGAGAGAAAAATGCATATTACCCTAATTAAGGAATGTTTTTCACTTGTTGAACTTGTAGTATTGAATTTAACACACTGGCACTTTACAACAATAAACTAACAATCTTCATGATGGAAATAGTAATGTGGAAAATTTATTTACATAATGAAAAAGGCAATATGGGATATTCCAATCACGTTCCAAGGCATTTTTTAAAATGTGGATTTGAGAAAAGGTTGTTGTGGAAGGTGTTGTTTGTATATGGGAAAGATTTATCTACATAATGAAAAAGGCAATATGGGATATTCCAATCATGTTCCAAGCCATTTTTTAAAATGTGGATGTGAGAAAAGGTTGTTGTGGAAGGTGTTGTTTGTATATGGGAAATTTCCTGATCATGGTATGTAATCCTAATGTTGATAGATATGTCTACTTTAAAATGTGGATGTGAGAAAAGGTTGTTGTGGAAGGTGTTGTTTCTATATGAGAAATTTCCTGATCATTGTGTGTAATTCTAATGTTCATAGATATGTCTACTAAGTGGTTCCAGTTAATGGGACATTGATGTGAGCATTCAATATATTTTTATTCTTTATCAAAGTATTTTTTTGTTGTATTTGCATAATTCAATTTATGCCTTACGGCGTTCCCTTTGCAACATTTGGTGCAAATGCTCGTTAAAAATTTACTGCAGCTATTATTTATCACGAAGTATTGGAATTAGATAAAAATTAACTAGTTATAAAAATTAAAGCAAAATGAAATTAAAAATAAAATTTCAATAGGTGGCTTTTGTGGGTTGAATTGTGTGTGTTATATTAGAAAATGTGTGATTTGAGATGCAATCGTGCCATTGCCTGATCTACTCCATTGCAACGTGTGCTAAATGGATTTGATAGAGAATTCCAACAACCTCCTACCATTGCTTGGTTTTCCAAATAGCTTTGATATACATCTTTTGATGAACATTATTAATTATACAATAAATTATTTTAATAATCCCATGTTATTAACTTTTCTTTTTTTGATTAAGTAAGAATGAAGTTTTCTATTAACCAAACAAGTACATTACATATGTTACAGGGTAAACTAAAATTCTTTCATTTACCAAAACAGGAACATAACCTATCAAAAGTGTTATTGGCTTTAAACCTTTAAAACTCAGAACCATTCACTCTATCCGAAAATAAGGATTACACAGGAAATACACAAAACCTGGCCCACAACCCATAAGGTTTGACTTCAAAAATAATACATCTGCGACCATAAAAAAATTGCCGTCCATCTCTTCAATGATCCAACGGCTAATGTCAAAACGCTAAGTGGCATATTGGCGAATCGCAATTCCAACTCCACCTTCTTCCTCTGATGGCCGATCAACCACTTACACACCCGAACTTCCACCGTTGATCTACCGTTCATGGATCCAACGGTCCACGCTGATTTCGGGTGGACAAGTAGCACGAGGATTAACCGCCCAAAAAGTGGTTTCCTCTCCCCTCTCGCTGCCACGTGTCACTTGAAGAGTGGAATCGGGGGCCATTCTTGAAAAACCGGTTAACATGTTATTACCCTTTCATCTTCTTGCGGCATGGCTATTATTATTTGTATTTTATTTTAATGCATTCATATTTGAATTCAAATTTCTGTGATTTTGTTTCCATATTTAACCTTTTTCCTAGATCTGTTTCTCCATTGTGTCTTAAAAATGAACCACACTTGTTGATTCGAAACGCATTTATCCAAATCTTCAATGTAACTTCTTCCTAAAAATATTTTGTAAGGTTACATTTATTAATTTATGTGTGTTAGTTTCTAATTTGTTTCATGAAAAGATTTTGTACACTTAATGATTTAATGATTTTTGCTTCATCAAAAAGTTTACCAAAACTTATATACACTAATTTATTATTTATTATTTAATTTACGATTTTAAATTTTATACTAACAAAATCATATAAATTAAAAAATTTTATTTAAATAAAAAATATTTAAATTAAAACTATTTATTAAATCAGAAATTATTAACTCATATACCTAAACCAAATCTTCAATACAACTTCCTAAAAATATTTTATAGGCTCACATTTATTAATTTATGTGTGTTTGTTTCTAATTTGTTACATGAAAAGATTTTGTACACTTAATGATTTAATGATTTTTGCTTCATCAAAAAGTTTGCCAAAACTTATATACACTAATTTATTATTTATTATTTAATTTACAATTTACAATAAAATACTAACAAAATCATATAAATTAAAATTTTTTATTTAAATAAAAAATATTTAAATTAAAATTATTTATTAAATCAGAAATTATTAACTCATATACCTAAACCAAATCTTCAATACAACTTCCTAAAAATATTTTATACGCTCACATTTATTAATTTATGTGTGTTTGTTTCTAATTTGTTACATGAAAAGATTTTGTACACTTAATGATTTAATGATTTTTGCTTCATCAAAATGTTTGTGAAAACTTTTTTTTTCCGAAGAAATAGAATTCGTAATCTTCATTAAGTCAGAAAATTACATGTTGTAGATGCAGAACGCATATGCTGTAGTGTGGGTAAACCACTTACAAAAGCATGACTTCAAGAGAAGTATGCCGAAAAGCCCTCAGAGAGGGTAGCAAGTAAATGGGTGTGTAAACCCCAGCAGGGGGATACCCCAACCCATCCCATAAAAAAACCAGTAAAAAAACATAACAGAAGCAGGGTATGTAAACCCCAACAGGAGTATACGCCTACCCTAACAAGCTGAAAAATAACATAAAAAAAAAACGAAAGCTCCAGTGGAAGAGCAGTAATACAAAATGGCTGCCAAAGGACAGAGGGGAGAGGCACGAAATGGAGCACCCCCATCCCCTCAACTCTCCACCAAAAACCCCGAAGCCAGTGGAGGATACCACCCATAAAACCAGAGGAGCCAGAAAAGAAGCTAGTCAACAACAGCCATAGAAAAGCGGCACGAATCGATGCAGAGACAGGCTCCACACCTCAGATCCCTCAACACTCTCCATAGCTGCATTGGTAAACTAGCAGAGGACCAAAAAAGAAACCAGCATCAGCATGGGAGGCCAACAGGTCCCGTAACGTGCTGAGGCGGGTCGGTTCCGGGGGCAGAGGCGGCTAGGGCAGCCACCTCGCCCCCATGAAGAAAGACAGTAGCCCGAAGCCCCTGTCCCTGCACAGCAAACGCAGCACAAAACACCAAAGGCCAAAGCCCCAACTGAAACCCCAAGGCAGAGGGTCGATAGAGCGCAGAGGGCCGCCGAGGATCAAGAGGAGAACGCCGCCGCCGCGAAGCTCAAAGCGCTGAGGAAAGACCCGTCCACAATCGATGACTGGCAGCACGTGAACCAGTCGATGGCAGCCTGGAGGGCAACCAGAACCCCCACCAGCAGAAGGCCTGCCGCCGCAGGCACAGGCAGCTAACCGGGCCGAGAAACCCTAGGAACGCTCCCGCTCAGCTCCCCCTCATGCAAATATTTGTTAATAGTGAGACAACGACAATTAAAAAACCAAATGTTTGTGAAAACTTATATACACTAATTTATTATTTATTATTTAGTTTCCCAACGATTTTAAATTTTATACTAATGAAATCATATAAATTAAAAAATATTTATTAGATAAAAAATATTTAAAGTAGAATTATTTATTAAATAAAAAATTATTAATTCATATATCTAAATTACTTATAAATCTAAATTACTCATAAACCTAAACACTAAAATATAGAATTAGTCAATTACTCATAAACCTAAACACTAAAATATAGAATTAGTCAATTACTCATAAACCTAAATAATTCATAATGGTTTAGCACAAATTACTCATAAACCTAAAAACGCTATAAATTAGTGAAATATAAAATTAATTATGTTTAACTTGTACACCCAAATAAGTGGAATCTCACTCCTAAAAATTATAAATAAACCCAATATATGAAATATCTAATTGAGATTTATACTAGAAGCTATATATTGTTCTATCCATTGTTCATTGCCTTTTCTTTTGTTTCCTTCTTTTCTCTATTTTTTAATTGGACGGAAAAACAGCCGTGCTTTTTTCTTATTTTCTCTATTCTTTGTTTAATGGAAAGCATAATTATAATTTTTTTTGGTTTCTTTTAAAAATTGGATAATATTTGGAAGTCACAAGAGGGAATCTCTAAATGAAAACCTTTTATTATAGATATTTATAGACAACTATTCTTTCCTATTTTCAAAGAATAAAAAAAAAAAAATCTAGTGAAATTTAGAAAAAACTGAAATATAGAATTAGTCAATTACTCATAAACCTAAATAACTCATAATTGTTTACTATAAATTACTCATAAACCTAAAAACACTATAAATTAGTGAAATATAAAATTTAATTATGTTTAACTTCTATACCCAAATAAGTGGAATCTCACTCCTAAAAAAACACATAAACACAACCTACAAACACTATAAATTAGTGAAATATACAATTAATTATGTTTAACTTCTAAACCTAAATAAGTGGAATCTCACTCCTAAAAATTACACATAAACCCAATATATGAAGTATCCAATGGAGATTTCTACTACAAGCTATATATTGTTCTATCAATTGTTCATTGCCTTCTCTTTTGTTTCCTTCTTTTCTCTATTTTTTTAATTGGACGGAAAAAGAAGCCGTGCTTTTTATTCTTTTCTCTATTCTTTGTTCTATGCCTTCTCTTTTGCTTCATTCTTTTATTTTTTAATTGGAAGGAAAAACAACCGTGCTTTTTTCTTTTTTTCTCTCTTCTTTGTTTAATGGAAAGCATAATTATAATTTTCCTTTGGTTTAAAAAAAATGGATAATATTTGGAAGTCACGAGAGGGGACCTCTAAATGAAAACGTTCTATTAGGGATATTTATAGACAACTATTATTTCCTATCTTCAAAGATTAAAAAATGAAATTGAGTGGAAAAGAGAAAAAACTGAAATATAGAATTAGTCAATTACTCATAAACCTAAATAACTCATATTTGTTTACTATAAATTACTCATAAACCTAAAAACACTATAAATTAGTGAAATATAAAATTAATTATGTTTAACTTCTACACCCAAATAAGTGGAATATAACTCCTAAAAATTACACATAAACCCAACCTAAAAGCACTATAAATTAGTGAAATATAAAATTAATTATGTTTAACTTCTACACCTAAATAAGTGGAATCTCACTCCTAAAAATTACACATAAACCCAATATATGAAATATCCAATTGAGATTTCTACTACAAGCTACATATTGTTCTATCCATTTTTCATTGCCTTCTCTTTTGTTTCCTTCTTTTCTCTATTTTTTAATTGGACAGAAAAAGAAGCGTGCTTTTTTCTTCTTTTCTCTATTCATGGTTCATTGCCTTCTCTTTTGTTTCTTCTTTGGTCTATTTTTTAACTGGACGGAAAAACAGCTGTGCTTTTTTCTTCTTTTGTTTAATGGAAAACATAATTATAATTTTTTTTGTTTCTTTTAAAAATTGGATAATATTGGGAAGTCACGAGAAGGGACCTCTAGATGAAAACTTTCTATTTTAGATATTTATAGACAATTATTCTTTCCTATCTTAAAAAAAAAAAAAAATCTAGTGGAAAAGAGAAAAAATTGAAATATAGAATTAGTCACTTACTCATAAACCTAAAAACACTATAAATTAGTGAAATATAAAATTAATTTTGTTTAACTTCTACACCCAAATAAGTGGAATATCACTCCTAAAAATTACACATAAACCCAACCTAAAAACACCATAAATTAGTGAAATATAAAATTAATTATGTTTAACTTATACACTCAAATAAGTGAAATTTCACTCCTAAAAATTACACATAAACCCAATGTATGAATTATCCAATTGAAATTTCTACTACAAGCTATATATTGTTCCATCCATTGTTCATTGCCTTCTCTTTTGTTTCCTTCTTTTGTCTATTTTTGAATTGGACGGAAAAACAGCCATGCTTTTTTTTTTCTTTTCTCTATTCTTTGTTTATTGAAAATCATAATTATAATTTTCTTTTGGTTTCTCTTAAAAATTGGATAATATTTGGAAGTCACCAGAGGAGACTTCTAAATGAAAACTTTTCTATTTAAGATATTTATAGACAACTATTCTTTCCTATCTTCAAAGATAGGAAAAAAAAAAAAAAACCTCTAGAGAAAAAGAGAAGGAACAACCTGGAAGGTCGGACAACAGGCTAGCAAGGGTATTTTTGAGCTGGACCATAAACCACTGGAAGCTCTGTTATAGACCTGTGAGTCTGAAGAATCTTGGATATACTGTGGGGTCTTGATGCTAGAAACCAAAAACAGATTGTGTTGAATATTGTCTATTAATGGGTTGACAATAAAAAGGGTTTGGGGGAGTATTGGACGTAAATGTCATACTCAAAGGTTGGGAGGATAGGTCCCCCCTTGCTTGAGTTTCCCAGTTTATTCAGAACAAAGATGAGTGTTATTCCTTTAGGGAGAATATTTGTTTCTTTATGCTACTGCGTAAGACTGGTAATATTTTGTAAGAAAGGGAACTTGAATAGAGTAGCCGGTTGAATGACAAATCAGGATACACATCATATTTCTAAATGATAAGTGTGTAGTGTAAAATGTTAATCGTTGTATTGCTACTGTGTGAATCTAATAATAATACAGTAATGTGGGACTTGAATGGTACAAGTGGAAGGATATTTTAAGTGATTTTTTAAAACGAATTGTTACAGGACCGAACGTTGTCATAACTCTGAATGAAAATTCCGCTAAATGTGCTTTTTAAAATAAAACTAAGGATCTATTTAGTTCCCTCTCTGAAACTTTGTTCACGAGTGGAATAATCCTTACTCAAGGGCATTGTTTAACCCAGTGAGCTAGAACAGGTTCCAACAAGAGGTCGGACTCTGTTAAACCTGGGCCAGGAGGACCAAGGGAAAAACTAATAATGTAGAACCTTTCTCAGTTAGTTATGACTTGGAAGAACTAAGATGTGAAAATTGTAGAACCCAAACAAAAATAAAAAAACGAAATTACTACACTGAATAAATGACTAGCATGTACCTTTATATTCAACAACTAAATAACGAGAGAGGAAATTTAATTTTAGTGTGAATCCCTGTTGTGCAAACAATATACATATACATAAACAACTAAGACAAGGTGAGCGAACAGTTGAGTTCCTTGACGACTGACAATGACCAGTCACCTAGAATCTGTTCACAGCCGCTAGTTCATCCACAAAATTTTAATGTTCAAACCTGTGTAGGCCGCAGAGATTATCAACTAAACCATATCAATGACCAAAATTTCTTAAAAGAACACCCAAAAGACAAGAACACAATTTATAAAGGAATAATTAATAAATTGGTGGTCGTAGCCTTGTATTGACCATTCAGTTAAGTCCTTCACATTTTTTTTGATAAACGTGCACATAGTGAAGCGAATAATTACATAATTTATCGAAATCCCATGGCTACGGCCTTAGAAGTAAGTGGTCCAACACTTCCAAAAAATTATACAAGATTAAATCAAGTATTAATGCAACCAGGTAACCGGGTTGTCAAAGGCAAGAATAGTAGCCAAGGCTGAGTTGTAGTTAACCCTACGGCCTTAGAGCCAGAGTTCCGGAAGAACAACATAAACTTGTAAAGATAAAAGAAAAAATTAAAAAGCTAGTATGGGCGCTATGCCCAACATAACTGGAGTGGAGAACCCTTCCACGAGATAGGCGGGCTATACATGCAGCAACCAAGAAAACTAAAAAATAGGAATTATTTAGGTTTGAACCTCGGTAATTAGAGAAGTAGCTAAAGATTAAAGTTGGGGAAAGATATTACCTGGGAACGTATGCCCTCTTGAGAAGCGCTCAACACCAACCTGTTAAACGTAAGGAGCACCGTAAGCTGGTGAGATAACATGGTCAAAATAAGTAAGAGCCCTTTAAAAATAAGGCACCAACTCAACCAAAGTTACCTTTAGAAATCCAGGCTTGGGGTTGAGCGTACATTCTGTCTCCTCCATGTCGGGAGGTAACCCTGAGTTTTCATGACCGAACAATGTTAACACCATGAAAATAAACACAAATAAATTATCTTTGCGCTGTAAAAAAAGAAAGAAGATAACATGGTCAAAATAAGTAAGAGCCCTTTAAAAATAAGGCACCAACTCAACCAAAGTTACCTTTAGAAATCCTGGCTTGGGGTTGAGCGTACATTCTGTCTCCTCCATGTCGGGAGGTAACCCTGAGTTTTCATGACCGAACAATGTTAACACCATGAAAATAAACACAAATAAATTATCTTTGCGCTGTAAAAAAAGAAAGAAAATAACTCTGAAATGAGCAAGCAGGATAATACCGAGAAGCCGAGCCACTGTAGGAAGCTTGAGCTAGGGTTTCGGGGTTGTAGCGCTTCCTTCCATAACCACACCGTTGCAAATGAGAGAATTGTCGGCGAAATGAAGGTGGAGTGGACCAGTGGTTACCCTAACTCCTCTAAATGAGATACCTCTGTTGGATTGAACATTAGTCAGAGGGATGGTGCAAGGGAAGACACCTAGCCTCCCCATCCCATCGACATTACATACCTTGAGGCGTGACAACTGAGAGAATTTTGGAGATATGTACAGAGAGACTTATAGAAATATTAAGGTTAAGACGATGTATAATATCTAAATATGTATAATGAACTATAACAAAAAATACGACTATATGGAAATCCCAATACTTAAAGGTGTGTTAAATTTGTAATTTTACAGCGCGCGGTGGTCTTTTGGAAAACCACCTGGTCTCCCCGCACCACCATTCGCTGAAGGCGGTTTCCGTAGCGGAGGCTCCGAACACCCTCACTCGCCGCCACGCGTCCCATGTACGAGCGACCGAAAACTGCTTTCCCCGGACGCTAAAGTCCGTTTGTTTTGCTGGAGGTTGGTGTGCGAACCTCGTTGGATCAGCCAAGTATTTTGGACGCGCGATCTCCGCCGTCGATCTCCGGAAGGTGCACGGGCCCACGACAAGTCAGATTTTGCGTGAAGTTTTTGTTGACCGCCGAGAAGGGGATTAAATGCTTTTAATGTGTTTACGTAGTTTTGGTGGCGGCCATTAATGAGATAATGGGCATACGTCCCATGTGTTTAATATAGTCATGGGCATATATTATTATATGTTTTTTTATATATTTTTTTATGATGTAGTAAATAGACTACGTGCGGTAGTTCAGTTTTTTTTGGGATGTATGTTTTATATAAAACATTGTGTCGAGCCCGTGAGTGTATGTAGTTCATGTAAGTTTTTTTTATGTTGTGAGTGGTGGTTACGCACGTGAGTGCGATTGTCTTTGTAAAAAGCACAGCAGTGCGTTATAGAATTTGGAATGAAATGTTTTGTTTTTAGCCATTGAAGAACAGAGGACAATTTTTGTAATATCCACAGCAGTGGAAAATCTGTGAGAGCAGCAGAGTTTTTTTTATTCCCTCTTTGCACAGAGGAAGAAATATGTAACAGAGTTTCAGTTTTAAATTAATAGAAATGTGTTTGTGACTGTGTAATGCTGTGTTCTGAGTGAGTTTGTTTTTTAAGAGGTTGTCTGCAAAAGATCCTGGACAGAGTAAACAGAGCATTGTCTCTGTGGTGAATTTTATTTGGTTTTGGTATTTCTCCATTAAAAATACCCAACAGTGGTATCGGAGCAAGGCTTAGGCTCTTTGTAGGAGACAAAGAAGCTGAAGGGAGAAGGTTGTTGCTGCAGCAAAACCTCTCAGGCAGTTAGAAGACTCAGACAGCGAAGGATTCAGGTATTCCCCAAAAGCATTTCTCTTGTTATTGCAGAAGACAATCAGTTTTTTTTAAAAAAAATCACAGTCAAGGATTTAAAACCATAGTTCAAGATGCAAGGAATGGCAAGCACAAGCATGGGTATGTTCAACACCCAGCTCCCACACTTTAATGGGAAGAACTATGACTACTGGTCTATAACCATGAGAGCTTTGTTCATCGCTCAAGATATATGGGAACTAGTAGAATATGGGTTTGAGGAACCAGCAGATGAAACTGAGTTCAATGCATTAACTCAGGGAGAGAAGGATCAGCTGAAGCTCAATAGGAAGAAGGATGCAAAGGCCATTGTCTTGTTGTATCAAGCAGTGGACCAGAGTATATTCCCAAGGATAGCAGCAGCTACAACATCACATGAAGCATGGCAAACTCTCAAGACAGCCTATCAAGGCATGGAGAGAGTGAAGACAGCAAAATTGCAAATGCTGAGAAAGGATTTTGAAAACTTGAAAATGAAGGAATCAGACAATATTGAATCATTCTTCACTCATGTGATTGGTGTAATCACACAAATGAGAACTCATGGAGAAACCATTGAAGATAGGAGAATAGTGGAGAAAATATTGAGGGTTTTACCCTCAAGGTTCGATGCCATAGTCACCACCATTGAAGAGACAAAGGATCTCTCAAAGTATTCAGTTGATGAGCTACATGCATCACTGATAACTCATGAGCAGAGGTTGAGTAGGAATGAAAACTCATCCCTTGAGCAAGCCTTCAAGACCCAGATGTCCTTTGGAAGAGGAAGAGGTCAAGGAAGAGGAAACCGAAGAGGAAGAGGCAGAAGCCAGAACAGAGGAGGAAGGAACAGCCCAGCAAATGCACAAGGAAGAGGCAACAATACAAATCAGAACCAAGGTCAAGGCAGCAGCCAACAAAGAGATCAGTATCAGGCTCAAGGACAAAGGTATGATAAATCTAATGTTCAATGCTTTTATTGCAAAAAGTATGGACATTATGCTAGTGATTGTAGAAAGAAACAGCATGATATGAACAGCAGACAAAATGCAAATGTTACAAGAGAAAACAGCAGTCAAGAAAATGTCCTGTTAGCTTGTAACATGGCTGAAACACATAGTGAGGACATATGGTTTTTAGACTCAGGTTGCAGCAACCATATGATAGGGAATGTAGCCCTCTTCTCAGCGTTAAATCAGAATTTGAAATCAGAGGTCACACTAGGAACTGATAGTAAAGTGTCTGTTATGGGAAAAGGGGAGGTAAAAATATTTTCAAAACAAGGAGAAAGGAAAACCATAGCAGATGTATACTATGTCCCCGGAATGAGATGTAACCTCTTGAGTGTTGGACAGCTTATCCAAAAGGGTTACAATGTTTATTTTGTAAATGATGTGTGCACCATCATGGATATACCACCCAGCAAAAGATGCATTGCTGAGGTAAAAATGACAAGGAACAGGATGTTCCCTCTCCGGATCCGGGCAGACTTGAAGAACAAGAAGGAAATGGCAGCAGTCACCCAAGAGGCCTTCCAAAGCGTGCCAAAGGATGAGAACTGGTTATGGCACTTGAGATTCGGGCATCTAAATTTTGGAGGTCTAAACTTATTGAGCAGAAAAGGAATGGTAAAGGGATTACCGTTGATAGAAAAGCCGGACAGCCTTTGTGAAGGTTGTATATTGGGCAAACAACATAGAGAGAGTTTTCCATCAGGGAAAAGTATAAGGGCAAAGGCACCCTTAGAGATTATCCACTCAGATTTGTGTGGACCAATGCAAGCTCCATCATTAGCTGGCAGCCTATATTTCTTGACATTCATTGATGATTTTACAAGAAGGACTTGGATATATTTCCTCAAGAACAAAAGTGAAGTCTTTGAGAAATTCCAAAACTTCAAAGCACTTGTGGAGAACCAAAGCGGGCTGCACATAAAAGTATTGAGAACTGATAGAGGAGGTGAGTATATCTCCAATGAATTCCTAAAGTTCTGTAGAGAAAATGGAATACATAAACAGTTCACAACTCGGTACACCCCACAGCAAAATGGAGTTGCTGAAAGGAAGAACAGAACCATCATGGAGATGGCAAGGAGCATGTTGAAGGCAAAGCACTTGCCAAATGAGTATTGGGCTGAAGCTGTACATTGTGCAGTTTACATACTAAACAGGTGTCCTACAAAAGCAGTGATGAACAAGGTGCCAGAAGAGGCATGGAGTGGGAGAAAGCAAGGAGTCACCCACATGAGAGTTTTTGGGTGTGTGGCCTATGCACACATTCCAGATCAGCTAAGGAGGAAGTTGGACAGCAAAGGGGAGAAATGCATCTTCATTGGATACAATGATGAATCCAAAGCCTACAGGCTGTACATTCCATCTACCAAGAAGTTCTTTGTCAGCAGGGATGTTCAATTCATTGAGGAGGAAGCTTGGGATGGAAGCATAGAGAAAACAGTGAACATTAAAAACTGTTTGTCTCATGATGAAGATGAAGAGGAGGTGGCTGAAATGAATCCCCAAACAGCAGCACCAACACAAGGACAGCAAGGTACACCATTGAGGATAAATGAGAGTGCTTCTCCAAGCACGCCACAAGGAGGAAATTCAAGTGCATCTTCAAGCACTTGCACACCAAGTGAACGAGGTAAGAAGTTTAGAAATCTAAGTGAAATTTATGAAGAAGGAATGAATTCCTTATTTGCCTTGTTTTGTCATGTTGATGATCCTATCCATTTTGAAGAAGCAATTAAAGATAGGAAATGGATAGAAGCTATGGATGAGGAGATCAATGCCATAGAGAGAAACAAAACATGGGATTTGGTTGAGCTACCAAAAGGCAAAGAAGTCATTGGTGTGAAATGGGTCTACAAGACCAAGAGCAATGCTGAAGGCAAGATTGAAAGGCATAAAGCAAGGCTGGTTGTCAAAGGCTACAAGCAGCAGTATGGGAGAGATTATGAGGAGACTTTCGCCCCGGTTGCAAGAATGGAAACCGTGAGAGCAGTGCTGTCCATAGCAGCTCAAAACAAATGGAAAATCTACCAAATGGATGTGAAATCAGCATTCCTAAATGGAGTGTTAAAGGAAGAGGTTTATGTGGAACAACCTCTCGGATATGAGAAGAAAGGTGAAGAGCACAAAGTGTGCAAATTGAAGAAAGCTCTTTATGGGTTGAAGCAAGCGCCAAGAGCATGGTACAGCAGGATAGATTCATATCTATTGGAGAATGAATTTGACAAATGTGAAGGAGAACCCACAGTCTACATCAAGGAAAAGGATGGTAAAATTTTAATTGTTGTCTTGTATGTAGATGATGTTATTTTCACTGGAAATGATATTTATCTTATTGAGAATTTTAAATCAGTCATGAAGAATGAATTTGAAATGACTGACATGGGTTTGTTGAGATACTTCTTAGGCATAGAAGTAGATCAAAATGAAAAAGGAATTTTTATATGTCAAGCAAGATATGTAAATCAAATTTTGGGCAGATTTAAGATGCAAGAATGCAAGGCAGCCATCACTCCCACAGTGATGGGATTAAAACTCAGCAGAGAGGACAGCAGCAAGGATTTTGATCCTAGCCTGTACAAAAGCATTGTGGGCAGCCTTATGTATTTAACAGCAACTAGGCCTGATATTATGTATGCTGTTAGTTTAATTTCCAGGTTCATGGAGAGGCCGAAGGAGGCACATTGGCAGGCAGCAAAGAGAATTTTGAGGTATGTGAAAGGTACCAAAATGTTTGGAATTCTATATCATGCCTCAGAAAATTCAGATTTGGTTGGGTACACAGATAGCGATTGGGCTGGAAGTGTAGATGATCGGAAGAGCACTTCCGGTTATGTTTTTAACATGGGTTCAGGAGCCATCTCATGGGCTTCTAAGAAGCAGTCCATTGTAGCATTATCTACAGCAGAGGCAGAATATGTGGCAGCGACAGCAGCAGCATGTCAGGCAGTATGGATGAGAAGAATGTTGAGAAGCTTAGGCCAGGAGCAGGCAAAAGCGACAGTGGTCTTTTGTGACAATAGCTCAGCTATTGCCTTGTCAAAGAATTCAGTGTTTCATAAGAGAACGAAACACATCGACACAAGGTTTCACTACATCAGAGAGTTAGTGAACAATGGAGAAATTGTCCTAGAACATTGCAGGACCCAGGAACAGGTTGCAGACATCTTGACAAAGCCACTGGTTCAGAAGAGTTTCGAATTTTTGAGGAAGTGTTTGGGAATGACCGAACGTGCGGCTGTTAAAATTAAAGGGGAGTGTTAAATTTGTAATTTTACAGCGCGCGGTGGTCTTTTGGAAAACCACCTGGTCTCCCCGCACCACCATTCGCTGAAGGCGGTTTCCGTAGCGGAGGCTCCGAACACCCTCACTCGCCGCCACGCGTCCCATGTACGAGCGACCGAAAACTGCTTTCCCCGGACGCTAAAGTCCGTTTGTTTTGCTGGAGGTTGGTGTGCGAACCTCGTTGGATCAGCCAAGTATTTTGGACGCGCGATCTCCGCCGTCGATCTCCGGAAGGTGCACGGGCCCACGACAAGTCAGATTTTGTGTGAAGTTTTTGTTGACCGCCGAGAAGGGGATTAAATGCTTTTAATGTGTTTACGTAGTTTTGGTGGCGGCCATTAATGAGATAATGGGCATACGTCCCATGTGTTTAATATAGTCATGGGCATATATTATTATATGTTTTTTATATATTTTTTTATGATGTAGTAAATAGACTACGTGCGGTAGTTCAGTTTTTTTTGGGATGTATGTTTTATATAAAACATTGTGTCGAGCCCGTGAGTGTATGTAGTTCATGTAAGTTTTTTTTATGTTGTGAGTGGTGGTTACGCACGTGAGTGCGATTGTCTTTGTAAAAAGCACAGCAGTGCGTTATAGAATTTGGAATGAAATGTTTTGTTTTTAGCCATTGAAGAACAGAGGACAATTTTTGTAATATCCACAGTAGTGGAAAATCTGTGAGAGCAGCAGAGTTTTTTTTATTCCCTCTTTGCACAGAGGAAGAAATATGTAACAGAGTTTCAGTTTTAAATTAATAGAAATGTGTTTTTGACTGTGTAATGCTGTGTTCTGAGTGAGTTTGTTTTTTAAGAGGTTGTCTACAAAAGATCCTGGACAGAGTAAACAGAGCATTGTCTCTGTGGTGAATTTTATTTGGTTTTGGTATTTCTCCATTAAAAATTCCCAACAAGGTGGGTGTCATTAGGTTTGACGTTCAATCACAATGCAATTAATTAATCCCACCAACTGTCATGTTGATATTCGTTCACACAGAACTATGCAAAATACAAGGATGCGTTGTGTGCGAGGTAATTAGATCCGGTAAATACTCACATGTATAATAGTGTTTAAATTTATTTATTATGCCACTGCTTACGCAATATTGGTTATTATGCCACTGCTTACGCAGTATTGGTTTGACGCTATTAGTTTGTCCATAATAATGCAAATTTTCAAATCTCCGTAATTAACATTACGATTTTAGCTGAAATTTTTGCGGGACGTGAGAGCGTTGCCATATCCATGGCTTTAAAATTTGAGTGTAGACGTCACCCTACCATGTACGGTAGATTAAATTTGATAGCGTAGGTACATGGAAGGGAAATCCTTCATACAATTAGTAGTTAGCTTGGGCTGTTTTGAGCTTTAGTAGTGTTAATTCCGTTTTAAGAGTGTTGGTGGAGAATTTATTATTATGGTTGATGGCTCATCAAAAAATGGATTTAGCTATTTTTGTTGTTCAAAGTTGCCATATTTTTTTTTTCTTAATGTTGTGGTGCTCATTGAGACTGGATTTGTTGTTTCTTACTTTACTTCTGGTTGTGAGGTTTTTCTTGTTACTAGGGGAGTATTTTTTTTTTTAACTTTGATGGGTGGAAACAATAATATTTTTGTGCGGAATGTTGAAGTTGTTTGGCTATGTGGCACAACGCAGGTTTTCCAAATTCCTCGACGATGATTTGATAGGTGAATGTATGAACATTATTTTATGGTTTAATGGTTGCGGTGTATAATTTGGAGTTCTAATGGTTTGATATTTCACAGAATTTGCAGGTGAGGCTTTAGAATTTAGAGTATAAGAGTTGTTCAGGTGAGTGGATTGTTAGATTCTAACGGCGAAATCCTGGTAAGTTTTTGAGTTCTCTCTGTCGAAAAAGTTTGTTTTAATGGGTCAGAAGTGTTAAATACATTGTCGGCTCAAGTTTCGATGGTTTGGATGCATCACTGTAGGAATAAACTAGCATTGACTAACCAAAGCTAGGTCGCAGGTCAACCCATTTTTTTATTTGTGGAAGTCATGTGGGCAAGGTGACAAAACCAATTCCATATGTTTTGGTTTTAAATTGTCTTCCAACTACGATTCCATGATTTTTTGTAGCGTTATGATGAAGATTTTGGAGAAATTTACTCTGAAATGTGTGAAGTCGGGTTTATAGGGATCTTTGCATTTTCAGAAGGCTCGTGAGGAAGTTGGCGGCTCCGACTGCACATCATGTTTTTTTAGATAGTTTGGGGGGGGGGGCGAGGCGGTGGGTTCAGAGTTCTATTGGCATAAACAACTTGGGGGGGGGGGGGGGGGGGGGGGGTTCAGAGTTCTATTGGCATAAACAACTAGATCGGGAAGAACATAAGTCCGATCTCAGTAGGGTGTGATGCTTTCTGATGTTAGAAGTTGACGCGTGTTTTCTTTTTATCAGAATCGTGTATGTGAGTTTTTTATATGCTTTTTACATTCTAGAATCATGTATATAAATTTTTATAGGGGCATCTGTCTCCATTTCAGTTTTTTCATTTTCTTTGGAGTCAGACAAAACCCGTAGTTGAGGTCGGGTAGTCGTTGCCTCTTTGGAGAATAATCGTAAGGAAAAGGTCAATTTTTGAGCCATCTTGGCCAAGGCCGAGGTTCGAGCAGTCTTGAATTTGCAACTGACGTTTAAGTTAGTTTTTTACGATTTTTGTCATTTATGAACCACATTTAGATTGTTTTATTCTTTAGATGAGGGCTCACGGGTTCGTATCTTTTAAGAATTTTAATCCTAATTTTATTTTAATGTGTTGGTAGTTCTTGGATTTGTTATCTTTAAGTTTTAGATAGGAAAAATAATAATATTCCTATAAAATCTCTTTAAATAAATGTCTTATAATTTTTTTTTTGAATTTGTTTGTTTATTGATAGAAGAATAGGGTATTTTAAATTACATTTATTAAATAATATTCTATGTAAAAAAATAGAGTAATAAATTATAGACACATAAGTTAGTTTTATGGGGCTTCATAGAAGCAAGTCGGAATTTGTGCTAAGTATGAGGTTGGACGTGGTTGTTGTAAACATGCGTAACTATATGCATGTATTTTTTTGTGGCTCCTATTTAAAGCAAGTCAGAGGTAAGCTCCCACTATGAAATCGGAGGTTGGAATTGTCGTTTGAATGGTCTCTCTAGAAACTCGCAACTACTAACACTCCTCGACCAATTTGGCTCAGAATCTAGGTTCACAGTTATTATTACTATTATTTCTTATAAACGACTTAAATGAGGTCCACGATGAAATTTATCATGAGTTGAGATGTTATAAATTAAATGTTAAATGTCTTATAAAAATTATTTATTGAGTTTATTTCTTTATTGATAAAAGAATAAGGTATTTTAAATTACATTTATTGAATAATATGTTATTTGAAAAAATAATAATAAACTATAGACACGTATGTTTGTTTTGTAAGCTTTGTAGAAACAAGTCGGAGCTCGGGCTGACTATGAGGTTACGTGTAACTATATGCACATATTTATTTTGTGGCTCTTATCGAAAGCAAGTCGGTGGTCGGCCATGACTATGAGATCGGAGGCCGTCATTGTGGTTTCAATGGTCTCTCTAGACACTACCAACTACTAACACTCCACGACCAATTTGGCTCTGGTTTCAATATTTCAGTTTTTTTTTAGACAATTGGATGACTCTTTCCTATATTTTAAGCATTATATTTTATAAGTATAATTTATTCAATTTATGTTTTTATTGATAAAAAAATAAATTGTTTTAATTTAATTTTATCAAATAATATGTAATATGAAAAAAACAAAATATGAAATTATAAAGAGGCCAATTATAAATATATGTTTCTTTTGTGGGGCCTTCCAGAAGAAATTCAATGATCGGGGTGGCTATGAGATCAAAGGTTGGCATTGTGTTTTGAATGGGGCTATATCATTATGTCACTAATTGACCTCCTTGTAAACATACCCAACTATGCGTTCATATTTCTTTTGTGGTCCCTACTGAAAGAAAGTCGAAAAATGAGTTTGGCTATGAGGTCAGAATTCAGACTTGTGGTTTGAATGGTCTCTCTAGACACTGCTAACTATTGATAGTCCTCGACCAAATTGGCTCTATCTACAATACTGCATGGAAGCATTCTAAATCAATGTTTTTTTAAATTTGAAAATTATTTACTTAAATTACAATTTTAGAGAACGGATTCTAATATATATAAAGTACTGTTTTACCAATTTATATTTAAATAATATGTTATGGCAAAAGACAAAATAATAAATTATAGACACAAATGTTTATTTTGTGGGCCTTTGTAGAGGAAAGTGGAGGTCACATTGACTCTGAGGTTACATATAACTATATGCACATATTTATTTTGTGGCTTGTACTGAAAGCAAGTCGGATGTCGGTCTCGACTATGAGATCAAAGATCGAAATTGTGGTTTGAATGATCTCTCTAGACACTGCCAACTACTAACACTTCTCTGCTAATTTAGTTGCATCTTCAATATTTCATTTTTTTCTTTAGAGAATGAGATAACGGGTTCACCTCTTTTAAACATTTTATATTATAAGTATAATTTATTCAATTTATGTTTTTATTGATAAAAAAAATAAATTTGTTTAAATTAATTTTATCAAATAAAATAAAATGATAAATTATAAAGAATCCAATTATACATATATGTTTCTTTTGTGGGCCCTGCGACAAGAAAGTCAATGGTTAAGTTGGCTATGAGATTGGAGATCGACATTATGTTTTGGATGGTGCTATGACATTCTACGACCAATTGGATTCTTTGAAAACACGACCAACTATATGTACATTTTTTTTGTGGTCCCTACTGAAGCCAAGTGGAAAGATGGGTCCGTCTATGAGTTCAGAAGTTAAGTTGACAGTCCCTCATCGAATCGGCTCAATCTACAACACTATATGGAAGCATTCTAAATCAATTTTGTTTGAAGTTTTCTCTTATATATATATATATATATATATATATATATATATATATAATGTTGTATTTTTTTAATTGTTTACATAATAATAAAATTCTTTATTATCAAAATTTATTGTTTTTATATACAAATAAATAGAGTATCAAGTTATTATATTAAGTTGTGTCATATTTGACTATTTTAAATTCCAAGGATGTTAAAATTGCTAGTTGAGCTAGTATTCTTGGACATCACTATGATGCTAGTCATTTATATTGGATTTAACAACATGTAAATAAACATGACAATTGCAATAATTCAATTGTTAGTGTATATATATATATATATATATATATATATATATATATATATATATATATATAGATCATGCATTGGTTTAATGTCTTCATAATGTTTATGATGTGCCTTTGAAATATGTATTTTTAGGATTTGATAAAATAATTGCCATTTTTAGCTGAGAAATATTTGTTTCTCTATGTGTTTTTTTTATTTTATAGGTATGCAATTGTAGTGTTTAGGATGTTCTAGACATTTGTGCAATTTTGAAATGTCTCTGAATTTTAAAGTGCTGATTTCTTTTATCTAGATGGAGCAATATCCAAAACTTGTTAGATTTTTTAGAATTTTTATTATTGTTCTTCATTAATTTGGGATTAAATTACATGTTACTTGTGGCTAGATTGCAAGTTAATCATTTTAGGATTTTTTGAATTATGGAATAATATTATTGTTTTATGTGGCAATTATGTGTTTTTTTTCAAAAAAAGTGGAAAGCAATAAAAAACAAATAGAAAGTAGGAAGAATTAAAGAATGTTACAAACTTTGTTATTTGTAACTATGGTGTTTAATAGTATTTAATATCTAAACACTTAAAGACAACTAAAAGGATTTTCAAATACTTTTAGATACTTAGATTTACTTTCTTGGCCAATTGACATTTGGTATGATATGAAGTACAATCTCTAATCATTATTTGACTTGATGGTATACTGGATTCAAGTGATGTTTGCTAGTTTGGGTGGAATCTAATATAGAACAATGCTATGAAATTGTGAATGATTTTGAGTCATGGAATATGTAGTTTTGGAATTGTCACAGTTTTTGTAAGAATTTATAAAAGAGGAGGAGTCTGATAATCAAAAATTGCATTCCGCAAATAAATCAAATAAAAGGAAAAGCAATGAGCAAGTTGAATGCAATTTCAGTGGTAGGTGGATTAGTTGCAGTTTTAATTGGTGCAAATGTTTCTGTTGTTGCATGCAATATCTTTTTTCAAATGCAGAGAATAGTATATGATTGTCAAAGGTCAACATGCAAGATTTTATTTTGTGTGATTTAGATGTTAAATTTGTTGATCCACTATGTCTCAAGTAAGAAATAATTTCTACAAACTGTAATACTAGAATTAGGAGATATTAAATGCACCTCTAGTTCTCATTGTCATTTTAGTTGTGTATATCTACCTGGAATCCTAGAATCGGGAGATATTAAATGCACCTCTAGTTCTCATTGTCCTTTCTGTTGCGTATATCTACTTGGAATCCTAGAATTAGGAGATATTAAATGCACCTCTAGTTATCATTCTCATTTTTTTGTGTATATCTACTTGGAATATGTATATCAAGATGAGTGGCATGGAAGCTTTAATTATTGTTTTTCTAGACAATTTTGGTGCAATAATTTTTGTTCAATTTGATACATTTACTAAAGTACATATCCAATTTAATGTTGTTATAGAACTATGATTAATATTGAGTGATGGATTTTATTTTCAATTACTTTGAGCATGTGTGGCTAGAACGTTATTTGTTATTTATGGCATAGTAGACAACGGTTTCAATGTGTAGCAAACAATGTGGTACAAAGTTATCTTGCCCACCTTGATTTGCAAATTAATGTAGTTATAGTTATATGATTGCAATTGAGTAATGGTTTCTTATTTGTTATCTTAAATTAGAGTTTTTTATTATAGAAAGCTAAATTGTAATTTGTTTTTCAAGCTAATAATTGGATTTTGTTTGATTTATACATTTTGAAACAAATTTACTGTAGTTCTCAAAAATTCTTTACGGAATTTTGGAAATTAAATATTGTGTTTTGAAATTTGTTAAAATGGTAATAATTCTTTTGTTGCTATATTTTAAATTTCATAAATGTCTGTAGTTTTAAATTATGTTTCAATTACAAAAAAACTGCAATCTTCAGGATTCCTTATGGTATTTTCATCCACTCTTTTGTCATAGTGCTATGTACTCATTTTTGTAGTATTGTGAAACAAAAAAACAAGGAGAGAAGATAATCACAAAGACAATGTAGACTAGATAATACATGAGGTCTAAAAATTTCATAGTATCATGTGTGTTGATTGGACATTCAATGCAATCCATGCTCTTAATGCTATAAATCATTGTCACATTTGGTCAAATTGTTAGTTTGTCTCAATATACTTTATGGCAACAAATAATAGTTTTGCATTGAAAATGATCAAAATTGCAAGAAATTGATCACAAGTTATCTAGATTCAATCTAAATAGATTAGAGCATTTATTCTATTATCATAGTGACTGTTTATTTGCCTCATTTTTTGTTTTTCTTCACTTTCGCTATAGTTTAGTTGAAATACAACATGAAATTGTGAACCACTTTCAAATTTTCTTATCTCATGGACATGATGGTTCATTCCATTCATTGCATACAAAATTGACTCTTGAATACATTCAAGACCTTCATCGTGTTAATTATCTTGCAACGTACCTGAAAGGATTGTGTACACATTCTTCTATTTGTGCTCAAACTACATTTATCTTATGGGGGGGTGAATTTTGTATCAAATGGTTCTTCAAGTGGTTTTTAGTTCCGTTCAATGTTTGGATTTTTACAAATGGCCAAGAATATATGTGTTTCAATTCATGCATTCATGGCTATCGAGATAATATTTTACTACATAGTCAAAATCCTAGATGTGGAAATTTTGAACCACTGATGCTACATAGAATAGTAGATAATATAGCTTTAGTAAGTAGAGCGATTGGCCCATGCATTTTCCCATACCAATTCTCACATGGATAGTTTGACACATTATCAATTGAGCAAATCTTATTTGAAAAAGGTTTCATGATCTATTGACAAAATTTCAATGGCTATGATGACTCTTTGTTTGAGTCTATTTACATATTTCCACGATGGTTTGATATATCTAATATTACAAAAACAATTGCACCAAAATTTTTACAATTGTTTCATTTGTAATGATGATAAAGCTATCAGTTTCTAACAACAACACCTGAGTGCTAAAAACACTGAAGAAGAGTAATTTATCGATAATTGACAAGCTTATATTACAAATATATCAATGCCATATGCATATGGATATATAGAGGGAAAACTTTTTTCAATACAATAGATATGTGAACTCCTTGAGGTTAACATATATATTTAGAATATAGAAACAAAATATATTTCCTTGAGATTCTATTCATCAAAAATTTGCTCCAAAATCATGTACCTTATGTATATACCAATATATACAACACATGCACATTTCTATGCAATTCTGGAAATTCAAAATGGTGAGAATATTAGTGACATTGACAATTCAACACACATGCTCGAAGGAATCTTAGAAAGAGATAAATGCAGGTTGAATTCAAGTATACCTTGTAGATATCCTGTTAGAAAGAATATAGGTTTACTAGATGGTCTACTCAATTGAAACATTTGTCAATTGATAACATAGTATCAAAAAAGAAGAAAATTTGTCATAGCATCAAAGATTACACATCGTCAAATGAGGACAATAATCTTTTTTCAATGGAGACACAAAACAACAAAGAGGTCTCCACTTCTTTTTCTAGTGCCTATAGTAAGTGGCACACTCACTTAAAATAATTATAATATGCAATATGAGAAAAAGGTGCTATAATACAAGAAGCGCAAAAGCAACGTGTAAAGTCAAATAAAGAAATTATGGCATATTTGCAATAAATCCAAAACACACCTACATATGCATCTTGCATTTGTGATATATTGCCCTTTGAAAAAGACATGCAATCTATTAACAAAGACATATTATCTACTATTTTCTATCTGATGCTTGCTTCATAGTTCGAAACTATTAAATTCAATGAACAAATATGCAAACCTTGTAACAATGTAATACTTAATGAAATTTTCCCTACATTTTCATCACCTCTTTATTTTCGACGAAATGAAAGAAAAATGATGTACATTGCATAAATGGCATATTGTGAAGAGAGGTTAGTGGCACCAAAGATGGATTTTGCACAAATAAGACAACTTGGCTACAAAACATCACAAATTGGATTAACAAGAACAATCATAAAAGTTCCTTCTAGTCTAGATGGAATTTAGATAGAATTGCCTAGAGAAATTGATGGCACTATGACAACATAACTTATGCTAGAAAGAAACTTGGAATACAAGAGTTCGTATTTGTCTTAAAATATTTGACCCAAGAAAGTGATGTCTTCATTACATGACTTGTGCAACAAATCTCTATACAAAAGAAAACAAATAGAACTTAACTATGAATGGAAAAAACATTCTGAAAAAAGTAGACAAGATCATTAGAACAATAGTCCAAAACTAGACTCACCTTGTACCTTTAGAGGCCCACCTTATCCATGATCTTGATACAAGAATAATACATATTGCACCTTCTGAAAGGGTTTTTCCCTTAGGAATTTTTCAAGACAAATTCTATGAAGAACTAAACTTCCTGACATTGTTCTATGGATTAAGTTGCCCTACTGATGTTATCAAATGCTTTGAAAATAAAAAGGTCTAATAATTGTACTTGTTGGCAAAGATGCATATAGTGCACATTAAAATTTTCATTTTCCACTTTCACCATGTAACATGGTGCTATTGGCTTCTAAAGCACTCGATGTATTGCGAAAATAATATGAACAAATTACATTTCCATTGATAGATGAGTCTTCATTAATTGGGTCTCGATTTCTTTATAGCATCAACAACCACATAATATTTTGCAGTAATCTATGTCAAGCATATCTTATATGTGATTGTTGGATATTTGAAAACCCACATCTTAAAGGAACCAATTCTCATTATAATTTTTTGAAATAAAATGAGAAAACTTATGAACTAAAACATATTATGCGACAATATAATAGAAAATTTGTATCCGTCTTAAACAAATTCAAGACATGTTCACATACTGATGTTGATCTTGAATTCTTGAATAAGCATTGTTATATATCATAAGCAAATGATCCAACTTTTTCATACCTATTTTATTTAAACGAGAATGTAAATGAACATAATAAAAGAATGTTGTCTCTCTTCAACAAAGAAGCAATTATACTAAATGCATATGATATAACAATTGACTCAACAAATATAAATCGAAATAAACATATGAAATTGCAATTTCCATCTTCTATTATGTTGAAAGAAAATATGCTTGTTGAACTAATTGGCAGAAATTACAATATTCAGGATAGCTTGGCCAATGGTGCTGAAGGAATTTTTAGAGCATCAACAACATTTTAAAATGGTGCAATTTGGATCGAATTTGTTGATCGAGTTGTTGGCACTATTCAACAGGAGAAATGGCACATCTTTATAAAGATGGAATAATTTGTACGTGGACACTTGTTACTAGAGTTTGTAGGAATAATGAATTAAACAAAAAAGTTGGTTTTACAAGAAAACAATTTCCTGTCCAACTAGCATGTGCATGAACTATACATTAATCACAAGGGTTAACAACAGACAAATTGGCTTTTGACCGAAAAAGAGTTAGGAAACATGAACTTGTTTATACTGTAGTTTCTTGTGTCAAAGATATTAATTGTTGTATTTATTAAACAAATTGGAACATAGTAACTTTTCTCTCAAAGTCAAAGTTTCTTTTGAGCTAAATAGTCTCAGACAGAATGCCTAGTATGAGCTTGAATATAACATATATCAAAATAAGATAATTGACGATTTGACAATATGTTCATTGAAGACTCGTAATTTGTCCTTGCATTTTAAAGATATCATTGCTAGTTATGATCTAATGAGCTATCACAATTTTTGTTTCCAATAAACCAAAACAAAATCATCTCCATTGTATCCATTATTATCTAGCAAATATGACTACTTACATTTATACCATTTACATGGAATTCTCACATACTATATAAAAGAATATTGTTGTTGATAATCATATTACTTATATAAAAGACAAATTTGAATCAACAATTGCAACATTCCACTTTGAAAAAATACCCAATATAGTTGCAAATCTATATATTGCACCCAATGCAAAACTTGAAGAGATATTTAATTTCATCAAACTCATTTTAAAGCACACATGAAACAACTAGCCAATTGTGCTTGTTGGTGATTTCAATTTGGATGCGTTGAAAATTAGCCATTAAAAATAAATAAATCATAAACCATTTATTCAAAATAATGATTTGAATATTGATACAAAAAACTGACAATTCATTTATTCAAAATAATGATTTGAATCTTGATACGAAAAAACTGACAATTGACTATAGCTCAATGCTATATCACTTTTGGAAAAAAATTTCATCTACTGATGTTTCTTTCGATGTCTTTGATGCTTCTTAGGGAGATCATCATACAATTTGTCTCATCATATCTTTGTTGTCACCTTTAGTCATTTTTTCAATGTCTGTACTCTAGAATTTCTTTGTTGACTTGACACAATATTTACATCACATTTGTAAATATGCATCTTTGACATGCCTTGATTTGCAAGTCTTGAAAAAAAAGAAATCCTACACAACAAAACAACAAAAACATGCGAATATCAAATCCCGGCAAGTCTTTATACCATGAACATAAATTTGTTCTATTTCTCTTGTATAACTATAAATTTTAGTGCAATGCTTGGTATTCTATTTACACATTTTTATTTCTATGTTGTTGCAGTTTGCTACATATATTGAATATTATTATTTTCTTTAGGTTGTAGCTCACAATTCATTATTTCTTGTGTGATTATTTTTTATAAAAATAAAATATAAAAAATAAATAAAGTTCCCATGGTAATTCTTAATAACACATTTCCAGAAGTGAACTATATGTATATTTGCCAATGAAATCTATAAAACATTTTCTTTATTGTGACTTATGCACATTTACTACATAACCACGAACCAATGGCTAATAGTACTATAAAAACAAAATTCATGTATATATAATTTATTATTGTAGAGTATATATTGTTTTAAATGTTCTTTGTACAATTTTAACTTACTTGATGACTTGCATTTTCATTTTCTAGAAACGATTGGTTCAGTCATTTGGAACAATATCATGGAAACATCTAGCTCTAGCAAACAAATATTGGAAGAACAAATGGTGGAAAATGAGAATCCAAAAAGGTTAGGTTTGTGTTGCACTAAATGTTTGTATAGTCAAATGACATATTTTCATTAAATCAATGTCAGTGTTTTTTGAAACATGTTGTTTTGATTTTCCATATAAGAATAGCAAAAAAATTGGAAGTAGTATCCTTGTCAGTCATTGAAATATGCTCAGGACCATATGAAAAAACTTTTGAAGGCGATATATTGGTTATTTATGGGCCAACACAAATTAAAAGTCCAAACTCTTCTGCAAAGGTGCGGCTGCTCCACGTTGATTTGGTTGATAGCCACAACCAATGACTGTCATAGTGAACATGGGAAATAATCTTATAGAGTGTTTCAAAAACATGTTTACTATTGGAAATAATGTTTGAATTATAAACTTTGCAATAAGAAACAAGGGTATTTGTGAACAAGGAGATGCAAAATTTTTCATAGTGTTAAAGGAAAAAACCATGGTTGAATCAATTGCACATGTTTGTAAAAAATGCAGATTGGCTCCAGAAAAAACAATACACAGTCTTGTTGCTTCAACTAATGCATATGCAGTTGGGTCAATAGGGGCAATAGTAATAGGCTAACACCAAAATAACATGCAACTAGAACTTAATATAAAAGATGTGAAGCTGCGAAGGACAATGCAATTATCAATCTATTGTTAGAATAACTATACTTTCATTTTTAATAAAAGAGCTAATAGTTTATTTGAAATTGTGTTAAGGTATCTTTGTTTTGCATTGTTATCTAGATATCAATTATCTCATTATTATTTTTGCATAGACTATTTAATGAAAAATTCGTTGCCTCGTTGAGTGCAGTTGCTATTGAACGATAGTCATAGAGAGCATTATTTCTACAATATGAATTGGAATCAAACATGACTCTGCTCTATTTATTCAAAAACATTGTAAGAAATGATGTGAAAGAGAGTCAACAGTTACGCTTTGGATCAACAAATTTTCTCGATCCATTGAATGATGAATGTGAAAAAGCACATTTATTATCTTTTGTAATGTCAAGAACATATTTATATTTACCAATAACTTCTTTTTTCAAGTAACAATACTTTTAGTTTAATGTGAAAAATATTGGATTTTGATAATACACATTGGTTCTAACAATTAAATTTTCTTTTTGGCTAAAAAACAAAAAACATAGATCCATGGAGTGCTGGAAGGCATAAATGTTTTGTCTCCTCCTTTTTAGCGAATTTGCGATAAATGCAAACAACTCATCCATCCAACCACAAATAAATTCACAATTTTTAAAGATGGCACAACATTTACCTATTAGCACAATGTTGAATGCACTCTAGAAACATAGAATTGAAAAATTGATTGTATGTTGCAGATTCCACAACTAAAAGAACATTACCCAGTTATTATTCAGACAAGTTTTCAGGAATACATGCAAATCATATCATCTACAGTTTTCAATTTAAGAAAACTTTGTATTCGAGGTCTTTTTACTTTAACAATTAACAACATTATTGCTAAGATAAAAGAGATGTGACCAATAGACAAAAATCTTCTTTCGTATATCAAGTCCATACATTTTGACAGTTAAGTTGTCGTTGCTCTTTTCATTTTTTTTTTTTTTTTTGTATAACATGAATTCATAATTGAAAAATACTTACAGAAATACTAATAAATAATTTTGATTTTATTACAGGTTGCAAAATTACAAAGCACAAAAAAACATTTAGTTAAGTGCTTTTTGGATATATGTTGAAATATTTCAATCAATAATACTTTTTATTTTTTTGATAACTAGTTCTTGTTTCTCTTTTTCTTGTAAGTTTTCCCACTCCACATGGAAACAAAGAGAAAATTGAACACTATGCAATATGATATTTCAGTTATATCAAATTTTATATAAGACTATGGTCTCGTTTTTTTATTAATAAGAAAATTAGATCTTAGCTTTGTTAGTGTCAGTCTTTCCAGCCTTCCTCCAGTGATCAAATATGCTCTTACAAAGTGGTCTCAGAGTGTCAAGGTCAAATTTTGTCATTTCAGTGTGTCTTCAAGCAAAATTTGGTCACTAGGCATTAGGTCTAGGGTTTGCTTTCACTCCTTTCAAAATTTCCCAAACGCCAATCCATGTCACCATTCAGCTGAGTTTATCATCATTCATAGGGTTTTCATTATCATGTCAGTGTCTAATGAGTCATTTTACACCTTGTTCCTGCTTCAGTTGCGCCCAGGCAAGGTCATTTCCCTTTCCTAGGGTTTTGAAGGCAATTTCTCTTGGGCGGTCAAATCATCGGCAAAACTTGTATCCTGATGTTCATACACCTTCCCCTATCCTTAAAGTACCTTATCAAACACTTCCCATCCCTTAGATCCGCCAAATTCCTCATTTTTGAACAAACCCTAGTTTCTAGCTACAACCTGGCAATTTTCTAGGTTGGGCCTGTGTTTTACCCTTTTGGACCCCTTCCCCTCACTCAATCTCTGTGATTCCACTTTCCCCTGCTTCCTAACATCCCTCTCCACTCCCAAAAATTTCCCCAAGAATTTAGAAGCCCCTTATCCCCTTCATTTCGCTTCATTCCGGCAAAATCCCTTGTTCCACACATCGGGCTAAGTTTCACTCAAAAGATGTTTCAGAGCAATCAAAGATGAATTTGCGAAAACGGAGAGATTTTTTTGTCCATGACATGCCAAAGAAGAAAAACCTCCTTCACTTTTTGCACAGGCATCATGGTTTTAGAGAAATGTCAAAATTACAATCGCTAGATCCAAGGAGGTTGGCCAAGGCACTAAAACGACGAAAAAGGACCGATCCCCTTCACATCTTAGCTGAGGCTTCCTTGAAGGAGCTTGATATTAAATGACCTCACTACAGCACAAATTTCAAAAAATTTTGAGCATTTTTGGTCACTTATGAATTTTTGGGCAAAAAACAGGTTTTTCTCCTTGATAGCGCGCGACCTATTCGATGGGCAACTTCATTTTGGGAAAACTCAGCATTTCTGGATTTGTCATGCAAAGATACACCTGCTCAGCAATTACCAAGATATTTCATCAAGTTTTGAGCCTCCAGAAGGTCAAAAAACATGCAAAAATTGACTTTCTGCCACCTTTTTGACAAACAGGGAGCAGTCTTGGGAGATTGCAATTTTGGAGGGGCAAATGGCCACCAAATTCAGAAATTCCAGTTGGGTTGGAAAGTAGACATCCAGACCTTTCCAACAAGCCCACGTTTGCCTCATTTGGACACATGTAAGTGCCTAAAACGGAGCTCTAAAGAAGCGCGACCTATCAGGATTAGGGCGCGACCTATCAGGCAATTTTCATAATTTTTCACCTACAGCTCAGGAATTCACCCAGCTTTGGCTAGTTTTGACTTGGGATGGGATTTTTCACCCTCTTTGATGTAATTAATGTATTTTCATGTTGATATGACACTTATTTACCTATTCTAGACGATTCATTCATGAAATAGCAAACATTTAATGAATGAATTAGTTTCCTAGCTTATAGAGGCAAGTTGTTTTCACTGCCTAGATTTTAGTGCTCAGTTTAGAATTGGTTGAAACAGCTCCTAGAAGGATGAGCTCGACCCCTAGAGGCTAGGGAATGGGTTGGCATGGTCTATATTATGTATTTTCTCAATCATTTTCATGGTTGGAAGGTTGGAATCTTGAGGGAGAAAGCTCTATTGTATTACTCATTGTATCTCTGCAATTTTGGCAAAGGAAGAAAGACTAGGGTTTTGCAGTCCTTTTTGGGATTCCCGTGGTTACATTTATTGATGGTGTGTTTCTCTTTGTACTTGTAAGTTTTTTATGTGAATCATCTCCTTACTTTTCCTTCTGCAAATTAGGCAAATTAAGTGTTAAAGTAGAATTCATGATCGCCATGCTCTGCTTTTAAGTTTGCTTAATATTTATGTTTTCATTTGTCTAAAGAGAACTCTTGAAGGTTTCTTTCTCTCTTTAGCTCCTCACCGGTCATTTCTATCCATTTACTTAAATCAAAGGCATCAATACAGTCTCCTACCTTGCCCCAAAGAACCCCCTGCAAAAACTGTGTCCAATCCCCACACCCAAAATTGCCTTTCCCTGATTTTCCACCAAAACCCTAAAAATCCCAAATCAAACCTTTTTATCAGTTTACTAGCCTAAAATTAGTGTTCCCTTATTGGTTATCTCGCCCGTTGAAGATCTTTACCGAGATAGACCGGAGAGAGCCCTCTCCTGCCCCGTAGGGCTAGCTACGAGGCTAAGTGGTTTGATGTTGCCTTGGAGTTTACCTTTTTCAGCCTGAGGTGAAATTTCAAGCGCTAACATATTGGCGACCATACTGGGGAGAAAAAACTTGTTTGTGTGTTGATTTTTTTGTTTCACAAGTCTTAGACGGAGCCTGAAGTTATGCCAGGTAGCCTTCGAAACGCTCTTGCTTTGCATCAGCGCAAGCAGATAAACGCTGCTTCAGTCAATCTCCGTGAGCTTGTGAATACAGCACTTCATTTGCATTTTACCCCAGTACATGTATCAAGTTCAGATCTGATTGTTGATAGTGGACAACGATCAGACACTGACAAGGCTGAAATCATTCACCTCGCGACTCCTTCAACTCCAGAGATCAATGCTTCATGGTGACTCCACTGCAGAGAGATCAGTAGCTGTGAGATTTTCAAGATGGACCGAATCACAAGAAGATATGCTCCCTTGAGCCGAGATCACATCCCTGGTTTTCCAAATAAAATTCCAAAGGTAGATTGGTCAAGGAATCTGCCTATATTTAATGATGATGGTAAGAAGGATGCTGCTTTACATCTAGTTAGATTTCATATGCATATTCGCAAATTGAAGGTGGATTTTCCTAAAGATTGCTTGATGAAGATATTCTTGGCCACTTTGGAAGGTACAGCTCAATCATGGTATGAAAGTTTGCCGCCTGCTTGTATTTACTGTTTAAAGGATTTTCATGCTATGTTCATTGAACGATATAAGGACTCTTATCCATCATTAAATCTAGTTCAAGACTGTTGCCAGCATGCATATAGTTTTATTGAAAGCCTTGAGAAGTTTTATGAAGATGATAATTTCATGGATGCTGAGATCATGGAGGCTCTGTATGAGAATCCATTTCAGCAACATGAAGAGAACCTAGTGGATACCCATCAAGATGATCAGGAAATTTTGCTAAAGAATCAAGATCAGCAGGTTGAAGATGGCCATATGGCTGAAAATGATGAAAGAGAGGGTTCTATTTCAGATCTGCCCATAGAAGAAGACAACGTGCAGGGTAGTCAAGATTCAATTTTAGAATGTGATGCAGTCAAGTCAGCTATTTCAGATCAACATTCATATCATGATGACCAAGAATACCTTGTGCTGAATCCTGAAAAGGAGAATTTTGTTGATGAGATCATAGACAGCGGTATGGATTCAAATGTTCTCAGTCTTGCTGCCAGTCTGTCATTAGAACCGAGTCTTCATGAGGAGGTCATTCAGTCAGCTCATGAACAGCAAGGTGAGATCTTTGCTCAAGCAAGTGAAAAAGTTTCTTTGAGTGAATTTGTGGCAGGCGATGTAAATGATAATACTGTGCTTGATAATATTGAAGAATGTAATAAGGAACTTGATAATTTGGTTGTGATATCATATGAAGATGACCTACAGCACATTCACACCATAGAAGAACAAAATATTCAGGTTTTCCATTCAGATTCCTCTTCATATGTTTCATGTGCTGAAATGCTTTTCCAAGAAGAGATTTGCCCATCCATTTGTTCAGAGTTTTTTGAAGCCCATGAGCATACTTTCACCAAAGCACATGAGGAAGGCAGATCAGAAATTGAAGCAAAGGATACCTTGTTCTTTCAGCAGGAGGTGGCAATGTCAAGTCTTCATGTTTTCCAGGATCCAATGGAAGATTTGTTACAGTCAGCAGTGAAAGTGATTATTGTTGTGTTCAGTGATGAAGGAGATCATGGTCAGCTATGTTTTTGGATGCCCAGTTACCAGTATCTATTGTTGATCATGAGATCTGATTGGGAGAATCAATCAAGAAGGTATCTGCTTGATTGGTTACATTGGCATTATGATATAGTTTGATGGTATGTTGTCTTGTAACCTAGGCGGTTATGTACTACCATCAAGTTTTGAGTTTTAAGTTTAGGTCTTGAGTTAATTTGTTAGAATCAAGTTTTTTCCATCATTTCAATTTGTCATCGAGTCGGTTTGAGTCAAGTTTCAGTTAAGTTTTAGTCAGTTTGTAGTCAAGTTTCATTCAATAAATGTGTCAAAGGTTTTGTGTTATCCATTCAAAATAATGACTCCATTGCCCAATGATTGAAAAGCACTGGTCTGCTCTCCCAGAGGTCTAAGGTTCTTGGCACCTCCAAGGAGCTACCATCCCCATTGGAGCCAATGTTAGTGTCAGTCTTTCCAACCTTCCTCCAGTGATCAAATATGCTCTTACAAAGTGGTCTCAGAGTGTCAAGGTCAAATTTTGTCATTTCAGTGTGTCTTCAAGCAAAATTTGGTCACTAGGCATTAGGTCTAGGGTTTGCTTTCACTCCTTTCAAAATTTCCCAAACGCCAATCCATGTCACCATTCAGCTGATTTTATCATCATTCATAGGGTTTTCATTATCATGTCAGTGTCTAATGAGTCATTTTACACCTTGTTCCTGCTTCAGTTGCGCCCAGGCAAGGTCATTTCCCTTTCCTAGGGTTTTGAAGGCAATTTATCTTGGGCGGTCAAATCATCGGCAAAACTTGTATCCTGATGTTCATACACCTTCTCCTATCCTTAAAGTACCTTATCAAACACTTCCCATCCCTTAGATCCGCCAAATTCCTCATTTTTGCACAAACCCTAGTTTCTAGCTACAACCTGGCAATTTTCTAGGTTGGGCCTGTGTTTTTCCCTTTTGGACCCCTTCCCCTCACTCAATCTCTATGATTCCACTTTCCCCTGCTTCCTAACATCCCTCCCCACTCCCAAAAATTTCCCCAAGAATTTAGAAGCCCCTTATCCCCTTCATTTCGCTTCATTCCGGCAAAATCCCTTGTTCCACACATCGGGATAAGTTTCACTCAAAAGACGTTTCAGAGCAATCAAAGATGAATTTGGGAAACCTGAGAGAGGTTTTTGTCCATGACATTCCAAAGAAGAAAAACCTCCTTCACTTTTTTCACAGGCGTCATTGTTTTAGAGAAATGTCAAAATTACAATCGCCAGATCCAAGGAGGTTGGCCAAGGCACTAAAACGACGAAAAAGGCCCGATCCCCTTCACATCTTAGCTGAGGCTTCCTTGATGGAGCATGATATTAAATGACCTCACTACAGCACAAATTTCAAAAAAAATTGAGCATTTTTGGTCACTTATGAATTTTTGGGCAAAAAACAGGTTTTTCTCCTTGATAGCGCGCGACCTATTCGATGGGCAACTTCATTTTAGGAAAACTCAGCATTTCTAGATTTGTCATGCAAAGATACACCTTCTCAGCAATTACCAAGAGATTTCATCAAGTTTTGAGCCTCCAGAAGGTCAAAAAACATGCAAAAATTGACTTTCTGCCACCTTTTTGAAAAACAGGGAGCAGTCTTGGGAGATTGCAATTTTGGAGGGGCAAATGGACACCAAATTCAGAAATTCTAGTTGGGTTGGAAAGTAGACATCCAGACCTTTCCAACAAGCCCACTTTTGCCTCATTTGGACACATGTACGTGCTTCAAACAAAGCTCTAAATAAGCGCGACCTATCAGGATTAGGGCGCGACCTATCAGGCAATTTTCATAATTTTTCACCTACAGCTCAGGAATTCGCCCAGCTTTGGCCAGTTTTGACTTGGGATGGGATTTTTCACCCTCTTTGATGTAATTAATGTATTTTCATGTTGATATGACACTTATTTACCTATTCTAGAAGATTCATTCATGAAATAGCAAACATTTAATGAATGAATTGGTTTCCTAGCTTATAGAGGCAAGTTGTTTTGACTGCCTAGATTTTAGTGCTCAGTTTAGAATTGGTTGAAACAGCTCCTAGAAGGATGAGCTCGACCCCTAGAGGCTAGGGAATGGGTTGGCATGGTCTATATTATGTATTTTCTCAATCATTTTCATGGTTGGAAGGTTGGACTCTTGAGGGAGAAAGCTCTATTGTATTACTCATTGCATCTCTGCAATTTTGGCAAAGGAAGAAAGACCAGGGTTTTGCAGTCCTTTTTGGGATTCCTGTGGTTACATGTATTGATGGTGTGTTTCTCTTTGTACTTGTAAGTTTGTTATGTGAATCATCTCCTTACTTTTCCTTCTGCAAATTAGGCAAATGAAGTGTTAAAGTAGAATTCATGATTGCCATGCTCTGCTTTTAAGTTTGCTTAATATTTATGTTTTCATCTGTCTAAAGAGAACTCTTGAAGGTTTCTTGCTCTCTTTAGCTCCTCACCGGTCATTTCTATCCATTCACTTAAATCAAAGGCATCAATACAGTCTCCTACCTTGCCCCAAAGAACCCCCTGCAAAAACTGTGTCCAATCCCCGCACCCAAAATTGCCTTTCCCCGATTTTCCACCAAAACCCTAAAAATCCCAAATCAAACCTTTTTATCAGTTTACTAGCCTAAAATCAGTGTTCCCTTATTGGTTATCTCGCCCGTTGAAGATCTTTACCGAGATAGACCGGAGAGAGCCCTCTCTTGCCCCGTAGGGCTAGCTACGAGGCTAAGTGGTTTGATGTTGCCTTGGAGTTTACCTTTTTCAGCCTGAGGTGAAATTTCAAGCGCTAACAAGCTTCATAGTAACATAATGTAAATCCATTATAGCTAGTATGACATATTATATATTTTCCAATGTTTTCCTCTCCACTATTAAAATATTGGCTTGGCTTCTGATTGTTTGTAAAATCTGGAACTATGTTATGTTAGGGGAAAAAACAAGAAAATAGAAAAGAAGGAAACAAAATAGTTTCATGTGTATCAATGTGTTCATTTTTGCATATGCACAATTGAATGTTCTTTGTTAGAAGAAGGCAGTATAGGAGAACTGAGGTGCCTGTATTTTCAGTTTATTTTTCCATAGATCGAATCATCCTTATTTTTATATTTGTACAAGTGTTTTTCCATAGACTGTGTGCTTCTGTTGATTCGCTTTCTTGCATAGGGCTTTTTATTTCCTAAGCTATATAGTGTTGCATTGCAGTTATATATAATTGTGAGTTTATTATCTAATGAATTAACAAAATGTCAATAAGTTTTTTGGCTCTTTGTCATCAGTGATGCATGGTCACATGCATTCATCGTTTCTGTAGCCACTTATTTTTCAATTTCAAGCTAATAGTTATTATTTACCATAGCACATGTTGATATTTTGAAATTTGTGGTCTGTGATAATGGTTCTTTGATGGATGGTGAATAATGTATGTACTATTTGAAATCAGTGATCACTTTTTTGTAGCATACTGTCATTGCTATGAATAATGAATATAATACTTATTTTGAACTATGAGCTTTTATGATAATTTTTTCATTAGCCTATGTAATAAATCTTACCTGGAAATTATGATAGATTTTAGTTTCTCTCTACTAGAGTGTTTTTTGTAACAATATTGCCTTAGGTAATTTATGTATTTATTATTTAACATATTCAATTTAGTGCTCTAGATATATTGTAAACAAGGGATTGGGAAATGTGTAAAATAATCTCTGAATCATTAGTACCTTGATTTTTTATTTTTTATTTCTCATGTCACTTTGGAGTTAGTTCTTTCACTATAACAATATGAAACTCATTATGATTGATAAAAATTATCATTAAACTTGTATATTTGGATGCACTTGCTTCCGAAATGTTGAAAGTTGTTCAATCATTGAATCAAGTGCTTTTATTCTTGTATTCAATAAGCATAGTAGAACTATGTTTGATGTTAATTCAGTTTCATTTAGCCTTGAATTGGACGCATAAACTGCTATTTGCATCAATACACCAATCAAAAACATATATCAGATTAACATGTTAAAACATATTTACGGAGTATAAAAAAAAATGTGTATACAATTTCTCTCCAACGACCTGTTCTTATTGTACCAATATTGTCAGTGAATCAATGAACTGAGGTCAATGATGATCCAAAACACATGTAATCACAAATTTACCTTTTTCATTAGTCATTTATATTTTTTGGTAGTATCACATTCATGATATAAATTACTACTTTAGTAGTTTATATTCATTTCATTTATTTTCATTAACAATCGTTATAAGCAACTAATTTAGTAGTATATTCATTTTATGTGTTCATCAGTAACAAACATAAACTACTAATTTATTAGTTTTAGATTGATTTTATGTTTTCATTGTTAATCAACATAAATTAATTAGCGTGATTTTGCAACTAAATTAAAAAAAAAAAATCGCATACAATGTACATGTTCATATAATATGAAAACACAAAGTTACATATGTTAATTACAATACTAAGTAATATCAAGTGCAACTATAAATAATTCCAACCACATAAAGTATATTATCTAAAATGTCAAGTGTTACAATATCAGTTTCCAACTTAATATTGGTTGGAGTACAATTTGCACATGAAATATTGTTTCATCACTTCAAAACATTATCATTGTGTTGCCAAGGTAGTGCAGGTGAATTCACCAACTCTGAAAATTTGACCATTAGTCTTTATGTGTGTCTTATGAAGGATATTGGCTCTATGGGTACCACTAGACCAATGCTCTTCTCTTTCTCTTTAATTTTAATTTTGTCATTCTAGTGTTATTGCTCTCCTATTTCTATTTAATTTTCATTTTGTCGTTCTAGTGTTATTGTTCTCCTCTTTCTTCAATTCCTGCTTCTTGCCATCAATACTGAGTTCCTTTCTTGAAAAAAAGATACATTGCAAAGTAGAATACATGAAATTCGACGAACACTAGAATATAAACTAGTGTAGACTATAAAAGATTTATACGATAAATACCTCAACATCAGTAGTATTGTTAATGTCATTTTTCCCATAAAAGCAAGAAACTCGAAAAAGTTTTCTTTAGTTGGGCAATAATGGCCACTATGTGGCTAGATGACCTATATAGACAAAGCAAATAAAACATCACCATAGAATAAATTTTGTACCTACTATATTCTAAGTGTACAGCATTTGTTCATGAAATGTTATCTTCAACTAAAGTAATAAATGCAAATAGACGCACACATTTCTATCCCAATATTTTGAATTCCCATGCTTATGGTACATTACAATTTTGATTTTATCCAACATAATCAAACACATCGAAGCTAGCAATTTCTATTAAGAATGTTTCATGCTTCACTTTTGTAGCTGTATCGTTTCCTCTAGTTACTTTTAAGAAGCAGTGACACTTCAATAATAAAAATGGTCAGTAAAAATCTAATGGGTGGAGAAAAGTATTTCTGACACAAGATTACAACAATAAAGTAGAAAATAATAAGGCAAAACTTTGTAAATTGTGATACTAACATGGAATATAGCTTCAACATAGTAATCTTTAATTATCAATGTCCCATTTTGAGAGAAAAGGAATCCAATTCCCAGAAGCCAACAAATTATGTATGCCCCATGTTTTCCCTGTAATTAGTTGAGAAAGATTAGCACATGCAATTTCCATTTAAAATCTCTAAAATGATTCTATAAATATTCAAAGAAAACTTAGTGTTACTAATTCTTTTTTCTCTAATGCACATAGAACTGAATATGCAAACATGTTTTTGAGCTGGATAGTTATGTAATTCATTTGTCCAAAATAATTTCTTATTGTCATGACTGTTTTTTTAAATGATCATGCAATGGGCCTATATAATTTTTGATCAAAAAACATATTTTTCAAAATATATTCCATTTTTCTAATTTAAAGCTAAATTTTCTTCCAGTTTATGGCGTTCAAACAAACCAAAATCTTTTTCCTTTAACAAGTCATTGTTGTAATATGTTACTGAATGAGTAGCTACATAATGAATTTATTAGTGGTGGAATATTAATAAATCACAAATACATGCAAGAAACAACACCACTATGTCCTAGGCATGCCAAGTCTTTATCCTCTTGGTTGGAAATATTACTTCATGAAAACAACATATTTGACAAAGAAATTTTCTAAAACTAACCAACGCCAGTGTATCCAACAACAACAACATTTTTATTGGCATGCCCTCAAAATGTGTGGAAGTATCAAACACATGTCCTGCACTTCCCTATACACACTCCTCTTTCATCGTGTCTTCATATGAAGCCCTAAAGTTTGATACTCTTGCAAGTACTGCTACAAAGTTATAGCTTTAAAGGCACTCAGATTTCAAATAGATGAATGTATTGTATCTTGGTTCTAAATGATACACAAAGTGATGGAAGCATCTGCTAATCCTAAGCTCGATTATATGTCTCTATTGAAATGGCATTAAGGAAAACATTTCTATAAAGATTTAGGTCCAACTCGACATGGACAAAGAAACAAGGTCTATGATCATTATTCTTGACCATTTGTGTGTACTACCATGTATAGAGAAATACATAAACAAATGTGATGAATACTAAATGAATACAATGTGGTCATCTCCCTCCACTTCAAAATTATACCTTGTAAAGTTGTGATCGCAAAGAATAATGATAAAGAAACAAAAATGCTTGCTACTAGAAATGAAAATGATTTCAAAATGAAAAAAAATATTTTCAATTGAACCTGGAGGTAAAAGAATAACTTGTTGGCCTGAATTTTAAAACTGCAAACCCAATTATGTTCAATATTTTGGCTGCCCACAACAAAAATTCATTACTACCCTTTGAATCTCTAACCTGACAAACAAATAGCAATCTCCAAGCATATAACTTCAAAAAAGGACCCTCTAAAGCTATTGCAGTTGTCCACATTTTTGGACATAGGTTAGGCTTTGAATTGGTGAACAATTTAGTTTTTATGTAGTTGGCTTAAAGTGGCATCAAATCAATGTTGACAACATAAAATAGCCCAGGGAAAAGGAATGTTTAGATGTTCTTGTGTAAGAAGCGACACCCCAAAGTGTTTCGCCTCTAAGAAGGACATCTCCCAAATGTCCCCTATTTGGAAGAGATGCCCTAAGAGATTGAGGGCATGACCAACATCCTCCACGGTGCCCACTCATATATAAAATGTAACAAGGAAGAAATTTTTTTGGGCCACTTCCCTTTAACTTGTGCAATATAGACAAAAAGCCATAGACAAGCATAAAAATTAAGAGATTGTGCAAAAGTTGTCTGGTCTTATAATCTTAACTTGATGTGAGAAAATGAAAAGAAATTACCCATGCATCCATAAGATCTCACACACTCCAATTATAATTACCCATAGGTACGTTGTAGTGCTTCTGTGTGCCTTCAAACTGTATTACAGTCATTGGATGAGCCATATGAATTCTAGGTGCTTTTCAATTATCTCTCTTCAGTGGTATCCACTCTTGAAGCTAACCTGGGCCTGCATAAATTGAAGGACATGCCATAAATCATATCATGTATGTACCATTATTAAATCAATGATTTCCACTTAAAAAAGAACTCATAAAGAGAACTGTAAATAAAGAAACAATTTCTGGGCCACTTCCCTTTAACTCATGCAATATAGACAAAAATCCATAGACAAGCATAAAAATTAAGAGATTGTGCAAAAGTTGGTTGGTGTTCTAATCTAAACTTGATGTGAGAAAATGACGAGATTACCCATCAAATATCCATGCATCCACATGATCTCACACATTCCAAATATAATTACCCATAACTTCTCTGCAACGCTTCTGTGTGCATTCAAATTTTATACAGTCAATGGATGGGCCATATGAATTCTAGGTTCTTTTCCATTATCTCTCTTCAATGGTATCCACTCTTGAAGCTAACCTGGCCCTGCATAAATTGAAGGACATTCCATAAATCATATCATGTATGCTTCCATTATTAAATCAATGATTTCCACCATCCAAGGTTGGAAGGAAGAAACTCTGATTGAGTCTTTGGCCACTCCTATGGGACTGGGAGTCAACTAATAACTTTGTAGTGGCCATGCATTCATCATAGAATAGGCATGTTAAACTTTCATTGACGATTGTTGATAAGGAACTCAAATGGATTCCATAGTAATGACATAACCTGAACAACACAGCTAATGCCATATAACAAAACTATCAAAAATGTTGATTGAAAGAAAACCAATTCTCAACTTGAAACAAAATCAAATATATGATAGCTGAAATTGATCCAAAATTGCAATAACTTCAAAGTTACATAAAAAATTTGCATTGAAATAGGGAACCTATTACCAAAATTTCCGGATCATTGAGAAATTTTGCTCAAACTATAGTTGGAGCTACAGTTCACTAATGAAACCAATGGAGCATTAAACATCCACCAAGATTCCATTCTCATGTCGTCTTCCCTACAGCCCCCTCAAAGTGCATGTGCCAAAAATAGATTATGACAGGTGCAAGTCCCGACAAATTTAGGAAGAATGGTTCCACATCCTTGGATGTCATGTATTAAAAACAGATGAGACAAGTCCTGTGATATTTTGGAAGGAGAGTCACATATATTCACTGATGAAGCCAATGGAGCATTAAACATCCACCAAGATTCCATTGTCATGTCGTCTACCCTACAACCCCCTCAAAGGGCATGTGCCAAAAACACATGATGGTAAGTGCAAGTCATAGGAAATTTTGGCAGAAGAGTTCCACATCCTTGGATGGCATGTGTCAAAACTGGATGAGGTTAGGTGCACGTCCCAGGATATTTTGGAAGGAGAGTCACACCTTAAACTTGACATTAAGGACAAAGTTGACCCATGTTATATAGTGCTTAATGAAGATTATAAAATGAAGCCTAAGGAATAGGTGAAGACACAAGAGAGGGGACACAAAAAAAGAAGGCAATTTTATATAGTGCGAGTGGCCCAATAAATTGAAGTGCATAGGAGGAAAAGCTTAGGAGGATTCGAGGGTGTATCAAGAGGAAAAAATGCTAGAGATTAGAGGGCCAAGTTGTTGAAGAGAGAGGGAGGTCAATTTGATTGGAGAAATTGATTTTCCAGGGCCGAATTTCCTAAGGCACAATGGCAGCTCAAAGGGAAGGCGCAATGTCGATTTGCTGGCAATTTGTTGGGCTGGAATACTCCAGGTCGAGTTCCTTCATAGGTTGATTTCATAGAGGTTGAATTCCTTGGGCAAAATTCATTGTATGTGGGCCAAGTTAAAAGTTCCAGTAAATGCATTTTTCCTTGTAATTTTTTGTGAGTTGAAAACCTTGATTTCCTAGATTAATGAATGACGGAGAATTGTTGTAGGTAAATAAATCTGGGTTGGTATTAGGAGATTTAACACTTAACACTGTTCGAATTTCTTTCAAAACAAAAAATTAGCTTCTAATTTTTTGGTTCATAACAATTGTATCAAAGCCACTTTCTTGGTCTCATGGGCAGTCACCAACTATGGCTTCTTTTTCAGCATCTCATGGGGAAGATAATTAGAAAGCCAAAGATTGAATTATTAGTGAAAGAATCCATAAGGATTCCCTTGGATGGAATGAGAGACCTCGTGAAACAAGTGAATTAATCCATTTATATATTAATTGTGGCAATGAGAAAAAGGGAAGGGAAGAAGGCAGTAGTATTGAGGAAGAAGATCAACAGAGACCCCAAGATCGAAGAAAAAGGCTAACCGACATGATAATGATTGAAATTATTTGTAGGAAACATTAATGGGAGGAAGGCCTAACATGGGAGTCATCAAAATCAAGATAATTCAAAAGGAAATCATATTAATCAACCAACCACTACTTGAGAGGATTACCATTCCCAAGTTTGATGTAGTCAATGAAAAGACTAAACCAACGGTTTGGATTTGTATGTTGTTACATGTCTTTCAATTAAATCCTATGGAGGACTATTAGAAAATCCAATTTGCAACCCTACACTAGAAGGACCTGCATTTTATTGGTGACAAATGAAGGAACATGAAGGTGATCAACATGAAATTACTACTCGAGATGAATATGTCACTACTTTTTATCTGAACTTTCAGGATTACATCCAAGAAGACTACTTATCACCCTTTTAGAATACGAAGAAACAAGGCCCTATGACCTACTACTCTAAAGAGTTTCACCAAGATAGCCTACGTATAGAAAATGTTTCTCCTCCAAGTTTAGTTGCTATGTATATTGTTGCACACAAGTGCTAGTCCCCTCGAAAGATCCACATGATTTCCAAAGTAGATAGCAAAGGATGAGGAATAAATTACTCACATGGATAACAAAGATCAACAAGAGATTCCAATAGTTTCCCTCATTGCCATACATGGGGTAACCCAATATCAAACCCTGCAAGTAAGGAGCAAGGTCAAGGGGAGGACTCTAGTTGTGCTTATTGAGTTTGGCAGAACCCATAACTTTATAGATTCCAAGTTAGTATTATCAATGAAGTCAAAAGTCAATCCATAGCCAAATTTCCAAGTTGCAGTAGCCAATGATGTTATGATGGAGTGCACATGAGTGGTTAAATCATTGAAAGTACAACTCAACAACTATGTACTAAGTTTGATATCTACATCGTGGCTTTAGTTGACATTGATGTGGTAATGAGTGTAGAGGTTGAAGACCTTCACCAAATTTCCAATGAATTTGGATGAGTACATGAAATTTGAAGGAGGAAACTAGCTATGATTAGGTCGCAACATAATGCAAACAAGTTGATTTCCACAAACAAAATGAAAAAACTAGTTAAAAGTAACTTGTGTTTCATCCTTCAATGTAATTCCATGAAAGCTTTGCATGTCAAGGTACAGGAACAAAAACCAACAAAAAAGGGGAAGAGCAAAGGTTGATTAATGAATTTGTAGTCATCTTCATATATCTACCCCATGGGCTATTGTTACCAACTCATGTGCATGAGATCTTGAGTGATATATTTGAAGGGGGACTTAAGAGAGCCTTTTGGTAGAAGACTTGGTTTATGAGGGGACCTTTCTCTATTATTTGATGCAGTTTGGACTATTGGAGGTCATTTTGGGCATTGCTCACATTTTTCAAGGAAAAATCACATATTTGGAGGCATGATGACTTTGTTTGAGTAGCGCTCTACAGGTTAGGAGGGAATCCAAGATAGAACCCTTGTTGGCATTCTTACATAGGACATCCCTATTTTTTGGCTTTTATTATAGGTAAAACAATAAAATAATTGGAAACCCTCAGAATAAGGAACACTAAAGACATTGTTAATGGCACTTGGCACAAGAAGCAGAACAGTCCGCTAGATCAACCCCTTTTCAAAGCATAGCCACTCTTTGAGAGAGGTACCCAACTTGGAGGAATGACATGTCGCATGTTTGACTTGATCAAAGCATCTAAATCAATGAAATTGACCCATTGAAGTGAAGTGCCCTACTATTGTGGGTTTGTAAGGCATGGTTGTATTATTTTTTTCCAAAAGTTAGTTGCAAGGAGAGCCTATACAATAGGACTCGTCACTTTGCCATTCATGATTCATGGTGGAGAAAACTCTAGACTAGAGTGCTAGAACTTGAAGACATCTTTGGGGTAGTTCCAGAGCATTGTCATGAAAATTTTTAGGGTTGCCTTATCGCATTGTAAGGCCAATTATATTGTTGTTTCATGTTTATTTCAAAATGGAAAAAGCTGAAAGTGTGATGTTTTGTCCACTTGAAGCCCTTTTTAATTTTATATATGAATATGTGCAATATGGGGCCCATTCTGGGCAAGCCTTCACGTCTTCAAATCCATATATACTTCAGAAGCTTCCAACATCCTTTTCTGAAACAACTGACCATAAGTTATGGGTTTTATGTTATTTTGGATTTTTCTAGATTTTCTCATCAGTTGTGTGTGTGTGATTAGGGGCAGCCTGGGAGGATGACAATCTTTTTGTAGGTTCCAGTTAGGAGTCTACATAATTGCATTGTTGTGATTTCTAATTTGAATATTGATACTGGGCTAATAAATAAATTGAAGTAAAATTTCTCTAAAGCATAGAACATTCCATTGTTGCCTAAAATTAACATCAAAATTGATGTGATCTTAGCTAGTGTTCCTCTCTCTGCTATGGACAGGAATTGAGGTACTGTTGCTACAGAAATTGCTACACCTCTACTGAAGGAGAACATATCAGCAGCAAGAGGTAAACTAACACCGTGTCTCTTAGAAAGCCAACCTATTAGGAAACAGACTTCCTTGGAACATTGACACTGACGCAACATGGAAAATTATTGGAATTGAAATCTATTTTTGCATATGAAAAAGAAGAAATGAGTATCTATTTAACCAAAGTCAGCATAGTAAATTCTTTACCTGGGATGATGGCTTCCTAATTTTTTCAAAGTTTCAAACCTCTATTGGCATATCTAAGTATAGGTTTGCAAGGTGGAGATAGAGATTTGGTGTCTATACCAACCTCTAAAGTTTTAAGGTAGTGCACCTTGCAACATGAGCAAGGAACCCTTTAGTAACCCTGCCCATTTTGCTCAGTCTCTTTGGTCTAAAGGTCACCTTTGAGACTGAATTGGCCATGCATTTTGGGAGCATTGTGAAAGTCACGATAGCTAAATCCTCCATGTCCCTCCCAAAATGAAAAGTTTTGTTGCTTGGATCTCATTGTCTCCAAGTATGAGAAGCCTCCCAAACCCAATCAATGAGATGATGTTTGGGAACCCATTATCACTGGTCTTAGGTCCATTGTTCAAGGTTGGGGGCCACCCCCAAATGACAAAGAAGATCCTCTACCCAATAGTAATGATTCCTACTATTTCACGACTTGACAACTTGAGTGGACCAGCTAGCCCCACTTTAATTTCAATATATTTCGTTTTAAAGTTTGTTCTATACATGTGGCATATCTGGCATTTGTTATTTTTTTGGCTTGTAAGTTATCTAGATATCTAGGCTTCAGGGTCTCTTAGCTCCCGAAAGATGCTTAATGCAGCCCACATTTTTTTATAAAGTGCCTTGTCCATATTTTGATTCGGTAGTAGTCAAAGGAAGCTTTAATAAAAAAACAACTAAATACACCTTTAAGCTTTGCAATTTCCCTAGATTCCATATTTCAAATTTCAAACAGCTAAACCAGAAACACTACTAGAAACATCAAAGGAGAAAATATTTCAGTGCTGAAGCCCAAGAAAAAAGGCAAAGGAACATATGATATTGTCATTAAATAAAATAGACAGAAAACCAAAAGGAAGGGCCAATATGACTACCCAAATTTTCCCCAAATACTAATGGCGTGACCCGAATAGCCCGTGAAAGATGATTGTATAGCTCTCCTCCTGGTCTCCACCATCTGTATGCCTTACTTTGAACAAAATATGAAGTAAGAACAAGGAAAATTAGTAAAAGACTAAAACCTAAGGTGTCAAAAAATACAAAGGTTGTGGCATAGTAAGGTATCATTATATACTAATAATAAACATTAGAAAAAAAGTAAAAAGCAATTTTGAAAATTAAATGAGATATCTCAAGGAAAAAAATTCAATAATTTAAATAAATGATTCTCACGTTCACCAACCTGACTAAAGAAAAACACAGGGACTAAGGGACAATCGGTTTCAATTGCCACATGGACAAATCCATGCCTCTATCTCAAATAAGGAACCTGTGAAAAGGTAGTAATTTTAAAGTAATTTCACCTATTCATATAGTATTTCCTTGAAGAACATGATACATTTGCATAGTGCCTAAGTGATATTTCTCTCTAAACCAGTGCTTCTAAGTTCCCACTAGCTCTCATGTTTCTCCCTATTGATCTATTGTCTATTTCACAAAGACAAAAGGGAGCATTTCTCGTTCAATAAAAACAGAACCTCAAAATAATTACCATAAAATGAAAATTTAGTATTTACACAGACTGTGGAGAAGAACTGACCTTTGTACCATACTCCATATAAAATATTTCTTGAACACCACCGGGAATAACAATGCAACTAAAGCCAGAGGTCGGATACTTAATAAATTTCTTCCGAGAAGCAGCCGCTAATCCCAACCAAGACCATATATGACGTAAGAGTGATGTGTAGAATATCTAACCAAATGAATCAAAAAGTCATGAGTCAAAGTATATCCAAAGTGTTCTACATGACAGTCTCATCCATCCCTCACAATTTCTAACAAAATTTCATTATGATTAAGAAAGTTACCAAAACATAATGCTGATAGTTTAACTTCATGTGATCTTGTTAGTATTAGTACTTATATCACTACTTGCAAGAGCCTTGATCCTAGGCAGGGGCATATGACCAGTATGATTGCATAGGGGTATAATATGAGTTGGTAAAACTGAATGTGGTTCTACAGCAAACACTGCAGACAAAATTCCATATTATTAAACAAAATATTTTCACCCACACAAAATATTGGGAAGACAAACTATAAAAAGACTCATATCAAACTCCTCTTCTTATTATCTTCCTCTTTCAAGCAAATGACTAGAAAGCTATGTTGCATGAAACTTCTAGGAACCCAACGTTTCGGGCCATAACCGTGCCCGAAACTTGATCAAAACTTGACCATCATGTAATCATGTATGAGAGTTAATACAAACTTGTTTTCCCTTATAAATTGTCATCTATGGGTCTTATTCCCCTTTTTATTGTGAGATAATGTTTTATTCACTTATTTATAACCTTTTTTATATATATCTAGACATATATGACGTTTCAGCTGATGTTTCAGTCGACGTTTCCATTTTTGGGGCGTGACATTTCTAAATGTACCCGTTTTGGAAACTCTGAAACTTTTCGGCATTTCGTGCAACTTAGCTAGATAGAAATAAAGACAAGATTGATTATTTGTCACATTTGTGCCTGTTATTCAGCATAACTGGATACTGTGCCTTGAAAATTGATACACTGTTCGAATTTATTTTTGTTGGAAATAATATTGAGAGGGGGGGTGAATCAATATTATCAGATCAATAATTTAATTTCCCAAATATATTTGTATATGCTACTTCAGCTAAGTGAACTAGCGTGTGTACGCGATTGTACTTAAAGCAACCAACGTATATGCAGAGAATTTTTTATTTACCCAATTTATCATGCAATGAACTTTAACCAATATATCAGAGATTTATTAGACAGTGCAGTAAAAGTATAATAAAGCATCACACATGAGCAACACACATGAACACCAAGATATAAGGTGGAAACCCAATGTGGGTGAAAACCACCTGCTGCTATCGTCTCTATCTTCTTTTAATAATAAGAAAATATGTTTACAATCTTGTACTAGTGCAAACTTATACCAGTACACATGCTTCTACCTACAGAAGGTTACAACCTTCTCTTGTTCTCCAGCTTCTACTAGAAGGGAGCTACAACCCCCTAACTCTTGTACTAGCCAATATGTTTACTAGTACATAGGCATCGACCTACAGAAGGGTACGACCTTCTTTCTTCCTCCAAGGACCACGTTTCATAAATTTTTAGACTGGATCCATCAACAACATCATAACTGCAATTCAATCATCAAATACATCTACATCAACCAATCACTAAGACTCAATCATCACTTTCTAAATCAACCACAACTGAATCAATCAATCACTTTGACAATGCATCATTAAATCACAATCAATCTAATCATTCAGAAAACTGTCACCAGAATATAGTAACCAGAACCCAGAACTCTGCAACAGCGAACAAAAACAACTGAAACATACTTTATAAGGCATACACTACTTCCATGTCTCGAACCTGCGTGTATACGTGCTTTTCTCAAAGCCAACCAGCATATACATCTGTAAATATTAATTCATAATTTTGCAACTATTCCAGACTTCAGTTATACACAGATCATAATATTTACAGAATAACACATGCGTCGGTATTCAGATCTAGACTATGCATGATGAAACCACATAATGATAATTCATTTCAAGCCTTAAGATCCCGACCCATCATTAGATCTTATCCTTCATCAACTGCCAAGGTTCATCCTTGGTTCAGATCAAGCACAACACCATAAGCCAATAACCTGCATACTAGATCTCACACTTCATCAGATATTCGACACTTGCACACCTGGCCTAATGATCTTCTCCTCCTTTTATAGTTTTAGGCCTTTCTCAATACCATGGACAAAAACCACTTAGGACCAATACCTTGGATTAAATACCTAGGGTCAATACCTCGAACTAGATACCTTGGACCAATACCATGGATCAAAATACCATGGACCAAATACCTCGGACCGAAAACTTAGTTTTCCATGGTATACGCGCTTTTCCTTCTATGAAAATGCATGTGTACGTCTACTCTACTTGTGGTCAGTGAACCTGCATGTATACGCAGCTTGGTTAAGGTGAACCTTCATATACCATTCTTTCTTCATTCTGTGTAGTCCAATATGTAATTCTTTGTTGTTAACCTATTGTACTGTGATCTTTCATCTGAGCGAGTTGCCATCAAGGACAACACCTGTATCATAATGCCAACAATCTTCCCCTTTGGACTTGATGGCAACAACAACACCAAGTCACTCTCCCCCTTTGACATCAAGGGCAAAGGGTCATGCTCCCCCTTTGACATACATTATGCTGGTCATGCTCCCCATGAGTACATGTTGAATTCTCTGATATGCTGAAGTGTGTTGATTGAGCTCCCATGATTGAGTCCATGCTCCCCCTGAGCACAAGAAAAGTCTGCAAAATGATTTTCTAAAAGAATAACATGACTCTATACATACATCACCGATGACCTTCCTATCACCAATGACTCATACATACATCCATCTCCCAACCAAGTGGGGATATACCAAATTTGACTCATCCACCCAACTAAGTGGGGATATACCAATTATTTATACATGACAAAAGCAAGAAACGTTACATCATCCATCCCATGTAAAGTTGGGATATAAATTACATTGTTTGTCCAAGAGGACCCATTCAAATGTATGAGAAGACATATCACACCCTGAACTTTTACATGAATTGAGCAGCCAATGGTATAAATATCTGAAGCAATAGCTGGACTCAGCAACCATAATGCCAACAATGCTGGATGTACATGAAGGCTAATGCTCCCCCTGAACCGGTGCTACCTTTGCATTGTTAATATGTCAAAGATCAAGGCATCTTTGTTAGTCAGATAAAATTAATGAACAGAGCATATCATCAATATCAGTCAGAGCACCCATATCAGAGCCTTCCCCACTGTTTTTCTTGCCTGAAAAACATATACGCTCCTTGACCAACAGAAACCCACGTGTGTACACGACTTCACTTTAGGAAACACACGTATAATCACCTTTCTCTGAAAAGTTTGATTTAACAGCAGGATGATGCAGGAACTACTCCCAGCTTTTTTCTGAGATATTCAAATGTCTCTCTGGGTAGTGGTTTAGTGAAGATATCAACAACCTATTCTTTGGAGGGATCATATTCTAATTTAACCTTTTGTTCAAGCACTTGTTCACGTAAAAAATGGTATTTGATGGGTATGTGCTTGGTCTTGGAGTGCATGACTGGATTCTTTGAAATACTGATGGAACGTGTATTATCACATATAATGGAGATGGGTGGAGTGCATGTGATCTGAATGTCTTGCAATGTTTGCATCATCCAAAGTAGTTGTGTGCAGCAAGATGCAGCAGCCACATATTCTGCTTCAGCTATAGATAACGCAATTGAACTTTGTTTCTTGCTGAACCAAGCCACTAACCTGGAACCCATATAGAATGCACCACCACTAGTTCTTTTTCTATCATCAACACTTCCTGCACAATCAACATCTGTATATGCATGAAGAGAGAGATCTGTATCTCTATGATACCATAAACCAAAGTTCTATGTTCCTTGAAGATATTTGAAAATCATTTTGACCACCTGAAGGTGTGATTCCTTTGGATTTGCTTGGAATCTTCCAACTATTCCTACTGCATGCATGATGTCAGGTCTGGTACCTGTTCGATAAAATAGACTACCAATCATGGATCTGTAAGTTGGTTGATGTACTGCTGCTGATTCATCATTTGAGCTGAGACTGCATCCTGTTACCATTGGCGTACATACCGGTTTAGAATCTTCCATGCTATACTTTTTCAAGATCTGTTTGAGATATTTGGTTTGTGAAAGAAAAATACCATCTTTATTTTCTTGAACTTGTAGACCAAGAAAATAGCTAAGTTCACCAAGCAAGGACATTTCAAATTCTTGTTGCATTACTGTAGCAAAATTCTAACTCATGGATTCTTCATTGCTACCAAAAATGATATCATCAACATAAACAACAATTATTAGCAATTTATCAGTGTCAATCTTTGTATATAGATTGCTATCTGCTGACCTTTTTGAAGAACCCTGTTGGTGTAGATATTTGTCAAGGTGGTAATACTAGGCCCTTGGAGCTTGTTTTAGACCAAGAGAGCCTTTCTGAGTCTACATATAAGTTTTGCATCATTTCCAAGAAGAATCATTCTGGTTGTTCAATATAGACTTCTTCTTCTAAATCTCCATTAAGGAAAGCAGATTTTACATACATTTGGTATACTTTGAATTTATGAAAGCTAGAAAGAGCAAGAAACATCCTTATGGCTTCAAGTCTAGCAACAGGTGCAAAAGTTTCTTCAAAATCTATACCTTCTTGTTGATCATACCCTTTACAAACAAGTCTAGCCTTGTTTCTAATAACTTCTCCATTTTCATTCAGCTTCTTTTCGAATATCCATTTAGTTCCTATGATAATTTTATCATGAGGTCTAGGAACTAATTCCCAAGTATTATTCTTTTCAATTTTCTCAAGTTCTTCATTCATGGCCTTGACCCAACATTCATCTTTGCATGCTTCTTTTACATTTTGAGGTTTGGTGGAGGATAGTAATGCTAGATAGCTTGATATTTCTATAATAGTTCTTATTGTTTATACACCTGCCTCTTTTCCCCCTAAAATTTGAGTTTCTGGATGACTTTTCTGAACATACCTGGACAGAGTCTTTCTTCTACCGTTATCTCTTCTTCTGGTGCTTCATTGGTTTCTTCTTCAGAATCATTGTGATTTTCTGTGGGAAAATAATCCCCATCTTCTTCATTGTCATAATCTTCGGTTTTTATCTGTTTTGGATTTTTGCGTGCTTCATCAACTACAACATCAATACTTTCAACAATTTTCCCAAGTCTTTTATTATAACATTTATATCCTTTACTTCGGGAAGAGTAACCAAGAAGAATACCTTCATCTGCTCTGGGCTCAAACTTACCAAGTTTTTCATCAGTCCTTTTGATATAACATTTGCTTCCAAAAACTTTAAAGTATTTTACCGTAGGAGTCTTACCATACCAAAGTTCATGTGGAGTTTGAGTGTTGTTTACCCAAACATTTGCTTGGTTGAGAATAGTTACAGCGGCAAATGCAGCTTCACCCCAGAAGGTTGCAGGAGTTCCAGATTCATCTAGCATAGCTTGAGCCATTTGTTGAACAGTTCTGTTCATTCTTTCTACCACTCCATTTTGCTGAGGAGTCCTTGCGGTGGAGAACTGCCTTTTTATTCCATGTTGTTCACAAAAGTCAAAGAATTCATCCGAGGTAAATTCCCCTCCTCGATCAGATCTGAGGCATTTGATTTTGTGATCTGATTCATTTTCAACCAAAGCTTTGAAGGCTTTGAACTTTTCAAATGCTTCATCTTTATGCTTTATAAGACCTATCCAACACATTCTGGAAAAATCATCAATGAACAAAATAAAGTATTCTTCTCCACGAGGTGACTTTTTCCTTGATGGTACACATAAATCAGTATGAACAAGTTCAAGAGGCTTACTAGATGACCCTTCTTTTTCAATGAAGTGAGATATGGTTTGCTTACCGAATTGACATGGTTTGCAAATTGTATTTTCAAGAATGCTGATATCTAGAAGATTACGAACAGCTTGGAATCTACATGCTTTTCTTATTTGAGAAAAGCTTAGATGTCCCAATCTTCTATGCCATAGCTAGCTTTCATCATTTTTGCTTAGATAGCAATGTTGTTGTCCTCCCTTGAGTATGTATAAGTTGCTTGGAGTTCTTGTACCTTTGATCATGGTTACTCCTATATCAAGCTCACGACAACACATCCATTTGATCGAAACACCACTTCATTTCCTTGATCACACGTTTGACTGACACTCAACAGGTTATGCTTTAGACCGTATACATACATAACCTTCCCAGCTTTAACCTTTTCTTTTAAGAAAACAGAGCCTTTACCTTTTATGGCAGCAGGAGTGTCATTTCCAAATGAGACATTCCTTTCCTTTTCTAAGGCATTATATGAGTGAAGTTTTTCTTCGTCACCTGTCATGTGTTTTGAGCATCCACTATCAATGTACCATTGATTTTCTTATCCTTCTGTATACAAGGCTATATCACATCTTTCTGTTTGAGGTTCTTTCCTTCTCCATATTTTTGGATTTAATGGAGTTTGCTCCTTTTGAGATGTTTACCGAAATTTTCTCCTGCATTCAGATTCTTCATGGCCAAAGTTGTTACAGATTGAGTATTCTATTTCATTTTCAAGAAGAGAAAAGTTATTATAGGAACTTTTCTTGATCCTTGTCACATTCCTTTGATTTCACGCTTCTCTAGTCATGATGGTTTTGTAAGCAACACATTGAGTAGCTTTATGTCCAAAATTATGACACGAGAAACATTGACCATTAAAGACGTTCCTGTGATTATCGAATCTATTGACCTGGTGATTGTAGTTGCTATTGATATTCATCTTTGAAGCAAATTGAGTATGATTTACCTGAGGTTGGTTGTGGCTTTTGTTCATCCTTGAAGCAAATTGAGCCTAATTTACCTAGTGATTTGCTTTATGCCTTTGTTGACGATTGTCATATTTTTTACTATTCTTTGCTGCATCAAGATAGCTTTTAGTGGAGGTTAACGACTTCTATGATTTAGATGCTTCTTTAGTATATCCAAGACCTGTCTTTATCAGAGGAGAACTCCACACTTTGATAATTTCATTTAATGTTTTTGATCCTTTAGCAAATCTAAGATTGAGAGATTTTCTTTTCTCAAGATCCTTTCTTAGACCCGCAATTTCACATTCTAGTTTTTCATTGTGCTTTTCTCTTTCAGCAAGTTGGTATGTCAAGGTATCTATAATCATATTATTTTCTTCTAAATAGGTTTTGAGTTTAGAGATTTCTTCATGAAGGTCATCTTCTTCTAAACCATCCCAAAAATTATCATTGTCATAAGCCAATAGAAGTCTATAGTCATTACTATTTTCATCTTCATCACTATTTGATAAACCATCACTATCTTCATGAGTATAGTAACTCTTTTTACTTACACTTTGTTTTCTATTCCATTTTGTAGATTCCTTCCCCTTTATCATATTTATCTTTATGAGGACATTTGGCAGCATAATGAACAACTCTACCACGGGCAAAACATTTGAAGGGTAGTTTACCTCTAAACCTTCTGGACCCCGTTGAAGCTTCTTGACAAAGTTTATTTCATCTTCTTCTTCTGAAATATGTCCTAATTCATTGAGTTCTTCCTTTCCTTTTATTGAAGCTTTAAATGCGACTTCTCTCATATCTGATGGGCCTCCTTTTCTCATCTCAAAGGCAGTTAAGATTCCATGAAGCTGTGTCATAGTGATAGTTTGTAGATCCTGTTTTTCTTCTATGGAAGATACTTTTGATTCAAATTTAGCAGACAAGGATCTTAAAACTTTCTCAACTAAGGTAACTTCATTTATCTCTTCACCCAGATTCTTCATATAATTAACAACCTCATCTATACGTAAGAAGTAACTAGATATACAATGGTTCCATATTTTGTGAAAGAAATAGACAGTTAAAAAATCTAAGGAGGGTATGCCTTGAAAGAATAATCAAAAGGCAAGAAAATGAATTGGTCAGAAAAAATAATTGAAATGAACCCCAAAGAAAGACCAGGAAAGTGGCCAACCAAAATGCCACTGCTATCTTGATGGATGGCCCAACAGTTCAAGCTGGGCCATGCCATGTTTTAAATTGCCTGTTCTAGACTAGAGAATGAATACCTGTTCAAACAGTTCAAGCTTGGCAAATGAGTAGCTGGATAGAGAAAGGAAGGAGCCCAATTGCTTAATCTGGGCCCTTGGAAGACATAAGGGTAGATTTAGATAGGAGGGCAGCAAAAAGAAAAGAGGATTATCAGGGTTTGCAAGGCTAAGTGCACCCATCCAAAAGAAGGAAAAATGTTAGGTCTATTAGGCAGGGTAGGCAGTTGGAGGTTGCAGAAGCAAGGTCTGATCACATGATATGTTGAAAATCATATCTTATCTCACCAATAAGAGAAGGGCAAGAACAATGGTCCATATGGAAAACTATCAAACCATCTCTAACTTCCCTCATTCCCTTCAAAAGTTTTCTTACTAACATCCCCTTGAGTGACCTTCTTCTTCAAAAAGAAGCCACATTTCTTGTGTAAAGCCCTCACTTCATACTTCATCTATCTCTAGTTTCCCACTTCACCTCACATACCCATATTAACTTCTAACCTTATTATATAGCTCCCTAGTACGTCCCCATCCCTATTTTCAACAAAAAACCATGTAAAATTCCCAAAAAAACATATTAAATATCCCCCCCTTTTTAGCATTATAGCTAGGTAACATGGTTATGGGAGACATTAGTCCATCTGGGACTATAGTCAACCCTTATGCGTCCTTACCCCGGAATTAGTCTAACCCCTGGTTAAGATTAATAGCCTATACCTAAACCCCCATTCCCCTAAACCCTTGAAAGTCACCCCGCAGTCTAAGCCCAATCTTAAATGTTTAAATACTTTTTATTAGACATTGTGGCGCCATGACCTGCATTAATTCGAACCCAAAAACCCACCCGAACTAAAGTTTTAAACCCGTGCCACAAAATATTATTTAAATAATGGGCGGGTCCCGCTCCGAAACCTGCACGCCGCGTCGGAGGCCCCGCCAGCCGTTGATCTCCCACCGCGCCCGATCCAACGGTGGGCGGGTGTTTTGAGCCGCCAACATGCCGGGCTTTAACGTCCGGGGGATGGGCGGTTTTGCCACCGTACCCCCGCCACGTGTCGACAGCCCGGGGTGTTCGGAGGCCTCCCCCCCGAAACCGCTTCTCCCCAAAGGCGGTGCGGGGAAACCGGAAACCGCCGTCCGCAAACCGGCCACCCCCCATTACGTCAGCGCTCTCGTCACTATGACGTCATGCCCTGGCCCCCGCCACTATCCCACGTCGCCCGCCACGCTGTCTTTGCGCTCCCCACATTGTGCCACCATGTCCCGCCACGCTGTCATCCCAATCAGCATCCACGTCACCCGTCCGTATCTGCGGCCCGCTGATGACGTCATCGTGGGAAAGCGCCAGAAGCGCGTATGCGCCAAATTTATCATTAAAAAGGCCGTAAGTGACTGTTTTCGGTCATTTTCATTATACAATTGCGGCTGCGCTGTTCTGCTGGTCACTTCCAACTGCCTCCAGATTTCAAAATTCACTACTTTGGACGCTGCCACCCACAAATTCGACGACAGTATTCGCCCTCCAATCAACTCGACCACCCTCGCCGTTAGCTAATCCAGGTATTTTCCAAATTCAACCTGTTTTCCCGTGTTCTTCCCGTTCTCTGCAAATTTTTCCACTAAAGTGCCTACAAAACTCCTTAATTTAATGGTGTTGTCCTATAAATGTTGGCCTAAATAATCTAAGGCACCCCCTGTTTAAGATAGCCGAGCACTATACATAATTTCACTGTCACAGAATCGTTTTCGGGCTTGAATTTTCGATATACTCTCACACCTGCCCGACATTGTTCCCTTTTGCCGTGTTTCGATTCAAGCTCTCAGTATATTAAGCTGCAATCCTTTTCTCCTCTGCATTTACCCTCACTGTCTCTAAATTCTGAGAGTTCACCAGAAGAAACCAAAGCTCAAATCAAACTCTTCAAGTTGTTCTTTTCAAAAAGCAACTTTGGCTCCAGCTACACTCATTCTGCCACTCCTCTTCAAATCCTCATAAGCTATCATCTTCAGCCTGTTATACTCAAAAACTTCATTCTAAAGATAACACCTGAAAGTTCTACAATGGCTACACCATCAGCTCTTAGTGTCACTCCTATGAATCCACCAAACAAGGAACTTGAAGCCATGCCTCTTGCTGATAGAGATTACCTTATCCAAGATCTTGTTGGTGATAGAAACCACTTACAGACCTTCTGCCAGTTGAGAAATAGCTATCTAAGCAACAATGACACATATGGTATATGGGAGTCCAATCTGCCTTATTATTTCCTCCCATCTGTCAATATCTTTCCAGAGCTCATCCGCTTATGTGCTAAGAACTATGATCCAACTCAGAGAACTGTTAAGTCTCCATCTGGGAGCATACGTTTTCACATTAATCCTGAATCCATCAACCAAATGCTCAATTTCAAGCAGACTCAGCTGTTGTTTCCCTTCTCCATGAACTATTTGCTGGATGCATGCACTAAACTCTCCAGTGCTGACATTGAAAAGATCAACAAGACATTCATGAGGGCAGACCGCCAGCCTACAGGGCCACCTCCTTTCTTATATGTCCATTTCAATGAGGTAGGCAAGCTCCTAGTTGATATGATCTCTTATGTGCTGGGCTTCAAAACCAGTGAGCACATTGATGAAATAGTGTTGGTATTATTAGCTGCATATAGTCCAGGCTAGCTCCCTGCTTACAAGTATAACTTTGCCAAGTTTATAGCCAATAAAATACATGACCAGCTATTGAAAGTGGATAGGGAGGGAGTATTTAAATATTCATCATATATCTACCACTTATTCATGTATTATCAGTCTGAAATCTTCCAATGCCCCATCAAGAAATTGGATTCTAGGGGTGAAAAGAGGTCTGTCATCTTCTAGTCATCAGTTTTCCACAAAGTTCAAGACTCTCCATATTCTTACTGTGAGTTTGTTGACCAATTTTTTTACCCAGTCTCTTGCCTCTTAATGAGATCCCCTCCTCCTAGACTTTCATTTGAGATTCAGAAGACCTTGCAGCTGTCCAAGAGCTATAAAATAGGTGATTGGTACCTATATCAAAACCATACGGTCATCAAAATCTATGGATGTGAGCTCTGTCCTTACAGGCTCCCAAGGTATGTACCGATGAGATTTTTCGCCTTGGAATACTATAGGCAACTCATTAGTTCTGACCTCACCCACTTTCATAGTGCCAAAAAGAAAGCCCACCTCAAATTTAAAGACCATTTGGGCCCCTTCATCATGAACAAGAAAGAAGGTTGGCAAGATGCTGATCAAATTCTCAGGGATAAATATAAACTAAAGAGGAGCTTCTGGTGGGTCCCTGATGACCCAGAAGGCTTCATCAGTGCTAGAAGATTCAAATACAAGCTGCTAGGTTATGACCACTGTAAATATCCACAAATTGAGCAGTATGCCAACCAAGATGAATGGTTGCAAGGTACATTAGTTGAGGAATTAACTCAAGAGGAAATAATGGAGAAAAATGTCAAGGATTTAGAAAAAACTCTTGACTTGGATTCTGTGCAGCAGGTAACATTCAAGCTGCCACATCAAATTGGAGAAGGTACATCCACTGCTGCAACCGCACCAGCCACCAAGGGCCCATCCACATCAGCAACAGGTACAGAAAAGGGCAAGGGGATAATGGGTGCAGAAAAAGAAGTGGTCACAGAGCAGCCTGCCTCTTCAATTGGGCAGCAGCAAGAACAGACTCCTCCACAACAAACAGAGGCACCAACAGTGCCTGCCTTGCAGACTCCTGCACATGAGGAAAGAGGCAGAAAACGAGACCGAGAGGAGTCCACACCTACTAGTGGATCCACTCAGCAACCTGAAGCCAAAAGACAAAAGGTTGATTCTCCAGTTGTAGAAGAAATCAGTGAAGAAATCCTTGGAAGCCAAAGGAAAGATAAAGAAGATAGTTAACAAACAGCCACAAGCTCTTTTCAACAAGAGCAGGAAAGACAGCATGGCATGGGGGTGTCCTCCTCCACTCAGCAAAGCAAGAAGCCATCTAGCACCAAGGCCACCTTCGAAGAAATTAAGGCACAAAATGAGCTGCTAAGACTGCAGTTGTATGACCAATTTCTCAAAGGCAACACCAGCCAAACAAGAAAGGCTGATGGCAGCATATGACATCAAAGAGGAAAAGATGATCCTCCGCCATTTTAAACCCAAAGTACAGCAGCCTCACTCAGCTGCAGATTATGTCAGAACAAAGTTGGAGGTCATGGCAAAAGACGTTCACCCCATGGATCAGATAGAACTGCATTAGGAAACAGGGGAAATGTTCTATGCCACATTGGTAGACAAGGCCAAAATGGCCCATGAATTAAAGGAATCTCTGAAGAACACTAACACTCAGCTTGATTTAGAAAGAATGTCCTCCACAGCTAAAGACAACAGAATCAAAACATTGCAGGACATTATTGTGGACTTAGGATATGATCCTAAGGATCCTAAGGGTGTGAGGGCCCTTATGAAGAAGAAAGATGATGATATTGTTGCATTGAAAAAAAGATTGAGATTGCTTCCTACTGAGCACCCTCAAACAGGAGAATTGCAGAAAGAGAAAGAAGTTGAGGATCAATTGGATTTGATGATGAAACTGAACCAAAGAGTAATTGATCTGGAAGGGGAGTTGGAGAGAGCACTACAAGACAAACAGGGAGAATCAACCTCCCAGCCTCCTCAAACTGCCCCAACTACTGCAGCAACTACAGAAGCAGTAGCGACCCCTCCAACGGCTACAACAACTACAGGTGTTGCAGAAGCAACAACAACAGCTCCTGAGGCTAGCATAAGCATGGATGATTTGACCAAAGCTGTCAAAGAGCTGGAGCTTCAGGCAACAGAGAAAAAACAAGCCAAAGAAAAATTGGCTGAGCTGGAAACAAAATATGACAAATCCAAAATGACAGTAGCAGAGCATACCAGAGAGATTAAGGCCCTAAAGGACAAAATAAATGCCTTGGAAAAAGAACTAAATTTAGAGAAGACTCTGGCTGAGATAAAGAAGATTTTGTGGACCCGGATTGACCACTCTATTACCAAACAGTGGAAGTCAATCAAAACAGTGCATGAGTAGATGGAGTTAATAGGCCAAGCACAAGTTGAAAGCCAGAAGGCCAGAGTAGCACTAGGGAATATGCCCGAGTAGGCCAGCAGGATGATACATTTCCTCAACACTCACACCAAGGAGGAATTTGCAGCCCTAGACATCAGCAGCAGAACAGATACTGTTCTAACGGCTAAAAGAGTGTTGACCCTCAGAAATTTTGTGCAAACTTTGGAGAGAAAATGTCAGGAAATGCAGGCTGAGGTAGATGACTACAAGCTTAGAATGGGTGCATTACAAGACAAAGGATTGCCCAGCCTATTGACCGGCGCAGGAAGACTGCTCACCCGTGAGCAATATGCTACTAGGATGACCAATTTCATTGCAAATCAGATCACAACATCCACCAGCACTTCTGAAGAAGCAGGACCTCCATCAGGGCAGAGCCTCTATAACAAGCTAGAAAATTTATTCTACATTGAGCATGAAATTAATCACCTGTTTGAGGTCCCAACAAATTTTTACAGGTACACAGAGGCAGATGAAACTCTAATAAAAATACGAAGACACCAACTGCCTAAGGAAGATTGGTGGCAAGCCATGCTGCAAATTTTGCCCCAATAATCTCAGTTCGGTCTCTTCTAATCAGCCTCAGGTCAACAAAAGTTAATAAAGCATGAAGACAGCAGGCAGAGCGGGTGAGAATAATGACTCAGCCAAGTACTGGGACAGTAAGCCAAAGAAAGGAAACGCGCAAATTTTGGACAGCACGGCTCCAGCCGACTCAATGGGTCACAAAAGTCAAAACTTTCTGACAAAGATGGACAGCTAATGCACTAAATAGTTATTACAGCATTTACTCTCTCAGCTGTAATTCCTCAGGGGTTGGCATAGAATTTATGAGCCATTAACTCATCAGCTAGATATTTTGTATCTAAATTTTGTATATATACCTCCCCATACAAGGTATTTGGGGTTGGTGATTTTCTCTCTGAGACACTATTTTGTATATTTTCATACTATCTAATACAAATGGCTAGAAATGTTCATGATCTCTGCACTGTTTGATGTCGAAGTGATGATCTGCGTTCTGCTATAGAATTCCTGTGTTGTCTAATGGAACAATAAGTTATCCTAAACTATGTTTTGTCTTTCTATGTTTACTTAACTCAAATATATGTGTCATTATCTTAGCAATAGAGAAAAAGAATAGTACAGGAATTGTTTAAATACACCCTATGCTCAATCTCTGTTGTTAAAAATGTTTTCTTCAGAACTAATCATAAACATGAATTCTTAACTGCTCATGTTTGTATTTGTTCCATCATTATGAATGTTGTTCAGGAATTCTTAAATGCTCCTAAGTAATGTTCCCACTATTCCCCCTATCAGTTCACTGAAAGATCCTTAGTTGCCTTTCACTCCCTGATTTCATCCCATCATATTACAGATTTAAAAAATTGTTCCATAGATGCTTCTCTGGCTCTGTAACATAACCTTTTCCTCAAAAAGACATTTCCAGCAGTTCACCACCATCGACTCCATGCCCAATGGTCTAGATTATTCTGCAAAAACATACCTGTTCTGACTGAAATCATCATCCCAACAAATTCAAAACAAAATCCTATGCACCATAACTAGCCTAAAATTACACCAAACAAAGATAAATCAGAAAGAGAGAGCCCTCTCTGGTTGCAGGTAGGCTAGGACCTGTGGCCAAAAGATTGGTCAGTGGTTACCTCGGCCTTATTCCCTTCGGAGTCAAAGGGATCAACCTGAGTGATAACATTATTGGCGACTCCGCTGGGAACAGAATGAATTTCTCAACTCTTATCTACGTTTTAGAACTACAGATGAAGCCTGAATGTCAGCCAGGAAGCCTTTGAAACTGTTCTTGCTTTGCATTTACAGGAGTAGATAAAAGCTGCTTCAGTCAAACTTCATGCTAGTTTTAGACTCTAGATAGTTGTTCCAAAATTTGAGCAGTCCCTTGTTAGTTCTAAAAACATTCCCAAAAATACCAAAAACAAATTCGGAAGCTGGCTCCTAAAAAGAAAACTAGGTATACTAGGTCAAATCCTGACCCAGATCCCCCAGCTGTTTTTGACAATCCCAATTTAATCCCGAAGATTCTTAGGAAGCAAGAGGAACAAGAAGAGCTTGCTGATTCTAGCCCTGAGGCAGTTCAGCAAAGTTATATCCCAACCCCTGCTAAACCATCAGTTCGTCCTCACGTAACCCCGTCTTCTCCTTCTTCCTCATCCACCTCTCAAAACACATTCTTCACACCTTCATCCACAGTACAAACTGCCATTGTTGTCCCTGTTGTTCCAGTTGTTCCCTTCCTACCTGTTGTCCCATTGATCCCTGTAAATATGGCAAATTGTTATGCTCCTCTACAGCTACCTGGTAATCCTGGGGCTATGCCTCAGGACTACCAAAGCAAGATCACTTATTTTGATGGTACCGGCACATATACTGCCTTGCAACATACGAAGAAAATGCAAGACAACATTGAAAATTATGAAATAGACGATGATGATGTGAGAATGAAAATTTTTGTCCAAAGTTTAACAGGTGAAGTAAGAACTTGGTTCAGAGCACTCGCTGCAAACTCCATAGCAAATTCGGGTGCTCTTTATCAATCCTTCCTAAACAGATGGGAAAAGAAAAAAGACCCACTACATATTTTATCTGAATATGACACCATAAGGAGAGGCCAACAAGAAACTGTCTTAGACTATTGTGCCAGATTCAACAATGTTTATAATGCCATCCGTCAAAACCTTAGACCTCCACCTGATTTGGCCTTAATCAAATTACCTGATGGATTTGATGCTGATATGGCATATCAACTAAGGGAAAGAGCCCTTGCAACCTTGGCAGATATGCAAAACATAGCTGTCAGTGTGGAGGCAAACCTTATTGCTAAAAGGAATAGAGAAAGAGCTGAGAGAAGAACCACTTTTAAGGAAGAACCCTCATCATTTGAGCAAAAGCTAGATGCAATCATCAAGGGCATGAACAGACTTGGGGACAGGGTAGAAACCATAGAAAGAAAATAATTATGGGAAGGTCAACCAAGTACTGCTAGAAACCCAAATTTTAGAAAGAATCAAAATCCAAATGTTGGAAGGACTGATCCTGACCAGCACATTAGACCCCCTTTTCAAGAAAATTATGCCGAGGCCTCAACATCTAGTGAACCTACCGAGGATCCTCACATCAACCTAATGGGTCTGGACAGCGAAAATAAGGTCTTTCTAACACAAGAAGATCAAGAGGCCTATAATTGTAATCAATTTCAAACCAAATCAGGAGAGTCTTTTGACTTTAGGGAAGGCTATGATGCAGCAGTGTATGAGGTACATAAACAGTATAAACTAAGGAGTAGAACCATAGAAGTGCCTAAAACTTTCAAACCAAAAGACAGTAAGCAGCCAAAAAAGATAAAGGATAAAACTATTCTTCCAGAATCCTTTGATACAACAGACCCGCATCCCACAGAAGTCACTGTGGAGGATATATCAGATGAACAGCCCTCTGGAAACCAGCCATCCCCATCCCATCCTTCAAAAGTAAGTTCAAACAGCATCCCTAAAAATAAATCTGGTACAAAAATCATTCAAATCATACCAATCATGAAGAAAGGATTACTGAAAATCTGGCTGAAAAGGAAAAATCTGCTGCAGTTAATGCCAAGACTCAAATGGAAAAGCCCTTTAACTTAGAAACAGAAATAAGTAAGCTAAAGATAGCTATTCCTCTTTCTGAATTGGCCAAACATCAAGTGTACAGACAACAGATTAATAGGTCACTCCAAATATCAGACAATAAGGATGTTGTGAATGTTCTAGATGATCAACCTGAGTTACTGTTTGGTCCTGAGGTTAACGGAAAGACAGCCAATGGAGGGGTTCCACCCTTCTACGTCATTTTAAACATTCATGACAAGGTATTACACAACGCGATGTTTGATTCCGGGGCTTCACATAACTTAATGCCCAAATCTGTAATGGAAAAACTAGACCTAGATATCACAAGACCTTACAAAGATCTATTCTCATTTGATTCAATCCAAGTTAGGTGCTTAGGCTTAATCAAAGATCTGTGTGTCTCCCTGGTCCAATACCCAACCAAAAAAATTTTGATGGATGTGGTGGTAGCTAACATTCCACCTAAGTACGGTATGCTCTTGTCCAGATCTTGGGGGGCCAAACTCCAAGGATCTTTGCAATTAGACATGTCCTACGCCACCATTTCAGTCTTTGGACAGCCAAAGAGATTATACCGTGAAACATTAATGAAATATGTGGTGAGCAGTCAAGAGAAGCCCCAAAACTTCCCTATCTATTCAATACATTCCGACATGGATTCATTTATTCTGTATAATGCTGACATGTGCAGCAAGGCTTATTCTAAACTATTAGTGGCAGCACAGACAGAGGGATTGAATGAACAATTTTCCTCTCAAGACCAAAAGACTTTTGATATAATTGATATAACAAAGGAGGATGATGCATCAAATGACTTACAAAAAACCAATCTACCCATGATCCAACTTTCTAAGAGTCTCAATCCAAACCTTGACCATGAAACCTTATGGTATTTAGAATTTGATGGCTCTGTAAACAAGTTAGGAGCTGGGGCAGGAGTCTGGATTCACAATATGCAGAATGACCAAGCTGAAGGTCATGCATATAGGTTAAACTTTCGATGCACAAACAATATGGCTGAGTACGAAGCCCTTTTGTTAGGTCTCAAACTCATAAAAAATTTAGGTGCAACCAAAGTTTCAATCTTAGGTGATTCAGATCTGATCATACAACAGATGAAAGGAAACTTTATCACAAATGATCTAAGGTTAAGAGCTTATAAGGGAGCAGCTATCCAAGTACTTGATACCTTCTCAGAATCTCAGCTAACTAAAATTTCCAGAAATCTCAATTTACATGCTCATAGCTTGGCAACCTTTGCCAGCACTTGCAAGCTACCTTTCAAACCCAATCACACTTTCACTGCTGAAATCAAACATAGGCCTGCAGTCCCGGATAACATCAAGAATTGGCAAGTCTTTGAGAGTGACACACAGATAAATAACTTCCTTACTCTAAAAGAAGAATTTTCCGGCATTAACATTGATACTAGCACTATGGATGATCAACAACAGGCATACACAATCAAGCAGAATATATCAGCTGAAACAGCAAATCTGGTTTTGCACCCTACTACCTTTAATAACGAAAATGTACAGGAGCTGAAGCAAACAAATTTAGATGAAATAGCTGAGACAGAAGCCGAAGTAATTGATCTAAAAGACAATTTTCTGCCCATAGGTTTAACCCCTTTGGAGGATTTGTTTGATTCAAATGATATCTCAAGAAAACCAAAAATGCAACTGTTGAATGCTGAAATTGAAGACTGTAACATTGGAACCACAGAAAATCCCAAAATCATAAAATTATCTAAGGCATTACCAGATGATCAAAAGTTGAAATACATTGAATTGTTCAAAGAGTTTCAAGATATCTTTGCCTGGAGTTATGAGGACCTTAAGTCCTATGATACCTCAGTCATCCAACACACCATACCTTTAAAAGAAAACCAAAAACCTTTTAAACAAAAGCTTAGAAGAGTGAACCCTGTGCTCCTTCCCCTCATTGAAAAAGAAGTGAAATGTATGTATGAAGCAGGGATCATTGCTCCAATCAGGTTCTCAGAGTGGATTTCAAACCTAGTACCTACTAGGAAAAAAACGGGAGAGATTAGACTGTGTGTTGACCTAAGGAATTTGAATAAGGTCTCTCTCAAAGACCATTACCCCTTACCAAAAATGGATCATATCCTACAAAGGGTAGTGGGAGCCTCTAGGATCTCATTATTAGATGGATTCTCTGGATTCAATCAGATTTTAGTACACCCGGATGATCAAGACAAAACTGCCTTCACAACACCTTGGGGAACTTTCAAATATGTCAAAATGCCTTTTGGGCTTAAAAATGCAGGGGCCACATTCCAAAGGGCAATGGATATAGCCTTTGCCAAAGAAATCCATGATTTCCTAGTCGTCTATCTTGATGATCTCACTGCCTTTTCAAAATCAGACCAAGAACACTTAGAGCATTTGAGGCAGGTTTTCTTAATTTGTAGAAAATATGGCATATCTTTGAATCCAAAGAAATCACTGTTTGGCCTAGAGGAAGGTAAACTCCTAGGACATATAATCTCAAAAGATGGTATTAGGATCAATCCAGACAGAATTCAAGCTATCCTTCAGGTCCCTCATCCAAGAAACATCAAAGAATTGCAAGGCTTTTTAGGTAAGATTAACTTCTTGAGAAGATTCATTCCTAATTTGGCCGAGCTCATAAGACTGTTAAATAATATGTTGAAGAAGGATTCCAAGGTCAAATGGACCATGGAAGCTAAACAAGCCTTTGAGGACATCAAAAGGGCATTGACAAACACACCAGTCCTAACAAGTCCTAGGTTTGATAGAGACTTCATCATTTTTTCCTTTGCATCTGAGCATACAATTGCTGCAGTCCTGTTACAAAAAGATGACCAAGGCTGTGAAAAACCAATTGCATTTTTCAGCAGAGCCCTTAGAGATGCTCCCTTAAAATATCAGATTATGGAAAAGCAAGCCTATGCATTGGTAAAGGCCATCAAATACTTTAGAATCTATATTTTGTACTCTCATATAATTGCCTATGTCCCAAATGCAGTGGTTAAGGACATTTTAACCCAAGAAGGAATTGAAGGCAAAAGGGGCAAATGGATTGCCAATATCTTACAATATGACATTGAAATAAAGCTTACCAAACTCATAAAAGGACAAGGTCTAGCCAAGCTAATGACTGAAACCAATTTCCAAGCCCTTGACATTAATGAACTGGACAACGAACAGGAGATGGCGACTCCACAGATCAACCAAGCCTTTTTGCAATCTCCCTGGTATGCTGATATATGTTTTGTATTGTTAAACCTGCAAGCTCCTCCAGGGTTGTCCAGAACTAAGAAAAGGTTCTTGAAAATGAAAGCATCAAAGTTTTGTATCATAGATAATGTTTTGTTTTGGAGAAATCATGAAGGAATCTTACTTAATTGCTTAACATTCGATGAAACTGACAATGTCCTCAAGGAATTTCATGCAGGTGACTATGGAGGACACCTATACTGGAAATCCACAGCTGACAAAATCCTAAGGGTTGGATTTTATTGGCCTTCCTTGTTTACTGATGTGAGAAAATTTGTAATGTCTTGTCACAAATGCCAAATTTTTGAAGGCAAAAGAAAGCTATTGCCTTTACCACTCAAACCTATCTCAACTGAGAGACCATTCCAGCAATGGGGTTTAGACTTCATTGGTGAAATCCACCCTTCATCCTCTGGTCAGCATAGGTGGATTTTGACTGCTACAGACTATTTTACCAAATGGATAGAAGCCATCCCTTGTAGGCAAGCCAATGACTCCATCATTATACAATTCCTAGAAACCAACATCTTGTCCAGGTTTGGCTGTCCAGATAAAATTATTACAGACAATGCTACTGCTTTCAAGTCCAAAAAAATGATCAACTTTTGCCATAAATATCACATGACCTTGGGTCATTCCACAGCTTATTATCCTCAAGGCAATGGCCTAGCTGAGTCTTCCAATAAAAGCCTCATCAACATCATCAAGAAGGTTTTGGAGGAAAACAAAAAGAATTGGCATAAGAAGCTGGTAAATGCACTATGGGCAGACAGGTTGACCACCAAGAGATCCATTGGCACAAGCCCATATGAACTAGTTTATGGAATGGAAGCAAGATTTCCTTCATCTTTGGGGATCCCTGTAATCAAGTTGCTGCAGGAGATACAAGCTGAGCCAAATGACATTCAAAGAAGGATCAATCAGACAATTCACCTACAGCAAACAAGAGAGGAAGTCTATCAGAGAACCCAAGTACTGCAAGATAAGCTCAAGAGAATATTTGACAAAAGAACCAAAGCTGAAGACTTCTTCATAGGAAGTAAAGTGTTGAGATGGGATTCCAGGAGAGAGGATAAAGGAAAACATGGCAAGTTTGACTTCTTGTGGAAGGGACCCTATGTCATTTATGCTGTACAGGGTAATAACACCTATTTTCTGAAAAGTTTGGATGGCTCAAACACTGAGGAAGGCCCAGTCAATGGGAGGATGCTCAAACATTATTTTGACCCCCTTTGATGAAACACTGCACAGTTATATATTGTACATAAATATTTGTATTTTCAGTATTTTCATTTACAGCAGATAGATAAAGGACCAAGTGGAGCACACTTTGAGAAAGATCAGAGTAATGCACCATTTTTTTTGATATATGTTTTGACCCCATCATTGGAAAGCAAGAGAAAACACTTGGGAACTATCGAGGTGATGAGGGACACTCAGAGAAACAAGCAAAAACAAAGCTGTAATTTCACAGCAAATCAGCTTAGTGGGTATTTCATACAAGTTTCTAAAGATTCAGATGAATGGTCTTTAACAAAAGGAGAATTCAGGCTGCAGCAAGATTGGAAAAAATAAGGCGATCTGACCTGTTGTTCTTGACTTTTCATCTGGAAAATTCATCCCCAAGTGGAGCCACTGTTAGTCTCCTATACCAATAGGGTTTCATTTTTCATGATTGACAGTGGAAGTGCCAAAAATGTTCATCTTTGATGATACAAAGGTTCCATATTTTGTGAAAGAAACAGACAGTTAAAAAATGTAAAGAGGGTATGCCTTAAAAGAATAATCAAAAGGCAAGAAAATGAATTGGTCAGAAAAAATAATTGAAATGAACCCCAAAGAAAGACCGTGAAAGTGGCCAACCAAAATGCCACTGCTATCTTGATGGATGACCCAACAGTTCAAGCTGGGCCATGCCATGTTTTAAATTGCCTGTTCTAGACTAGAGAATGAATACCTGTTCAAACAGTTCAAGCTTGGCAGATGAGTAGCTGGATAGAGAAAGGAAGGAGCCCAATTGCTTAATCTGGGCCCTTGGAAGACATAAGGGTAGATTTAGATAGGAGGGCAGCAAAAAGAAAAGAGGATTATCAGGGTTTGCAAGGCTAAGTGCACCCATCCAAAAGAAGGAAAAATGTTAGGTCTATTAGGCAGGGTAGGCAGTTGGAGGTTGCAGAAGCAAGGTCTAATCACATGATATGTTGAAAATCATATCTTATCTCACCAATAAGAGAAGGGCAAGAACAATGGTCCATATGGCAAACTATCAAACCATCTCTAACTTCCCTCATTCCCTTCAAAAGGTTTCTTACTAACATCCCCTTGAGGACTTTAGGATCTGCCTAAACAGTCCTCCTTGCATTTCTCCCTTGAGAAAGTCATGACAAGTTGTGACCTTCTTCTTCAAAAAGAAGCCACATTTCTTGTGTAAAGCCCTCACTTCATACTTCATCTATCTCTGGTTTCCCACTTCACCTCACATACCCATATTAACTTCTAACCCTATTATATAGCTCCCTAGTACATCCCCATCCCTATTTTCTACAAAAAACCATGTAAAATTCCCAAAAAGCATATTAAATATCCCCCCCTTTTTAGCATTATAGCTAAGTAACATGGTTATGGGAGACATTAGTCCATCTGGGACTATAGTCAACCCTTCTGCGTCCTTACCCCGGAATTAGTCTAACCCCTAGTTAAGATTAATAGCCTATACCTAAAACCCCATTCCCCTAAACCCTTGAAAGTCACCCCGCAGTCTAAGCCCAATCTTAAATGTTTAAATACTTTTTATTAGACATTGTGGCACCATGACCTGCATTAATTCAAACCCCAAAACCCACCCGAACTAAAGTTTTAAACCCGTGCCACAAAATATTATTTAAATAATGGGCAGGTCCCGCTCCGAAACCTGCACGCCGCGTCGAAGGCCCCACCAACCGTTGATCTCCCACCGCGCCCGATCCAACAGTGGGCGGGTGTTTTGAGCCGCCAACATGCCGGGCTTTAACGTCTGGGGGATGGGCGGTTTTTCCGCCGTACCCCTGCCACGTGTCGGCAGCCCGGGGTGTTCGGAGGCCTCCCCCCGGAAACCGCTTCTCCCCAAAGGCAGTGCGGGGAAACCGGAAACCGTCGTCCGCAAACCGGCCACCCCCCATTACGTCAGTGCTCTCGTCACTATGACGTCATGCTCGGGCCCCCGCCACTATCCCACGTCGCCCGCCACGCTGTCTTTGCGCCCCCCACATTGTGCCACCGTGTCCCGCCACGCTGTCATCCCAGTCAGCATCCACGTCACCCGTCCGTACCCGGGGCCCGCTGATGACGTCATGCTGACGTCATCACGGGAAAGTGCCAAAAGCATGTATGCGCCAAATTTATCATTAAAAAGGCCGAAAGTGACCGTTTTCGGTCATTTTCATTATACAATTGCGGCTGCGTTGTTCTGCTGGTCACTTCCAACTGCCTCCAGATTTCAAAATTCACTACTTTGGATGCCGCCACCTGCAAATTCGATGACAGTCTTCGCCCTCCAATCAACTCGACCACCCTCGGCGTTAGCTAATCCAGGTATTTGCCAAATTCAACCTGTTTTCCCGTGTTCTTCCCATTCTCTACAAGTTTTTCCACTAAAGTGCCTACAAAAATCCTTAATTTAATGGTGTTGTCCTGTAAATGTTGGCCTAAATAATCTAAGGCACCCCATGTTTAAGATAGCCAAGCACTATACATAATTTCATTGTCACAGAATCATTTTCGGGCTTGAATTTTCGATATACTCTCACACCTGCCCGGCATTGTTCCCTTTTGTCGTGTTTCGATTCAAGCTCTCAGTATATTAAGCTGCAATCCTTTTCTCCTCTGCATTTACCCTCACTGTCTCTAAATTTTGAGAGTTCACCAGAAGAAACCAAAGCTCAAATCAAACTCTTCAAGTTGTTCTTTTCAAAAAGCAACTTTGGCTCCAGCTACACTCGTTATACTATTCCTCTTCAAATCCTCATAAGCTATCATCTTCAGCCTGTTATACTCAAAAACTTCATTCTAAAGATAACACCTGAAAGTTCTACAATGGCTACACCATCAGCTCTTAGTGTCACTCATATGAATCTACCAAACAAGGAGCTTGAAGCCATGCCTCTTGCTGATAGAGATTACCTTATCCAAGATTTTGTTGGTGACAGAAACCACTTACAGACCTTCTGCCAGTTGAGAAATAGCTATCTAAGCAACAATGACACATATGGTATATGGGAGTCCACTCTGCCTTATTATTTCCTCCCATCTGTCAATATCTTTCCAGAGCTCATCCACTTATGTGCTGAGAACTATGATCCAACTCAGAGAATTGTTAAGTCTCCATCTGGGAGCATACTTTTTCACATTAATCCTGAATCCATCAACCAAATGCTCAATTTCAAGTAGACTCAGTTGTTGTTTCCCTTCTCCATGAACTATTTGCTGGATGCAGGCGCCAAACTCTCCAGTGCTGACATTGAAAAGATCACCAAGACATTCATGAGGGCAGACCGCCAGCCTACAAGGCCACCTCCTTTCTTATATGTCCATTTCAATGAGGTAGGCAAGCTCCTAGTTGATATGATCTCTTATGTGCTGGGCTTCAAAACGAGTGAGCACATTGATGAAATAGTGTTGGTATTATTAGCTGCATATAGTCCAAGCCAGCCCCCTGCTTACAAGTATAACTTTGCCAAGTTTATAGCCAATAAAATACATGACCAGCTATTGAAAGTGGATAAGGAGGGAGTATTTAAATATTCATCATATATCTACCACTTATTCATGTATTATCAGTCTGAAATCTTCCAATGCCCCATCAAGAAATTGGATTCTAGGGGTGAAAAGAGGTCTATCATCTTCTGGTCATCCGTTTTCCACCAAGTTCAAGACTCTCCATATTCTTACTGTGAGTTTGTTGACCAATTTGTTTACCCAGTCTCTTGTGTCTTAATGAGATCCCCTCCTCCCAGACTGTCATTTGAGATTCAGAAGACCTTGCAGCTGTCCAAGAGCTATAAAATAGGTGATTGGTACCTATCTCAAAACCATACGGTCATCAGAATCTATGGATATGAGATCTGTCCTTACAGGCTCCCAAGGTATGTACCGATGAGATTGTTCACCTTGGAATACTATAGGCAACTCATTAGTTCTGACCTCACCCACTTTCATAGTGCCAAAAAGAAAGCCCACCTCAAATTTAAAGACCATCTGGGCCCCTTCATCGTGAACAAGAAAGAAGGTTGGCAAGATGCTGATCAAATTCTCAGGGATAAATATAAACTAAAGAGGAGCTTCTGGTGGGTCCCTTATTACCCAGAAGGCTTCATCAGTGCCAGAAGATTCAAATACAGGCTGCTAGGTTATGACCACTATAAATATCAACAAATTGAGCAGTATGCCAACCAAGATGAATGGTTGCAAGGTACATTAGTTGAGGAATTAACTCAAGAGGAAATAATGGAGAAAAATGTCAAGGATTTAGAAAAAACTCTTGACTTGGATTCTGTGCAGCAGGTAACATTCAATCTGCCACATCAAATTGGAGAAGGTACATCCACTGCTGCAACCACACCAGCCACCCAGGGGCCATCTACATCAGCAACAGGTACAGAAAAGGGCAAGGGGATAATGGGTGCAGAAAAAGAAGTGGTCACAGAGCAGCCTGCCTCTTCAATTGGGCAGCAGCAAGAACAGACTCCTCCACAACAAACAGAGGCACCAATAGTGCCTGCCTTGCAGACTCCTGCACATGAGGAAAGAGGCAAAAAACGAGACCGAGAGGAGTCCACACCTGCTAGTGGATCCACTCAGCAACCCGAAGCCAAAAGGCAAAAGGTTGATTCTCCAGTTGTAGAAGAAATCAGTGAAGAAATCCTTGGAAGCCAAAGGAAAGATAAAGAATATAGTCAACAAACAGCCACAAGCTCTTTTCAACAAGAGCAGGAAAGACAGCATGGCATGGAGGTGTCCTCCTCCACTCAGCAAAGCAAGAAGCCATCTAGCACCAAGGCCACCTTCAAAGAAATTAAGGCACAAAATGAGCTGCTAAGAGTGCAGTTATATGACCAATTTCTCAAGGCAACACCGGCCAAACAAGAAAGGCTGATGGCAGCATATGACATCAAAGAGGAAAAGATGATCCTCAACCATTTTAAACCCAAAGTACAACAGCCTCACTTAGCTTCAGATTATGTCAAAACAAAGTTGGAGGTCATGGCAAAAGACATTCACCCCATGGATCAGATAGAACTGCATAAGAAAACAGGGGAAATGGTCTATGCCACATTGGTAGACAAGGCCACAATGGCCCATGAATTAAAGGAATCTCTGAAGAACACTAACACTCAGCTTGATTTAGAAAGAATGTCCTCCACAGCTAAAGACAACAGAATCAAAACATTGGAGGACATTATTGTGGACTTAGGACATGATCCTAAGGATCCTAAGGGTGTGAGGGCCCTTATGAAGAAGAAAGATGATGATATTGCTGCATTGAAAAAAAGATTGAGATTGCTTCCTACTGAGCACCCTCAAACAGGAGAATTGCAGAAAGAGAAAGAAGCTGAGGATCAATTGGATTTGATGATGAAACTAAACCAAAGAGTAATTGATCTGGAAGGGGAGTTGGAGAGAGCACTGCAAGACAAACAGGGAGAATCAACCTCCCAGCCTCCTCAAACTGCCCCAACTACTGCAGCAACTACAGAAGTAGCAGTGACCCCTCCAACGGCTACAACAACTACAGATGCTGCAGTGGCAACAACAACAGCTCCTGAGGCTAGCATAAGCATGGATGATTTGACCAAAGCTGTCAAAGAGCTGGAGCTTCAGGCAACAGAGATTAAACAAGCCAAAGAAAAATTGGCTGAGCTGGAAACAAAATATGACAAATCCAAAATGACAGTAGCAGAGCAGACCAGAGAGATTAAGGCCCTAAAGGACAAAATAAAGGCCTTGGAAAAGGAACTAAATTTAGAGAAGACTCTGGCTGAGATAAAGAAGATTTTGTGGACCCGGATTGACCACTCTATTACCAAACAGTGGAAGTCAATCAAAACAGTGCATGAGCAGATGGAGTTAATAGGCCAAGCACAAGTTGAAAGCCAAAAGGCTAGAGCAGCACTAGGGAATATGCCTGAGCAGGCCAGCAGGATGATACATTTCCTCAACACTCACACCAAGGAGGAGTTGGTAGCCCTAGACATCAGCAGCAGAACAGATATTGTTCTAACAGCTAAAAAAGTGCTGACCCTCAGAAATTTTGTGCAAACTTTGGAGAGAAAATGTCAGGAAATGCAGGCTGAGGTAGATGACTACAAGCTTAGAATGGGTGCATTACAAGACAAAGGATTTCCCAGCCTATTGACCGGCGCAGGAAGACTGCTCACCCGTGAGCAATATGCCACTAGGATGACCAATTTCATTGCAAATTAGATCACAACATCCACCAGCACTTCTGAAGAAGCAGGACCTCCATCAGGGCAGAGCCTCTATAACAAGCTAGAAAATTTATTCTACATTGAGCATGAAATTAATCACCTGTTTGAGGTCCCACCAAATTTTTACAGGTACACAGAGGCAGATGAAACTCTAATAAAAATACGAAGACACCAATTGCCTAAGGAAGATTGGTGGCAAGCCATGCTGCAAATTTTGCCCCAATAATCTCAGTTTTGTCTCTTCTAATCAGCCTCAGGTCAACAAAAGTTAATACAGCATGAAGACTGCAAGCAGAGCGGGTGAGAATAATGACTCAGCCAAGTACTGGGACAGCAAGCCAAAGAAAGGAAACGCGCAAATTTTGGACAACACGGCTCCAGCCGACTCAATGGGTCACAAAAGTCAAAACTTTCTGACAAAGATGGACAGCTAATGCACTAAATAGTTATTACAACATTTACTCTCTCAGTTGTAATTCCTCAGGGGTTGGCATAGAATTTATGAGCCATTAACTCATCAGCTAGATATTTTGTATCTAAATTTTGTATATATACCTCCCCATACAAGGTATTTGGGGTTGGTGATTTTCTCTCTGAGACACTGTTTTGTATATTTTCAGACTATCTAATACAAATGGCTGGAAAAGTTCATGATCTCTGCACTGTTTGATGTCAAAGTGATGATCTGCGTTCTGCTACAGAATTCCTGTGTTGTCTAATGGAACAATAAGTTATCCTAAACTATGTTTTGTCTTTCTATGTTTGCTTAACTCAAATATATGTGTCATTAGCTTAGCAATAGAGAAAAAGAATAGTACATGAATTGTTTAAATACACCCTATGCTCAATCTCTGTTGTTAAAAATGTTTTCTTCAGAACTAATCATAAACATGAATTCTTAACTGCTCATGTTTGTATTTGTTCCATCATTATGAATGTTGTTCAGGAATTCTTAAATGCTCCTAAGTAATGTTCCCACTATTCCCCCTATCAGTTCACTGAAAGATCCTTAGTTGCCTTTCACTCCCTGATTTCATCCCATCATATTGTAGATTTAAAAAATTGTTCCATAGATGCTTCTCTGGCTCTGTAACATAACCTTTTCCTCAAAAAGATATTTCCAGTAGTTCACCACCATCGACTCCATGCCCAATGGTCTAGATTATTCTGCAAAAACATACCTGTTCTGACTGAAATCATCATCCCAACAAATTCAAAACAAAATCCTGTGCACCATAACTAGCCTAAAATTACACCAAACAAAAATAAATCAGAAAGAGAGAGCCCTCTCTGGTTGTAGGTAGGCTAGGACCTGTGGCCAAAAGATTGGTTAGTGGTTACCTCGGCCATATTCCCTTCGGAGTCAAAGGGAAGAACCTGAGTGATAACAGGGAGGAAGTGCCGGAACCATCTCAAAAAGCATAGGCTCCTTCAAGGAAGCAGTCAAATGCAAGGGTCAAGGGCCAGTCAAAATCACAACACCAGTGGAGCTTCCAGGGCCCTACATAGTAGAACAAAAATCTGAGAATCCTACACCCACCATTGCCATGCCCGAGGTAAAAAACCTATTTACAGATATTTACTCCAATTTAGTTATATGTAGCTTCAATGGGTTCTGGCCAAAATATGATGTTTTACACAAATGGATATATGAGGCCTGGTCACCAAACTATGAGATCTACTTATGCCCCAAAGGTTTTTTTATAGTCAGATTCAGAACAACACAAGAAAGAGAATACATCCTCAATAAGGGGCCATGGTTCTGGGGCAATGCAGGACTATTTATGACCCCATGGTTCTCGGATTTCAACACCAATACAATGGTGGTATCAAAGATGCTAGTGTGGGTCAGGTTGCACAACCTCCCGTTACATTTTTGGCACCACAAAGTATTAATCGCCATAGGGAATGTTTTGGGTAAATACCTCAAGACTGATGAGGACAGAATCTCAAGGGGGATTCTAACATTTGCCAGGATATGTGTTGAGGTAGACCTCAGTGAGGGACTACCGGATAGTATCAATTTGAATTTCAATAATACACAGTGGACACAACCACTAGATTATGAAACACATCTTTCTGATGCTGTGGTTGTCTACAAACAGGACACTTCCACAGTGTCTGTCCTAAAGCAAAGCAAACCCCAAAATGGAACAAGAAGCAACAGAAATAGCCAAAAGGATGGCAAAGTACAACCCCCCTAGAGGAAGAAGTAGAAAATGCAGAAACAACAATATACCAAGCAGAAACAGAGGATCAAAAGACCTAGAAGAGCCCATTAAAGGAGGAGGAAGACTCCAACAAACAAACACAGCATAAAACATCTCAACTAATAGGAATGGAAATAACGGGCATCAAGCGAACTCATGAATCAGAAGGATCTGAATCTGACAAAGACACTCTCACTGAAAATCAGCTTTCCATTGTAACGACCACTCCCAATACTGGAGGTTGGCGTAAGGTGGAAAAGAAGAAGGGGAGAAAAGAACCGTAGTCAATCTTTTTTACATTTTTATTTTTTTACTTTACTTTTTGTCTGCCCAGCATCCTGTGAAAATAGGTACAGGCCATATGCATATGCTTTTTAGCATCTACAAAATGTAATTTTGTCATTATGAATAAAATTACGAGTTTTTTCACAGGAAAAAATAATGTGGAGGGTTTGTAAAAACGGCAACAGAAAAGTTGCACTAATGATATTACAGGAATCCAAAGAGAGGTTTGTAGTGCACGACTAAATAAATGTAGTGATGGAGATAATAGAGAAACTACTTAAGCAACTTCGACACCAAGTTGAGATATGCTTTCACTTGGTTCAGAACCTTCCAAGACCTAAAAGTAGTATTAGTGATTTATATTTCCTCTTCCTTAAATTAATGCAAAAATTGCACAAAGATAATAAATTTCCAAAAAGACATATTTAACATCCTGGTTGGAAGTTGGTTATTGAGCCAATAAGTTATACCTTCTAGCATATGTCTAAGGCTCAATGTGATATCATAGTGGATTCAGAGAAATCAAATACCTATATCCTACATTAAAGCAGTTGACTGAAATAATGACAAATTTTTTTAAGAAGCGTGAGGTCAACAACTATAAAATCGAGGAATGATATCTTCCATAGGCATAGAACATTCATAAGGCTCAAGTCTCAAATGGATTCCATAGTGATGACGTAACCTGAACAACATAGCTAATGCCATATAATAAAACTATAAAAAATGTTGATTGAAAGAAAACCAATTCTCAACTTGGAAGAAAATCAAATATATGATAGCTGACATTGATTCTAAATTGCAATAAATTCAAAGTTACATCAGACATTCGCATTGAAATAGGGAACATATTACCAAAAATTCTGGATCATTGAGCAATTTTGTTCAAACTATAGTTGGAGCTGCAGTTCACTGATGAAACCAATGGAGCATTAAACATCCACCAAGATTCCATTCTCATGTCGTCTGCCCTACAAGCCCCTCAAAGTGCATGTGCCAAAAATAGATGATGCCAAGTGCAAGTCCCAACAAATTTAGGATGAAGGGTTCCACATCCTTGGATGGCATGTATCAAAAACAAATGAGACAAATCCTGTGATATTTTGGAAGGAGTCACACGTGTTCACTGATGAAGCCAATGGAGAATTAAACATCCACCAAAATTCAATTCTCATGCCGTCTGCCCTACATCCCCCTCAAAGGGCATGTGGCAAAAAAAGATGATGGCAGGTGCAAGTCCCAGGAAATTTTGGTAGAAGAGTTCCACATCCTTGGATGGCATGTGTCAAAAACGGATGAGGTTGGGTGCAAGTCCCAGGATATTTTGGAAGGAGAGTCACACCTCAAACTTGACATTAAAGACAAAGTCGACCCATGTTATACAGTAAAGCCTGTAAACCTTGGAATGTGTTTCTTGAAGCTACTTTAGAAGAAAAGGGAAAGAAAATAGAAATGTCAATTGTGCCATCTAGAAAAAATGATTTCTTTTCCTATAACAACAACACATAGAATAAGCCTCTAGGGCCATGGATTAGTTGCAAGTTGAATGCTTGCAACGATAATAAACTAGATTCCAAACCCTATAAGCATGCTACCCATGATAATGTAGGGAACAAAATTTTTACAAATGTCAGTCAAGATATTGTGGTTGACAAAATCTCATGAAACATTGATCATGATAATGCAACAAAACTAATTATAGTGATAATAAGCACTGCTACTATGAGAAAAATGGTGGCTAGAGTCATTTGGATCAAGAAAGTGAAAGTTTTCAAGAGTTAGTGGATTACCTGAACCCAGTTGACATCCACACAGAAAAGGTTCCTTTGCATGGAAAACAAAAGAAGCAGACAATCCCTCATAATAGCAAAGAAGATTCATAAATTTATGGTAAGTGGTTCCTCTTTGAAAATACTCTTTAGAACAAAAAAGTCATCCAATGTTCCATTTAGATTTGAAAAATTGAAATGCACAAACTTTATGGAGGGTAGAAGACCACTTGAGAAGAGGTTATAAAATTTTCATCCTGGAAATGCTAATGTTACTATGAGAAAAAGGGTGGCTAGAGGCATTTGGATCAAGCAAGTGAAAGCTGTCAAGAGTTAGTGGATTACCTGAACCCAGTAGACATCGACAGAGAAATGGTTCCTTCGAATGGAAAACAGAAGAAGCAAACAATCCCTCAGAATAGCATAGAAGCTTGATAAATTTATGGTAAGTGATTCCTCTTTGACAATGTGAGTGGGCGTGGACTTATAATTTCCCGGGGGTATTCTTGCTTCCACCCCTCCCTAAGTTAGAAGCCCCAGTAATTCTAGTTGGCAATAAATGGCTCCTTGACATTGTCAAGTCTACTGACTTGATTCCTGAAACAGGATTCCTTGCATTAGTGGCATTAATTGATGCAAAAGGAGTTGTAATGTTCATGACTTCAACAAGGACATCCCAGAGTGTTTCCTCTCTAAGAATGACATCTCCCAGATGTCCCCTATTTGGAAGAGATGCCCTAAGAGATGGAGAACATCACCAACAACCTCTAGGGTGTCCACTCATATATAAAATGCAACAAGGAAGAACAAATTTCGGGCCACTTCCCTTTAACTCATGCAATATAGACAAAAAGCCATAGACAAGCATAAAAATTAAGAGAATGTGCACAAGTTGTCTCGTCTTCTAGTCTAAACTTATTGTCAGAAAATGACAAGATATTACCCATCAAATATAGGACTACTCCAGCAGTTTTATTTACCCTTGAAAACCCTTAGCTCTGTTTAGTCCCAAAAAGCTTTAACAAGGAATTTTTTTTTTAATTCTAGTTGTGGCCCTATCTTCTTTCTAATTTGTTATGGTCCTTGGTAAAGAGGAAAATATACTAATTTTTTATTTTGTAACTGAAATTAATTGTACCGTGGATGTTTTTGTTTTTTGGTTTTGCTTAGGTATCAGGGGAATCAGTAGACATCCCATTGGTCAGCAAGGTAGACTTGTGGTCTGTCATTGAGGAGGCCCAGGGTTGAGTTAGAGGGACTGCGCCCACACTCCTGACCCTATAACAAAATTTCCCACAAGCCAAGCTAGGCAAGTTAACTGAGTTTCGAACATGAGCAAAGCTCTAATATTGGTCAACAAATGCTTTATGGTGCATGATTTCCACAGTTTGGCTTAACCCTAGGTGCTTTTGTGCCATGAATGCTAACATGCTTGTTTGGTTCAAGTCTTTGGTTCACATCCTACATCCTTCTAATAATTTTCTTTTAATCCAAGACACTAAAAACAAGCTAAAAAAATTCTTGTTATACCCTATTCTCAAAATGGGGGTTTCTGAAATTTTTCAAATATATTGAAAATCACATACAAAATTACTTTTCATGGTTCATTAAAATTATCAAGTTGCCTCAATAACACAATGCAAAACATCTTTCTTGTGATAAAATTTTCAAGACTCAATTGTTTAACATCAAATATGAAACTTGGCATCCTTAGTGAGATTTATTCTTCAATGTAAGTTGGACAGTATCAAATCTGTAAGTTTAGCATCCCATGCATCCATATGATCTCACACATTCCAAATATGATTACCCATAGTTGCATTGTATCACTTTTGTGTGCCTTCAAATTTTATTACAGTCATAGGATGAGCCATATGAATTCTAGGTGCTTTTCAATTATCTCTCTTCAGCAGTATCCACTCTTGAAGCTAACTTGGGCCTGCATAAATTGAAGGACATGCCATAAATCATATCATGTATGTACCAATATTAAATCAATGATTTCCATTTAAAAAAAAACTCATAAAGAGAACTGTAAAATAAATAAACAATTTATGGGCCACTTCCCTTTAACTCATGCAATATAGGCAAAAAGTGATAGACATGCATAAAAATTAAGAGATTATGCAAAAGTTGGTTGGTGTTCTAATCTAAACTTGATGTGAGAAAATGACAAGATTACCCATGAAATATCCATGCATCCACATCATCTCAGACATTCCAGATATAATTACCCATTGCTGCTCTACAACACCTCTATGTGCATTCAAATTTTATACAGTTATAGGATGAGCCATACGAATTCTAGGTGCTTTTCCATTACCTCTCGTCAATGGTATCCACTCTTGAAGCTATCTTGGGCCTGCATAAATTGAAGGACATGCCATAAATCATATCATGTATGCTTCCATTATTAAATCAGTGCCTAGTGAAAAGATAATAATTCATACAATTAATGTTAAGAAGTCAAAGAAGGGATCTACAAGTTGTGACCAGAAATTTGGTACTAGTAGAGTCATTTGTTTATGGCTTGTTGCAACTATTTGTAGTACGACAATGAAAGTTAAGGACTTGTTCATTTAGTAGTAGTGTGCAACAATACTAAACAGGAACATAAGACTTCATGCACAAGTCCTCTTAATAGCATTCCACAGTGTACATCAACATGTACCATGCAGTCAGCATTGCCAGATTTGAATGTAATGGTGGTAATAGCATCAATGTCTGTATAAAAGCCCTTCATGTATATACTGCAAGTACATTTTTTTGCATATATTCTTATGTAGATATCCTATTCAAGGATTTCGACCATAATACATGATCATGGTAACAACTTTTGATGATATAGAAGCATCTGAAAATGGTAAATTTTTATTAACTAGAGATAGCATTTTGTGAAAGAATGTTTTGCATATTGGTGTAGATTGCATTGATAGGAAAACAATATTCATTATTTCTTCTTGTTCGAGCAAACTAGCAACAAACTCTGCAAAATTGGTGAAGGCATGAAGACTCCAATTCTTGCAAAAAAAGTTAATGTCAATGATGCAAAATTAATACCTTCCTTGGCAATGAAGGGGAGAAAAATAGAGTAGGTTGTAGCAGTCCATTATTTGCAAAGATAGATGATTCTATGGAGGAACTAAAGTATGGGATTTTAAGACCTCTTGGACTACTGTCAGATCACAAAAGAGACCACACCATTCATTGAACTAGGGCCTGAAAATTCACCATTTACCTCTAACCACCATTGACCAAGTCCACCAACTACAACTTAATATCATATACCCTATGACTAAGATAAAAATTTGATAACTAGCATAAAACATAATTAAAATGAAAAAGGTGCATTTAATTGCTCTGATTGTGTGCCAAATTGAAAGATTTAGAAGGTGGTGTGAAGATAATTATAAGTAAATTTTAGTTGGATGTCTTTGTGGAAAATGTCCTCATAGACATGCATGTGAAGTGTGGAACTATAGAGAAGGCATGGTAATTGTTTTACAAAACGTGGTCTGATGGAACACTATCACTGATTTATATGCACATAATTTACATTTTCTTGAGGCCGTGAAACTCTGAAAAGATACAACATAAAGGTATTGGGCTAGAATCCAAAAGATTTTATACGGTTCTTCATGTGTTCCACTTTGGCAACTCTAGAATAGAGCATGGAGATTCATGAATGAATCAAGGGAGTGGTTTTGGGATGAATATGTTTGTATGGAATGCCCTAGTAAGCATGTATGTGAAATGAAGAAGCATATAAATTGCAAGTGATATGTTTGACAAAATCTGTTAGCAAAACATTGTCCCATCTTCTAGTTCACCTTTATAAACTTCACAAAAACTTCTCATGTCGAGTACAAAATTTTCATTAAATTTGTTGGTGGATTATTGTATCTCTACAAATGTAAATAATTGGCCCATACTTGAAGGTGTAGATGAAACATAGCTACCAGTACCACTCTTGTGGGAACCTGGGGAAACTTTGCTGGCCATAGTTTCTAAATTCCCACCATGCAAAGGAAGAGGCAACCAGGTTGGAGGGGAGTTCTTTCACTTCGATTTTGGGTGGATATACATGCAATATCATGTTGCTAGTAGTCTCAGTGCAGCAAAATCTCCAACAATTGATCCAATAATAGGTCTCATCTTCCCATTTTTTCCTTTGCAGTTCATAGGACTATTGCCATGAACAGGATAAGGCTTGTCCAGACTTCCAGCAGGGCTGCTTATCTTCATTATTCCCAACCCATTTAGTATATCATTAACATTGGTGTTATCATATAGAGGACTTGTCAGCCCAACTTGGATCTGGACCAACTCCACCCCAACTAAAGTGTTGGCAACAAAGTCTTGATAGAAAGACACATCCAACTCCCTTGCCTTGCTAGACATATCAAAGTCCGCTAATGTAGTTTTGCCATTGATATAGGCACTACAAATCAACAAATATATAACTCATCTACCAATACCACAGAAATACATCTGAACAAAATATGTGAGAATAGAGTCCACACTAAAAGTCCAAGAAATGTTGAAATTTTGGGTTTATAGTACTGGATGCACTCACAACCATTTCATGTGTTGTTGTATAGACCATGTTAGGAGAAACAACTTCACTAACAAGAGCATTGTATTTGATAAATCTAGGATTAATAGAAGCACTCTTAGTAGTAGTTTTTATCTTCAAATACTTCTGAAGAGTCTCCCAAACTCTTCACAAAGTATCATTCTTAGAATTGATCTTAGTTCCTCCCATATTAATCGTATAGACTATCTCCAGAGCTATGCCATAGAGTGCATAGCCATCCACAAGAGGCTGAATAGACAGAACCCTCATTGGTATCAACCCATCAGGGGCCAAGATAACCTCAATGGCATTGACAAATGCCAAAGACCTTTGCCTTTCCCAACATTCTCCCATATTGCAGTAACATGGTAGCCCTTGAACTAGGTGTGGGGATCCATGAAGAAATAATTATAAATGGGTTTTTGTATTATGTGTTTGTAGCAAATTCCCTCAAAGACATGTATGAAAAATGTGGAAGTATATGGAAGGCATGTGAATTGTTTAAAAAAATGCATCAACAAAATGTTGTCTCACAAAAAACCATGCTTGTAGGATATGCACATAATCGACTCATTGATGAAGCCCTAAAGTTCTTTAAGGAAGCAGGTGTGCAAGTGACAATTCTTCCAGACTATCATTACCAATGTATGAGCCATTTGGCATGCTTTCGCTTGCTCACCAAACGATCGATAATGGTGCATTCTCTTTTCAACTTACTTGATAATGAATTTTCCTTGTTCATCATCTCCAAGTTCTTCTACAACTACACATAGCCCAGTGGACCAGCTAACCTTTCATAAAAGACAAAAGAAATCAAATGGAATGCAGTCAAATAACAACTTTGTTTCTAGTCTACTTAGTGGCAATCCTTCCACCATAGTTCTTTCAGAAGGAGAAAATTGGTGCTAGATTGATGATAGAATTAAAATACTCATTAATGGGGCCATTGTCTAGCTAATCAGTATCCAAGGAGCATGGATGTTGCTTACTTTACACTTGAGAACCTTCGAACCATTCTTGGCTCATAGGTTTACACCATCAATGGTATTTTCTAGATGCAAAGAAATTATAATAGGAGAGGAAGATTGTTTATTAGCCCTCATCAATGAATTATTAGGCTTATCTAAATATTATATTAAAGAATCTACTCACCAAATTTTCTCAAAATATATTCAGCATTATGAAGAAAGCCAGAAGATATGACTTTAAGAACTTAGAATATTATACAGAAAGGAAATATTTAGGTTATGAGGTACATGTAGGCATTGTTTAGGACTATAAAAATGAGTTGAACACCCCAGTTCACAAGTCAAATGCTCTAGGATTTGACAATGCTTTACAAAGAATCTCAGAAGAGATGCTATGAACATGAAAATTCTATAGAAGTGGAATTAGTAGGTGATGAGGAACATGTAGGTCACCTTGAGAATTATAAAGATGAAGTCAACACCCTAGTTCATAGCTCGTGTGCTCTAAAAAGTTGAAAGTGTTTTCTCAATGCTTATTCAGAATTTTTTAATGGTAAGGATGGAGAAGAGGATTCTGTTGAACAACCAAGGATTATTATATTGCACATAGGAAATGATGTTGTTAAGAGAAATTTTTCAATCACTAATACAAAATCAATACTCTAGAACTGTAATTTCAGCTTGAATGGAGTTAGAACTAAATCAGTGCCTAGTGAAAAGATAATAATTCATAGAATTAATGTTAAGAAGTCAAAGAAGGGATCTACAAGTTGTGACCAGAAATTTGGTACTAGTAGAGTCATTTGTTTATGCCTTGTTGCAACTATTTGTAGTACGAAAGTGAAAGATAAGGACTTTTTCATTTAGTAGTGTGCAACAATACTAAACAGGAACATAAGACTTCATCCACAAGTCCTCTTAATAGCATTCCATAATGTACATCAGCATGCACCATGCAGTTAGCATTGCCAGATTTGATTGCAATGGTGGCACTAGCATCAACGTCTCTATAAAATCCCTTCATCTATTCACTGTAAGTACATTTTTTGCAGAGATTCTTATGTAGATCTCCTATTCAAGGATTTCTACCATAATATGTGATCATGGTAACAACTTTTGATGATATAGAAGCATCTCAAAATGGGAAATTTTTATTAACTAGAGATAGGATTTTGTGAAATAATTTTTTCCATATTGGTGTAGATTGCAATGATAGGAAAAACATATTCGTTCGTTCTTCTTTTTCGAGAAAACTAGCAACAAAATCTGAAAAATTGGTGAAGGCATGAAGACTCCAAGTCTTGCAACAAAAGTTAATGTCAATGATGCAAAATTTCAATGAAGGGGAGAAAAATAGAGTAGGATGTAGCAATCCATTATTTGCCAAGGCAGATGATTCTATGGAGGAACTAAAGTATGGGATTTTAATACCTCTTGGACTACTTTCAGATCACAAAAGAGACCACACAATTCATTGAACTAGGGCCTGAAAATTCACCATCTACCTCTAACCACCATTGACCAAGTCCACCAACTACAACTTAATATCATATACCCTATGACTAAGGAAAAACTTTGATAACTAGCATAAAACATAATTAAAATGAAAAAGGTGCATTTAATTACTCTGATTGTGTGCCAAATTTAAAGCTTTAGAAGGTGGTGTGAAGATAATTATAAGTAGATTTTAGTTGGATGGCTTTTTGGAAAATGTCCTCATAGACATGCATCTGAAATGTGGAACTGTAGAGAAGGCATGGTAATTGTTTTACAAAACATGGTTTGATGGAACACTATCACTAATTTATATGCACATAATTGGCACGCTCTTGAGGCCTTGAAACTCTGAGAAGATACAACATAAAGGTATTGGGCTAGAATCCAAAAGATTTTATAGGGTTCTTCATGTGTGCCACTTTGGAAACTCTAGAACAGGGTAAGGAGATTCATGGACGAATCAAGGGAGTGGTTTTGAGATGAATATGTTTGTATGGAATGCCTTTTTAAGCATGTATGTGAAATGGGGAAGCATATAAATTGCAAGTGATATGTTTGACAAAATCCCTTAGCAAAACATTGTCACATCTTCTAGTTCACCTTTATAAACATGACAAAAAATTCTCATGCTGAGTATAAAATTTTCATCAAATTTGTTCGTGGATTATTGTATCTCTACAAATGTAAAGAACTAGCCCATACTTGAAGGTGAAGACAAAACATAGCTACCAATACTACTCTTGTGGGAACCTAAGGAAAATTTGCAGGCCATAGTTTCTGAATTCCCACCATGCAATGGAAGAGACAACCAGGTTGGAGGGGAGTTCTTTCACTTCAATTTTGTGTGGATATACATGCAATACCCTATTGCTAGTAGTCTCAGTGCAGCAAAAGCTCCAACAATTGATCCGATAATAGGTCCCATCTTCCCATTTTTTCTTTTGGAGTTCATAGGACCATTGCCATGAACAGGATAGGGCTCGTCCAGACTTCCAGCAGGACTGCTTATCTTCATTATTTACCACCCATTTAGTATAGAATTTACATTGTTATTATCATATAGAGGACTTTTCGACCCAACTTGGATCTGCACCATTTTCGCCCCAACTGAAGTGCTGTCAACAAAGTATCGATTGAAAGACACATCCAACCCCCTTGCCTTGCTAGACATATCAAAGTCCACCAATGCAGATTGGCCATTGATATAGGCACTGCAAATCAATAGATATATAGCTCAACTACCAATATCATAGAAATGCATCCGAACAAAATATGTGAGAATAGAGTCCACACTAAAAGTTCAAGAAATGTTAAAATTTTGGGTTTACAGTATTGGATGCACTCACAACCATTTCCTGTGTTTTTGCATAGACCATGTTAGAAGAAATAATGCCACTAACAAGAAATTTGTATTTGATAAAACAGGGATTAATAGAAGCACTCTTAGCAGTAGTTTTTATCTCCAAATACTTCTGAATAGTCTCCCAAACTCTTCACAAAGTATCATTCCTAGAATTGATCTTAGTTCCTCCTAGATTAATCATATAAACTGTATCTAGAGCTATGTCATAGAGTGCATAGCCATCCACAAGAGGTTGAATAGACAGAGCCTTCGTTTGTATCAAACCATCAGGGGCCAAGACAACCTCAACGGCATTGACAATTGCGAGAGACTGTTTCCTTTGCCAGAATTCTTCCATCTTGCAGTAACATGGAAGCCCTAGAACTAGGTGTGGAGATCCATGAAGAAATAATTAGAAATGGGTTTCTGTATTATGTGGTTGTAGAAAATTCCCTCAGAGACATGTATGAAAAATGTGGAAGTATATGGAAGGCACGTGAATTGTTTTACAAAATTCATCAACAAAATGTTGTCTCACAAACAACTATGCGTGCAGGATATGCACATAATCAACTCATTGATGAAGCCCTAAAGTTCTTTAAGGAAATTCCTCAATGGAATGTGGTCTCATGGAATGTCATGATTGCAGGATTTACACAGAATGGGCATTGTAAGGAAGCCCTGAAGCTATTTTTTGAAATGAAATTGATGGGCATAAGAGCTAATTAAAAAACATTTGTTAGTCTTCTTCCAGCTTGTGCTAGCTTGGAGCAAGGTATGGAAATCCATCAAGAAAAAATTGGAAGTGGATTTCAATTTCGATGTTGTGGTGATGACTGCACTTATTGATATGTATGATAGGCAAGTCATGGTAATTATTTGGCAAAATGCATCATAGAGACCTCATGTCATGAAATGCAATGATTACAGGTTATACACAAAATGCACTTGTTCAAGAAGCTCGGGAACTCTTTAAGGAAATGTTTGATGTGAATGTAGTCTCATGGAATGCATTGATAACAAGATTTCCATAGAATGGGAATGGTGCAGAAGCTTTGGAGCTTTTTCAACAAATGCAATTGGCAGGTATGAAGCTAGACTCAAAAAAATTTGTCAGTATTCTTATAGTATGTGTCAATTTAGAAGCTTTGGAACAAGGTATGGAGATCCATGATAAAATAAGTAGAAATGGATTCATGTTTGATGTCATGGGGGTGCATTCCTTGATAGAAATGTATGAAAAATGTGGGTGCATTCATAAGTAAGTTGAATTATTTGAGAAAATGCCTCAACGAAATATAGTCTCATGGAATGCAATGATTGCAGGATACACAATGAATGAATAGGGAAAGGAGGCACTAAAACTCTTTGAAAAAATGAATGAACCATTATGGGATGAACCCGAAACATGTGACCTTAGTGTTTTATCTGCATGAAGCCATGAAAATTTAGTTGATGAAGGCTATAAATATTTTTACATCATGAGAGAACATTAGCAGATCACACACACACAACACACACACACACACACACACTATATATATATATATATATATATATATATATATATATATATATATATATACCTTTGTCTAATCAGCATGCACTTAGCATCGATAGAAAATATTCCATCTCATCTTAGGAAAGCTTGGGAATGGTATGAAGGACCTTCCAAATGAAGAGGAACGAAGCCCAACCAAAAGGGAAATCCTCACATGTGTTTCCTCAGCTTTCCCTGCACCAAAGACTGGACTTGCCTAAGGGAAGCAACCTCCATTGACAACATCTGAATGCAAAGCACCCTCAAATTATCTCGCAAGCAGGGGCCAATATAATTTCACTCTTCTAGGAAGAGGCTGGAAATGGATTCAACAAGCTTGAGGATTTTATTAGAGAGAGGAGGATTCAGCCCATATGGGATCTCAATGTGATGGAAATTTCATTTTTCTGGATTTGGTTTCTATAGAAAAATAGTTTGGAGTGTTAGATTGGTCTCAAAATTGAATGTACAAACGTGATCTTTAGTATTTATCTATGGCTTCATGTCTCGAAGTGAGAATGGGATAGTTTTTATAGTATAAATCAAACTCTAATCTCTACTAGAATGGTAGTCTCATGGTTTTAAAGATGAACTTAAAGCTGGGAATGACTCACTAGGTTTTGAATATATCGAAAAGAGGAAAGCTGCCTCAGGAAGTTGGATATTGCCAATGACAACAAGAATATATGTCTTCGATTTTTTGAATGATAATGGTTCCTGGCTCTGGAAAACCCTAGAAAACCCTGCAGAGCTACCTTATTTATCTACAGAGCTCTGGAAGTTTAGTTACTTGGCACTAAATGCAGTCTCTGTAAGTTGGCCGATAGAACTGAGACTCTCTCGGAGTCCATCACGTGACCTGAACTTTGGATCAAACTACATACAATAAATACGCACATATCATTCTTGGACCGAACTCCATGACCGATTTTCGAGGCCAAAAATCGTGCTCCTCTACACAGGGTTCGATGTAATTGCTTGTTTCGATGGTAGCTTGACTCGGATGGTAGTTTAGAAAAAAAGTGAACAATGTTTACCTGCAGCTGTGATGCGAAGAAGAGAGATACATGAAGCTAGCAAATAGAGATACCTGGCTAGCTAGGTCAAGATGCTAAAGTATAGTATGAACAAATCCCCTCAGTATCCTCCACCAAAATCACTTCTTATACATGAAGATCGATGGTGGTATTCGATATTGTATCTGCCCCAATTCACTGAAGATTTGATTGTAGCATTCGATATTGGGTTTGCCACCATCAATGCACTGAAGATTCGATGGTGGCTTTCCATATTGGGTCCGCTAGCAGTCAAAGCATAATTCACAATAATCTCGTATGTCATTTTTGGGCATTATGAAAACTCTGTTGGGATGTCATTTTCCCGTGGGCATTATGAAATGTTTGTTGCGATGTCATTTTCCCACATTGTGAAAAGTTTGTGGTTGGGAGGGGTATTGTAAAACAAAATTAATGTTTAAATTTTTAAAAGTGTTAAATTTTCCAATGTTCAGAAAATAGATATAATATTTTATTTGCACTTTTACATATTTTAGTTGTATTTGAGAAAATGGTGAAATTAGTATATCGCTCCCAGTGCTCATGGTGTCATATTCCAAAGTTGTGACCTCCAAGAATTTTTTGTACTTTTTCCTTGCTAACCCAAGCCCACCTCTCTGGCATGCAATCTAGAACCTCAAATAGTTGCCCACAATTGCACATTATTTTCACCATGGAGGAATTCAAAATAGTAGCAACTAGCTATAATGCACACATTGAACATGTGCAGAGCTGATTACCTCCCATCATAGGAGAAGAAACATCTTCAAAAAGGAGTGCACACACAAATTCGATACATTAACGAGGTACTCAAGTAAAATGAAAGCTATTGGGGAATGAAAACACCAAAAATATTTCTGAGTCCATAGTAGTGTAGTGTCCTCTAATTTGTAGAACATCCCAGAAACCATGCTCCACCTTTTTTTAACCTCCACACATATCAACTTACATATAGGGAACTCTCCATTAACAGTCCTTTATCTATACCAAGAGTGAAATTTACTTAAAACTAAAATATTAAAGCAATGTAATTTTGACCCTACTGTCACTACCACATCCAGTGTTTTATGTTCTTCACTAAAACCAAATCTTTGTCAAGCATAATGGGAGCATCCCGGTAGCTCGTTTTCTTGTCATCTCTAAGCATTCATTTGCACTGGCTTTAGATTCCATAGTCATGTAGTACCTTCTACTTTGCGGGGCATACTTGGATGATAACTCCTTTGACTATTTAAAGACATAAAGATTTTAGTGCAATACCTGGAGGGCACCGTGAAAATCAAGCATATTCCAATGGTTTCTTTGGCTCGCGTCATGATATTTTGTTTGTAAAAATTCGTGGATGTTGCCATGGCCTTGAAGCAAGCCATGAAAAAGGGCTCTATCGCTCAAGGAGAAATCAATATTTGGGTATTCTTGCTACATTCTCTCATGCTCAATGACCCTATCCTGGGCTTCTACTATCTACCACATTCCTTGACCTCCCTCCTCTCAAGATGATGGCCAGCCATTTCTGTTCAAATTTTTTAATCCAGTTACCAAGAAAGCATATCACTAACTGTTATACACATTTTTGGGCATTGCAACCCCAATCATAAATGTCCATAAACCAAGGGCTCTTAAGTCCCTAAAAGTGTTGTTCCAACCTCTAAAAGAACAAGGTCAACTGATTACATCTTCTTCCAGAAGTTCTGCATGAGAAACTACTCAGAACTGGTCAAAACTGGACCATCTCACCTGCTCCATGGTCAAAGTGCACTGCATCCCACCTAAATACACACGGGAGGTGCGATGCATACTAAAAAGCCCTTCTATGGGGTGCGATGGGCTAGAGTGGACAAATGGAAGGTTCAATCTGCAAGGTGGAGGATCATGGAATCTTCCATAAACTTCTCTTGTGACACTTGCCTCTCTGCATTCAACCAGGGATGAGTAAGAGATCATCAATCTCCAAGTGGAATCAAGAACTATCAGGGAGAGGACACTAATAAAATATCAAAAGCTGACTCACCCCCCTTGCAAACATCTATATATGGATCCCTCATCCCAGATATGCAGAGGCTGGAATTTTGTATCTTGTAAGGAAGTGATGCTGGTTTCTTGGTGTAAAATCGTAGTGTTGGGTGATCTAAGCTTTTGATGAGGTGAAGAAGGGCTTTCTTGCTGAGAGGATGATGCTGGGTCAGAACAATTGGTTGTAATCCTCTTTGCTATTCTTGATTATTAATAAAGTTATTCGAGTTTTCCTCCACATTCTTGTATGATTGATGATATATGCATTTGTGTGGTCAATATATATCTGGTCCGATATTTTTTATGATAGTAGATCTATGTTCTTGGATAGTGTTATGCTGCTTTGATTCTACAGGTGCTCTTTGAATCTGGGTAGACGAGGAAGCGAGTGGCAAAGATCTATCAGAAGGGAAAGGGATCAAACAAGGAACCAAGCGCAAGACAGAGGTTGGTCTCCTTCTTTCCCCTCTTGTCTACTTCTCATAAAGGAAAATGAAAGTGGTTTTAGTTTGTTTGTTTCTAAGGTAGCTACTAGCCTTAGTGGGACTAGCAGCTCTGCATAGACACTAGATTTCCCGATAACAAAATGGCGACTCCACTGGGGAGAGAATAGATTGTTTGTTTGCCTATATTTGTTTACTTTATAAACTTACAGACGAAGCCTGAAGTCAAGCAAGCTAGCCTTCAAACTGCATTTTCTATGCAAGTGTAAAGTAGATCAATGCTGCTTCAGTCTATCTCCGGGTTTTGTTTATGAACTGAACAATCAATTTACAAGCTCTCTAATTGCCCTTGTGGTGGCTCTAGTAACCTCCTTAGATCTACCCCTATGATTTATTTACTGATTACCATTTACTCGGCCTAAATCCCTGAACTGAGCTGCAAACTGTGACCCAGAACCTAGTTGAAGTCTCGTCCCTGGACCATCGCATTGTCTCTTCTTTGGAATCTGGATGCATCACACTTCTCGAGTGTAGTAGGTGCACTGCTTCTCACTTTCTCTGTGTTACAGGTGCGCTGATCAGACTAGACCTCTTCTGCTCCTATATTTTGGTTTCTGTGTTCACTCTTTTCAGCTCTATTCAGGAGTTTTGCTATCTATAGTCAGTAGACCTCTGTTGAAACCCCCATTCCTTCCCATTATTCTGCCTCCATTGTGCAAAGAACTATAAATGTTTTTATATATTTTGAGCCATTTTCAGTTCTCTTTTACAAAGAAGTAGCGTAATTGAACTGTCGCTTCTTGACTTGAAAGTGTCGCAAGTGTCGTTTTCAGTCATAGAAGAGAATCTGATTGTTCTTGATAGTCGATTACACTGTTACTCTTGTATTTGATTTGAATTAGTAGTTTTTAAAGTGTCGAAAGCAAGTTTTCAATTCCAAATCGCAAAGTGTCGTCATTGTCTTCATTTTGTCTTGAAAAGAAGCTTGTTAGTAATGTCGCTTTGAAAAATAATTTTGATTTGCGCTTAGCTTTCTTTTTATCATTCACACATTAAGAAGGCTGAAAACAAATACATGCATGTGCATTTGCATTTAGACTGTTTGTTGGTTTGATTTAGGACAGTGCATATAGTGTGTGCTCTCTGCTCTATGTTGAAATAATTTCGTCTCTCTTTCCTTAGTAGCTAAGATTTTCATTGCAAAAAGAAGATTAAACGATTGTTTATCACCCTAGATTGCATTTTAGGAAATTGTATATCTACATCACATGGTGAACCTGAAAGGAAAATTTCTTAAGTAAGATCAACTGTAAAATAAATTTAATGAATCTAAAAACACTTTGGAACCTAATGCACAACATTTAGAAGTCTAGGCTAGAGACGTATTCCGGCGTCGTAAAGCCTGGTAACTGTTGTTTTCATTGCTGGTTGGGTGATTCCTCCACTTTGAGACGATAAGTGCCAGTACGGACTTGTGCTCCCACGTACCGTCGAGTAAATATTGGGAGAACACAATAGGCTTTATCCTTTATCCATAGGAAGCCGTGTCTGCCACCCTATCAATCACAATGCATTGAACACAGCATTCGGGAAGATTGACTATCGTACCTTAAAAAGTATTCTGCAGTTTTGCGATTGGTTTGGTAATCCCTCTGTCTAGATTTCCAGAGCAGTCTCTTTCATTCCTTTTCAGACTCCTTAAAGGAAAAGGTCCATCTGAGCACTTGTCACTTCAGGCTCATTAAAAATCAAAGGCGACTAGAGTCATCTTTTGTTTTTTCTCGACTCTTAAAAATTGAAAAAACAAGTTGTGTCAAAGTGTCTAAAATTCATTTAATTCAGAAACATACTTCCCCTTGATTTTTAGTTGATCGAGTAATCCGCAATCATGGAAGAAAGTCAATTGAAACCCCGTCGTTTGCGGAGACTTACGAGTCAACTGTCTTTGTCTCCAGAATCAAAACTGTTACGGACAAAGCGAACTCATTTAACCGGTTCCAAACCCCCTGGTAAAGTTAGAACGAATGTTCCAACACCATCAGAGACTTCGGTTACTCCAAACATTTATGGTATTCCTGCCTTTACAGAAGAAGTTCCGCAGCCAAAAAGGGACAACAGGGTTGATCCTAGTGTGAAGGTAAACACTTGTATTACTGAACCAACTCCATCTACAGCTGATTCAGAAGGTGTTATTCCCCAAACATCTGTCGCTGCAGATTCTATACCTTCTTCGGCACCAGAAATATTTTACGGACCTGATGGTCTACCTCTTCCACCTGGTCTGATTGCTATAGAAGAGATTGTGGAGGATCCTCCATCTAGTACTCCATCGCAATTTGGAGTTGGGATCACCCTATATCCTTCTTCATCAGAAATTAGTCTACCGTTATCGGAAGCTCCTGTAGAATCGCTAGGAAATCTTTTGGATAGACTAGAAATGTCTGAACAACTGTCGACATCTAGGACTGTGTCATCCGACACAGCAATGGCAGAACTTCTTGCTGCCACTCCAAGATGTTTGCTAGCATACCATCTTTCCCAACTAGCTCTCAATCGCTAGAAGGGGACCACTCAGGGGCTATTTCGACAGTATGGTCTGTTCCCGTTCACTCTGGGAACTCTTATGTTGAGTCTCAGCAAATTGATCCTTCACGTCGTCAATTTGGGCAGTCCGGTCCCCAAGGACAAACAATTCCTTTGAGTACCGGATTACCGCCATATGGGGGGCAATATACCCTTTCATTGTCTCCTCCGGGAGGACAACCATACGAGAGTTCACAACAAAATTCAGGTTATGCTGGAATTACATCCAGCGGTTGGGTGCCAATAATGCCTCAACAACCAAGAGTTGTATATTCAATGCAACAATTTTTACCTATGTCAAATATACCAACTACTCCGGCTATTGTGACGGTGTCGCAAGTACAAGCATTGCCTATTGTATGCCAACCTCAGGTTTCTCAGGTTGTAATGCAACAGCCTCTTGTCCCTGCGACTCAACCACAATCGCCAACTAGTGGAATGACAGAGGCCCAAATAGGTACAATTACCCCTCATCTTGGTCAAACAGCCAGTATTGGACAACAGCACATGGCTTTACAACCATGGCTGGTGCAATATCAACAACCGCAATTCCAACAAGTTTACCAAGGGTCTGAGCAACAAATCTTTGCAAATAATGGGCAGCCGTATATTCAAAATGGTCGAAATCAACCATTCTACAATGGTTATGCACATCAACCTTACCAAATTTACCAGCATCAAATGCATTATGCTGCTATGCAAAGACCAATTGCTCAGGCAATTCCATCTTATCCTAGGTATGCTTCGCCAAATCTGAATCAACAGTTACCCTTCGTGGCAACTTTAGAGTTACCGGATCTAAATCGGCTAATGAACGATCCAATTGCTTATGCCCCTTGGTGGCCAGTGATTCCGCATAAACTTCCATCGGATATTCCTAAATTTAATGGAAATCCGGGTGAAGACCTGTATCATTTGATGACCTTTCATCTGTGGTGTTCATCAAACACCCTAAACGATGATTCGATTAGGCTTCGCCTTTTTCAGAGAATGTTAACTGGTCTGGCAGCGAAATGGTATATCGAATTACCTAGAGCTTCGTTTGATAACTCCAGTACCGTAGTCACAATCGTTTTAACCCATTTTCAGTTACCCATTAGGTATGAAACAGGAACAGAACTCCTTACCAATTTCAAACAAACGACGGCCACTCACATATCCGATCATATTCATGAGTGGCGACATCATCGTCGAATGGTAAAAACGTATGTTCCTGATCAGCTTTTAGCTGAATGGCTTATTAAGTCATTATTACCTTCCATTACAGAAGATGTGGAAAATGGAGGAATCGTCACTGAAGAGCAAGTTATTGCTTGTGCGCAATATTTAGACTTGATTTATACTCAATCTGGCATGCTCTACAATAAAATCCCTGACGCTCCCAGACTGGAATTTTCCGTTCCTCCTCCTCCTAAATCAAACAATGACTCTCATGCCGGCGACGGCGTGATTGGTACGACAACCACGAAATCGACAAAGGCTACATCTAAAAAGGCCTATAAGATTTCTAGTTAAAATGCAAAAGAAGAACTTCTCGCCTTGGAAGTAAATGTCGTCTCAACTGACAAAGGCAAAGAAACCAAGCAACCAGGAGGCAAGAAGAAAAACAAAGGGAAGAAGAAGAAACAGGAGGAATCATCACCTGAAAAATCTTCTGCAAATCCTTCTGGAGATAAGAGACCAAATCATCCATGTCTTATATGTGATGAGGATCATTGGACAAGAGATTGTCCATATAAAGCTGAGCTTAGAAAATTCTTCAAGAATTCAAAGACCTCGGTGGTATTAACAAATCCGTTTCCAAATCCAGGAACAAATCTGGTTGCCAGTGACAATGCTTCCCCGTCCCAAGTGCTGATGTTGTCGGTTTCAAAACAACAAAATGATGCTTTGATATCGAAAAGAAATAAATATTACAAGAATCCATAGCTATCGAACAACAAGGATAAATATCAACCTAGTAGTTCGACAACGACTTCGACAGAAGTTGCACCGCCCATCATTCTAGAGCTAACAATAAAACCGCCAAAGGGAGTAGTACACAAGTTGACATTTAATCCTCGTGCCAAAGCAGCACAACATTATAATATAGTGGAAGATCTCGCCCAATCGCCATCCGCTATGTCAACACTTGAGGTACTGCAAAATTGCCCCTCCCAAAAGCAAGCTTTATTATCAGCAATATGTGGGATTGACCCAAAGGATTCTAATCTTGTATCCTTTAATCACAAAGGATATGATCCTCAGTTACCAGCTCAACTAGCTTTACTCATTCAAGTGAAAGCCCTCAACAAAACTGTTCATCGAACAATTATTGATGAGGGGGCATCTACATGTATTATGTCGATGAGTTGCTGGAAAACTTTAGGATCTCCAACCTTGTCGCGATCTTCGATGACATTAAAATCATTTGATGGACGAACATATACCCCATATGGGATTCTAAGTAACTTGCATGTTGAACTGGGGGAAAAATAGTAGAAATAGATGTTGAAGTAATCGACGGAAACCTCGATTACAACATCCTACTGGGAAGGCCCTGGATATATGCTATGGCTGCGGTTGTGTCGACCTACTTTAGGAAGATTGCATTTCCTTTTCAAGGAGGAGTAGGTGTTCTTGACTGTAGTGTTCCACTATTGGGGCTAGTGGTCATTAATGGCATATGTATGGATGGAACTTTCACTTATAATAATAATATCAGAGCCAACACACTTTCATTCATATGTTATTATTATAGTTGGACTATTTTGGTTGCTTTATAAATGTATGTTGTTTAACTTACACATTTGTTTATGAACTACTTTGTATGCAATTTTATGAGTGCTGTTGAATGTGCGTTGTTGGATTAACCCGTCACTTTAATTTGTGGACTATTCCACATTTTAGCTTGTGATTTCATTATACTCGTGTGTTCCTTTCAAGCTTTGTACTATTACAAGCTTCTAAGGAGCACACTTCCTTTTCCCCTTTGTGTGTTAAAACCTTCATGCATCACACTTGACTCTTTGCAGGGTCACACACTTGCTCTCACCCAAATTTATCATACTTACCTTGTGCACTACTGCGGTCAAGGCATTAAACTACCACCCACTACTAGGACACCTACTCCAAATGATTTGAGGTCTAGTTGGGAATTCTTATCAGGGAGATTCCCTTAATTTTGGCAGGTCGAGCACCGTCAACAAGTTTGCAGCGTTATCCAAAGGACCAGACACCAGAATATTCCCCCAAACCAAGGCATTTGGACAACCAAAGGAAGAGACAAAGGGACCAGTCTCCACATTACACTCCTAGCTCTGAGACAAACTTGAGATCTTTTTGGAACCCAAGCCACATTGTTATCCTGCTGAGATGGCACATTAGACTATGGCATGGAAAAATCACTCGGGTAAAAAACATAATCTACCAGTTCTTCTGTTGTTACTATCAGTAATCCCCAAATTTACCACTGTAAATGTTTCAGGGAATTGCCACTAGTGTGGTAATTTCACTATCCATGAAATCTTCTTCTCATCTTTTAGAATCACTAGCCTAAAATTATATTCATGGTGTATAACACAAACATGGATATTTTTCTATTTTGACAATTGACAAGTTATTTTGATAATTTGCATAGAAGTTCCATATTTGTATTAGGTAAATGTGAAAAGGTAAATATATAGATTTAGAGGGAAAGGTAATTAATATTAGAAATTCAAATATGTTGAGATCCAAACTTCTTTTAGAGTTCAAATTTTGAAAAAAAGTTTAGGCCTTAAAAGATTTGATCCCGATCCTATTAACATGGACTTGCATTGGTTATATATATGTGTGTGTGTGTGTGTGTGTGTGTAATGTATCATTATTTATATTTATTTTTTAATACATAAATGGATTCACCAAATCTTTGCTACATTTTAAATAAAATTTGGCTAGAAAATATACTTGAGTAGGAGTAAAAACATCGAATAATAAAACTACTTGAAATATTTTAAACATAAAACTCTATTACATTTTTATTTTTTTGACCATGTATAATATATACATAACTAACATTGAAATACTTTACTTAACATGGCTGTGGAGATATTTTATTTATGGACCACATTATCCCATTAAAATGTTTTCTTTTTTTTTTGTTAACTTAATATATTTTGAAGTATACATTAATATTATTTAACTAGTATATTAAAATATTTTATTTTTTTATTCTCATCATCTTCTTTTTTTCTTTTATTTCTTTCTCCCTTTTTTTTTCTTCCTTCTTTTTAAAATTTTAACCAATATAGATCTATTTTAAGCATGGATTTAGCATGGCCCTAGAGGGATCAAATCTCTTTAGCTTTAAACCTCTTTTAGAATGCAAATTTTGAAAAAAAAATTGAGCCTCTCTCATCCCTTGAGTTTTAATTTTATTTTTGAATGCTATATAAAGTACATAACTTAAACTTGTAAGTCTATACACTACATTATACACATTAAAATAGTTTTATTTTTGTTATTAATAAGCCAATATTAATTAATTATGCATATTAAAATATTTTGTTGGTGATCCAATTTGATTTTTTTATTATTATGAATATTTTAAAATGCCACATATTAATTTTAGATTAAGAATTAAATGAATTACACATCTCCCTCTTATTAATTTTATTACGAACTACTTGATTTTCTTATTTTATTTTTACACCGAATGTGTTCGCTTTTGAAATGGTCCACCATCGACAATTTCTACCTTTTCGTTTTCCACCATTGGTTCGAGCAAACAACTATCACTACTTTTGTTTTCCTTCGTTGAATCAAACAAACAACTCTCAAGGCACAATGTGCGCTGACCATGTTCTGTCTTAATGGATTTCCATCCTTCCAAGAACATCAGTTACTAAATCTGAGAAGAAGTAGGATCTAGTCGAATGATCATGATTCAGAAGAAGATAAATTAACGATGGTGTTCTTTTAATAGAAAATTTCTTCCAGGTTCCTTCGTTATTCTACACCTAAAAGTAAAATCCAATTCTAAACAAATCCATGTCTTGTGTTGGTTGTGCAAAACTAGTCTCTATCTAGTGAGAAAATTCAACAATTCAGGTGCGTCATCGACATTCAAGCTTCACATCACTGTAATGTCAAAAAAATCTAAACTCTGCATCCCTAAAAACCTTCCAAGATGGTAAGAGTTTTCCTCATTTCCAAGAACTCAGTTCAAGCCATAAATTTTACCCAACGTATGCATTTACCGCTCTTTAAATCCATGAGGAATTTCATGTAGTATCAAGGCAAGATGAAAACCCTAAATCACAAGCCCTAAGTAGTGAAGAAGAAGAAGATAATTGGCACCATTTTAACAATATTAATGAAACCCCAACTAAAAAATAATGGAAGATGGCGGATGTTATAAGGGAAATATGGAAGATCTTTTAAAATGGCAATGTGGACATGGAAGAAACCCTTATTCAATTGGGTGTTCAGGTAACTCCACCACTGGTAAAGGTAGTATTCGATACAAAGAGTTCCCTTAGTCTGGAGATTTTTCTAATGGGCCAAAGCACAACTAATGTCTTGACATAACACTTGTACTTGTGACAAGCTTGTCAATGTTCTTAGTTTCTGTAGGAATTTGAAACACTATTGAGGGTTTTATTAAAGAGATTCGTTGAATGTTGTCGTAATTTGGATGAAACATTCTCATTGTCTACTATAACTAATGATGATCCCAATTTTCTAAATAAAGTCATGGAAATGGTTGACGGGTTAGAGATTTATTCCTGGAGACACTTATGAAACACTTGTTTCTTCTCTTTGCAAAGAGAACCATGTCGATGCAACCTTAGTCGTATTGGAAAATATGGCGGGTCTTGATTGTGCTCCCTAAATGTTCACATTTCGTCCACTAATATTGTTTTGTTGTCACAAATACTAGATGAATAAGCTCCAATGGGTTTTCGAGATGATGTAGATGTATGATTGAAGCTCCAATGGGTTTTCGAGATGATGTAGATGTATGATTGTCCTCTAGGACAGATGTGCTTTAATTTAGTTTTAAGAGTACTTTGTGAGGGGAACCGATTGGTATAATGTCGAACTCTTTGAGAGTATGGCTAAGATGGGCTGCAAATCGAATGCAATTACATATGATATAATGATTCAAGTTGCGTGCATGACAGGGAGAGTCCAAGGTGTGCTGTGCCTCTTTGATAAATTTAAATAAGAATGAATTAACCCGTTGTCTGGTACTCACAATTCTTCTCGATAAACTCTTCCAAAACAAAGGTTTTAAAGAGGAACATTCATTCCTGATATAGCATAATGGATAGGATATCATTTTGGATTTGAACAACTATGAATATTTGATCGATGTCTATACCAAATCATGCCAAGGGAAAGAAGCACACCATTTTTTGATGGAAATTAAAGCTATGGATTTAGAACTTCTAGATGACCAACTATGCAATAATGTTTTATACAAAAACCAAGTTAGTCAGTCAGGAAATGTAGTACAATTTTTGGTTCCCATTCGATATGGATAACTATCACGTTCTATTATAATGTTGAATACCTAACAAAACAACTTCTAGAACATGACTATCTATTGCAGTATGCAAATCAATGTTTTTCTTGCATTAAATCATTAGAAAATTTTCCTTGTTGCCAATGTAGCCCATCACACCAACACCAATAGGGGATACTTTTAAGTTGTTAATACACCACCTAAGAGTTCGAAGAACCCAAACTGATACAAATATTCCAAACATCTACTTACTAATTATTCATACATAGTGCTTTTTTACCCTTTTAGGTTTTGTAGGTGACACATCAACATATGATGATGAAAGTGTGTCTAGGAAATTCCTTGGTTCTTTATTGAAATCAATTTTCTTGAAGGAAGAAACATTGCACAATAAATCTTGTGTTTCTAAATCCAATGGTTGCTCTGGATAGCTCAATCTAGGTAAAATTTTAAGGATGGAAATTTATCTTTAAGGTTTAGAAACCTTGGTGAATCTTACTAGTCCCTAACATGCAAACTATAAAAAAAATTGTGATATGTTTGTAAAAATATTCAAATTTCTAGTGATTTTATATAGTCTCTTTAAAACTTTGGCAATTTTTAAAGTTAAATAATTTTATGATATACAATGTAGCAAATCAGTTTTAGGAAAAATGGATATTGGTGAATCGTTTTTTGGAAAAAACATAGAAAATTAGCCCACTTGTGAATATTAGCCCCTAAAATTTTCCCTGGTTCAATCCAATTTCAGAAATTGTATACATTCTCCTTAATGGAGAACCATGTGATAGAGTTTGCATTTCCGAGTCTAACAAAGGCTCTAGCCATTTCATTCCAATTCTTCTAGAACTGTTGTAGATCCTCTTTAAATTGACACTGGATTTTAAATTTTTTACTATTGAATCTATTAGCTCTTATGCTAGGTTGATCCTTCGCTGCCTTGAGAAGATGGAGAATCTCTTGAAGCTATATAGATTACTAGACTCTAACGAATCTCTAATGGTATCTTTTCCAATGCTTCCAGATAAAAAATTAACATCTTCATTGCTAGCCACATCTTTTTTAGGAGATAATATTTCATCTACAATGGTGTCAGAAGCATCAGATGCCTTGACCTTCGGTGGTGAAGGAGAAGCACTATATCATTTACACTTGGATTTTTTGTGGCATGTCCTAATCAATTTTCTACAAATGATAACTTCCCACTTGGATAAGGGGGCTATTATCCTCAACACCAAAAATATTAACATCATTCAAAGGAATTATCTTTTGGAAATTGCACAGATAAAAATTGTTATGAATGAGAACTAGTGAACCTTAGGGTTTCTATGGGAGTGTTACAACCAAAAGTTATTTAAAACAAATATAACTAAGGATTGCTATGGAAATTCAGAAGTAGAAAAGAAATCTAGTGCAACAAACCTATATTTAATCTCTGAGCAAATTTCATAACCATACAGATTTACAATTATACACAATTCAATTTTTTAAGCTTCTGCCACATGAGAAATAGAGACAGATAGCCTTCCATGAAATTGAATGATGAATACAGAGTTCAAATGGGCCAAAAATCGAAATTTTGGCAAAGAGGCTAATGTTTTCCCCATTTGTAATCAATTTCCTCATTGAATATAGCTGATTTTCTTTTCGTTCAGATGATAACAAACTTGAATTCAAATGAAGCATAACTAGAGAATAATAAATGGAAAGATTCAAGTAAGGAAAGTTCAATAAGGAAAATTACCCAATGAAATACATATTTTCTTACTCTAGTTTACTTAGTTAGTCCTCAATATCCAAATCATTGGGTGGAAAATTTCCACCAACATTCTTAGCGCCTACAAATATTTTTTCAAGAACAAAAGAAGAAATATTACGGAAATTGAGTTGTGGCTCCATACCCTAATTCAATAAAGAACAAAAAGGCAATGTGGTTCCAAAATCTAGCTAGGGCACCACAAGGTGGCTTGTATGGATCTCTAACTATGAAAATTTTCCATCTCTACTCCAATGTTGATGGATTTCCAGGTGGTACTAGCCTTCCCAAGTTTCTAGGGGTGAGACCATCCTCATTTGGGCCCTAGATCAAATTCGTCCCTCATAAGGTGCTAAGGCTGGCCTGGGAGCATGTTAGGACTAGGTGTATCACTATAAAAAATCATCAAATCCAATGCAAAGTGGCACAAAATCCTAGGTGCAAGGAGTGCTATGGTAGATGTGTGACATGTTGGTTCTATCGTGAGGCCCAAGAATCTCAATGATTCACTTATTTAAGCCAATACGCTTCTCTAATGGCCTATGTACCTTTGGGTAAGGTTTGTAAGACATGCGTTGAACCACCTGACAACCAAAACAAAGAGTGTAGTGAAAGAAACTAGTCGTCAGAGACACTGATCATTATTGCATCTAAGTGAACCGAGCTTGAGTGTCATGAGCTATTTAATTCTTCAAATAAAGATCCCCTTCCAAAATCAAGGCTTTGAACTCACAATTGTGTTTTCTCCCTAGGTAGGATTGGTTAAAGTGCAACCCTATTAGGTGTTTCTAGTCCCTAAGAGGAAGTAACATTTCCTCCATCCACCCTTCATTGATAGGTGTTAGTTAATAGTAATGATGATGATGGAGCGGATAAAGATTCACAGTCAAAGGGACCAATTGATGGGTGATTCACATCACAAGTATATAGATGCCAGGAGGGAGCGATTTTGGATGCATGAGTTACAAACTCAACCTTTTCTTCCACCCCTCTTGTGTCCCTTTTACTTTTTCTTGATTTTTTGTTGTATTAGCACTCATAGCTCAAGGGTTAGAGCTTTCTTTGAATGATATAGCAATTGTGTTACCATATTTTAATGAATTAGTTCATCACTAATCAGGGTTGGGACATGCAAGGGTTCCTTTTATGATGCAATGGAGAAACATGTGCTCAGGAATCAGGTGATGGCCATAATGAGTGAGGTAAAGCTCATGCTAGGCTTTTGCTTCTGCCCACATGCTAATATGTATGTCCCTAGGCATCCCTTTCATTTTGATATTCTTTCTTTTGATTTTCTTATGGCTATGATGTGCCTTTTCTATATCTGTTAGTTGCATCAACCTCATAGGGTAACGTTTTCGAACCATACCTAGGTATGTGGATGTATGGGAGCCAAATCCCAAAGAACCGATGGTCAGTTGAACCTGAAGAGTGGAGGTGAGAGAAGAACTTGTAATGTATGATGGAAAGTGTTATGTATGACATAGGGATAGATGGAATTATGTTATCTCAATTAGGGTTTCCCAGGTAATGCCCCTCCTATGCCCATTAGGCCATTAGGGGGTGTCCCATTAGATGAGGATCGAATATTAACCCCTTATTTGAGGTGAGAGAACAAGATCATGGTCAAGCCCATCATTATTCTATACCAAACCTATTATGCATCTCAAATGCCCAAATACAAACGAGCATAAGCACCTGATTGCAAAATGATTAAAGTACCTTTTGAGAGGAAGCCCCGCCTTCGTCCATGTGCTCATGCTAGATGGGAAAGAAGAAAATGGTTGATTCAAGTGGCAAAGAAAATAGCATATCGTCATCTAATGGTGGTTGTAAGGGATTGTTAACTAATTGGATCGCTGTCAAGAATAGGAGAAAATTTTTTTCCCATGGTGTTACCCATTTTGGTGGGTAATTGTCACAACTCCCAAGTAGGTGTATTCCTATCCATAAATGTAGGTGTTGGTAAAAATATTGTAGTATATGAGTTTCTCATATATGTGGTTTTTGGGTTGTTGCATATATTTGGGGAGGTTGCTAGTTCCCCATCGATTGTTTTTTGTTTAAAAAAAATACTACAGTATATATTGGAATCATAGTAAAGAGAAAATATAAGCTTTTAAAATTAGGTATAAATTAGTTGGGATAAAATCTTGCATTAACATCTTTTGTAAGTTTACAAATTTTTCCATCTTATAATAATAAAATTTCTTAAGTGTCCCTAGGGGGAAACTAAATTGGAGTTATGAGGAGAGGTCGTAGGCCCCAGAGGTATAGTGGTAGTTGTCGGAGTTGGTTGTCGATTCCTTTGGTTACAAAAAAAAAATTAACTTTCTTAAGTTATATACACTTAACTAATAATAACATAATGTGAGTATATAATTTTGTCTACTTATAATATCATTCAAAATTATTATTTTCTTATATTATTAGAATTTTGAGAGAAAAAACAAGCCTCAAAATAAAAATAAAAAATGTAATAAAATATTCAATAATATTAAATGTTATCCAAAACAACAACAACAACAACAACAAGTTTAAAAAAAAATGTATTTTGAATATCTATTACTGAAATGTAAATTATAAGCACGACTTAGATATAAACTTATAAAAAAATAATTCAAAAATAAAATTTTATTTTTTAAATTCTTTATTCTTATTTTATTATTTTTTTACACATTTTAAACTTAAAAAATAGTATTATAAATAATAAAAATCCTTACGGAGAAAAAGATATTTATAATATTTTTATCTGGCCAATATAAAACAACTTAACTACTTTCTCACACACCAATTTAACACCAACTCTCATTCACCATAAACCAATTATTAAAGATAACATTCAACTCAATTGTTCCCATAAAGGCTAATCAAACTTTATCCCATAAAGGTCTAATAATGGGTTTCACAACCAGAACTCTCACTCTGAAGGAAGTTGCTCTATCCCATTGTCAGGTTTCACATTTAATTTTTAGCTAGTCAAGTCTCATTCACCATGAAACTGGTCCTAACACATCTTCACACATCACATTCAATTAAAGAAGTACTATAGAAATTTCTTCACCATGAAACTAGAGCTAACCCATTTTCACACATCATTTTTAATTAAAGAGTATAGAAATTTAATATTATGTTTAAAAGGATTCACCTTTATTTTAAAAACTATCATGCACTATTTTTCGCAATGCTTCATGTTTCCTTAAGTGTTTATACTGTAGTTCAATGATGCTTTTGCATCGTACCATCTGCACACTAGGTAGAATACCAATTTTAAGAAGGTATCAAAATCTCTGCAATGAAGTCCCAAATTGCAGAATTAAAGAAAGGAAACAAGTGGTTGGTAAAGAGAAAGAAGAAGAAGAAGATAAGCCTTGGAGTACTGCTCAGTATAACAGTACTAATCAGAGTCACGACTAGGAGTATGGCCGATGGCCGGCCATAAGTGTTTGTATGGTGATCTGTTCCTCTTTTACAGTCTTCTGCTTTAATATTCCTCCCCATCATATGTTGCTAGCATCTGTTTCTACAATCTTAAAAGCAAGATCATCAGCAACATATAGAATTGGCAGTGTTTTTACCTTGGCTTTAATGTTTTGAACTGCCTTAGTATGGACATCTGTCCATTCTGGAGGATTTTTCTTCAATCTTCTATTCAATATTCTTCTATCACTTGCACAGTCTTGATAGAAGTTACTGACGTAATTCAGGCATCCCAAAACCCTTTGCAACTGGTTTTTGTCTATTATGACATCAGGAAACTTATCCGCAAACTCCAATCCATGTTTTTGTAAGGAAATTTGTCCATTGGAAATGGTATGCGCAAAAAATTTGACAGTGGTTTGAAAGACTTCTATCTTCTTCTTACTAAGCACAAGACCATTATGCTTAACCAAATTCTTGAAAATATTTACATGTTTAAAATGGTCTTGAAGATTTTTGGAAAATATTAATACATCATCTATGTACACAATAAGCCAGTCAAAATAAGTCTTAAAAATATTATCCATTACCTTTTGGAATTTTGATGGCGCATTCTTCAGTCCAAAAGGCATCACCTTCCACTCATAGTGGCCAACTGGTATACTAAAAGCAGTTTTGAATTTATCCTTTTCTAAAATGGAAACCTACCAGAACCCTGCCTTCAAGTCAAATTTGGAGAAGATCTTGGCTCCTGCTATCCTTCTGATCAAATCACCTTTGTGAGGTATAAGATAGGTATCATCTGCCAAGATTGAATTCAGAGGCTTATAATTTATTACCAATGTTGGTATTCCTCTGATCTGTTCAGCTCTCTTATTTATGTAGAACCCATAACATTTCCAGGGACTATCGGATTCCTTGATGAGTTTTCTGTCATGGAGCTGTTGTATCTCTTTCTCACAGAGATCTCTGTATTCTTTATTCATCAATATGGCTCGACTTTTACAAGGCTTACCAGTATAGCCTTCTTTGTAAGGGAGCTCAACTATATTCTGCTTTCTATGCCATAATGCATTAGGTTCTTCAGAGCAACATTCTTCTTCAATTTCCCTTCTCAAGTCCTCAATTTTCTCTTGACTTGAGGTTTTTTGAGTTGTTCTTCTATCCTGAGAGTAGATCTTAGATCTTTTAGATATGACAGTATTTCTTCGGCTTTCTCCAGATTCTGCACAGTCTGGACCATGGTGGATATTCTCTCATTTGAGATGTATGGCAGTTCAATTTTCTTTCTAGTCCCTTTTGATGTAGTAACTGTTATGAAATACCTGGCTCTCCCATTTTTCAATCTCATAGAGCCATGATGTTCTACTACTGCAAAGAAAATATTTCCAAGAATGCAATCAACAGGAATGTCTGCAATTGAAAATTTTAAATTGATATAGTGGTGTTCAAATTATAAGGATGCTTTAGGCAATTCGTAGTTAAGTGTTTTGTTGCCCAATCCAACCACTTTTCTTTCTGCTGTAATCCAATATTTTGCAGGAATGGTTTCATGTTAAGAATATTAATGTCTGCTCCTGAATCAATTAGTGCAATTAATTCAAACATTTCACCTTTAATGAAGATATTTACCTTAACATGGTGTTGTTGATATGAGATGGTCATGAGTCTCATCTCTTTGAAGCCAAAATTTTGATCTTTAAATCCTTTAACAACTTCAATCTTATTAGTACCGCTGTATTGAGCAGTACTACAAGGCTGATCTTCTTCTTCTTCTTTCTCTTTACCAGCCACTTGTTTTCCTTTCTTTAATTCTGCAATTTGGGACTTCATTGCAGAGATTTTTGATTTTAAAATGTGAAACTCTTGACTCACTTCTCCCAAAGTGAGAGATCTCACTCTGCCTAGTTTTTGCTGATGCCTTTGATATGATTTAGTATTCCTTTCGAATGAGGCATCAATAAATAAAGATTTATTACCTGAATCTTTTGCAGTTCTAGACTTGAGCTGGTCCATGAATGCTTCAGTCAGGTGGTTCTTCATTTCTCCTTCTTCCATACTGTGGATTTTGGCTAAAATTTTCAGCTCATCTTCTGCAGTAGCAGCCATTAGGACCTCTTCTTTTTGTGGCTTGGGAGTTTCTTCTTCTTCGCTTGATTCACTAAAGAATTCTAGATCAGAATCATAGTGAACTTGGCAAGCACATGCTTCAGAATCAGAACAAAGACATTCTGAAGAATCAGATTCTGAACATTGTTGTATATGGGCATGTAATTCTTCTGCGGAAGAAGAACTGAAAGAATCATAGGATAAATCTTCAATCTGATGTTGCTGAGCTAATTCTCTGATCACAACATTTGGGCAGCGTTCTGTCTAATGATTATGGGAACCACATTTCATACATTGCATTGGTCCCCTTCTTTCCTGTTTGACTTGCTTTTCTTTCTGGGCAAAATCCTGTGTCTTCTTGCCTTTGTTTCTCTTTGACTCTTATTGTACTGGGCACCTAGAGGCAGTATGTCCATTCTGGCCACATAGCCAACATACAAAGCTATTCCATTTTTCTTGTTTTGTAGCACGCAGATGGATATCAGAGGGACAGTAATAATGTGTGTGAGGAATATATCTGTAATATCCCTTTCTAGCTCTGGAGGTGTGGCCTCGATCTTGCTTAAAATTTCTTCTTCTGTCTTTGGGATACTTCCTGTGATCCTTGTAGTATCTTTCTTTAAATTGTTTTTTCGACCTCTTCTTTGATTTTCTCCTTTTTACTAAAGGATCAAGTGTTGTAAGTCCATATTTGCTACATATGGACTTTTGGTCTGGAAATTTGGAAAGTTTTTCCAGAGATTTGTTCACTTTTGAACTAGTACAAATACTGACCAAGGTCCTTGTGATATGAGCATGTATCTCGCCCAATGTGTAGGATTCAAATGGCAACTAGAAGACTTCTTGTAATCGGATATAGTCAACAAACTTGGATGGCAGGGCTGCAAGATAAACTTGTTTCCATAACAAGTTCTTTGAATCTTTAACTTCATAAATTCTCTGCATCCAATCTCTATGAAAGTCTTCAAACTGAGACATCTTATAACATTTTAGATTCATAAGAATGACTTCATTCTTATTTTCCATTTCTGTCTCACTACCACACCAGTGTTTGAGGATCATTAATGTCAATGCTCCTATCATATTACTAATAGCGGTGCCATATGAATTTTGGATGACATCTCCATTCTCATCTTTTAAAACTTCTGCTTCCATTTTTGAAATGAGGACTAGAGATGACTCTGTCTCCCACCACCTGAGAAGTGTCCCTATAAAGCACTGTATGATGGTCCTAAGCATCAATCTTGCTTTTTCCCCTTAGACACATAAGCTTGTATTCTGTAAACATCATGTCTAGAAGCTGTCTAATTTGGCCGACACTCATGTTTTCTATATTCCACTCTTTGTCGAAATCTGGGAAAATGTGTGAACTTCTGGGAGCTTACCTTTGCCTTCAATATCAAGTGTTGGATATTTTTTGAACCCATGCTCCAGAGGTTCATAAATAGGAAAGATCTGTGTGTCAAGATCTTTCTCTTCTTTCTTCTCTTCTTCATCCTTGAATAAGGATGCAATGGTTATTTTGTCAGCAGCCTTAGTTTTTGAAGAGCTGGCTACTTCTTTTGGAAAGAGTGTTGGAAACCTGTTGACAGGCTTGACAGGATCCTGCATCTTTATATTTCTTTTGTAAAGAAAGGATTTAGGAACTGGTTTTTCAAATTTTTTCAGATTCATCTTTTCTACTTTGTTTGATAGACCAGTTATAAGAGTTTTGGTTGAATCCAAATGACCAACTAATTTTTCTTCTACACCTTCTATTTTGGACAAGGATTCTCTTGTATATGTTCTAATAATAGAAGAATCAAACTGTACATTATTCAAACATTTATTTACATCATTAATTGATACTTGAATAGTATCAATCTGGTCTCTGACTTTTTTTGCTTTGGCTATGTTCATTTCTGAGCCTTTAATTGTTGTGTTTGCCCACTTTATCTACTCACTAGCCTTCTGTATTCTACCATCAATGCCTAAGGCATTGTCATCTTTCTGAACCATAGGAATGGCTTTGGCTGCATGTTGATTTTCTCCAATAACAATTCATTTAAATGGAGGAAATGTCGTTAGATTTTCTAATTTGCTTCCATCCAAAGCAGTCTATGCATGTTTATTAACTGAAGAGGATGATGATGAACCAGTTAAAACATTTATGGGTGCAATATTATCCTTCCAAGAATAAAAGGATAACCATGTATTATTAATTTCCATATTTCTTTTCCATTCTTCAGCTAATTTCTGTTTCTCCTGAGGAGAATAAGTTTGATCAAATTCTTCTGCTTGGGGATGAGTGAATAAATCCGAATTAAGCATTGCTTTCATCCATTTGGCACTAATTTCAGACTTAAAACATCCATACATCAGTGAAAATAATTTATGCATTTCCATAACAGCAGGCAAATCATCATGTACTGGACCAAATCTACATGGTGGTATAAGGCCTTTTTCTTGCTCCAGATAACCTAGACCATATCTAGGCTTGGCTGGTCTCATAGAACTCATCATCTCAATGAATCTTGGATCTTCATCTTCCAAAGTAGTGATCTCATGCATCATGAGCACATGGTCAGACTCTTGTTCATGGGGAAACGGGATGTCTGAACATTTAGGATTTGGGCATGGTTTTACAGAGGTTGATGGAGGAACTATGCCAGATCTGGGATTATGATTTTCATGAATTACAATGTCAGCAAGCGTCATCAGATTTACAATATTTTGACATTCTGGACATTTAACTTCCAGAGAAGAAAAATTAACAAGCTAAGCTAACTCAAAAAGGGAAATATGCTTACAAGAAGAAGAACTGGAACATGCTGTATCTACAATGCAAGGATCCTTGTAATATTTGGAACTTTTGCAGGCTTGTTCTATACATCGACAATCTATAGTGGATCTTCTGGGAAACGATAAAACTGCAGAAGATTGATTTTCTTTGACATCTGCTGAGATGATTCTTTTTGGGATCAGAGGTTTGGGATTCTGTACAACCCAGTGTTCAGGAAAGGTCAAGTCTTCCCATTTGATTGTTTGATGCTCAATCTTTTGATTTTTGGCATCTGTCATTACAACAACACTTGACTTAGAGTCATGACTGGCAGTATGGCGGATGGCTGGCCATAAAGTGTTTGTATGGCGATCTGTTCCTCTTTTGCAGTCTTTTGCTTTAATATTCCTCCCCATCCTATGTTGCTAGCATCTTTTTCTACAATCTTAAAAGCAAGATCATCACAAGATATAGAATTGGCAGTGTTTTTACCTTGGCTTTAATGTTTTGAACTACCTTAGTATGGACATCTGTCCATTTTGGAGGATTTTTCTTCAATATTCTATTCAGTATTCTTCTATCACTTGCACAGTCTTGATAGAAGTTACTGACGTAATTCAGGCATCCCAAAAACCTTTGCAACTAGTTTTTGTCTGTTATGACATCAGGAAACTTATCTGCAAACTCCAGTGCATGTTTTTGTAAGGAAATTTGTCCATTGGAAATGGTATGCCCTAAAAATTTTACAGTGGTTTGAAAGACCTCTATCTTCTTCTCGCTAAGCACAAGGCCATTATGCTTAACCAAATTATTGAAAATATTTACATGTTTAAAATGGCTTGAAGATTTTTGGAAAATATTAATACATCATCTATGTACACAATAAGCCAGTCAAAATAAGGCTTAAAAATATTATCCATTACCTTTTGGAATTTTGGTGGCACATTCTTCAGTCCAAAAGGCATCAAGTTCCACTCATAGTGGCCAGCTGGTATACTGAAAGCAATTTTGAGTTAATCCTTTTCTAAAATGGAAACCTGCCAGAACCCTACCTTCAAGTCAAATTTGGAGAAGATCTTAGCTCCTACTATCCTTTTGATCAAATCACCTTTGTGAGGTATAGGATAGGTATCATCTGCCAAGATTGAATTCAGAGGCTTATAATTTATTACCAATCTTGGTATTCCTCTGATCTGTTCAGATCTATTATTTACGTAGAACCCATAACAGTTCGAGGGACTGTCGGATTTCCTGATGAGTTTTCTGTCAAGGAGTTGTTGAATCTCTTTCTCACAGAGATCTCTGTATTCTTTATTCATCGATATGGCTCGGCTTTTACAAGGCTTACTAGTATAGCCTACTTTGTAAGGGAGCTCAACGATATGTTGCTTCCTATGCCAGAATGCATTAGGTTATTCAGAGCAACATTCTTCTTCAATTTCCTTTCTCAAGTCCTTAATTTTTCTCTTGACCTGAGGTTGTTTGCACTGTTCTTCTATCTTAAGAGTAGATTTCATATCTTTTAGATCTAACAGTCTTTCTTCGGCTTTCTCTAGATTCTGCACAGTCTGGACCATGGTGGATATTCTCTCATTTGAGATGCATGGCAGTTCAATTTTCTTTCTAGTCCCTTTTGATGTAGGAACTGATATGAAATACCCGGCTCTCCCATTTTTCAATCTCATAGAGCCATGAGGTTCTACTGCTGCCAAGAAAATATTTCCAAGAATGCAATCAACAAGAATGTCTGCAATTGCAAATTTTAAATTGATACAATGGTGTTAAAATCATAAGGATGCTTTGGGCACTTCGTAGTTAAGATTTTTGTTGCCCAATCCAACCACTTTTCTTTCTGTTGAAATCCAATATTTTGCAGGAATGGTTTTCATGTTAAGAATATTAATATCTGCTCCTGAATCAATTAGTGCAATTAATTCAAACATTTCACCTTCAATGCAGATATTTACCTTAACATGGTGTTGTTGATATGAGATGGTCATGAGTCTCATCTCTTTGAAGCCAAAATTTGGATCTTTAAATCCTTCAACAACTTCAATCTGATTAGTACTGTTGTACTGAGCAGTACTCCAAGGCTGATATTCTTCTTCTTCTTTCTCTTTACCAGCCACTTGTTTTCCTTTCTTTAATTCTGAAATTTGGGACTTCATTGCAAAGATTTCTGATTTTAAAATGTGAATCTCTTGACTCACATCTCCCAAAGTGAGAGATCTCACTCTGCCTGGTTTTTGCTGATGCCTTTGATATGATTTACTATTCCTTTCAAATTAGGCATCAATAAATAAATATTTATTACCTGAATCTTTTGCAGTTCTGGACTTGAGTTGGTCCATGAATGCTTCAGTCAGGCAGTTCTTCATTTCTCCTTCTTCCATGCTGCGGATTTGGGCTAAAATTTTCAGCTCATCTTCTTCAGTAGCAACCATTAGGACCTTTTCTTTTTGTGTCTTGGGAGTTTCTTCTTCTTCGCTTGATTCACTAAAGAATTCTGGATCAGAATCATAGTGAATTTGGCAAGCACATGCTTCAGAATTAGAACAAATACATTATGAAGAATCAGATTCTGAACATTGCTGCATACGGTCGTGTAATTCTTCTGCAGAAGAAGAACTAAAAGAATCATAGGATGATTCTTCAATCTGATGCTGCTGAGCTAATTCTCTCATCACAACATTCGGGCAGCATTCTGTCTGATGAGTATGGGAACCACATTTCATACATTGCATTGGTCCCCTTCTTTCCTGTTTGACTTGCTTTGCTTTCTCGGCAAAAGCTTGTGTCTTCTTACCTCTAATTCTCTTTGACTCTTCTCCTACTAGGCACCTAGAGGCAGTATGTCCATTCTGGCCACATAGCCAACATACAAGGCTATTCATTTTTTTGTTTTGTGGCATGTAGATGGATATCAGAGGGATGGTAATAATGTGTGCAAGGAATATATCTGTAATATCCCTTTCTAGCTCTGGAGGTGTGGCCTCAAGCTTGCTTAAAATTTTTGCTTCTATCTTTGGGATACTTCTTGCGATCCTTGTAGTATCTTTCTTTAAATTCTTTTTTCGACCTCTTCTTTTCTTTTCTCCTTTTTACTAAAGGATCATTTGCTATAAGTCCATATTTGCTACAGATGGACTTTTGGTCTGGAAATCTGGAAAGTTTTTCCAGAGATTTGTTCACTTTTGAACTAGTACAAAGACTGACCAGGTCTTTGTGATATGAGCATATATCTCGCCCCATGTGTAGGATTCAAATGGAAGCTGGAAGACTTCTTGTAATCGGATATAGTCAACAAAATTGGATGGCAGGGCTGCAAGATAAACCTGTTTCCATAACAAGTTCTTTGAATCTTTAACTTCATAAATTCTCTGCATCCAATCTCTATGAAAGTCTTCAAACTGAGACATCTTATAACATTTTAGATTCATAAGAATGACTTAATTCTTATTTGCGATTTCTGTCTCACTACCACACTAGTGTTTGAGGATCATTGATGTCAATGCTCCTATCATATTACTAGTAGTGGTGCCATCTGAATTGTGGATGACATTTCCATTCTCATCTTTTGAAACTTTTGCTTCCATTTTTGAAATGAGGTGTAGAGATGACTCTATCTCCCACCACCTGAGAAGTGTGCCTGTAAAGCACTGTATGATGGTCCTGCAGGCATCAATCTCACTTTTTCCTCTTAGACACATAAGTTTGTATTCTGTAAAATCATGTCTAGAAGCTGTCTAATTTGGCCGACACTCAAGCTATCTATATTCCACTCTCTATGGGAATCTGGGAAAAATGTGTGAGCTTTGAGAGCTTACCTTTGCCTTCAATATCAGGTGCTGGATATTTGTTGAACCTATGCTCCAAGGTTCATAAATATGAAAGATCTGTGTGTCAGGATCTTTCTTCTCTTCTTCAACCATTAATAAGGATGCAATGGTTATTTTGTCAGCAGCCTCAGTTTCTGAAGAGATGGCTACTTCTTTTGGAAAGAGTGCTGGAAACTTGTTGACAAGCTTGACAAGATCCTACATCTTTATATTTCTTTTGTAAAGAAAGGAGTTAGGAACTGGTTTTTCAACTTTTGTCAGATTCATCTTTTCTACTTTGTTTGACATACCAGTTATAATACTTTTAGTTGAATCCAAATGACCAACTAATTTTTCTTTTACTCCTTCTATTTTGGACAAGGATTCTCTTGTATATGTTCTAATAATAGAAGAATCAATCTGTACATTATTCAAACATTTATTTACATCATTAATTGATACTTGAATAGTATCAATCTGGTCCCTGACTTCTGTTGCTTTGGATATGTTCATTTCTAAGCTTTAATTGTTGTGTTTTTCCAGTTTATCTACTCACTAGCCTTCTGTATTCTGCCATCAATGCCTAAGGCATTGTCATCTTTCTGAACCATAGGAATGGCTTTGGCTGCATGTTTATTTTCTCCAATAACAATTCCTTTAAATGGAGGAAATGTCGTTGGAGTTTCTAATTTGCTTCCATCCAAAGCAGTCCATGCATGTTTATTAATTGAAGAGGATGATGGTGAACCAGTTAAAACATTTATGGGTGCAATATTATCCTTCCAAGAATAAAAGGATATCCATGTATTATTAATTTCCATATATCTTTTCCAATCTTCAGCTAATTTCTGTTTCTCCTGAGGAGAATAAGTCTGATCAAATTCTTCTGCTTGGGGATGAGTGAATAAATCCGAATTAAGCATTGCTTTCATCCATTTGGCACTAATTTCATACTTAAAACATACATCCATTAGGGAAAAGAATTTATGCATTTCCATAACAGCAGTCTTCTTACAATCATTAGGTACTGGACCAAATCTACATGGTGGTATAAGGCCTTTTGCTTGCTCCAGATAACCTAGACCATATCTAGGCTTGGCTGGTCTCATAGAACTCATCATCTCAATGAATCTTGGATCTTCATCTTCCAAAGTAGTGATCTTATGCATCATGAGCACATGGTCAGACTCTTGTTCATGGGGAAACGGGATGTCTGAGCATTTAGGATTTGGGCATGGATTTACTGAGGTTGATGGAGGAGCTATGCCAGATCTCGGATTATGATTTTCATGAATTACGATGTCAGCAAGCATCGTCAGATTTACAATATTTTGACATTCTGGACATTTAACTTCCAGAGAAGAAAAACTAACAAGTTAGGGTAACTCAAAAAGGGAAATATGCTTACAAGAAGAAGAACTGGAACATGTTGTATCTACAGTGGAAGGATCCCTGTAATATTTGGAACTTTTGTAGGTTTGTTCTATACCTCGGTGGTCTACAGTGGATCTTCTGGGAAAGGATAAAACTATAGAAGATTTATTTTATTTGAAATCCGCTGAGGTGATTCTTTTTGGGATCAGAGGCTTGGGATTTTGTACAACCCAGTGTTCAGGAAAGTTCAAGTCTTCCCATTTGGTTGTTTGATGCTCAATCTTTTGATTTTTGGCATCTATCAATACAACAACACTTGACTTAGAGTCACAACTAGGAGTATGGTGGATGGCTGGCCATAAAGTGTTTTTATGGCGAAAACAACCTTTAGTATGAATGGCTATATTATTTCTCTTCTGGTGCATATTGAAACCAGTGGTTTGGATCTGAAGCTGGAGGATCTGGTCAATGGTTTCATCAAAGACATAGATGGAGAAATTTGGAAAACAGTCAAAATAGACTGGGCCATTTGACAAAGGAGCAACAATCCTGCCAATCAAAGAATCAGTATATTTATTGTGCATAAGATCTCTAACAGCAGCTAGCACAAATGTATTTAGTCCTTGATGGACTAGAGGACTGATTCCTACTCTTATGCATCCTAAATGCAGATATTTAGTATTTATCCTCTTTGCCTCTGCTTGTAAAGCCTTAAGATTTAACAGGGGAATAGTCCGGATTACATCAGAATTTTCTTCAATTTGGCTCACAGACTCTTTTATGCTGATTCTAGTTACAACTTTTAAATGAAACATAGAAATATCATTATATACTTCTGAGGGAGCTATAACAGGTAGTTACCAATGGGAAGATGGCTGACTTTCATTATATTCAAGTTTGGCTTGGTTTAAAACACCACTTGAACTAGATGCAAACATGTCTCTCAATGGGTTTTCTTCAGCCATGGATTCTCTCTCTTCTAATTCACGGAAAGAAACAGATTTCTGAGGTGAATCCATTCTATATGAGTTTTTAAGAATAGAATACCGAACTTTTGATCCAGATGTTATTGGCTCTGATCTCTTTCTCACAATGATCTCTGTATTCTTTATTCATCGGTATGGCTCAGCTTTTACAAGGCTTACCAGTATAACCTTCTTTGTAAGGGAGCTCAACTGTATGCTGCTTCCTATGCCAGAATGCATTAGGTTCTTCAGAGTAGCATTCTTCTTCAATTTCCTTTCTCAAGTCCTCAATTTTTCTCTTGACCTGAGGTTGTTTGAGCTGCTCTTCTATCCTGAGAGTAGATTTCAGATCTTTTAGATCTGACAGTCTTTCTTCGGCTTTCTCCAGATTATGCACAGTCTAGACCATGGTGGATATTCTCTCATTTGAGATGCATGGCAGTTCGATTTTCTTTCTAGTCCCTATTGATGTAGGAACTGATATGAAATACCCGACTCTCCCATTTTTCAATCTCATAGAGACATGAGGTTCTACTGCTAAAAAGAAAATATTTCCAATAATGCAATCAATAGGAATATCTGTAATTGCAAATTTTAAATTGATACAATGGTGTTCAAAGCATAAGGATGCTTTGGGCACTTCATAGTTAAGCTTTTTGTTGCCCAATCCAACCACTTTTCTTTCTTCTGAAATCCAATATTTTGCAGGAATGGTTTTCATGTTAAGAATATTAATATCTTCTCCTGAATCAATTAGTGCAATTAATTCAAACATTTCACCTTCAATGCAGATATTTACCTTAACATGGTGTTGTTGATATGAGATGGTCATGAGTCTCATCTATTTGAAGTCAAAATTTGGATCTTTAAATCCTTCAGCAACTTCAATCTGATTAGTACTACTATATTGAGCAGTACTCCAAGGCTGATCTTCTTCTTCTTCTTTCTCTTTACCAGCCACTTGTTTTCCTGTCTTTAATTATGCAATTTGGGACTTCATTGCAGAGATTTCTGATTTTAAAATGTGAATCTCTTGACTCACTTCTCCCAAAGTGAGAGATATCACTCTGCCTGGTTTTTGCCGATGCCTTTGATATGATATAGTATTCCTTTTGAATGAGGCATCAATAATATGATGGATTAAGGAATGGTAAAAGTTTCACTTTTGAGTATTTGTATAAAATTGTAGTTCAGCGATTCTTAAATTTTGTGAAGTTGTTAAATTTTTTATTCAGTATTTTAAAAATTCAATTTAAAAATCAGTGCAAATTTTTTTGATATCACATCAGAATTTGAGTTAGAATGGTAAGAAACCGCCTCGTTACACTATGCCTATGATGACCCGTTAAGTCGGTGGTGGGAAGACATGTGTTATGATTGCATGATTTCTTATTAAATAGAATGTGTATTCCGTTCACATCATGCAACTGATTCTACTATGGAACTTTTTGCTATTATTTAGTTTCCTACTACAAAACAAGCGAACGATAACTTATTGTACAATACCACTTAACGTTTTGCGGGGTGGGGTAAGGTGCATGCCAGAATTTTCCAGTTGGCTAATATTGTAAAAATGGAGTACATGAATTCTACCCAAATCTCCATTTGTAATTTCAACAATCTTGGCATTACCAAATTCCAAGACAGAAGGCAGAAATTGAAAGTATATGATACCACTTGTCAAACGCCATTTTTGCTGTTAAGTGGTTTTGTGACAATGCCCAACCAGACATTACCAAACCAAATTCCACATGCCCTTGTCCGCCATGAATGATAAGCAGTGGAGTAGTTGTTATTTTTCGGTCATTGATTGCTGAATCCATGACGATGTCAAAGGCAGCTGGGACAGGCTACTATTATAAAAATAGATTATAGATGGTAGTTCTGTACTGCATTCCACACATCCATTTTTGTCAAAATGCAGCGCTCGTTGAAATTATGGGTTGTTGCCACGTTCGCTGTGATTCTATTTATGAGCAGTGTGAGTGGTACCTCGAGGGATCCTGCATCAAAGAATGGTGAGAGCAGGAGGCGATCATTGTTGCAGCTTTTGGGGAGTAATCCTACCTTGGAATCCCCTCCCAAGTGGTGGAATTGGACTTCCTAATGTCCCCAGATTTCCACCTTTTCAATTTCCTCCATTGCGCGGTTTGACGCCACTATCCCTAGGTGTTGGCATGACCCCTTCTCTACCATTCACACCCCACACGACCACCCCGCCACTACGACCACCTTTTAGTCTCCGTTTTCCACTTCCTCCCTTCCTCTCCGCTAATTCTCCTCCACGCTTAGCCACTCCTGTCCCATCCGCTAATTCTCCTCCACCATTAGCCACTCATATGCACAACTAGCAATAACTAAGTAATTCCACTACTGTTGCGCTTTCTTTATTGTTAGGGGTAACATCCATTTCTAATAGTGTCAAAGAAATGGATATTAAATAAATAATAAAGGGGTTTTAATCGATCATGATTTAGTGATAATACAGTATTTAATTAAAGATCCGTGTCTTGTGTATCTTTTTTGTGATAAAATATTAATAATAATGTTGCTTCAATATGCTTTTTATTTTGAAAAATTGCAAATTAAAAGAGAAAATAGGTCCAACTTCAATTGTTATTAAAAATATTGAGTTTTCTTACGCTTAAATCTCTGGATTTGGAAATTAGACATTTCAAATTATATAAATCATTTCATTCTTGTGTCTTTAATAATTCTGTTATGCTCCTATACCAATAGGTGTCATATTTTACGATGACTTGATGAGCTCTGTAATATGTTCATTCCTTTCCTTGTTGCAAAGGTTTTCCATATTATCAAAAAATAAAAAATGTAAAGAGGGTATGCCCTAAAAGAAAAATCAAAGGGTAAAAAAATAAATAAAATGGTCAAAAATGTGAAAGAAATGAACCCCAAAGAAAAATAGACCAAGAAAGTGTGCAAGTCAAAAATGCCACTACTTTTTCATTTTCTGTAATAAGCATTGTGTGCAGTTTGTTAACTGATGCCACAATTGATAAATGGCCAAACAACTTAATCTTGGCTAGTTCATATTTGAATTTCCTGTTTTAGAGATAGAGAATAAAATCTGACCAAACTATTCAATCTTGGCAGATAAGTAGATAGGTAGAGTAAATAAAAATGAGCTCAAAAGTTTAATCTGAGCCCTTCGATGTAATAAGTGCAAACTTAGGTAGGCTTACCATGAAAAGAAAAGGAAAGTTGATAAGGGTTTTCCAGTCTAAGTGCACCCAAATAAAGAAGAAAAATGCTAGGCCAAAGTAGGCAGGGTAGGTAGGTGGTTTTGCCGAATGATACTTGTGATAGATCATGTCTCTAAATGTGTTAATCCTTATCTCTATCGCAAGAGGCAAACATTATACTTGATGCAGCTCAAGCGAGGCAAGATTACATAACTAACTCCCCTTCATAATTTTCCCTAATCATTCACTAATTTCCCCTAAGTATTAAGATCTGTTCTTAATATCACTCATAAAACCACTCATTCCATTTCATAAAGTCGCCTAAGTAAAAAACCCTATTTTACTTAGGAAAATGCATAACATCATATGAAAAACCCCCTTTTTCCCCTTCAAAAGCCTAAGTTTGACTACAAAAGTCAACTGTCTTTAAACTTGGCGCTTTCATTTCATAAATTCATATTAATTTTTAACATTTAACTGGGCGCTTTGCATTTCATATCATAAGTCATATTAACTTTAACATATATTATATAAATCCTGAACATTTTAAACCCCTCCCGTAATATATAAATATATTAAAAATCCCCAAATAATATGTATCGTCGCCCGGATAATTATAACCATAAAACAGTAAAGCGTTGTTTAAAAAGGATTAATAAATTTGTTGGAAATTTATTAAAAACCTCCCCGCTTCACCAAAATACAGAATTAATTAACCATTTGGGTTAATTAATAACCATCCCCCTGACCATTCAAAATGCCCCCGATACGATTAAAACATGGTTTATCATGCCGGGCCCGCTGCATAACTCCCAACCATGTCCCCTGCCCGTCCACCATTCGATCAACCCGTTCTCGTCCGATGGTCGATAACAATACCGCGACCCCCCTTTTGACTGCACTTTAAATTACAATCGCCGGCGGTTTTCCGCCCATACAAAAGCTGCGTGTCACCCATTTAATGTGCTCACTTGCCCTCTACTCAATACCACTTGACCCAAAAAGCAGTGCGAGCAAAACCGCTTACCACCTTCCACTGACGTCATCCGCCCTCCGCTGACATCATTTGCCTAATTAAATGCAAAAAACCCCCGCCAACATTCGTTTTGTTGAAATAAACGGGCAAAACAGGTTTTTCATTGTTATACACTGTGCCTCGAGCTCGCAACCGTCCATTCAACCCACCATTATACAATTTCCTCCTTAATACAAGTACCTTTTCAGCGATCCTAGAGGCCATGAATTAGTGCGTCGATTACCGGAACTTCTTAGTAATCTCCACAGAAAGATCTAAATTTTATGAAGTAGAAGGCTCAGAACAACCTCCAATGTCCCAACAACAGGTATTCATCCTACTGCACGGTTACCCTAGGTAAAAGGAGAAATTTAGGCAATTAACCACAGTAAGGTAAATAAAGATGAGCAGGGGTCAAAACAGGTCGAAGAGTATCAGAGCAGTTAAAGAGTATCCATAAGAACAGCGCATCCAACACAGAATGACCGAAGAAAGACAGCTACAAACCGAATCCTAGGGCCTGCCTCCACCACATTCAACAAAAACAAGACGAGCACAACATTAGTTCATCTTTTCCCTATTTTCAAGGCTAGCTGTTTCTATTTCTTGTAAACTATTTTTAGTCATCCTAGATATTATCTCACTCTGTTATGAGATATTTTTTTTATAATTTGTTGCATAAATACCCCTCCCATTAGAGTATGGTGGATTCCTAGAATTTGCTGTAATATTGATTATTTGGAATAAAGAGCTATTGGAATCAACTGTTGCATGGCCTACTGGATGAAGAATTGAAGCAGAGGACTTGTTACAGACTTCATGAGTCAACCACTGGATCAATAAGTCCTCTATATCTTGTGTTTTAAAGTTTTATTAGTTTATTATATCATCTGTGTTTCACAATCTGAATGATAAAGAAAGGATTAATTTCAGAACATGCTTTATTACACTCTGTTTTCAGCCATTATTGTTCTCTATGTTTTTCTTCAGAATTAGGGTAAGCAGTGAAATCTTAATTGCTCTTGTTTCCTAATTCTTTCATGTTGATTATTTGCTAAGGAATACTTAACTGCTCCTTATCAGTAATCATCCAATTTCCCTCTTTAAATAGGTTGAAGGATTCTCAACTGCCCTTCACCCCATTTGAGCCCATTCCATCTGTTTCAAGTCTTTATTTGTTCCCTGTTTGACTACCTTGCTCTATGAAACCATCCTCTGTTAAGAAACCCGATCCAAAAAGCCATTTTATTTGACTCCATTAGCCCAATGCACTGAAATACTCTGTTTTACCTCTATGCTCTATTGAATCTCACCACCCAAACTCAAACAAAACTCTTGAACTTCATAACTAGCCTAATACCTTTAAAAAACAAAGCTAAATCATAAAGAGAGAGCCCTCTCTGGATACAGATTGGCTAGATTCTGTATCTAAAAGATTGGTCTGTGGTTACCTCGACCTCCTTTCCCTTTCTTACAACTTTTGGGAAAACCTAAGTGATAACATCAATGGCAACTCCATTGGGGTGCTGAATGATTTGTTTGTTACTACTGTTTTCTATATAAGCTACAGACAGAGCCTGAAGTTAGCCAAGTAGCCTTTTAAATGCTTTTGCTTTGCAATTACAAAAGTAAATGAATGCTACTTCAGTCTATCTCCGGTCTAGCTTATAGATTTGACAGTTGGTTTCAAATACTTGATCAATTCCTCTTTTCAAATAAGTCTTAAGGAAGTTCAAAATTCCCACATCTAAAACTTCTTAGAAGAGACTGTTAAAGTTGTATTGTCAAACCCATTTCAAGAAAAAACCCAAAAACACACCCAGAAACCTGGATTTAGAAAAGATTCATTACACCAGATCGAATCCGGAGCCAAATCCCCCACTTGTGTTTGAAAATCCTAATCTGATTCCTAGGATTCTTAGAAGACAAGAGAGCCAAGAAAATTCTGCTAGTTCTCAGCCTCTATACAGATCAAGATCCTATCCTGTGAAGTGGATCTACCTTGAGGACGAGCCTTTTGATGAGTATTTTGAAAACTCTTTATTTGTGACCTTTTCAGAATCTCAGTTAACTCACACAGTTCAAGATCCAATATTCATTAAAAAAATTTAGATTGAAGTTGTTACTTCACACCTTAACAGACATTTGCAGAACTCCATTCAATCTGAGCTTACCTCTGAAAGAACACCAAACCTTTCTGTGATTACTACAACCTCTCCAAGTTCACCATTAGCACTTCAAACTACCCTTTCCACTCCCCCATCTACAACACACATTCCCATTGTTATCCCTACTCCCCTAGTTGTCACATCTATTTCTACAACCATGGCAAACCGATATACTCCCCTGCACTTACCTGCCAATCCAGAGGCTATGCCCCAAGACTATCAAAGTAAAATCACTTCTTTTGAAGGTACTGGCACTTACACATCTCAACAACATACCAATAAAATGACCAACTATTTTGAAATATATGAGGTTGATGTTGATGATGTTAGAATGAAAGTATTTGTTCAAAGTTTGACTGGAGATGTTAGAACATGGTTTAGAGCCCTCCCTGCAAACAGTATCAATGACCCACAAGCTCTTTATCATACCTTCTTGACCAGATGGGAAAAGAAGAAAGACCCTCTCCACATTTTATCAGAATATGAAAACCTAAGAAGAGGCACACAAGAAACTATCCAAGATTAATGTACCAGATTCAATAATGTCTACAATGCTATTCCTCAAAATCTCAGACCTCCTCTAGATTTGGCCTTGATCAAATTCCCTAATGCATTTGATTCTGATATGGCATACCAACTTAGGGAAAGAGCTCCTCGAGACTTAGAAGAGATGAAAATTATAGTTGTCAACATTGAAGCCAACCTGATATCTAAACGATCTAGAGCTAGAGATGAAAGGAGGACAACTTTCAAAGAAGAACCTTCTGCCTTTGAACAAAAATTACATGTGATTATTAAAGGAATGGATAGACTTGGGGATAGAGTAGAAACAATTGAGAGAAAATCCCCTTGGGATGGTTAACCAAGCAATATTGGGAGAAATCCAAATTTCAGGAAGAAACAAAACCCTAACACTGGAAAGACGGGGCCTGACCAAAATATTAGGCCCCCATTTCAAGAAAATTATGCTGAAACCTCAACTTCTGATGAACCAACAGAAGACACTGAAATTAATTTGATGGGACTCAATAATGAACAACAAGTTTTCTTGACCCAAGAGGATCAAGAAGCTCACATTCGTAAACAATTCCAAACTCAGTCAGGTGAATCATTTGACGTTAGGGAAGGGTATGATACAACCATTTATGAAGTCCACAAACAATACAATCTGAGGAGCAGAAGAATAAATGTCCCTGAAACCAATAAATAGAAAGGTACCAACCAGCCTAAAAAAGGTGAGATCAATACCCCCCTGTACATATTCTTTCTACAACAGGTCCTAACCCTAATAACCTAATTGTTGAAGATGTATCAGATAATCAACCACCTAACAGACAACCTTCCACTTCTATTCCTTCTAAAGGAAACGTAGAAGAGCCTCTAGAACTTGATTTGGAAACAACTTCAGCCCATAATCCCACTCCTGAAGAGGAGAGAAACGAAGAAAATCCCGCTATCTAAAATACAAGAACTCAAACCAAAAAACCTTTTAATCTTGAGATAGAAGTAGGCAAACTAAAGATAGTTGTTCCATTATCAGAATTAGCTAAACATGATGTCTACAGAAGTCAAATCAGCAGATCACTCAAAATTTCTATGAATGAAGATTTAGTAAATGTTTTTGATGACCAGCCTGAATTGATATTTGGCCCTGGAGTAAATGGAAAAACAATAGAGGGAGAAGTTCCTCCTTTCTATGTAAGTTTAAACATACATGATAAAATACTTCATAATGCCATGTTTGATTCTGGTGCTTCTCATAACTTAATGCCTAAATCTGTAATGGAGAGACTAGACCTTGACATCACCAGGCCATATAAGGACCTTTTCTCTTTTGATTCAAGTCAGGTCAGATGTTTAGGTTTAATCAAAGACTTATGTGTATCACTAATCAAATATCCTACCAAAACCATCTTAATGGACATAGTGGTAGCTGATATTCCACCAAAGTATGGCATATTATTATCTAGATCTTGGGTTGCAAAGCTTCAAGGATCCCTACAGTTAGACATGTCTTACACTACTATTTTAGTGTTTGGTCAACCCAAGAAACTATACAGAGAAACCTTAATGAATTATGTAGTAAGTAGTCAAGAAAAACCTCAAAATTTCCCTATCTACTTAGTACATTCAGATATGGATTCTTTTATCCTTTACAATGCTGAAATTGATCCCCCACATGAAATAAAATTTTTAGCAGATGAAATAGAAAAATTTCAAATGAAAAGTCTAGTGTCTGAATCCAAGAAATTTCCGAAAATCATGAAACATCAGATAAAGCAGAAGAAACTAAAAAACCAGATCTCTCTATTAAACAGATCCCTGAAACTCCAGATATTAATTATGAACATGAAGTCCTTTGGTACTTAGAATTTGATGGTTCTGTGAACAAATTAGGAGCATGAGCAGGAGTCTCGGTGCACAATCTTGAAAACAATCATGCTGAAGGCCATGCCTACAGATTAAACTTTAGATGCACTAATAATATGGCTGAATATGAAGCTCTATTGCTAAGTCTTAAACTGGTCAAGAAATTGGGAGCAACTAGAGTGTCAGTCCTAGGAGATTCTGATTTAATCATTCAATAGATAAAAGGGAAGTTCTTAACAAATGATCCAAGATTAAGAGAGTACAGAGAAACAACTATAGAGATCCTCAATACATTTCTAGAAACTCAGCTTGCCAAAATCCCGAGAAAACATAACTTGAAAGCTCATAGCCTGGCAACGTTTGCCAGCACCTGTAAATCATCAATTCACGGTAGAGATTAGAGACAGGCCAGCCATACCCGACAATGTAAAGAACTGGCAAGTGTTTGACAGTGATAATCATATCAACAATGTTTTAACCTTAGAAGAGGAATTTTCTAGCACTAACATAGATGTAGATACAATTAGTGAGTTTGATCAAAAAAATCAAATAAAAATCAACATTTTAACAGAAAATGCAACTCAAATGCTTCATCCAATGAAATTTACCAAAAAGGAAATACATGATCTTAAAGAAATAGACATTGATGAGATTATTGAAGGAGAATCAGAAGTTATCAATTGGAAAGACAATCATTTTCCCAAAGGATTAACTCCTTTGGAAGATCTCTTTGATTTCAATGATATTCCAAAGAAACCCAAGATGGAACCTCTAAAAGCAGACATTGAAGACTATAACATAGGAACTGAAGAAAAGTCAAAAATGGTAAAATTATCCAAATCTTTGCCCCCTGATCAAAAACTTAAGTATGTTGAACTAATCAAAGAATTCCAGGATATTTTTGTCTAAAGCTATGAAGAACTGAAATCTTATGACACCTCTATAATTCAACATACAATACCCCTAAAGGAAAATAAAAAACCATTCAAACAAGAGCTCTAAGAATTAACCCTGCACTTCTTCCTTTAATTGAAAAAGAAATCAAACAAATGCATGATGCAGGGATAATTGCTCCAATCAGATTTTCAGAGTGGGTGTCTAATTTAGTGCCTACCAGGAAGAAAAGAGGAGAAATCAGATTATGTGTTGACTTAAGAAACGTAAAAAAGGTTTCTTTGAAAGACAATTACCCTTTACCTAAGCTGGATCATATTTTACAACAGGTAGTAGGTGCTTCTAGGATTTCACTTTTGGATGGGTTTTCAGGTTATAATCAGATTCTGGTTCATCCTGATGACCAGGAAAATACTGTCTTTACAACACCATGGGGTATATTCAAATATGTTAAAATGCCATTCGGACTTAAGAATGTAGGGGCAACCTTTCAACGAGCAATGGGCATAGCTTTTGCAAAAGAAATTCATGATTTTCTTGTTATATATCTGGATGACCTGACTGTATTTTCCAAATCAGATCAGCAACATTTAGATCATCTCAAACAAGTGTTTTTAAAGTGCAGAAAGTATGGTATGTCATTAAATCATAAAAAGTATTTGTTTGGTCTAGAAGAAGGAAAACTATTAGGCCATATCATCTCCAAAGATGGCATTAGAATTGATCCCGCTAGAATAGAAGCTATTCTGCAAATACCCCGCCCTAGAAATGTCAAAGAACTTCAAACTTTCCTAGGAAAAATTAACTTTTTAAGAAGATTCATATCTAATTTGGCTAAATTAATTATATTGCTAAACAATATGTTAAAAAGGGATTCAAAGGTTAAATGGACAGTAGAAGCAAAACAAGCATTTGAAGAAATTAAAATGGCTTTGACTAGAACACCAGTCCTTACAAGTCCAAAGTTAGACAGAGACTTCATAATATTTTCATTTGCATCAGAACACACTATAGCAGTTATTTTACTGCAAAAAGATGATCAAGGATGTGAAAAACCCATAGCCTTTTTAAGTAAAGCACTTAGAGATGCAACTCTAAATTACAAAATCATGGAAAAACAGGCTTTTGCACTTTTGAAAGCTATTAAAGACTTCAGAGTCTATATATTGTACTCCCATGTAATAGCTTATGTACCAAACGCTATTGTCAAAGACATCCTGACTCAGGATGGAATTGAAGGCAAACGAGGTAAATGGACAGCTAATATATTGGAGTATGATATTGAAATAAAACCTACAAAGCTTATAAAAGGACAGGGATTGGCTAAACTCATGACTAAAACAAACTTTCAAGCCCTGGATATTAATGAACTAGATAATGAACAGGAGATGGCGACTCCAAAAATTAGCCAGGCCTTCTTAGAATCACCTTGGTATGCTGATATAACTCATGTATTATTAAACATGCAGGTTCCTCCAGGGTTATCCAAAACAAAGAAAAGGTTTTTAAAGATGAAAGCTTCAAAATTTTGTATTTTAGATAACGCTCTCTTTTGGAAAAATCATGAAGGTATTCTATTGAATTGTTTAATAAAAGAATAAACTGACAAGGTTCTTAAAGAATTTCATGCAGGGGACTGCTATGGACACCTTTACTGGAAATCAACTACAGACAAAATCCTAAGGGCTGGATTTTACTCGCCAACCTTGTTCGCTGATATAAAGAAATTTTTCACTGCTTACCACAAATGCCAAATTTTTGAAGGCAAAAAGAAAATGTTATCCTTACCCTTGAGACCAATTTCCACTGAAAATCCCTTTCAACAATGGGGTTTGGACTTCATTGGAGAAATCCATCCTCCCTCTTCTGGCCAACATAGATGGATCCTCACTGCCACAGACTATTTCACCAAATGGATAGAAGCCATTCCTTCTAGACAAGCCAATGATACAGTGACTATAGGATTCTTAGAAGCCAACATACTGTGTAGATTTCGCTGTCCTGAAAAGATCATAACTGATAATGCTGTTGCCTTCAAGTCCAAGAAAATGATAAATTTCTGTGACAAATACCATATCACTTTAGGCCATTCCACAGTCTATTACTCTCAAGGTAATGGTCTAGATGAGTCTTCCAATAAAAGCCTGATTAATATTATTAAGAAATTTTCGGAAGAGAACAAGAAAAACTCGCACAAGAAACTTATAAATGCACTATGGGCAGATAGACTTACTACAAAGAGATTGGAACTAGCCCTTATGAGTTAGTTTATGGCATGGAGGCTGTATTTCCTTCATCTTTACGAGTTCCTGTAATGAAGTTACTGCAAGAAGCTCAGGTGGAACCCAATGACATTCAAAGGAGAGTAAATTAGACCATCCATTTACAGCAGACCAGAGAAGAAGTGCATGAAAGATCCCAAGTGTTACAAGAAAAACTCAAGAAAATATTTGATAAAAGGACCAAAGCAGAAGACTTCTACCTTGGATACAAAGTTCTAAGATGGGATTCCAGGAGAGAAGACAAAGGAAAACATGGGAAGTTTGACTTCCTATGGAAAGGGCCATTTGCAAGGGAACAATACTTACTTTCTCAAGAGCCTGGATGGCACAAAAATAGAAGAAGGACCAGTGAATGGTCGAATGCTGAAACATTACTTTGATCTAGTTTTTAAAATGTATTCTGACTCTAACATGTACATACTATATCCTTGATAATGTCACAGTTTGGATTGGATAGTAACTTGCTGGAGTTGAAGCCCAAAGAGAAGGCCCCAAGCTTCACAAGTTTGCTGTCATATATACAATAAAGCAACTAGCAAAGGGATATTTCAGAGCATAGTCTAAGTTATTTAGAAGGCCATCTGACCTGTTGTTCTTGACTTTCCACCTGGAAATTCCATCACCTAGTTGAGCCAGTATTATGCTCTTATACCAATAGGTGTCATATTTTATGATTGACTTGATGAGCTCTGTAATATGTTCATTCCTTTCCTTGTTGCAAATGTTTTCCATATTATCAAAAAATCAAAAAATGTAAAAAATGTAAAGAGGGTATGCCCTAAAAGAAAAATCAAAGGGTAAAAAATTAAATAAAATGGTCAAAAAAGTGAAAGAAATGAACCCCAAAGAAAAATAGACCAGGAAAGTGTGCAAGTCCAAAATGACACTACTTTTTCATTTTCTGTAATAAGCATTGTGTACAGCTTGTTAATTTATGCTACAATTGGTGAATGGCCAAACAGCTTAATCTTGGCTAGTTCATATTTGAATTTCCTGTTTTAGAGATAGAGAATAAAGTCTGACCAAACTGTTCAATCTTGGTAGATAAGTAGATAGGTAGAGTAAATAAAAAGGAGCTCAATAGTTTAATCTAAGCCCTTTCATGTAATAAGTGCAGACGTAGGTAGGCTTACCATGAAAAGAAAAGGAAAGTTGATAAGGGTTTGCCAGTCTAAGTGCACCCAAATAAAGAAGAAAATTGCTAGGCCAAAGTAGGCAGGGTAGGTAGATGGTGTTGCAGAATGATACTTGTGATAGATCATGTCTCTAAATGTGTTAATCATTATCTCTATCGCAAGTGCCAGGCAAACATTATACTTGATGCAGCTCAAGCAAGGCTAGATTGCATAACTAACTCCCCTTCATACTTTTCCCTAATCATTCACTAATTTCCCCTATGTATTAAGATCTGTTCTTAATATCACTCATAAAACCACTCATTCCATTTCATAAAGTTGCCTAAGTAAAAAACCCTATTTTACTTAGGAAAATGCATAACATCATATGAAAAACCCCCCTTTTTCCCCTTCAAAAGCCTAAGTTTGACTACAAAAGTCGATTGTTTTTAAACTTGGCACTTTCATTTCATAAATTCATATTAATTGTTAACATTTAATTGGGTGCTTTGCATTTCATATCATAAGTCATCTTAACTTTAACATATATTATATAAATCCCGAACATTTTAAACCCTTCCCGTAATATATAAATATATTAAAAATCCCCAAATAATACGTATCCCCGCCCCGGTTAATTATAACCATAAAACAGTAAAGCGTCATTTAAAAAGGATTAATAAATTTGTTTGAAATTTATTGAAAACCTCCCCACTTCACCAAAATACGGAATTAATAACCATCCCCCCGACCAATCAAAATTCCCCTGATATGATTAAAACATGGTTTATCGTGCCGAGCCCACTGCATAACTCCCTGCCATGTCCCCTGCCCATCCACCGTTCGATCAACCCGTTCTCATCCGACGGTTGATAACAATATCGCGACCCCCCTTTTGACCGTGCGTTAACTCGCGATTGTTGGCAGTTTTCCACCCATACAAAAGCCACGTGTTGCTCGTTTAATGTGCTTGCTTGCCCTCCACTCAATACCACTTGACCCCAAAAGCGATGCCAGCAAAACCGCCTTCTGCTGACGTCATCCTCTCACGTCATCCACCCTCTACTGACATCATCCACCCACATCATCCGCCATCCGCTGATTTCATCCACCCTCCGCTGACTTCATTCACCCAATTAAATGCAAAAAACCCCGCCAACCTTCGTTTTGTTGAAATAAACAGGCAAAACAGGTTTTTCATTGTTATACATTGCTCCCCGAGCTCTCATACAGAACAAAGACCAAGGCTAGCAGTTCAGTTTCAAACCAGCACCCAACCAGAAGAACTGTGGAATGAGCTTGCAGCCAGCCCTTCAACCCGCCATTATACAATTTCCTCCTTAATACGAGTACCTTTTCAGCTATCCCAGAGGCCATGAATTGGTGCGCCGATTACCGGAACTTCTCAGTAATCTCCACAGAAAGATCTAAATGTTATGAAGTAGAAGGCTTAGAACAACCTCTAATGTCCCAACAACAGGTATTCATCCTACTGCGTGGTTACCGTGGGTAAAAAGAGAAATTTAGGCAATTAACCACAATAAGGTAAATAAAGATGAGCAGGGGTCAAAACAGGTCGAAGAGTATCAAAGCAGTTAAAGAGTATCCGTAAGAACAGGGTAGCCAACACAGAATGACTGAAGAAAGACAGCTGCAAGCCGAATCCTATGGCCTACCTCTAGCACATTCAACAAAAACAGGACCAACACAACATCAATTCATCTTTTCCCTATTTTGAAGTCTATCTATTTCTATTTCTTGTAAACTATTTTTAGTCATCCTAGATGTTCTCTCACTCTGTTATGAGATATTTGTTTTATAATTTGTTGCATAAATACCCCTCCCATTGGAGTATTGTGGGTGGATTCCTAGACTTTACTATGATATTAATTATTTGGAATAAAGAGCTGTTGGAATCAATTGTTGCATGGCCTACTGGATTAAGAATTGAAGCAGAGGACTTGTCACAGACTTCCTAAATCAACCACTGGATCAATAATTCCTCCATATCTTGTGTTTTAAAGTTTTCTTAATTTATTATATCATCTGTGTTTCACAATCTGAATTATAAAGAAAGGATTAATTTCATAACATGCTTGATTGCACTCTGTTTTTAGTCATTATTGTTCTCTATGTTTTTCTTCAGAATTAGGGTAAGCAATGAAATCTTAATTGCTCATGTTTCCTAATTCTTTCATGTTGATTATTTGCTAAAGAATACTTAATTCTCCTTATCAGTAATCATCCAATTTCCCTCTTTGAATAGGTTGAAGGATTCTCAACTGCGCTTCACCCCATTTGATCCCATTCCATCTATTTCAAGTCTTTATTTGTTCCCTGTTTGACTACCTTGCTCTGTGAAACCATCCTCTGTTAAGAAACCCAATCCAGAAAGCCATTTTCTTTGACTCCATTAGCCCAATGCACTGAAATACTCTGTTTTACCTCTTTTCTCTATTGAATCTCACCACCCAAACTCAAACAAAACTCTTGAACTTCATAACTAGCCTAATACCTTTAAAAAAAAAGCTAAATCATAAAGAGAGAGCCCTCGCTGGATACAGATGGCTAGATTCTGTATCTAAAATATTGGTCTGTGGTTACCTCGGCCTCCTTTCCCTTTCTTACAACTTTTGGGAAAACCTAAGTGATAACAAGTTTAATGAGCATTTAAAATGGCTAATAAGCTTGAAGTCGCCATTCTATTTTATTCTTTTTCGATAGATAAGTTGCGATTTTTTTTTTTTAAGTTGTATAAGGCAAGGGCTCTCTAAATCGCCCCGATTCTTGCAAAGCCGTGGGATAAAATTGTCCCCGCAACCTTTGCCAATTTGATTTATTTTCTTTCCCTTACTTTTTAAAGTTTAAATAACAATGAATAGTCAATTACGGAGCATTAAATATATATGGTTATTGCTTTTAAAATAAAATAATATAATCATATATTTGGTTGTTAATTATTAAACCCTAAATTACAACCAAAAAATTTCTGTGAATTATGGGATTGAGAGCTACATTTAAATATATTTTAAATCCAGAATCACAAGCAAAATTTTCTGTGAATTATTGGATCTTGAGCTATATTTAAATATATAAACTATAGTTGAATTTTCTTTTTTTTCTTTTTGTTATTATTATTATAAAATTAAACAAATATTGTTTTTAGTTTATTTTTTATAAGATATTTGAACTTTAAATTTTATGGTTTATACAATACTTCATAATACATTTATTACAAATCGCATTTTTTTTTAAACAGTAATTAAGTTTTAATTAAATTGTAATTTTATCTTGACCTTCTCCTTATTGGAATTGGGCACTTCAAAGATTTTTCTAATTAATTTTTTTGATCAAATTATCTAAATTGAAAGATACCAGTATATTCTCGTCATCCCCACCTTATCAATGAATGAAATTGAAAGTGATAAATCCTTGCATATCTAAATCAATTGTTTAATTTTTTTTTTTTTTACCTAATTGTAATTACAAATTTAGTGCACCTATTGTGCATCATCACTTATTGAAATTAGATAAAAATGGAACCAATTATGAAGATTAGGGAAAAATGAAATGAAAAATAAAATTTTAATACCTGTGGCATTGTGTGTTAATTTTTTTCCCAGAAGGAAAAAGCTGTACATTTTTATATTATGATAATCATCATGTACAAAATAGTGTAGAGGGAATTATTGACCATATTTCCAGTCATATTACAAAAAGATACGATATATGCATCTACAGAAAATGTTAATCTGTCAACCATGACTGCATTTACTGTTAGACCTAAATAACTTGACTGATAGAGAGATAGACCCTTATACAGAGAATAAAGAAACTAATACATGATACCTGAGCATGAGACAATGATTAAATGAGGGGTTCATGATACATACCAGGATAGATAAGTATTCCTATATACCCGACATGGAGAATGGCTGAATTTGATGCGTGATAGACACCACAATGATGCTTAGATACCATCTTCCGCATTGTGTCTGCAAGCCCCTCTTGGATAGCGCATCAGCGATCATATTTTGTGAGCATTTTACATGTGAAATGGAGAAAAGAGAAGACTTCCAAATTGATGAAATCCTATGCATCCATCCAAAAAGATTGGTGTTTTTTATTGAATGTTTTCCAGTCACATGCTCGATGATGATTTTTGAGTCGCCAAAGATCTGTATTGGGCCAGTATTCAAAAAGGAGCAAAAAATAAGGAAACCATATAATGTCATGGCCTCCGCTTTGTTGCTTGTCTCTGGGCCACCATTCTAGTAAATTAAAAAGTGTTGGTCTTTGAAGATGTTGATATAAATTCCGCATGCACACAAACCGTCTTTTGCAACCCCATCAAAGTGAGCCCTCAGATAAATTAACTGAGTAGGGGCGGCTACATTAGATTTTTGTTTCATTTGTTGGGGAATATAAGGGAGGATAGAGAGATAATAGGGGATTATCTTATCATATATGAGCTTAAAATCCTCTTTGCAGTTTTGAAAAATCACTCTATTCCGCCATTTCCATACAAACCAGCACACGATAAGGGGAATAGGTCTCCATATTACTTTCTATGAGCCCCACCATTCAAAAGCGTCCATAATGGATGAATGGGATATGTCGATGAAACCGAAGTGTGAAGCCAACTTCTTCCAAAGGTCCTGTGTGTGGATGCAGTTAAGAAATATATGCATATTGTCCTCTGTCTCAGATAGACAGATTGAGCAGATAGCGGGGCCGTGCCAATTCCTTTTTTGTAAATTGGTCCAAGTGAGATTTTTGTTATGGAATACAAGCCACGAGAATAGAATTATTTTGAATGGGCATCCATATTTCCAGAATGCAATTGGAAATATTTTCCTGGAATTATCATGATGTTCTTCAATTAAGGAGAGATATATATCTTTGACCAAAACATTTATCCCGCCTCCCATACCTCGCCAAGCGATGCTATCCATTTGCTCGATCCTGATTATCCCACTACTCTTCATATTCCAGATAACCTTATCCCTTTAGACAACGAGTTGATCACGAAGGCCCAGATCAATAGCAAATTTCCATCTAGGAATGGCACCCTGCCATTCCTAAATGACCTGGGCCCAGAAAAAATACCTTTTTGCTGAAGGAACAGTAAAAGTTGATGAGGGATAGGGAAACCTTCCTCTACACCCATGATAGAATCAAGGCCGATGAGAATGTTGTTGCTAGATTGAAATTTCCAGACCAGATTATTGAAAAAGAAGTGCTGTATCTTTTGGAAACTCCTCAAAATTGCCGATCCACAAGCGGGTCCCAATGATCTGTTCCTGAACCAATATGTGAAATCTCTGTTCCCCAGATATTTTATCCTAGTAGCACAGCTCCATAAACTATCTCCTAGTACCGCTTTCCATAATGATTTACATAATTAGGCCAAGCCAAAACTGCGAAGGTTCATAATGCCCCAACCCCCCATCCTTTTAGGGAGGGTAATATTTGTTAGTTTGGTAAGATGGAATTTTCTTTTTTCCTTACAGCCCCCCCAAATGAAGATTTCCGTTAAACTATTTAATTTTTTGATGATGCTTGATGGAATGTAAAAAAGGTGTGCCCAATAGACAATGAGTTGTGCAAGTACTGATTGTGTGAGAATCTTCCTACGAACCAATGATAGGCATTTGAATTCCCAACTTGGAATCCTTTTGTAATATCTTTTTCACCGAGCGTTGTCCGAAGGAGGAGCACCGCATTATCTCCAGCAAACCAACACCAGAAACATGTAGCTGAATGAAAGCTCGAACAATTCCAAAGACTATGGAACGAAGATAAGTCGATGTAAAATGAGGATAAACCCAAGGGAACAGAAGATCTTCCTCCGCTTAGGGGCGCAAAAGAAAAAAAAAAAACTGGAGCAGTCCTGGGGATTCTAAGCCAGGCTAAGGATATGAGCACAGAAAGTATAAAATTCCAGGACATCAAGGAACGAATAGTGTCAGCTGAAAGTAAAATGAGCCTCCTTACATCAAACACCAGAATGAAAATAGACCTTCATCCCCGCGCCAGAATGCGCAGGGAGGGAATGACGGAGCCAAACCTCACGCAATTACTAGGGAAGGCAATATAAAGTAGGGTGCAATGCTAGTGAGCTAGAAATGTCAAAAGGACAGAAGGAAGAGCGTCAACCAACCTGAGAGCATGAGTGCTATGCTTAGGGCAAGTGGAGAATTGCTAGAACATAGCATGCTGGGATTCCACCTCAATACATAATGATTGGTTCAGTTACAGGCGCGATCAGGGAGAATATGGTTGGACAAAAGATGGGCAAACAAACTTGGTTGGTCGCTAAATCTTTTTTATGATGAAATTCACACTACCTCGTGCCATTGTTGGCTTTTCGAAATGTCATTATTGAATTTGTAAGCTTGGGACTACAACATCTTCATCAAGTTCAATATATCATTCAGATGGGGCCTAAGGAAATTAAACCAATAACTTCATATCAAAAAGAAAACATCTTCAATTATTATGAAAAATCTCTTTTTTTATTATGAGAAGATCATTATTGAAGAAAACTCTTTTAAACATAATAAGAAGAAATCTAGAAGCTTCTACCATGGAAAACCATTTATATAATAAGTAAAAAAAATCTAAATTCCAACACTAACTTCATCTCAAATAAAATAAATATAAATATATCGTTCACATTAAAAAAAAATGAAGAAATAACTTTATTTAATTAATAACACAATCAAGTGAGTTTTAAGTGAAGTAGTAGCTCAACATACGAAGTTCGGAAATTTCAAAATATATATAAATCTCAGCGTATTTCAAAGAAAGGTGGGGCCGAGAACGGCATTATTTGATTGATTACAGGCAACAGCATGCATTATTTTATTCATATTCATATAATAACACACGTACACATATTTGAGCATATTCTGGAATACACGAGCACCCTCAATTTATAGGAAAGTAGCTACTGAAGGATAGTTGAGGGGGCAGGTAAGGCTGACAATGGGATTATTTTGAAGAATTGTGGGAAGTATTTTAGAAGTTATGCTCCGGTCCCATCGCCGATGATGGATTTTAACGTAATCAGACAATAATAGAGACGATGGACCACGCCGCCGCACTGGTTGCACTGCTTTGGTTACAAAACAACCTCCATTTTCAAGTCAACTATAGATTTAAATTTTTTAAAAAGTATTATTGAAAATAAATAAGATTAGTGTAAAATTTTTCAAGTCAATTATAGATTTACAATTTTAAAAAATATTATAGAAATTAAATAAAATTAGAGTAAAATTTAATCTTATAATTTAGATTTTTTTTTCACTATCTCTACCTGCCTCTGGGTGCCTCTGTATGTGAGCACTGGGAAGGAGGAGGTGCTCACCCTGGTAGTGTCTCTCCTCATCTTTTAGTTTCTATTCTTCTTAATCTTCCTTGGATTGTGGATTCATCAATTGTTTCCTTTTGTGAGTTCTTTCCACAATCCAAATCTTCATCGCCTCCTCCAGCAGTTGGATTCATCATTTGTGATCCTTTGTCTGAGCTTGTTATAGGTGTATCTTTCTGATCGTGTGTTGCACATAGTTCCTGAGCTTGGAAATAATCCAATCATTGGTATATAAAGATCATATTTACTAAATATGGAATTATGCATTGCAATGTCTGATTAAATTTGACTCAACTCCAACTAACATTTTCATGCAAACTCATAATAAATGAGATAAAATTCAACTTGAAGTAATTCACACCCACTTTCCATACACCACACATACTTGACTTAATTCCAGCTAACTTTTTTATGTGAACTCACAATAAATGTGATTTTTCTAAATATGGACTGAACTTGAAGTAATTCACACTCACCCTCCATGCATTCCACACATACTAGAGTAATTTACTATTTCATAGAGACAAAGATGGAAAATATGACATTGTAGTTTGATAACACTATTTGCACAACAAAATTAAATGGGTTGATAAAGTTTGATAAAAAATATAATATAAGTGAAGATAGCATAGTGTGAATGAGTTAGATTCATTTTTTAAGAGAATTGTTTAATTAGTACAACTACACTAATAAATGTGGTTGATATACTTCTATTTTAAATGATAGTAATTTACATGATGCTCTTTGTTATTTGACAATTTGTATGGTAATCTTATAATTGTAATAATAAAACTTTAAAAGGTAAGCATGAATTTACATGATACCACTTTTTCTTTTGATAATTCACTTATTATATTAATGGTTTGCATAATAATTTCATATTTGTATGAAGTAAATGTGAAAAGATAAATATGGATTTAGAAATGCAAGGTACTTAATATTTGAAATTACATTCATATATATGACGAGAATATGTCAATATCATTAATTTACCAATGTGAAGCACCTCTAAAAATAATTATTTAAACAGTTAATAACTATAAATTAAGAATGAATTATATTTAGATAATTTTTTATTATAACTTATGATAGTTAATTACGCCCATAGACATGACTATTTTCAAATAGGGTTTCCAAATTTTAATTTAATTATCATTAATTATTAGGTAGATTCTAAGAATTTAACTTTCATATAATATTTTAGAATATTCTTAGTTGTATACACAAATAAAATGTTGAGATTTATTTCGAATGTCGCCATGCATTTTTTGTCATTTTAATTAAATTCTATAATTAAAAAAATGTGATATGATCAAGTGTCACATAAAATGACTTATGGTTTTTGGGATGTGGTATTGATAAGCTATGGGATTGACCCATAATATTGTAACAAAGAGTATTTATTGATTAAGAATCTCCATGATAAATTGGAGTATAATCTCCATTATTAATAATCTTGTTACATGTTGTTTCAAAATGTATATTTTTTAGCTTATATATCAGTTATTTTATCATTAATAATAATAATAATAAAGTTATAGTTTAGTTAATTTTTTTTCTTTTTATTTTTTGTTTTGGCAACTTGAGATGTATGATGAAAAGTTTTTTTGATGCTTATTATGGATTGATTCTTATTGACATTCACCATCCATTTAATTTATGTGGTTGTGCTACTTATTAGGTGAATGGTAAAAATTTAACCTCCACATAATTTTCTAAAATATTCTTAGTAAGTGATCACAAATTAAAGCATAATATTTTAAGTTTTTCTTGGGCTTTCAATCAATTAGTAGCATATTTTTGTTACAATCTCCTAAGGAAAATCATGTATTCCTATTAGAAAGGATAAGACAATTGGAAATTTTTGATGAATTAGCTCCGTAATACGGAATTGAGCCAAGAGTCTCATTATACAACCCACAGTGAAGGCAATGTGTAAGTATGTTAGTCTTAATTTAGATTTGACACGTGTCCCTCTTAAATAAAAATAAAATATTCTATAAATAAAAAAAGAAATGTCGACATAGATACACTCCATTAAAATGGTTTTTTGTGATTAATATATTTTTGAGTTAGCTCAATATTAATTTATATTAAAATATTTTATCCATAACTGACATTGGATGTTTAGTATATACAACATTAAAATAATTTTTTTTTTAACATTCTTTCTATATATATATAAATATATTTGAAGTTTTACTATGAACATTTTTTGGGTTCTAGATTTTGACAATCCATGATATTTGATACTTCATATATATCTATATATAAAAAAATGTTAAAAGAAATTATTTTAATGTTGTATATAATAAAATATTCAATGTGGGTTATGAATAAAATATTTTATTATGAATTAATATTGAAGTATACTTAAAAAAATATTGATAACAAAAAACACCATTTTAATGTGCTCGGTTGAAAAAGATAAGTTTTTATGGTTAAAACATTTGAAGTGGTCTTAGTATTTTATAGTTAGTCATTTTTAGGTATATGTTTTTTGGTTAAAATCCAACAAAGTACTTTTGGAATTACAAGTTTAGGCTATGTAATCTTTATAACATTCCAAAATACAATTTAAACAATGAAAAATTACACATTGCTTATTGTACTCTAAAATAAGTTTTAGCTTGAAGAAATTTGATCCCTCTCTGCACATGTTAGATCCGTGCTTAAGATAGATCTACGTTGGTGTAGATCCTGCAAACTAAAAGAAAAATTATACAATAAGAATAATATTTCCGGTTTAAAAAAAGTAATAAAGTAGAGATAATATTATTTATTTATATTAAAATAAATTTTAATTTATTGTATTTATAAAATGTTTTTTTTTTGATAAAAAATAAAAAAAATTGTACTAGCAACCTTTTGTCAGGGAGTATCTTAAGAATACACCCAAAGCCTCACAAATATTTATAAAATAAAATTGAACCCATTAATAATTAAATTTTAATTTATAAAGTTGAGATGATTATATATATATATATATATATATATATATATATATATATATATATATATATATAATTTTAATTAAAAAATAAATAAATTTTCAAAATATCCAATTTAATATTTTTTTTATAACTCTAATAAAATTCGTGGAATATATTCTACGGGAGGTTAGGGGCTGCAATCATGGGACCAGAAGGTTTTTTAAACCGCCGGGGGTAGTGTGCGAATCGTCGGAATTAGTAGAGGGGGCAGCATTGGCTGAAGGGGTGTGGGTATCGTTGGAAGAGCTGGAGGGGGAAGCAATTCCCAGGGTATCTGTCACGTACCTCACCCTCATATTAAAATATCTAGATAAAAAAAAAAATTATCATGAGACTACAACTTCAGTAGCTTTATAATTCTCGGATTAACTTACCTTTACATTGGATAGGTTTATTAATTATAATATCTAAACCTTATTTGTGTCGCCCCTCTACCCATGTGAACTATACCATACATAACTCCAGCGCTGTGGCTTTGGGCGTATCGAGGCAACTCTGTTTGTTAACTTCGCTGGCGCCACCTACAGCGGACATTTGGCCATGGCATTAAATTCCGCCGGCCCGTTCACGTGAATGGGCATGGCTCAAGGTGGAAAGTTCCCGCTTCCTATTTGGTGCTACCGCCTTAATCAATGGTGTGGATGCTCTGGTAAAATCGGAGGGTGGAGGCACCCCCACGACTCCACTTCTGGTATTGACTATATAATTCCGCTTATCCCGAATCTTCGAGGGTTTTCCGGCATAATTCAGCGTTCCCGCGGCTCTCAGCTCCACTCCGCCACAGTAGGTGAGACTGTTCCGCGCCGAGGAAATGTCTGCCATCTCCGCCCGCGCGCGTCCTCACCGCCGAGCTTCTGTTTCTGAGCTTATATTCTTCAAACTAGCTTCTGGTAAGTGTTGCAGTCGGTTTATCATTTCCTTGTTTTCCTTGGTTTATCCTCTAAGGAGTCGGACTAATGATTTCTTCAATCTCTTTATTGCTTGATGCAGACATCCGCTTCTGGTGTTAATACGACAGGGTGGTCTTCCTCTAGGCGATAGATTGCCGAGGTTACCACAGGTACAACCTCTTCGGCTCTTTGATGTATTGTGTGTGGTAATTTCTGGGTGAATGTTCCGCTCATCTGTCCTACCATCCGTCGGCAAAGGGTTACCCCCTGCGCCTAAACAAAGCCCCAACCTTATCTTTTCATGGTTGGACGCAGATGGCGACGGAAGATTCAACTTTGTCCGGTCCAGTTCGTCTTGGATTTGTGTTATAGTTTCTGGGGTAATCCCCTTCGCTTCCAGTGGTTCTGGGTTGGAAGCTTCCAGTTTATGAGGCTATAGTCCGCCTTTGGTTTATTGTAGCAACTATGTATTGTATATATTCTTTGGTTTAACTTTACTCATGACTCTTCTGAAGACATATGCTGGATATCTGGCTCATTTGGTGTTGGTTTGGACCTATATAGCCTTGTGGCTGTTTAAATTAATTCAAACTCTTGTTTATATTCTCCTGTCATTTACAAGTATCCATTTTATTTTAAAGATTTGAATGAATAGTGAAGTTCGAGCACTACCCAGATTTTGTATTGTAGTTCTCTGTTCTGAAAATGTGCTTACTGTCTTACGGCGTTAGGTAAGCTTTGTCTACAATCAGAATCGTTTTCTAGCAAGTCTTGGTGAGGTATCTATGAATATTGCGCCTGCATCTCATTACAATAGATGTTTGGTCGTTTCGACCTTGGGTTCTCTATATATAAGAGATTTATTGGTTTTGTATGTTATAACCACAAGTCGAAATGTTATTTAGTCCTTAACTTGGCAATGTTTGGACATTCCTCCGCGGCTCGCTATATATATATGTTTTCCTGTAAATCGTTTGACATGTATATGTTTCACTGAACATAATTTAATGTCTACTACAGCGCTTGTTGCTTGTCTCACTATTTCTTTTAAAAGCTGGTTTATTTGTATATGCATTTCTGCTGTTACATGAGTCAGTCCCCTGGAATCTGACCTAGGACTATTCGGTTTTCTTAACTAGTTTATCTAAAAGATAACTCGTAAGCTTGATTTCTGCTTAAGTACCATTTGTTTCCAAAGTGCAAACCGATTCTCAGGTATCCACCCCTCATTCAGGTAGTTGCCTTGCGCAAAGAAATATTCCGAACCCATCCATACCGCGGAATCAACCCGGTTCGAAGGTTATGTTTTTATTAATCCTTTTCTTGTCTTCTTTCATAATCTGAACTCAATGCAATACCTGGAGAGGTTCCATTCGAGTTTTAAAGGAATATGGGCAAGGGTTTTATCGTCACTCCTCTCCACTATCCTAATGCTGATAGCTTCTTCGGGTAATGACAAACCCCTATAGTTTGAAGTAAACTACCCACGAGGCATGGCTTTCAACCCTCTGGTTCACAGTCGGGGTTTAACCACGTCTCGGTTCTTTTGCATGCGCTAGCAGTTAAGGTAATACCCCTACAGCCGGGTTCGGTTCCGTTCTTACGTTTCCTGTTCTGGGTCAAGTACCCCAGTTTATTGATTCTGAATCATAGTCATTGCAATTCTATTTATGCAACAGTAATAACGTTTGCTAATTCCAAGAAACTTTGTTTTATATATACACAGTTAACTACAGATGCATTAAGGTTCAGTTTACTTACCTGGTCACTGCCGGTGCTGTGACTCCTTAGCAAGTCACCTGCAGATTTCTGTGCATAGCTTGTTATCCACCCATCCGTGAGACTTGTCCTCCGGGACCAGAGTCTCCCCCCAAGCTTCTCCTTGCCGGATCACTATCCTCAGCAAGACAGCACTTCGTGCTCGACTATCTGGTCCTTACCAGACTTAGTCCATTAGGGTTTTTTTTTCCCTTTTTCCTTCCTCTGCCTGTCTCTACAGCCCAGAGTTTTGTCAAAACCTCCCATTTTCCCTGGAGACCCTTCCAGTTAGGGAAGGTAGTTATTTCCAGTTTTACTAACTAACTTTCTTTTTCCAGTTCCCTTCCGGGAGCTGCCAATACTTTCATGAGTATTTTCTTTTAAACATTTTAGTGCACATGTAAAATTAAAAGAATACTCTTAAAGAAAAAGAAGTCTTTCAATGTCATTCTAATTCAGTCTTTTACCGTAGTAAATTAAATAATTACATTTTCTCGGGGTCATCACATCTCCCCCTCCTGAGATTGGACATCGTCCCGATGTCTAGTGTCCCCAAACAGCTCCGGATAAGCTTTCCTAAAAAGCTCTTCATCTTCCCAAGTGGCCTCATCAGGCCCATAGTGCTGCCACTGCACTTTAATTTGGGTAATAACCCATTTCCGCAGCTGCACTTCTCTCCGGTCGAGAATGCTCAGCGGCTCGACCAGGACCTCTCCTTCCGGTTCGACCTGCAACCATCAACAGTATCAGTCATTTGTCTCCAGATACATTTTCAATTAGTTCAATTGAAATCAACTCTTACCCGTATATCTTGCCACTTGATCACATGCTTAGGGTCATAAATATACTTTTTAAGCATGGAAACATGAAAGACATTGTGAATTCTAATGTGGCTTGGTAGAGCAAGCTGGTAGGCTACTGGCCCAACTCTTGCCAAGACCTGAAAAGGTCCAAAATAACGAGGTGCAAGTTTAGCGCAACTGCTCCATTGCAGGGTGCTCTTCCTGGCTTGTATCCTTACATAAACATGGTCGCCAACCTGATACTCCTTGAACCTTCTTTTCCGATCTGCAAAATTCTTTTGCCGATCTTGTGCGGCCTTTAAATTAGCCCGCACCCTTTTGACCATGTCCTCCATCTCCTTGAGCATTTCTGGACCCAACCTTAATTTGTCCTCCAGGCCACTCCAGCTTGAGGGCGTACGACATTTTCGTCCGTACAAGACTTCAAATGGAGACATTTGGATCGATGTGTGATATCCATTGTTGTAGGCGAATTCCACCAAGTGTAAATAGTCTTCCCATTGTGTCGGTTTTTGCATTACACATGCTCTCAACATGTCCTCCACAATCTGATTTACTCGCTCCGTCTGTCCGTCAGTCTGGGGATGGTAAGCTGTGCTAAAATTCAGCTGTGTACCCAGTTCTACAAATAGTGCTTTCCAGAAGGCGGATGTAAACTTTACATCCCGGTCTGATATTATAGTCTTCGGAAGCCCATGCAGTTTGAACACGTTCTGCATAAAAATGTGTGCAATCTGCACTGCCCTGTAGGTAGATTGCACTGGTATAAAGTGTGCTGCCTTACTCAGCTTGTCTACTACCACCATAATAGAATCATTGTTCCTCTTTGTTCTAGGCAGCCCAGTTATGAAATCCATAGATATAATTTCCCATTTCCATTCTGGAATTGGCAGGGGTTGCAATAACCCTGCCGGATGCTGGTGCTCTGCCTTGATCTGCTGACACTCCAAACATCGCGCTAAATATTCAGCCACATGCTTTTTCATTCCCGGCCAGTAGTATTCCCCTCGAAGTGCAGTAAGCATCTTCTGGTATCCGGGATGACCTGCGTAGTGACTGGTATGAAATTCATTCAAAATTAGATTTTTAAGGCTATTGTCGTTTGGTACAAACAATCTTTTTTTGTAAAACAACATTCCATCCTTGCTTACTTCATACCCCTGCTGACTTTCCTTGCTGGAAAGTGGCATTTGCTGCTTCATTTGCTGATATTCGGCATCTTGGTTTGCTGTTGCTTTTATCATTTCCTGCAAGGAATTGTTCCATTTACTGAGTGTAACTTCATATAAACATTGTACCTTTCGACTCAGGGCATCAGCTACGCGGTTCTCCTTTCCTTTCAGATGTTTAATGTCGAAATCGAATCCACTTAAGAAATCTGCCCAACGGGCTTGCCTTGCATTCAGGGTGGGCTGACTGAAGTAGTTTGTCAAGCTGTGATGGTCTGTTAACAACAGAAATTTCCTACCCAGAAGATAGTGCCGCCACATTTTAAGTGCATGTATGACGACTGCCAATTCCAAGTCGTAGGCAGAATACTTCTGCTCATGTTCCTTCAGCTTTCTCGACTCGTAGGCGATCACTTTCCCTTCTTGCATTAACACACCTCCCACGCCTTCTCGACTAGCGTCGGTACATACCACATAATCCTTATTAGGATCAGCTATACTCAAGACGGGAGCAGAAGTGAGCAAATGCTTAAGTCGTTCAAAACTTTGCTGACATTCCGAATTCCATTTGAATGTCCTCCCTTTCTTTTGCAAGGATGTGATAGGATATGCCACCCTTGAGAAGCCTTCCACAAATCTTCTATAATACCCAGCCAATCCCATGAAAGACCTGATATCTGCCACATCTTTAGGCATGGGCCAATCCATTATGGTTTTTATTTTCTCAGGATCCACTGCAATCCCTTCCTTTGTGATCACATGGCCTAAATACTGAATCTCCTCTTTATAGAAATCGCACTTGCTGAGTTTAGCATACAACTGATGCTCTCGAAGAGTTTGCAGCACCAACCGGAGGTGTTCCTCGTGCTCCTCCTTGGAACGAGAATAAATCAAAATATCATCAATGAATATTAGTACAAATTTGTCCAAAAATTGATGGAACACACTGTTCATTAAGCACATGAAAGTGGCGGGTGCATTAGTCAATCCGAAAGGTAGCACTACAAATTCGTAGTGTCCATACCGGGTTCTGAAAGCTGTTTTAGCAATATCCTCTTCTTTAATTCTGATTTGATGGTAACCAGATCGCAGATCAATCTTAGAAAACACTGTCGCCCCCTTGACTTGATCAAAAAGCTCATCGATCCGAGGTAAGGGGTATTTGTTTTTAATTGTGAGCTTGTTCAGCTGTCGGTAATCGATACACATTCGGAGGGTTCCGTCTTTCTTCCTGACAAATAGCACCGGAGCTCCCCATGGAGATACACTGGGACGGATATAATTTTTATCCAACAACTCTTGTAACTGCATTTTCAACTCAGTCAACTCGGGTACACTCATTCTATAAGGTGTCCGCGAAACTGGGGCAGCTCCTGGTATTAATTCAATGGTGAAGTCAATGTCCCTTTTTGGGGGTAATCCAGGGATTTCCTCCGGAAACACATCCGCGAACTCTTTTATTACCGGAAGGTGGTCCAGCGCGGTCGTTTTATCCTTGGTTTCTGCATAACCCACCTGAATGGCATACACCTGGCATCTTTTCCGGATGCATTTCGCTAGCTGGGATGCAGTGATTGGTCGGACCTGCACTGGTCGTTTAATTCCCTGCATTTCCTGTTCCTTTCCAGAATCATCCTTGTATCGAATGATCTTCGTTTTGCAGTTCATTAATGCCCAATGCTTTTCTAGCCAATCCATCCCGATTAGGACATCATAGGATCCAAGTGGAAGCATGTTCAGATCTGCTACCACTGGCTGTCCTGCTATTACTATAGGGCAGTTTTTGATTTTCGCCATTACTCGTCTTTTAGCCCCTGTAGCTAGCTGTACCAGCCAAGGGTTCCTGAATTTTTCAGGTTGTAATTTACACTGTTCAACTATCTTTGGACTAATATAACTTAAAGTAGCTCCTGGATCAATTAGAACAGTGATAGAAAAGTCTAGAATTTTACCTTCAAATTCTACCATGGTGGGCTGATATTCTGCCTGGCGATCGTCCAAGGCTGCGTTAATCCTTGGCACACTTCGTCCCACATCGCCAACGGTTGATGCCTCATGGATCTGGGATATCTGATCAGTTCCCTTCCGTTGCGGACAGTTCTTGACGTAGTGCGGTCCGCCACAACCCCAACACTGCACAGGGGGTCTGGTTATTCCTTCGCTGTCCAACTTGGTGGACTGTTCGCCCATTCTGGTTTCACTGATGGTCTTGGGTCTGAACGAACCTCTCGGTGCTGCTCTACTGTTCTGCCCTTTACTGCTTCCTTTAACTCCACCGCCCCGGCCTCCTTTACTGTTTCCAGCAACTTTACTATTCTTTTTCTCGCTCCATTTTCTGTTGGAGCCGTCCCCTTTCTGTTTGCTCTGCTGATAGCAGATTCTGGCCTTGCGAATAGCTTCATCCATGGTTCTAGGATTGTCAAATTCAATCCTTTCTCTCATATACATGGGTAAACTGCTAACAAACCTTTGCACCTTGGCTTTTTCTTCTTTAAGGTAGGGTACATAACGGAGCAGGGATGTAAAACGATTAATAAACTCATCCATAGTCTGTTGTCCCAATCGCAGGTCGTGGAATTCCTTTGCCTTTTCATCATAAAAGCGTTCTGTCAAGTATCTCTCTTTGAAGTATTTCTGGAATTTTTCCCACGTTATGGTTCGTTCGCTTACCCCTTTGACGATTTTAACCTCCTCCCACCACAGGGTTGCTTTTCCTTGCAACTGAAAGATAGCCAATCGTGCCTTCAAGTTATGGTCATACTCATATAGCTGGAAATATTTGTTCATATTAATTAGCCATGCTTCAGCCGCTTCCTCTTGTTCCCCATCATAGTGTGGGGGTTTAATTTTTCGGAATTCTCCCTGTAATTCCACCCTTTGACGCTTTGAGGTCTGTTGTTCCGATGCATTATCGGATTGATCCTCTCCTTCTTCCGAATTTCCGGGTTCTGCTTGGTAATGTTGCTCCTCCGTCATTCTCTGTTGTTCTGCACTGGGGTTGACTAGTGGCGGGTTCTGTTTGTCAGACAAACTTTTTAAAATCCTTTCTTGCTCCATCGTCAATCGTGCATTATCCTCCCGCAACCGAGCCATTTCATTTTTCAGTTCCTGGACTGTTTCTAGTATGGCCAAATTCGTGCTACGTGTCTCCTCACCCAGCTGTACCCACAATTCTGGGTTGTCTCTAGGATTTGTTGCAGGCCCCTGATCTGCTGCGGGCCTGTGCGGTGCGCTGCTAGTTCTCTGCATGCTAACTGTTATTATTTGGTGCCTTCTGTTGCCCTTTTTCTTCTCCTTTGTCTAGTCTGGTCTGGTCTAAAATCAGGAAACATTTAACACTGTGAGTTTCCGGCACAATTTTGTTACTCAAAGAAAAGAAAAAGATATCAGTACTATGATGACCTTCTCAATTTTAACATGTTAATCACATCCCAGAGGCCACAGTATGGGCATCCTGGGCTCTGATACCAATTTGTCACGTACCTCACCCTCATATTAAAATATATAGATAAAAAAAAAAATTATCATGAGACTACAACTTCAGTAGCTTTATAATTCTCGGATTAACTTACCTTTACATTGGATATGTTTATTAATTATAATATCTAAACCTTATGTGTGTCGCCCCTCTACCCATGTGAACTATACCATACATAACTCCAGCGCTGTGGCTTTGGGCGTATCGAGGCAACTCTGTTTGTTAACTTCGCTGGCGCCACCTACAGCGGACATTTGGCCATGGCATTAAATTCCGCCGGCCCGTTCACGTGAATGGGCACGGCTCAAGGTGGAAAGTTCCCGCTTCCTATTTGGTGCTACCGCCTTAATCAACGGTGTGGATGCTCTGGTAAAATCGGAGGGTGGAGGCACTCCCACGACTCCACTTCTGGTATTGACTATATAATTCCGCTTATCCCGAATCTTCGAGGGTTTTCCGACATAATTCAGCGTTCCCGCGGCTCTCAGCTCCACTCCGCCACAGTAGGTGAGACTGTTCTGCGCCGGGAAATGTCTGCCATCTCCGCCCGCGCACGTCCTCACCGCCGAGCTTCTGTTCTGAGCTTATAATCTCCAAACTGGCTTCTGGTAAGTGTTGCAGTCGGTTTATCATTTCCTTGTTTCCTTGGTTTATCCTTTAAGGAGTCGGACTAATGATTTCCTCTATCTCTTTATTGCTTGATGCAGACATTCGCTTCTGGGGTTAATACGACAGGGTGGTCTTCCTCTAGGCGATAGATTGCCGAGGTTACCACAGGTACAACCTCTTCGGCTCTTTGATGTATTGTGTGTGGTAATTTCTGGGTGAATGTTCCGCTCATCTGTCCTACCATCCGTCGGCAGAGGGTTACCCCCTGCGCCTAAACGAAGCCCCAACCTTATCTTTTCATGGTTGGACGCAGATGGCGACGGAAGATTCAACTTTGTCCGGTCCAGTTCGTCTTGGATTTGTGTTATGGTTTCTGGGGTAATCCCCTTCGCTTCCAGCGGTTCTGGGTTGGAAGCTTCCAGTTTATGAGGCTATAGTCCGCCTTTGGTTTATTGTAGCAACTATGTACTGTATATATTCTTTGGTTTAACCTTATTCATGACTCTTCTGAAGGCATATGTTGGATATCTGGCTCATTTGGTATTGGTTTGGACCGATATAGCCTTGCGGCTGTTAAAATCAATTCAAACTCTTGTTTATTACTCTTGTCATTTACAAGTATCCATTTTAATTTAAAGATTTGAATGAATAGGGAAGTTCGAGCACTACCCAGATTTTGTATTGTAGTTCTCTGTTCTGAAAATGTGCTTACTGTCTTCCGGCGTTAGGTAAAGCTTTGTTTACAATCAGAATCGTTTTCTAGCAAGTCTTGGTGAGGTACCTGTGAATATTGCGCCTGCATCTCATTACAATAGATGTTTGGCCGTTCGATCTTGGGTTCTCTATATATAAGAGATTAATTAGTTCTGAATGTTATATCCTCAAGTCGAAATGTTATTTAGTCCTTAACTTGGCAATGTTTGGACTTTACTCCGCGGCTCGCTATATATATATGTTTTCCTGTGAATCGTTTGACATGTATATGTTTCACTGAACATCATTTAATGTCTACTACAGCGCTTGTTGCTTGTCTCACTATTTCTTTTAAAAGCTGGTTTATTTGTATATGCATTTCTGCTGTTACAGGAGTCAGTCCCCTGGAATCTGACCTAGGACTATTCGGTTTTCTTAACTAGTTTATCTAAAAGATAACTCGTAAGCTTGATTTCTGCTTAAGTACCGTTTGTTTCCAAAGTGCAAACCGATTCTCAGGTATCCACCCCTCATTCAGGTAGTTGCCTTGCGCAAAGAAATCTTCCGAACTCATCCATACCGCGGAATCAACCCGGTTCGAAGGTTATGTTTTTATTAATCCTTTTCTTGTCTTCTTTCATAATCTGAACTCAGTGCAATACCTGGAGAGGTTCCATTCGAGTTTTAAAGGAATATGGGCAAGGGTTTTATCGTCACTCCTCTCCACTATCCTAATGCTGATAGCTTCTCCGGGTAATGACAAACCCCTATAGTTTGAAGTAAACTACCCACGAGGCATGGCTTTCAACCCTCTGGTTCACAGTCGGGGTTTAACCACGTCTCGGTTCTTTTGCATGCGCTAGCAGTTAAGGTAATACCCCTACAGCCGGGTTCGGTTCCGTTCTTACGTTTCCTGTTCTGGGTCAAGTACCCCAGTTTATTGATTCTGAATCATAGTCATTGCAATTCTATTTATGCAACAGTGATAACGTTTGCTAATTCTAAGAAACTTTGTTTTATATATACACAGTTAACTACACATGCATTAAGGTTCAGTTTACTTACCTGGTCACTGCCGGTGCTGTGACTCCTTAGCAAGTCACCTGCAGATTTCTGTGCATAGCTTGTTATCCACCAATCCGTGAGACTTGTCCTCCGGGACCAGAGTCTCCCCCCAAGCTTCTCCTTGCCGGATCACTATCCTCAGCAAGACAGCACTTCGTGCTCGACTATCTGGTCCTTACCAGACTTAGTCTATTAGGGTTTTTTTTTCCCTTTTTCCTTCCTCTGCCTGTCTCTACCGCCCAGAGTTTTGTCAAAACCTCCCATTTTCCCTGGAGACCCTTCCAGTTAGGGAAGGTAGTTATTTCCAGTTTTACTAACTAACTTTCTTTTTCCAGTTCCCTTCCGGGAGCTGCCAATACTTTCATGAGTATTTTCTTTTAAAACATTTTAGTGCACATGTAAAATTAAAAGAATACTCTTAAAGAAAAAAAAGTCTTTCAATGTCATTCTAATTCAGTCTTTTACCGTAGTAAATTAAATAATTACATTTTCTCGAGGTCATCACAGTATCGTGAAAAGAACCGGAGGGGGCAGGATTGGTGGGGGTGTTGTGGGTATCGTTGGATAGAGAGGAGGTTTCAGCACTGTCGGGGGAATTGTGGGTATCGTTGGAAGAACAGGAGGGGGCAGCAATGCTGGAGGAACCGTGGGTATCGTTCGAACCGGAGGGGGCACTGTCAGGGGAATTGTGGGTATAGTTGGAGTTACTGGGGGAGGCAGCAATGCCGGAGGGACTGTGGTTATTGTTGGGACCGGAGGCAGCACTGTCGATGCAGGTGTGGGTAATATCGTTGGAAAGGGAGAGGGAAGCAGTGGCGGAGGGACTGTGGATATCGTGGGAACCGGAGTGGGCTGCACTGCTGGGGGTGCCAAAATAACCTGTGGAGGACAACCAACGGTTCCTGGAATTACTGGGGATGAATATCCTATGAATGGAATGGGCGGAATGTTTGGAATGAGGGGAATGCCCCCTATGCCTACGCTTCCCTGCAACAGTGATCGCCCGTTGCCTTTTGTAGTAGCAGCAGCAGGCGGCGGCTTAACAGAGGCCATATTGACCACCTTCTCCTTCCTTCCCCAATTAGTATTGCTATTCTTTGACAGAATATTGAGGGAGGAAGCGCAGGCGGAGGTGAGCAAGAGAAGCTCAACGAATGCGGCAGCAACTCGCAATTTGGTTGACGACTGCATTTTCACAGAAATGCAGAAATGAAGTGAACTTCGGTGTTTGAATGCAGCACTGCGATCTCCTCCTTTTATAGTAGTTGGCACCCAATTTCTCTCCACACAACAAAACATGCATAGCCCATACTGCAGGGCATTTAACGTTTTCATCACGGCACGGTATAATTAAATACAGAGGGCTCTCTCACATTGTCACCAATTAAAAAATTGATGTGTGAAGAAGCTGACAAGGACGTGCGTTATGAGCAAATGAAATAGTAAAAGTAGTAGGGTTTATCAGACAAGCTGCTTTTAACATTCCAGTAGCCGGGTGGTTGCGTTAGCGAAATGATATACTTGCAATTGAAATCTCACCAACTACGACGATTAATATCATTTCTTCTCTGCCCATTTCTGGCCAAGCAATTATCATTGGAAAAGGTCGAGCAATAATTTGCCGTAGCGGAATTCCTTTACGAGGAGACGAGAGGGACCATGCGCGCGGCACTAGTTGCACTGCTTTGGTTTCCAAGCAACCAGCCATTTATATGTCAATGGTAGATTTACTAATTTTTAAATAATATGATGAAAATAAATAATTTACAAATATATGTAATATAGATTAAATTAAGATGGATAGTTTGTGAATAGTTTGTTATTTTGAGAATTTGCATATTTTGTATTGTAGTTTCATATCTATATTAGTTAAATGTGAAAAAGTAACTAATGTGAAAAAGTAACTATAGATTTAAAGGTGTAAGATAATTAATATTGGAAATTTCATCCATTAATATAGGGAAGAGCTCTCATATAATCATTAGATAAATATTTATATTAAAAATAATTAATTTACCAATATTTAATTAAAAAAACACATATAAATATAATTAATTAAATAGATAATAACTATAAATCACTTTATATATGTAATCATCTTAATCACATTTTCTGAATATAGATATATTTTCTTTTTGGTTTTTTTTATCCCATTACTAATTTTGTTGTCCTTTAACTATGTTGTTTGTTGTTTGCATAGTAAACATAGTCATAGGTAACAAAGATGGCATGCAATAGTAGTCTCTGCGGATCTGAAAACGCAGATTTTACATTTGTTATAATCCATTTTACATTTGCTTTATGCGTATTTATGGCAATCAAGGAATTTGCAAAATGTGTATAATAGATTAGTAGTTCTTGAGGATTTGAAAAAGCATATTTTATATTTGCTACAATCTATTTTACATTTGCTTGATGCTTATTTATGAAAATCAAGGCATTTGCAAAATTTTCAAAATGTGTATAATAGATAAGGGTGGAAGATATATAATTTAATACATTTTCTATATCTGACGGAGTCAAATAGAATAGACAAAAGAGTGTATTCGACTACAATTTCAAGAATTCTTTGATTGTATCTATCTACTACTCTAGATTTAAATACTAAATATTGGCAAACAAAGACCATACATTAAATAAATTATCTTGTTGTAAGTCCACATGTAGGATCGTTCTCCGAGAATAGCGAAATGAATTGTGAGTAGTTAGTCATGAGTAGTTGTTGTTAAAAGGGAGACTCCAACCTGAATCCTTAATTTCTTATTAAGCAGCCTAGTAGGACTCTAAATTCAGATTTCCTTAATTCCCTTAATTTCCTATCATGCAACCTAATAAAATTTGAGGGTTAGAACCTTTGAGTCCATGTGTAACCTTGTTCTCCAAGAATAGCGAATGAATTGTGAGTAGTTAGCCATGAGTAACTTTACGTTTTACACATTTATATTATTTCTTTTAAACTCATAATTCAATAATTCCATAGAGTTTCACTGATTTATTTAAAATATAAAAATTGGCCATGGCGTGTTATCTTACCAACGACCACTTAACAACAGAATAAATTCAAACTATTATCCTCTGTTGCTTGTAACGTCAACAACTTTATGTTTTACATTTATATTATAATTTTTAAAACATAAATTAAAAATGCGATATGGTTTCTCTCGTTGAAATAAGAAATGGAGGAATTTATTCCTATGAGATAATATATGAATTTGTTTAAATAAAAATAGCAAATGAATTGTGAGTAGTTAGTCATGAGTAGGTGAAAGGGAGACTCCCAATTTGAAATTTACATTTCCTTAATTTCCTACATGCCCTAAAGCTTAGTAGATTGTAGCATAAAATTTAATTATAGTTCCATTTTGCTTGAATCAACAACATATTAGGATTTGAAGTAAATACTATTAGACGTTGATTTTGGGCTACCATGTCTGCTATAGTAGGCCAGTTCTCAACATTTTTGGGCATTCTCGACAGTGGAAACTAGTACTTCTTCAGTAGATACTTTGGTTAGGCTATTGGGTGCTCTAACAGTCTTTAATGAATATGGTAACAATTTCATATTTGTAATAGAAGAATCCCTCTTATCAAATGCATTTTCAAATTGTTAATTTATTTTTCCAGAGAAGCACTCATCTTTAATCTGTCAAAACACAAATTTTAATTTAATGCATTGAAACACTCATCTTTAATCTATTAAAACACAAATTTTAATTTTAAATATGACTATTAATACTATTTTTATTTTTCAAATATTCTCATTGTCAATTAAAGCTTAACAAATCTATATATCGTGTTAAATCCAACTATTTCAATTAATATTATCCTTTTTTTGTTAAAGCTGAACAAATTTATATATCGTGTAAACTCCAACAACCATTAGAACAATATTTAATCTGTACCATTTCCTTTTTTAACAAACATATATGGCATATAAAATTTAAATACGATTGGAACAATTATTTTCTCTGACATTCTTTTTTCTCCCGAACTATATCAACCACATTGTGTAATAGAAAAAAAAAAAAAACAACGATATTTCACCGAATGCATCTTGTTGCAAAATGTTGGAAATTTATTCCTATTGTAGTAGATAAAGCAAGACACCAGCTCCACTTGATGGTATCCGCTGTGGTACTTTAAACATAATCCATGCACGTGAAGGCTTTTGTATTTCTAAAAGAAACAACCCCATTCATTCTCGGTGTGGCGCTAGGCATAGGGATGTTCACCATGGCATAATCAGACGAGTTGAAAATGCATGCTATGGACTAGATCGAGGGGTCGGTTCTATATATTGGATCACTTGCCCTTTAACTTTCCAACGGGAAAAGTGTCTGGCTTGGCAGCTCTGTTCATTTTTCGTTTGATCTTATTCAGCTATGATGTAAGTCCTTAATTTCTTTAACGTAGCTGCTATGCATTAAATTGAATTTTCTAAGTGAGGATACTAGTCATTGGATTGACAAGCTTGTTTCGTTGCAGAATAATGGCTTAGTTACACAACATTGCACTAATTTCATTGGAGGAATTACTACGGGTGGTTGCTCAAGCTTAACGATATGGTAGATGGAAATCTGGCCATGCCACGTTCTACGGTGGCAGCGATGGTTCCGGAACTATGGGTACCTAGGACATTTGGTTCTAACACATTTCAAAATTTTGTTTATAATATGGTAAATTTTGGAAATTTTGTGGAATTTAATGGATAATTGGTAAATATGTTGGAAATTTACATAAAAAAAGACACAATATGTATATATCTATAAATGTTTTGGAATTTGAGGTGAAACACTTAACAGATCTTATTTTAAAATATTCTACAATTCTACAATTTAATTAAATTAATCTGTCATAAAGCAACTATAAAATTCTGGTAAAACTATTATTGTGCAACGTCAATAAGAAACTATAAAATTGAGATAAAAGTATATTTTCCAACGTGCTCGACTTTGGATTACAGATTCTAAAATATCTCAAACTTGAAGAAAGATCAATTGTTTTCAAAATCTACAATACACATATGGGTACCGAAGAAGGTAGCCTATGAGATCGAAAACGAGATTGTAGCTTAATGGCAAACAAGCAACCCACCGAAGTAGATCCCCGGTTCTATTGATCAAATCAAAGGGAAAAGAATTCCCAAAGCTTGAGGTTAAGTATCATTGTAGTTTGGTGTTAGGAACTGTTTGAAATTCCAATACAGGCTCCCAAATGGATAGTCAGTCATATAAGGGGGATTCCTAAAGCAGTCCCCTAGCATGCCCTAAGTCTCCACGTAGGTATGCACGACATTGTTGAAATGATAATTTCATTGCGGTCCATGCCAAAATCTGGCATCACTCATAGCGACTGCAAATAACGTTTCTTCCTCGAAAACCGTCACGAGCTTCTCGCACGGCTTTTCACCAAGCAGTAGTATTCTCCAGAGGGGTAGCAATAACATCCATCGTTTGACACATGGTTGGCAGTTTTGCAAAAGTGGTTTTTTCCTGGAGCGTAATGTTCAGAAAATAAGTCCGCGCGATATGGTTTGACAGTCGTCTGATCAGATCAACGGTTGTGTAAAGGCCTGCACCATAGAGTCATTTGTGACTTGACGTGAACTAAAATTTTTGGTTTGACCCCCAAATTGTCAGTAAAGTATTTAATGGAATTTACTGCATTCGTAGAATGTTGGTAAAAGGTCTTTAAGTTTATTATTTTTTTAATTCTCAGGAGTATGGGACAAGTTAATATGTATTGTCATTTTGTTGTTTGTCAAAAATTATTGCAACACACAGAAGTGTGATTTTTGGTAGTTCGTTGGTGAAAGACGAAGTGAAGCACAGCAGCACAAAGGTAATGCATTGCCCTGTTTTGTTTTGTAAAACATGAAATGAAATATACATGCAACAGCATGAATGTAAGTTGTTCATTGTATATATAATGTAAGGGAAGCACGCAGCAGCATGAAGAAATTTTTTGTGTTGTTCATTGAGAGCATGAAATGTAAGGTAGGCACAGCAGCGCGATAGCAAGTGTGAGAAATTTGAACGCACATCAGTGCGAATGCAAGATATGTAAGAAGAATGTTTTTTTTTACACAACAGCGTGTAAATTTTTAACCAAAGACAGAGACAGAATTCTATCGGTAATGCACAGTAGTGCAGAGATTTTTTTTTATGCATAGCAGAGACAGAGACAGAGTATTTTTCAAGAAGAGGTAGTACAGTTATGAACTGCATCTGAAGCAGTCTTTTGTTGTAATCCCTTTGGAAGAGGAAGATCTTATTTTGTAACAGCAATATTATTAATGAATGCAAAGTTTGTCTTCTGTGTGAAGAAACACTCTGTTCTCATCAAACAATTTTTAGCTTCATTATGTTAAGATCCTATGGTAAAAACAGAGTATTACTCTCTGTTCATGTTATTTTTGTTTTGGAAATAAACAGAAAATTCCCAACATGGTATCAGAGCTTGTCCACGCTCTTTGAAGGTGTAAAAGAAGCTGGAGGAAGATTTTTTGTTGCAACAGCTTCTCCAGTAGAGTGAAGACTCAGTCAAGGTATTTCTCAAGTCAGTTTTTGTGTTACTACTGAGGACAATCTGTTATTTTAAAAACACAGTCAAGTGTTTTGAAGCATAGTTAAGAGTGCAAGAATGGCTGGAGCTAGCACTAGCATGTGTATCTTTAATACTAAGCTCCCACAGTTTAATGGGAAAAACTATGACTATTGGGCAATAAACATGAAAGCTTTGCTTGCCTCACAAGATTTATGGGAATTTGTTGAGGATGGATTTGAAGAACCAGCAGATGAAAATGAGTTTAATAGGTTAACTCAGGCAGAGAAATATCTGTTAAAGAGCTATAAGAAGAAGGACTCAAAATCCCTCTGCTTTTTGTATCAAGCAGTGCATGAGAGTGTGTTTCCAAGGATAGCAGCAGCAAAGACATCCAAAGAAGCATGGGAAACTCTCAAGATAGCCTATCAAGGCATGGAGAAAGTGAAGACAGCAAAACTACAATTGCTGAGGAGAGATTTTGAGAACCTCTGCATGAAGGAGTCAGATAATATTGACTCATTCTTCACACATGTGATTGGTATGGTCACACAGATAAGGTCTCGTAGAGAAATTCTTGAAGAAAGGAGGATTGTGGAGAAACTATTGAGGATCCTACCCTCAAGGTTTGATGTGATTTTCACCACCATAGAAGAGACAAAGGATCTCACAAACTTTTCAGTTGATGAAGTACATGCATCACTGATAACACATGAGCAGAGATTGAGTAGAAATGAAAACTCATTTCTAGAACATGCCTTTAAGACCCAGATGTTCTTTCGAAGAGGAAGAGGTCAAGGCAGAGGAAACAAGAGAGGAAGAGGCAAAAGCCAAAATAGAGGTGGAAGAAACAGTCCAGCAAATGCTCAAGGAAGAGGCAACAATCCAAATTAGAACCAAGGCCAAGGCAGCAGTCAACAAAGTGGACAACATCATGCTCAACGACAAAGGTATGATAAATCCAATGTCCAATGTCACTATTGTAAAAAATATGGGCATTATGCAAATGAATGTAGGAAGAAGTAGCATGATATGAGTAATAGAACTAGTGCAAATTTCACTAGAGAAGATATCAGCCAAAATAATTTGTTTTTAGATTGTAATATGGCTGAAGAAAAGAGTGAAAATTTATGGTTCCTAGACTCTGGTTGCAGCAACCATATGACAGGAAACATAGCCCTGTTTTCTATGTTAGATCAGAATGTGAAGTCTCAAGTCACACTAGGGACTGATAATAAAGTTTCTGTTATGGGAAAAGAAGAAGTAAATGTCTTAACAAAGAAAGGTGAAAAGAAAACCATAGCAGATGTTTATTATGTTCCTGGAATGAAATGTAACCTCTTAAGCATTGGACAACTTATTCAAAAGGGGTACATTGTCTTCTTTGTGGATGATGTATGCACCATCATGGATAGAGCACCCAGCAAACAATGTATTGCTGAAGTGAAGATGACAAGGAACAGGATGTTCCCTCTTAGGATGAAAGCAGATTTGAAAAATAAAGAAGTAATAGCAGCAGTGACACAAGAGGCTTTCCAAAGTGAACCAAAGGATGAAAATTGGTTGTGGCACTTGAGATTTGGACATCTCAACTTTGGAGGTCTTAACTTGTTGAATAGAAAAGGAATGGTAAGAGGATTACCATTGATAGATAAATCAAACAGCCTTTGTGAAGGTTGCATCTTGGGGAAACAACACAGAGAAAGTTTTCCATCAGGGAAAAGCATAAGGGCAAAAGCACCCTTAGAGATTGTCCACTCAGATTTATGTGGAGCGATGCAAACTCCATCACTTGCAGGCAGCCACTACATACTAACGTTTATTGATGATTTTACAAGAACAACTTGGGTTTATTTCTTGAAGAACAAAAGTGAAGTGTTTGAAAGATTTTGCAATTTCAAAACACTTGTAGAAAACCAAAGCAGGCTGCATATCAAAGTTCTAAGAACTAATAGAGGAGGTGAGTATATCTCCAAGGAATTTCTATGTTTTTGTAGAGAAAATGGAATTTACAAGCAGTTTACCACTAGGTACACTCCGCAGCAAAATGGAGTTGCCGAAAGGAAGAATAGGACAATCATGGATATGGCGAGGAGTATGTTAAGGGCAAAGAATTTGCCAAATAATTATTGGGCTAAAGTTGTACACTGTGCAGCGTACATTTTGAATAGATGCCCTACAAAAGCAATCATGAACAGAGTGCCGGAAGAAGCATGGAGTGGGACAAAGCAATGAGTCACCCACATGAAAGTTTTTGGATGTGTGGCTTATGCACACATTCCAGATCAACTAAGGAAGAAGTTGGACAACAAAGGGGAGAAATGTATTTTCATTGGATACAGTGAGGAATCCAAAGCTTACAGGTTGTATAACCCATCCACCAAGAAGCTTATTGTGAGTAGATATAGATTTTATAGTCTCCGACAACCTCCAAGAAACAATTTTATAGGAAGAAATCATGAAATATTATTCATGAACAATGTAGAATGCTTCAAGTGTCATAAAATTGGTCATATGGCACGTGATTATAACTTAACATGGGCTATAACACAAGCTAGAACCATGCAAAAGAAGGAAGTTACAGAAGTATAGAGAAGGAAGGAAATACAGTCCGAAAGTCCCTTGAGCTCTCCAGCCAATCTAAGTCTTTTTTTAGAAGACTCTGCCAAAAGAAGACGATGCATACAGTTAGGGGGAGCTTGTAATTCTTGATCATTATCGTTGAACTATATTTTTTGATGAAGATCTTCTTATAGGGGAGAGATATGGAATTAAATCTACCATAAGAGCAGAGAAGAAAAGGATGCAGGATAGATTGGAGATGCAAAGATTGGAAATCTTTCCTGAGGCAGAGAGAAAGAGGATATTACATGATTGGAGTGCCTGGGCACAGTAGTAAAAGCGATGAAAGGAAATCTGATACGAATAGGCAGAAAAGTTTTAAATTTTTGAGGAAATGTCTGGGTATGATTGATAACACAGCAGTTGAAATTAAAGGGGAGTGTTGAAATGATAATTTCAACTACGGTGCATGCCGAAATCTGGCATCACTTACAGCAACTGAAAACAGCATTTCTTCCCTGAAAACCGTCATGAGCTTCTCGCACCGCTTTTCACCAAGCAGTGGTATTCTCCAGAGGGGCAGCGATAACATCCATCGTTTGACACATGGCTCGCATTTTTGCAAAAGTGGTTTTTCCCGGAGCGTAATGTTCAGCAAATAAGTTCGCGCAATATGGTTTGAAAGTCATCCGATCAAATCAACGGCTGTGTACAGGCCTGCACCATAGAGTCATTTGTGACTTGACGTGAAGTAAAATTTTTGGTTTGACCGCCAGATTGTCAGTAAAGTAATTTAATGGAATTTACTGCATTCATAGAATGTTGGTAAAAGGTCTTTAAGTTTATTATTTTTTTAATTCTCGGGAGTATGGGATAGGTTAATATGTATTGTCATTTTTTTGTTTGTCAAAAAAATGTAATGCAACATGCAGAAGTGTGAGTTTTTGGTAGTTTGTTGGTGAAAGACGAAGTGAAGCGCAACAGCGCGAAGGTAATGCATTGCCCTGTTTTGTTTTGTAAAACATGAAATGAAATATACATGCAGCAGCGTGAATGTAAGTTGTTCATTATATATGTAATGTAAGGGAAGCACGCAGCAGTATTAAGAAATGTTTTGTGTTGTTCGTTGAGAGCATGAAATGTAAGGTAAGCGTAGCAACGCGATAGCAATTGTGAGAAATTTGAACGCACAGCAGTGCGAATGCAAGGTGTGTAAGAAGAATGTTTTTTTTTACACAACAGTGTGTAAATTTTTAACCAGAGACAGAGACAGAGTTCTATAGATAATTCACAGCAGTGCAGAGATTTCTTTTATGCATAGCAGAGACAGAGACAGTATTTTTCAAAGAAGAGACAGTAAAGTTATGAACTGCATCTGAAGCAGTCTTTTGTTGTAATCCCTCTGGAAGAGGAAGATCTTATTTTGTAACAGCAATATTATTAATGAATGCAATGTTTGTTTTGTGTGTGAAGAAACACTATGTTCTCAGAAAAAAAAAATTTAGCTTCCCTCTGTTAAGATCCTGTGGTAAAAACGGAGTATTACTCTCTGTTCATGTTATTTTTGTTTTGGAATTAAACAGAAAATTTCCAACAGACATTCACTTACAAAACTGAGTCGGTCATACAAATTAATCTGAATTTTGGGTTCATTCTAATTTCTGCTTTATCTTTTGAATATAAATTAGTTGTAATTTGATTCTTGATATATGGTTGTTAGCAGGAGGGGTGTGTGGATACGGGAATCTATACAGCGAAGGTTATGGCACTAATAATTCTGCTTTGAGTACTGTTCTTTTCAACAATGGACTCGGCTGCGAAGCCTGCTACGAAATGAAATGTAATGATGATCTCTAGCAGTGTTTTCTCGGGATAGTGAGGGTCACAACCACTAACTTCTGCCCGCCAAACTATGCTCTCCCGGACATCAATGGTGGCTATGCAACCCACCCTTGCAACATTTCGATATGGCGGAGGCATATGGATTTTGTGCTTGGCTAGGCAGGGTTGACCTTTTAGGACCAAACAAATAAGACTATGGTATTAGGTACCTCGCTCAAGGGGATTGAATCAAACACTATAGGAAAATACCCAGCTCAGGTATTATGGGTTAGCCTGATTATACAACATAGATATATCCCTATCACCTTCTATACGTCCAACAAAAGGTAGTTTCATGGCAATTTGGAACTAGACCAAGCGAGGTTGATAGATCATATCTCAGGGAATTAGCAAGATTAAATGTTGATAACATGGCAGGAGATGGAGTTTATCTCGCAAAATCATAAACCACTTTAATTGATTCGGTTCCAATTTAGTTCTCAGCCAAGCAAGAGAAGTACGAGGTCAGGTAAGTAATTAGGTTTTTATGAAACACACCTAATTTTTTATGAGCTTCAGTCTTCCCTTCACTTGTCTTCGTTAATGAGCTTTAGTCTTCCCTTCTTCTATCTTCGTTACCCGCAGGAATCAACCTATACACTCTAATGCCTTTGGTCTTTCTGTTTGCCTATTTTCCGATTCCATGTTCACCCTTCCTTGAAGTTTTCCGGAAGAGGGTGAAGTTTACCGGTGGCAATCTCAAGCTTGTGTGAAGTTTTCACCAGCGTACGAGATGGAGCATGTTAGCCATCAGGAGCCTATTCCGCGAAACAAGTTTCCAAGCCAACCCTAATGAGTGACAAGTGTTAGATTTAGGGTTCTCCAAATGTAAGGCTAGGATCGCCGTATAGTTTTCATTGAATATTTCCAAGCTGAAGACAAAGAACAAATACCCTGCTTTTAGCAACTTAGCATATGTTAAAAGGGACAATTAGATATGAAAATGAAACCCTGCAATAAGACCTCCATAAAGATACTTTGGATAAAAATTTTGTTTGACCAAATGCTTTTTAAAAACATTTGGTAAATAGATCGGTCCACCCAAATTAATATGAAATCAATCGACGATCAATCACTATAGTCCCATTGCCGTAGGCAGGGACTAATAATTAAGGCACACGACATGTATATTGAAGGGTAAGGAAACCTTGGTTCTTTCCATCGAGTACTCTGGTTGGTTTTCAACTGATTATATCATGGTGTGTTATATATATTATGTCTATGTCTTTATATGGTTGGCTATATGTTATGATCGTATAAATTGTCGTGGTTTGAGGTATTAGAACTTGAAATATTATCCTGGTTGGTTAGCTTAGCACTCTATTTAACCTTGGAATTACATCTTTTGAATGTTCACAACCTATTAGCTCTCACGTTCTGCATTGTTTCGTCCTAGGGACATGTCCTATCTTAGCGCTATCAAGGTATCAACAGATTAATCACTTAACACATTAGGGTTTCAATATGATGGTCAGGAATGAGTGGGGTTAGTTTGGGGTAACTACCCCTTCACTCTGCTGCACTTGCAACTCTCATTTGCAACTTTCCGTGCTACCAATTGAGTTTCTGTAAATAATGCTCAAACTTTAGTTTTCAAATGGCTCTTGGTTGTGTCTCTACGGTCTTTGAGGCAACAATGGCATAGGTAAGCCTTGATAACTTTCTTATTCATTCTTGCCATGTCATTTATGTAAAGTGTGGGATAGAATTTCTAATCGTCTGTGAATTCTTTCCACGCTCTTGATCTTGTAAGCCATAAATCTAATGTTCCCCATACTATTCGACAATAATCAATGAGGTTGCACTACTTCTCATTCTGCAAAGGTATAAAGAAACCTCTCTTCATACTTTTGGTTCTATTTCAAGGGTAATTTTTCCTTTATTTTCAATTACAGTTTTCTTCCTTTGTGTTAATGGTTGTTGATTGTTTTTGTTAACATGGCGTCGAATTTCTCTTGAGTTCTGCAAGGTCACAAGTAACTACAGTTCTCAACCCTATTTTGACAGTTTTAACATCTTTCGTGTTTTCTTACTTAAATGGTTTATAATGTTAGCTTTTCCATTTTTAAACCCTTACAGGTAGGGTTTGCACCCTTGTGTCGGCTGAAAGCATGCTTTCTTTCTGTCTATGGAGTTAACTTCTTTGACAAGGTTCCCACCACTCTTCCCTATCTGCTTACATGTTTTCGTTTAAATGCATGAGGGTTTACCACTTACGGTGGAATCCAAACATATTTTTGCTTATGTTCGTGAAGACAGTTTGGAGCCTAGGGTGTTCAAGTTTTAAAGTTCCTATTCAAGGTTTAGAATTCCGAGAAACAAAGTCCATTTCTTGCCACATGGCTAGTTTAGAATATCTTCTTGCCATGAAACCCTTCAGGTTCATATATTTGATACCTTATTTTCTATAATTCTCTCAAGCGAGTGTCTATGTACAATATTTCCTATAATTCTCTCAAGCCAGTGTCAATGTACAATATTTATAAGGGGTATAGTGTACCATTGTTATAAAGTTTTACTGTTGGAATCATCTAATGTTTTATATATATATGAACCTTAGGGTTTCTTTTATATTCGGTCACTAACCGCTTAATAGCTTATATATATGTGTGTGTGTGCGTGAATCTTAGGGTTTTTTTATATTTGGTCACTAACCGCTTAATATCGTACAATGTTTATAAGTATGACTTAATATTCTAGTTCTCCATTTACAAGTTTTATTAAATATCCTTTTTATTAGATTTTATTATTCAGTATTTCATTTTATGATTCTTTGTATGTAGGTTTATGAATCTTGTTGAATGTGTGTTGTTGCATTAACCCATCACTTTAATTTGCAGACTATTCTGCATTTTAGCTTATGATTTCATTTTGCTTGTGTGTTCCTTTCAAGCTTCACGATACAATTACAGGCTTCTATGGGGCGCACTTCCTTTTCCTCTCCATGTGTTAGAACCTTCATGCATCACACTTGACTCTTCGTAGGGTCACACACTTTCTCTCACCCAAAGTTATCATACTTACCTTTGTGCGCTACCGCGATCAAGGCGACATTACACTACCACCCACTACTGGGACACCTACTCCAAATGATTTGAGGTCTAGTTGGAAATTCTTATTGGGGAGATCCCTTGAATGTTGGCACGTCCAACACCGTCAACAGGTTTGCAGAGCTAGCTCCATCCAAAGGAACAGACACCAGAATATTCCCCCAAACCAAGGCATTTGGATAACCAAAGGAAGAGACAAAGCGACACGTCTCCATGTTACACTCCTAGCTCTCTCAAACAAACTTGAGATCTTTCTGGAACCCAAGCCACATTGTTATCAGACACTAGAATATTCCCCCAAACCAAGGCATTTGGATAACCAGAGGAAGAGACAAAGGGACAAGTCTCCATGTTACACTCCTAGCTCTCAGACAAACTTCAAATCTTTCTGGAACCCAAGCCACATTGTTATCCTGTTGAGATGGCACATTAGACTATGGCATGGAAAAATCACTAGGGTCAAAACCATAATCAACCAGTTCTTCCATTGTTACTATCAGTAATCCCCAAATTTACCACTATAAACATTGAAGGGAATTTCCACTAGTATGGTAATTTCACTATCCATGAAATCTTCTTCTCATCTTTCACAATCACTAGCCTAAAATTATATTCATGGTGTATAATCAAGACATGGATATTTTGTTATTTTGACAATTGACAAGTTATTTTGATAATTTGTATGGTAGTTCCATATTTGTATTAGGTAAATGTGAATTTAAGGTAAATATATAGATTTAGAGTGCAAGGTAATAATTTTTCATTATTTATATTGATTTTTTAATACATAAATGGATTCACCAAATCTTTGCCACATTTTAAACAAAATTGGCTAGAAAATATACTTGAATAGGAGTAAAAACATAGAATGATAAAACTACTTGAAATATTTTAAGCATAAAACTCTATTTTTTTTAATTACTTTATATAATACATACCGTTTTTATTTTTTTGACCATATATAATATATACATAACTAACATTGATATATTTTACTTAACATGGGTATTGAGATATTTTATTTATGGACCACATTATCCCATTAAAATGCTTTTTTTTTAATGTATTTTGAAATATACAATAATATTATTTAACCAGTGTATTAAAATAATTTATTTATTTACTTTCCTCCTCTTCTTCTTTTTTTATTCTATTTCTCTCTCCTTTTTTTTTCTTCTTTCTTTTTAAATTTTTAACCAATATAGATCTATTTTAAGGATGGATTTAGCATGGTCCCAAAGGGATCAAATCTCTTCAGGTTTAAACCTATTTTAGAATGCAAATTTTGAAATAAAAGAAATCGAGCCTCTCTCATCCCTTGAGTTTTAATTGCGTTTTTGAATGCTATATAATGTACATAACTTAAACTTGTAAGTCTATTTTTTTTTTTGGTTGGATTTTAAGTAAAATTGACTACTTCAAATGTTTTAAAAACACACACACACACAAATATATTATTTTATTTTTTAATTACTCTATATGATATATACATATTTTTTTTATTTTTTTTATCTATGCACTACATTATCCACATTAAAATGATTTTATTTTTTTTATTAATAGGCCAATATTAATTAATTTTGCATATTAAAATATTTTATTGGTGATCCAATTTGACTTTTTATTATTATGAATATTTTTAAATGTCAAATATTAATTTTAGATTAAGAATGAAATGAATTACACATCTCCCTCTTATTACTTTTATTAGGAAGTACTTGATTTTCTTATTTTATTTTTACACCAAATGTGTTCCCTTTTGAAGTGGTTCACCATCGACAGTTTTCTACCTTTTGTTTTCCACCATTGGTTCAAGCAAACAACTATCACTACTTTTGTTTTCCACTATTGAATCAAACAAACAACTCTCAATGCACGATGCACACTCGCCATGTTCCGCCTTAATGAATTTCCCTCCTTCCAAGAGCATCAGTTACTAAATTTGAGAAGAAGTAGGATCTAGTCAAATGATCACAATTCAAAAGAAGATAAATTAACGATGGTGTTCTTTTAATCGAAAATTTCTTCTAGGTTCCTTCATTATTCTACACCTAAAAGGAAAATTAAATTTTGAACGAATTCATGGCTTGTGTTGGTTGTGCAGGACTAGTCTCTATCTGGCGAGCAAAATTCAATAATTTAGTTGCATCTTCGACATTCGAGATTTGCATCACTGTAATGGCAACAAAATCTAGACTCTGCATCCCTCAAAACCTTCCAAGATGGTAAGAGTTTTCCTCGTTTCCAAGAACTCAGTTTGAGCCATAAATTTTACCCAATGGATGCATGCAAGATGAAAACCCTAAATAACATCCCTAAGCAGTGAATAAGGAGAAGATACATTGTGCTAGTTTAACAACATTGATGAAACCCCAACTAAAAGATAATGGAAGATGGTGGATGTTATAAGGGAAATATGGAAAATCCCTTAAAAGAGAAATCTAGACACAGAAGAAACCCTTACTCAATTGAGTGTTCAGGTAACTCCACGACTCGTAAAGGTAGTATTTGATACGACAAGTTCCCTTAGTTCAACTTTGAGAATTTTTTGATGGGCCAAAGCACAACTAGTGTTTTGACATAACACTTCAACCTGTGACAAGCTTGTCAATGTTCTTGGTTTCTCTAGGAATTTAAAACACTACAAAGGGTTTTATTAAAGAGATTCGTTGAATGCTACAGTAATTCTGATGAAACATTCTCATTTGCTACTGTAACTAATGATGATCCCAATCTGCTAAATAAAGTCATGGAAATGGTCGATGGGTTAGAGATTTCTTCCTGGAGACACACTTATGAAACACTTGTTGCTTCTCTTTGCAAGGGGAACCATATTGATGCAACCTTAGTCATATTGGAAAAGATGGCGGGTCTTGATTGTGCTCCCTAAATGTTCACATTTCATCCACTAATATTTTTTTGTTGTCACAAATACCAGATGAATAAGCTCCAATGGGTTTTCAAGATGATGAAGATGTACGATTGTCCTCCTCATCAGATGTTCTATAATATAGTTCTAAGAAAACTTTTTGACGGGAATCGATTGGTATAATGCCGAACTCTTTGTGAATATGGCTAAGATGGGCTGCAAATCGAATGCAATTACATATGGTATAATGATTCAAGTTGCTTGCATGCCAGGGATAGTCCAAGGTGTGTTATGCCTCTTTGATAAATTGAAAGAAGAATGAATTAACCCTATGTGTGGTACTCACGGTTCTTCTCGATGAACTCTTCCAAAATAGAAGTTTTAAAGAGGAAAAGTCATTCTTGGTCTAGCATAATGGAAAGGATAACATTTTGGATTTGAACTACTATGAATATTTGATCGATGTATGTACCAAATCATGCCAAGGGCAAGAATCACTCCTTCCTTTGATGGAAATGAAAGCTATGGATTTGGAACTTCTAGATGATCAATTATGCAATAATATTTTATAAAAAAACCAAGTTAGTTAGTCACGAAACGTAGTACAATTTTTGGTTCCCATTCGATATGGATAACTAACGCAATCTATTATATTGTTGAATATATAACAAAACAACTTCTAGAACATGATTATATATTGCAGTATGTAGATCAATTTTTTTCTTGCATAAAATCATTAGAAAATTTACCTTGTTGCCAATGTAGCCTATCACACCAACACCAATAGGGGATACTTTTAAGTTGTTAATACGCCTCTTGAGAGTTGAAGATCCCAAACTGATACAAATATTCCAACCATCAACTTACTAACTATTCGTACATAGTGTTTGTTGACCCTTTTAGGTTTTCTAGGTGACACATCAACATATGATGATGAAAGTGTGTCCAGGACATTCCTCGGTTCTTCATTGAAATTACTTTTCTTGAAGGAAGAAACATTGCATAATAAATCTTATGTTTCTGAATTCAATGGATGCTCTTGATAGCTCAATCCAATTTCAGAAATTGTATACATTCTCCTTAATCTAGAACCATGTGATAGAGCTTGAATTTCTTAGTCCAACAAAGGCTTCAACCATTTCATTCCAATTCTTCTAGAATTTTTGTAGATTCTCTTTAAATTGACACTGGATTTTAAATTTTGCACTATTGAATCTATTCTCTTATACTAGGTTGATCCTTCTCTGCCTTGAGAAGCTGGAGACTCTCTTCAAGCTATATAGATTACTAGAATATAAATAATATCTAATGGTATGTTTTCCAATGCTTCCACATAAAAAATTAACATCTTCACTGCTAGCCACATCTTTTTTAGGAGATAGTATTTCATCTATAATGGTGTCAGAAGCATCAGATGCCTTGACCCTCGGTGGTGAAGGAGGAACACTATATCATTTACACTTGGATTTTGTGTGGTGTGTCCTAATCAATGTTCTACAAATGATAACTTCCCACTTGGATAGGGCAGCCATTATCCTCAACACTAAAAATATTACCAACATTCAATTGAACTATCTCTTGGAAACTACACAGATAAAAATTGCTATGAATGATAACTACTGAACCTTAGGGTTTCTATGGGATTATTACAGCCAAAAGGCATTTAAAACACATATAACTAAGGATTGGTATGGAAATTCAGAATTAGAAAAGAAATCTAGTCCAACAAAATTATATTTAATCCCTGAGCAAATTTCATAACCATACAATTTTACAAATCTACACAATTGAATTTTTTAAGCGTCTTCCACATGAGAAATAAAGACAGATAGCCTTCCATGAAATTGAAATTAATAATATAGAGTTCAAATGGGCCGAAAATCGAAATTTTGGCAAAGAGGCTGATGTTTTCCCCATTTGTAATTAATTTCCTCATTCAATATAGCCGATTTTCTTTTTGTTCAGATGATAATAAAATTGAAATCAAATGAAGCATAACTAGATAATAGTAAATGGAAAGATTCAAGTAAGGCAAGTTCAATAAGGAAAATTACCCAATGAAATATATACTTTCTTACTCTTGTTTACCTAGCTAGTCCTAAATATCCAAATCATTGGGTGGAAAATTTCCAACAACATTCTTAGTGCCTACTAATATTCTTCCAAGAACAAAAGAAGAAATATTATGAAAAGTGAGTTGTGGCTCCATACCTAAAATCAATAAAGAATAGAAAGGCACTGTGGTCCCAGAATCTAGCTAGGGCACCACAAAGTGGCTTGTATGGGTCTCTAACTATGAAAAGTTTCCATCTCTACTCCAATGTTGATGGATTTCTAGGTGGTAATAGCCCTCCCAAGTCTCTAGGGGTGACACCATCCTCATTTTGGCACTAGATCAAATGTATCCCTCATAAGATGCTAAGGTTGCTTTGGCGGCATGCTAGGACTAGGTGTATCACCATAAAAAATCATCAAATCCAGTGCAATGTGGCACAACATCCTAGGTGCAAGGAGTACTCTAGTAGATGTGTGACATATTGGTGCTATTGGGAGGCCCAAGAATCTCAATGCTTCACTTATTTATGGCAATATGCTTCTCTAATGGAATATGTACCTTTGGGTAAGGTTCGTAAGACATGCATTGAACCACCTGACAATAAAAACAAAGAGTCTAGTGAAAGAAACTAGTCATCGGAGACACTGACCATTATTGCATCTAAGTGAACCAAGCTTGAGTGTCATGAGATATTTAATTCTTCAAATAATGGTACCCTTCCAAAATCAAGGCTTTTAACTCACAATGGTGTTTTCTCCCTGGGTAGGAGTGGTTAAAGGGCAACCCTATTAGGCATTTCTAGTCCCTAAGGGGAAGTTGGTCAATATTAATGATGATGACGGAGGGGATAAGTATTCACAATCAGAGGGACTAGTTGATGGGTGATCCACATCACAGGTATACAGATGTCAGGAGGGAGAGATTGTGGATGCATGAGTTACCAACTAAACCTTTTTTTTCCACCCCTCTTGTGTGCCTTTTAATTTTTCTTGATTTTTTGTTGTATTACCACTCATAGCTCAAGGGTTAGAGCTTGTTTTGAATGATATAAGAGTTGTATTACCCTATTTTAATGAATTAGTTCATCACTCATCACGGTTGGGACATGCAAGGGTTCCTTTTATGATGCAATGGAGCAACATGTGATCAGGAACCGGGTGATGACCATAATGAGTGAGGTAGAGCTCATGCTAGGCTTTTTCCCACATGCTAATATTTATGTCCCTAGGCATCCCTTACATTTTGATATTCTTTCTTTTGATTTTCTTATGGCTGTGATGTGATTTTTCTATCTCTTTTAGTTGCATCAACATCATAGGGTAAGGTTTTTGAACCATACCTAGGTATGTGGATGTATGGATGCCAAATACCAAATAACCAATGCTCAATTGAACCTAAAGAGTGGAGGTGAGAGAAGAAATTTTAATGTATGATGGAAAGTGTTAAGTATAACATAGGGATAGATGGAATTATTTTATCTCAATTAGGACTTCCCAGGTAATGCCCCTCCTATGCCCATTAGGCCATTAGGGGGTGTCCCATTAGACGAGGATCAAATATTAACCCTCTATTTGAGGTGAGAGAACAAGATCATGGTCAAAGCCCATCATTCTTCTATACCAGCCCTATTATGCATCTCAAATGCCCAAATACAAACAATAAGCACTTGATTGCATAATAATTAAAGTACCTTTTGAGAGGAAGCCCCACCTTCGTCCCTGTACTCATGTTTGATGGGCAAGAAGAAAATGGTTGATGCAAATGGTAGAAAAAATAGCATATCATCATCTAATGGTGGTTATACGGGTCTGTTAACTGATTGGATCGTTGTCAAGAATAGGATAAAAAATTTTCCTGTGGTGTTTCCCATTTTGGTGGGTAATAGTCACAACTCCCAAGTAGGTGTATTCATATCCATAAATGTAGGTGTTGGTAAAAATATTGTAGTATATGAGTTTCTCATATATGTGGTTTGTGGGTTGTTGCATATATTTGGGGAGGTTGCTAGTTCCCCATCAACTATTTTTTGTTTAAAAAAAATACTACAGTATATATTGGAATCATAGTAAAGAGAAAATATAAGTTTTTAAAATTAGGTATAAATTAGTTGGGATAAAATATTCCATTAACAACTTTTGTAAGTTTACAAATTTTTCCATCTTATATTAATCTTTCTTAAGTGTCCCTAGGGAGAAACTTAATTGGTGATTGAAGTGATATGAAATCGTGTAAACTAAGAGATCTAAGGTCCAATCCCCCAGAAGTAATATGGTCTACTATGGTCTACGGAGAGGGCTACAGGTGGTAGGCCCCAAAGTAATAACATGATGTGAGTATATAAGTTTGTCTACTTATAATATCATTCAAAAGTATTATTTTCTTGTATTAATGGAATTTTGAGGTAAAAAACAAGCCTCAAAATAAAAATAAGAAATATAATAAAATAACCAATAATATTAAATGTCATCCAAAATAAATAAATAAAACTACTCTAACATATATATATATATATATATATATATATATATATATATCTATATATATATATATATATATATATATATATATATATATATATATATATATATATATATATATATATATATATATATATATATATTACTCAAAATGTAAATTATAAACACGATTCATATACCCTTTAAAAAAATAATTCAAAAATAAAATATTTATTTTTTAAATTCATAATTCTTGTTTTATTTTTTCTTTCTTAAGCATTTTAAAACTTAAAAAATAATAATATAAATAATAAATATCCTCGAGGGATCCTAGATCAAAGAATGGTGAGAGCAGGAGGCGATCATTGTTGCAGCTTCCCGGCAGTGGTGGGATTGGACTTCCCTCAATTCCACCTTTTCATTTTCCTCCATTGTGCGGTATGGCGCCACCGTCTCTGGGTGGTTCAACCCCGCCACTGCGACCATCTTTTACTCCCCGTCTTCCACTTCCTCGCTTCCCCTCCTTTAATTCCCCTCCCCCCGGGTTAGCTACGCCTGTCCACAACTAGGGGTAAATAAGTATTTCGACTGTTGTTGTGCTTTGTTTGTTGTTATGGGTTAACATTCATCCATTTCTCATAATAGTGTTAAAGAGATGGATATTAAATAACAAGTGGTTTCAATGGATGATGATTTCTTGATAATACAGTATTTAATGTTATAAAACTACCCAGAGCCGTGGGATAAAACTACCCCGATCCTTTGCCAATTTGATTTATTTTCTTCCCCTTACTTTTTAAAGTTTGAATAGTCAATTACAGAGCATTAAATATTTTTCCACTGGAAAAATCCGTAAAATTTCATTAATATGAAAGATTACATATGTAGATGCTGAAACGCATTACCTTGTTCACTGTTTTCAAAATTACATAACTGTGCTGGTTTGGTTCTGTTCAGTTCTCTGTAAACTGTGTAATTCATTGATGCCTTATTTGGCATCCTTTAGATGTACAAAAAATTTACATACATATATACTGCCATATAAAAAACTGCTGTCAAAATGCTGGATTATAATTAAGTTGCGTGAAGACCCGCTGTAGGATACAACGGGTCTATGTATGGGCGATGATAAAATTTTGTTCCTGCTGTTCCAATATCTCGGTTATCTCCGAGAGTCCTTGTTCCATCAGCGCGGCCTCCTTGGAAAATTTGTCAGCATCCTGGTTATGTTCCCTGTAGATGTGAGTCACATTGATATGGCTGAATGCCTCTTTGAGCTGAAAAACTTCATCAAGAATGACTCTGAGTGTGTGTGAGTGACATGTAGAAATTCTATTGATCCAATTTATGATAATCTGTGAGTCACCAAAAATGTTGATGCTTGTGTAGTGATGGCTTAAGGCAAAGTGTAGCAGATGACGCAAGGTCATGAGTTCGGCAAAATTGTTAGTTCCAGTACCCAGACCCGCTTTGATGTGGTAGCAACGGTTCTTCGATATATGTAGGATGATACCCCCCCCACAGCTTTGAACATTGGTTGCGCCGTCAAAGAAGGCCCACGGGGTACCCTGTTCGATGATGGGAGGTGGGTTTGATCTGCGCTGTTTTGGTGGAGGCGGATCAGGAAGCTCGGTAAAAGCAGTGATAATACCAGCTTCAATAAGGGGCCATTGAATCGCACGCTCATCGAAAATCAATTTGTTCCTGGTCTTCCAGATATTCCAATTGACAATAATGGGAAGGTTCACAACTTTTGAACCCCTGTTATGATTGCCCCATTCAATCCAGGCGTTAATGAGATCAGAGCCACTCCAATCACCAGTGTAATGTGTGAATGGTTTAATGTTTTTTCATACTTGCTGTACAGTAGAGCAACGCAAGAGTAGGTGTTCTGTAGTTTCATTATCAGCTTTACACAGAACACATCTTGTTGGACCATATATGGCACGGCGCATAAGGTAATCTCCAGTGGGTATTTTGTTCCGAAAGGCACACCATGAGAAGAGTTTTGATCGGGGTGAGGCAGTGAGCTTCCAAATATTCTGCCACCATCTGTCTAATACCTCCGGCTTACGCTGCTTGATGATCTGAATATAACCCTCCTTTGGTGTATATATGCCGCTTTCTGCCTGATGCCAGATGAGTTCATCTGGACCCTCCACGATTCTAATGTGGGATTCTGTGAGGGCTGCACAGTATTCACGCCAGGTAGAATGCCATCTTTGCGGGAGGTTGAGCTGGGTGGCAGACTTCCAAGCCTGGTGAAAGATATCAGATTGCTCATGATCTGCGATTTGTGCTATTACCCTTATATCATGAGATTTGAGGAGATCGACCAGCGCTTGTGGAAGCAGATGACGCCCCCCGCAACCACTCCAAGGGTCTAAACCTATGCGCGCTCTGCCACCATTCCTAATTCGCCAAACAATGTTATTTCTGATGAGCGGAAATGAGTGTAGAAGAGCTTTCCATATAGAAGAGATACCCATTTTGTTCCATGAGGGTAGCCTGGCCCAGTCGATGATATCAAGAGGCCATATATATTTATGGTAGGTGATATTTGTCCAAAGGCTTTGTGATGTCAGCAAGGCCCAGCCCATTTTGGCTGCCAAAGCACAAGCAAATGAGGCAAGATCCTTCAAGCCCCAGCCACCCCATTTCTTAGGAAGGGCAATCTTGTTCCAACCAATCCATGCAAAGGTGCGTTTGTCTTCGTTGCCCGCCCATAGATATCTATTGCATAGTCTCTGTATCTTTGAGAGGATTTTCCGGGGTATCCATGCAAGAGCCATCCAAAATACCGGTGTAGCTTCCAATACTGATTTGATCAGTGTTAATCTGCCAGCTCTGGAGAGATATCTATTGTACCAGCTTGTTATCCGCTTTTCCACTTTAGTGACCAGCCATACCCAATCCGCGATCTTTTGGTTAGTGGGCTTTAGCCAGTAACCAAGATATTTTAATCCTCTGTCCAAGGGCTATGTGGAGTAAGGGAATGCTTGATTGGCTGAGAAGGATTCATTAATAGTGGTGCCCACCAATGTGATGGTGGACTTTCCCCGGTTAACCTCCATCCCCGTAGCGAGTGCGAAAAGCTTAAGGATCCGATTGAAAGAGGATGTATCCTGTATGCTGCCATCAAGTAGAATAAGGACGTCATCTACGAACAGCAGATGAGTAAGGTAACACTCCTCTGTAATTTTTAGGCCTCTGATAGACCCTTCCCTTTTAGCGGTAATGATGAGGCGGCTGAGAGCTTCCATGACCAGTAGGAATAGCAGGGGAGATAGCGGACACCCTTGACGCAGCCCTCTCTCTGAGTGGAAGAAGTGTGAGGCTACCCCATTGATCAGCATGCTGTAGGTGGGGGAAGTGATGCATGCCATAATCCAATTGATGAGCAGATTGGGGAAGCCCAGATGAATAAGTATCATCTTGATATAGAGCCAGCTGACCCGATCAAATGCCTTGGAGAGGTCAATTTTGAGGAGGATGCATTTGAGGTGCTTCGTCCATATGGAGTGTATTGCTTCTTGTGCAGTACCAATGGCTTCATGGATCTGTCTGTGCTCCAAGAATGCAAACTGCTGAGGGGCAATATGCTTAGATAGTATGGGCCTAATCTGATTTGCAATGATCTTGGAGATGATTTTGTAGAGGACATTACACAAGGAGATAGGTCGAAAGTCGGCAAAGGATGAAGGAGAGTCCGATTTGGGGATGAGGGCAATAAAGGTGGAATTTATGGCATGGTAGAGCTGTCCCGATGTCCTACTCTCCTCCACCACTTTCAAGATGTCCTCTCCAATGATGTCAAAGAATGCAATATAGAACTCAATTGACCATCCATCAGGGCCTGGGCTCTTTTCCTTTTGAAACCACTTGATGGTATTTTCTAGCTCTTCCATGGAAACCGGATCCGTGAGTGCATCACTATCTTCATTGTCCACAAATCGGGGAAAGTGAGTGGCCACATTGATGATTTCTGCTAGGTTTGTTCCAGCAGGATTCTTGAAGATGCCCTTGAAGTGAGTCGTGCCAAGATTGGAGAGCTTGTTGAAGGTATCCGCCAGCCCTCCATCCGGGAGGGGCAGGTTCCAAATGGTGTTAGCCACTTTCCTCCCTTTTGCAAAGTTATGGAAGAATCTAGAGTTTTCATCCCCAGCTTTTAGCCACAGTGCCCTGCTTCTCAGCCGTGTCGATTCCTCCCTGAGCTTGAGGATATTTTGCTTCTGCTTCTCCAAGTCAACAAGACGGGTCTTGTGCTCATCTGTGATAAATCCCAAGTTTTTCTCATCCAGAAGGCCCTTAAGTTCCTCTTCCACCGAGCAGAGCTGTTCATCCTCCCTAGCCTTTTTCATCTTGGCCCACTCAATCACTAAGTGTTTTAGTTCTGTGAGGTTTTTGACAAAGCCCCTTGCCATCGATGTTTCTTTGTTAATGGGGTGGGCTTGCCAATAATCTGTGACAACTTTGGAGAAGCTGGGGTCCTGGAGCCAATGGTGATTAAACTTGAAGGGCACTTTTGGATTTGGATAGGGGCCCATGATCTCCATGAGGATAGGAGAGTGATCCGAAATATCTCCAGATCCCACCCACTGCTTGTAATAGTGTAGCCGGTGTACCAGAGGACCTTTCATCAGAAAACGATCTAACCTACGAGCCAGAGCTGCTGTTCCAATCCTTCTATTCCTCCATGTGGGGAGGGGATTCAGCATGGGAATGTCGATTAGATCGTGTTGTTCAAGGATACGTCTCATGAAATCTGTAATTGGATCTACTTGCGCCGAGGAGCCCCAGGACTCTCTAAACCCTAATGAGAAGTTTAGATCACCTCCTAGGATTGTGTGCTCAAGAGACATCAAACTCCTACTGAGTAGTGTCCGCCAAAAACTTTCCCTATGCTGGCAAGGCCCATATATGTTGATGATGCGCAGAGGCAGTCCCAAGTCTGAAGAAAAAATGTCAGCACCCATATAACCATGACCTCCCCAGGAAGAGTCCAATCTGATGGTTTTAGGATTAAATCCCATAGCCAGTCCACCAAATCTGCCCATGGCATCCAAAGCAATGTAATGCCACCCAGCCAATATGGAGCTCAGGGTATGTGAAATGGATTCAGCATCACCCAGCATTTCTTGAAGGAGAATGACATCCGGGTGTTCGACCTCAAAAAGTCGTTTGAGTGCTAGTTTTTTGGGGGAACTAGCCAAACCCCTGCAATTGAATGAGAGGCATTTCATGGGGGACCCCTCTTCGGGGGATTTGATGCTCTAAGGGCCCCCACGATAGTGGATTGACGGCCGGAGGCCACTTCCGCTCCCGCACGTCTGATAACTTTGTTAAGATCGGATTTCCTTCCCATGGTGGAGGAGAGTCCCGAGTTAAGAGGAACAATGCCCAGCCCACACTAGGAATCGGAGGATGTCGAGTGAGAGGTCCGGGGACGGAGGGAGTAAGGGTGTGGGGGGATATGCAGTGCAGGCGATGCTGGGGGAGGAGATGGGGGCAGGGGTTGAGCGAGTGAGAGAGAAGGCGGGACAGTGGAGGGAATCAGAGGAGGAGAAGGAATTGTGCAATGTGCCATATAGAATGTAGAAGAATTTGAATGATCTGATGTAAGAGCAATAGGAGAAGAGGGTAAAGAGAGATTTGTGCCCGAGGTATGTGTAGCTGCTGCTGCTGCCCGAGCCCGCGTCAATGGTGGTGAGGGCGAGTCCTCATTGTTAACCGCTGTGTCTGCCTGTGCGCCAAGGGGTGCCGAAAATCCTTGTGACGGTGGAGGAGTATGAGGCGCAGATCTCCTGGAGGCAATTGGCGAGATCTGTGGAGAGCTATCCGGTCTCTTGATCAATGGGCAGTCTTTGTAGAGGTGCCCCACTTTATGGCACCGGTTGCAGCGAAAAGGGACTCCTTCGTAGTCCAATATCTGATTACGCTTATGCTTCCCCAATTGCAGAGTGATTTCTTCCTCCAGTCCCTCCCTAGTATCAAGATGGACTAGTATACGGGCCACTGTTCTCCTTCGAGTGTCTATGTAGGATCGATCGTGATCCAAATAAGTCCCCAGTGCGTTTCCAATTCTGGTGAAGGCTGCATCACTCCAGTATTGTAATGGAAGCCCCGGAAGTCTCACCCACAATGGCCCTGCTGCAATTTGTTCTCTCTCAGGATCGAATAAAGGGGTCCATCTTTTTAAAAGCACAGGTGCAGTCTCGATGTGCCAATATCTCTCCAGGACCGCGGTCGTGTGTTCTTCACAAGTGAAGTGGAGGGAGAACCACCCCCGTGGAAGAACCTGTACCTCCGGCAATTGAGGGAGCAGGGCATCCCAGATCTCTTTAACCCATCGTAGCAGCCGATCCGCTGAATAGGTGCGCCCTCGCACATGTCCAACCAAAACTGTGCGTGTTGTAGCCATCGTTTCCTCAAAATCCTGTGTGTTGCCGAAGGTAATGGTGGTCTCTTTCCTGATAGCCCTAACACACTTCGATTTCTTGGAGCGCGGTGCCGAAGGGTGATCCGCTAGGGGGTTTGTGTCCCCAGCCGGTGAGGGTTTTGTGGGATTTATGTTAATAACCGGCGCACCGAAACTCCCCGAGGGTTTAACCCCATTGTTCAAAGGGGGATTTGTCGGAATAGCCCTCTGGTTAGGCTGAACCCTCGGTTTAACCAGGATAGTATGAGCGTCTGGCAGCGGCGATGGGATCTCATCAAAGGTCAGTGAATCAGGAGGTAAGGAGGCGAGGAGATAAGCAGTGCTGGGCGATAGAGGCGAAGCCTTCAGACCAAAAGAAGATGCAGTAGGGTCCGGCAAGGTGACCACCGGTATGAAGTCCAGACCTCGAGATGCCTCTGTGGTCGGTGGAGCAAAACCCGAAGCGATTAAGATAGGGTTAGTGAAAATTGACTGACCTTCCAACGGATCCTCGGAAAAATCCACGAGGTCTGTTCCCCGTTGTTCCTCCATGCCGGATAGCGACAGCAGATCCTCGGTGTTAGCGTCGATCTGTCAGCAACACCGAAACCCTAGCTCCCAAGATACCTTCGATCCTGTGGTCCTGCGGCTCGTTCCTGCGACTTATCCTAATCCCTCGCGGTTATGGTTAGCGAACGGCGTCAGAGCCATTTCTGTAAGCCTCCCATCTATAGAGCATTAAATATATATGGTTATTGTTTTTAAAATAAAATGATTTAACCATATATTTGGTTGTGAATTATTAAATCCTGAATTACAACCAATAATTCGGTGAATTATTAAATCCTGAATTACAACCAAAAATTTATGTGAATTATTGGATCCAGAATTACATTTAAATATGTTTTAAATCCAGAATCTGTGAATTATTAGATACATAGCTATATTTAAACATATAAAATATATCTTACATTTTAAGATATAATTGATTTTTTCAGTTTTATTATTATTATTATAAAATTTAATAGTTATTGTTTTTTAGTTTTTTTATAAGATATTTAAACTTTAGATCTTATGGTTTATATCATATTTCATAATATATTAATCATAAATTGAATTGCTTTTTTTTTAATAATTAAGTTTTAATTTAATTAGATTTTGCTAATTAATTTTTTTGATCAAATAATCTAAATTGAAAAATACTAGTATATTCTGGTCATTGCCACCCTATCAATGAATAAAATTGAAATAAATTCCTTGCATATTTAAATCAAGTGTTTAAACCTTGTATAAATTATTTTTTTACCAAATTGTAATTAAAAATTTAATGCACCTATCGTGTATCATCACTTATTGGAATTAGATAAAAATGAAACCAATTATGAAGATTAGGGATCAAATAATCTAAATTGAAAAATACTAGTATATTTTGGTCATTGCCACCCTATCAATGAATAAAATTGAAATAAATTCCTTGCATATCTAAATCAAGTGTTTAAACCTTGTATAAATTATTTTTTTACCAAATTGTAATTAAAAATTTAATGCACCTATCGTGTATCATCACTTATTGGAATTAGATAAAAATGGAACCAATTATGAAGATTAGGGAATATGAAATGAAAAATAAAATTTTAATTTGTGGCATTGTGTGTTAAATTGTGTGCATTAACTTATGCTAAATAATTTTGATGATGAAATTCCCACTACTTCTTGCCATTGTTGGTTTTCTAAATGATATTATTGGGTTTGTAAGCTTAGGACTACTACATCTTCATCATGTTTAATATATAACTCAGAAGAATTGAACCAAAAACTTCACATCAAAAAATGCTTTGGATTTACTAAATAATTTTAATATACATCTCTTTAAACAACATCAATTATTACACAATAATGGGATTGCAACGAACTATTTTAATAATCCTATTGCTGTTGTCGTTTCATCTTCCTCTTCTTGTCCCGTCTTGTCCCGTCGTTATTATTATTATATTATATATATACGTATTTTTGCAACCCTTTTGATGGAGCAAAAATTATTAAATATGCAAAATCTTTCCATGAAACAAATTGGAAACAAACACTCATATATGATTTCCTGTTGAGCGTCCGGTTGACATCCTGGATGACCGACAGTGAGCAGTCACTTAGACCAGTTTCGCTATTATGAGAATATCTCCTTTTTGTTATTATGAGAACATTATTATTGAACGGAAATTTTTTAAACATAGTGTTTATTGAGGGGAAGCCTAAATGCTTATAACATAAAAAAACAATTTGTATAACGAGTAAAGAGAAATCTATATTTCAATCTTGACTTCACCTCAAATACAGTGAATATAAATATTTCGTTCAGATTAAAATAATTATTAACACAATCAACTCTAATTTCACTTTAAATACAGTGAATATAAATATGTCGTTCGGATTAAAAAAAAATAGTAGGTTAATATACTAAGTTTTGAAGTTTGGAAATTTCAAAAGAGTTGTTTTAGTGTGATTTTTTTGGAAGTTTTTATGTAGATTAAGTTTAATGGGTAAAATTTGTACGATAGAAGGGCTTTAGGGTTTTTTAGAGTGTTGAATCCATATAACACAAATCAAGATTTCACCACAATTATTTCAACCAGATTTTGAAACCAAAAACTCCAAAAATATCACACTAAAACCAACTCCATTCAAAAAAAATACATTAATCTCACTATACTTCAAAAAAAAAGTGAGAGTAAAGTAAGGACGAGAACGGCAATATTTTATTGATTACAAGCAACTACATGCATTATTTTATTCATATTCATATAATAACACACGTACACATATTTGAGCATAGGCTGGAATACACGAGCACGCTCAATTTATAGGAAAGTAGGTAATGGAGGATTGCTGAAGGGGCAGGTAAGGGTGACAATGGGATTATTTTGAAGAATTATGGGATGTATTTTTTGAAGTTATGCTGTGGTCCCATCGCCGATGATGGATTTTAAAGGTCGTTGATTCGTGGTTTCGTAGTCGTAAATTCAGAGTGAAAACAAAACAAGTAAACAAGTAATCAGACAATAATAGAGTATTCTCCTATCTCATTTTAATCTTTAGATTGAAAATAAATATAATGTGCACAATAGTTGAGAAAATTTTAAAATAACAATTTTTGTAATTGATAGGAGAGATTTATTTTACAGTGAAGTATAATGTATAATTTTGTTGGTTCATCATTAAAATTGAAATTTTATTTATATAAATTAAGATAAAAAATTGTAAAAATTTAAAAAAATAAAATAAAATAATAATTATATAAAATATTGAAATAATATCTATTTATAAACAAAATTTACAAGTATAAAAATTAAATCTCTGCTAATATTAAATCTATATTTAAACATCAAATATTCCTGGTACGTTTTGAATGCACCTTTTGGCTCTATTAATATGACCCTCTATGTAAGGCCCTGCAGTCCTTGTGCGCGCTGCGGCTTGAAGTGCGATGACAAACAACAAAGGTGCGAGCTCAACATAAGTGTGTGAAGGTGTTATGGTGTAATACAAGTGCGTGGAAGGTTGGGCGAGTTATTTATATGTGCGTGGGAGCGTGGAGGAGCACCCACGGGCCGACCAACAAACGAAGTAAGGCCGACCTTACTTGGGAGCGTTTGGAGGATGGGCGACTTGAGTCTGGAGAAGAATTTCCATGGAGTTGAGGGTGTGGGCAGGTCGACTGGGTAGCCACAACCTCGCCCTGCCACTCATATATATTGGCATTGCGTTGGAGTCATTTGGCACCATCGCTCAACACACAACAACTTCGCTCATGAAGAAGAGAAAGGCACAGATCTAAGAGGTGGACACAACAAGATAAAGAGGCGCAGATTTTGGCGATGTGCCTGTTCATGGGCAAGGCCGCATGGAGATAGTGTCGTTTCTCGGTTTTGGGTGAAGGGCGCGGGTAGACGTCGCCTGCCGGTTGGAGTAAGGCGTGCATAGGTGTGGCGCCCGGTTTGTGCGATGACTTGGCATGGGTTCTTGGGTGGCTTGGGTGAGCACCCGCCCGTCGTGCAAGTGTGCACAGTGTGACTTTTGGTGAAGTGTTGAGATTGTGAACGGAGGTGCGACTCGTGCAGAGGCGCCCGTGTGTGGCGACTTAGAGGCGCGCCCAAGTTGGGCAAACAACATGATCGTGTGACGAGGTGAACGAAGGGTTGGTGAGTCGTGCGGCGACCATGCGGAGGTGCCGACGAGCTGGGTAATCGAGTTTTGCCGAAGATTGTAAATTTGGCTAAGTATGAAACTTGGTGTTTCCAAGTATACTTGTAAAGCTTTGTAATATTGAACGACTGTATAATATATTATCGTGCAAACTCACTGTTCAGGGAGTTGCCCCTCCCTTTATACTGTGCAATTGTGTTCTTCATGTATAATTGCTATTGAATGAATGTGTATGGGTGTTCATTGGTATAAATGAAAAATTAATAATACTTGGTTTCGAAACACAAACTAAGTAGGATAAGTGGCTAGGCGTAGTCCACGAACATAAGTATTGGTGAAAAGAAAGTGTTCGGTGGTGCCGCACCTCGCCTAGAGCGGTTGAAAGACTACTGCCGGCTTGGGGGCGTGACAGTTGGTATCAGAGCTAGTTTGAAGACTTGGAGGAGTCATGTAGGAAGCTGGGTGAAGCAGGTGTACATACACTTGACAGTTGGTGACAGTGAAGCAGGTACTTGCAGGTGAAGGAAGTTGTTTCACATACAAGTGGAATAAGAGCTGGTTCAGGTTGCAAGCATCTTGGTAAAGCTGTTGGATGGTTGAAACTAGATTGCAAAGAAGAAGGAAGCTGTTAGCAATGGCAGGTGAATCTCAGGTTGGTTCTAGTCACGGTGCGAAAGATGCTACTATGGCATTCATTGAAAAGGTGTTAGAGAAGATGGAGGACTTAGAAGCTTTCTGGACTAAGAAGATGGACTTGATCGAGAGGGATCAAGAGGCCAATTCGAAGATGAAGGAAGAGCTCGATGAACTCCAAACTCAACACGTGTACACTGATCTTATGTGTACACAGCTTGAAGTAAGGGTCATGGAGGTTGAAGAGGTAAGAGACCAAGGTCTTGCAGAGATCGTGGGCTTGCGAAAATCTCTTGACAAAGCTAGAGATGAGATCGCGGTGTTGAAGAAGACTGTGAGGCATAACTCAAGTGGAAGAGTGCCTCATGTGAAAGTTAAAAAACCGGAATCTTATAATGGTACAAGGAGTGCAAAGATTCTTGGGAACTTTCTATGGGACATGGAGCAATACTTGGAACGCTTGGGTCTATCTGATGATGAGATGAAGGTCAAGGTAGCTACTGAGTTCTTGACAAAGGATGCTAAGATGTGGTGGCGAACGAGGATGGATAAGATTGCCAATGGCAGTGCTGGTGACATTACTTAGTGGGATGAAATGAAGAAAGCTTTACAGACCCATTTCAGTCCTCAGGATGAAACGTGGGAAGCAAGGATGAAAATAAAGTTCATAAAGCAGACAAGGAACCTTCAAACATATCAGCGGGAGTTTGCAAGTGCGGTTCTGGAACTTCCTGACATGGCAGAGAGGGACAAGGTGTTAAACTTCATCATTGGGTTGAAACCTTGGGAACGCAATGAAGTGAAGAGGCAGAGGATTAGAACACTTGAGGAAGCTTTTGCTGCTGTGGACAGGTTGGTGGAGCATTATGATGAGACTTCTAATGATAGGAAGAAGAAGTCCGATAAGCTGAAAGATAAGAAGAAGGATGATTCTTCGAAATCGGATGATAATTCGAAGATGAAGAAAGCCTTGAATTTTTGGATATGTGTTGGACCACATACGGTGAAGAATTGTCCTTCTAGACTGAAAGTGGTTGCTGTTGCACAATCTAATACGAAGAATGAAGAAGCTTATGTGGGGATGATGCAGATACTTGGTGTTGGTGCTACTACAAAGGTGATCTCTCGGAGGGATCCTGAGAGGAACAGGTTGGAGTATGTTCGAATGAAGGTTGGGGGTGCTGATATACTCACTATGGTGGATAGTGGGGCTACTCACAACTTCATGGGCAAAGATACTATGAGAAGAATTGGGCTGAAATTTGTACTAATGAAGGCACAGATGAAGACAGTCAATTCTCCTCCAGATAGGATTCTTGGTGTAGCTGAAAAGGTAAACACAACACTAGGTGAGTGGACAAGGAAGGTCGACTTCACTATAGTGCAGAGATGACTATGAAGTTTTGTTGGGAATGGAATTCTTGAAACAATTCGATGTTATGATTGTTCCACATTTGAAGAGGTTGTACATTTACGATGGAAGGGAAGATGTACCCATTAGTGTACCAACCATTGGAGTGACGAAGCCTGATTGTAAATTGGTAGTGATGCAAATGGATGATGACAAGCGAATGGAAGATATGAGTAAGCGGTTGTCTACGGTTGACACAAAGGTTACCGAGCAGTCATTAGTCATCATGACACTTTCAGATAGTATCTTAGATTTGTCAAGAAGGCTAGAAGTGATTGAGGATGATGATGATGATGATGAGGCATATGTGAGGCCGAATGTCCAGGAGGAGGATCAGGGCACTTATCTACAGAGGATGGAGATAGAAAATCCTGATAGATGGATTGAGATGATTAGTGAGAGTGGGCCTACAGGCTCTACTCTCTCCACATCTTCTTAGATGACAAAGAAGATGGGGCTCATTGTTAGCTGCTCATGGCAGTGAGTCCTTAAAACACGTTGAGCAAGTATGACAAATGGTGCAGGGATGGCTTGGCATCAAGTATCATGACATGTTGCAGATGGGATGGAGTTTCCATGGAACTAGGCATGGGTGAGATTCTTGGTGAGTCCGGGATGTGGCAGAATCCGAGATAGACTGGTGAAGGCATAAGGATGTTCACTCTCATGGCTTGAGCGTGACAGTTGGATTAGCTACCCAACTAGTTCAAACATGGGGTCCGGAAGTGCAGAGAGGGATGTTGGCATCAGGCAGGCGAGGAGGACAGTTCACAGGATGAGGACGACACATGATGGAGATGGGATTTCTACATATGTTGCAGGATGGTTGCAGTATGTGGAGGAATTGACATCATGGATGAGACAAATATTGATGATGATCTTGGTGGATGGCTACCAGGATGGTATGTTGTCGAGGACGACAACGACTTCAGGTGGAGGAGGATGTAAGGACCTGCAGTCCTTGCGTGCGCTCCGGCTTGAAGTGCGATGACAAACAACAAAGGTGCGAGCTCAACATAAGCATGCAAAGGTGTTATGGCGTAATACAAGTGCGTGGAAGGTTGGGCAAGTTATTTATATGTGCTTGGAAGCGTGGAGGAGCGCCCACGAGCCGACCAACAAACGAAGTAAGGCCGACCTTACTTGGGAGCGTTTGGAGGATGGCCGACTTGAGTTTGGAGAAGAATTGCCATGGCGTTGAGCGCATGGGCAGGTCGGCTGGGCAGCCACGACCTCGCCCTGCCACTCATATATATTGGCGTTGCATTGGAGTTATTTGGCACCATCGCTCAACAAACAACAACTTCGCTCATGAAGAAGAGAAAGGCGCATATCTAAGAGGTGGACGCAACAAGATAAAGAGGCACAGATTTTGGTGATGCGCCCGTTCTTGGGCAAGGCTGCACGGAGATAGTGTCATTTCTCAGTTTTGGGTGAAGGGCACCGGTAGAGGTTGCCCACCGGTTGGAGTAAGGCGTGCACAGGTGTGGCACCCGATTTGTGTGACGACTTGGCACGGGTTCTTGGGTGGCTCGGGTGAGTGCTCGCCCGTCGTGCAAGTGTGCACAGTGTGACTTTTGGTGAAGTGTTGAGATTGTGAACGGAGGTGCGACTCATGCAGAGGCACTCGTGTGTGGTGACTTCGAGGCGCACCCAAGTTGGGAAAACAACACGATCGTGCGACGAGGTGAACGAAGGGTTGGTGTGTCGTGCAGCGACCATGCGAAGGAGCCGACGAGCTGGGAAACCGAGTTTTGCCGAAGATTTTAAATTTGGCTAAGTATGAAACTTGGTGTTTCCAAGTATACTTGTAAAACTTTGTGATATTGAAGGACTGTATAATATATTATCGGGCAGACTCATTGTTCAGGGAGTTTCCCCTCCCTTTATACTGTGCAATTGTGTTCTTCATGAATAATTACTGCTATTAATGAATGTGTATGGGTGTTTATTGGTACAAAGGAAGCATTAATAATACTTGGTTGCGAAACACAAACTAAGTAGGATAAGTGGTTAGGCATAGTCCACGAACATAAGTATTGGTGAAAAGAAAGTGTTCGGTGGTGCTGCACCTCGCCCAGAGTGGTTGAAAGACTACCACCGGCTTGGGGGCGTGACACTCTATATTTGGTAGGTAGATAATCCTGTAAATATTTTCCTTAAGTTTTCCATCCTTTTACTATCATCTTCTCTGTATCTGATGTTTTTATGCAGACATCTTCAAATTTTTGTTAGGATTGAGACGGTATTTGGTCTTATTCTGTCCTATTGGGGGCTTAAGATCTCATTGTCTTACTACAAGGATATAAGTCGTATCATCAGTTTCTTCATGATATATGGTCTTCCATTTACTATCTGCCTCATGATGTATATTCTCCTCTTATATGAATATAATGCAGTTTTTTTTCTTACTGAAAAAAAGATGTTAATTAGTATCATTGCTTCTCTGAGTCGCCTTTTCCATGTTTTGGGTATAGAATGAATGAAACCATTTCCGGCCCAACAATTATGATTGGAAAAGATGGAGCAATAATTTTCTGTAGCGGAATTCCTTTACGAGGAGACTAAAGGTACCACGCCTGCCACACTAGTTGCACTGTTTTGGTTCCTGTATGCTTAAGATAGACATCAACAATTTTCATATCAACTATAGATTTACAATTTTTTTAAAAATATTATTGAAAATAAATAAGATGAGAGTAAAATTCCATCTTAAAAAATATTATTGGATTTTTTTTTTCATTTATATTTTAAAATATTTAAAAATGTATATTTAAATTAAATTTTGGTAGACAGTGCAGGAAAAATAGAAAAACCAATTAATATATTCAATTTTTATTTATTAAATTATATATATAGAGTTATTTTGGCTTCTTATATGTCACGATGACCCAATCACTGATATATAAAGATCACACTTATTAAATATAGAATGGCGAAATGTCTAACTATACATAACTCAACTCTAACTAACATTTTCATACAAACTTACAATAAATGAGATTTTTCTAAATATAAACTGTACTTCAAATAATTTACACCCACTCTCCATGCACTACAGATACTTCACTCAACTCCAACTAACCTTTTTATGCCAACTGACAATAAATGAGAATTTTCTAAATATAGATTGAACTTGAAGTAATTCACGCTCCTCTCCATGCATTCCACACATACGAGAGTAATTTACTATTTTCAAGAGACAAAGATGGGAAATATGATTGAAGATGGATAACATTGTTTACAAAACAAAATTGAATAGGTTGATAAAGTTTGATAAAAAAATATAATATAAGTGAAGATAACATAGTGAGAGTAATTTAGATAAATTTTTGAGAGAGTTGTTTAATTAGTACAACTACACTAATAAATGTGGTTGATATGTTTTCATTTTCTAAATGACAATAATTTACATAATGATATTTGTTATTTAGCAATTTGTATGCTAATCTTATAATTCTATTAATTATACTTTAAAAAGTAAGCATGAATTTACATGATGCCATTTTTCCTTTTAATAATTCACATATTATATTGATAATTTACATAATAATTTCATATCTGTATTAGGTAAATTTGAAAAGATAAATATGGATTTAAAAATACAACGTACTTAATATTTGAAATTAAATCTATCTATGACGAGAATATTTCAATATCATTAATTTACTAATGTGAAGCATCTCTAGAAAAAATTACTTAAATAGTTAATAATTATAAATTAAGATGAATTATATTCAGATAATTTTTATTATAAACTATGATAGCTAATTATGCCCATAGATGTGTCTATTTTCAAATAGGGTTTAGAAGATGTTAATTTAATTATCAATAATTATTAGATAGATGCTAGGGATTTAACTTTCATAGAATATTTTAGAATATTCTTAGTAGTATACACAAATCAAAGGTTGAGATTTATTTCCAATGAAGTGATGCATTTTTTGTCATTTTAATTAAATTCATTAATTAAAAAAATGTGATATGATCAAGTGTCACATAAAATGACTAATGGTTTTTTGGGATGTGGTATTGATAAGCTACCGGATTCACCCATGATATTGTAACAAAGATTATTTATTGATTATGAATCTCCATAATAAATTGGAATATAATATTCATTATTAATAATCATTTTACATGTTTCAAAAGGTATATATTTTTAACTTATATATCAATTATCTTATCATTAATAATAATAATGAAGTTATATTTTAGATAGATATTATTATTCTTCTTCTTTCTCCTCCTCTTTTTTTTTTTAATTTTAATTTTAGGGACTTGAGATGTATCACAGATTTTTTTTAATGCTTATTGACATTTACCAACCATTTAATTTATGTGGTTGTCCTACTTGTAAGAAAGAGTATTTATTGATTATGAATCTCCATAATAAATTGGAATATAATATTCATTATTAATAAACATTTTACATGTTTCAAAAGGTATATATTTTTAACTTATATCAATTATTTTATCATTAATAATAATAATAATGAAGTTATATTTTAGATAAATATTCTTCTTCTTCTTCTTCTTCTTTTCCTTTTTTTTTTTTTAATTTTAGCTACTTGAGGTGTATCACGGTTTTTTTTTATGCTTATTATGGATTGATGCTTATTGACATTTACCAACCATTTAATTTATGTGGTTGTGCTACTTGTTAGGTGAATGGGAAATATTTAACCTCCACAATTTTTTCTAAAATATTCTTAGTAGTAGTCACAAATCAAAGCTTAAGATTTTAATTTTTCTTGGGTTTTCAATCAATTAGTAACATGTTTTTGTTACACTCTCTGAGGAAATCATGTATTCCTATTGGAAAGGTTAAGACAATTGAATTTTTTTGATGAATTAGCTCTGTAATACTTAATTGAGCGAGAGTCTCATTCTACAACTCATTGTGAAGGCTATGTGTAAGTATGTCTGTGTTCAATTTGGATTTGACTATAAACAACATTAAAATATTTTCTTTTAACACTTTTTCATATATATAAATATATTTGAGGTTTTTCTATGGGCATTTTTTGGGTTCCTATTTTGACAACCCATGGTATTTGAAACTTCATAAAAAAATTAAAAAAATTATTTTAATGTTGTATATAATAAAATATTCAATGTGTTGTATGAATAAAATATTTTATTATGAATTAATATTGATGTATACTTCAAAAAATATTGATAACAAAAAATACCATTTTATTGTGGCTAGTTGAAAAAGATAAGTTTTTATGGTTAAAATATTTGAAATGGTTCTAGTACTTTATAGTGAATCCTTCTTAGGTATACGTTTTCTTTGTTAAAATCCAATAAATAATTTCTTGAATTACAAGTTTAAGTTACTTAATCTCTATAACCTTCCAAAATACAATTTAAACAATGAAAAATTACACGTTGTTTATTTTATTCTAAAATAAGTTTGAGCTTGAAGAAATTTGATCCCTCTAGGATCATGTTACATCTATGCTTAAGATGGTGTATTTGTTGCAATCTAGGGGAAAAATTATACAACAAGAATAATCTTTGGAGTTTTTAAAAAAGTAATATAGTCGAGATAATATTATTTATTTATATTAAAATAAATTTTTATTTATTGTATTTATAAAATGTTTTTTTTTTGTGGATGGTAAACAACAAAGGATTTGTACTGGTAATTTTTTTAGCTTGGAGTGTCTTAACAATACACCACTCGAAAGCCTCACAACCATTTATATAATAAAATTAAAATTATTGATAGTTAAATTTTAATTTATAAATTTGAAATGATTATATATAGTAATAAAATAGTATTTTTTATTAATTAAAATATATAAAAATAATATAATTACTTAAAACCAAAACAATAATAAATAGTAGTGTTACAAGTTACCTGACTTTCATAAAAGATGTTTTATATCTATATATATTTTAAAAACTAATGTAAAAAATTAATATAATAAGAGTTTAATAAATTTCATAGAATTTAGTTAAAAATTTCAAAACTAATTAAAAATAAAATGTTATAAAATAAAATATTTTGATTTTGGAATGAGTTATGGTTTTTAGACCAATGATATTGATAAGCCATAGCACTCGCTCATCTTATTGTAACAAGATCTTTATTATAACCAGTCGTATTTACAAATTAATTACACCACGTGTTTCTTTTGAATCGGTTAACGGCCGACCATCGTCTACACTTTTGTTTGGCATCGTTAAATCCAGCTAACAATTGTCATCGTTTCCCACCCTTGGTTCAAGCAAGCAGATGTCATTAATGACACTGAAGCGCCCCACCGGCTGGCCATGCTGTGTCTTAATCGATTTGCCTCTTCCAAGCACATCCGTTACTAAATTCCCCCAATTCTGCAAGGGTGGCCGCCACCAGCGTCCGGGAATCAGTTCTCCCACGCTGCAACGGATGTAGAACGAGAGAAATAAAAATCATTAGGATAATCTTTAAAAGATTATTCTTGAATGGTGGCCGTAAGAACATGAATTGTTGGATGTGTCCAATAAAATTGGAGAACAGGGCACTTAGATCGTTATATATAACTTATGGCGGGATAAAGATCGTTAGACAAAGCTTGATTTTGAATATCCGGAAGATGACATTCAAATCAGAACATCGCCTGATGAAAACCCTAAACCGAAAAATTCTACCCTAACACCAAAAAATTCTACCATTTTCTCCACCAACGACACATTGCAGATCTACTCACTCCGACCCTATTTGTCCATTTTATATATCCGCTAGACAAACAATCATTATTCCATCAGTCTTACATGAGCAGGTCGTCGAACATTGCGATTTGGTTGGGGACATGAAATTCGAAAAAAAATAAAAAAAACAGGGTTGCAAACAATCATTATTCCATCAGTCTTACATGAGCAGGTCGTCGAACATTGCGATTTGGTTGGGGACATGAAATTCGAAAAAAAATAAAAAAAAAAAACAGGGTTGCAATGTGCGGAACAAACAAGAAACCCTCTGTGAAAGCCAGAGAGGGATTCGTGAAAGAAGCACCTCTTATAAATATCACGAAATTTAATATGTATTTGCAGAATCAACTAATTGTTCCATTTTGGAGATCAAACATGAACCTCGCATTGATGGTTTCGACAATCTCTTCTTTTGCCGATAAGTTTAATCTCTATAAGTGGGCAGACTTTGGCAATTTTGGACACCCTATATATCTCTTGGCAAGCCATTACAGGGTTATGGTCGGGTTCCCAAGTCATGACTTATTCCACTGTGATGTGTATCTGTCTCGTTATCTGTGTTCTTTGTAATTGTTATGTAGAATGAATTTGCATTAAACGTCTACGTTAACCTGAGCATCTTAAGGTTTTCCACTGCAAGATCATATATGAAGTGTTTAAGAGTTAGTAGACACCGTCAACAATGTTGTCCCCGCTTAACATGGGCACAATAACCACTTTACGTTGAATTTAAATTCATATATATGCATTACTGATATCAAATCGAGATTAACATCAACATTAAAATAAATTGGTAATCTAAAAAGATTTTTTAAATTTCTAATTATATAAATTCCTAACTTAACAACATTTTTGTGTTCTTTTTTTTATAAATCAAAATTATATGAGATATTGGAGAATTAGAGAAATCCAAATTCAGTGTTTTTATTAATTACTAAATTTTAAACCTTAACTTACCATAAAATTAAAATTAGATATAATATTATTTAAATTAATATACCAAAAATTCAAATTTAATATTTAAAAAAAAACATAATAATCTTGTATATATAGAAATCATTCTATTAATTAGGTAGACATTAATGGTATTAGCTACAAAATCTTTGAACTCCTGCAAATATGTTATTTATCTCATGATTTTTCAACACAGCCTCTGATTTTCTCTATGTGGCCGATGGTTTAAATTTCCAAAGGTTAATACATCTCATCGGTTTTGATTAAGTTCTGTTATTGACACCAGATCAACCCGGTAGAGGAGTGGACTGCTTCTCATATATTTAACCTATATTTCATTACTGAATTTATGTGTCACTTAAATATATTTTTGGTTAATGATACAGTGGTCAAGAAAGCAATAAGCTAATCTCATTTATATAAACAAATTCAATCCTCAATGAGATCAAGTTGTTATTGGATCTTAAAGTTATATATAAATCCTCCTTATTATATTATTACAAAATTTTTTATATTTTACAAAGCCATATTAATGAAATGTTTTTTTTAAGCAAAAGAAATATTAATATGGAGAGAAAAATATGAAATCAACATCGTATCTCATTGTACAAATAACTAAACTCCTCTCTTCCATGATTATATTGTTATCTGATTCCAAAATGTCACACATAAATCCTCCATAATATATTAATATATTTTTTAAAGCCTCCATAATATATTAATAAATTTTTTTAAGAACCAATGCCATATTAATATTTACTTTTAGAAAAATATTATAAATTTATGATATATTATGTCTTTCATATTTTCCTTAATGCTATGTAAACTCTTATTATACTTAAACAAGCTCTATATAATAGTGCATTCACATTGACCATCTATTAATTCATGGTAACATGCATTTACATTAACGGTCTATTAATTCATGGTAATATTTATTGTTAAAATTTTCAAAGATTTTAAAAAATAACAAATTAAATTGTTCTATATTAATATATAAATTTAGTTTTATTGTATATTAATATCTTTACTTAAAATGCAATGTTTTTCTAAGTTTATAGTCACTGGTACAGGTGCATTTTGAAATCCTTGTGCTCTCAGCGTTAATTTCATTATTCTGGTACATGTGCACAGATTTTCCAGATCAACTCTGGATCTACAGGGAATCACATATATGGGCTTCTCATGGCCCAAAGCTAATGAATTCTACGAATTAAAATTATGTTTACCATTTCTACCAAATTTTAATAGAAAGTTAAATAAAATATTAATATTAAGTAATAAAGAAAATGAATAAAAATATTGATATTAAATAATAATAATAATTGTTATTATGTAGAATAGTTTACGGGTAAATAAATTTAATATTTTTATGTTACAATTTTTAAAAATAAATATTTATATATTAAATAAAAAATTTAATTTTAATAAAATTTTGATATTCTTATAAATTTTAATTTTTTTTATTTATTTTGCTTTATATAGATTATAGTTATTGCATTAAAAAAATAATGTAAACATAAATTTTCCTATTTAACTATGAGATAAGAATTGTTAAAATAATATCATAATAAAAATGTTTTGGATTATTGCATTGTAAAATATGATATAAAATTATATTTTTTATATCAAAATATAGTTGGATTTTTTGTTTAGGTCTTTGAAGTTGTCCTCTAAGTTGTATTGACTTGACTGGTGAAAACAATAGTGTGAAAATTGATCCATTTTGTCTTCACAAATTGTCTTACCCATCATGACAACATAATAAACCAAAAATTTTCTCAATGCTCAAAGAATTAAGTAAGGAATTGTATAACCTCTGTGATCATTTAGCGATTTGCGTGCGTGATTTTCCATCAATCATCTTTCTCCGAACTTAACCAGAGCATAACCAAATGTTGCAACGAAAAATCTCCATTAAGCAACCTCTAACACGAAATTAGAAGGTTGCTCTTAGTAATAGAGTTTTCTTTCAAATAATATTTTATATAATATTTATTCTATTAGAAATAAGAGTTTTTATATTCAGTGATGTACTTTTCAAGATGATCTTCTTGAATCTTCTATCCTTCGGTGTATCTTTGCACCTTTAGGGGCAATTTCTAGTAATATCCATGGTAAAATGAGGTAAATATCCATGGTTAACAATATTGTTATATTGTAAGTATTAAGTTTTAATTTAAAAAAATGTTATAAACTTAAATTAAATTAAAATATTATTTATAAAATATTTTGATTCTCAAATGAGATATGGTTTTTTTCCATAGTATGTCTAACACATTTTTTTTTAGAATTTTTATTTTCTAATATAATTTTTATATCTTATAATTGAATTTAAAACCACACAAAAATAATTAAAAAAATAATTTACATTTTTAAAAATTAAAGATTATTTTTTAATTTTCAAAATATTCAATTTAATATTTTTTTCCAAATTATAATAAAATTCATAAAATCTTTAAAAATTTAAATAAATAATATTAAAATAAATCCAAATAAATAAAATTTTGATAATTAAGTTTAGAGAATAAATTTATTTATTTTATCCATGACATAAAAGCTTAAAAGCTTACCAAGGCAACTCAATCAACTAAATCTCAAGTGCGAACACTAATCTTTATGAGTCAAGCAAAAATTTGATATACATAGAAAAAATAGAATTACACTGATGAAAAACCTAAAATGGAAAAATTGCTTATGGACTCCAACTCAAATACATATGACGTTTTATACAACGAGGAAATTAATTTTATTTATTTAATCCAAGACATAAAGCCACCAAAAATAAACATAAACCATAAAAAATATACACATAAATAATTTATATTAAGTTATATAAGCTATATAATTTAGTCCAAAATGGGCCTACATATTGATTAGGCCAACAAGTTTCAAACATCAAACCTTAACATCACAAGTCGACAAGACATAATGTTCCAAGTACCTCCAGCTCTGAATTACCAAATAAGTCAAAATGCACTACAAAAAATTCCATTGAATTCTATTCAAGAGTACACCTATCCCATCAAACAGTCACCCACTGATTTCCATTGGAGCAACACATCCCATTTCTCAGTAATACCTGCACAATTATAGGTGAAATGTGTGTCAACCATATGCACTTGTGTGTCTTTAACCTGTTGAAGACAATAAATGACAATATTCAATTCAAGAATTAGTTTAGAAGATGCAATAAATGACACCAACCCTTTCAATTCAAGTATTAAACACACCAGCCTTTTCAATTCAGGAATTAAACAAATGAAAGCACAAGGATCAACCATGAAAGATTATCAGCCATTTGATCATGTACAAATCAATCCAGACCACAATTTTGAATTTGGGAGATGGCAATCCATGCCAATATTCCCTACCAATTAAATTCTATATCAAAAAACTATAAAACATCAACTCTTACTAATTTTCATTTCAAACATTCATTTTAGTCATCAACTGTTGGAGACATACAATCAGAGTGTTCAAACATTGTTACATTCATTCTATTCATTAGTTACTGGAGACATTCAAATAGAGTGTGTGCACAGTGTTACTGTAATATCTCTATTATAAATACTCAATGCAAAATCAAACAGTTATGAAATAGTAATTTTAAAAGTTACGAATCAATTACAAAAACTAATTCTTGATATTCGTGAAAACTAAATGAGGATGAAATCAAGAAAGGAAGGCAATCTGAGGGTGCTCGGGGGTCATCTTATGCACATCTTCTCTCGGGAGGTTACGGTGGTTTTAATTATGAAGCGTTAACCTGTTATTATTTCTCTGCCATCTTTTCGCATGCCTATGTGGCCACCTCAACCTTCTGAGTGCATGCTACTTATTCCCCTGCTCTGCTGGTTTAGAGGTTGAGGGATCGATCCTGTGCGAGGGACTCTCAATGTCTTCAAGGGCGAAGAGTAACGATGATAACATGACGAAGATCGAGGGTGCTAATGCAGATAGCGGCGGCGGCTCTTCTTTAAGTAATGCTGCCAAGAACAAGGGTTCCAGACGAACGAGAAATAGGGTCAAGAAGGAGTGACCCAGAGAAGCACCATTTTTGTTTTGATAGCAAAGATACCAGGTATTCTTCATAGTGTTTCTGTTCACAATGCCTTTGGATTTCTCATTGGTCTGTCCACATTTTGGATAGCTTGTTGTTGGTACAACTGAAAAAGATAAGTTAATCTTTTGCATAGAAAGATATGGCCAATAGTGTTCATGTTCCTTAAAGTAAATTCCTTATTTTTGTGCACAAAGTATTGCAAGGTATTGCAAAGTTCTTATGCATTAAAATATTACAGAGATATAAGTCCTCTTTAAAATATTTGTTGCTTAGTTTATGCACAGTAAAAGCTAAGTAGTTTGTGATTTTCTTGAAAGTGTTAAAAGATAAGTAGCTTTATTATTTCTTTGGGATAAATTACACAAGATTCTTGCTAAGTACCCAAGATATCCTCTTGAGAAGAGATGTATGAGACATATAAAATTCTTGAGGAGATTGTTGTTTTATATTCTCTTGGCAAAGAAAATATATTAGTACATGTAGATAAAGATTATATATTCCTCTTGGTAAAGAAAATAAGGTTTCTACTTGAATAACCTAAAGAAGGTTTTTACTTGAATAGCCTAAAGAGGGTTTTTACTTAAATAACCTTAGTATGGGTAATTTAATATATTACTACATGTAGATTAAGGTTATATATTCCTCTTGTAAAGAAAATATATTACTGCATGTAGATAAATATTGATTCTTATATATATATTTTCTTGGTAGAGAAAATATATTACATGTAGTTAAAGATTGTTATTACTATATATAGGAAAAGATGGTTATTATATATATTTGCAACATTAAAAGATAAGTAACATTTATTGTCTTTATATAACATGCATATGTGTTTATGTAAGAAAAGATAGGATGAATTCTCTTTTCTTAAAAAGGATTTCGTAGTCATTTTCCTGGAAGTGAATATAGATTAAAGAGGGTAATTTGTGAAATATTCTCATGGGTAGAGAGTTCTCTTGAGAAAAACAATACTTAGTTATGAGAAAATATAATAACCTATGCATAGATAAAATGCATAGAGATAAGTCATAGGAACCTTCTTTGGAAAGAATATATCTTTTTATGCATGAAAGATAAGTTAATGGTGTTAATCCCTTTGCAAGAGTTTGCAAAAGTTACATGTTTTGGTGAGTAAAAAGGTAAAGGATTTGTGTGTTGCATATTGGATAGTTTGATTTAATTGCATGGTTAATGCATAAAGGGTTACCATTATTGTTATCTTAGTTCTTATGCCCTAAGAAAAGGTTGAATATGATACTTTCTTGAAAACAAATGCACGAGAACCTTTTTATGATACTTTCATGGAAACAAATGCATAATAACTTTGTACATAAATGATAGAGAACTATGTTGGGTTCTTGAAAAATAAAAGAACACATATGCAAAAGCATAGAAACAATAGTTTATTACATGTATGAAGATATAACTATTGTGTTATATATTTTAAAGAGAAACAAGGATTTGTAGAACTATTGGGTTAGATATTTTAAAGAGAAATATGCATTAGTGTGAATAAGAATTGTGGAAAGTAAAACAAGTATTTACTTGAATATATGTACTAGTTAATTATTATGACATGCTTGATAATTATTGTGCACAACGTTGTTAGAAGAAGCATGTTGTGATATTATATTTACAACTCATGCACATGAGTAGATGTTAAAAGATCACTTTTAGAGACTGATTATTGATTGATTAATATTGTATCTAATCTTGTTGCCAAAGCTTGTTGACGACAACAATGACAGGAAACGATGGCAGTTTGTGCCAAAGAAAAATGATGTTTAACATTGTGGTAGGTAAAGAACTAATGGTCCATGCTCATGAGTATGAGTTGCGGGATCGTACATTGATAGAACAATCATGCCACAAGGATGTAGAGAGTGGTGATATGTAGGTAAAGGGTTTCATGGAAAATGTAATAGCTTTTAGCTAGTTATGTGACATTTTAATGATATTTCATTGTAATATTTTATAGCAATGGATAAGGGATGGAATCCCTTATAAGCCATTGAGTGAGGGGTGAAAACCCTCATGAGCGTTTAATAATAAAATTAAACGTTTGCTGGTTTTCACCCTACGGGGTTTCCAGGGTATATCGGTGTTCAATGATGTGATTGCTTATTGTGTCAGATTGATGGTGTTGAATCCTTGATGATGTTGATTCCTTATTTGATGTGATAAACATAATGTCAAGTATGTGATTAATTAATATGGTTAAGGGAAGCATGAAATGGATGCAAGGTTCATGAGACAATTTATGTTAATATACTACAACAATGGTTGTCAATGGTTATGCAACTTACTGTCCTCTATCGCAATTTACTTTATAACATTATATCTAATGGTTAATGAGGAATGTGGAGTAGTGGTTTTGGATAATTACTTGTGGGTAATTTGTGTAAAAAATTCTAACTCCCTGCGTTTACATGTGAGGTTATCAGGGTACGTTACAGTTACATTCATTCTATTCATCAGTTGTTGGAGACATATAGGTTTGTTTTTGTTGAATAATGTTATGGAGACATACATGTTTGTTTTTATTAAATAACGTTATTTTTGTTGAGCGACAAGGGTAAATTAAAACCATTATAGCCAATATCACTTGTTAAACAGATCACAAGATCTAATCAGAGAAACATTTCTATATGAATAACAGACCCACTGATTTAGAAACCAATTTCAATGCCACTGTAACCTCAAATCTAACCCCTGCAATTCAATATCATACTACTATAATAGCAAATAATATCCTTTCACAGTCCTGAAGATGATGCATATAAATTTATAATCCTGAAGATGATGCATCCCAGAGTGCAGGATCATGTTTATTCTTTGAAGGAAATGAAGCAACTTGGAGGAGATCTGTGACCTCCTGAAGGGGAATGGCCTAGGAACTTTATGAATTCAAAGAGAAAATTTTGATGTGAGGTAGATTCATTGTTTGGTTAGAGAAGCATTTCTAAATGAATAACAAACCCACTGATTTAGAAATTCTCTTTTAATTATTAGAATATCAAATTATTACAATATCAAATTAAGACGAGATAACTACAAGATTGCAGGAGCAGAACTACAAGGAATTAGACAATTGAGATGCAACAGATAATCATTTATTTCGTTATGAGGAATAATATGAGCAAGGTGTTTAAGATCCTACAGACTGGCCCATAGACATTAAAATGCTATTTAATCATGATGATAATGTAGAGGTAGCAGATGACTTTATTTCGCTTGATTCCACTGGTCTGCTCATGATGGGGGAGGAAGAAGCTTGATTCCATTATTCTGCTCATGATGGGGGTGGAGGAAGTGTAGGAGGAGGAAGTGTACTTAAATGATGACCATCCCTTTAACATGTCCCCTACTCAGCTCAGAATGGTGTTTGATAATATCATGGCGGATGTGAGAAATAAATATGACCCTCGTGGCCTTCTTAAAGTTTTCAGTTTATTCAACCAATTCTCTGATTTTCCTATGTTCTTATACTGGTCTTTTCATTCTCCTTCTTACCGAGGTTCATTGTGATGTGCTTTAATTAGGACCGTTTCAGCTAGTCTTACTCCTCTGTCTCGCGGGGTTCACTTAGGTGCAGTGTTTATAACAACATCAAGTTTTCTTTCTTTCTCTGGTATCCTTTCCTCAGAGGTTTATAATCTCTTACCATTGGCCTGCTATCGTGTTGTTGTATGGGTGGAATCGTAACAGATTTGTCTTTTCTTTCAGTCAATGAAAGGGATGCATATCTAGTGTGCATAACACCCATTCTCTCTCTTTTTCAATTGAGTGTGCCTTCTTTGTTTTCTGAGGCTTTCACTTGGAAGAAAAAAAGAACTAGTACTAAACCCTTAGACTTTTAGAATTTGCAGAGGAATAACTACATAAAGAAACTATAACTAAGAAACCTTACTCTTTATGGCCCTTCCTGATAATTCATATTTTTACCAACTAGGAATAAAATGAATGCCCAAAAAAAAATGAATGCCAAGAACAATTATTTGAGGACACAGAAAGCTATGTGTGTTGAAGAAATTGTGTTATTTAAAAGTTGTTACAAAAAGAAAAACGAATGGCTCTTCCTCATAACTCATATTTTTATGAACTAGGAATAAAATGAATGTCAAGAACAATGATTTGAGGACACAGAAAGTTAGTTCAATTGAATAAATTGTGTTATGTCAAAGATGTTACAAAAATAAAAAGGAATAGCTCTTCCTCATAACTCATATTTTTACCAACTAGGAATAGAATGAATGCCAAGAAAAAAATGAATGCCAAGAAGAATGATTTGATGACATAGAAAGTTGTTTTTGTTGAAGAAATTGTGTTATGTCAAAGTTGTTACAAAAAGAAAAAGCAATATTTCTTCCTGATATCTCATATATTTACAAACTAGGAATAAAATGAATGCCAAGATCAATGATTTGAGGACATAAAAAGCTAGTTTTGTTGAAGAAATTGTGTTATGTCAAAGCTGTTACAAAAAGAAAAAGGAATAGCTCTTCCTCATAACTCATATTTTTACCAACTAGGAATAGAATGAATGCCAAGAACAATGATTTGAGGACACATAAAGCTATTTGTGTTGAAGAAATTATGTTACGTCAAAGTTGTTACAAAAATAAAAATGCATAACTCTTCCTCATAACTCATATTTTTACCAACTAGGAATATAATGAATACCAAGAACAATGATTTGAGGACATCGAAAGCTATGTGTGTTGAAGAAATTATGTTGTGTCAAAGCTGTTACAAAAAGAAAAAGGAATAGCTCTTCCTCATAGCTCATTTTTTTTTTTAATTGTTTTTTTTTTTTTATTTTTTTTTTAATTTGTTTTTTGTTTTTTTTTTATGTTTTTTTTTAATTGTTTATTTTGTTTTTTATTTTTTTAATTTTATTTTATTGTTTGAATTTTATTTTTTTTAATTTGTTTTGAATTTTTTTTAAAATATATTTTGTATTTTTTTTTTTAATTTTTTTTTTTTAATTTTGTTTTCTTTTTAATTGTTTTGAATTTTTTATCCTTTTTATTTTATTTTTGATATATTTTTTATTTTTTTTTAATGTTATTTCTTTATTTTTAAAATTTTAATTTAAAAAAATAATCCTTAAACTTTTATTTTATTTTATTTTTTATTTTGTTTATTGAAATTATTTAATTTAAATATTTTTTATTTTAATTAATTTTTTATTTTCATTTTTAATTTTTTTCTTAATTTTTTAAATATTTTTTTTGCTGATCATTCTAAGAGGTGTTTATTTTTTTATTTATTTTTTTAATTAAAAAAAATTGTTTTTAGATTTTTTTATGGTTCAATTTTTTTTTCTTTGAAATATATTTTATTTTGAAAAAAATCATTTTTTAATTTATTTTTCGATATTTTTATTTATTGTTTTGCTTTTTTCGTTAATTTTTTATTCAATTTTTTTTATTTTTACGAGTTTATTTTGGGTTTTTTTTTTAATATTTATATATATATATATATATATATAGTATTTGGCTTTTTTGTCAAGTTTTTTTATTTTTATTTTTATTTTTGCCATGTTTTATGTTTTTTTTTTACATTTTTATAGGTTTTTTATTTTTTTATATATATTTTTTATATTTGATTTTTTTTGTAATGTTTTTTATTTTTACTTTTATGTTCTAATACTAAGATGAAAATCACCAACATTTAAAAAAAATAATCCACACTTAATTCATTAGAAAATTTAAAGTGTAAAAATTAAGCCCTTTAAACAAAAAGGGTTGATGCTCATCACCACTTTTCAAAATCAAGATGAAAACCACTAACAAAAAAATTGTTCACACTTGATACATAAAAAAAGTTAAAGTGTCAAAAATAAGCCCTCTAAAAAAATGTGTTGATGCTGCTTCAACACTTTTCAAAATCAACATGAAAATCGCTAACATTTAAAAAAAAAAAATCATACTTGATACATAAAAAAAAATTAAAGTGGCAAAAATATGCTAAAAAAAAGGGTGTATTCTGAATCACCATTTTTAAAAATTGAGTAATTTTTTGCTGCCTAAAAAAAACGGGTACTAGTTAATTTTCTCGTTTGACCGATAACTATGTTATATGGAGCCATATCCCAACCCCAACTTGAAACTGATGGTCAACTCGGTGCTTATCACATCGAGCTTTATACTGAGGCTGACTCTTCTCCAACTATTCCTGTATTGCTTAATGAATCACATGTATCCACTGAATAAACTTTCGTTCTTTGTCCCTATCATCTTTACCATTGCCATCCTCATCTTTCCCAAAGACCACGTCTAAGGGATCCCTCAGTAGATAACCAAAACATGTCTTGAACAGTGAGCTCTGTGTGGATGAATGTGCTGCTTGATTGTATGCATACTACACATAAGGAAGTTGTTCTTCCCACAACTTGGGATGTTGTTCACAATAGCCTCGTATCAAGTGTACCATGGTGCAGTTGACGACCTTTGTCTATCTGTCGGTCCATGGATGAAATGTCATACTTCTTTTCAGCTTAGCATCCATCATTCTCCACAAGCTAGTCTAGAACTCTCCAAGCAAGCGAGAGTCTCGATATGACACAATAGATGTGGGCAACCGAAAATGGACCCAAACATGCTGAAAGAAAGATAAGTAGTCTACTCAGCAGTGACCTAATTTTTACAAGGCATTAAAATACACATTTTACTAAAACGATCCATGACGACATACAAATAGTCATGACCTTTCCTAGACATAGGCAAACCACCTACAAAATCCATGGACACACTTTCCCATGGTCGACTCGGAATAGGGAGTGGTGTGTAGAGCCCGAGTTTTCTATTACAGGGATTTGAAACAGAACACAACACATAACCCTTTACAAAGCAAATCACAATGTTTGTTATATGAGGCCAGAAACAAAACCTCTTTAAATGAAATAAAGTTTTTTCAACCCCAAAATGACCAGACACAAGAGAGGTATGAGCCTCTCGAATTACATGTACCCTTTCATCAATGGGTATGTACAGTTTGCCAAGTGATACAATAGTTTTCCCTGCAAATAATAATTGTCCACCTACGATCCACGAGTCAGTTTTGCATAAATCTCTTTAAAATCATTATTGTTAGCATATTGTTCAGCATAACCTTCTAACGATAAAGAAGCATTTTGCAAAACTACAGATGCAGAAATAGGAGGGTGAGAAAGCATATCTACTACTTTGTTTTTGGCGCCCTTCTTGTATTTTATTACCAGATGAAACTGCTGGAGGAATCCCATCCATCTAAAATGACGGGCTTGTTGAAGCTTGGTTTGTGACTGAAGGTACTGCAAGGGCTGATGATCCGTATGGATGATGGTCTCCTTGTCGATCAGGTAGTGTTTCCACTTCTTTACACTCTGGACCAAGGCGTACAACTCCCTGTCATACGTGGGATAATTCACAACAGCCTGGGAGAAAGTCTCTGAATGGTAACATACAAGCTTCCTTTGCTGCATCAATACAACGCCCATGGCATATCCACTGGCATCTGTTTCAATCTCAAAAGGCTGTTGAAGGTCTGGTAAGGCTAGCACTGGTGTTGTGTTGATCTTCTCTTTCAACGTGTCAAACGACTTCTGTTGTTTTCCTCCCCATTTAAAGGCCTGCTTCACACTTGTCAATGCGAGTAAGGGGGTTGTAATCATAGAGAAGTTCGCAATGGACCTTCTCCAATACTGTACCACGCCCAAAAAACTTTGGACCTCTGTAACATTTGTGGGCTCAGGCCACTTCATAATCGCTTCTACTTTAGAGGGATCTATTTTTAATTGTCCATTCCAACTATGTGACCTAAATAAACCAAAGAGGTCTTCCCAAACTCACACTTTGACAATTTTACATATAAATTTTCTTTTTTTTCAGAACATCAAGCACTTTCTTCACATGACATACATTTTCATCCCATGTCCTACTATAAACAAGGATATCGTACAGATATACAAGAACAAAATTATCAAGAAAAGGCCTAAACAGATCATTCATTACCCTCATAAACGTGGCTGGAGCATTGCACAGTCTGAATGGAATCACCATCCATTCAAACAACCCTTGTTTGGTTTTGAATGCAATCTTCCAAATGTCTTGTTCTACAACTCTAACCTGGTGATATCCACTACGCAAATCCAGTTTTGTAAAGTAGACAACATTTTTCAACTGATCTAATAATTCATCAATGCGAGGGAGAGGGTGCCGATTCTTCACTGTAATTTTTTTTAGCGCCCTGTAGTCTACGCACATTCTCTGTGTGTCATCTTTCTTTGGCACCAATATGATCAGTGAGCCGCATGGAGAAGAACTTGGTTTGATGACTCCTTGATTTAGAACCTCCTGCACATGTTTCTTGATCTCCTCTGTCTCGATAGAAGCCATCTTGTACATGCTAATATTCGGTAAAGGAGCATCCTGTTGTAAATGGATCTCAAGTTGGATTTCTCGTTTTGGGGGAAATCCTCTCGGTTCCCTAAACAATCCATCATAGTCAGAAATAATTTCAAACAATTCTTTCTTATGATCAGGATAACAACCTTTGAAAGTGTCAGTTGTCTCAGCCTCTTCCGCTCTCACTACCATGACCATGCACCCTTTGCTGGAATTAACCAGTCGTTTAATTTGTCCTACAATGACAAGAGCAATGCCAATCAGCTGAAGAGATGCTAACTATACCGTTGCCTCATCTTATTTGATATGCTCAATCCGGCAGTAAACCTCTATTTATCTTATCCAATTATTAATTTTTTCTGCACTACACTCTCCATTGTACATGGGCATGTCAAACTTTACATCTAGCTTGAAGAATGGTTTCTTAGATGTATGTTTGGAATTGTGATTAGAGTGATGAGAACTATCACTTGAAGAAGGAGAGAGAGGAGGCTCTTCTCCACCACCTTCATGATTTGTAGATCTATTGTCATCGACATCTTTCCTCTCGTGCCCATGTGCCTTCTAATACTCTTAAAACAACTTGTCCACTTTCTCTGCCATATTGTAGAATGCCTTACGGAAATTTGTTTCCTCTTCCCAACGAGCTTCTTCAGTTTCCATGTTTCTTCTTCGTTGTGCACGTTGAGCTTCAGGATCAAAGGACTTAAGTGTTCCTTCTCCTTTCTGTAGCTTGTTCCGGGTTATCATATACTCATGCAATTGGCATCGACAAAGACCTGCTCTGATACCAAACTTGATCCAAGATCTTTTACTTATAGACACATCAGAATTACATGAAACAAAGCTTATTAACCATAGAACTTAAAAGCACATAAAATAATGTGGAAATAACACAATAATAAATAAACCATGACACAAAGATTTGATTACGGAGTTCGTCTAATTTGGACTATGTCTCTGGGTCCTGCTCAATAGTGAGGAGGCCTTCCTTCATTAAGTGGCATAAAAAGAGATAAAAGTACAAGAAATATTCAATTACAATCCTTATACTTCCAATCTGGAAGATGGACGAAGAATGGAGAGCTTAGCTTCAAAAACGGACAGTACCACTGAAATCTTGGCGGAAAATCATGCAAAAATACCTATCCGAACACCCAATTTGGGTAATTGGGCTTTTTGCACCTTCTCAGAACCTCCCTACTGCTCAAGGCGAGGTTTCGACCCCTGCTGCCACGTCAGGTTACTACTTTGTACAATATTTTGAACTATCTGCCAGTCTCCTCCTCCTTCCTTGTGCATACCATCCCTTATATAATCTTAATCGACTGACTCCTCAATTTTCGGGTAGTTCCAAACAAATGACAAACTTTAGCAGGCTAGAAATTCCAACAAAGATTCATGGGGCCGCAAATAGTATGCATGCAGCAAAACCTGTTTAAAAATAGAAAAACCACTTTAACAATGTTTCCACATGAATCAGCGTATTCCCTGAATCCCGATGGCTTTATCGGCGCTGATAACCCATCGGCGTAGAGAATGCAAATCGCAATCGGCGTTTCAATTGGCGAATTGTCTTATGCCTTTACAACAAGTGCCCTGTGATAACAGCAGAACTGACGGCCTATTAAACATAATACATAATATATCGGGTCCAACCTAATTGGTTATCACAATTGGTAGGAACCGAAGGTTGGTACTCTATGTGACTATTCCCCTTTGTGAACAACGATTGCGATATACGATTATAGCATCGCATCCTAACTCTGTCGGGGGTCGATTCATAAATCACTTCCCCTTTTGCGATTGTGATATGCGATTATTGCATCGCAACTTTTCTTACATAGGGCCGATTTGAAAATGCTAATTCACCTATGATCTGCGATTGTGATATCGCAATCGCAACCCAGTAGTTCTGGGGCGATTCCTTAACCCGCAAACCTCTGCCTTTTGCGATCAGCGAAATGCAGGACCAATGGTGGCCTGCCACTTGGCGCTTCTCCATTCACTGAGAGTTTTTCTACGTCACTTCCTTCTGCTACCTATCCAAGTCGAACTTTATCTTTGACTTTCTCTAACTTCTCCATATGAACTTGGTTTTGAGTGTCATTCACATCGTTGGAATCAGAATGATGAGCACTTTGATCCAATGCTAAGTTTATGGAGTTTTTGCCACTTTGAGTTTTGAGCCTTCTTACCATGTCACTAGTGCTTTTTTAGAGATCCACCTGGATCATTCCACCACGTAACTGTTTTACTGATCGTTGGGCTCACTATGTGTAAACTAATAAAACACTTGTCATTTTTATCATCCTACAAGTTTTACTAGGAGTATACTCGTGTCCAGTACTCTTCTCCTGGAAAAAGGCAGCCTCATGAGATCACATATCCATTTTGTTTGAGAGCCCTCTATGCCTTCGCCCTTATAGATTCTCCAAAATGCATCCTGATGAGATTGTATATCCACTGTGTTTGAGACCTCTACACCTTCACCCTTATAGATTCTCCAAATGAGTTTATTTTACCACGAAACTGGCTTGCTTGAATCATATATATAATCAGAAGAAGAAGTTTGTTTGTGAATTTGTCTCATATATCTGTATTGTTTTTGTTTGGTTCCTATAACTTGAAGACATAAAACATCAGAAGAATTAAAAGCCAGGATTGATCTCCTCTAGGTCATTGTGGTTGGAACTTGGAAGAGAAATCAACAAGAAATCCAGTGTCCTCGAAACTCTGGTTGGCACAGATTTTCTCCTTCAGGGATCAAATATCTGCACTCACCGACCTCTTGTTGTACAGCTTGTTCAAGTCCCTCAGCCAGCTAAGGAGCAAGAAAATGTCAGAGTGGGGAGAGTTTTTGCATCTTCTTAGGCGAACATTCACCAACTTTTCGGCCATTGAGGGTGAAATTTAGGTAATTTTACATATTAAATGATATGAAATGATAGAGATTGTAATAGGGACATGAAGAATGGGTTTTTTGGTCTTCAACGATAACAAAATTTTCCATATCTTTTTATTTGAAATTATCCGTTGAAGTCTTCCAATTGGATCACACAATAGAAAATGCTCAAACTCCTTCCCTTATTTCATGAAATGGTCTATAAAGGACATTGTGTCTTCAAATATGAGAAATGTATTGTAATGTTTTCAGAGCCTCTGGTCGTCCCATAATTGAATAGTTTAATTGCAAGTTGTTAGATGAAAATCAGAGGTTCCAATATGTGGTTAGTTATGACTATTACATGAGTTAACCAATGATTTCCATTCATTACTCTTAGCTTCTAATTGTGTAGATTATAAAAGTCGTCCTGATCCAGTGGACTAAGTCCCGAGACCAAGTCCCCAGACCGCGTACAAATTGAAATTCATTCGATGGTCCAGCCCACAATCCACCACCCCAGAACGCCTCAACCAAGAAATCACAAGGAGCAAATGCATGCGATTAATTTTACTTTTATAGATGGAGTAGCCCAAGTTGTAATTGGATGGTCATCCCTATTTCCCAACCCATTTCGACTAGAACATGCGCTTATGGGAGGGAGTGAGCCCATAATACCGCTAGAGTACAAAGGGAATGGGCTTATCTCACGAAGGGAATTTAGATATTTGGCTATAATACTATGCGTATGTAGTTTAATTCTAAACTATTAAAGCCTATTTATTTCCCAAATGTTACAATTGATTCTTGAAAGTTGATTATATGATGTAATATAACCAGATGTTAAAAACGATACATGCCGTTCGACTCGTCACATTATGAACATTTACAAGATCTTCTAGCGCTAAAGCAGAGCAAGTTGAAAAAGGGAAGGAAGTTGGAGCCAACATGGGCTTCTCAGATAAGCCCATTCGATTGAAAATATTTTCTCCATATGTCCTGAACATTAGTCTGGTGGACTTTCTTGGAATAACAATGGTTTCAGTGTGATTAACCGTGGCATCGAGGCTTGCATTAGAACAATGGTTATGTCATACATTACCAATGGGAAATCTCTCTGGCTAACTTCGATTTGGATAATTTAGATGCCCTTCAAATTGTTAGAATAAGTGACATTGTTGGTAAGTGTAATTCCAGAAATTTCGAAACTACAGGTAGTCGTGATGTTTATTTTGTAATTTCAGTCTGAATGCTTTACATTTTAATAAAATATGTCTTATTATGTTTTTGGTTCATTGGGATACCTTCATGCGAGAATTGGAACTCTTGTAACAGGATCTGGAAGCGTTCCGGGAAGAGTGTTTGTCTGGATGTCATATGTCGATGGACTACGTTGTGTCCTTTCATCAGTATGGGCTAAACGTGATTCCTTGCAGTTTCCCGGAAGTAGATATTACTTTATATTTGAATGTGGTCCTTCATCCAATAATTCACATACATTTTTGGTTGTGATTCTGGATCTAATAATTCACATACAAATATATATATATATATAGTTGGATTATTTTGAAACGGATAACCAGCTTTGTAATTGAGTGTTCATTGTTCTTCCAACTAGAAAAAGTAAAGAAAAGAACAGAAGTCAAATTGGCAATGGCTCAGAGGTTTTATCCCACGACGTGAATCAGGGCGATTTAGTGCGTGAATCAGGGCGATTTAGTGAGGCCTTGCCGTATACAACAACCTTAAAAATAAAAATATTTAAGCGCCCTCAAGTGGCAACTGCAAGCCTATTAGCCATTTTAAACGCGCATTAAACTATTAAAGAAGCAGAAGCGCCCTCAAGTGGCAACTGCAAGCCTATTAGCCATTTTAAACGCGCATTAAACTATTAAAGAAGCAGAATGAAATTTTATATTGGCGTTGCTTAATTATTATTAATTTTGAAATTTTTTAGTTGGAATTAGGGAATTTTGTTAAGTTAATTTTGATTTTTGTCGTTTAAAATGAAATTTTAATTATATATAGATTCAGTATTTTAAATTTTTTTAAGACAACTTATAATATATAGATTTAATATTGTGAAATATTTTGAGACACTGTAATATTCTGAAAAAATCAAAAACATTCCAATTATAATAAGAATTTCACAACTTAAACAAATAGTTTAAACAATTTTTTATCAAATTTTAAACCAAACAAACCAGAAAATATACTACAAAACTCTCCAAAACATATAACAGCTAAAATACAACATTTATCATTTAAAAAGTACAATTTCCCTATCCCATGATTAAAAGCCACAGAAATTGATGAGCAGTTGAAAATATGGAATAAAAGCTACATGATTTCTTATTGCCATTGCCTTTAATCTAAACATGTGGTCAGAAATTAATGTTGTGACAGAACGGAACCTGCATGTATAATATTGTTCCATATTTATTTCTAACCGTCAGTGAAAATGCACTTATTTTATCTTTCTTAACTCGTAATTTTCAAAATAAAATACATATTCAACGAGAATCATTCTTAATATTTTTATCACAAAAATAGAATATACATTATATGCATTAAAACACTAAATACTGCATTATCACTTAATCATGATCTATTGAAACCACTTGTTATTCAATATCCATCTCTTTCATTATCATAAATGGATGCTTTTTTTCAGCAGATAAAAACAGAGTTTCTCTTCATATTAAAAAAAAGTTACATATTTTTAGATTCGAGGATAAAGAGATCATAAAAACACACTTATGAGAACAAAGGTAAAACGACTTTATAAAGTAAATATTAAGTGGCTACACTGCTTCGAAAAATTCAGTCTACTAGAAACCAAAGGCATGAGAAAAAACAGAGAAACAGACATCCAGTAGTCAGAACTCAAGCGTGGAGTGCTTAGGAGTGGCTAATTGTGGATCAGAATTAGAGGAAGAGAAGGGAAGAAGTGGGATAAGGGGACTAAAAGGGGTAGGGGTAGGTGTGAATGGTAGAGAAGGTGGGGTTAAACCACCGAGTGAGGGTGGCATAAAACCCAAGATGGAATTGTTGGGACATTAGGAAGTCCAATCCCATCACTGGGAGGTGATTCATGTTGAAAGTACTACAAACCTACATCCGGACTCTTAGTTAGAGCATGGGACTACATGCAAGATTCCTTCTACATGATTTACTCCTTGATTTGCTCCTTCTTTAACTCCGCAACTGGTTAGTTTTCCTGCATGATTTACTCCCTGATTTGCTCCTTCTTTAACTCCGCAACTAGTTAGTTCTTCTGCATGATTTACTCCCTGATTTGCTCCTTTCACTCCGCAACTGGCTAGTTCTCTCTAGAACTTGTTGTAGGTGTTGAGTCTTCTCATTGATCACCACTATGGTGCATTACCTTGGGATATTCACCCAATAATGCTATATCATGAGCAATGTAACTTATTTTCTAATGAATCATTCTTTTGTTCTTTTGATTTTGTTTTAGTGCTTTTGCTCTGCAAAGCTGTGTGTTCAACTTTTACTAGCTAGATTTATCTGTGCAGGTTTTCTAACACATTTACATGGTATCAGAGCCCACAGGTTGCTAGATAAAAGGTGCACCAGTACTTTATTTTGAAGGTATTACAGCTTGGATATCGAAGATCGATAGAAAAATGGAGTTTCCCAAAGCATTGATCCTAACACTGTACAACTATCACGAATGGAAGGACCAAATGGCTCGATACCTTCGTCATAAAGGGTTGTACAGGATTACCATGGCTACAGAAGTGGAATCCACTTCATCCATAGAGAAATCCAAGTACCTCAACCTTATGGATGAGGCCCACGGATCCATATGCATGTGCATCTTTCCAGAGTTGCAGTTTCATCTATCTGCCTGCAATACTCCCAATGAGATTTGGAAAAAGGTTGAAGAACTCTACGGGAAACAGGATGAGATGAAAGGACATCTACTCGAAGTGGAGCTGCTGTCATTGGATCCACGAAACTACGACAGAATTCAAGACTTCTTCACCAAATATAATGATCTATTGCTGCAACTCAAGGGATGTGGAATTAACAAATCCAAGGAGGAGAGTCACCAAGTTCTCTCTATTATGTCAAAGTTCGCACCGGAATACTCCGTCTTTGTGTCTACATTTCATTCAGTAAGGCTCGCAACAGGTAAATCCTACACTATGCCTTCTCTCAAAGAATTTATGGAGTCCCTTATTTTTGAGCAAGATAAATTCATTGGCATGGGGAAAATCAAACCTCCAAAAGTGCATGCACTTGCTGTGCATGATGGTAGCCACAATAAAAATCACATATTTGATTCAAATCAGAAAAATCAGCAACAAAAAGACAAGGGAAAAGCGCATTCCCATCCAAAGAAGGAAGGGTTCACCAAGCCCTTCAATGACTCCTCTGGCTCGAGAAATGAGAAAGGGAAGAAAGGAAACAGATGCACCTATTGTCAAAGAGGATTCCATCCAGAATCCTCTTGCATGAAGAAGCAAATTGACCAAATGGCAGAAATCCTTTAGAAGCACAACCTTGGGGACCACATCCCTCAGGGCGCCAAAATGAAAACTGAGGATCCGCCACACAGGAAAGGTAACAATTTTCATGCTTTAGTTGCAATTAATTCTTCTCCTGTTGCATGGATTATAGATTCTGGTGCATCACATCATATGGCTGTTGCAAAGAAAGTCTATTCCTCTTTGGATGCATGCAAAGGACCTCCCATCCTCATGGGAGATGACTCACCTATTGAGGTCATCGGAAAAGGTAGAGTGGAACTTTTACATGGAAGCTTTGAAGACGTGCTTCATGTTCCAAAAATTTCGGTAAACCTACTTTTAGTTTATCAGATCACTCATTTAGGCACTAGAAAGAGAGTGGAATTCACTCCAGATGTAGTGAACATATATGACCTACATAGCAACTCCAAAATTGCAACCAGTGAGGTAAACAATGGAGCCAGACTGTATACATTTTCTAAATTTATTGAGTCTGAATCCTCCTTATTGCTTACACATGCTGATGATAGTAGTAGGCTTTGGCACGAGAGGTTTGGTCACTTAAATTACAGGTATATATAGCAGTTAAGCAAGAACGAGATGGTGGAAGGCTTGCCAAATATTAGTTTCTCCAAAGGAGTTTTTGAAGGGTGTGTCCTTGGCAAACATCCTAGAGAAAAGTTTGACACCGGCAAGACTCACAAAGCATCCTCTCCTCTAGATCTGATCCATAGTGATCTCATGGGGCCTTTTCCTCATCCTTCCATCAACAAAGCAAGGTATGTGCTTACATTTATTGATGATTTCTCATAGTATACTTGGGTGTATCTTCTCAGGGCCAAATCTGAAATTTTTGCGCACTTTGAAGATTTCAAAGCACTAGTTGAGACACAGTCAGAGAGAAATATCAAAGCCCTCCGTACAGACAATGGGGGGGAATATGTTAACACGACACTTCGGAAACTTTACCTTCAGTCCGGCATACAGTTGTAGTACACAGTTCCATACACTCCGCAGCATAACGGAGTTGCTGAGAAAAAGAACCAATCTCTCAAAGAGATGGCTTCCTGCATGTTGCATGCTAAGTCACTGCCTCATAAGATATGGGTTGAAGCACTTAATTGTGCTATCTACATCCAGAACAGATCTCCTCATAGGTATGTCAAGGATCAAACCCCCTTTGAGGCTTGGAGCAGCACTAAACCAAAGGTCACCCACTTCCGTGTTTTCGGCTCCCGAGCATGGGCCAAGATCCCCTTTGAAAAGAGTAAAGCTCTTGATCCACAGAGAATTGAGTGCATATTTGTTGGATACCTTGATGGTGTGAAGGGATACCGACTCCTGATTCCCTCTACAAACAAGCTCATCATTGAGCGAAGTGTCAAATTTGAGGAAAGTCTCTCGCATGCAACTCAATCGCCGCATGCAGACACCTTTCATCTACCTCATGTCCGAGATGATGACTCAGTACATTCAGATGTAGATGCAGAGCATGCAGATGCTGAGGTAGAGCATGCAGATGCAGAGACAAAGTCTTCAGATACAAATCTAGTGCATGCAAATGATGATCCACATCCAAGCCCAGATCAAGCTTCCAATAGTGACTCATATTCCCCTGTCATAAATCAGAGAACAAGGAGCTTACGTGAGATATATGCACAAGACCACCCAGCTGCTAGAAATGGTCTTATGGGGGATAATTCTGATCTACAGAGGACTAGATCAGAGTTTATTGAGCCTCCTCTTATCCTCACTGCCACTGAACCATCGCCATCCTGGCATTGTCATTTGGTTCAGTCTTCTGATCCACAGTCTTATGATGAGGCTGCTGGGCATCCATCTTGGGAGTCCGCCATGGAGGAGGAGTATAACTCCCTCCTCGAGAACCAGACGTGGGATCTGGTCCCCCTTCCTTCAAGAAGGAAACTTGTCCGATGCAAATGGGTCTACAGGACCAAGAGTGCTGCAAATGGGAAAATCACTAGATGGAAAGCAAGGCTAGTAGCCAAAGGCTTCCAACAAGTGCATGGCGTTGATTATGATGAGACCTTTGCTCCAGTAGCAACGATGGATTCCATACGCCTTACACTTGCCATTATGGCTGCCCAGGGGTGGGAAGTACATCAGATGGATGTGAAGAATGCCTTTCTTCATGGAGACCTATCTGAGGATATCTACATGGAGCAGCCACATGGTTTCATTCAGGATTCATCTTTGGTTTGCAGACTGAAAAAATCTCTCTACGGCCTTAAGCAAGCCCTGAGAGCTTGGTATGCGAAGATGGATTCTTTTCTCTTATCACAAAACTTTGGAAGATTTAAGTCTGATCCGAATGCTTACATGCTCAAGATGTAGGTTTTAACCCCGTACAGAAATTACCTGCATACGAATTCTAAATCACAGAAAAATAAACAATGCGAGAGCATAACACATAAAACACATATACACAGAGATTTTCCCCTGGATCCCAAAACCAGGACTACCAGCTTGATTTTTCATTATATTCCTTTCAATGTTACAATACATATTTATACATGCCGAAGCATCCAATACCATGGACCGAAAACCATCGCGTCCAAAACCATGGACTGAAAAAACCATAGGTAGGTTCGCCCAACCTAATATAGGGTCCAAAAAAAAAAATTCCCAGGGCGCTGCCCTGGACCCCATAGAGGGGGGCTACCCGCTCCCCTCAAACCCCCTGGACAGGGGGGATGCCGCCCCCCCACTACGCAATCGGCGCAACGAAGGGGGGGCTCCACCCCCCCTCTAACCCCCCGGTTCACTACGTAGGTTAGTCGTGGAAAGAATATAACAGAACCCAAAAATCTCCCACTTGTTGTTTTCTTTCCACAGGGGGCCACAGGAGAGCTTAGTCATTTTTCCAGCCCTGAAATGCCCATTATTTCTCTACACCAAGAGAACTTCTCAGGGCTCATAGATTTTGTCAATGCATCTGCAGTATTCTTCGAAGTGTCCACCTTTACCAGCAACACCTTTTTGTCTTTTATAATATCCTTCACAAAGTGATACTGAACATCAATGTGCTTTGTCTTTGAATGATAAGCAGGGTTCTTTGCCAAGAAAATTTCACTTTGGCTGTCACAGTCTATTCTTATAGCTCCCTATACTAACCCCATACTTGAACACAATCTCTGCAACCAAACTACTTCCTTGCTTGCATGAGTGGCTGCCATGTATTCTGCCTCTGTAGTTGATAGTGCCACTACAAACTATTTCTTACTCATCCAACTGACTGCACCTCCAAATAGGTTAAACACATACCCACTTGTAGATCTTCTCTGATCCAGATCCCTAGCCCAGTCTGCATCAACAAAGCCATGAATATCCAACACTCTGTTCAATCCTGGTCTTCCTTGGTAGCACAAACCATAATCACTAGTGCCACGCAAATACCTGAAAACCCACTTCACTATTGTCCAGTGCTCCTTCCCTGGCTTTGACATAAACCTGCTCAATACTCCCACTGCATGTGCAATGTCTGGTCTAGTACAGACCATTGCATACATCAGGCTACCGACTGCACTTGCATATGGAACACAGGACATGTCCTCTTCCTCTTCTTGTGTCTTGGGACACTGTTCAGCAGATAACCTCACACCTACAGGAATAGGAACCTTCATCGGTTTACTATCCTACATATTAAACCTCTGCAGTATTGTCTCGACATACTTCCTCTGGTTTAACCAGAGCTTCCTCTTTGCCCGATCTCTTTTAATTTCCATGCCCAAAAATATAGTTTGCAGTACCAAAATCTTTCATGTAGAATTTGGAGGACAATTGGTTCTTCAAATCCTGGATAATTTCTTTGTCATTTCCAACCAGCAACATATCATCCACATACAAGACCAGATAAATAACATGGTCACCAATTAATTTAAAATACACACAGTGATCTGCTTTGCTTCTGGTGAAGCCAAGTCCCCTTATAAATGTATCAAATTTCTGATACCACATCCTTGGTCACTGTTTTAACCCATACAGAGACTTCTTTAACTTGCATACCAGTTCTTTCTTACCCTTCACCGTAAAGCCTTCAGGTTGCTTCATGTAGATTTCCTCTTCCAAATCCCCGTGAAGAAATGTTGTCTTCACATCCATCTGTTCTACCTCAAAATCAAAAGCAGCAGCAACAGATAAGAGTAACCTAATAGAAGTTACCTTAGCAAGAGAAAAAATATTACCAAAATCAATTCCCGGCACCTGGGAATAACCTTTTGCTGTCAACCGAACTTTGTATTTCTCCACCTTTCCTTCTGCATTTGTCTTCTTTTTGAACACCCATTTGCTGCCAATGGGTTTCCTTCCAGTTGGCAACTCCACTAGATCCCAAGCCTCATTTTTGTGCAAAGATGCCATTTCATCAACCATGGCCTCTTTCCAGAGTTTTCCATCCTTTGAATCTACTGCTTCCTTCACAGTTCTGGGATCATCATCAGTAACAGAGAAAGAAAAATTTGAACAAAAATAAAAAGGACTATACCTTTCTGGTTGCCTTCTTTCTCGAACTGATCTTCTCACAGCCGGAGTTTGTGGCTCTTCATCTTCTGATTCCTCCTCTGTTGCAGAGTCTGATTCTTCCTCCTTTAGCTCAAACTCTATCTTCTCAGGTTCCTTTGGTTGGACTTCATGTTTAATAACATCTTTTACCTCTTTGAACACCACATCTCAGTTGTACACAACCTTCCGTGTGACTGGGTTCCAAAGCTTATAACCTTTTAAACCATCCTTATACCCAATAAAGATGCACTTTTCAGATTTACTATCCAACTTGGTTCGTTTCTCCTTTGGAACATGTACATATGCATCACATCCAAATACCCTTAGATGTGAAAGAGAGGGTTTCTTACCAGTCCATACTTCCTGTGGAGTCTTATCCTCCAACGCTGATGAAGGTGACCTGTTGACCATGTAACATGCAGTATCCACCGCCTCTGCCCAGAATTCCTGTCCTAACCCAGCACCACTGAGCATGCTTCTTGCCCTTTCCATCAACGTCTTGTTCATTCTTTCTGCGACTCCATTTTGCTGAGGTGTATATGGAGTAGTCTTCTGCAGTGTTATACCACACTTCTTACAGAATTCTTCAAATTCCTTGCTGCAAAACTCTCCACCATTATCTGTCCTCAGCACCTTTATCTTCTTCTCTGTCTGATTTTCCACCAGAGCCTTAAATTCTTTAAACCTGTCAAAGACTTCAAATTTCTTCTTAAGGAAATATATCCATGTATTCCTTGAGAAGTCATCTATAAATGATACATAGTACACAGACGTACCCAGTGATGGAACTTTCACAGGTCCAAACACATCACTGTGTACATGCTCTAATATCTGTTTCGCCCTCTTAGCACCAAAGGGGAAACTCACCCGATTCTGCTTCCCATATACACAATTTTCATAGAAATAAAAATCCGGAGAGCTATTACTCATACCTTCTACCATACCTTTACCATGAAGTATTCGAAGGCCCTTCTCTCCAATATGTCCAAGCCTTTGATGCCACAGCATGGTCTTCTCTCCAGAGACCACTAGATTTTCAGCTCCACTTTCAGGGACCATATAGCTGTTGCACCCATCAACAACAGTGATACCTTGCAGCTTGTACAGAGTTCCAGTCCGAACACCCCGCATCAATACTAGTGCTCCCCGGACCATCTTGCAGGTATCCTTCTCGAACACTGGTTTTACACCTGCATCATCCAACTTGCTTACAAAAATCAGATTTCTGGCCAATGCAGGAATATGCAGAACACCCGGAAGTGTTCAAACCCTTCCACCTTGCAACTTCAACTTTAATTTTCTGCGACCAATGATTCTAGCCTTCCTATCATCTCCTAAGAAGACATCACCACCATCGTATTTCTCATACTCGCAGAACCACTCTCTATGGGGAGTGAAGTGAAAGGATGCACTTGAGTCAATCAACCATGCCTCATGATCTACATGTGTACTTGAAGAAGCCAAGTACACATCCCCACCTTCATCTGAGGTGGTTTTTCACCTCTGCAGAAGGAGCATCATCCGATCCCTTTCCTTTATTAGGAGCTTTAGATTTACAGTCCCTTTTGAAGTGCCCTTCCTTTCCGCATTTCCAGCACACCACCTTTACAGGTTTTCCTAGAGATTTAGATCTCCCTCTAGATTTAGATCTTCCACTCGACGACTTATTTTTGTTTCTATTCTGGGACTGTCCTCATACAGACAAGGCATCACCATTCCGGCTCTCCATATTTTTCCATCTCATCTCCTCCGTCAGCAAGGCTGAGACTATTTCATCAAACTGCAAAGCAGTTGCATTGCTACCTATTGCAATAACCAGACTGTCCCACGAATCTGGTAAAGAACACAACAAACTGATGCACTTATCTTCATCTGAAATTTTAATATCAACAGATGCTAACTGACTTACCACAGTATTAAATGCGTTCAGATGCTCAGTCACCGAGTCTCCATATTTCATCCTCAGGTTATACAACTTTTTCCGCGGGAACATTTTATTCACCAGAGACTTAGATTAGTACAAATTCCCTAACTTCTCCCACAAAGCCTTTGTCGTAGCTTCCCCTGATACATTCAACAATACTGAATCTGAGACACAATCGTATTGTGCTCTTTGCCTTCCGATCCAACTTCTTCCATTCTTCATCAGTCACTCCTGTTGGTTTAGTACCTAGATCTACCGCGATCCACTGATCTTTATCCACCAACAGATCCTCCATCTTGAGTTTCCACAACTCAAAACTCTAACCATTGAACTTCTCGATCTCTATCTTTCTGCTGCTTGTCATCTTCTTTTACCACCAGAATCGATCTCACAGATCTCCCACTGAACAAGGTCTACCACAGGCTCGAGCGAAACCCCTCAGCAACAAAGGCGTCCCCTTGAAGCCAAAACAGCGCTGATACCAAATGTAGGTTTTAACCCCATACAGAAATTACCTGCATACGAATTCTAAATCACGGAAAAATAAACAATGCGAGAGCATAACACATAAAACACATATACACAGAGATTTTCCCCTGGATCCCAAAACCGGGACTACCAGCTTGATTTTTCATTATATTCCTTTCAACGTTACAATACATATTTATACATGTCAAAGCATCCAATACCATGGACCGAAAACCATCGCGTCCAAAACCATGGACTGAAAAACCATAGGTAGGTTCGCCCAACCTAATATAGGGTCCAAAAAAAAAATTTCCCAGGGCACTGCCCCGGACCCCGTAGAGGGGGGCTACCTGCCCCCCTCAAACCCCCTAGACAGGGGGGGCTGCCGCCCCCACTGTGACCCCCCCGCTGCGCAATCGGCGCAACAAAGGGGGGGCTCCGCCCCCCCTCTAACCCCCCGGTTCACTACGTAGGTTAGTCGTGGAAAGAATATAACACAACCCAACACAGGACACATGATTCTCTTCTTATATTAGTTTTGTATGTGAATGATCTCCTAATCATCAGTAACTCAGCTTCAGCCATTGCTACAGTTAAGAGGGCCTTGCATGATAGGTTCTTGATGACGAACATGGGTCCATTACATTTCTTTCTTGGCCTTGAGTTCAGCCAGGATGCCACAAGCATCAAACTCTCTTAGGCTAAGTATGCACGGGATCTCCTTGAGAGATTTCACATGACTGACTGCAAGGCAACACCAACTCCTTTTCTGTCTGGGCTCCACCTTGAGGATGGAGGTGACACTCCATTAGTTGACAGCACTCTCTACCGACAGCTAGTGGGGAGCTTATTGTACCTCACCCACTCCAGACCAGATCTCTCCTATGCAATAGGGGTAGTTTCCAGATACATGCAGGAGCCGCATGAGCTACACTGGAATGATGCCAAGCGCATCCTCCGATATGTGCAGGGCACCATCACCTTCGGGATTCACTATGAAGTAGCCATTGCATTGAATCTCCTTGGCTTCACTAATTCTGATTGGGCAGGCGACAGTATTGATCGCAAGTCCACCTCCAGATATTCACTAAGTCTAGGGTCTGGCCCTATCTGTTGGTCGAGCAAGAAGTAGGCTGCTATTGCTCTCTCTTCAGTCGAGGCCGAGTACAGAGGACTAGTCATCATCACCATTCAGGCTCTGTGGCTACAACACTTCCTCACTGAGTTGGGCGTCCAATTCCACAAGTCAATTGTCATCTGGTGTGACAACCAGAGCACTCTTAAATTTTGCAGGGATCCAATACAGCGGCAGAGGATGAAACACATAGAGATCCATATGCACTACATCAAAGACTTAGTACATGATCGGGTCATTGATTTTCAGTTCTGTCCTTCAGCAGAACAGACTGCAGACATCTTCACCAAGACATTCACTAAGAAGAAGTTTCGCTGTCTGCGCAATCGTCTTGGAGTGAAGGACACAGTTGCTTAGCAACTATCTTTTATTTTGATTACATTGTATTTTGAGGGGGGGTTTTTTTTCCCATGAGGTTTTCCCTCTTTCCTCAATTTTAGTACAAGTTGCAGTGTATTTTGGGTGACCTTTGGCCTTAGTTGCCAGGGCCATTTTCTATTTTTCCCCATAGTAGTGTTCAGGGGGATGTTGGAAGTACTACACACCTACATGCAGACTCTTAATTAGAGCATGGGACTACATGCAAGATTCCTTCTGCATGATTTACTCCTTGATTTTCTCCTTCTTTAACTCTGCAACTGGTTAGTTTTTCTGCATGATTTACTCCCTGATTTGCTACTTCTTTAACTCCACAACTCGTTAGTTCTTCTGCATGATTTACTCCCTGATTTGCTCCTTCTTTCACTCCGCAACTAGCTAGTTCTCTCCGGAACTTGTTGTAAGTGTTGAGTCTTCTCATTGATCACCACTATGGTGCATTACCTTGGGATCTTCACCCAATAATGCTATATCATGATCAATGTAACTTTTTTTCTAATGAATCATTCTTTTGTTATTTCGATTTTGTTTTAGTGTTTTTGATCTGCAAAGCTGTGTGTTCAACCTTTACTAGCTAGATTCATCTATGCAGGTTTTCTAACACATTTACAATTCAAAGCCAGGAATATTGTCCGGAAGCTGCAACAATGATCACCTCCTGCTCTCACCATTCTTTGATGTAGGATCCCTCGAGGTACCACGCGCAGTGCTCATAAATAAAATCACAGCGAATGCAACAATAGCCCATAACTTCGACGAGCGTTGTATTTTCACAGAAATGGATTTGTGGAATGCATAGAAGTACCATCTATAATCTTCTTTTATAATACTTGCCTACCTGCAATCTATGGAGTAGTCTCTAATGTGACTTTTTGAGAAATCCGGCAAATAGATTTTTCTCATTTCCCGATTGATGTGACATTTCCCGGAGTTCCCTCATTCATTTCCATCTGTCGACTGCTGGTATGCCCTCCACGTTGTCCTTATAGCATGTCATTCATCATATATGATACATCAACCATCATCCATGAATGTTGAATTTTAAAATTGCCGCGTTTTACACAAAATTTGTTTTGAATTTGAATGCCACAGTTGCTAGTCTGGCCAATATTCGGCTTCCCCAAACAGTAGTGTTCTCTCATCTGATATGAATGCACCTTTCGCTACGATGTCATGGCAACATTGGTTTCATTATTTATGATGACGATGATGGTTTTGTTGTGGAGAAGTTTAGCAAATATGTTAAGGATTGCTTCAAACTGCACAACATTGCTTCAGACTGCGCAACATTGCTTTAGACTGCGCAACAATGCTTCTCCTTACAAATCCCTAATCGCTGGTCTTCAACATGCTCTCTGGCTCGACATCACCGCTGTTGGACATTGTAAGGTCCTCATCCAGTAGGTAATAAGTCCTCTCCTCTCTTTCTGGATTTAAAATTAATATATATGATTGCATTGTAAGGGGAAATTGTTTTCTTTTAGGATGTTCATTCTATCTTGTGCAGGTGAAATGTAATTGGAGAGTGGATAGCTCGTGGCTGAAGAGATACTGCATTAGAGTTCCGAAATTGGCTTCATAGTTCCAGAGATTTAGAATGGAGCACATCTATTCTCAACATAATTCTGAAGCACGTTCCCTAGCCCGAGCAGGCTTTTCCAGTAGACATGCAAAGCATGAGATTTTGCAGAGGTGTAGAGACCCAGAGTCTGCCAAGATTTTTCAGTGTTGTTTCTTTATATTGGCTTCTTAAGCTCTATGATTCAAGGTTGTTTTGAGTTGTTTGTTTTGTCTGGTTGCTTGTCTGGTAAAGGGTTTCATTAATATGCCAAAAACACTTTTAATTGATAAATCCTAGGTTAGTTGGTTGCAGGATTTGCATTCACTGGAGAGATTTTTTGGTGTAAGATGAAGTTCATGCTCAACTAGACCGTAGCAAAATCTGATAACATGTGCTCATGGAATGTCATTTTCTGCAAAAAGCACACTAAACGAGTGATTTCCGTACTACTTCCTGGATTGGGATTTCAAGGTCCCATTTCACCATCCCTAGGCAACTTCTCATTATTACGCACTCTGAATCTTTCTCAGGATAACTTCACAGGAAGAATTCCAACAGAGCTTTTCTAGTTGAAGGCATTGGGAGTACTCTACCTCAACTATATTTTGTTCTGTGGTTATATTCCAAAAACTATGTGTAATTGTACAAAGCTGCAATGGATCCAACTTTCAAGAAACAGGTTGATAAGAAAAATACCAACAGAATTCGGTGGTCTAGTCCAGTTTGAACAGTTCAGGTTGGCAAACAATAGTCTTATCGGAAATATTCAAAGTTATGTTATGGAGCACGAGTCTGCCCAGAATTATGTTATGGAGAGATGCTCCATTTATATTAATATAATTAAATAATTTGTATATACAAAATTAAAAAAATAAAAAAATTATTGAGTTTAAATATTTTTAAAATTTTAAAATGTCAATTTCATGATTTTATATTTCTAAATGTGAAATTTTTAAACTAAAATATAAAACATTGCACATGAATTACGTTTGCAAAATTTTTAAAATTACATTACTTTTTAGAAATTAATAAAATATAAAAAATAAAGAGAAAATGATTTAATATATTTTTAAATATTTTTTATTTATTAAACTGATTATAATTTTTTTAGCTAAAAATATTTTCAAATTTTACACATATTTAAGATTTTTTTTTTTTAAATTTGAGTATGATTATTAATATTGACAAAATGAAAATCATGATAATTAAATCTAAAAAAATTACATATTTGGTATATGACAATCAACAATTAATTGAAGGAAGTGTTTTTTTTCAAATATCTTGGAGTTCATATCACAGGTTCAACTAAAGTTATATCATTGAAAAAAAGATTAATAGAGTTTCCAAAGTTTATAATGGATCTAGAGGAAGTCCTGAAGAAAGATACAACAAATTCAAAACAACTTAATTTCAAAATTCTATTCACTTCATGAAAGCAAAGCAAACCATTTTTCATTGAGAGCATGACTATGGTTGTGTATGCAATGTATAATAAGAGGTTAAACCACATGGAAACCAAGACTTTCTATAAATCATTTCAATCTAGCTAAAACCACCTTTGACTCAAGATGCATGACATAAGGAGGCTTGTTCTTGGTTAGACCATGCAAACATAAAAAAGATATCATTTTGGGGAATAAGGATAATATAAAAATTGTGGTGTGAATTTTTGGTAGGATGTCAATGATGATAATAAAGTTAAGTCTAATGTAATGAGATTGTAAGGGCACACAAAATTATGGTGGGAAGAGGTGCTAGCACAAAGGGAAAAGAAAGGAAAAGAAAAAGTTAAGAGCTATGACAGGATGGTACAAAATTCAAAAGAAAATTTAAGCCAAAATATTATTAGTTGAATGTTTTTAGACAAATGCAAAATCTTAGACAAAAGCTATGATGGTTAAAGAATATATAGAGGAGTTTTATTGAATCAATATTAGAGTATGTTATGTGGAAGAGGATGAGGAGCTCAGAGTATCCACGTACATAAATGGATTGAGATATGATATCCAATATGAGATAAGCATTCTACCCCTAACAATAGTTGACGAGGCATACCAAGTTACTCTTAAAGCAGTGGAAAATTTTGCAAGGAAACAAAGTTAGAGAGGAAGATGAAGAAGTTTGACAAGGGTTAAAGGGCAGTAGGAATTAAAACAATTGAGCCAAGCATATAAAGGAAGTGAGTGTAGAAGTGGAAGATTCTTTTGAAGTTGACAAGAATCTCATCTAATTCCTATAATAGCTTTTTATTACTTCTCCTTCCCCTTCTCTGATCATCCTTCGAGGGTTTTAAGGGATCTATGAAAAAATGTAGATTGATGCCTAGATTATGGTTATTAGAGTTATTACATGATGGTTGTTAGGTGTGATGAGTATCTTTTTTTAGAAAGGCTCCCTTGAGGATTTGTACCTGATGTTCTAAGATCGACTATGGGTCTTTTCCCTTCTAAACTACTGCAATGGCCTGGATATCTAGGGAATCTAGATCCATATCTTTTGGGGTGTCTTGAATTCTTGGATTGGTCCTTCTGACATAATCACCTGATTGGTAGTGGGTATGTTCTTTTTTGGCTATGAGATTGACTTTGTTAGTTGGGTTTGTTGTTTTTCCTCTAGTTGTTTCTATTAACCCATTGCCACATGGTTTTTGGTTATATTACCTTGGGATACCTCTTTAAAGGAGGGATCTTATAAATTAGCTAGTGACTCAAAGCTATTGCGAGTTGAGATTTCCAGATATGTCATGGAAGTTGGTTGTGGTTTGGGTTGTCTATATTGTTGATTGGGCTAGACAAAGTCATCCTTGTTCATTTGAGATTCAAATTTTTTAGTAGGCTTTTCTTTTTGTGTGGGATAATCCCTGAAAAGGTGGCCATATTCATGGCATTTTTGGCACTGCAAGGGGATGTGCTCATTGTCTAATGATTGCTTCCATACTATATCCTGATACAATATATCAATCAAAGCCAATAGGAATTGTGATATGTCCATATTCACATAGATCATGGCATATGATGTATATAGTCCCCTTTGAGTAACCTTAAAGGCTTTGCCAAAGTGCTCCAACACATTTTCTATGCACTAAAGAGTTTCTTCCTCCCAAATTTCTTTTGGAAAAGAGAAGAGCTAGATCTAGACTGGCATCATTTTGAAATTTTGTTTCCCTCGGCTTAAATTGTCCATCCAAAATTGGAGGTATAGTCCAACAGAATTAAAGAAGTATAATCTTTCGAATATTCAAGTCCAATTCACAATATTGGCAAAGATTATTATGAAAAATTCCTTTTCTCCTAACTCCAAATCAATTTTCTCTTTTTGTATCCATATTATCAAGGCTCTTTTTTACAAGCCAAAATCACATAAATATGTTAATTAAGACATGGTCTTGTGTAAAATGAATATATTCCTCAATCCTATTAGATTTAATCTCACATTTAAGGTATGTGTTTCTTTAGACAAATAATGGCCTCATCCTCATGATTGCTAGGTAGCTCCTAGTAGTGGATCTCTAGAAGAAGAGATTCCCTTCATACATTCCCCTTATCACGAAAATTGAATGGAGGGGTTGCATGTGTAGCCCATCATTTTGTGATTCGTGCCTTGCCAAAGATCATGTTTCTATAAGAGAGAAATTGTCCCCTCCCCTTGAGTGCACCATGGTTACGTTAAAGAGAAAAACCCTCGAATACAATAAACTAGTCAAGTGGAAAAACAAAAAAGATAAACTTGAATTCCAATTACATAACTCTAATTAAACTTAGATTTTTCGTGACTGAAAATCACCCTTCTTATACATACATCTAATTTTATAAAAAATAATTATCAAATATATAATTAATGTGTATGTTATATTAATTTCATAAACCTTAACTACATTAAAATAATATAATAATATTATAAATATTAAATTTGTAAAATATTAAATTTCAATGTTTTTAAATAAAAATTTTAAAGAAAACCAAATAATAGATAACCCCTGAATATTGAGAGAATAAATACCTTACACTCCTAAAAGCAAGGGTATCGAACACTTTTATACCGTATTATTATGGAGGATTTTTACATTTTCTTTCGACAATGTGTTAATTTAGTATGAGTTGATTTACATATTAATTTAAGAATTTTTAAGGGTGTAAGTATGAGTTGTTTTAGATATTAATTTAAGAATTTTTAAGGGTGTACATTTTCTTTCAAAAAAAAATAATCGAAAAATATATTTGGAGGATTTTTTACTATACGATAAATTTAGATTTAAAGTGCATAATAACTAATAAATTTTCTGGTGTAATTTTTCTTCAAAATAATTATATATATATATATATATTTTCTTTCAAAAAAAATTAATCGAAAAATATATTTGGAGGAATTTTTACTATACGATAAATTTAGATTTAAAGTGCATAATAACTAATAAATTTTATGGTGTAATTTTTCTTCAAAATATTTTTATTATATATATATCAAAATTATTAAGTGAAATGAGGGAATTTGACTATGGTAAAAACAATATTGTAGTGTGACTTCAACATGGTGCTATCTACTATGGAAAAAAATGGGAAGAAGAAAGGTAAGGGACTTATTTGGAGAGAAGATAGAGGATCTAATTTTATATTGAGAGTTTGTGAATATTTTTCTAAAGGGAGGAAAGTATACCTAGTCAAAGAGAAGGAATGGAATAGATCATATAGTTGTTAAGTTGGATCATTTACTCATTCATCACACCTTTCCATTGGAAAATTTATTAATAACACCTTTTCATTGGAAAATTTATTAATAACCTCATAAATAACTTTGTTCAAAATGCCCTACCATAAAACTATCACTCTATCCCTCCATTTGATTCATGATTTTGGTTCCCTACCCTTTCAATTCAATTCATTGTCATTGTAATAACCAAGAGTAATGGAAATAATAAAAGAAACCTAGAGAAAATTTATTGCAAGTTGCCCATCCATTTCCATTATTTTTTTGGGGGGGGGTTGAAGAGGAAATTTAGAGGAATAAATATATATCTAAAAGAATAGGCCAAAATTCATATTAGAAATCATCATAGAAAGTAATGTACATTCAAATCCAATTGAGCTTGCAATATTATCTAGAAACAAAATAAGTGATCTAATAGAGTTTAGTGTTAGAGATGGTAGTTGATGTATGTGATCAAATTAGTGGTCAAGTCATCCTATGCCAAATTAGTACCATTCATTATGGAGTTGGGAAATGCACTTTTTTTAACTTATTTCAAGTGATCACTTCCTTCTAGGTTGGCGGAAAGATTCATTATATTCCATACCTTCATTGTGTTGTCATGTTGGCCATAAAAATGCATTTGGTATCTTCACTAGCATGAGAGTTACAATACATCTAGAGTTGCAACACTTCAACCATCAACCTAGATTTCTATCTTTACCTAATCATGGTGTTGTAGTAAGTGTTGTTGCTATCCAAATCGATTAGCAAAAATATGGCAACAACACTTACTACCATAATTTTTCTAATCGATTTGGATAGCAAAAATGCTTACTACAACACCATGATTAGGTAAATATAGAACTCTAGGGTGATGGTTGAAGTGTTGCAACTCTAGATGTACTATAACTCTCATGCTAGTGAAGATCCCAAATGTATTTTTATGGCCAACATGACAACACAATGAAGGTATGGAATATAATGAATCTTTCCACCAACCTAGAAGCAAGTGATCACTCACAATAAGTTAGAAAAGTGCATTTCCTAACTCCATAATGAATGGTACTAATTTGGCATAGGAAAACTTGACCACTAATTTGATCGCATGCATCAACTGCCATCTCTAACACTAAACTCTATTCGATCACTTATTTTGTTTCTAGATAATATTGTAGGCTCAATTGGTTTTTAATGTACATTATTTCCTATGATGGTTGCTAATAAGAATTTTGGCATATTCTTTTAGATATATATTTATTCCTTTAAATTGCCTCTTCACCCCACAACCCACCCCCCCCACCTCCCAAAAAAAAATGGAAATGAATGGGCACATTACAATAATTTTATCTAGGTTTCTTGTATTATTTCCATTACTCTTGGTTATTACAATGAAAATGAATTGAGTTGAAAGGGAAGGGAACCAAAATCATGAATCAAACAAAGGGATAGAGTGATAGTTTTATGGTATGCCATTTTGAACAAATTTATTTAAGAGGTTATTAATAAATTTTCCAATGGAAAGGTGTAATGAATGAGTAAATGATCCAACTTAACAACTATATGACCTACTTCATTCCTTGACTAGGTATACTTTCGTCCTCTAAATATAAGATTAGGTCCTCTATCTTCTTTCCAAATAAGTCACTTACTTTTCTTCTTCCCACTTTTTTCCATAACAGATAGCACCTTGTTGAAGTCACACTACAATATTGTTTTTACCATAGTAAAATTCCCTCATTTCACTTAATGAATTTGATATATATAAAAAAAATTACACCATGAAATTTATTAGTTATTATGCATTTTAAATCCAAATTTATCATACAATTAAAAAAAAAAATCCTCAAAATATTTTTTCAATTAAAATTTGTTGAAAGAAAATGTACACCCTTAAAAATTCCTAAATTAATATGTAAAATAACCCATACTAAATTAACACATTGTCATATATATATATATATATATATATATATATATATATATATATATATATATATATATTGAATGTAAAAATCCTCCATAATAATACCCTATAAAAGTGTTGGATACACTTTTAGGAGTGTAATATCTTTATTCTCTCAATATTCATTTGTCAACTATTCTTTGGTTTTCTTTAAAATGTTTATTTAAAAACATTAAAATTTAATATTTTACAAATATAAAATCTTAATAAAAATCATTATAATATTATTTTAATGTAGTTAAGGTTTATGAAATTAATATAACATATAAATTAATTATACATTTGATAATTATTTATAAAATTAGATGTGTATAAGAGGGGTGATTTTAAGTCATTTTATAAAATTTCGGATGCCTCCTCAATTGTTGTTAGAGGGGTAGAATGTATATTTCATTTGGGATATCACATCTCAATTCGCTTATTTATCTCAATACTCTCAACTTCTCATCCTCTTCCACATAACTTACTCTAATATTGATCCGATAAAACTCTTCTATATATTCTTTGACCACCATAGCTTTTTGTTTGAGATTTTGCATTTGTCTAAAAACATTCAACTAATAATATTTTGGCTTCAATTTTCTTTTGAATGTTGTATCATCCTGTCACAACTCTTAACTTTTTCTTTTCCTTTATTTTCCCTTTGTGCTATCACCTCTTCCCACCATAATTTTGTGTGCCCTTTCAATCTCATCACCTTAACTTTCTTATCATCATTGACATCCTATCAAAAATTCATGTTACAAAATAAGTTTTACAAATTTAGATTTACTCTTAGATTTTGTGAATTAAGCTTATGAGAATTTGTTCTTATTTTAACAATGTTTATATTTTTTTTTTTACCAAGAACTCCTTATCACACCACAATTTTTATATTATCCTTATTCCCCAAAATGATATCTTTTTTTATGCTTCCATGGTCTAACCAAGATCAAGCCTCCTTATGTCATCCATCTTGAGTCAAAGGTGGTTTTGGCTAGACTTTGAAATGATTTTATAGAACGTCTTGTTTTCCATGTGGTTTAACCTCTTATTATACATTGCATACACAACCATAGTCATGCTCTCAATGAAAAATGGTTTGCTTTGCTTTCATGAAGTGAATAGAATTTTAAAATTAAGTTTTTTTGAATTTGTTATATCTTTTTTGAGGACTTTCTCTAGGTTCATTATAAACTTTGGAAACTCTATTAATCTTTTTTTCACTTATATAACTTTAATTGAATCTGTGATATGAACTCCAAAATATTTGAAAAAAGACACTTCCTTCAATTAATTGTTGATTGTCATATATCAAATATATTATTTTTTTAGATTTAATTATGATGATTTTCATTTTTCTACAAATTAATGTAAATTTAAAAATTCCCAAACTTATACTTCAATTACTAAAAAACTTATTGTTCAATTAATTAATTTGTAATTCTTTATATTTTAGTTTAAAAATTTCCCAGTTTGAAAAGTAAAATCACCAAATTCGCATTTTAAAATTTTATTTTTTTTAAACTAAAGTTTTTTTAATTTGTACACACAAATCATTTAATAATATTAATATAAATGGAGCATCTCTTCTCCATAACGTATTCTTCGCAGATTCTTGCTCCATAACATATTTTTCAATATTTCCGCTAAGAACCGAATTCTGTTGGTATACTTCCTATCAAGATGCTTATTGAAAGTCAGATCCATTGCAGCTTTGTACAATTACACAGAGTTTTTGGAATATAACCACCGAGCAAATTATAGCTGAGGTCGAGTACTCCCAGCGCCTTCAACTAGAAGAACTCCATTGGAATTCTTCCTGTGAATTTATTCTGAGAAAGATTCAGAGTGCGTAATAATGAGAAGTTTCCAAGAGATGGTGAAATGGGACCTTGCAATCCCAATCCAGGCAGTATTATGGCAATCACTCGTTTAGTGCGCTTTCTGCAGAAAATGCCATTCCAGGAGCACATGTTATCAGAGTTTGCTATGGTCCAGTTGAACATGAACTTCATTTTGCACGAAAGAATCTCTCCCATGAATGCAAATCCTGCCACTAACGAACCTAGGGTTTATCAATTAAAAGCATTTTTGGCATATTAATGAAACCCTTTACCAGGCAAGCAACCAAACAAAACAAACAAGTCTCCAGAATTATGTTGAAAATAGATATGCTCCATTTTGAAGCTCTGGAACTGCGAAGCCGATTTACGAACTCTGCTGCGATATCTCTTCAGCCACGGGCTATCCACTCTCCAATTACATTTCACCTGCATAATATACAATGAACACCATGAAAGAAAACAATTTCCCCTTACAATGCAATCAGAATATATTAATTCTAAAGCCAGAAAGAGAGGAGAGGACTTATTACCTGCTGGATAAGGACGTTACAATGTCCAAGGGCGGTGATGTGGGTGATGTCGAGCCAGAGAGGATGTTGAAGACCAACGATTAGCGCTTTGTAAGGAGAAGCATTGTTGCGCATTCTGAAGCAATCATTAACATATGCGTTGAACTTCTCCACAACAAAACCATCGTCGTCGTAAATAATGAAACCAATGCTGCCATGACCAGGGTTTGGTGTGCATGATCCAGCCCCATAGCGAAGAGTGCATTCATATCGGACGAGAGCGAACCCTGCTGTTTGGGGAAGCCGAATGTTGGCAAGACTAGTCTCTGGTTGTTTAGGGAAGCCGAATGTTGGCGAGACTACCAGCTATACCATTCAAATTCAAACAAATTTAAGGTAAAACGCGTACAATTTTAAAATTCAAATTTCATGGATGATGGTTGATGTATCATACATGATGAATGACATGCTATGGCGAGACTACCTGCTGAGCCATTCAAATTCAAAACAAATTTCGGGTTAAACGGGGCAATTTTAAAATTCAAATTTGACAGATGATGGTTGATGTATCATACCTGATGAATGACATGCTATGGGGAACGACGTGGAGGACATACCGACGGGCGAGGGACCTCCAGCGAGTGAACTCCCGGAAATGTCACATCAATCGAGAAATGAGAAAAATCTGTTTGGCGGATTTCCCAAAAAGTTAGAGATTACTCCGCAATCTATAGTCTGGCTCTGCAAACTCGTGTCAGTTGCCTCTGACATCGTCACCATTCAACAATCAATGACTGTAAAAGCACAACTACTCCAATGGTTATCATTACTAAAGAGGGTGTTTTTTTTGACAATCCAGATTAAATTGTCAGTGTTTTTATTACCAATGTGTCCCGGTGGGATTATAATTTTTCATTATTTAAATTATATATTTAATTAAAAAAGTGTTTAAAATTTTAATTTAATTAAAAAAGTGTTTAAAATTTTAATTTAATTAAATGGAAGGTAGGGGTTTAACTTTCAAGAAATATTTAAAAATATTTATAATAATATATATAAATTCATGGTTAAAATTTATATTAAAATATTTGGTACTTTTTTATTTTTTAATTAATTAAAAAAATGTTATATAAACAAGTCTCAGATTTTGATTCAAATACAATGGTCATCTCCAAGATGCCAGTTTGGGTGTGACTACACAACCTCCCAATACATTTCTGGAATCGTAAGTACTAGCTGGAATTGGAAATACTATTGGGTGCTACATCAAAATGGACACCTAACGAGTGGAGGAAACAATTTATACCTTTGCACGAATATGTGTGGAAGTAGACATCAACAAAGGCCTACCAGACCAAATTCAGCTAAAGCATAGACAGAGGAGCTGGACACAAGTCCTAGATTATGAAAATATTGCATTCAGATGCAGAATTTGTCGTGAAACAGGACACCTACAAAGCACGTGTCCAGCAGCCAAAAAAGACAACGACAGAAAGAAAAAAACAGAAAAACAAGTAAAGGGGTGGCAATTTCCTCCACCTCCCTCGGATGACGAGGAGGAAGAAGAGATGGATTTTGCTAACCCCAATGAGACCAATCAGACGAACAAAGAATCAACAGTAGAAGACACAAATCCACAGGAACATATAGACACAACATTGGCAAGGATATCAGATACTATGGATATGGGCAGAACTAAACGTCAACACATATCAGACTCATCAGACTCTGATAAAGACAATCCACAACCTGTGGCTGAAACAACACTAGCACTTATAACTCCAACAGAGTCACAGGGGGGTTGGAGAAAGGTTGAGAAGAAAAAAGGGAGAAAAGTCTGACTTTTCCCCACCTGTACAATATTTTGTTTTCATGTTTATTTCTTGAAATCTGTACACCCTGCGTGGTGATGAAGGATTTATGCATCATTTTTTAGCACCATTTTTGAAATCTGTTTACAAGCAAATGCACCATATACCGAAAGGCATCTACAACATGTAATTTTTCAATCATAAATAAAAGATTACGATTTTTCCAATGGAAAAAAAAAAGTGTCATATGGAGTGACTTATGATTTTTTTGGTATGTGGTACTTGTAAGCCATAGTATTGTAAGAACCCCTATATATAGATTAAGGATCTCTATAGTAAAGTGGAGGTAAATCTGCACATTAAGAATTGTATCTTATTCTTATAAAATGTATATATATTTAACTTATATATTAATTATTTTTTATAATTAATAATAATAATTTAAAATAGTTATAATTTAATTACCTTTCATAAAAAAATTTCTTTTAATAACTTAAGCAATATCAAGTAAATATTTTTATGCTTATTATGAATAGATGTCTTACATCATTTTCCAAACATTTATTTATATAGTTGTGCCAGTTTTACTAGATTTCATACAAAATTAACATAAAAAAATAACATGACCAAACTGAAACCATTATCATCTTGCTTTATTACACTATGATATCATCATATGGCATCATCATCTTGCTTTATTACACTATGATATCATCAAAACCATCATCATCTTGATTTATTACACTATGATATCATCATATGGCATCATCATCTTACTTTATTACACTACGATATCATCATATGACATATTTTTCTCTTTTTGTTGCTTCATTATACCATGCTATTATCATACAACATGGTTTTGTTTTCTTATTTAGATAAAAATAAATAAATAAATAAATTTCCCTCTTCCGGATTAATTTAAGAAATAGTTACTTACAATATATTTCTAGATAATCTAGATATTTCATTATAACCATGCTTACTTAATCATGTCAATAAATCCCTTATTTAAGCTATAATTAAACTCTCTCAACCATCTAAAATACATTCACTTGATTATGTAAAAACAGTAAAATACAAAAACATCGCTGAAATATAATACAAACATTTATGTTTGTAAATGGTGCAATATTAGAGTGCAATTTTTTATTTTTTTAAAGCAGTTCGCAGATGGTTTGAAAGTAACCGGAAAAAAGATGCACGATATATTTTTAAAGACGGTGAATCTTTAAACAAAAACACTATTAAACTTGCATAATACCTCTTTCATAATAAGTGAACTGTGAAAATGGGTTCTATCTAGTTTTATGATGAATGAGAGTTGGCAACTTAAAAATTAAATGTAAAGCCTGACAATGGGATAGGGCGGCTACTTCCTAAATGAGAGTTGGGTGGTGAAAGCCATTATTAGACCTTTATGCCACTTCTTTACTTGATTGTTGGACTGTAACAATTGGTTAGTTCCAACTCAATGGTGAATGAGAGTTGGGTGCTCATATGGGTGGTTCTATGTTAAGCACAGTATGCGACACTGGTAAAGCTCCACAGCAGGGAAAAATAACATTATAAATACAAACTAACGATTTGATGGAATTGTAGAAGGACCATTTTTATGGATATGTTTGAATAGAAAGACGATATTCCAAGATAAGACGCTGAACACTTATTAAATATTTAACTTAATAAAGTTAATCATAATAATATAGCAAAATATTGCAGCCTTGTAAACAAATATATAAATTATGGTTTGCTAAAGTTAGTATATAAATATGGATATGTATTAGGATTATTTAGAGCCTGTCTATATGAATAATGTTTTTATTAAAGTTAACATATAATTGTTAAAAATTAATTTTATAAATAGGTATAATAATAGTGTTAAAAAATATTTTATGACTATATAGTGTGTATATTTTGAAATTGGAAAAAATTATTTAGATTGAAGACTGGGAATGCATTTAATGGTTTTTTTTTTTTCAATTATTATCATTTAATGATAATAATTTTAAATTCTTGAGAAAAGTAACAATATTAATAATTTTGATACTTAATTTTTGTGTTATGACTTATATAAATTTTGGTAGGGACAAACCTTGATAAATCTATATATTTGCATTTTTACTCCTATATAAATTTATGCAAATAATTGCATAAATTATAGTGAGTAGTAACTTATAGTAAATATGTTTATTTACATAAATATAAAATTGTTCAAAATAACTCTTAGATGCCTATAAGCATTTACTAATTATTTAATTTATATAATTATATTAATTATATTATTAAATAATATTTACTAAAATTCAATTAAATTTAAATTAAATTTAAATTTAATATTAAAAAAAATTGATTTACCTAATTATAACACCACAAAAAATTATGTAAAATTTCAACCAAACATCTAAATTTTATCCCCTCAATTCCTTTCACACCAACCTAATTTTTTATCCCTAACAATCCAAAGTAATTAAAATAAAAACTTAAAATTATTTTTTTATTATAATTCCTGACTAAAATAAAAACTTAAAACTCTTTTTTAAATATAATTCCACTATGGTCCATACCATTATAAGGCTTTCTCCTCCTTTTATTTTTCGCTTTGAATTTGATATTTAGAAGAAACCATGAATTCAATAGTACCGAAGGTTAAAATTTCATTGAATTTTTAATTTGGTAGTAGAGTAGAGTAAATAAATGCCGCATAAAAATGCTCCATGTAGTATATATATATATATATATTTTTATTGGATAAATTTGAATATGAATATAAATATATATTAATTTTTAAGGTACTATATATATATAATTTGTTGATAGAATATTTCAGTCATACATTAAATTAGTAAAGTTCAACAAAATTTAACAACTTTCTAAATGATAAAAGCAAATAACTCATATAGAGATAAATTTTACATTACAATAAACAACATATTAACAAATACAACGTTATGGAAATATGAAGAATCCCAAATCAATAAAACGAGTTACAACAAAGTTAATAATAAGTCAACTTTATAAATTAAATGGTTGGTAAACTATTATAGACATCAAAACACTTACCTGATGATACATTTCACATTGTCAAAATTTAAGAAACAACAAAAATTAACCACTGCTATTATTATTATTATTCATTGTAAAAAAATTAATGTATAAGTTAAACTTGCATATATTTAAAAAGATATGTAACAATATTCTAAACCATGGAGATTCACCTTTATTTTACCAAAGACATTTTTATCATGTAAATAGGCTTTGTTACAATACCATATATCACTAATATGTTGGAAGTAATGCTTCCATGTCATATGTAGTTGTCATTAGGAGTTACAGAAGTCACTATCAGTTGTAATGGTGATCTCTTTGTGTCGAAGTCAGTAATTTGTGTCCTATATATTTGTATCTGTGATGATCAATAAAAATATCAAGAAAGATGTGTATTGTGTGTAATTGCTCTCTGCTCTCCCTTTTATTTTTCTATCATGGTATCAGAGCCATCATGCTCAGATCTGAGACTCAAGATCAATATGGATTGTTAAAGCCCCTGCAATCTAGTTTTGTGAGATCTATTTGATTTAAAGCTGCTGTTTGTCCTAGTTTGGATCTACCTGGCATCTCAATATTGAGGAGCAACGGATCGATGAAGTGGCTATAGTTGCAAGTCGATTAGATTTAAGAGTGGTTGTTTTTGTTTTTCCAAGGGATCTTTGAAACGGCCTTGTGATTGTTGGCAGATTGTGGCCATTTTTTGTTTTTAGCGTATTGACAGTCAGTTGATTCCGTCCTGTGCATGTGAAAGGTGGATCTGAACAACACAAGCGTTATTCTGGAGCATGAAATCTCTGTTCTAATTATGAGATCTAGCTGTTGTGGAAAGCCGAGAAGCATTTGGAGCATTAGATTTGTTCAAGCGTGTAGCAGCTATGTAGTGGACCTATTCAAGTGCGATTTGGATTTGATTTCTTTCGCGATGTGCGATGAGCCTCAATTTATGTTTGGGCTTCTGAATCCACGTGAAGGAATGTTGCAATCCATGTGAGGCGTAAGAGACAGCGTGCCATCATTGTTGGGGATCAGGCTTCGACGTGGGACGGCAAATCAAAGGTGAAATTGTTGTAAGGAAGGCCATAATTTTGATTGAATAGAGGTTGCACAAGATTTGAAGACTAGAATATGCTTCTGCACTTGAGGGCCAAAGGTTTTACACCAGATCTGTGAATATGCAGAAATTTCAAAGGTGGATAGGTGTTGTTGCCAACTAAATTGCAGTGCGAGTCAAGTTGTTGTTGGTAGCGTGGGAGCAGAATCAGATTCACATATCTCAGATCTGAAAGAACAGAAAGAGGTAACATGGACTCTCTTCCTTTAGAGAAGTTTAATGGCATCAATTTTCATATATGGAAAGTTAAATTTCAAATGCATTTTATGAATAGAGATCTGTGGAGTATAGTAAAAGGAACCGAAAAGGCTCCTTGCTGATCCGAAGCTTTTAGTAGAATGGGAAAAGAAAGAAGATAAGGCTAAGGCCATAATTGGATTGGGTCTTTTAGACACTCAGATGCATTTGATTGATTTTGAAAAATTAGCTCATGGAATCTAGGAACATTTGAGTCATTTATTGGGGGAAAAGGCTATGAACGTAAAGTTCTCTTTAAAATTGCAGCTCTTTAGTCTCAAAATGCATGATGAGACACATCTTTATAATCATATAAATTAGTTAATATCTCTCTTTGAGCAATTCGCTGAAATTGGTGCCAAGGTAGAAACAGAGGATGCTAAAGCAATTCTATTAAATAGTTTATCTCCCAAGTATAGCAAGATTGTATTCACATTAAGCCAAACGTCTTCTCAATCATTAGAAGGAATGGTAGTATCACTTTTAGTTGAAGAAAAAAAGGCAAACACAAAAGGTTCCGATGTTGGTGGTCAACATGAAATTGTACTATTTTCCAAAGGAAAAATAAAAAAAACAAAGGGTTCAAAAAAATGCTTCTACTGTCACAAATATGGACATACTGCTTGGAATTCTAGAACTCGTGCAAGGGATGTTCTCAATGGAAAGGAAACTACAAACATAGCCAACTTGGATGACATGTCAGAATCAAACAGTGATGAGTGGGCATCAGAATCACCTCTCAAACTATTTTAAAAGTAAAAGAGATTTAAGTTTTTCTATTGTGTGGTGTGAGTTGATAAAGTTTTCTATTGTGTGGTTTTTATTGGTTATAAAAAGGATTGATGGTTCTTAAACTGGAAGCCTCAGTGTCTGAAACATCAATTCTTGTGAAAGGTCAAGTTGTTTAATCAACTCTTGAGCACATAAAGTATCCAGACCTCCGTCTTATCAACTGACGGATAACCGAAAGAAAAATATCCGAAAGATGGTGGTTGGTCCATAATATGGTTCATTACTTGACGGATCTTATGGCGGAAGCCTCGACGAGCCGAGTTCTCAATATTGTTGATCTTCCAAAGTTCATCAACGATGGTTAGAGGCCGTTATGTTTTAAATGGAGGTCAAGTAACAACTCGAAGATATGGTGGTGAAGAAAGAGCAGAGTTTGAGAGATTCCAGAGTGGATGTGAGTGACCAGTTAGACATATATTTATTTATCGTTGTAATATGTTTTCCATGTAAGAATTAATAGAGGGCATTGGAATTGATGGTTCCATGTCATGTGTAGTTGTCATTAGGAGTTACGAGGATTCACTATTATTTCCAATGTGTGCATTGTAATGGTGATCTGTTTCTGTCGAAGTCAGCGATTTGTGTCCTATATATTTGTACCTGTGATGATCAATAAAAGTATCAAGCATGATATCGTGCGTAATTTCTCTCTTGTCTCCCTTGTATTTTTATATCATAATATAATATGCCCAAAAAAACATAAATCATGTTTAAATGATATTTTTTTAATTAAAAGAATAGTAAGGGCATAACTACTTTTGAGATAAATTTCAATCTTTAATTTACTATTACTACTAAATATATTCTAAATATTCCATAAAAATTAAATCCCTATCATCTATATAATAATTATTAGTAATTAAATTAAAATCATAAAAACCTGATTCTGCAATAAACATAGCCAATCAATGTAATAATAAAAAATCCAAACAAAAATCCTAAAAAATTCTCAAACAACATTACATATAATATACATGTCCTAGCATATTTATCATGCATGGCATGTCCTACAGTAATTGTTTCTTATTGGAGGCTTTACTCTTCCTTATTAGCTCTATAAGCCATGTGAGTATATTCTCCAAAATTTCACTTGCCATTTCCTTAGACGCATCATCTCAATAACCGATAATCACTTTTCCAACGAGGTATCTTCATAGTGCTCAGGATGATTTTGCTTAGATTCTTCTCCTTGGAAAATCGAAGAGGTACTCATGGTTTTCATTGCCTTCTCAATCTCCTTTTTGACTCCTTGGATTCACCTTTAGTTTATACTCTAAATCTAAATAGCCATGATTATCTCTACTAACCATGTGTGAACACATGACCAATATGAGAATATTCTTGGTTTCTATAATATTCCATCTCAAATTTCTTAAAATTATCTCAAAATTGACTCCTCTTTTCTCATATCTTACACCATTGGTGCTCTACTGATAATGGATTCTCCCTCAAAATATTTTCTTGGTTTCTATAATATTCCATCTCAAATTTCTTAAAATTATCTCAAAATTGACTCCTCTTTTCTCATATCTTACACAATTGGTGCTCTACTTATAATGGATTCTCCCTCAAAATATCTTCAAATTAATAGTATCCTCTTTGTTGTTGGTCTTCTCTTTTCAGGTTGTGATACCACACAACCACTTGATGTAGCCAAAATAGCCCCAATAAAATCACTAACTCCTAGAGAATTGAAGAATAGTAATGCCCTCTATATATTATACTCAGTCTTTGGAAAACACTACCACCAACATTTTTCTACAAAATAAATCACTCTTTACACACATTAATGTCATCACAACAACATTTCTTCATCTCTAATCCCACAAACTTTGGTTAGTACATTATACCATAGACACATACATCTTGGGAGGTATTTCACTCAATATTGTTTATACACATAATTTTATCTCTTAGAACAAATCATGTATACTTATCATGTCGTTCAGGTTAGAAACATAAAAATGAAAAATACTCATTTTATCTTTGTTACACATACACTACAATTATAATTCCTTTGACAATCCTGACTCCATTTCCCATTATCTAACAATATCTTAATCTCTCAACCTTCTCTAACAAACTTTGGTTACTTCATAAATTAAGTCTTTGATTTGAACCGGACATCATACATTTAATATTGAATCTATTTGTAACTACTCCATGTCCAAAAAAATGAGGGTCACCCTTCAAGTACGGTAGATACCATGTGAATACATATAGGGTTAATTTATTGTCTCGATATACATTTTGGTATAACAGTAAATAATTTGGGGTAGGGGATTTTAAAATAATATGGGAAGACACATTTAACTATTGATACAATGTTTTGTGAAAAAGTGGTAAATTTCTCGTAATGCACTATTAATAATTAAAATTGATTTTCCATTAGGATATTAGAGAAATAAGAGAAGATTGTGATAATTTTTGAGAATAGAGATGATTTTAAAGTCTATAGAAGCACATGTTTCAAACATTTTTTTACTAAATGACCCTCGGTAGACCAAAATATTCTTTGCACCTCTTAGTATTCCATGCAAGTCATTGTAACTAGCATAGTTGTCATATGCTTAAGCTCCTCTAGTGTTTATTTATCATCATGACCTTTACTTTTTGTTATTGGCTTTTTCTTCCATGCAAGTATCCTTTTACAACTTCCATGTGTCATATCCTTTGTTCATCACTTCATATCAATTACTACCAATCACTTTTTCTAATAGAGAATTTTCAAAACATTCATGATGATTTCACATTACACTCCCCTTCTTAGAAACTCTAATAATGTCTTTCTATTTTTCACTTCATTTTAAATATCTCTGTGACCCATAACCATCATTAGCTACTTATCTAGATAAAGATCAAGCTACACTATATTACATAACCATGCATGCACATGTCACCAAAATGAGAATATTCTTGGTATCTAAAACACAACCATCTCCTCTTGCTCAAAATTATACTAAATAAATGACATCTCTAATCATGTTTTACACCACCTTTGCTCCACCTTTAATATCTTCTCTCACAACATTTTTTGAAATTAGGAACCTCTTCTCTCTTGCCTCTCTTTTCTTTTCTTAGTAACATCCATTTCTTAAGTATAAGATGTCACATCCTTGGGAAGACAGGAGGCCTCATCAAGCAATTCCCTACAACATCAAGCCCTTTATGGATGAGTTATTGTGTGATGTTGATCATATTGAAGTTTGTGATGTATTATTATGCCAACCATACTTATGTAAGTTTCATGATGTGCATAAGCCTAGGTCTCAAATTTTTTTATTACTTTGGGAAATAAGTTATACAAGATACCAGAAGTAGCCCCTCCAACTTCCATCTCTTGGATCTCTAATAAGAAATGCAATAAGATCATCTCACATAACGATATTTTTTTTTCTTTCTCTTTTTTCTCTCAAAGTAAGGGGAAGATCATGGCCACATCCATGGCCCTTGAGAAGGGTTCCTCCATGCAAAAGAAGTAAGTGGATAATGTTGTGGAAAAATACAAGGATATCTTCTCCTCACCCACAAGGATACCCTTGCGCTATCAGGTCAAGCATTCGATCGATCTGACTCCTAAAGCACCTCTACCTAATGGTTCGATATATCGTCACTCCATTCTAAAAAATTAAGAGATAAAGTGGAAGATTCATGCATTTCTGCAAAAAGGGCACATACAACCAAGTTCCTCTATGGGAGCCTGATTATACTTGTATATAATAAGGATGGGACCTGGAGGCTTGCATTGATTATCAGGCACTAAACAAAATCACTGTCAAGAAAAAGTATCCAATCCCACAGATTGATGACCTTCTGGACCAGATCAAGGGGGCCAAGTATTTCAGCAAGATCAATCTGAAGTTTGGCTATCACCACGTTCCAATAGAGCACACAGAAGTATGGAAGATTTCCTTCAAATCCAAGGAAGGCCTTTTTGAATGGTTGGTCATGCCCTTCAAGTTGAAAAATTCCCCTGCTAATTTTATGAGGTTGATGCATGACATCTTACGACCCTTCACCAACTATTTCATGATTGTTTCTCTAGACGACATTCTCATCTTCAACAAGAGTTGGGAAGAGAACTTGCAACACATTCAGCAGGTCCTTTAAACCCTGCGACAAGACAAACTTTGTGCAAGCTTGGAGAAATGCACCTTTGGCATGAGCCAAGTCTAATATCTGGGTTACATCATAGATGAAAAAGGCGTGCATGTGGATTCGAATAAGATCCAAGTCATTCAGGATTGGTCAGCCCCGACCACTCTAACAGAGCTTCATAGCTTTTGGGCCTTGCAAATTTTTATTGTAGGTTCGTGTTGGGATTCTCCCATATCACTTGGCCTTTGAGTCATATTACCAAGGGTGGAGTGAAAGCAAAGTTTCCCTAGTCTGAGTACCAACAAAAGGCGTTCATTGAGTTGAAGCACCATCTCTACTCTGCACCTCTAGAAATCATTTGTATTGCCATCAAATCACTAAATATAAAGATTTTTCCAAAAGTAACAAGGAAACTGTGAAAATTCAAATTGCAAGGGGAGGAGTGGAAGTGAGAATATTTCTTTAGCATTTCCTTCTACAATGGCCAACCCCAAATCTACCTCATAATTTTTTGTTCTTAGAACCACACAATGCAAAACCTTCTATCAAGTCAACAAATAATAAAAAAGAAGGAATAAGTTGACAAGTTGGTGGGTAGGTCTGTTATATGGAGTGAAGTTATTCTTAGCATTGCCAAGAAAAATCCATTCTACCAAGCTATGTTTGATGCTATTGCTATTGTTGGCTTCGGGCATAAAGCTCCTTCCTATGATGAGTTGAGAGGGCATATTCTTCAAAATGAAAATGCGAATTTCACTAACATATTGGAGAAGTTTAGGGCATCATGAGAACACACTAGATGCATTGTGGTGTTGGATGATTATAATGATCAAAAGGGTAAAACCATTATTATCTTCTTGGTTAATTTTACCAAGGGGAAATTGTTTATGAAATATGTTGATGCATATGCACATATCAAAGATGTATGATTATTATATGATTTGTTGGACATGTTCAATTAGAAGGTAGGTCCATAGAATGTTGTCCAAGTCATAATGGACAATGCTACAAATTATGGTTATGCCAATAGGTTGCTTATGGAGAGGTATCCTAATGTGTTTTGGACACCTTATGTTGCGCAATGTATTGATTTGGTATTAGAGGATATAGGAAAATTTCCTGATGTTAAGATTGGTGTTGATTCTTCAAGGTTCATAATTAACTATATATATATATATATATATATATATATATATATATATATATATATATATATATATATATATAGATACATACATATATATATATACATACATATATATATATATATATATCTATATATATACATACATACATACATATATATATATATATATATATATATATATATATATATATATATATATATATATATATATATATATATATATATATTGTGGAGATAATGTTTCCTTCAGAGAAGTGGCATGCTTTATCTTTTAGCTACAAACCTAAAAATGAGGCCATATCCTAGCTAGATTCGTATCAAGAGATATTTTGGGTAGGAGTGGAGGAGGTGTGTACCTTTATTAAACCTTTGGTAAATGTTCACCAATTGTTTGATGGAGACAAGCCCGTTAGTGGGTTACTTCTATGAGGTAATGGATAGAGACAATGAAGTCAACTCTAGATATTATGAGGAAGAGGAGGATGAGGGGTTTGGGAAAGAATAATTGATATGGATAATAATTGATGAGTGATGGAACAACACACTCTATCATACTACTCATGCTACAAGGACTTACATCAACCCTACATTTTCTTACTCCTTTGGTTTCAAATGTGATATTGAGGTGATCAATAGATTCTTCCATTTTGTTCATAAGATGCTACCATCTCCAGAAGAACATGAAAATATTTCAAAAGAAATGGAGATACACAAGATAACAAGTGGCATATTTATCTTTAACATTTCTATCCATGATAGGAAGACCGAATGATGGGTAAGCTTTAATTTGTTACAAATTTCATTATATTTTCATAACTTCCTTCAAATTTCAAATTTCAATTTTTTTTTAATGTTTGTCTTATTTCTTATAGATGCATGGTGGACAATCTACGGTGGAAAAGTAACCAATATCCAAAATATTTCCATTTGAATGCTCAACCAAACACATAGCTCCTTTGGATGTGATAATAATCGAAGTGCATTTGAAAAAAGACACACCAAGAGGCGCAACAACTTAAAAAATTTCAAATTAAAATTTTGAAGTCGTTATAAATTATCATTTTAAAATATTATAATTATTAATTTATAATTTATGACCCTAATATAGGTTTGAGTCCCAATTCCTTAATGACATAATCTACATCTACTAAAATGTTTGATTTTCGATGAGGCAACTTTAGAAAACACTTGATGTGGAAACCATCACATTAGATGGGAATGACACCATTGCTACATGGAGGGTTGATACCAAGAGGTTTTTCATGGAATTAGCCCCTAGTTGTTTAGAAAAGGAAGCACTTAACAAGGTAGAAAGTGTAGGGGGGAGAGAGGCAGGGGACGAGGAGAAACATGAGTAGGAGATGACACTACATTGAATGGTCACTAGTAGAGGACGTAGTCTACCTCATATTTCTTCTTCTAGAGGACATCAAAATCCAATGATAGTACGAAGCCCTTCTTCCTCTAGAGGAAAATTCAACACCTTTTCCCATAAAAGGGGAAGTGGAAATCATTAGTTAATGTTTATGTAACTAATTTCATTGTAGATTACTCATGGTGATTAGATACATTTTCTATATTTTCGTTGATATTTTGAGGCTGGTTAAGAATCAAGATTCAAGACGTGATTCACTATTGATGCATGATGTAGCACTATATATATATTTTTTTCAATTGGAAGAAATTTCATTACTTCATTAGAAAAGTTTCACATTCATCGTGCCAATTCACCATTACTCTCCTAACCTCACTCTAATCGCATTTTTTGGCTAGGAGAGAAATATGAAAGCTTAAAATATATTGATAGTAGCTACAAGGATTACTGATACAAAAATGGATAACTTCCCAAAAAACTAACAAAACCAAAAAACAACTTGAAAGAGCATTTACATAAGAGGTTGTGGTGCAACAACAACACCTTGGCCCACATGGTGGCCCAAATATTGATGCACATGGAAATTTATGTGAGCCATGCGAAACTCGATTTCATCCAACCTTTTGCTTGTGTGTCGTTGGCTTCTTCAGATGAAGGCAAGACGGTCAAGGATTTCTCTGTAGTTGATGTGGATGTTGTGTAGGCAACCAACTCGTTGTAATCCTCATACCTGTGTTCCCAAAGCACAACCAATCTATCATCCAAAATATGGAGCAACTTAGCAATTGAGGCTAGGGAGTGTAGTTGAACCACTCTTCTTGGAGAATGCAGGGCAATGACCTTTGTGTCCTCGGCGTCACTACTTCTGGATTCCTCTTTCCTCACCACTTGGGTTGCTCGTTTACCCTGCATACTTCTCGGGCCTACTCCCCACCGATCCTGTCCCCTCTGATGATCCATTGGAATTGCATCAAAGGGACACCCTAACATTTTAATAGAAGTGAGCCTCTAGACAATATCTTCCTTATTGTTGTACCAAGGTAAGGCCGCCCTTTGCCCCTTATTTCCCTGTTGTTTCTATGTCCTTGGCCCTGCTCCAACCAACCAGCGTTGAAAACCTAAAGAACTACCTCTAGGCCTCGCCTTAATGCCCAACCTTGGAGGCATTCCTCCACAATGCACACCAAAACTACAACTCCTTTCAACATTAGTAACTACTCCTTTCGAGGCTCTGCAACCCCACACTCTACCCCTCCAATACACCCACGAGATCTTAATGAGGCCAAGAAAACTATCTCCAACTCCACACTTGAAACTTCGGCCTAACCACCAATCCCACCGAGGCTAGACGATGAGAGGGATACTTAACATGAAGGAAACTAGGAGAAAACTAGCTAGATGTCTACCAATAATAGAATTATGCACAAAAAAATGAAATTTATTCACCCTTATCAAGCATTCGATACCAATTCAACAATTATGGCTAAGACTCAATGAGGAAACCAATGTGTTCGAAGAAAACTTGACACACCACATGGTGTAGTTGGGTTGTGAGTAGTCCCTAATCCAAGCACCCGTATCCCACACTGCCAAACTCTTCACTCCAACCACTAGTTCTGAGTAGTCATTCACCTTTGCAGTAACCCAAAGCTCATTTTCTCGACTAGGACCAGAGAGGATGCACTGGGAAGGATCCTCACAGGGACTTCACTCAATGAACCTTTGACATAGCATGTGCATTCATGGCATACTAAAAAATACCCTTAATTTGACTACATATTGGAAAATACCTATAGAAATCAAATTATTTAACCCCTTTCCAAAACGAACCCAATACAACTTCCTAATTTAAAAAACCCATACTCTCACTAGATGTTGTAGGTATCGATTTTTTCATTAACGTTTATTATAACCCTTCATATTTTTTCATTAACTTTGAGCTCCATTTTTTATACCTGCCAATATAAAAACACTTTACCCCCTATTATATGCTCAACATATTATGTCATTTTTTCCTGAATATATATCCCCCAATATGAACCCACGTCATACGGTATTGTTTCCCCAGACAATCCCCCATGAGGAGCCTATGCATACTTAGTCATTATATTCTCGTTTGTCTTTCCTCCCATGCCACAATGCCTAACGTTGTGAACATCCCTTATCTTGTAGGTTTTATAAACCGCCCTCAGTTTCTTGATGATTCTATGACACTGCCTCCACTTGGCTCGACTGCAACCCAAGCCTATGCCACTTGTTGCTTTACTGATCCACTTCATGTCGACTAACATCTGGTACCCTTACGTTTGTCCGGTCATTCATCCTCATCAGGGTGTAGCACTAGACATCTTATACACATTTGTTTTTTACTTTTCATTTTTCTTTTCATATTTATGTGGAAATGTATTTATTTGATGTTGTGGATGATTTAGATGTTAACAAATTTGAAAAAAAATGAATATTTTTGTATTTTTAAAAAAGTTTCAATGTTTACCGATTTTTATAGATTTTTTCCCCTTTTTTAATGCTTTATGGAACCTCACCAATTTTATTGCCCCCACCCCCCAAAAGGAAGTAGCTCCTAAAATCATTGGAAATTTGTTAAACGTAGGGTTTGAGGCCAAATCTGAAAAATGATCACAACTTATGGTATACTTCTCATATTGACTATTACGATTCCAATTATGAAATAGTACAACTTATCTAGATCTATTGGCACTATATTGAGTGAAATTTAGGTGCTCTATCAAAAGATATAAAATATATTATATTCACGACCAGAAAATCCTATTTTTTTAAAATCATTGACATCTCCATTTTTAGAGTTAAGTTGGTTTGAGAAAATTTCAAAAATAGACCCAAATATTACCGACATATTTCTTCTTCAAAAGTTAACCCTCACACTTTGTTCCCAAGACAGAGATACTACCTATAGCTACATACTTAACCCAAAAATTTGATGGAAATCACTTAAAATGTAGTGTTAAACCCAAAAATACAAGAAAAAATAGATAAATCCATAATAAATGACAAAAAGTTATCTTCACTTGTTACTTATTTCTTGACAAGGAAACCTTTAAAAACAAAACTCTAAATACAACAATAATTCTTAATAAAATATTACATAATATTCCACTCAATATATAACTATTTATAGAATATATTAATCACTTCTGTACTTATTTTTAATTTTATTAATAATTTTTTTTTTACAATAAATTACTATTAACTAATTATTTAAATAAACGTTACTTAAGAAAAAAAAAGACTTAGTTAATAAAATAGTTGTATTAAAATCCTAACCGTTGTCTCTAAAAAACAAAATTAACTCATTGAAAATGATAAAAAAAAAGCTCAATTTTAATCATTGATAATAATAATTGAAAAGGAATAAATTTTAAAATCATGACACATTTAAAATTTGAAAAATGTGCACTCAACATTAAATTACGTTATAAGATGGGATTTTCATTGATTTCCTACTACCTTATACATTATTTTTTTTTAAGTAAATATTAATCAAAACTCAAACCTACTTACCTAAAACAAACAACAGCGTAAGACCAACATGTTTCATCATAATGCACCATGCACCTTCCACAAGACTAGCATGTTTAATCATAATACACAACCTCTTCACAATATTGGTAGAAATGCTTTTAAATTTAACTTAAAAACTTTTGTTTCATTATCATTATAAAATGAAATTAGTGTAATTATTTTATAAAGGTGTTTATTTTATAATAAGTTTTATATAATCTAAATTTAATTATTAGTAATTATTAGATGGATAGTAGAGATTTAGTTTTATAGAATATGTTAAAATATTTATAATAATATTTATATATTAAGGATTAAGATTTATTTTCAAGTGACTTATGTTTTTTTAATCAATTTATCTTAAACTAATTAATTAAAAGAATTTCATATCAATAAATGTAATATTATTCATGTGGTATTGATAAAACTATGGTATTGGCTCATTGTATTGTAAAAAGAACTATTTGCAAATTAAAAGTTCCATGATAGAATGGAGTGAATCTCCATAATTAAAAATATTATTACATGTTTATATATATATATATATATATAGATAGATATATATATATATATATATGAGAGAAAAACTAATATATTAATTATTTTATAATTAATAATAATATTTTAGAATAAAATTATAATTTAGTTAATTTTTATGTCGTAAGTTGTTTCCTTCCGAAAGAACTCTCTTCTCAAATTAAGTGTACATTCTTATGCCCTTGATTTTAAATGTTAGACGATTAAAATAATTTAAGTCATCCAATTCATTCGACCAATATTAAATTCGTTACAAATTTAGTTATAAGAGTCACGACCCAACAGGGTTATATGGGTAGACGAAATTCACTTCTTCTTTCTCGAAACCGATATTGAGTTACACCGATATTGAGTTACAATGCAGTCATGGTATCGTCTTCACCTAGAGATTCGAGTGAGCACAAAACAAACAAAATGTGAACAGAGTGACGATAGAGTGAGAAAATGAAATAGGCACACAACAGACACAGAGTAAGGAGCACATCCAGACAATGATGAAATGCTTCCAGGTAAGGTTATTATGGTGTTGTGAGGCTTTATTCATTAGAAGTTACTGATTCAAACTTGACGGTGGACATTTGGTTCCGGAAATGATCACTCCCGTTCTAAGAAGTTCTCTTTCTGTGGGTGGTAATTGGAGCGCGGCGCCTGTGGAAAGGACCGATATAGGAGGAACAGATGGACTTATGAATGTATGTCTGTGCGCGAGTAGATTTTTGGTTGAATTTCAAACATTGAAGAAAATGGTATGCCACACCTTTCACAGCCCCGGGGCTCGCGTTTCAAATGCACCTTTCACATCCCTGGGCCTCGAGTTTCAAATGCAGAGACAGGGGAGATAATTGAAAAACTAATTCAAGAAAATTACGCAGATGTCATGCCCGTACACGATGCCCACAAGTACATTTACAATTCTATGTTGTTACCCCAAGGGCAGTTTACGATCGACCTATTACAAAAACCCAAGAGGAAATCAAAGATGGACTATGCAGTAGTTATCGAACTGGACTGTCAGTTGGATGGAAGGTGCCTTGGAGAGAAAGCGAATAACCAAACATTAAGTCATAGTTGTAGTCCTAAGAGAGAATCAGCATAGCCAACGGTTTTATAGGGCTGGCAAAGGCTTTTTATCGAACCAGGAAGACACCAATGAGTGAAACATTGGCGGTTGAAAAACTCAAAACACATGTGGGTTGGTGGACGTGATGTATGTTGTCTTGTGTGTTGGGTTGTAAGAGGATCTCGTCTACGTCTCCTCTCATGTTTTTATTGTAACTCCATCATCATGCCACTTCATCGATTTCATGATCCGTGTAGAACAACTATTGAGCTAGTTTGGTAAGTCATGCCTCTTTGCTCATCCAATGTTGCTTCTTGTTTTGTTTTGGCTCAATTCCCTTACTGTTCAGAAGCCCCTGTTTGCAGTTTTATTGTTCAATATTTTATCTACCATTTTCTTTTTCATAAGATCTAGAAACTTATGTTCAGTGGGCGGTCCACGTCGTGTGGATTACAATTTTAAATGTGATGTATTGTTTATATGGTTTTTCGTTACAAATCTACTACACAGTGAAATTTAGAAACCATTCAAACAATATGATCAACTACAAAATCTAGAGTATAGAATTCTAAATGTAGCTTAGTACTTTAGTCACCTTAGCTTTGGGATTGGGTTTTTCAAACTTTCAGATACAAAAAATGCAGAGCAACTCTTAATAGATTTGCAAAAATCGCGCTAAATCTCTCTGAGAAGTGACCCCAAGCTACCACTATTCCTTCATGTGTTTAAGTGAGGGTCCTATCGTAAGGTTAACTTGTCTTCTTTGTTATGATACCCTCATTGTTCAAACCAAGGATCATAGGAGTTACTTGTGTATTTATAATTGGTTTTGTCATTTCCATGGATAATTAATACGGCTCGAGTAGACTGAAAATTAATGATGCACATTTAGATAAAGCACAGGCATGTAAAATATAAACAAAGGTGGATTTTCACCATATACAACTTAAAACATGTAACATTTCCAATGCATCGTTGTTTATATCAACACTTCAAATTTGGGCTTTGCTCCCATAAAGATATTCAATGTCATAAATATAATGGCATAAGGATATAGGTTTTTTTAACACCTGCGCACTGCAAGAAATCACGGACACTGGATTCTAATGATTGCTCCATAATGTGACAAAAGAAACTAGTTTTTGAGATGGTAGGATGCTTTGAAATCCATATTGTCTAATTAAACTTTATGTTTTCCCTAATACCAACTGAAAGAAGCAGAAGCAGGCAAAATGTTGCAATGCTTTCTTCGGCATAAAACCATACTTGTTCACGTTTGTACTGGGAATAACCATAGTTCTTATTATTATTCGACTCTTGAAGCATGTGAAACATGAAATTGTTTCTAAATTTTTAAGTCTCAACTTGTAAATACTTTTCATTTTGCGTATTTGATTTGAGTCTAATGCTCAACTATCCAAATTTTATACAGTTCAATGATCTACAACTTAAGTGTTTACATCCCCTCCAATATTTAGAAGATCTTCTAGATATTGTGAATTTTTAATTTTCAGATCATTGAATTGTATACAATTCTCTTACGAAGTCTTAAAATTCCCTTGGTCAATAATTATTCACCTTTGATTGCTTTTTAAATGTATGCATCTGCAGTTAGGAACTAGCCTTCCGAGATATCGATAGTTTCATGATTGCACATGATACGAATTTATATGCTTAATCTCAATTTTATTCCATAATGTGGATATTAAACATTTGGGTATAATACATAGAAAATCATAATGGGAATTTCTATGTTGAGCAAGCATTTTTATATGCTCTACAGTGGGCAGGGTAATAAATGAGAGCTACATAGTTATTAGATAGTAGGCTGGTGATTTTTTGGGCAGGGTAATAAATGAGAGCTACATAGTTATTAGATAGTAGGCTGGTGATTTTTTCATCATCAGTATATAATATACTGGTAAAATTGTTCTACAAGAATTTGACAACATTTACAATTAGTTACAAAACTGTTTTCTAGGAAAAGAAATTCCTTTCCAATTTATGTTTACAATGTTGCGGGTATACTACTGATTATTGTCCTAAAGTTTTGGGCATATGAAAAGAAACCTGAATGGTTTTCATTGAAATGGGAATGGAAAGCCAACGGAAATTATACAACATCCCAACATTTTGAAAATGCAGATGTAAAAGACAGGGCAATGAACAATGGATGTCAAACTTTGGAGCATTATATTGCAGCAACCTGTTTGCTGAAGAACTTTGGCATGGATGCTAAAGTGGAGTTAACTACTGCTGAAGGTCATTTCTTGATAAAAGCATTACTTGATCAAATTTCGAAAAAACAAGTGAGGCTCAACATAAATGCACACAATGGAACAATAAGTAATAGTTTTAGAAATTTACTTGCTTCTGCCCTACATAGAAATGGAAAAAGTGACACCATGAAATCAAAGAGTTCAAATTCAAACTGAAGACTATGGGACATAAAATTCAAGAATCTACGTCCTTTTTACCTTTAAAAGATACAAGGTTTACTGGATTTTCATACCAAGGTCACACTTGGTTCATAAGCACTTTGAGAGTGAAAAAAGAAAATGGAATTTCTGAGCACGTTTACTTTCCGTCTAAAATATCTAATGGTAGGATTCTTTGTGTGCAGGGGAGGCATCCCAATGATGGTTCCCAGAATTCTTATGGGTTTGCCTAGCCACTGCAATTGCCACCCACTTCAATTATGCTTCCTCGTCTAACATTTGTATCTGACAAATGTTAATCCTTGGAATAGCTTGACAACATTAACAGGTTTTGTAAATTGGAATAAGGAAAATGAATGTACAGTGCCAGAAATATTTTTACTTTATCATTGGGGACAGATTGTAAAGAAAATGGGTTCCTGGATTTCACACATCGTGCATATTTATCTTGATCCTAGGGTAGAAGTAGATTCCTTGGAATATGGTGATGGACTTGTCTGCTTTGAAAAGGAAGTAGTATACCGTGATGGGTTAGGGCCTATCTCTAGTGAAAATAGGACCATGTTGTTTGATATGATCGACGGCAAGGCATGGAAATTATGCACTATCTCTGCACAGAAACACTTTATCAATGGGATTTGTGTTGTTAATTTAACGCTTCTTGCACGGACTAGCAGTAGGTCATTCAAAAATGAATCAATTGTTTCAATGACTTAGAAAAAGAGTGAAGGTTGAAGGTTACAATTCTTTTTTTTAACATTTCAGGAATATTCAGTTAAAGTTAAATCATATACCATACACATCATAATAATTAATATTTAAATAAAAAATATGAAAACCATATTCATCAAAACACTACATTACAATGTTGAAAAATATAAAAAAATATAAAACTTTAATACTTTTTAAAATAAAAATATAAAAAAATATAAAACTTTAATACTTTTTAAAACTCGTCCTTATAGCATGTAATTAATAACAATAAAAATAATCAAAAAAGGGGTCCAATCCTACTGACCAACGAACCCACATGTAGAGTTGACCAAGAGATTGGAATGGATTGATTTTTTAATTATAGGTTTTTTTTTTTTATTGGACAAGCCTACAATGTTTGAATGGGAAATATAAACCTCCTCATAGAATGACTCGTTGTTTTGAATATTTTTTGAAAATCAGAAAAAATTGTTTGAGAAATTAACAAGTTCATGGAAAGTTTGGGTTATGAATTTTACCATATTTAATCGTAAGATTAATTTGTAACAGTTATTTTGACCATAAAATTTTATTACCAATTAATACATAGTGGAAAGTTCTAAATGTTTTTTTTTCAATTACATTTGAGTTTTAATGTAGGAGGGAAAAACTATTTGTCCAGTTGGGAATGTTATTAATTAAGATTGTGTAAAGTTTCGTCATGTCTTACGGGACAATTTTCACTCCCACCATGACTCTTACTCTCAACTCCTTTTTCATCGAATTTAAACCAGTAATCTAATAAGAACTAAACCCTACACAACCAACTTATAAGATTATATGTACTGTTAGTAAACCATCAAAAAATGCTTGGACTTAGTTGCAAATAAACTGAACCACCTTACTTACTCCAAATTAAGAAGGCATACTCCGATACTTGCTTTGCGGAAACATTTTTATTAGCATCATAAAATAAAATTAGGCCTCCTAAGTTCCAGTGAAATCCAAAACTTACTGCAAGGTTGGTTAGGTATATTTGGATTCTGGCTTCGCATAAAATCAAGTTGTATGGGCTTAATATTACTCCAAGACACCAAATTTCTTGCAAAAATCAAGACCTGAGCGAGTTACCTATTGGTGAACGTGGCTGCAAGCAAACAATATTGACAGAAATGGAAATGATGAGCTCAAAAATTCAAAATGGTGGCAACCCTGAATTTCTTGCAAAAACCAAGACACATGCGAGTTACCAATTGAGAATGTCGCTGTAAGCAAAGAATATTAAAAGAAATGGTAGTGCTAAGTACAAAAAGCTATAATGGTGGTAAATTGAAAGAAAGAAAGAAATTAAATTATTTTAACTTTCACTAGGCTAAAGATAGTTTATGGGATAGATTGCTTTTTCATTTGGTTGATGTATTCAGCCCTTTTCCTATGAAGCTAAATAGATTATCCCAAGGTTTAGTTGCGAGAATATTTGCGTAATTCTCTCTGTTGTCTTTCAAGGATTCACATTCTAAAATGAAATATTTTTTTGTTTTCACTTTTAGGAATAACAAAAAATACATATTCTTTCCTCCCACACTTCTTTTGACCTTTTCCAACCCCTCTTTCACAACCAAGTTAATGATAAATCTTATTACAAAAATTCAGAAATGAATTTCTTGAAAAACTCAAGACACATGCGAGTTGGTGGACGTGATGTACATTGTCCTGTGTGTTGAATCATAAGTGGATCTCGTCTTCGTCTCCTCTCATATCTTTCTCCTAACTCTACCCACGTACCACTTATTTGATTTCATGCACTCATGGCACTTACTTGATTTCATGATCCGTGTAGAAAAACTATTGAGCTATTTTGGTAAGTCATGCTTCTTTCCTCATCCAATGTTGCCTCTTATTTTGTTCAAGTTCGATTCTGTCATAGTTCAAAACCTGTTTTGTAGTTTTATTATTCAAGACTTTATCTACAACTTTCTTTTTCAGAAGTTGTAGCAACTTATGTTCAGTCAACAATCCACATTGTGTGGATGAAAATTTTAAATGTGATGCATTGTTTGTATGGTTTTTCTTTATAAATCTACTACACCATGAAATTCAGAAACCAAACAAACAATATGATCAGTTGCAAAATCTAGAGTTTAGAATTTTAGATGTAGCTTAATAGTCTAGTGACCTTAGCTTTGGCATTGGGTTTTACAAACTTCCAAATATAAGAAATTCATAGTAGCTCTCCTCTGCGCAGCCTGGAAATCATAACAACCCATGGGCGTACTCCTGATATATATAGAGTTCGGAGGCTTAGCAGCCAAGAAACTGTATATCTCTGTTTTGTAATATCCATGGTGGGTTTTGTGGAACACTTCAAGAAAAAGTATGACCATAATCGCTTCAAACTTTGGCCTTGTGTGGATGTGAGCAGAAATCGTGCAAAGCCATATTATGTTTCTTTAGAATTTTTCCAAATATGTGATGGTCAAAGAGTTAGTTGTAGTAGTTCTGGCTCTATAGAACTTCCAATGATGCATAGATGTCCACCATTGGCAAAATGAGTGGAAATGATCCATGACATCATGGCTAAAAAAGATGGTCCTAGAGGCTATGTTTAATATGTTCTCCAGTTAGAAAATTCTATTATAATTTCATTTCATTTTCATGTTTTGTTTTGGCTTTTGGAGGACTCATTTTATCCAATTTCAAATAATTGTGGCCACCGATATGACTGAGGTTACAGGTAGGGTACTCAAACCTCGCTTTCTGAAGCTTGGAAATGGTTATCATGTTCATCCTGGGTGGGATGATCGACAATGGAACCTGGAAATTATACGACGTAGAGAAATAAAGTGGAGAAGTGCGAAAGTGTATATATATAGGAGTATACATGAATGAGAAGCTTCTTGTATGTGAGTATGATGGCATGGAAAAGTTCGGGGATTATTTACAACTTCGCCAGATCATTCACAACATTCAACTCGAAGTAAAGGTGAGCTACAAATTTTGATATGCGTCATCAAGAATGGTCTTCCTACTGGCTACAATTACCTAAAGTTTATATGAAAGAGAAATAAGGCTTTTTAGTTATATTGCATTATCTTCAATCGAAAATACTTGTTTGCATAAATTTTTGGGATCCATGCATTATTTTCATATTTGTTTTTGTTAATCTCGATAGATCCTCCTTTTCATTAGTTTATAAACAATATTTACACCACATAGATTGACTAGGTGGCCTCAACTTGCCTAGTGGGAAACCAAGTCTGTTGGACACCTATCCGCATTGTATGTCATCCAGTAACATTGAAAGAGTTTCAGTCTTTCTATATAAGCTATATAAGTCTCAGATTCATGTCCATACTCTAGATATCTACCTACATATATATTATCATAACGAAATTTAAAAGCTATCTGCATATATAAACAAAACCAACAAAAGAGATTTTCTAGTCATGTTGTTCAGCAGAGGTTGATTCCACAGGTGTTGGGTCTTTGGCATTCGTTCCGAGTAGCTCGGTCTATTCTGAGATAGAAGGCAGGTGCCTCTCAATTCTGGCAATTCCAACATCCTGCTTGTGCAGTCGAAACTACACCTTCTGGAATTCCAGTTTATAATTCGGCATGCCTTGGAAAGTGACAACCATGCCCACTAATATATGCTCCATAGCCTTACCCAATAGACTTTTCATCAACTAGTATAGATATAGGGTCTTCTTGAATTGAGTGATTTTTCCCCTTGTGTTTCCAAGGTCTGGGACAAGGATTTTTCAATCCCCCATTTTCGTGTTCGTCTCGCTCTCCCATTTAACTTCCTCTTCCCATTCCTCTGGTATTTTGCGAATTCCCTCATTTGTGCCTTCTCGGTACGCCTCTTCCGCCTCACTAATTAATATTTCCACAGATTTACTACCTTTGCGGACCTCAGATGTGCACGGGTTCATGTCCCTCTTGGTCGCTTGGGCCCGCCTTCCACGACCACGGGTTTTCACAGGACGAGCCATGGTTTCGCTGTCCCAACCCTATTCATTACAACAAGTCATTAACCAATGACAATCTAACGTAATATAACCATAGCCTTGCACACTGATGGAAATATTACAGCTCTCCGACCTGCCTTCTTCCTCCCCTCCCCCATCGATTGCAGTGTCAAGCCCTACGTGTTTGTAGCTCAATTCTTCTTTCGGGTACCAGCCCCAGTGGCTACCCTTCGCCTTAAACACCTCCTCTTAGCCTCAAGCAAGTTAGCTTCCTCTCCCTAGTTACAGGTTGGTGAGCATTGTCACTTTCCATCACTCAACCGACCAAAGAAAGCATACCCTTTCCCCTCTGCCCAGGATGCAAACAGAGAACCTAACCCAGTCATCTAGTTATCCCTAAGCCCCATGACGTCGCCATCGCCTATTTGCCTATCATAGCCAACACCGCTCCCTTGCCACACTTCCTGCCCATAATTCTTGACCTTCTCCCTCATGTTGAGGTTTCTACCTATCTCCCTGCAGCTACGCATGCATCTAAAGCAAGGGCTATCACCCAAACTGCAGGTGGACTAGCATACTCTTCCCCCCATGCTTGTCTCTCTACCTATACCAGTCAAACCTCTACAATTTTCACCACTCAACCCTCTGTCCAATATCACTAGAATTCCCATGCGGGAAAGAAGGACTTCAAAGCAGAGAGAAATGGATAAAATACCAAGTGGGTGCAAGAGACAGACACAAGACTAGGAAAATGCCACCAACCTATGCCCCCAGATCCTCCTGTGCTGTTTGATTTCACAATTCTCACCCATAATACTTCCCCTCTCCCTCAAACGAAAACTAGAATAGGTCAACATTACGAGGGCTGACAGAAATCTGAGTACATACCCGTTAGCTTCCTCAAACAGTCGATATACCTTTTGTTGTGGATGGCGTCGCAGAACCCATCCAATGCACCAATCTCTTGGTCCATGAGCGATCTGAAAAATAACGCCCAACTTCCTCCCTTCGTTGTTGTTAAGGCCAACACTATCATAACTCCCGCAGCCACCTTTCCCATATTCACTACATGCCATCATGCAAGGGGCCACCGCAGCCATCGACTTGAGCATGTGGGGGGAGGTAGTACTCTACTCAGGGTAAGAGTCTATTAATTCTCTATTCGACTGCCCAACCACCAACTCGTATCCCAATCGAGGTATTATTTTCATAATTTTTTACATACATATAAAGGGGAAGTTAATTTTTTTTCTATATTTTCATTAAAAAAATTAATGATAGTTTTTAAGAATGTATTAGTGGTAATATAAATACAAAAAATATCACTCAATTATTTTCATAGATTTTATTTGAAATATTTATGTAAAAAATTAAATTGATTTTAAGAAAGTACAATTTTTATTTATAAAATTTATGTATATGCATATGAAATTTGAGTTTGTATGTCATTTATCATACAACTATTGTGCAAATTATGTTTTTAATATAAAATATGAAACTTCACTAATATTATTTTAATATTAAAATTAAAATTGTAAAACATGAATTGTTGTAATGGAAAACTATTTATTTTATTTATTTATTTTTGGATTATAGATTATGAATGTTCTAATGTTATGTATGGTTAGTTTTAAAATATCAATGTTCAAATACTTTATCTAAATCTCTTGTTGAAATATTTTTGGAAAATATAAGATTTAAATATCTTACTCATATATTCTTTTTACTTCTATTTTTTATTATTATAATGGACATTGTTTTCTATTTATAACTTAATTTTTAATTTATTTTTTTTAAAATGTGATGGACGAACGAACAAACTTACATGTCCCCTTCATACTAATTTGTAGAATGAGCCTCTCGATTCAATAAACAACATCGCAGAGGGAAATGAAAGGATCATCAAGGTGGCACCTTAGTCAACCCAATTGGCAGTTGGCCATTCCCATATGTCATGACCAGTTGGCAATTTCCAAGGGACAACAAGGGCTCAACCTTCTGAAGGTGCTATGACCATAGGGAGTACATCGTAGTGTCGTAGGCCATTCTATGACGGGAGGCAGCCCCTCTTCTATCATCTCATAAAGATTCGAGTCTAATTCAAAAATTGTCTGAGGGGCTAAAGAATTAGAAAATCAAGTTGTGCGTGCATTATGAGAAAAATGGAACCTTCCCCAATGGATTGAAGTGAAAATCTTCCCATGGACACAATGACCTTAGGGCTTTATCAGCTTCATCAAGTCATTTATCAGGTGCAAGAGTTGGAACTCGGCCTTCAACTGCGTCTTCTCTAGGATCTTATTTCAGTGAGGAATTTGACGATGTAAATCTACTCAAATCTGAGAGTTTTTTTTTTTTTTTTGTATTTAGAAGTATGTACACTCATAATTACAGGGTTTCTTGTTTGAAACCCTAAGAGTTACGATGAATCCCTTACAATTCATCTTACTAGATGTATTTATCACTTGTGCATTCATATGTAGTTTTTTTCATGTGAATATACTGAGTGAGAGCTCTTGTTACTGCCCTTACAATTCATCTTACTAGATGTATTTATCACTTGTGCATTCATATGTAGTTTTTTTCATGTGAATATACCGAGTGAGAGCTCTTGTTACTGTTATAAAGTGACATATTACTTTTGGCTACCAAGCCAACCAATTTTTAAATTATTTCATTTTATAAATATTCATTCTATTGTGAAATTCTCTATAACTAGTTTCATGATGTCTATTTGACTCTCTGTTCTATAAGCTCGAACTCAGTAATTGTATGGTTATAGTTATTTGCTTATATTTCTAGATTGCAGGTTTATTCATATATGTTAATTAAACCCCATACTGGAGTAAGATCCTAGAGAAGATCTTATTCACTCTTCGTGTAAGTCTACTCAAATTATCATTTTATTTTCTTTTCAAAGCATGCAATTCAAAGGAGTTTGAAGGAGTATAGATTTGTGACATTGTGTGCTCTGTCACACGAAATGATTGAATTTCATGTAAATGAATGGAAGGAGGAAGGAATACATGGACAAATGGAGCTGCTAAAATAGCAATATGTTACCGTAAAAATGATAAAGATAATAGTTATGTTTATGTTGAGGAAGATAATAGTTATTTATTCCCTACCACGTTTCCTTTGCAACATCTGGTGCAATTGCTAGTTATGATTTTTTCAATCTAAGCATTCTCACTTGTATAATTGAGAAAGTGTTTTGATGTTTATTAAGAAAAGATCATATATATATATATATATATATATATATATATATATATATATATATATATATCATATAATTTATGTATATATTATTATTACTATTAAATCTAAACCTTGTGTAATTTATATTGTAAATAAATATCTTTCAGATTAATCACATCATTTAGATTTGGTTAACCTTTGGAACCACCTAATTATTAATTAATTTTTTTTAAATAAAATAAAATAATTAAATAGAATATTAATAAATTAACTAATAAATATTATGTAACAATTTTATTTTATTTATTTAATCATCTTAAACAATTTTATTTTATTTATTTAATCATCTTAGACATGAAACATTTTATATATTTATATAAAGAAGTTTAAAAACATCTTAGACATGAAGCATTTTATATATTTATACAAAAAAATTTAAAAACATCTTAGAAATGAAACCTTTTATATCTTTATACAAAAAAAGGTTTAAAAATATTTTTTTAAACATCATTTGGAAATGAATTTAAATTTGTATAATAAAATATGATTCTTTTATTAATATTTATTAAAATGTTAATCTAAATAACGTATTTATGATTTTCTTTAGAATATACTATGTTAGTATCTATATTACTGGGAATACAGCCATCATTATCATTTAATGTAGGTTTGTTTTGTGATTAAATTATATTGGTTTTATGATTTTAATATTTTTTATTATAAAAATATATTTTAATAGTTTGATATTTTATTAATATTTTAAATTTGTAAATATAATTTATATTTAAGAATGACGTATTGCAGTTTTGTTCACGGAAATTAATATTTAAAGTGTAATTTTTTTCCCATATATCAGATAAGGATTATATATCTCTTTTGTAATGAAGAGATACTCAACAATATATTATTAAAAATATTTGGAATATATATATAATAATTATTTTAATATTTTTAATTATTATTATTTTTAAAATGTATTATATTAATTTCCAAATAAAATATTAGTTTTAAGGGATAGTTTAGTTGGTTATGTTTTAGTTACTAAGTACCTTGTTAATTAAAAGGTCACAGGGTCAAAATTTATACATGCTGATGTAATAGCCACTTTGTAGATCCTTTCAGGTTAATTTTCATAAATTTTTCCATGGATGTAATGGCCACTTTGTAGATCCTTTCAGGTTAATCTACATAAATTTTGTCGTGGATGTAGTAGCTACTCTGTAAATCCTTCAGGGTTAATCTACATTTAGCTACTCTATAGCCATTCTGTAGATCCTTTCAGGTTATCTGTAGATCTTTTTGAATTAATCTACATAAATTTTGTGATGCAGTAGCCATTTTCTAGATGCTTTCACGTTAATTTACATAAAATTTTCCCCGGATGTAGTAGTCACTCAATGTCCATGAATCACAGTAAAAAATAATTAAAGTATTAAAAAAATTATATCCTCTCACATTACAATATCTTTTAATACAACAATTTAAAACATTATAACAACCCCTTATATTATTAGAAAATTTAGAATATATAGCTAATTATAACCCCATATATATATATATATATATATATATATATATATATATATATATATATATATATATATAAACTATTTTTCAGTGGATGTAGTAGCACTCTATAGATCCTTTTGGGTTAATCTACATAAATTTTGTTGTGGATATAGTAGCCACTCTGTAGCCAATAAATTTTGTCGTGGATATAGTAGCCACTTTGGAGCCATTCTATAGATCCTTTCAAGTTATTTCTAGATCCTTTCTTTTGGGTTAATCTACATAAATTTTGTTGTGGATGTAGTAGTCACTCAATGTCCGTGAACTACATTAAAAAAAAAAAATTAATTAAAAAATTAAAAAAATTATTATCCTCTCAAATTACAATATCTTTTAATACAACAATTTAAAATATTATAACAACCTCTTATATTATTAGAAAATTTAGAATATATATATTTTTAGTTAATTATAATTATATATATATAAACAAATTAACTAATTATAATTAAAAAGAAAAAAATTTGTTTAGTATTGGTCGAGTCAAAAGTAGTTGTTTCTTTTGGTCAAAAATAGTTGTTTCTTTCGAGCCATTGGAATGAAGTCTTTTTATTTAACTTGTTGCCATGATCTAATTCTCCATCTTATCCTGACGAAAAACCACACTTCAAATTTATCAAAAATATATCTCAAAAATTTTTGATATAAATCACAAAAACCTTAATTCAGTGTACATATTTTTTATTATTTTATAAATATATATAAATTATTAAATTGATATAAAATATTTTATTTATAATTATCATCTTATATTTTTAAATTATTATTATTTAAATGTAACCTATCACTTTCAAAATACACACAATCATTTTTTTTAACACTAAAAATATGTAAACAATAAAATTATTTCAAAAAAATGCTTTATTTATAGATTTAGAGTGAGTCCACAATCAAGTGCTTAACTAATTGTACCTAATTCAAAATTAAAAGTAATACTAAACTACATGACTCATCCAAACGAAGGAAATGCTAAAATGTAAATTTAGGCAATTTGAAGGAGATTAATTGTACATGTTAATTCTGGAAAACTATTTTTTCAATTATAAAAATATATATTTTTTAATTATAAAAATTGAATTATTTAAATTCACTCTAAAATTGTTTTTGATTCTTTACCTTCTCATATACTTACATAAGTTTAATTATTTACATAAATAAAATTTAATAAAATAATAAATAAAATTTATATATTATATTAAATTTTAGTAATACAGTGGAGATAATAAATAATTTTATTAAAATGAAATAAAATTTATTATATTTATTAAATAAAGCTTTTTTTAATTTAATGTTTTTTTGGTTGATAATTTGGATTAGCAACCATAACTTTTAAGTAAATAAAATTTAATAAAATAATAATAAAATTTACATATTATATTAAATTTTAGTATTATAGTGGAGATAATATTATTTATTTTTATTAAAATAAAATAAAATTTATTATATTTATAAAATAATTTTTTTTTAACTCGATGTATTTTTTTTAATATATTTGGATTAAAGACTATAACTTTTATATAGGTTTTTTAGTATAAAATTTATGTTAATCAGAAATGGTCAAAAAAAATTAGTTTCAGGGTTGCTATTCCATCTTAAACTAATAGATTGACTCTATCAATTTTACAAAAATTATGTAAGATAAAACAAAATTTACATAAAAATATATAAAAGCATAGTCACGGGTAGACTCAAGGCTTCAAACCACGAATTTCGCAATAGTTATTCACATTAGTACGTCTCTTCTAAGTTGACAGATTTGTGTCCCTCCAGCAATGGTGTTGGGACATTCTTCTCCTAGAGTTGTTTGCGAATTTTCCTTTCTTATAATTTCCAATGCAGCTAGTCGATCACCTAATGCTCAGACTTCCTCGCTGAGACCATCAACCATTTGTTCCATCTCTGCCTTCCGGGAAAAGCTGGAACGACATCCTTTGTCTTTCAACCATATCCTCAAGCTTCTGGATCGAAATTCACAACACCATCTAATAATCTCTCTAACACCATACTAGCATCAATATTATTTAAAGGCATAAAGGAATTGGTCATGAATTAAACACCCAACTATAATGTTCACTAACAATAGAAATGCCCGCAACATAACCAGTCTGAAACAAGCACCCAATAATACTATGAGAAAATAGAGATGAGTTGAACACCCAACTATAATGTTCACTAACAATAGGAATGCCGGCAACATAACCAGTCTGAAACAAGAACCCAATAATACTATGAGAAAATTAGAGGATGAGTTGAACACCCAACTATAATGTTCACTAACAATAGGAATGCCCGCAACATAACCAGTCTGAAACAAGAACCCAATAATACTATGAGAAAATTAGAGGTTCGATATATAGACGGGTTAAACGCCAATCCGCGAGCCAAACATCATCCGGAAATCTAGCCCCATTGATTGACAGTGAAGGAGTGGTGTCGGACAACTGCCATAATTGCATTCTTCTGCTCGAGGCTCTGAACTCCATATCCGAGTCTAACCATCCCGGATCCCTCTTGTTTGTTCATAAGCTGTAGCAACTTACGTTCAGTCAGCTGTCCACATCGTGTGGATGGCAATTTTAAATGTGATGCGTTGTTTGTATGGTTTTTCTTTATAAATCTACTACACAGTGAGATTCAGAAACCATACAAACAATATGATCAGCTGCAAAATCTAGAGTTTAGAATTTTAGATGGAGCTTAATAGTCTAGTCACCTTATCTTTGGCATTAGGTTTTACAAACTTTCAGATATAAGAGATTCAGAGCAGCTCTCGTCTGCGGAGCTTGGAAATCATAAAAACCCATGGGTGTATTCCTGATATATATATAGAGTTCGGAGGCTTAGCAGCCAAGCAGCTGTACATATCTCTTCTGTAATGTCCATGGTGGGTTTTGTAGAACACTTCAAGCAGAAGTATGACCTTGATATTCGCTTCAAACTCTGGCCTTGTTAGGATGTGAGCAGAAATCGAGCAAATCCATTTTATGTTTCTTTAGAATTTTGCCAGATTTGCGATGGTCAAAGAGTTAGTTGTAGTACTTCTGGCTCTACAAAACTTCCAAGGATGTAGAGATGTCCACCATTGGCAAAACGAGTGGAAATGATCCATGACATAATGGCTAAACCAGATGGTCCTAGAGGGTATGTTTAATATGTTTTCCCATTAGAAAATTCTATTATAATTTCATTTCATTTTCATCTTTTGTTTTGGCTTTTGCGGGACTCATTTTGTCCAATTTAAAATAGCTGTCGTAGTCGATATGACTGATGCTACAGGTAGGGTACTCGAACCTCAGGGTATGTTTAATATGTTTCCCCATTAGAAAATTCTATTATAATTTCATTTCATTTTCATCTTTTGTTTTGGCTTTTGCGGGACTCATTTTATCCAATTTAAAATAGCTGTGCTAGTCGATAGACTGATGCTACAGGTAGGGTACTCGAACCTCCCTTGCTGACGCTTGGAAATGGTTGTCATGTTCGTCTTGGGTGGGATGATCGACAATGGAATCTAGAAATGACACTAGAAATGACACGACGCAGAGAAGTAGAGTAGAGAAATACTATCATTTATTAGTACGGAACTGTATAGACCATAGTTACCAAGTTCGAATTTGAATTCTGATTCGAATCCGATACGATACGATAAAAATTCAGAAGAAAAAAATTCAATTCGGAGAAAATTCGGCACTATACATCTTTTATCTATATATAGATATACATCATTTATATATATATATATATATATATAGATATAGATATATATATATATAACTTAAAATCTATATATATATATATATATATAACTTAAATACTTTTTTTTCATTTTCTTGTCATTTATTTTGAAATTTAAATAAATTTAATCAATATAATATACAAAACTAAAAAATATATCCGTATTTAGTTTCTGATTTTATTTTAAAATCCTTTTTATAGTTAAGACATATAAAAATTAAATATTTAAAACTTATTTTTTTTTAAATTCCTTTTAACAAAAATATATATGGAAAAATCAATTCTTAACATAAATATATATAAAAAAATCAATTAGTTTTTAGTCAACTTCAAAATTTTCTTTCCTACTTATCTCAGCTTTTTAAACCATTAAAGGAAACATTAAAATTTTGAAATCTGAAAATTTCAGGTTGCCATTAGTTTCCATTTTACCTCTTATCTTGTTTCCATTGACATATATTTTGTCTAAATTTTAAAATCTTGATAAATTTCCGTCGCCATTAGTTTCCATTTTATCTGCTATCCTGCCTTTATTGGCATCAGTTTCTATTTTACATTAGTTTCTATTTTACTGCTCTCTTGCCTCCATTAACATCTATTTTCAGTTTAAAAATAATTACATTTACCATTGGAGACACTTGAGATTTTTTTGTTTATCTAATTAGAAAGATTAGGCTTGCATTTTATGTAACCAGCAAATAATAGTAAGTAATACTAATCTGCAAAAAATACTCCAAGAGTCTGATTAGGAATGCACGCTCTTGCAGCGATTCAATAGTAAGTAATAATAATATGCAAAAACAATAGTCAAGAAATAATAGAATGAGTCTGATTAGGAATGCACACTCTCACAGGGTGAAGCGAATATGAACCGAATCGAATTTTTATCGAACTATTCGAAATACGAATCGAACTCACGAATTTCCGTATTTTTTCCACCGATTCGGACGTATTTGGTAACTATGGTATAGACATGGGAGCATACATGAACGAGGGATTATTTCCAACTTCGCTAGTTCATCGACAACATTCAGACCCGAACTAAACGTGAGCTACAAATTTTGATATGCCTCATCGAGAATGGTCTTTCTACTGGCTACAATTACCTGAAGTTTATGTGAAAGAAAAATAGGGATTTTTAGTTACATTGCATTATATTTAATAAAAAATACTTGTTTTCATAAATTTTTGGGATGAATCCATTATTTTCATAATTTTTGATGCATGTAAAGGGGATATTAATTGTTTTTTAACCTTTTTCATTAATTAGTTTTTAATAATATATTAGTGGTAATATAAATATGAAAAATATCATTCAATTATTTTCAGAAATTTAATTGAAAATTTTATATAAAAAATTAAATTGATTTTAAGAAAGTACAATTTTTGTTTATAAAATTTATGTATATGCATGTAAAATTTGATTGTATATGTCATTTATCATACAATTATTGTGCAAAATATATTTTTAATATCAAATTCAATTATTATGCAAAATAAGAAACTTTATTGATATTATTTTAATATTAAATTTAAAATTGTAAAAGATACATTGTTGTAATGGTAAACTATTTATTTTATTTATTTATTTTTGGACTATACATTGTGAATGTTCTAATGTTATGTATGGTTAGCTTTAAAATATCAATGTTCAAATAATTTATTTAAATCTTTTGTTGAAATATTTTTTAAAAGTATAAGATTTAAACATCTTATTGATATTTTTTTTTACTTCTATTTTTTTATTTTGTTATATTGGACATTATTTTTCTCTTTAGAACTTAATTTTTAATTTTATTTTTATTTTACAAAGAGATGGACGAAGGAACAAACTTACATGTCCCCTTCATACTGAGTTGTAAAATGAGCCTCTCGACTAAATAAACCACATGGCAGAGGGAAACAAAAATCTCATCAAAGTGGCACCTCAATCAAGCAAGTTGGCAGTTGGTCATTCCCATATGTCATGACTAATTGACAATTTCCCAAAGGGACGACAAACTACAAGAGTTCAACCTTTCTGAGGTGCTATGACCAGAGGGAGTACACCGTAGTGTCGGCCATTCTATGATGGGAGGCAACCCCTCTTTTGCCATCTCATAAAGATTTGAGTCTAATTCAGAGACCCCACTTTTGCCATCTCATAAAGATTTGAGTCTAATTCAGAAATTGTCCGAGGGGGTAAATAATTATAAAATCAAGTTGTGTGTGCATTGTGAGGAAAATGGAACCTTCCCAAATGGATTGACGTGCAAATTTTCCCATGGACACAATGACCTTAGGGCTTTATCAGCTTAAGTCTTTTATTAGGTGCAAGAGTTGGAACTCGGCCTTCAACTGCCTATTCTCTAGGATCTTATTTGAGTGATGAATTTGATGATGTAAATCTACTCAAATCTAAGAGTTTTTTTTTTTCTTTTTGTATTTAGAAGTATGTACACTCATAATTACAGGTTTCTGGGTTGAAACCCGGAGAGTTAGTTGAATCCCTTACCGTTCATCCAACTAGATGTATTTATCACTTGTGCATTCATACGTAGGTTTTTTTATGCGAATATACGTTGTTAGAGCTCTTGTTACTATTTTAAACTGACATATTTCTTTTGGCTACCAAGCCAGCCAATTTTTAAATTACTTCATTTTATAAATATTCATTCTATTGTGAAATTCTTTCTAACTAGTTTCTTGATGTCTATTTGTCTCTCTATTCTATAAGTTGTATGGTTATACTTATTTGCTTATATATCTAGATCGGAGGTTTATTCATATAGGGTAATTAAACCCCATACAGGAATAATATCCTAGAGAAGATCTTATTGGCTCTTCGTGTAAGTCTACTCAAATTATCATTTTATTTTATTTTGGAAGCATGAAATTCAAAGGAGTTTGAAGGAGTATAGATGTGAGACATAGTGTGCTCTGTCACACGAAATGATTGAATTTCTTGTAAATGAATGGAATAAGGAAGGAATATATGGACAAATTGAGATGCCTTACATGTAGACAAGATAAAATAGCAATATGTTACGGTAAAAATTGATAAAGATAATAGTTATGTTTTTGTTGAGAAAGATAATAGTTAGTTATGCCTTAAGACGTTTCCTTTACAACATATGGTACAATTGCTAGTTATGATTTTTTCAATCTAGACATTCGACTTATATAATGGAAAAAGTGTTTTGATGTTTTTTAAGAAATGATCATATATATAAATAAAATTTATGATATCATAAATTATATGTATGTATTATTATTAATTTTAAATCTAAAACGTTTCGAATCAACTAATTGTTAATTAATTTTTATTTTATTTTATAAATAAAATAAATATAATTAAATAGATTATTGATAAAAAATTTAATAACCAAACCATTTGGTCCAGAACACATTTAATACTTAACTGATACTATATAACAAATTTACTTTATTTATTTAATCAACTTATACATAGCCATGAGAAATTTTATATATTTAAACAAAAAAATTTACAAATATCTTTTAAAACATCATCTAAACATGAATTTAAATTTGTTTAATAAAATATTATTATTTTATTAATTATTATTAAAATGTTAATATAAATAATACATGAGACATTTTATATATTTAAAAAAAAATTAAAAATATTTTTGATGACATCATCTAGAAATGAATTTAAATTTGTTTAAAAAAATATTATTATTTTATTAATTATTACTAAATGTTAATATAAAAAATGTATTTATGATTTTCTTTAGATTATACTGTGATACCATCTATATGACTTACAAATACAACCATCATTATCATTTAATTTAGGTTTGTTTTGTGATTAAATTATATTGGTTTTAATATGTTTTTTATTATAAAAATATATTTTAGTAGTTAGATATTTTATTAATATTTTAAATATGTAGATATAATTTATATTTAAAAATGATGTATTGCAGTTTTGTTCACGGAAATTAATATTTAAAGTGTAAATTTTTTTCTCTTATATTATATCAGAGAAGGATTATATATCTCTTTTGCAATGAAGGGATTCTCAATAATATATTATTAAAATATTTGGAATATATATAGATATATAATTTAAATATTTTTTAATTATTATTATTTTTAAAATATAATATATTAATTTCAAAATGAAGTATTAGTTTTAAGGAATATTTTAGTTGGTTGAGTTTACTTACTAAGTGTTTTGCTAATTGGGAGTTTAGAGGGTCAAAATTCATTGACGCTCTTGGGGTTTGGTTGGCAAAAATATCCTGGGTCAAAATTCATTAACGCTCTTGGGGTTTGGTTGGCAAAAATATCCTGTCTGTTAAATTTTTCTGTGGATGTAGTAGCCACTCTGTAGATCCTTTCATGTTAATCTACATAAATTATGTAAATCCTTTCGGGTTAATTTACATAAATGTTAATCTACATAAATTTTGCCATGGATGTAGTAGCCATTTAGATCTTTTCTAGTTAATCTACATAAATTATGTATATCCTTTCAGGTTAATCTACATAAATTTAGATCCTTTCAAGTTAATCGTCATAAATTATGTAGATCCTTTCGAGCTAATCTAAATAAATTTAGATCCTTTCGGGTTAACCTACATAAATTTTGCCTTGGATGTAGTAGTCACTCTATATATCCTTTCGGGTTATTTGTAGATCCTTTCAGGTTAATCTACATAAATTTCATTGTGGATGTAGTAGCTACTCTGTAGCCACTCTATAGATCCTTTATGTAGATCCTTTCACGTTATCTGTAGATCCTTTCACGTTAATCTACATAAATTTTTTCATCGATGTAGTAGCCACTCTGATCCTTTCGGGTTAATCTACATAATTTTTTTCCATAGAAAAATTATATCCTCTCACATTACAGTGTCTCTATTTAACTTGTTTCCATGATTTAATTCTTCATCATTTAACCACATTTTTTGGTTCGAAACTCATTAACAAATCAATTTTAATGTGATTATGACCGAAAACTTGATATAAATTACAAAAACCTTAATTTAATATATATTTTTAATTATTTTATAAATTATTAAATTATTAAATTGATATCAAAATATTTTATATATATCTATAATCTCAATATTTTTAAATTATTATTATTTAAATATAATATATCAAATTTAACACTAAAACTACGTAAACAATAATATTATTTCAACAAAATGCTTCATTTATAGATTTAGAGTGAGTCCACACTCAAGTGCTTAACCACTTGTACCTATTTCAAAATTCAGAGTAAACTAAATATACATGACTCAGCCAAACGAAGGAAACGCTAAAAAACCAATTGTACCTAATTCAAAATTCAAAGTAAACTAAATATACATGACTCAGCCAAACGAAGGAAACGCCAAAAATGTAAATTTAGGCAATTTGAAGGAAATAAATTGTACATGTTAATCCTTGAAAACTAATTTTTCAATTATAAAAATATATTTTTTTAATTGCAAAAATTGAATTATTTCAATTCACTCTAAAATTGTTTTGGATTCTTTACCTTCTCATATACTTACATAAGTTGATGATGTGATGCCCCAAGATAAATGTAAATATTTGACTTTGTTGTGGTAAAACGGTAAACTGAATTGATTATTATTATTATTTGATTGAATTTAATAATATTTTTTATTTTTAAACAAAATGTGTTTATTTAAAAGCTGGCAATCTCTCAAGAAGACACTTGATGTCTTCCCATGAAACCCTAATTGTTTTCTAACTGGAAAGTTTTTCGGAGGAAAAGGGAGTTAGGAAGCACTGCGCTGTAGGGATAGGCAGGAGAGAGAGAAAAGAAAAAAAGAAAAAGGAGGCTAAGTCTAGTGATGACCAGATAGCCAAGCACGAAAGTGCCAGCAACTTGCTGAGGGCTGTGGTCCGACAAGAGCTAGGGGGGAGATTCTGGTCTCGAAAGACGAATCTCAAGGTTGGGTGGCAATCGGAAGTGGGAGAAACAGAGAAGGCCCAGCTTCTGGAGTACTTGTAAGTTGCAGCAGTACAGGTAAGTGAAGAAAACTCTTAACTATTCTGCAAGTAATTTGGGTAGAATAATATTCTTATATAAAATTACTTCACTGTAAAGTACTATGTTAAGTTAACTACATTATAAGTATTATATTAGATTATTCTCACTGTAGAAATCCCAAGAGTTACAAGAATTCAGTGTTTGTGTCATATGGGAGGGAAAGAAGCCAAATGAAACATAACCTGTCTTATGGTCAATATATGTTCTTTAAAAAATATAAGAAAAGAACAGCGGTGGAAGACACCGCAAACTCTCTAGGAGGGTGACCACTATTTTGGTAATGCAGAACAATTATAGCGACCTATTAGAATTAGACTGTCACAGTTATAGGCAGCTATATAGCGAGGGTTTTATCTGACAAATAAAACTATGACATCTCTAGCACTTATGAATTACACGCTAGGAAATAATCAAGATTTAGTACAAAATTTAGAGGACTGAGAAGCAAGACAATATTACCAAATCCAATGTCGTGAAACGATTGAGGGAGTACCAGCATCCATTGATTTTTCCTTAAAGAATAACTCAGACCTGGAGTAGAAATTACCATTCAGAGAGGAAAACCTTCATTATTAGGAACCGACAAGGGTTAGTCTAGTGAGACTTTCCCTCTGGTACCTTACATGAAAAGTCTAGTTAAAGGGGGTAGTTGGGGTCTCAGGATAAGGGTCACAAGCGTGACAAGCAGTCAAACAAAGACAACCTGAGGAAAAGAAATGATAGCTGCTAGGGGACGGCGTTCCACTCTCAAGTATCGAGATGAAACCCAAGTCTCGACTCGGAGACAACTTCCCTTTAAACAGTTAAACGACATTCATACTAGTAGATTATGAATTAAATGAAGAACCCGATAAATTACATTTCTAAAACATCAGGCAGACTTTCAGCTGATAGCAAAACCATAATATTTCTGGGAACAAAGTTAACCAATTCCATAAAAAATTTTGTAACAACATCAACAGTTAGGTACGCAAACCAAAGTATAAAACCATTGAAAGAAAAGTATCGTGATATAATCAAGTTCCAACCAAACAGGACTGTCATGCATAGCCAATGTGGAAAACAAATAAAGTAGACAGTAATTCCTGTTTAATTCTATACTGAAGCCAAGATATGAAATATGTCACGAGGTCGCCCTGAAATTCTTAAAGAGGGCCTGCTAGAACTAGCAGATAATTTACATGCATGGCCGAATGGCTCAATAGAAAGGAACAAGGAATTGAGAAGCCTCCTTCCCTTAAAGTTATGTTATATAAACAAAAAAAATAGCCTTAACAGGAATAGCCACCGAGACCCCAACTGGGTTACCAAACAGGGAGCCATGCGAGACATGGAAACCGAACTCTAATGGAAGGGTCCACCGACTTTAGCTAGCCTTATAAGAAAGAAAAATAGCTAATAACAATTAAAACGTTTCTTTTCCATACCAGTGAATACCCAGAAGGCATATCGGCCCGAGAGTGTCTCACCATCCAGTGCCAACCGCAACTAGGTTATGGCCGGAAGAACCTGCAAACAAAGGACCATAGGGTTAAAATTGTGGAAACCTGAGCATGAAACATGGCTAACCTATACGCTAAACAAAAAACGATGCAGAAGAGGAAAATAGGCAGTATAGGATGAACCCGTATGCAGTACCCGGTGGTGAAAACTCGGTAGCAGAGGGTAGCTTCAGAACCTCATGCACCCTCTTCTCAGCAATCAAACCCTGGAACCGAGTCTGCCTAAGCCTACAGTCGAGACAGGAGGCAGAGCGACTCTCCAGATCTTTCCATGCAAGAATGAGGCTATCTGCTGGCGCCAAGGGTAGAGTAAGTCGGCAGGTCCTTGTTACCGCCGTTGGATCAACGTTCGGGTCGCGGAGCCATTGATGCATGAGTAATCCCGAGGAGGCAGCTGCAGCCTGCCCATGCCACGTACCGGGCGGGACAGACAGTCAATGCACCTTTAGTAACCAGCAATCACTCAAAACACGTAATCAAAGCTCAAACGAATATACGTCGTTAATCTGAGAACACCAGTAGGGAGTACACGAATCAACGAATGGGATTCATGACAAATCTTCCGCGGGACAAATCATATAGAGAACTCTGCATGGGAAACGATACGGCCTTATCCAAATAACCAAATGAAATCAAATGATGAGACCAGAAACTTACAGACCCCAAATGCTAGTAATCATGTCGGGCGTACTTGGAATCAAATGTAATGCATGAATATCAACTTTATAAAGTATGGAAACCACCTTGTAGTGAATCAATATAATGTCGGTATGGGTAAACTTTATATATATTAAAAAAAAATTGTCTCGAGGTACATGAAAAATTATTTACATAAATAAAATCTATATATTATATTAAATTTTAGTAATATAGTGGAGATAATATTATTTATTTTGATTAAAATAAAATAAAAATTATTATATTTATAAAATAAATCTGTTTTTTAACACAATGTATTTTTTGTTAATAAATTTAGATTAGGGACCATAAATTTTACATAGCTTTTCCAGTACAAAATTTATGTTAATTAGAGATTGTTAAAAAAATTACAGGTTTTGGGGTTGCTATTCCATCTCAGACTAAAGACATTAACACTATAAATTCTACAAAAATTGCCCAAGATGAGACAAAATTTACATAGAAATATATAAAAATATAGGCACAGGGTTCGACTCAAGGCTTCAAACCCCGAATTTCACAATAGTTATTCACATTAGTACCATCTCTTGAGCTAAGCCCTGCTCCTATGAGTGCTCACCCTGTCTACTTTGTGCCAGTTGCTTGGATGAGTCTATAACCTATATGGGTGTAGTTTAATCAATCTGTGCATGTTGTGCCTCCTACTGTACCTATTCATGTTGTGCTTCCTTCTCTCTTCTATGTAGCTCCTGTTCTTCCTTGAGTTGTCGCTTTAACTCCTATAACTCCTTTTCTGTTTCCTCTATACTCTGTTTCTCTCTTAGCCTTTGCATGATACTCTTGTCGCGATGTCACCTCTTAGCCTCAATCTCCAAATATGCTTTCAACACAAGTGGATCTGATTTGAACTTGCAGCTTTGCTCTGCCTCTGCATTGTCAACAACCTTCCTCTTGCCTTTCTCACGTGCAGGTCGGCTACCCTCTGCAGTTGTTAATGGTGCTACTGTATGAGATGATGCTTCCCTCTCCTTTGCTAACCACTCTATAGCTATGTTGATCCATTCATTGAGCCTGGAGAAGTGATAAAAATATCTCCATGGGTCTTCCTCAGGCCAATGACATGCTCCGTGGATCCAAGGAAATTGCACTATCGCACAGTGGTCCTTTACTAAGAAATGCGGGTCATATGGATTGAAACTTCTGGTGCCAAAGGTGAATCCCTTGATGTACTTCGTCTTGGCCTCGACATTCTTGAGATTCTGAATCTCATACAACCCGGTTCACAAAGGAAGAGAGGGCCAAGGTGCCTTCCTCTTCCTGTGCAATCTCGCTGACAACCCTATCGAGATGTGATATGAAACCTCTTGCATGACGAGCTTTTCCATGGAAAAATTTGGTAAAACATGCGAAGCCTTCTCCGCATTGTACATCTATATGAAGGTGCCAAGGGGTGAAGCACACCAATTTGCTATGTCAATCAATGCCTCCATCTCTACCTACAACATGCAAGGTGGATCCTACTCAAATATCATTTTGTACACCGGGGTGACAAAGGTGTCTGACAATTGTATGATAGCTCCAAGAAATCTACATTCAAAGAACAATCTGCAATAAGTTTGCACAGAGGTTTTCGTAGGTGTCCATGCCCAACCCAAGCCTAGGAACTGATGACAAGCACAGACTGCATCCTATATGTTAGTGGACATGCATATCTCTGCTTTCTGAACCTTGGGCAAATGTCGGGCTTTTGTCATCTGTTCCTTCAACCTGAGAGCCAACATGTCGGACCAGTTGCAAGGTCTTCCTTCGCTGGCCAGTTGGTCCAACGCAATCACCTAACTCTATGGGAAGGTCTGTGTGCTCTCTTGGTTGTATAAGAAGCATGCAAATATGAACAAGTACTAATTATCCTTCCGTAGTATCTTTGTCTTGTAAACCTAGCTAGGTGTTGTCCTAAACTTGGATGTCTCTTTCGCCCAGCTCTTCAAGATATATCTTGTGTTTTCACTATTGTTGGGTCTGCTGAAGGTTGTATCCATTGTGATCACCGGGTGTGACAAGTGATACATCTCCTTAAAGTCCTTCACCCTAAAGGTAGCAAGTTTTGTTCCACTGGCACTTCTCAACACCATTATCTCGGGATCAGTACTTGAGACAATCTAGTGGATCATGTCCACACATGGAAACGTGGCACACCTGCATGCAATCCGGTGCAAGCCAGACTTTTGAATGTTGACATAGACCCTATGGTCTTCCATATTTTCCTCAAATGTGCCTGAGAATGTATCGTTGATGTCCTGCAATTTCATCTTGATATATTTGTCTATGAACAACTTGGTGTCTTCATAGATAGGCAAGCTCATAGACACTTGTTCAACTACATCTCCAGTTGCGCTCTCGACGATGTCCTTTGACCCTGCTCTCTTGGAGACCATTGTACCTGAAGTGCTGAGAGATGGATGAACACTCGTGGTACCTGGAGACATAGCAACACTCATGGAAAGAAATCTATCAGTTGAAAACCAAAACAACTTTGAGGACTGACAGGTAACATACTTGGGTGACTAACTGGCAAGATTGCGCAATTTTCACCGGGAGGCTGGGAGGTGACTGCCAAAACTATGCAAGGCACAATTCAGGTTGTCAAGAGGATGACTGATTGCTGAAACTACACAATGCATAGTCCAGCCTAGCCTATTGAGGACTTCAACTATGCAATGCGTAGTTTCAGTCAATAATGACATTCAAACCCAGCGAATTGCATTCCATAATTTCTAGGGCTAGCAAGGAACTGCCTCCCAAACTTGCGCAAAGAAAGCCTGGAGGCAAGTACTGGGCTAGATTTGCATAGTTTCTGGAGAGAAGGCAAAGCCTTCACTCTCATAAATGCACATGGCTAGCCGGGTAAGATAAGGTATGGGCCAAGGCAGCCCAGACCCACCAACGAGCGACTAAAAACATGATAAGTTATGAATGCATGGTGAAGCTAAGTACAAACAAGAGTGAATGATCATGCATGCAAACAGTGAGTGCAGAATTCAGAAAATGGGAAAAAAAACATGCACGTTAAGCGAGTCGCCGCAACGGTGACCGTCAATGCATAAACAGTGTCATGCATGCGACAACAATGAGATGCAATGAACAACTTTAAACAATGCTTCTGCAAGCTAACATGCACTAAAACGACAACAAACATTTAACAAAACCAAGAAAACAACATTCACACAAAGTGAAACACAAAAAGCGACAGAAAAGCAGCAAAAGACATGAAAAGCATACTTACCCGGAAAAAGGTGAGCTGAATGTGTCGAATGCTCCTAGATGTGATGTTGGATGTCAGAGCTCCAAGATCGATGTGAGGAATGAGCTTTGCAGCATTGAATAAATAAATTTGATAAGGATGAGACTTATGATGCACATGCCACAAATCTAGGAAAAGGCGACACTTGGCAGGAGGTGTCTAAAATGGTCTTTGCATGTAACCTCCAACTGCTAAAAATGGATCCCTAAAATATAGGATGCTTTTTTTCTTTTTTCTTATTTATTTTTCCTTTTTCAGGAAATGCAGCCCATGCATGCAAATCAGGATTGCTCAGTCCTGGGGAGAACTGGTCAACCTGAAAGCACATGCAATAGTCTGCAAGCCTAGGGAAGGCAATTGCATAGTTTCTGGGCTGAGAAAGAATGGTTTTCCATCATGCATTATGAAATTTCTGGACTTAAGCCCTGGCTGTCATTCATAATTGCGCATTTTCTGAGGTTAAGCCCAGTGTGAGGTTGAATTACACATTTTTTAGAGGTAAGGTTGCCTGACTGGATTGCACATTTCTGGAGGCTAGTAGGCAGCCTAGTTGGATTTCGTAACTTCTGGAGAGAAAGTTGGTTCCCCTCCAGAATTGTGCAATTTTCTAGGTGAGCACATCAGCCAGAAGATGGTTAAGTCTAAAATGTCAGCCTACAGGTGGGAGGCAAACAAGTTGACCAACATAGGATGGTAAGCCACTGAAGCTCAGTTGAAGCCTATGTACTTGGATAGTGCAAGACATGCTGCTAAGGATGGTTTATAGGGAGGCTCCAAAATGAAGATAAGGCAAAATTTTGGATGGTGGTTGTAGCCGCTACAACACTTGGCGACACACTGGTAGAACTCCAGCTCTCTTAATGGACCTTGTTTCATGAAGAGAAAGTCTAACTCCTTCGGAAGTATTGTTCATTTCTTAAATCATCTTGGTTCCCACACTAGCTTGATTGAAAGATGTAGCACCTTCCATGCTCTTGGTCGATCAACACACATTCCAAGCCAAGTCAACACATTTGTTTTGATTCAGGATGAGGGGTATATTGGTACTCAAGCAATGTGATACTCAGAGTTTAAGCTTCATCTTTGGTGTTGCTCTGCTGCAAAGTAGGCCTGGACAGTACGCTGACAGAGTCACGCAGGAACGCAAGCATCGCTCTGCTACTAGCGAGCCTGGTCAGTACCCCGGGGGAGTTACTTGCATCACCTCTCTGCGCAGGAATCATTTCTCTTCTTTTTCCTTATTCATTTTTCATTTTTTCACATTTTCACTTTTCATTTTTCATAACTGTGCATAGCACTTATTTATTTCAGAGGCGGAAGAGGGATCCCGACTTATTGAGAGCAGAAGAGGTTGTTCCTTCAGAGAAGTATTTTGTATATACTTTTGACTTACTTGTTAAGGTTTTACCCCTCACCTTACTCTACTTGACTGAGATGACAAGGGTTAACCAAAATACAATCGACTAGAGTAGGTGATACTAGTTAGAATGCAAACATTATGTTTTCACCAAGGTTAACCTCGAACAAAACATATTTTCCATTGGTGTATCATTAAATGAAGAAAACAAGTACTTCATAGAAAGACATGACAACAGATAACCAATTATTGATAGTTTCATAAGTTCTCTTGTATTTCACCTTGCTTGTTTCAAGAGTCGCGCACGGTTTCATGTGAAACTAACCTGCGAACGTAAACGAGAAAACAAACACACAACACGAAGAGCAGAAGCAAATGTGAAAGCAGAGAAAGTAAGAAAAACAAGAAGGCAAGAAAACAAACACACAAAGAAAGAAGCAAACATGCATGCAAGCAAACAAGACAAGAGCAAACACTACTCCTACTCCTAAGATAATGGTGCATGGGCCTAATCACATGAAGTGATATTTCTAATGCAGCCACCGGCACATTGGTCGACCCATGTTGGTGAAGGCATGGTTCGTGAAAAACATAGTCAGGCGAACCAAAAAACATGAAAGATATAATAATGAAGACAATCACACTTCGAGTTTAAATGTGTCCACATAAAAGAAAAAAGTGAAAGTGCATGACATGCACTCGGTGGAATTTACATAGTGTTGTGCTACACTACATGTAGATGTTAAGCATATGCATTCTCTTGACTGTGACATGCAAGCAAATGCAAGAAATATAGACAACTTGCATCGCGAAAGTGTGCTTGCTGTGTAAGATTCCTCCAATGCATGAGCGATGGGGTCATGTATTTCAAGTGGAGGAAGAAAAATTTGTGTGTGGGATTGATCTTCAATCATACAGGTGAGTGATGATGAGCCTTGGGTGTTTCAACAATTTCCTGATCGGAAGTGACACCAACCTCAGGACAACAAGGGCCTGACATAACCATCAGCTCGAGCTAAAGTGCCTCGACAGTCTGTGGGGTTTCAACTTCATCAACAGATAGATCATCATAAACAGGGGACTTTGAAAAATTAACAACGATAGAATCATCATTGTGATTGAATACGGGAGTAAATGGATCATGACAGCAACGATCAGAAAAATCAATGATTCCATCGGCATCCTCATGATTAGATAAATCAAACAGAGGGGTAGATGAGAAGCAAGAATGTTCACCCTCTGCGTTTTTGGAAAAAACATATGAAAAGTCAAGTGGATTTTCAATGAATAATTGTCCTCTCCACTGTTGAATGATGGACTGACATCGGGTGTGTTTTGTGAATGATCAAAAGTGGATGCATCCGTGGATGGATTTACACAAGGAAAATGAGAGATAGAAGAAGCACCAAAGATGTCAAGAAAAATTGGAGGAGGCATGGACAGAAGGAGATCATCCTTCGTCGAGGGTTGATGTTTAGGTTCCTAGTCATACTGATCATAAATGACAGTGCAGGTTGGTCATGCAACACCAACTCCATTGGTGGCTTGATCCTTGTTCACAATAGGTGTAGAGTCCAGAAGGGAAGAACACAAGACAGTGCAATTCGGAGGATAGGCAAAACACAAAGACGGAGACTGAGGTAACAAATGCATGTGACAACCCATGGGCTTCGCAACCAACTCTGCATGAAAATTGAGACAAGTGATGCTGGGAGGATATGGTAGTTGAACAGACGTGTGTGCATGTTCTCCCACATCACTCTACGGTGGTGTTGTTGTTTAGTGAGGGGAAGGTAGACAGTCACTTTTCACAGCAACTGCATCCACTTGTGATTGCACAACTCCATCACCAAAGTATGCTGAGTGGGGTTTGAACTTCAACTTCATCTTGGGATAGAATGATTTGTGAAGGAAATATTTGAATTTGTCCCAAAGATATTGGAATTTCATCTAGTTTTTCAGAGCTTCAAATTGAAGTACACGGAAGCGCTGCCAAAAATCCATAGGTAATTCAAGCGGAGTCTTCTATTGTTTTAACATTTTTTGGTGAATAGGTTCAAGATCAAAATGATGGAAAGTAGATTCAATTAGATCACAGAATTTCTTAAGTGAGTGCATGCAATCATGAGGCAGGTTGTGGCACCATCGTTGTGGGGATTCGCGAAGTGTGTGTGAAAGCAGCAAGTTGACCTCGACTTCATCGAACTCATCTGCATCCTCAAGGAATGCAAGGAAGTCATGTAAGTACTCAGGCCAGGCCACTTCACCTTCACCATTATATGTGAATTCTGACAAGAGATCATAAAACTCCCTCGTGATGTCGACAAGTTCAACATTAGACAAACATCGCAGAGGGAGGAGTCTAACGATATCCATGACAGATGTGCAAAGATTCAAAACAATATGTGAGGACTCATCTTGTCATCCGACTCTCCTTCTAGCACCAGAAATGTTGACAGTGTTGGACTTGCCAACATGTCAGGGGATATCCTGGGTAAGAAGTCCCAACTAGACCTCAGATCGTTTGGTGTAGGAGTCCCAGTAGTGGGGTAGTATAGTATTTCCTTGACCATGGTTGTGCACAGAGGTGAGTAAGATGTCCTTGTTGGTAGCAAGGGTGTGACATGTGTAGCAAGTCAAGGAAGGTGCATGAGTGGCTCTAACACACGGAATGTGGGATTGAGTGTGCCCCTTGGAAACCTGTGGTAACACGTAGTTTGCAAGGGAACACATGAACAACAAAATATCACAAGCTGGAAAGTAGGTTAGCCAATGATCCAAAGTTATGGTTATACCCACAACACATTTCGATAAGTTCGTACAAACATATATATAAAAATTCCATACATACATGCATAGAAAACAACTACATATATCATTAAAGTAATCAAGAAAGCTAAAATACAATAACAACTTATGCATTAAACTTGTTGGCTCTATTATATTAAGAAAGTGAAAGATCAAATCATACATACAACTATGACCAACCACTAGTCCCAACAATAGAACATTACAGTTATTGCCGTCTACTCCTCCAAAGAGATATACTAGCTCTACATTGTGGAGAAGCCAGGGCTCGTTACAATACACTCCAAGCTTTCTCTAAGATACACCTATAAGAAGCTTGGCTCCAAAAAGCCTGTAAAATGAATTATGAGGTTTTATAAATAGTAAAGAGTGGGGTGACCCTTGACATTCCCCTTTGTGACTTTTCACCTACCCTCATGACTCTTCAACCACTACATGACTGTTACACTCTACTATCAACACTTGGTCTTTCACTTTTACAAGATGTTACATTACAATCTACGCATGCACCCATGTGAGACAAAATAGGCTTGAGAAATCCATGCAAGACCTTACTAAGACTCAGACAATTATGGGAAGACCAATTGTTCGACATCCTCGTGATGATTGACGGTGGTGAACCGATGCCAAGCTTGGTAGTCCATTATGGTGTCTGCATGCTCAATGGTGACATCCTTCTAAAAGCACACTCTTGCCTTCGTTGCATCTGGGTACACTGATTTGGCACCTCTGTCCAACTCGTCGGATAACATGCACATCATAGTCTTGAGTGCAACCAGACCAGCAACATACATATCCATAGTGTTTGTGTTGATCTCGAAGTCTGTGCTCGTGGCTACGCACAAAAACTCATCAAAGTACATGTCCAACTCCAATTGGACTTGGTTTTTTGACTTCGCCACGGTGAGTGTGCCAATGGATGGGATCGCGTGTGTGCACACAATAACATCCATGCTTCTAAAAACTCGTGCATGTGAAGCCTGCAAACTGTGATAAGCTACGGGAGTTCCTCATAGTTCCGGATCTGACTCCAGATCCATGCCTTCAACTCTACTGCCTTTAGCTTCATCATATTTGGCAAGTGTAATGGGGCTCCCTTGTACCTCAGTTTCCATGTTTTCATGTGATTGAAAATAATATCCATATTTGACAAGGTGCGTGCTCTCCTAGCACAATGCTGCCTCCAACTGTTGAGATGGACAACTGACTTATGCAAGGTGACGAATCTAGAATACAAAGTCCTCATGACTGCTTCAAGAGAGGATACCTCATCTAGTATCGCTCTCCTCAACTCTGCTCTGGAGGATTTTGTAACCTGTTCTCCTCCCTCCTTGTCCACTTGTAACTCTTTAGCCATGCACTCATTCTCTGCTATCAAGAATTGAACACTCGATTTGGTGGCTTCGGCATATGCTTTGGTAGCATCAGCCAATGTTGTTTGGTGCTTGCACACATCGGATACGATCACTCATTCTTCAAACTTCACAAGAGATATCTGGACATCTGGAGTAGGAACTCTGTGTGACTACACAACTCTGTGTTGTGACTCGTCGAAAGATATGTTGTGAATCTCTCCCTCCAGATTTTCTTCAAGGATTTTTGTGTCTCCTTGATCACTTGGGACTTGCTCTACTTTCAGATCTTGTGAAGCTGATGGAGTGACCTCTTGGTTCCAAGGCATGGGGTCAATATTCTAATCTGACTCTGGCTAGACCATATCTATTTCTATCTTCTCTAGCATATGTTTTATCTCTTGATGTAAGTCTTGCTCCTAGGAATACTCACCCAATCTGCTTTGTGCCAGTTGCTCGGATGAGTCTATAACCTGTATGGGATCAATTTAATCAATCTGTGCATATTTCTCCTCCTGCTACACTTCCTTATCTCTTCTGCGCAGCTCCTGTTCTTCCCTGAGTTACCGCTTCAACTCCTACAGCTTCTTTTCTGTTTCCTCCATCCTCTGTTTCTCTCTTAGCCTTTGCACGATCCTCTTGTCGCATTGTCACCTCTTAGCCTTAATCTCCAAATCTGATTTCAACACAAGTGGGTCTTCTTTGAACTTGCAACTTTTCTCTACATTTGTGCTATCAACATCCTTCCTCTTGCCTTTGTCACGTCTAGGTCTGCTACCCTCTATTGCTATTGCTGATGATTCTCTCTGAGATGTTGCTTCCCTTTGATTTGCTAACCACTCTACAGTTATACCAACTAGTTCATTGAGGCTATAGGAGTGATAACAGTATCTCCATGGGTCTTCCTTAGGTCAATGACACACCCTATGGATCCAAGGAAATTGAACTCTCGCAAAGTGGTCCTTTACCAAGAAATGTGGGTCATACGAATTGAAACTTCTGGTGTCGAAGGTGAATCTCTTGAACTCCTTTGTCTCAGCCTTAGCATGCTTGAGATTTTGAATCTCATATAACCTGATATGCAAAGGAAGAGCGGGCCAAGGTGCCTTCTTTTTCCTGTGCAGTTTCACTGGCAACCTTGTCGAAATGTGATATGACACCTCTTGCATGACAAGCTTGTCCATGGAAAACTTTGGTAAAACATGCGAATCCTTCTTCGCATTGTACATCTATATGAAGGTGCCAAGGGGTTAGGCATACCAATCTACTATGTCGATCAATGCCTCCATCACTACCTACGACATGCAAGGACACCAGGGTGAAAAAGTGGTCGGACAACTATATGATAACTCCATGAAAGTTGCATTCGGAGAACAATCTGCAATAAGAGTGCACAAAGGTTTCCAAAGGTGTCCATGCCCAACCCAAGCCTAGGAACTACTAACGAGCACAAAATGCATCCAATATGTAAGCGGACATGTATATCTCTGCTTGTTGACCCTTGGGCAGATTCGGGCTTCTGTCACCTGTTCCTTCAACTTGAGAGCCAACATGTCAGACCAGTTGCAAGGTCTTCCTCCATTGGCCAGTGGGTCGAAAGTGATCACCCAACTCTGCGGGAAGGTCTTTGTGCTCTCTTGGCCGTATAAGTGACATGCAAAGATGACCAAGTACTGATATGCCTTTCACAGTATCTTTGTCTTGTAAACCTGGTTGGGCATTGTCCTGAACTTGGCTAGCTCTTTCGCCTAGCTCTTCAATATATCTCTTGAGTTTACACTGTTGTTGGGTCTGCTAAAGGGTTTCTCCATTGTGATCACCGACTGTGGCGAGTGATACATCTCCTGAAAGTCCTTCGCCCTAAAGGTAGAAAATTGTGTTCCACTGGCACTGCTCAACACCATTGTCTCTGGATCAGTATGTGAGACAATCTAGTGGATGATGTCTCAGCATGGAAATGTGGGATACCTACATGCAATCCGGTACAAGCCAGACTTGTGAATGTTAGACCCTACGGTCTTCCAGATTTTCCTCAAATGTGCTTGAGAATGTAGCATTGATGTCCTACCATTTCATCTTGATATCATTGTCTATGAACAACTTAGTATCTTCATAGATAGGCAAGCTCATAGACACTTGTTCAATTGCATCTCCAGTTACGCTCTCGAAGGTGTCCTTTGACCCTGCTCTCTTGGAGGCCATTGTACCTTAAGTGTTGAGAGACAGACGAACACCTGTGGTACCTAAAGACATATCAACACTCATGGAAAGTAATCTATCAATTGAAAAGAAAACATATTTGAGCACTGACATGCAATATACCTAGGTGATTGACTGGGAAGATTGCACAATTTTCTTTGGGAGGCTGGGAGACTAACTACCAAAATTGCGCAAGGCACAGTCTGGGTTATCGAGAGAATCATTGATTACTGAAACTGCACAATGCACCGTCCACCCTGGCCTGTTGAAGGCTGAAACTACACAATGTGCAGTTTCAATCAGCAATGACATGCAAGCCCAACAAACTGCATTACGCAATTTCTGCGGCCAGCAAGGCACTGCCTCCCAGAATTTCCCAAAGCAAGCTTGGAGGCCATTTCTTTGCCATATTTGTGTAGTTTTTTGAGGGAATGCAGAGCCTTCACTCTCATAAAGGTGCATTGCTAGCTGGGCAAGGTAAGGTCTGGGCCAAGGCTGCCTAGACCTGCCAACGGGCGACTGAAAGCATGAAAAGTTATAAATGCATGGCGAAGCCGAGTGCAAATAAGAGTGAATGATCATGCATGCAAACAATGAATGCAAGATTCAGAAAATCGAAAAACAAGCATGTGTGTCAAGCAAGTCACTGCAACAACAACCGTCAGTGCAGCAACAGTGTCATTCATGCAACATCAGTGAGATGCAATGAACAACTTGAAACAGTGCTTCCATAAGCTAACATGCATTAAAACAACAACATGTGTTCAACAAAACCAAGCAAGCAACATTCACATAGAGTGAAATACAAAAAGCGACAGAAAAGCAGCAAAAGACATGAAAATTAGACTTACCCGAAAAAAGATGAGTTGAATGTGCCGAATGCTCCTAGATGCGATGTGGGATGCAGAGCTCTAAGATCGATGTGAGGAATGAGCTCTGTAGCGTCAAATAAATAAGTTTGTTGAGGATGACGCTTACGACGCACATGCCACAAATCTAGGAAAAAGCGACACTTGGCGAGAGGTTTCTAAAACGGTCTTTGCAAGTAACCTCCATCTACTAAAAATAGATCCCTAAAGTCTAGGGATGTTTTTTTCTTTTTTATTTTTTTATTTTTTGGGAAAAACAGCCCATGCATGCAAATCAGGATTGCTCAGTCCTAAGGATAACTAGTCAACTTGAAGGCACATGCAACAGTCTGCAAACCTGGGGAAGGAAATTGTGCAGTTTCTGCACTGAGCAAGACTAGTTGTCCCTCATGCATTGTGCAATTTCTGGGCTGAACCCCTAGCTGTCAGTCAGAATTGCGCATTTTCTGAGGTGAAGCCCAATGTCGGGCAGAATTGGACATTTTTCAGAGGGAAGGCTGCCTAACCGAATTGCGCATTTCTGGAGCCCAGTTGGATTGCACAATTTCTGTAGGGAAGGTTGGTTCCCCTCCAAAATTGCGCAATTTTCTAGGTGAGCACCTCAGCCAAAAAATGGTTAAGTCCGGAATGTCAGCGTGTGGGTGGGAGGTAAACAAGTTGACCAACACAGGCTGGTAAGCCATTGAAGCTCAGTTGAAGCCTATGTACTTGGACAGTGCAAGACATGCTGCTAAGGATGGTTGGTAGGGAGGCTCCAAAATGAAGTTAAGGCAAAATTTTGGAGGGTGGTTGTAGCCACTACAACAGTTTCCTTTGCAACATCAGGTGCAATTGCTAGTTATGATTTTTCCAATCTAAGCATTCTCACTTGTATAATGGAGAAAGTGTTTTGATGTTTATTAAGAAATGATCATATATATAAATAAAATTTATGATATTATATAATTTATGTATATATTATTATTAATTTTAGATCTAAGACTTTTGTGATCTATATTGTAGATAAATATCTTTTAGCTTAATTACAACATTTGTATTTGGTCGACATTTCAAACCAAATAATTATTAATTATTTTCTTAAATAAAATAAATATAATTAAATGAATTATTAGTAAATTTTTTAATAACCAAACGATTGAATCCATGACACATTTAATAATTAGCTGATAAATACTATATATAAATTTTATTTTATTTATTTAATCAACTTAAACACGAGACATTTTATATATTTAAAAAAAAAAGTTTAAAAATATTTTTCTTAAACATCATTTAGAAATGAATTTAAATGTGTTTAATACAATATTATTATTTTATTAATTATTATTAAAATGTTAATATAAATAATGTATTTATGATTTTATTTAGAATAAACTGCGATAGTATCTATATGACTTAGGAATACAACCATCATTATCATTTATCATTTAATTTAGGATTGTTTTGTGATTAAATTATATTGGTTTTATGATTTTAATTTTTTTTTATTATATTATTAAAATATTTGGAATATATATATATATTTTAATATTTTTAATTATTATTAATTTTAAAATGTAATATATCAATTTTAAAGTAAAGCGGTAGTTTTAAACAATAATTTAGTTGGTTGAGTTTTTGTTACTAAGTATTTTGCTAATTGGGAGGTAACAGGATTAAAAGGCCTTGCTAGTTTGGTCAACAGGTATTTCCTTTCAGGTTAATCTACATAAATTCAACACGTAGATCCTTTTGGGTTAATGTACATAAATTTTACCGTGGATGTACTAGCCACTCTGTAGATCCTTTTGGGTTAATCTATATAAATTTTTCCGTAAATATAGTAGCCACTCAATATGTGAACCACATTAAAAAAAATTAAAATATTAAAAAAATTATTTCTCACATTACAATATCTTTTAATGCAACAATTTAAAATATTATAACAACCTCTCACATCTTCTTACATTATATTATTAGAAAATTTAGAATATATATTTTTAGTTAATTATAAGCATATATATTTATTTATATATATTTAAATAAATTAATAAATTAACTAAATAAACAAATTAATTAATTAAATATAAAAAATCCTCTAATCGTTGGTCTAGTCAAAAGTCGTTGGTTTTTTTCTCAAAATTAGTTATTTCTTTCTAGCCGTTGGAATGACTGGTCTCTCTATTTAACTTATGATTCTTCATCTTATCCTAATCATTAACCAGGACAAATAATTTTTAATATTATTATCACCAAAACAATATCTCAAAAACTTAATCTAAATCATAAAAACCTTAGTTCAACATATATATTTTTAATTATTTTATAAATATATATAAATGATTAAATTGATATCAAAATATTTTATTTATAACTATCATCTCAATATTTTAAATTATTATTATTTAAATGTAATATATCAATTTTAAAATACATGAAATAAGTTTTTTTAACCCTAAAAATCGTAAACAATAGAATTATTTCAACAAAATGCTTTATTAGTCCCTGTCTTTAGCAGTGCAGGTACTATAGCATTCGTTTGGCTTTGAATGAACATTAAATCGCTTTGAACCACCATCGCATTCACTGTTTTAACCCATGTTTGAACATAAATATTGAATCAAACAATTTTTTATCCAATGTTTCCGTTTCGACCTCTTATTGCAGGCAAACGAGTATGATTTCCAAGCTTCTTACTAAAACTTAGGGTAAATGGCTTTGAATTTCAATTTCATGCTACTTTAATGCTCTTCTACAGTTAACATTAAGTCAGAAACATTTGATGTTTGTCTCAAATGCCCGTGTTTAAGTTTCATAATAGAATTGCCTACACTTGGCATTTTACATGCATTTTTCCATTTTGCTATGACTCATTCTATTTTGCCACGACTCATTCTAGGCCTTGGTCTTCTTTCTTTGGCAGTTTGCTCCTCCTTTGGTCCTCCTGTTTGCTTGTTCTTAAATATGATAAAAATTCAACTGAAGCAACTGTGACAGGTAAGATTTTTTATTTTTCTTCTTACCACAAGAACTCATCCCTAAGGATCATTGTTGAGGAAAATACAGGTCTTGTTCTTTTCACCATAGAAACTCATCCTCATCCCTGAGGATCATTGTTGAGGAAAATACATGTCTTGTTCTTTTGACCATAGGAACTCATCTTGCATCCCGCAGAATAGACATATCTTGCATCCTGCAAAAAGTTTTTTGCAAGAAACATATTACATATCTTACATCCTGCAAAAAAGCAACATATTGACATATCTTGCATCCTACCAAAAGGACATGCATAATTAGCGAGCATAGCTGCAAGGTAATTTTAGTGGTTAATATTGAGCTAATCCCATTTTTTTTCTATTTATTAGAACACTAATGTCTTTATATTGTCACTTTTAACATTTTAGTGAAATATATGCTATTCAATAATGAGTTAATGAGTTCAGGCGTAATTTGTAGAGTTGGGTAATATTGGAGATATTAATCCTAACCACTGCGTTAAACACCCTGACAACAGTCATATTTGTCAGAAGTATTTTTGCAATTTGCATCTCTATTTGAAGATGGAAAGACTGAAGCCAGAACAGAAGTACCACGCGAACCATTCCGAAATGCAACAAATAATTTAAGGCATTTAATGTATTTTGTTAAATAGATATGGGCAAACATACATTCCGCGACTATAGTCCACATTCCACAAACACCTGCACGATTTGATCACACTCACCAGCAACAACATATTAATTATTTGCACGATTTGATCACACTCAACAACAACAACATATTAATTATTTTCCCTGTCATGCATTAATGTAAAAATGGTATGTTGAGATAAAGAAGCAGGTAAAATTCATTTTGCAATTAAGAGAGTAAGAGAAAAAGAGAGCGAGATTATTTGCACTGTCATGCATTAATGTAAAAATGGTATGTTGAGATAAAGAAGCAGGTAAAATTCATTTTGCAAGTAAGAGAGTAAGAGAAAAAGAGAGCGAGAGTCTCTAAGGAGAAAATGGTGGAGAAAATTTTGGTGGGGGCGTGAAAAACAACCGTTACTATGTTTTACTGTTTGTTATTCCGCGTAAGTGTAAATCACTATAAAACCTTTGTTTTACTCGATGAATGAGCCGGAGTCTCATGTGAATGTATTTTCATGTTTTAGAATTCAATCCTAAGTTATTATTGTGTTGCTCCAAACTTACTCTGTTCTACTTCGTTTTTTTACAGTGACTGATACTGTGTTTTTTAAGTCTCTGTGTAGGTGCGCGAAATTTAGCTCTGCTTTTAGAATTCAATCCTAAGTTATTATTGTGTTGCTCCAAACTTACTCTGTTCTACTTGGTTTTTTTTCCGTGAGTGAATAGTGTGTTTTTTATGTCTCTGTGTAGGTGCGCGAAATCTAGCACTCCGCGAAATATAGCTATGCGAAATCTAGCTCTGTGACTCCGCGAAATCGAGTTGCGCAAAAATAGCTTCGTGAAATAATTTTACTCTGCCTCTCCACGTAAATTATGTTTAAATTTTCAATAAATTTTTTAACATGGTATCGGAGTGGGTTAAACTTTGTTAGTGTAAAAATAAGTGTTTTTACTAACTGTTAAAATTGTTTTGAGGGCAGATTGTTTTTAGCATACTTACCAGTACATAGAAAGTTTTTTTCTTCACTCAGAAATGCCAACATCAAGAACAAGCTTGACTAATCCTCAGATACCTCAGTTCAATGGCAAAAATTATGATTATTGGGATGTTACAATGAAGGCCATGTTTTCTTCTCAAGACATTTGGGATTTGGTGGAGAATGGTTTTCAAGAACCAGCAGATGCAGCAACATACAATGCCTTATCTCAAGCAGAAAGAGATTTGTTAAGGGACAACAGGAAGAATGATTCAAAAGCCCTATTCTATATTTTCCAGGCAGTTCATGAAAATATTTTCCCAAGGGTTGTAGCAGCAACGAAGTCCAAACAAGCATGGGACACCCTCCAAATAACCTACCAAGGCATGGCAAAAGTCAAGACAACAAAGCTGCAAATGTTGAGAAGAGACTTTGAAACACTTTGTATGAAAGAGTCTGAGAATGTAGACTCATTTTTTACACATGTAAGTGGGTTGGTTACTCAAATCAGGTCTCATGGTGAGACACTTGAGGAAAAAAGAATAGTTGAGAAAGTTTTGAGAAGTTTTCCAGCAAGGTTTGATGCCATTGTTGTGGCCATAGAAGAGACAAAGGATCTCTCACAGTTCTCAGCAGATGAGCTTAATGCATCACCAATTTCTCATGAACATAGACTGAATAGAGCAAAAAGCTCCTCATTAGAGAATGCCTTCAAGACCCAAGTATCATTTGGTCAAGGTCGAGGCAGAGGAAGATCATATGCTAGAGGAAGAGGAAGAAGCCCACACAAAGGTGGAAGAAGCAGCCCTTCAATCTCAAATGGAAGAGGGAGAAATCAAAATCCAAGTCAAGGCCCAAGCCAAAATCAAGCACAAGGTCAGAGGTATGATAAATCTCAAGTTCAATGTTATTATTGTAAGAAGTATGGTCATTATGCAAATGAATGTACAAAGAAGAAATACGACATTAGTAACAAACCAAGTGTAAATTTCACAAAATAAAATCATAACCATGATAGCATGTTTTTAGCTTGTAATGTAGCACAAGAAAAACAAAGTCATATATGATATCTAGATTCATGGTGTAGCAACCACATGTCAGGGAACATAGAAATGTTTTCCAATCTAGATGAAAGTGTGAAATCTGAAGTGACATTAGGGACTAATAGCAAAGTCTCTGTCATGGGAAAAGGAAGAGTTAATATCCTAACAAAGAAGGGGGAGAAGAAGTACATCTTATATGTTTACTTTGTCCCCGGTCTGAAGCATAACCTCATAAGCATTGGACAGCTCATGCAAAAGGGCTACAATGTCTTCTTCAAAAATGATGTGTGCACAATTTTGGATAGGCCTCCAAGCAGATAGCTGATTGCAAAGGTTCAGATGACAAACAATAGAATGTTTCCCCTAAAATTAAAATCAGATTTGTAGAAAGAAGGTGCACAAGCACAACTCTCAATGAACTCACAAGAGAATGGAAGAAAAGAGGCAGCTGTCACACAAGTAAACTTTCAAACAGAGGTAAAAGATGAAAACTGGTTATGGCATTTGAGATTTGGTCATCTCAACTTTGGAGGTTTGAATTTGTTGCATAGGAAAGGCATGGTGAAGGGTTTTCCACTCATAGAAAAACCGAACAGCCTATGTGAAGAATGTATCTTGGGCAAGCAACATAGAGAGACATTTCTAGCAGGAAAGTTAGTAAGGGCAAAGGCACCTTTGGAGATTGTCCACTTAGATTTATGTGGACCAATGCAGACACCATCAATTGGTGGCAGCCACTATGTATTGACCTTCATAGATGACTACACAAGGAAGACATGGGTCTATCTCCTAAAACATAAAAGTGAAGTGTTTGAGCACTTTTGCCAATACAAATCTCTTGTTGAGAAGCAAAGTGGACACTACATCAAAGTCCTCAGGACTGACAGAGGTGGAGAATACATCTCAAATGATTTCCTTTGTTTTTGTAGGGAGCATGGAATTCACAAGCAATTTACAACAAGGTATACACCTCAACAAAATGGTGTAGCAAAAAGGAAGAATAGGACCATTATGGAGATGGCAAGAAGTATGTTGAAGGCAAAGCATTTGCCAAATGATTATTGGGCTGAAGCTGTCACTTGTGTAACATATATCTTGAATAGATGTCCAACCAAAAGCGTCCAGAACATAGTTCCTGAAGAGGCATGGAGTGGAAGAAAGCATAATGTCACTCACATGAGAGTTTTTGGATGTGTGGCATATGCACATGTCCTGAATGAGTTAAGGAAGAAGTTGGACAGCAAGGGGGAGAAATGTATATTTGTTGGAAGTAGTGATGAATCCAAAGCATATAAGCTCTACAATTCATCAACCAAGAAAGTCATAATCAGCAGAGATGTGCAGTTCATAGAAGAGGAAGCATGGGATGGAAGTTTAGAGAAGATAGTCAATGTGAAAGCATGTATACCACATGAGGACAAAGAGGAATTAACAGCAACAAGTAATTCCTCAACAGTGACTCCCTCTACACCTATTCAACCGCAACAATGTAGTCAACAAGCAATGCCATCAACAAATAATAGGACAGTTTCACGCAGCCAAGCAAGTGCTTCTCCAAGCACACCGCAAAGCACAACACCAAGTGACATGTCAAGCCCATCTTCAGCAAGCACAAGAAAACCAAAATTCAGAAATTTAAATGAAATTTATGAGCAAGATGAAGTTGATAGTAGCATTGGTCTGAATTCCTTATTTTCCTTGTTTTGTCATGTAGATGACCCAATCCATTTTGAGGATGCAGTCAAAGAAGAAAAATGGGTTGCAGCAATGGAGGAAGAAATAGAAGCAATAGAAAGGAATGACACATGGGAGTTAGTGAACCTTCCGAAAGGAAAACATGTCATTGGAGTGAAGTGGGTCTATAAGACCAAAAGAAACATTGAGGGAAAGATTGAAAGGAACAAAGCAAGGCTAGTCATCAAAGGATACAAGCAGCAACATGGCAAAGATTACGCGGAGACGTTCGCACTAGTCGCGAGGATGGAGACAATGCGTGCAGTGGTGGCAATTTCTGCGCAACATAAATGGAAAGTGTATCAAATGGATGTAAAATCAGTGGTCTTGAATGGAGTGCTGAAAGAGGAAGTGTATATTGTGTAACCTCCTAGTTATGAGGTTGAAGGCCAAGATGACAAAGTGTATCGGTTGATGATAGCTCTTTATGGGTTGAAGCAAGCACCACACGCATGGTATAGAAGGATAGATGCCTACTTGTTGGACAATGGTTTCGACAAATGTGACCGTGAACCCACTCTTTACATCAAAGAGAGCAAATGTAAGATTCTCATTGTCGTCTTATATGTAGATGATTTGATTTTTACAAGCAGTGATGATTTCCTCATCGCTGATTTCAAACAAGTCATGAAGAGTGAGTTTGAAATCAATGACTTGGGATTGTTAAAATATTTTTTGGGTATAGAAGTGAAGTAAACAGAAAATGGCATTTTTATCTCTCAAGCAAAGTATGTGGCAGAAATTTTGGAGAGGTTTAAAATGCAGAATAGCAAGCCCGCACCAACTCCAACTGTCATCGGGTTAAAGTTGAGCAAAGAAGATTGTAGCAACAATGTGAATCTGAAATTATACAAAAGCATGATAAGCAGCTTGATGTATTTGACCACCACTAGGCCAGATATAATGTATGCAGTGAGTTTGGTGTCGAGGTTCATGGAGACACATTGGCAAGAAGTGAAAATGATTTTAAGGTATGTCAATGGGACAAAACATTATGGCATTTTGTACACAGCAACAAGTGATTTCAGGCTGGTTGGTTACACTGACAGTGATTGGGCTCGAAGTGTCGATGTCAGAAAGAGCACGTGAGGATATGTTTTTCATTTGGGTTCCGAAGCCATTTCATGGACCTCCAAGAAGTAGCCAATAGAGCCACTGTCAACAGCAGAAGCTGAATATGTCGCAACAACCGCAACAACATATCAGGCAGTTTGGATGAGAAGGATGTTGAGGGATCTTTGTCGTGACCAAAAGGGAACGACAACCATTTTTTGCGACAACACCTCAGCGATTGCATTATCAACGAATTTTGTCTTTCACAAGAGGACCAAGCATATTGATCCTAAATATCATTTTATTAGAAAGTTGATTAACAATGATGAAATTGTGTTGCAGCACTGCAGGTCACATGATCAATTTGCTGATATCTTCACAAATCCATTGGCACATTAAAGTTTTGTTTATCTCAGAAACTATTTGGGAATTGAAAATGGCGGAAATTGTGATTAAGGGGGAGTGCTGGAGATATTAATCCCAACCACTGCATTAAATACCCTAACAATAGCCATACTTGTCAGAAGTATTTTTGCAAGTTGTGTCTCTGTTTGAAGATGGAAGGACTGAAGCCAGAATAGAAGCACCGCGTGAACCATTCCAAAACGAAACAAAGAATTTAAGGCATTTAATGTATTTTGGTAAATAGAAAAGTATTCATTCCGCGACTATAGTCCACATTCCACAAACACCTGCGCGATTCTGATCACACTCAACAACAACAACATATTAATTATTTTCTCTGTCATGCATTAATGTAAAAATTGTATGTTGAGATAAAGAAGCAGGTAAAAGTCATTTTGCAAGTAAGAGAGTAAGAGAAAAAGAGAGCGAGAGTCTCTGAGGAGAAAATGGTGGAGCAAATTTTGGTGGGCACGTGAAAAACAACAGTTACTGCGTTATGCTATGTGTTATTCCGCGTAAGTGTAAATCACTGTAAAAACTTTGTTTTACTCGGTGAATGAGCCACAGTCTCATGTGAATGTATTTTCATGTTTTAGAATTCAATCCTAAGTTATTATTTTGTTGCTCCAAAATTACTCTGTTCTACTTGGTTTTTTTGCGGTGAGTGAATACTCTGTTTTTTAAGTCTCTGTGTAGGTGCACGAAATCTAGCCATGCGGCTCCGCGAAATCTAGCTCCCCGACTCCGAGAAATCTAGCTGTGCAAAAATAGCTTGGCCGCCGAGAAATCTAGCTGCACGAAAATAGCTTCACGGAGTGTGACTCCGCGAAATTGAGCTCCGCAAAATCGAGCTGCGCAAAAATAGCTTTGTGAAATAATTTTAATTTGCCTCTCTGCATAAATTCTGTCAAATTTTTCAACAGGTGATATCCTGGAAACTTACAAAACTCTACTAAAAAAATTACAGATAGGTTTGTGTACCCTTTTGTGTAGGGTGAAACAACTAGCGTAGGTAGAATCCATGGTTTTAGAATAATATTCTGTGGTCGGCCAACAATATGTTGGCTCTAGCCAGGTCTTTTGGGGTAAGTGTTTCCCCTTAGTCTCATTGAATTGGATTGTCCGGAAGGCCAATAGTCGTTCATCGACAAACAACAAATATAACCTAATTTGAAAGTTTACCGTTGCATTGGACACTAAAATACAATCTGCTAGCCATAATATAAACATATATATATATATATATATATATATTGTGCGACCAGATAGAGTAATCAACATTCTGCACCATGAACCAATAGGAATTATGCCCATCAACATATAATGGCGTCTCATCCACCATAGACTAAGAGAGATCCATTTCTCTGAACAAAGCTATCTCTAAAGAAACTATACAAATAGAAACAATAAATAAATATAATGCAAGGACCAACATCGAATAGAAAATACAGCGTTGTAAGCCCCATATTTTGAGAGAAAAGGCAAGCAGTCTAGCACCTTGCCTTGCTTGTCGTGGCCTCAACCTTGTTCTTTGTTTATAGTTTTACACTCCCACACAAATAAATGCAAACAATTGTTTTGGTTACTGAATACCTGAGTTGTCCATCCTCTACATCTCTTTGATGGGAATTCATAGTTTTAAATCATAAAATAGTTTATTACTTTACAATAGCATCTGCTTTTCTTTTCAATACCATATGTTTGTCTTCTGAATAGTATCTAGCATTTGTTTGTCTTCTGAATGAAAGTGAGCAGGGAGCCCAGGGTGATACTTTTTGATAAGAAAACACTCTATTGTTCTACCTTTTTTTGCCTTATATTTATTTCTCCAAATTTTTCTCTATCATGATCTGCAAAATTAGAAGTTTTTTTGTAAGGCATGCAAGAAATCTCTTACCTTGAGTTCCAAATTTTTCTCTATCATGATCTGCAAAATTAGATGCAAGAAATCTCTTACCTTGAGTTTCTCATTGAGCTTATCCATACCGAAAAAATCAATCAAGCTTTGGCTATCTTTGAAATGCTTATGAAATGTTTTTATGCCTGTGACATGAAATTTTTGTGGGGATGTTGTTTGCAGGTAAAGCATTATATTTATATAATTTGCTGAAAAAAGAAGCTTTGATTTATATAAACAGGGAAGGTAGAAGTTGATCAAGGTTACCATACCAATATGGCTGAGAAAGTTGAGAAAGTTGGGCGTTTTTGTACAAACATTTTTCCTCCTAGGCTCCTAGCTTGCTAGCATGGAAATTTTGCCCAAAATCCTTGGTATATTGATGAAAACCTTCCATATCAAAGTCGTCTCAGGCTACTGTAAATAAAATTTTAAAAACTTTAGTCACTTTCTCAAGCTCAAATTAAAATAAGTAGAAGGAAACCAATTGTGTTGACCCAGTAAACCTAGAACTCAAAGTGGACTTAACCCAATTTAAAGCTTTAACCGTTTGCATAGAGGGAGATTAAGATAAAAACAGATGACGTCAATGACAATGGAAAGATTGCCTTTAAGCATTGCATAGCTATTTCTTTCTCTAGTGCCTTCCTAGAGATAGAAAACCATTTCTTTCTCTGGTGCTTTCCAAGAGTTTCCTTGAGACAAAAAACCATTTCTTTCTCTGGTGCCTTCCAAGAGTTTCCTCGAGACAGAAAACCATTGTTGACAGGATGTGCGAAAGTTTTGAACCCTAATGCCCAACATAGGGTTCAAAACTCCTTTAATGGAATAGTCTGGAACATGGGATTTTGCTACCACGAATGTTGTCAAAGACGCAGAAGAGTCGATCTCACTACATTATTTTTCTCCATTCTTTGAGAAATCTTGCGCACTCTTATCCTTTCCTTGGGATGCTTCCCACCTCACCATCAAGGTTGCCACCGCCGCCTACCACCGAACTGAGTTGTTTCTACCATCACGAAACACCTATTTCTATCACCAAAAGACTTGTTATTCGATCTACAACAACATCTGATGGGTTATGAACAGGATCAAGAAAGCTCAAACTTACAGAATATAGAACTTAGATCACAAAAAGCAGCGAAATACAGGAAAATCATGGCATAAACAACATTGAAGACGGAGGAAACCAACCCAGAAAGCCAATGGTTCGATTTACATGGACAAGGCGTGTTTTCAGTCATAACACTGTAATAATCCAATAGACATAGTCATAAGGTGATTACATCATAACACTGTAATAATCCAACATTCATAATCATAAGGCAATTACATGCATGAAGCCACCTGCCCAATGGGTTTTCACTATATTTTATAATATTAAATAAGAATTGTTAATGTTTTGAACATTATCTCTCCTGTGCTGCGTGATATCATTTTCAAGAAGGGCATCTGTGGCTGCCTGGTAATTTTATAGAAGAACAAAATGCATTTCTTCATTACTCCAAATAACATTATTACTGGAAATTTAAACTGTGTGTGCAATCCTTTCACAAGAACAACTTAACTGCCACTGTGGGGTTACCACAAGGTTAAGAGCTCAAGATATATGTATACAAAATAGATAATCAACAAGAATTGTAGAGTATAGTTTTGCTTTTATAAAAATAATCGCCTCAGCAGAAAACAACCAAAAAACTACCAATTATCGGTAGTTATTTTAAGAGGATTCCAATTATGGGAGGATTTCATGGAGCGCATATTGCATATAAAAAAAACCGATTTGTATCTGTCCAGAGCGCCGTTAGGAGACATTGAAGAACATCTTGATGATCTGGACAGACTAAAAAATATTGATAGCTCTGGTGTCAGTGCCACGAATTCATTTTAAAACTCGAAGAAAACTTACACTCTGGCATTTAGATTTTCAATTAAAACAACCTCGTGTGTTTATTTACACTACATGACCCGTTGTGTAAGGGATGTATTTACACTACATGACCCGTTGTGTAAGGGATGGTACTTAAAAAGAACAAGTAAACCTTACTGCAGGGACTATCGGCTGCATGCCACCCTTGTCTATGTATTTAGAGTGAGTCCACAATCAGGTGCTTAACTAATTGTACCTAATTCAAAATTCAAAGTAATACTAAACTAAATATACATTACTCGTCCAAACGAAGGGTATGCTAAAAATGTAAATTTAGGCAATTTGAAGGAGATTAATGGTACATGTTAATCATTCAAAACTATTTTTTCAATTATAAAAGTATTTTTTTAATTATAAAAATTGAATTATTGAAATTCACTCTAAAATTGTTTTTATTCTTTACCTTCTCATATACTTACATAAGTTTATTTATTTACATAAATAAAATTTAATAAAATAATAAATAAAATTTATATATTATATTAAGTTTTTGTAATATAGTGGAGGTAATATTTTTATTTTTATTAAAATAAAATAAAATTTATTATATTTATAAAATAAAGCTTTTTTTAACCTAATGTATTTTTTATTAATAAATTTGGATTAGGGACCATAACTCTTATATAACACTTTTTCAGTACAAAATGTATGTTAATTAGATATTGTTCAAAAAATTACATGTTTTGGGGTTGTTATTCTATTTTAGACTAAAAACATTGACACTATAAATTCTACAAAAATTGCTTAAGACAAGACAAAATTTACATAGAAATATATAAAAACATAGGCACAGGGTTAGACTCAAGGCTTTAAACCACAAATTTAGCAACAGTTATTCACGTTAGTACCGCCTCTTCTAAGTTGATAGATTCCTTTCCCTCGAGTAGTGGTGTTGGGACCTTCATCTCTCAGAGTTCTCTGCGAATTTTCCTTTCCTATGATTTCTAATGCATTCAGTCGAACACCTAATGCTCGAACTTCCTTGCTGAGACCATCAACCATTTGTTCCATCTTTGCCTGATAACGAACTAGCTTGGCTTCTAGGAAAAGCTGGAACGACATCCTTTGTCTTTCAACCATATCCTCAAGCTTCTTGATGGAGATTAACAACGCCTGTGAAGCGTCTAATAATATCTCTAACACCATATTGGCATCAATATTATTCAGAGGGATAGCGGAATTGGTCATTGCATATCTTGAGCTAAACACCCAACTATAATGTTCACTAACGATATAAATGCCCGCAGCATAACTAGTTTGAGACAATAACCCAATAATACTATGAGAAAACTAGAGGATCTATATATAAATGGGAACACTGCCAATCCGCGAGCCAAACATCATCAGGAAATCTAGCTCCATTGATTGAATGGGAAGGAATGGTGTCGGACCACTGCCATAATTGCATTATTTTGCTCGAGGCTCTGAACTCCATATCCAAGTCTAACCACCCTGGATCCCACTTGTGAGAGAATAAATAGAAAATACATCACTCCCTTGAGATGTTCGATGAAACTTGCCATTTGAATTCCCATGTAATAAGCCGGAGCAAAAATTTACGTGGTCGGAAGAGGAGATTTTGTTGGAGGTCGGGACCCAAGCTTTCAGCCACTTTGCAAAGAGGTGTCCAAGGAATTAGCCACATATCCAGATTGAAAATGAGTATAAGCTTCATCGTGTCCTAATTTATATTGGGGAGATTAACCGATTCACTTGCGCATAGATAAGAAGAGCGGAGATACCCCACTGCATCTTACCAATGTTTAAAGATTCATTATCATTATGGAACTTGAGATATGCTAATAATATCATCCATTTTGAGACTACTTTGTTCCATAGTGGAACAGAGTAAGATAAGCACTCTTAAATTCATGGGAAGGGACTTTGATCTCATTGTTTCTTTGGCCTTCCTCATTTTACAGATAAAAAATTTTGAATATTCAAATACCATGAGCCTTGAAATTTTATTTTCTATGGCCACCTCCAATCTCTTCCACAATGTAAGGAATTCTGCCATATTGTTTGTCGCAAGACCTAAACCCTATACAAATTGAGACACTATTTTGATAGTTAAATTTTAATTTATAAATTTAAAATGATTATATTTATTTAATTTTTAATTTTTATTATTTAAAATAATAATTTTTTTTTTTTTTTTTTTAAACTAACAAAAATATTCCAAAAAAAATTGAAATATATAAAAACAAAAGAATTACGTGAAAACAACAAAAAAAAATGTTTCTTTAGATAGTGAAAGTTTATGATATGAACTTTGGATACTCATGCGACTCCACCTCAATTATGGTAAATATGAAATTAAATAAAATGAAGAAAATAAGACCAAATAAACAAAACTCTCACTTCAAGAAGGAGGTTTTATATCGATCCGTGGTAGATGAACCTATGTTGACTTTTAAACGAACGGCACGATTTATTTTCAAGAGAATATGCTTCGTCTGAACATCTATCTACGGTTGCCATTTGAGGAGTGCCAACGGTTACGTGACATGTTAGCTCGGGGTGTCGTTTCCCTGGGAGCGCCAAGAGTTACGTGACATGTTAGCTCAGGGTGTCGTTTCTCTTCCGGTAGCTTGTCGATCATTCCTTGGCTACCTTGTCATGCCCTCGCTTCTTCTTACCACGTGGAAACAACATGGACATTGTCAATTTCTTTTGTTTGATAGATTGCTTGTAAAGGCAAAGGGAATCGTCTAACAACTATAATTTAGATTTACAAAAAATTTTGCTAAATTTTCTCTCAACATGACTGGAATTTCCATAACTTTCCAGCCAATTCTTCAGCCTCGTTAAACTACGCGTGATAAAGTGATAAAGTGACTTCTTTCGCTTCGAGAAGGACGTTATAATGGCGGAGAGAAAACAATCTTCTTTCGCTTCGAGAAGGACGTTATAAACCGTATCAATGGCGGAGAGAAAACAATCGCTACGAAGAGCAGTAGTTAGAGCAAGTTTTGGTCCAGATTCGTGTATTTAGAGAATTGATGGATTTCGGTTGTGGTGAGACGAAGAGAAGAAAATAAAAAGAAAAACGGTGGCCCAGGTGCTTTTCCGGCTTCCATTTTGACATCCGACGAGAAAATTAATGGCGAGAAGGACGGGGAATTGAGGAGGACGGGGAATTGAGGAGAAAAGATAAAGGGAATGATCTTAATGGCAGGTCTGAGGAATTTCTTATTTCTGGGTTCGATGAGAGGAGCCATAGCCTTTTCGTGTAGTCACTTCAGATTTCATTTCCCTCGGCCATTGTGGAGGTATCAAAGTTTTCTTTGATTCTTTGAACCTAAAAGCGATTTCATTCTTTTTCATGTGATAATAGAATCTGTGTTCTTTAATAATCTGGTTCCAGAATGATGGTCTTGACATTGTTCAAACTGAGAGAACCCCTTGTTTATGTGCCGAGCTTGCGGGATAACTTCAATACCAGAGGTTTTGCGACCAATAATGCACTTGGACCGCTGATGGCTGCTCAAACTTATTTAGAAAACCAATCATAAAGAAATTATTCAAGATGATTTAACTATAAGGAGGACACTCAAAATGATGTTGATAATTCCCCCACATGTAGCAGGGCACGTACATATAGCAAGCTGGAAGAGAACGAGGATGAGTTAACCAGTAAGCGGAAAAGGTTCAAGAAAATTTAGGCGCCGTTTAAGTTGATAGTCGTTAGCATTTTGTATGTAAAAGAATCTTGTTGTTATAGAGTACTGTTTATTACTGTCAATATATCTAAATTCAATAGAGCACCCACTTTTTTATTACTCTCAATATATGAGAATGCAATAGAGCACCCACTTCTGGTTGCTGTTGATGTTTTAGAAGTGTCAGAGGAAAGAAAAGGTTTGTTATTTGAGAAGGTAGAATGTTGCAATTACGACAAAAGTTGTATGTATGAAGTTGCTTTTATGAGAGAACCGAATAATCCCACTTACACCGTACTCAAGGACAGAAAAGGGACGCAACTCTTATTTCTAATTTTAAAGAGGATAGAAGTATATCCTAAATTTTATTGAAAGAAATAAATATACACTAATATTTATTAATGTGTCAGATGTTGGTATGTAAGGGGATACAAGTCTCTTTCTTATTTCACATTGCAATTCCATTTTTTTCATATGTAAAGCTGGGAATGCAGTTTCTCCGAGATTTTTAAAGTAGGTTATAATCACAAATAGTATCACAAATTTCATTGTTACAATCATTGAAAGTACACATTTATTATAGTTTCACTTTTGCATAGTAAGTAATGGAATATTATAGACAAAAATTTGCATTAACCCATCTACTCTATATTTCTCAATGTGTAGGAAGAGAGTGCAACTTTGTATAACTCTTTCAATATGGTTATAATTGTTGGATTACAATTTGTTTATTCTTTTCGATCCTCCAATCACCACTTAGTTTGTAAACTAAGGAACCTATCATTTCTATATAGTTACAACTCGAAATCCTTATGTTCATACTTATATTTAACAAGAACTTTCATCTTCAAGAGAATAATACAAAATAGAGCTAACTAAGTTTCCTCCTACCTTTCTAAGCCTATACCAATGTTGTCTCCTATTTGTTAAGCCTACAACGTCCCGCCCCTATCTATATGGCAAACCTCTAGCTGGCCTACAGTGTCCTGCCCCTATCTATATGGAAAACCTCTAGCCGGCGAGTAAGGTGCTCTATCTCAAAGCAAATGATGTCATCCAAGTGACTGATAGTTGATTGTACTAGTATATTTTCTATACAATTACACAATTCAAGAATAATTTCATCGTCTTTTCACCACACACACACACATATATAATTAGATTCACAATGACAATATTACTCATAGGAACAAACATTGTTTAGATTCAACATTCCTACCATATGAATATTCCATCCATACAATATTAATATTCTATATTTTTTAATTCAATCTACAACCATAAGTAGACAAGAATGGCTCATTCACACATATATTTAAAGTGGAATGTTAAACTCTTCTATTCAATTATCTTGTAAATCACTAAATTGGATCAATTTCTAAATATGGAAACCTCAAAAATTAACTTGTATCACTCTTGACATCTCTTTTCTTCATCCTTTGGGTTAATTATTCCCTTGGATTTTTAATATCAATCCCCTTAGGTTTATTAATCTAAGAGTTCATATTCCTAGGGTTTAATATTATTCCCATAGGTTTATAATCCCTTGGGTTCTTAGTATTAATCCCTAGGGTTTATTATTCCTTCAAGTTTATAATATCGATCATGGTCAACATGTTTTATAAATTCAACCATGGTCAACCATGGTTAATCATGGTCGGCCATGGTCCAACGTCACATTTTGACAAAGATTTTCTCAATATGAAAATCAATGATTGCCTCAACCATGGTCCAACGTCGCATTATAATAAAAATTGTCTCAATATGATAATCATGGTCAACCATGATCAATCATGGTCAACCTTGACAACCATGTTCAACCATGTTTTATAAAATCAAACATGGACATCCATGGTGAACCATTGTCAACCATGGTCTAACATCACATTGTGACAAAGATTGTCTTGATATGAAAATGAATCATAGTTAACCATGGTCCAATGTTGTATTCTAGCAAGGATTGTCTCAATATGAAAATCAACCACAGTCAACTATGGTAAACCATGTTTATTTTAGTGTTTATAATATTTATCTTAGTGTTTGTATAGCTTGGGTTTATAACATTAGTCCTTTAGGTTTAATATTATTCCCTTCGGTCCATAATCCATTTGAGTTTTAGTATTAATCCCTTGGGTTTTATAATATAAATCCCTTGAGTTTATTATTCCCTTGGGTTTATAATATCAATCATGGTCATCCATGGTCAATCATAGCCAGCCATGGTTATCCGTGGTCGAATGTCGCATTGTAAAAATGATTGTCTCAATATGAAAATTAACCATGTTCAACCATGGTCCAACGTCCCATTATGAAAAATATTGTCTCAATATTAAAATAAATCATGGTCAAGCATGGTCCAATGTTGCATTTTGACAAGGATTGTCTCAATATGGAAATAAACCATGGTCAACCATGTTTATTTTAGGGTTTACAATATTAATCTTACGGTTTATATACCTTAGGTTTATAGTTTTTATCCCTTGGGTTTATTAGTCCATTGGGTTTTTTTTTGTGAGCACGGCAAGACTACATCTTCGTCATGTCCAATATATCACCCCAATCGGGGTGGCGAATTGAACCAGTGACTTCACATCAAGGAGTTCCTTAACAAAGCACCCGGTCACCGTCTATCCAAGACCCCGTGGACTATTCCATTGGTTTTTAATATCGATCCATTGGGTTTATTAATATAAGGGTTCATATTCCTCGGTTTAATATTATTCCCTTTGTTTTATAATCCCTTGGGTTTTTAGTATTAAACCCTAGAGTTTATTATTCCCTTGGGCTTATAATATCAATCATGGTCAACCATGGTCAACCATATTTTATAAAATCAATCGTGGCCATCCATGGTTAATCATGGTCAACCCTGGCCCAACGTCACATTGTGACAAAGATTGTCTCAATATGAAAATCAATCATTATCTCAACCATGGTCCAACATCACATTATAACAAATATGGTCTCAATATGATAATCATGGTCAATCATGGTTTATCATGGCTAACCGTGGTAAACCATGTTCAACCATGTTTTATAAAATCAATAATGGTCATCCTTGGCCAATCATGGTCAACCATGGTCCAACTTTGCATTCTAGCAAGGATTGTCTCAATATGAAAACCAACCATGGTCGACCATGTTTATTCAGTGTTTATAATATTTATCTTAGGGTTTGTATACTTTGAGTTTATAATATTAGTCCCTCGGGTTTAATATTATTCCCTTGGGTTCCTAACCCCTTTGGGTTTTACTATTAATCCCTTGGGTTCATTATTCCCTTGAGTTTATTATTCCCTTGGGTTTATAATATCAATCATGGTCAACCATGGTCAATCATAGCCAACCATGATCAACCATGGTCGAATGTCGCATTGTGATAATGATTGTCTCAATATGAAAATCAAACATGGTTAACCATGGTCCAACATCAAATCATGACAAAGATTGTCTTAATATGAAAATAAATCATGGTAAAGCATGGTCAACCATGGTCTAATGTTGCATTGTGACAAGGATTGTCTCAATATGGAAATCAACCATGGTCAACCATGGTTAACCATGTTTATTTTAGAGTTTATAATATTTATCTTAGGGTTTATATACCTTGGGTTTCTAATTATTATCTCTTAGGTTTATAATATCAATCCCTTGGATTTATTGCTCAAACGGTTCATATTCCTAGGGTTTAATATTATTCTCTTAGATTTATAATCCTTTGAGTTTTTAGTATTAATCACCATGGTTTATTATTCCCATGGGTTTATAATATAAATCATAATCAACCATGTTTTATAAATTCAAACATGGCCAACCATGGCCAACCATATTTTATAAAATCAATCGTGGTCAACCATGGTCAATCATGGTCAGCCATGGTCCAGCGTCACATTGTGACAAAGATTGTCTCAATATGAAAATGAATCATTGTCTCGACCATGGTGAAACATTGCATTATGACAAATATTGTCTCAGTATGATAATAATGGTCAACCATGATCAACCATGGTCTATCATGATCAACCTTGGTCAATCGTGTTTAGCCATGTTTTATAAAATCAAACATCAACATTCATGGTCAATCATGGTCAACCATTTTTTATAAAATCAATTGTGGTCAACCATGGTCCAACGTCACATTGAGAGAAAGATTGTCTCTATATGAAAATCAGTCATTGTCTCAACCATGGTCCAACGTCACATTATTACAAAGATTATCTCAATATGAGAATCATGGTCAAACATGATCAACCATGGTAAATCATGGTCAACCATGTTCAACCATGTTTTATACAATAAAACATGGTCATCCATGGTCAATCATAGTCAACCATGGTCAAACGTCGCATTGTGAGAAAGATTGCCCTGATATGAAAATCAACCACGGTTAAGCATGGTCAACCATGGTCCAACGTCGCATTCTAACAAGGATATTCTCAATATGAAAATCAACCATGCTCAACCATGTTTATTTTAGTATTTATAATATTTATCTTAGGGTTTATATACCTTGGGTTTATAATATTAGTGCCTCGGGTTTAATATTATTCCCTTGGGTTCATAATACCTTGGGGTTTTTGATACACAATGTTTTGTCACACCTCCTGCACTTCCCCGTGACATACCTCGAAGTGCTCGAAACATGACCATTATGCAGTTTACTCATTCAAATATGCAACTAAGATCCTTCCTAAGACATTGATTGGAAAATGCCTTGAGCTCCCCTTGAAGAAAATAGCTCTAAAACCCTAATTTGAGGGTCATCGCCCTTATGAGACTAAAAACAATGATGATCATTTGTTGCACTATACTTGACCCACGATGGCATCACTTTGTTCACTTGTATACCCATGATGATCCCAAAAAGGCAATTTTCCTAAAGAGGATGAGAAGTTTCGTGATCTAGAAGCTTCCAGAGTGACGAGCTGGAGGTTGCTCGACATAGATGAGGTCGAATTATCCCAGCTTGGCCTCTTGGTCTTATCCCTACGACCTACCTCCTTGAGATGAGGACCTACTCCTATCTTTTGAGAGATCTTAACTCCCTTTTCGAGCCTATATATTCATCCTCTCCCATTCCCAAATGGTTAGTCTATGTCTATTTGCACCCTTATCCTAAGATTGTGCCTATATGCTACTCAGTTGGCTTGGAGAAGGAGAGCCTATCAACATCAAGGCTTAGTTGTGTGCTTCCCCTTATTTTCTATTAATATAAAATTGCTGGTTCATTTTCCCTAAATGTGTATGCTCATGTATCCTTTAGCTTAACATTCCTTGATCAATTAAGTAGGTTTCTTTTGAATATGATATTTTTATTTGCATGCCTTGTTATGTCTTGATCTCTTGTGCAAGTGCATAAATGCTGAGAGTAGTAGGAACGAGCTTGTGACGCAAGTGATTCAAGGTCTTCAACAAAGGAGATCGAGATAGCATCAGAACAAGGTAGGCCATGTTCTTCGTCTCTCTTTTCAATTGCAACTTAGGACAGCGTCTAGTAGATTGTAACTTTGGTTGCTAGACCCACTCATTGAGCTAGAGGGATCGTCTTTGTTCGCAAAGAGGATTTACCTAGACAACAAAATGGCGACTCCATTGGGGAGCCAATGATCCTTTCCAGTCAATCCTTCACCTTGTTTTTGTGATTAGTTTGACCAACTGTCCATTCCCAGACTTGTTTGCTTGTCTTTAACTATTTTCACTTTCTGGTAATTGCTTGAAGTTCTTAATCTGTGATGCTCTTGAAGATTTTTTGTTTTCTCTTTATCTTTCTTAACGATGGCAGTTGTCCCTGACAGTCATGATAACATCGCGGATAGGTTGATTACAATAGCGATGATCACTTATTTTCTTTTAACAGGTGTGATGATATCAAAGGATAAAGAAAATTAGGGTTTGTCTTCTTGTTTTCAGTATTTTTCGTTCTGTTAGTGGCTTACCAGTGTGATTTTAGTGTCCTTGTCTTTCTTGACATGTTTGTCTAATTATAATTTCCTATTTATTTGGTTTAAGTGTGTTTAGAGCTTGATTTTCCTTCTAGGCTTTCTAGGACTTCTAGTTCATCCTTCATTCACTCGTTAGTCTTCTCTTCATAGATCAATTACCCTTGTTCAAAGAGTCTTTTTGTGTTTAGACGTCTTTTGCAAATCACTTTTGGTTCTTGGGTATTAATTTGTTTTCATTAGTGTCAAATAGAGTAGATTCTTTGAAAGTCACTTTAGTTCCATTTTGTAAGCAATAGATTACAAAAAAAAAAATTCAATTGAACTGAAAGGAAGTATTTTCTTTGAATTTTGTGTTTCGAAAAGAAAAAGTGAAAGTGTTTATCTTTTAAGTAGTTTTTGAAGCATTTATTACATTCAAAATAATTAATGTGAAAAATATTTTCATGATTATTGAGTTGTTTGCATTCTCTTTTTCTCTTTTGCACTAGATTACATTGATTGCATTAAAGTGAAAAGGAAATCGGCATTATATCTTTAAGATTTTATTTTGACATTGCATTTGCTTATGAAATGAAAGATTACATTTCATGTTTTGCATTTAGCATTGGAAAATTGTCATTGATGCATTGTTTCTTGTTTGATGCATGATTTGGGTGTTTCTCTTCCCTAAATATGTAGCCTTCAACGAATGAAAGGATTTCAATTTCATCATTTAGATGTATTTTAGGAATAAGTGACATCTTTAAGGCCTTGAAATCAAAACATAATTTCAAGATTAACTTTAAAATCTATCAATTAATCTAAGGAGCATTTGAAACATTAATGCTCATACTTAGTGGTCTAGGCTACAGACATGTTCTAGTGTCTATAAAACTCGGAAATTGTCATTCTCTCTTGCATTAGACAGTGCTAGCAAGGACATGTGTTCCCCATACAGTCGAGTATATAAAGGGATACCCTCATAGGTTGCAAACCTTTATCCATAGGAAGCCGAGTCTGCCACCTTGTAAATGTGATACACCGAACACAACATTCAGGGAAATTTCTTGCACGTACTTCAAGTCCTTTGTAAATTTATTTGTTAAGGTGTATATTGCAATTCATGGTTTCTTGGTACTCCTTTTTTCCTAGAGTTACCTAAGTGGTCATTTCGATCTTTTCTGACTCATTAAATTTGAAAAGATCATCGAGCACTTGTCCTTTCAAGCTTGCTAAACCTACGAAAGTGACTAGAGTCACCTTTTTTGTCATTTTCTCGACTCTTAAAACATGAAAAGGAAAAGTTTTTGTTTCAAATTCTAAAAATGACTGCCCACCATAATATGTCGAACCGATACAATTGCTTCTTTGACCAATATTGAGTAATTCCCTGTTAATTTCAATATTGTTAATAAGCCCTTACAAAATTATCATTCCTTCTCTACTCTTGCGAGAAAGTCATCGTGGTTGAACCATTGAGCTCATATCACAGTTTGCCTTAATTGTCTGATACTGAAGGGTCCTCCCAAGGAGTTCATATGGAGATTCCTCAGTCACTTGAAGATCAAGGTTTTGAACTTGAGATTATTCGAAGTATCCAACCCCTGTCTTCTCGTCCACCTCCATCGGATTCTTGGTCACCTCAAGAATCTAATCCTGAGATCCCTGATAATCCTATGCAAACCCCTGAGGGTCTGCAGACCCTTGAGAGTTCGCATAGGTTTGTTATTCATACGTCGAATTCGTTATATGATTATGTTTTTATATCTCCTCAGCGTCATTACAGTCCTTACGATCAACCTGGTAGTCCTTTGGAGTTATCTCCTCGCACATCTCAGATTCCTCGTCACCAATGGTTTCCACCCATAGATTCACAAGGCGAGATCCCAACCTCTTCTCCGGGTCATTCGGAAGTTTCCGCTACTCATACTCCTCATTTCAATGATGAAAAGGGGTATGAATTTCCACCAGAAGGCTTTCCTTTTAGAGGAAGAGTCCCATCTCACACACTTCCTGAAACCAGTGGCACCATGTTTCCACCTGGCTATACAACCCTAGCCCAGTTAGTTTCAGGGACTCCTATTGCTTCATCTTTGTATGAGAATCCCATTTCTTCTTCAAATGTCATGCCTACTTCTAGTCCGTTCATTCCAAACACAACTTCTCAAACTTTTGTACAAACTTCTATCACGTCAGTTCCTATTCAACCTACAATTCCATCACAACTTGTACCGTAGTTTCAACCAACCCTTCTCGTATAATGGAATGTTTCAGGTTAGGTTTCAGTTAGTTCTTCCACCCCTCCATTAAGTGGACAGAATGTGCCACCACCTGGGGGGGAAATACAAACATTCCTTTGGTGTCAGGTGAAACCAATGTGAGTGGATTACAAACTCACATGGTTGGAGTTAATCAACCTTATTGTGGTAGTATTCCTAACCCTGTTGGTCCATCCAGGTTGGGTAATATCCAGTACCAACAGCCTTATATGGCTCATATTCCACTCCAACGTGATCATGTCCCATATGGTTTAGAAACCTTGGTCAATCCCTCTTACACTCCATAAGCAGGATCTTTTGTCCAACCTGGTCAATTCACTATTACTGGTGGATATGGTCAGATTAAATTCGGAAATTACCAATACCCACAGAGTATATCCCAAGGAACTGTCCAACAACCCTTGCAGCAGCAAGGGAAACCATTGAAGTAGCAAGGGCAACCATTGTAGTAGCAACGAAAAACATTGCAGCTACGGGGACAACCCTTGCAATAGTCTCAACAGCCTTTGTAGTAGCAAACTCAGTTTGTTTAGCATCCTACCCAACCTTTGTATCCGAAAGGCCAACCTTTGCAGTAAGGTCAACCTTTATAGTAACAAAGTTAGCCTTTGCAGCAGTGATCTGAAAATGGGGCACTTAGGCTTCTTGTCTAACTTACAAGAACCTCTCCCACTCCCAAAGCTTTAAATATTCCCAAGTCTTATTGATTAACCAATGTGGAAATGATAATATGCTTGAAATTATAGGTGTATGCTTATATTTATTGTTGGCTGTTTATGTGCTTTAAAATCTGTTGTGTATGCTGATATGTAAATACATACAATAAATACTAATGCAGCAATAAACAAAACACACAGAACAACAATTTAATTTGGAGTTCACCCAAAACTCTTGGGCTACGTCTCCTTGAGCTCTAGTCAACTCGACTAGGCTCTCAGATATTATGGTATAAGTCCTTTTTACAATCTCTCGGCTCAACTCCTATTGTTTTACACAAAAACAGTGGGTTTAGATACCATTTTTATCCTCAGCTCTTGAAGCTCTCGGCTGTCTCGCTCTCGGCTCTTGCTCTGGCTCTTTGGCTCTGGCTCTAACTCTTGGGTCTGGCTCTTGGCTCTAGCTCTTGGCTCTAGCTCTGGCTCTTCGGCTCTGGATTTGGCTCTGGCTCTGGCTCTTTGGCTCTGGATTTGGCTCTGCCTCTTCGGCTCTGGCTTCCTGGCCCTTTGCAACCTTCAGCTCTCTGACTTTTCACTTGAACTTCAAGTGACCCGAGAGGATCCCTTAGCTACTCTATGCAGTAGCTCTTCGGCTCTCTCTTCCCTCTCGGCTCTCCCACTGCTTTCAGCATTCAGCTTCCTTCAGCAATTGGACTCTCTAGTATTTCGCTTGACCTCCGAGCGATTCCCAAAGGCTCCCTCAGCTTCTTGTGCTTCCGCGACTGTCTCCGTTGCTCCCAAAACCGTCGGCCCCTCCTTCAACTGCGCCCTCTGGCTTTTGTGAGGACCTCTGGCTCTACGGCTTCCTATCTGTTCCTATGTGTGTAATCATCCCTCTGCCTTTGCGTTTTCCTCAACTGGCCATCTGGCTCTTTGGCTCTATGGCTCTGTGACTGGCCAGCGGGCTCTATGGCTCTGTGGCTCTCTACGTATAACACATGCCTGTTACAGCTCATCATTGTTGCATAACGCCCGCCTATAGCGTGAAACAGATGATTCAAGACAGGGACTGTTACAAAGGAAACGTGGGCACCGAACCCAACCGTTTGGCCTTTCCCCTGAACAAAGCCTATGTTCGAATACGTAACGCAATACACAGACAAACTGGCGAAAACACATCATTGTTGCATTACAGCCAGACTTCAAATACATGCAATCATACCTATAAATCCATCGGGTCTCCCATTCCATTGAAAATCGCTATTGCATGGCGTAATGGTCAGAAAACCGAAAACACAGGAAATACATTAAAATTTTGAATTTCTGGATTTCAAATATTTACGAAATCGAGCTTATAACCCCTATCAGGTCTGGCCTTTATCGCTAGTCGCAAGTCACACTTCCCAACAACCAAGTGTATCGGGGACCACTCATTTCCCGATCACTAATCACCCTGATTGCCGATCGGCGGATCGCCCCAATCGCCGATATTGCAATTGCTAATCTCTACGGCGCAGGGGTCCATCCTTGGGTTATATGCATATGCCGATGCCAATCGCCGACGTCGATAATCGGCCATCACTCCATCGACGCGCCCGAGGTCCCGATATCGCATGCCGCCCTTCCTCTGATCCGATATGTCGAAGGTCACTGATCGGGGGTTCTAAAGGCCTCTGCTTAAGTCCTCCATTTGGCCTTTCTCCAATGTGATTTCGCTTTATAAGGCATTTAGCCCATTTAGATAAGAAATGCCTCCTTTTCCCAAAGGATAAAGGAAATCTTCTTTTTGTGATAACTTTTGCATCCGAAGTCCATTTGAGCCCATTCAGGTTGCGTTGGACTCAAAATGAAGAGATCTCTGAAATGAGACTATTTCTCAGAGCAGCCTGCGACTTTCATTTTCCTCTGATTTACAAAGGATATGTGCCATTTGGCACCATTTACCTCTTATATGAAGTCTTTTAGACTTAGAGGTTTATTCAGGATCCATTTTTGGATCACGCCTTCCCACTAAAGAACTTTTGGTCTCCAAAAGACTGATATACTGATCTGAATAGTAAATGAGAGTGACTCACCCTCTTCTTTTAGCCTCCCTACACTTGCTTTGCATAGTGCCTTTGAACCAAAGTTTCCGACCACTTCCCTTCTTGGATGGACTGGTCTTTCTGGGAAGAACTGTCTTCCTCCTTGCCTTTCTGCAGAACTTCCGTTGAACTGGTCATAGAAGGTGGTTTGAACTTCTTTGCCTTGATCATTGATCCAAAGTGGCTCAAACAGATGTGAAGTACATCTACTCCACAAAACTTTCATTTGTACCTATTTGAAAAGCTGTCAACAACAACTGTTAACAACAACAGGCATACAGTCACAACTGGATGGCATAAACTCCTGCTTCAACAAAAGAAACATATTTCACATCTTGTGAACACCTCCATGTCTTACATCTGCATATAAATGATGGACTAGATAACAAGCCCACAAAACATGCCTTTAAAAACAAATGACCCTTCAAGTCAAGCATGTCGAATAAGACCGTTAGGAATCTTTTTCAAAAGATGAAACACTTCATCATTATCTCCATTTGGAGACCAAGTTAACTTCTCCCAAGTCAACATGGCATCACATGCATGTCAAAGCAATCAACCTTGCAAGTTAATTACACATACATGTTCAAAAACAAGGAAATCATCAACATCCCTGTGTTCATGCATCTCCTGTTCATGCATGCATTTCATCCCTCAGCTTTTGCTTAAGCACACTGTACTTTCGAAGCTGAAATGAAATATAATGTTTCATCCTTCAACTTTCACTTAAGTACACTGTAATTTTGAAGCTGAAATGAATTATAATGTAGATGTATCAATAGACATCCAATCTTAATCAGATAAGAGCTCTACCCATTTCTTACCAATCCCTTTCAAAGGTGCTACCTTTGTCTGCAAATCAGCATCATCACGTGAATCATCCTCAGACACATCATTCATGGAATCTTCCTTTCCATTTCTGCCATATTCTCTTTCCACTTTCTTTAGCTTTTGTGGAAGCATTGTTGGATTCAGAGTCCAACATTTTGCAGCAAGATGTCCTTGCTTATGGCAATAAGTGCATTGCATGTGCACCCTCTCGACAGCATGATTTGCCTTGTCCAATGGACCTTTGGCTTCTTTCTTCTTTTCCTTCAAAAGTTTCCTATATGTGGCCATTCTCTTCCAACATCTAGAAACATTATGGTTATCCAAACCACAAAAGGAACATGCAATTCTTTTCCCATACATATGTGGAAATTTACCATGTTGAACATAATCAAAAGGAATATGGTAAGAACCAGATTTATACCTTCCTCTTTCACCTTTATTTCCTTCTTGAGGAGGTGAACCAAATGAAGAAGTAGCTCCCTTTGGAACACCATCAATCTCTTCAAGGCTTTCAGAGTTTCCACAACTATCCGGTTCAAGTGTGTGCTTCTAAACACCTGCATCCTGCAATTGATGTTTCAAGCTATTGCATCCCTCCTGAATACAACCTTCACACTCTGTAATGCAACCCCTTCCTGGAGTTGTTTCAATGGCCTTCATGGTAGCTTTGGAACACTTTCCATAAGACTGTCCATAGCCAAGACCCAAATACTTAGGCCTTTCCTCAACCATTATTGGTTCAACAATACCTTGTGCACGCTTTCCCAAGCCTCTTCCTTCATAGCCCATCTTGGACATTAGCTTGGAACCTATGCCTCTAGTATGTTTTTCAAAAGAACCAATATAAGCATTCTCAGAGGAATTTGAAGATAAACTGGAATAGTTTACCTCTTCTTCAAACTGATACTTGACCAAGGCTTCTTGGGCAACAAAGAGCTGTGTCTCCAACTCATGCATCCTTTTCAGGTTCATATTTGGAATATGAAGTTGCCTCTCCATTTCCTACAATTTGTCAGAAAGCAACTGCTTCTCTTCCTCCACAGAATTCAATTGCTCTCTAAGTCTGCTACTCTTCCGTCCATCCTCATACATTTCTTTCACCATATCCATCATGGTGGACAATTCTTGCTTCATGTCTTCATCAAAGAGTCTCATGATGAAGAAAGAAGAATTCGAGGACTCACTTGTAGAAGTTGTCATTATGCCAATGACTTCTTCATTCTTCTTGTCCTTGCTAGACCGAGCTTTCTATAGCTTTCTCTTCACCTCTACAAACTCAGAAAATAGTCAATCTGCAACAAGCATACATCAATCAGACAATCAAACCTTGACTGCCCAAACACCTTTCAGACAAGCAATTTTTGCTCTATCAATCAAGCATGCTAATATAACCTTCTTAAAGGTGTGGTTAACCAAAGTTAGGTTCCGATACCACCTGATCTGAAAATGGGGCACTTAGGCTTCTTGTCTAACTTACAAGAACCTCTCCCACTCCCAAATCTTTAAATATTCCCAGGTCTTATTGATTAACCAATGCGGAAATGATAATATGCTTGAAATTATAGGTGTATTATTATATTTATTGTTGGGTGTTTATGTGCTTTAAAATATGTTGTGTATGTTGATATGTAAATACATACAATAAATACTAATGTGGCAATAAACAAAACACACAGAATAGCTATTTAATTTGGATTTCACCCAAAACTCTTGGGCTACGTCCCCTTGAGCTCTAGTCAACTCGACTAGGCTCTCTGGGATTATGGTATAAGCCCCTTTTACAAGCTCTTGGCTCAACTCCTACTGTTTTACACAAAAACAATGGGTTCAGATACCATTTTTATCCCCGGCTCTTGAATCTCTCATCTTTCTGGCTCTCGGCTCTCGCTTTGGCTCTTCATCTCTGGCTTTAGCTCTTAGCTCTGGCTCTTGGCTCTGGCTCTGGCTCTTCGGTTCTCGCTTTGGCTCTGGCTCTTCAGCTCTAGCTTCTTGGCCCTCTGCAACCTTCAGCTCTCTAGCTTTTCACTTGAACTTCAAGTGACCCTAAAGGCTCCCTCAGCTGCTCTGCGCAGTATCTCTTCGGCTCTCTTTGCCCTCTCGGATCTGCCACTGCTTTTAGCATCTAACTTCCTTCAGCAATTGGGCTCTCTGGTATTTCTCTTGACCTCTGAGTGATTCCCAAAGACTCCCTTAGCTTCCTGTGCTTCTGTGACTATCTCCGCTGCTCCCAAAACCGTTGGCCCATCCTTCAACTGCGCCCTCTAGCTTTTGTGAGGACCTCCGACTCTGTGGCTTCATATTTGTTCCTCTGTGTGTAATCATCCCTCTACCTCTGCATTTTCCTCGCCTGTCCATCTAGCTCTTTGGCTCTGTGGCTCTGCGATTGGCCATCAGGCTCTATGGCTCTGTGACTCTCTGCGTATAACGCATGCCTGTTACAGCTCATCATTGTTGCATAACACCCGCCTACAACGTGACACAAACGATTCAAGACAGGGACTGTTACAAAGGAATTAGCGGGCACCGGAACCCAACCATTTGGCCTTTCCCCTACACAAAGCCTGCGTCCAAATATGTAAAGCAATACACAAACAAACTGGCAAAACACATCATTGTTGCATTACAGCCAGACTTCAAATACATGCAATCACACCTATAAACCCATCAGGTCCCCCATTCCATCGAAAATCACTATCGCATGGCATAATGGTCAGAAAACCGAATACACAAGAAATACATTGAAATTCTGAATTTTCAGATTTCAAATATTTATGAAATCGGGCTTATAATCTCTATCGAGTCTAGCCTTTATCGCTAGTCACAATTCGCGCTACCCAACGGCCAAGTGTATCGGGGACCAATGATCTCCTGATCACCGATCACCGTGATTGCCGATCGACCAAACGCCCCGATCGCCGATATCGCAATCGCTAATCTCTACGGCCCAGGGGTACGTCCTTGGGTTATATGCGTATGCCAATGCCGATAATCAGCGATCGCTCCATCGGCCCGCCCAAGGTCCCGATATCACATGCCGCCCTTCCTCCGATCCGATATGTCGGAGAACGCTGATCGGGGGTTCTAAAGGCCTCTGCTTAAGTCCTCCCTTTGGCACTTCTTCGATGTGATTTCGCTTTATAAGGCATTTAGCCCATTTAAAGAAGAAATGCCTCATTTTCCCAAAGGACACAGGCAATCTTCTTTTTATGATAACTTCTGCATCCGAAGTCCATTTGAGCCCACTCAGGTTGCATTGTATTCAGAATGAAGAGATCTCTTAAATGAGACTATTTCTGAGAGTAACTTGTGACTTTCATTTTCCTCTTATTTACAAAGGATTTGTGCCATTTGGCACCTTGTACCTCTTATATGAAGTCTTTTAGACTTAGAGGTTTATTCAGGATCCATTTTTTGATCAAGCAGCAAGGTCAACCTCTGCAACAAACTCAGTATTTGCAGGCATAAGGTCAACCCCTGCAGCAGTAGAGCCAATCTCTTCAAGTCCAGGGCCAATGGGTCCAACAACCTTACAATCAGTATGTCGTGTATAATTCTTATCAACGGTGTATGGTAGGTCAATATCAAACCTACCCTGGACAAAATCGACCTTATGGTCAAGGTAACCCTCAATGGGGGCTAAATCAAATCTTGTATGGTCAATATCCTCCACTATGGGGACAGAATCCTTACCAGCAAGGTTGGAACCCATAGTTTGGGTGTCCTCAAAGGCCCTACATGCCATTCAATCTGAAATTTCCCTTTTTGGATACATTGGAACTGCCTAATGTTTCATGGCTCACAAATGATCCTATTTTTAATTCGCCTTACTAGCCTCCAATTCCAACTAAAATTCCAAGTGATTACCCTAAATTCAAGGAAAGTCTAAAGAGGACCTGCAAGCCCATGTGATGACATATCACTTATGGTGCTCTTCAAATTCATATGTTGACGATTCTATCTGTCTTTGCCTCTTTCAGAGAACCTTAAGAGGTGTTGTCAGAAAATGGTATATCAAGTTGCCTCGAGCTACCTATGTTGACTTTAACTCTTTAGTTATGGCCTTCCTCACCCACTTCCAATTGTCGGTTCGATATGAAATTAGCACTCATTTGCTCACATCCCTTAAGCAAGATACAACGACCCACATTTCCAATCATATCCATGAATGGAGACGTTGGTGTCACCTCATCAAATTCGATATTCTTGATGATTGTTGACTTTATGGTTCACAAAATCATTTGTTAACAATATTTCTAAGGATATAGCTATGAGTCGATGTGTTACCGAAGAATAATCTATTTCCCATGCTCAGTATCTAGACTTAGTCTATTCACAATCTGGCACGTTATATGAGATGTTTCCTAATGCTCCAAGACCATCTTCAGATCTGGAAGCCTCAAAGTCTCCCGATGTACCACCTATTGATGGTGTAATTGGTTCAGTGTCTTAGACTTCCACTAATACTTCTTCGAAGCAAAAATCTGTTTCAAACACTGGTTCCAATAATCCTTTGAAAAATTCGTCAAATCTTGGTAAAACCTCTGAGGTACATGCTATTCAATCTACTGTAGCAGATAAGGCCTCCAAAGGTAAGAAAAAGGGTAAAGCTAAGACCAAAACCAATACCCAAAAACAAGATCCACCCAAATCATCTGTTGATGATGCTTCTAACTATAACCCGAAATATCCTTGCCTCATCTGGGAGGAAGATCCATGGAAGATCATTATACCAAGGATTGTCCCCGACATTCTAAAGTTAATCGATTATTGAAAGGGACTCAGTTGTTTGAAAGAACCTTTTCCATCTCAGTAGACGCAATTGGTAGACTAGCCACAATCCTCTACCTCCTCTAGTTCCCAAGTTTTCATGATCCAAGGTTCATCGCCTATTTCGATTCCTACTCAAGAAAAGGACTATCAAACCCCACCAAAGCAGACAGTGGAGAAAGAAGTCACTGATATACCTTCTACTTCTATTCCATCCAGTTATGGTCCATTCCATATTGAGTGTCCTAACAGTGAGTTTGTAATTAGACCACCTCCCAAGGGTGTACTTGGGAAATTATCTTATAATCCAAATGCTAGAGTTGAACAACATTATAATATTGTTGAAGATTTAGCTCAAGCACCTTCAACAATGTCTACTTTGGAAGTTCTCCAAACATGTCCAACACAGCGGAAACCATTGTTGTCTGTTATAGGTGTCGTTTATCTTGCTGATTCGAGTTTAATTACCTTTGATCTTGAAAACCACGTTCTTCGTCTTCCTCGTCATATTGCTTTTCTGATTCAGGTTATCGTTAAAGGAGAAATGATACATCAGACTATGATTAATGAAGGTGCTTCCACCTGCATCATGTCTATTTCATGTTGGAAGAACATCGACTCTCCTCCCCTCAATCAGTCCCTGAACACTTTGGAGGCCTTTGATGGTAGAGGCTCCCATCCATATGTTATTCTCACAGACTTGATGATCATGTTGGAAGGGATGACCATTGAGCTCGAAGTGGAAGTTGTATATGAAAATTTCAATTACAACCTTCTTCTTGGGCAAAGTTGGACCCACGCTATGTTTTGTGTGGTTTCTTCTTTGTTCCGGGTGCTTCATTTTCCTCATGAAGGAAAAATTGTCATTGTCGACCAACTGTCCTTTTTCTCTTTTGGTATGTTGAACGACAATGTCCCATGTGTGGGAAATATAGAGATTCCTTATGAGAGTGTGGGGGTAGGTCTTTTCAAGGACTCTGCTTTTATGGGTACTTTTACTCTCCCACCTTCGAATGTCACTTTGATCAATATGATCTTAGTTTCTACGGATGCTTGGATTATTCCTACTCCATATCAAATTGATTCATTTGGTGATTATATGCTGTTAAGTCCATTAGAGCAAGATTATCAAGAAATTGTCTTGGCTTCAATGGACACTTCAAAAAGTCATGTTGTTTTCAGTATGCACCTGGATACTATGTGCCATCTCCTTGGCTTGGTTCCTGAGCTTCTCTGGATCCTTTGAATGAGAAATTCCCCATCGACGAGAGTATCATTGAGGTTATGTCTTTGGACGAAACTCCTTGGAATGGTCTCCATCATCGTTCTTCATTTCTTCCTAGCCTCATTGAGATGCATTCATATCTTGAAGCATTTGTATCTCATTTCCCAATCTGTCCACTTCAAACACATGTTTTGGTGCACAAAGTCCTATCTGAGGGTAATATGAAGTGGACCATGCCTCTTGACATTTCTATTAAACCTGGAATTCTCGAGAACCTTTATATTGGGGTGTCCTATTCTCCCACTGAAATCAAGGTTTACACTCAACATTTCAAAGAATTTCAAGATTTCTTTGCATGGTCATACAAGGAAATGCCTGGTATTGATCCAAAAATAGTGGTGCATGAAATACCTACTTATCAAAGCATGTTCGCCAACGGCTCCGCCCCATGCATCCTCAAAAGGCTGCTGCTATTGAAGCAGAAATGGAAAATCTTTTAAAAGCTAGTTTTATCTATCCCATCCCATTGACCGATTGTGTGTCTAACATTGTCCCTATTGCCAAAAGCAGGGCACAATTCGTGTCTGTGTTGATTACCGCGACATCAATCGCATATGTCCAAAAGAAAAGTATCCCACTCTGTTTAATGATCATATCATTGACGCATGTGTTGGGAGTGAGATTTTCTCATTTATAGATGGTTTTTTCTAGTTACAACCAGATCAACATTTCAGTTGTTGATCAACATAATATGGCCTTTATCTATCCATGGGGAACTTTTTCCTATAATAACCTTCCTTTCGGTTTAAAAAATGTTGGTGCTACATTCTAGAGAGAAATGTCCTATGCATTTCACGATATTCGACTCATTGTTCAGCCTTACCTTGATGACTTACCAGCCCATTCTGCTAAGCGTCATGACCATTCGAACCACTTAAGATCCATCTTTCTGCGATGTTGACATTATTACATCTGTATCAATCTGCACAAGTGCATTTTTTGCGTTGAATCTGGTCAACTCTTGGGTTTTCTTGTGTCCCGCGAAGGTATTTGAATCGATGCTTTAAATTTGAGGCTATTGTGAACTTACCCCCCCACCTCTTTGCTTCAATTGCAAAGCCTGCAAGGAAAGGCTAACCTTCTTCATCAATTTGTTCCTAACTACATTGAACTCGCCAAGGGTTTTAATCACTTCTTAAGAAGGGAATCCCTTTCATTTGGGATGAAGTTGCCCCAAAATCCATCGATTCTTTAAAAGACATGCTTATTAGTTCTCCTTTACTACATTCCCCTTATTATCGACGCAATTATTTCCTATACTCGGTTGCAATTGATACTACCATTTCTATCGTGTTAGTTCAGGATGACGATGATGGCAATGAACATGTGGTTTATTATTTAAGTTGAAATATTCTTGACATTGAATCTCAATATGCCCATGTTCAGAAGCTTTCCTTAGCAGCAATCCATGTTGTTCAAATATTTCGTCATTATATCCTTTTACAGAAAACCACAGTGATTTCTAATTGCAACTCCATGACCTATATATTGACTCATCAATTACTGGGGGCGGAAATACTCCAAATGGATTGTTATCCTACAGGAGTTTGATTTTGAGTTTACTGCTGCCAAATCAAAGAAATCACTTGTTTTTTCTGAGTTGATATGTGTCCTTTCATCTGAAAGCACTTCTACCAATTTTACTGCGCAGATTCATGATGAAACTCTATTTCTCATCAGGACTCTTGACCTGTGGTATGGAGATGTTATTGTTTATCTTCAAACCCAAAACTTTCAACCTGAGTTGTCACGATCTGACTGATGCCACATCCGTTATTAGTCCCAACCCTATAGGATTCTTGGTGATACATTGTACTGAGTCAGTGTGGACTCTGTTATTCACAAATTTCTAATACTTGATGAGGCTGAACGGGTCTTGAATGACTACCACTATGGTTCCTGTGGTGTTCATATGTCAGGCTATGCCACTGCTCAGAAAATCCTCCATGTCGGTTATCTCTAGCCTTCTATCTTTAAAGATTGTATTATGGCTGTTTAGAAATGCCATGAATGTCATATTTTTAACTGTAAGTAGTGCACCCCACAAACACCCTTACACTCAGTCATTATCGTTGGCCCAGTCGCTAAATGGGGCATAGACTTCATGACATGTAACGCTCACTCGACTGGGGGGCATGGCTATATTATCGTCGTCGTCAACTACTTTACTAAATGGGCCGAGGTGATGCCCACATACAATGCTGATGGTATTACTGCTACACAGTTCCTCTTCAACCATGTCATAGCACGTTTTGGTGTTCCTCAAGCCATTGTAACTGACCATGGATCACATTTTCATCAGTACATGATGGAAGATTTCACTGCTCAATTGGGCCTTCATCATGATATCTCAAATCCTTACTACCCACATGCCAATGGCCAAGTCGAAGCAATTAATAAATTTTTGATTACTATGCTTCAACGCAACATTTTGAAGCACAAAAGGACTGACACTTGATGTTATTCTTATCTCTTTGGGCTTACAAAACTTTCGCTAAGATGGCCACTAGATTCACTCTGTTCCTGCTGGTTTATGGTTTATAGGAACCTCTTCAGATCGAATGTGACATCCCTTCTCTCAAATTAGTTGTCGAACTTCTTCCTAATACCTCGCATGAAGAGGAGAGGTTACTCTACCTTGAGAGGCTTGAATAGAATCGTCGCATTGTTGTGATGGTAATTGAATCCGAAAATAAACGTGTCAAAGCTCATTTTGATCAAACTGTTTCTCCTCACGTTTTTTCTGAAGGTGACTTGGTCCTCCTTTATGATCAAGATAACAATAAGTTAGGTGCTGGAGAGTTCAAACCTATGTGGCATGGGTCATATATTGTCAAACATGTTTTGCAGAAGGCACCTATGAGCTAGTTGATTATGAAGGAAATGCATTGTCACACCCCCAAAATGGATTGTATTTGAAAAAGTATTATGTGTGAAATTCGTGTAATGACTTTTTGTACATTAGTGTGTGAATTCATTAGTGTGCACTTTTTTATTTTTGGTGTGTTTGTTTTCTTTGCAGACATGTGTTTTTCTGCTTACCTTGTGTTCCACTCGGTTTGCAGATGTCGTCAAGTCATTATGTCAGTTTTGTTGATGGTGCTTGTCGTAGCACACAGAACTTGTCTTCTACAGCGTGGGTACTCTATGCCCCTAATGGCGAGTTGATTGATTTACAAGGTATTTTCCTAGGATGGAAAACTAACAACATTGCCGAATATAGTGCAGTCATTGAACTATTGTCAGAAGCAATTGCTCTTGGCATTAGGGATTTAGTTGTCAAGTTAGATTCACAGTTCTTTGTGTTACAGTTAAAAAATCTTTATTCAGTGATAAATCTATAGATATTGTGTATGTATCTACGTGTTCAATTACTGGAAATAAATTTTGATTTTATCACATATCAACACATTCCACACACTTTGAATACATTAACATATGCATTAGCAAATTATGTTGTTGATAGACATTTAAGTCATTTATAAAACTGATCATATTCTGGACACATAAGTAGAAAATAAAACGTATTTATATATCGAGTATTTCGAAGTTTTTTACATCAAAATCTCAAAAAATAAAATGTTTTAGGACACTTGGCTTTTAAATCCTACAAAATGTGTGAAATAGCTAGAAAGGCTATCAGCCTGCATGGTGCTCATGGTAGCACGAGATTTCTCTAATCACTCGGACTAATAAACGATGCAGTCTTGCGGATAATCCCACTATGTGTCTCTATCAGTGCAATGGCACCTCGTCTATAGTAGCATACTCCGGAACTCCCCGAGTAATCGCATCTAGGTTGCGCTCCATCTCAGTTAAGGGGTCTGCCCCTTCCTCATAGTCAGCGCCCACTATTTGATGAGAAACTCATCATGCTATTAGCAACATTCCAGGAGGTCTTTCCAGTCCCACATTTGCATATTTATCATAAGTCGAGTCTCAGTTTACACTTTTTACAAAACAAATCATAAGACTTGAAAAATCCAAAAAACAAGTCTTTACCTACATTAGTCCAGTGTTCTCCTGATGGCAGAGGTAGATCTAGATCCCATCTGAAATTCGTGCCAGCATATGCATAGTCATCCACCATAAGTAATTTTCGCTGCAGCCAAGTAAAAAACTATGGAGGGTAGTCCATCTGCTGACTCATCCCTCCTCGGGGCATGAGTTGACTCCACCTCACTAGCCTCTGGTCTTGGGGGGTAGGATCTGGTACCTCTGCCCACAGATACCTGAATAAGCACACCCACTCTAGGAATAAAGCCACTAGTATCATGCCGAACCCAAATTGTTTCAGGTTTCCCTGCTTCCCTTTGGTCATCTATCTTTTCATATTTGCCAGAAGGCCTCCACACCAGTTGAATATGGTGGGGGGGTCAGACACTCAATTTCATACTGGAATTGCGATTTTGAACTCCCATGTGGGGCTTGCGTCCCAGATACGCAATATATGGTGTATAGGATGGTCCGTAAATGAAGGTTGTTGGTGACTGCGGCGATCTTAACCTTCCCACCCCTCGTCATCTCTGCACCTAGGCAATTGTAGGTTTTAACCCCGTACAGAAATTACCTACATACGAATTCTAAAACACAGAAAATAAACAATGCGAGAGCATAACACATAAAACACATATACATAGAGATTTTCCCCTAGATCCCAAAACCGGGACTACTAGCTTAATTTTTCATTATATTCCTTTCAATGTTACAATACATATTTATACATGCTGAAGCATCCAATACCATGGACCGAAAACCATCGCACCCAAAACCATGGAGCGAAAACCATAGGTAGGTCTGCCCAACCTAATATAGGGTCCAAAAAAATTTCCCAAGGCACTTCCCTCCCCCCTCAAACCCCCCACTGTGCAATCGACGCAACAAAGGGGTACCCCTCGGTTCACTATGTAGGTTAGTCATGGAAAGAATATAACACAACCCAACATTCTCCCACTTGTTGTTTTCTTTCCATAGGGGGGCACAGGAGAGCTTAGTCATTTTTCCAGCCCTGAAACTCCCATTGTTTCTCTACACCAGGAGAACTTCTTAGAGCTCACAGATTTTGTCAATGCATCTGCAATATTCTTCAAAATGTCCACCTTTACCAGCAACACATTTTTGTCTTCTATCATATCCCTCACAAAGTGATAATGAACATCAATGTGCTTTGTCTTTGAATGATAAGCAGGGTTCTTTGGCAAGAAAATTTCACTTTGGCTGTCACAGTCTATCCTTATAGCTCCCTGTACTAACCCCATACTTTAACACAATCTCTACAATGAAACTATTTCCTTGCTTGCATGAGAGTCTACCATGTATTCTGCCTCTGTAGTTGATAGTGCCACTACATATTGTTTCTTACTCATCCAACTGACTGCACCTCCAAATAGGTTAAACACATACCCACTTGTAGATCTTCTCTGATCCAAATCTCAAGCCTAGTCTACATCAACAAAGCCACAAATATCCAAAACTTTGTCCAATCCTAGTCTTCCTTGGTAGCACAAACCATAATCACTAGTGCCAAGCAAATACCTGAAAACTCGCTTCACTACTGTCCACTGCTCCTTCCCTGGTTTTGACATAAACATGCTCAATACTCCCACTGCATGTGCAATGTATGGTCTAGTACAGACCATTGCATACATCAGGCTACCAACTGCACTTGCATATGGAACATGGGACATATCCTCTTCCTCTTCTTGTGTCTTGGGACACTGTTCAGTAGATAACTTTACACCTACAGAAATAGGAACCTTCATTGGTTTACTATCCTGCATATTAAACCTCTGCAGTATTGTCTCGACGTACTTCCTCTGGTTTAACCAGAGCTTCCTCTTTGCCCGATCTCTTTTAATTTCCATGCCCAAAATGTAGTTTGCAACACCAAGATATTTCATGTCGAATTTAGAGGACAATTGGGTCTTCAAATCCTAGATAATTTCTTTTCCATTTCCAACCAGCAACATATCATCCACATACAAGACCAAATAAATAACATGGTCACCAATTAATTTAAAATACACACAGTGATCCGCTTTACTTCTGGTCAAGCCAAGTCCCCGTATAAATGTATCAAATTTATGATACCACATCCTTAGTGACTGTTTCAACCCATACAGAGACTTCTTTAACTTGCATACCAGTTCTTTCTTCCCCTTCACCACAAAGCCTTCAGGTTGCTTCATCTAGATCTCCTCTTCCAGATCCCCGTGAAGAAATGTTGTCTTCACATCCATCTGTTCTACCTCAAAATCAAAAGCAACAGCAGCAGATAAAAGTAATCTAATAGAACTTACCTTGGCAATAGGAGAAAAAATATCACCAAAATCAATTCCCAGCACCTGGGAATAACCTTTTGCTACCAATCGATCTTTGTATTTCTCCACCTTTCCTTCTGCATTTGTCTTCTTCTTGAACACCCACCAGATCCCAAGCCTCATTTTTGTGCAAAGATTTCATTTCATCAATCATGGCCTCTTTCCATAGTTTTCCATCCTTTGAATCTACTGCTTCCTTCACAGTTCTGGGATCATCATTAGTAATAGATAAAGCAAAATTTGAACAAAAAGCAGATGGACTATACCTTTCTGGCTACCTTCTTTCTTGAACTAATCTTCTTACACCTGGAGTTTGTGTCTCTTCATCTTCTGATTCCTCCTCTACTGTAGAGTTTGATTCTTCCTCCTTTAGCTCAAACTCTATCTTCTTAGGTTCCTTTGGTTGGACTTCATGTTTAATAACATCTTTCACCTCTCTGAACACCACATCTTGGTTGTACACAACCTTCCTTGTTGTTGGGTTCCAAAGCTTATAACCCTTTAAACCATCCTTATACCCAATAAAGATGCACTTTTTAGATTTACTATCCAACTTGGTTCGTTTCTCGTTTGGAACATGTACATATGCATCAAATCCAAATACCCTCATATGTGATAGAGAGGGTTCCTTACCAGTCCATATCTCTTGTGGAGTCTTATCCTCCAATGCTGATGAAGGTGATCCGGTGACCAGGTAACATGCAGTCTCCACCGCCTCTGCCCAGAATTGCTGTCCTAACCCAGCACCATTGAGCATGCTTATTGCCCTCTCCATCAATGTCTTGTTCATTCTTTCTGCAACTCCATTTTGCTGAGGTGTATATGGAGTAGTCTTCTGCCGTGTTATACCACACTTCTTACAGAATTCTTAAAATTCCTTACTACAAAACTCTCCACCGTGATCTGTCCTCAACACCTTTATTTTCTTCTCTGTCTGGTTTTCCACCAAAGCCTTAAATTCTTTAAACCTATCAAAGACTTTAGATTTCTTCTTAAGGAAATATATCCATGTATTCCTTGAGAAGTCATCTATAAATGATACATAGTACATAGACTTACCCAGTGATGGAACCTTCACAGGTCCAAACACATCATTGTGCACAAGCTCTAATATATGTTTCGCCCTCTTACCACCAGAGGGAAACTCACCTGATTTTGCTTCCCATATACACAATTTTCATAGAAATCAAAATCCAGAGAGCTATTACTCATACCTTCTACCATACCTTTACCATGAAGTATTCAAAGGCCCTTCTCTCCAATATGTCCAAGAATTTGATGCCACAACATGGTCTTCTCTCCAAAGACCACTACATTTTATGCTCCACTTTCTGGAACCACAGAACTGTTGCACCCATCAACAACAGTGGTACCTTGCAGCTTGTACAGAGTTCCAGTCTGAACTCCCCGCATCAATACCAGTGCTCCCCGAACCATCTTGCAGGTATCCTTCTTGAACACTGTTTTTACACCTGCATCATCCAGCTTGCTTACAGAAATCAGATTTCTGTCTAATGCAGGAATATGCAGAACACCCGGAAGTGTTCTAACCCTTCTACCTTGCAACTTCAACTTTACTTTTCTGCGACCAACGATTCTAGCCTTCCTATCATCCCCTAAGAAGACATCACCACCATCGTATTTATCATACTCGCATAACAACTCATTATGGGGAGTGAAGTGAAAGGATACACCTGAGTCAATCAATCTGTCTCATGATCTACATGTGTACTTGAAGAAGCGAGGTACACATCCCACCTTCATCTGAGGTGGTTTTCGCCTCTACAGAAGCAGCATCATCAGATCCCTTTCCTTTATCAAGAGCTTTAGATTTTCAGTCCCTTTTGTAGTGCCCTTCCTTTCCGCATTTCTAGCACCACCTTTATAGGTTTTCCTGGAGATTTAGATCTCCCTCTAAATTTAGATCTCCCACTTGATGACTTATTTTTGTTTTTGTTCTGGGACTATCCTCATACAGACAACCTGCATCACCATTTTGGCTCTCCATATTTTTCCTTGTCATCTCCTTCTTCAGCAAGGGTGAGACTATTTCAGCAAACTACAAGGCAGTTGCATTGCTACCTATTGCAATAACCAGAATATCCCACGAATCTGGTAGAGAACACAACAAACTAATGCACTTATCTTCATCTGAAATTTTAATATCAACAGATGCTAACTGACTTACCATAGTATTAAATGTGTTCAGATGCTCTGTCACCGAGTCTCCATCTTTCATCCTTAGGTTATACAACTTTTTCCATAGGAACAGTTTATTCACCAGAGACTTAGATTGGTACAAAGTCCCTAACTTGTCCCACAAAGCCTTTGTCGTAGCTTCCCCTAATACATTCAGCAATACTGAATCTGAGATGCACAGTCGTATTGTGCTCTTTGCCTTCCGATCCAACTTCTTCTATTATTCATCGGACACTATCGTTTGTTTAGTACCCAGATCTACCGCGATCCACTGATCTTTATCCACCAACAAATCTTCCATCATGAGTTTCCACAACTCAAAACTCTGACCATTAAATTTCTCAATCTCTATCTTTCCACTGCTCACCATCTTCTTTCACCACCAGAATCGATCTCGTAGATCTCCCACTGAACAGGGTCTACCACAGGCCCGAGCGAAACCCCTCAGCAACAAAGGTGTCCCCATGAAGCCAAAACAGCTCTGATACCAAATGTAGGTTTTAACCCCATACATAAATTACCTGCATACGAATTCTAAAACACAGAAAATAAACAATGTGAGAGCATAATACATAAAACACATATACACAGATATTTTCCCCTGGATCCCAAAACCGTGACTACCAGCTTGATTTTTCATTATATTCCTTTCAATGTTACAATACATATTTATACATGCCGAAGCATCCAATACCATGGACCGAAAACCATCGCACCCAAAACCATGGAGCGAAAACCATAGGTAGGTTTGCCCAACCTAATATAGGGTCCAAAAAAAATTTCCCGGGGCGCTGCCCCAGACCTCGTAGAGGGGGGCTACCTACCCCCCCTCTAACCCCCTAGTTCACTACGTAGGTTAGTCGTGGAAAGAATATAACACAACCCAATAGCAATGCCTCCTAATCAGAGCACTAGTACTCTCACTGCCTGGGCGAGATCCAAAGAGTTGGACTCTCTCTCCTCTTCGGGAAAATCTTGTGATGAAATAGATGTTCGATTCTTCTATTTCCAATTCTTGGCCTTTGGTTATGAAGATCTCTCGATCAACATCCCACAAGTTTCTCAAACACAACAACAACTCCATCTAAGCTCTCAATCTTGTGGTCCTGAAGAACTTCAGCAACCCACAATTTCTCAAAGCATTGACGCATTCTAGATCCTAGTCTGCCTGGTGATGTTTAGCCTCATGGCCTCTTTCTTTCCATTCCAGAACCATGATCTCTAGCAAAACATCATTTAACAACAATTAAAACATTTTTCATGGATTGAAATTGGGAACTTTTTCTTGAAAGAGGATATTTTCTTCAAAAAATTCTGCCTCGGCACCATCGCGCCTATTTTTATTAACAGAGCGATGTCATCGCGAGCGTATTTGTGCTCAAGAGCGATTATCACAGGTCCGATGACCAAACCTGCGATGATCACCAACACTCAAAAATTTGAAAATCCCTCCTTTTAGCACACAAAATTCCATGAAAAATGCATGAAAATGTGATGAAATGCAAGAGAAAGGACAGACCTAGTACCTACTACAAATGGTTCACGAAATGGCGCCCTGAATCTCCCACAATTGTCACTTGAAAATCGAGCAAATTAGGGCACAAATGCACTTTTAGAACTTACTATGGTAAAATGCTAAAAATAATGTTACTTTTGGTTATTTATGAGTTTCAAATTCATTTTTTGTCAATATTTTAATAATGTTTTATTATTATTTCTCGATATTAGTGATGGGTGCATTTCTTTGTGCAGTTATAGGTGCTTTCGGTGGACAATGATTATTTTTTACTCATTCTCACGAGTTTTTGTTTTATCTCTTTTTCAGACTCAGTAAAAATAAACGAAAAATGAACCCCCATGGAGTCATCTTTAGGCTCTTTTATAACTCTCAAAACATGAAAAGATCATTGAGTACTTGTCATTTCGAACTCGTTCAAATTAAATGAATCGACGTCACCTCAGTATACATTTACCCCTTTTTTGGGTTGAGATTGACTATTTACGAAAAAGGTACACCTTGGTCGATATGGTCAAGAGGTTCTCTTGAATATTGTTTTCTACCCTTTCGGGTTCGATGGAAAAATTACGAAAAGCAACATGATGGAGTTTTCTTTTTCGTCTCTTTTTCAAACTCTAAATGTGAAAAGGATACTGAGTTATTCTTACGTCAGACTCATTAAAATTTTACGATGAAAGACTCATCACCATGATGAGACCAAGTTTCTCCTTCCTAGGAATCATAAAACTTACTAGGATGGATTCATTCGAAGAATGAACTTACATGACAAGAATATGTTATCCCCTTCAATCTTGTGATAAAAATAATTGGGGTACTCACTAGAAATAACGAGGGGGGGAATGAAAATGAAACATCCTTTGTGTAGGCAGCATGTCGCTCTTTAACATGACACTCTTCTGATTTTGTGTCGGGTTTGGGATATCCTCACTCAGTCACATGTTCTCCCGAGTTTGGGTCATCCATTTTTTCCTCTCATTTGACTATTCCATTTTGTCATCATGGCCTTTAGTCCTATGATTGAGTCAAATTTTGCCACACTCCGGAGTTGTGTTGCCGATGTTCAAGAGAAGTCCTATCTGTAGTTATTTACTTATACATTATCTGACCCATGGTCACAATCTTGGATCTTATTCATTTCATTCCACTTTATTCCTTGTTTAGTGTCGATGATGGGGGACTCATCATTTCCCTCCTTTGATGGGTCGCTTCCTGTCGACTTCAGCTCATTGTCCAAGAAGATGACTTACAAACTCCCTTTCTGTACCTTAGAGCTTACATGCCTTAATGGCAAGTTCTTCGCATCCGATGACAGGTTTTCATCAGTTGCCTTCGATCGGGTGATTCCACGAGTGTTCGAATTTAGTTTCATTATCAAATTCACAGATTGTATTGTTGTACCTTGAGGGCCATTGTCATTATTGGTGGTTTCTCTCCTACCTGTTAATGGTCCACATCATTGGTCAGTAATCAAGTGGTTTTCTAGCATGTTCAACTTCGACACATTCATTCGCATGTTAGAATTTGTACTTTGATCAGGTCGGGATGGAGCACAAGACCTTGAGTCTTGGCTAATATGACTCAAGCTGCATGGAGTTATATGTTATTCATTATTGTACACATATATCTGCTATACGGATGGTTGTGACCATACCATGGGACTTTACATTTATGATGATCCTTCTATATCAGATGGTTGCGACCATACCTTGGATTCATGATATCAGATATGTATATGTATATGCGTCCTTGATTTGCAGGTATCCTAACAGTGTTTGTCCTTGTCCTTGCAAAAGCTCATAAAGCATCTCAGCCATCACTCCTTGCTTTGCCTTCATGCTTTAGGGGGCATCTGTTACACAGTATTTTGTCACACCTCCTGCACTTCCTCATGACATACCTCGAAGTGCCTAAAACATGACCATTATGTAGTGTACTCATTCATATATATAGCTCAGATACTTCCTAAGACATTGATTGGAAAATGCCTTGAGCATCCCCTAAATAAAATAGCTCTAAAACCCTAATTTGAGGGTCATCGCCCTGATGAGACTAAAAACAATGATGATCACCTGTTTCATTGCACTTGACCCGCGATGGCATCGCTCTATTCACTTGTATACCCATGATGATCCCAAAAAAGAAATTTTCCCAATGAGGATGAGAAGCTTCCAGAGCGGTGAGCTAGAGGTTGTTTGGCATAGATGAGGTTGAATTCTCCCAACTTGGCCTCTTGGTATTATCCATATTACCTACCTCATTGAGATGAAGACATACTCCTATCTTTGGAGAGCTCCTAACTCCCTTTCCCAGCCTATATATTCATCCTCTCCCATTCCCAAATGGTTGGTCTATGTATATTTGCACCCTTATGCTAAGATTGTCCCTGTATGCTACTCATTTGGCTTGGAGAAGGAGTGCTTGGAGATCTTAGCTTGGACTTGTATATTAATTCAAGGCGAGCCTATCAACATCAAGGCTTGGTTGTATGCTTCCCCTTATTTTCTATTAATATACAACTTCTTGTTCATTTTCCCTAAATTTGTATCCTCATGTATCAATTATCTTAACATTCCTTGATCAGTTAAGTAGGTTTCTTTTGAATATTCTATTTGTATTTGTAGGCCTTGTTGTTTCTTGATCTCTTGTGCAAGTACATAAACGGTGAGAGCAGCAGGAACGAGCCCGTGACACAAGTGATTCAAGGTCTTCAACAAAGGAGATCAAGATAGCATCAGAACGAGGTAGGCCATATTCTTCGTCTCTCTTTTCAATTGAAACTTAGGAAAGTGTATAGTAGATTATAACTTCGGTTGCTATACCCACTCATTGGGCTAGAGGGATTGTCTCTGTCCGCTGAGAGGATTTACCTAGACAACAGTTTTAGTATCAATCCCTTAGGTTTATAATATCAATTATGGTCAACCATGGTCAATCCTAGCCAAGGTCAACCGTGGTTGAATGTCACGTTGTGACAATTATTGTCTCAACATGAAAATCAACCATGTTCAACCATGGTCCAATGTCGCATTGTCACAAAGATTATCTCTATATGAAAATCAATCATGGTCAAACATGGTCCAATGTTGTATTGTCTTATTATGGAAGTCAACCATGGTCAAGGATGTTGGTTTATAATATTTATCTTAAAGTTTGTATACCTTGGGTTTATAATATCAATCCCTTGGGTTTATTATTCCCTTGGGTTTATAATATCAATCCATTGGGTCTATGAATCTAAGGGTTTATATTCCCAAGGTTTAATATTATTCCCTTAGGTCTATAATCCCTTGGGTTTTTAGTATTAATCCGTAGTGTTTATTATTCCTTCGGGTTTATAATATTGATCATGGTCAATCATGTTTTATAAATTCAATCATGGTCAATCATGGTCCAATGTCGCTTTGTGACAAATATTGTCTCTATATTGTGACAAATATTTATTATTTATTATTTATTATTATTATTTTTAACATTATTAATATTAATAGATATTAATAATAATTAGTTATTTCTTATTATTATTATTATTATTATTATTAATGTATATTTATTATATGCCTTCTGCGTATATCAACCACATTTACTAATATGGTTGTGCTAGTATTTATTCAATTCATGACATAAAAGCTAATAAATGAAACTCAATCAACTGAATGTCAATTGCAAACAAGGCAAACAAAAACAACTAAAGCAACTGAATTTAAGAAAAAATTGAGTTAAGCAAAATTTGAAATACATAGAGAAAATAGAGTTGCATAGATAAAAAAAACCATAAAAATGACAAAATCATACTTAATGATGAAATTGCAAATGGATTCCACCTCAAATATAGTGAATATGTCATGAAGAATTGCTTATGGACTCCACTTCAAATACAATGAATATGTCATTTATATGAAATGAAGAAATTAAATTTATTTAATTAATAACACAATCAACTAAGTTTTAACTGCAAAAGTGGTAGCTCAATATATGAAGTTCGTAAAATTAAAATATACATAAATATCAGCGTACTTCAAAGGAAGGTGGGGTGAGAACAACCGCCTGTATTTTGCGAGCGTGACAGGAAACTGCATGCATTGTTTTACTCATATCTATATAGAAACACATGTACACATATTTGAGCAGATGCAGGCATACACGAGCATGCTCAATTTATAGGAAAGTAGCTACTAGAGAATACAAGTTCCTAAGTAAACGATGGAATATATACTATGGGAGGTTAGCGACTGGAATTTAGGGAAACTAAGGTTGTTTTTCTGCCGAGAATATTGTGGGAATCGTTGGAATTAACAAAGGGGGCAACACTTACTAAAGGGGTGTGGGTATCGTTGGAAAAGTCAGAGGGGGAAGCAATTCCTAGGGTGATGGGGTATCATGGGAAGAACCAGAGGGAGAAGGATTGATGGGGATGATGTTGGTATCATTGGATTGAGGGGATGGATCATCACTATCAGGGGAGGTGTGGGTGTCGTCAGAAGAACCGGAGGGGGAAACAATATTGTTGGGGGAGGTGTAGGTATCTTGGGAAGAAGAGGAGGTGGCAACACTAACAGGGATGTCGAGGGTATCTTTGGAATTAGAGGATGGGGAAGCACTACCAAGGGAGGGGTGGGTATTGTGGGAAGAACTGGATAGGGTGGCAATAGCACTGGCAGGGGTGTTGTGGGTGTAGTTTTTGAATCTCATATTAGAAAATGAATTCAACTATATATATTGAGAATGATGTAAATTGTACATATATAAATACAAAAATGAAATCATTGGACTCAATTTCCAGGTTTCTTGGACATGGATTAAATGTCCACCAGAACTTGACGGATTAGGTGGCTAACATTCCCCCCCTTAATTCAAAGGGTGTATATGAGATTCCAAGAAGAGAGCTAAAACGAAAAAATGCATGATAGCCAATAGCTGAATGTGCTCTCTAAATCAAAATTTGTGAGAACTCAAGGTCTCAACCAATGGTGGTTTTGGGCTGATCATCAACTTTGGAACTATCAAAGCAGTGGAACAATTCCTAATTTGTCTAGAAGTTGAAGTCTTCTGATAGTGGAAGTGGTCCCTAATACAAACTGTAGCAGAAACCCAAACCTTCTACAGGTGGCATTTAATGAAAACCACAAATAAAAAAATGGCATGTTAATGGAGAATTTCTCTATCTCTCGCTACAACTCTGAATCTGGCTATAGAAATCTCTAGCTACACATTCAGATAGCAGGCTTAGGCTATGGCTTAGGCTCGCTCAGTAAATCTTCGAAAAATGAATCTTTGAATCTGCTAACTGACCATCAATTCCCCCCTGTCAGATACAAGGTGAGAAGATGAGGAAGTCTTCATTGTAAGATTAGCCAATACTCGAGAACAAGTTATGTTGTATAACTGGTATATCTTCCTCTTTGTTGAAGACCATTTCCAAGAAGTGATCCGTCCAAGGTGGATCTTCATTCTTGCAGGAGTTTTTTTCCAGAACATCTATCTGAATTATGAGTGTTCTTATCACAATGCTCACAAGGATGAAGATCAAAACACTGATATTTCAATTCACCAACTCGATCAAAATGTTGCCATTTGACAATTTGTGGTTGTTGTGCAACATGAGCAAGTGAAGATGGGTCATCCTAAAGGAATCAATCTTTGCGAAAATGGATGGGCTTGGAATATTCAAGAATAGAAAGGACACATCCTTGTTATATCCGAGACTAGTTCTATTCTTGTTGTTCACAACTTTTTCCCAAGCTCTAATGAAAGTTTTGGGAAGTGTAGGTTGAACCTTCACATCTGCATGCAAATCTGCTCATGAAATGGATCCATTATTCTTATCAATTGTTTATTGTTGATGGTTGTCAGGCTCAAACACAGAGTTGTTTTGAACAAGAACCAATTTAGAAAAACAACTCTTCTTTTGTAGTTCATCTCATTGTAGCCGAGACTCAAGCTCCAAAAACTCAATCTTGTATTGAACATTTTGTAAACAAGTTCGTATGTTAGAGAGAGTGTATTATGAATTTGTTATGAACAATGGATATTAGAGTGTTCAGTAACTCTATTACTCCAAGTTTGGCCATTTTACAATAAAAAAATTAAAGGTGTTGGGTTCAACCGAAAATACACCCAATGCAAGTGGATTGCATAATGTTTTAAATCTTAACTACTCAACTTAACTTACAAAGATGAAAATTTTTAAAATAGTGTCAAATAACTAATCCATGTCGAAAAGAACAAATACTTCATTTTTGTTGTGTGCACTGGCCACTCCAAATTAACTCCAATTATCAAATAAAATAAACTCCAATTATCATGATTATGAAACTTTTGTATATAAATGTGAAACTCCACCACGATACATGATCCAAACCTTCTCACCAGACTATTGTAAGTACAACACTTTCCTTGTAATATAAGCTATTAAAAATAAGCCCTCATTCCATGCACATACCAAGATCCAAAATCGCCAAATAACTGCTCGTTGGTGAAACATTGAAGAAGGTTCGAACTTAAACAGGAATTTCAGGGCAAAAATTCCTTTGCAGGTCTTGAACTTTCCATATTTCAAAATTAACAAATCAACATGAATGCCAATACCAAAATTCCAATTACAAAGTAGCATTCAATACCACGCATTCTCCATAAACTCGTTTAGACAACAATGAATTAAGGCCCACTCACTTGAATCGAGTTTGCAACAACTTTGCAAACAAGAGACAAAATTGTTATTCTCCATACATTGATTGGGGAGAACACTGGCCCTGACCACACAAAAATAACTTTGCAACCAAACAGAAATGGCTCTACTCTTCATTTGGTTCAATGGCTTTCCACTAGTAGTCAAGCGTCCTCATTTTTTTGTGAGAAGGGAAACCCTGAAAATTCTTCACGCTAATCAATTCAAAACCAGATGATTCAGTCGGAGCACGAAAAATATTTCCACGGTGATTGTAACCCTGGGATATAAATTCAAGAACGATTCAATGCCAGAAACTTCAATAAAAGTTGGAATCATTAGATATTGGGAAGAGCTCTTATTTACAAGGAAAGAAGATAGAATATGGACTGATGAAAAGAGAGAATCGTGACATCCAAGAGTTAAACCCTTCTTATCAAATAAAAACTCTGTTAATACAATCATTGTAGTGATGATAAGTACAGTGGAATTTTCCTATATATAATCTAACAAAACCGAGAGGAACTCTATTGCAACATATGAATCAATAAGAGATGAAAATAACAGAGTCTAGAATTCGAATTGTAGTCGTCGCACTTGTGAAGGCTCTATGGGTTCGTTGCCTTCTGCTTGGTGAAATTCCTACCGCTACCTCCTAATACCACTTCAAAAATCGACGACATTAGCGTAGCCACTATTATCGCTGAATAAGGATGCTAGAACAACCATATACCATACAAAGAATTGATCATCTCCATATAGGTTCGTCGAATACAACATGTGATTTTCCTCTTCAATTCAATCTTTTAGAGATAGTGACTTCACAACCGGAATTTCACAATGCAGTTCTTAATTATTTAAACAAAAAATTGGAAATTTCTTAGGCAAATAATTGACTTTCATGTACATTATATCATAAATAATGGTGTCACTTCAAGCCTCCTACTATGCCTTCTTTCTCCAACTGTGTTCTTCTTCATAATCATGCATGTGTGGGTATTCTCAGTAATGACGTGGCCCAAAACCTTTTATTTGGCATTGCGGGGTTTTCTCGGTGGCTTCCAGTCTACAACACCTCACACGAATTTGTTTCAATGGATCTCATGGGTGAGTTTGTATACATTCACAATCTAAACTCAAGTCTAAGGGTTTTTAGACACAAGTTTGAGGAAGAAGAGCCTAAGAAGGCCACAAAACTAGTGGCTCAATCTATTCTCAAGGGCAGATAAACCTATGCCATGATCACGCCATGATACCATTGTTGGAATCATATATTTGAAAATGAATTCAAATATATATATTGATAATGATGTAAATATTTCATGTATAAATACCACAATGAAATCGTTGGATTCAATTTCCAAGTTTCTTGGACATGCATTAGTTGTCCACGAGAACCTTGACAGATCACATGGCTAACATTTAGTTGAAATTACTAAAGGGAGTTGCATTGTCGAGGGTGCTATGCGTATCGTTAGAACTAGAGGAAACAACAATGTTAGAGGAGTGTTTTCTTTTCATATTAGCTAATAGGTTTTAATATTTTGCTTAGATATTTGCTAAAGACATGGTGGACTAGCATAGGAACTTTTAGGACTTGAGAAAATAAGGAATATTCGTTGAATAAAGTTGAATACCTCATTCTAGCTAGTAGCTACCATGCTATGGTCAATAAAATGTTGGGCATTCCCTGAAGTATCGATCTCACTCATGTGTAGTAGTTGAGGAAAGAATATTTAAATGGTTAGACATCTTGTCATGTTTCATGAGGGGCAAAATTGAACAAGGTTAGAATCCCAAAGAAGGCCAAAACCCCCAATTTTCATGGCTTATTATGTCTTGTATGTAGCTTTCATGAATATCGCATTCCCAACAATGAGTTAGAGGTGGAAAATTCACGAGGAGTTGGTCCATATCTATTGCAAATTCCTTTGGGAAGACCACTACATATAGCCATATGGAAATATTTTCGAAGACTTTATGGCATCATTCTATGAAGTCTCAATCAATGATCTTCCCCCATGTATTTCTAAGAGAGAAATACAAGTAGTGTCCTTAGTTGATGGTTGGTCTATGGACTAATATGACACTTCTCTTAGAATATTTGGAGCAATTAAACCTCCCAAACCACTACCTTAGTTTGTAACCAGTAGATTGGTACTTCAATAAATAGCATATCAAATTTACATGAGGGTAGGTGGTGTACTCTCATAGATCAATAAGGTTCCCTATCCACACATGCATTTACACCTTGAGGCATATCAATTAAGGAATATCAAGAAATAGAAGATTTTCATGCACTGATGCTTTTCCATTTGGGGACCTAGTGTTCCATAGGTATGATCTGATATTTGTAGTGAAATATTATTGCAATTCATGCAAGTACATGTGATATTACTAGTTATATTCTAGGGAATAAGAGGAGAAGAAGTAGAATATCTTGAATTTATTTGAGGCTATTTTAATAATAAGTTACAATGTTATCTAAACTATAAAAGAAAAGGCTTAGGGAAAACTATAAGCATTGGTCCAAAAATGAGTAGCTCAATATGAAGTATATCAAACAAAACAAGAGGAAAAGTTGAAGCAAGACCAAGAAGCTACCTGTAAATCCCAAGAGGTTGCTAGGATTGGTCAAGGAATAAGAGAAAGAAAGGATGAGGAGAGAGAGTGAATGGAAGAAAAGAGTTGAAGAAGAAGGGATAAAACAAGAAGAAGAAGAGAGTAAATGATAAGACAAAGTAGAGGCTAGAGCCAAACAAGAGGCTCTCCAGGTTTAGCAAGAGGAGCAAGAACCAAATACACAACTAGATTCAGATGCCATGAATGTTAACTCAATCCAAATAGTATCTCTCATGATCATAGGAGGCCACTTACCAATGTTATAAATGAGCATCGCACCATTGAAAAGGAAGAAAGTGATCAATTTTGGTAGGTTCAAGTTTGATCACAGCTTGAAAATGATAATGGAATACATGCAAAACGCATTGTAAACCCCACATCTCCCTCTAGTATATGTCACTATTGAAATACCTATCATGTGTGACACTAGAAAAGATTCACTTTCCATGGCCTTAGTGGGAGAAACATTCTCTCAAACCAGTGAGGTAAACATGCATGATATCCTAGGGAAGATAAAAAGGAAGGATGCACATATAATTGAGTTAGAACAACATGCTAAGTTTTTGAAGGTTGATACCAATACCATTAGGCAAATAAACATCATGATGGAAGATTATCGAGCGTGTGATTCTGAGGTACATGAATCTTACAAGTATTTGGTCAAACAAGTGTACCCATGCCACTAGGTATTGTGGAAGATTTTAGCTAAGTTGGTGCAACCTTTGGAACTGACCAAGGAATGAGGTACTAAGCTTTAAGAAGTATTGAAGTAAATCAGTTGGAGAAATGGACCAAGGAATACCCTCAGGCCTCATTGGAAGCCCCTAGCATCACTATGAAAAAAATGACATATGAATCCATCGATATCAACCAAGCCTGGAATATTCAAGAGAAAATTGAGAAATGCATCTCCTATGTTGTGTCACAGTACCAACGATATTACTCCTTGGCTAAGAGAATAATCAATATGAACAATTTACGATCCATTTTGGGCCTAAGAGAGGCCAACTCAGATGAAGAAGTAAAGATAGAACTAGATGAGCTACTAAATGCTAAAGATTCATCCTTTAGATTCTTCACCAAAAAATATACTAAAGAAAATCTCAGGCAACACCTTGTGGAGCCCACCAAGCAACAAACAATACTAAATTATTTCTTAGTCTCCTTCAAAGAATAAGCACCAAATCTCTCCCAAAATAATTTAGAGTACCATGTCATCAGGGAGAACTTATTTCCTAATAAAAATTAAAATGATTGCATCATACTATGAAATTTTGCTAGCCTATCTTCAAGAAGTCCTTCGGTTCTTAGTTGGGGATCCAATGCCATTGTAGCAGTTGTCAGCGTATTTTCTAAAATCTTTACAAATTTAGTTTTCCTTTCTATATTTGAAAATCGTGAGAGTATTAAGAGTCATAACTACTTCGGCGAAGCCTAACAATCCTAAGAAGTAGTTACTAATATCACTTATAAATACTATAAATCGCTAAGGGAGAAGGACTTTCGAAATTTTTGGAAATCCTTGCAGACTAGAGCAAGGAAGCTAATGCATCATATTATTGAGAGGCCTAAAAGGGCACTACTAAAATCATGATTGTAGAAATAGCAAGAAATTTGGTACTTCTCATGAAATCAAATTGAAATCAAGAGACAAAAAGTTCTTCTAATATTCTACGGAAAGGAAAACAAACAATAGAAACACATGCAATAACATGCAACAATAAAAACACAAGGAACACAGTCCTTTTACAAGGGAAGCCAATTGGGAGAAAACCCTCCACTTCTTCGCATTAATTCAGATGGGAAAGAGAAACAATTACAATGTCATGCTTCAACTTTGAAGCACACCCTACACTGTAAAACTATTCTCCTGCTTCCTAACATGCTCTGGCCAACACTTAGCCAATTCAAACCTCATCCAACCTCCTATTTACTTGCACAATACTGGAGGAATTAAACTCCTAAATAATAGGTGAATTACCTATTTCCTTTTGCAAATCCAAGGGGAATTTATCACCTACTCAGTGAAAAAGTTGTACACTCAACTAGTATACAATAATAAATACATTGATGCCTTTTTCCTCCACTCAACTAGGAAATTCAAATTCCCTCTTGCTTGATCCTTTTCTTTGATTCATGTGACACCTATTTCACTTGAGATGGAGGCCTATATGGAGCCTCTTTTTAGTCCAATCGAACACTATTAAGTTATTTCTCTCATGGATCTTAAATGACTATAGAAATACCCTCTCTTCCTTGCATGTGTGTTAGAAAAGAGCCCTAAAACAATCCTCCAAAACTCAAATTTCTTTATTTTCTTATTCGTTGGTCCAGAATAAATCCTTTGCTCTTCTTCATACCTCCTTATTGACTCTCTTTATCATTGATTTCAGAGATAACTTTATGGCCTATTTATGAGGTCGAAATGCCCTATAAACAGGAGTATGCCCCTTCTATTTGGGATGACTTGAGTTAGTGAGGCCAACATGTCCTTAAGTGCACCAAAAATTCATTTCTTTGAGCTGAATTGAAGAGGATACTTTTCTTTTCTTTGGAGGATCTCTTTTGACATATTTCTTTGACTCTAATACATAGATTTACATAGTGTAGCATATTGACATGGGTCTTTAACAAATACATTGACTCGTTGACTTTCCTAGAAGCACTTAAACATGTGCTTGACCTATCAAATGGAAAAGAAACCCATTCTTGATAATGAAAAAAATAATAATTCTTTTCTTTTACAAGTGAAAATATCAAAATTACATTTATGAAGACCAAACCTAGTTACACTTTTTTCAATGCTCCCTCTTAACTAGGGAGGTATTCATAAATCATTACAAGGTGTTTGAACATTTGCAATCTGAAAAAATTCACATAAGAGAAATCGGATTGGAAATCCATCTATTCTAGCATCATAGTAACCAACATTTTCTTCACAGCAAGGCCTTGACTGACAACTCTATCTCTCATTAGATCAGAGCATAATGTTGGTGAGATCGATGACTATAGACACCTTCATCATTGTCTCTCAAGGTACATACCCACCCAGGTGTTCACTGAGTATGACCTTCTAGGACTATTCTTGTCTTAGAATCCCAACCCTCAAATAATACCGGTCCTCTTGCCTACTCTTATCTTAGATGCCCTACACATCCTCAAAGAGCATCAGATACCAGATGATTACTCAATCCTCTATTTTTTCTTCCCAAGTGAAGACAAGAATGGTGTGTCCATCTCTCCCTTTTAACTAGGGAAGATACACCCATTCCTGTAAAGGAATGTACCCAAGCTCCCTCTAACCAGGGACTTTCCCAAACTCCCTCTTAGTTAGGGACTTCTCAAAGATCCCTCTCAACTAGGGACTCTCCTTTTCCATTAGCAACTTCTTCTTATGGGTCCTTGAGCTACTTGATCAATTTCTTTCCTTGATGTCATGAAATTCAAATGAGCTTCTTCCTTGCAGGGCATCAACCATCGACCACTTTCCTTGTTAGTTCGTCATGTCATTCCTTTCTTCATGGAAAATGGCCTTATTGATACATATGTGGAACCTTCGTCATATGTCTACTTCTTTCTCATCATTCTTCTTTGAGGAATTTCCATCCACCACATCAATGCTAGTTGTACTTGTACTTACAACTCTTGTTCCAGTAGCCTTGCATGAACTTATCAAGATATTATTCAAGAAATTAAAAATAACATTAAATCAAATAGTACCTTATGAGATGGATTCTCATCATGACATTTTGTTGTCTTGAATCATCAGCATCCTGCATGTTCATATCTCCAAGGCCTCTCCAGGTGTCAAGGGTCCTTTAATATTTTTCTTCCTTTGTTAGAATTCTCGTGCCTTCTTCTAGGAGATATCTCAACATGTCTGTCAAATGTTGATTCCTAGTGTCCATGGTGTCCTTTTATACCTAATCTCTTTATCTCATATTCTTATTTATATATTTTCTTAGTCAACCACCTCATACTCCATATGAGGAAATTTCTCATGTTGACCTTTATCAGTGAGTGAACCATGCCTTCGTGCATTTTCTTCAATGAAAGAGATCTATATTGTTCTTGACCATGCTACCAAAGAAATTCCCCATGCTCATTGATACAAATGATGACATGATTTTAACTGAAAACATAGATTCATACATACCTCATCTTAGTTCTATCCTTGATCATCTCAATTTCCTTTGACAACTTCCTAGATTGAGATTACCTCAATCTCATTTTCTTTTCTACATCTTTCTTTGCCTACATATCATCCTTTCTTGAATCCCTATAAGTGTAATTCCTATCAAGAGATCTGATTTTCCTGAAAGTCATGAACCCTCTATTAAAGATTCCACCGGAAGATCCTTGTAGTCCTCATCGTGCAAATCCTCCTTTCTGTTTATGATAGTGGCCTTCTAAGATGATTCTTCTTGATCATGATCATTATTCCTTTATGCATTGATGAGGTTATCCAATGGCTACATCCTTCCTACATGAATATTTGTATTTGAGCTATCTCTACATAATGCTCCTATATTCCTGAAGATGTCATTCTCATAAACCATGCATTCTATCCTACTTTTACATGTTCCTATGATACCTAAAGCTTTAAAGAAGACTTATGTGAAGAAGTTGATCACAGTCATAGTATAGGTCTGGAGGGGTTTCCTTCTTCTGCTTCCTTTCATCTTCTTTCACTTCTTGGGTAATGTGGGTTTCTTCTTGTTTCCTTTTATTTTTTTCCTTATTGAACTTAGGACAATCCCTTTTATAGTGTCCATATTCTTGGCAGTCAAAGAATTGGACTTTGGACATAACTCTTTTTCCCTTTATTTGTGGACCAAACTTGCCAAATTTCCCTTTTCTCTTGGCCATAGCAGCAAATGCTTGCTCCTTTGATCCCACATCATCTTTGGATTTGAGTTGAGTCTCTTCAATTTTGCATAGAGACCAAAGTTCATTCAACAGGGTAGCTTCCTTCTTGGCATATGTACTTGATGTGAAGTTGCCCCATTCCTCAAGTAATGCATTGAGCACCACAATTGTCATCTCTCTATCTGACATAACTTCTCCTAGTTCTTGTAGCTAGTCTCTCATCTCAGAGACCTTCATGAAGTAAGGAGACATTCCTTATTCCTTGGATATCTTCATTTTATATAGTTCATTACGCAACAATATCACTTCTGCAGCTATACTAACTAAGAATAGCTACACCATTTTATCATAGATTTCTTTAGATGTTTCAAGTTTGGAAACATAAGGAATGAGAGGGTCCTTCATGGATTATATCAGAATCCTTTGAGCCCTTGTTTCATCCTTATTATACTTTGATAGGGCTTGAGTTTGATACTTTGCAGGAACAGTGACATTCCCTTTGATGTAGTCCATAACTTCATTTTCTTTGAGAAGGAGATCAATCCTCTTTTTCCATGCAAGGATATTAGCAGTCCGAACCCATTCGTTGCTTTCCTTGCAAAAAGACATTTTGATATGTTCAGAAGAGGACATAAAAATACTTACTTGAGAGTGTTTGTGATGAAGAGATCTTGTTTCTTCCTTGAAGATTTGATGATTTGACTTCTTGGATCTTGGAATTCTTCAAGATGCATCCTTCAAGGTGCTTTGTGAGAGATTTTCTTATTGATGAAAACTTCTCAATGTGTACATCTGGAGATCTTCAATGATGGGCCTAGATCTTGGGTGCCTTTCTTTGAAGATGAAGGATCTTTTGATGGAGAATCTTCATGGATGTAATTTTTGGTATATTCCTTTAGATGGGAGGCTTTCTTATTTCTTTATTCCTAGGATGGTAGTCCTTCTTGATGGATCTAGGAGAGGAGATGATAGTACTTCTTGTCTTTGATGGATCTGTAACCCTAGCTTGTAGATCTGATGCTTCAACCTTTGTGTGTCCTTTATTCTTGATCTTGATGTTTCACTCTTTTATGTGTTCTTGAGATGCCCTTCCTTGATATGTAACTTGGCTTTGATACCATGTTGAAGAATCTAGGGCATCTAAGTTAAGGTGAGATGTTTCTGACGATGATAACTATTTGTGAAGAAATTTTACTTTTCTTATTAGCACAATCTTCTCTTATTATTATTAGTGTGTATTTTCTTTCTTCATCAAACAGTTACCAAAACAGAAGAGATAAGAACACAAGATATTGGCTCTCAAGGGCAAAACCTCTCTTTCTTAGAGAAGAAAACCCTTTTGCAAATTTCTCTTATTGAAGCTTCAATTGACAAATTCCATACCCTAGAACCTTGACCAGTAGATCCTCCAAGCACAAGACACAGTCTCTCTTTTTGCACCTTCCTTTATGTTCTTCAATCAAAGCATCCTTCTGCACTACACCCTGATCTCTAACTTCTCACTTATTCCAGCAACTGGCAACACGATTGCAGAAATCCTAAGTCTCATTTAGAGACCTCTATTATGGAGTACTTCTTCTTTTCTCTTCCTCGCTTGGAAATCTTTATTTTGATTGATGCTTAGGCTAGAATATGGGCTTCTTCTTGAATTATATTTCTAAGTTAGAAGCTGATCCTAAAACCCTACTATAGATCTGAATTTTCCTCGCACATGTGGCTGATTAGGGCTCAAGATTGTCCCTCTTTCTTGCTCCTTTTCTTTTCTTGAGGTGACACCTACTTCTCTTGAGATGGAGGCCTATATGGAGCCTCTTTTTAGTCCAGTTGAACTCTATTAAGTTGCTTCTCTCATGGATCTGATATGACCACAGAAATACCCTCTCTTCTTCGTACGTGTGATAGAAAAGAGCCCTAAAACAGTCCTCCAAAACTCGTATTTCTTTCTTTTCTTCTTCTTTGGTCTAGAAGACACCCTTTTCTCTTCTTCATACCTCCTTCTTGACTCTCTTTCTCTCTGATTTTAGAGATAGCTTTATGGTCTATTTGTGAGGTCAAATTTCCCTATATATAGGAATTTGTCCCTCCTATTTGGGTCAACTTGAGCTAGTGAGGCAAACATGTCCTTGAGTGCACCAAAAATTGATTTCTTTGAGCCGACTTGAAGAGGAGACTTGTATTTGCTTTGGATGATCTCTTTTGACATATTTCTTTGACTCTAATATATAGATTTACATAGTGTAACATACCCACATGGGTCTTTAACAATTACATTAAATATTTGACTTTCCTAGAAGCACTTAAACATGTGCTTAACCTATCACATGGGCAAGAAACCCATTCTGGATAATGAAAAAAATAATAATTCTTTACTTTTACAAGTGAAAAGATAAAAATCACATTTATGAAGATCGAACCTAGTTACACTTTCTTCAACAATTTGGGCTAGTTAAATTCCTTTTGTTTCAAAGGTTTTATATCCTATAGTCAGAGAAGTTTTGTATAACAAAAATGTTGTTTTCATAGAATTTAATTTTTCTCCCATAGTGGTGTAATGAGAAGAGGATGAGAAGAAGTCAACAACTCATCTACCACCAAAGACCAAGAATGTTGAAATAGAAAAAAACATGAAGTTCATGATGGACTTAAGGAGAAGGAAGGTTCAATTATTTAGAAGAGGAGGAAGAAATTTCACTTCAAAATTTGAGGCACACTTGATAAATAAAACAACTAAATACATATAACTATAGTCTATCTAATTTCATATGTATATATTTTTTTATCTACTAACACTAGTGATCCTAGGACTACGAAATAGGCAATGGCTATGGAATATAAGCATATATAGAGATTGATCATAGATGGAAAAATGGTTGCACTTATATAGAATGATATATGAGGCCTTGTATTGTTTATTTATAGACATAGATCTATTAAATGTAAATGGGTGTTCAAAAATAATATTGATTTACATGGCAATGTTGAAAAATACAAGGCAAGGTTGGTTGCAAAATAATATTCCTAGGTTAAGGGGATAGAATTTAAAGAGATATTTTCCTCAATTGCTAAGTTAACATTTATTAGATGCCTACTATCTATATTAGCATATTTTTAGTTAATTATAGAATAAATGGATATGAAAACAACATCCCTACATGGTGACTTAAAAAAGGAGATCTATATAACATAGCGAGAGCACTCAATTGAAAAAGGTAAAAAAAACATTGGTTTGAAAGTTAAATAAGTCACTATATGGTGTCAAACAATCTACTATAATATGGTACCAAAAATTTGATTTTTTTTTTCCTTGGGATTAGGTTTTCTAATATCTAATCATATTTTCATGCATTAGAAACAAGAACATGGTCGCTTCCTTGTTATCGCTCTAAATGTAGATGATATATTATTATTTGGTAATAGTAATGATGTGATTTTTTTATTTGAAGTCTTAGTCACAATTTGATATTAAGGATTTGGGGTTTACCAAATATATCTTAGGAATGGAGATTATGAGGGATAGAGTGAATATAAGGAATTGGTTGAGCAGATTAAGTATGTAAATTTTCTATTATAATATTTTTGCATGGTAGATTATAGACCATTGAGTGTTTTGATTTTTCAAAAGAATTAAAATTTCAGTTGAGAAATGTCCTACATCACCTATAAAAATGGAGAATACAACCTAAATCATTGTGTTTAACAAATTTAACAAATTTCATTGATAAAATTCGAAATTTGGTAGATTTGATATGCACCCTAACAAATTTGATAAAAGGTGACTTGTTATTCGCCTTTAAACCTAACGCCCTTTAATAATTAATCTTAAGTGCTTTTAAATGACATTTACACATGAAGTGGTGGAACGTGCTCTTTGTCTTCATATGCAACCAAGTCTCTTGTATGGATGTCACCTATTTATCATGCATGCATTATGTCTCTTATATTGTGTTTATCATCATCTGTTATCATAATGATGTTTCAAGAGACCCACACTCAATTTATATATAGGGCTATGTGGATTTTGATTGGGTAGAGGATGTAGATAGAATGATATTTGTGAGAAAATACACGTTACAATTATTTGGTGTAGTAGTCATTCTAATGAGCATGCAACAAGCTATGGTCACTTTGTCCAAGGAGAGGCATAGTATATGGTAGCTAATGATACATTTAAGGAGGCCATTTGGTTTAGGGAACTATGTTAAGAGGTAATTCTAAGTGAAAAAATATTACAATTAAATGTGATAGTAATGGTGCCTTTTGTATAATTGAAAGACCAAACCTTCTCGCAAATAAAAAGTATATAAATATGTAGTACCATTTGATTAAAGACATGGTAGAAAGTGATCCCACTACGTGTAGAATAGAAAATGATAGGGTGTTTTCTTAATGCACTTCATAGTGAAAAGACCACCAATTAGAAACCCTATGGGTGAAAATCCAGTAATGCTAAGGGCTGGTGTGGCCTAGTTTGCGTGCGATCATCGAGTGATTTTGACGGCTCATATGCCATTCAATTGTGACTACTCAATCCACAAGTTAAGCGTTCTAGTCATCTCAAGGCTCACATTACCTAAAAAAAAGACATGGTAGAGAGTGGAAAGGTGATCCTAGAGAAAATTAGCACCTTGTAGAAAGTTGTAGATGACTGGATGAAATGAGTGAGCATGGGTAAATTTGTTGTAATTTTATGGACCTTATGGGACTTAGCAATTAGTCTATAGTTTTATGTATTCTCTGTTGTATTCTTGTAAGGTATATGACAACTAAAATAATGTGAGAATAGGTGTATCATACACCTTGTAGTGTTGTAGTGGAGTACAAAATAAACTCCAGATATAAATACACAATAATGTAATAATTAATGAGTAATAATGTCACATCATAACTAATGAGTAATGGAGGGGAAGCTTAGCAACAAGATAGTTCCTACCAGCTTGGACCCATAAGCATGTTTCTCGAAGAGGTCGCTTATACTCGGTTCGATCTTGGGCCTCTCCTAGTGTTGTTTACTGCCTCGTTCAATGAGAACGAAATAATTCGATGGTAACTGCCCACTCCAAATATCAAAAAGCCTAGCTTCTGCCCCTATAGATCCTCTTTTCCAATCAAGTTGTCTTTAGAGTTTCCCGAAATTGCCTGGTTTGATGTATCCTGATCAGGATCTCCTTTGAAAAGACTTTAGATACATCTATGCATGAAATTTTCTTCTCCTTGTCATTGGGACCCTAATGGAAGAGTGGAAAATGGTTTCTTCGGGGCTGTATAGGTGCACTGAAAGGGAGGCAAGGAAGTGATTTCCTTTTCTTTCTAACTGATTGTAAAGTAATAAATTCCTCATTGTTTTTTTTAGTAGAATGTTCCAATAGTTCTCTAAGTATAGTAATAGGATATAAGTAATAAGATCTAAGTTAGTCTAATTAAAGTGTATGGGTTAAGGATAAAACTCCTAAGTGACTAAAGATTATTAACACCCTAGAATACCTTGATTATTCTTCCTTATAATACAAATAATAAGAAAATAAATAGTACTTAAGTTATACTCTTGTGGTATGTTTCTTATATCTAATGAAGAGAATAACAATATCTAATTCCTAACTAACCCATAAGGATAAGAATACTACCTAACTAATTTAGAAAAAATATATTCTAATATCCTAAAGAGACTTTAAACCTTCTAACCTAAAGATACTTTATCTCTACTAATATAATAATATTTCCTAACCTAAATCCTTAATAGACCCTAAATAGTCTCATCGTAACACCCATTCCTGGACCGTAATTTCTGACTGAACGCATAGGGAACAAGCATTCTACAACCTTATATAATAGAGCCTCTACAAATGGACCATGAAATATGAGCTCTATCACTTTGAAAAACCATCATCCCCACGTATCAAAATCGAATGGGGTCATTCTCCACATGTTAGAATCTCATCTCAACTAGTTTTGATGGGTCAACCTCACCCCATGCCTATTTGCTATGGATATAATTTTGCATCGTAACTTCGGGTGGTGGGATTTATATATCATGGATAGAAGGATTTTGAAACCAACCTTCCCAACTTTGTACCAGCCCCCCACCCACCTGGTGCCTATTTCAGATGAGGATATTCTTGCTTCATGCCTGGACTTTATATATTTCTTTCTACACATAACTCTTTGAATTTGATAGAAAGTAACATCAATGAATAACTTGTTGGTAGTTCCAACATGTAAAAATGGAAAATCATAAATAATTTATGGCTTTATTGTGTTTATTTATGTTTTATGCTTCCTTAGAGACCCCTCCTTGACATCTTAAAACATATGAAGTTGTGTAGTGTCCTGTGAAGTAGACATTATTTGATGGTATAGAATTTAACATTTTGGCCATAGTCTAAATCTTTTGCATTGGGCTCTTTTGTGGGCATATTTCTAGGTCACTCTTACTCGAAATTTGATAGAGATTTACATGAATTACAAGTTTGAGTTGTGAAATTTGCATAGTTTGAGTCCTCCAAGGGGTTTTGTTTATGCATTCAAAACACATTTACATTTTAAATAATTCTAAGCAAAAAAATTATTTCCTTATTCCAATGGGAAAAGGCCAAAACATAGAAAAATTAGATTTCAAATCAAAGGAACCCATTTCAAACTAAAATTTTAATTTGGCCCCTTATTATGAAATTCAAAAATATAGCAACCTAGCAATGTAAGTTGAATGGTTGATAAATGTCCATAGATTTAGGACATTTATGCATCAAAGAAAAACAATTGTGGCAACAAGGTTGGCAAGAATTCAATCTTAGAGTTGGAAGTAGGTTGCTAAAAACCCTTTTAATAACTCAAATAATCACAAATATCCATTTATAAAATGCAATTAATATAATCAATTTAATGATAATTTTTTATTAAATAGTGATAAAAAAAATATTTTTTTTATTAAATCTTAACTAATCTAGCCATATGTGAAATTAAAACATCAATTCAAGAAAGGATGGCAACTTTAGTAATATATTTGACCAAAAAATTCTTCGAATTGAAAGTCAGTTATGTAACTTAAATTTTTTTAATAATACAAATGGTCAGAAATCCTTATTTTTTATATAATACAATTAACTTAATCGCTACCTTTAACTATTACCATTAGCAAATAAAAATATGTAAACCAATCAATACTAAACCTAATAGAGATATACTGACCATAGTAGAGATATGGGATTGCCTAAAAACTAACATGTATATAGAGGATGTATATGGGAAATGGATTATGATTGATATGGCATGAGTACACCAGATGCATGACCAAAACTGAGGGCGGCCATGGGTGGCATTGTCGGCATCGAGCAGGATTGTCTAGGATTCTGTCGTGGTGCATTGAATGGGATTGCTAAACTTTAAATCTATTATCCGTCTTTTAATACTTCCCATTTAATGCATCACTGCCAAATGTATATACGTTACATGTGCTGTTAATGCTCTGATAGATGTGGAAAGAGGGTAGGTGCTCGGGACTAAGGGAGTAGGATGGAATTTTACGGAATGATAGGCTGTCAAATAAAGTTTAAAAATTGTTAAAGGGTTTTGTTAAGGTATTTTTTTTAACCTGAAGTTGTGAAACGGGTTGGAAAATAGTCAAATTTAATGGAGTCGTTTAATGAGGCGGAGGAATTGTTCGGTCCGTCAAAAGTGGTCCAAATCCGAATAAAAAATTTCAAAAAATCTTGTAGAGACAGTGCTTGAATCGTGTTTTTGTTGGTGGAAATGGATTCAGCACCATCAAAAACGTATAGTACACCTAAAATTTTGAAGTTTAACAACTATAATTTGGATTTACAAAAATCATTGCCGAATTTTCTCTAAATATGCCCGGAATTTCCATAACTTTTTGGGCAATTCCTCCGTCTACAACAAATTGAATTTTTGAAATTCTAGATTTTGTGAAATATTAAAATTTATAATTATAATATTAAATTTATTTTTATATTTAAAATTATTTTAAAAAAAATAATCTAAAAATATAATTTAATAAAAAAATATTTATCAAATTTTATTAAAAAATAAAATATAAAAAATTAAACTCTTAAAATTTTCTCAATATTTGAACGAAGTCCTCCATCTAATAATTCAGATACATTTTTTTATTGTGATTCTGGATCTAAAATTCACATACAAATATATATTCTCTGTATTTGAATGAGGTCCTCCATCCAATAATTCCATACTTTTCTTATTGTGATTCTGGATCTAAAATACGGCAAGCCATATATAGAGTATTAAATGCCCTTGAAGATGCACGGGGCCTAACCCGTTAACACACGAATTGCCTTTTTTTATTTAGAGGCGAATTTCGCAATTCCTGTGTTAATGGGTTATGCCCCGTGCATCTTCAAGGGCATTTAATACTCTATATATGGCTCGTTAGGCGCTGCCCTAAAATACACATACACATACAAATATAAAGAGTATTCATGGTTCTTCCAACTCGAAAAAGTAAGGAAAAGAACATAAGGTCAAATTGGCAATGGCTCCGGGGTTTTATCCGGGCGATTTAGGGAGGCCTTGCCGTATACAACAACCTAAAAATAAAAATATTTAAGCGCCCTCATGTGGCAACTGCAAGCGGCTTATGGGTCACTGTTTTTTTCGCTGAATCTTGTTTGGGTGGGATCTCTGCAACTTCCTTGTATATTTTGTTCTGTTTTCTTGTTCCTCAAATCTGTCTGCTTTGTCATGAGTTCAATGCGTTTGTTTTTCTGATGATCATGTTCGTCAATCTGTTTGTTTTTCTGATGATCTTGTTTGGATATAGACTTGTGATTTTGTAACTTTCTCTATATAATGGAATAAAAGGGTGTTTTTTTCTTCAGGAAAAAAACCTTATTAGCTATTTTAAACTTTCATAAAAATATTTAAGCACCCTAAAGTGGCAAATGCAAGCTTATTAGCCATTTTAAACGCTCATAAAACTATTAAAGAAGCAGGAATGAAATGATTTATATGATTTATATGGGCATTGTTTAATTATTATTAATTTTGGAATTTGGGCAATTTTATTTGGTTAAATTTTGATTTTTGTTCGTCAAATTCGTCTGCTTTGTCATGAGTTCAATGTGTTTGTTTTTCTGATGATCATGTTCATCAATGTGTTTGTTTTTCAGATGATCATGTTTGGATACAGACTTGTGATTATGTAACTTTTTTTTTGTATGGGGGGATTAAAAGGGTGTTTTTTTCTTCTAAGAAAAAAACTTACCATAAAAACATTTAAACACCTTAAAGTGGCAAATGCGAGTTTATTAGCCATTTTAAAGGCTCATAAAACTATTAAAGAAGCAGGAATGAAATGATATATATGATTTATATGGGCGTGGTTTAATTATTGTTAATTTTGGAATTTTGGTTTGGAATTTGGGCAATTTTATTTGGTTAAATTTTAATTTTTGTTATTTAAAATGAATTTTTGATTATAAATATTGATTCAGTATTTAGAAAAATAGTGAGATATTTTATAATATATGAATTCAGCATTTTGAAAATTTTTGAGATACTTTATAATATATAGATTCAGCATTCTGAAAAGCTCCAAGACACTTAAATTATAGAGAGTTCACAACTTAAACAAGTAATTTAAACAAATCTTTGCCAAATTCTAAATAAAATAAACCAAAAACATACTAGAAAACTCTCCAAAATATATAACAAATAAACTACAACATTTATCATTTAAAATATGGAATTTTCAAATTCCATGATTAAATATAAAAAAAACTAAATAAACTGTTCAAAATATCAAATAAAAGCAACATAATTTCTTACTGCCATTAATCTAAATATGTAGTCAAAAATTAATCTAAACATGTAGTCAAAAATTAATTTTATGACAAAACGGAAACTGCATGCATAATATTGTTCATATTTATTTCTAATGAGCAGTGAAAATGGACTTATTTTATCCTTCTTTAACTCGTAATTTTCAAAATAAAATACATATTCTTAATATTTTTATCACAAAATAATAGGATACACATTATAAGCTTCTTTCACTAAATACTGCATTATCACTAAACCATGATACATTGAAACCACTGGTTATTCAATATCCATCTTCTTCACTATCAGAAATGAAATTTTTTAGCGGAAAAAAAATATAGTATTTTCGTTTAAAAAAAAAGTTACATATTTTTAGATTTGAAGATAAAGAGATCATTAAAAAAAACACTTTTAATAACAAAGTCAAAAGAGTGTTACATAGCATATATTAAGGGGCTATATTGCCTACAATATTTGAAAATTCAGCTTACTGAAAGCCAAAACCATGAGCAAAAACAAAAAAACAGACCTCCTGTAATCAGAACTCAAACAAAATACTAACAACAAACAAAGCGCAACAGTAATCGAAATACTTAGTTAACCCTAGTTATGCTCCGGAGTGGCTAATTGTGGAGCAGAAATAGAGGGAGGGAAGGGAGAAAGTGGAATAAGGGGACTAAAGGGTGTGAATGGCAAAGAAGGTGGGGTTAAACCACCGAGTGAGGGTGGCATAAAACCCAATGGAGGAAAATCAAAAGATGGAATTGTTGGGACATTAGGAAGTCCAATCCCACCGCTGGGAGGTGATTCAAAGCCAGGAATATTCAACAATGATCGCTTCCTGCTCTGAGCATTCTTTGATGGATCCCTCGAGGTAGCACACACAGTGCTCATAAACAGAATCACCGCGAATGTGGCGACAGCCCATAATTTCGACGAGCGCTGCATTTTCACAGAAATGGATTTGTGGAATGCACAGAACTACCATCTATAATCTTCTTTTATAGTACTCGCCTACCTGCACATTGTCTGCCTCTGCAAACTCGTGTCAGCTGCCACTGACATCGCCACGATTCAACAATCAATGACTGTAAAAGCACAACTACTCCACTGGTTCTCATTACTAAAGAGCTCTTTTTTTTTAACCAATGTAGATTAAACTTGTAGTGTCAGGCTTGTAATTTTCCTTCATATAAATTGTATTTCTGATTAAAAAATTAGTTGGTAATATAAAAAAAAATATAGGTAGTGAGTAATATTAAAAAAAATTGAGAATATTGAAATTCAATAAATTCAATAATTTTGTTACTCGGGTTTATTTAAGTGTTCAAAATTTTAATTTAATCATAAAAAATTATTAGAGGGATGGTAGAGATTTAATCTCCCAGAGAAATTTAAGAATATTTATAGTAATATACACAAATCAATGGTTGAAATTTATCTTCAAATACTTATATTTTTTTTACCTTTTTAATTAATTAAAAAATGTCATATAAACAAGTGTCATATGGGGTAACTTATGATTTTTTTGGCATGTGGTATTAATAAGCTATAGTATTGTAACGAAACCTATTTATAAATTAAGAATCTCAAGTTAAATGTGCATGATTAAGAATATTATCTCATTTTTATAAACTGTATATATGTTCAACTTATTTATTAGTTCTTTTCTATAATTAATAATAATAAAAATAATTTAAAATAGTTATAACTTAATTAGCTTTCATGATTTTTTTTTAATAATGTAAATGATATCAAGTAAATAATTTGATGCTTATTATGAAGATATATCTATATGCATTTGACACTGATTTATTTATATAATTGTGTTAGTTTTACCAGATTTCATACACAATTGAGATAAAAAAAAATCACAATGGTCAAACTGAAACCATCATCATCTTGCTTTATTACACTATGATATCATCATATGGCATCATCTTCTTGCTTTATTACACTATGATGTCATCATATGACATAGTTTTCTCTTCATGTTGCTTCATTACACCATGCTATTATCATATGGCACAATTTTGTTTTCTATTTAGATTTTAAAAATTAGTAGATAGATTTCCCTCTTCCACCTTAATTTAAAGAAGAGGTACATAGTACAACATATTCCACATATCTTAATATAAACATGCTTACTTAGTCATGTCAATGAGACTTGAACCTCAACGTTAAGGTTATCATTAAACCCTCCCAAACACCAAAAGATACACTCACTTAATTATATAAAAACAGTAAAATGCAAAAGCATCACTAAAATATAGTACAAACATTCATGTTGTGTAGATGGTAGAATACTATAGTACAAACTCTTTTTTTTAGAGTGGATAGTTCGAAAGTATAATGGAAAAACAGGTGCATGATATTAAACTATTAAACTTGTATAATACGGCCTCTTTCATAATACCTCTGAAAAATGGGATAGATCTAGTTTTATGATGAATCAGAGTTGGCAGCTCAAAAATTAAATGTGAAGCCTCATAATGGGATATGACAGTTGTAACACCCCAGGATGCATAAGTTACACAATTGAGATAAAAAAATTACAATGGTCAAACTGAAACCATCATCATCTTGCTTTATTACACTATGATATCATCATATGGCATCATCTTCTTGCTTTATTACACTATGATATCATCATATGACATAGTTTTCTCTTCATGTTGCTTCATTACACCATGCTATTATTATATGGCATGGTTTTGTTTTCTATTTAGATTTTAAACATTAGTAGGTAGATTTCCCTCTTCCGTACATGTACAACATATTCACATATCTTAATATAAATATGCGTACTTAGTCACGTCAGTGAGACTTAACCTCAACGTTAAGGTTATCATTAAACCCCCAAACACCTAAAAATACACTCAATTAATTATGTAAAAACACTAAAATGCAAAAGAATCACTCAAATATAGTACAAACATTCATGTTGTGTAGATGGTACAATACTAGAGTACAAACTCTTTTTTTAGAGTGGATTAGTTTGAAAGTATAATGGAAAAACAGGTGCATGATATTAAACTATTAAACTTGTATAATACGGCCTTTTTCATAATACCTCTGAAAAATGAGATAGATCTATTTTTATGATGAATCAGAGTTGGAAGCTCAAAAATTAAATGTGAAGCCTCATAATGGGATATGACAGCTGTAACACCCAAGGATGAATAAGTTACTATAGTTATTTTTATTTTTACTTTTAATTATCCCAATGTTTTTTGTTTTCATTTATTGGTTGGAACTTGTGGCTGGAAAAGCCTAGTAGAACTTTATAATAAAACACTAATTGGAAATAAAAGGTGTGTTTGAAAATTATAAGAAAGACCAAGAATAATGAATTCCAAAACTCTTGTCAGTTAGAAAAAGTTAAAAAAATTATTACCTTCTATCTCTCCCTAGAGAAAGAAAAGGAAAAGAATTTGATCTCAATGGGAGGAGAGAGAGAACTAGGAGGTGAAACGAAAGAAATGGAAACCCTGTAGAAGTTTCTGTAAGGGGTTAGAGTTCTGTTAGGTTTGAGGTGTTTTTGAGCTGGACACCAAGCTAGTGAAACCCTCGAGTAAGGAACCTTGAGGAAGGGTAATTCTAAACTGGACTGATAAAGTCTTGAGGTTCATAGTTGATCAGGTGCTAAAAAGATTGCTCAAAATTCAAATTTGTCAGATCGGTGTGGAACCTGAACGACCACGTAGTTCTCATCATCTTGAATCTGGCACAACCCGTTTCGCGCGAAACAAACTCTGTATACTCCAAGAAACATGTTTTGTTCGTTTTCTAAACACTCGAATTTTTGCAAAAGAAATGACAGTCCAGTCAGCAATACATACAGCTGACGTGGTACTGACTAGGCATGCCTACATGGCAGGGTGATTGTGCATTGAATATTTTCCTCCGACGAATTAGGTGGTGCCAAGTGGCATAATTTCAATGTCGTTGATGTGGCGTGATATGTTTGGTTGATTGGTGGCCAACCAGAGGCTACGATGTGGCATAGCCAGGTACTACCATGTGGTAGTCGTAGGGCCACCACAATTTGTTAAGGGTCAAATGGATCAGGTGGGGGTCGAACAGTAGACCTCTTTCCAACAAACAGTGCCATATACCATCGCGCCACCATGTGTCTTATTATATTATGGCACACGATATATATTTAAACATTAACGTAAAGCAGTTTTAGGAAAGGGGCCATCCCCTGGGGGCATGCAACCCAAAAAAGCCACGGGCGGAGCGGAGTGGGGGCCTAGCTAGCGAGGGTGGGACATTAGCCTTGGCACCGGGCACGTGGCCCCCCATGTGCCTTGATTTTAGGAAATAATGCCTTAGAGGGCTTTTAAGCACCCCGACAAATATGCACAGATATTGGGCAATCTGGCGCTCGGTTAGCGGAATTAGAGGTGAAATTGTAAGATGGTGCCGGATTTTTGGAATTTGTAGAGTGGATAGTGCAAGAGCTAGGGGAAACCATAACTTCTTCAGTTTTTGACCAATTCCGGAGCAGGAAGAGGCTAGACAAACAATTTTTGGACATTCTGGAGTCATTGGAGCAGGTTTCAGAGCTATTTGAGTGTTGTAAACTGATGCATTTATATTTTTGAGCATAATAGAGAGGTTCAAGCCATTGGACACTGGACCAAGGAGATGTAGCCCAGGAGGGGTGAACTCCTTCATCATGTGTTGTTGTGTTATTGTTTATGGTGATGTTTATGTCTGATATATGTTGTTTTTCATTCATTTGTTTATGTTAATTTGTACATGAAATGTACATAAAAATATTCAAAAACTCATGATAAAACTTGCAATTAACCTCATGAATCCTTAAGCATTTTACATATTCTAAAGAGGAATTTAGCACAATAAAACTAATTTTCCCATTTAGATCAAGTTTGGTATTAGAGATCTTGGTTTTCTTTGTGCAAGGAGGATTTAATTGTTTGCAAGTGAATGTGATGCTTACAAGGTTGAAGCTCAAGAGAGGAGAAGGAAATTTGGGTTAAAGTCCTGAAGTTGGGACAAAGATAAGGAGAGAAAGTTTGCCACAATCTCCACCACCAATTCTACCTCAAGTTGAGTTGAACCTTCTGTAAGCATGTCACATGAAGGAGAGTCTGCGAATATGTCAGAGGATGAGAAGGTTTTTAGGAAAGATTTCTTTGACATAACAAAGATGGTGAAAGTCCTCTATGAAGATAGGAATACAAGACTGCAAGGTGAAAGCTCCAAGCCTCCAAAAGGAGAAGGTTCTTTAGGAGGAGGAGGTAATGGAAATGGAGGTAAACCTCCTCCATCTCCACCATCATCTTCATCTTCATCTTCACAGGAATCTTCATCCTCTTCCACTAATACAACCATGACTCATACTCATCAACATACCTCAAAAGAAATCGGTAAAACATCTCTGTTAAAACTCGATATTAAATTTAAGCTGCCTATGTATAATGGTGAAGTGAATGCAGAGAAGTTTGACAATTGGGTTCTTTATTTGGAGGTCTATTGCAGAATCCAAAACCTTCAATATGATGACACAAAGATTTAGCTACCTTCCTTGAGACTGGAGGGTGCAGCACTAGTATGGTGGGAAGCCAAGACACAAGAAGAGATTAAAAAACATGGTAAGATATCAATTTCTGATATGATTTCATTGTTTCAATTAAAAGAAAGTTTTACCCTCTAGCATATATGCATAAATCCATCTTGAATTGGCAGAACCTTAGACAACTTAAAGGTCAAAACGTGCAATATTACACCCAAGAATTTAGAAGAAGGTCTCTAATGTTAGGTGTAGATTTTCAATCAAAAGACACGTTGTTGAAGTATATAGGGGGTTTACACAGCTACCTAAGGCATATTATCCTTATGTTTAATCCCATTAGTCTAGATAAGGTTTGTGTGCAAGCCACTCATCTTGAGGCAAGAGGGAAAAATATCCCAGAAGAGGGTAGCAAAAATCCATTTATGGGTAAATAAAAAGAAAAGGGTTTCAAATGGAAAGGAAAGAAAAATGCATCCATTAAAAAGGAAGGATTGAAAGCAATATGTAAACATTGTTCCAAAGAGGGTCACTATGAAGACCATTGTTGGAAGCTTCATCCAGAGATGAGACAACGGAGGAAAATAAAAGATAGTTGCAATCATTCAAGAGGATTTGGGATCTGATTCGGGTGATGAAACTAAAATTACAGCCATGGGTATAAAAGGAAAAGAATCCATTTCTAGCACTAGTACATCAAATTGTCACACTGGCACTCCAAATGAAGAAACAAGGACTGAATTATTTCATGTGAGGGTTATTGCAAAACATTCAAAAATCGACACACTATTTGATAGTGGGTCTCAATCCAACTTGATATCTGAAGACTTAGTCAAGAAACTTAATCTTGAAACCATTCCACATCCCAAGCCATATCCATTTGGTTGGATATGTAAGGACACAAGCTTACAGGTTACAAGGAAATGTATTATACGGTTTGCAATCATAGCAAACTTCATTGATGAAGTTGAATTAGATGTTGTACCGGTTGATATTTCAAGAATTGTTTTGGGTAGTTCTTACCTCTATGATAGAAAAGCAATCTTCTATCGCCATGAAAAAAAGTACCACTTGTTCAAAGATGGTGTGGAGTATATTGTGAGAGATCATCGCAAGAAACTAAATATTTCATTAGTTAATGCAGGGCAAATGAAAAGACTAGTGAATTCAAGCAAGAATTTAGTGCTTCTTATGATCAAACCAAAGAATGATGTTGATTATGAAGTGTTTGAAGGTTGTGATACAAAATTGAAATATGATTGTGTTGATGTAGTTAACCAATATGATGAGATGTTTCAGGAACCAAAGGGATTGCCTCCCAAGAGGGGAATCCAACATGAAATACCATTGCAACAATATTGTCATCTTTCTAACATTGGCATGTACAGGATGTCAATAATGGAAAATGAAGAAATACAAAAGCAAACCCAAGAGTTGTTGAACAAAGGGATCATCTGACCATCTCCTTCGCCATACAGGTCACCTATTGTTTTGGTGCCCAAGAACAATGGAAATCATGTCACTAAGTGGAACTTAAGGAGTGGATATCATCAAAGTATAATTGTTGAAGTGTTTATTCGGGGTAGCATCGGATGTGCTCTATAAATGAAAATTCATGGAGATGCTAAAGAAGATGATATCTCCAAGACGCAGAAATGGTTTGGGCAGATTCTAAACAGTTTGGGAGATATTAAAATAATTAATATTTTTAATGGAGTTCCTAAATCTAATCTTACGAAAAATAAAATATTAATTGGTATTAATATAAAACTCGGTTAGAAGGTTCCAAAAGTCACGGATCAAACCAAATCTAATCTTAGCCGTTGATTAGAGATTTAATCTCAACCGTTGAAGGACCAACAAGAAAAGTATAAGAAGAGTTTTGAGGGTTAGTTGGAGAACACACTGAGGGAGACCAGTCAGTTCGATTTCTGGAGAGAGGTTATTTGAGAAATTTTTAACTAGTGGTCGAGAGAGCAACAAGAGGTAGCGGGTACGGAACAGAGTGTCGAGAACAACACCAGAATACCAACGCAGAGGTTGGAGAGGCAGATGCAGAGGCAACAGACTGCGCAGTCACTGGAGGGTCTGCATGGGTGATGCAGAGAGGCCCAGTGCTGATGCAGGGAGGCAGGAGCTAACACAAAGGGTATGGGAGCTGCGCACAGACCAGCAAGCCTGATGCTGAGACTAGGGGAAGTGTTGGAAATTTTTTCTCTGTTGGGTAAGCCAGTTTGGCACCCAGTTGTACTGAATAATTACTGAATAATAAAATTCTCCTCTGCTGCACCGGTTTTCCCACATTGGGTTTTCTAGGGAAAATTGTCCAAAATATCTGTGTTGATGTGTTGATTCTTGTGCATGTGTTTGTTTCTATATTATGGTGTGATATCTGCAGAAGAATTTATTTTAATGTTTACTGAAGGGTTTTCATAAATAACTTATTGAGAAATAAGTAGGTAAAATAAATAAGTTCTTGCAGTGATAGAATTTTCACATGAAAGAGACACATGGAAGATGACATTCAAAACAAAGCAAGGTTTATTTGAATGGCTAGTTATGCTTTTTGGTCTTAGCCATGATCCTAATACTTTCATGCATATGATGAATGATGTATTGGAGCCATTTATAGATGAGATAATCTATTTAGATGACATTTTAGTTTTCAGAAAATATCTTGATCAACATGTCATCCATGTGAGAAAAGTACTTGATGCCTTGAAGAAAGAACAATTGTTTTTTAAGATGTCAAAGTGTGAATTCGGTAAAACTTCTTTGGTGTGATTGATGCATATTTTTGGAGGAGATGAGTTGAAGATAGACCCCTCCAAGGTTGATGTCATGATGAATTGGCCAACGCCCAAGACAGTTACTGGAGTAGGAATTTTTTTGGGAGTATCCCAATATTGGAGAAAGTTTATTGCTAGTTTTTCTTCTATCGTGGCTCATTTGCATGCATTGACTAGTGTGGAAAAAGTATTCCAATGGGGAGGCAAGAAACAAAAGGCATTTGATGTATTTAAAGAAAAGATTGGTTCAACTCATGTACTTGCAAACAACTATGCCATGGGCAGAGTCCTCATGCAATATGGTAAGGCTATTTCATGTCATTTAGAAATTTTCAATGGTGCAGTGACAAAGTTGCAGCAATCAAGTCACTTTCAACGGATGGGATCTTTACAACAATTCCACTTGGTCAGTAGGTATAAGAAAGGTATATACAAAAAGGTTAACGATATGCTTTCTAGGCCTATTGTTAGTGTAGTTACTTTACTCAAACGTAATTTTGTTTTGCATGAAAGTTATGTTCAGCAATATGCATACTTTCAAAATGTACATTTAAGCTTGAGTCAAGAGAACCAAGTAGGGGAATTTGATTACCATTTGCGTCCTAATTTTTTATACCATATTGGTAATAAGGATGTTGTTATTCATAGTGACATGGAAAAATCCAAGAAGTTCATTGAACGATTCCAAATGGTACCTCAAACAGTTCAAGATCAGCTTGAAAAGAGCCAAGGCAAGTACAAAGCAAGGGACGAAAAGCATTGTTTAGATCACAAGTTCCAAGTCAGTGATGAAGTTTGGCTTCACATTACAAAATAGAAGCTCCAAGGAGAAGGTAAAAAGTTGAAACCCATTCGATATGGTCCATTCAGAATTATGGAAAAGATTAGTGACAATGCCTTCAGGTTGGATTTGCCTTTATATATGGAAACTTATGTCATTGTTGACGTTGAGAACTTAAGGTTGTATGAGCCTCCTTTGATTGAAGATCAAGGAGAGAATGTTCATATTCCTTCAATTAAGGATTTTTCTCCTGAATACCTTGAATAACTACAACAAGACACCATTCTTAACAGAAGAACAAGGTCTTCAAAACGAGGGAGTGTGGACTACCTTTGAGTGGGGCTCAAAGGAAAAAATCTTTCTAAGGCCGAATGGATCAAAATTGGAAAGGTGAGGGAATTTTACCCTCACATGTCGAACAACTAAAAGTGATTTTTTGGGGTCCAAAAGCTTCCAGTGGGAAGGACTAATTAGGTTCTCAAAATGTTACTCATAATTTAAAGTTATCATATCAGTGTGGAACCTAAATGACCATGTAGTGATCGTCTTCCTGAATCTATCACAACTCGTTTCGCACAAAACAGACTCCGTATGCTCTGAGAAACATGTTATGTTCATTTTCCTATACACATGAATTTTTGCAAAACACAAATATGACAGTCCATTCAACAGTTCGTATTGCTGACGTGGCACTGAATGGGCATGCCTATGTGGTAGGGTGACTATGCATTGATTGTTTTCCTCCGATGAATTAGGTGGTGCCAAGTGGCACGATTTCAATGGCACTGATGTGGCGTGATATGGTCGGTGGGTTGGTGGCTAACCACAGGCTGCCACGTGGTAGTCCGAGGGCCACCAAAATTTGTTAAGGGCCGAATGGACCAGGCGAGGGTCGAACACCAGACCTCTATCCAACAAACAGTGCCATCTACCATCACACCACGATGTGTCTTATTATACTATGGAATGCAGCATATATTTAAACAGTAATGTAAATCAGTTTTGGGAAAGGGGCCAGCCCCTGGGCGTGTGAAACCCAACAAAACCACGGGCAAAGTGTAGTGGGGGCCTGACTGGCTGGGCCGGGCCGTTGGCCTTAGCCCCGGGCACGTGGCCCCCCCATGTGGTCTGATTTTCGAAAATAAGGCCATAGAGGGATTTTAAGCACCCCGGATATTGGGCAATTTGGCGCTTGGTTAGTGAAATTGGAAGCGAAATTGTAGGCTGGTGCTATATTTTGGGGAATTTGTAGAGCGAATAGTGTAAGAGGTAGGGGAAGCCATAACTTCTTCAGTTTTTTACCAATTCATCTGCAGTAAGAGGCTAAACAGGCATTGTTGGACATTCTTGAGCCATTGGAGCAGGTTTCAGAGTTGTTTGAGTATTTTTAACTGATCTATTCACACTTTTGAGCATAATAGAAAGGGACAAGCCATTGGAAGCTGGACCAAGGAGACGTAGCCCAGGAGGGATGAACTCCTTAATCATCTGATGTTGTGTTACTGTTTATGGTGACGTTTATGTCCGATATATGTTGTTGTTCAGTCATTTGTTTATGTTAATTTATACATGAAATTTACATAAAAACATTCAAAAACTTGTGATAAAACTTGCAATTAACCTCATGAATCCTTAAGCACTTTTACATATTTTGGATAGGAATTTAGCACAACAAAACTAATTTTCCCATTCAGATCAGGAATGGACCAACTCAGTGGTTATATTCTATAACTGTCTGGAGAAAGGAAGCTCGGGGGAGAGTCTAGAAATGACCTCATTTCCAGACTTGTGGTTGGGAGGCTTGGTCTTCTTAGCTACTAGATAAATTGTCAAGAAAAATACAGATAAGTTTTCTTACAAGTTCTATATATATATATATATATATATATATATGAACTTTGTGCAATAATATTATGTTCTGTTTATTTCTATTCTTGAAAATTACAGGCTGGGATTATGAGTTAGCTATGTAACACCCTCAAACTACATGGTTAAGTTATTTTTATTGTTTTACTATTTTACTTTTTACAATGTTGTGTTTCAACAGAAAACTTGGAGACTCATGGTTGAGGTAGCTAAAGTAATTTTCTTAAATAATGCTTGACGAAAATAAAATTAATTTCAAGAAAAGAAATTAGTTAAACAAAACCTCATGAGACAGTTATGGATAGTTACACATTATTTTCTTTCAAAAAAGAGGATTCGAGGAAGGCAAGGGGGCTGGAGAATCAAGGAAGAAAAGGGAATTGATTGAGATCCTTGAGGGAATCAAGGATGCAGAAGGACAACAATGTAAACTTTGAAACGACAACTATAAACTCAAAACGGGAGCTCTGGCCAAAAAAACCTGAAAAAACATGAAAAGTGCTAAAAACGAAAAGTGTGTATACTAGAACAATGGTCAATTTTAAGGTCAACTTTGAACATGTCTTAAAAATGGCAGTGAAAACGAATTTTTTGTGCAAAAATTGTGCAAAAAACACTGGAATAACACTTTTTTTTTTCTAAGGTAAATTTTCAACATTTTGAAATAATGGTGTAAAATATTTTATCATGACTCCGAAAAACATTAAAATTTCAAAAGAATAATGAAAACATAAAATTAAAAATAAAAACAATAAAAAAAACAAACAAACAAAAAGTTTTAAAAAATAGCAAAACCTAAATAAAAATATATATTAAAAAAAAAAAAAACTATAAAATATAATAATTAAAAAATTAAAAAAATATAAAGAAATAAATAATAAGAAAAACATATTTTGAATTTTTTTTGGTATAAATTTGGAAAAAAAAATAAATAAAAGTAAAAATAGAAAATTTTAAAAAAGTATTAATAATAAAAATAAAAAAAACAAAAACAAAAACAAAACAAAATTAAAAACAAACTAGATTAAAAAAAAATAGAAAATTAACCAAAAAAACAAAAAAAAAATAAAAAACTACTAAAATTAAAATTTAAAACATTTAAAAAAACCCTAAAAACAAAAATATGCTAAAATAAATAAATAAATAAATTCAAATTTTAAAAGATATACATATTTTCAAATAAAAAAAAAAAAATTAAAAACATTTAAAATTAAAATATATATATAGATATCAAATTTTATATTAAAAGTTTTAAAATTTAAATTTAAAATTCAAGATTTCACATTGATTTAAAATTTTGATTAAAAAATAAAAATAAAAAAACACATTTAAAATTAAAAAACACTAAAAATCAATTTAAATATATTTTTTATTTTTTTTTTTTTAAATACAATCAACATTTTTAATTTGAGAATATTTTGGTTTTTTTAGTTTTTTTTTAATCTGGATTTTAATAGTTTTAATCTTGATTTTAATAGTTTTTTAGAATTTTTTTTGTTTTTTTTTAATCTAGTTTGTTTTAAATTTTTTTGGGTGTAGTTTTTTAGTTACTTGATTTTTTTTATTTTTTTCCCAAATTTTTTATGGATTAGGAGATAATTTTTTTTTACATCTTTTATGTTTCTTTTCTCTTTTATATATATATTTTTTTATTTTTTTATGTCAAAAAAATTTGAAAAAATGTAACATTTAAAAAAATTATCAACACTTAATACATTAAAAAATTAATTTGAAGTGTAAAAAATTGTTAAATTTAGAAAATAATTATTTACATTTCACACATTAGAAAATTTAAAGTCAAAAAATAAGTTTTTTATAAAAAGGGTGTGATGCAGAACCACCACTTTTTTAAATGAGCATGCAAATCACTTACATTCTAAAACGTAATCTAAATAAAAGAAATTAAAGTGCCAAAAATGTGTGTTCTGCATCGGGTCTTTGTTCATGTCACTTTTTTCTTGAGTTCCTGTCACTTTTTTGTTTCAAAATTTACATTGTATTGTTGGACACTATCGAATAACTCCGGAACTTCTTGAGTTATTGTTGGACACTATCGAATAACTCGGAAACTTCTTGAATTGGGTGAAATAAACTCAGTGCAAACTCGAAACTAGACAAACAGTGTTAATGTTCAGAGTGACTCAATTTGTTTTGTGCTATTACTCTCTGGAGGGGAAGAGCTCGGCGGAGAGGCTGGACATCATAGCCAGACTCATGTTTGGGTGATGAGATCCTCTGACAAGGATTAAGTTATCTAAAGCAAAAGACAAATAAGTACTTAAATATACCCTGGTATGGTATTGTTTAAATAAATCTTCTTACTCTGTGAATATTGTTTATGGAACAACATTACAAATTCAATTAGAGATTTTACTTATCTTTGAATATTGTTGTGATGAACAATCCTATGAATTTAATCAGGGATTTTGGTATCTTTGTATATTACTGTAATAGATTATGAGGATGCCTTTGAGGGAAAGTACTAAAACCGCTCCACAATGTACATGAAAACAACAAAGGTCCTCTTGAGGTAACCTCCAGTAACCGATTCTAGAGGTCTGACCATGCAGACCAAATAGATATCCGATTCTAGAGGTCTGGCCATGCAGACCAAATAGATATAACTAAGCTAGCCACGTGACTGGTTCACTGGGAAAAGATATAACAAATTATTACATGAAAATGTGAATTAAACTATAGAAATCACCAAGATAGATAACAACAGCGAATTGAAATTTTTTATAAACTGAGGGACACCCCTTTTCAGGACTTACTTATGATGACGAATGGTAAATCGGGAAAAAATTATTTTGCAATAGAAAAAAATATATATGCAAGAACTCGAAACTAAAGAACGAGCTAACCGAAACCAGCAAAGGAGAAATCTTGCTCAAACGTCAATACAGTTACAATAGAGCAGGGCACAAAACCCTTACTATCATTCTTTTAAAATAAAACGAAATGGAACTGTACAAGAAAGTTTTTTACTGAAATTAACTTTAACCACATTCAAAACTGTTCAGGGCAGTCTTCAAGTCATACAAACGACTTGTAAATTTTGTACAGTGAATTAGTAAAGAATCCTGAGATCTTATCGCGACTTAGATAATTAAAATAGTGTAATACGAAAGAAATTCACATTCTGATTACAGACTCCACAGAGGAGTTTATACTATCCATAGCAAGACAAAACCCTCAAACCCTGACCGGCCATTTGGACAGTATCACGAGCGTTTCATCCGATTGAAATAACCTAACCACGGCTATGAGGAATGGCACAAATAGTACCACAGTGCCGCATGGAGAAGAATGAACTGCAACTGGAGGAACATAGCCCTAATGAGAGGCAAGGAACCAACCTGGAAAAAGGGACTGGGTGTTATAAATAGCTACTCACAGCCCAAATGCATACCGGCAGGGTGAGGAATCGTGAGGAACTTTTACCTGTGTATCAAGCAAACCAAAGAAAGAAACAGTTAATGAATGATGTCAAAGTAAAATGGAAAGTGGAATAAACGGACAACAAAAAATCTACAACCTGGGACGGTACCTTGAAAATTCGGTGCCTTGAGAAAAGCGATGGCTTCCATAGCTGCTGTGAAGGTATGAGTAGAGTCGTTAATTCAAACCCTTGGTTGCAAAATAATATTCCTAGGTTTAGGGGATAGAATTTGAAGAGATATTGTCCTCAATTAATAAGTTAACATCTATTAGATTCCTACTATCTATATTAGCAGCTTTTTAGTTAATTATAGAATAAATGGATATGAAAACAACATCCCTACATGGTGACTTAAAAGAGGAGATCTATATAACATAGCGAGAGCACTTAGTTGAAAAGGTAAAAAAATTATTGGTTTTGCAAGTTAAATAGGTCATTATAGGGTCTCAAACAATCTACTATAATATTATACCATAATTTTGATTCTTTTTCCTTAGGATTAGGATTTCTAAGATTTAAATCATGTTCGCATGCATTAGAAACAATATCATGGTTGCTTCCTTGTTATCACTCTATATGTAGATGACATATTATTATTCGGTAATATTAATGATATGATTTTTTATTTGAAGTCTTAGTCACAATTTAATATTAAGGATTTAGGGGGCGCTAGTAAATATATCTTAGGGATGAAGATTGGGAGGGATAGAGTGAATACAAGGCTTTGGTTGAGCTAGAGTAAGTGTGTAAATTTTGTATTATAATGTTTTTGCATGGTATATTATAGACCATTGAGTGTTTTGATTTTTGTAAGAATTAAAATTTCAGTTGAGAAATGTCCTACATCAACTGTAAAATTAGAGTATATAACCTAAATCACTAAGTTCAAAAAATTTAACAAACTTCATTGGTAAAATTCGAAATTTGGTAGATTTGATATGCACCCTAACAAATTTGATAAAAGGTGACTTTTTATTCGCCTTTAAACCTAGCCACCCTTTCATGATTAACCTTAAGTGTTTTAAATGACATTTACACATGCAGTGGTGGAATATGCTCTTTGTCTTCACATGCAACCAAGTCTCTTGTATGGATGTCACCATTTTATCATGCATGAATTATGTCTCTTGTATTGCGTTTATCATCATCTATTACCACAATTATCTTTCAAGAGACCCACACTCAATGGATATATATGGTTATCTGGATTCTGATTGGGAAAAGGATGTAGATAGAATGATATTTACGAGCAAATGCATGTTACAATTATTTGGTGAAGTGGTCATTCTAATGAGCATCAACAAGTTATGGTCACTTTGTCCAAGGAGAGGCATAGTATATGGTAGCTAATGATACATGCAAGAAGGCCATTTGGTTTATGGAACTACATTAAGAGGTAATGCTAAGTGAAAAACTATTACAATTAAATGTGGCAGTAATGGTGCCTTTTGTATAGCTAGAATCCCAACCCTTCTTGCAAATACAAAGAATATAAATATGTAGTACCATTTGATTACAGGGAGTGAGCCCACTGGGTGTAGAATAGACAATGATAGGGTGTTTTTTTAAGGCACTCTATGGTGAAAAGACCACCAATTAGAAACGTTGTGGGTGAAAATCTTGCCATGCTAAGGGATGGTGTGGCCCAGGCTAGGTGCAATCATAGAGTAATGTTGATGGCTTAGATGCCCTTCGGTTGCAACTACTCAAGCCACAATTTAAGTGTGCTAGTCATCTCAAGGCTCACATTACCTAACAAAAAAGAAGACATGGTAGAGAGTGGAAAGGTGATCCTATAGAAAGTTGACACCTTGTAGAAAGTTGCAAAGGACTAGATGAAATGAGTGAGCATGGGTAAATTTTAGTGTTGTGAGTTTATGGGCCTTATGGGCCTTAGCAATTAGGCTATAACTTGATGCATTCTCGTTTTTATTCTTGTAGGGTATATGACAACTAAAAGAATGTCAGAATAGGTGTATCATACACCTTGTAGTGTTGTAGTGGAGTACAAAATAAATTCCAGATATAAATAAACAATAATGTAATAATTCATGAGTAATAATGTCACATAATAACTAATGATTAATGGAGAGGAATCAATATAAAGTAAAATCAATGAATAACTTGTTGGTAGTTCCAACATGTAAAAATGAAAATCACAAGTAATTTATCGCTCTATTGTGTCTATTTATGTCTTATGCTTCCTTAGAGACTTCTTCTTGACTTCTTACAAAATATGAAGTTTTGTAGTGTCCTGTGAAGTAGACACTATTTGATGAGTATAGAGCTTAACATTTTGGTCATATTCTAAATCTTTTGCATTTGGTTCTTTGTGATCATATTTCTAGGTCAATTTTACTCTAAATTTGATAGAGATTTATTGGAATTACAAGTTTGAGTTGTGACATTTACATATTTTGAGTTCTCCAAGGGGTTTTGTTTATGAATTCAAAACACATTTGCATTTTAAATAATTCTCACCAAAAAAATTATTTCTTTATTCCAAGGAAAAAAGGCCAAAACGTAGAAAAGTTAACTTCAAATCAAAGGAAACCATTTCAAAATAAAATTTTAATGTGGCCACATGTTATGAAATTAAAATATATATCAACCTAGCAATGTAAGTTGAATGGTTGATGAATGCCCATAGGTTTAAGACACTTATGCAACAATGAAAAACAATCGTGGAAACAAGGTTGGTAAGAATCCAAATCTTAGGTTTGGAAGTCTGTTACTTGCTAAAATGACTTTTAATAACATAAATAATCACAAATATCCAATTATAAAATGCAAGTAACATAATAAATTTAATGACAAATTTTCATTAAATAGTGATAAAAAGAATATCCTTTTTTATTAAATCTTAACTAGTCTAGCCATATCAGTTAAATTGTTGGTTTATAAACCACTAGAGACTTAGAACATGAATTTAAGAAAGAAAAATAATTGTAATAATATGTTTGACTTAAAGTTAGAAGTCAGTTATGTGACTAAAAATCTTTTAATCATACAAATAATCACAAATCCTCATTTATACAATACAATCAATTTATCAAAACCTTTTGAACATTACCTTTAACAAATAAAAATTTATAAACCAACCATTGCTAACCATAGTAGAGATATATGCCTAAAACTATGTATTAACCCATGACCAAAACTGAGGGCGGCCATGGGTGGCAGTGTTGGCATTGAGCAGGATTGTCCATGGATTCTGTCGTGTTGCATTGAATGTAATTGTTAAACTTTAAATCTATTGGTGCAGATATTGGGTGCCATGTCTTCTAGCTTCTTCCTGAAGCTTCTTCGGGTCTAAGAGAGAAATAGTCTGAATAGACTCAACATTTTCTTGAATTTGAGACACACATTCTTTTACAGTTACTCTAGTGACTTATTTAAGATGAAAGACAAACAAATTTGAATATACATTGGATGGATTTATAGATGGTAAAGCCCACCGGGCTGAAGGCTGACTTTCAACTATTTCTAATTCTGCAGAGTTAACTTCTCTAGAAGATGCAGATTGAAAAAGATTTGCCATATTAAAGTTGTCGTCTTGTGCCTCCTGTTGAAGTTCTCTGAATGAAACATATTTTCTTTCTAAATCCATTTTATCAAAAAAAAAGTTTTAAGGATAAATACCCGATAGAACCAAAGTTATGGCTCTGATACCAATTTTTAGTAGGGGCTTCCTCCTCAAAGTTCTCGATTCTTGTTGATTCAAAATCTCATTTCTTTTGTCATGATACATGAAGCCGTACACGAACCTCTGTGTCATCACGTATTAATGCTCTTTAACAGCCTCCTTGCCTCAGTGAGTGGACGTCCCTAGACACTCGGCGAACCTATCCTCTCATAGAATATGAAGATTTTTACGCAGAAACAACTCAATACTCATAAAGAAAAAGTATTACTCATAGTTATGACACATATGGGTATATCAAATGCAGAGATATTTGTTTCTATTGATTTCAGAAGATGGTTACAATTTTTTCAATCTTCAATTTTTTCAATCCAGAGATTGATTGTGGAGGCATTTACCAATTATATCATCTGTTAAGCAGAAATTCTGCAGATGATATTTTGAGGCTTCCTGGCCCGACACAGACTCTATCATTGAAGAAGATATAAAAATTTAAAGATTCTACCTATAGAGTTCAACCACTTCATGTTCTCACCAAGGTTTTCAGGCCTTGATGTGCAAGCTTCCAAACTCGACTCTAAAGAGATCTTGCTCCGTGATGCAAGTAGATCGAACAAAGTGTTTGCAGATGCAGAGCAAGGAGATAGCTCTCATACTCAAAACACACAAAGCTAGAAATTTCTCAAAGACTCAGACTCAACTCTCCCCAAAATCAGATGCCCAAACAATCCTTACTCCTCTCCTTATATAGGATGAGAAAGGGACAACTTTCTGACAACTCGTGTTTTGTACAATGATTCTGAGATGTGGATATAATCACACCAAAAGTCAGAGAAGTGCTCTAAGTCTCAGAATAGTACAGGACAACTATACAAAGTGGAGATTTAAGGGAATCCCACAAAACTATAATTTCTTTATACATATATGGGAGATTTTTGTCGGGAATCTCAAGAAAAAAACCTGGTTTCTATCATAGTCAAGAGACAAGACTTTATTGTACACTGTGGATGCTTTATATCGGGATCCCACCTGAACCCGTGAATATTTAATCATGTCCCTAGTGATTTTGTACTAGGGAATCTTCCAAGTGTTGGATGATCATATGACAAGAGACAAGACTTTATTGTACATTGTGGATGCTTTATATCGGGAGCCCACCTGAACTCGTGAATATTTAATCATGTCTCTAATGTGTTTGTACCAGGAAATCTTCTAAGTGCTGGATGATCATATGCTTTACAGGTGTCCCAAGCCTTTGAATAGATTCTTATAACAATCATTGGCTTGCCCAAGACAATCTGATGCTTGATCTTGGTTAACACAATCCATTGGAAGTGTCCACTCATAAAGGTCTTGAATAGCCAGTCATCTGAGTATGAATTTAGGCCTGCTATGGTTTTACAAGGATAATGGAAACAATCATGAGAATTTTGAGCACATGTCATGCAATCTCTTTGAGTATAATTTTCAAAATATGTGGGATCCATAGCAGTATTGTTGACTCCGAACCACATCCACCAAGTTTTTAGCCATTCTGGTTGCCATAAAAGTTGATTTACAAATGTTGGCCCAAATTTTAAAATGGTGTAGTGGATTTCTGTTTTCTCATCTCGGCATAAAATCTCCCACCATAGATTAATGTAGCCTTTGAAATTGTAGATGGTGTCTAGAAATAATATTTCTAGATCTTTCTGTGGCCACATATATTTTGGGAAATGGTTTAGGTCCCGTGTCCTGTTTATAGTGTAATTTTATGATAGACCTTTTTCCTATCACTTTCTTCGGTCCAAATTACACTTATATCTTTGAAGCTTTCATATAAAGCTTCTTCTACAAGATTATCTACTAATATTGATCTTTTGTAGATCATGTCATGAATCCACTTGTTGGATTTTGGATAGAGCTTCCTTTCGGGCACTAAATGTTGTAAGTCTATATGGGGCTGCAAGTTGGCATCAATGACCCTGGTGTTTTTGAGTTGCCAGGTTGGCTTCCATTATTCTATGTATACTAGCCAAGGAGTGTCATTTGAAATATTTCTGAGTTCTTCTTGCTGAGAGTTTTGATTCCATTCGGTTACTATAACCATCAAATGGTCATTCTGTTCTAGATATTCTCTGCTTGGGAAGTCAAGCAAGAAATTTTGTTCTCCTTCAATATGCTCAGCTTCAAAATCAAAGTTAGGAAATAGTGCCTGCCATCTGGTAAACTTGGCTTCTCTGGGCTTTTTTATTTCTTTAGTTAGAACCTTTTTCAAGTCTAAAGCATCAGTTCTAAGAAAAAATTGTTTATGTACAAGGTGTATATCAAACTTGTCTATACAGTTCCAGGCAACTTTTACCTCTTTTTCGATAGTGGAGTAGTTTTGCTCTGTTGGGTTCCATGTACCTGAGGCAAATTGTACAATTTTCTCGGTCCCTTCTTTGACTTGCTTTAGTATTCCTCCCCATCCAAGGTTTCTAGCATCACTCTCAACAATTTTGGGGAGATCTTCATCTGCCAAATAGAGGATTGGCAATGTATGGACTTTGCTTTTGATTTTCTGGACAGCTTTAGTGTGATCATCTGTCCATGGTGAAGGCTCTTTTTTCAATCTTTGGTTAAGAATCTTGCGGTCCGCTGCACACCCTTTATAAAAATTACTAACATAATTCAAGCAATCGAGGAACCTCTACAACTTTGTTTTGTCTGTGATTACATCTGGAAACTTATTAGCAAATTCTATAGCATGCTTCTGCAAATTTATCTGGCTGTCTTCTATCATATGTCCTAGAAATTTGATTTTGGTCTGGAACAATTCCATCTCATTATTTATTAAAACTAAAACACTTCTTTTTACATCTTGAGCAAAAATGTGGATATGTCTGAAATGTTCATCTATGGTGTTGGAGAAAATTAAAACATCATCTATATACACAATTAGCCATTCAAAGTAGGGCTTAAAAATTTGATCCATTACCTTCTGGAATTTAGATGGAGCATGATTTAGTCCAAAAGGCATTACATTCCATTCATAGTGCCCTATTGGAAATTTGTTGAAAGAAGTTTTGAATCTGTCTTCTTCTTTGATAGAAACTTGCCAAAAACTAGACTTCGTGTCGAATTTTGAGAATACTTTGGCTCCTGCAATTTTTGCAATTAAGCTTCCTTTATGTGGAATAGGATAGGTATCATCTGCTAAAATAGAGTTTAGAGGTTTATAATTTATAACAAGTCTGGGCACTCCCCTGATCTATTTTGAATGCTTATTTACATAAAATCCATAGCAGTTCCACGGACTACTGGATTCTTTGATGAGTCCTTTTTGCAGAAGACTAGAGATTTCTTTTTGGCAAAGATTTCTATAGTCTCTATTCATGGGAATTTCCCTACCCTTACAAGGTTTTCATTTATATTTATTTTTGAAAGGAAATTCTACTGTGTGTTTCTTTCTATGCCAGAAAGCCTTTGGGTTTTCTGAACAAAACTCAGTTTCCAAGTGCTTTCTTAGTTCTGCAATTTTTTGTATGATTCTGCGAAGTTGGAGTTGTTCTTTCGTTTTGATTGAAGATTTAAAGTCTTTCAATTCTTCAATCTTTTTCTCTGACAGTTCTACATCCTGCAATGTTTGTACCATTGTGGAAATTCCGGGAGTAGAAATATATGGTAAGGTCATTGTTATTAGAAATCCTTTATGATTTGGTACTGAAATGAAAAATCCTGCTTTTCCATCAGGGAATCTAGCTGACCCATGGGTTCAATTGCTGCTAGAAACAAATTTCCCAATATGCAATCTATGGGAATTTCTCCTACTACAAATTTTAACTTCAAACAATATTTTTCAAAATAAATGGTGGCAATAGGAACTTCATACCTGAAAGCCTGAGTTCCAATTCTAGTTACTTGTCAAGGAGCCACCTTCCAGTATTTAGCTGGGATAATCTTTTTGTTCATAAGATTGATATTCATGCCTGAATCAATCAACGTTCTCAAAGTGAACTTTTCTCCTTGGATATTAATGGTCAACAACACATGATGTTGTTGATATTGGATTGTCATTATTTTCATTTCTCCAAATCCCATTCCAGAATAGGAGTTATCTTCATATATCTCTACATTATCATTCTTAATAGGATCCTTTTTGTTTTCTATCTGAGAGATCTATGTTTTCAGGCTAGCAACTTATTTTTTGAGATGGTATATTTCCATGCTAACTTCTCCCAATGTTAAGGACCACGCTTGGTATGCTCCATGTTTCTTTGAAAAGATCTAGTGTTCTTTTCATAGGAAGCATCTACAAATAGGGCTTTAGCCTGATTATTCTTTGAACTACTGCTGCCATATTCTTTGTGCATTGTTTGTAGAAAAGCTTCTAGCAACTTTTCTTTCATTTCTCCTTCTGCCAACGTTTTGATGTTGGATAAAACCTTTGACTCATCGTCTTCAATGGTGTGTGCCATACATATTTTTTCTTTTTCCTTATTTGACCTGAGTTTGGTCTCTTCTTATGAACTGAGGATTGATTCTGACTCCGAATTGTTGCAACTGCAATCTTTAGATTATGTACATTCACATTGATATATATTTACATGCTCAATTCTAGAATCAAAATTATAGGAAGTAGTGCTTGTTGTTTCTCAAGTGCTGCAGCAATCATTTTTCATTAAATGCACTTCTTCTTTGAAGGTGATTCCAAGATGTCTTCTTGTCTCTCTCTGGTATCTTTGTGAGGCAGTTTCTTGTGATTTCTTTCCTCTGTTCATGTTAGATTCTTTACCTTTAGGACACTTATTTTTTGTATGTCCCTTTTGGCCACATAACCAACATAATATTCCATCCTGTATTTGTGTTTTAAGATGGATATCTTTTGTTTCATAATGATGAGTTTTAGGGACATATCTTTAAGATCCTTTCTTGTGCTGGTTTGTTCTGTAAGCACGGACCTTTGAATTTTTTGTAGGATGCCTCTGGGCCTTTTTGCTGCTTTTCTTACTCTTTCTTCTCTGAACAATTGGATCATCAATTTTAAGCCCATACTTACTACAAATTGATTTGCTGTGTGGCAGTCTTGACAACTTTTGCATTAATTTGTTCACCCTCATGCTGGTGCAAAGTCCTACCAATGCTTCGATGATATTGCAATAAATTTCACCCCAAGTGTATGCTTCAAAATAATTCTGGAAGACTTCTTGCCTTTGCATTTACTCAATGAATTTAGAAGGTAGAGAAACAAGATAGACCTGCTTCCATAATGCATTTTGGATTTATTTTACTTTATAAAAAATTTTGTGTCGAGTCACGATGAAAGTCTTCATATTGGGACATTTTTTTACATTTAAGGTTCATCAGTACCATCTCATGCTTGTTGGCAATCTCAATTGTAGCTCCACACTAGTGCTCAAGAATAAAGAAGGTGAAGGCTCCTATCATATTTCTTTGTGGAGTACCATCTTCATTGTATATGACATCACCTTCTTCGTCTTTAACTAGTTATGCTTCCATTTTTGTAATAAGTGTAGGAGATGATTCAACATCCCACCATCTTTGCAATGTACTGGTAAAACATTGTATGATTATTTTACAGACTTCAACTTTTGTTTTGCCCCGCATACACATAAGTTTATATTCAATAAACATTTGATCAATCATTTGCCTGTTTTGACCAGTGCTGAGATTGTCAATGTTCCATTCTTTGTAAGAGCCAGTTTGAAAGGTGTGAGTTTCTGGAAGTTTATGCTTACCAACTAGGTCAGGGACTGGATATAATGAAAACTCACTTGAGAGGGGCTCATAGATGGGAAGTAAATGCTTTTTAGAAGACTTAGGATATTTGTTTTTAGTGAAAGATTCTGAAAACAATGAGTAGGAGACTTTTGGTGAACTGTTGGGAGATTGTTCATGCAGTTCTGGCTTTTCCTTTGGGAATAAATAGGGAAATATTTCTACTTGCTTGACAACATGTTGGATATTTACAGGGTGTCTAAAAAACATAGAAGAAGGAATGCGCTAATCTTTGGCTGCTATGGAAAGGTTTTCAAATTTCTTAGCAAATTCTCCCATATGACTGTTAGTAGTTTTGGATTCAAAATCTACTTTATTTTCTATGCTTTCTATTCGCATAAAAGATTCTCTAACGAATCCTTTCAAAGCAAAAACAAAATAATTTACATTGTTCAGATTATTGTTTACATCCTTTACAACAACATGTAAGGAATCAAAATAGTCCTTATGGTCCTCGGATTTGATCATATTCATTTTTAACCCTTTAAGAGAAGTATTTGTCCAATTTATCTGCTCGCTGGCTTTCTGTATTCTTTCATCAATGCCCAATGCGGATTCATCTGTGGGGACCAAAGGAATAGCTTTTGCTGCATTACTAGACTCACCTGACAATATTCCTTTGAAAGGTGGAAAAGTTGTGGTAGTGTCTATCTTGGTGCCATCATGGTTAGTCCATGAATGTTTTTGTGCAGAAGATACCTCTCCATATCCCATGTGAACTTCTTGCCCTTCTTCCATCTATTTCCAACGGTAAAATGAAATCCAGGCTTCCATAGATTGCTTCCATTGTAAAGATAGATTTCTTTTCTCAGCACCTAGTGTGCTCATGTCAAATGCTTTTGATGCAGGATAAGTGTATAAATCCCAATTTAACATTCTTTTCATCCATTCAGGGTCAATTTTATATTTTGGACATCGATCCATTAATGAGAAGAACTTATACACTTATGGAATAGAAGGTTTTTTGCAGTCTTCAGGGATATGGTTTTCAAATCTCGATTGCGAAATTAAACTATCAAGTCATTCAATATATCCCAATCTATATCTAGGCATTCTTGGACGACGCATTTTACTAAACATTTTAGTAAGTGTTGGGTCTTCGTTTTCCAGAGACGGAAGTTCATGGATCATCATGATGGTGTCATGAGGAAAAGGAATGTCAGAACATTTGGGATTTGGGCATGAATTAGCAATAGTGGTTGGTGGAGCTTCTCCTGTGGTTGGATTATGATTTTTATGGAGGACTAAATTTGCAAGGATTTTTAGCAGACAACTGAACAACATCCAATTTATATCAAGTCTGGGCACTCCCCTGATCTGTTCTAAATGCTTATTTACATAAAATCCATAGCAGTCCCATGGACTGTTGGATTCTCTGATGAGTCCTTGTTATAGAAGACCGGAGATTTCTTTTTGGCAGAGATTTCTATAGTCTCTGTTCATGGGAATTTCCCTACTCTTACAAGGTTTTCCTTCATATTTATCTTTGAAAGGAAATTCTACCTTCTGTTTCTTTCAGTGCCATAAAGCCTTTGGGTTTTCTGAATAGCACTCAGTTTCCAGGTGCTTTCTTAGTTCTACAATTTTTTGTATGATTATGGGAAGTTGGAGTTGTTCTTTGGTTCTGATTGAAGATTTAAATTCTTTCAATTCTTCAATATTTTTCTCTGATAGTTCTACTTCCTGCATTGTCTGTACCATTGTGGGAACTCTGGGAGTAGAAATATATGGTAACGTCAACGTTTCTAGAAATCCTTTATGATTTGGTACTGAAATGAAAAATCTTACTTTTGCCATCAGGCATTCTAGCTGACCCATGGGGTTTAACTACAACTAGAAACACATTTCCCAATATGCAGTCTATGGGAATTTCTCCTACTACAAATTTTAACTTTATACAGTATTTTTTGAAACAGATGGTGGCAATAGGAAATTCATACCTGAAATTCTGAGTTCCAATTCCGGTTACTTGTCGAGGAGCCACCTACCAGTATTTAGGTGGGACAATCTTTTTGTTAATAACATTGATATCCGCGCCTAAATCAATCAACATTCTCAAAGTGAAATTTTCTCCTTGGATATCAATGGTCAACAACACATGATGCTGATGATATTGGACTGTCATTATTTTCATTTCTCCAAATCCCATTCCAGAATAGGATTTATCTTCATAGATCTCTACATTATCATTCTTAATAGGCTCCTTTTTTTCTATCTGAGAGATCTATGTTTTCAGGCCAACAACTTCTTTTTTGAGATGGTATATTTATGTGCTGACTTCTCCCAAGGTTAAGGACCTTGGATTGGTATGCTCCTTGTTTCTTTGAAAATATTTGGTGTTCTTTTCATAGGAATCATCTACAAATAGGGCTTTAGCATAATTATTCTTTGAACTGCTATTGCCATGTTCCTTGTGTAATCTTTGTAGAAAAGCTTCTAGCAGCTTTTCTTTCATTTCTCCTTCTGCCAACATTTTGATGTTGGACAAAACCTTTGACTCATTGTCTTCAATGGTGTGTGCCATACAAATTTTTTCTTTTTCCTTATTTGACCTGAGTTCGGTCACTTCTTCTGAACTGAGGATTGATTCTGAATCTGAATTATTGCAATTGCAATCTTTAGATTCTGTACATTCACATTATTGTATATTTACATGCCCAATGCTAGAATCAAAATTATAGGAAGTAGTGCTTGTTGTTTCTGAAGTACTGCAACAGTCATTTTTCATTAAATGCACTTCTTCTTTGAATGTGATTCCAGGATCTCTTCTTGTCTCTCTCTGGGATCTTCGAGAGGCAGCTCCTTGTGATTTATTTCCTATGTTCATCTTAGATTATTTACCTCTAGGACACGTATTTGTTGTACGTCCCTTTTGGCCACATAACCAACATAATATTCCATCCTGTCTTTGTGTTTTAATATGGATATATTTTGTCTCATAATAATGACTTTTATGGACATATCTGTAAGATCCTTTCTTGTGTTGGTTTGTTCTGTAAGCACAGACCTTTGAATTTTTTGTAGGCTGTCTCTGGGCCTTTTTGCTAGTTTTCTTACTCTTTCTTATCTGAACAATTGGATCATCAATTGCAAGCCCATACTTACTACAAATTGATTTGTTGCCTGGCAGCCTTGACAGCTTTTGCATTGATTTGTTCACCCTCATGCTGATGCAAAGTCCTACCAGTTCTTTGGTGATATTGCAATAAATTTCACCCCAAGTGTATGCTTCAAAAGAATTCTGGAAGACATCTTGCCTTTGGATATACTCAACAAATTTATAAGGTAGAGCAGTAAGACAGACCTACTTCCATAAAGAATTTTGGCTTTCTTTTACTTCATAAATTCGTTGTGTCCAGTCACGATGAAAGCCTTCATATTGGGACATTTTTTTACACTTGAGGTTCATCAGTACCATCTCATGCTTGTTAGCAATCTCAACTGTAGCTCCACACCAATGCTCAAGAATAAAGGAGGTGAGGGCTCCTATCATATTTCTTTGTGGAGTACCATATTCATTGTAGATGATATCACCTTCTTCGTCCTTAACTACTTCTACTTCCATTTATGTAATAAGTGCAGGAGATGATTCAACATCCCACCATCTTTGTAATGTACCGGTAAAACATTGTATGATTTTTTTACAAGCTTCACTTCTGTTTTGCCCTGCATACACATAAGTTTATATTCAGTAAACATTTGATCAATCATTTCACTGATTTGACCAATGCTGAGATTATCAATGTTCCATTCTTTGTAAGATCCAATTTGAAAGGTGTGAGTTTCTAGAAGTTTACCCTTACCAACTAGGTCAGGGGCTGGATATATGGAAAACTGGCTTGAGAGGGGCTCATAGATGGGAAGTAAATGCTTTTCAGAAGACTCAGGATATTTTTTTTTTAGTGAAAGCTTCTTAAAACAATGAGTAGGAGACTTTTGGTGAACTACTGGGAGATTGTTCATGCAGTTCTAGCTTTTCCTTTGAGAATAAATAGGACAATTTTTCTACTTGCTTGACAACATGTTGGACATTTACAGGGTGGCTAAAAATCATAGAATAAGGAATGCACTTATCTTTGGGTGCTTAATCGAAAGGTTTTCAAATTTCTCAGTCAATGCTCCGATAAGACTATTAGTAGTTTTGAATTGAAAATCTACTTTCTTTTCTATGCTTTCTATTCAAACAGAAGATTATCTAACAAATCCTTTCAAAGACAAAACATAATAATTTACATTGTTCAGATTATTATTTACATCATTTGCAACAACATGTAAGGAATCAAAACAGTCCTTATGGTCCCGAGATTTGATCATATTCATTTCTAACCCTTTAAGAGCAGTATTTGTCCAATTTATCTCCTCGTCGGCTTTTGGTATTCTTTCATCAATGCCCAGTGCTGATTCATCTACGGGGACCAAAGGAATAACTTTTGCTACATTACTAGACTCACCTAACAATATTCCTTTGAAAGGTGGAAAAGTGGTGGTAGTGTCTATATTGGTGGCCATCATGGCTAGTCCATGAATGTTTTTGTGCAGAAGATACCTCTGCGTCTGCCATGTGAACTTCTTGCCCTTCCTCCATTTCTTTCCAACTGTAAAAAGAAATCCAGGAATATGTATCTTCCATATAATGTTTCCATTGTAAAGATAGATTTCTTTTATCAGCACCTGGTGTGCTCATAACAAATTCTTTTGATGCAGGATGAGTATATAAATCCCAATTTAACATTCTTTTCATCCATTCGGGGTCAATTTTATATTTTGGACATTCATCCATTAATGAGAAGAAATTATACATTTCTGGAATAGAAGTTTTTTTGCAATCTTCAGGGATATGGTTTTCAAATCCGGATTGCGGAATTAGACTATCAAGTCATTCAATATATCCCAATCCATATCTAGGAATTCCTAGAGGATGCATTTTACTGAACATTTTAGTAAGCCTCAGGTCTTCGTTTTCCAGAGAAGGAATTTCATGGATCATCATGATGGTTTCATGAGGAAAAGGAATGTCAAAACATTTGGGATTTGGGCATGAATTAGCAATAGTGGTTGGTGGAGCTTCTCCTATGGCTGGATTATGATTTTTATGGAGGACTAAATCTGCAAGTGTTTTTAAGCAGACTACTGAACAATATCCATGACATTTAACTTCGATATCAGAGAAATGCAAAATTTGTGCGAGTTCAAATAAAGCGGCATGTAAACAATTTGGATATGAATTATATACAGATGTAGAAGTAGAAGCTTGGCAAAGGTCAAGACTTGACTTTGGCTTAATGGCATGGCAAGCTTTTTGTATTTTTTGATGGTCAATAATTGATATTTGAGGAAAAGACAGGGTAGTTGAAGAAGATCCTTCTTGGATTTGTGCAGTCCTAATATTTTAGATTTTTAGCGACTGAGGGAGATCTATGACCCAATTTTCCGGAAAACTCGGGTCTTCCCATTTGATTGTCTGGTGTTCTATTTTCTGGTTATGAGCATTAATAATTACAAGAGTGCTTCATTTGGATTCTTGGCTGGGAGTATGTAGTACTGCCGGATACAATGTGTTTGTGTCTAAATCACCCTCTAGTATGAATTGCAATATTTTTTATTTTTCTCTTCATATCAAAACCATTTGTTTTGATTTGAAATTGTAGGATATCCTTTATACATTCATCGAACACATAGAGAGAAAAATTTAGATTACAGTCAAACCAAACTGGGTCATTTAACAAGGGAGCAACAATGCCTACGATTAATGAATCTATATATCTGTTATGTGTGAGATCCCTAATAGTGGCCAACACATATGTATTTAACCCTCTGTGGGTGAGGGAATTTATGCCGATTCTTATACAACCAAGGTGCAGATATTGGGTGCCATGTCTTCTAGCTTCTTCTTGAAGCTTCTTCGGGTCAAAGAGAGAATTAGTCTGAATAGACTCATCATTTTCTTGAATTTGAGACACACATTCTTTTACAGTTACTCTAGTGACTACTTTAAGATGAAACACAGACATATCTGAATATACAGTGGATGGATTTATAGATGGTAAAGCCCATCAGGCTAAAGGCCGAATTTCAACTATTTCTAATTCTGCAGAGTTAACTTCTCTAGAAGATGCAGGTTGAAAAGGATTTGCCATATTAAAGTTGTCATCTTGTGCCTCCTGTTGAAGTTATCTGAATGAAACAGATTTTATTTCTGAATCCATTTTATCCGAAAAAAGTTTTAAGAATAAATACCTGATAGGACCAAAGTTATGGCCCTGATACCAATTTTTAGCAGGGGCTTCCTCCTTAGAGTTCTCGAAGCTTTCTGATTCAAAATATCCTTTCTTTTGTCATGCTACACAAACCCATACACAAGCCTCTGTGTCATCACATATTAATGCTCTTCAACGGCCTCCTTGCCTCAATGAGCAGACGTCCCTAGACACTCGGTGAACCTCTCCTCTAACAGAATATGAAGACTTTTACTCAAAAACAACTCAATAAATAAAGAAAAAGTATTACTCAGAGTTATGACACAGATGGATATATCAAATGCAGAAATATTTCTTTCTATGGATTTTAGAAGAAAGGAGATTTTGAATCAGCAAGCTTCGAGAACTCTGAGGAGGGAGCCCCTTCTAAAAATTGGTATTAGAGACATAACTTTGGTTCTATCAGGTATTTATCCTTAAAATGTTTTTTTGATAAAATGGATTCAGAAAGAAAACAAAACATGCAGAGAACTTCAATAGGAGGCATAAGACAACAACTTTAATATGGAAAATCTTTTTCAATATGCATCTTCTAAAGAAGCTAACTCGGCAGAATTAGAAATAGTTGAAAGTCAAACTTTAGCCCGATGGGCTTTACCATCTATAAATCCATCCACTGTATATTCAAATTTGTCTGTCTTTCATCTTAAAGCAGTCACTAAAGTAACTGTAAAAAAATGTGTGTCTCAAATTCAAGAAAATGTTGAGTTTATTCAGAGTATTTCTCTCTTAGACCTAAAGAAGCTTAAGAAAGAAGCTAGAAGACATGGCACCCAATATCTGCACCTTGTTTGTATAAGAATCAGCATAAATGCCCTCAACCACAGAGGGTTAAATACATATGTGTTGGCCACTATTAGGGATCTCACACATAACAGATATACTGATTCATTAATCAAAGGCATTGTTTCTCCCTTGTTAAACGACCCTGTTTGGTTCGATTGTCATTCGAATTTTTCTGTCTATGTGTTCAATGAATGTATAAAGGATATCCTATAATTGCAAATCAAAACAACTGGTTTTGATATGAAGAGAAAAAGAAAAAATATTGCAATTCATACTAGAGGGTGTTTTAGACACACAAACACATTGTAGCCGACAATACTACATACTCCCAGCCAAGAATCCAAATCAAGCACTCTTGTAATTAATGATGCTCATAACCAGAAGATAGAACAAGAGACAATCAGATGGGAAGACCTGAGTTTTTCTAAAAATTGGGTCATAGATCTCCCTCAATCGCCAAAAATCCAAAATATTATGACTGCACAAATCCAAGAAGGATCTTCTTCCACTACCCTGTCTTTGCCTCAAAGATCAATTATTAACCATCAAAAAATACAAAAAGCTTGCGATGTCATTCAGCCAAAGTCAAGTCTTGACCTTTGTCAAGCTTCTATTTCTATATCTGTATATAATTCATATCCAAATTGTTTACATGCCGCTTTATTTTAACTAGCACAAATTTTTCATTACTCTGATCTCGAAGTTAAATGTCCTGGATGTTGTTCAGTAGTCTGCTTAAAAACACTTGCAGATTTAGTCCTCCATAAAAAATCATAATCCAGCCACAAGAGAAGCTCCACCAACCACTATTGCTAATTCATGCCCAAATCACAAATGTTTTGACATTCCTTTTCCTCGTGACACCATCACGATGATCCATGAACTTCCTTCTCTGGAAAACGAAGACCCAAGGCTTACTAAAATGTTTAGTAAAATGCATCCTCCAAGAATTCCTAGATATGGATTGGGATATATTGAACGACTTGATGGTCTAATTTCGCAATCCAGATTTGAAAACCATATCCCTGAAGACTGCAAAAAACCTTCTATTCCATTAATGTATAAGTTCTTCTCATTAATGGATGGATGTTCAAAATATAAAATTGACCCCGAATGGATGAAAAGAATGTTAAATTGGGATTCATACACTCATCTTGCATCAAAATCATTTGATATGAGCACACCAGGTGCTGAGAAAAGAAATCTATCTTTACAATGGAAGTAGTATACGGAAGATACATATTCTTGGATTTCTTTTTACAGTTGGAAAGAAATGGAAGAAGGGCAAGAATTTCACAAGGCAGACGTAGAGGTATCTTCTGCACAAAAACATTCATGGACCAGCCATGATGGCACCAATATAGACACTACCACCACTTTTCCACCTTTCAAAGGAATATTGTTAGGTGAATCTAGTAATGCAGCAAAAGCTATTCCTTTGGTCCCCACAGATGAATCTGCACTGGGCATTGATGAAAGAATATAGAAGCCAACAAACAGATAAATTGGACAAATCCTGCTCTTAAAGGGTTAGAAATGAATAAATCCCATGACCATAAGGATTGTTTTGATTCCATACATGTTGCTGTAAAGGACGTAAATAATAATTTGAACAATGTAAATTATTCTGTTTCCGCTTTGAAAGGATTCGTTAGTGAATCTTCTGTTCAAATAGAAAGCATAGAAAATAAAGTAGATTTTGAATTCAAAACTACTAACAGTCTTATGGGAGAATTGGATGAGTAATTTGAAAACCTTTTCATAGAACCCAAAGATAAGCGCATTCCTTCTTCTATGTTTTTTAGCCACCCTATAAATATCCAACATGCTGTCAAGCAGGTAGAAAAATTTCCCTATTTATTCCCAAAGGAAAAGCCAGAACTGCATGAACAATCTCCCAGCAGTTCACCAAAAGTCTCCTACTCATTGTTTTCAGAAGACTTCACTAAAAACGAATATCCTGAGTCTTATGAAAAGCATTTACTTCCCATCTATGAGCCCCTCTCAAGCCAGTTTTCCAGATATCCAGCCCCTAACCTAGTTGGTCAGGGTAAACTTCTAGAAACTCACACCTTTCAAACTGGCTCTTACAATGAATGGAACATTGACAATCTCATCATTCGTCAAATTAGGCAAATGATTTATCGAATGTTTACTGAATATAAACTTATGTGTATGTGGGGCAAAACAGAAGTTGAAGCCTGTAAAACAATCATACAATGTTTTACCGGTACATTACAAAGATGGTGGGATGTTGAATCATCTCCTACACATTACAGAAATGGAAGCAGAAGTAGTTAAGGACGAAGAATGTGATGTCATCTACAATGAATACGGTACTCCACAAAGCAATATGATAGGAGCCCTCACCTCCGTTATTCTTGAGCACTGTGTGGAGATACAATTGAGATTGCTAACAAGCATGATATGGTACTGGTGAACCTCAAGTGTAAGAAGATGTACCAATATGAAGACTTTCATCATGATTGGACACAACGAATTTATAAAGTAAAAGAAAGCCAAAATGCATTATGGAAGCAGGTCTATATTGTTGCTCCACCTTCTAAATTTGTTGAGTAAATCTAGAGGCAAGAAGTCTTCCAGAATTCTTTTGAAGCATACATTTAGGGTGAAATTTATTGCAATATCACCAAAGCACTAGTAGGACTTTGCACCAGCATGAGGGTGAACAAATCAATGCAAAAGCTATCAAGACTACCAGACAAGAAATCATTTTGTAGTAAGTATGGGCTTGTAATTGATCATCCAATTGTTCAAAGAAGAAAGAGTAAGAAAAGTAGCAAAAAGGCCCAGAGGCAGCCTACAAAAAATTCAAAGGTCCGTGCTTATAGAACAAACCATCACAAGAAAGGATCTTACAGATATGTCCCTAGAACTCATTATTATGAGCCAAAAGATATCCATCTTAAAACACAAAGACAGGATGGAATATTATGTTGGTTATGTGGCCAAAAGGGACATACAACAAATAAGCTTCCTAAAGGTAAAGAATCTAAGATGAACAGAGGAAAGAAATCACAAGAAGTTGCCTCACGAATATCCGAGAGAGAGACAAGAAGACATCCTGGAATCACCTTCAAAGAAGAAGTGTATTTAATGAAAAATGACTGTTGCAGCACTTCAGAAACAACAAGCACTACTACCTATAATTTTGATTCCAACATTGAGCATGTAAATATACAACAATGTGAATGTACAGAATCTGAAGATTGCAATTGCAATAATTCAAAGTCAGAATCAATCCTTAATTTAGAAGAATAGATCAAACTCAAGTCAAATAAGGAAAAAAGAAAAAATATGTATGGTACACACCATTGAAGATGATGAGTCAAAGTTTTTGTCCAGCATCAAAATGTTGCCAGAAGGAGAAATGAAAGAAAAGTTGCTAAAATCTTTTCTACAAACAATGCACAAAGAACGAGGTAGCATTAGTTCCAAGAATAATCAAGTTAAAGCCCTATTTGTAGATGCTTCCTATGAAAAGAACACTAGATCTTTTCAAAGAAACAAGGAGCATACCAAGCCAAGGTCCTTAACCTTGGGAGAAGTCAGCATAGAAATATACCATCTCAAAAGAGAAGTTGGCCTGAAAACAAAGATCTCTCAGATAGAAAACGAGAAGGAGCCTATTAAGAATGATAACGTAGAGATCTATGAAGATAAATCCTATTCTGGAATGGGATTTGGAGAAATGAAAATAATGACAATCCAATATCAACGGCATCATGTGTTGTTGACCATTGATATCCAAGGAGAAAAGTTCAATTTGACAACGTTGATTGATTCATGTGCGGATATCAATGTTATTAACAAAAATATTGTCCCAGCTAAACACTAGAAGGTGGCTCCTCATCAAGTAACTGGAATTGGAACTTAGAATTTTAGGTATGAAGTTCCTATTGCCACCATTTCTTTCGAAAAATATTGTATGAAGTTAAAATTTGCAGTAGGAGAAATTCCCATAGACTGCATATTGGGAAATGTGTTTCTAGCAGCAATTGAACCCCATGGGTCACCCAAATTTCCTGATGGCAAAGCAAGATTTTTCATTTCAGTACCAAATCATAAAGGATTTCTAGAAACACTGACCTTACCATATATTTCTACTCCTAGAATTTCCACAATGGTACAAACAATGCAGGAAATAGAATTGTTACAGAAAAAGATTGAAGAATTGAAAGACTTTAAATCTTCAATCAAAATTAAATGTATATACGTTTCGAAATTCTAACCCTGATCCTACTGTGTCATATTTAAATCTATGAAGAGTCTAACTCTCTTAATCTTTTATAATTGAATAAAACTTGTTGAAGATTTATTAAAATTACACATTTTAATTATAAAGTTTATATAATGTAATTAAAATAAAAATTGTTTAGATCTTCTTCCAGATTCATCGCATTAGGTTTCTTTTGATCGACATTTTGAACCAGCAACGATCGTTCATCTTCGATCAAAAAAACCTAATGCGATGAATCCGGAAAAAGATCTAAACAATTATGACGATTGCAAAAACCTAAAAGATAAAATAAAAATGTTTTGCAATATTAAATTTATTTCTACATTCTATATTCAAAATTAAGTTTTGAGACAATAACACAAAAGTATAATTTAATCAAAATTTATTTACCAAACTTTATTAACAGATTAAACTCTCTTGAAATACTATGTATATTTGATTTCAATAATAAACATACATTTTTGGTTGTGATTCTCGATCTAATATATATATATATATATATATATATAGTTGGATTATTCATTGTTCTTCCCACTCGAAAAATTAAGGAAAAGAATAAAGTCAAAGCGTCCTTAAGTGTCATCTGCAAGCCTATTGGCTTTTTTAAACCCTCGTAAAATTATTAAAGGGATATTTTGATGGTTATTATAAATATATGTTTGCAAATTATTATTTTTTTAAATATATATATGTTTAACTTATATATTATTTTCTTTTATAATTAATAATAATAATAATAATATTTAAAATATTTTCTTTTATAATTAATAATAATAATAATAATAATAATAATTTAATTTAAGTAGTTTTCATAAAAAAAAATTAATAAAGTAAGTTGTATCAAGTAAATATTTTGATGCTTACACTGAATAGATGTTTATCCGTATTTGCTAACCATTTATTTATATAGTTGTGCAGTTTTACTAAATTTCATATAAAATTGACATAAAAAAATCACATGATCAAATTGAATCTATCATCATCTTTCTTTATTACACTATGATATCATCATCTTACATTATTATGTTTTTTCTTCATTACACCATGCTATTTGGCATGGTTTTGTTTTCTTGTTTAGATAATGTTAAACTGGAAATTGCTAACAGTCACTTTATCCACACTCTAATTTATTCAAATACTCAAATTTATTGTGATTTTTCCTTAATTTAAAGAAGAGGTACATAGTACAACATATTTGTAAATAATCCACATGCTTCAATATAATCATACTTAATCATGTTAATAAGATTTAAATCTAGGTGTAGAAATTATCATTAAACTCTCCCAACTTCAATATAACCATACTTAATCATGTTAATAAAATTTAAATCTAGGTGTAGAAATTATCATTAAACTCTCCCAACCACCTAAAATATACTCACTTGACTATAAAATACAAAAACATCACTAAAATATAATACAAACATTTATGTTACACTATATGTAGATGATGGAGTACAATTTTTTTTTTAATCTAAGTGTGCAGATTGTTTGAAAGTACAACCAAGAAAAAGGTTCATGATATTTTTAAGGCGAATCTTTAAAAAACACTATTAAACTTGTACAATACCTCTTTAATAATACATGAACTGTGAACCTGACAATGAGCTGGCGAATAAAAAATTAAATGCCAAGCCTGACAATGGGATAGGGCAGCTACTTGCTGAACGACAGTTGGGTAGTGAAAGCCATTATTAGACCTTTATGCTATGAAATTAGTGAGAAAAGTAATAACATTAATAATTTTTTCAAGTAATTTTTGTGCTATAATATGTAAATCTACACATTTATATTTTTACTCCTATTTAAATTTATGCAAATAATTGCATGGGTAATAATTCATAGTAAATATGTTTATTTATATGAATATAAAAAATGTCCAAAATAATTTTGGGATACCTACAAATATTTAGCAATTATTTAATTTATATGATTGTATTGATTATGTAATTAAACAATATTTATCAATATATATATTTTTTTGTTTTTTCAAGTTAGATTAAATTTAGATTGGATTTAACTTTAATATTAAATGAAAAAATAATTTACCTAATTATAAGATGTGATCACAAAATACGTACAAAAATTATATAAAATTCAAATAATTAAAATAAAAACTTGAAACTCTCTGTTTACTATAATTCCAGTATACTCATGGCTAGGATTCCATACCTTTGTAGACTCTCTCTTCCTTTACTTTTTGTTTTGAGTTTGATATTTAAAATAAGAAACCAGGTATTCAATAGTATATTTTTTATTAGATAAATTTGAATATAAATGTATATTAATTTTTAAAGGACTAATAATATATGCATAATTATATATATAAATATTTTAAATTTTAGTTTTACATAAATACATTATTTTAGTCATATTATTAATTTGTTGATAGAATATCTCAACCACATATCAAATTAGCAAATAATTAGTTGGAGAGAATATCTCAAATTCAACTAAATCTAATAACCTCATAAATGATAGAAGCAAAAAACACACATAAAGATAAAATTTACATTACAATAAACAACACATTAACCAATTACAACTTTATGGAATTATGAAGAATCTCAAATCAATAAAACTAGTAGAAATTAATAATAGTTCAACTTTATAAATTAAATGATTGGTAAAGGATAGTAAACATTGAAACACTTATCTCAAGATACATCTCGCATTGCCAAGATTAAAAATACAACAAACATTAACTAAAATATAAATCTATTACTATTATTATTATTAATTGTAAAAAAAAGTAATGTATGAATTAAACTTGCATACATTTAAAAAAATATGTAATAATATTCTAAACTATGGAGATTCACCTTTATTTAGATATTGTTAACATGTAAATAGGTTTTGTTACAATGCTATATATCACTAACAACATATGCCCAAAAAAACATAAATCATGTTTATATGATATTTTTTAATTAATCAATTTAATTAAAATAATAGTAAGGGCATAACTATTTTTGAGATAAATTTCAACTTTAATTTTGGATTACTATTAAAAATATTTTAAAATAGTTCATAAAAGTTAAATCTCTACCATCTACCTAATAATTATCGGTAATTAAATTAAAATTATAAAATTTTGATTCCAAAATAAAAAAATCTCGATTCCAAATAAAACTTATAATAATAAAAAAATCAAAACCAACCTCCTTGAAAAAATTCAAAGAGCATCACGTATAATAACCATGATTATCTCTACTAACCATGTGTGACCATGTGACGAAAATGAGCATCTTATTGGTGTCTTTAGTATTCTATCTCTAATTTCTTGAAACTATCCAAAAATTGACTCCTCTTTTGTCTTATCTTACACCATTTGTGCTCTACTTATAATGGATTCTCCTGCAAATTAATAATCTTTTCTTCGTTGTTTGTCTTTTCTTCTCTCATTTCAAACTATGATACCACTTGATGTGGTCAAGGTAACCCCAATAAAGTCACTCACTCCTAGAGAATTGAGAATTGAATAATGGTAATGATCTCGATAGATTATACTTAGTCATTGAAAAACACTACCACCAACATTTTTCTACCAAAGGAATCACTCTTTACACATCATCACAATAAATTTCTTCATCTCTAATCCCAAAATCTTTGGTTAGTACATTATACCATAGACACATACATCCTGGGAGGTATTGCACTCAATCTTAATGTACAGACACATACATCGTGGGAGTTATTTCACTCAATATTTTGTTTACACATAATTTTATCTCTTATAACAAATCATGTATACTTATCGTGCCATTCATGTTAGAAAGATGAAAACGAAAAATACTCATTTTATCCCTGTTACACATACAATACAATTATAATGCCTCCGAAAATCCTCAGTCTATTTCCCATTTTCCATTATCTGCCTATATCTTGATCTCTCAACCTTCTCTAACAAACTTTGGTTACTTCATAAAATGAGTCCTTGATTTGAACCGAACATTACACATTTAATCTTGAATCTATTTGTAACTACTCCATGTCCAAACAATGAGGGTCGCCCTTGAAGTACGGTAGATACCATGCGAGTGCATATAAGGGTTATTTAATGTCTCGATATATATTTTGGTATAACGGTAAATAGTTTGGGGTAGGGGATTTTAAAATAATATGGGCACACACCTATTTAATTATTGATACAAATTTTTGTAAAAAATGGTAAATTTCTAATAATCCACTATTAATAATTAAAATTGATTTACCAATATGATATTAGAGAAATAAAAGAAGCTAGTAAAAATGTATGGAAATAGATTTACCAATAGGATGTTAGAAAAATAAGAGAAGCTTGCGATAATTTCTGAAACTATGGATGATTTACCAATAGGATATTAGAGCAATAAGAGAAGATTGCGATAATTTTTGAAAATAGGGATGATTTTTAAAGCATATGGAAGTACATGCTTCAAACCTTTTTTACTAAATGACGCTTGGTAGACTAAAATATTATTTGGGCTTCTTAATATTCCATGCAAGTAATTGGAACTAGCATAGTTATCATATCCTTGAGCTTCTCTAGTGTTTACTTCTCATCATGACCTTTACTTTTCGTTATTGGGTTTTTCTTCTATGCAAGTATCCTTTTACAACTTCCATGTGGCATATCCTCTAGCCATCACTTCATCTCAACTACTAGTAATAACTTCTTCTAATAGAGCATTGTTAAAATGTTCATGATGCTTTCACATTACACTCCCCTTCTTAGAAACTCTAATAATGTCCTTGTGTTTTTCTCTTCTTTTTTAATATCTTCGTGACTCCTTATAACCATCTTTAGCCACTTCTATAGATAAAAATCACGCTACACTATATTACTTAACCATGCATGCACGTGTGACCAAAATGAGCATAATCTTGGTACCTACAACACAACCATATCCTCTTGCTCAAAATTATATTAACTAAATCACATCACTACTCATGTCTTACACCACCTTTGCTCCACCTTTATTGTCTTCTCTCACAACATATTTTGAAATTAGGAACCTCTTCTCTCTTGCCTCTCTTTTCTTTTCTTAGTAACTTCAATTTCTAAGTATAAGATGTCACATCCGTGGGAAGAGAGGAGGCCTCATGCAAAGAAAATGTCCATTCTTTCCTTTCATTATTCATTTTTCCATTTTCTATCAAAGAATTCCTCTCCCATAAACAATTTGTATTCTTCTATTCAAATGTTGTTCCTCTCATTGTTCATGGAGGAACTTATGTGAAACTATGGTTGTTATAATTGCAATTAGTGACGAAACCCCATGAAATCATGGTTGGCAAGAGCATATGGGGAATTTTGGATTTTCTACTATGATCTAGGTGGATATTGGTGGTCACCCGCCTATTCCACTTGGACCCCCACCGTTGTTTCTTTTCACTTTCCTTAATTGTAGCACAACTTACTATTTTTGGTACTTTTTTAGGTCCTAAACTTCTAGAGCCATTTTGAGGGACTAAAAGATGTTTTTAGGGAAAACAGAGATATTAGAAATGTTCCAAACCAATTTTACTATTTTTTTTGGCCTCCTCTTTGAGATCTTTGAAATGAGGTATTATGGTAGCCAATCAATGATCGTATGACAAAGTTACGACCCCAGGAAGTTAACGTTCCAACTTACCCCAATGGGGCCCACAAGCTTTTGGCGCTTCATCTCCTAGGGTTAGGTTTTTGGATGTTTAGGTTTTCGCAATGATAAAAAGGCCACCGAGCCTCATTGTAACATAGTTGAGAGGAATGTAGTTGCCACATCTCTTCTCTGAGATAAGCTACCATCGCCTGAGCTAGTTTATTTCCATTCTGTATGTAAGACTATTTAAATTCTTTAATATTAATGAAATGAAGTTTTATTTCTGTTGCATCTTAGTGTTTATGTTTGTATTTATATTATGTTGTGTTCTTGTATAAGTCTATATCAGTGGTATCAAAGCGATCTACTCATTTTCTGTTTTTATTTGCATGTCCCCAATGAGGTCAGGGTATAAGGAGTTAGGGCTCAAACTAGTTGAACATTTGCAAGACCAGTCTCATAAACCCCGATGACTTCCCATGGCAGAAGAAAAGAAATACGAGGGAGCAGGAGATCCTTTCAAAATATTGCTTGAGGAAGCCCTCGAGTGACAGAGACACGAGATGATGGACAATTTTTCCCAAATCCTTTAGCAGCTACCCACAGGTGATGCATCTTCATCCAACAGCCACTCCAGAGGCGCCACTCCCTTTAAAGTAAAAGTCAAATTTGACATTCCCGTATTTGAAGGTCATATAGATGTAGACATCGTAGATAGATGGTTAAAACTATTGGAAGGATATTTTTGGATCATGACTTTTCCAATCAGGAAAATATTACTTTTTCACTCCTCAAAGTTGCCCCCCGTGTCAAGGACTAGTGGGAAACCTAATATGAGTAGAAGGACGAGAGGGAATCCTCACTATTATCATCCACACCCACTTGGAATTCTTTCCGAGATGCCACCAAGGAACAATATTACCCTGTCAGGAGCTATGAAGATAAATACATAAAGTGTACTATGTTGCGGTAGGGAAGGGACTAAGATGTGCCAGAGTTCACAAATATTTTTCATACCCTTCACACGAAGTTGGGTATCAAAGATTCTGAGCAGAATTTAGTACTCATGTACTGCAGTTATCTACACAAGTACATCCCGAACGAGATGTAGTTCCTTGACATCTCCTCACTTGGCGTTGCTTATCGACACAGTGTCAAGATCAAGAAGAAATTTAAACAGAAGAAGAAATACTTTGGATCTATTTGGAGCAAAGGGAAAGGTGTCCACAAACCACAAAACAAAAGACAAATCCAAGGCGGGGTGACCCAAGACAACTCGTCGAAGCCACAAGCAAAGAACAAAACCACAAAGACAAAGAAGGACACATGGAATAGGTGTGAGTTCCATAAGAGCCCCACTCACAACACAAGTGAGTTTCGAGCCAAGAAGTCATTGGTGATCGAGCTAAAAGATTATGAATCAGATGCATGTTCTGACTCTGAATTAGAACCTGACAATGGGAACGACAAAGGGAAGCATATTATTGATGTGAAGTCCACGGCCACTGTTGCCACCACAAAGCTCTAAAAGATTGAACCCAAAAGTCTAGAGGAGGGGGAGCAACTTGTCCACTTATAGATGTGGGTGAAGGGTTCTTCACTGCAGTTCCTTGTCGATAGTGGAAGCCAAAAGAACCTCATTTTAGTAGAGGTCATGAAGCGGTTTGGCCTACCGACGACACCACACCCACAACCGTACACCATCGGGTGGCTTCTCTAAGGATGGGATTTCTGCATCAGCCAACATTGCCTCCTTCCCTACAACATCAAGCCCTTCAAAGATGAGGTATTGTGTGATGTTGCTCCTCTTGAATTTTAGGATGTATTATTAGGCCAACCATACTTATGGAAGCATTATGTTGTGTATGAGTCTAGGCCTCACACTGTTATTATTTCTTTGGGCACTAAGTTAGAAATGATACCAGAGGTAGCACCGCCTACTGTCATCTCATTGATATCTGGGAAGTAATGTAGTAAGATCATTTCCCAAACTAGGAAATTTGTCTTCCTTATGATTCGCCCTTAAGGAAAGAAGAAGGTTGTGGCTACATCCGTGGCCTTGAGACAAGGCTCCTTCGCATGATAGCAGCAAATGGACAACGTCGTGGAGGAGTACAGGAATATCTTCACCTCACCCACAGGGGTACCCCTACATTATCGGGTCAAGCACTGCATTGATTTGACCCCGGGTGCACAACTACCCAACATGTTGATCTATCGACGCTTTGTTATAGAGAACGATGAAATCAAGAGGGAGATTTGGGAGTTGTTGCAAAAAGAGCACATCAGGCTGAGTTCATCACCTTGTGGGATCCTAATTGTGTTGGTACAGAAGAAGGAGCAGACCTAGAGACTCTATATTGACTATTGGGCGTTGAATAAGATCATTATCCTGAATAGGTATCTAATCCCACACATTGATGACATTTTGGACCAGCTTAAGGGGGCTAAATATCTTATCAATATTGAGTTGAAGTTTGATTATCACCAAGTACCAATCGAACCCTCCAATGTGTGTAATATTGACTTCAAATCCAAGGAGGGACTTTTCGAATGGTTGGTCATGCCTTTCGGGTTGACGAATTCCCCCGCAACCTTCATGAGGATGATGAACGACATCTTGTGGCCGTTCACCAAATCATTTATGGTAGTATATTTGGATGACATCCTAATATTCGGCCAGAGTTGGGAAGAGCACCTCCACCATATTTGATAAGTCCTCCAAACCCTACGATAACAAAAATTGTGTGCCAATCTGGAGAAATGCACTTTTAGTATGACCTAGGTTCAATATCCGGGGTACATCATTGATGAGAAGGGTGTGCATGTGGACCCACCCAAGATACAAGTTATTCAGGATTTACCAACCCCATCCACTCTAACTGAGCTTCGCAAATTTCCAGGTCTTGTCAATTTCTACCCTAGGTTGGTGTTGGGGTTCTGTCATATCACTTGGCCTTTGAGTCAAGTCAACAAGGGTGGAGCGAGAGAAAAATTATTTTTGTTTGAATCCCAATAGAAGGCATTTGTTGAGTTGAAGCATCATCTCTACTCTACACAAGTTCTCACATTACCATACCTGCAACAACCGTTTGATATTGAGACAAAGCCCTTCGACTATGCTATTGGTGCAGTCCTTATTCAGCAGGGGCATCTAGTGGCATATCATAGTGAAACACTTTGGAAACACAGTTCGAAAGTATCCCACCTATGACAAAGAGATGTATCTCATTGTGTAGGCCAGCTGACAATGGGAACATTACATTTTGGGGAAGGAAACGGTCATCCACACAGACCACCAACCCCTGCAGTTCATACAAACATAAGGAAAGTTGCAGAACGATCACCATTAGAAATGGTCCACATAACTAAAATATTTCCATTTGAACATTAAGTACAAGAAGGGTAGCACCAATAATGTTGTAGAATGCCTTAGCTGACCGTTGGTCATGGCACTGACCACTATGCTTGACTCTTGTGGACACGAGACTTTGGGGTGGTCGCATCTTTACAAGAGTGATCCAAAATTTAGCAACACATACCAAATGTTCCTGGAAGGAAAGCAAGTTCATGATTTTCACCTCCAGGGTGGACCGTTATGCCACTTGGGACACCTTTGTGTTCCTTCAGGTAAGTGCGCCAAGATGATTTGGGAGGCAAACTACAGTCGGGTCGCTAGACATTTTAGAGTAGAGAAAATAGTAGTAGTGTTGCAGAAGTATTTCTATTGGCTGAACCTTCGACATGATGTTGGAAAGTACATCAGATCCTGTACTGCCTATGCCTTTCAAGCCAACCATCAAGAAGAAATGCCTATATACTCCTATGCCTACTCGTAGTTAACCTTGGGAATCCATCTCCATGGATTACATGTTGAGCCTTTCTTCTTCTAAGCATGGCAATGACTCTATTTTTATGGTCGTCAATAGATTCTCTACGATGGTTGTTCTAGCTGCCTACAAGAAAAGTATCACAACAAAAGCCACTACTAAGCTCTTCTTTGAACGAGTGTGGGTACACTTTGGTATCCCATAGTCCATTATCTCAGATCAGGACAACAGGTTCTTGAGTACATTTTGGTGAAGCCTCCGGTCAATGCTGGATACCAAGCTCACTAATTCCACGACCTTCCACCACCAATTTGATGTCCAAAAAGAGGTCATCAACATGATGATCATGCACATTCTGTGCATGTACAACTCGAAGCATCCATGCACATGGGATGAAAGCCTCCCCCATGTCCAACATAGTTACAATAGAGCTCGCCATAGCTCAAGTGGCCACAACCCCTTTCAGGTGGGATTGGGATTCCAACCATTATGTCCCATAGACGTGGCCATACCATTTGTAGCTACTTAGGTAGATTTGGCTCATTTCTAGGTCGAAGATAACAAGGCTAACAGTTTCATTTAGCGCATTCAACACACCTTCTAGTAGGTCCATGACATATTGGATAGAGCCAATGCTAAGTACAAGCAACATCATGATCAGCATCGGGTGCCATACAGGTTCCAAGTGGGTGACAAATTTTGGTTACATTTGCAAAAGGAGCATCTTGTTGGGGCCCACCACAAGCTTCACCCACTTTGATATGAGCCGTACACCATCATTAAAGCCGTGGGAGACAATGCTTTTGAGCTTAGCATTCCCCCATTCCTTGGCCTGCACCGAGTGTTCAATGTGGATTGCCTTCGACCATACTTTCCACCATTATTAGACACATCAAACATTGCAGAACAACTCACAAAGGTAGAGCTAAACCCAAATTGGATGGATTAGGCCAATATTAATCGGATCATGGACATGCAGATCAAGAACACTCACGAGTAGAAGATACAATTGTATCAGGTTGTCAAAGCTAGCCAACTTTTGCACGAATGCAAGTGGCTCACCAGGGACCAAGTTCAACAGAAGTTTCCCCATCTCATGGATTCACTCAACGCAATGGGGACCATTGCTTCCTAAGGGGGGAAGATTGATCTAGGTGGATATTGGTGTCCACCCACATTTTCCACTTGGACCCCCAATGTTGTTTCTTTTTAGTTTCCTTAATTGTAGCACAACTTAATATTTTGGAAGATTTTGGGTCCTAAACTTCTGGAGCCCTTTTGAGGGACTAAAATACGTTTTTAGAGAAAACAGAGAGACTCGAAAAGAGAAAAATTAATTTGATAATTTTTTTTTGGCCTCTTCTTCGAGATATTCGAAAAGAGCTATTATTATAGCCAAAGAGAGATTCTTTGCCAAAGTTACGACCCCAATAATTTGATGTTCTAACTGACCCCAATGGGGCCCACAAAATTTTATCGCTTCATCTCCTAGGGTTAGGTTTTTAGATGTTTAGGGTTTCTCATTGTTTCTTAATGATATAAAGGCCACTGAGCCTCATTGTAACACAGTTGAGAGGCATGTAGCCGCCACATATCTTCTCAGAGATAAGATACCATCACCTAAGCTATTTTATTTCCATTATGTATCTAAGCATATTTTAGTTATTTCATATTAATGAAATGAAGTTTTATTTCTACTGCATCTTAGTGTTTATGTTTGTATCTACATTTTGTTGCATTATTGTATACGTATGGATCAGTGGTATCAAATTTGTATGATCTTTTTTTTTCTTTTCATGTCCCTAATGAGGTTAAGGTATAAGGAGTTAGGAATTGAACTAGTTGAAACTTGGCAAGACTAGGCTCACAATCCCTGATGACTACCCATGTTGGAAGAAAACAAAGACGAGGGAACAAGATATCCTTTCAAAATATTGCTTGAGGAAGCCCTCAAGTGACAAAGGAACTCTATGATGGATAACTTTGCCCAGATCCTTCGGCGACTACCCACAGGTGACACATCCTCATCCAGTATCCACTCTGGAGGTTCCACTCCCTTTAAGGTACAAGTCAACTTTGACATTCCCATATTTGAAGGCCAACTAGATGCAGACACCGTAGATAGATGGTTAAATATGTTGGAAGGATATTTTTCGATTCATGACCTTTCCAATCGGGAAAAGATTACTTTTGAACTCCTTAAAGTCTCTCCCCATGTCAAGGAATGGTGGGAAACCTACTGTTAACAGAAGGATGGGAGGGCATCCTCACTATTTTCATCTGCATCTACTTGGAATTCTTTTCTTGACACCATCAAGGAACAATATTATCCTATCGAGAGCTACAAAGATAAACACATAAAGTGGACCACCCTGCAGTAGGGAAGGGACCAAGATGTGTCGGAGTTCAAAAATATTTTTCATACCCTTCGTATGAAGTTGAGTATCAAGGATTTTGAACAGCATTTGGTACTGAAGTACCATGACTTTCTACACAAATACATCGAGGACGAGATGGAGTTACTAGACATCTCCTCGCTTGGCGCCACCTATCGATGCGCTATCAAGATTTAGCAAAAATTTAAATATAAGAAGCGAGACTTTGGATATGTGAATCCGAAGTAAGTGAAAGGCGTCCCGAAACCACAGAACAAAGGACAAAGGCAAGGCGAGGCAACTTAGGAAAACCCACCGAAGACACAAGAAAATAACAACACCACGAAGACAAATAAGGACACATGGAAATGTTGTGAGTTCCATAGAGTCCCACTCACAACACAAGTGAGTGTCATCCATGCAGTCACTGGTGGCCGAGCTGAAAACTTCTGAATCATATGAATGTTCTGACTGAACTCAACAAGGGGAATGACAAAGGGAAGCAGATTATTGATGTAGAGCCCAGTGCCACCATTTCCACCACAAAGCTCCAAAAGATTGATCCCGAAGATCTAAAGGAGGGGGAGTGACTCTTCCACTCATAGATGTGGCTGAAGGGTTCTCCGCTATAGTTCATTATCAGAAACATAAGCCAAGTGAACCTCATTTCAGCAGAGTTCATGAAGTGGTTGGGCCTACCAACCACACCAAGCCATCAGGTGGCTTCACCAAGGATGACATATATCTACATCATCCAACAGTGTCCCCTTTCCTATAACATCAAGCCCTTCATAGATGAGGTACTGTGAGCCTAAAATGGTTGCTCAGAATCTAAGACCACAACCTCTGAACTAGAAATTTTGGGCCATAACCACAACATAGTAGGTTTATGCATGCAGTTGTAGACCTATAACTACATGGAGGCCTTTTCATGCATTTTATTGTGAGCCCAAGTCACTAAAAAAGAAATCCAACTCAGGGTTTGGGCACTGGGAATGGTTGTCTAGCTCCTGGGTGTCTTGTAGCCCCCGAGGAAGGTCAATAAAGGTCCAGTTTGTTGATGCCACTTCCTTAACTATACTTAGGAGGTTGGGTCATGTCATAGTAGCCCTCAAATCATGTTTACCCCGGTAGGACAATGAAACTAGGTAAATCTAGGAGGGGTGGTTAAATATTGGTATCATAGCATGGCTCAAATACTTTGACTAAATGGGCAGAATGTATTTTTCATGTGTGCATGTGAGTGTCTATGTGGTAGTTATGCATGCATTTTCATGGTTATGGTTTTCGTGTATGGGGTCGTTGTAGGTAGTTGGTATTACCATGCATGATGTCAATATATTGATATGATTATGCATATACATATATCATGCTAATCTTGATTTTGCAGATGGGATAGCCTCCCCTGAACTTCACTAAGGTATGTTGATTATGTGTGTATTTGGTTATCTGACATGGTATGTTTGTAGGAAGAAGAAGATCAAATATGACTAGAAAAATGGTGGATTATAGTTCATGAGACTCTCCTTACAGATCAGATGAGAAGCACGAAGATGAGTATTATCCTAAAATAGCAAACACCTTGAGAAGCTTAAAAGAAAAAAATTGAAGTTTCAAGGCAAATAATGACAGAATCATTCAATCACAAGAAAGGCTTGCCAGGGAACAGGAGAAACAAACAGAGGTCAAAGAAGTTATCCGTCAGAGTTTGTCATACTTATAGAGACGGGGAAAACCACATATTAGTTATGGATAGGAAGACAGAACTAATGGGGCATAAGGTAGCAAGTCTCATTATGGGCACAGGTCGAATAGGGGTGACACAGTCAGAGATGGTAGGTTCTTGGATACACCTGACAAGAGGGGTGGTTGATATGGGTTCTATTCTAGCTATGGTTAAAACAGGTATCATGGTCATCATCGCTATCACCCTTACAAGACGTGTGAGAGGGGCTACATACCGAATGATTTTAGGAAAGCTAATCCACCTAAATTTGATGGATCATTGAAGAGACTGGAAAATGCAGAGGCATGGTATCTTGGAATCAAGAATTTCTTTGAGCTACATGATTAAACAAAGAACATGAAGGCCAAGATAGTTATTTTCAGTCTCAAAGGAAAAGCAGATATCTATTGGGAATATGTGAAGTGTGTCAGATATGTCAAGACAAAGGAGTTGAGTTGGCATGAATTCAAGAGACTCTTTAGGAAGAAATACTTGTCAAAGAGGTATTATGAAAGTAATGTTAAGGAGTTCTATCAGCTGAAGATGGGATCTATGGGAGTTGAAGCTAGAGTTGTTGAGGTATGTGCCCGTTGACAGTGCTAGACCCAAAAACATTAAGGGGATCTCCCCGATATGAAGTCCCAACTAGAGCTCAAACCATTTGGAGTAGAAGTCCCATTAGTGGGTGGTAGTGTAGTGCCTTGACCGCAATATCGCGCAGAGGTAAGTAAGATAACTTTGGGTGAGAGCAAGTGTGTGACCCTGCAGAGAGTCAAGTGTGGTGCATGAAGGTTCTAACACACGGAGGGTAAAATGAAGTGAACTCCTTAGAAGCCTATAATAGTACATAGCTTGAAAGGAACACATGAGCAAAATGACATCACAAACTAAAATGCAGAAAAATCCACAAATTAAAGTGACCAGTTAACCCAACAACACACATTCAACAGGATTCGTACAATTGCATGCAAAGTATTTCGCAACAACAACCATTGGTGCAAAATTAGGGTAACGTGTGAGACACTTGGAAAATTCAATTTAAAACATGAAAGGACACTTCTGAAAGCTAAAACAAGTTAAAACGCCAAGAGTCATTCAAAGAAACAAGTGAAACAACACTCTCACAAGCTAAACAAAAAAAAGCGACAAAAAAAGCAGCAAAAGATTAGCAAAGCAAAACTCACCCGGAAAAGTGATTACAATCACACCGAAGGTTCCTTAATCTCCCCGGGAATGTTAGAGCTCAAAGATTGAATGTGAAAATGAGATCTAGCAGTGTCGATTAAATAGTTTTGGTCAATTAGGGCTTGTGATGCACATGCCATAAATCAAGGAAAAAGCGACACTTGGTGATAGTTTCCAAATAACTCAAGTGCCTCCTCTAAGATGCTAAAAATAGATCCCTATTTTTTAGGGATGTTTTTTTATTTTTTATTTTTCCTTTTTCAGGAAAAAATATCATGCATTTTGCGCAATTCTTGGGGTCAAGGATCATTGTCAGTCAAGACTACACAATTCCCAAGAGAAAGGCTAGTTGCACTCAAGGGTTGCACAGTTCTCTAAGGAAAGCTCAGAACTGTCGAAAGGTCAAGTCAAGAGATTGGCTTGTGGGTAAGAAAAAGAGCTAAGTGAGAAAACACAAGCCAAGATTGAAAGAATAAAGCTCAGTTGAAGCACAAGTACCTGGATCAGTGAGAGATGAGTTGTTGTGGTTTAGAAGGGAGGATCCAAAATGAACCATAGGCAAAATTTTGGAGGGTGGTTGTAGCTGCTACAACATTGGTGACACACTCGTAGAACTCTATCTCTCTGTATGGACCTTGTCTTGTGAAAAGTGAGTCTAACTCTTCCTGAAGAATTTTTCAATTCTTCGATTGTCATAGCTTCTTCACTTAGCTTGAGTTAAAGATGTAACACTTACCATTCTCTTTAATGGAAACACACATACCAAGCCAAGTCAAACTGAGTTGTTTCAATTGGGGATGAGGGGTATATAGATGCACAAGTAAAACAGACTGTCAGATTTTTAGTTTCATCTCTAGTGTTGCTCCGGTGCTAGCATGCCTGGAAATTACCCCGACAAAGTCACTTCGGGAACACAAGCATTAATCCACTACCAGCAAGCCTATACAGTACCACGGTGGAGTTACTTGCTTCACCTCTCTATGCAGGAATACTTTCTCTTCTTTCTCCCTTTATTTTATTTTATTTTTTTCATTTTTCAAATAATTGTGCATATGCACTTATTTATTTCATGAGGCGGAAGAGGGATCTGGACTTATTGAGAGAATAATATGTTGTCCCTTCAAAGAAGGATATTTATATGTACCTTTGACATACGTGATAAGGTATTCCCCCACTCCTTACTCTACTTGACTAAGTTGACAAGGGTTAACCGAATATATAAAACCGACTAGAGTAGGCGATGCTAGTTAAGAGTGTAAGCATTGTGATTCCACCATGAATCTCTTTGAAAGGAACGTATTTTCCATTAGGGTATCATTGACTAGAAGAAATGAAAGATTCACATAAAGAGAGGCAATAGATAGATAACCAAGTGTTCATAGTTTTGCACGTTCCTCTTGGATTTCACCCTACTTGTCTAATAATAGAAACATGGTTTCATGCAGAAACTAACCTATAGGTGCAAAAGCAAACATGAAAAGGAAAGAAGCAAGGCAAATTGAAAGAAAGAAGAAAATTAAGACATAAGAAAGAAAGAAAACACTACTCATACTCCTAGCCTAAGCAGAGCATGGGGCAACTCATGTGAAGTGATACTTCCAATGCAGCGATCGGTGCATTGATTGGCCCATGTAGGCGAAAGCATGATTGACAAGAAAGATATGAATAAAACCAATACATAAGAAAGATAAAGCAATGTAAACCAATACGTTCGAAGCTTCAATGCATCCACAGAAAAGTAAACACAGAAAGCACAAGGAAGATACTCTACGGATGTATCATGGTGTCCTGTCACATTGCGTGTTTGTTAAACACACACATGGCAGCAAGAGAATATGAAAGATAAAACATGAGAATACATTTTTATTAACAAGAGACATACATTTATAGTACATGGTTTGACCGTTGGGTTTCACATCCCAAGGTCTCTTCGACTTCTTTTGTCTATTCAAATTCCACACTAACCTATTGAGGATTAGGTGTCCAGCATTCCCCCCCTTAATCTGAAGTGTTATGTATGAGTCCAAGAAGAGAGCTGTAATACAAAATGTGCAAAAATGCATGGCAACACTAGGCTGAATATGCTATCTGAAATGTTGGTATAAAGGGTGGTGATTTAAGGATGACAACCAACACTGGAATGCTTAGTGCAATTCAGGGAACTCTTCCAAAACTGGCAAGAAGTTGAAGTATTCTGCTAGAGGAAGTGCTCATATTGTTTTGAAGAGGGAAACCTTCAACCATGAAAGGGAGGCTTCACCCGCATAAAAGGGAGAACTTCAACCTGAAAAGGGAAGTCTCAACTTGTGATGGTTTAAGGATGACCAGAAACTCTGGAATGCTTAATGAAATTCCTGGAACTCTTCCAAAATTGGCAGGAAGCTAGAGTCTTCTGCTAGAGGAAGGGTCCCCAATTCTATTCCTGGAATTCTTCAAAAACTGGCAAGAAGCTGAAGTCTTCTGCTAGAGGAAGTGTCCCAGATTACCAACTGAAGGCATGCTCAGGTGCATTATTGTTTCTAGCTACAACTCTGAATCTGGTATGGTAGGTTGTGGCTCAGGCTCACTTAATGTGGCTTTGAAGCTTGTAGATGACCATCATTCCCCCCCTTTCAAATACAAGGTGAGATGATGGAGAAAACTCAACTCCAAGACTGTTCAATACTCTGGAACAAGTTCTGACATGTGATTGAAATATCTTCTTGGTTATTGATGCCCATTGCCAACAAGCGATCCATCCTAGATGAATATTTGTTCTTGCAAGACTTTTGTTTCTGAAGCATCTGTGTGAAGAATGACTTGTTTTATGACAATGCTTACATGGATGAAGATCAAAATAGTGATCTTTCAGATGGCCAACTCGGTCACAGTGTTGGCATTTCATAATCTGTTGTTGTTGTTGTTGTGGAAGGGGGGTAGAATCTGGAACAAGTGGAGGTGAACTGTCATGAGGAGCAGGTGAACTGTCATGAATGAATCCAGCACTTTGAAATTGGATTGGTTTGGAGTAGTCTGGAATATGAAAGGACAATTCCTTGTCATATCCAAGACCAGTTCTGTGCTTGTTATGGATAAGCTGTTCCCAAGGTCTGATGATGGGCTTGGGAAGTGAAGACCGAGTTTTTCCATCTGCATGTACAACTGCTACTTTATTGGGCACTGGATCTGAATGAACTTCAACAATATTGTCTTGCTGTTTATGGGAGTCTGTTTCATTGTTATGAACAGAAATAGGTTCAGAATGATGACTCCTCTGTTTTAATTCTTCTTGTTGTAGCTGAGTTTCGAGCTGCAAAAATTCTATCCTCTCTTGTGCATTTTGCAGACAAATTCTAATGTCAGTGAGAGAGGATTTGTTGATTTTTACTGCGCCATTAGTAGTAGACTGTATCAGAATTTTCAAAAAATCTAATACTTCATAAGCTTTCCCCATTTTCTCTAGTTCAAGAGTGCCAAGAAAAATGCAGAATAATGACAACAATTTTAAGCACTTGAATTCTGTAGAATGAAATATGTAGACACTTGCAGCAAGGTCGATATAAAACAATCTTGACCCCTTTGAAATAATTCCCTTCCTCCTTAATTTAATGGCTTCATATTTTGAGTATTTGAAGGAAATTGAAAGCACTTCAAGTTAGCACACGCTAGAATTTATACATGTGTTTGTCCTTTACTGTATTATGATGCCGAAAACAACAAGAAAAACGCTCATAAATCTGAATTTTTGTTTCAAACAAATAGTAGACAATCTGGTGCATATAATGGTGCATATAACACTGATATCACCCCAACAATTAAAGCAACCTTCTCATTAGAATCTTCTGTGTCAGATCACCGAAGCATATCGCATGTCTCAAATTATTTGCACAAGGGTCATGGGTTCAACGCATCAACAGTTCAATACAACACCATTCCAACACAGGGTGACTGAAATGAACTGTTTGAAAAAGACATCATACAGAGACTGAAATGAACTGCTAATACATTGGATGCATGCTATAACAAAAACTTCTGCTACAAAATTTTACTCTTAATGGGAGAAAATATAATTCTGATATGACTAGTCAGCAAATTCAACTGGACAACAAATGTCAATACCCGAGACTACAAAATTGTATAGCGCACTGAGTTGAGGTATATACAGCGCTTAACATTTGCTAATATATAAATAAGCAATTACAACTGTACAAGAGTTAACATGCTTATGTTTTCATCCAAACATAAAATGTTATCTAGCAACTCCCTTTGACTGCATTCAACATTTTCAATGTCAATTCAACGTAATACTCAAAAACTGATCAGCGTTAAAGAACACATATAAATATGTGGGTAGTGTTAAACAACACATATGGACAGCGCTCTGAGTGTTAATGGACAGTGCTCTGAGTGTAAGACTGCAATGTAAGACAGCGCAAACATAATGCAAACATTCAATGGGCAACGTTTTTTTTTCGAAACAAAGTTGGACAACTATCCAACAAATTCATAGAAATTGTTTACGAGATTGTGCACTTGTCACTTACTACAGCTACAGGAAGTTGGAAAGACTTCCAATTCCTTCAACGTTCAACAAAACCAAACCAAGTAAACCACTTGACTTAAGCGAATTAAGCCACCTCCAAGAAGTGACCACGACAACCGAATGAAGAGATTGAGAGCAATTTCTCCATGAGGTTGGAAACTCTTTCACATTTCAAACGTCTCTCGCACTAAACCAAACCCAACGAAGTCAACTGAATGTATTTGTACTCAGCTCTGCATGGTGATGAAATCCAACTGGCGGAATCTTGTTTATCCACAACAAACAAAATTATATATATACTAGAGTATTTCAACGCATGGTCATGTTGACCAACACCATAATTTAATCAATGCATACTCACTGCATCATAAACAATATCCATACGACCCATTTTTCAAACACAAATATTTCACCATGCCAGATTTACAGTCGTCCTTATGCCACCATTACACGGTCTTTCCACCATTGCTTGGAGCCACGGTTTTTAGAAAAAACGCAGAGGACCAACATCCATTAACTACAATGGCTTCATGACTCATATGCGCTATGAGTTTAATTATGCCATTAGATAGTTTTGGGATCGTCTCCTAATAGAGTCGCCACAGAGTCGAGCAAAAGAATTTGTATAGTTTGGAATGTAAGAGGACAGGCTATTGCTGAGCTAGACCATGGAAAGCCTGGTTCATGTATGCAGAGAAAGGGACAGGCGGTTTAGTCAGAAAAAACCTGCTCGAATTTAGCTCAAAACTAACAAGGGATATTTCAGGCAGAAGAGAGTAATGACAACGAAATTTCCAATGTTATTATTGCAAGCAGGAAGCAAGGCGCAAAGAGATAGGTAGAGAATGACAAAGCCATTACTGTAGACAGAAAATGGCAGAGCCGTTACTAATAGGGCTTAAAATTCTAATGGAATATAGGTTCCAACAAGGTTGACAGATGATCAGTCCCTGCTCTTACAAACGCTCAAAAAGGGATAGAACCAACAAGGGGATTAAATGTTTAAATGAATATGGACAGCGTTGGTATATACCTCTATTGGAGCAGCATAAATCCTTTTACGTAATACAAGAACGGAGCAACGTTAAACAACGGAGTTGTGTTAAACACTGACAACAAATACTGAGTGTAAATATATGAGCAACGTAAAGCATATATGGGAGCATCGATAACGCAGGAATTGTGGAGGCATTTTGGCCTGAGTGATTGTACTGACACCAGAAAAATAACGTATGCAGATTTTTGTAGAGAAATATTTTAGTTACTTCTAAAGAGACAGAAGTAGAGGTCAGATATGTCAGGCTGCAGAAATGCAGAATATGGGCAGAAAATTGTGACTACAATATAGCTGACAGGATTCACTGTGAGGTAAATGTAACATTTTTGCAAGAAGGATAGTGCAAAAGGTAGAGAGGACAACTAAAATAGTGCACAATGGCAGAGCACCTAGTTTGAAGAAGACCACCCAACTAATGGTGGGAGAAGGCCACACATCATGGCTTTGATACCATGTTAAACACACAAATGGCAGCAAGAGAATCTGAAAGATAAAACATGAGAATACAATTTTATTAACAAGAGATATACATTTATAGTACATGGTTTGACCATTGGGTTTCACATCCCAAGGTATTTTGGACTCCTTTTGTCTATTCGGCTTCCACACTAACCCATTGAGGATTAGGTGTCCAATAGTGTTGAAGACAAGCATGTACACACCTTCAAACTTGACAAATGAGCAAATGTAAAGAAACAAGAAAACTTTTGTTTTGCAATAGCGCTTTGTATGTATGACTCCTCAAATGCATGAGTAATAAGATCATGTGATTCCGGTGGAGGATGCGAAAACTATGAAATAGATTTATTTTTATTGTAAACAATAGAGTGATGAGGAGCCTAGAAAGATTCAACATATTTCTAATCAGAGGTAGAATGAACCTCAAAGCTATGAGAACCTGACATAACCATCAGCTCAGGGCTGAAGTGCCTCCATAGCTTGAGGATTTTCCAATTCATTAGAAGATGGATCATCAAAGACTTGCGGCTTAGAAAGATCAACAATAGACAAATCAGAATCGTGATAATATGAATGAATGAAAAGATCACGATAGCCACAATCAGAAAACTCAAGATGATGGACAACGACATCCTCATGATCTGACGAATCATAAAGAGGGGATGATGAAAAACGAGATATTTCACCCTCTATGTTTCTGGAAATGTAAGATGAGATATTGGGTGGATCAGGGAAGATAGGTTTGTCCTCTCTGCAATCAAATGAAAAACTGGCATCCCACGAGTTCTGTGAATGATTGGAAATAGAAACATCTAGAAATGAATTTTCATAAGATGAATCAAAAATAGTAGAATCATGGAAGATGTTAGGATAAAGTGGATGAGGCGCAGACAGAAGGAGGTCATCCTTAACTAAAGATTCTTGTTTGGACTCCCACACATACTTGTCAAAAATGATAGTGCAAGGTGGTTTTTCAACACCAACTTCATCCAGTACTTGATCCTCGTGAACATTACATGTGAGATCCGAGAGGGATGAACATAACACACCAAAATCTGGAGCATCAAATGAACTAAATGATGAATACTGAGGAGGTAAGACCACATGAAAACCATTGGGGTTACAGTCCAAGTCTACATAGAAATCCTCAGTAGGTGGGGTGGAAGGAGATAGGGACAGATCAATAAGTGGATTTTCCACTTCTCCCACCTCAACTTGTAGAGCTAGATTTTTTTATGAGAAGGGGACGGAGGGTCACTTGGTACAACAACCTTGTCCGTCTCATATTTAGAAGCTCTAACACTAAGGTATGTTGGGAGAGGTTCGAAAGATTCTAAATCATGTGGATTCTCACAAATGTGAGGAAGATACTGAAATATTTCCTCCAAAAATTCCAAGTTGACTTCATCTTCAAGGAATTCATAACAATAGTGAAGAAAACGATCATGAAAATATTGAAGAGATTCATCTGGTGATTTTCACAATTTCAATTTTCTTTTTATTAAGTGATTTATGGTCATAAAGAATGAAATCACAACATAGTTCTCTGAACATGTGATCAAAATATTGTATCGAGGTTGCAGAAAATGTGTGACACCATTGTTTTGTGCGCCCTTCGAACGTGAAAGCGAACAACCCACAGGAAATGTCATTCGAGGGGACATCATGCCTATCACAGAAGCCAACAAAAGAAATTGTGTGCATGAACAAGGGTGTTCCATTGTCGCCATTTAACTTATATTTGGACAAGTAATCTATAATGCTCATTGGCGCTTGAAAATCAACAGCGTGAGAAAAACATGTGAAGATTATGTTTTCAACAGAAGTCATGAAATATGTGTAGAAATTCAAAAAAGACTTTGAGGGCTTAGCTTGTCATCTGGCCCTTCTTCTAACGCCATAAATGTTGACGGTGTTGGACCCACCAACATTCAGGCAATCTCCCCGGTATGAAGTCCCAACTAGACCTGAAACTATTTGGAGTAGCAGTCCCAGCAGTGGGTGGTAGTGTAATTCCTTGACCATTGTAGCACGTAGAGTAAGTAAGATAATTTTGGGTGAGAGAAAGTGTGTGACCCTGTGGAGAGTCAAGTGTGATGCATGAAGGTTCTAACACACGGAGGGGAAAATGAAGTGCCCCACTTAAAATCCTGTAATAGTATGCAGCTTAAAAGGAACACACAAGAGGAATGACATCACAAGCTAAAATGCGGAATAGTCCACAAATTAAAGTGATGGGTTAATCCAAAAACACACGTTCAACAGGATTCATACAATTGCATCCAAAGTAGTTCATAAAAAATTTTGTAAGTTAAACAGCATACATTGTTAAAGTAACCAAAATAGTCCAACTACCATAACAACATATGCATGAAAGTGTGTTGTCTCTGATATTATTATTATAGGTGAAAGTTCCATCCATACATACACCATTGATGACCACTAGCCCCAATAGTGGAACATTATAGACAAGAAAACCTTCTCCTCCAAAGAAGTATACTCGCCCTACTCTGTTGAGAAGCCAAGGCTCACCATAATACTCCCAATCCTTTCCTAATCCTAACCCTAGCCAAAATCGTGGCTCCCAAAATCCTTTTCTATGAGTTATGAGTTTCTATTTATAACAAAGGGTGGCGTGACCCTTGACATTCCCCATTTTGACTCTTTGACTACTCTCATGACTCTTCAAATTCCTTCCAAGTAACTCATTACATAACATGATGTCCTTTCTCATTCCAATAATGACACTTGGAATTTCACTTACAAGATATTTACAAATAATATTACGTTTTCCACATGTACCCATGTAAGAAAAGATAAGCGACAACCTAACAAGACAAAACACTAAGACTCCAAATTTTGGGGAAAGACCAACTCGACAACCTTTATTTGGTGCTTCTCGGTCACATATTTATGCCAATCTTGGTATTGTGTGATGATGTCCCCAAACTATTTGATGGTGTCTTTCTGATAGTGAACTCTTGTCTCCATCACATCCGGGTATATGGTTTTTTAACCCGTGCCCAACTCGTTTTGAAGCATGTGCAGCATGGTGTTGACCATGACAGGACCACCAATGTACTTCTGCATGTTATGTGCACCTGGCTCGAAGCCATCCCTGGTAGACTCTCGCCTTAGCTTCTCCATGTACTCATCGATCTATAGCCGGGCTTGGCTCTTGGGTCTAGCCTCAATGAGGGAATAAATTAATTGGATAATGTGTGGTCTCACCATAACATCCAAACTATTGTACAACCATGCATATGAGGCATGTATGTTGCTGATGAATGGGGCGAGCTACTCATAGTTTTGGATCAACATTGGGACCTTTTCTTTCTCTAGCTCTGCCTGTGGCTTCATCCTCTTTGCTAAATGAAGCAGGGGCCCTTTGTACTGCATTGTCCACTACTATACATGGGAAATGACAACATGTATTCTCTTGAGAATTTGGAAAAGCTCTTTGCTGTGCTACTGTAAGTCATGCACACGGACAAATGCTTTATGCACAGTGACAAATGTGTCATAGATCTTCCACATGGTACTCTCAAGTGTTGATACTTCATCAAGTTTCACTTTCCTCATCTCCCTCATTGTGGAAACTAAACTCTACTCTTGAAGCTGTTCTGCCTCTTGCCAAGCAACCTACAAGTTCTTTTCCAGTTATTCATTCTCGGCCAACTGGAACTTAACATTTGATTTTGTTGCTCCTGCATAGGCCAAGCTGGCATCGACAAGGGAATTTGTATGCTTCTTGATGTATGGTATTATCACCCTTTCATTGATGCATGCAGGTGATGCGTGATCATTTAGAAAGTGATTCCTCTGCGCATGTACAATCCTCTTATGAAACTCATCAAATTATAGATTGTACACATCCATGACCGGATCGTCATCAAGGAAAAAAACTTCTCCTTTCTCGCTCGGGACAGGTCCTGACACTGGAGGTGGTGGAGACTGAGAGATGACCTTTGGTGATCTCAGCATAAGATTAGTGTCTTCATTATGTGGCTCCTGATCCAACTCCATGTCTGTCACTTCGATTAGTTGCTCAATGTACCTAGCAAGCTCCTGATCCTACATGTGTTCACCCTCTTCTCCAGTTGTTGGGTGTTCTGACTCATCAACATGCATGGGCGTTGTTTTCTCTATCATCGTGCCTTTTCTTTGTTCTTCTTCCCGCTTCTACTTTTCTTCTCTTTCTCTCCTCCTCGACTCCTCTTTTTCCTTAAACTTCTTCTCTATCTCTTGCAGCTTCATTTATTCTTCCTATAGCCTCTTCTTTTCTCTCTTCCTTCTCTATGCTCTCTTTCTCCGCTACTCCCTCTTTTCTTCTGCTTCCAAAGCTACTTTCTCCAAGACAGGATTTGCCTTCATCATGCAACTTTGCTTTGCCTCTAGATTCTCGACAATATTCCTCTTTCCCTTGTCCTACACTGGATTGCTGCCTATTGCTACTATTGTTGTTTCCTGTTATGTTGTTGCCTACAGAGAACCTTTCCAAGTTGTTGCAATACTGACTGGTTCATTAAGTCTGCAGGCATTATAATAGTACCTCCAAGGGTCCTCCTCGACACAATGAAATGTCCCATGGATCCATAGAATGTACACTCTCACATAGTGGTCCTTGCAAATATAGTGGGGATCATACGGATTAAAGTCTTTGGTTCCAAATGTGAATCCCACTATCGCCTAAGCTTCGACATCTGCATCCTTCAAGCTCTTAATCTCATACAATCTGATCCGCAAACGAAGAGCGTACCATGACACTTTCTTCTTCGTATGCAATCCTGCTAACAACCCTATGTATTGGTGATATGAGACCTCTTGCATGACCAACTTGTTAGTGGCATACCTTGGTAGAACATGCAGATTGATCAGGTGCTTTGTATTTATCTAAAAAATAAAAATTCTCTGAATCGCTTGAAACCTAAATGATTGTGTCTGTATCGGTGATACGATCGCGAGGCAACTTGTTTCACTCCAAACTGAGCTTGTATGAGGAAGATATTTTGTTTGTCCACTTTGCCAAATAGAGGAATTAAAAAAAAAATGTACAGTCACTGCACAGTTAGTAGTCTGTACTGTTGATGTGGTAGGTGTCTGGATAGGTCAAGGTTGGTCAATGTCCAGTAAGGACTCACCAATTGGCACATTGTTGTTGGTCTATAGGTGTGGTGATTTCGCAAGTTTTTATTGGTCGGAGGTGGACCAATGAGGAGGGTACATGTGCAACCAGAACAATCCAACTACAATAACAACATATGCATGAAAGCGTGTTGGCTCTGATATATTATTATAAGTGAAAGTTTCATCCATACATACACCATTGAAAAACGCTAGCCCCAATAGTGGAACATTACAGTCAAGAACACTTTCTCCTCCAAAGAAGTATACTTTCTCTACGTTGTGGAGAAGCCAAGGCTCATCACAATATTCCCAAGTCTTTCCTAAGCCTAAGCCTAGCCGAAATCTTGGCTCACAAAATCCTCTTCTATAAGTTATGAGGTTCTATCTATAAGAAAGGGTGGGGTGGCCCTTAACATTCCACTTTGTGACTCTTTGACTACCCTCATGAATCTTCAACTTCCTTACAAGTAACTCATTATATAACATGATGACCTTTCACATTCCATTAATGACACTTGGAATTTCACTTACAACATATTTTAAAATAATATTACATTTTCCACATGTACCCATGTAAGACAAAATATGCTACAAACAACCTAACAAGACAAAACACTATGACTCTAAAGTTTGGGGAAAGACTAACTCGACAACCTCCACTTGGTTCTTCTTGGTCACACATTGATTCCAAGCTTGGTACTTTGTGATGATGTCTCCAAACTACTTGATGGTGTCTTTTTGATAACATACCCTTGCCTCCATCGCATCAAGGTATATGGTTTTGGAACCTGTGTCCAACTAGTTCTGAAGCATGTGCACCATGGTGTTGACCATGACAGGACCACCAATGTACTTCCACATGCTATGTGCGCTTAGTTCTAAGTCATCCCTGGTGGCCTCTCGCCTTAGTTGCTCCATGTACTCATCGATCTCTAGTTGGACTTGGTTCTTGGGTCTAGCCTCGGTGAGGGAACTGGTTGATGTGATCCTGTGTGTTATCACCATAACATCCAAACTGTTATACAACCATGCATATGAGGCCTATATGCTACTAAAGAATGGCGTGATTTGCATCTGGACCTTTTCTTTCTCCAGCTCTGCCTGCGGCTTCATCTTCATTGCTAAGTGAAGTGGGGCCCCTTTGTACCGCATTCTCCACTAATATAAGTGGGAGATGACAACATGTATGTTCTTGAGAGCATGGACAAACTCTTTGCTCCACTGCTATAAGCCATGCACATGGAAAAATTCTTTATTCATGATGACAAATCTGTCATAGAGATTCCACACGGTACTCTCAAGTGTTGATACTTCATCAAGTATCTATTTCCTCATCTCTCCCATTTCAAAAACTGCACTCTACTCTCGAAGTTGTTCTACCTCTTTCCTGGCAGCCTACAAGTTCTTTTCCAGTTGTTAATTCTCGACCAATAGGAACTTAATGTTTGAGCTTGTTGCTCCTTCATAGGCCAAGATGGCATTGGCAAGGGAAGTTGGATTCTTCCTGATGTCTGGCACTATCACCCTTTTCTTGATGAATTCAAGTGATGTGTGATCATACAGAAAGTGCTTCCTTCACGCTTGTACAATCCTCTTATACAACTCATCAAAAGATAGATTGTACACGTCCATGACTGGATCATCATCAAGGATAAAAAATTATCCTTGCTCGCTCAGGACAGGTCCTAACACTAGAGGTGGTGGAGACTCAGAGATGACCTCTGGTGCTCTTAGCATAAGGTAAGTGTCTTAATTTTGTGGCTTCTGCTCCAACTCCATTTCTTTCACTTCAATCAGTTGCTCAATGTACCTAGAAAGCTCTTGATCCTACATGTGTTCACCCTCTTCTCCAGTTGCTGGGTATTCTGACTCATCAACTTGCATGGGTGTTGTTTGCTCTGTCATCACGCCTTTCCTTTGTTCTTCCCACTTCTGCTTCTCTTCTCTTTCTCTCCTCCTAAAATCATATTCTTCCTTCAAATTATTCTCCATATCCTACAACTTCAGTTATGCTTCCTGCAACCTCTACATTTCTCTCTTCCTTTACTTTGTTCTCTTTCTCCGTTGCTCCCTCTTTGCTTCCATTGCCAAAGATTCTTTCTCCAAGAGAGGATCTGCCTTCATCTTGCAGCTTTTCTACGACTCTGGATTCTTGGAAATCTTCCTTTTTCCCTTTTCCTACACTAGATTGCTACCTATTTTTGTTGTTGTTGTTTCTTTTTGTGCTGCTACTTCCTGCAGAGCAACTTTCCAAGTTCTTTCTATTGTAACACCCCCTCCTCCTAGGTCTACCCAAGTAATTGACCAACCGGGGTAAACATGTGATGAGAGAGGTCACTATAAGGGATTCAACTTCCTTGGGGACCTTAAGGAAATGGAACCGATGAAACATATAAAACCAACCCATCCACATCAGAAAAAAAACCGCATGAGACATGTCAGCCACTCAGGAATCATGTCCTTGAGTCCCATTGATGAATTAAGCCTTTTAATCCCTAGTCTATCTCATGCTATAGTCATGCCAATGTCCAGAAGCCAAAGTCTCTCTCACAGGCCTATGTGCCAGTGTCCTTCGACTCTTCTCAGCAGACCTGTGCTAGTGTACCCAACATTTGAGCCACTTTTCTAACACAGAATCCTGACCTCTGCCTAGAAATTGTTACAACCTCTAGAATCCATCAAAGACATGATGACAAGATAAAAAAGTCAAAAATCAGCCTCGGCACTAGGCCTAAGCATCCCCAACTGGGACTCACATTCTGTCACACACTTGGCATTAATGCAACCTACAGGTCTAGGATACAAGACCTATCATAAATGACTCAAATAAATCATGAAACATAACTAGAAGGATTACCACCTTCTCTATTAAATTGTTATAACATCAATTAGGTCTTGCATCCATTCGTTTAAAAATTACAAGTAAATACATGAAATAACCATGACATGAAAACCATTAAATCCACATATAAACCAATGCAAAAGTAAGAGAACTTATCTTTTATTAATCATAAGAAAATATGACCAGGTTCAGGACTTCCACATACCACCCGACCATAGAAATGGCTGAACCAAATCTGTCTTTCAGCCAGTCACCCCCATGCCATATTCCAAGAATGAATGTGGGATCTCATATAACAACCAATCCAAGAACAACCAAGGGAATCAAGAGATTAAACCACCTCCACCCTCACCAAACCGTGATTACACCAAAACCGGTGCTCCAATCACAACCGAGCCGAACTTGGAATGCTATCCAGAATCCATCACTATCCTTGAGGAATTTTTCATCTCCTTGTCTGTCAAGTTTTACCGCAATCTAATTCTAGATCACTAGGCCGTAAACTGAGTCCAATATCTCAGGCTTTACCACAATCCAAACTCGGATCACTAGGCCGTAAGCTAAGACTTCTCCCTCAAGATTTACCATATATCTCGCCAAAACCAGTCAAGGGATTCCTAGACCTTTGGGAATGAAACTTGAAACCACCTTTGCTCAGGATTCCGGAATCCATCCGGTAAACCAAAGTTCAAACTGAGATAAACATCCCAATATACCATGGCATTTGGAAAAAGGAAAGGCTAGGCTAAAAAAAACTATCATAGCCTAGCAAAACCATGCAACCGATAGAAAGAGAACCATACACTAACATGAAAATCCATGCCACTGACAGCAAGAGAACCATACACTAACATGCAAAGCCATGCATGTCCAAATCAGATAGGAAATCACACATGAAAAAGGTTAACTGCAAGTATTCCTATTGATGTTGCTTGATCCTTCTTTCCTTTCCTTGATCCTTTCTTTCCTTCCTTTCCCTTTTCTTGCTTTTCCTTCCTTTCTCCAAAGTTAGAGTGCTCCAAGAAAACTCTAAGTGACCAAGAGTGAGTGAGAGAGAGAGAATAATGAGAGAGCTCCAAAACTGAAATGACAAAAGGTTACCAACTGATCCTCAGAAGCCTTTTTATTAATGAGGCATCTATTTTCTTCATTTTCACTTATTTTCCTTAAATTTCCTCCTCACATGAAACTTGTGACATTTCACCTCAATTTTCTCCTAATTTCCTTTATTTTCATAAATAAATGTGTCAAAAATGCCTTTATGCCTTTTTAATGCCTTTTCCTTAACTTTTTCCAATTTTCCTTAGCCAAAACACACATCTAGTGATGCCCACTATGATATCTTTTCCCAGCATTCAGCTTGGAATACGTGTCCCTTACTTGTGGTCTTATTTTGCCTTCATTAACTTTTACTACATGAAATTTTCATCAGGGTCATTAGAGAACCCTCCCCCTTGGGGGACACTGTCCTCATTGTTCAACCACAGCTATACCTCAACAAAAACACTGAAAAGAAAACATACTAACCATGGAGCTTTATAACATTGCTTGATGCAATATTTACAATGATCACCCTGCTAAAAATCAAACCAACATGACAACATAATGACATGACACCCCTACCACTTATTGGATCTTTATAACTTAGTCCATGGAGGTATTTACATCCATATACATATATATACATATACCAAAACATCAACAAAACATATGCCAAACATATACCAACATCAAACCAAAACTTCTTTGCCTCAATCGACAAAAAATGAAGGATATAGGGCCCACATCTGATCTGCCCACTCCCATGTAGCTTCTTCAGGCCCAAAGTGCTTCCACTGCACTTTAACTTTCTCTATGTCTTTTTTCCCGAGCATGAGATGTTTCCACTGTAATATGAATTGAGGTTTCAGCTGGAACTCTCCTTCTTGATCTACTTGCAATACAGAACAATCAATAACATGATCAACATCTTTTATATACTTCTTAAGCAATGAAATATGAACAACATCATGGACTTTCACTGTTGGACGCAGTGAAATTCGATATACCATCGGTCCAATCCTCTGAAGTATCTTGAAAGGCCCACAATACCATCGTGCCAACTTGGCACATGAACTAATCCTCAAATATCTTTTCTTGGGCTTGATGCACAAATACACATGCTCCCCAACTTGAAACTCATTGAACACCCTATGTTGATCCACATAACTCTTTTGTCTATCATTTGTAGCCTTTAGATTCTTCTTTATAACCTACATTTCCTGCTCCATGTCTACCAACATATCTGGTCCAATATGTACCATGTTCACTGGATCACTCCAGCTGATGGGAGTGTTAGAAATCCACCCATACAATGCCTTGAAAGGACTCATCCTCAATGACTCCTGATAACCGTGTTGTATACGAAATCAACCAATGGATGATACTCCTCCCATTTCCTTTGCAGCGGGCAAATCACATACATACTCAACATATCCTCCAAGGTCCTGTTGACCTTCTCTATCTATCCACCTTTCTACGGATGATAAGTTGTACTGAAGGCCAACTTTGTACGTGAAATTTTCATTGTCCGACTCAATCTTCTTCTGAACACTGTGCAATCTCACTATCTTTCTGATGAACACTTATGTTACCTCACTAGTTGAATATGTAGTCTTTACTGGAATGAAGTGAGCTACCTTGCTCAACCTCTCAACCACGACCATAATAGAATCATGTTGCCTCGCCATCCTCAAAAGACCTGTAATGAAATCCATGGAAATGACCTCCCATTTCCATTCTGGAATCGTTATAGGCTGTAGTAAACCAACTGGATGCTTACATTCTGCCTTTACCTTCTGACAATATAAACATATAGCCATGAACTCTGCCACTTGCTTCTTTAGATTCAACCAATAGTATAACTTCTTCAGCACCATCAACATCTTCTGATATCCTGGATGACCTGAATATGGCTTGAAATGAAACTCCCTCAAGATAAGCTTCTTGAGCTCACTATAATTCAGCACATAGATCCTGTCCCTAAACCTCACCAAACCATCTTGCATGAGATGAGAGTCCACATCATGATCACCCTTACATGTGCTATGTTGTAACCTATGCATAATCTCCATGTATTTTTCATCCTACTGTCCTGCCTGAAAGATCCTATCACGTAAATCTGTCCCATAAGAACTCATATTTGCTATATGATTTACCTATACCTTCCTGCTCAAAGAATCTACAACCCGATTCTCCTTCCCTTTGATGTATCTGATCTCGAAGTCAAACTCACTAAGGGTAGCCAACCATCTAGCTTGCCTGGCATTTAGATTCGGCTGGTCAAAAAAATACCTCAACCCATTATGATTGCTCATTAATGTAAACCTCCTACCAAGACGATAGTGCCTCCACATCTTCAATGCATGTATAATCATTGTTAACTCAAGATCATGCGTCAAATAGTTTTGCTCGTGCTCATTCAATTTTAGTGACTCATAACACACTACCTATCCTTCTTGCATGAGAACTCCACGAAGTCCTCTCTTGCAAGCATCTGTCCACACTACAAACTCCTAGTTCATATCCCTAATATTTAGCACTAGTGCATGTGTCAACAATTACTTAAGCTGGTCAAAACTAGCCTCACATTCTTCTATCCATTCAAAATTCTTACCTTTCACCTACAATGATGTGATAGGATATGAAATGCGTGAGAATTTCTTGATGAACCTCCTGTAGTAACCTGCCAATCCCATGAATTATCTCACCTCATCCACATTCTTAGGATCTACCCACTCCATGATAACCCTTATCTTTTCTGGATCCAGTATTATGCCATCCTTGGAGACAACATTCCCCAAGTAATGTACCTCAGTCTGAAATAAGCTGCACTTGCTAAGTTTAGCATATAACTGATGCTCTCTTAGCAATCTCAACACCATTGCTAAATTCTCAGCATGTTCTTTCTCATTTTTAGAATATACCTTTATGTCATCAATGAATACAATAAAAAACTTGTCGAGATAAGGACACAACACATTATTTATCAAACACATAAATGTAGCTGGAGCATTAGTCAAATCGAATCGACCAACAACAAACTCATAATTCCCATACATGGTCTTGAACATAGTCTTGAAGATATCCTCTTCCTTGATGTGTACCCAATGGTATCTCGATCTCAAGTCGATCTTAGAGAACACCACTACGCAATCTAAGAGTACGTTGTAGCGACTACAACCACCCTCCAAAATTTTTCCTTAGCTTCGTTTTGGAGCCTTACTACTAGCCACCCTTAGCAGCATGTCTTTCACTGACAAGTACTTACGATTACACTAATTTTCAGTGGCTTACCAAATTGTGCATGCCAGTTTGTTTCACTTCCTTCACAGGCTACCATTTCGGACTCAAGCTAATTGTTGGCTAAGAAACTCCCTCAAAGAATTATGCAATTCTGAAGGGGAACCAACCTTTCCTCCAGAAATGGCACAATTTTTTTGGGCAGCTAGCTAAGCTCCAAAATTGCGCAGAGCAGTCAGACAGGCTTCCTTGAGAAAATTGCGCAATTTGGACAGCACTGCAACTCAGCCCAGAAATTGCACAATCCCTCTAGGATAGCTGGCCCAACTCAACCCCAAAATTTCACAATTCTGGGAGACAGTCACCTGCTGACCTTAGAAATTGTGGAATCCCTCAAGGGCCGCCAGCCCGACTCAACCCAAAAACTGTGCAAAGTTTCATCCCACGCTTGCAGACCGATGCATGTGCCTTCAGGTATACCAGTTGCCTCCGGGACTGAGCAAAATTGATTTGAATGCATGGGCTACTTTTCCCGAAATAGCAAAAGGCAACATGAAAAATTCATCCCTAGAATTGAGGGATATATTTTTAGTAGCTGGACGTTACATGCAAATATCGTTTTAGAAACCTCCCGCCAAGTGTCGCTTTTTCCTAGATTTGTGGCATGTGCGTCATAACCTCGATCTTATCAAAACTTATGAACTAGATGTTGCAGATCTCATTCCTCACTTCGATCTTGCATCTCTGACATCCCACATCACATCCAGGAGTCTTCGGCACTTTCAACTTAGTTGTTTCAGGGTAACTCTGCTTCTCATGTCTTGCACCTCGTTTTTGTCTCTTTTTGTGTTTCGCTTTGTGCAAGTGTTGTCTACTTGATTTCAATGAGTGCTTGCTGTCGTTTTAATGTATGTTAGCTTGTAGAAGCACGATTTCAGTTTTTGTTCGTATCTCATTGATGTTGCATGCATGACATTTTTTTGTAGCAGCGGTCGTCGTTGTAGCGACTCGCTTCACACATCAATGCTTTCCCATTTTCTGAATCCTGAACTTACTGTTTTCATGCATGAACATTTACTCTTGTTTACACTCAATCTCACCATGCATTTAGACTTCTCATGTTTTCAGTCACCCGTCGGCGGGTCTGCGCTACCTTGGCCCGAACTTTGCCTTGCCCGGCTAGCATTTCACATTACTGGAAGTGAAGGCTCTACCTTCCCTCCCGGGATTGCGCAAGTCTGGCCCAACACTGACCTCCAAGCTTGCATTGCGCAATTCTGGGAGGTAATGCCTTGCTGGCCCTAGAAACTGCGCAATTCAGTTTGCTGGTTTGCATGTCACTGCTGACTAAAATTGTGCATTGCACAGTTTCAGTCCTCATCACACTAGGCTAGACCATGCATTGCACAATTCTAGTATTCAATCAGCCTCTTGATAGCCCGAATTATTTCTTGTGCAGTTTTGGTAGTCAATCTCCTAGCATCCTGGTGAAAATTGTGCAATCTTCACAGACAGTCACACAGGTATGTTGCATGTTTGTCATCCAGTTTGTTTTGGTTTTCAACTAACAAATTTCTTGCCATGAGTGTTGCTATGTCTCTAGGTATCATAGGTGTTGATTTGCCTCTCAACATCATAGGTATACACCTTTGAGAGCACAAGTGGGGATGCAGTCAATCAAGTGTCTATGAACTTGCCTATCTATGAATACATCAAGTCATTCATGCACAAGGATATGAAGATGAAATGACAATGGCATCACAGCGAGCAGCACCATCAGCAGTAACAGAAGGTAGAAGACCTGTGTGAGACAAATGCAAAAGGAAGGTTGTTGACAGCATAGTGGCAGAGCAAAGTTGCAAGATCGAGCAGATCCACCTATGAAGAAAGCAATTTTTTAGATTGAGGCTATGAGGCGATAAGAGAATCGAACAAAGGAAGAGAGAGAGAAATAGAGAATGAGTTGCAGGTGTTGAAGCAGAAACTCAAGGAAGAACAAGAGCTGCACAGACGAGAGACAGAGTTGCAATAGGAACATGTACAGCAGGAGGTGCAACATCCATAGACAGATGAAATTGCACCCATACTAGTTATAGACCCAACCCAGTAGCTAGCACAAAGTAGACAGGGTGAGAAGTGTCGTCGATCACATGCAAGGGTGTTTAGGAGCATGGATGTCATTGTGCACACACATGCGATCCCACCCATTTGGCACACTCACCGAGGTGAAGACAAGAAGCAAGTCTAACTGGAGTTGAACATGTATTTCAACAAGTTGATGTGCATGGTCACCAGCACACACTTGGAGATTATCACAGACACTATGCATCAGTATTTTAATCCTTTTCAGCTCAGGAAAGTAGAGTAAGGTGAGGGGGAAAACCTTAACAAGCACGTCAGAGGTATATACAAACTACTTCTCTAAGGGAACAACCTCTTCTACTCTCAATAAGTTGGGATCCCTCTTCCGCCTCTAAAATGAATAAGTGTTATGCACATTTACAGAAAATGAAAAATAAATCAGGCGAAAGAAGAGAAATGCTTCCTGCGCAGAGAGGTGATGCAAGTAACTCCGTCGGGGTACTGACTAGGCTCGCTGGCAGTGAAGCGATGCTTATGTTCTTGTGTGACTCCATCAGGATCCTGTCCAGGCTTGCTGGTAGTGGAGCAACACCAGAGATGAAACTAACACTTTGACGATCATATGGTTGGTGCACCAATATACCCCTCATCCCCAATCGAAACGACTGTGTTGGATTGGCTTGGAATGTGTGCCAACTAACCGAGATCTTGGCAGATGCTATATCTTACAATCAAGCAAGTGTGGAAACCAAGACGAATAGAGAACTGAACAATACTTGCGGAGGTGTTAGACTTGATTTATACGAAAAAGGTCCATTCATAGAGTTGGAGTTCTACCAGTGTGTCGCCAAGTGTTGTAGTGGCTACAACCACCCTCCAAAATTTTTCCTTAGCTTTGTTTTGGAGCCTCCCTACCAACCATCCTTAGCAACATGTCTTGCACTAACAAGTACTCACGCTTCAGCTGATTTTCAGTGGCTTTCCAGCCTGTGCATGTCAGTTTACCTCAATTCCTTCATAGGCTGCCATTCCGGACCCAAGCTAATTGCTGGCTGAGCATCTCCCTTAGAAAATTGCACAATTCTAGAGGGGAACCAAACTTTCCTCTAGAAATTGCAAAAATCTGTTGGGAAGCTAGCTGAGCTCCAAAATTGCGCAGAACAGTCAGACAGGCTTGCTTGAGAAAAATGTGTAATCTGGCCCAACATTGTAGCTTAGCCTAGAAAATTGCGCAATTCTGGGAAGCAGTCACCTGTTGACCCCAGAAATTTCGTAATCCATCTGGGACAACCAACCCAACTCAACCCAGAAATTGCGCAATTCTGGGAGATAGTCACCTGCTGACCCCAGAAATTACGCAATCCCTCAGGGGAAGCCAACCCAGCTCAACCGAGAAACTACGCAAAGTTTCATCCTAGGCTTGCAGACCGATGCATGTGCCTCCAGGTTGACCCGTTCCCTCCGAGACCGAGAAAAATTGATTTGCATGCATGGGCTACTTTTCTTGAAATAGAAAAAGGTAGCATGCAAAAGGCATCCCTAGATTTGGGGGATCTATTTTTAGCAGCTAGAGGTTACATCCAAAGATTATTTTAGAAACCTCCCGCCAGGTGTCGCTTTTTCCTAGATTTGTGGCATGCGCATCATAACCTCAATCTTACCAAAACTTATGAACTGTACACATTAGATCTCATTCCTCACATAAATTTTGCAGCTCTGACATGTCCCACATCGCATCCCGGAGTCTTCGGCACTTTCATCTTAGATGTTTCAGGGTAAGTCCGCTTCTCATGTCTTGTGCTGCATTTCTGTCGCTTTTTGTGTTTCACTTAGTGTAAGTGTTGTCTTCTAGATTTCAATGAGTGTTTACTATCATTTTAATGTATGTTAGCTTGTAGAAGCACCGTTTTAGTTTTCGTTCGCATCTCACTGTTATCGCATGCATGACACTATTTTTGCACTAGCGATCGTCATTGTAGCGACTCGCTTCACACACAAGCATGCTTTCCCATTTTCTGAATCCTACACTTACTATTTTCATGCATGAACATTCACTCTTGTTTACACTCAATCTCACCATGAATTCAGACTTTTCATGTTTTCAGTCATCTGTCGGCGAGTCTAGGCTGCCTTGGCTTGAACCTTGCCTTGCCTGACTGGCATTGTGCATTTTTGGAAGTGTTGGTTCTGCCTTCCCTCTAGGAATTGTGCAAGTTTGGCCCAACACTGACCTCCAAGCTTGTATTTCACAATTCTGGGAGGTAGTGCCTTGCTAGCCCCAAAAACTGCCCAATGCAGTTTGCTGGTTTCCATGTCACTACTGACTGAAATTGCACATTGCGCAGTTTCAGTCCTCAGCAGGCCAGGCTGGACTATGCATTGCACAGTTCCAATAGTCAATCAACCTCCTAACAGCTCGGACTATGCCTTGCATAGTTTTGGTAGTCAGTCTCCCGGCCTCCCATTGAAAATTGTGCAATCTGCACAGACAGTCACACAGGTATGTTGCATGTCAGTCATCCAGTTTGTTTTGGTCAAATGAAAGATTTCTTGCCATGAGTGGTGTTATGTCTCCAGGTATCACAGGTTCTCGTCTGCCTCTCAGCAGCACAGGTACAATGGCTTTTAGGAGAGGAGAGTCAAAGACACCATTGAGAGCGCAACTGGTGATGCAGTTGATCAAGTGTCTATGAACTTGCTTATCTATGAAGACATCAAGTTGTTCATGGACAAGGATATTAAGATGAAATGACAGTGGCATCATAGAGAGCAGCACCATCAGCAGTAATAGAAGGTGTGTTATAGATCTAACCTGGAAATATTATAGATATGATATGAAAATATAAGTCAATGCAAATAAACCCATAAATAATATGAAATGATTCTTTATTGATCAAACCCTTAAGGTAGGACAACACCATACATTCACTCCTTAAGGAAGGAGAACACTCCACAAGCCATATGCCTATTCATACAATAATCCTTCACTATCTTCCATGTGGAGTCTCTAGCCTCTATATAGGCCTCACACATACAATACCATGGATCATTACCATGGTTCCCTCACACCATCGACTAATACCATGGGCCCATTACATTATTACTAACTACTTGTGGTCCCTTACATGATATGGGTTAACCACCTTATTTGTTACTATGGCCCATCCCATTATTACATTATTACCTTGGGTACCTCCCTTGGTACCCCATATTATCCCCCCTAGGTATATAACATTCCACCCCCCTTAGCATGTTTCGTCCCTGAAACATGGGAAGAACGCAAATAATAAGATCTACTCAAAAGAGTAGTCTACTGGTACCATGAACGTGCATCTAGCCATCCAAGAGAAAGTTTAACCCTCGATCTCGCTGGTGCCTCGCTCACTTGAGATGGAAGTTGACCATGGCAGCTCTTCTGTGTTGATGTGTAGTAGGTGGATCTTCGCTCCTCACTATCTGTCATACGGGGGTTGTTGTCATTGTGGCTAATTGGTTGCCATCTTGTTGATTGTTTTCTTACAGGGTGATGTGGGTGATGATATGTTGAAGTTTTAACCCATGGTGTCTTTTTCCTTAATTCACCCTGCTGTGGTGCCTGTTGTGGTGTCTTCTTTTCCAATATGACTTCAACCACTGAGCCCTCATCTGATGTACCTGTAACCTTTTCTGTTTCAACCTCTGTTTGTGTTTGATTGTCGATCATCAAAGGCTCATCTCTGATATGTCAGTCCTTGGAACATCTTCTGCTTCAGCCTCCATGTACTCTACCTATTTATTGATGGAAATATCCTGTAATGTAATTTTCTTGTTTTTATACCAGAGCTTCAGGAATTTCTTCTACACATTAATATTGATAGTACCCGCATATTCCATCCAAGGATATCCCAAAACAACATCCATATTATCCATCTCTGAAGTATAAAAATCACCATGCAACACATACTTATCCGTAGAAAGCTTCAAATCCTTATAAATTTGAACATCCTCATCATCAACCTGTGTATTTCAATTTGTTTTGCTGGAACTTGCAATTTTTTTTCCAAATTAACATTGATGAAATTATGCTTGCAACTAGGATTTATAGAAACAATGATCTTCTCTTTCTGAATCAATCCATGAACCTGCAATAAGGAGATACCAGAAAAAAATAACCCTTTAGGTTCCTTGGTTTCCTTCTTTTCTATAAAATTTTTGCTAGGCTCTGTGTCTGTCTGTGTGAGCTTATCCACAAGATTAGCTTTACGGACAAAGTGGTCCATAAGATCTTTTGTGAATGTGTCCCAAGTCAAGGGCCTTCGATAGCAACGTTGATGCCATTGCCACCATTGTCGTCTTTCATTGTCCTAGTACATTATTCCCACACTCAACTGAGTCTCATCATCCATGATGTAATTCAATCTAAAATATTTCTCCATTGCCATTTGGCTGGATGAAAGCCATCAAATTTATACAAGTCCCTGAAATTCTGACCTAGGACCGCCATCACAAAAAAAAATTGGCGAAAATTTGAAATGGTCACAATTTCGTCAATATTGCGCAGAATTCGTATTATGACCTGTTTTCGGAAATGGAACAACCATTCTGCATCTACCCATGTGATAGAAATCCTGATACAGGCACTAGAATTTCAGATCTGCGTTGCAACTCTTCCGTCGTCACCAAAATTTCTGCAAAAAGAGCTAGTTTTAAATCAATGATATCTCCCTCATCCGGACTCCGATTCGACTGATTTGTTTTTTGAAATTAGGTATTTTTTCACAAAGATTCCATATCTACCATTATATTGGGCAGATCTTGCACCAGGACGTCCAGATCTGCGCTGCAAACTCGCTGCCCTGAAAAATTGTCTGCAACCCCACTGATTTTAAGATCAGCGATATCTCCTTCATCCGGACTCTGATTTAACCGATTTGTTTTTTGAAATCGGCTATTTTTTCACAAAGAATCCAGATCTGCAATTAGATTTTTCAGATATTGCACCAAAACATACAGGGCTGATCTGCAAACTCGCCGCCCCCGAAATCCTGCAAAAAATAAAAAAAATTCTCTACTGTTTGCCCAAGAAAGTGCTCTGATACCACTTGTTATAGATTTAACCCAAAATATAAGAGAAATAACAAATATACCCAATAATAACAAGATCAAAATAGATAGAAATGCTTCTTTATTAATCTCAAAACCCTTAAGGTAGGGCAAAACCATACATTCACTCCTTAAGGAAGGAGAACACTCCACAAGCCATATGCATGTTCATACAATAATCTTTCACAATCTCATTATTACATTATTACCCTGGGTACCTCCCTTGGTACCCCATATTATCCCCCCTAGGTATATAACAAGGTGGTAGACCTGCTTTCTACAAATACAAGAGGAAGGTTTTTTACCTCATACAAGCTGAGGAAAGTTGCAAGATAAAGTAGATCCACTTGTGATGAAAGCAGCTTTGGAGATTGAGGCTATGAGGTGACAGCACGACAGGAGAATCGTGCAAAGGCAAAGAGAGAGAAACAAAGAAGGAGTTGCAGGTGTTGAAGCGTAAACTCAAGGAAGAATAAGAGTTGCACAGACGAGAGACGGAGTTGCAGCAGGAACAGGTACAATAGGAGGCACAACATCCAAAGACTGATGAAATTGCGCCCATACAACTTATACACCCAGCCCAATGCATGGACTAAACAAGGTGAGTAGTGTCGTCGATCACATGTAAGGGTGTTCAGGAGCATGGATGTCATTATTGGCATACTCACCGAGGTGAAGACAAGAAGCAAGTCCGGCTTGAGCTAAACATGCATTTCGACAAGTTGATGCGCATGGTCACCAGCACATACTTGGAGATCAGCACAAACACTATGCATCAATATGTTGCTGGTCTAGCTACACTCAAGACGATGATGTGCATTTTATCAGACGAGTTGGACAGAGGATCCATATTAGTGTGCCCGGATGCAACGGAGGCAAGAGTTCGCTTTCAGCAGGATGTCACCATTGAGTGCACAGACACCATCACAGACAACCAATCTTGGCATTAGTTCACCACCATCGATCATCGCAAGGATGTTGAAGAGTTGGTCTTAAGACAACTGTCTGCATGTTAGTGATAGCTTGCATGGCTTGCTCAAGCCTATTTTGTATCATGTGGGTACCTGTGCAGATTGTATGTAACATCTTGTAAAGTGAAAGTCCAAGTGTTGATAGTTGAATGTAACAATCATGTAGTAGGTGAAGAGTCATGAGGGTAGGTGAAGAGTCATAAAGGGGAATGTCAAGGGTCACCCCACCCTTTTCGATTTATAGAACCTCATAACTCATTGTAAGGGCTTTTGGTTAGCCAAGCTTCTGACAGGAGTATGTTAGAGAAATCTTGGAGAGTATTGTAATGAGCCTTGGCTTCTCCACAGTGCAGAGCTAGTACATCTCTTTGGAGGAGCAGGCAGTAGTGACTATAACATTCCGTTATTGGGACTAGTGGTTGGTCATGGTTGTACTGTATGATTGGAAATTTCACTTCTTAATATAACATAGCCAACATGTTTCATGCATATGTTGTTATTGTATTTCAGTTAACTTGTTTACTCTAATGATATATGTATTTGTTTTCTTACGCATGTATGTACAAATTCTTTCTGTATATGTATGTATGAATCTTACTGAGATGTGTTGTTGGTTTAACCATCAGATTGGATTGTTGGTTCATATTCATTCAATTTTGTGATGCATCTTTTCTCGTGTGTTCCCTTTCAAACTGCGTGTTTACATAGGTTTTCAAGGGGCACACTCACTCCACTTTTCGTGTGTTAGAACCATTCATGCACCTTCTTTGGCTTGCTACGCATGTCACACCCTTGCTACCAACAGGGACATCTTACTTACCTCTATGTGCAACCGCGCTCAAGGCGATACCGTATGACCTATTGTTGGGACTTCTACACCAAATGGCCTGAGGTCTAGTTGTGACTTCTTACCGGGGAGATCCCCTTACATGTTGGTGGGTCCAACACCGCCAACATAGTACCATATTTCTTCTTTACGAACAACATTGGTGTACACCAAGGTGATTCACTTGGCCTATTGTATCCCTTGTCAAGCATCTCCTTTAACTACAACTTCAACTCTACCAACTCAGGTGTTCTCATCCTATAAGGTGATTTTGATGTTGGAGTTGTCCCTGCACCAACTCAATAGAAAATTATACCTCCATATGAGGTGGAAACTTTGTAACGTCTAATGGAAATACATCCTAAAACTACTACAAAACTTGGTACCTTCCCAACACATCAGCATCCTCAACCTCCTTACCTTTGTCACTAGAAATGTGCACTACAAATAACATACACCCTATCCTGTGACTATGCTTTACTTGCATAGCTATCACCATCCTAACTAATCTGGCTTTGTTCTTACCTTGCAAGACTCTTAGTTCCCCATCGTCATCAAAACACTTAATGACTTTGTCATAACAGTCTACCTTGGTTCTATGAAGATACAACCAATCCATGCCCAACAACATACATTATGATCCCAACGGTAATAGGTTTGGATGTGTTGTGGTAGGTATACCATTTAAATAAAATGTGCAAGCTCTTACCCAATGGTTAACTTGTTTATTTGTACCTATAAACAATTTCACTAACCAAGACTTTGCATGAAACTTTTTACTCAAACCACTCTTATCCACCAATTCAGGACTAACATAGTTATAATTAGATCCAGGGTCAATCAAAATAGAAATAACTTGATCACAAATCTTACCATCCATCTCAATGATTTATGCTTGGTGTTATGTGTGCCTATTATCCATGGCCACATAAATATGAGGAATGCTCTTTCCTACATCCCCAATAGTATATGCCTCCTGTGTACTATATATTTGAGGCTTACCACCCTAATTCTATGGAAAAACACTCTTAAGGTCCTCCTTGCCACATGTCCAACACTCCAACCGACCAATACCAACACTTCTATGCTACTGCTGCGACTCATGTCCCTCTCTAGTTGCATTAAACCTCTTTTGTGGTGCCACATTTTCTTTCTCATCTACATTTTAAGGCCTTGTCCTCTTAGGCTGCCATTTATTTTTACCTTTGTCTTTTCCCTTCCATCCTTGCTAAGATTCATTCTTACGCTCTGATTGTTCATAACAATGTTTCAGTTTCCCAATAACTTCGTTAAGTGACTGAGGCTTATCGAACTCAATGTAGTCTTTGTATGCAATTGGTAGTCCACTGATGAATCTTTGAACGCCTTCTCCTCCCTGAGGTAAGGCACATATCTCAAAAGCTCCAAAAACCTGATAGTATACTCCTCATCTGTCATAGAACCCATCCGCAGCTCATAAAACTCCTTAGCTCTGTCATAATAATACCTCTATGACAAGTACTTATTTTTGAAAAGCCTTTCAAATGCATGCAAATTCAAGTCCTCCTCATGTATACATTTAACATTATTCACATCTTCCCACCAAATATTTTATTTACCTTTGAGACTGAAAGTGGCTATCTTTGCTTTAATGTTTTTGGAATAATCATGCAATCGAAATAATTTCTTCATACCAAGAAACCATGCCTCTACATCCTATGATTTCTTCATTTCTCCATGAAAGGTAGTGGATTTTCTTTCTTAAACTCATCTAGCAAGTATCCCCTATCACACCTCTTGTAAGGATGATAACAATGATAATCGCGATGCCTGTGAGAACCAGAACTAGAATAGTACCTATGTTGATCACCTCTCCTATCGGAAGTGTCCAACAACCTGTAATCTCTGATCATGTCAGATTGATTAGACCCATGTCTAATATGATACCTACTGCCATATGCCCCATTAGTTTTGTCCTCATTTCCATGGCTGATTCGAAGTGGTCCTTTTTTCTGCAAATCTGACAAGCTCTAAAGTAGTACCACATTCATCTCTACTTGTTTCTCTTGTGCCTGCATTATTTTTTCATTGTCCGCTTTGCAAATCCTTATTTCTTCCTTCAGGCTTCTCAATGTGTCTGCTAAGTCATAAGAGTTCCTCGCACCACACTTCCCATATGATGAATAGGGAGATTCTATGCAGTCTACCACATTTATAGTCATCTGATCTATTTCCTGCAAGACATATTATTTCAGCTAAACCAAATCACAATAAACCGAATTACCTTAGCATAATTTGGGGAGGATACCTTATTTGCAAGATCATCAAATCAACATGATACATGTATAACATAATCATAACAACATATAGACATATATCGAATAAGCGTATCAACGCATAAACATCATTCTAGTTAGGGTCCAGTCATCAATGCAAGGTCATATCCACAATGCATGCTATGATCTCATGCATGACCATAACCATTACTCCAATGTACACATTTCCACATGCAACTATCAACATGCATAAGCAATTCCAAATCAACTACACATACACATAAACGCCTGTAGTCAAGCATAAGCAACCAATTCTTGTAACTAACCTACAAGAATGATACATGTAATCAAACAACCAAGAATGTAAGCTAACATACAAGGATTTAGTCAAGCTTCATAAAATCATATAACCAGTCATATACTCCTAATGATATATTCCACCAGATCACATCAAGTTCCTCATGACAACCTTACTACAAGCATGTTCAACATGATGTAATGAAACAAGTACATGGAATGCAAGTGTAAGAGACACACATGAAACTAACATGCATGCATGACCAACATAGTCACCCAAGGAGAGCACAACCACGCTCTGATACCCATCTGTAACACGCCCTCCTCCCAGGTCTACCCAAGTAACCGACCAGCTAGGGTAAACATGCGATGAGAGAGGTCACTATAATGGATTCAAATTCCTTGGTGACCTTAAGGAAATGGAACCAATGGAAAATATCAAACCAGCCCATCCACATCAACAACACCTCAGGAGACATGTCAGCGACTCAGGCATCATGTCTCAGAGTCCCACTGATTAATTAATCCTTCTAATCCTTGGTCGCTCTTATGCTATAGGCATGAAAATGTCTAGAATCCAAAGTCACTCTCACAGGCCTATGTCCCAGCGACACTGAACTATTTTCAACAGACTTGTGCCAGCGTCCTTGATATTTGAGCCACTTTTCTAGCCCATAATCCTAGCCTCTACCTAGAACTTGTTACAACCTCTAGAATCCATAAAAAAACATGATGAAAATATAAAAAAATCAAAAATCAACCTCAAGACTAGGCCTGAGCATCCCCAATCGGGACAAACATTCTGTCAAACACTTGGCATCAACGCAACCTACATGTCTAGGATACAAGAAAGAGCATAAATGACTGAAATAACTTATGAAACATGACCAGAAGGATCACTACCTTCTCCATTGAACTATTATAATATCAATTAGGTCTTGCATCCATCCATTTAATAATTACAAGTAAATACATGAAATAACCATGACATGAACCAGTCATACAACCGTGCTTATAACCAGCATAAAACCATATAAATATCAAAGATATGACAACCATTAAATCCACATATAAACCAGTGAAAAAGTAAACGAACTTAGCTTTTATTAATCATAGGCAAATTTGACCAGGTTCAGGACTTCCACGTACCACCCGACCATAGACATGGTTGAACCAAATCTCTCTTTCAACTAGTCACCCTCGTGCCATATTCCAAGCATGAATGTGGGATCTCATAGAAAAATCAATCCAAGAACAACCAAGGGAATATAGAGGTTAAACCACCTCCACCCTCACGAAACTGTGATCACACCAAAACTGGTGCTCCGATCACAATCAAACCGAACTTGGAATGCCATCCAGAATCCATCACTATCCTTCAGGAATTTTTCATCTCCTTGCCTCTCAGGATTTACCGCAATTCAATCCTGGATCACTAGGCCCTAAACTGAGACCAGTCTCTCAGGTTTCGACCGTAATCTAAACCTAGATCACTAGGACCTAAACCAAGACTTCTCCCTTAGGCTTTACTGTGTATCCCGCCAAAACTGGTCAAGGGATTCATAAGGATTTGGGAATGAAACTTGAGACCACCTCCACCCTAGATTCTGAAATCCATCCGGAAAACCAAAGCTCAAACTGAGATAAACATCCCAACATACCATGGCATCCAAAAAAAGGCGAGGCTAGGCTGAAAACCACTGTCATAACTTTGCAAAACCATGCCACCGATAACAAGAGAACCATACACCAACATGCAAAGCCATGCATGCCCAAACCAGCTAGGAAATCACACATGCAAAAAGTTACCTGCAAGTAATCCTGATGAAGCTGCTTAATCCTGATTTCCTTTCCTTGATCCTTGATTTCCTTCCTTTCCATTTTTTTCTTTTCCTTCCTTTCTGCAAAGCTAGAGTTCTCCAAGAAAACTCTAAGTGGCCAAGAGTGAGAGAGAGAGAGAATAATGAGAGCTCCAAAACTAAACTGACAAAATGTTACCAACTAATCCTCATAAGCCTTTTTATTAATGAGACCTCTATTGTCTTCATTTTCCATTATTTTTCTTCAATTTCCTCCTCACATGCAACGTGTGACCTTTCACCTTACTTTTCTCCTAATTTCCTTTATTTTCATAAATAAATGTGCAAAAATGCCTTTATTCCTTTTTAATGCCTTTCCCAATTTTCCTTAGCCAAAACACACATCAAGTGATTCCACTAGGGCATCTTTGCCCAACATTCAGCTTGGAATACGTGTCCCTTACCCGTGGTCTTATTTTTCCTTTATTAACTTTTATTACATGAAATTTTAACTAGGGGTGTTACAGCTATACTGATCAGTTCATTGAGTCTACATGCATTATAACAATACCTCCAAGGGTCCTCCTCTACCCAATTAAATGTCCCATGGATCCATGGAAAGTACACTCACATAGTGGTCCTCTCAAATACTGTGGGGATCATACGGATTAAATTCTTTGGTGCCAAATGTGAATCCCACTATCTACTTAGCTTCGACATTTGCATCCTTCAAGCTCTAAATTTCATACAATCCGATCCGCAAAGGAAGAGCGGGCCATGGCACTTTTGTTTTTCTATGCAGTCTTGCTGACAACCCCGTGGAGAGGTGATATGAGACATCTTGCATGACCAACTTGTCAATGGCATACCTTGGTAGAACATGTGGAGGATTCTCTCCGCCATATACTTTGATGAAGGTGCCACATGGTGAGGCATACCAATCTGCGATGTTCACTATCACTTCCGTTGCCTCTTGGGACATGCAAGGGGGACCTTGATCAAAGATAAGCTTGTACAACAGGATGATAAAATGGTCAGTTAAATTTGCCATCACTCCTCGATAGTTCTAGTCGGAAAGCAACTTGCAATAAAAATTGACGACAATCTCCTTTGGTGTCCATGTTCATGTCATGCCAGGGCACTGCTGCTGGGCACAGATTGCATCAAGTAAGTATGCGAACATGTACAATCTCGCTTGTTCATTCTTGGGCGGATTCTGAATGTTAGTCACATGGACCTTCAACTGATGAGCCAACAAGTCTAACCAATTGAGTGGCTTCCCATCATTCACCAACTAGTCTAGCATGAATACCCAACCTTCAGGAAAGGTTTCTATGTTCCCTTGACCATATATTCTACAAGAAAATATGGTCAAGAACTGATAAGCCTTCCTAAGAGACTCTATATTGTAAACATGATTAGGTGTCTATTTAAACTTTGACGACTCTTTCACCCAATGCATGACGATATCTCTAGTGTTCACGAAGTTGTGGGTGGCATATAAAATTGAATCCAGGCGCTACACAGGCTAAGGTAAATGGTACATCTGCTAAAGTTCTCAGCCTTGAAGGTGGCAAGCTCTTTCACGCTGGAACTGCTCAAAGTCATTGTTTGTTCATCTATGTGTGAGACCAAAGTATGAAATATTTTTAGGGCCAACTCATTTAAGTCACAAATTGACTGGAACAACAATAAAACAAATAATTGAGAGATGGGTTCCCTAGGATGGTGCCCTATTTCCTTGGAAGTCTTCCATTAGTGCACCTAAAAGAACCCCATCTCTCAAATTTTCCGTAGAAATTTAACAAAAAGCTAAGAGGAAACAGATAAATAAATTAAGACATGAAATTTACATGTAGTGAGTGAATCTTGAATAATTTCATCAATCAGTTGAATATTTCAAATTCCTAAATGGGTATGTCGGTAATAGCCATGAAAAAGGTTGTGGACATCCTCAATAAGCCTGGTATTCAACACTCCCCAGATGCACACAAAAACCCAAAGAGTTAGGGTAAGAAAACATTAATAAAAGTGAAGAAACAAGAAAATATGGAAGAAAGAAGAGTGTGTTTGACAAAGGTAAGGATGTCGTAGAAGCGAAAAACATATAATTACTTATTTCCCAAGCGAACCAATACAAAGATGATCAAATTTGGAAACGAATAGAGCATTGTTTCTCCATAGGGTTGCAGAGCCGATTTTGTCAAGGGAACCAAGAAAATGAATGGAATACGACACCAGGAGACGAGGATGGCTACCCTCAAACCAACCCCCTTCGAATCTCACCGTTGATTAAAACCTAATCACTTAGAGTTGTAGATTTATCACGCATACCCTGATAATTAATTACAAGATGGCACACAACTGAAATAACTTCGAGATAGTTCAAAGTCTATATTTCTTGAAGGTCGAACCATACATCATACTCGATCATATAAACCATGTGAAATATAGTGTTATACCCTATTCCTTTTGAAGAATCATACCTTCGTGTTTAAAAGATTACATGGGCATAAATAAATTTCATTGTAACCTTAGACTATCGACTTAATATCAGTGTATTATGTGGTGGTAACATAATTGCAATCAATACCAAAAATAACTTTATTCCAAAGGCATAAGATACACAAAACATATACCTTTAAGCATATTATATGGTGAAAGTATTAATACGCAATACATTTTTTTGTTGAGTAATGTTATAATTATTATTTTATTAATTATTATTAAATAGTTAATATAAACCATTTATTTATGATGTTTTTAGAATATATTGTGATAGTATTTATATGGTGGGTGAATATATGATGATAATTAATGTCCACTAAAATCACTCATATTTAATTTGGATTATTTTTCGTGATTAAATTATATTGTATTTATAATTTTAATTATTTTAATTTTTATTATAAAAAATATTTTTTTATTATTTTTATATTAGATATTTTATTAATATTTTAAATTTGTAAATATAATTCATATTTAAAATAACATATTATAAATTTGTTTATAGAAATTAAATATTTAAAATGTATATATATATATATATATATATATATATATATATATATATATATTCTTATTTAATATATAGTTAATATATATATATATATATATAAAACTTCATATTAAATAAGAAAGGGATCCCTTTTCGAATTAACATATATTCAACAATATATTAGTAGAATATTTTGATTATAATAATATTTAAATTTTCAATTATTTTATATATACATATATAAAATATTAAATTTATTTCTAAATATTTTATTTCATAACAATCATTTATATATATTAATAATTATTATTAATGGTTTAATATAATATATTGATTTTAAAGTATTGAAATAATTGATGAAGTTGATATTTAATGTCCACTAAGATCAATATGGTCTATCCAACCTTAAGAAAATAAGAGATTAATTGATATTCTTTAATATTTTATTTCTATAATCGAAAAGAAGGCAAAGAAGCATTCCTATATCACTATAGTTTTCTTGACTTAACAAATCAAGAATGTTGGTAGTGTGGTAAAGATTTTTAAAATTAGAACAAATGTGAATACGAGCTAGGAAGTCCAAGAGAAAATGTTTTTCATCTTCAACCCTCTAAGTATTGTAAAGGTGATAGACTCTTTCATCCCAATGTGTTTTGGGAATTGACTAGCATTTTATTTTACTTTGAAGATCATGAGAATTAGTTCTTATCTTGGTAATGTTCATTCTCTTCTTAGAATTGGTCAAGACAAAAAGATAATTATGGTTATCAAGATTGGGGTTGATCACCTCCTTATAATACCTTACCTTCCTTTTCCCCTCTAACTCCTTATTTTCCCACTATTGTTCCTTAAATTTGGAAGTAATGATGCTTTCAATATTGTCCTTATTCTCTACATTGATCTCCTCTTTTTCTCCCCGATGATCTAGCAAAGATTGGGCATCCTTATGCCAACCTTGCTTGAGCTGGAGGTGGGGGTTTTGTCTAGAGTTAGAAGAAATTTTGGGGAACATCTTGGCTTTCATGTTGTATAACTTCTTCTTATACATGAGATACCTAACCATAGCCATGATTTCAATGTGGGAAAGGTTAGCTTCAATATGGAGGATAGGGTAGGGAGTATTCCCTTTAATATTGACATTGTAGGTTATAACTTTCTTTTGGATCAACTCAATCTTCCTCCATGATTATCTAGATATACGAAAACACCAAACCTCACATCCATATAAAATAAAAGTGGTGACGGAAGTCTCAAAGAGGAACTTTTTTTACTCCATACCGAATGATCAGTCAACTTACAATTTTTTTTAAGCTCATAATAAGATTTCCAACCTCCAAATACCCTTTTCTCAATCCTATAATTCTAGTTGAGCTGATGATGAATGTCAATTCCCAAATAATTGTATGAGGAAACTTTCTCCAAGCAGCTATTATCATAAATGAAATTATCATAGTTGATCGTTTTGGATTTAATTATCAGGATTGTAGTCTTCTAAGTATTAACAGTCATACCCATATTGGAGCAATAATCTTGGAGGATTCTAAGCTTCCTATTGAGATCGTCATGGCTCCTATCTAGAATAATGATATATTCAACATAAAGGAGAAGAGTAATGACTAGACCAGTGATCGTGGGACCATCACATCCTATAGTTTCCAGATAGTCTTTTAGCTCATCAATGTAAATGCCAAAATGGGTGGGGGATAAGGGGCACCCTTGCTTAACTCTGATATTGAATTTAATTTCTTATAACCAACTATTAGTGGTCTTAAGCTTGGAAATAACAATTCTGTATAACCTAGTCACAAAAACCCTTAACTCGAGAGGAACCATTATCTCTTCTAGCCTCTTCCATAGCTTATCCCAAGGAACCATGTCAAAATATTTTCTAAAGTCAACAAAATAGCAAAAGACATCATTTTTATTATTATAATATTCCTTTGCAATGATCCTAAGAGTAACAAGATGGTCTATAGTTGAATGATGTCTGCTAAATCCATCTTTCCCTTTAGCTCTTTTACCTTGGATTTCAAGACAAAGGCTAATCATATGTTCTAAAACAAGCCCATATAGTTTGGCTAAAATACGGCTAATCATAATGGTTCTATAGTTAGAGGGAGTGTTTCTATCCCCACTTTTAAAGATATGGACAATAAGGCTTTGTGTCCAAGGCTTATGGATGCCTTATTTCATTTCCAAATTGAGGAGTTTTTGTATATGAGGGATGATGATAGGCCTTCCCCTTTTGAAAATTTCAACTTGGTAGCCTTCAATATCGCTAGCTTCCCCATTAGCGAGTTTCTTAATCCTAAATACCATTTCTTCCAAATAAAATATATCCTCCTCTAGAGGAGTGTTCAAGATGGTTCCCATGGTGTGAGGGGAATCATAGAGATTCTTAACACTACTACAAAGCGGTTTCAAGACACTTTTTTAGTAAATTGCCTTAACTTGAGACAAAAAAAAATTGTAAATTATCTTTAAGCGAGTGTCTCAAATTATTGTCTTAAAAAAATGTCTTCCTAAAGACATTATAGAACACAAGTATTATTATCTCTTAAGAGACAATTCATTTTTGTCTCTCAAGATACTATAGCTAGGATTAAAGATACATATTGTCTCTATAGAGACAGTATGTCTTTAATCCCAATTATTTTCTCTCTTAAGACAATAAAAAATTCTCTTTAGAAACAAACTATAGAATGTGAATCTTTTTGTTTGTTCAATGATTAATTCATGTTAGGGCATGATGGAATCAAACCACCAACCTCCTGTTTGCAAGGAAGGTGCTCTTTCATTGAGCTATCACCCTTTAAGGAAATGTGGAACATTATATAATCCATTGTCTAGCAAATTGTGTGAACGAATTGGACTGAGGTTCTACTTGTTGAATAATTTCTCTACATTGAGAAATGTTGATAAATTCATCTGTCACCAATATTCTGGATTGAATGTTGATAAGGGTTGGTCTATCTAATGAAATTTGGCGATTTCATTGTTGAAGGTATTGATTGTGTGAGAGTGATTATTATTGTCTGACTACATTACCAACATCACTTCCCAAGAGACATTATTATTAGTTTTGGTATGTCCAATGCGTTGGAATTAGAGACAACGACCACTATAGTTCCAAAGTTCTAGTCGAAATGCATTTGCATGAAAGAGATGAACAAAGTTAAATTGTTGTTGATTCTAGGCTGAAGGCAAATAGTGAGACTAAGATTGTGTTGAGATCTGGAGATTTTGTAGGTAAAAATGCCCAAGTGGATCACTGAAGAAGATTTGGTGAAGTGTTGACAAAATCATGGTAGTTTATAATTGTTTTGGAAATCGTTTTTGTTTACCTTCTGCACCTTGAGTCTAAAATTGGAATCATGGGATATGTTAATATGGGTTGTTTGTATGTAAAACACTCCTCTAGTATGAGAAGTACGCACTAGCAAAGGAGTGTTATAAGAGGGGTTTTAAATGGAGGAGATATGTCTTTGAAGGATGTGATCGAACAATGGTGTTTTAAAGGGAAGTCAAAGATGACTTGAACACCATTATAAAAGGTTTTGATTGAAGTAAAAATCCTGAGAAAGGAATACTCTACATGGATTTTGTGAAGGGGATTCACTATTGTGCATATGGGATATTAGATAAAAGCACCCGACAAGTTGTAGAGGAATAAAATATTAAAGGGAATTGCATATAAAAAAAGTAAAGGATTGAATTGATTGAAAGTTACGCGTATGATTACGCCTTTTGTTGAATTTCTTTTATAAATGGTATACGCATTGAAGAATCTTCCCAATTACAGAAGTCAATTTAAGATTTGAGCTACTAATATAAATCAACTGTGGTTGTGCATTTTTGACTCTTCAAACTAACCAAATGTTAATATGATTGTTGGATGATTTGATTGGAATAAATAAGTGGAGATGATGTTAAGCACCTCGTCTCAAGACTTGTGGTCAAAAGAGAATTGTGTATTGATAAGGGAACTGAAGGTAAGGTACTACATTTTGTTCTCATCATAATTGAAATTGTAAACCTATGATGAAGGAATACACAAAAAAGGAAAATTTATTGCACCAACTACACTATATCATTTATTGGATTTCAGTTGATACAGTTATTTAGGTCTTCAGAATTGGTTGTTGCTATCATTTTTTGCTTCTGCCAACAATGTTCCAATGCATGGGAAGATGCAACTGAATGATGAGTTATTGCCACAAAGTACTTACACCTCAAACAATCATGAGGCTGGATAATTGCAGAGATGTTTTGCTGTCAAATTTTGTTAATTAAATGCTTAATTCCAAAAGCTAAGAGTATAGAATAAAATCAGGATGTTGTAAAAAAAGGAGGTTCAACAAACTAGATATCATTTTCAATTATTTTACTTTATAGGGAACTAAAAAATGTGGAACTAATTTTTTGCAGTGATAACCTACATACCAACTATATTTAACCTCTATTTCCTACAAAGAATTGGCACCTGAACTACACTGGTCTACCCATTTTCAAAGTCTCTCCTAGCACTCCCCCATTACATAAAAAATACATATCGGGAAACATGGGATCAAACTCTAGAGATATCTTCCTGTACATCCTCTAATTCCTTGTCTACACTAGCTATGCCAACTAAAAAATCTCATTGTTTCTCTTTGATTCATCCAATAGAGATCAATATGTAGAACATCTAAAGATATTTTTTGACCATCTGTTGTAGCGACTACAACCACCCTCCAAAATTTTACCTTATCCCATTTTGGAGCCTCCCTACTAACCTTAAACAACACTTTGTCTTGCTTTTTCAACTACACAAGCTTCAGTGTTTTTCACGCATAAAGGCAGCCTATCGAGCACAGTTTGATATATTCGGTTGTTCACTCGGACTTGGTCCAGCTGTAGGCTTGGCAACTTCCCCTAGAAAATTGCGCATTTCTAGAGGTCAACCAACCTTCCCTCTAGAAATTGCGTAATCCTCTCTGGCAGCTTGCTGGGCTCCAGGATTGTGCAATCCTGCTAGTCAACACTCCTAGCAGGATTTGCGCAAATTTCCCCAGCAGGGCTGCTCAGCCCAAAATTTGTGCAAATTTGGGTAGCAGTCAGTTGCTCTGCCCAGAAATTGCACAATCCTCCTGGGCAGTCAACCCAGCTCCCAACCGGAAATCCACATTTTTCTCAAGCAGTTGAGCAGCTGCATGCATGAGCAGTCCAGTTGACCAATTCCACCTAGGACCGAAGAAATTTGACTTGCATGCATGCATGACTGGTTCTTCCTGGAATAGCAAAAGGCAACATGCAAAAGGCATCCCATGATTCAGGGAGCTATTTTTAGTAGTCGGGGGTTACATGCAAAGTTGTTTTAGAAGTTTCCCTCCAAGTGTCACTTTTTCCTAGATTTGTGGCATGCACGTCATGAGCCCAAACTTATTTATTCGACGCATCAGAGCTCATTCTTTCACATCGATCTTGGAGCTTTGACATCCCACAACACATCCAGGAATCTTCGACACATATGGCTTAGCTATTCACGAATCTTTCAGGAGTTCATATGTCTCAATGGCTTCCAAGGGAATAGGATGTTAGGACACTGATGGAAATGCAGCTGGAGTAGCAGCTGAGCAAGTGTTCTCTAGTCTGCCGATCTATGAAGATACAAAGCTATATCTAGACAAGGAAATCAAACTGAAGTGGCAGGAAGTCAATGAAACATTTGCAGGAACTTTCGGGGAACACCTCGAAGACTGTCAGGTGTACATGAACATTCACAAGTCTGGCTTGTATTGGATTGCATGCAGATATCCCGTGTTCCCATGTGCGGATATGATACATTGGATCGTCTCTTACAGTGATCACGAGATGATGACCTTGAGCAATGTAAGTGGGAAGAAGCTTGCGACCTTCTGGGAACAATATTATGATGAGATGTATTAGATGTCAAAGCCTGTGACTGCAATGGAGACTCCATTCAGCTTACCCAACAATAATGCTAACTCTAGAGACATTCTGAAGGATTGGGTAAAGGAGCCAACTCGTTTCAGGATGACACCCAACTAGGTATGTAGGTTTTAACCCCGTACAGAAATTACTTGCATACAAATTCTAAAACATAGAAAATAAACAATGTGAGAGCATAACACATAAAACACAGATACACAGAGATTTTCCCTTGGATACCAAAACCGGGACTACCATATTGATTTTTCATTATGTTCCTTTCAATGTTACAATACATATTTATACATGTCGAAGCATCCAATACCATGGACCGAAAAACATCATGTCCAAAACCATGGACCGAAAACCATCGCAAAACCATAGGTAGGTCCGCTCAACCTAATATAGGGTCCAATTTTTTTTTTCCTGGGGAGGTTCCCCAGACCCCATAGAGGGGGGCTACCTACCTCCCTCAAAACTCCCAATGACCTCCCTGCTATGTAATCGGCGCAACAAAGAGGGGGCTCCGCCCCCCTCTAACCCCCCGATTAATTACGTGGGCTAGTCATGGAAAGAATATAACACAACCCAACATTCTTCCACTTGTTTTATTCCACAGGGGGCCATAGGAGAGCTTAGTCATTTATCCAGCCCTGAAATGCCCATTGTTTCTCTAAACCAAGAGAAATTCTCAGAGCTCACATATTTTTTCAATGCATCTACGGTATTCTTCAATGTGTCCACCTTTACCAACAACACCTTTTTTTCTTCTATCATATCCCTCACAAAGTGATACTGGACATCAATGTGATTTGTCTTTGAATGATAAGCAGGGTTCTTTGCCAATAAAATTGCACTTTGGTTGCCACAATCTATCCTTATAGCTCCCTATACTAAATCCATACTTGAACACAATCTCTGCAACCAAATTGCTTCCTTGCTTGCATGAGTGGTTGCCATGTATTCTGCCTCTGTAGTTGATAATGCCACTACAGATTGTTTTTACTCATCCAGCTGACTGCACCTCCAAATAGGTTAAACACATACCCACTTGTAGATCTTCTCTGATCTAGATGTCCAACCCAGTCTGCATCAACAAAGCCACGGATATCCAAAACTCTGTCCAATCCCGATCTTCCTTGGTAGCATAAACCATAATCACTAGTGCCACGAAAATACCTTAAAACCCGCTTCACTGTTGTCCAATGCTCCTTTCCTGGTTTTGACATAAACCTGCTCAATACTCCCACTGCATGTGCAATGTCTGGTCTAGTACAGACCATTGCATACATCAGGCTACCGACTGCACTTTCATATGGAAAACGGGACATGTCCTCTTCCTTTTCTTGTGTCTAGGGACACTGTTCAACAGATAACTTCACAACTACAGGAATAGGAACCTTCACTGGTTTACTATCCTGCATATTAAGCCTTTATAGTATTGTCTCGACATACTTCCTCTAGTTTAACCAGAGCTTCCTCTTTGCCCGATCTCTTTTAATTTCCATGCCCAAAATATAGTTTGCAACACCAATATATTTCATGTCGAATTTGGAGGACAATTGGGTCTTCAAATCCTGGATAATTTCTTTGTCATTTCTAACCAACAACATATCATCCACATACAAGACTAGATAAATAACATGGTCACCAATTAATTTAAAATACACACAATGATCTTCTTTGCTTCTGGTGAATCCAAGTCCCCATATAAATGTATCAAATTTTTGATACCACATCCTTGGTGACTGTTTTAACCCATATAGAGACCTCTTTAACTTGCATACCAGTTCTTTCTTACCCTTCACCACAAAGCCTTTAGGTTTCTTCATGTAGATCTCCTCTTCCAAATCCCTATGAAGAAATGTTGTCTTCACATCCATCTATTCTACCTCAAAATCAAAAGCAACAACAAAGATAAAAGTAATCTACTAGAAGCTACCTTGGTAACAGGAGAAAAAATATCACCAAAATCAATTCCCGACACCTGGGAATAACCTTTTTCTACCAACTGAGCTTTTTATTTCTCCACCTTTCCTTTTGCATTCATCTTCTTCTTGAAAACCCATTTGTTGCCAATGGGTTTCCTTCCAACCAGCAACTCCACCAGATCCCAAGCCTCTTTTTTGTGCAAAGATGCCATTTCATCAACCATGGCCTCTTTCTAGAGTTTGCCATCCTCAGAATCTACTGCTTCCTTCAAAGTTTTGGGATCATCATCAATAATAGATAAAGAAAAATTTTAACAGAAAGCAGATGGAATATACCTTTATGGCTGCCTTCTTTCTCGAACTGATCTTCTCACACCCGGAGTTTGTGGCTCTTCATATTTTGATTCCTCTTCTGCTGTAGAGCCTGATTCTTCCTCCTTAAGCTCAAACTCTATCTTCTGAGGTTCCTTTGGTTGGATTTCATGTTTAATAACATCTTTCACCTCTCTGAACACCACATCTCGACTATACAAAACCTTCCTTGTTACTGAGTTCCAAAGCTTATAACCCTTTAAACCATCCTTATACCCAATAAAGATGCACTTTTCAGATTTACTATCCAACTTGGTTCTTTTCTCCTTTGGAACATGTACATATGCATCACATCCAAATACCCTAAGATGTGAAAGAGAGGGTTTCTTACCAGTCCATACCTCTTGTGGAGTCTTATCCTCCAACGCTAATGAAGGTGACCTGTTGACTAGGTAAGATGATGTCTCCACCGCCTCTGCCCAGAATTCTTGTCCTAACCCAACACCACTGAGCATGCTTCTTGCCTTTTCCATCAACATCTTGTTCATTCTTTCTGCAGCTCCATTTTGCTCAAGTGCGTATGGAGTAGTCTTTTGCCGTGCTATACCACACTTCTTATAGAATTCTCCAAATTCCTTACTGCAAAACTCTCCACCGTTATCTGTCCTCAACACCTTTATCTTCTTCTCTGTCTGATTTTCCACCAGAGCCTTAAATTGTTTAAACCTGTCAAAGACTTCAGATTTCTTCTTAAGGAAATATATCCATGTATTCCTTGAGAATTCATCTATAAATGATACATAGTACATAGACTTACCCAGTGATGGAACCTTCATAGGTCCAAACACATCACTGTGCACAAGCTCTAATATTTGTTTCGCCCTCTTACCACAAAAGGGGAAACTCACCCGATTCTGCTTCCCATATACACAATTTTCACGGAAATCAAAATCCAGAGAGATATTACTCATACTTTCTACCATACCTTTACCATGAAGTATTCAAAGGCCCTTCTCTCCAATATGTCCAAGCCTTTGATGCCATAGCATGGTCTTCTCTCTAGAGAGCAGTAGATTTTCTGCTCCACTTTCAAGAACCACAACATTGTTGCACCCATCAACAATAGTGCTACCTTGCAGCTTGTATAGGGTTCCAATTCGAACTCCCTGCATTATTACCAGTGATCCCTGAACCATCTTGCAAGTATCCTTCTCGAACACTGTTTTTACACTTGCATCATATAGCTTGCTTACATAAATAAGATTTCTGGCTAATGCAAGAATATGCAGAACACCCGAAAGTGTTCTAACCCTTCCACCTTACAACTTCAACATTACTTTTTTGTGACCAACGATTCTAGCCTTCTTGTCATCCCCCAAGAAGACATCACCACCATCATATTTCTCATACTCATAGAACCACTCTCTACGGGGAGTGAAGTGAAAGGATGCACCTGAGTCAATCAACCATGCCTCATGATCTACATGTGTACTTGAAGAAGCCAAGTGCACATCCCCACCTTCATCTGAGGTGGTTTTCTCCTCTGCAAAAGGAGCATCATCAAATCCCTTTCCTTTGTTAGGAGCTTTAGATTTATAGTCCCTTTTGTAGTGCCTTTCCTTTCCACATTTCCAGCAAACCACCTTTACAGGTTTTCCTGGAGATTTAGATCTCCCTCTAGAGTTAGATCTCCCACTCAATGACTTATTTTTGCTTCTGTTCTGGGACCGTCCTCATACAGACAAGGCATCACCATTCTAGCTCTCCATATTTTTCCGTCTCATCTCCTCCATCAGCAAGGATGAGACTATTTCATCAAAAGGCAAGGCAGTTGCATTGCTACCTATTGCAATAACCAGACTATCCCAAAAATCTGGTAGAGAATACAACAAACTAATGCACTTACCTTCATTTGAAATTTTAATATCAACAGACAATAACTAACTTACCACAGTATTAAATGCATTCAGATGCTCTATCACCGAGTCTCCGTATTTCATCCTCAGGCTATACAGCTTTTTCTGTAGGAACAGTTTATTCACCAGAGACTTAGATTGGTACAAAGTCCCTAACTTGTCCCACAAAGCCTTCATCGTAGCTTCCCATGATACATTAAACAATATTGAATCTGAGACACACAATCATATTGTGCTCTTTGCCTTTCGAAACAACTTCTTCCATTCTTCATTAGACACTCCTGTTGGTTTAGTACCTGGATCTATTGCGATCCACTGATATTTATCCACCAACAGATCCTCCATCTTGAGTTTCCATAACTCAAACTCTGACCATTAAATTTCTCAATCTCTATCTTTCCACTGCTCGCCATCCTCTTTCACCACTAGAATCGATCTTACAGATCTCCCACTGAACAGGGTCTACCACAGGCCCGAGCGAAACCCCTCAGCAATAAAGGCGTCCCCTTGAAGCCAAAACATCTTTGATACCAAATGTAGGTTTTAACCGCGTACAGAAATTACCTGCATATGAATTCTAAACACAAAAAATAAACAATGCAAGAGCATAACACATAAAACACATATACACAGAGATTTTCCCCTGGATTCCAAAACTGGGACTACTAGCTTGATTTTTCATTATTTTCCTTTCAATGTTACAATACATATTTATATAAGCCAAAGCATCCAATACCATGGACTGAAAACCATCAGATCCAGAACCATGGACCGAAAACCTTCACAAAACCATAGGTAGGTCCGCCCAACCTAACATAGGGTCCAATTTTTTTTTTTCTTAGAGCGCTGTCTCGGACCCCATAGAGGGGGGCTACCTACCCCCCTCAAACCCCTTATAACCCCCCCGTTGCGCAATCGGCGCAACGAAGGGGGGCCTCCCCCCCCCCCCCTAACACCCCGGTTAACTACATGGGCTAGTTGTGGAAAGAATATAACACAACCCAACAAGGTATACAAGACAAAGATACTAAGGAAGGCGTACCAATACTTGATCATATTTGCTTGTTGACTGTATGGCCAAGAAAGCACAGAAACCTTCCCACAAAGATGGGTAGTTGTGCTGGACCAGTGGCTAGAGAAGGAAAACCATGTAACTGGTCCAACATATTGGCTCATCGGCTGAAGGAGAAAGTCATGAAGGCTCGACAGTCGCTCGGTGGTATGCATGCAGAGATTTACATGTCCACCTACATCTTAGATGCAGTTTGTGCCCAACATGAGTTCCCGAGCTTGGAGTGGGCATGGTCACCAGCGGAGACTGCCATGAACACATATTTCAAGTTGTTGTCTGAATACAGCTTCAAAGGAGTAATCACATGACTTTCTGATCATTTTGTTGTCCCTTTGTACAAGATGATATTCGAACAAGATCCACCCTACATGTCAGAGGAAGGAATGAAGGCATTGATAGGCATTGCAGATTGGTATGCCTCATCATCCGGCACTTTCATCTGAATATTTAGTGCGGAGAAACCTCTGCATGTTCTGCCAAAGTTTGCATTGGATGTAATTGTCATGCAGGAAGTAGCCTATCACATCTCAGTAGGATTGACAGCTAGACTGCAGCAGAAGAAAAAGGCACCTTGGACCACTCTTCCATTGCGGGTTGGGTTATATGACATTTGGAGTATCAAGCAAGCGGATGTCGAAGAGGAACTGATGAAGAAATACCCCTTCGACCTCCAAAGCTACAATCTGTATGACCCACATTACATTGTGAGGGATCACTACACGAGAGTTCAGTTCAACTGGATCTACGGGGCTTTTCATTGGGCTGAGGAGGACCCATAGAGATATTGCTATAGTTTCTCCACACCCAATGAACTAGTCGGATTCGTTGTGTAGTGGTTATCGAAGCAGCGTGAAGTAGCATCATGGAGAGCACCAGCAGTAGTAGTAGTGGCAGTAGAGCCTAGCATACCAGTGCGTGAAAAAGGGAAGAGGAAGATTGTCGATTGCATGGAGGAGGAGAAAAGTTGCAGGTTTCGAGTAGATCCACTTGTAGAGAAAGAAACTATGGCTATAGAGGTAAAGAGGCAACAATGTGACAAGAAAATCACACGAAGGTAGAAGGATAAGAAGAGAATGGAAGAAGTAGGGAAGGAGTTGCATGAGCTGAGAGAGAAACAACGAAAGGAACAAGAGTTGCGCAAACAGAAGAGGGAAGCGCAACAACAACATATACAACAGGGGGTGCATCATGTGCTGACAGATGAAGAAACACCTGTATAAGTAGTTGATTCATATAAACAGCTGGCATCAGGCGAACATGGTGAACCATCGCAGGGGTAAGACTTTTCTCATGAGATAGAACATGCACTTCAACAGTTGGATGTAGACATGGAGCAGTAGGAGTTGGAACATGACACCGACCTCATGCCTCACCACAAAGAGGTTGATTCACCCTCTTCAATGCATCCAGAAGAAGAGCAAGTCTCGGATGACCAAGGAAGCACTGAGATCCTTGGTGATTAGCTAGAAGAAGAGATGTGAAACATCTCGTTTGATGAATCCCAAAATAGAGTTGTGCAGTCTCGAAGAGTGTCAACTCCGAAGGATCAAACATCCCCTGCACAAGTTGAAGAATGAGTAGTCGTTACTGATGTGTGCAAGCATCTAGCTACTTTGGCCGATGAAACCAGAGTGTATGCCGAAGCCACTAGCTCAAGTGTTCATTTTCTTATAGTTGAGAATGAGCGAATGGAGAAGGAATTACAGGTGGCCAAGCAAGGAGGAGACTTGGTGACAATGTCTGCCTAAGCTGAATTGAAGAAGGAAATACTAGATGAGTTATTGTCCCTTGACACAGTTAGGCGAGCATTGTACTCCAAGTTTGGTACCGTGCACAAGGCGGTCGTCCATCTCAACGGATGGCAGCAACGATGTGCTAGGAGAGCACACATCTTGACGAACATACATGATGTTGTTGATGATGTGGAAACATGGACGATGAAGTACAAGGGAGCCCCACTTCAAATGCCAAAGATGATGAGGCCAAATGCAGTCGATCTGAAAGCATGTATCTGGAGTCAGATATGGAACTATGAGGACCTCCCGCAACTCATCACTAGCATACAGGCTTCCCATGCATGAGTATTCAAGGGCATGGATGTTGTGGTGTGCACACATGTGATCCCATCAATTGGGACTCTCACCTAGGCGAAGACCAAGAAGCAGGTCTGACTAGAGCTTGACTCGTACTTCGACGAGTTGATGCGCATCGCCACCAGCCCAGACTTGCCTATCAGTGTAGACATCATGCACAAGTATGTTGCTGGTCCGGCCACATTGAAGACAATGATGCACATGCTTTCAAATGAGTTGGATAGAGGAGCTCGAGCAGTGTACCCGGATGCTATGGAGGCAAAGGTCAGGTTTCAGATGGATGTCACCGCGGAACACACAGACACTATCAGAGACTACAGAGCTTGGCATCAATATGTTACTGTTGATCAACATGAGGATGTTGAGCAGTTGGACTTCTATAGTTGTCTAAGTCAGAGTGATGTCTAGTTTTGCTTGCTCAAGCCATTGTGTTCACATGGGTACATGTGCATTGTAATGTTGAGTCATGTCAAGTGTAATTAAAGTGTCAATAGTGAATGTAACGGTCATAGAGTAGGTGAAGAGTCATGAGGGTAGTTCAACAGTTGCAAAGGGGAATGTCAAGGGCCACCCCACCCTTTGCTATAAATAGCCCCTCATAACTCATTGTATAGGATTTTGGTCAACCAAGCTTCTGTTAGACCATCTTGAAGAAAGCTTGGACAATATTGTAACGCGCCTTGGCTCCATTGCACGGAGCTAGTACATCTCTTTGGAGGAGTAGGCATATGTGGTTGTAATGCTTCACTGTTGGGGCTAGCAGGTTTACATGGATGTATTGTATGATTGGGACTTACACTTCTTTATATAATAAGAGCCATCACATTTTCATGCATATGTTGTTCTCGTAGTTGGACTGCTCCAGTTGCTTAGCAATGTATGTTGTTTGACTTACATATTTGTGTATGAAATTCTTCCTATGCAGTTATATGAATCTTGTTGCAGATGTGTTGTTGGTTTAACCATCACTTTGGATTGTCGACTGATCTGCTTTCCAGCTTGTGATGCATCTTTGCTTGTGTGTTCCCTTCCCAGTTGAGTACTGATACATGTTGTCAAGGGGTACACTCATCCCAACCTACTTGTCTTATAACCTCTCATTCACCTTCCTTGACTCATTGTAGCGGTCACACCCTTGCTACTGACAAAGTTATCTTACTTGCCTATGTGTGACATCACGGTCAAGGAATTACCTTACGACCCACTGCTAGGACTCCTACACCAAATGGTCTAAGGTCTAATTTGGACTTCTTACTGGGGAGATCCCCTTGACATGTTGGCGGGTTCAGCACCGTCAACACCATCATATACACAATAAAAGAAAACAAAGCAAAGAAAATAGGAACACAAAAGAATACATATGTTGCATCACCATTATTGCCCGATGTTGTTGAAATATTAGTACCACCCAAGCCACTAGATGTAGGTATGATTGTATTAGGAAGTGATGAACTACTAGTACTGCAAGAAATTTGGAAAAATAATAATGTTAAAAATCTATAAGCTGAGATAGAACATATAATATATCAAAATCTAGTAAACCTTTATTTTAAATTTTGTATGAAAACTTGAAAAAGTACTTATTGTAGAATAGAAAAATGTGCAAAAGATAGGAGGAGGAATGTGTCTCCCTAGTATACACCTTGATGGAAATGTGCATGTACCACCTATCATTCAAAAAATACATAAAGGAAGATTTTCATAAGTGCAATGCATTCTCCAATCTCACAAAATTTCAATCCTCAATTTGTGTATCATGCTAATCCATGAAGGGAAGATTTTAGAAAATGCAAAATGTCAAAGCATTTTAATCACAGTCTAATATTCGAATCTAGAAAAATGAAGGCAGTGTAGAAGAAAAAAATGTCTTCTAGATTCATATAAACTGGAATAGGAAATGCAGAAGACATAGTGGGTATATAGGAAACTTAGTATGCATACACTTAGCTTCTCATAACGAAATCAACAAAGAAAAAATAATATGCAATATATTGAGGCATAAATGAAAGTTATGTTGCATGTAGAAGAACATATTACCTACAAATATAACTCTCTCTTAATAAATTACATAGTCCCATCATTAAACCAAAAGGAAATATCTTGAACAATAGAAGCTATCCATAACAATGGTTTACATTTGAAGGTTGTACACAATTTTAAGACAAATACAACAACCATGAAATGGGTCTATATTCTTGTCATTTACCTATCATGGTGGAACATATAATGGGAAAATGTATATCAATGGAGGTTATCCTTTGCATTTGGATGAACTAAACCAAACATGGAAATGGGTAGATGAATCATAAGCAAGCAACTCAAGTATCATCTAACAAAATGCAAAGAAGATAATTAGTGGAAGGTATCAAAGAAGTTGATGCACTAAAAGAACACAAGCATACAACAAACTGTGCAGAAGTGGATAAAATGTTTATCGTCATCATATGGGCATATGAATCCATACAAATTGAGAAATTTAATGTAAAGAAAAGCAATGGGAAAAAACAAACTTCGCATATGAACATATAACTTACTTGGATATTGAGTAGTCACCACTGCATTTCCAACAAAGTCACAAGTACGAGGGGCCATGCCATTCTTCTTGTAGTAGCTGTCAAAAGCATAGGAAGCGTGAAAAGCAACACTATCTAGGTTATAGAACGTGACACTTTGTTGAATTGTTGTGCAGTTTGAACCTCCAAGCCTACAAACACAGTGTAAAGAAACCTATAAGCATGAATAAGGGCTACGAGTCTTTGCTACATACCAACTTTAGCTTGAGTTGGTGTTGGGTGTTTATGGAGGGGTATTACAAGCCTCTGTGGGCCTCCAAGGGTGGGTGTTAGGGTCCCTAAGTTAACAAGTAACCTCCAACCAAGAAAAACGACCATAAAGCTAGGGTTTGAGCCCCTACGATGTCCTCAAAAAGCATGTCTCTATAATATGTGCAAACTAGCCCACATGTGTCTCTAAATGGCCTTCCCGAGTTAGCACATGGGATAAATGATGATCAAGTGAATTCTCCATGTGCAATAAATCATTAAAATAGGTCAAAGCCTGGAATTGGGCTTATGTGTGATGTGTCAAGAGATCCATCAATCTCTTACGTGTGGAAACATCACCCAAGTGAATAACAAAATATGTAAGCAATGTTATAGAGGTTGTAAGTGGATGTAAGTCAAGACATGAGGAGAGGAGATTTAAAACTTGGTTAAGAGTGAGGGGAAGTGACCTAGGATTAGGTTAACAATGATATAGCTAGCCAATGGAAAATCCTTTCAAGGAGAAGATCTCATAAAGGAAGGCTATTGGATTTTATTTTCTTCATTTAGGTTTCCATAATAAGTATTATAACTTTTAATAAAACACAATACAACTTCTTTCACCTCTTGAACTTGAGGACTCTAGAATAAGTTGAGTTGTGAATCATAGGAAAAGTACCTTTAATGACTCAATATTTTTTTTCCTTTACACACTCCAATGTATTCACCGGAACTATGCATAATATGAATAACAAAATATATTAAACAAATGAACATAAATAAACATATAAACGTAATTATTTATTAAAATAAAACCCAAAAGTAACAATGCATACCTCTTTTACCCACTGCACATCATGTGGAGTGAACATCAACCACCACTATAGGGTTTAATAGGTGAAACTATCACCTCATCTCCTATAGGATATCAAATGTAAACAATAAAAAAAAAAATTTAAGAAACACCAATATTAAAGCCAAATAGAAAATCTAAAATCTAGAAAAACAAACAAGCAAGAAAAAAAATAGAGAAATAACCATCCACATAGCGAAAACATCAAGAAAAGAAAGAAACATAATAAGAAAAGGAATGAAAAATCAACAACATGCATTGGAACTAAACTGAACTCAACAATTGACAACCCTCTACATCATGCTCTGTAGCAACGTTCCTTTCTGCTCTGCCTAGTTTGAATGGAGAAGGAATTAGTGGTATACAAAATGAAAGAAGATAAAAAAATGTGAATTTTCGGGAACCAATGTAATCGTTACATATAATGAACAAAGGTAATCAATATATATACCTTTGATCAATAAAGGGTATTTACAGAAATGACATCCAATAGCCCCTTTTCTAGAATTCCCATCCCTTGTGGCCCATCACCCAAGGGACTCAACCACTATGTCGTCCCACTCCTGCTACCACCCTGCTTCTTCTCTAACATTTATTCGAAAACACATTTCATTTCCTGCTCTAGATAAGAAGGTCGATGATGGTTCTTCTCTCTATGCTTATGTCCTACACATATTAGAGTTTGTAGAGCCCATTTCACATTTGGTGGCACCCATGAGGTTTAGAAGATTAAAGGGTCAAATTATGTAGTGCCTTTTCGATGTTAAGGGTTCAAATTTCCCTTGCACCATGACTGCACCTTCTATTAGCTTAGGTGTCGAGAACTTCTACATAATGTCCATTCACCTAGTCTTGCAAAATATTGATGGCCCACTGCACTTCATGGTTGAGACCACTAGGTTTGGCTCTACACCAACAAATGGAGAACTACCATCCCATCCTCAATCTCCTAGAGGAAATGAGCCACCATTGCCATGCTCCCACTCCCACACAACAAGTGATGGTGTCCAACAACATAGGGTTTACGTAAATTTCCATGGACTTATATTTCACATCGTGGAAAACATCTTCATCCACATTTTTTACCTTCACATTCAACAACTCTAGGATCTCCACTTTCCATAGCTTTGGTATACACGGGTTTGCATTCTCCTTTTGGGTTAAGCTTCATCTCTCAATCTTGTATGGCTCGGGTGGGTTGCATGGGGCAGTTTGCATTCTCCTTTTGGGTCAAGCCCCATCTCTCAATCTTATATGGCTTGACTCTATTCTGGTGGGTCACATGGGGAAAATTAGGCGGAAAATTCTATGACTCGACTTTGTTCTGGTAGATCACATGGAAACAATTAGTCAAAAAATTCAAAATAAATGAAGAAATTTCAATTTTCATCTATTAATATCCTCGTTACATTCCTAATTTGCTGCTAACTTCTATTTCGATAATCTACATTTAGTTTTGGTGTGATGGCTAGTTTGAATTCACATAACAGCATTTTGATAAGTGGCCAGCTGAAATAGAACTTTCCCTTACAGAGATAAGGTGTTAATAACATTTTTGGAAAAAGTTAAACTATCAAAAATAGTTTTTGTAAACTTCAAAAGATCACTAAAAATGATCTTGTCAAATTGTTAAACGTATTTAGCGAGCAAACTGGATCGTGATGGTTTGGCATCGAGCAGGATTATCTATGAATTCTGTCGTGGTGCGTTGAATGTGATTGTTAAACTTTAAATCTATTAATTGTCTTTAGATATTATTACTTCACATTTAATTCATCATAATAGTGGGCCAATTCAACCGACGTTAACACGATAGGTGCAGTTACTGCTCTGATAGATGTCAGAAGAGCGTAGGTGCTCAGGTCCAAGGGAGTTTGGAATAATAAGCATTTCACTGCACGATAAAAAGACTAACTCTATTATTATTATTTATAATATATAATTAATTTTATTTGAAATTTGATAAAATTTAGTTTAAATTATAATTTGAGTTATGACATTTTATATAATGGAATAAAATCTCCTGAAAAATTATTAAAATTGTAAATTTCAATTATAAAATTTATATGGTTTAATTATTATAAAAGTATTTTACAATTTACAATTTTATTATATTTAAAATTACATTTTAAATAACATAATTATAAATTAGTAAAAATTTATCTGTTATATTGAGTGTGGTTTTTGATTCAATTATTCACCGGCAATTTTGGTTATTCACATATTAATTTTATATATATATTTTGTTGGACTATTTGAAACCAATAACCAGCTAATTGAGTATTCATTGTTTAAACTATATGTTACATTTGAGTGTGGGGTTCTTGATCCAATTATTTACCGGCAATTTTGGTTATTCATATATATATATATATATATATATTTATTTTTATTGTTGGACTATTTTGAAACCAATAACCAGCTTGTAATTGAGTATTCATTGTTTTTCAAACTAGAAAAAGTAAGGGAAAGAAAAGTCAAATTGGCAAAGGCTCCGGGGCAGTTTTATCCCACGTTATAAGAATCGAGGCGATTTATTGAGTCCTGGCCTTACACAACAACTTAGAAAATAAAACATTCAAGTGCTTTCAAGTGGAACTGCAAGCCCGGATCCAATAAATCTCATGCTATTGAGCCATAAATGAACGGTGGGTGTATATGCTAACTGTTCGATTTTGCTAAGGGCGAAATCGAACGGTGAGCATATACATCCGCCGTTCATTTATGGCCAGGTAGCATGGGAAATATGGTTAGCCCTACAAGCTTATTAGGCATTTTAAATGCTCATTAAACTATTAAAGATGCAGGAATCCAATGATATCGGTGTGGTTGGTTTAATTATTATTAATTTTAGAGTTGGATATAGGTGTGGTTGGTTTAATTATTATTAATTTTAGAGTTTTTGGTTCGATCAGAATAATTTTGGTTAAATTTTGATTTTAGTTATTTAATTTTTTTTATTACATATGAATTCAATATTTTGAAAAACTTTTAAATATTTTATAATATATAAATTTAACATTTTGAAAAATTCTAAAACATTCTGATTATACAAAATTTACAACTTAAACTATTAAGTTAAACAATTTTTTCGGAATACTAAACAAAATAAACCAAAAATTATATTAAAAAACCCTCCAAAATATATAACATATAAACTACAACATTTATCATTTAAAATGTGGAATTTCCAAATCCTATAATTTAAGTGTAGTGTAGAAAGAATGAAGCCACAGAAATTGAAATTGATGAGCAGTTCCAAATATCTTGTGAAAACGGCATATTTTTTATTGTCATTAATTTAAACATGTGGTCTGAAATTAATGTGTTACCGAATGGAATCTGCATGCATAATATTGTTCAATACTTATTTCTCATGACCAATGAAAATGGACTTATTTTACGTTTCTTAACTCGTAATTTTCAAAATAAAATACATACTCAACGAAAATCTTTATGAATACTTTTATCACAAAATAGGATACACATTATATGCATCATTCACTAAATACTGCATTATCATTAATCATATCCATTGGAAGCAATGCTTATTCAATATCCATCTCTTTCACCATAAGAAATGGATGAATGTTACCCCTAACAACAAAGCGCAATAGGAGTTGAAATACTAGGTTACTCTAGTTGTGCTCAGGAGTGGCTAATTGTGGAGCAGAATTAGAGGAAGGTAAGGGAGGGAGTGGAAATAGGGGGCTAAAGGGTTGTTCCAATGCCGGGGTAGTTGTGGGTGCGAATGGTAGAGAAGGGGTTGAACCACCGAGTGAGGGTGGCATAAAACCCAGTGGAGGAAAATCAAAAGATGGAATTGTTGGTACATCAGGAAGTCCAATCCCATCGCTGGGAGGTGATTCAAAGCCGGGAAGCTGCAACAATGATCGCCTCCTGCCCTGAGCATTTTTTGATGCAGGATCCCTGGAGGTAGCACACGCAGTGCTCACAAACAGAATCACAGCGAATGCGGCAACATCCCATAATTTCGACGAGCGCTGCATTTTCACTGAAATGGATTTGTGGAATGCAGTCCAGAACTACCATCTATATATAATCTTCTTTTATAATGCTAGCCACCCGCACATTGTCTGCCTCTGCAAACTCATGTGAGCTGCCTCTGACATCGTCACGATTCAACAATTAATGACTGTCAAAGCACAACTACTCCACCGGTTATCATTACTAAAGGGGCTGTTTTTCTTCCCAATGTAGATTAAATTGGTAGTGTTTTTTTAATTAATGTAGATTAAATTTTCAGTTTATGTGTAAGAATGTAATTTTTTATTATTTAAATTGTATTTTTAATTTAAAAAATTAATTAGTTTTATAGAAAATATTAAATATATTGAAATTGAAAAAATTAATAACTTTGTTATGAAATGTTTATTTTTAAAATAAAGTGTTAAATTTTTTAATTTAATTATTAATAATTATTAGATGGATGGTAGAGATTTAACCTCTCATAAATATTTAAGAATATTTATAGTAATATACGCAAATGAAATGAATGGTTGAAATTTATCTTCAAAATACTTATACTCTTTTTACCGTTTTAATTAGTTAAAAAAATGTTGTATAAACAAGTGCCCTACGGTGTGACTTATGATTGTTTTAGCATGTGGTATTAGTAAGCCATAGTATTGTAACGAAAGCTTATTTATAGATTAAGATTCTCTATGGTAAAGTGGAAGTAAGTCTACACGATTAAGAATCTTATCTCAATTTTTTTTTAATGCATATATGTTTAACTTATATATTAATTTTTTTATAATTAATAATAATAATAATAATATATATTTTTTATAACTATTATTAATAATAATAATTTAGTTAATTTTTATGATATTTTTTTAAATAAAGCAAGCTGTATTAAGTAAATATTTTGATGCTTATGAATACATGTCTATCTCCATTTTTCAACCATTTGTTTATATAGTTGTATGATTTTACTAGATTTAATATAAAATTGACATAAAAAAATAACATGATCAAAATGAATCCATATCATCTTATCTCATTTTTTTAAATGTATATATGTTTAACTTATCTATTAATTATTTTTATAATTATTATTAATAATAATATAATTCTTTTTTATAATTGTTAATAATAATAATAATAATAATAATAATAATAATATAATTAGCTTTCATGATTTTTTTTATGCTTATTGTGAATAGATGTCTATCCACATTTGCCAATCAATTATTTATGTAGTTGTGCTAGTTTTACTTGATTTCATACAAAATTGACATAAAAAAAATTATGTGATCAAACTGAAACCATCATCATCTGGCTTTATTACACTATGATATCACCATATGACATCATCATCTTGCTTTATTACACTATGATATTATGATGATATCAACCGTCACTTTAATTTAATTAGTATAGGCTGATTTATTCAAATACTCAAATATATTGAGATTTCCCTTTAATTTAAGGAAAAGGTACACAATACAACATATTTCTAGATAATCCACATATTTCAATATAACCATACTTAGTTAATCATGTTAATAAAAGTTGAACCTAAGTGCGGAGTTTATCATTAAACCCTCCCAACCACCTAAATACACTCACTTACTCAACTATGTAAAGACGGTGAGATGCAAAAGCATCACTGAAGTATGGTACAAACATTTATGTTTCAATAATCTGTAGATGGTGCAATACTAGAGTACAAACTCTGTTTTTTCTAGTGTGCAGATGATTTGAAAGTATAACCCAAAAAAAGGTGAATGATTTTTGAGGTGAATCTTTAAAAAAGACTATTAAACTTGGGAGTTGTCTTTAGTGTGATTTTTTAGAAGCTTTTTTGGTAGGTTTTTCTGGTCTAAATTCTCTAAATTTATTGAGAACACAAGCTTGATGGGTAACCCCTGCACATTCGTTGTGCCCTAGAGTTTTTTAGGATGTTGAATCCATATACACTCAAAAAACCGGTCTAAATAAGGCAAATCAAAATTTCACAAAATTTCATTTCAAATTTTCAAATTTTTCCTATTGATTAAAATAACTCTTAAAACTTGTATAACCCCTCTTTAATAATAAGTTAACTGTGAAAAATGAATGAGATCTAGTTTTATGGCGAATGAGAGCTGGCAACTCAAAAATTAAATGCGAAGCCTGACAATGGGATAGGGCAGCAACTCTCTGAATGAGAATTGGGTGGTGAAAGCCATTATTAGACCTTTATGCCACCTCTTTACTTTAATGTTGGAACTGTAACAATTGGTTAGTTCCAACTCAATGGTGAATGAGCGTTGGGTACTCACATGGGTGGTTTTATGTTAAGCGCAGTGTGCGACAGCGGGAAATCTCCATAACAGGTAAAAAGAACATTGTAAATACAAACTAACGATTTGATCGAATAGTAGAAGTACGATTTTTATGGATATGTATGAATAGAAATATAGATATTGTAAGGTAAGACGCTCAACACCCGAACACTGACAATATTTCAAAATAAGGATGCTAAGTTATATACTCACATTTGAGGTTGCTATTTAATAAATATTTATTAAATATTTAACTTAATAAAGTTAATTATAATAGTAGAGAAAAATATTGCGTCCTTGTAAACAATGTTAAATGTAATGAAGAAGAAATATACATTAATTATGCTTTGTTAAAGTATTATATAAATATGGATATGTATAAGGATTATTTAGAAGAAGTATATTAGAATGATGGGTTTATTAAAGTTAACAAATAGTTATAGATATGCATAATAATGTTGTTAAAATAATTATTTTATAAATAGTTATAGATATGTATAATAATGCTGTTAAAAAATAATTTTATAACAATGGAGTGTGTATATTTTGGAATTGGAAGAAAGTTTTTATGATGAAGAGTGAGATTGCATTTAATTGTTTTTTTTAATTATTACCATTTAATTTTAAATTCATGAGAAAAGTAATAATATTAATAATTTTCTAGTTTAATTTTTTGTGTTATGATTTGTAAAAATTTTGGTGGGGACAAATTTTGATAAATTTACCTATTTATATTTTTATTCTTATATAAATTTATGTAAATAATTGCATAAATGTGATGGGTAGTAACTCATAGTAAATATGTTTATTGATATGAATATAAAGAATGTCTAAAGTCACCCTTGAATGCCTATGAACATTTACCAACCATTTAATTTATATAATTGCATTGATTATGTTATTAAACAATATTTGTGAATACATATATTTATTTGTCTTTTCAATTTAAATTAAATTTAAATTAGATTTAACTTTAATTTTAAATAAAAAATAATTTATCTATTTGTAAAATATTATCACAAAAAATATACGAAAATTATGTAAAATTTAACTAAACATAATTTTTACCCCTCATCTCCTCTCCACACAAACCTAGTAATTTATACTTAACTATTAACCATAATTAAAATAAGACCTTGAAATAATTCTTTTTACTATAATTCCACAATCTTCATGGCTATGAGTCCATACCATTAAAGGCTTTATCCTCCTTTTCTTTTTGCTTTGAATTTGATATTCAGAAGAAACCATGCGTTCAATAGTATGGAAGGTTAAAATTTCATTACTCGATAAATTTGAATATAAATGTATGCCGATTTTTACATGGCCTAATAACATATGTGCATATCAACAATGTTATATACAAATATTTCAAATTTTGGTTTTATATAAATATATTATTTTAGTTATATTAATAATATGTTGAGAGAATAACTTAATGACACACCAAACTAGAAATAATTAGTTGGAGAGAATATCTCTAGTTTAACTGAATCTAACAACCTCCTAAATGATATAAGCAAACAACTCAGAGAGATAAACTTTACATTACAATAACCAACACAGTAACAAATTACAACTTTATGGAATTATGAAGAATCCCAAATCAATAAATAAAAAAAGCTATTAATTACAACAAAGTTAATAATAACTCAATTATATAAATTAATTGGTTGGTAAACGAGGATAGACATCAAAACACTTACCAGATGGGGTGTATACATGAAGCTAGTTTACACTTTTTGGAAAAATGAGGGTGCGTTTCGGTGAAAAAAAATGTTATATCGAGCCTTTTTAAGTGCTAGATCGAGCAATTTTTATGTGCTTGATTGAGCCTTTAAACGAACCCTCGATCGAGCTCCTTTCTAACTCAAGTTAGGAGCTCGATCGAGAGTTAGGGCTCAATCAAGCTATATGGTTCAATCTAGCTTTATGGGTTGATCAATCGCTATGGCTCTATCGAGCCCTATTTCCTATTTATCATGGTCTGCCCAACCCAGCTATATGGTTCAATTTAGCTTTATGGGTAGATATGGCTCTATCGAGCCCTATTTCATAGTCTAACCAAGAAGGAGGAGTTCGATCAAGGATTTCTAAGCTTGATTAAGATGGAGGAACTCAATCCAACTGCCCATAACTTCACCAACGACCCAAAGGCTTAAGCCAAGGTAGGTTTCCTGTCTTTTTTTCTCTTTTATTTATTTTTTCTTGCAAAATAAAATAAATTAATTTCGAAAAAAGAACCCATTATACAAAAACCAAAAATAAAAAAAGCCACTAAAACCACCATGAAAACAAAAAAAACTAGCAAGAAAACCCTTAAAACCTACCAAAAAAAACTATAATTTAGATTTTAATTTCTTTTATTTCATTGTATAAGTTATCTGCATTAGTGATATGTTTATTATGAATATTTCTATGGTAAAAAAATTATTTTTTAATTATTTTATGCTTTGAATTTTTTTTAGGAATTTAATGAAATAAATTTTCAATTTTTTTAATACATTTTAAATTTCAAACGAATTTGACCAGAAATATGTAAAAAAAGAAAACAACTAAATTATAACCAATAAATAAATAAATTAGGAGGTTGAGATTGACATTATGAATATGGTTGCTCATGATAAACCTCGATTAAATCATATGCTAAATTTTATTTCATTTTTTATTTTAAATTCAAAGTAAGTTATATTTAGATATTTTTTTAATAATAAATATAGTAATTTGTTTGAAAAAATTAATTGTACTTGAATAAAATATTAATGAAAATAAAAGTCCATATATATATATATATATATATATATAATTCCATATAATATAACTATATATTTATAATATATAAAATAAAAAAATAAAAAATAAAAATATATATAGAATTATTTTAATTTAATAATATGACAACTAGATATATCTCTTAGTTCTCACCCTTATTAAATTTTATTAGTTGAGTAATGATTTTGTAACATATATATATATATATATATATATATATATATATATATATATAATATAACTATATATTTATAATAAAAAAATAAAGATATATATAGAATTATTTTAATTTAGTGATATGACAACTAATGATTTTGTAACTTAGACTTCCTATATTAAAAATAGATTTTATTTATTTAATTATTCAACTATATTTAACTTACACATTCTATATTTATATTTAACTATATAATGTAAAATAGCATCTCTCTCTCTCTCTCTCTATATATATATATATATATATATATATATATATATTCAAGTTTCATGAATGCATCATTGATACATACATTAAATCCATGATTTAAAATTCATTTAAAGTGAATATAAGCATTTTGACTCTTCTATTCTACTTGAGTTCATAAATGGTTTTCTTGTTAACATTATTTCTATGTCAACATTTTTTCTTGGATTTGTTTATATATATATATATATATATATATCTCTCTCTCTCTCTCTCTCTCTCTCTCTCTCTATATATATATATATATATATATATATATATATATATATATATATATATATATATAGATATATAATTTGTAGAGCCATATTGTTAGGGTCCAAACCTAACCCCTTTATTTATGTAATAAGCCAAATGGGATGAGTTAGAGTGATAGTTAGTTAGACAGTCAATAAAGCCTATATTAATAATTTTGTTATGCAACTAGCTCACAGAATAGAAGAAGAAATAGATCAATGACTTCAAAATCTCAATCAAACTTGTGGAGTTGAAAAGAGGACTGAGAGGGCTACCACAAGACAAAATTTTAGAATTTGGAGATCCGAAATTATAGAGTTATAGTCATTTTAATATCGAGCTCTTAAAAGAAAGAAAAAGAATGACTCGAATCAAGAAAATATAAACACCTCGTAAGAAAAATTGGATGGAGGATTTGAAGAATGCGATATAAGCTAAGATAAATGGTTTTATCTATGCCTTGGAAGCTAATGTCAATGGTATAGAATCAAAATTGAAAGGAAACATGGAAGATTTGAAGAAAGACAGGGAAGGTTTGAAGGAAGGTTGACCAAAGTTGCTACAAGAAAGCCTTCCTAATGATGAAAAGGTAGTAGAGGAAACTCATGATGAGAACAAAAGAAATGTTAATCATGATTTCATAGAATCTAACGTTGGATTGAAGACCCACCATATTCCAAAGATAGATATGAGTAATTTTGATGGCAAGGATCTAGTAACTTGGATACTACAAATGGAGCAATATTTTTATCTACATGATGTGCAACCATCACGAAAGGTATGTATTGCATCTTTATATTTAGAACCGAATTAGTTTTTATGGTATAAAAGGCTTCGTTCTCGTAAACCACTTGTCACATGGTCAATATTCACAGATGAAATGATAGCACATCATGAGGATACAAAGACAAACACCTTCTTTAGCCAATTGATAAATCTCAAACCAAAGGGTCCAATGGCATAACACATTGAGGACATAAAAAAATTGAATATAAGGGTAAATGATATTCCAGAGAAGCATAAGATTTAAGTCTTCATAAGGACTTTAAAGGATAACATCCAACATGTTGTTTGCCTTTGGGAACCTGATTCATTGGAGAAGGAATTCAAGTTGGCAAGAAAAATTGAAAGCAAAATTATGGCAACAAGGAAGCCTACCAATAATAACTATAAAGATGGAAGTGTTGTTTCTCCTAGACTTCCACAACCTACAAGGTTGGCACCAAAACAAAAGGAAGAAAAAAGAGCAAAAGGGCTTTGTTACATTTGTGATAGAAAATACACTAAAGGTCATAAGTGTGTTGAGAAGAAATTATTTTACATAAATTGTGAAGAGGAAGAAGAAAAGGATCAAGAAATGTCAAAATTAGAGGATATACACTAGGAACTAACCCCAAAGAAAGAAGAAATGAATCTGACCCTATCTTGTAATGCATTGGCACTTTATGGATATCATCCACCATCCATCACATCATCTTTAAGATACTATTCTAAGGTTCAAGCAGTGGAAGAACTTACCCGCTGAAGATTTTGCATGGGAGGATGATAATTTTATACAAAATCATCCAGAACTACTCAAGCATTAAGGACAACACTTTTCTGAAGGAGAGGGGCATGTTAGATCCTTATACTACTAGTGCAGCCCCTTATTGTTATTAGTGCAACCCCCTTATTGTATTGTTGTGCCCATGTAGTCACCAAATTTTTACTTTTGTGTCCATAGAAGCCCACTATTGTTATTCTTGTGCCCTTACAATATTATTGTTATGTAGGCTCTGATTATATTGTGACCCCTTAGACTCATATATATAGAAAGAAGGTCTTGTCATTTGTATCATACAAGAATTGTTCATATGTGTAATGTAAAGGAGGTTTCCTCCTCGAAGAGACTAATTTTGAAGTCATTGATCTATTTCTTCTTCTATTATGCGAGCTAGTTGCACAACAAATTGTAAGTGGTTGATCTGCATTAGAGAAAAGGGACCACAATTAGTTGTAAGCATGCCATAGTTAATAAATAAAGTGGTTAACTCGTGTTATGCAAGGGACCACTAGTAGTTAAGGTTCTGGATGTCATTTAGCTATAAATAGTCTTAGTTAGTAAGGGAGAGATCATCGAGTCTTATTGTAACTGAGCTTTGCAGTGCTAGAGGTTTCCCCCTCGAAGAGGCATGTGAACATTGAATATGTTTATGAATAATCAAATACTTTGTAGTTTTTCTCATTTCATGTGATAATACTGTGTTCTGGGCTATATTTCTTTGTATTTCTGGTATTTTGGATTTCCTGCAGGTCAAAAGCATAACAAGTGGTATTAGAGCACTTTCTAGGGCCAGTTGTACCTCCAATCTTCACAAAAAAAAAAATTATGCTAAACACGTGTTCCTGTGAGATCTATCATTGAGGTCATAAACCTATGGATTTTGGAAGGCATGCGTGCAAGAAATACAAGAGGTGGTCACGCTTGTTGGACTCTATTGTAACCCCTATGGGTACACCTTCGATTAGTAGCACATTAGAAAGAACCACACACATATCGCACTTCCATGTACCCTTGGGTATATCAGAATCCCCCTAAGCTTGCCTGAAACCTAATCTTAGATTATTTTTTGGTCATCTTGTTGCTACAATACAATGAGAACAACAATCGGGGAGATTACTAGAACATACAATAGGGTAGTCGGGTAGTACGGCTAAGGGTACGGTTGATCCTCCTTAGTTAGTGCCCTGAAATATTGGGTTGAGTACTATTATTGGATCCTTGCATATATTGTGATCTATAGCACCTCACACTCCTTTGTGACCATAGTTCCCTCTACTATCTGAAGATCACCCTCTACCTTATCTTCCAGATCATATCCAATAGTTTGGGTTTTGCTTCTGCCGTACAACTTAGATTCATTAGTTGGGTTTTCACAATGCAGATCAGATTGTTTGTGTAGTGAGGGTTTTGGCCACCATAGTGTAGATCAGATTGTCGCAGCACAGTTAGAGGATGAAGACCTTGGGGTTTTGTTACTACATTTCAAGCCTAATTTTCACAAGAAATTGGGCAATATCAAGATTTCTGGAATTCAACCACTGCAGTATTGATCAGCGAGGAGTAAAACTCCTTTTGGAGTAAAAAAAAAGAGTTTGAGACCATCCCAGGACGCTTGCAATAGACTTAGCCCATAATATTAAGGATGATGAGCTAGTTGTAGTGGTACCATTCACTTGTTAGCCCCCAATTTTTTCTGATGTGTCTTCAAGTGACCCACGCCATTAGACTCTCAAGCTCGCTCTCTTTCCAAGAAGACTACTTTTAAGTAATTGACCAGGGGGGTGTATGTTAGGTACCAGATCTCAAGCTATGGCTTCTCAGAGGATAGAACAAATTGAAAAAAGGTTCGAAGAATTCCAGGGCAATATGGACAATATTACCAAACAACTATCACAAATAACAGGGCTTATAACAAAGTCTTATCGGGAGGAGCCTAGTGTTGATGCAAACATAGAATGAGAATCCAGTCATCACATTCACTTCAATGGAAATCACCACCATTCCAACCACCGGACACCCAAGATGGACATTTACAAAGTTGATGGCTCTAACCCTGCAGTATGGGTAGCACAAATGGAACAATATTTCTCCCTTAATGATATCTGCGAAGATGAAACTAAACTACATGTGGGAGCCCTTTACTTGGACCAAGAGAGATGGAAATTGTGGTAGTGGCATAAGAAATGTTATACAAGGAGAGCAACTTGGAACATGTTCTCAAAAGCCATATGTGATCACTTTGGCAAGGAATCTATTTTTTTGGGTCATCTCACTAAGTTGCAGAAAACAGGTACAATAAAGGACTACATTGCATCCTTTGAGAAATTGGCCATCATAACTGATGGTCAAGGTGATGACTTATACTTAGAGTGTTTCATTAGTGGCCTAAAAGAATCCATCCAAGCCCATGTCCAGATGCATCACCCATCTACTTGGTTGGACACATGCAATAAGGCCTTAGATGCGGAAATCACTTTAAATGCCCAGTCCAATCATCCAAATTTCATCGCCAAGGTGTGTCCCACCCAAGCTCAGGGCCCCACTTAAACACTTAAGGTTCAAAAGGTGTCACCATAATAAATGGCCGAAAGAAGAAAACAAGGATTGTGTTACTACTGTGATGACAAGTACTCCCATGGACATAAATGCAAGGAACCAAAAATATTTCAAATTGATGCTAATGATAACAAATCAGCAAAGGAAGCTCCATCTCTTCAGGTTCCCGAGGAAGAAGTTGGGGAAACCCAAAATGACAATGATCTCACAGCTACGCCAGATGAGAGGGTTATCTCACTACATGCCTTAGCAATCATTCCTTTGACTCGGACTCTCAAAATCCAAGGCTTTATTAAACATCGACCAATAGTGGTATTGATTGATAGTGGTAGCACTTATAACTTTATCCATAAGAGAGTCGCAAAAGTTATTCATTGCTTTATGCGGGCGGTATCTAATTTCCAAGTCCTTATCACTGGTGGGGGCACCATGAAATGTGAAGGCCGTTGTGAAAATATTAAGCTTCAGATGGGAGACTACCACCTAAAGCTCTACATGTTTGTTATTGAAATGGGTGGTTGCGACATTGTCCTGGGTGCTGAATGGATTCACACATTGGGCCCTATCACAATGCATTTCCATGAGTTATATATGAGATTTAAACAGAACGACCACATTCATACATTAAGGTGACTCCAGGCAGGTGCTCCTACTATTATCAACTCGCATCAAATGGAGAAGATTTTAAAAAAGGTCCATCATTGAGTAGTCGCCCAATTTAATGACATCCAGGCTATTGAATCCACTACTCCTCACATTCATCATGAGATGCAAAAGGTCTTAGGTCGCCATGAGTGGGTCTTTGATAAACTTAAAGAGCTTCCACCCTTTAGGGGTGAACATGATCAGAACATCCCTTTCGTTCTAGGTGCCCAACCACCTGATGTTCGCCCATATCGATATCCTTTTGCCCAAAAGAATGAAATTAAAAAAAATCATCAAGGAACTCCTTGAAGTCGGTGTTATTCATCCCAAAATCAGTCCTCATTCATCTCCAGTGGTCATGGTTTTAAAGAAAGATGCATAATGGCACATGTGTTCTGACTTTCAGGTCCTCAACAAGCTCACTATCAAGGAAAATTTTCCTATTTTGATTTTTGATGATCTTCTTGATGAACTGCATGGTGCTTAATTATTTACCAAGCTAGACCTCCACTCGGGCTGTCACCAAAAACACATGAAGGAAGCAAACATTCCCAAGACTACCTTTCGAACTCATGAAGGCCATTATGAATTCCTGGTCATGCCATTTGGTCTATGTAATGCTCCATCTACTTTTCAAAGCCTCATGAACCATTTGCTGAAACCATATCTCCAAAAAATTTGTCCTGGTCTTCTTCGATGACATTAGCATTCACAACATAACTTGGGATAAACATCTTCAACATGTAGACCAGATATTGCAACTACTCCGAGATCACAAATTATTTTTCAAATTATCTAAGTGCTTTTTTGGCGTGGAAGAATTCAAGTATTTGGGACACATTGTGGGTCATGAAGGAGTGAGGGTTGATCCAAAAAATATTCGAGCAATGCAAGATTGGCCCCAATCAAAAAACTTGAAGAGTTTGAGGGGATTCTTGGGTCTCACTGACTACTATCACAACTTTTTTCTGCAATTATGGTCGCATTGCGAGAACCCTCACTAATATTCTTAAGAAAATTCATTTCTATGGATTAATGTAGCTCAACAGGCCTTCTTGGCTCTCGAACAGGCCATGTGCTCCACTCCCCTATTGGCCCTACTAGACTTCACTAAATCTTTTGTGATTGAATGTGATGCTTATAGTACCAGTATTTTCGTTGTATTAATGCAGGAAGGTAGACCACTGGCTTTCACCAGCCAACAACTCAGTGGCAAACATCTGGGTCAATATACTTTTGAGAAAGAAATGATGGCCATATCACATGTAGTATACACCTGGCGACCATACTTGTTGGAGCGACATTTCCAAATCTGCATGGACCATCAAAGGTTAAAATATTTTATGAAGCAATGTCTTTCATCACCACAACAAAATAAATGGCTTGCAAAAATGTTGGGATATGATTATGAGATAATTTACAAGAAAGGCATGACAACGTAGTGGTTGATGTTTTATCACGCCAATTTGAGGAGGAGAGCACCTTGCTATCAATATCTCTACCCATACTAGATTGAATTGAAGAGGCCCGCAAATAATGGTTGTCCCACCCCTCTCTTTCCCAACTCATTAATAATTTAAGAGAAGATTCTAATTCCTTAGTTGAATACTCTTGGATAGATGATATTCTTCAATACAATGGTCAAGTATTTATATCACTGACATCCACCCTCAAAACCCACATCTTGGACGAGATGCATTCATCTCCAATTGCAAGACATTCAGGCTTTCAGAAGACTTATGCTCGTGGACATCATTCTTTCTTTCGGACTGGCATCAAAGACGACATTCTTACTTTTGTAGCTAAATGTGATGTGTGCCAATGCAACAAAGGGGAAACAACCAAGTTATCGGGAACCTTAAAACCATTTCCACTCCCTACCTCTGTTTCGACGAATGTTTCCATGGATTTCATCATTGATCTCCCAAAGTTAGGAAACAAATAAGTCGTCATGGCGGTTGTGGACATAATTTCTAAATATGCTAATTTTTACACTCTACCATGTTGGGTTGTGTTATATTCTTTCCACGACTAGTCGCCCTAGTTAACTAGGGGGTTAGAAGGGGGGCAAAGCCTCCCCTTCATTGTGCCGATTGCCTAGCCGGGGGGGGTGGGGGGTGTCACAAGGGGTTTGACGAGGGCAGGTAGCCCCCCTCTACGGGGTTTGGGGCAGCACCCTGGGGAAATTTTTTTGGGACCCTATATTATGTGGGACAAACCTACCTATGGTTTTGTGCATGGTTTTAGCACATGGTTTTGGACACAATGGTTTTTCAGTCCATGGTATTGGATGCTTCGGCATGTATAAATATGTATTGTAACATTGAAAGGAACATAATGAAAAATCAAGCTAGTAGTCTCGATTTTGGGATCCAGGGGAAAATCTCTGTGTATATGTGTTTTATGTGTTATTCTCTCACATTGTTTATTTTATGTTCTTAGAATTCGTATGCAAGTAATTTTTGTACAGGGTTAAAACATACATACCACACCCATTTACCGCCACTTTAGTTGATCAATTTTTCTTGGACTAGATCTTCAAACTGCATGGCATGCCGCCTTCCATTGTGTTTGATCTTGACCCCACTTTCACCAGCAAATTTTGGCAATGAATTTTCAATCTACAAGGCATACAAATCCAACTAAGTACAATCTATCATCTTGTTGAAGGCTCAAAATTCCCTTGCCTCAACATCGGGGAGACCACCCGATTGAGAACTTGAATACCATCCCTTTTCTGTATGGGATAACGGTTCTGACTGGGGAAATAGGGACTAGTTTCCCATTCAAATATATGATGGAGTTTCAAGTGTGATATAGATGGGGTGAACGCGATTTGATAGGAATAAATATGAATGCAAATAAATAAGTCTATATTTATCTATCTAATTCCTGGGATATAACTGACTTTGCATATGCGATTTTATAAAGATTTCTTTATAAATGAAAGACAATGTAGATCATCAAACATTTAAAAGATTTAAAATGAATTAAAGATAATTAAATTGATTAAATAGTTAATAAATTTAATTGTTAAGCACATATCACATGAAAAATTATACCATTTCATACATACAACTAAATATAACAATTAATACACATTTCAATAGTGAAACAATGCTTAATTGGCTTGTGATTTTGCATATAACAAAACAACAATAAAATTTGACTAACTTTTAAACATAAAACATAGCATCAATACAAAGATAATAGTACCACATATATCAATGATTTTCTCATGAAAGAAGACCGTCTCTGGCCCATCCTTTCTATTAAAATTATCAAAGAAATGCAGAAGTGCAAGTTACTTGAGTCTTCTTACAAAAATTTTGATCCCCTTCTCTAAAGACATGAGATGGTATATATAAATAAAAGTTATACTATCAAAATAGAAAATGCATATTTTGCTGAGGATGTTAAAACAAACACTCCTCAAAATAGGAAACAAAAAGACAAAAATAGCTTCAGTTTTAACAAGAAACTAAAGATGAGAAGTTGATTTCTCTCCCATTTTCTCTCATAACCTGTAAATAACATCCATTGCCTTCAATTCTAGGGGATGAGATGACCTGATCTACATCTGTCCCGCAAATAAGGCATATGAAAGAGGTGGGAGCATGTATTCAGTTTTATTAACAATGTTGCGAAGAACTAACCATTGACCATAGGGCTTTACCAAGAATTGTTGGTGATATTCAAGATTTAACTTAGATAATTTCTTTATGCTTTATTATTTTTCCTTAGATTTATTATGCCAATACTCTATGAGTATTTGAGTATTTGGAAGGAATTCTCCTGGGTACTCAGTAATAAGATTAGCATATGCTAGACTTTCTCTAACAATTTTAGTAACATGTCATGCTAGGTATCTTACCGCTATAGGTTTCTTCTTCAACCTTCTTTAATCTAATATCCCAATCTCTGAAAATAATATCCTTGTATGACTCTTGTATTTTGGGAATATTTTCTTTCATTCCATCTGTACTGTCCTGCCAAGTGATGAACTCAGAAATCTTGCTGTTGATATCTTAATAACATGTTCTTAATTTAGAGATTTGATCAATCAATGAGTCACTATTTCTGTAGAGGTCATTGATGATATTCAATTTCTTACAGAAGTTCACTTGTTGTTGGTGAGGAGAGCATTGATCTCTCTGACTTCTTTTTTGAATCCTTTAATATTGGTGTCCTTCTGTATCTAAGTTATTTTAAGTTAAAGCTAGTCAATATATGCATTTAGGCTTTGAATATTATCTTCGTTTTGAACTTTCAATTGATTGAACTCAGCTTGTAACTTTGACAACTTGTGTTTCCATTCCTGCTCAATATCATGTCTTGAATTAAGTAACGTTTGTTCTAACTTCAATAGTTTTTCATCTTTCTCCTTAACCAGTTGTTAAACCTCAGCAACTTTGAAAATGGTGGTTGTAGCATAGGCTCCTGCATATTGCAATAACTTAGCTAAATCATTAGACAAATTATCTTGATAATATTCCCTTACCACATCTAATGGGACGCTTTCAGGAAGGAGTTCCTGCGAATGTTCCATTCTTATTTTCTTCTTTTGTCAACTAATGTTGACACGATGTTCAAGACTATAGAAAATATGAAGAGGTGGAATCTCTTCTACTTTGAGAAAAATCTTGGACATGGGGACTGTCGGGATAACTTCCTTATTCATTATTTGACTTATTGACTCATTCACAGGAGACTTTGTCTTGCTAGCTACACGAGTCTTATCTATCTCCATTAAAGTTGAATCCTGCACTTCCTTCTCTTGTGTGCTATCTATCTCTTTGTTGAATTGATCCCACACTTTATCGAGCTCGCTAGTAGACACAACTCTTCTATTTGTTTCTCTGAAAGCGCAGTAGTGGGTATCTTTTTTGTTTCCTTTGTAGATGGCAAAAAAGCCTTTCTTGTAGGCAACTTTGGCTGTAAAGCAATTACGCATTCAGAAGGCAGTTTCTGTAGCCTTTTATTTCTATATTCTTGGGATAAGACAAAATCCTCCAGGCGCAGTCAAATTTGTGCTAAATTTTCCACATGTATGTATGATTCACACGTCTAAAACAAATCATCAAAGTCGTCAGGTTCATTGAACAAAAGGCCTTATTTTAACCTGAGTGGTGAAATCATGAATGACATTTTTAGGGTCGTACTGTCTAGGAGGAATAGTGGGGAGTTGCATGCCTTCGATTTATTTGATTGCTAGAACATTAGGATTGTAATTTTCAAGAGCATAAACTCCACATTAAATAGGAAATTGTGGCCAAATATCCTTTTTGGAGTCTTTCAAGACTTTAGTCACCCCATGACCTATAGTCTGATCAGAAATTTCCTTAGCCAAAATCTTATCGGGAACATAAATAGGAAGAACGTGTGGGGCTGCAATACTTCCAAATACTCTGACATAAGTAAAATTCTCTTTAGTAAACTAGCTACCAACAACAGTGAGGTTTGTTGTGGTTTCTTGAGACAACCTGGGGGCATTTCAATAAAAAATTGCTTTGTGCAAAGGCATCATTACTTTATTGTGAATTCTGTAAAAATGAGGATGGTACTTAGATTCCCATATGATATCATGATATAAGTGAATTGGTGTAGGATCTTCAAGTGTCCATTTCCATCGCATTGAAGGAAAATTAAAATAGAAACAAATGACATCCATAATATAGGCACTCATATAAAAAGTTGGCACGATTCTCTCTGAAACATTGCGCTTTTGTGTATATTCTAAGATTTTGGATGCAATATTGTTGGACAAGACAGTAGCCCAATCCATTACTTTAGAATTAGAAGCAACTTGAATCAAGGGAACCCATTCAACTGTAAATTTTTGTGTGTTCGGAGAACCGAACAATCTACATATCATAGCAGCAGCATAATAGAACAGACTGGAAAGAGAAGCTAAAGAATACATACCCTTACTATCATGCTTATTCTTGCTTGGGTCTTGTCTCCATTTCCTAATGGGATCTAACTCTATTTTGTTCTTCATTGCAAACCTTTTAAGAAACTTCTTGTCGTAAATCTTCTGGGGGTTTGGCAAATGATACATTCTCTTCAAATTTGTAGCTTTGAAGGATCCTACTATCATTTTCCTTGATGTCAATAATGTCTTGTCTTCAATATTCACATTATCAATCATCTACTTGATCATATCTCCTTAGGGTAGGATTTTAGGCCACACAGCAATTCGATGAAGAAAGGAATTTGCGACATCAAAGAAGTTGGTCTCAGATGATGATGGGGCATCCGTTGTTGCTTGCTTGACTGCTACTACCCTTGAGATTTCTTCTTCAAATATATTATACATTGATTCCCAAGAGGAGGTACCAAAATTTGATGCGCATGTAGTGTCTGTGAATAATGGAGCCATATATGTTGCTTCTAGTTTGGACTGAGTTACTTCTGGTTGAAAAAAGACCCTTTTCCTTTCTTTCCTGCTTTGGACATTTCAATAGAATGGCATTTATTAGTATTAGCCTGCAGAAAGGAAACACAGAGGAGTGTTTTAGATCTCCAAGGACAAATGGACACGCAGGATAAATACATATGTTTCAAATAAAAACCTGCCAATTAAATCAATTTCGTTAAACAAGGGACATTAAAACTGTTAGATTTGAAATTTAATAAAAATATAAGTACACACAGATACTCATTAAGTGGAGCTTAGTCAACAATTTCACATCGCAGATCTTCTTTGGAAGTATTTTGTTTAAAGTGACGTTATGATCTGAGATGTGTGATTTATGATCCGCGATATCGCATACATCACATTGGAGATAAGGAAACATTTCTTTTCTATCGCAATCGTGACATATAAATGTATGAGCTAATAAAGTGTCGGTAGGGATGTGTGATTCACAATCTGTGATCTGTGATGATGACATGTCTTCATGGTGGGTCAGATGAAGCTTTATGTGTGGGAGAGTGTTTTCCTTTATTTTCTTCATTTTATTGAGAGAAGCTTTATTTGCGAAGGATATTTTGCATTACAACATTTGAAGGGATGTTATCGCGGCTTCTAAACATTTACGATGTGTGATTTTATTTAAAAAGTAAACCTAAGTTATTCAACTGGGGCTTAAACCTAAAAGATAATAAAAAATGACATATTATGGGTTTTTTGGAATTTTTTGAAATATAAATATATTATGATTAATTTATTTATTATAAAACATAAAGAAAAAATTAAAAGGGTCCCCATTATTTAAATGTTCTAACTATAAATAATAGGGGATTGTTGGGTACCACAACAATTTGCGATTCACTGGAAGAACCAGTTAAACAATTTGTAAAACAAACTTTTAAACTTAAAAGTAAAGATCCCAAGGAAAGAAAAACATTTTGAAAATGAGATAAATAAAATTACTGAATCAAAGGTTTCATTTAATTGTAAGGTTCCTTATCACTTTTATACATACAAATATTTAATCATTAAAACCATTCCATAATTGGTAATAAAGATAAAGTAGAAGACTATTTGAAACTTAGCTTTTGGTTAACCTATTTTGTCATAGATAGAGCCACTACTGCGAGTAGGCCTCCATAGCCTCGATAGGGTTATCTTTTACCAAATGGAGAACCAGTATCCAATCCATGTTTGTAGATATTTAGAGGTAATTTTGAGGATTCATTTTCCTTTTCAAAAATATTTAGAAGCCATTGCCCTCGTTTGGTGGCCAAATAAGGACAATGCCATTCACAAGTGATAACAAAATTGAACAAGCTAGCTTGTGATGAGACTCCTTGTCTTATGTTTTTTAAGCACAAGCCATTATCCTGGTTTGGTTGCCAGTAATGATAATGTCAACTTGTTATTTCCTTATGATCATGGTAAGTAAGCTTGTGATGAGACTTCTTATCTTCTAAGTTTCTTATATTTTTTAATTACACTCTAAAAAATACATGAACAATGAGTGGGGAGGTCCACCTACTCAAGAGTAATGAATTACAATTGAAGTTAAAGATACTACGATTTTAAATAAGCCTGTTACTTTGTTAAAGGAACCTTTTTTGAGTGATTATCAAAAAAGAAAGTTTTTATGAATTTTGAATTGATAAGGATTTACAGTTTTAATGTATAAAAATTCCAGAGTTTAAATTATTTATTCGATCTTCAATTTTGAAATTTCTTTCTCTTAAAATTGATACCTTTCAAGGTCAAAGTCGTAAATGAATAGATATCTTAATGAAAGCCAATAATGTGTTACTCAATCTTATTTATAACAAAAACATGGATATATACATATAATACAGTAGAACGGAAGTCCTACGAAAAGAATTGTTTGAGGATTAGTCCATTGATAGGAAGAACATCTCTCTTACCTTGTAGATCTTGTAAAACAAAAGTTGATGGACCTAACTGCTCAATGATTTGGAATGGTCCAAGCCACAATTTCTAAAATTTTGTGTGCTTTCCTTTTTCCTCATGTGCCTTGTCCCATTTCAAACTAAGTCACCAACTTGAAAATATTTTTTTGCTAACTGAGCTTGCATCAAAGGAAGATTTTACTAACTGTTGATGATGTGCATGGGTTTGTTTAGCCTTTTCCCTTTCTTCTTCTAATTTTATAATTTGAGACATCCTTAGTTGTATAGAAGAGGAGGGTTGTTCTTCAATAAATTGTACTAAGGCCAATGAAGGAAGAGCTAGATTGGGAGGGAGAATAACTTCTTTTCCATATACTAAATTGAAAGGAGTAGTTTTGATAGAAGCTTTCATAGTTATCCTATCAACCCATAAGGAAAACACCAAATATTTATGCCAATTATTTTGGCTTTGATCAACAGTTGACTTGATAATCCTAATGAGGTTCTTATTGGTGGATTCTACTAAGACATTTCCTTGAGAATAATAATTAATGGAGTATTTTAGCTTAAATCCTCTTTTTAATGCGAACTTAGTCATATTGTTTCCTTAGAAATAAGATGCATTGTCAAAGTTGAGTGCATTTGGTAATCCAAATCTGGTAATAAGAAATTTATCAATGAATTCAATAATTTAATCAAAATTAGCTACCTTTAGTGAAGAATTGATTCTATCCACTTTGTGAAATAATCGGTGGCAATGAGGACGAACTTATTCTACTTAGAAGAGTGAGGAACGATCTCACCTATTATGTCCAGTCCCCATTGTTTGAAAGTTTGTTTAATGTTAACTGGTTGGAGTGGCAGGGTTAGTTTCCTTTGTCTTCCTACAGAGGTTTAACAAATTTTTCATTTTCTCACATAGGCATGTGTATATCTGAACAATGTTGGCCAATAATATCTGACATGAAGGATTTTATGTGCAGTAGTATCTCCTCCAAAATGTCCTCCAGCTGGCCCATCATGGAGGTCCTGAAATTTTTTTTTCTGCCTTAGATTTTTCTACGCATCTTAATAAAACAAAGTCATAATTTCTTTTGAATAACACACTATCAATGATCTCATATTGCTTTTCATTAAGTCTTAGAGCCCTTTTTCTTTTATGATTAAGTTTTGGTGGAGCATAACCGTTCTTTAAATAAAACAAAAGATCAAAATATTGGGATTCAGTGTTAGTAAGACATGCCTCAGATATTTGAACTATATTACCTAAATCTTCATTTGCTGAAATATTTGAGGCTCCAATGACCAGTCTACAAAAACCTTGTCCTCTAAAAATTTTAGCAGGTTTAATGTCAAGGTCATATTCTTGCAGAGCTATTATCCAATTTTCCATTTTCTCACCTAACTCTTTCTATACAAGTAATTGCCTCACTGCTGAGAAAGGAAAAATAACTTTTGTATCAGATTTTAGTAGAAAAGGTCTGAAATGTTTGATAGTCTTGAAGACTACGAACACCTGTTTCTCTACTTCAAAATAATTGAGTTCTGCTCCTTGAAAATTTGAACTGAATAAAGAGATGTGTGCTTCTATATTTTGATCATTGATTTGTGTGAGCACTGTGACATAAGACAATTCAAAAGAAAAAATATACAAAATAAAAGGATCAGAAAAATTTGGATTGATTAAAGAGGGAGTGTTAATTATAGCTTGTTTGATTGCTTGAAAGGATTCCCTTTCATTATTTCCCCATTTAAAAACAAAATTTTTCTTGATCATGATATGCAAAGGTAAAACAATTTGGGAAAAATCAGGAACAAATCTCTTTACAAAATTAATTTGTCCTAAAAAAGATTGCATCGATTTTTTGTTATGGGGCAAAGGGATTTCCGAAATAGCCTTAATTATATATGGATCTAAACAGATTCCTTATTTAGAGACAATTAATCCTAGAAGTTTTCCTTCACTTAGAGTGAAGTAGGAATTTTTAGGATTAAGAGAAATCCCATATCTTTTGCATCTCTCAAATATTTGTTTCAGGTCATGATAGTGGTTGTTTCTCTTCTTAGAATATATGGTAATGTCATCCAAATAAACAACAATTGTTTTGTTAATTATACCTTTGAAAGTGATGTCCATAGACCTTTGAAAAGTAGCTCCCGCGTTTATTAATCTGAAAGGCATTTTCTGATACGCATAAGTTCCCCATTTAGTTCTAAACGTAGTCTTGAATCTACCATCAGGATGAACAAGTACTTGATTGTAACTTGAGAAACCATCAAGAAAAGACATAAGCTCAGAACTAGTGACTGATTGCAAGATTTGTTCCATAGCTGGTAAAGGAAAATTGTCTTTTCACAGGATTTATTCATATTGCGAAAATCTATACAAATCCTATTGTCACCATTCTTCTTCCTAACTGGTACTAAATCAGATACCCATTTGGAATGCCTTAATGGACAAATGATTTTTTATTTAAGGAGCTTATTCAGTTCATTTTTTATTTGATTCTCCAAATTTGGATGAATATTTCTTAATTTATGCTGAACAGGCTTGACATCAGGCATCATTGGGATGGTGTGTTGGATGATGGAAGTATCATAAGTCTTTAGATATTCATAATTCCAGGCAAAGAGACCTTTATATTTCGTTAACAGATGAATGAAAGCTAATCTCTCATCAGGAGAAAGACCCAGACCTAAATTGACAGTTTGAGGTTTAGATTCAGGTCTAAGGTTTACTAATTCAAACCTCAAGGTTGAACTCTGAAGTTTACAATTAAACACTTTCTTGAATATATCCTTTAGATGATAAAGGTTTTCAAGTTTAACCACATACTTAGAGAGAGAATTACCTTCAGTTTCTTGTTTAATCTGTCTGTCATGTTCATCTTCGTCAGTTATCTGATAAGAATATGATTCTTCAAATGTTAAGAAACTTAAGATATCTCCATCATCGTTAAACACACGCAAATTTGTAATGTTATCAGGAATGGAAGGGTGAAAAATTAATTCAATCGAAAATCGATCTAGACTGAAATCTTCAGGTGGGATTATTTTGGATGCAACATTGGCTAATAAATCAACACTGGCATTTTGAAGTCTAGGGATTGGAGAAATATCAAAAGCCAAGAAATGTGAAGTAAGAGATTGAACTAGAGTCTGATAATGTTTCAAATGGTTGGAGATACAATGAATAGTATTTCTTACCTATTTGATAACAATTTCTGAATCTCCAAACACTTGAAGATACTGGACATCAAGAGATATTGCTTTGTACAAGCCTTGAACCAGAGCTTCATACTCAACAACGTTGTTTGTACATTCAAACTCTAATCGACAAGCTAGCATTGTTCTTTCTCCATCAGGACTAATTAAGACACATCCTGCTCCAACACCATCATTAGATCTAGATCCATCAAAATACAAAGTCCAAAACAAAGATTTAACTAAAGGTTTATCTACAAAATTTACACACTTGGCTAAATTTGTCTGTGAATAGTTTCCAATTTGTGAAGTGACAGAATTAATTGAGAAAGATGATTCTTGAGCTCTGAAGTTACCCCAAAAAGGCTTTGAGATATAATTCCCAAGAATATTACTAGTGAAGACGTCTAGTTAATTTTCCCCATCTAGATCTATTAAAAAATATTTCATATGTTTTTCGCGTTCTACATAGATTTGATTTGGTTTTCCATTATATGGGAACCACATATGAGACCAGTCTATAGCAAAGTAACTGTGTAAATTTTTAGACCAATCTCTACTTAGAATTAAAACATAGAAATATGTGATATCAACAACTAGAATGTTAATTATTTGAAACACTTCAGGATTAGAAGAAAGTCTGATGAGGAATGAGTTGATTTCTCCTAATACTTTAACTTTTGTTCTATCAAGTTGCACTAAATGAAAAATAAACTTTAGGGGAGATATATTCAATTTTGAGCAAGCTGAATGGGGCATTTTATTCGATGACGCTCTAGAATCAACTAAGCAATTGTGCACGTTCTTATTGAAGAGTTCAAAAGTTAAAAGAAATGGGGGAGTATGAGAATTTGATCTATCTCCGATCAAGATAACATCTTTGGAAGAGATTTTCTATGTCGAATTAGTAGGAGGCTTACCTATTCCTCGAGAAGCTTTAGAAGTGACAACAACTGGTAAAGGAGATGCATTCAATTCATTAAGAAGATACCTCTACTGTTGTTTTAATTTTGAAACTTCATATAAAGAAATGTTAGCCTTAACTTTTTTCATATCTTCCACTATATTATACTCAATTTTATCAGAGACAACCAAATTTTTTGATGTGGATGGAGGATTAGAAGAAGAAGAAGGGGTTGGTTTGTTGATGTTCTTGTCTTTAGTAGTAGAAGTAAAAGTTTTATGTTTCTGAATTGGTTGAGAAGAATGATGTGGTCCTTTACTTCTTGTACTTATAAGTAAGGCTTCATGTTCTTCTTCATTATCAGAAGTGGGGAAGATAAAATCCCAAAGCCCATGAATTTCTACAAATTCTTCATCTTGAGAATCCTTGACAGGCTATTTCTTCTTCATGATCATCTTCATCTGATTCTAGATTCGATATGCCATTGGGGGGTTGGGAGGGTGAAGTATGATTTCTCTTAAAGGATCTGATAAGTTTCTTTGAAGATTCAACCACTTGTTTTTTGATCTCGACCATCTCGTGAGACATAGTTTTGAGGACTTTCTGTAGTCCTTCAAGATCAAAAGGATCTTTTGGATTTTTCTTCTTTGGCTCATCTTTAAATGTAACTTTCTTGGCTTTTCTTTCATCCTGTGTAGTTCTTTTTTCTAAAGCAAGTATCATTTTCTCAACTTATAATGCTTCTTTCGTGTTTTCTGCTGGAGTCGTTTTATTAGCCCTATCGACAAAAAATGCAATATTTGAAGGTAAGGCAGATATATACCACTCATTTTGTATGTCAACACCAGGTTTGGATGTATATGGTATTTTATTCAAGAGTTTGTTAAATCTAGAATTAAAATCCTTGATTTTTTCATTGGGACTTGCTTTAAGATTGGAGACATCATTAATCAAAGTAGTAGTAGTGCGATAATCACCAAACTTAGCTAAAAATTGTTCTTCAAATATGTCCCAGCTAGTAATGGACCCTGGTGGTAATGAAAAATACCATGAACCTTCATATCCTTCAAAAGTATATGGAAATAATCCTACTACAAATTCCTCTTCAGTTACTCCATTCAGATTAATGGCTAACATATAATTGTGGAGATTCTCTTCAGCAGGTAGTCCATCATCAGGATTAAATTTTGGTGGCCACCTTTTAGGATGTTTAGGTAGAGGATGAAGAGGTGCTAGCATTTTTACAACTCCAAGATTTTCCCATGGTCTAACTAGTGGGGGTGGCAGAGATGGATTTTGAAGAATTCTTGCCATTATTAGAGTTTGGGTAAAGGTGGATGTAGAGGTTGATTGTGTGGAAGAAGAGACAGATTGTGTATTAGTGCTAGATGAATTGACACTAGTACTTTGAGAAGAAGGGGTATGGATAGGAGGATTTATTGGAGGGAATTTATGGAATGAAGGTGTTCGTGGAGGTGAGTTTGACAAAGTCTAACTAGTGGATGTTTGTGACTCATATTTCTTGGTATTCTTATGGAAAGAAGGAAGAGGAAACTCGAATGGAGTAACTCCCAAGATTTTCACTTTGAGAACAAGTTAAAATCTAAGTAGGTTGGAAAGATGAGAATACAGTACCTTCAAATATTTCAGGTTGTTGAGGTTTTTCTTCAGAAATAAAAATACTTTCTAATTTTTCAATTAAGGTTTCAACCTTTGGTACCTCATGAGGGGAAGGTGGATCAAAAGATTGGGGTGGTGATCTAGGAGATTTTGTAGATGTTTGTTAAACTTCTTATCTAGAAGTAGGAGTTTTAGATAAATGTTACAGGGAAAAGTGTCTATTTAGAACTGCTCTATCCCACTAAGGTGTGACAGCTACCTTAGAAACAAACAGAGAAAAGCTACTTTTGTATTTCCTTTATGAATTATAGATAGAGAGGAATAGAAAGAACCAACCTGTGTCTTGCGCTAATCCTTTGATTCGATCCCTCTCTTCTTTGATAGTCTCCAACTACTTGCTCACTAAAACGCCCAGCTTCACAAAGTACATGTAAGATCACAGAAGCATAGCACTATACAAAGACATGGATCTATATTCATAAACAACTTAGGATCAGATTTAAGTTGACCATACAAATGTAACAAGCATCAATGATACAAAAGCATGGAGGAGAACTCAAATAGCTTTTATTGATAAACAAGAAAAGATCCAGGAGGAGTTACAACCAGTGGTTCCGACCCAGTATCAACCTCCCAGCAAAGAAGCCCCTCTTCACCTCAAACAAAGCTTAGATCACCCAACAATCTGATGTTTGTCTCTAGAAACCAACAACAATTCCTTACAATATGCAAAATTCCAGCCTTTGGATCTCTGGCATGAGGGATCCATATATAGATATCTGTAAGGGGGATGAGTCAACTTGTGATTTGATTAGTGTCTTCTCTCTGTTAGTTCTTGCTTCCACTTGGAGACTGAGGGCCTCTTACTCATCCTTGGTCGAATTCAGTGAGGCAAGTGTCACAGGAGAAGATTCTGGAAGCTTCCATTGCCTCTCCACCTCGCGGAATGACACTGCCATTTGTCATTTCTCGCCCATCGCACCCCACAGAAGGGAGTTTTGAAATGCAATGCACCCTCACAGTGCATTTGGGTGAGATGCAACGCACCTAGCCAGTGGAGCAGCTGCAATGATCCTGTTTTGACCAATTCTGAGTAGTTTTTGGTGGAGAACTTCTGGGAGAAGCTGTAATCTGTTGACCTTGTTCCTTTAGGGGTTAGAACAACACTTTTAGGGACTTAGAAGCCCTTGGTTTATGGACATTTCATGCTTGGAGTTGTAGGGCACAAAAATGTCTATAACAGTTGCCCCCTAAAGTATGAGGCCGTTAACCTTTTGGTGTCGGGTGAAATGCTTTATTATGAGGATCCGAAGTTCTTTCAATGCTGGGAGGAGACCTGTAATAAGACACAATACAATACATTATCTTCATAATATTTTCATGATCTAGCTGAGGCGGGCATTCCCATGCTCAGCTTTATAAATTCATTTTCATGTACATAGGACAGACAACTGTCTGAGTGTAGACTGATGATTCTGATAGAGCCATCATCCTTTTGGTAGGATGGTTATCTGTGCTGCAATGCTATACATTTAATGTCTTTATTTCCCTGAATATATATCGCATCCCGGATGGATGAAACTAAATCCGGGGTCTTCAATCTCGTCCGATCTTCACTCGAAGTACAAGTCGATCCATGTGAGAAATGTTATGAAGTCGAACATGGAAATACATCGCTTGATTACCAGTCAATGATGTAAACTATTAACAAGCGCAAGAGGAATCACCGATAATGATAATGACCCTCAAGGTACTGCAGTACAATTCACGTGGTGTGAATAAAGGACTTGGCGTCGAACACCACGCAAAATCTTTCGGTCGAAGGCCATTGATGTAAACTTGTCGCCGGAAGTGAGAAACTTTCCATTGAGGCATGCAAGCTTCAAAGTACTGAATGGGGTGTTCCTAGATCAACTTCTTGGATAATGAGCTGATGTCGACAAGAAGTGTTCCATCACAGGAGGGCCTTAATGAATCCCACATCAATGACACGGAATGGAGCAAATGATTTTGATGGAGGTGAAAACGATCTGGTGATATAAGGTTCAGGGTGGCGGTTATGAAAGAATGGAGTATAATGTATGGTAGTGGGTGAGACACAGGTGACTTCTCTGGATGACTTCTCTTGAACATATCGGCGACATTGATGTGATGGATTGGTAGCATTAACCCCAAATGTGGATGGTATGGTGTGACCACGACGATGTGACCGGTGAATGAAACAACCCAACCCGACTCGGACACGGAGTGGAAGTGTCATGTTCAAGAGCGACTTGCTACCAACAAAGTTTCTTTGAGTTTTCTTCCCAATTTTTCCCCAGTCATTGCTGACCAGTACCTCTTTATTTTTGTCAAGCTTGAGGAGGATAACATATGCTTGTTCTATAATTTTCCCTTCGGGAAAACCCATCGCTATGTTTTAACGAGCCTAGCGATAGTGAAACTCGTTCTCGTCTATAGACAAGTTTGTCGCTATTATTCTTTTTAACGAGTCTAACGACAAAGATAACTCGGTCCTTTTCAATTTTGGAGAGTCTGAAAAGGAACGTAAAGGTAACTCCAAAATTCCTTTTTCGTCATCTAATCCCTTAAGTCCTAAAAAGTATAAAACAATACAGAAGGGATGAATTTTCAATACTTTTAACGAGCTGAACAAAACAAGCGCTCGATCTTTTTGTGTAATAATCCCTCAGGTCCAAAAAGATTAAAATCTAGAGGAGGGATAGCACTTCTTGTCCCTTTAACGAGCTGGAGAGGCCAATGGCTCGGCAATCTTTTCATATTTTACGAGTCAGTTGAAAAGAGCTTAAAGGAGACTCGTCTTTTGAGGAATGAGTGATAAAACGGGTAGCAGCTGATTCCAGGTAAGGTTTGGAATTTTCCAATCACGACGATGTCACAAGGATGGCTAGTGAAATCACTCTTCGCAGTTGTTCCTCAAAATGGGTAAACAATCAAATGGAGGTGAATGATCGGCCAATGAAAAAGTGGAGGTGACGGTGCAAACACGACCAAGGCTTTAACGACTGAAGTACTACATTCACAATGGTTATTTACCAGGGAATAGTTCATTTTTAACGAGCTTAAACGCGGGTGGAAACATTTGCTCATGGCTTATGTTTATTTTTTAACAAGCTTGAACTATGTGCTAAAACTGCTCGATGCGGGTTTATTTTTTAACGAGCTTGAACCCTGCAGTAACACTGCTCATGGCGGGTTTATTTTTTAACGAGCTTGAACCCTGCAGTAACACTGCTCGTGATAAGTTTGCATGCCCAGAGCATAATAACGCAAATCGAGGTGCATGCCCCCTAAGCTTCATTGCATTCAACTCGGTGGTTGGAATGAAGGTTTACCTTTGAGATTTGGAAAGGGGATTTGTTTCATTTTTTAATGAGGTTGACACAGTAAAAGAACTATCCTAATGACTCCTTGTTTCATTTTTTAACGAGGTCGACACGAGATAAGAACCATCCTCAAAATCCACCATATTTACAGTATTTGATAGAGAATAAAAAACTGAAGGATGATTAAGGTTGCTGGAATAATATCCTATCATCATTGACTGAATGATTCCTTTGTCTGTAGAATGTACATGTGACCAAGGATCTGAAGAGGTACCATATTCCTTAGACATATCTATCCAAACACTCGATGAGCGCTGATTTGGGTTTGCCCCCCAGGCCAAGAAAATTGATTGCTACAATATTTCTATTAGGGCGATGATCCATGCTGACAAAATGTTTAGGAATCTTCCAAATCCATTAGATATAGAAGATTTCATATTGCAGGTTTCCACTGTGGCCACTTCCGCCACATTTCTTGGAGGCGGTAGGGCAAAAGTACCCATTAAGGCAGGGTCTTTTAGGAGGCCTACTCCAATATTTTGAAGTGAATGATTGCTTCCATGGATCATTGGAATGCTTCCCGTAACTTGTGAAACGTTGGGGAGAAATGTTTGTTAGTCGATGATTGTAATTCTTCCTTGAAAGGGAAATGCAATCTTCCTGAAGTAGGTCGACACAACTGCGGCCATGGCATATATCCAGGGCCTTCCCAGTAGGATGTTGTAATCGAGGTTTTCATGGATAACCTCAACATCAATTTCTACTGTTTTTCCCCCCAGTTCAACTTGCAAGTTACTTAAAATCCCGTATGGAGTGTATGATCATCCATCAAATGCTTTTAACGTCGTTGATGATCTCGAAAAGGGTGGTGAGCCTAAATTTTTCCAGCAACTCATCGACATAATACATATAGATGCCCCCTCATCAATAATTGTTCGATGAATAGTTTTGTTGAGGGTTTTCACTTGAATAAGGAAAGCTAGTTGAGCCGGTAATTGAGGGTCATATCCTTTATGATCAAAGGCCACAAGATTGGAATCCATTGGGTCAATCCCACCTATTGCTGATAATAAAGCTTGCTTTTGGGGAGGGAAATTTTGTGGTACCTCAAGTGTCGACATAGCGGACGGCGATTGGGCCAGGTCCTCTACTATATTACAATTTTGTGCTACTTTTGCACGAGGATTAAATGTCGATTTGTGTACTACTCCCTTTGGCGACTTTATCATTGGTTCAGGAATGATGGGTGGCACAAATTCGGTCAAAGTTGTTGTCGAACTACTAGGTTGTTCATTAGCCTTGTTATTTGACAATTGTGGATTCCCATAATCTTTATTCCTTGTAAAAGCATCATTTTGCTGCTCTGAGATAGACAACATAAGCACTTGGGATCGGGAAGCATTTTGATTAGCAACCAGTTTGGTTCCCGGGTTTGGAAATGGATCAGTCAATACTGCTGAGGTTTTTGAACTCTTAAAGAGTTTCTTAATTTCAGCTTTATGTGGACAATCTCTCGTCCGATGATCCTCATCGCATATGTGACACCCCGCAGGGGGTTTCCTTTGCCCAGAAGGGTTTGCAGAAGGTTTTTCAGGAGATGCCTCATCCTGCTTCTTTCTTCTCCCTTTCTTTTTCTTCTTGCCCCCTGGTTGCTTCAGTTGTTTGCCCTTGTCGGTCGACACGACAATTACTTCCGAGGCAAGAAGTTCCTCATTTGCATTTTGACTAGAAATATTACGGGCCTTTTTAGATGTAGCCTTTGTCGATTTCGTGTCTGTTGCGCCAATCACACCATCGCCGGCATGAGGGTCATTGTTTGATTTAGGAGGAGGAGGAACTGAGAATTCCGGTCTAGGAGCGTCAGGTATTTTATTGTAGAGCGTGCCGGACTGAGTGTAAATCAAGTCTAAATATTGTGCACGAGCGATAACCTGCTCTTTGGTGACGACTCCCCCTTTTGCCACATCTTCCGTGATGGAAGGTAACAAAGACTTAATAAACCATTCAGCTAAAAGATGATCAGGAACATATGTTTTTACCATTCTACGACGACGTCGCCACTCATGTATATGATCAAATATGTGAGTGGCCGTTGTTTGTTTGAAATTGGTAAGAAGTTCTATTCTTGTTTCGTACCTTATTGGTAACTGAAAATGGGTTAAAAAGGTTGTGGCTAGGGTACTGAAGTTGTCAAATGAAGCTCTGGGTAACTCGATATACCATTTTGCTGCCGGACCAGTTAACGTCCTCTGGAAAAGGCGAAGCCTAATCGAATCATCATTTAGGGTGTTTGATGAACACCACAGATGACATGTCATCACATGATTCGACGGGTCTTCACCCGGATTTCGATTAAATTTAGGAATATCTGACGAAAGTTTATGCGGAATCGATGGCCACCAAGGGGCATAAGCAATTGGATCATTCGTCAGCCGGTTTAGATCTGGTAATTCTAGAGTTGCTACAAAGGGCAACTATTGATTCAGGTTAGGTGAAGCATACCCAGGATAAGATGGAATCGCCTGAGAAATGGGTCTTTGCATACCAGCATAATGTATTTGATGCTGGCAACTTTGACAAGGTTGATGGGCATAACCATTATAATATGGTTGTTGATAACCACTTTGGAAATGCAGTTGCCCATTACTTACAAAGACTTGTTGCTCAGGTCCTTGATATGATTGCTGGAATGGCGGTTGTTGAGATTGAATCAGCCATGGTTGTTGGACCATTGGTTGTTGCCCAGTACTGGATGATTGACCGAGATGAGAAGTCATAGTACTTGTTTGAGCCTGAGTCGCTCTGAATAAGGAGGCACTAACCTGAGGTTGTGATTGAGTCGTTGAGACAAGAGGCTGTTGTATTGCAACTTGAGGCTGTTGGGGTTGACAGACAACAGGTAGTGCTTGTACTTGCGATGCAGTCACCATAGCAGGTATAGTTGGAATATTCGACATAGGGTGGACTGGTTGCATTGAATATACAACCCTTGGTTGCTGAGGCAGTATTGGTACCCAACCGCTGGATGTAATTCCAGTTTGACCTGAACTTTGTTGTAAACTCCCATATGGTTGTTCTCCGAGAGGGAACAATGAAAAGGCATACTGCCCTCCATATGGTGGCAATCCAGTACTTAAAGGGTAGATTGGCCTTTGAAGACACATTGGATCAATTTGTTGAGTTTCAACATAAGAAATACCAGATGATAATCCGGATGAAGAAATAGGAACTGACCATGTCGTCGAAACAGTCTCTAATTGGACTCCGGCTTGTTGTTGATAACTTGCCGGGACAGATGGTACACCAGCGAACATCGTTGGAGTAGCAGCAGGAGGCTCTGCTGCTGCTGCGTCGGATGACACAGTCCTGGATGTCGACGGTTGTTCAGACATATGTAGTCTATCCAAAATATTTTCTAGCGATTTCGATTGACTTTCTTCCATGATCGCGGATTACTTAATCAACTAAAAATCAAGGGGAAATATGTTTCCGAATTAGATGAATTTTAGATGCTTTGACACAACTTGTTTTTTCAATTTTTAAGAGTCGAGAAAAAACAAAAGATGACTCTAGTCGCCTTCGATTTTTAATGAGCCTGAAGTGACAAGTGCTCAGATGGACCTTTTCCGTTAAGGAGTCTGAAAAGGAACGAAAGGGACTACTCTGGAAATCTAGGTAGAGGGATTACCAAACCAATCGCAAAACTGTAGAATACTTTTTATGGTACGGCGGTCAATCTTCCCGAATGCTGTGTTCAGTGCATTGCGATCGATAGGGTGGCAGACACGGCTTCCTATGGATAAAGGATTAAGCCTATTGGGGTCTCCCAAAATATACTCGACGTTACGTGGGAGCACAAGTCCGTACTGGCACTTATCGTCTCAAAGTGGAGGAATTACCCAACCATCAGTGAGAACAACAGTTACCAGGTTTTACGACGCCGGAATACGTCTCTAGCCTAGACTTCTAAATGTTGTGCGTTAAGTTCCAAAGCGTTGTTAGATTCATTGAATTTATTTTAAGTTGATCTTGTTTATAAAGTTTGTCTTTTGGGTTCGCCACGAGATGTAGATGTAATTCCTAAAATGCAATCTAAGATGATAAGCAAACTTTTTATCTCCTTTATGCAATGAAAATCCTAGCTACTAGGGAAAAGAAAGACAGAATCTTTTCACAAAGAGCAAAGAGCACACTCTAAATGCACTTTCCTAAATCAAGCCAATCAGACTGTCTATATGCAAATGCACATGCATGTATTTGTTTTTCGACTTTCTTAGTATATGGATGCTAAAAAGAAAGTTGATGCACAAATCTGAATTTCTTTTCAAGCGACAAATATCAACAAGTTTCTTTTCGAAATCAAAAAATGGAGACGATCACAACACCTTACGATTTTGAAATGAATACTAGTTCTTGACACTAGAAAATTACAAATTCAGACCAAAAGCAATAGTAACAGGATAATCGACCATCAACAGCAATCAAACTCTTTCCTACGATTGAAATCGACACTTGCAATAGTTTCAAATCAAAGGGCGACAGTATGATTACGCTACTTTCGTAAAGGAGAACTGTAAATGACTCAACAAACACACAAAAACATCTACAGTTCTTTTGTACAAAGGAGGCAGAATAACAGTAAGGAAAAGGGGTTTCAAACAGACATATACTGATCACAGGCAGCAAAATTAAAGAATAGAACTGGAAAGAATGAATCACAGAAGCCACAACTACACAGAGCTAGTCTGATCAGCGCACCTGTAACACAGAGAATCTGAAATGTAGTGCAGGTTGCCCACTCGGGAAGTGCGCTGAAATTCAGAATCTCTGAACAGTACCTGCGCTGGGCCAGAAACGAGACTTTGTTCGGGTTCCGGGTCACAATTTGCAGTTCAGTTCTTGGGTTTTGGCTGGGTAAAAAGCAATCAGTAATGCAACAATCAGGGGTAGATCTAAGGAGGATCTAAGAGCTATCACAAGGGCAATCAGATAGTTTGTGAATCAGCTGTTTAAATCATAAATAGATCCAGTGAATGGACTGAAGCAGTAGTTATCTACTTTGCATTTGTTATGGCTAATGCAGTTCGAATACTACTTATAAGTTTATGAAACAAACAAAAAAGAATGATAAACAAACAAACTAATTATCTCCCCAGCGGAGTCGCCATTTTTTTACAGGGAAAAGTGTCTATTTAGAACTGCTCTATCCCACTAAGGTATGACAGCTACCTTAGAAAGAAATAGAGAAAAGCTACTTTTGTATTTCCTTTATGAATTATAGATAGAGAGGAATAGAAAGAACCAACCTGTGTCTTGCGCTAATCCTTTGATTCGATCCCTCTCTTCTTTGATAGTCTCCAGCTACCTACTCACTAGCACGCCCAGCTTCACAAAGTACCTGTAAGATCACAGAAGCATAGCACTATACAAAGACATGGATCTATATTCATAAACAACTTAGGATCAGATTTAAGTTGACCATACAAATGTAACAAACATCAATGATACAAAAGCATGGAGGAGAACTCAAATAGCTTTTATTGATAAACAAGAAAAGATCCAGGAGGAGTTACAACCAGTGGTTCCGACCCAGCATCAACCTCCCAGCAAAGAAGCCCCTCTTCACCTCAAACAAAGCTTAGATCACCCAACAATCTGATGTTTGTCTCTAGAAACCAACAACAATTCCTTACAATATGCAAAATTCCAGCCTTTGGATCTCTGGGATGAGGGATCCATATATAGATATCTGTAAGGGGGATGAGTCAGCTTGTGATTTGATTAGTGTCTTCTCTCTGTCAGTTCTTGCTTCCATTTGGAGACTGAGGGCCTCTTACTCATCCTTGGTCAAATTCAGTGAGGCAAATGTCACAGGAGAAGATTCTGGAAGCTTCCATTGCCTCTCCACCTCGCGGAATGACACTGCCATTTGTCATTTCTCGCCCATCGCACCCCACAGAAGGGAGTTTTGAAATGCAACGCACCCTCACAGTGCATTTGGGTGAGATGCAACGCACCTAGCCAGTGGAGCAGCTGCAATGATCCTGTTTTGACCAATTCTGAGTAGTTTTTGGTGGAGAACTTCTGGGAGAAGTTGTAATCTATTGACCTTGTTCCTTTAGGGGTTAGAACAACACTTTTAGGGACTTAGGAGCCCTTGGTTTATGGACATTTCATGCTTGGAGTTGTAGGGCACAAAAATGTCTATAACAATAAAGATCTAGAAGTTGGAGGTGATCTTTATGGGGAGTGACTCTTGGAATGGCCTTTAGATATAGGAATCAAAAAGACAAAAATAGCTTTAGTTTTAACAAGAAACTAAAGATGGGAAGTTGACTACTCTCCAATTTTCTCTTGTAACCTGTAAATAGCCTCCATCGGCTTCAATTCTAGGGGATGAGCTAGCCTGATCCACATCTGTGACACAGACAAGGCATATGAAAGAGGTGGGAGCATGTATTCAGTTGCATTAACAAGGCTGCGAAGAACTAACCATTGACCATAGGGATTTACCAAAAACTGTTGGTGATATTAAAGATTTAACTTAGACAATTTCTTGATTCTATATTCTTTTTCCTTAGATTTATTATGCCAATAATCTATGAGTGTTTGAGTATTCGGTAGGAATTCTCCTAGGCACTCAATAATAAGATTAGTGTTTGCTAGACTTTCTCTAACTATTTTGGTAACCTAGCTTGCTAGGTCTCTTGCTTCGTAGATTGATTCCTGAGCCTGCTTTGGCCTTTAGATATAGGAAACAAAAAGAAAAAAATAGCTTCCTTTTTAACAAAATATTAAATATGGAAAGTTGAATGCTCTCCCATTTTCTCTCGTAACCTGTAAATAGCCTCCATGGGCTTCAATTCTGGGGGATGAGCTGGCCTTATCTGCATCTGAAAGAGGTGGGAGTATGTATTCAGTTGCATTAACAAGGTTGTGAATAAATAACCATTGACCATAGGGCTTTACCAAGAACTGTAGGTGATATTCAAGATTTAACTTAGATAACTTCTTGATGCTATCTTCCTTTTCCTTAGGTTTATTATGCCAATACTCTATGAGTGTTTGAGTATCTGGCAGGAATTCTCCTAGGTACTCAGTAATAAGATTAACATCTGCTAGACTTTCTCTAACAGTTTTGTTAACCTGGCCTGCTAGCTCTCTTGCTCTGTAGATTTCTTCCTCAACCTACTTTGGCCTTTAGATATAGGAAACAAAAAGACAAAAATAGCTTCATTTTTAACAAGAAACTAAATATGGGAAGTTGATTTCTCTCCCATTTGCTCTCGTAACCTGTAAATAGCCTCCATCGGCTTCAATTCTGGGGGATGAGTTGGCCTAATCCGCATCTGTCATCCAAACAAGGCATCTGAAAGAGGTGGAAGCATGTATTTAGTTGCATTAACAAGGCTGCAAAGAACTAACCATTGACCATAGGGATTTACCAAGAATTGTTGGTGATATTCAAGATTTAAATTAGATAATTTCTTGATGCTATCTTATTTTTCCTTAGATTTATTATGCCAATACTCTATGATTCTTTGAGTATCTGACATGCATTCTCCTAGGCACTCAGTATTAAGATTAGCATCTCCTAGAATTTCTCTAACAGTTTTGGTAACATGGCCTGCTAGGTCTCTGTTAGGTCCCTATACTACTAGTGTAACCCCTTATTGTTATTAGTACAACCCCCTTATTATTCAATTTTTGGAAGTCCTCAATGTGCTCTGCCATTGAACCCTTTTGTTTGAGATTGATCAATTGGCTAAAGAAGGTGTTTCTATTTGTATCCTCATAATGTGCTATCATTTCCTCCGTGAATATTGACCACATGACAAGTGGTTTATGGGAACAAAGCCCTTTATACCATAAAAATTGATTAGGTTCTAAATAATTAGATTCAATACATACCTTTTGTAACAGTGGTACACCATGTAGATCAAAATAAAAATTGTGGCCAAATATCCTTTTTGGAGTCTTTCAAGACTTTAGTCACACCATGACCTATGGTTTGATAGGCAATTTCCTGGGCCAAAAGCTTATCGAGAACATAAATAGGAGGAACATGTGGGGCCACAAGACTTCCAAATACTTTGACATAAGTAAAATATCTTCAGTTAACTAGCTGCCAACAACTATAAAGTCTGTCGTGGCTTCTTGAGACACCCTGGGGGCATTTCGATAAAACATTGCTTTGTACAAAGGCCTCATTACTCTATTGCAAATTCTGTAAAAATGAAGCTAGTACTTAGATTCCCATAGGATATCTTGATATAAGTGAATTGGTGTAGGATCTTCGAGTGTCCATTTCCATCCCATTGAAGGAAAATCAAAATAGAAACAAATGGAATCCATAATATAGGAACTCATATAAAAAGTTGGCACAATTTTCTGTGAAACACTATGATTTTGCCTATATTCTAAGATTTTGGACGCAATATTGTTAGACAAGATAGTGGCCCAATCCATAACTTTAAAATTAGAAGCAGCTTGAATCAAGGGAACCCATTCAACTGTAAATTTTTATGTGTTCGAAAAGCCAAACAATCTACATATCATTGCAGCAGCATAACAGAACGGACCGACAAGAGAAGCTAAAGAATACATACCCTTACTATCATGCTTTTGCTTGCTTAGGTCTTGTCTCCATTTTCTAATGGGCTCAAACTCTATTTTTTTCTTCTCTGCAAACCTTTTAAGAAACTAATTGTCGTAAATCTTTTGGAGGTCTGGAAAATGATACATTCTCTTCAAATATGCAGCTTTGAAGGATCCTACTATCATTTCCCTTGATGTCAAGAATGTCCTGTCTTCGATATTCACATTATCAATCATCCACTTGATCATATCTGTGTAGGGTAGGAGCTTAGGCTATGCAGAAATTCGGTGAATAAAGGAATTGGTGACATCAGAGAAGGTAGCCTCAGATAATGATGGGGAATCCGTTGTTGCTTTCTTGGCTACTACTACCCTGGGGATTTATTCTTCAAATAGATTATACATTGATTCCCAGGAGGAGGTACTAGAATTCGGTGTGCATGTAGTGTTTATGAATAATGGAGCCATCTCTGTTGCTTCTGGTTTGGACTGAGTTACTTCTGTTTGAACAAACGACCCTTTTCATTTCTTTCCTGCTTTGGACATTTCAATGGAATGTTGTTTATTAGTATTAGCCTGTAGAAAGGAAACACAGAGGAATGTTTTATATCTCCAAGGATGAAATGACACGTAGGATAAATACATACATTTCAAATAACAACCTGCCAATTAAATCAATTTTGTCAAACGAGGGACATTAAAACCGTTAGATTTTGAAATTTAATGAAAATATAAGTACTCCATATGAGGCAGTGTATGGCCAACTACCACCTTCACCTATTTCTTATATCCTGGATGTTCTAAAGTACAGGCAATTGATGAACTCCTACAGAACCGTGCAACCATTATAGCTCATCTCAAAGGTAGTCTACATCAAGTTCAGAACTAAATGAAGCAACATGTATACCAACATCATTCTAAGCACACATTTCAAGAAGGGGATGAGGTATTCATGTGACTCCAACCATATATGCAAACATCTCTCAAAGAAAAGGGATAATAGAAACTAGCATCAAAATTCTATGGACCTTATCAGATACTTCAACGCATAGGATTATTCGCTTACAAACTGGCCTTGCCACCTACTTCAAAAATCCACTAGGTCTTCCATATATCATGCCTGAAGAAAGTGGTGGGGAACAATTACAAATTTCAAACAAGTCTACTCGAATTGGATGAGGAAGGATCACTTTAGCTCTGACCAGAACATGTCCTTGATACTCGTAAAAGACATCTCAGTCGCTGCACAATCAAGGAAGTCCTCATCAAGTGGAAAGAGACTTCTCTAGAAGATGCTATCTAGGAACCAACCACTATTCTTCAGTATTTTCTACAGCTTCAACCTTGATGACAAGGCTTCTTTTGATGGGGGAGGGCATGTTAGGGTCCAACCATAACCCCTTTATTTATGTAATAAGCCCAACGGGACGAGTCAGAGTCATAGTTAGTTAGAGAGTCAATAAATCCTATATTTATAATTGTAAGTGGTTGATCCACATTAGTGAAAATGGACCACAACTAGTTGTAAACAGGCCATAGTTAATAAATAAAGTGGTTAACATGTGTTATGCGAGGGACCACTAGTAGTTAGGGTTTTAGATGTAATTAGCTATAAATAGTCTTATTTAGTAAGGGAGATATCATCGAGTCTTATTGTAATTGAACTCTGCTATACTGGAGGTTTCCCCCTCGAAGAGGCAAGCGAACATTAAAGTTGTTTCTAAATAATAAAATACTTTGCAGTTTTTCTCATTTCACGTGATAATTCTGTGTTCTCGACTATAATTCCTCGTATTTCTGGTATTCTATATTTCCCGCGGGTCAAGAGCATAACAAATATCCTATATGTTCCCCAACAACATCTTATCATAATGTTGGGGGATCTGCTATACATGGTCGGCTTCGCGATAGATCATGTAGCCTTACTAGAGTGTGTGTTCCCCTCATAGATCCTCCCTCCGACACCAGTCAGAGTGTCAAAGGCAATGCTTCTATCTTAGTTGATGATCTTATTATCAATAGTGGACCTTCTTCACCTATTGCAGGTACACCTCTTGCATTTTAAATCCTCTTTAACATTTATGTGTTTATGTCTTGAAATTGTCTTTAATTTTAAAATCATCTTCAATTGATGTGTTTGAATTTAATGTATATGTTATTATGCTTCTATTTAGTTATATATGTTAAATTATGTTTATGATTTGCAGACCCTCAATAGGGAAAATATGAGGATCACAGTGTGTTGAAGATAGCAACAAGAAATGCTAAAAGTAGCATTTTAGGATAGATTCCAATTTTAATTAGTCCCTGAATTAAAATTTGAATTTAGTCTTAACAACTGTTTGAAAAATAATTAATTAATTCATCTTGAGTTAATTAGTTGGATAAAATCAAACATGAAGTCTATGTGAATACATGCAACAATTATCCATTTGATTGAGGAAGTTATCCCTTAATTAAGGAGATAAGGATGAGTTGTATTTGAGTTGTAATTAGTTAGCTCAATTAACTGAGTTAAGTCCAGTTAAATTAGTTCCAAACAGTTGGAGGAACTAATTTTGAGTTCAGTCAGTTGATGCATGCATGCATGCAACTAGTGTTCTCCAGATAACTGAATATTCTCTCATAAATAACTCATGCATGTCAGTTCAGAGAAAGACCCAGTTGAGATTAAAGGAAGGGACAATGTACTATCAGTTGGAGGAATTTTCCTATAAAGGAAACTCATCCATGTAGAAGGAATTATCTCCTTCAAGATTGCAGATTTATTTCAGAGGTCAGTGTTGTGTGTGAGGTGAGAATCACACAAGTTGCAGCTAGAGGACCCAGGAGAAACTACACAAGGAAATAGGAGGCTTGGAGGGCAGAGGAGAAGGTTTGTGAGAAGCCTTTGACTGTCTATGAGCAGCAGAGGTATTTTACTGGGAGCTGGATAGCTTGTGAGCTAAAGCTTTGTGTAATCTAGACATATTTCCATTTGTATGATAATACAGAGATCAGGGTTTTTAGCTGAGGCTTTCCCCAGAGTATTCTTTTGTGTTCATGTGTGATTGATTTCTCATTCTCTGTTATATGTGTTCAATTTGATCTTGCTCATAATTGATTAAGCTTCCGCAAGTTTAATTGTAGAAGTAGATCAATTATTTTGCTTTAGTATATCGCATTATCAGGTGATCTACAGTGGGAATTTCTACATGGTATCGGAGAAAAGGTGATCAAAGAAGTGAACAATATACGAAGAAGAGAATTCGAAGTAAGAAAAAAAAATTTGGGCCACGAGTTTGTAGAGAAGATCTGAAAATTTTTGTGCAAAATTTTCAGAAACAAATAGCAGATATGGATTCCTTGCGAAAAAAGACCCAAATTCAAAAAAAAATTGGTTGAATCGGAGTTCGGATGAGGGAGATATCACTGATTTAAAATCAGTTTTTTTTTTTTTTTAATTTCGTCATGGCGGGAAAGATGAAACATATTGGTGTGCTAGCCAAGAACCTGTATGCACTTGAGTTACAAGATGCATGCAAAGCCTTGAGGAGCAAGGCAACTATTGGAGACTTGGTGGTTGAGAGGGAGAGTACATTACCTCTCAACATGCAGCGCCAAAAGAAGTCTCAGACAATTATGGAGGAGCCACAATTGGTGAAGTAGCTTGAGGAAGTTGTGGAGCAACCACAATTGGAGAAGATGAGAGGAGACCGAGTGGAGGCATCCAATCATGCAGAGACCTCCAATAGGGGAAAATTTCGAGCCAAGTGGGTAGAGGGATCACATGTAGCCATACCTCCAGGTGGGAGGTGGGGCAATGTGACATGATAGTCCTAAGAAAGCTTAACTAGGGGCAGGATCCTTGAGGTACCCAGACTCTTGTATTAGACCTTACTACATGAGCCTCGACAAGGAGTAGCAAGACTGGCTGAGTGGCTAGAGATGGATGTGGATGGAGCAGCAGAGAGAGCTACAGTGCAGGAGTCCCAAGACAGTGCAGAGCTAGCAGGTTGTAGCGATGCAAGAGGCATAGGAGTGTTGCACCAGTGCAGGATGGCATAGAGAGGTGTGCAACGGTGCGAGATGTAGGGAGTTGTTGCAGCAACGTAGAGGTAAGAGAGGGAGCACTTGTCAGCGGCAGAGGGAGATTTAGCATCGAAGGGTGTTTCTAGCCCAACAGGGAGGTCAGTTGGGAGCTCAGTTACTTACTTCTCAGTGACTGAGTTGCAGTGCAATAGTGGTTAGCACGATGAAACATGATGAGAGGAGGTGCAGTGCGGATGCAGTGCTGGGGGGAAGGACCAACAGTAGCACAGATGCAGCAGGAGGAATCAGTGTGATTGATGTAGTCAGAGATCAAAGTGACAGAGGCTAGAGTAGTCAAATACTGAAGAGCACATAGGTGCAGAATTTTCATTCGACAAAGACAATAGTAGTCAGAGACTTTGATGACAGAGGCATCATTCTGATTCAGGTTGGATATTTTTTGTTTCTGGAGTTGCTGGAGCAACAACACTTGAGAGAAGTGTTGCATGCAAAACATTCCAAAGGTTCAAGATTGGGTTCGAGTTGAATGCCTTTCTTTTTGAGAGGGAGTGTTGAAGATAGCAACAACAAATGCTAAAATTAGAAATGCTAAAAATAACATTGCTATAAATAGCATTTTAGGATATACTCCAACTCTGTTGGAAATAGAAAAAAATAGAAATGCTAAAAATAGAATTGCTATAAATAGCATTTCAGGATAGATTCCAATTTTAATTAGTCCCTCAATTAAAATTGAGAATTAAAATTCAAATTTAGTCTTAACAGCTGTTTGAAAAATAATTAATTAATTCATCTTGAGTTAATTAGTTGGAGAAAATCAAACATGAAGTCTATGTGAAGACATGCAACAATTATCCCTTTGATTGAGAAAGTTATCCCTTAATTAAGGAGATAAGGATGAGTTGCAATTAGTTAGCTCAATTAACTAAGTTAAGTCGAGTTATATTAGTTCCAAATAGTTGGAGGAACTAATTGCGAGTTCAGTCAGTTGATGCATGCATGCATGCAACCAGTGTTCTCTAGATAACTGAATATTATCTCATAAATAACTCATGCATCTCAGTTCAGAGAAAGACCCAGTTGAGATTAAAGGAAGGGACAATGTACTATCAGTTGGAGGAATTTTCCTATAAAGAAAACTCATCCATGCAGAAGGAATTAACTCCTTTAGAATTGCGTAGTTATTTCAGAGGTCAGTGTTGTGTGTGAGGTGAGAATCACATAGGTTGCAGCTAGAGGACCCACGAGAAATTGTGCAAGGAAATAGGAGGCTTGGAGGGCAGAGGAGAAGGTTTGTGAGAAGCATTTGATTGTCTATGAGTAGCAGAGGGATTGTACTGAGAGCTAGATAGCTTGTGAGCTAAAGCTCTGTGTAATCTGGACATATTTCCACTTGCATGATAATACAAATATCCGGGTTTTTAGCTGAGGCTTTCTCCATAGTATTCTTCTGGGTTCATGTGTGATTGATTTCTCATTCTCTGTTATATGTGTTCTATTTGATCTTGCTCATAATCGATTAAGCTTCCGCAAGTTTGTTTGTAGAAGTAGATCAATTATTTTGCTTTAGTATATTGCATTATCAGGTGATCCATAGTGGGAATTTCTACACAGTGTGGCATCGATCCCTATGTGGAACGATGCTATAGACAGTATCACAGTTGAGGATGTTAGGGTCCAACAGACATGGATCACATAAGAGCTCAATAAAATCTCTGCTAGTTCACCTACTAGATGTAGTTTGTCTTTGATGATGGATATCATAAATAGGTTGATTGCGACATACTATATAGCAGTTCCACAGAGCCACCTCCTATATTCTGTACATAGGATTAGGAGGTTGGAGGTTAGAGGCCCTCATACTTGGAAGGCAGTGAAAGATGCCACCAAAAAATGTGATGTTCATGGGGAGTTGTTTGACATCCCTCCAGATTGTCGTGCTAGACATGTTCATATGATTTTGCTAAAATATTTTAAGAATGTTGATGCGACCCATTTTGTTTATGATCGATTCATTCGAGCTAGTTTTCCCACCATGACTAGGTCCACATTTACTTTGCAAAGAATATATATGCAGAGTTCATGCTACATATGAGGCTAAATTACACCGGCATCAGATCTAAGTTCTATGGACTCGACTTGGGACGTAGCTATGATCATGTCGGGGCTCATAGGGACCCTGTGCATATAGAAATTATTGAGGAGCGTGGCAAGAAAAGCTCAATTTCTCTTAGACTTGGTCAAATTGAGAAAATTTGAAATTTCCACATCAGTAGACAACTTAGATGTAGTTAACTAAGGTGACATGGCTCTTGTCACTCAGTTAGATCAATAAATTTGATTTAAATGGCTTGGAGTTCAGTTATGCATGTGTGATTGCTAATTTATAGCAATCCAGTTAATTTATTTCCAGTTGTACTTAGTTAAAATAGTTCTAACAGTTAATGGAACTAGTTGGACATTAGTTGTGAAGTGGGACAACATTCTAACTCAAAGATCATCCAGTTAACTGATCAATTAAACAAAAATATCTCATGCATGCAAGGAATTTGAATTTCTCGTTTGTGATGGAGATTCCAAGGCAGTGTAACATTAGTTGTAAACTAGTGTTGAGTGTACAAGTGTTGTTGCAATTAGTGCTCAATTATTGGGAATTGCACAATCATTTTGGAGGAAAATCATAAAGAATATGGGTTAGTTCCCTTACGATTTGTGAAAGGAAATAGGGGCCTTTGTGAGAGAATATTTGGCTAAGTGTTGGACAGAGCTTGTTCATTGAGCATGAGAAAAATTATTCTTTTGTAGGTTGAGCTCAGAGCTGGAGCTAGCAATTGTAATACTTTCTCAATTCATTAATTAATGCAAATAGGCTTAAGGGGTTTTTACAAGTTGGGTTCCCCTAGAAATCATTGTGTATTTTTGGTTTTTCTTATTGCATGTCTATGCATGTTGTTCTAAATTGTGCTATTCATTCAGTAGATTAGTAGAGTAGAATTTGTGTCTCTTGATTTCAATTTGATTTCTTGAGTAGTTGCAATTTATATCAAATTTCTACATGGTATGAGAGCATGATTCACATTAGAACAATAATTTTGAAGTTGTTCCTCAGGAGGTTTTAATTTTCAGCTTCAAGCTGGTAGGATTTCCTCATAGTTGGGAGAATGGCTTTCAATGGACCAATATTAGGGTATGCCTTGGAAGGAAACTCAAATTTCATTTCCTGGAAGGATCACATGGAGTCAGTGCTTGATGATAATGGATTTTTGGATTATGTCAAGATAGAAATTCCAAAACTAGAATCAATTGATGCCCAGAACCTAGCCCAATGAAAGAAAGATGTAGCCAAGGTGAGGAGAATAATCCTGGAGGGATTGAGAGACCACATTGTCTTAAATATCGATGGAAAAGAGACAAAATTTTCCATGTGGAAGGCACTAACTGAGCTATTTGAAAATAATAGTGACCATAGAAAATTGGCCCTGAAAGACAAACTTCGAAATAATAAGATGCAGAAAAATGATATTATTCTGTAGTATCTCACCAGATTTATAAAAGTTCAAGATGAGCTTGGAGGGGTTGGCATGAATATTGCAGAAGATAACCTAGTGAGCCTAGCTCTTCTAGGCCTTCAAAAATCCCGGCACAACTACTGGGACTCTATGAATGGAAGGGAAAGAATACCAAATGGGTAATGCCTATGGTGTGATTTGGTATAAGAAGAAATCAAGCCAAATATAAAAGATGGAGATTCATCCAAGGGAGAGGATCAAGAGAATTTTTCATTGGTTTAGGAAGGGAAAGAAGGGAAAAGGGAAGAAATATCAAACCAAAATTGATTATAGCCAAGGGAGAAAGAATAAATACTTGCCCAAAATAGAATGCTTCAATTGTCATGAATTTTGTCATTATGTTACAAAGTGTCCACACAAAAAGTCTAGCAAGAAGAACTCGGGAGGATCATCAGGTGAAGCATTGGATTCACAGTTCGAGTTAGAATTCACCCTAATTGCATGCATGACTGACACTATGATGGGGAGTGTATGGTACTTGGACTCAGGTGCCTCATTTCACATGGCAGGATGTAGAGAGTTTTTCAGTGACCTAGAGTAGAAAGATCTCCAGATGCATATTGAGCCCGGGGGGAGGGGGCGACATAAGGTACAGTGCTGCCAGGAGTGATACAGTAAACTTTAAGAGGGATTCAAGATCCCCTATTTCCTCAAAGATGTCATGTTTATACCAAGCTTGAAGAAGAACCTCATCTCTGTAGCAGTTTTGGAAGATCGTGGCTATGATGTTATTTTCAGTAAAGGGAAAGCATTTTTGAGACACATAGCTACTAGGAAGGTGAAGAATATTTGGGTTTGTGTCAAGAACCTATACATACTTAATGTGGAATATTGTGTTGCATTAAACAGTAAGGCATAGAAATTTTAGAGTCAAGATGTTGGTGAACTCTAGCATAGAAGATTTGGTCATTTAAACCACGGAACCATTAAAAATATGCAAAAAACAACCATTGGCCTCCCTAAAGGATCACTTGAGCAGCAAGATGTCTGTAAGGTTTGTACCTTGGGGAAGTATGTAAAATCCAGATTCCATGATCGAGACCACAAAGCAAATCTAGTCTTGGAGAGAGTCCACTCTGATGTTTGTGGACCCTTCTTGACAACCTCCATTTCCAAACATATATACTATGTTATTTTTATTGATGATTTCTCAAAAAATTGTTGGATCTTCTTCATGCAGAAGAAGGATGAGACATTCTCAAAATATGTAGAATTCAAGGCACTAGTTGAGAAAGAGACTGAGAAGAAGGTGAAGGCTCTCACGAGTGAAAATGGAGGTGATTATGTTTCTAGGTACGTCACTCTTTCTCTTTACTTTTTAAACATAAGTTAGGAAAGTGTATTCTAGTTTGTTTAGTTTGTTTCTAGACCCACTCATTGGGCTAGAGAGTTTGCCTTTGTCTACAAAGGAGATTTGCCTTCACAACAAAAGTTTTACACAACTACTGGGTGTACTTACCTTCCCTCATAATGACACCTGTGCGAAGGGATGTAAAGTTTGATGAGGAGAAAGTAATGATATAATCTCTTGAGAGGGAGCTTCAAATCCCATAAGAAGAGGAGCTTTTAGCTCCATAGGAGGAGTTGTAGGAAGTTGTGGAGCAACCAAAAATGGAGGAGAAGAGAGGAGGCATAGTCGAGACATCCACTGAAGAAGAACCAACCAAAGAGGGTAGAAAAAGAACCAAAGAAGCTGAAATAATGGTGCAGGATGTGCGGGAGAATGTGGGAGCTCCTTCAAATTTGCACAGGCAAAGGACGTCACTTGAGAGGTACACTGGCTACATGGATCTAATGACTAAGATTGAAGAGACTGAGCCATCATCTTTTGAGGAAGCAATTAAGAAACCAGTTTGGGTTGATGGAATGGTGGAAGAATACAAATCCATCATAAAGAACAATGTTTGGGAAGTGGTCCAAAGACCTGCAGAAAAATCAGTTGTGCATTCGAAATGGGTCTTCAAAGTTAAGCATGCAGTAGACAGAAGAATAGAGAAGTATAGGGCCATATTTTTGGCCAACGGATTCTCTCAAGTTGAGGGACTTGCCTATGAGGAAACTTTTGCTGTTGTAGCAAGGTATTTATCTATTAGATCAATTCTTGCACTGGCTACGCAAATGGGGCGGAAGATCCACCGGATGGATGTAAAAAAAACATTTTTCAATGGCGTTATTGAGGAGGAAATGTAAATAGAGAAACCAGAAGCTTTTTATAATTTTGATCGGGAGCCTCATGTGTGTAGACTCAGGCGAGCATTATATGTTCTCAAACAAGCACCCCAAGCTTGGTACACTCAAATTGATACTTATCTCACTAGATTGGGCTTCACCAAAAGTGAAGTAGATGTGAAACTCTATCATATTTTGGTAGAAATTAAATTACTTATCATTGTTTTATATGTTGATCATTTAATATTGACAGGTGATGAGTTGTTGATCATATCTTGCAAGGAGGACCTTGCAAGGGAATTTGAGATGAAATACATGGGTCGCAAGCACTACTTCCTCGGGCTAGAAGTATGGAAAGGTGATGGGGAATTGTTTGTGTCTCAAGGAAAGTATGCCACCAAGATACTGTAAAGATTTCACATGGAGAGTTGTAAGCCCATGGAGACACCTCTAGCGACCAACTAGAGGAAGGAGAATGCCACTTCAGGTGAAGAGGTTGATGCTACCATTTACTGATAGCTAGTGGGTTCACTGATGTATCTTGTGAACACACGACCAAATATGAGTTATGTAGTAAACTAGTTGCGCCAAGCTATGGTTAGGCTGACCAAATTGTATTGGAAGGCAACAAAGCATGTTTTACAGTACCTCACAGGCACTATTGAGTATGGGTTATGGTACAGATGGATAGAGGGAGTGAAACTACATGGCTTCAAAAATGCATATTGGGTAGGGATTCCATGCAATCAAAAGAGTACATCAGGTGCAATTTTCAGTGTTGGGTCTACAAAAATTTCTTGGTATAGCAGGAAACAGAGGTATGTGGCACTCAACTCAACAAAAGCTAAATATATGGTTGCAAGTCAAGCATCATGTGAGGCAATATGGATGAGAAAGATACTTGTGGAACTATTTGGTTAGGATATGGATCCAACTATTATCTATTGTGATAATCATAGTTGCATTAAGCTCTATGAGAATCTAGTATTTCATGATTGATCCAAGCATATAAATATTTGGTATCATCATTTACAGGACTGTGTGCACAGGAGGATAATGTTTCTACAATACATTATGACCAAGGAACAAGATGCTGACATCTCCATAGGTGTAGGATAGTGGTGGTTGATAATCCCCTTCTTGCTAAGAGGGAGTGTTGAAAAGTGTAGCAAGAAAGGCTCAATTTTGCTTAGCCTTGGTAAAATTGAGAAAATTCAAAATTTTCACATCAGCAGACAACTTAGAGGCAGTTAAATGAGGTGACATGGTTCTTGTCACTCAGTTAGCTTAGTAAAATCAAGTTAGAGGGCTTGGAGTTCAATTATTCATTTGTTATTGCTAATTTATAGCAATCCAATTCAGTTATTACCAATTGTACTAAGTTAAACTAGTTCTAACAGTTAATAGAACTAGTTATAGGTCAGTTGTGCAATGGGACAACAATCTAACTTAAAGATCATCTAGTTAACTGATCAATCAACGAAAAATAGATAATACATGCAAGGAAATAAAATTTCTCAATTTTGGTGGAGATTCCAAGGTAGTGTAACATCAGCGGTTGAGTGTATATGTGTTGCATGCAATTAATGATCAATCCTTGGGAATTGTGAAATCATTTTGGAGGAAATTCTTAAACAATAGGGGCTAATTTCCTGAAGATTTACGCAAGTATAAAGGGTCCTTGGTGAGCAAATATTTGGCTAAGTGTTGGCCATATCTTGTTCATTGGGTAGGAGAACAATTATTCTTTTGTAGGTTGAGCTCAGAGTTGGATATAGTAGTTATAACAGTTTCTCAATTCATTGATTAATGCAAACATGCTTAAGGGGTTTTTCCTAGTTGGGATCCCCCAGAAATAATTGTGTATTTGTGGTTTTTCTTGTTGCACATCTATACATGTTTCTCTAAATTGTGAATTTCATTCTGCATATTAGTAGACTAGAATTTGTGTCTCCTGATTTCAGTTTGATTTCTTGAGAAGTTGCAATTTATATCAGATTTCTACAACACCACCCCCAAGATTTTTGCCATGACCATCTCAGAGCGTCGTATTTCCAACAAAGCTAGAGCAGGCATCACAGCATTGAGACTAGGAATACCATTGCGGATAACATCCAAAGGACATTTTCCATTGCACATGTTGTATTGTGTGGAGAGATGAGTAGACCACCTCTATTTTCTTGTGACCCACCAGTTCCATTACATGATGATTCAAATCTCGAGAGTCTAGGGTGCAACCATATATTTTCATATACAAACACGTGTCATGATACCGCTCGTGACACTAGGAGGGTGCACGATCCACATGAGACGGACCATATACATAATTCTTGACTCTTATTGTCAAATTATACATTATTTATATTAATAAGTTCATATAAGATTACATTTATATTAATAAGTTAATTATAACATGCATACACAACCTAGCTACATAGATGAGCTTCTGAGGTCATTTGAGTGGGCAGTTGATCAACTAGAGTAGCCTCATGTAGTGTATGTTTCCATGGCCCAATCTCCTCCACCTCCACCTGATACCACTAATGTGGAGGAGATTCATTATGTATAGCCACATGGACTAGTAGTTGAGGTAAAAAATATATTCCTCAGATTTCAAAATCTTCTTTTTTTAAGTTACATGTATGTATGCTAATTAATTCATAGACTAATTATAATTTATCTTTGCCATTGTGTACACAAGCTTAGATGCAGAGTGGTGTTGATTTCGTAGTTATGTGGATGCATGAGTGGGATGTTGGGTATGGAGGTATTGAGCCATAGTCAGGGGAGCACCAAACCCAGATTGATCAAACCCCCATCCCACCTGACATTCATTTTCACTCAACTAACCCACATGTAGGGGAATAATTAAATGCACAATTCAAAATCATTTATTTATTTTATACAAATAATGTTCTAATTAATTTTAATTTGAATGTGTTATATTGCGGTACCAGATTATGGACACTTACGTTGCGCAACAGAACACATATAAGATTTCTAGAAGTGATACTTTCTAAAGTCGATCATGTAGATAGTTTGTATATTTTCAGGTCCATTTCATAGGGCACATTCACATGTGATACAAAATTTGTATATTTTCATACATGGATAGTTTATGGATGCATGAACGTTATTTCAGTTTATGGAGGCTTACTATTTTAGTTTATGGATGTTCATGTACAATGTAATTTGTAAATATTTTCATATGAGCAATTTATTATCATCCATTCATTATTTAGTCTATGGATGTTTATTAATCTTGTTTTTAGATTTTCATTAAATTTTAGTATGGATGTTCATGTACAATGCAATTTGTATATATTTTCATATAGACAATTAATTATCATACATTCATCATTTCAGTTTATGGATTTTTATTAATCTTCTTTTTAGATTTCTCGTTAAGTTTTAGTTTATGGATTTTTTAATTATTTCGCTAGTTTACAAATTTTTCTGTAGTATAAAGTTTATTAAAAAAGACAACAATTTTGACTTCTTACTTCATAGACTAAAAAAATAAGTACAATCTTAGACTATGATGCAAGTCGCTTTGATACTTAAAATGAACTAAATTATATGATGGTTCAATTAAAATGCACACATAGGATTGAAATAAGGTTTAAATTCAATTTTAAAAGATGTCTCCAACTAGTAAACAACAAATAAGTTTTATTCAATTTTATTTCTTTTGAGGTCATCTATAGGAGTTTACTCATAACATGGTATAAATCATATGTATTATAATTTAATATACCAAAATACAATCAATGATATATGATTTTAGATAATCTGATATAATTTTGTGAACTTTCCTAAATTTACTTAGCTATCCACATATTTCAATCAATTCCTTATCTTAAGACCTTCAATTAAGAACATTCAAGAAGTAAAGGTTTACAAATAACAATTTTGATTTATAGTTTAATCGACTAAGGAAATTAGTGCAATCTTACTATGATGCAAGTCATTTTGATACTTAAAATGAAGTAAAATATGATCATGTATATTAATTTAATATTGAACTTGTAAAGAGTGTCTTTTAGTGCAATAAATGTATGTTAATTTAAACAATTAATGATATGTTTCTATAATTTTATGAACTTTCCTAAATTTACTTTCCTATCCAAGTATTGCAATCAATTCCTTATGTTAAGACCTTCAATTAAGAACATTCAAGAAGTAAAATTTTACAAAATAACAATTTTAGTTGTCATATTGGCCTGTAGAAAGTGTCTTTTAGTGCACAATCAATGTATATTAAACTACAAATAAGTTTTATTCGATTTTAATTCTTTTGAGGTTATCTAAAAAATCTTAATAGTCATAACATTATATATATATATATTTGTTGCACTTTCTACAATCTGATATGAAGTAGGCGTGTAACTCTTTCCATGTTTTATGTCAAACTGACACATGACAGCATAAAAATATTTCAATGTTGTTCATAACCTAGATCTAGTTAAATTTCAACTATAACTAAAATAATATTGTATCAACTTTGTTGTTAGATACTAAAATGGATTTTCTAGAAACCAAATGTATGACATGTATATAGATCTATAAGATTTATTCCTTGCTCGACATGAATACTATACAAGACATTTGAAAAAAAAATAATATCAAAAATTTTAATTAAATCTAAATCTAAATCCCTATTGATTCTAAAGTTTAATTAAAATTTAGAACTATGGGGTTCACATAAGGACCTTACCTTAAACATAAAACTTGCTTGAAATTTGGAAAAATTCATAAACATAAGCATCTCAAGGAAACTAAATCTTATATAACATATATGTACACCATTATGAATCCATCCTATACTACAAGGAAACATTTCTCTATTCAAAATCACAAAATTACAAGAGTATAGACTCGACTTCTATAGTACAAAATTACTTGACAGCTATAGACTCGGCTTCAGGGATTTCCATTGGCATCATCTACTCATTTTGCCAATGTCTCATAGGAATGAAAGTCTCCATAATATGTTCATGGTATGATTTGTCATTTTACATCTCTTTGGTTCACCTTTTTTTGTTTTAATTTCTATGAGATTGATCCGATCTGCTATGACTAGATTATTGTATTGGGAAGATATATATTCAGGATTAAAATCTCTACAAATGATGTGATCAACCTGTTTTTTAACCTTTTCGAAAAAATTTCCCAACACAACCATGTCACCAATTTGATATGTGAATTTTCCATCTGCATATGGTCTCACCAACCTACTTTTCACATGTCTGCATCACATCAAATTGTAGGTCACATTCTCTTCATTTCCCGAGGGAGAATTGATAACAAAAACATCACCTACAACAAAACACAAAATATTTATTAGTTAAATACGTTAAATATTTCAATTTATAGATGAAACCGTTAATGATAAACGAGCCACATACCTTCCCTTACAAGATCAGAGACTTGATCATGATCAAGTGAAACTGTGGCCTCTTCATTGTGGATCTCTTGCCATGTTGGAATTGGATGAGGTTACTTTGGATTAATAGGGACGTATTTCCATCCTTTCATGTACCCGTGTTTTTCACAGTGATCAAGTCTACATCCATCAACACTAATGAAAAACTAATAAAAACATGCAAGTTTTCTTGCCTCTATGGAAAATATTTCCCCCATGTATTTGCTCCACGCTGAGTGTAATTCCATTGTTCCTTCTATAGTATTACAATACTAAGGAATGGATCTATTCACATCACCAAGTTCAACATTCCAGAAGAACCTACGTAGAAGCTTAATAGATTCATGACCTTCATGTCCTAAATGCGATATACACCCGTTGAGAACCTCTAGTGATGATTTGAGTCGATCTACAACAGGACTCGTTTTTTACCTCCTAAGTGGTCTCTTGAAAAAGCACTTGCACCATCATGCTCACCCTTTCCATGTCTTGTTTCAAAATAGCTCCAGGTATGTTGAAGTTTTGTCTTCTTGTGTAGTCAGCTCAACCAATAAAAACCATGTCTTTACCTGAACTACCTCGCACAACCATCCAACCATATCCAATGTTTTTTGAATGATATGTCATTTTTTTTAATGATTAATAAACTAGGTCAAACAAACGTTGCATGAAAAATGTGTCAAGTTCACGATCATTATTGATGTAAAAGTTATACTCCTTAATCACATCATGTGACTCATCAGTGTTATCCCTATCACCAAGATTTAACTATGCATATCTGTACAAAACATGTACAAATATGGACACTTGGTCTGAGTGATAGTACTCACTCTGGATCTTTTTCTAAGGAGTATATGTGTAATTCTTAGAAACTTCTGCTACTGATAATATTTATCCTAGCTAGAATACTGCGTGAGAATGCTTAAATTAAGAAGCTTGCCAGCTGAACCTATGTGAGTGTTTGATATATTTACAGATCTAGTTTTGAAACACCCCCATGAATTTTGAAATAGGAATATCATCCTCAACATTGTTGATCCTCCTAGGCTCCAGAGTTGAAGAAGATGGTTGATTTCCCAAGACATACTCATATCACTTCCATGTGATAGTGACTTATAACATCCCAGAATGGTTGGGATCAATAAGAAATTTCCTATGGAACAATTCCAAATCACCACATTCATTGCATCTTCTCCCACCTATACATATTTTCTTGTAAAACAACTCTTTTGGCTCCCTTCTACACAATATTGATGAAACAAAATAACGCACTATATGAGGAGGAGGGTCGTCGTGATATTTATTCTTATAAAACTCTCAGAAAGTTTCATAATGAAGTTGAAATTCAACATGATATCGATAATAACACGTGTCATAGATTGTATTAGGCCTAGTAAACCATGGTTTCAATTTCTGAAACATCCTTATGTATATCTTCACATGATGATTTCTTTCCTAAAATTCCTCAAACAATGCAACTTTTGTCATTTCTACAACGTTCTTAGCGTGATCTACATACTAACCTTTAACTATGCGATGTCATGCAAGATGCTTTCTATCTAGAATAACAATGGATTGGCTTTCCATAAACTCTAACACAAGTGCTCTTATTCTTGTTGTAAGCCTGTCTTGGTAGGGTTACCTAGTGATAAGAGCCCAACAAGTAGATTCATCATTTTCATTTACTCAAACCTTGAATTTGGTATGCTTGTGCAATGTTTTTCTCGAGACATGGAGCAATTTTGACATTGTTGCCAACTTTTGTTGTGTTGATGTACTTGGTACAACAATAGTAGTTGTAATTTCCCTATGCGCAACTCAAACATCGAGTTTTCTTGATTTTCCAAACATAATGAATTCCTTTGATATATTTTCAGTGATATTCATATGTGTCTTCCTGCTTTCAGCAACTTGGACACCCAAAATCTTGTCGCATGTTATAGTTTCTTATGTTTGATCAACCCATGTACTATTTGAGCTTCAATAGAAGCTGAATATTTGTCTAAATATTATCGAATGATGTTATTGACATGCTCTCTAATAGTGCGAGAAAAGATAGGCTCCCCAAGGTCCTTTGTTATACTTACATCCAAATTTTTTGCAAACCTTCCACCCCTTTCCAAACCACTGAAAATCCTTGTTATCTTATCAAATTGAGAGGAAAAAACCCATTCTTCTGGTGGTTGATAAACTTGATAGGGAAAATATTCTTCCTTTGGTGGTTGATTATATTAATATGGAACATATTTTCCCCTAGTGACATTTGATCAGCTTGATAGGGCACATGTTATTCATCTAGTGTTTGATCAGCTCCATAAGGCACATCTTGATCATCATGTGGTTGATCAACTTCATAGGACACATCTTCTTCCTCATGTGGTGATCTAGGTGGATATTGGTGGCCATCCACCTATTCCACATATACCTCCAATCAGTTTCATATGTTTCCTTGTTTATTGCAGCATTTACTATTGTCAGTAGTTTTTCGGGTCCTGAACTTTCGGAGAAGTTTTGACCACCTAAATGGTAGTTTTTTGAGGTCCACAGCAGGCCCATAGCCATAAGTAAGTGCATTTCGTAAATCTTGTATTTATTGGATAGATCCTTCCAACAAGGTATCGTATGCACCAACCAGAGATAATATGACCAAGTTATGACCCCGGGAAATTGGCCGCCCAACTAACCCTAATGAGGCCCAAAAAATCTTGGCATTCCATCTCTTGGGGGTAGGGTTTTGGTTGTTTAGGGTTTTCCCTTGTTTCTCAATAATAAACAGGCCCTTGAGCCTCATTGTAACATAGTTCAGAGGCATGTTGCACCACATCTCTTCTGAGAGATAAGCTACCATCGCCCGAGATAGTTTATTTCCATTATGTTTGTAAGCTTGTTTCAGTATTTGATATTAATGAAATGAAGTGTTATGTCTATTGCATATCTGTATTTATGGTTATATATGTAATTTGTTGCATTCTTTTTTAAGTTCGGATCAATGGTACCAGAGCGGTTTGCTCTTTATCTATTTTTCATTGCATGTCCCTAACAAGGTTGGGATATAAGGATTTAGGGTTCGAATTGGTTGAAACTTTGCAAGACCAACCTCACAAACCCCGATGGCCTCCCATGGCAGAAGAGCAGAAAGATGAGGGGGCAGGAGATCCTTTCAAAATATTACTCGAAGAAGTCCTCGAGCAACATAGGAATGCGATAATGGAAAAAATTTCCCATATCCTTTAGTGGCTACCCAAAGGTGACGCATCTCCTTCCAGCAACCACTCTGGAAGCGCCACACCCTTCAAGGTACAAGTTAACTTTGACATCCCCATATTTGAAGGTCAAATAAATGCAGATGCCATAGATAAATAGATGTTACCCTTCACCAATGTATTCATGTTGGTTTATTTAAATGATGTCTCGATCTTCAGCCAAATTTGGTAAGATCACCTCCACCATATTTGAAAAGCCCTCCAAACCCCGCAACAACACAAGCTGTGTGCCAATTTGGAGAAATGCACTTTTGGCATGACCTAGGTTCAATATATGGGGTACATCATTGATGATAAGGGTGTGCATTTGGACCTAGCCAAGAGACAAGTCATTCGGTATTGGACATTCCCAACCACTCTAACAGAGCTAAGCAGCTTTCTGGGTCTTACCAATTTCTACCACAAGTTTGTGTTGGGGTTCTCTCATATCACTTGGCCTTTAAGTCAAGTCACCAAGGGCGGAACAAAAGAAAATTTATTTTGGTCTGAAACCCAATAACAGGCGTTTTCCGAGTTGATGTGTCTATCACATTGTCTTAGATTGGGGTAGTAGATTCGTAAGTGAATTTTGGTCAAATCTCTGGTCGATGTTGGATTCCAAACTTACTAAGTCCACGACTTTCCACCCCCAAATGGATGGCCAAATAGAGGTCATCAACATGATGATCGTACACATTCTATGCATGTACAACTCAAAGCATCCACACACATGGGATGAAAGACCCCCATATGTCTAGCACAACTACAACACACACATGGGATGAAAGACCCCCCTATGTCTAGCACAACTACAACAGAGCTCTCCATAGCTCAACATGTTGCAACCACTTTCAGGTAGGGCTGGGATTTCATTCATTATGTCCCATTGATGTGGCCATATCATTTGAAGCTACTCAAGTATGTTCGACTCATGTCCAATCTGAGGCTGATAGGGATAAACTTCATTGAGTGTATTCAACACATTTGCCAGCAGGTCCATGATATATTGGACATAGCCAATGCTAAGTACAAGCACCGCCATGATGAGTATCGAGTGTTACACAAGTTCCAAGTGGGTGACAAAGTTTGGCTACCTTTACAGAATGAGCGCTTTGCTAGACCACAGTGCAAGCTTTGTCCTCTCTGATAGGGGCCATACACCATCACCAAATTTGTAGGGAACAATGTCTTTGAGCTCAAGATTCCACCGTTCCTTGGTATGCACCCAACGTTCAATGTAGACCGCCTTCGACCATACTTTCCACCATTATGGGACACAATCGATATTGAAGAACAACTCACACCAACAAATCTAAACCCAAACTGCATGGAACATTCCACAACTGATCATATCATGGACACGTATATCAATAACACTCACCAGTACAGGATCCAACTATATCAAGTTTTCAAAGTAGGCCAACTCGTTCAACAGGGCAAGTGGTTCACTAGGGACCAGGTTTAACAAAAATTTCCTCACCTCATGGGGGCTCTGCACGTAATGGGGACCATTGGTTCTTAATGTGGGAGGACTGATCCAAGTGGATATTTGTGGCCATCCACCTATTCCACCTATACCTCCTTTCAGTTTCATATGTTTCCTTGTTTATTGTAGCATTTACTATTTTTAGCATTTTTCGGGACCTGGACTTCTGGAGAAGTTTTGACCCCCTAAATGACTTTTTTTTTAGGTCCGAAACTGGTCCTAGCCATAAGAAAGTACGTGCCTGTGAAAAATATTGTATTAGTTGGAGAGATATTTCCAACAAGTTATCGTACGCACCAAACGAAGATAATATGGCCAGGTTACGACCCCGGGAAGTTGGCTGCCAAACTAACCCCAATGGAGCCCACAAGCTCTTGGTGTTCCATCTCATGGGGTTAGGGTTTTGGTTGTCTATGTTTTTACCTTGTTGTTCAATAATAAATAGGCCCTTGAGCCTCATTGTAACACAGTTCAGAGGCATGTAGTTTCCACATATCTTCTTAGAGATAAGATACCATCGCCAGAGCTAGTTTATTTCCATTCTGTTTGTAAATTTGTGTCACTATTTCATATTAATGAAATGAAGTGTTATGTCTACCGCATCTCTCTATTTCTAGTTATATCTATAATTTTTTGTGTTCCTATTTAATTTCAGATCATTGGTATCAAATCCGTCTGCTCTTTCTCTATTTTTCTTTGCATGTCTGCAATGAGGTCATGATATAAAGAATTAGGGCTGGAATTGGTCAAGTGTTTACAAGACTAGCCTCACAAACCACAATGGCATCACATGGTAGAAGAGAAGAAAGATGAGGGGAAAGGAGATCCTTTCAATGCTCGAAGAAGCCCTCGAGCGATAGAGGAACGTGATGATTGACAACTTTTCCCAGATCCTTCAGCAGCTACCCAAAGGCGATGCATCTCCTTCCAACAACCACTTTGGAAGAGCCACACCCTTAAAGGTATAAGTTAAATTTGACATACTGACATTTGAAAGTCAGATAGATGCGAATGGCATAGATAAATGGTTAAATATGCTAGAAGGATATTTTTCTATCATGATTTTTCCGGTCGGGAAATATTACTTTTGTACTTCTCAAAGTCGCCTCCCGCATCAAGGACTGGTGGGAAACATATTGTGAGAAGGAGTAAAGTACACCCTCACTATTTTCAATCGTATGCACTTGGAATTCATTCTGGGATGCCATCAAGGAGCAGTACTACCCTATTGGTAGCTATGAGGATAAATACATAAAGTGGACCATGCTACAACAAGGAAGGGAGAAAGACGTGCTAGAGTTTACCAATGTTTTTCATACCCTTTGCACGAAGTTGGGTATCAAGGATTCTGAGAGAAATTTGGTACTCAAGTACCGCAACTATATACACCAGTACATCCAATATGAGATGGAGTATCTGGACGTCTCCTCGCTCTCCACGACATACCAATACACTTTCAAGATTGAGCAGAAGTTTAAATAACAAAAATGATACTTTGGATTTGCGAATCCGAAGCAAGGGAAATATGCCCCAAAATAGTAGATAAAAGGACCAAACCAAGGTGGGGTGACCCAGGAAAACTTGTTGAAGCCACAAGAAAGGAACAACACCACGAAGACAAAGAAGGACATGGGAAAGTGGTGCGAGTTCCATAAGAGCTCCACTCACAACAAAAGTGAGTGTTGGGTCAAGCAGTCATTAGTGGACGAGCTAAAGGCTTCCAAATCAGATGCATGTTCCAACTCTGAGTCAGAACCAGACAAGGCAAATGACAAAGGGAAGCAGATAATTGATGCGGAGCACAGTGCCACCATGGCCACCATCAAGATTCTCCGCTCACAAATGTGGGTGAAGGATTCTCCACTGCAGTTCATTGTCAACAAGAGGAGCCAAAATAATCTCATTTCAGTAGAGGTCATGAAGCGGCTGGGCCTACCGACTACACCACATCAAAATTCATACACCATCAGGTGGCTTCACCAAGGACGAGATCTCTGTGTCGGCCAGTAGTGTCACCTTCCCTACAACATCAAGCCCGTCATCGATGAGGTACTGTGTGATGTTGATATTCTTGAAGTTTGTGATGTATTATTAGGACAACCATACTTTTGGAAGTGACATGATGTATATGAGTCTAGACCTCGCTCTGTGATTATTACTTTGGGCAATAAGTTTTACAAGATACCGAAGGTAGCCCCACCTACCGCCATCTCTTTGATCACTGCAAAGAAACGAAGTAATATCATTTCACAGATAAGGAAATTAGTTTTCCTTATGATTCACCATTAGGGAAAGATGAATATTGTGTCCACAGCTTCCAGACATGTCTCCTCCATTCAACAGCAGCAGATGTACAAGGTCATGGAGGAGTATAGAGAAATTTTCGCCTCACCTACAAGGGTACTTCTACATTGTCAGGTCAAGCGCTCCATCGATCTAAACCCCAAGCATGTTGTCACCCATTCGATCGATCTATCATGCTCTATTCCAGAGAACAATGAGATCAAGAGGGAGATTCAGGAGTTGTTGCAAAAAGGGCTCATCAGGCCAAGCTCATCACGATGTCGGAGCCCGATTATATTGGTACAGAAGAAGGACGGGACTTGGAGACTCTGTATTGAGGATCAAGCGATAAACAAGTTCACTTTTCAGAATAGGTACCCAATCCCATGCATTGATGGCCTTTTGGACCATTTCAAGGGGGCCAAATATTTCAACAAGATTGACTTGAAGTACGGGTATCACCAGGTGCCTATCGAACCTTCTGATGTGTGGAAGATTGCCTTCAAATCCAAGGAGGCCCTTTTCAAATGGTTGGTCATAACTTTCGATTTGACGAATGTCCCCGCAACCTTCATGATATTGATGGACGACATCTTGTGACCCTTCACCAATGCATTCATGAAGATGTATTTAGATGACATCTTGATCTTTATCCAAAATTGGGAAGAGAACCTCCACCGTATTCGACAAGTCCTCCAAACCCCATGACAACACAATCTGTGTGCCAATTTGGAGAAATGAACTTTTGGCATGACCCAAATTCAATATTTGTGGTACATCATTGATGAGAAGGGTGTGCATGTGGACCAAACCAAGATACAAGTCATTCGGGTTTGGCTAGCCCCAACCCCTCTAAGAGAGCTCCACAACTTTCTTGTCCTTGCCAATTTCTACCGTAGGTTCATGTTGGGGTTCTCTCATATCACTTGGCCTTTAAGTCAAGTCACCAAGGGTGGAGCGAAAGAAAAGTTCTTTTGGGTTGAAATCCAACAACAGAATTTTTTTTATTTGAAGCCTCACCTCCACTCTGCACCAATGCTCACATTACCAGACCTACAATAACTATTTGAGATTGAGATAGATGTCTCTGATTATTCTATTGGTGCAGTTCTTACTCAACAAGGGCATCCAGTGGCTTACAATAGTGAGAAGCTTTCAGACATAATCTAAAAGTATCCCACCTATGACAAAGAGATGATTTCCATTGTGTAGGCCTCTCGAAAATGAAATCATTACATTATGAGGAAGGAAACAATCATCCACATAGACCACCAACACCTGTAGTTCATACAGACACAAGGGAAGTTGCAGAACTATCGCCATCAGAAATGGAACATATACTTGCAACATTTCCATTTGAACATTAAGTACAAGAAGGGAAACACCAATATTGTTGCAGAATGCCTTAGACGACCGCCAATCATGGCACTGATCACTGTGATCGACTCCTGTGGGCACGATACTTCGGGGTGGCCACATCTTTACAAGAGTGATCCAGTATTTGGCAACACATACCAGACACTCTTGGAAGGTAACTAAGTTCCAAATTTTCACCTCCAGGATGCATTGTTGTGTCACCTGGGACACATCTATGTACCTTCAAGAAATCATGCCAAGATGATTCAGGAGGTGCACTATAGTTGGGTCGCTGGACATTTCGGAGTAGAGAAAATAGTGGTAGTACTGCAGAAGTAATTTTATTGGCCGAACCTTCATTAGGATGTTGGGAAGTTAATTAGACCCTGCACTTCATTTCCAAACCAACCATCAAGAATAAAGGCCTATATACTCCTATGCCTACTCCTAGTCGACCTTGGGAACCCATATATATGGATTACATGTCGATCCTTCCTTCTACTAAGCATGGCAACGACTGAGTTTTCATAGTCCTCGACATATTCACTAAGATGGTCATTATGGTGGCCTACAAGAAGAGTACCACAATAGAGGCCACTGCTAAGCTCTTATTTGAGTGAGTGTGGGTACACTTTGGGATCCCACAATCCATTATCTCAGATCAAGACAACAGATTCATAAGTGCATTTTGGTAAAGTCTTTGCTGGATGCAGGATACCAAACTTACTAAGTCCACAACTTTCCTCCCCCAAACAGATGGCAAAACAGAGGTCGTCAACAGGATGATTGTACACATTATGTACATGTACAAATCAAATCATTCATGAACATGGGATGAAATCCTCCCCTATCTATAACACAACTACAATAGAGATCTCCATAGCTCAACATCCCACAACCCCTTTCAGGTTGGGCTGAGATTTCAACCATTATGTTCCATTGATGTGGTCGTACCATTTGCAGCTACTCAGGTATATTTGGCTCGTTTCCAATCTAAGGTCGACATGGCTAACAACTTCATTGAGCACATTCAGCACATTCTTTAGTAGTTCCATGATATATTGGATAGATCCAATGCTAAGTACAAGCAGTGCCATGATCGGCATCAGGTGTCGAAAAAGTTCCAAGTGGGCAGAAAAGTTTGGCTACATTTGTAGAAGGAGCACCTCTCTAGACCACACCGCAAGTCAAGTGTATCACCATCATAAGACATGTGAATAGTAGATCTACACATGTTTATTTAAGAAATTACCATAGGTGGAAGGTCATGATATGATTTGTTGGGTATTCCCCCTATTTTCATTTGAATTTATGGATATCTAATGGTAACTTGGTTGGCATGGGGGGCCATTGTTGATTACGGGAAATGGTATCAATTGTGAGTTTCATCAAATTTGAGAGATTTAAATAAGAAACAATACCTTGTTGGTGTTAGCCATGGTGTAATGACATTGTGTGTCGACATGGGATGACATTTGAATTAAAAATCAATTTTTTAACCCTAGGGTTCTAGTCACAAACCCTGGGGAAATGTTAAATGAAAAACAAGTTGAGACTTGGAAGCTAGGTATAAAAAGTTGACATAGACAAAGGGTTCTAAGTTGAAACATGAAAAGAAAAGGATTTTGAGCTTAGGGAAATATGGCTCGAATAAGAGCGCACCAGTAAAAGTATTAGTCCTTGTGTCAACAAAAAGGGTTATTCAAAATATGATGAAAGGTAAAAGCATTCCTCCTCAGTCAAAGATTCCTTTATAGGTTAGGACACTTCAATTCTCCTCATAGTTTGATGGGTCGAATCGTGAGTATGAATCCTTTGCTATAGAATAGGTTCACTTTTCTATTGGAAAACTTAATTTTCATGATGATGTGAACAGTATGTAGGAGGCACTTGAAGATGATATAATCCCTAAGAAACATGTAACTAATGACAAACATTTTGTTCTGAGAAAGAAATTAGTTGGAAAGAAAGGAAAGAAGTCAACAACACCTGAGACTATTGCATCTGTAAGTACACCTAAACACATACATTTTCTTTAGGAAAACCAAATTAATCACATACATAAGGCAAAGTGAAAAATAAATTGTTAGCTTTCGCTTTAATTCTAGTGTGTGAAACAATCAACAAAAAGGTTTTGTGAAGTTTTGCGTATGAGAAAAATTACTAAAAAGAGCTAACTTCCTTCTGCTCAAATAGTAACTGGCCTTGTGAATATTTTAGAATAGGGTACTAGGGTCACGTCATAAATGTCATTGATCATGCTTCTAACAACTAGAAAAACAACCAAGGTATGAATGGCTATATTGGGTAGACGTACTAGGGATACATCTCAAAAGAGTTGGCGATGCTTCCATTAGGATGACCAAGATGACCTCAGGTCTCAGTGCTCCTGCACCACAACCTCCAGGGAAATATTCCCTAAGATTTTGCCACTAAGTTACCTCCATCCAATGGGAATGGATGAATCTCATCTTATGGTTGTTAGTTTTGGACCTAGAACCCGTACCATCTATTGGGAGACAACATGAAGGTTCATGACAATCCACAACCTAAAACTTACCCCCTTCATGGGTTTATTTCCATGTACTGATTTTTTCACTAGATGATGCAGGGTTTTAAGCTCCCCAAGGGACAACTTTCTCTGTGTCAATATGAAAAAAAACCACGATGGCTTATGTGCTACCTATTGCCATGGTCCTAGACTGAACTATAAATTATCTTGTGGCCTTTGTGGGGAATTTAATGTGTTCAGGTTAAGTTTTTTTTAGAAATTCTTTTCTTCCCTTAGGGTGTGAAAGAAAATTTAAGCTCAAATAAACTAAGTACAAAGAATCTATAAAGGCAACGCCCTTTATACAAAGTTAAAGTGAGCTTAATGTGTTGGGTGAATGTGTGTGCAAGTAAAATTATGAGCATAAATTGTGAATTGATGTGGATATGATGTGATCCTTTAAAATTCCCCTAATTACACTATGTGATATTTGTTCCTTGCAAGAAAAGAAAGGGTGTGTGGATGATGGGCCACTTACTTCTTTCCTAATTATATTGTGATCATATAGGGAGATGGAAGCTTTAGTGCTTTGATAAATGGTCCAGATGCCACCATATGTTCGTCACAAGGACGCAAGGAGGTAATGCCTACTTTCTTTCTTTACTAACACCAAGTCCTGGAATGAAATAAAATCTTTGGTTAGTAAAACAAGTAAAAAAATTTTGTGGATGATGGGTCACTTACTTCTTTCCTATGTGAGCATATAGGGAGATGGAAGCTTTAGTGATTTGAGAAAGGGCCAGATGCCGCCATAGGTTCACCACAAGGATGCAAGGGAGGAAATGCCTACTTTCTTTCTTTACTAACACCAGGTACTGGTCCCGAGAATAAATGAATGAAATAAAATATTTGGTTAGAAAAACAAGTAAATAATATTTGTGGATTTAGGGCCACTTATTTTCCTCCTTGTTTTAAGCTATGTTTGTGGGCAAAGTTTCTAAGTAAAATATAAGAAATTACTCTTCTTGTAATGGTTAGTAAAGAAAATTGGTTAATAGTGATGGTGTGTGCAAGGTTCAAATAGTGCATATACAGAGTATTTGAATTGCAAGTATGTGGACATGCGATTCATGATACTTTATTGTGATTCCCCTAATTACACTATGTGATGTTTGTTCCTCAAAAGAAAAGAAAATATGTGTGGATAATGGGTCATTTACTTAAATTCTAAATTATGTCATATGTGAGCATATAGGGAGACGGAAAATTAGTGCTTTGGGAAACATTATATTTCCATTACCAACTAAATTGAATTACATGACTTGATTTAATTAAATAGCTAAAATTTGTTGCTTATGCACAAATCATGATTTAACTTCGAGGGATGCCACAATTGAGAACGCCCAATACAGGAATCCCCATGTAAAGGATAAGAAATTTGCAAACTAGTTGAAGGTATTCAATTTGTAAAATATTTTCACTTAAAAATTTATATTTTACGTTTTAAATATTATGATATGTTAACAATGAAAAATTATTTCATCTCTCTCTCTCTCTCTTTATATATATATTAATGATAAAAATTAAATTTATCTCTTATGTCAAATCATGACTATGTTGGCAATCATATATATATATATATATATATATATATATATATATATATATATATATATTATATATATTTAAAAATCAATGTCATTTGAAATATGTATTATATAGTTATAATGTGTGATTATATATTTCTATAAATGATTAATAAAATACAATATATTGATTTTTTTTCAATAATTTTTTTTTATATCTTTTCCAATATCATAATTCAAAATTGTTATATTTTAATCTTCATTAACTAATAACACATGGGTACCGAAGGGAGCACATCAGTACGATGGTTTTTGTGCCGGTAGGTTCTGGTTCAGATGATGTTCTAAGGGGAAGGGAGTGGGGCTCCCTCCTATAGGAACGTGGTAGCGGACAAAGGGAAACGGTTCAAAGCAGGATTTAGATTCTAGGTTCACAAGTCCACATAAACAAATCAAGGAGCCACAAGAGTAGGTAATTTAGGAAATAATGGTTAGAGATTAGAAGAAGATAGAGGTACTGTAGGCATCCAAGCAGATCAGTAGCAAAAGTCAAAAGGGGATAATGGGAATGGCACATGCAAGCCAAAAACGGGAGTAATCCCAACAACATCAATCATTGATCCTTAGACACAAGCCTTCAGGAAGCACATGGGTCTTTGGCCCATAGAGAAAGAATTATGTGATTGGATCACGCACCACTGGAAACCTCGTGGGGAGATAGAGCTACCTATGGTGTCAAGAGTTTTTTTTATGGTGGTATTTGCAAATGTGGAGGACAGGGATCGAGTCTTTGATGGAGACCCCTAATTTTTTGCTTTAATGAGCTTGTACATGCAACCATGGAAGGAGAACTTCACCCCACGGATGGAAACATGTAATGGAACCTTTACCTCGAGCAACAAGCGCGGAGGAGAGAATCAAGTTGCTTCAAGGTTGGACATATTCGTGATCTCAGAGGATTTGCTGATGTGATGGTTGGATATGGAAGCAAATATCCTCCTTTGCGGGGGTTTGGATCATTGGACGGTGGTTGCAATGTTGGGTACACCTAAAAATAGACCATTTAGATTTGAGACCTTCTCGATAGATCACCCATCATTTATGGATAATATCAAAAAATTGTGGGTGGATCCACTCCCAATTAGGGCTCTAAGATGTACAAACTGCAGCCCCAGTTAAGATATATCAAGCCTCAACTAAGATAGTGGAATAATGTGGAATTTGGGGACATCTTTCAGGTGAAAAGGGAGTTGGAACTGAAGATGGAGGCATTACAGAAAATACTGATTGATGAAGGTTATACAAAGGAACAAAATAATGAGGAAGAAAAGCTCCTGAAGTTATGGGAGTAGAGATGTCGTCAAACAGAAATCTTATGGAAACAGAATTCTAGGGTCCAATGGCTCACAGAAGGGGAAAATAATACTAAATTGTTTCACTATTAAGAAATTGACCATTGAAACTCAAATTGAATCCTCAGGATAAAGGACAAGCTAGGATAGTCGTATGAAGCACATCATGGCATTGAACAAGTTTTGATCCAAATTTCAAAAAGATTGCAGAAGAGCCATTGTTGGATACATCAAAATATATTCATATATATTTAGGCATATTCCAAAAATAATAAAAGATGATAATAATGAGAATTTAAGCAAACCCATCTCCATGGAAGAAGTCGCCAAAATGGTAAATGAGATGACTAACGGTAAGGCCCAAGGTCTCGATGGCTTCACCATATACTTATTCAAAACTTGTTGGGAAATAGTGAAGAGAAATGTGTTTAAGGTAGTGGCTGACTCTTAGGACTAAAAATCCTTAAGACTCTCAACTCTATTTTTATCACCCTTATTCTGAAGGAAGACAAGGAAAGTACCCATGAAAAGTTTCAGATGATACCCCTATGTAATGGGTTGTATAAGATTATATCAAAAGTGGCAGCTAGCATGATCAAAACAATCCTTTCTATTTTGATCTTTGAATACAATTAGGTTTTATGGAGGGTAGGTAGATCCTAGATAATTTCATTCATTCCCATGAGATTTCCCATTCTCTAAAGAGCCTAGGGAAGGTAGGAATGATAATACAGTTGGACCTTTCGAAGGTGTATGAAAATATTAGCTGGGAGTGTATGGAGGTTGTATTAGGGGCCTTTGGGTTTTATGAGAGAGGGACAAATTGGATAATGACCGTAGTCACCTCCCCCATTTTTTTGTTTCTAATAAATGGTGCTTTGACAAAACCATTTTTCCCTTTCCGGGGTATATTCCAAGGTGACCCCATGTCACCATGCTTGTTTTTCATAATGATCGAAGGCCTGGGTAGAGAAATTTCAACAACTACCAGGGAGGATATTAGAGAGCTCCAATTACATTAAGGGTGTTAGGCCTCTATGCACCAGTAGTTCTTTGATGATACCATGTTGCATGGTTTCTCCATGGTGAATGAAGCTCCATCATTCACACTTATCCTGGACACATTTAAAACATCCTTAAGTATGGAGATAAACCACTCTAGGTCTATGATTTTTTCTTCAATACACATATCTTTATTTAGAGAAACCTGACTTCCATCTTAGGATTCCAAAGGAGATGTATCCCATACAAGTATTTGGGAATCCCTCTAACTGTTCAAGCTTGGAAGAAATCTAATTGGGAAAAGTAGCATCAATCTTGGAGGATAGGGTCAAACGATGGACTATCAGATTTGTGAACTTGGCAGGTAGGTTGGTTCTAACTAAAGTTGTTCTACAAGAAATTCTTGGGTACATGTTATCCATTCTCCCAATGCCCAAAGGGGTTTTGCAGAAAATTAGACAAATTCAAAGATACTTCCAATGGAATGGAGCCAAGGATAAAAGAAAATGGGAGCTCGTAACCTAGAACACTGTATGCAAATAAAAAGATGCAGGAGGCTTTGGGCTACAAGACCCATAAATGGTTAATAAAGATAATGGAGAAAATTTGTGATGGCATTGGTTAAAAGGAGGTTCGACACCATGGGCTCAGCTTTGAAAAGTAAAATGTGCCCCCAACTTCTCTTCGAAAGACCTTATTCACATGGTGGGTTCAATTCCAAGGCTCGACAATATGGAACATGTCCTGGGGAAATAGAGAAATAATACAAAAAAATTTGTTATGGGAGATTGGAAATGAAAGGTTAGCTCTATTTTGGGACGATGGAAACAACAACCCACGTTAAGAAAGTAAGAGTGGTGAACCATCCAAGTTTCCACTGATAGGTATGGCTGCGAAGAAGTGCACCACTTTTGGGAATAGGGATTGGAGGGAAATAAGTGGTGAAAGTGTAACATTAGCCTCTTTCAAGAATTTATTCAGATTGAGCTAGTGGACCAGGGTTTAGTAGAGGAATTGAGTAGGAGAAGAATCATATATAACGAAGATAGGGATGAATTAAGATGCGGGAAAAAAGAAGGAGGGGAATTCAATCTCAAATAACTGAAAATATATATTAATGATACCCAAGGTGAGGAATATGATTCAACATGGAAGAAATTATGGTTGTCAGCCCATTGGAAAAAAATCAAAACCTTCTTGTGGTTGGCGCTGCACTAGAAAGTCCTCACTTAGGAAATATATTCAAGCACGAATTTATCGGTGCCTCATGGTGTTGTCTCTATGAAAATGAGGAGGAAAACCTAAATCATGTATTAAATAATTGTAGATATACGTATGAATTATGGGATTGGATGGCCTATATTTTCAGACAAACAGATAGAATCAGGGACAATATACAACAAACTATTAGGAAATGGTAAAGGCACTATGCCAAGAATTAATTTGTTAACCTCACCTGGTACCTGGTTCTGGGCTTCATCCTTTAGTCAGTGTGAAAGCAAAGGAACTGATGAATGTTCTGAAATAAGAAGCTCCCCACAGATCACCTGGTGGCATAAATTAGACGACAGTTAAAAGAAATGATCATAAGTAAAGGAGCAAAAACATTAGAGGAGTCTCCTTCGCTTTAGGAGGCAAGAGCCTCAAAACTCTTGGAATTAGATTACCTTGGTATGTAGGTGCCCCAGATCTGAGAACAACAAATCTAGTTGGGTTCTTCAATTTGGATACCTCCCCCCTAATGTTTCATCAAGCTAAACTTTGACGGGGCTTCTAAAGGAAACCTAGGTAGCATAGGAGTAGGAGGAGTAATACAATTTTAGATAGGGAAAATTTAGAGTTTTCTTCATAAATTTGGGACATGCCTCCAATAACGCAGCTGCATTCCATGCCCTGGAACAAGGGTTGGAAATTCTAGTTCGCAAGAGAATTGCTAACACCAATGTTGAAGGAGACTTGTCGATAGCCGTCCAAGGAATAAGGAGATTATAATGTGGCAGGAAGGAAAGGAAGGTAACGAGGAACTAGCATCTAATACAATTAATCTAGTGCATACAATGACACCTAAGAACACTAGTAATAATGGATTTTAGTTTGGTTTTCCGGTCAACAAATGCGTTGGTGGATAGGATGGAAAATAAGGGGATTGCCAGTGCACATATGCTCATTGACATAGCATGGACAGATCTCCAGGAAGTACATCTGAAAGAAAAATGTCAGTTGTCAGCAAAAATTGACAACTCCATGATAACAGGTAATGAGGACAATGTAGAGGTAGGCCCTAGATCTGGAAAAGGACCACTGGTTCACACAATTGATTAATTTATTATCATGATAGCGAGAGGTAGTTTATATCGAGGTTGGCAAATGGGCATGTGGGATGAGTGCATGGGCAAGGTGGCGCCCGAAGGTGGTGAAGTTGTGGGCCCCTCCATCAAGGTATTTCATGGAAGTTGGTTCTCCATTAATATGGAGGGGACCGAGAAGTGTGGGCATGTATGTTTGCAGCTAAGGATACATACGAGGGTTGAAAGATGTTAATTATTATCCTGTACAAACTGCTAAGCCAGGCTAATGATAAGGGGAGATGGATTAAGTTAGCACGAAGTGATAGTCATACTGTAGGAAGACTGGAGGAAGGGAATATGATGAAGGAAAGTAATAAAAATTGGTCAACCACAGAAGTTAGGAAGAATGAATTTAATTTTAGGCCTAGGGGATTTCTAAAGTTATTTTCATATGGTAATTGAGAGGGGGTGGAAATATAAGGTCTTGTTAGAATAAGTGACGAGGTTGGGAAAGCACGTAGAGTGGAGAATGGGAAAGGTTTGATATACTATGGGTAGACAGAGAGGGAGACCCCAAGTGGATGAAAAAGGGGTGAGGTGTAGCAAACAACCACACATGGAGATGACAACAAGGGAAGTGGCCGATGTATATCATGCAACGGTTCCATAGAAAGGGAAAGAAGTTATGGGGATTTATGAGGAAGAATTCTTCAAGAAGTGGAGGGAAACCCCAGATAGCCAAATTGAGGAAGAGGTGGATTTGATTATTGATACGGGTGAGACACGAACCCGAGTAACCCTCTACCATAAAACCCTGGAAACTACATGGCATGTTAAGACCATAGTTGGCAAGTTGCAAGAAAACACTTCAGAGGAGAAGACCAATGGTCATGTGGAGACCTTAAATTAGGTAAGGGCCATCAACCAAAGGTTAGGAGGAATTGAATCAATCTTAAAGGGACTGATGAACATTGAAAAATTACAGGATGGTCGCATAAGTGACATGAACACTATGTTTACCATTTACCTGAAGTATATCCATAATACAGATATACCCTTGGGGATACAAGAGGAAAACCTACTCGATTATGGAGGTATAAAGCTTGGGAAAATGATGCCTTAGGTGGCTCTCCAGTGATGACTCTTGTGGAATCTCTTGGGGTGACTCTTGTGGTGGCTCTAGCGACGGCTCCTACAAAAGTTCCTACGGTTGTTCCTGCTCTCAAGAAATGAGGTTTGAGAAGTCATTCTCTAGAACTAGTTACTACATTAATTGATGGGTCTAGAATGTATTTAGATATTAGTTTTCATATGCAGACTAGTAATTTTTTTTGTAATAGATAGGTTTGTAGATTATAGTTATCAAGAGTGTCATAGAGACAGATCTCAAAGTCATAGTAGATTTTTTTTTTTTTTTTTTTTTTTTTTTTATTTTAAGAGTTACCTAAAACAAAAGAATTTACTAGTTATTTTGGGCAGAAGTGGAACTAAGACAATTTACTATTGCAGCTAGTCTAGTTTCCAATCTGGCAGACCAGTTGCTATTTTGTAATCTAGTTTAGTTAAAGTAATATACAATATCTCTTCTGACTTACAATATATATTTATGAGTGGAAATGTGAAGTTGGGTTATACTTTTGCGATAATTGGCAGTGGAAAAAGCATCATCGCACTTTTCCGGACGAACTATTATATTTTTTGGTTGAATCAGGCACCTTTTTTCTACTAAAGTATTTTTTTTTCGGGCCGAAAATTTGAATGTTAAAAGTTAACTATAGCCTGTAGCGAATTGTTGGCCGGAGGGGGGAAAATTCGGTGAGTTAGTTTTTTGGCCAAAATATTTTTTCGGTTAATTTATTTTTTGGCCAAACAAGTTTTTCGGCCAAACAAGTTGTTAAATCGAGCATTTAGTTCCACCGAAAAATTGTTTATATATATCTAGGTCATGAGCTCGTAGCAAAGTTTCGATATGTTTTTTTCTCCGCTGAACGTTGTTTGTGCATTGTGTTGAACATTGTTTACGCACTGTGAATGACTCAGTCAGGTCAAGTTCATGTTTAGTAGGTTACGTTGATGTTTAGTATGTCACGTTGATGTATACTTTGTTAGAAATCTGCAGTTTCTAAATCTTAATGTGACCCGATTAAAGCATTAAAGCATTAAAAGCGTTAAAAGCATTAAAAGCGTTAAAAGCATTAAAGCATTAAAGCATTAATCTTAAGCGTTGAATTGGTATATGATGGACGTACCAGATTAGAGTTAAATGATATATAAAGGATTGGGTCCTCTCTCTCCCTGGCAATAGTTGCATTCTTCTCCATCAAGAAGCGCATGAAGAAACAGGGCTAGAAAGAGAAACCGAATTCTGAAGAAGAGGAACAGTCAGGAGTCAGATCAAAGTAGATGGCAGCCATTACATCTTCCGCTGTTAATCAAGGTATGTCATCTTAAACAATAGATCATATTAAGTTCTGTTTGTGAAATATTCGGTATTGATGATCTTTGAGCTGTTAGTAGCTATATTTTACATACTTTTCTTTGCAAATTGGCTAATTTTTTTTTTTGGTATTGCAAGTTACCTTGCTTGGAGAAGCTCGATGCTAAAGGAGTTTGGCTCAGGATGAGTTTGACGCTGAGGAGTTCGACGCTGCCTGGAGGAATTTTGTCGGGCACTAGAGGTAGGAATTTCGTTCGATAATCCAGTTTTGGATGTCGAGTATGTAGTAATGGATTTTGATCTTTATGAGATTGATTTTTGGTTTCCGTCTTCACTGTTTAGCGACCACAATAATTGTTTATCGATCCCAATAACTAGTTGGAAACCTATAAATAATTTAACATACCCCCTGATCTTAATGGCTACTGAAGCAACTCCCTAGTTTATTTTGCGTTTCTTGTTTAAAAAAAAAACATTACTACTGCATAATTTTTTATTTTTCAATTGTTTGCTTCTGAATCACTCTATTATTGGATAATATATCAATTCTCATTCTCATCGGTTATTAGGTCAATATCTTTCCAAGTCACTTTGACTTCGACAGTATAAATTTTCATTTTCGAATATTTTGTCTGTACAGTTTGAATCGCTATATTAGTACGTTATGTATGATTTTCCATTCTGATAGGTATTCCAATTCTGATCGGTCTCTTGAATAGTATAAAATGGATAGTCCAAAACAAATAATGATAAAATGTAGCAAGGGTAGTACACGTGTCCAAAAGACATCAATTATATGTTGTTTGATCAAATTTGGAATCTTGAATTTGATTGCATAACTTAAATAAATAAATAAAATATTTAATTTCACTTCGCATGTTATGTTTGTGATAGATTCCAAAATCCAAAACTCTGTCATCTATCCTCCCCAGTTGGGATTTCAGTTCACATGTTGTTTGGAGTAGATTGCAAATATCTACCATGTCTTCTTCTGATGTTAACGTAGCTTAATTTTCAACAGGGAGGCATAGAAAGGACAGAGCCCTAGCCTTGATTAAATTAGGATAGATAGACAGTGTCTCCACCATGCACAATGACTATGAAAACCATGAACATTTTCATTATAGAACCAAACCAATGTTGTGCTTTGGCTATGAGAAGCATGAACATTTTCCTTACAGAGCCAAATGAACGTTTCAGTAGAAAATCGATCCTTGAGAAATATCATGGTTCAAATTTTGACTTTAATTTGAAGATATCTGAAAGCTTGATGGCTTCACATCGGTGTTCTAATGGAAATTTTCAGGAGATCCCTCCACTGAAATGTGATGTGGTTAAACCCAAAAGGGAGTAATCTCTTACGCCCTTTCAATCGTTGTTTGGACAGTCGGGGAGTTGGCCTCAACATTCAACCTTGGTTGAGGCATTGAATGACAAAATTTGGTTAAGCCATTGAAGCCCATGCTAATATTAATAAGGGAGGAGATGATCAGTGATAACCTTTACAAGCAGCCATTGTATTGATGATCAAGCATCCATATGATGTCTACTTTGTATTGTCTACAATATTATACGAATTATTATGCACTTAAGTTAGAGTTCAAATCAGAATATGGTATAATATATACAATCATATATATGAAATAATACTTTTTACTCAATTTTTCTTGCATCCATGGCCATGCCTCACTATCCATTGTCCATAACAAATTAAGATCGCGGGGTAGAAAATTACAGAGATCATAGCAATGAATATATCTATTCCTTTGGGATGTGAGTATTTATCTTTCATGGAAAGGGAAATTATTACATTGGAAGTAGTTTTCCCGTTGATATCTAAACTTTTTTCTCAGATAAAAGTAGATCAAAAGAACATATAGATTTCGCGAGAGCTCTCACAAATGTACACTCAACATCCTAAGATTCTTCGACGTACTAGTCGTCTAATCTACCTATTAGTGGTCGACACATCATATTTATCGTAGGTTAATTGCTTCACTCACGTTGGGCATATCAATAATTCATTCCATTCTATGTCTGTCGCTTGAATTTCAGTAGACCCCAATGACATCCCCGTAAGACCTTGATGTTTAGAATACCTCTCGAAAAAATTTCAATAGACTTTCTCAAAACTATACTCACAAGACCTTCGCTCATATTATCTCTAGCTCAGGTTTCAGGTAAGAATCACGCACTTGGTTGCATTTTTCACATTATGGTAAAAGTGTGGAAGCCTCCCTCTTTTAGTTAGTAAGAGTCTCTATATCTTCATTAATATGTATGGGCCAAAATTGGCTAGATCTACTATGTTTTTCTAAATAAACTGTTTGTTTCCTCAACTACAAATAATGGCATCAAAATAGCACAAAATCTACCTGTCACCGTAATTCCCCTAGGCGTTATGGCTTTCCCACACCCATCGGCACCACAAGGGCACGGTACCCACCCACATAGTTGAGTTCTCCATCATCCGAGCGAGGGCGAGCAACATCATTAGACAAGTTAATTTTTAAACAGTTATCAATAAATCAACATGATATCAATAATAATTTATACATCTTTCATTAATATAATATTGATTATAAATAAAATAATGTATACAATCAATGAGATAAAAACACTAATTTTATGTGGAAAACCCAACAATAAAATTCACAGGAAAAGATCAACAAGTTTTTTTATTAGTGGCACATAAACTTCAACTTGTGAGTTGAACTCTTAATTGTTTCACAATAAATTAAATCTTATTTATAGAATAATTCTCTCTTAGATGATAAATTGCAAAGGTGGGAATACAAAGAGAATAAACTCAAACAAAGCAATGGAGTGAACAACTCTTCTCATCATTCAATATCAGTTAAATGCACTACATAGGAGACAAGGAAAGAAACAACAATAAATAACTAGAGAAAGTCCCAACTAAAACTCAATTAGGCTCAAATAACTGAACTAAATCAAAACTGACTATGACACCTACTAGACAGTGATTAATGCGCTCAACATTAGATCCAAGGATAATCCTTCGGTACATTCTAGGGGAAGTCTTTGTTACAATAAATTAAAAACTTCCTTACATTCGAGGAAAGGTTTCCATTACATAATATTTTTTTTTTTTTTTGGAATCACACACATAACAATCTCCCACTTGATGCCAAATATAATAATAATATTTTATATATTTAGACTCACACATAAGAATTTCCCACTATATGCCAAACATAATATTATGTGAATATAATTTCTATTGATTTGGTCCCCAAAATTTCTCATCACCTTTGTATGACATCAACCAAGGTTCTACAAGGCTCTTCCTTATCCCTTGGCAAGATATTTGTTAACATGTCAACTATATTTTATTCTATGTGTATTTTGTTCAGTTGTAGCAGCCCATCCTCCAGTACTTGACAAATTTAATGATATCTAACATCCATGTGCTTTTTCTTGTAGTGAAAGGTCGATTTTTTGGCAAGATGGATTGTAGTTTAGCTATCACAGTTTATTGAATATTTTTCTTGCCACAAGCTCAGTTCTTCTAAGAACCTCCTCATCCAGATCATTTCCTTGAATCCTTCAACAGTTTCAATATACTCAGCCTTTTTAGTAGAAATAACCACCACCTTTTGTAATCTTAATACCCATAAATCTATATCTCTTGCAAATGTAAAAAATGTGACCTATTATTGACCTTCAAGAATCCATGCCACCTACATTATCAACATATCTAAATCCTTCCAATAGCGTACCAATACCTCGAAAGCACAATCATAAATCAATTAAACCTTTAATGTATCTTAAAATCCATTTTTCTACATCCTAATGTTCCTTCTCTAGTTTTGCAAGAAACTTACTTACAACTCCCACTTAATGTGCAATGTTAGGGTGAGTGTATACAAATGCATACATTAAGCCTCCTGAAAATGAAGCATATGGAATATTGGAAATTTCTTCTTTTTCTTCAATGCTAGAGGGATATTAATTAACCGCTAACTTGAAATGAGAGACAAGTGATGTGATTATAGATTTTTCTTTAGCGATATCAAACTTTTCCAATACATTTTCAAAGTGTTGCTTCTATGATAGCCATCATTCTTTCTTTCTCTGTCACGTATAATTTTTACCCCCAAAATTTGGTTTGTTTCTCCTAAGTTCTTCATTTCAAAGGCATGGTTTAACTCTTCTTTGAATCTATTAATCATCAAATTATTGTTTCCAACAATAAACATGTCATCAACATATACTAAGATAATGAAATTATCATTTTCTTATACTTTAATGTATATACAATGATATCCATTTAATCTTTTAAATCCATGATCAAGCATAAAAGGTTCAAGCATTTTACACCATTCACAGGGAGCTTATTTGAGCCCACATGGACTCTCCTTTAACCTATAGACCAGATTTTCTTTACCCTTTTTAACAAAACCTTCTGTTTGTTCCATAAATATCTCTTATTCCAAATATCCATGTAGGAAGGCTCTCCTAACATCTAGTTTCTCTAATTATAAATCTAGAGTAGCTATAGGACCAATTACTATGGATATTGGTTAGATTTAAAAACTTAGGAAAAAAAATCTTTAAAGTAAATAGCTTGTTCTGGTCCAAATCCTTTCACCACTAATATTTCTTTCAACGTTTGTTTAGTTTCTTTCCCTTCAAGTTTTATTTGATATACCCACTTATTACTTAAGACCTTTCTCCCTTGTGGTCTTTCAACCAAATCCCATGTCTTATTGTCATGTAAGGATTTTATCTCCTCTTTCATAGTATTTTTCCACCTCCTACGATTTTCTCTTCACATGTACCCTACAAAGAAGCTAGTTCCCTTCATTAGCAAATAAAATATATTCTAAGGGAGAATACCTTTATGAAAGTCTATGTGGAATGGTAGACCTATGAACTGATAAATTTTTTGGAAAATTTTCTCTTAATGGTTGATGATTTTGTTCTTCATGTTCTTCCTCATTTTCATTTTGCTGCTCATTATTTCCATGAATATCTTCTTTCAGTGTTGGATTATTTTCCTATTCTTCCTTAACACATTTGTGTGTCTCCACACCTTTGTCAACATATTTAAATAATTTTTGTTCATTAAAACTTACATTTGTACCTCTAATAATTTTCCTTTTAAGAGGATCCCACAATCAATAACCTAACTCATTATCAACATATCCTAAGAAAACACATTTAAATGAATTTTCATCCAACTTGGACCTTTGTTATTTAGGAATATGCATGCACACTTCACAAACAAAAGTTTTCAAGTGTGCAACATAAATCCATGCAGGTCCATACCTTTTCTAGAATGATACCATCAAGCAAAGTTGTGGGAGAGCAATTTATTAATTAGCATGTTGTGCGAATAACTTTTACCCAAAAATATTTAGGAAAACTTGAATTTCTTGATATTTTCTCTTAATAAGGAAATCCCACACCTTATTTCAGGTGAATTATAAATAAAAGTGACAAAATATGAAAATCCTAGTTATTTTATATTAATTGGGCCACACCTATCATAGTGTATCAAATATAACATTCTTGTATCCCTCTTAGGACTATCTCTTATAAATTATACCTTTTTCTATCTACCCATAATACAATGTTTGCAAAATTTAAATTATGTACCTTTATATCATGAAAAAATAAAATTCTTAGGAATAATTTATGGATGTCAGTGTACTTAGTGGCATAATCAACGATAAACCTTTATTGCCTCATAGAAAAGAATTGAATGACTTATATGGAAGATGAAAATTGTAATGTTTTTTTATCTTAATATTGAAGATAAATATAGGATTTATGGATGTCAGTGTACTTAGTGGCATGATCAACAATCAACCCTTATTGCCTCATAGAAAAGCATTGAATGACTTATATAGAAGATGAAAGCCCTTAAAAATTAGTTGTTTATTGATTTGAATGTGGGCATAAACTTTTTAAATGTGGAAATTTTTGCAACAAAATCATACATAACATGATGGAAAATATCCATTGATAGGTTAACCTTTGTATAGTCCAAACTTGATAAACACGACAATACATATCTAATTTCAAGGATTGGTATTCTCATGATAAGTAAAAGATTCATTGAATACTGAAGGAATCTCATTAGGCATGGAAGTACTAATAATTATTTTAGTCTTAGGGGTATGGAGAGTCACGGGAGTAACTATTAGAGGATTAGAGGCCCTAGATTGGGTTGAAAATCACATTAATTTTTGATAATGATAAAAATTTTTCTCATCATCGAAAATCAATGTAGTATAGCATGTGTTTGAATGTTATTCTTGTGCATTCCAACATGCAAGCATTTGTTAATACATTTTCCCAATTGCATTGATTTGTAAATCGCCTTTATTATTGTACTAGGGAGGTTCATCACAATAGATCATGTAGTATTTGATCATTCCATCACAATACATATTTATTATTCATCATTCTCCCATAGTCTAAGGTATTTGGAAAAAAAGAAATATATTTTTCATTTTATTGAATTTGTTTTTCACAAGGATCAGAAAACCCATTAAACATGGTTAAAAAATGGACATTATGCATAGACATTTCTTGTTATCCTAGCCTAGGGCAAGTCATGATTACTTATTTTCTATACAATATTGCAACAAACAAATTCCTACAAAGGAAAAATAATGTACCTAGAAGGACAACAAACAATGAAGAATATTATATTGCACTGATAGAAGGCTTAGGAACAACTAGGGAGTATGGATCCAATGGAATTGTAGTATTCACCAATTCTAAACTTCTGTGAAACCAGATGAAAGGCATGTACCAAGTCAAAAAGGAGAAGTTAAAACAACTACATGGAGAAGCAAAAAATATTGCTAGTTAATTTCAATTATTTAAATAAAACATTGTGCAAATGTTAATAGGGTGTCTAGTGATCTATTGTATGAGGAAATTCCAATTCAAGATTTGTTTGTGAAAGATAAATTGGTGTCAAGAAGTTCTCTATCAAAATTTATTGATGAACATTGTAAGATATATTTGATATGTGTATGTTATTTAGTTATAAATGTGGTGTTTTTAATGACTATGTGTTTCTTTCAATGCTATACTAAGTGTGGCCCCACTATGTAAGCACAACTTGGTGAATGTGACATGTTTTAGATTTTTTTTTTATTTAATTATCAAAATGTGCACTTTAGCAATTGTGTTTTTAGTCTTGAGTATATTTTAAATGAATAATTTACATCAAATAATTTTGAAAAACCCTTGGATAGTTACATTTATTTGTCTTATTAATTTTCCAAATTCTTAATATTTTTAAACGCATGAGGTAACTTGGGTTTTTTTAAATATATATATATATATATATATATATATATATATATATATATATATATATATATATATATATATATATATATATATATATATATATATATGGATTGAGGGCCTGGGTCATCACATGAGCCATTACCACCTGATTCTTCAAGGCATAAATGGGATACAACATCAACCAAGTCTCCTGCATCAACTAGAGGGTGACTTTCTATGCATGCCCACAAGATTGGTCATGGGTCAAGGAGAGTACCATATGAATTAGGGGAGGGCCATAATTCGTTACATCATGATTGTGGTATATGTATTTTTATGTGCAAGTTATTAAATGGTATTTGTAGAATCATATGTATATACATATTGAATTGTTTTTTTTCAATTTAGATTTATTAATTTATAATAAATTCCATCCTTTTTAGTAGCATCTCACACTAGGTTGAAGAGAGTATCAGATAAATCAATTGAGGGTCATCGTTCACATCATCGTGGTATGGTATACATATGTTTACTTAAATGATAAATAGGTAGAATCACATGTACATACATATATTTAATATATTTTTGTCAGTTTAACTATTAATTTATTATAATTTCTATTTTTTTTAGAACCATCTGTAACTATGTCATCACGTGAGGGTGGTTAACATTCTCTAGTTTTTCATCAAGATCAATAAACCCATGTAACTGGGAGTGATGGTGCTCAACCATCTCCGGTGGTCATGAATCTCAATCGGATCATCATGATCCTCGTCATTTTGGTAAATTGTATAATATTTTTTTATGTTAAAACAAATTTGTACATGTAAATGAATTGTATTTACATATATGTGTACATGTCTATCTTACATTTGTATAAATGCATTCACATGCTTTAATATTTATGTAATTATATTGAAGTAGGGGGTGAAAATGTTGATCGATGTTAACATAGGAGAAGCAGGGAAATTCAAGAAGAATACCATATGCCAACTACCACCTATCCATCTCATATTCTTGATGAGATTCCTTGGGAAACAAACATCCAACAATGTATGTTACAGAGGTGTATAACTCATTATTCAAAATTGAAGAAAGATCTTACGAATTTGGAGCTCCTTGCAGAGAGTTAACAAAGCTTAGAAATAGTTTTTCACTCTCTAAGTTCATTTCTTGATATTTACAAGAACCTTGGGCCAACAACTGATTTCTTTATAGATGTGATGAGGCGTAGAAAGGAAACAATGATGGGTCCTGATAAATGGGCTGAGGTAAGAAGGGTTACAAAAGCACAAGCCAAATGTATGTTTAATTTCAAAGAAGGGCCGAAAAGAAAGATGCTCAATATGAAATATTTCAAGCACCCTGATATAGTCCACCATTTGTATGATAGGTTCCTTACAGCATGTGGCAAGCTACCATGGAATGGCGAGGTTCGAAATTATTTTTCAAAATTATTTTATGCAAAATTCTTCTTGGGTATGAGACCTGATTATACTGACCTTCCATCTAAATTTTATAGTACTGGTAGAGGTTGGACATATGAACATAAGGGTGCATTAAGAGATATTGAATTGCCTCGTTCTCTGCCACCTTTAGTACCTCAATTAGTACCTCAACCTCCATGTCTGGTAACTTTGCGGTTGGAGATGGATTCCACTTCTCATATTGGTCTAGAAGCAAGGGATGCCACTATAAACAACATACAGTCTACATTGACTGGAATTGATGTTGGTCTAAATTGACAAAGAGCATGAGCTGGTGCACGTACTGATTTTGTATATAAATCAAATGAGGAGATGGATAATATGAATATTGAAGAGGTTAAAGCATATGAAAAGGCGTGTTGTGATGGTTGGTAAGATCTAATTGGTGATGAGGAAGAGGGCATTGGATCAGTATGTGTTAATGTTTAGGGTGGATATTTTAATGTAATTTAATGTATGTGTTAATTTTGATTCACATACATTTTGTAAAAAAATTAAAATATAATATAACAGGAATGTATCATATGTTCATCATTTGTAGTTAAGTAATTTATTAAAAAAAAATTAGATTATATCACGGTCCCGGGTTCAGGTTCCAATTAATATATGTTGAGAGATGCTAGATTTTTTTAATAGTTCATGTTGATACTATTATTTTACTTTTATTATATCAGTATTATGAATGTCAGGGTCCTATAATCTAGGAATCAAAGTGTGTTTTCCTCTTACTATTCATATTGGGGGTCTGTTTGTCAAGTTTAGCCTATGGGTCACTATGTGTCATATTCTAAAGAGTATCATGTGTAAAGAGGTAAAAATAGTCGAATTATTGTAAATATATGGGTTATGAAAGTGGTAGTTGACCCAAAATTAAAATTTGTAAAAGTCTACAGCTCATGAGTAGGTCAGTTTTTCCATTTTGCACTAATAGAGGGAAAAAGGGGTCATTTCATGAGGATTTTATCATACATCACATTTGGGGGTCATGTCAATCAGGTACAATTAGTTAAAAAATGTGATGGGTATTTTAGTGGTATACCTCATCATCATTGGAAGATTTTCTCCATGTCACCTCAGTCCTTCCACTCAAAATTCAGCCTCATGACATAAAACAAGGCATGTGGAGGCATAAGTTTCAATTTTTTTGAAGATGTCCTCATTCTTACTCCATTTCAGCCTGTGCTCTGAGAGGTTTTGAAAGGTTACAAAAGGTGGAAAGGAGGTGTTTGAAACTTAGGTGGAAGAGGTAATATCACAAACTAGCCAAGATACACAACTACTATGCACGGGGTTTAGAGTCCTCACGGGGGTCTGTGTAAGCCTTTCACTCGTTATCACCAATATTTCATGGTATCTGAGTTAGGAATAATTATCTCTAGCCATTGTTTTTGTTAGAGACCAATTGGGTATTGTTAGAAATTGACTATATTTGCATTTGTTGCACAAAGTCTGCATGTTGTTGGTCTTTGCATGAGGTATTTATTCTGCAACTCTGTGGGTCTATATGTGTTTGATATAATCTGTATCTAAACCTAAGACTTAGTTCACACCATTGAAATTCGAGCATAGCCTCTCAACAAAATTTTCCATTGATCCGGCACAATTTTCCTATATAAGTCCATGTTTTATGACTTCGCATTGTTGTTGGAAATAATACTGAGAGGGGGGTGAATCAGTATTATCTAGATCTTTTTAATAAATCTTCCTTATTTATACTTTGAATTATTCTTGTATGTCAGTACCATAAAACAATGAGCATGAACAAGAAAAATAGATAGTCACACCAAAGAACACCAGATGTAAGGTGGAAACCCAATGTGGGTGAAAACCACCTGCTGCAATATGTCTCTATCTTCTTTCAATTAGAAACTCCTTTTACAATGATTTTGTACTGGTGCAGTCCTTTACCAGTACGCAGGCTGCAACCTGCAGAGAGCTACAACCCTCTCTCTTTTTCCAGTCTCTCCTGGAAGGGAGCTACAACCCCCTACTTCTTTTCTTTCAAGGACCACTTTTCATAAATTTTCAAACTGGATCCATGAACATCAAATGATCATCAAGTACAAGTAAATCACCTAGTCAACAGCAGTAACCAGATCAATTGTAACAGTAAACTAAACCCAAAACACCTTATCAACAGAGAAAAGTCAGTCAAATAAATGCCTTAAGACAGATACGCAATTTTTCTTTATCTGGCCTGCGTTGCTACGCACTTCACCTTCTGCACCTCTGCGTATCCCCGCAGAGAGCCTTGAGCTGCACTGCGTATCCACGCACTGTTCCTTTAAATGCGCTGCGTACCTTCACTGTGCCCACGCACCCACTGCTTCTATCGCGCCGCGTACGACTACTGTGGACACGCACTCTCAGATGCTATCACACCGCGTATCTACGCACCTGCGACTTCTGTAGCGCTGCGTACTTTCACTGTGCCTACGCACCTGATCCTCTGTCACGCTGCGTACCCACGCACTGCGCCTTCTTCTGCTCTGCGTACCCATGCACTCGCACTGTTAATCACCTGCGTACCTCTGATTAGGGCTGAATTGGTAGTCCCCCAGTGTGCCACAGATAGTCAGATGCCCAGATCTGATCATGCGCCTGAGAGATCACACTTCATAGATTCACTTTCAACTTCACTTTTATATAGATCAAGCTTTTAAACCAATAACCCAATATTTCAGATCTTAAGATATTCAATTTGCAAAAGATACTTTAGCCAAGTGATCTCCTTCCCTATTCATAGTCAAGCCCTTATTCACACCATGGGACAAAACCATCAATAACCAATACAAGGGATCCAAACCGGGGCAAAATTAGATCCTATACCACGGGCCAAAACCATAGAATCAAGAATGGCAGGCTAAATACCACGGGCCAAACATAAGAAACCCCACGTGAGCGCGCTTCTCTGCCTTGAAGTGAGTGAACTGGGGATACGCACCTCATGAATGGGTAACTTGCGGGTATGAACGCACTTCCTGGCCGGCGTACCTGTGGGTACGCACCTTTTGAACCATTCACCTGCGTACCTCTTAATTTCCAACATTTTGAGAGCCTGATCAAAGCATTTCCACTTGAGGGTGTTGCCATCAAGTACAACATCTGTAACATAGAGCCATACCAGAATCATAATGCCAACAATCTCCCCCTTTGGACTTGATGGCAACCTCAAGATCCTCAACGTCATTCTCCCCCTTTGACATCAAGGGAAAAGGGTTATGCCCCCCCTAAGAACATGCTCCCCCTGACTATAAACCAGATCTGCAAAGAAGAACCATAATCCGCCAAACACCATAAATGACCATGAAAGAGATAGAGACATATTGCAGCAATATTCAGATCAGCATCCATGATCTCCTTCTATACATCCTCCATAATGCCAACAATGCATTATATGCTCCCCCTGAACCTGTGCCATTCGATCTTTGACCAATCCGCAACCCAGCACATGTACGCATATGCCCCAGAGGAGCCTTGCGTACAACCAACCATCAGAAGAGATTCAACAACAAGATGATGCATCAACAACCCCCAGTTTTTGCCTGAGGTATTCAAAGGTCTCCCTGGGCAATGGTTTGGTGAGTATATCAGCAACTTGTTCCTTAGAAGGAACATATCCAACTTGTCCTTTTGTTCAAGTACTTGTTCCCGGAGAAAATGATACTTGATCGGTATGTGCTTGGTCTTTGAATGCATGACTGGGTTCTTTGAAATGTTGATTGCACTTGTATTATCACATAAGATGGAGATGGGTGGTATACAAGTGATTTGAAAATCCTGCAAGGTCTGCATCATCCAAAGGAGTTGAGTGCAGCAAGATGCAGCAGCAACATATTTCGCTTCAGCTATAGACAAGGCAATCGAACTCTGTTTCTTGCTGAACCAAGATACTAATCTGGAACCCATAAAGAATGCACCACCACTTGTGCTCTTCCTGTCATCCACGCTTCCGACCCAATCTGCATCTGTATAAGCATGAAGTGTGAGATCTGTATCTCTAGGATACTATAAGCCATAGTTTTGAGTTCCTTGAAGATATTTGAAGATTCTCTTTACTGGCTGAAGATGAGTTTCCTTTGGATTTGCCTGAAATCTTCCAACTATTCCTACTGCATGCATTATGTCTGGTCGGGTACCTGTCAAATAAAGTAGACTTCCAATCATAGATCTGTAGGTTGGTTGATGCACTGCTGCTGATTCATCATTTGCACTGAGGCTACATCCTGTGACCATGGGTGTACATACTGGTTTTGCATCTTCCATGCCATATTTCTTCAAAATCTGCTTGAGATACTTGGTTTGAGACAAAAAGATCCCTCCTTCTTTTTGTTGGATTTGCAGACCAAGAAAATATGTCAGTTCTCCCAGCAAGGACATTTCGAATTCTTTCTGCATTACCAAGGCAAAGCTTTGACTCATAGCTTCTTCATTGCTGCCAAAGATAATGTCATCTACATACACAACAAGTATTAGCAATTTGTCATTTTCAACTTTTATATAAAGATTGCTATCTGCCGATCCTTTTGAAAAACCTTGTTGATGAAGATATTTGTCCAAACGATAGTACCAAGCCCTTGGAGCTTGTTTGAGACCATAGAGAGCCTTTTTCAATCTGCATACAAGATTTATATCATTTCCAAGAATGAAACCATCTGGCTGCTCAATGTATACTTCTTCTTCCAAGTCTCCATTCAGAAAGGTTGATTTCACGTCCATTTGAAATACTTTGAAGTTTTGAAAGCTTGAGAGAGCAAGGAACATTCGGATGGCCTCAAGTCTTGCAACAGGAGCAAAAGTTTCTTCAAAATCTATTCCTTCTTGCTGCGCATAGCCTTTACAAACAAGTCTGGCCTTGTTTCTAATTACTTCTCCATTTTCATTCAATTTATTTTTGAAGACCCATTTTGTCCCTATAACATTCTTATCCTTTGGTCTAGGAACCAACTCCCAAGTGTTGTTCTTTTCGATCTGCTCAAGTTCTTCATCCATTGCTTTGACCCAACATTCATCTTTGCATGCCTCTTTCACATTTTTTGGTTCAGTGGAAGAGAGTAATGCCAAATAGCTTGAAGCTTCTGTAATTGTTCTTCTTGTTTGTACACCTGCTTCTTTCTGCCCCAAAATCTAAGATTCTGGATGATTCTTCTGAACATATCTAGATGGAGTCTTCTCTTCTATCCTTATCTGCTCCTCTGGTTCTTCTTGAGGTTCTTCTTCTTCATCATTCTTTCTTTGAGGGTAGTCTTCATCTTCTTCGATATCTTCATGATTTACTTGCCTAGGAATGTATCCCTTCTCATCAACCACTACATCAATGCCGTCAACAATTCTTCCAAGTCTTTTATTGTAGCACTTGTATGCTTTGCTGTGTGGAGAATAACCAAGAAGAATGCCTTCATCTGCTCTAGGTTCAAGTTTGCCAAGTTGCTCATCAGTATTCTTAATATAGCATTTGCTCCCAAAGATTTTGAAGTGCTTTACCGAAGGAGTCTCACCATACGAGAGCTCATGAGGAGTTTGAGTTCTGTTCACTCGGACATTTGTTTTGTTGAGAATAACAACGCAGCATATGCAGTTTCACCCCAGAAAGTTGCGGGAGTTCTAGACTCATCAAGCATAGCACGAGCCATTTGTTGGACTGTTCTGTTCATTCTTTCCACTACTCCATTTTGCTGAGGAGTTCTAGCTGTAGAGAATTCTCTTCTTATCCCATGTTCTTCACAGAAATCGAAAAATTCATTTGAGGTAAACTTCCCACCTCTGTCGGATCTGAGGCACTTAATTTTGTATCCTGATTCATTTTCAACCAAGGCTTTAAAGGATTTGAATTTTGCGAATGCTTCATCTTTGTGCTTCATAAGTCCTAACCAGACAAACTTGGAGAAATCGTCAATGAATAATATCAAGTATTCTTCTCCTCGAGGTGTCCTTTTCCTGAATGGTCCACATACATCTGTATGTACAAGTTCAAGAGGCATGCTAGCTGATCCTTCCTTCTCTGGAAAGTTAGTTTTGGTTTGCTTTCCAAACTGACATGATTTGCATATGGTGTTGTCTGGAATTTTGATATCTGGAAGACCGCGAACTGCCTGATATTTGCATGCTTTCCTTATTTGTGAAAAGCTTAGATGCCCCAACCTCCGGTGCCATAACCAGTGTTCATCATCCTTTCTTAGATAGCATTGTTGTTGTCCTTCTTCAAATATGTATAGATTATTCGGAGTTCTTTTACCTTTGATCACCGTTTTACCTGTATCAAGATCACGAACAAGACATCCATTTGATCTAAATATCACCTCGGTTCCTTGATCACACATCTGGCTGACAATCAGAAAATTATGCTTCAATCCATCAACATACAAAACATTTCCAGCTTTGACCTTTTCTTTTAACTGAGTAGTGCCTTTTCCTTTTATAGCTGCAGGAGTATCATTTCCAAAAGAAACTTTCTTTCCCTTTTCTAAAGCAGAATATGATTCAAGTTTTTATTTATCACCTGTCATATGCTTCGAACATCCACTGTCAATGTACCATAGATTTTCCTGTCCCTCTGCATAAAATGCTATCCCACATCTTTCTGGTTGTGGTTCCTTTATTCTCCATGTTTTGGTGCTTGGGGCTTGTTCCTTTGTTTGCTGAAACCTGCTCCTGCATTCAAAATCTTCATGACCAAAGTTATTGCAAATAGAACATTCAACTTCATTTTCAAGAGCCGAAAAGTTGTTATAGGTCCTTTTTGTAATCCCGGTCATACTTCTTTGTTTTTGAGCTTCTCTAGTCATGATTGTTTTATATGCAACACATTGAGCTTCTTTGTGACCAAAGTTATGGCAAGAGAAGCATTTTCCATTGAAGAAACTTCTGCGGTTATTAAATCTTCCGGCCAAATGATTGTAATTTCTATTGTCATCCATTCTTGAAGCAAATTGAGAGGATTTTACCTGTGGCTGGTTGTAGCTTTTGTTCATCCTTAGGACGGATTGCCCCTGGTTTACCTGATAGTCTTTGTTTGATGTAATTCATCCCTGCTTTACCTGGTGATCTTCATTGTGATTTTTCTCATTCCTTCTTGCTGCATCAAGATAACTCTTTGAGGTGGATGGTTGAGAAGTTTCTCCATTATAGCCCAGACCTGTCTTGTTTAGAGGAGAACGCTGTACATTGATGATCTCATCCAGAGTTTCAGATCCTTTGACAAACTTAATATTAATAGCCTTTGTTTTCTCAATCTCTTTTCTAAGACCAACAATTTCACCTTCTAACTTTTCAAGATATTTTTCTTTTTCATCAATTTGAGATTGTAGGGTATCAATGATCATATTCTTTTCTTCTATACATGTCTTGAGTCTAGAAATTTCTTCATAAAAGCTATCCACATCTATAGCATCCATGTAATCATCATCTTCAAATGCCATTAAAAGTTTATAGTCATTACCTCGTTCATCTTCATCACTATTTGATAGACCATCACTATCTTCATGAGTGTAGTAGCTTTTCTTATTTGCATTCTGTTTCTTGTTCCATCTAGCAGGTTCCTTTCCTTTCTCAAACTTATCCTTATGCGGACATTTTGCAGCATAATGACCTACTCTTCCACAAGAAAAACATTTAAAAGGTAACTTACCTCTGAACCTTCCAGTACCTCGTTGAAGATTTCTGACAAAATTTGATTCTTCTTCTTCTTCTGGTACGTGACTTGCTTCATAGTAGTCTCCTTTGCCTGAAGCCTTGAAAGCATCTTCTCTCCTGTCTGATGGACCTCCCTTTCTCATTTCATAAGCAGTTAGAATTCCGTGTAGCTGAGACATAGTAAGAATTCGTAGATTTTCCTTTTCTTCTATTGCAGACACTTTAGATTCAAACTTGGGGGACAATGATCTTAAAACTTTTTCAACCACAATAGCCTCTTTTATTTCTTCACCCAAGTTTTTCATGCAATTAACAATCTCGTCTACCCGAAGAAAATAGTTAGCCACACTTTCATCATTATACATTCTGAGATTCTCATACTGAATCCTGAGGGTTTGAAGTTTAGCACGCTTTACTTGTTCATCTCCTTCGTAGCTCAAGACAATCTTGTCCCATATTTCCTTTGCGGATTTATATTGCATAACCTTTACGAATTCTCTTTGAGATAAGCATCTTAGCAGAGTATTGACTGCTTTAGCATTTGTTTCATATTTCTTCTTCTCGGCCGAATCTGTAGGAGTAGCTGAAGGAAAAGTGTAGCCTATATCTATGATATCCCAAACTTCTGTACCAAGAGATTGAAGATAGGCAGTAACTCTTACCTTCCAATAATTGAAGTTTGTTCCATCAAAAATTGGTGGCCTGATTGATGCTTCCCTCTCGTAATTTCTCATGATGAATGATCTTCCTTCAAGCGATCAAGCTTCTCTGAAGGACCGGCTCTGATACCAATTGTTGGAAATAATACTGAGAGGGGGGGTGAATCAGTATTATCTAGATCTTTTTAATAAATCTTCCTTATTTATACTTTGAATTATTCTTGTATGTCAGTACCATAAAACAATGAGCATGAACAAGAAAAATAGATAGTCACACCAAAGAACACCAGATGTAAGGTGGAAACCCAATGTGGGTGAAAACCACCTGCTGCAATATGTCTCTATCTTCTTTCAATTAGAAACTCCTTTTACAATGATTTTGTACTGGTGCAGTCCTTTACCAGTACGCAGGCTGCAACCTGCAGAGAGATACAACCCTCTCTCGTTTTCCAGTCTCTCCTGGAAGGGAGCTACAACCCCCTACTTCTTTTCTTTCAAGGACCACTTTTCATAAATTTTCAAACTGGATCCATGAACATCAAATGATCATCAAGTACAAGTAACTCACCTAGTCAACATCAGTAACCAGATCAATAGTAACAGTAAACTAAACCCAGAACACCTTATCAACAGAGAAAAGTCAGTCAAATAAATTCCTTAAGACAGATACGCAATTTTTCTTTATCTGGCCTGCATTGCTACGCACTTCACCTTCTGCACCTCTGCGTATCCCCGCAGAGAGCCTTGAGCTGCACTGCGTATCCACGCACTGTTCCTTTAAACGCGTTGCGTACTTTCACTGTGCCCACGCACCCACTGCTTCTATTGCGTCGCGTACGGCTACTGTGGCCACGCACTCTCAGATGCTATCGCGCCGCGTATCTACGCACCTTCGGCTTCTGTAGCGCCGCGTACTTTCACTGTGCTTACGCACCTGACCCTCTGTCGCACTGCGTACCCACGCACTGCGCCTTCTTCTGCTCTGCGTACCCACGCACTGCGCCTTCTTCTGCTCTGTGTACCCACGCACTCGCACTGTTAATCACCTGCGTACCTCTGATTAGGCCGAATTGGTAGTCCCCCAGTGTGCCACAGATAGTCAGATGCCCAGATCTGATCATGCGCTTGAGAGATCACACTTCATAGATTCACTTTCAACTTCACTTTTATATAGATCAAGCTTTTAAACCGATAACCCAATATTTCAGATCTTAAGATATTCAATTTGCAAAAGATACTTTAGCCAAGTGATCTCCTTCCCTATTTATAGTCAAGCCCTTATTCACACCATGGGACAAAACCATCAATAACCAATACAAGGGATCCAAACCGGGGCAAAATTAGATCTTATGCCACGGGCCAAAACCATAGAATCAAGAATGGCGGGCTAAATACCACGGGCCAAACATAAGAAACCCCACGTGAGCGCGCTTCTCTGCCTTGAAGTGAGTGAACTGGGGGTACGCACCTCATGAACGGGTAACCTGCGGGTATGAATGCACTTCCTGGCCGGCGTACCTGCGGGTACGCACCTTTTGAACCATTCACCTGCGTACCTCTTAATTTCAAACATTTTGAGAGCCTGATCAGAGCATTGCCACTTGAGGGTGTTGCCATCAAGTACAACATCTGTAACATAGAGCCATACCAGAATCATAATGCCAACAATTGTCGACGTTTGTTTTCTCCAAAACCCAAAGTCATTCCATATTATTGAAATTGCTCTCAGTTGGCTCAATTACCACATTTCATCGTCCTGTTAATTAATCCGTGTTCATATTGATGTCACGTAATCCCCTATCCATAGACTTTGTGTTTTGCACAAAATCAGATTTTAAAGGGTGTTCAACAGTCTACACAACTAGATGGATAACCTAGATAACATAAAGAAAAAAATGGGAGGAAAGGTTGTTCGATTTGAACCCAATATTTTGGATATGGTCAATGCCAACCCAAATATCTGAGTAGCATTTGAACAAACATGCTATATAGCTCTTTGTGAGAATATTCAATCTATGGTTACCACTTTCAACTGGCCAATTTAGTTGCTCTCAGTCTTAAAGGTAACCCGGTGAAGATTAGGGACTTGGACAGGTATGCCATTACTTGGTTAAAGCTGGTTCAAAGGCATGGAGCTTGATGCATTACATTAAAATTTTTTTTAAAGCCTCAGTATAAATGGAAGTATGGGCTTACATTTCCAAGGAATTACCTATTGAAACACCATAGTAAAGTATTGAAGGTGATACAAAGATACTTCACCTATGAGGTTCATTTTAGTAGAGTGTACCAATATCATATTAGGCTTCTCAAGCACTTCACTAGAAAAAGGAGTCTTAATTTACCCCATTACATTTTCAAAAGTTTAGGAAAAAATGGCAGAAAAAGTTGAGTCCAAGGGAGAGAAGCACTTGCCCAGTTTGTTCCACTTTGCACTGATCAAATTGTTTCTTTTGAATGAGTTGGAGAAGATGAAAAGGTCTTGGGATGTTTTCTTGTCAGCCTCAGGTTTGCTGGCCCATTCAGACAACTCTAATACACAAGAAGACACTCCCCCTATAGCCACACATGAAGGGGCACAGTCAGATAGTAGGCTTGAAGTTGAAGAGACAATCAAGAAATCAATGAAGGATATGAGAAAAATGGATAAAGGTAAGGGTAAAATGACTAAAGTTGCCCATGAAGAAATGTAGCTTCCCCACAGACCAAGAACCAGGTCCACTATAAGAACAATGGTTGAAGAAACCACCTCTAGGAGGACCATTGAGCTACCTGATGATGTACCAGAGCAGTTTGAGGTGGGTGGTCAAGAATTTGGAGGAGATAGCCAAGAGGCTTCAATGGAGGACAATGACCTAAAAATCATATAGCTATAGTATAGTCTTGACAAATCCCATCTCATGGTGGCTTATTTTCATAAGGAAAACATAGCGCTTAGACACAAAGCAACAGAAGCAACCCAATATAGTGAAGGTGATTCATCAAGGAAGCCTTCTAGACCTACAACTGAAAACAAAGGAAAGAAAGCGATTGATGTGGAAGAGTTCAATGTGCCATAATAGCTAGGAAGACCCAGGAAAAGGTCAAAAACTAATGGGGAAGAATAGATGAAAGAGACCCTTCCAACAAAATAAAAGCCAGAGTTTGATGAGTGGAAAGAGTATCAGAAGTTGTTTGAGAAAATTGAGGAGTGCCAACATCAGGTTGATTGGGTGATAGAAAGGAATGAAAGGTACAAAGAGGAACTCTATGCTCAAGTTTTGGAAGCTCTTGACACAATTGATAAAGCCAAGGTAGTTTTTAAGTGGACTCTACCTTTACACAGACAGATAAAGAACTACTACACAAGGAATTTGATCATGAGAAGAAGGTTAATATTGATGAAACTAATGTTGGCCAAAACTAGAAAACAACTCAAGCAAGCCAAATAGCCATCTAACAAGATAGCCACAACTAGAAAGAAACTCAAAGAAACCAGTCACTCATCTTAGAAAAAATAGGAGGAGGTACATTTGCATCTTAGCTAAGGCAATCCAAATCTCATTTTGGTCATTTTTGAAATTTTAGCTCTATGTTCTATTTTGCTCCAATTTTTTTGAAGTTAGAACCTATGTATACAAGGGCTTGTCATGTAAAGTTTCATAAATTTTTTGGTTAAAGTGTGGAGTTTTCAGAAGGTTTGAGGCATGCTGGGTGCTATAAGGTGAATGAGATGGTTGATTGGTCACTATAATCATTTTTGAGTTGGAGATGTCAATACAAGTTCAGAATTTAACTTTTGTTGCGCAAGTTGGCATTAGTCAATTGAGAGGTTTGCAAAGGCTGAAGAGGGTATTTCAAAGGTTCTACACCAACACACCATCATCTCAAGTGCATCCATCTGCTCAGTTTTATTTAGAACAGTCTGCAACCATGTCGATTTTGAATACTTATGCCCTCTACGGCACAAGTATATCAGTCATGGTTATTTTTGTAAATTTGTATTTTGGGACCTTCTAGAAGCGATTTTGCTGGTTGGATAAGTGTCGATAATTTAGTTTAGTTTGAGTTCCAAACAAGATGTTTCTAAAATTGTTTCAAGTTTTAAATCATGATGTTTCTAAGTTGTGATAGTTTCAATATAATAGTTCCTATTTCTTTGCAGATGCATTGCATCTAGACCGTACAACTTTTATGAAGTGAACTTGATCACCTAGAGTGGTGATCTGAATTCCTGATTGTATATAAGGATGTAAGGACATGGAAAATGGTTCTGGTTAGAGTGTTAGAGACTAGACTATATTGTTCTACAAGTATTGTAATTTTTTTCTGAACGAATTGAAGAAGGCAGGTGTAAATTTGGACAGTGATACATGTGTCTGATTTATTGGTATGTTGTTTCTCTTGTCATGTGATATATATTACTTTCATATCTGCTTCTAGTTTTTTAAATCCATACTGTAAAATTATTCATGTTCAATTCGAACAAACTTTCTTGAAATTCATGAGTTGCTCTGATAATTTCAGTTGATCACTATATGTGTATCATTTTCTTCCATGGAAAGTTGAATTCATCCTTGTTTGGAGGCTCAATTTGTCATTCTTATTTTACTAAACTCATCCTACCACTATAACAAAATTGATCGATTACCAATAAATATGCATAACTTGCCCCTATATGGATTGCACCATATCCTTGATTCATTTAGATCTATAATAGTGCTCTGATCTTAAGTAGTCCTGCCCTTGACACCCACCTTCAATAAATAAAACTTAAAGCTACCTTTTGATAAGTATAACCAACCTAAAACCTAGATCCTATCAGTCATCTAGGTGATTGATAGCAAAACATAGTGAGAGATCCCTCTTGAAGGCTAGGGGCCTGGACCTCAGCCTAAAATAGTTTTGTGGTTACCCCTGTGATAATGTTTTCAGCCTTGAGGGTGCTAATAGTGAAGACATATTTGTAAAACAAATAATTACATATATAATTAAACGTTAACATATTTTGATTCCATTCGACGTTCTCAACACAACGCCATTCTCTTCCTCACTATTAGGAGATGTGTCGAATATTCGCTTGTCACAAGTATCGAATATTTCATTTTTGTTTTGTTATAAATTAAAGCAAGTTTCATTAAAAAAAGATATCTTTATCTTACAGTTTTAAATTTTTTGAATTTTAGGTTTGTGGAGACAGTTTCCCTTCTTTGGGGATATGATCATCTACACAATTTGAAAAAGTTGTAACATTTTTTTTAATATTAGGAGTTTATGCATTCTCATGTGCAATTTTAAATTTTTAATATATACATGTACATGTATTGTATAGGGCATCCATGAGGGCACAATGCAATGGGAACACCATGAGGTATTGCTTGGAATTCAAAACCTTTTATAATTGTGCTTTGATGATTAAATTCTCATTTAATTTTAAAACATTAAAATTTAATTTTAAAGTAAAAAATCTTATGTATATATTCATATTACACATGTTGTGGATGACACCCATGATTCTGACGAGAACACGAGAATGTTGATATATCATATATTTCAGCGAGATTCTCTTTGATGCAAATTTTTATTTGACATTATTTTTATTATATTTAGTTTTATCATGATATAAATTTTGGATATATTTAAAGTAAAACACTTTATTATGAATTGATCTCTTTGATGAATATTTTTATTTGACAACTTTTTATTATATTTACTTTTAAAATGATATAAATTTTGGACATGTTTTAAATAGAACTCTTTATTATGAATTGTTCTTTACTATGCTAATTTTAGAGCTTATGTACATTTTGCATCATGATTCTTATAATGTTAGTAGAAGATAACATGGAATTGGCTTCAAATTCTTAGGTTTTGTGAAGTTGTTTAATGAAAATTAAAATTGTAAATTACAAAACATGGTACATTTTTCATTCATGAATCTTATCATGGTGTAGATGTCTAAAATGTAATCATAACTTAAAATTGCATTATAAAATATGCTATACATTTTGAATTCATGAATAGATCATCATCATGTATAGAAGAGCTACTATGGATGTGAGTTGATACTTAACTTTTAATATAAAGTTGTTCAAGGCAAACATACTATAAAATTTCATTATAAAACATGGTACATTTTGCATGATGCATGGTTTGATGCTTAAAGGTTTTACATTTAGGTTCATGAATATGAAGCAATGAAAGTAAATTTGCATTTAGTTGGTACATTTTGCTTGATGATTCTTATAATATTAGTAGATGATTCCTAGGTTTTGTTCAAAGTTGTTTTGTCAAGTTTTTTAATGATAATAAAATTTCAAATTACAAAACATGGTTCATTTTTCATTCATGAATCTTATCATGGTGTAGATGGCTAAAATGTAATCATAACTTAAAATTGCATTATAAAATATGGTATACATTCTGCATTCATGAATATATCATCATCTTGTATGGAAGAGATACTATGGATGTGGGTTGATACTTAACTTTTAATATAAAGTTTTTCAATGTAAACATACTATAAAATTGCAATATAAAACATGATACATTTTTCATGATGATTCTTATAATGTTAGTAGATGATTCTTAGGTTTTGTTCAATTTTTTTGTCAAGTTGACTAATGAATAGTAAAATTGCAAATTACAAAACATGGTACATTTTGCATTCATGAATCTTATCATGGTGTAGATGTCTAAAATGCTTAATCATAACTTAAAATTGCATTATAAAATATGGCATACATTTTGCATTCATGAATAGATCATCATCTTGTATATAATATAGTTACTATGGATGTGGGTTGATACTTAACTTTTAATATAAAGTTGTTGAAGGCAAACATATTATAAAAGTGCATTATAAGACATGGTACATTTTGCATGATGCATGTTTTGATGCTTAAAGTTTTTACATTTAAGTTCATGAATATGAAGTAAAGTAAATTTGCATTTAGTTGGTACATTTTGCATGATGATTCTTATAATGTTAGTAGATTCTTAGGTTTTGTTCAAAGTTGTTTTTTCAAGTTGTTTAATGAACAGTAAAATTGAAAATTACAAAACATGGTACATTTTGCATTCATGAATCTTATCATGGTGTATATGTCTAAAATGTTTAATCATAACTTAAAATTGTATTATAATATGATACACATTTTTAATTCATGAATAGATCATCAACTTGTATATAATATAGCTACTATGGATGTGGGTTGATAATTAACTTTTTATATAAAGTTGTTAAAGGAAAACATAATACAAAATTGCATTATAAAACATGGTACATTTTGCATGATGCATGGTTTGAAGCTTAAAGGTTTTACATTTATATTCATGAATATGAAGCAGTGAAAGTAAATTTGCATTTTGTTGGTACATTTTCCATGATGATTCTTATAATATTAGTAGATGATTCTTAGGTTTTGTTCAAAGTTGTTTTGTCAAACTTTGTTTAATGAATAGTAAAATTGCAAATTACAAAACATGGTACATTTTGCATTTGAATGAATCTTATAATGGTGTAGATATCTAAAGCAATCATATAACTATAGATCATTTTTCATTCATGAATAGATCATCAGCTTGTATAGAAGGGCTACTATGGATGTGGGTTGATACTTAAATCTTAATATAAAGTTGCTACCAACTTTTGATACCATTTGTAATAGATACAATTTCCCCATAGCATCTTTTCAAGTGATGTATGTTTCAAATTAAATGATAAGTAGAATGCATTCCATTTTGGATTTCATAATTTCCCACCAAAGTTCTCATGGATAAACCTTTGCTTGCTTGTTATAATTAACTTTCAACTCTTTGCTTGATGTAAGGTTTCAAGTTATAGTTTGTGAGTTTAATCAACAATAAAAATTATTTAAAACATGTTACATTTTGCATGATGCATGGTTTGATGCTTAAAGATTTTACATATAACTTCATGAATATGAAGCAATGTTTGTAAATTTGAATTTAGTTGGTACATTTTGCATGATGATTCTTATAATGTTAGTATAAGATAATAAGGATTTGGGTTGATTCTTAGGTTTCGTGAAGTTTTTCAATGCAAAAATACTATAAAATTGCATTATAAAACATACATTCTAAATCACCTTCTTTGTTTTAAAGTCTACTTTCAGATGCTAATTTTTTTTTCATGAAATTTGAGAAATCTTAGCGACTGAGAACTAAAAATTGAAATATTGAATCAACTCAAGCTGCATTAAAGTAGTTATGAAATTTTCAAATATGAAATACTATGTGTGGAGCATGCCTTGTTAGTTTTAATAGGTTTTGTATGCACTGCATGTATAGGAAAACCACAATAAAATGTTTTTTTTTAAGAATGCCTTTTTTATGGTAATGCAATTTTAATAAAGTAAATAATTTTACTAATATATCAATAAAAATATTTGAAAGGATAAGGTGATGACATAAAAAAGTAAAAATGCAGTGCAAACATGGTAGGTGTACAATCAACAACAAACAAGAAAATTGTGATATGCTACATGCTTAGATTATAGTAGTATTTGGGATCTTTGAATTTATTTTTAACTTAACAACAAAGGAACCATATTAATGAAAACAATTTTGTAATACTTAGTGCTATTTAGAATGGACAACTTAAGAGTGCATAAAAAGGAAGGCTAACAATCTACTTGAACTCTTTCTCAAAGATGAATACAAGGAGAAGATATTGTTGGGCAGTTCAATTAAAAAAATTCTAATGGAATGCCATCCTCAATGATTTGTTCATGGTCAACTTTTGACATTCTCCATTTTTTAACTTTCAATTTTTTTCTTGATTGAAATTCTATCAACTTTATGTGCACTGCACACACCAAGTGACTATATTGACAACTTATGGCATTGGGTTGATAGTCTTGAAAGTAAACATGACTCTCAGTTTGATGAGTTTCTTGGAAAAAATATCCTTTTAGTATAATAGACTCTATTTCATATATAAAACTGTTATCATCATAGTCCTCCAATAACTTCATCTTTCGTTCAGTGCACTGCATCAAATAATACTTGACATTTTCTATGTTGTTAATGGGTGCAACTACGACAAAAACATCTTTTGCACAATAAAATAAGTGTAAAGACCATAATTAGCAAGAAATTAGCTATCAACATGTACTTGATTTTATTATGTATTTATAACTATATTTTAATTGTTATCTAGATACTTATACAAAAATGATATATATATATATATATATATATATATCCTTTGAAAGCAATTGAAATGTTACCTTCTCTAACAAGATTAGAAACTCAATCACCTTTAGAAGACACTATAGTTTCCTTCGACTTCATCTCTTCGAAGCTTGCAAGCAACATTTTCCCCTTTGTATTAAGCTTTTATGTTGCCAAGCTTTTACATACATATTGTTTTCACAAACATCATTTAATTGTGTGTCCTCTATGTAAACAAGACAAAAACGAGATTATTTTCTTCTATCAAATGCAAATGCATTTTGGTACTCTTTTATTTTAATTGAATGCAATTTTCGAGTCGTTTTTTCTATTTCATCTTCATATGTAATCGATCTAGCTACATCTTTACTCCAATATGCCAAAAAACCCTATAGTAAATTCAAACAAAAATTTAAATATGTTATTTAAAATAAAATTTATATATCAAAGATAATCATCGATCAACGTTTTAAACAATATAATTTATAAATGTTAAAAAATAGAAAATTAATAAAAATGATCATTTATTAAAAATATATACAAGTTAATGTATATGTACATACCTACATGCCTCCCTTGATGGTTTAGTCTCATGGCTTAGTGCAACGATGCACCATTGAACAACTTGTTCAACTGAGACAAGTCGGTTTGCAAAGTGGTCCATTTGGTATCTTCGAAGTGCTCATTTTATACATGCCCCTGTGCCATCATGTTCTTCTTTTCCATGACTAGTCTCAAAGAAATTTCAACAATGTTTAAAGTTGGTTTACATGTGAATATGACACAACCAAAAGGATGATCATGAAGATTTGAATTGACCTATGCATCCATCTGATCATATCCAATGTTCATTGAATTTTATTCCACATCCTTTCAATGAGTCAAAACTCTTATCAAAGCAATGTTGTACAAAATGTGTATCATTTGTACGATCATCGCTGGTATAAAAATGATATTCTTTAATAACATGTCAATTCTCACTAGTGTTTTCTATATGATCAACATTTTTTTCAGCATATCTATATAGAACATGGACAAGCATAGAGACTTGGTTGGAATGATAATATTCACTATGTATTTAATTTTGTGGAACAAATGTGTAATTTTCTACAAAATCAACTATTGAAAAAATGGTCCCTCATGGAAAAATTTAACTACATTTTTTGAATTACAGGTCCTGCTATCGAGCTCTATTAGAATGTTTAGTGTATTTATAATTTTTTGTCTCAAACTTATTCAAAAACTCTATCATAGAAATTTCTTCTTCTTGTAAATCAATGCTTTTAGCACTTGTACTAATACTTGAACCAATCGATGTATGGATATATTCATATCTCTTCAATTTCACTTTTATGTTGGAAAGTGATTGATAATTCATATAAATAGGATATTTGTCATGAAACAAAGTCAAATTTCCACAATGATCACAATTTTTACCACCAACACATTTCTTTTGGTAAAATAATTCATGATTTTCTCTTCCACATTGAATTTCATATATGAAATCATGGATAGTGGAAGGAGGAGCTGATCTTTTCCAAAATGTTTTACCAAAATTAAGGAAGGTTTCATAATATAATTTAAATTCCACATGATAATGACAACAACAAGTGTCACATACAATGATAAATTTAACATACCATAGTTTTTGTTGCACAAAAATATTGATTGAGACATTAATTCCACGATTCTCTTCTATGAACTTATTGAACAACTCTATTTGAGTGGTGTCCAAGATATGTTGTGCACATTCTTCATATTGATTTCGTGTTATTCTTCATCGCATCACATCCCTTTTGGTGAAAAACGTGAATTGTTCATCCAATATTCATATTTTATTTTCTTAACATCTTCTCCAAGTCTATATTTGTATGGTTGCCTACAAATAATTGTCCAACAAGCAAGCTCACTATTAGCATCTATTTGCAATCGAAATTTCCTATGCTTGTGCAATGTGCAATGTTTTACATAAGGTCCCTAATGCTTGCCATATATTTTACCAAACGATTTTCTTTAGTACTTGATGAAACCACTACCATTTGTATTGTTCTATGTGCATCTATATCAATTTTCTTTCTAGATAGTTCAATTGATTTTAAAGCACTATTTACATTTTGAATCACATTTTCCTTCACCTTTTTATCTTTCGTTGATTTTCGAATGCCTAATAGTGTTGTATCTTCTTTTAATTTCTTTGATGTTAAGATACCTCTCAAAATTTGACCTTGAACTTTCATAATTTCATCTTTGAAAAACTTATCAATGATGAGATTGCCACGATATTGTATAACATGGTCAACTTTTTTATCTCCATGTGTTAGTGTCGACATTTTCTAACATCTCATCATTGATATTGATTTCATCTGTACATATGAGTATAATATACATTAAATAATTACATTAAAAAATGGAGTTCATAAAATTGAAACTAATAAATATATATAATTTCAACAATACATGACATATATATACATACCTAAAGGTGATTCAACTTCTTCACTTGAATCTCTTTGAACATCTTTAACAACATCATCAATCATTGGTTCATTTTATTTTTCACTTTGTCTTTCAACAATTTCAATCTCATCATCAATGTTATGGGAAAAATCTCTTTGTGTTTACATTGCAAAGTATTTTTCAAATTAGTTCATCAAATAAAAATTAAATTCCACAATACACTATTAGCATTTAAATATCATTTATAATATCTACATTTACATATCTGGTTCAACTTCTTGTTGAGATTGATTTTCCCTTTCAATATTTAAGCATTCTTCCTTCTTTCTTTTGTAATAGTTTCTCGAGTATTCTATATGAGACTCAATGTCTCTAATTCGATCACATTTTATTTTGAAATTTCTTTGATTTCCCATGATAATTCAATCTATGTAGATTTTAAAATCAAGCCCAAAAAAGTCACTTTCAAAATCCAGCAAAAAAAAACTCACTTTCAAAATCCAACAAAAAAATCACTTTCTAAATTCGGCCTAAAAAACCCACTTTCAAAATTTAGCAAAAAAACCCACTTTCAAAATTCAGCCCAAAAAACTTACTTTCAAAATTCAGCCAAAAAAGATCATTTTAAAATTCTAGCCTAAAAAAAATTTATGTCCAAAAATTTAATTCAAAGAAGTTTTGTATTCAAAAGTTGCACATGAAGAATGAATATATATATATATATATATATATATATATATATATATATATATATATATATATATATATATAATCAACCATTTCAAGAAAATGTGCCATACTAAAAAAATAAAAAAAATTAAATTCATAAGTATATAGTTTTTAGTATTTTAGATTTTTTAAGATATCTAAATCTATCTTTCCATTTACCAAGTGAAGCATTAGACCTTTTTCAAAATTAGTTCTTCTTAGCAATACTTTTTCAATTCTTCAAAAGACTACATAAATCCTAAACTAAAAGTGATCCAAAAAGGATTGCATTCTATTTTTGTTCATACATCTCATTCATCAAACATTTGAATTAAAAACCAATGCCAACTAAAAGGGATTGAGAGAAGAGAAGGAAAGAGAAAAATGATTTAAAAAGAATAGGTGTTAAGAATAAAATTAGAGAAATTGGAGAGTAAATTGTCAATATACCTATTTCCCAAGTAATCTAGTCCCACAAGAAATAATCTCTCTTCACTCTCCCCCCAACACATGTTTAAGAAATGAAAAAACATAAAACGATTTGGGCATAGGATTGAAGGGTGTGTGATAAAGGTGATTTATTCTTAGGTATAACCCAAAAAATTGATTAGTGAATCTAGCCTTTAAGCTTTGTTTGGTTTCACAACAAGTCACATTTACCAAGTGAAGCATTTGACCTTTTTCAAAATTAGTTCGTCTTAGCAACAATTTTCCATTTCTTCATAAAACTATATAAAGCCCAAACTAAAAGCGATCCCTACTATAACAAGGACAATATTATATTATTGTTCATATATCTTATTTACCAAACATTTCAATTATTTAAATCCAATGTCAAGTAAAAGTTATTGTGAGAAGAGAATGAAATACATTTAAGTGATTAAAAAAGAATAGGTGTTAAGAATTAAATTAGAAGATTTGGAGAGCTTATTAAAGAAGTCAAAGAGAGGCTCAAAAATGAAAAGAGGATGAACATCTAGCAAAGTTGATGAAGAAGATATTGTATAATAATTTGCAAGGGTGTTGAATTAAATATTAATAGAAATTAAGTTTAAATTCTTATATAGGAAGTCAAAATACATATTTTATTTATTACTAACTTAATGATATGGCGAATCTTTTGAATTTGAGAGAATGGGATATTTTTGAAAAATCAAACTAGTGATTACCAAATTGAAGGACCAAGTTTATTTCATTAGAGAAAACAGAATCTGTATCTATAAATTTATACAAATTTAATCAAATATAAGATAATTTGTGACTAAAACGCCATACAATACATAAATACACACTCCATGATACAAGAAGGAAATTATTCAAATGGTTTTTAAGTATGTTAATATTTGAAAGCCTACTATACGAGCTCAAATTAGTTGGAATTTTTTTTCTTCATTAGAAGCACCATATCATTTAGCATTTTAAAACGTGTAATCAAAATTACCATAAAGCAATAGTAAGAAGAAATTTCTTCAAGGAAAAACTTATCATAACTATAGAGAATTTCATAATTCCAAAAAACTGGAAGAAATGTGGGATGAGAAGTATGAGAAGGCAAATGAAATTGTTGATAAGGAAACAAAAATAAATCAAGAGATAGAGGTTTTAGTGGATTTAGAGAACAAAGAAGATGCTTCAAGGTCTTATCAACAATGAATGTACATTGTTATCATTTGTCGTGAAGAGGGGTACAAATGATTTGAGTGTGTTTTCGGGAGAATATACATGGAAATTTTAGCACAACAATCAAGTAGCGCACAAGGAGGGGTAAGAGGATTTAAAAAAAAATATGTTTTTACAAAGAACCTTTTTTATGCATGTGCAAATATGGATATCCAATGTATTTTATGTTTCCAACTATTTTCATCAAATCTTGACAAAATTTAAAATAAGGTTCCTCTTTTTTACTTTTGAACCATACCTTGCAATATATTTCATGATTGCATGTTGAAAAACAACTAGATGAATTTAATTGACATTAGAGTGCCACAGTCTAAGAAGATTAACATTGTAAACATTTATAGCATATCATAAATATGTGAATGCTAATTTATTTCTTTTGCATCTATTATTTATGAATTTAATATTGATTAATCACATGAGTCTCCCATGAAGCATTATAGTGATAGCAATAATACACTCCTCTTTGTGCAAGCATGAATCTACACTACACGCTGTGTGTCTTTAAAAAACTTGTTCTCTTTATAAAATTCCCATAACCTTATTATGGGAATTGAAAGAAGAAACTTGTGAGGTTTTCAAAGGTAGGGATAATCATTTAAGATTCAAGGAACCATTAAATGTTATATATGATGAATGATGTCACGAAAATTTAATGTTGTTATATATTTTTAACAGAGAATGTATTCTCAACATGCACATTGGAAGGAGGGATACTCTTTCTGTTTCTATATCTTGACACATTTTCTCTCTTTTTAACTCCTAAAAGGATATCAAGCATCAATTAAACTAATGTTTATATGTTTTGGAGCACCTATGTGACAACCATTTTTGTTAATCTCTCTTGTAAATAAATTGTCATGAATTGTAATTCATGTAAATAGTATATGGAAATTATGTTACAACGTTTTTTTGGTTAAATCTCATCCTTAGTTTTTGTGGGTTATCCTAAACTATTACAATTCAAAGGCGGTTCATAATTTTCCTGAATTCTAATGTTTTCAGAAAATTCCAATAAACCATGGTTTCAAGTGGTTTTCAATAATTTGCATGGTTTCAAATGATTTTCTTTAGTTGTTATTACATCTAAAATTTTAACTACATGGTATTACTTTCAATGCTTATTTTATCTTAGTTTTATTGTTTCATTCTCCATTTTTTTCTTGTTTTAAATCATATTTCCTAATGTATACAATGTGAAGCAAGTAGTATGAGAAGTGAGACAACTTGAATTACGTATATTAGCATGAATTTCTTGAATTGCGTGATCTTCTTGTTCTCTCAATGTCTTTCATATTTTTCTCATCCTTTCTCTACATTTATCTCGCATTTCCTCTGTGTTTGGCAATTTATTTCCTTTTTGAGATCCAAATCTCTAATTTCCCATGTTTGTTGTGAATTGTTGTGTAATTTTCATGCTCTGATCTTTCTCTATGAATGAATATTTGCTATTATTTTTTCATGAATTCGAATTTAGACACTCTTCTTTTTTTGGGTTGACAGCAAAAATGGTGAGACTCCTTGTTCCTGTAGGACTCCTTACATTGGTGAGACTGGTTGATCAATAAATCAAAGGATTTGTGAACATGTTGCGGACATCAAACATGGGAGGTCTCGCTCCTCCGCCTTGGGAGAACATGTAGAAAAGACCAATCATCACATATGTATAGAAGAGGCTAGAGTCATAGCTAGGGTTGACCATTTTCATCATCGTAAATTTAGAGAGGCCTTAGAAATTGAAAAAAGGCCCGTTAATCTTAACAGAGACGATGGTTGGAGCATCAACAGGTGTTGGATCCCTACCCTGATCTCCTAGGGGTTTTTTTTTTATTTTTTTTGGCCACTCGAATCCCTAGTAATATTAATTCTTATTATAATATAAATATTATTTAATTTGATGTTATTTAAAATTCAAAACTTTCCAAAATATTATTTATTTATTTGTTTTTATATACTTTATTTATTTATTCTTATTATAGGATTATAACCTAAATTGATTTATTCAAAAACAAAAATAATAATTAAAATTCTTTTTAATCACAGGTAAAAACCTAAAAAATAAAAATAAAAATAAAATCAAAGATATAAATAAAAATAAAAATAATAATCAATAGATAAACAAATATTTGTATCAAACTAGTTGTTTTTTCTAACAGTTAGTTAGTTGCTCTCTTCATCTATTTATTTCATTGCCTAGATCTGATTCATTATTTTGTCCTGAAGATGAACTACATTGGATGGTTCGAAACGTGTCGACGATATTACTCCTATGGGATTTTTTCCGAAAGATTTTGTTATTAGCAAAAGCTCAATCGATTTGTTAATCCATAGCATTTAACATCAATGGAATTAACAAAAGTTGTTTTGCGGTTGGTGGGGGTTAGCGTTTTAATGGCTCGATCGATCTATAAGCTTGATTGAGCCACTGGTTAACCACCTTCACGGATCAATTGGGGGTTTCTTTAATGCTTTATCGAGCTACTTGAATTTCAAAATCAAGCGCTCAATCAAGTGTTTTAAACACTCGATCGAGCTCCTGAGGTCCTAAAACTCACAGTTTTAGCAACGCCTTGCATATTTCTCTGCAACTCCATTTTGTACCTTAGCAGATTTAGGGCATAATTTATACTTAAGTGGCGGAGTTGATCATGTTGGATTCATGAAATAATCCTTCATCTAATGGCATATGAGTAGGGATGCATCAATAGTTCCAATATTTTCTCATATAAAACATCCTCTTAACGAATCTAAAAACAATCTTATTTTTTTGAAAACTAATATGTCTTTAATCAGATCTCAATTTTGTAGGGTAAGGTGCAGGTTGGATTCTTTATTACGAAAGTTATTCTATCTTCACTTAGATCTAGCAAATGGTATTTTTGGCATTCCTTGGAGAGTGATTAATTTTTTCTCAACATCGAAAGCTTCTCGTTTGGAAGAGATCTCCAAGAGAAAGGAGTCGGAAAAATTTTGTAAACTTCTTGAATGTTATTCTTGTTATTATTTCAATTCAGCTAGCACTAATTCATCAAAAAGTCAAATTAGGGGAAATCAAATCGCAACAATCACTCTTGGGTTAGTAGTCAAATTTTAGCAGAAGACTATGTTCCTCATCAAGTGTCTTCTCCATCTCTCAATGTGATCCACATTTTCTTGGCGCTAGATGCAGCGATTATGGCAACAACGAACCCTCGTCAATTGTTTCTTTTGGTGTAAATCTTGGTAATAATTTCGAAGGGTTATTTAACAACAATTTCCCTCGTCCTTGATAGTCGTTGTTCCTTCTGTCCCATTAGGCCCATGTTGAGATCCTATGTGCATGAATCCTTTGGCCAGAAATTCAACCAACATCACAATGCCTTGAACACTAACCTTTCTCCTTCTATATTAGTCAATCCTCCTCTGAACCCCCGGTCAAATCTCCTCCCATAATCTTCATTATCCCTGTCATCACTCTTGTGGATGACAAGTCAAGAATTAACCACGCCTGTCCTACCGTTGATCCGTTCTCACCGTTTATTCATCTAAGCCACCCTTCCAAAAATGCTTGTTCTCCTCCTCTCACGAATATATCTATCCCCTCCCTCCCTTCATTACGTTCCCCCTCTCTTTGTCCTTGTTTGGAATCGAATAGAAATCTTTAATATTTTAATAATACTATGAATAATATTAATAAGAATAAGAATAATAATAATAAGAAAAGTATTTATCATAATAATATTAGTGCCTTGGATGATAATAATAATAATAATTCATTTTCTTTATCAAGTGTTAATTTGGATCCTTATGTCTTTCTCCTCTTGGCAAAAGGGTTAAAGTTTTCCCTACCTCCAAAAAGGATACCGATTGAACACATTATTTGCAACATCGAATATGGGATTAGGGACCTTCCTGATAATATTAAGGAGGTTATTAGGCAAGATTGTACTATTTTTCTTAGGAAAGTTAAGCCTCTTAAGAGAAAAATTAACAGAAATGAGTTTCTTACCCTTAAATCCTTGAAAGATAATCCTAAAATTTTTATTCTTAAGGCCGACAAAGATGGTGTTGTTGTAATTCTGGATAAAGCTGAGTATGTTAGCAAAATGTTAAACCACCTTCATAATAGTGGAAGTTACAAGAAAATGATTAAGAATCCTATTAAAAAGTTTCTAAGGAGGTCATTTATGTCATAAAATCTAATAATGCTCGTAACCCCCCTAGCAAGAAGCTTATTGAGAGCAACCCTCTCACCCCCAAAATGTATGGTCTTCTGAAGATTCATAAAGATGGGGTCCCCTTAAGACCTATTGTCAACACAATAGGTGGACCTACTTATCTTCTTGCTAAATTCTTAACTCATAATCTCAATCCTTTGGTCGGTCACACAGAGTCCTTCGTTAAGGACTTTGCTTCCTTTGTCAAGGAGTTAAAATATATTAGGCTAGACCCTAGGGATTTGTTAGTAAGCTTTGAAGTTTTTTATCTTTACACTAAAATACCTATTAATGAAGCCATGAATGTCATAAATAATATTACTGATGATGACACTGCTCAATTAGTTGGTATTTCCTTAAAATCTACATTTTTTAGCTTCTATGGTGAATCTATGAGTAGGGATGTGGAGTAACCATGGGTTTTGCGCTCTCCCATGTCATTGCTAGCTTATTCATGGAATATTTTAAGACTAAATATTTGGCCTCTGATCCCTTTCAACCCAAACTATGGAAAATGTTTGTTGATGTTACATGTATTCTCTGGCCCCATGGTCATAAGAAGTTAAATTTGTTCATTTTCATCTTAATTCTCAATATGACTCCATCAAATTCACAATGGAGGTTGAGGTAGATGGTATCCTTCCTTTCCTTGATATTATCCTACCTGGAAAGGAATATGGTTCCTTGTCACGCCAGGTATTTCACAAAAAAAATTCACATGAAACAATAACTTCATGGCAATTTCCACCATTTTTTGGCAGAAAAATTCGGAGTTCTTAACACTCTTGCTACCCATGCTCTAAGAATCTTTGATATTGATCACCTTGAAGATGAGAAATCCCATCTTCTGAAAGTTTTTGAAAATAATGGGTATATTAAACATCAAGGTCCTATAGATTTTCAAAAATACAGTAAAGTTTCGGCGATTAAAAAAACTCGTGATGAACAAATTTCAAATGTTCAACTTTCATTTATCCATGGGACCACAGATAAGATTGATCATATTCTTAAAAATAATAATGTTTATGCTACCTTCGAGCTCCTTAATACTATTAGAACCTCCCTTAGGTCTATTGAGGACCCCATTAACCCTAACGACATGAAAGGGGTTTACTCAATCCCCTGCTCATGTGAATTCTTTATATAGGGGAAATTGGTCACTCCATTAATCTTAGAATTCAAAAGCATGTTGCATACATTAAGCACAATCGTTCCTGCTCCTCAGTTATCGCTCAACATGCAGAGAAAACTAAGCACCATGTTTGCATTGAAAGCTCCAGGTTTATTGCTATGATTGATCATTTCCACCATAGGAAATTGAGAGAAGCTATTGAAATTGAAAAACAGAGAAAAAGTCTCAACAAGAAAGATGGTTGGAAATTCAGTAAAAGTTGGATTCCTTCCCTCTCTTTGTGATTTTAATTTAATTAATTAATTTATTATTACACCCAAGTGTTTTATAAAGAGAGGGTTGGCCTCGCCCTTTCGTCGTCTGTCCACATCCAATTAGTGAAATATGAATTTTTCTTTAAATTTTTCCATCCACTATTGTTTACGTTATATTTCTGCCATTTGTCCATGACACACATTTCACCTATTTAACTGGTGAACATCATCTGTCCATGTCACCCATTGAACTAGTTAGGTATGTGCCTTGCGGTGCGAAGCCAAGGCAAGGCGAGAAGATACACAGAAAATGTGGCACATATATGAATACCACCAAAATATGTGTCCAGTCACTCTTCTGTGATAGTTGCAATCCATTAGTGGCCGAATGGATTCCGCTTCGACTAGATTCTAATTTCATATACAGTTGTTTAAAAGTACTATCCCATATGATGAGGCTTTGCGATTTGATTGAGATTTTGTTTTGGGATTTTGCTGCTGTCGCTTATTACAGAAGTAAAATTTGATTATTTAAAACTTTTATGGGAAAATTTGAAATCCAAATGCGTGGTTAAAAAAAAAAAATCAACTTTCGTTTTCCTTTACAATGTTATTTGCGAGGTTTCAAGTTCGATTTTTGTTTACGCTTCGTCATGTTTTGCGCATAAAATCGGCTTTTTAGATGACTTTAGGGTTCAGCCGGAAGTTGAGGTCAAGTTACAGTTTGTGACTTTTGTGGTTGTATTGCCATTCTTTCTCACTGCCTAGCTTATCTGGGACCTTTTGAGTATTATTCATATTTTCCCCTTTAGTTTGCTTCTCTTTTGGAATTTCTGGAAAATTTCGGTGATTCACCAGGATTAATTTGAAGACTCAAGTGATTTGTAGTGAAGTAGAGCTTGTTGAATGTTGGTTGGGATTCTTTAACCGAGTTCAACTTAGATATTTAGGATTCTTAGCCGCAGCGATAATCAATGCTTGTATTCTTTTTAGCATAATAGTTTCTGATGATAATGTTCAATTCTAATTTATTTGATAAATATAAAACTGTTTTGAACAATTTTAGATATGGTTGACACGCGTAAAGTGTTTTGAAACAAATTAAAATAAATTTATTTTTCAGCTCTTATGTGCTTTGAATAGATATATTTGATAAATTCTAGGTAAAGTAATATGAAGTTATAAGATTTTTTGGGAATTAGATATATAGTGAAGGAAGAAAAGTCTATTTTCACGAGTTGATATGTTTTTTTGGTACAGGGTTGCGATTTAATTTTTAGCTCACATGGATTTTATGGAAAAATTTGAGTAATTTGCTCAAATTAAAAGTCGTTTTTTCCCTGCAAAGAAGACTTATTTGAACAATTTTATCTCTTTTTAAAGTAGAGTTTACTTTTTAACTAACAAATATCGTTTTTAATAAGATTGTCTTTCGTATTAATCACATTATTGGGATTTGGTTAACGTTTCGAACCAACTAATATTGTTCATTATCAGGATAAAGATGAAAAAATCAATCTTTCATCAATGTTTAAATAGCAGAGAAACATCCTTGCTCAAAATTAGCTGTTATAAATTAGCCATTATGAACTAGCCGTTAAGAAAAGGTCGTTAAGAATTAGTTAATAGTATGTAATATTAATTAATTTATTAATTAATTTTTTCATTTTCAATGTCATTATGTAATAAACTAAATAGAAAAATGATGTAGTAGTATTTATTTATTGATTATTATTTTGTTATTTAATTTTATTTTCAAAGTTATTATGTTATAGAATTAATTAGAAACAGAATAAAGAAGATATGATGGATGGAATGAACACAATATCAAGAATCTTATTGAAACCAATCCCTACAACCCTAGGATTTATGGAACCCCTAAAATTCACAAGGAAGGTATCCCCATTAGACCCATTGTCAATACCATTGGAGGTCCTACTTACCATCTTGCGAAATATCTTACTAAGAAGATTAAACCTATGGTGGGGAACACCAACTCCTTTGTCAATGAATAATATAAAACCACTTTCAAACACATTTTAAAAAAGAATAATATAAAAACCACTTTCAAGCCCATGAATACAATTAGTAGATGTCTGGAATGAATAAAAGATCCTATTGATCTTAAACACTACAAAGGGGTTTATTTGGTTCCTTGTTCATGTGGCAAGGCCTACATTGGTGAGACCGGTCGTTCCATATTAACTAAGATTCAAGAACATGTTGCTGACATTAAGCATAACCGCTCCAAAACCTCAGCTTTGGTCGAGCACTCTAGTAAGACCAATCATCACATTTGCATAGAAAACTCCTGTGTTGTGGCCAAAATTGATCATTACCACCATAGAAAATTTAGAGAAGCTATCGAAATAGGAAAACACCCCAATAACCTAAATCACGATGATGGTTGGAAAATTAGTGATAATTGGATCCCAACGCTAACAGGGGATTCTACCATCTCCTAGATGCTCCTTATGGTCCACCAATCCCTAAAATCTTTAAAATAATTTCTGAATAAATATAAATAAAAATAATCAAGAACCCTTCCTTTCTCTTTCAATCCTTAAATACTTTATTAAGATTAAACTCATTTAATTTTATTTAAAACCTTGGTTAACCCAATCTAGTATTAATTAAACACTAGAAAACTTTATAAATCAATACATAATATTAATCTTGCATCTAAAGTGAGGAACTTCATTACTAGAATACCTTAATAATTATTAATTAATATAGATATAATATTACTGTTAACATTTAAACATTAGAGTTCTAACATTTATTAAATCAAAGTTTAAGAAAAATATAATTAATATTCAATTAGTAATACAAATAAGACCAAGTTAGTTTCATTATTAAATAACATGCCTTAATAAAAATCTTACAACATTTATAAAATTAATATCATTACAAGCTAATTAAGTATTAATAATCTTATTGTCAACAAAAACTAATTAAATACAAGAAATATTTAGTTAGTATACAATTATTACTAATATTATATCATAATAATTAATATCAATATTTTAATAAAAAACTATACAACTATTAAATAAGCTAAGAATCATTAATAAAAATAAAAATAAATAAAAAAATTAAAAATTTAATAATAAAAACTTAATAATAGAATTAAATAATTAACTAAATCTGATTCATAGTGTTATCAAAACTTGTCGTCTCCTTATATTACCATACTTACCCTATCCTCTATTTATTACTCATGAATCTCTGACTTTTTCACATATCTAATCCTGTTAATGAACCACAGAGGTTGGTTCGAAATGTCGATACATAGAATCATGAATGGGATGACTTCGGAAGACATCACCACACAAAATGCAAATCGCAGAAGCCTCAAATCTATTAATTATTACCTTGTTATTTTATTTTATTTTCAAGGTTATTATGTAATAAAATTAATTAGAAATAAAATAAAGAGTATATGATGGATGGAATCATAGGGTAATCGGTTAGAAATATATTATTAATATATTTATTGATAATAAAGTTAATTTTATATTTAATATAAAAAGAAAAAGAAAACTAAAATTAGTTCTAATATTATTATTAATTATTGAAATATTAGATAAAAATAACTTAAGGATATAAAGAAAGAAATAAGAAGAATAGATAGAATAGATGGAAAGAATAAATAATATGAGAAAGGAATGAAAATAATCAAGAGGAGAGGGTAGAAATCTAGCTCTTGCTTAGTTTCCAGCAATCATCATTGTTGAGATTGATCGCATGCTTCTCAATCTCAATGGCCTTTCTTAACTTCTTATGATGGAAATGATCAACCCTTTCCAATAATCATCCATGTTGAGATTGATCGCATGCTTCTCAATCTCAATGGCATTTCTTAGCTCCTATGATAGAAATTATCAACCTTGATAATGACATGGGTATTCTCAGTGCAAACACGGTACTTAGATTTCACTAGTTTATAGAACGCAAACATATGGATTAGATTCCACTAATTTGTAAATATTTTAGAAAACAAAATTTTAGCTACAAACACTTTATGAGAACAATAAATCGACTGGAAAAAAAGCTTATTTATGAGTTTACAAGATGATTTTAACAAATTTAACGATGTTGATTTTACTTCCTGCCTACAAAGCACCATAAGCTATAAAAATTGTGTTCCATTTATATATTCAATCTCATTTTCCTTTAATTTTTAATTATAAAAAAAATTGTTCCATTTTATATTCAATCTCAATTTCTTTTGGTTTTTAATTTTGAAGAATTTATACAGAACTGAACGTAAGTAAAAGGTTATATACATAGCTAACAGCGCATACTTGGTGGATTTTTTTTGCACACGTGAAGCATTTTTAATGTGGTAAACCCTTATTTTGTATGATATGTTAAATGTCTTTTTTGGCCATTGAACTAATTGGAGACCTTCTGGCTTCTAGATTTTTTAACCTGATGAAAGAAATATGTATGAGTACTTTATATCTGCATTGTTGGGTTTTTAACACAATGATATTTGCAGACAACTCTGGGATTCAACATTACAAGTTGCGACAGTGGGTATATAAATGCTTAGCCGGTTACAAACAACAACGATCCAAATCATAATTGAGAAAGCTTTACTTGGTAGCCTTCAGGTTTCTCGGGGATATACGACGAAGGAGGTTACATAATTTTAGACTCTTGAATTTGAAAGCCATATGTTACAAACAAACATCGGGTGTCTAGAGATTTTACGCTCACTTTTTGTCCACGAATTTGAAGAATCAATTCCTCCAATTATAATTTAAGTAAGTTTTTCTATTAAATTCCATGGGGCAGCTCTATGGGTAATTAGCCCCAGGAAAAAAAAAGCTTTATATTTAAAAAGAAAAGAAAAGAATAACCTGTGAATAAATATATTTACTATGAATTATTTCTTATCATTATTAATTTAGAAGTAATTATAAACTATAAATTTGTAAGATGTGAATAAATATATTTATTAGTAATTACTTCTTACCATTATTAATTTAGAAGTAAATATAAATTGTAAATATATAGACATTTCAACTTATTAGTTCTTACCAAAACAATACTATAGTATTGTATTTGCCTATTAACTACTATTAATTTAGCATTGACCAATACAAGTGTTGATGGTGCTGGACCTGCCAACACGTTAAGGGGATCTCCCTGGTAAGAAGTCCTAATTAGACTTTAGACCATTTGGTGTAGGAGTCCTAGCAATGGGTCATAAGGTAATGCCTTGACCACAATGTCGCACAGAGGCAAGTAAGATAACTTTGTCGGTAGCAAGGATGTGACTGATGCAGTGAGTCAAGGAATGAGTATGAGAGGTTCCAACACTTCAAAGGGAGAGGAAGGTGAAGGTGAGTTCCAGGTTGAAAGGGATCAGTCCTAACTTGACTAGGAACACACAACACAAAGGACATGCACAACTTCCGGCACAGCAGTCGACACGGATGCGACAATCACAACATACAAGATAAAATAACACGAACAACACTCATGGATCACTTCGAGATGAGTGTGACGGTCGATATAACCAGGTTCATGAGAAAGGTTTGTCTGATGTCCAATAGAACAGTCGACATGGACAGTGACAACATTAATAACATATGCAACACATAAACAACAAGATTCATATAATTGCATACAAATCAGTTCATACACAAGTATGTAAGTTAAACAACATATATCATTAAGGCAACTGGAACAGTGCAACTACAATAACAACATATGCATGAAAATGTGTTGGCTCTTATTATAAAAGAAATGTAAGTCACAATCATACAATACACCATGTAAACCTGCTATCCCCATCAGTGGAACATTACAGTGACATCTGCCTGCTCCTCCAAAGATATGTACTAGCTTCGTGTGAAGCCAAGGCGTGTTACAATACTGTCCAAGCCTTCTTCAAGATAGTCTTAGTAGAAGCTTCGTTGGCCAAAAGCCTATACAATGAGTTATGAGGGACTATTTATAGCAAAGGGTGGGGTGACCCTTTACATTCTCCTTTGTGTCAGTTCAACTACCCTCATGACTCTTCACCTACTCTATGACTGTTACATCCAACTGTTGACACTCAACTTACACTTGACATGACTCAATATTACAATACACATGTACTCATGTGAGACAACATGGCTTGAGCAAGCCTTACAAGACATCACTAACACTCGGTCCGCTATGGTGAGACCAACTCTTTGACATGCTTGTGATGGTGAAGCTAGTGAACTGATGCCAAGCTTGGTTGTCCGTGATGGTGTGCATGCACCTCATGGTGACATCTTGCTGAAGCGAATTCTTGCCTCCGTTGCAAATGATGCATTTCGGCCCCTTCATCCAACTTGTCTGCTAACATGCACATGGTCTTCTTGGGTACGGTTGAACCAGCAACTCACTGATGCATAGTGTCTGTGCTGATCTTCAAGTGTGTGCTGGTGGTCATGCGCATCAACTTGCCGAAGTGCATGTTCAGCCCCAGTTGGACTTACTTCTTGTATTTGACTTGGTGAGTGTGTTGAATGGGTTGGATTGCATGCTTGTGCTCAGCGAAATGCATATTGTTGGATCCTTTGCATGCGATCAACAACACCGCTCACCATGTTTGCGCTGCGTTAGCAGTGAGGATGGACCATTAACTTGTACTAGCTTAGTTCCATCCCTGAGTGCATGTTACGCCCACTGTTGTTCTTGTTCCTATTGCAACTCATTGGGCTGTCTGTGCAGCTTCGTGTTCTTCCTGAGTTGCTTCTTCAGTACATGCAACTCCTTTTTTGTTCCATCTTCTGCCTTTGCGCGATCTTCATGTCACACCGTAACTTCATAGCATGAGTCTCCAAAGTTTCTTTCATTATTAGTCGATCTTCTTGATCTTGCAACTTTGCTCTGCCTCTATGTTGTCAATAACCTTCCTCTTGCATTCATTCACTTCATTTTTTGCGTTCGTTGCATTCGATATGCTGCCTCCAACTGTTGTTCATGACGCTGCTCATTGTGATGCTACTGCTTGATGTCTTTTTCCATGAACAATTTGATGTCTTCATGAGTAGGTAAGCCCATGGACACTTGATTGACTGCATCCCCAAGCATGCTCTGAATGGTGTCTTCATCTCTGCACTCTTGGAAAACATTGTACCTATACTGCTGAGAGGCAAATGAACACTTGTGATACTTGGAGACATGGAAACCCTCATAGCAAGCAATCTCTCATTCAAAAACCAAAATGAACATGAGAACTAACTTGCAACATGCTTGGGTTAATGATCATGAAGATTGCGCAATTTTCGACGGGAGGTCAGGAGACCAAATTCCAAGACTGCACAAGGCACAATCCAGGCTGTTGGGAGACTGAATAACTACTGGAACTACAAAATGCACAATCCATTTGGGCAATTGGCTGTTGGGATTCTGCAATGTGAGATTCCAGCTGGGAAAGACTGTTGGGCTAGGGACATATTGCACAAATGTTTGGGCCAGGTAGCCACTGACCTCCAGAAATTCGCAATTTAGTCCAGGAGGCTAGTGTTGGGCCAAAATGTGCAAATATGTAGAGGAAGGTGAGCCTTCCTTCTCTATTTTATGCAATGCAGCCTTGGTAAAGGTAGAAACCAAGCCATGGTTGGCCCGACTCACCGACGGGAAACTTAAAGAAAGTAAGTCGATGAAATGCATGGCGACACTAAGTGATATCAAAAGTGATAAGCAGTGCATTCGAAACATGAATGGAGGATTGAGAAAATATATCAACATGCATGTGGGTTAGTCTATTCACTGGTTGGGTGAACGTCCATGAAAAACCATTTCATGCATGCGACAACAGTAAGATAGCAACAAAAATTGAAACATAGGTAGGAAAAGCTAGTATACATGTAAACGACAACAAGGGTCCATAGGAATCAAGAAAAAAATACTCATACAAGTGAAAACCCAAAAAGCAACAGAAATGCAGCACAAGGCACGGGAAGCGATCTTACCCCAAAACAGCTGAGTTGAATGTGCCGAATGCTCCTAGATGTGGTGTGGGATGTTATACCTACAAGCTTGATGTGAAGAATGAGCTCTGCAGTGTCTGGTTGATGATTTTTGATAGCATCGAGGTTGTGACACACATGCCAGAAATTTAGGGGAAGTGACACTTAGAGGGAGGCTTTTGAATTGGTCCTTTCATGTAACTTTCGACTGCTAAACATAGATCCTTAAAACAAGGGATGCCTTTGCATGTTGCCTTGGGAGAAGTAGTATATGCATCCAAGTCTATTTTGCTTAGTCTTGGAGGGAACCAGTCAACTCAGTTGCACATGCAAGTGACTACTTGACTGCTCGAGAAAAATGTGCATTTCTGACTGTAAGTTGGGTTGGCTGCCAAGGAGATTTGTGCAATTTCTGTCTGAGTAGTTGATTGCTACCCATATTTGCGTAAATCCTGGGTTGAAGAACTTATTGATGGGAAAAATTGCACAAATCTTGCTGATAGGGTTTGCTGGTAGTATTGTGCAATTCTGAAGCCCAGCAGACTGTCAAAGGGAATTGTGCAATTCCTTGAGGGAAGGCTGGTTTCCCTCCAGAAATGTGAAAATTTCACTGGGAAGGTGCTCAACCTGCAACTGGACCAAGTCCGGGTGAGCAACCTGTGAAGGGAAAAGATCAAACTATGATTGATAGGATGCCTTTAAGAAAGAAAGGCACTGAATCTTGAGGACTTGATGAAGCAAGGCAAGCTACTGTGAAGGTTGGTAGGGAGGCTACAAAACATGCTAATGATAAATTTTGGAGGGTGGTTGTAGCCACTACAACACTTGGTGACACATTTGTAGAACTCCAGCTCTCTGAATGGACCTTGTTCATGAAAATCAAGTCTAACACCTTCGGAAGTATTATTCAGCTCTCAGTTTGTCTTGGTTTCACACTAGCTTGATTGTAAGATGTAGCATCTGCCAGACTCTTGGTCAATTGAAAAACATTCCAAGCCAAGGCAACACAGTTGTTTCAATTGGGGTTGAGGAGTATATAAGTGCACAAGCAGTATAGTCGTCAGAGTCTAAGTTTCATCTCTAATGTTGCTCCATTTCCAGCAAACTTGGACAGTACCCCGGTGGAGTCACATAGGAACATAAGCATGGCTCCACTACCAACGAGCCTGGTTAGTACCCCGGCAGAGATACTTGCATCACCTCCCTATGCAAGAAGCCTTTCTCTTCTTTTGCCTTATTCGTTTTTCATTTGAATTTTTTGACTTTTCATTCTTTTCATTTTTCACTGTGGATAGCTTTTATTCATTTCAGAGCCAGAAGAGGGATCCTGACTTATTGAGAGGAGAAGACGTTGTTCCAGTAGAGAAGTAGTTTATTGTATCTCTGACGTGCCTGTTAAGGTTTTCCCCCTCACCTTACTCTACTTGACTAAGCTGACAAGGGCTACCCAAAAAAAGCCGACTAGAGAAGGTGACACTAGTTAGCGTGCAAGTGTTGTGTTTTCACCAAGGTTCGCTTCATACAATACGTATTTTCCTTCGACGTATCATGGACTAAAAGTAACAATCTCATCATATAGAGGCAAGATGACAAATAAACAAGTAGTGATAGTTGTAAAAGCCCACTTGTACCTTACCCAGCTTGTTTCATGAGTTAGACATGGTTTCATGCAAACTAAAATACAAAAAAAACAAGCGAACGAACTAACAATCAATAAAGTAAAGCAAGAGAAGAATCAAAAATGAAAGTGAAGCAAGTAAAAAAGCAAGCAAGCAAAAAAATAAAACAAGCATGCAAGCAAGCAACTGAAAGCAAACGTTACTCCTACTCCTACACTAATGGTGCATGGGCCTGATCACGTGAAATGATACTTCTAATGCAGCCACCAGCGCATTGGTAGACCCATGTGGGTTAAGGCTTGGTCCACAAGTAACCCAATTGTGCAAACCATCATACAAGAAAGATATAACAGTGAACACAGCCACACTTCATGTTTCAAAGTGCCCACGAGACATAAGTGAGTGCATGTGCATGACAGACAACCCGTGGACTTATCATGGTGCTATGTAACACTACGTGCAACTTTGAAGCACAAGCACACTCTTGACTATGACATGCAAGAAAATGAAATAAACAAAGATAACTTGCATTACGCACGAGTGCTTGCAATATAAGACTCCTACAATGCATGAGAAATGGGATCGTGCAGTTCGAGGGGAGGAAGTGTGATATGAGTGTTAGATTGATCTTGAGTGCATACAGATGAGTGATTAGGAGCCTTGAGTATTTGAAAAATTTCCTGATTGGAAGCAAAACCAACCTCAGGACAGCGAAGGCCTGACATAACCATCAGCTCTGGATGAAATGCCTCAATGGTCTATGGGGTTTCAACTTTGTTAACATATGGATTTTTATAGACCAGTGGTTTAGACAGATTGACAATGAGTGAATCAAAATTGTGATTGGATGATGAGGTGAAGAGATCGCGACAACCAAGATTAGAAAATTCAGGATGTTGGTCAGCATCCTCATGATTTGACGAATCACACAGAGGGGTAGATGAGAAGGAAGGATGTTCACCCTCTACATTTTCGGAAAGAGAATATGAAAGTTCAAGTGGATTTTCAATGAATGATTGTTCTTCTTCGTTGTTGGATGATGGGCTAACATATGGTGTGTCCTACGAAAGATCAACAATGGGTGCATCTGTGGATGAAGACACACATGCAAAATCATGGATGGCAGGTTCACCAACGATGTTTGGAAGTAACGGAGGGGGATTAGATGGAAGGGAGTCATCCTTCGCTGAGTGTTGATGCTCAAGCTCCCACTCATACTCTTCATGAATGACAACGCATGTTGGTTGTGCAACACCGACTCCATCAGTGGGTTGTTCCTCATTCAAAACAAGTGAAGAGTTCGAAATGGATGAACACAAGACAACATCATCCATAGGAATGCCTAGGTGCAAAGACGGAGGTCGAAGAAAAGAATGCATATGATAACTCGAACAACTCACAACCAAATATGCGTGAAAATTGTGTGGAGTGATGTTGGGAGGGTGTGAAGGTTGAACAGATGTGCGAACATGATCCTCAGCATCACTAGGCAATGGTGGAACTTTTGAATTAAAGGGAGGCAGACATTTTGTTGAGATAATGCCTGATCCCACATGGGACAGCAAGGCTTGAAATCAAGCTTCCTCTTGGGACAGGCAAATTTCTTAAGACAGTACTCAAACCGGTCCCAGAGATAAGTGAACTTCATCTGGCTCCTCATAGATTGAAACTGCAAGTCATGCAAGCGCTGCCAAAAATCGATAACGGATTCATGTGGAGCCCTCCGTTGCTGTAATAGTTTCCAGTCAAGATGGTCTGGATCAAAATGATAGAATGTGTCTTCAATAAGATCATAGAAGTGCTCACATGAGTGCATGGTGTCAGCTGGTAGGCTGAGAACCCAACGAAATGGAGATTTGCGAAGTGTGAATGCAAGCAGCAGACCAGCCTGTTCGTTAGTGAACTCATCTTCCTCATAAATCATGGAAAGAAAGTTATGTAATTGCTCAAGCCATGCCACTTCACCTTCACCATCATATGTGTGAGTGGACAAGAGATTGAAAATCTTCCTCGAGATCGAGACATCTTCACGATTCGAAAAACATCTTGGGGGAAGAAGAATGCAAGACTCCATGAAAGATATGCAAAGGTTCAAAACTGGATGAGAGGACACTGCTTGTCATCAGACCTTCCTTCTAGTGCTAGAAACGTTGACGATGTTGGACCCACCAACATGTCAAGGGTATCTCCCCGGTAAGAGGTCCCAATTAGACGTTAGACCATTTGGTGTAGGAGTTCCAGCAATGGGTTGTAAGGTAATGCCTTGACCGCAATGTTGCACAGAGGCAAGTAAGATAAATTTGTCAGTAGCAAGGGTGTGATTGATGCAATGAGTCAAGGAATGAGTATGAGAGGTTCCAACACTTCAAAGGGAGAGGAAGGTGAAGGTGAGTTCTAGGTTGAAAGGGATTAGTCCCAACTCGGCTAGGAATACACAACACAAAGGACATGCACAGGTTCCGACAAAACAGTCGAAACAGATGTGACAGTCACAACATATAAGGTAAGATAACACGAACAACACTCACGGATCAATCTGAGACGAGTGTGACAGTTGATATAACCAGGTTCATGAGAAAGGTCTGTCTGATGTCTGATATAGCATTTAACATAGATGGTGACAATATTAATAACATATGCAACACATTAACAACAAGATTCATATAATTGCATACAAATTAGTTCATACAAAAGTATGTAAGTTAAACAACATATATCATTAAGGCAATTAGAACAATCCAACTACAATAGCAACATATGCATGAAAATGTGTTGGATCTTATTATAAAAGAAGTGTAAGTCGCAATCATACAATATACCATGTAAACCTGCTAGCCCCATCGGTGGAACATTATAGCCACATCTGCCTGCTCCTCCAAAGAGATGTACTAGATCCATGTAGTGGAGAAGCCAAGGCGCATTACAATGATATCCAAGCCTTCTTCAAGATAGTCTTAGTAGAAGCTTGGCTGACCAAAAGCCTATACAATGAGTTATGAGGGGCTATTTATTAGCAAAGGGTGGGGTGACCCTTGACATTCCCCTTTGTGTCAGTTAAACTACCCTCATGACTCTTCACCTACTCTATGACTATTACATCCAACTCTTGACATTCAACTTACACTTGACATGACTCAATATTACAATGCACATGTATTTCTGTGAGACAACATGGCTTGAGCAAGCCTTGCAAGACATCAATAACACTTAGTCCGTTGTGGTGAGACCAACTCTTTGACATGCTTGTGATGGTGAAGCTAGTGAGCTGATGCCAAACTTGGTCATCTGTGATGGTGTGCATGCACCTCATGGTGACATCTTGCTAAAGTAAACTCTTGCCTCCGTTGCAACTGGTGCATTTCGGCCCCTTCATCCAACTCATCTGCTAACATGCGCATGGTCTTCTTAGGTACGGTTGAATCGGCAACACACTGATGCATAGTGTCTATGATGATCTTCAAGTGTGTGCTGGTGGTCATGCACATCAACTTGCAGAAGTGCATGTTGAGCCCCAGTTGGACTTGAATGGGTTGGATTGCATGCGTGTGCTCAATGGCACGCATGTTGTTGGATCCTTTGCATGTGATCAACAACACCGCTCACCATGTTTGCTTTGTGTCAGCTGCTGGTATGGATCCTTAACTTGTACTGGTTTAGATTCATCTGTGAGTGCATGTTGCGCCCACTACTATTCTTGTTCCTCCTGCAACTCATTGGACTATCTATGCAGCTTCATCTTCTTCTTGAGTTGCTACTTCAGCACATGTAACTCCTTCTTTATTCCATCTTCTACCTTCATGCAATATTCATGTCGCTCCATCACTTCATAGCATGGGTCTCCAAAGTTGCTCTCATTATCAGTGGATCTGCTTGATCTTGCAATTTTTCTCCGCCTCTATGTTGTTAACAACCTTCCTCTTGCATTTCCTGCATTCACTGCATTCGGTATCCTGCCTTCAACTGTTGTTCATGATGTTGCTCATTGTGATGCTACTACTTGATGTCCTTGTCCAAGAACAATTTCATGTCTTCTGTGAGTAGGTAAGCCCATGTACACTTGATTGACTGCATCCCCAAGCGTGCTCTGAATGGTGTCTTCATCTCTACTCTCTTGGAAACCATTGTACCTATACTACTGAAGGGCAGATGAAAACATGTGATACCTAGAGACATGGAAACACTCATATCAACCAATATGTCAGTCGAAAACCAAAATGAACATGAGAACTAACTTGCAACATGCCTGGGTGAATGATCGTGAAGGCTGCGCAATTTTGGCCGGGAGGTTGGGAGACCGACTACCAAGACTACACAAGGCATAGTCTGGGCTACTAGGAGACTGACTGACTTCTGGAACTGAAAAATGTGCAATCAAGTTGGGAAATTGGCTGTTGGAATTGCACAATGCGCGATTCTAGTTGGGAAAGACTCCTGGCCCAGGGACAGATTTGTGCAAATTTTTGGGCCAAGCAGCCACTAACCTCCAGAATTGCACAATTCAGTCTAAGAGGCCAATGCTGGGCCATAATGCACAAATATGGAGAGGAAGGTGAGCCTTCCTTCTCGATATTGCACAATGCAGCCTTGGTGAAGGCGGAGACTAGGCCAAGGTTGGCCCAACTTGTCGACGGGCAAATGAAAGCAAGTAATTCGATGAAATGCATGGTGACACTAAGTGATAGCAGAAGTGATAAACAATGCATACAAAAGATGAATGGATGATTGAGAAAATAGATCAACATGCATGTGGGTGAGGTCATTCACTGGTTGGTCGAACGTCCATGCAAAAAATTTTCATGCATGTGACAGCAGTGAGGTAGCAACGAAAATTGAAACAGAGCTAGGACAAGCTAGTATACATGTAAAAGACAAAAAGTGTTCAAAGAAATCACGAAAACAGTACTCATACAAGTGAAAACTCAAAAAGCAACAGAAATGTAGCACAAGGCATGGGAAGCGAGCTTACCCCAAAACAGCTGAGATGAATGTGCCGATTGCTCCTATATGTTATGTGAGATGTCAGAGCTACAAGGTTGATGTGAGGAATGAGCTCTACAGTGTCTGGTTGATGAGTTTTGATAACATCAAGGTTGTGATGTGCATGCCACAAATCTAGGCGAAGTGACACTTGGAGGGAGGTTTCTGAATTGTTCCTTGCATGTGACTTCCCACTGGTAAACGTAGATCCATGAAACAAGGGATGCCTTTGCATGCTTCCTTGGGAGAAGCAGCCTATGCATGCAAGTTTTTTTTTCTTGGTCTCGGAGGTAACAGGTCAACTTGGTTGCACATGCAAGCAATTGATCGACTGCTGGATAAAAATGCACATTTTTGACTGTAAGCTACGCTGGATGCCTAGGAGATTTGCGCAATTTCTAGGCTGAGAAGTTGACTGCTGCCCAGATTTGCACAAATCCTACGTTGAACATCCTATTGACGAGAAAAATTTTGCAAATCATGTTGGGAGGGTTGGTTGGAACGATTGCGCAATCCTAGAGCCTAGTTGGCTATCAGAGAGAATTAAGAAATTCTTGGAGGGAAGGATGGTTGCCCTCTAGAAATGTGCAACTTTCATTGGGAAGCTGCTCAACCTGCAGCTGGACCAAGTCTGGGTGAGCAGCCTGTGAAGGGAAAAGATCAAACTATGATCGATAGGCTGCCTTTGAGCAAGAAAGACACTGAAGCTTGAGGACTTGATGAAGCAAGGCAAGTTGCTGTGAAGATTGGTAGGGAGGCTCCAAAATAGGCTAAGGAAAAATTTTGGAGGGTGGTTGTAGCCACTACAAAACTTGGCAACACACTGGTAGAACACTAACTCTCTGGATGGACCTTATTCATGAAAAGCAAGTCTAACACATTCAGAAGTATTGTTGAGCTCTCAGCTCGTCTTGCCTTCACACTAGCTTGATTGTAAGATGTAGCATCTGCCAGACTCTTGGTCGATTGATACACATTCTAGGCCAAGGAAACACAGTTGTTTTGATTGGGGTTGAGGCATATATAAGTGCAGAAGCAGTATAGTCGTCTGAGTCTAAGTTTAATCTCTGGTGTTGCTCCACTACCAGCAGGCCTTGACAATACAACGGTAGGAGTCACATAGGAACACAAGCATGGCTCCACTGCCAGCAAGCCTGATCAGTACCCCAGCGGAGTTACTTGCATCACCTCCCTACGCAGGAAGCTTTTCTCTTCTTTCTCCTTATTCATTTTTTTCATTTTTCACTATGCATAGCACGTATTTGTTTCAGAGGCGGAAGAGGGATCCCGACTTATTGAGAGCAGAAGAGGTTGTTCTAGCAAAGAAGTAGTTTATTGTATCTCTGCCGTGCCTGTTAAGGTTTCCCCCCTCACCTTACTCTACTTGACTGAGCTGACAAGGGTTACCCAAAAACAACCAACTAGAGAAGGTGACACTAGTTAGCTCGTGAGCATTGTGTTTTCCTTTGACGTATCATGGAATAAAAGTAACAAGCTCACCATATAGAGGCAAGATGATAGAAAACCAAGTGATGACATATGTACAAGCCCTCCTGGACTTTACCTAGCTCATTTCATGAGTGACAAGCATGCAAGCAAACAACTGAAAGAAAACACTACTCCTACTCCTACACTAACGGTGCCTGGGCCTGATCACGTGAAGTGATAATTCCAATGTAGCCACCAGCGCAATGGTAGACCCATGTGGGTGAAGGCTTGGTCCGCGAGTACCCCAGTTGTGTGAACCAACATAAAACAAAGATACTACAGTGAAGACAACCACACTTCGTGTTTCAAAATGCCCATGGGACATAAGTGAGTCCATGTACATGACATACAGTCTATGGACTTATCATGGTGTTGTGTGACACTATGCGCAACTTTGAATCACTAGCACACTCGTGACTATGACATGCAAGCAAACAAAAGAAACAAAGTTAACTTGTGTCATGCATGAGTGCTTACAATATAAGACTCCTCCAATGCATGAGAAATGGGATCATGCAGTTCGAGTGGAGGAAGTGTGATATGAGTGTTAGATTGATCTTGAGTGCATATAGATGAGTGATGAGGAGCCTTTAGTGTTTGAACAATTTCCTGATCGGAAGCGAAACCAACCTCAGGACAGTGAGGGTCTGACATAACCATCAGCTTGGGCTGAAGTGCCTCAACGGTCTGTGGGGTTTTGACTTCGTTGGCAGATGGATCTTCGTAGACCAATGACTTAGATGGACTGACAATGAGTGAATCAACATCGTGATTGGATGATGAGGTGAAGATATCATGACAACCAAGATTAGAAAATTTAGGATGTTGGTCGGCATCCTCATGATTTGACGAATCACACAGAAGGGTAGATGAGAAGGAAGTATGTTCACCTTTGCATTTCCAAAAAGAGCAGATGAAAGATAAAGTGGATTTTCAAAGAATAATTGTTGCTCTCCGAATTTGGATGATGGGCTAACATATGGTGTGTCCTGCGAAAGATCAACAACGAGTGCATCTGTGGATGAAGACACACATGCAAAATCATGGATGGCAGGTTCACCAATGATGTTTGGAAGTAACAGAGGGGGATCAGACGGAAGGGAGTCATCCTTCGCTGAGTGTTGATGCTCAAGCTCCCACTCATACTCTTCATGAATGATAGGGCATGTTGGTTGTGCAACACCGACTCCGTCAGTGGGTTGTTCCTCATTCACAACAAGTGAAGAGTCTGGAATGGACGAACACAAGACAACATCATCCAGAGGAACACCTAGGTAGGATGACAGAGGTCGCAAAAAAGAATGCATATGAGAACTTGAAGGACTCACAATCAAATCTGCACGAAAATTGTGTCGAGTGATGTTGGGAGGGTGTGAAGGTTCAACAAATGTTTGAGCATGACCCTCAGCATCACTATGTGATGGTGGAACTGTTGAATGAAAGGGAGTTGGGCAGCCCGTTGAGACAGTGCCTGATCCCACATGGGATTGCGCAGTTCCATCAACGAAGAAGTTTCAGTGAGGCTTTGCATTAAGCTTCCTCTTGGGACAGGCAAATTTCTTAAGATAGTACTCGAACCGGTCCTAGAGATAAGTGAACTTCATCTGGCTCCTCGGAGATTGAAACTACAAGTCATGCAAGCGCTGCCAAAAATTGATAACGGATTCATGTGGAGCCCTCCGTTGCTGTAATAGTTTCCAGTCAAGATGGTCTAGATCAAAATGATAGAATGTGTCTTCAATAAGATCATAGAAGTGCTCACATGAGTGCATGGTGTCAGCTGGTAGGCTGAGAACCCAACGAAATGGAGATTTGCGAAGTGTGAATGCAAGCAGCAGACCGGCCTGTTCGTTAGTGAACTCATCTTCCTCATAAATCATGGAAAGAAAGTTATGTAAGTGCTCAGGCCAGCCCACTTTGCCTTCACCATCATACGTGTGAGTGGACAAGAGATTGAAAATATTCCTCGAGATGGAGACATCTTCACGATTCGGAAAACACCTCAGGGGAAGAAGAATGCAAGACTCCATGAAATATATGCAAAGGTTCAAAACTGGATGAGAGGACATTGTTTGTCATTAGGTCCTCCTTCTAGTTCCTGAAATGTTGACTGTGTTGGACCCGCCAACATGTCAAAGGGATCACCTCGGTAAGATGTTCCAATTAGACCTCAGACCATTTGGTGTAGGAGTCCTAGAAGTGGGTCATAAGGTAATACCTTGACAACGATGTCGCACAGAGGCAAGTAAGATAACTATGTCAGTAGCAAGGGTGTGACTGATGCAGTGAGTCAAGGAATGAGTATGAGAGGTTCCAATGCTTCAAAGGGAGAGGAAGGTGAAGGTGAGTTCCAAGTTGAAAGGGATCAATCCTAACTCGGCTAGGAACACACAACAAAAAGGACATGCAGAGCTTCCAGCAGAGCAGTCAACATGGATGTCGCAGTCACAACATACAAGGTAAGATAACATGAACAACACTCACGGATCAGTCCGAGATGAGTGTGACGGTTGATATAACGAGGTTCATGAGAAAGGTCTCTCTGATGTATGGCAGAGCAGTTGGCACGGACGGTGACAACATTAATAACATATGCAACACATTAACAACAAGATTCATATAATTGCATACAAATCAATTCATACACAATTACATAAGTAAAACAACATATATCATTAAGGTAACTGGAACAGTTCAACTACAATAACAAAATATGCATGAAAATGTGTTGGCTCTTATTATAAAAGAAGTGTAAGTCAGAATCATACAATACACCATGTAAACCTACTAGCTCCATCAGTGGAACGTTACAGCCACATCCGCCTACTCCTCCAAAGAGATGTACTAGCTCCATGCAGTGGGAAGCGAAGGCGCGTTACAATATTGTCCAAGCATTCTTCAAGATAGTCTTAGTAGAAGCTTGGCTGACCAAAAGCCTATACAATGAGTTATGAGGGACTATCTATAGCAAAGGGTGGGGTGACCCTTGACATTCCCCTTTGTGTCAGCTCAACTACCCTCATGACTCTTCACCTACTCTATGACTGTTACATCCAACTATTAACACTTGAATTACACTTGACATGACTCAATATTACAATGCACATGTACTCATGTAAGACAAAAGGGCTTGAGAAAGCCTTGCAAGACATCAATAACACTCAGTACATTGTGGTGGGACCAACTCTTTGACATGCTTTTGATGGTGAAGTTGGTGAGTTGATGCCAAGCTTGGTTGTCCGTGATGGTGTGCATGCACCTCATGGTGAAATCTTGTTGAAGTGAACTCTTGCCTCCTTTGAAACTGGTGCATTTCGGCCCCTTCATCCAACTCATTTGCTAGCATGCATGTGGTCTTTTTGGGTATGGTTGAACCAGAAACACACTGATGCATAGTGTCCATGCTGATCTTTGAGTGTGTGCTAGTGGTCATGCGCGTCAACTTGTCGAAGTGCATGTTCAACCCCAGTTGGACTTACTTCGTGTCTTCGCCTTGGTGAGTGTTTTGAATGGGTTGGATTGCATGCATGTGCTCAATGAAATGCATGTTGTTGGATCCTTTGCATGTGATCAAAAACACCGCTCACCATATTTTCTTTGTGTCAACTGCTGGGATGGACCCTTAACTTGTACTAGCTTAGTTTCATCCCTGAGTGCATGTTCCACCTACTATTGTTCTTATTCCTGCTGCAACTCATTGGATTGTCTGTGCAGCTTCATGTTCTTCCTAAATTGTTGCTTTAGCACATGCAACACCTTCTTTGTTCCATATTTTACCTTCGCATGGTCTTCATGTCGCACCGTCACTTCATAGCTTCAGTCTCCAAAGTTTCTTTCATTATTAGTGGATTTCTTGATCCAACAACTTTTCTCCACCTCTATGTTGTCAACAAACTTCCTCTTTCATTTCCTATGTTCACTTCATTTGTTGCGTTTGCTGCATTTGGTATGCTGCCTTCAGCTGTTATTCATGATGTTGCTTCTTGATGTCCTTGTCCACGAAAAATTTGATGTCTTTGTGAGTAGGTAATCCCATGGACACTTGATCGACTGCATCCCCAAGCGTTCTTTGAATGGTGTCTTCATCTCTGCTCCCTTGGAAACCATTGTACATGTATTGCTGAGAGGCAGATGAACACTTGTTATACTTGGAGACATGACAACACTTATAGCAAGAAATTTGTCAGTCAAAAACCAAAATGAACATGAGAACTAACTTGCAACATTCTTGGGTGTATGATCATGAAGGTTCAGCAATTTCGGCCAGGAGTTCGGGAGACCAACTGCCAAGACTGCACAAGGCACATTCCAAGTTGATGGGTGACTAACTGACGGCTGGAACTGCAAAATACACAATCTAGTTGGACAATTGGTTGTTGGGATTGTGTAATGCACGATTCCAGTTGGGAAAGACTGCTGGCCCAGGGACAAATTTGCCCAAATTTTTAGGCCAAGCAGCCACTGACCTACAGAAATTCACAATTCAGTCTAGTAGGCCAGTGCTGGGCAAGAGTGTGCAAATATGGAGAGGAAGATGAGCCTTCCTGCTCTAGATTGTGCAATGCAACCTTGGGGAAGGAGGAGATCGGGTCAAGGTTGGCCCGACTCGCTGATAGGAAACTGAAAGCAAGTAAGATGATGAGTGACACAAAGTGATTGCAGAAGTGATAAATAGTGCATGCAAAACATGAATGGAGGATTGAGAAAACATATCAACATGCATGTGGGTGAGGTCGTTTCCCAGTTGGGTGAATGTCTGTGCAAAACAATTCCATGCATGCAACAGCAGTGAGATAGCAACGAAAATTGGAACAAGTCTAGGACAATATAGTATACATGTAAACGAGAGCAAGCATTTAAAGAAATCAAGCAAACAATACTCATACAAGCGAAAACCTAAAAAGTAACAGAAATGCAGCACAAGGCATGGGAAGCAAGCTTACCCCCAAAAAGTTGAGATGAATGTGTTGACTACTCCTAGATGTGATGTGGGATGTCAGAGCTACAAGGTTGATGTGAGGAATGAGCTCTGTAGCATTTGGTTGATGAGGTTTTATAACATCGAGGTTGTGACGCGCATGCCACAAATCTAGCGGAAGCGACACTTGGAGGGAGGTTTATGAATTGTTCCTTGCATGTAACTTCCGACTCCTAAACATAGATCCCTAAAACAAGGGATGCCTTTGCATGCTGCCTTGGGAGAAGTAGCCTATGCATGCAAGTCTATTTTGCTCAGTCTCGGAGGGAACTGGTTAACTCAGTTGCACATGTAAGTGACTGCTTGACTGCTGGCTGGCTGGCTACCCAGGAGATTTGCGCAATTTATGGGCTGAGAAGCTGACTGCTGCCCATATTTGTGCAAATCTTGGGTTGAACAGCTTGTTGATGGGAAACATTAAGCAAATCCTGCTGGGAGGGTTGGCTGGCAGGATTGCGCAATCTTGGAGCCCAGCGAGTTGTGAGAGGGAATTGCGCAATTCCTAGAGGGAAGGGTGGTTGCTCTCCAGAAATGTGCAAATTTCACTGGGAAGCTGCTCAGCCTGCACCTAGACCAAGTTCGGGTGAGCAGCCTATGAAGGGAAAAGATCAAACTCTGATCGACAAGCTGCCTTTGAGGAAGAAAGACATTGAAGCTTGAGGACTTAGCAAAGCAAGGCAAGCTGCTATGAAGGTTGGTAGGGAGGCTCCAAAACAGGCTAAGGCAAAATCCTGGAGGGTGGTTGTAGCCGCTACAACACTTGGTGACACATTGGTAGAAATCCATCTCTTTGAATGGACCTTGTTCATTAAAATCAAGTATAACACCTCCAGAAGTATTGTTCAGCTCTCATCTTGTCTTGGCTTCACACTAGCTTGATTGTAAGATGTAGAATCTACTAGACTCTTGGTCGATTGACACACATTCCAAGCCAAGGAAACACAATTTTTTCGATTACCTTTGAGGGGTCTGTAAGTGCACAAGTACTATAGTTGTCAGAGTCTAAGTTTCATCTTTGGTGTTGCTCTATTGCTAGCAGGCCTGGACTGTACACCAGTGGAGTCACATAGGAACACAAGCATGGCTCCGTTGCCAGCGAGCCTGGTCAGTACCCTGGCAGAGTTACTTGCATCACCTCCTTGTGCAAGAAGCCTTTCTCTTCTTTTGACCTATTCATTTTTCATTTGAAAATTTTTGACTTTTCATTTTTTCATTTTTCACTATGCATAACACATATTCATTTCATAGGCGGAAGAGGGATCCTGATTTATTGAGAGTAGAAGAGGTTGTTCCAGTAGAGAAGTAGTTTACTGTATCTGTAACGTGCTTGTTAAGGTTTTTCACCCTCACCTTCCTCTACTTGACTGAGCTAACAAAGCTTACCCAAAAACAACCGACTAGAGAAGGTGACACTAGTGAGTGCGCAAGCGTTGTATTTTCACCAAGGTTCGCTTCGAACAATACATATTTTCCTTCGACATATCATGGAATAAAAGTAACAAGCTCATCATATAGAGGCAATATGACAAATAACCAAGTAGTAATAGTTTTATAAGCCCTCTTGTACTTTACCCATCTCATTTCATGAGTCACACATGGCTTCATGCAAACTAACCTACGAACGAAACAAGCGAACGAACTAACAATCAACAAGTAAAGCAAGAGAAGAAGAAAAAATGAAAGTGAAGCAAGTAAACAAACAAGCAAGAAAAGCATGTAAGCAAACAAGCATGCAAGAAAACAACTGAAAGCAAACTGAAGTTCCTCGACGATCTGGGTTTCGACTTCGTTGATAGATGGATCTCCGTAGACCAGTGGCTTAGACGAATTAACAATGAGTGAGTCAACATCGTAATCGGATGATGAAGAGAAGGGATTATGACAACCAAGATCAAAAAATTTAGGATGTCGGTCAGCATCCTCATGACTTGACGAATCACACAGAGGGGTAGATGATAAGGAAGGATGTTCACCCTCTACATTTATGGAAAGAGCAGATGAAAGATCAAGTGGATTTTCAATGAATGATTTGTCCTCTCCGTTGTTGGATGATGGGCTAAGATACGTGTGTCCTTTGAAATATCAACAATGGGTGCATCTGTGGATGAAGACACACATGGAAAATCATGGATGGTAGGTTCACCAACGATGTTAGGAAAGAACGGTGGGGGCTCGGACGAAAGGGAGTCATCCTTCGCCGAGTGTTGATGCTCAAGCTCCCACTCATACTCTTCATGAATGACAGCGCATGTTGGTTGTGCAACACCGGTTCCGTTAGTGGGTTGTTCTTGGGATGAACAACTTGTTGATGGAAAAAATTGTGCAAATCCTATTGGGATGGTTGGCTGGCAGGATTGCGCAATCCTGGAGCCGATCAGGTTTTCAGATGAAATTGCGCAATTCCTAGAGGGAAGGTTGGTTTCCCTCCAGAAATGCGCAAATTTCACTCAGAAGCTGCTCAGCCTATAGCTGGACCAAGTCCGAGTGAGCAGCCTATGAAGGGAAAATATCAAACTATGATCGGCAGGCTACCTTTGATCAAGAAAGACATTTAAGCTTTAGGACTTGACAAAGCAAGGCAAGCTGCTGTGAAGGTTGGTAGGGAGGCTCCAAAACCGGCTAAGGAAAAATTTTGGAGGGTGGTTGTAGCCGCTTCAACAAGAAGTTATATTATTCTCTAAATTACCTTACAACAGTTGGTTTAGATAAATTTTTAATCTTACAGTCAATACACACACACACACACACAGATATATATATATATATATATATATCCTATTTTTAAATCTTTTTCTAGTTTATCCTTTATTTTTTCTTGGCTCATTCCTTTAAGGTGATATGTATAATATATTATTTTTTATTATTTTAATAGTATTATTTTTCAATAACTATTTTAAATTATCTATGAACCATAATGATTTTATACTTATTAGTAATTTATTCCCCTTCATTTATTTTTCTATCACGATCTTATTTCAATTATTTTTAATTTTCTTTCTTATGGATTTATTTTGTAGTTTATTCTTGGATAGCTTTACTTACTCTATATATATATATATATTACATTGATCCAAAAAAAACAATATTGTTTATATAATAAAATAAAATAAAAACCTTATTTATTCCCCTTCATTTATTTTTCTATCATGATCTTATTTCAATTATTTTTAATTTTCTTTCTTACGGATTTATTTTGTAGTTTATTCCTCGATATATTTATCTACTACTCTATATATATATATATATATATATATATATATATTTCTTCTTGCTAGAAGCCATTAGGACCTGGACAAGCAACTTAAGACTCTTCATGACTATTGATCCAAGATGGGTATGATGGTTAATACCCACAAGACTAAAATCATGATAATTAAATCTAAAAATATCACCCATGGAAATTTTGCCTACAATAATAATTTCTTGGAATAAGTCTCTTCTTATAAATATTTGGGTATTGACATTATCAGCTCAATTGAAATTACAACATTGAGAAAAAGATTATTGGAGGATGGACAGCTTATTATGAACTTGAAAACAATTTTAAGGTTGTTGATATTTGTATTTGGAGTAAAAAATGATTCATCTTTGAGACCCTCGTCACCCATATTGTCTTATACAGTTGTGAAGTTTGGGGTTGTAGTATATCTAGAGAGTCATGGAGAAAAATTGAGATGATTCAAAAGAAATTCATAACCTACAATCTTAAGATCAAGGCAAATACCCCCTATCCTATCCTCTTGACTGAAGTTGGCATCTCCCCTATTGAAAATAGGGCTATGTTTAAGTATCTAATGTATAAGAAGAATCCTTACAACATGGAATCCAAGAGGCTTCCTAAAATTGTTTCTAACTTTAGTCAAAACCCCCACTTTCACCTCAAGCGTGGGTGGCATAAGGATGCCTAGTCTTGGCTCAACCATTGGGGGGTAAATGGGGAGATCATCCTCGGAAGCAAGGATAATGTCAAAGATACTATCCCCTCCAAATTTAAGGACAAACTATGGGATGATAAGGAGATGGGGCGTAAAAGGAAGCTAAGATATTATAAGGGGTGATCAACCCCACCCTTGAGAATCATAATTATCTTTTGAATCAGTGATCGGAGAATCCACAGTTTGAACATCTTTATACCAATGTTTCAAATCCCAAGTGGGATCCATCATCAGGGTGGAAGAATGATGATACAAGAAGAGCAAAAAAAACCAGAATAAATACTAATGAGGAAGAAGAATAAGGAAGAACATAATTATCTTTTTTCTTTTACTATACCAAAGAAAAAGATGAAAATCACTAAGATTAGAACTAATTCTCATGAGCTTTGAAGTGAAAATGGGTGGTGGTATACTCCCAAGACTCTCTTGGAAGATATATTTTGTCAACTTTGTGATACTAAGAAGGTGGATGATGTAAAACACTTTTCTTTAGACTGTCCATCCATTACTCACATCTGCTCTCATTTCCCTAACATCTATCACACTTCCAATCTTCTTGACTTGTTAAGTCAACCCAACTGTAGTGATCTTGGTGCGCTTATTTCCCTTATTTTTTAGCATGGAAATAAGATACTAAAGAATTACAATTAAATTCTTGTTCTTCTTAAGGTATGATAGACCACATTGGTCTAAGTAGATGTTAATCATCATCATGAATAGTATGTGATAATAATTTATGTGAATTTAATAATAAAACTTTAATTTTTGTCCTTCCTTTTTTTTCATATAATATTATGTTATATTATTAATTTGGTCAACAATTATATATATATATATATATATACATATATTTTTTTTTGGGCGTGGTTCACGGACACCTTTGGTCAGCGGGTGGTGCTACGTCCACGGGGAAAATCTAGGGCTGACGCCCCTCGGCCTATAACAAGACCTGACCCCAAGAGCTTTCAGGAATTGACCCTGTGACCTCCCAAACGGCAAGGCCCCAACTTGACCGATTGAGCTAACTCTTGGGGCTATCAATAATATATATATATATATATATATATATATATATATATATATATATATATTCTATTACCTTTTCCCTAATTTATGGGATTTTCTATTTTTAACAATTGGTTTCCTTAACCAACTTACTCTTTTTAATAATTTCATATAAATTGACCATTATAGTTTGAATAATTTCTTATTTTTTGACTAATATCTCCCGCTTAATGTTCTTGTTTGATTAAATTAATTTTTTGTATCCTTAATTGCTAATTCTGGAACATGACTCTTCTTTTCTATTTATTCCTATTGATAGATCATTTTTTTTCACCTTGGTCCTCAGGATGAACCTCATTAGAAGGTTTGAAGCATCAACCATCAAATAATTTTTATGTGAATAATATGAAATAAGTTGCAAAAGTTTGAGACTTTTGAATTCATCTGATATTTTTCATCTAATTTCTTTTAAAAATAATACTTGAAATTTGTTTGGATAATTTTGTAGGAATTTACAGGGTAAGTTCCTTAGATAGAACACCAAAGGATACCGCTCACAAACAGATCACAGATCAGTACACTAGTATTGTTGACATGGTTAAAACCCTCAAAGAGGGAAAAAATACACAACCTAAGCCAACACGGCCACTTTAGGCAATTTATTAATGTAAAATAAAGAAAATTTCCATAAGTTTCTCTCATGAATGGTCACCTAACAAATAACCCTCCATGCTCTTTAAATAGAGATCATAGACGAATCGGGTGTTAAGCCACGAATCAAGTGTCGGTAATACCGAGGAGAGAATGAACCATCAGATCACTTCATGTCTAGAACATTCATGACTGTCGGATTGTAAGTTACAAAAATTACATAGTAAAGAAACACACTTTACCTAACTATACACTAGACCAAGTTATACTTAATTATTTCCTATGTGTCAGAATATTCTAACATCCCCACTTAAGAATAAATTGGGATAGGATTGAAGGATGTACAAAGATGGCACAATAGGAGAAGGAAGGAGGCATTAGAGCCTACCCCCCCTTAGTGAAAACTTCTTGAACCCCAACCATAAATCGAAGTTTAGTAAACTTCACCTCTGTGAGAGCCTTTGTAAAGATGTATGCAACTTGATCATCAATTAAACAATAGTGCACTTCAAGAACATGGTCATGAATGAGAATTTTTATGAAGTGCATGTGTAGTTTAATGTGTTTGTTGTGCTGATGTTGGACTGGATCTTTGCATAGTTGAATGGCACTTTGATTATCACGCCAAAGTGTAGTCGGATGTTGCTGCTAAAAACCAAACTCTGACAGGATCTAATGAAGCCACGGGGCTTCCTTACTAGCTTCAATGGTGCCACGATACTCTGCTTCTGCTGAAGAAAGAGAAATGGAACTTTGTTTCTTACAAGCCCATGTAATAGGTCCAGAATCGAGAGTGAAGACATAACCTGCAGTAGACTTTTGATCATCAGGGTCACCAGCCCAATCAGAATCACTGAAACCAAACAATAGAGGAGATGCTTTTGCACTCTAATGAATCCCAAACTGAACTATACCTCGAACATAATGAAGAATTCTTTTAGTTGCTTTCCAATCAATTTCATGTGGGTTTTTCATAAACCGAGCAACAAAGCCAACAGAAAAGGAAATGTCAGGACGATATGAGTCAGATACAAAAGTTTTCCAACAAGTTCATGGTATAAGGTAGCATTAGCTTCATGATAAGTATAAGTGACTGAAATTTTGGCTCCAGAGTAAAAGGGAGAAGGGGCTAGCTTATAGTCTTCCATTTGAAAGTGGCGTAGAAGATCACAGGCATACTTGGACTGGGAAAGGGAAATTCCTTCTTTGGATTGCAAGACTTGAAGACCAAGAAAATAATGCAAGTGTCCTAAGTCTATCATTTCAAACTTCTTTTTAAGGCTGGACTTCACATGGTTTATAAGGTTGAGATCACTACTAGTAAGGATAAGATCATCAACATAAAGAACAAGAATGATAGGAGACTTACCCACTTTCTTGGTGTAGACAGTATTATCAGAATGACACCTAGAAAAACCAATATCTAAAAGAAAGCTATCCATTTTGGCATACCAAGCCCGACGGGCTTGTTTGATACCATAAAGGGATTTCTTAAGCCAACATACAAGGCTAGAATATGTTTGTATAAATCCAGGAGCTTGTTCCATCTAGATTTATTTATGAAACTCCTCATGCAAGAAGGTAGATTTAACATCCATCTGATATACTTCCCATTTGAAATAGGTAGCAAGGGAAAGAACAAGGTGGATAGAGTTCATTTTGGCAATCGGGGAGAAGGTTTCAATATAGTCAATGCCTTCAACTTGTGAAAAACCCTTAGCAACAATATGAGATTTATGTTTATCAACTTTTCCATTTGGTCCAATCTTGGATCTCTAAACCCATTTGCATCTAACAATTTTTCATCCCTTTGGAAGAGGAACAAGGCCCCATGTATCATTTTCCAATAATGAATGATATTCTTCATTCATAGTTGCATCCCAATTTGGATGGCCTGAATCTTCAAGAAAGGTGTCGGCATCATAATTCGTTGAATCTTGAGTCAGTAAAGAAGAGGCTCTATCGAACTGAGAATGTGTATGATGTTGATATGTAGGATCACTTGCAAGAGCACCTGCTACATCCCTAGTAACACGTACCCATTTTGGAAGTTGAGGAGCTGAAGGAGGATCTTGAGAAGGTGGGGGCGGATTTTCATCCTCTCTGACATCATCTGAAGAAGGACTATTTTCAAAAGTAGAAGGGATGTAGAGAGGTGGTGCATCCACCGAACTAGGCTCGTAGGCCGATATATTTTCAGCAAACTTTACATATCTTCTAATGATAACATTTTTGGATTTAGGTTGAAGAATTCTATATCCTCTGATATCTTCAGAATAACCAAAAAAAATACATTTTTCACTCTTAAGTTCTAAGGCTTTATGTTTCTCATCTAGAATATGAGCTCATGCTTCACTTCCAAAAACACGAAAGTGACTTACATCTGGTTTAATTGAGCTCCATGCTTCTTCTCGAGTGATATTCTTTAAAACCTTAGTAGGAGTGTGATTTACTATGTAATTTTCGCAGTTAATTGCTTCTGCCAAAAAATTAAGATTTAATCCTTTAGATTGAAGCATACAATTAGCCATTTCCTTTAAGGTGTGATTCTTCCTTTTAGCTACACCATTTTGCTGTAGAGTATGTGGAACAATATGTTGCAATTGAATTCCATTCTCAATGCAAAAGTTGATGAATTTGTTCTTAACATATTCTTCACCATTGTCAGATCTTAGCTTAAGAATTTGATGTCCTAATTGTTTCTCAACAAAGGCCTTAAAGGCCAAGAACATGTTAAAGACTTCACTCTTGAGTTTTAAGAAGTATACCCAAATGCGCATGGAGAAATCATAAATGAAGGTTAAGAAATACTTGTAGCCAGAGAATAAAACAACTAGAAGTGGACCACATAAATCATTATGCATAAGATGTAAAGGGGCTGAGGCGTGTCAAGAGGCACATTTTTCAAAATTATCTCGATGATGTTTTTCGAGTACACATCTGGAACAAACACCATCTCTTTAAGATACAACAGGAAGACCTATCACCATATTTTCTTTACATAGATTTTGAAGGCAATGATAGTTTAAGTGACCAAATATCTCATGACAAAAGTTTCTCACTTCATCATTATGAGTAGCAAATACCGATGGAATATTTGATGACCCAAAGTTGTTAAACTTATACAACCTTGTAGAATCATCAGCAATGCCGGTAGATAAAATTTGTCTAGGATCTCTTAGGTCCTTAATTACAACATCATGAGGTGAAAATTGAATGGTTTTACCTTCACCTAAATGAGTTATCTGATATACAGACACAAGGTTACAAGATAAGGTAGGAACACATAATGCATCATTAAATTGACCATTTTCTAGATGAATAGTTCCAGTCCCTACAACACTAAGAGATCTATAATCACGAACATATATATTTTTGGTGTTACAATGCTTTTGGCCATGTGATAAGTAGCTCCAGAATCAATGATCCACTCATGAGAATGAGAAGAAGAAGATACATTTAGTGCATAACCAGACCGAGATGATTGACAACCACATGCAGAAACTGTGATTCCTGAAGATGAAGTTGAAGTTGAAGAGTGCTCCAAATGGATGTTATGCTTCTTCATTGTTGCTTCCAAGGCTTCCATCTTCTTAAAGCATTTGGATTCTAAGTGGCCATCATGATTACAAAAGTTACAATGTCTATCAGTCTTCTTCCCTTTGTTTTTAGTTTCATTATCATTTTCTTGAGTTGATTTTTATTTGTGAGACTGAAATTGCTTAGGACTCTTATTTGGTTTAGGACCATTCTTTTTAGGATGCTGCTTCTTAGGATTCATTGAACTTGGTTGATGTTGGGCTGCTAAGGATTTCTTAGAAGATTTTCCAGTATTAAGAAGACCAAGATATAAGAGCTTTTCTTGCTTTCTTATTAAAGATTCACATAAGGCATCAAAAGAGGGGGACTTGTAGTCTTGTCCTTGAGAAATAATAGCTTCTCTAGTAGAATGGAAGGTGGAAACAAACACAGAGTAGGCTGGTCCTAACTTAGTAAGAATGGAATAGATAAGGCTACCATCTTCTTTCTTAACCTTAACACCTTCCAAGAGAAATATAAGGGTCTTGAACTTGGACAAAAAATATTCAGTGGAAGAAAAGTTATCGGGGTCCAACGTAAACAGCTCATTTTTGAGTTTATGTGCTCTAACTTCATTTTTAGTTCCAAAAAATTTATTGAGTTGTTTCATTTCTTCAACGGGGTATCAATTTCTATGATATGGAATCTAAGATTTGGAGAAATAGACATCCGTATCAACCCATGTGCTTGATCTTGCTTATTTTCCCATTTGGCTTGCTTATCTTCATATTTAGAAAAGCGCACACAAGTAATGTAAAAGATTGTTAGATTTTTTGCTTGGGATCTAAAATCTTCATAACCCTGGGTCTGGACTCCTAAGGTAAGACACTTTAGAATATGAGGGTCATCAAGTGTGACTGAGAAATTAGGATATACATCATATTGAACCGGACCATCTTAAATTCTCCTGATAAAGATTCCGGCACTGTCACTCTTATCCATTATGACTCTACATGCAACCCTGTTGCTCCAATGTCTATTTCCCAAAAAGAGCTCTATCCTCCTAATTATTGGGTTACAAACTGGAAAAATCCAGCCCGTAGATCTATTGCAGCAGCCCAATCCATCATCACTGAAACAGATGACCAAGTCATTACTCGATTTCCCAGAATGCAGTTAGCTCAACGTGGTGGACCCTCTGTCACTACAGTACCTACAACTATCTCTGCAAATCAATTACATCCAGTACAGGCTCCTCAACAAATTGTAATTGATCCAGCTGTTTATGAGTCACTCAGAAAACTTTTTAAACATCCAACTTCGAGCCAAGTCTTTAGTTCAGTATGTGACCATCCTCACTGCTCAAAGAATTTTTGCCAATATTCTTCAGATCCTCCTACACCACATGGAGAACCTTCTGATCGGCACCATATAAATATGATCAGATTTGTTCTGTCATATGAGTCTTCTGAACAAAGTTATAAACAGGTTTCATTTTCAATGTTCAAGAAGAACTACTTGTAAATTCTGTCTCCTTGACTACAACTCGTGGTTTAGGGTTTGTAAATAATTTTGCCATTCCCTCATTTAGGAAAAACCCTATTGATAAGATTCCTAATTCCATTGAAACTCCCTCTGATTCTAAAATAATTTCCTTCCTAAAGATCTTCAAAGGAATTGGGCCTTATGACCCAAAAGATGCTTGGAAAAAGAAGATGTTCAACTGGAACATCTATACTCATGAGAAAGAGCATTTGTACATGCAAGAAGTACTTCTCCTGAATAAACCCGATAGGAAAGGTTTCAATGAACAAAATACTACTGCATGGAAAGCTTGGATGCAAGCTTTCCATGCATTAGTATTTTGTTCATTGAAACCTTTCCTATCGGGTTTATTCAGGAGAAGTGCTTCTTGCATGTACACATGCTCTTTCTCATGAGTATAGATGTCCCAGTTGAACATCTTCTTTTTCCAAGCATCTTTTGGGTCATAAGGCCCAATTTCTTTGAAGAGATTTAGGAAGGCAATTATTTCAGAATCAGAGGGAATTTCAATGGACTTAGGAATCTTATCAATAGGATTTTTCCTAAATGAGGGAATGGCAGAAGTATTTACAAACCTTAAACCACGAGTTGTAGTCGAGGAGACAAAATTTACAAGTAGTTCTTCTTGAACATTGAAAAATGAAACCTGTTATAACTTTCCTAAGTCCATTCAAATTCCCTCTGATTCTGAAATAATTTCCAAGTTATTGTTTGAGTGGAACTTTCTTGTGAAATATTGTCTGAGTGGATCGCGATTTTTCTTGACATCCTGAATAGCGTTTGTAGCCTATGTTGACGTGTGTTGGCATTGAAGGTGTTGAAGACGTTGGACTAGAACTCGTACTTCGTTACGCGAGGAAGCCACAATTTTTCCAGAAAGCAGAAGCCGCAATACTTCTTGATATCGTTTGCTGATTTCAACGGTATTTCTCATATCTCTTATTTGATCGTTAATGGATTCATCCAGCAGCTCTAGCTCTATGGGTTGATTTGGTTCTAAACATTTTGATTCCTTACAAACAGAGGAAGAATTAAGATCTGGTTTAGAAAATCTCTGTCACTCTGAAGAGACATCTAGAAACTCTGCTTGTTTAGATAAAGAAGAATCAAACCCTTCTGTAAATTGGAAACTTCCTTCTGTTTCCCCATATGATGTCTACAAAGGAGTTTCCCTGTTTCATTTAAAGGCCCTCAAATCTGGCTACCAATATGTCCATCTCGGGATGGTGAGAGTAGGCCTCAATGCCTTTCACAGAAAAGGCCAACAAGATTTTGTTTTTTTAGCCTTATTAGATAATCTATGGACAGTATTCACTAAAGCCTTAATAGGTGGAATTGAGACCAGTCTGTCTGACGGTACGGTTCAATATGATGTATATCCTAATTTCTCAGTCGCACTTTATGACCCTCATATTCTAAAGTGTCTTACCTTAGGAGTCCAGACCCAAGGTTATGAAGATTTTAGATCCCAAGCAAAAAATCTAACAATCTTTTACAATACTTGCGTGTGCTTTTATAATACTACCATACCAGCCGTCTTAAATTCTCCTGATAAAGATTCTGGCACTCTTACTCTTATCCAGTATGACTCTACATGCAACCTTGTTGCTCCCATTTCTATTTCCTGAAAAGAGCTCTGTCCTCCTTATGATTGGGTTACAAACTGCAAAAAGCCAGCCCGTAGATCTATTGCAGGAGCCCAATCCATCATCACTAAAACAGATGACCAAGTCATTACTCGATTTCCCAGAATGCAGTTAGCTCAGCGTGGTGGACCCTCTGTCACCACAGTACCTACAACTGTCTCTGCAAATCAATTACATCCAGTATAGGCTCCTCAACAAATTGTAATTGATCCAGCTATTTATGAGTCACTCAGAAAACTTTTTTCACAACCGACTTCGAGCCAAATCTTTAGTTCAGTATGTGACCATCCTCACTGCTCAAATAATTTTTGCCAATATTCTTCAAATCCTCCTACACCACATGGAGAACCTTCCGATCGGCACCATATAAATATAATCAGATTTGTTCTGTCATCTGAGTCTTCTGAACAAAGTTATAAACAGGTTTCATTTTTCAATGTTCAAGAATAACTACTTTTAAATTATGTCTCCTCGACTACAACTCGTGGTTTAGGGTTTGTAAATACTTCTGCCATTCCCTCATTTAGGAAAAATCATATTGATAAGATTCCTAAGTCCATTGAAATTCCCTCTGATTCTGAAATAATTGCCTTCCTAAAGATCTTCAAAGGAATTGGGCCTTATGACCCAGAAGATGCTTGGAAAAAGAAGATGTTCAACTGGGACATCTATACTCATGAGAAAAAGCATTTGTATATGCAAGAAGTACTTCTCCTGAATAAACCTAATAGGAAAAGTTTCAATGAACAAAATACTACTGCATGGAAAGCTTGGATGCAAGCTCAAAACCAGTGGATATCATTCTATGAATGGTACTACCCTTCTGCGAATGAGATAGAAGATTCCTTGGTCAAATAGTTCAGAAATGAAGCAAAGTAGAAAAGAATCAAGGAACCAGAAAAGTTTGTAGAAGAAAAATTGGAAAATAATCGTGTGATTATTCCATCTCCTTTGGTCGCCCCAGTCTTTCATCCAAAAATCCAGAACATGCTATCCAAGCCAAATGTTCCAAAAACACTGATAGCAGTTAGGATGAAAGGAGAAAATTTGATAAGAGATATATGCTTGAGTTTTAATGTAAATATGATTAGGACTGGAACCCCTAACAAGCATAAGTGGGAACTCTTAGATGGATCTGTCCTTGAAACAGAAACAGAGTTTCCACCTTGGAAAAATTTTGTAATAAAGCAGTAGGATGGGAAAATGTACAAACTCCTTCCTTCCCATCTTGATGACTCTTCTTTGTCAACTAGAGAATCTATAGCAGCAACAAACTGGACTAATTTGGCATTATCTAGTTTAGAAAGATTTCTTAGAAAAGAATTTGCTTCAATAGAGACCACATGTTCCGAAATGAAGTTGATGCTTGGCAGAGTTCTACAGAAGCAAGATTATAATACTGTTTTCCTGAATGAAAGCATAAAGACTCTGACTGAAAATGATCAAACAATTGCTTAGAGTCTGGATAAGCTGTCTCTGCAGACAGACAAAAAAATCCATGAAGCTGTTGTTGCTCATGGCAAAGAGATTGTTAAAGTTAATAACAGTCTTGATGTCATCAAGAAACAAGTTTGGGTTGTTTCTTCTGGAATTGATTCTCTAAAAAAGAATCCTAGTGGAGAAGCTTACAAATCTTCTACACTATTTTCAGACCCAAAGACATCAGCTCCTTACTCTATTACTTCATCAGTGGAAAGTTTAATTAAAGCTCCCACTGCCACAAACTTTCCACCCCCGCATTCTACTTTCTAATACTCTCCTTTTGCTAATCCCAGCTTTTTTAGTAAAATTCAAAAGGAACAAAAGGACCCTGAGGAAATTACCAAAGGAAGTCTTTCAGATTTTCTTTATGGAGAATCTTTAGAAGAAAAAGATGAGTCTGGCACTGTTATTCATAAAATAGAGTATACTCCTGAACTAGAAGATCTTGAAGCCTACATAAGTAATTTCTCTGTTCAGGATAAAGAACATTTTGGTATCAAAACCAATGACGAACTTGATGATACTCAAGTTAATGCCACCTCTTCCAGATCTAAGTGGAATACTACTTGGAATCCAGCCCCAGATCATAGAGATCTGATGAAGTCAGAATACCACAAGGATTGGTCTGCAAATTCCACTTATTCATGGAATATTGATAATTGTACAGAAGCCGAAGTCATGTCAGTCTTACATTCTATGCTAGTATGTTACAGAACTTACCTTGCTGATGATATTGGTCCAATAAATGCCACTAGAAGGATTATTGGTGGGTTTGAAGGTACTTTGGATGCTTGGCTAAAAGCAGAAACAATAGAAGATCCAAACTTCCTCCCATCTTGGGAACAATCAATGGTACAGAATGAAGATGGAAGCACCTACATGGACCCTGTAACTCATCTTCCAGTCAACAATATGATAGGTAGACTTCTATATGGAATAACAGTCAATTTCATTGGTTTTCCACAGATTACTAATGAAATCACTACTGTCACCCTTTTAGCCATGAAGTTGCACAATATGCAACACTTTGATGAGTACTTCAATGAGTTTCTCCATCGCCTGCATACTTTGTCCCATGATCTAATACTTGAGCCTAAGTGGAAGGAAATTTTTTTTGCCTCTATTCCACATTGGGTATGTTCAGGAATCGTAAGTAAGCTTCCAGGAAAGATTGGAGACTATAAATTTGGAGTCATTCGATAGGCTGTAAAAGCTGTCATTGTGGAACTTTGTTCCCAGATGAAGATTGCTTGAGCCGCAACTATTCCCAAAAAGCCACATGGATACCAGCAGTTGTGTAAACAATGCCATATTGGAAAGCATGGCAATTCTTAGGGGCGAAGACGATGAAAGTATAAACATTCAAAAAATAATTCCTAGTCTTCCAGAGCTCCACAGAAAAAACATTTCAAGAAAAAACCATACAAACATGCAGAAATGTTTTCCAAAGAAATCATATGTTACAAATGCAATGAGAAAGGACATACTGCAACTCATTGTCCCAAGAACAAGAAAGAAAAATCAAAGAAAAAGTTTCCCTATAGAAACAAGAAAGGAAAATAAATTTCTTTGATTTACCAAGTAGCTGTGAAGAATTGTTATCCCCTGATATAGAATTAGAAAATGAATTAAATTTTGTGCATTCTGACTACTCTTCATCTTCAAAAGAAGAAATCTGCAGGGATCCCCACTGTACAGAATGTAAAGATTGTGATTGCAGCGATCCCGATGTTTGTAAGTGTAATGCAATCATAATGATGAAGAGTGATTATGAAGAAACCAACAGGAACTACTTCACACAAATGATGGCTGCAACTAATCCTCAGATCAGAGAAATGTATAAATCTATGCTGATGGATCATCTGAAGCAGACAACTCCAAGCTCAAAGAATTCTCCAAACAAAGGGTATGTACCTCCTGCATCCTTATTCTCAGTTGAGGCTTTAACCAAATAGTTTAAGAATGAGGATTTTGGTGAAGACCTGCCACAGACATTGCCCAGCATTCACCAGGCAATAAAAGAACTAAGAAAAACTGTAAAAGAAAATAAAAAGCTATGCATAGAAAACCACAGAGAGATCAGTGTCAGATTGATGAATGCACAAGGAGCCTCTACTTCTCAGACTCCTCCAATGTCAGGAAAATTAGAAAATTGGACATTTCATGCCAGCCCAATCTCTGAGCAGATGCATGAACAAAAAAAGTATGAAGATGAAGCAGATAGAATGGGCCTCGGATGCAATACACTTAACAAAGATGTTATGTATTGTGTTAAAATGAAATTCAAGATTGGAAACCAGTATGAATACTGGAAGGTGTTAATGGACACGGGTTCTCCTCTTAACATAGTAAGTAATAGAGTTGTCAGCATGAATCATAGAAGACTTACTGCTTGTCCAAGAGTCACTACTGCTAGTGGAGACATAACAACTGTATTAGAAGCTGAGATAGATGTATTCCTCACTGAAAACATTGGTGTCCATTTAGTCTACCCAGTGGTACCTGGTATGGATTGTGCCATGTATCTCGGGACTCCATTTTTCGAGAATTTTGAGAAGCATGGAGCTAAGTTCGATAATTCCAGCCAAAGGTATGGGTATTTTCTCATTTTAAGCAATAAAGATATTTTCTTTCCATTTATTAACTCAAATTCCCCAAATAGGTTGAAAAGAATTGAAAGAATGGAAAACCTATTGGAAAAAATGGAAATGAAAAGAGAAATCCTAAAGACAAAAGAATATTTGGATAACGGAAAATATGCTAAAGAAAGAGGAGATCTCACTGCTAAATTTAAAGAATGTTGTTCAGATGATCACAATGCCTTCTGGCATATTCATAAGCAGGAAGTTGAACTTCCCCTTAAAGTTGATTTCGGTGGCAAATTAAAAAGATCCAAGGCAATTGCCATGAATTCAGAACAAATGAAAATGTGCAAAGAAGAAATCAGAGACTTATTGAAGAAAGGACTAATCAAGAAGAGTAAGAGTCCTATTTCTTGCTTTGCGTTTTATGTGAACAAACATTTAGAGATAGCCAGAGGTAAGCCCAGGTTGGTAGTGAATTACAAGCATCTGAACAAGATCTTGGATTATGATTCCTATCCACTACCTAAGCCCTCCACCATACTTGCTTAGATATCAAAGTCAAAAGTGTTTTCCAAATTTGACTTAAAGTCTGGTTTTTGGCAAGTAGGAATTAAAGAAGTAGATAAATGGAAGACTACATTCTCTGTGCCTGAAGGTTATTATGAATGGAATATCATGCCTTTTGGTCTAATAAGTGCTCCTTCAGCATTACAGAGGATCATGGATGAGACCTTTGAAGGAATGGATGAATTCTTCAAAAAATACATTGATGACTTGTTGATTCATTCTGATAACATTCCCGATCATATAAAACATTTAAAGATCTTTATCCAAAGAATCAAAGAAAAGGGAATTGTATTGTCTGAATCAAAAATGAAATTATTCTGGCCAATGATAGATTTCTTGGGATATAACATTCAATATGGTTCTTACAGTGTAATCCAGAGAAGTTTGAATTTTGTAGACCATTTTCCAGATGAAATCAATGATAAGACCCAATTGCAGAGGTTTCTCAGGAGTCTAAACTATATCTCTAAGTTCTTGAAGCATTGTGCCCAAGAAAGAAAACTTCTAAATCAAAGACTCCAGAAGGTCCCTATACCCTGGAATGAAGATTGCACTCAAGAAGTCAGGAGAATAAAAGAAAAGGTTAGGAATATCTAGCCACTATCTCCCATTAGAGAAGAATGGGAAAATATCATTATGACTGATGCTAGCCAAGCTGGATGGCGTGCTATTTTATGCCAGAAGAACCCCAGTGATAAAAAAGAAGTTGAAATCTGCCAGTATGCATCAGTTCTATGGGCCAAGAATCAACTAAACTGGTCCAGTCTAAAGAAAGAATTAAGAGCAGTTTGTCTTGGCATTGCAAAATTTAAAGATTTTGTTATATATACAAAATTCACTATAAAAATAGATTTCCAGGCATTGAAGTATGCCATACAGAAGTGTGAGTTCGAAGATGTTGATATGGTCAGATGGGTAATGTAGCTAAGTCAATATGTTTTTGATGTAGAATTCATACAAGGTGATAAGAACAATTTTGCCGACATGCTGAGTCGTGAATTTCTAGCGGAACACTCCATTCTTGCCTTATCTTGTAATTTCATTAGAAGGGGAGAAGATATTGTGCAGATAGAAACTCCTAACGGATGGATCACCTATGATTTAGAAAAGTCTCTTCTAGATCATGATGAACAATGGATTCCAATCAAAGAAATCCGGCACAGAATGGGAATCCCTTATCTCTGGACTGAAAGATTGCAGAATGAAATGAATAATGAAGTTGTTGAAGCCTGGGAATATCTGGAACATATCAGAAGCATCATGTATGTGCTCCAAAGGAGTGATGATGATGAAGACCTGATTGAAAGTTGTCATATCACTTTCAGACGCTTTAGTAATCATTTCAATAGGCCAGACTTTGATATTCATTGGCAGAAGGATGCTTTCTACGCAGGAAAGAATATTCAAAACTACTCTTCTAACCTGTTTTATTCTATGTAGTTTTCCTTTCTCTACGAAGGATTGAAAGTTGAAGCCATGGAAGACGAAGACACTACTCCTGTTTGGTTCATTGATTGGTGGAAGATATACAGATTATCAGCACTTGTCATAAAACCGTATTCTCTTCACATGCTAAAGATTCCAGGATTCAGTGAATCGACAACCCATCTAACTGGAATATTATACAAATATGTCAGGAGAATCTTAGATATTGAAGATGTCTCTTTTTTACATGGAACAAGAAGGTGTGGTCATGTCCGATGGTTCGTAACTAACCATTATAAAGTCCAGACAATCTCCACCAGTACCAGCTATGGAGATTTTCATGATCAAATTGATCCTGCTTCAAATCCTTTTGTCAATATCAACTTCCTAGAGCCACCAAATAGTCACATCTCACAGGCCTGGGAATCTGAAAAGGAAGTCAGGGTCCAGTGCTTCTCAAATTATCTGATTGAACGACTCCAACATCAGCATTATTCCCATCGTCAGATTGAGTACTATGTACTATAATTGTGTTGTCTTTCCAACCGACATTGGTGTTGGACAAGCTTTAGTGGGTTCACCTGTCTTTGAATCTCCACTATGTAAACTTTAAGTACAATAATGAGATTTGCATATCTCTGCTTTAAGTCTTTCAGTTGTGTTTTCTTATCGAAAGATTCGTTCTCCATATGCCACTTGGCTATCCGAAAGGAGAAGGGACGAGATAACATGAGATTGTCCTCTCATGCCTGAATCTTGTATATCTTACTTTCAGAAAGATGATTCAGTCCTGGAGCATCTTTTCTTTTGAGTCATAATTTTGTATTTGACACTTCATGGATGTTTGTCCCCCTTCAAAGTTATAAAACAAGGTAACACTCATTCATGAAGGGGTCCGAGTGCTAAGTTGTGGATTTAGGTCATTCTGGTCTCAGCCTGCTTGTATGCCAGGTAGCCTACAGAGTTCTTAAGCTTTGGCTAAGATATCTCTGCTAAATGCTGCAGCAGTCAATCTGAGAAGGAATGACATGAATCTTATCTATCTGTAATAACCTTCTTCTGATAATAAAATCAAAATTTCATACATTTTCAACTTCCGCCTTATTGCCTTATTGTGATCCTGTAAATGGTAGGTGTCCAGACCCAGGGTTATGAAGATTTTAGAATATGAGGGTCAACAAGTGCGACTGAGAAATCAGGATATACATCATATTGAACCGGACCGTCAGACAGATTGGTCTCGATTCCACCTATTAAGGCTTTAGTGAATACTGTCCATCGATTATCTAATAAGGCCAAAAAAATAAAAGCTTGCTGGCCTTTTCTGTGCAAGGCATTGAGGCCTACTCTCACCATCCCGAGATGGACATACTAGTAGCCAGATTTGAGGGCGGCTTGAATATGTCGGGGCTCAAGGAGAGGGATTGTCATCATGACATTTAGATTCAACTTAGTTTTAACAGATTTTTCTTTAATTTTGATCTGACTGAGGGCTTTTAAATGAAACGGGGAAACTCCTTTGTAGACATCATATGGGGAAACAGAAGGAAGTTTCCAATTTACAGAAGGGTTTTATTCTTCTTTATCTAAACAAGCAGAGTTTCTAGAAGTCTCTTTAGAGTGACAAAGATTTTCTAAACCAGATCTTAATTCTTCCTCTGTTTGTAAGGAATCAAAATGTTTAGAACCAAATCGACCCATAGAGCTAGAGATACTGGATGAATCCATTAACGATCAAAGAAGAGATATGAGAAATACCGTTGAAATCAGAAAACGATATCAAGAAGTATTACGACCTCTGCTTTCTGGAAAAATTGCGGCTTCCTCACGTACCAAAGTATGAGTTCTAGTCCAACGTCTTCAACACCTTCAACACCAACACACGGCAACATATGCTACAAATGCTATTTAGGACATCAAGCAAACTCGCGATCCACTCAGACAATATTTCACAAGAAAGTTCCACTCAAACAATAACTTGGCTCTGATACCATTTACAGGATCATAATAAGGAAATAAGGCGAAAGTTGAAAATGTATGAAATTTTGACTTTGATATTGATCGGCAGAAGGATGATTTATACGTAGGTATGAATCTTCAAAACTACTCTTCTAACCTATTTTATTCTGTGCAGTTTTCCTTTCTCTACGAAGGAATGACAGTCGACGCCATGGAAGAAGAAGACACTACTCCTGCTTGGTTCATTGATTGGTGGAAGATATACGGTTTATCAGCACTTTTCATAAAACCGTATTCTCTTCACATGCTAAAGATTCCAGGATTCAGTGAACCGACAACCCATCTAACTGGAATACTATACAAATCTGTCAGGAGCATCTTAGATATTGAAGATGTCTCTTTTTTACATGGAACAAGAAGGTGTGGTCATGTCTGATGGTTCGTAACTAACCATTATAAAGTCTGGACAATCTCCACCAGTACCAGCTATGGAGATTCTCATGATCAAATTGATCCTGCTTCAAATCCTTTTGTCAATATCAACTTCCTGGAGCCACCAAATAGTCACATCTCACTGGCTCGGGAATCTGAAAAGGAAGTCAGGGTCCAGTACTTCTCAAATTATCTAATTGAATGATTCCAACATCAGCATTATTCCCATCCTCAGATTGAGTACTATGTACTATAATTGTGTTGTCTTTCCAACCGACATTGGTGTTGGACAAGCTTTAGTGGGTTCACTTGTCTTTGAATCTCCACTGTGTAAACTTTAAGTACAATAATGAGATTTGCATATCTCTGCTTTAAGTCTTTCAGTTGTGTTTTCGTGTCGAAATATTCGGTCCCCATATGCCACTTGGCTATCCGAAAGGAGAAGGGACGAGATAACATGAGATTGTCCTCTCATGCCCGAATCTTGTATATTTTACTTTCGGAAAGATGATTCAGTCCTGGAGCATCTTTTCTTTTGAGTCATAATTTTGTATTTGACACTTCACGGATGTTTGTCCCCCTTCAAAGTTATAAAAGAAGGTAAGGCTCATTCATGTAGGGGGTCCGAGTGCTACGTTGTGGATTTAGGTCATTATGGTCTCAGCCTACTTGTATGTCAGGTAGCCTACAGAGTTCTTAAGCTTTGGCTAAGATATCTCTGTTAAATGTTGCAGCAGTCAATCTGAGAAGGAATGACATGAATCTTATCTATCTGTAATAACCTTCTTCTGATAATAAAATCAAAATTTCATACATTTTCAGCTTTTGCCTTATTGCCTTATTGTTATCCTGTAAATGGCATCAAGCCAAGTTATTGTTTGAGTGGAACTTTCTTGTGAAATATTGTCTGAGTGGGTCACGAGTTTTCTTGATGTCCTGAATAGCATTTGTAGGCTATGTTGCCATGTGTTGGCATTGAAGGTGTTGAAGACATTGGACTAGAACTCGTACTTTGGTATGTGAGGAAGGCACAATTTTTCCAGAAAGCAGAAGCCGCAATACTTCTTGATATCGTTTGCTGATTTCAATGGTATTTCTCATATCTCTTCTTTGATCATTAATGGATTCATCCAGTAGCTCTAGCTCTATGGGTTGATTTGGTTCTAAACATTTTGATTCCTTACAAACAGAGGAAGAATTAAGGTCTGGTTTAGAAAATCTCTGTCACTCTGAAGAGACTTTTGGAAACTCTACTTATTTAGATAAAGAAGAATCAAACCCTTCTGTAAATTGGAAACTTCCTTCTGTTTCCCCATATGATGTCTACAAAGGAGTTTCCCCATTTCATTTAAAAGCTCTCGGTCAGATCAAAATTAAAGAAAAATCTGTTAAAACTGAGTTGAATCTAAATGTCATGATGACAATCCCTCTCCTCAAGCCCCGACATATTCAAACCGCCCTCAAATATGGCTACTAGTATGTCCATCTCGGGATGGTGACAGTAGGCCTCAATGCCTTGCACAGAAAAGGCCAGCAAGCTTTTGTTTTTTCAGCCTTATTAGATAATCGATGGACAGTATTCACTAAAGCCTTAATAGGTGGAATCGAGACCATTATGTCTTACGGTCTGGTTCAATATGATGTATATCTTGATTTCTCAGTCGCACATCATGACCCTCATATTCTAAAGTGTCTTACCTTAGGATTCCAGACCCAGGGTTATGAAGATTTTAGATCCTAAGAAAAAAATCTAACAATCTTTTACATTACTTTTGTGCGCTTTTATAATACTACCATACCAGCCATATTAAATTCTCCCGATAAAGATTCTGGCACTGTCACTCTTATCCAGTATGACTCTGCATGTGACCCTGTTGCTCCCATTTCTATTTCCCAAAAAGAGCTCTGTCCTCCTGATGATTGGGTTACAAACAAGAAAAATCCAGCTCGTAGATCTATTGCAGTAGCCCAGTCCATCATCACTGAAACAGATGACCAATTCATTACTCAATTTCCCAGAATGTAGTTAGCTCAACGTGGTGGACCCTCTGTCACCACAGTACCTACAACTATCTCTGCAAATCAATTACATCCAATACAGGCTCCTCAACAAATTGTAATTGATCCATCTATTTATGATTCACTCAGAAAACATTTTTCACAGCCGACTTCGAGCCAAGTCTTTAGTTCAGTATGTGACCATCCTCACTTCTCAAAGAATTTTTGCCAATATTCTTCAGATCCTCCTACACCACATGGAGAACCTTCCGATCGACACCATATAAATATGATCAGATTTGTTCCGTCATCTGGGTCTTCTGAACAAAGTTATAAACAGGTTTCATTTTTCAATGTTCAAGAAGAACTACTTTTAAATTCTATCTCCTCGACTACAACGTGGTTTAGGGTTTGTAAATACTTCTGCCATTCCCTCATTTAGGAAAAATCCTATTGACAAGATTCCTAAGTCCATTGAAATTCCCTCTGATTCTGAAATAATTGCTTTCCTAAAGATCTTCAAAGGAATTGGGCCTTATGACCCAGAAGATGCTTGGAAAAAGAAGATGTTCAACTGGGACATCTATACTCATGAGAAAGAGCATTTGTACATGCAAGAAGTACTTCTCCTAAATAAACCCGATAGGAAAAGTTTCAATGAACAAAATACTACTGTACGGAAAGCTTGGATGCAAGCTCAAAACCAGTGGATATCATTCTACGAATGGTACTACCCTTTTGCGAATCAGATAGAAGATTCCTTGGTCAGACAGTTAAGAAATGAAGCAAAGTAGAAAATAATCAAGGAACCAGAAAAGTTTGTAGAAGAAAAATTGGAAAATAATCGTGTGATTATTCCATCTCCTCTGGTCACCCCAATCTTCATCCAAAAATCTAGAACATGCTATACAAGCCAAATGTTCCAAAAAAACTGATCGCAGTTAGGATGAAAGGAGAAAATTTTATAAGGGATATATGCTTGAGCTTTAATGTAAATATGATTAGGACTGGAACCCCTAACAAGAATAAGTGGGAACTCATAGATGGATCTGTCCTTGAAACAGAAACATAGTTTCCACCTTGGAAATTTCTTTAATAATGCAGCAGGATGAGAAAATGTACAAACTCCTTCGTTCCCATCTTGACGACTCTTCTTTGTCAACTAGAGAATCTATAGCAGCAACAAACAAGACTAATTTGGTATTGTCTAGTTTAGAAATATTTCTTAGAAAAGAATTTGCTTCAATAGAGACCGCATGTTACGAAATGAAGTTGATGCTTGGCAGAGTTCTACAGAAGCAAGATTATAATACTATTTGCCTGAATGAAAGCATAAAGACTTTAACTGAAAATGATTGACCAATTGCTCAAATTCTGGCCTGTTGAAATGATTACTAAAGCGTCTGAAACTGATATGACAACTTTCAATCAGGTCTTCATCATCATCGCTCCTTTGGAGCACAAAAATGATGCTTCTGATATGTTCCAGATATTCCAAGTAGTATTCCACTTAGATCTGGAAGAGGTGGCATTAACTTGAGTATCATCAAGTTCATCATTTGTTTTGATACCAAAATGTTCTTTATCTTGAACAGAGAAATTACTTATGTAGGCTTCAAGATCTTCTAGTTCGGGAGTATACTCTATTTTATGAATAGCAGTGCCAGACTCATCTTTTTCTTCTAAAGATTCTCCATAAAGAAAATCAGAAAGACTTCCTCTGGTAGTTTCCTCAGGGTCCTTTTGTTCCTTTTGAATTTTACTGAAAAAGCCAGGATTAGCAAAAGGAGAGTATTGGAAAGTAGAATGTGGGGGCAGAAAGTTTATGGAACTAGGAGATTTAATTAAACTTTCCACTGATGAAGTAATAGAGTAAGGAATTGATGTCTTTGGGTCTGAAAATAGTGTAGAATATTTGTAAGCTTCTCCACTAGGCTTCTTTTTTAGAGAATCAATTCCAGAAGAAACAACCCAAACTTGTTTCTTGATGACATCAAGACTGTTATTAACTTTAACAATCTCTTTGCCATGAGAAACAACAGCTTCATGGATTTTTTTGCCTGTCTGTAGAGACAGTCAATTTCATTGGTTTTCCACAGATTACTAATGAAATCACTACTGTCACCCTTTTAGCCATGAAGTTGCATAATATGCAACACTTTGATGAGTACTTCAATGAGTTTCTCCATCGCCTGCATACTTTGTCCCATGATCTAATACTTGAGCCTAAGTGGAAGGAAATTTTTGTTGCCTCTCTTCCACATTGGGTATCTTCAGCAATCATAAGTAAGCTTCTAGGAAAGATTGGAGACTATAAATTTGGAGTCATTCGACAGGCTGTAAAAGCTGTCATTATGGAACTTTGTTCCCAGATGAAGATTGCTCGAGCTGAAACTAATCCCAAAAAGCCACATGGCTACCAGCAGCTGTGTAAACAATGGCATCTCGAAAAGCATGGCAATTCTGAGGGGTGAAGATGACGAAAGTATAAACATTCACAAAGAATTCCCAGTCTTCCCGAGCTCCACAGAAAAATCATTTTAAGAAAAAACCATACAAACATGCAGAAATGTTTTCCAAAGAAATCATATGTTACAAATGCAATGAGGAGGGACATACTGCAACTCATTGTCCCAAGAACAAGCAAGAAAATTCAAAGAAAAAGCTACACTATAGAAACAAGAAAGGAAAAATAAATTTCTTTGATTTACCAGGTAGCTGTGATGAATTGTTATCCCCTAGAAAATGAATTAAATTTTGTGCATTTTGACTACTCTTCGTCTTCAGAAGAAGAAATCTACAGGGATCCCCACAGTATAGAATGTAAAGATTATGATTGCAGTGATCCCGATGTTTGTAAGTGTAATTCAATCAGAATGATGAAGAGTGATTATGAAGAAACCAACAGGAACTACTTCACACAAAAGATGGCTGCCACTGATCCTCAGATCAGAGAAATGTATAAATCTATGCTGATGGATCATCTGAAGCAGACACCTCCAAGCTCAAAGAATTCTCCAAACAAGGGGTATGTACCTCCTGCATCCTTATTCTCAGTTGAGGCTTTAACCAAACAGTTTAAGAATGAGGACTTTGGTTAAGACCTGCCACAGACGTTGCCCAACATTCACCAGGCAATAAAAGAGCTAAGAAAAATTGTAAAATAAAATAAAAAGTCTTGCATAGAAAACCACAAAGAGATCAGTGTCAGATTGATGAATGCACAAGGTGTTGGCATTTTGGCACAGGTGTGACTCTATGGTACAGGTGTTGTCCTTGATGGCAACTCTCTCTGATGACAGGTCTCAGTTTAGACTACGAGAATGAAGAGAAAATTCATATACGCAGGTTCATTAAGATCAAGTCGCGTATACACGCAGGTTGGACTTTATAAAAGTGCGTATGCGTATACACACACTTTCATGCAAATAAAAGCGCGTATATGATGGAAATCTTACCTTTGGTCCATGGCAGTTAGTCCTTGGAATTTGAACCTATGGTTTTGGACCATGGTATCTCGACAGACGTGTTGATCCCTAGTATTGAGTTGATGGTATTGGTTTATTATGATTTTGGACCGTGGTATTGAGGAAGGCCTAAAACTATAAAAGAGGAAGGAGATCATTTGGCAAAGTATTATCTGAATTATTTGAATATCTGATATTGTGATAGATCTGGAATACGGGTGATTGGGTTATGGTGCAGATCTAGATCTGAATGAAGGTGGAACCTGAGCACAAGAAGGATAAGGACTATTGATGGATCTAAATCTCAAGGCTTGAACATTGGTATCTCTGTATGATTTTGATCTGTTATATGTGGCGCACTCTTGATTTATAAATCTGGTCTAACTAATGTCTGAATGCTTGAAAGAATAAATTATCCTTTATAGATCTGTACGCAGGTTCAGTGAATTGAAGGTGCGTATATACGCGTTTTCTGTGAATGAAAGACGCGTATACGCAGGTTGGTTGTGGTACAGAAGCGTATACTTGCAGGTTGATGAACAGAGAAGTAGCGTATATGTCTTGATTTATTTTCTAGCTACTTCTGTTTTATTGCTGCAGTGTTCTGTGTTCAGAATTGGTGTTTGATTACAGTTACTGTGTTCTGGGATCAGTGGTCAGAGAAGTGCTTAGTTGTTTCAGCCCTCAATTGGTGAAAAGGAGTTTGGGTTATGCCGAAATTCTTGATGTTTGATTAATGTTATTTGTGGATCCAGTCTGAAAATTAATGAAACGAGGTCCCTGTAAGCAAAGAGAAGGTTGTAGCCTCCTGCAGGTAGGAGCCTGCGTACTAGTATCTCAAGCTAGTACAAGAACTAAGGGGGTTGGAGCTCCCTTCCAAGGAAGCTGGAAAATGAGAGAGAGTTGTAGCTCTCTGCAGGTTGCAGCCTGCGTACTGGTAAAGTCTGCTCTAGTACAAGACATTGTAAAGAGAAGTTTCTAATTAAAAGAAGATAGAGACGAATTGCAGCAGGGGGTTTTCACCCACATTGGGTTTCCTCCTTATATCTTGTGTCCTTGTGTGTGACTGTCTTCTGCTTTGTTTCACTGTTTCTGGTACTATTTATGTGCATCTGAATCACAGATTAATAACTGACATCTGAAAGATATTTCAAATTATAAGTCTGATTTATATACGCAGTTTTCTTTATCTGTAGTTGCGTATATACGTGGGTTGTATTAACTGAAGTAGCGTATATCATCTGGAATTTAAAAAGGAAATATTTGGCTTGATAATACTGATTCACCCCCCCTCTCAGTATTATTTCCAACAATTGGTATCAGAGCAGGTCCTTCAGAGAAGCTTGATCGCTTGAAGGAAGATCATTCATCATGAGCAACTACAAGAGGGAAGCATCAATCAGGCCTCCAATTTTTGATGGGACAAACTTCAATTATTGGAAGGTAAGAGTTACTGCCTATCTTCAATCTCTTGGTACAGAAGTATGGGATATCATAGATACAGGCTACACTTTTCCTTCAGCTACTCCTACAGATGCGACCGAGAAGAAGAAATATGAAACAAATGCTAAAGCAGTCAATACTCTGCTAGGATGCTTATCTCAAACATAATTTGTGAAGGTTATGCAATATAAATCTGCAAAAGAGATATGGGACAAGATTGTCTTGAGCTACGAAGGAGATGAACAGGTAAAGCGTGCTAAACTTCAAACCCTCAGAATTCAATATGAGAATCTCAGAATGTATAATGATGAAAGTGTGGCTAACTATTTCCTTCGGGTAGATGAGATTGTTAATTGCATGAAAAACTTGGGTGAAGAAATAAAAGAGGCTATTGTGGTTGAAAAGGTTCTAAGATCTTTGTCCCCCAAGTTTGAATCTAAAGTGTCTGCTATAGAAGAAAAGGAAAATCTACGAACACTTACTATGTCTCAGCTACACGGAATTCTAACTGCTTATGAAATGAGGAAAGGAGGTCCATCTGACAGGAGAGAAGTTGTCTTCAAGGCTTCAAGCAAAGGAGAGTACTATGAATCAGGACATGGGTCAGAAGAAGAAGAAGAATCAAATTTTGTCAGAAATCTTCAACGGGGTGTTGGACGGTTCAGAGGTAAGTTGCCCTTCAAATGCTTTGCTTGTGGAAGAGTAGGTCACTATGCTGCCAAATGTCCTCATAAGGATAAGATCGACAAGGGAAAGGAACCTATTAGATGGAACAAGAAACAAAACGCAAATAAGAAGAGCTACTACACTCATGAAGATAGTGATGGTCTATCAAATAGTGATGAAGATGAACGAGGTAATGACTATAAACTGTTAATGGCATTTGAAGATGATGATTATATGGATGCTATAGATGTGGATAGCCTTTATGAAGAAATTACTAGACTCAAGAGATGTATAGAAGAAAAGAATATGATCATTGATACTCTACAATTTCAAATTGATGAAAAGGAAAAACATCTTGAAAAATTAGAAGGTGAAATTGTTGGCCTTAGAAAAGAGATTGAGAAAACAAAGGCTATTAATCTTAAATTTGTCAAAGGATCTGAAACTCTGGATGAGATCATCAATGTACAGCGTTCTCCACTAAACAAGACAGGTTTGGGGTATAATGGAGAAACTTCTCAAGCATCCACCTCAAAGAGTTATCTTGATGCAGCAAGAAGAAATGAGCAAAAGCACAATGGAGATCACCAGGTAAAGCAGGGACGAATTACATCAAGAACAAACAAAGACTATCAAGTAAACCAGGGGCAATCCTTCTTAAGGGTGAACAAAAGCTACAACCAGCCACAGGTAAAATCTTCTCAATTTGCTTCAAGAATGGATGACAATAGAAATTACAATCATTTGGCTAGTAGATTTGATAACCGCAGAAGTTTCTTCAATGGACATTGCTTCTCTTGCCATAACTTTGGTCACAAAGCAGCTCAATGTGTCGCATATAAAACAATCATGACTAGAGAAGCTCAAAAGCAAAGAAGTATGACTAGGATTACAAAAAGGACCTATAACAACTTTTCGGCTCTTGAAAATGAAGTTGAATGTTCTATTTGCAATAACTTTGGTCATGAAGATTCTGAATGCAGAAGCAGGTTTCAGCAGACAAAGGAACAAGCCTCAAGCACCAAAACATGGAGAATAAAGGAACCACAAACAAAAAGATGTGGGATAGCATTTTATGCAGAGGGACAGGAAAATCTATGGTACATTGACAGTGGATGTTCGAAGCATATGACAGGTGATAAAGAAAAACTTTAGTCATATTCTGCTCTAGAAAAGGGAAAGAAAGTTTCTTTTGGAAATGATACTCCTGCAACTATAAAATGAAAAGGCATTGCTCAGTTAAAAGAAAAGGTCAAGGCTGGAAATGTTTTGTATGTTGATGGATTGAAACATAATCTTCTAAGTGTCAGCCAGATGTGTGATCAAGGAACCGAGGTGATATTTAGAACAAATGGATGTCTTGTTCGTGATCTTGATACAGGTAAAACGGTGATCAAAGGTAAAAGAACCCCAAATAATCTATACATATTTGAAGCAGGACAACAACAATGCTATCTAAGCAAGGATGATGAACACTGGTTATGGCATCAAAGGTTGGGGCATCTAAGCTTTTCACAAATAAGGAAAGCATGTAGATATTAGGCAGTTCGCGATCTTCCAGATATCAAAATTCCAGACAACACCATATGCAAATCATGTCAGTTTGGAAAGCAAACCAGAACTAACTTTCCAGAAAAGGAAGGATCAGCTAGCATGCCTCTTGAGCTAGTTCATACAGATACATGTGGTCCATTCAGGAAAAGGACACCTCAAGGAGAAGAATACTTGATATTATTCATTGATGATTTCTCCAGGTTTGTCTGGTTAGGACTTATGAAGCACAAAGATGAAGCATTCGAAAAATTCAAATCCTTCAAAGCCTTGGTTGAAAATGAATCAGGATACAAAATTAAGTGCCTCAGATCCGACAGAGGTGGGGAGTTTACCTCAAATGAATTTTTCGATTTCTGTGAAGAACATGGGATAAGAAGAGAATTCTCTACAGCTAGAACTCCTCAGCAGAATGGAGTCGTGGAAAGAATGAACAAAACTGTCCAACAAATGGCTCGTGCTATGCTTGATGAGTCGGGAACTCCTGCAACTTTCTGGGGTGAAGCTGCACATGCTGCGATTGTTATTCTCAACAAAACAAATGTCCGGGTGAACAACACTCAAACCCCTCATGAGCTCTGGTGTGGTGAGACTCCTTCAGTAAAGCACTTCAAAATCTTTGGGAGAAAATGTTATATTAAGAATACTGATGAGAAACTTGGCAAACTTGAACCTAGAGCAGATGAAGGCATTCTTCTTGGTTATTCTCCACATAGCAAAGCATACAAGTGCTACAATAAAAGACTTGGCAGAATTGTTGACAGCATTGATGTAGTGGTTGATGAGAAGGGATACATTCCTAGGCAAGTACATCATGAAGACATCGAAGAAGATGAAGGCTACCCTCAAAGAAAGAATGATGAAGAAGAAGAACCTCAAGAAGAACCAGAGGCGCAGACAAGAATAGAAGAGAAGACTCCATCCAGATATGTTCAGAAGAATCATCTAGAATCTCAGATTGTGGGGCAGAAAGAAGTAGGTGTACAAACAAGAAGAACAGTTGCAGAAGCTTCAAGCTATTTGGCATTACTCTCCTCCACTGAACCACAAAATGTGAAAGAGGCATGCAAAGATGAATGTTGGGTGAAAGCAATGGATGAAGAACTTGAGTAGATCGAAAAGAACAACACTTGGGAGCTGGTTCCTAGACCAAAGGATAAAAATGTTATCGGAACAAAATGGGTCTTCAAAAATAAATTGAATGAAAATGGAGAAGTAATTAGAAACAAGGCCAGACTTGTTTGTAAAGGGTATGCGCAGCAAGAAGGAATGACTTTGAAGAAACCTTTGCTCCTATTGCAAGACTTGAAGCCATCCTAATGTTCCTTGCTCTCTCAAGCTTTCAAAACTTCAAAGTATTTCAAATGGACGTGAAATCAGCCTTTCTGAATGGAGACCTAGAAGAAGAAGTATACATTGAGCAGCCAGATGGCTTTATCCTTGGAAATGATCCAAATCTTGTATGCAAACTTAAAAAGGCTCTCTATGGGCTTAAACAAGCTCCAAGGGCTTGGTACTATCGGTTGGACAAATACCTTCATCAACAAGGATTTTCAAAAGGATCAACAGATAGCAATCTATATATAAAAATTGAAAATAACAAATTGCTAATACTTTTTGTGTATGTAGATGATATTATCTTTGGGAGCAATGAAGAAGCTATGAGTCAAAGCTTTGCCTTGGTGATGCAGAAAGAATTTGAAATGTCATTACTTGGAGAATTGACATATTTTCTTGGATTGCAAATCCAACAAAATGAAGGCGGTATTTTCTTGTCTCAAACTAAGTACCTCAAGCAGATCTTGAAGAAGTATGGCATGGAAGATTCGAAACTAGTATGTACCCCCATGGTTACGAGATGCAGCCTTAGTGCAAATGATGAATCAGCAGCAGTGCATCAACCAACCTATAGATCCATGATTGGGAGCTTGCTTTATTTGACAGGTACACGACCAGATATTATGCATGCAGTGGGAATAGTTGGAAGGTTTCAAGCCAACCCAAAGGAAACTCATCTTCAGGCAGTCAAAAGAATTTTCAAATACCTTCAAGGAACTCAAAACTATGGCCTATGGTATCCTAGAGATACAGATCTCACTCTTCATGCTTACACAGATGCAGATTGGGCCGGAAGCGTGGATGTCAGGAGGAGCACAAGTGGCGGTGCATTCTTTATGGGTTCCAGATTAGTATCTTGGTTTAGCAAGAAACAGAGTTCGATTGCTTTATCTACAGCTGAAGCGGAATATGTGGCTGCTGCATCCTGTTGCACACAACTCCTTTGGATGATGCAAACCTTGCAGGACTTTCAAATCACTTGTAATCCACATGTCTCTATCTTATGTGATAATACAAGTGCAATAAGCATTTCAAAGAACCCAGTCATGCATTCAAAAACCAAGCACATACCGATCAAGTATCACTTTCTCCGGGAACAAGTGTTGGAACAAAAGGTCAAATTGGAGTATGTTCCTTCTAAGGAACAAGTTGCTGATATACTCACCAAACCACTGCCCAGGGAAACTTTTGAATATCTCAGACAGAAGATGGGAGTCATTGATGTTTCATCCTGCTATTGAAGCTTGTATGTTCTAAGAAAAGTTGGTGTACGCGAGTTGGATGAGGGGTATCCGCGTACATATGCCGATTTATTCAGATGCAGTCGCGTATATGGAGTACTGAAGAAAATCAGCAAGGGTAGACTCTGGTTGGAGAGAGTCTGAGATGGGTCTGTCAGAGACCATCAGGCACAGATTCAAGGGGAGCAGATAATCTTCTAATAATGCATTGTTGGCATTACCTTAGAAGCTCTTGGGTCTAGTACTCAAGTTGTTTTTGACTCAGGTGGATCAGCTACAAAAAGAAGGTCAGAAGGTGAACATGATTACTGATATGTACAGTGATTGTCAAATGCTGCTGATAGTAGTTATTGGTCATAAGTCTTGATATTTCGTCTCTATGTCATGTATATTTGCTTATCAAGGTCATGTAACGGCCTATTTTTGGTTTCCCCACTATGCCTGGGATGATTGTTGTGACCTGTTGTCATATGCAAATTTCTAATGTATCCCCACTTGGTTGGGTGATGGTTGTATGTATCGAGTCTTTTTGGATAGGAAGGTCTTTCATGATGTATACGCCATAGTTCTTCTTGAAGAACATCTTTTTGCAGATCCTGCCTACAGTCAGGGGGAGCATGTTCAGCACAGCAGAGCAGGGATATCAGCATATACTCAGGGGGAGCACAGCCCTTTGCCCTTGATGACAAAGGAGGAGAATGACTTTGAGGATCTTGGGGTTGCCATCAAGTCCAAAGGGGGAGATTGTTGGCATTTTGGCACAGGTGTGACTCTGTGGTACAGGTGTTGTCCTTGATGGCAACTCTCTCTGATGACAAATCTCAGTTCAGACTACAAGAATGAAGAGAAAATTCATAAACGCAGGTTCATTAAGATCAAGTCGCGTATACACGCAGGTTGGACTTTATAAAAGTGCGTATGCGTATACACGCACTTTCATGCAAATAAAAGTGCGTATATGATGGAAATCTTACCTTTGGTCCATGGCAGTTAGTCCTTGGAATTTGAACCTATGGTTTTGGACCATGGTATCTCGACAGACATGTTGATCCCTAGTATTGAGTTGATGGTATTGGTTTATTATGGTTTTGGACCGTGGTATTGAGGAAGTCCTAAAACTATAAAAGAGGAAGGAGATCATTTGGCAAAGTATTATCTGAATTATTTGAATATCTGATATTGTGATAGATCTGGAATACGGGTGATTGGGTTATGGTGCAGATCTAGATCTGAATGAAGGTGGAACCTGAGCGCAAGAAGGATAAGGACTATTGATGGATCTAAATCTCAAGGCTTGAACATTGGTATCTCTGTATGATTTTGATCTGTTATATGTGGCGCACTCTTGATCTATAAATCTGGGCTAACTAATGTCTGAATGCTTGAAAGAATAAATTATCCTTTATAGATCTGTACGCAGGTTCAGTGAATTGAAGGTGCGTATATACGTGTTTTCTGTGAATGAAAGACGCGTATACGCAGGTTGGTTGTGGTACAGAAGCGTATACTCGCAAGTTGATGAACAGAGAAGTAGCGTATATGTCTTGATTTATTTTCTAGCTGCTTCTGTTTTATTGCTGCAGTGTTCTGTGTTCAGAATTGGTGTTTGATTACAGTTACTGTGTTCTGGGATCAGTGGTCAGAGAAGTGCTTAGTTGTTTCAGCCCTCAATTGGTGAAAAGGAGTTTGGGTTATGCAGAAATTCTTGATGTTTGATTAATGTTATTTGTGGATCCAGTCTGAAAATTAATGAAACGAGGTCCCTGTAAGCAAAGAGAAGGTTGTAGCCTCCTGCAGGTAGGAGCTTGCGTACTAGTATCTCAAGCTAGTACAAGAACTAAGGGGGTTGGAACTCCCTTCCAGGGAAGCTGGAAAGCGAGAGAGAGTTGTAGCTCTCTGCAGGTTGCAGCCTGCGTACTGGTAAAGTCTGCTCCAGTACAAGACATTGTAAAGAGAAGTTTCTAATTAAAAGAAGATAGAGACGAATTGCAGCAGGGGGTTTTCACCCACATTGGGTTTCCTCCTTATATCTTGTGTCCTTGTGTGTGACTGTCTTCTGCTCTGTTTCATTGTCTCTGGTACTGTTTATGTGCATCTGAATCACAGATTAATAACTGACATCTGAAAGATATTTCAAATTATAAGTCTGATTTATATACGCGGTTTTCTTTATTTGTAGTTGCGTATATACGCGGGTTGTATTAACTGAAGTAGCGTATATCATCAGGAATTTAAAAAGGAAATATTTGGCTTGATAATACTGATTCACCCCCCCTCTCAGTATTATTTCCAACACAAGGAGCCTCTACTTCTCAGACTCCTCCATTGTCAAGAAAATTGGAAAATTGGACATTTCATGCCAGCTCAATCTTTGAGCAGATGCATGAACAAAAAGAGTCTGAAGATGAAGCAGATAGAATGGGCCTCTGATGCAATACACTTAATAGAGATGTTATGTATTGTGTTAAAATGAAAGTCAAGATTGGAAACCAGTATGAATACTAGAAGGTGCTAATGGACACGGGTTCTCGTCTTAACATAGTAAGTAATACAGTTGTCAGCATGAATCATAGAAGACCTACTGCTTGTCCAAGAGTCACTACTGCTAGTGGTGACATCACAACTGTATCAGAAGCTGAGATAGATGTATTCCTGACTGAAAACATTGGTTTCCATTTAGTCTACCCAGTGGTATCTGGTATGGATTGCGCCATGTATCTTGGGACTCCATTTTTCAAGAATTTTGAGAAGCATGGAGCTAAGTTCGATAATTCTAGCCAAAGGTAAATGGGTATTTTCTCAGTTTAAGCAATAAAGATATTTTCTTTCCATTTATTAACTCAAATTCCCCAAATAGGTTGAAAAGAATTGAAAGAATGGAAAACCTATTGGCAAAAATGGAAATGAAAAGAGAAATCCTAAAGACAGAAGAATATTTGGATAACGGAAAATATGCTAAAGAAATAGCAGATCTCACTGCTAAATTTAAAGAATGTTGTTTAGATGATCCCAATGCCTTCTGGCATATTCATAAGCAGGGAGTTGAAATTCCCCTTAAGTTGATTTCGGTGGCAAATTAAGAAGATCCAAGGCGATTGCCATGAATTCATAACAGATGAAAATGTGCAAAGAAGAAATCAGAGACTTATTGAAGAAAGGACTAATCAGGAAGAGTAAGAGTCCTATTGCTTGCTTTGCATTTTATGTGAACAAACATTCAGAGATAGCCAGAGGTAAGCCCAGGTTGGTAGTGAATTACAAGCCTCTGAACAAGATTTTGGATTATGATGCATATCCACTACCTAAGCCCTCCACCATACTTGCTCAGATATCAAATTCCAAAGTGCTTTCCAAATTTGACTTAAACTCTAGTTTCTGGCAAGTAGGAATTAAGGAAGCAGATAAATGGAAGACTACATTCTCTGTACTTGAAGGGAATTATGAATGGAATATCATGCCTTTTAGTCTAATAAATTCTCCTTCAGCATTCCAGAGGATCATGCATGAGACCTTTGAAGGAATGGATGAATTCCTCAAAAAATACATTGATGACTTGTTGATTCATTCTGATAACATTCCCGATCATATAAAACATTTAAAGATCTTTCTCTGAAGAATCAAAGAAAAGGGAATTGTATTGTCTGAATAAAAAATGAAATTATTCTGGCCAATGAAAGATTTCTTGGGATATAACATTCAATATGGTTCTTACAGTGTAATCCAGAGAAGTTTGAATTTTGTAGACCATTTTCCAGATGAAATCAAGGATAAGACCCAATTGCAGAGGTTTCTCGGGAGTCTAAACTATATCTCTAAGTTCTTGAAGCATTGTGCCCAAGAAAGAAAACTTCTAAATCAAAGACTCTAGAAGGTCCCTATACCCTGGAATGAAGATTCCACTCAAGCAGTCAGGAGAATAAAAGAAAAGGTTAGGAATATCCAGCCACTATCTCCCATTAGAGAAGAATGGGAAAAGATCATTATGACCGATGCCAACCAAGCTAGATGGGGTGTTGTTTTATGCCAGAAGAACCACAACGATAAAAAATAAGTTGAAATATGCCAGTATGCATCAGGTCTATGGGCCAATAATCAACTAAATTGGTCCAGTCTAAAGAAAGAATTAAGAGCAGTTTCTCTCGGCATTGCAAAATTTAAAGATTTTGTTATATATACAAAATTCATTATAAAAAAAGATTGCCAGGCATTGATGTATGCCATATAGATGTGTGAGTTCAAAGATGCTGCTATGGTCTGATGGGTAATGTAGCTAAGTCAATATGCTTTTGATGTAGAATTCATACAAGGTGATAAGAATAGTTTTTCCGACATGCCAAGTCATGAGTTTCTAGCGGAACACTCCATTCTTGCCTTATATTCTAATTTAATTAGAAGAGGATAAGATACTGTGCAGATAGAAACTCCTAATGGATGGATCAGCTATGATTTAGAAAAGTCTCTTCTAGATCATGACGAAGAATGGATTCCAATCAAAGAAATCAGGCACAGAATGGGAATCCATTATCTCTGGACTGAAAGCTTGCAGAATGAAATGAATAATGAAACTGTTGAAGCCTTGGAATATCTGGAACATATCGGAAGCATCATGTATGTGCTCCAAAGGAGTGATGATGATGAAGACCTGATTGAAAGTTGTCATATCACTTTCAGACGCTTTGGTAATCATTTCAAAGAAGAGATATGAGAAATACTGTTGAAATCAACAAACGATATCAAGAAGTATCGCGGCTTCCTCACGTAACGAAGTACGAGTTCTAGTCCAACGTCTTCAACACCTTCAATGCCAACACATAGCAACATAGGCTAGTCTAGTACTTCTCAAATTATCTGATTGAACGATTCCAACATGAACATTATTCCCATCCTCAGATTGAGTACTATGTACTATAATTGTGTTGTCTTTCCAGCCGATGTTGGTGTTGGACAAGCTTTAGTGGGTTCACTTGTCTTTGAATCTCCACAGTGTAAACTTTAAGTACAATAATGAGATTTTCATATCTCTACTTTAAGTCTTTCAATTGTGTTTTCGTATCGAAAATATTCGGTCCCCATATGCCACTTAGCTATCCGAAAGGAGAAGGGACGAAATAGCATGAGATTGTCCTCTCATGCCCGAATCTTGTATATTTTACTTTCAGAAAGATGATTCAGTCCTGGAGCATCTTCTCTTTTGAGTCATAATTTTGTATTTGACACTTCACGGATGTTTGTCCCCCTTCAAAGTTATAAAAGAAGGTAAGGCTCATTCATGAAGGTGGTCCGAGTGCTAAGTTGTGGATTTAGGTCATTCTGGTCTCAACCTGCTAATATGCCAGGTAGCCTACAGAGTTCTTAAGCTTTGGCTAAGATATCTCTATTAAAGGAGGTTTAGACTCTTGGCATGAGGCTATTCTATAAAAACCTTTACTCCTAATTAAATCCACGATGTAGGATAACCATTGGAAGTAGTTGGTGTTGTCAAGAATAACTAGGCATGAAATTGCCATTTTAAAAGAAACTGAAGTTGTATATGCTGAAACTAAGTGTTTCGGTGGAAAGATCTCGAAAATTTAGGCGATTAAAAAAAAATGACTCTGAAAACGACTTCCGGATGAAGAAGTTAGGGTTTTTTGAAGAAAAGTTGTTGAAGATGCCAACAAACCACATGAATGTTTAGAAGTGGATGATAATGTTATATTTAAAAAAAATCCCCCCTTCCCAAATTTAATCTAATTAGCTCACTTTAAAAAAATATTACTTTATGTGAACCACTTTTATAAATAGGTGAAATTCACTTTTACAATGGTACTTTATGAACTATGCACTAAATTGTAACTTAAATAAAAGATAAAGTGACTTTAGAATTATAAGTGACTCACTTTTTATAATGGGTGGGAACACTTTTACATAAAGTAACTTTAAAACATAAGTTACATGTGTTTTTTGAAAAAACAATTCAACAAAAATAAAGACCCAAGACCTCTATTCTCATAAAGTAACTTTAGACTAAGTGAGCTAGTTTAAAAGGTTAGTAACTTTTGGAAAGGAGGAAGTGGGTTTTTGTTTTTTTTTTCTCACTTAAGCTTTGGGGTGCATGCTTACTTGGAAAACCCCTTTTTGCCTACAAAACAAAAAAACAACCACAAAAACCAAATGAACACGCAAAAGTATCCAAGCCCTATGGCTTAAAGTTAGATTTGTCCGAAAACTATATATTTTCCTCAATGTTTCTGATTTTCCGAGATCACACTAAGGCACAACAGAAAAGAGCATACACATGAGAAAAAATTATTTCTTTATGTTTCTGGTTTGCCCAGATTGCACAAAGTCGTGGGGCAAAGATCATACGCAGAAATGAAAGGTATAAATCTGGTAATATAAAAAAATATAGAGGACTATAAACCAAAATAAATAGAGAGATAAATAACTATAACTGCAAATAAAGACTGTATACCTCCAGATATTAAAATTGACATAGCTAGGGATACCGAAAACCTTTTCGCGTGAAACGAAAGGGGTTCCTCACTATAATATATGCTCCTAACACAAAAGAGATGTCATATTGGTCTGGAAGTGATTAAAAACATTAGATCTAGGAAATGATAGTTGGATGTAGTTGTACCAACTTCGGATTTGGATCACCAACAGATGCAGCCCTCAAATAGCTCAGATACCATGTACGAATTTATAGGGTAAGTTCCATTGATATAACACCAAAGGACACCGCTCAGAAACAGATCATAGATCAGTACACCAATATTCTTGACGTGGTTAAAACCCTTAGAGAGGGAAACAGTCCACAGCCTAAGCCAACATGGCCACTTCAGGAAATTTATTAATGTAAAAGAAAGAAAATTTACATGAGCTTCTCTCATGAATGGTCACCTAAAAAATGACTCTTTATGCTCTTTAAATATTGGTCATGGACCAATCAGGTTTTAAGCCATGAATCAAGTGTCGGTAATACTGAGGAGAGAATGAATCGTCGAATCCTTCATGTCTAGAACATATCGTGACCATTGGATTGTAAGTTACAAAAATCACATACTAAAGAAACATACTTTACCTAACTATACACTAGACCAAGTTATACTTAATTATTTCCTATTTGTCGGAATATCCTAACAAATTTCAAAGGGGTTGAATAAAAAAACAATAACATAAAATATACACAACTAAATTTAAAAAAAAATACATCTATCTTTGTTTACGCATCTTTTTCAAAAGGTTACTCTCAGTTAACAATAATCTTATGTGAACACGTGTTTGCAAAATGCAATTGAAATATTACTTCACTAACTTCAAAAAATAATTAAAAAAATACAATTTTTCATTAAAAAATACAATTTTAATATGAAAAACTTAGTTCTCTTCGTGTATATCATCCTCATTCATATATATATATATCTATATATCTATATCTATATATATATATATATATATATATATTTTTTTTTTTTAAATTACACTTTTTAGACTAAGTTATGCTAGGTGAACACACACATACCTCTTAAGATGTGTGAAAATTTGCAAGGAAAAGTATTGTAATTAATGGAAAATTGAGAAATTATACAACAATGATATTTTTTGAAAAAAATATCATGAGGACAACAACATAAACCTCCACATATTGTCTTTTTACTCCAAATCAAAATTCACATTTCTTATATGAATTTTGAGGGCTTCTATTCGATATAAGAGGAAAATTTTGAAATTTCATTAAGTGTAACCCATCTTCATGCATTCACCCCATGATAAATCTTGCAGTTCCAATATTAAAAAACCACAAACATTAACTAAAATATAAATTATTATTATTATTGTTCATTGTAAAAAAAATAATGTATGAGTTAAACTTGCATACATTTTAAAAGGCATGTAACAATATTCTAAACCATGGATATTCACCTTCATTTTACTAGAGATATTCTTAACATGTAAATAGGCTTTGTTACAATAACATAGCTCACTAATACCACATGCCCCAGAAAACATAAATCATGTTTATATGATATTTTTTAATTAACCAATTTAACTAAAAGAATAGTAAGGGCATAACTACTTTTGAGATAAATTTCAACAATTGATTTGCGACTACTACTAAGAATGTTCTAGAATATTCCTTAGAGCATAAATCCCTATTCCATAGAGGTTAAATCCATACCATCTAACTAATAATTACATACAATATACGTAAATCCATACCATCTAGAAACATCCTTAACAAGGTATCTTCATGATGATTTTTCATTAGATTTTTCTCATTAGACTTGGACATAATGCTTACATGATATGTTTAGAGGCAGTTTGGGATTTAGTTGAGAGAATATAACAACCCCATATACATATTTGGAATTAGTTGGATCTACTCCAACTATATATATGTATCATATTTGTGAATGAATTAGTGGGAAAAATTTACTTTTAGTGCACAATTAGATTTCCTTCTTGGTATCAGAGTTTATTGGGGTTGTCTCCCTTATGGGAGTGCCCAGGAATATGTCAATGTATGAGAGTAATTTACTATAGAAATATGTTAGCATTGATGTGTGAAAATAGTGTGTTTTGTGATTTCTTTCCTATATTGTGAGGGTGTTGCCAATCAATGTCTATGACAGATCTTAGTGCAATCTTGATGTTCCTCTGAATTTTGGCTTCCACAATGTAGCACATAGTTCATGTGATTGTGCAAGAAAGTGTATCTAGATCTGCAGTAGAGTGCATGGAGGCTTATTAGTGCATGGATCATGTTCCAATGGTGTTGAACATAAATGTGTAGAAGATGAGGTTCACGATTTAAGAAGAAATTTAATTTTGGATCCATCCATCATGGATTCAACATAGACCTATGTGTTGAGCTTTGTGTGCAGATAGCTAGAGTTGTACCAATAATTTGTTTTTCATGCCCATCAAAATCTTACCTTGTAAAGTGTGACATGAAAAAGGGGGTATTGATTCATTGATGGAACTCATTTCTTCAACAACTTTGTAGATTTTTTGTGCAACATATATGAGACACTAAAGATTGAAAATAATTTGGAATGAGCATTTAACGATAGCTGTCACTGGGGAAGTTCATGGATTACTAATTCAGACCACTATAGCGGGGGTTAGATTGGTCCATTACTACAGGTCATGTTATGAATATGAACTATTCATTGAAATCACTGATATAGGAATTGTTCCGCTTTCAACAACCCAAATGGATGACTGCATGAGTCAACTAGTTAAAAAAATAAATGACCAATGGGCCTGAACCATTGTTGTTAATGTTTATAGAGGTCATATCTCTTTCAACCAATGGGTTGGTACATTCTATTCTAGCATCATGGGATTTGTCTGCGCTAGAGCGAGCGCATTATATCCATGTGGGATTTTATTTATTTATTTTATTTTATATATATATATATATATATATATATATATATATATATATATATATATATATATATATATATATATATATATATATATTGTGATTTTTTTTCTCTATTGCAATATTAGCAACATTCATAAATGTAGCATCTAGAGAATTAGAGTTTCCTCCCTTTCCTTGATATAAAAAAAATGGTCATTTAGTTTGTTTATTTTTGTGTGTAAAATTTTATAATGAAGAGCCAACAATAGAAGAGTAATATAATTCAAATTATTGGTTCTTCTCACTATATATGGTGCCATAAAAACTTATAGTTGATTTGGTTATTTTTATCATCCGTTATAAATTTGGTGGGTCGTGTAAATCCAAGAACGTCAACTACAAGTTATCCTTATAGGTTGCTATGTGTGAGAGAGAGAGAGAGAGATAGGTCAAGTTGTATGATCAAATTCTGAACACATTCACTATCCAAATAACTATCCTAAATAATTGTCAGATACAATGAGTTATGTCATCTAACAAATGGGAGTTTTCCCATAGGATGGTTCACTTACTTGGTTATTTCTTTCCAACAACTACAATGAGTTATGTAACTTAGCAGAATATAGTATGTAAATATTTTATCATGCATGTTCGTTAATGATGGTAGGAGACAGTTATACCTTAAATGAGTCAAGTGGGAAGCTCAAATATTGTGGTGGAGAAAGAGTGTGGTCCGTGAGACTTCAGAGTGGGTAGAAGTGCCAGTGAAGACAATATCCGACAGTTGTGATATATATGTGGACTGTAATTTTTTATTTATTGTATTTATCTTTGTGATGTTAATTTTGACATGTAATCATTAAGGGAGAGACTTGGAGATAATTCTTACATGATAAGTTTAGAGTTGGTTTGGGATTTAGTTGAGAGAATATCTCAACCCCTATTCATATTTGGAATTAGTTGGATCTACTTCCAACTATATATATATATATATATATATATATACTATTTGTGATGAATTAGTGTGAACAAAATATTTTATGTGCAATCATATTTCTTTCTCTTACAAAATCTAAGAGGTCCTCATGATTTTCATTGCCTTTTCATTCTCCTCTTTAACTCCTTGGAAATACCTTTATTTTATTCTCTAAATAGAAATAGCCATGATTATATCTACTAACCATGTGTGAACACATGACCAAAGTGATAATATTCTTAGTGTCTATAGTATTCCATCTCTAATTTCTTGAAACTAGCCAAAAATCGACTCGTCTTTTCTGATATCTTACACCATTGGTTCTATATTTATAATGGATTCTCCCTCAAAATATCTTCAAATTAATAGTCTCATATTTGTTGTTTGTCTTTTATTCTCTCATTTCAAGATATGATACCACTTGATGTAGCCAAGGTAGCCCCCAATAAAGTCACTAATTCCTTGAGAATTGAATAATGGTATTTCCCTCCATAGATTATACTCAGTCATTGGAAAACATTTTCACCAACATTTTTCTACAAAAGAAATCACTATCTACACACATTAATGTCATCACAACAACATTTCTTCATCTCTAATCCCACAATCTTTGGTTAGTACATTATATCATAGACACATACCTCTTGGGAGGTATTTCACTCAATATTGTTTACACATAATTTTAATTCTCATAACAAATCATGTATACTTATCATGTCATCCAGGTTAGAAACATAAAAGTGAAAAATAGACTCATATTATCCTTGTTACACATATAATACAATTATAATGCCTCTAACAATCTTGACTGTATTTCCCATTATCTGTGAATACATTAATCTCTCAACCTTCTCTAAAAAACTGTGGTTAATTCATAAAACGAGTCCTTGATTTGAACTAGACATTATACATTTAATCGTGAATCTATTTGTAACTAGTCCATGTCCAAACAATGAAGGTCGCACTTGAAGTCTAGTAGATACCATGTGATTGCATATAGGGGTTATTTAATGTCTAAATATATATTTTGGTATAATGGTAAATAATTTGGGGTAGGGGATTTTAAAATAATATGGACACACATCCATTTAATTATTGATACAATATTTTGTGAAAAAATGGTACATTTTTCATAATGCACTATTGATAATCAAAATTGATTTACCATCAGGATATTAGAGAAATAAGAGAATCTTGTGATAATTTCTCAAAATAGGGATGATTTTAAAATTCTATGGAAGCATATATTTCAAACATTTTTATAAATAATACTTGGTAGGCCAAAATATTATTTGCACCTCTTAATATTCCATGCAAGTCATTGGAATTAGCAGAATTTGCATATGCTTCAGCTTCTCAAGTGTCTATTTCTCATCATGACCTTTTTGGTTATTGGTTTTTTCTTCCATGCAAGTATTCTTTTACAACTTCCATGTGGCATATCCTTTGGCCATCATTTCATCTCAACTACTAGTAATCACTTCTTTTAATAGAGCATTGTTAAAATGCTAATGATGCTTTCACATTACACTCCTCTTCTTAGAAACCTTAATAATGTCCTCGTGCTTTTCACTTATTTTTAAATGTATTTATGACTCCTTATAACCATCCTTTACCATTTATCTAGATAAAAGTAAAGCGACGCTATATTACATAACCATGCATGCACACATGATCATAATGAGCATCTTCTTGGTATCTACAACACAACCAACTCCTCTTGCTCAAAATTATATTAACTAAATGACATCTTTACTCGTGTCTTACACCACCTTTGCTCCAAATTTAAGATGTTCTCTCACAACATATTTTTAAATTAAGGACCTCTCTCTCTTGCCTATTTTTTCTTTTCTTAGTAACTTCCATTTCTACATATAAGATGTCACATCCTTGGAAGGAGAGGATGCCTCATGCAAAGAAAAGGTCCATTCTTTCCTTTTGTTATTCATTTTTCTATTTTCCATCAAAGAATTCCTCTCCCATAAAAAATTTATATTCTCCCATTCAAATGTTGTTCCTCTCGTTGTTCATGCAGGAAATTATGTGAAACTTTTTATAATTGCAATTACTAATGAAACCCCATGAAATCATGGTTGGCAAGAGAATATGGGGAATTTGGGTTTGCTAATAAGAGATGAGAAAAATGGGATGGAATTGAGGAGAGAACCATGGTTGGAATTTCCATAGAACTAAAAAAACCATCATTAATATTTGAATCATAAGTTTGTGCGGATTGATGGTTTAGGCTAAGTGTTTCTTCTCTAGTTCATTTGGAGTAGGAAACCAACGATTTTAACTCTTTTTTCCTACAATGGAAGGGAAGAAGGTATCTAAGAAACTACACAACAGAGAAAATGAAGATCTTCTTGTGCTATGGGGGACAATATTATATCTCTTCTGATTTCTTCAACTTCTCCTCATGTTCCTTTTGAGTTGCTTCTTGATAAGATATTGCTTCCACCTTTTCCTGAACCTTTTCCAGCAATGTTTGGGTAGGATTATAAACTATCCTTGAACTTAATTCTATATAATTTAAATCATTCTCCTTCTTCTCTTCCTCTACCCAGGTCTTGGAGTAATAGTCCCACTTGTATTTGCATGATTTGCAATGATCCTTCACTAAGGATCTTGGATCATACTTGTGGAATGCTAGGTATCCAAAACAGGAAAACATTAGAGCATCAAAATATTCCTTAACCCTCTTGATGTCCTTCAATTCATATGCTCCTAAGTGGAAACACGTGTGGTCGAGGATTCTTCCTGGTCCGTGAGAGAGATTGACCTACCCTTGTGTAAACCTAATAAGTTATTTCTTGAAGTAATACCCTCTTAGTTACAAATAAAAGTAGTAGGCGGAAAGGTTTAGTTGATCCAAAGATTTTGATGTAAGTTCCATCCTAGTCCATATACGAGTCACTGATTTAGGGCACTACTTGTCTGGACCTTTTTGACATACGTGGGGCAACCTCATCGACAAATCCTCATATAATGGCACAAGAGATAATTGAAAAAAATGTGCATAAGCTATTATATAGTGATCCTTCCAAAGTATCTTATGGTAAATGTGGATTGGATGCTCGTAAATGCTCCATATGTAGTTTATGCTTGGGAATTCCATCTTATAACAAAATATTTCCAAGAGATAAGAAGCCATGAAAAATAAAGGTTAATAGACTTCCTTGGGGTTCTGAGTTTGTTTAATATTATCCTTATAAGAGCTTGATAATATGTACCACCATTCGAAAACCATATATTTGGCTACCATTGTGTACATGAGTGGGACCAAATGTTCTAGGAAGGTCTCGACATTGGGCCAACCATAAATCTAGCACAACATGGAATCCACTTACTAAAATGGGATCTTCAACATATTTGTTGATTTGGTTTTCTTATGTTCTAAAAGTGTCCTTGTTGATCCCCCATGTCTTGAACATATTTTTGGGTAAATCCTAAAGTTTGTCAGCCAATATTAATCTAATCACACTTATTCCTTGCATAGCTTGTAGTAAATTTTAATTTTAGAGGCACTAAAAGAAGAAATTGGATTCCCACACCTGCCTGTGATCATGGCTTCTTCTGGGTTTGCATGCTTCACCAACCATTCTATAGCTTCAACATATGGGAACACAGACAGATGGACAACCACTTTTGGTAGCTAGGGTCTCTTAGCATCCTTGTGAATTTCTAAATCTAGGTCATCTGCAAGTGGATTCTCCCTATGAAATAGTTGGTATATCTCTAACCATCTATACGTGGTAAATCTGTTGATGAAACATGGAGTCTCCTAGAAATCAGGCCCTGAGTAATTATCAGGTTCTTCTTCATTAAATGACTCAACTACTAGAGCTTTGTAGGCTCCTTTTATTGAAACATGCATTATTTTCCTACAAATCCAATAAAATAAAAATGCACCCATTTTAGAGATTAGCTTATAATGTAAAACATAGCGAATTGAGGTGTTTTCGTTAAAAGGACAACTATATCTATGCAAAGTATAAGGTTTCAATGGTGAGGATAATGTAAGGTTATCATATTCACAATATTAACTAGGATTGTTGGGTATTTTCCCATGGATAAACTCACTTTGTTACTAGAAGACATGGTAGGGTTTCTGGGCAAGAAAAATTTTCTCATGTACTTAGCTTCAAAAAATAGAAATTTGGTCAATGTTTTAACTAGAAATACAGGTTGAGAGCATGAGGATAGCTCTAGAATTGAAACCTTAGGTTCTCTGCCAAGAAATCCATAGGTATCTAAAGAAAATCCATAGCTTAAAGATGTCAGGATTTGACAAAATATATGTTGGACTTTATTTCCATAGGAAAACATTATAGATTTAATAAAACAACTTTTCGCTAGCTTGGGTGTAGTTATTGGGTCAACTTGAGCAAGGTAAAGTGATGACGTAGCCATATGGATGCCATATAACCTTTCTTAGGCCCATAAATTGCTATTGGGGTTGAGATGGGATTTTTTTTCCTTTCGCATGAGCTATGCAATATGGTACAAGTGTGCACTGGGTCATTGGAGGGTGAGGGTTGAGGAGGAAAAGCTCAGCATAGCCCAAAGATCAATAAAATTCACCTAAAAATCACTCACCCAGTTAAATGTGAAGCAAATAACTGATTTCATGCAAATAAAATGATTGTTGGGTAAATAAATGAATTAAAAATGACCATAAAAGGCAAAAAACCACATTGAATAAGTAATAAAAATCAATTATTCGAGTTGAGATGGCTAACTATAACACAGACTAGGAAATATGAGCTAAAAAACTCCTTTAACAAAGATTATTTGACCTCCAACACATGAGAGTTAACTGACGTGAGGAATAGAAAGCACTATGAACCTCCTTTTAAAGAGTTTTACATATTTTATTATTATTAATTAATCAAGTAATTTATTTATTTTTAACTTTACTTTTACCTTTTGCTAACTTAGTTGACTTAAGAAAAATCAAGAAAAGGGTAAGTTCCTATTACAGGGAGGGGATTTCGAGCTGGGCGGGAATGGAGATGGTTAGGGTTTCGATCCCTGGGCAGTGGGCGGAACCGCGCACAGGCTTCGGTTAGGTGAACGAGGTCAGAAGCCCTGCACAGCTGCCGACGCGGGGAACTTCCTTGCGGCTTCGTTTAACTGGCAGGTGGATGTTTCACGAGGTTTTGGCATTTTTTTCCGTTTTGAAAGTTAAACTCTATACTGTTACCTTCATTCGCCTGTTTGTCCATTTCCAATAACAAGTTTACCGTGAAGGTTAGTTTGACTATCGGTTGTTTTGGAACGGGTCCAACCATGGTAAACCTCACCGAGTTTTTAGCCCTGGACCCAGAGGTAGAAGACCTCCTCTCCATGTGGGGGAAGGATGTCACTGAACACAACGTGGAACATTATTTTGGCCCCTTTGAACTTCCTAGTCTGGAGGCGTTATCACAGGTGGAAAATCAACAGTTTTTGTCTCATGGGAAGGAGTCGGGTCATGGGGTACATATCTCTGGTTCAGAGGGAGCATCCACACCAGCCGCGAAAGCAATAGTGCCGGGAGGAGCGAATGTGGGTGGTCTGTCTACTGACCCAAAAGGAAAATCTCTGTTTGGGCGGTTTATAGCCCACAAGGGTTTGGAAAACATTTCCCATTTAGGGCTTTCAGCTGGTAAGGTACATTCTCGGGCTCAAGGAGGTATTACTACACTTTCGAGGGCTTCCCTTCCAAGAGATCCTCAAAACCACAAAGATAATGCAGCAAGGGATCCCGGGGTTTCTACTGTAGGGGGGCTGGCAGTCTCTGATGGGCAGGGGTTGGACTTCTTCCCCTCTGGGAATGACGAATCGGGGTCTTTGGGCCAGATCCCGGCTCAGCCGGAGACAGATCCCCTTTTGGGCACGACACAGCTAACCCCTGCGAGGAACGAGGGTCGAAAGGGCATAAGAACGCCGAAGGAAGAGTGTAGATACAAAGGAGAGAAGAGAAAGCCGCAAAGACCCATAGGATCCCAGGCGATTGCTGACAATTTGATGCTTGGGATGGAGGTGTCCATGATAGAAGCCCTAGCTGTAGCAGATTGCACCTTGGTCGGCAGGGCCAGAGGTAAGAAACTCACATCTGATTTTTTACAAGAATGGGGGGAGAAATGCTTTGTATCAGATAACTCACTACAGTTTGAAGCATTAGTACTTGCTAAGGGATGGTTTAAGCTTCGATTCAAAGATAGAGAAATGGCAGACTGGGTACTTCAGCGGAATTGGCACATAGGGAACATTCCAGTTCTGCTAAAGAAATGGACCCCTCTTTTTGATGCAATTAAGGAGCGAACGGACGAGTTTCCAGTCTGGGTGTGAGCTTCGGGATTACCTTCTTTCCTATGGACAGAGGAAGTATTCAAAACTATTGGTAATAGATTGGGGGTTTATATGGAAGCGGATATGACTTTTTTGACAACAAAGAACAGGGCAATAGCTCGCATACTTGTAATGCTCAACCCGAGTGGAGGATTGGCACAAAAAATCAACCTACAATTTGATGACTATGTATACGAGCAGATACTAGATTATGAGTACCTGCCATTCAGATGCCATTGGTGCCATGAGTATGGGCACTTGGCAAAAGATTGCCCATAGATGAGAAGAAGGCGACATTTCCGAAGGACTACAGCTAATAGAGATAAGGCACAAGCAGAGGTTCAGAGGCCGATGGAGCACGAAGTGCCGGAAACACAAGTACCAAGGAATATGGAGACAGAGGAGAATGTAAAGGAGACAGCGGACGAAGGATATCAATCTCAGGAGGCTGCTGTGGTAAATGACATGATTCCGGAGGTAGCTGCGGAGGAGACCAATACAGAAGCGGAAGCGGTGGAAGGGCTCGCTGAGGAAGAAAGTGCAAATCCTGATCAAAACAACGAATTGGAAAAGGGTATGTCTGCTAGGACTTCTATTCCTTCTCTTATTCCTCCTGAACAAAAATCTGTTAATGTAAATACTGCTTCTTTATCAAATCAAGAGCAAGTTAATTTTAATGATGATATTATGGATCATACAATGACATGTCCGAGTGTGGAAACTATAGCCGAAGCTTTACCGTCTTTGAATATAAATTGTGAAGATAAATGGCCTCCTCTTTCCCTTCCTGTAACCCGACCACTTTGCCCTTATAACCTGAGATCATCGGGAGGGAACCTTGAGGATCGGGGGTCTGTAGGGGGTTTGGGACCAATACATTTACATAACAGTTCCAAAAACAAACGAGGAAGGAAATCAGATATGTCAAAGGCAAAACTTAAAGCCAAATTGGATGTGGCAGATGGAAAACAGCATTCGATCACGGGGGTTCTTAGAGCAGTTCTTCCCCCAGAGGGTGTTATAAAATGATCTTGACATCTTGGAATTGCAGAGGTTTGGCCAGTAAACCGAAAAAACTGGCCTTGAAAGATTGGATAACTAATTCTAAACTAGATGTTATTTTTCTGCAAGAAACTTTGGGGAAGGCTTCTGAGATTGAACCTATGCTTAAAACCCTTCTCCCAGGGTGGGTTTTCACTGCTATGGATGCCTCTGGCCATTCGGGGGGCATCGCAATTGGGTACAGAGAAGGGAGGGTTAAAGCCATCAACCGCTGGGGGATGAAAAATGTATTGGGCATGGAGATTATAGCCCCAGACTTCTCTTTTCCCATCACCCTTGTAAATATCTATGGGCCATGTCAAGAAAGGGAATCTTTCTGGGAAGAATTGATGACAAAACCCATTATGAATTCATAGCTGATGATCATGGGAGGTGACTTAAACTTTTCTTTGGGTAGAGCTGAAGCTTGGGGCCCTTCTGCGAGAGAAGACCCCCTTACTGATTTTTTCTATAACCTCATCATGGAGAAGAATCTAATTGATCCTTCCCCAATTAAGCTGAAGCCTACTTGGAGAAATCGCAGAGTAGGAGAAGGACGGATTGCCAAAAGGATAGACCGCTTTCTTTTAACGGAGTCTTTATCTTCTAAAGCTCCTCTGATCAGACAGTGGGTGGAGGAAATAGGGAATTCAGATCATTTCCCAATTTTCTTAGACATATCTATTCCCCCTCACAAACCACCGGCTCCTTTTAAATTCAATCCTGCTTGGCTTCAAGACCCCACATATGGCAACCTGTTTAAAGAAACTTGGGATCACCCTGATCCCAATGCTGGAGAGGATAAATGTTTTTTATTCATGGAGAATTTAAAAAGATTGAAGAAAGCTACAATTTCCTGGGCTAAAGACAGAAAATTAAAACAAAATGAGGAGTTGATCAGTATAAGGGAGGAGCTGCAGCAGTTGGAAAGTATGGACACAGATGGATACTCCTCACAGGTTTCAAAGGACAGAATCTATCAATTGGAAAAACAACAAAACAAAATTCTGTTGGATAGGGAGGAAGAGTGGAGGATTAAAAGTAGGGCAATTTGGCTAAAATCTGGAGATGAGAACACTAGGTTTTTCCATAATTATGCAAAAGGAAGGAAATCTTCAAATACTATCTGGCACCTTAAAGATGAAGAAGGGAGAGAAGTCAGATCCTTTCCAGAGCTTTCTGGCTTAGGAAAAAGACATTTTCAAAAGATCTTTGCAGATCCGGGAGAGGCTACTATCGCAGAAGTTTTCAAAACTGTGCAATGTTTTCCTAGATTCATTGAGGAAGATGAAGCAGAAGACCTCTCAGTTCCGGTCACTAAGGAGGAGATTGAAACAGCTATGAAGCTTATGGGCAAAGACAAAAGCCCAGGCCCTGATGGCTGGACCATAGAATTGTTTCTCCATTTTTTTGAACAGATTGGAACAGAGATAACTGATGTAGTTGAAGAATCCAGATTGAAAGGAGTTGTCTATAGACCCTATAACTCAACTTTTATCGCCCTTATTCCTAAGAAGGATGAGCCGGACAGTTTTGAAGACTTTAGACCTATCTCTTTATGTAATTGTATTTACAAGATTATTTCGAAGGTTATAGCACTCAGAATAGCACCAATCCTGTCAAGAAACATATCAATGGAACAATTTGGGTTCCTGGATGGCAGACAGATCCATGAAGCCATTGGGGTTGCCCAGGAGGTTATCCACAGTATCAAAATGAAGAAAAAGAAGGGAGCTATTCTTAAAATTGACCTTTCCAAAGCATATGATAGAATCAGCTGGCTATATCTAAGGATGCTACTAACACATGTGGGCTTTAGTTATCCATTCGTCAGTTGGATCATGGGGTGCATCACAAATGTTAGTTTTGCTGTTCTGGTCAACGGAGCAGCCTCCCCCTTCTTCAACAGCCAGAGAGGCCTCAGACAAGGGTGCCCATTGTCCCCCCTCCTGTTCCTCCTTGTGGCAGAAGGGCTCAGTAGACTGATTCACAAAGCCAGAAATGAGGGAAAGGTAAAAGGTATCGAGGTTGCAATTAATCTCTTCATCACTCACCTTCTTTTCGTTGATGATATTTTGATTTTCACTAATGGTACTGGTAGTGAATTAAAGGAGTTAAAATGTATCTTTGATCTATTTCTAAAAGCAACAGGAATGCAGATTAATTCTAGGAAATCACAAGTTTGTATGGCAGATTTTGAAAGAAGGAGAAGGAATCAAATGGCTGAACTATTTCCTTTCCCTAGTCAACCTCTGGAAGTTCCATTCAAATATCTGGGCTTTTGGCTAAAGCCTGATGCCTATAAAAAAGACGATTGGAACTGGCTCATAGCAAAGATAGAAACCCGAATATCTCACTGGAGCTTTAGATGGCTGTCCAGAGCTGGTAGATTGACCCTTCTTAAATCAGTCCTATTAGCTATCCCATTGTATTGGGCAGCCCTAACTTGGATCCCCAAAGGAGTAATGGAGAAAATTAGAAGAATTTGTTGCAGATTCCTATGGGCAGGCAACAAGGATTCATCGGGTTTACCTTGGGTGGCTTGGGACAAAGTCGCCAGACCTAAAGAATGGGGAGGATGGGGGATAAAAAGACTCCCTGAGTTCAGCATCTCATTAGCAGGAAAATCAGGGTGGAGGCTAATAACCATGGAAAATCTGTGGACCAGGGTGGTGAAAAGGAAGTATATAGACCCAATGCCTTTGGAAGATTGGATCCGGAGTCAAAACAAGAAGGTAAAAAATTCTTCAGTAGTCTGGAAGGCCACGGTGGAAGCCTTTTCAGTGATTGAGCAAGGATTAGCTTGGAAAGTGGGAGATGGGAGACAGGTCAGGATTGGCAGGGACCCTTGGATAGGATGCAATGAAGCTTATGCCTTATCCCCAGGGCTTCTTCGACACCTTGATTCAAAAGGTATTTCATCACTAAATCAGGTGGAAAAAGTGGGTCAGTCCACGATCTGGGGACAGGCTTGGAAGGATGATGAAGAACTTGGGTTAAACATTAGATGGAAGAATGAATGGGCGGGGTTCATTAAAGAATTGCAAAGATCCAATATCAGGATTAAGGATGAATCTGATTGCTTGTTATGGGCACATAGCAATTCTGGGGAGTATTCTCCTAAAGATGGTTATTCTTTTCTAATCGGAAAGAAAGGCTGGGGAGTTCCGGATTGGTGGGCAAAAGATATATGGAAATTAAAATGCCCTGCCAAGTCTAGGCTCTTTCTTTGGTGCATACTAAAAAGGAAGGTTCCAACATGGGAAACATTACAGAAAAGGTTTTTATTTGGGCCAGGGCGATGCCCCTTATGTAAATCTAATGAGGAAACCACCAATCATCTCTTCACCACCTGTGTTCTCTCAAGGAAGATCTGGGAGGAGGTCACTGCTCTTCTTAAGGTTAAAGCTCAGTGGGGGCAAGATCCTTTGGATGATGCTTGGAGGAAATGGTGGAAATCCTATCCGGAAGGGAATATGAGGAATCTGCCACTTATTTTCTGTTGGGGAGTTTGGCTCGCTAGAAACAAGAGTCTGTTTCATGATAAGGATACACCTTCCTCTGTTACAGCCACTAATATCTCAGCCATTTATTCAGCTTTGCCTCCTCCCGAGGACAAAAATTCCAAAACAAAACAAAAACATATCAATATTCAGGAGGGTATTCCGTGTGGCTATTTTGATGGGGCTTCCCAAAATAATAGAGCTGGAGCAGGACTGTATATCCACATCAATCCGGAACATTCTTTAAAAGCTTCTGTTGGTTTGGGTACTGGCACAAACAACTTCGCTGAACTTTCGGCCTTGAGATACCTCTTATGCTGGCTTCATCACAGAAACATCAACACCATACAGATTTTTGGAGACTCACAAAATGTCATAAATTGGGTCAATGGATATGCAAATTGTCAAAACCAGATTTTGAAAACAATTGTTGAAGAAATTTCTTATCTGAAGACTTATTTTAACAGGTTTTCAATTTGCCATATATACAGGGACAGGAATGAGGAGGCAGATCAGCTATCTAAGGCTGGTCTACAACAGGATCCGGGCAGCTGGGCGATAGAAGAAACCAGACAGGGGCAGTCTTTCAGAACAGATCAGCCCCCTTATGCACAGGCTCTTTGATCTCAGTAATTATCTACATTTTTGACAGCTTTTTTCTCAGATTTTGTATATCGGCTTTTGTCTTTGTATATACTTTTTCCTTTTCAGACTTCAGTACTGGCTTATAGCATATAGATATCAGACTATATTTATAACTTTTTGTTTATATTAGCACTGGATGACAGACATTTACAGTTTTTGGTTTATTTGGGGTTGTTTATCCTTCTGAGAAGGTGACCCCAGGATTACTTATGTCATGTTGTTATACTGTTTTTACATCCTCCAGGGAGGAAGACTCCATCAGTTTTTACATATATCAGCAGAATAGCTCCCTATGGGTTGAGCAGAATATGTTCTTATTGAGCCACTTCATGGCTTTTGAACAATATGTACAAAAACTTTTTACAGTATTAATAAAAAGTTGTGCTTTTTTCCTCGGAAAAAAAAGAAAAATCAAGAAAAAAAATTATGAGTGAGCGAAAATCTTGAGAGAATCTTCACTTTACTTGCTTGGGGCTCAAGAGATCATTGCATTGTTGTGTGAAATCTTAGTGGTGCACTATATCACTTCACTAAGGTTCAATGGAACAACACACATAGGCAAGGAAGAAAAAATGTGAGCTCAAGAGAGAAATTTTGAGGCCATAGCATTGGATTGAGGGTTAGTGGGGCTCCATAGTGCTAGCGAAAGGCTAATTGGGGCACTAAAGAGGTGAAGAAAGGAAGATCAATTGTCTTGAATACTGAGCTACACAAATTTAGTATTACCTTAAGTCCTAAGAGGGAGTTATGGTGTTGGGCTTATGATCATTAGGGCATTGTAACACTTTAAAAGGAAATATTTTTAGAGAAATACTCAAGGGATAGATTCTTCCTAGGATGTAGCACTACCTTGAGGCTTATAGGGGTTCTCTAGCATTTCCTTGAGGTCCAAATGAGTGCTACACAGAATTTCCAAGGCTGAAAACTAATTTGCAAGGGAATATAACATTGGGTTGATAGTCTATGGGGAACTATGGTGCTAGCTAGAGGCTTAAGAGGGTGCTACACTGCCTGAGGAAAAATAAAATTTGAAAACTCAAGTTAAAACATTTCCCTGTGAGTCATCTCAGTAGGCTAGAGAGCTAAGAGGTCCATCTCTATTGTTGGACTAAGGCTCAATCCTCTTGATTACTGTGGGATTTGTCATCAAGGCTTAATTAAGTTCGCAAGCCTTCCTCTATTTTTTGAAGTCTTTAGAGGGTTGATCAAAACTCATAAGTTCTAGCCATGGTTTGCAACGTAACTTCTGAGTTGATTTAACTAGGTGGGCCCTCCAATTCTCTTAGGCTCAAGGCACTAGGAAAAATTCAAGAGGGTTGTTGTAAAAATTAGAACAAGAGTATATGGAACTATGTGTTACAATTATATTCCTATTGAAGAAAAATATGCCTCGCATCCTCATTCACATATTCACCCAATTATGTTTACGAAGGATTTTGATCCTTTTCCCTACTTGATTTTGTACAAGTTCCTTGAAATATTTAAAACACTCAAAAACTTTAGATTTTAGATTGAGAAAATAAACTTATGTATATCTTGACCAGTCATCAATAAAATTAAGAACATATTTGTGTTTTCTCATGGAAAATGACCCATGAAATCACTATTCATAAGCTCGCTTCTCTCAAATTTTTATTCAGGATTTTTTCCAAGTATGTAGCTTTTGTAAAAATCCATCTGTAAATTGTATGCTGGGTAGACCTTTGACCATTATGTTGATGGTGCTAGAAATCAGTCAGTCAAGGGAGTCTCCCTAATGTGCAACCCCAATTAGGCCTCACAATTTTTGGAATGGGAGCCCCATCTAGAGTATCGGGTCGGTTGCCATATATTCTTATATATTTTCCTTGGCTTTAGCTGTCAGCAAGAGAGAGAAGCGTGTATGTGCCTTTGTGAAAAACAAGTGTTCCTAGTGAATGTTTCGTTGTAGGCGTATCAAGTTTCTTTTAATGTAGAGGGATGAAAGATGATCCTCTAAGAGAGAGGTGATAGTACCACCCTAGTAGCGGAGCACACAAGCGAAAAGAGAATCACCTAGAATCAAGCATAATAGTCCACATAGATGCAATGATTGTTACAACCATTACAAAACATTTTCAATTAGATAAGCACTAAAATAACTGAAATAGTTCAACTACTTTAGTATAAGGGAAATATGAAACATAAACATTCACAGAATAATCTTACAAATATTCACAATCCATGCATGAAAATGTGTTGGCCATCAAGCTTTAGGTATTAAATAAATTTCTGAGGACACATGTATACAACGAACACCACTAGCTCCAACAATGGAGTTTTGGAGAAACTACTTGCTCCCCAAAAGAACTAGCTTGTCTCTCTAATGCCTTGTGGGAGGATCCAAGGTGAAAAGTCATTTTCATGAACAATGATGTTGTATATATAACAAATGGGTTGATCCTTCACCTCCCTTATGACTCTTGGACTACCCCCATCACCGTTTGACTTATGACATTTCAACTTCCTACATGACTCTTCACATTACATAGATGACTCTTAGACCTCCACTTTACATTACATTTTCCAATATTGAATTACATAATCCATGAATGATGTGGCACATGATGGCTCATGACATGACATGACATGACACTGGTGATATGGGTTGCATGATGACATGGCAATGTAAAGTCACTTTTTTTTGTTGCTTTCTTTGTGTCTTCTTGGAAAGATGGCATTGAAAATAGCAACAAGAAATGCTAAAAATAGAATTGCTAAAAATAGTACTGCTATAAATAGCATTTCAGCCAGTGTTGATCTTAGCAACAATGGATGGAAAAGTGGAAGTGCTAAAACTAACATTCTATAAATAGCATTTCAGGATACCTTCCTATTTTAGTCAGTCCCTATACTAAAATAGTGAAGTAAAATTTGAATTTGATCTTAGCAGTAGATTGTAAAATAATTAATTAATTCATCTTGAGTTAATTAGTTAAGGAAAATCAAACTTGAAGTCTATGTGGGGACATGCAATAGTTTCTCCATTAATTGAGGAATTTATCCATCAGTTAAAGAGATAAGGATGAGTTCTAAATTGAGTTGTAATTAGTTGGCTCAGTTAACTGAGTCAAGTCCAGTTAGATTGATTTAAACAGTTTGTTTAAATTAATGTGAGTTGAGTTAGTTAATGCTTGCATGCATGTAACTACTGCACTTCAGATAACTGATGATTGTCTCATAAATAACTCATGCATGTCAGTTCAGACAGAGACCCCGTTAAGATCAGATGGAGGAGCAGTGTATTATCAGGTGCTAGAATATTCCTTGCATGTAGAAGGAATTCTTTCCTTGAGGATTGCACAGTTACTTCTTTAGGTTTAGTGAGTGTGATGAGGCCAATTCACACATGTGACATCATTGGACCCCAAGAAAAATTGCACAAGGAAATAGGAGGCTTGGAGGGCTTGAGGAGGACATATACAGTGTCTATTTAGTCTGTGAGCTATATTGTTTGATTGTAGAGAGAGCAGGATAGCTTGAGAGTTGATTCTTTTTATAACTTGAACAAGATTTCCACTTTTATGATAATACAGAGTTGGGGTTTTAGGCTAAGGCTTTACCCGTGATATTTCTTCTATGTTATGTGTGATTGATTTCTCATTCTCAGTTATATGTGTTCGATTGATCTTGCTCAATTCGATTAAGCTTCCGCAAAGTGTTGTAGAAGTAGATCTTGTATTGTGTTTTAGTATATTGCATAATCTATTGATCTATAGTGGGAATTTCTACATGGTATGGAGAAAAGGTGATCAAGGTGAAGAACAGTATACAAGAAGGAGAAGTTCAAAGTTTGGTTCTTGAATATAGAAATCAAGTTCTTATCACATATCTATTTCACATATGGCATTTAGTGGTTTAAGACTTGCGTATGCCCTTGATGGAAGCTTGAACTATATAGCCTGGAAGGATCACATGGAGGCAGTGTTAAAGGATAACAATCTAAAGGACTTCATTGATCAAGAAGTCCCCAAGCTGACTGATGCTACTCAACTAGAAAAATGGAAGAAATGTGTGGCTAGAGCAAGGAGAATCCTCCTGGAGGGAGTTCGAGATCACATTGTCTTGAGCCTCCATGCGAAGGAGACTCTATTTTTGATGTGGAAAACATTAAAAGATTTATATCATAACAACAATGATCAGAGGAAGTTGGCACTGAAAGACAATCTTCGTAAGATCAAGTGTGAAAAGGGGGACACGATCTCTACATATTTGAACAAGCTCACCACCTGCAAGGATGAGCTTGGAAGTGTAGGGATCATGACCGCTGATGATGACATGGTGAGTCTTGCACTCCTCGATCTTCCTAAGAGTTGGCATAGCTACCAAGACTCGGTTAATGGAAGAGAAAAATTGCTAGACTGGGAACGACTTTGGTCGGATCTGATGCAGGAGGAAATTAGAAGAAGCACCAGAGATGGATCCTCATCGAAGTAAGATGATGAGGAAAATCTAGCCTTAGTGAGTAAGGCGAGGAGAGGGAAAGGGAAGGTGTCCCATCCCAAATCTGGTTCTTCCCATGGTGGGAAGAAGATTGACAAATCGAAAGTGCGATGCTTTCATTGTCATGAAGTGGTCCATTATGCTACGAATTGTCCATAGAAGAAATCCAAGAAGGGTTCCTCAAAGGGATCTGATGGTGAGGCACTGGCCTCATAGTTTGAGCTGGATTTCTCACTTATCACATGCATGGTTTCATCCATGGTGGGATGTGTGTGGTACCTAGACAGTGGAGCTTCATTCCACATGTCAGGTGACAAGAATCTTTTCAATACCTTGGAGGAGAAGGATCTCCACATGTGGATCGAGATGGGCAATGATGGAAAGTACAAATTTTCAGGTGAAGGTACGGTTGTGTTTCAGAGAGAGCATGGAGATCCCCTCACCCTGATTGATGTAAATTATGTACTAGGTTTGAAGAAGAATCTTGTGCCTGTCACTATGCTAGAATATAAATGGTATGATGTAGTCTTTAGTTAAGGAAAGGTATTCTTGAGGCATATCGGTACTTGAGAGACAAAGTGAATAGGGATTCGAGTCAAGAATCTCTACAAGCTAGAGGTAGACGACTGTGCTGCTTTGAGTTCCAAAGCTGAGATGGTGCAGAGCCAAGATGTTGGCGGGCTATGGCATAGAAGACTAGGCCACATACACCATGGAGCCTTGAAGATCATGTAGTAGATTTTTTACTGGATTACCCAAGGGAAAACTTGAGCAGACGACTACATGCAAAGGTTGTACCTTAGGTAAGTATGGAAAATCTTCCTTTCCGGAACGAGATAGTAGAGCTGGAGTAATCCTGGAGTGAGTTCATTTAGATGTGTGTGGACCATTCTCCACAGCCTCCACTGCTAAACAAAGTACTATGTTATTTTTATTAATGATTTTTCTCATAGATGCTGGATCTACTTTTTGCAAAAGAAGGATCAGACCTTATTGAGGTTTTTTGAGTCTAAAGCCTTGGTAGTGAAAGAATCTGGAAAGAAAATAAAAGCCTTGTGTAGCGACAATGGTGGAGAGTATGTCTCCCAACAGTTTAAAGACTTTTGAGCTGCAGAAGGTATTAAACGGGAATTGACAGCACCCCATAACCCACAGTAGAATGGGGTGGTCGAAAGGAAGAACATATCGAATGTGGGAGCACCTTGAGTGATGTTGCATGACCAAATCCTACCACTGCATTTGTGGGTTGAGGCATGCAATACAGCAGTATACTTGCAGAACAAAAGCCCATACCGTATACTAGGAATGAAGACACCTATGGAGGCCTATTCTGGGAAGCAACCTGATGTAAGTCACTTCCAAATCTTTTAATCATCAGTTTACTGTCATGTGACCAAAGATGCTAGGAAGAAGCTAGACCCAACAGCTAAGTTGGGAATACTTGTGGGGTACATGGATACACCCCACAACTATCCAGTGTACCTTCCTTCCACCCAGAGGACTGTGGTACGCAGGGATCTGAAGTTTGACGAGCAAAAAGCCATGCACTTATCACTTAAGATGGAGCTCGAGTTGCATGCAAATGAGGAACTTTCAGTTCCTAAGGATGAGGAGCCTCAGATTAATGTGAAACAGCCGCATGCAGAGGATCTAGGAGTGGAGACATCCACTCATGTTGATACTTCTAGAGATGGGCAGAAACGCTCAAGGGAAGCTGATAGGTTGATGCTAGATGTGCGGGAGAATGTGGGACAGCCATCTTCTCAGCGCAGACAGAGGAGGTCACCTGTGCGGTAGACTGGGTACATGGCCCTAGTTGGGGAGTGTGTAGATACTGAACCTTCTTCATTCGAGGAGGTAGTGCAGCAACTAGTCTGGGTTGATGCAATGGTAGAGGAGTATGACTCTATCATTTGGAACAGTGTGTGGGATGTTGTCCCAAGGCCTCAGGGCAAGTCAGTGGTGAGTTCCAGATGGCTTTACATGGTAAAGCAGGCAGTTGATGGAAGTGTTTAGAAACATAAGGCAAGGTTTGTTGCCCGGGGTTTCTCACAGGTCGAGGGGATCGACTACGCTGAGAATTTTTCTCCTGTAGCAAGGTACTCATTGATTAGATCGATGTTGGCACTATCAGCTCAGATGGGGTGGAAGATCCACCAGATGGATGTGAAGATATCGTTCCTCAATGGGAAGATTGAGGAGGAGGTGTACATTAAGTAGCCAGAAGGTTTCAAAACCTTCGATCGTGAGTCGCATGTGTGCAGGCTCAAGAGGGCTTTGTATGGGCTGAAGTAAGCACCCATTGCTTGGTACACTAGGATCAATAGCTATTTCACCAGTTTGGGCTTCACCAAGAGTGAAGCAGATGTGAACCTTTACCATGTCATGGTAGAAGGTAAACCATTGATCATTTTTCTTTATGTCGATAATCTGATTTTGACGGGTGATGATCAGCTGATATAGCCTTGCAAGGAGGACCTTGCAAGAGAGTTCGAGATGAAGGACATGGGCTTTATGCACTACTTTCTAGGAATGGAGGTGTGGCAGAAAGATGGGGGAGTATTTGTGTCTCAAGGAAAGTATGCCAATGAGATACTCAGGTGCTTTCACATGGAGAAGTGCAAGCCGATGCAAACTCCTCTAGCTGGGAACTGGAGGAAGGAGGTTGCTACTTCAGTTGAGGTAGTAGCTGCTATTGTTTATCGGCAGCTGGTGGGTTCACTTATGTATCTCATGAACACATGACCCAACTTATGCTTTGTGGTGAACTAGTTGAGTCAAGCTATGGTTCAGCCTACCAAGCTATTTTGGAAGGCAGCAAAGCATGTGCTGAGATACCTCAGAGGCACATCTCAATTCAGATTGTGGTACAAACGGACAGAGGAAGTGAAGCTTCAGGGCTTCACAGATGCAGATTGGGTAGGGAGTCCATTAGACCGGAAGAGCACTTATGGAGGAATCTTCAACCTTGGTTCAGCTGCAGTTTCCTAGTACATTAGGAAATAAAGATCAATTGCACTTAGCTCAGCAGAGGCTGAATACATGGCTGCTAGTCAGGCTGCATGTGAGGCCATTTGGATGTGAAAGATTCTAGTGGGATTGTTTGGTCTAATGATGGATCCTATAGTGATCTACTGCGATAACCAGAGTTGTATCAAACTCTTTGAGAATCCAGTTTTTCATGACAGGTCCAAGCACATTGATATCTAGTATCACCATCTTCGAGACTATGTGGTCAAGAGGATCATGTTGTTGTTGTATGTTTCGACCAAGGAACAGGATGCAAATATCTTGACTAAGGCATTGTCAAGATGCAAGTTCGAGTTCCACAGAGATAGGATTGGTGTTACTGATAATCCATTTCTTGTTGAGAGGGAGTGTTGAAAATAGCAACAAGAAATGCTAAAAATAGAATTGCTAAAAATAGCACTGCTATAAATAGCAGTTCAGCCAGTGTTGATCTTAGCAACAATAAATGGAAAAGTGGAAGTGCTAAAAATAGCATTCTATAAATAGCATTTCGGGATACCTTCCTATTTTAGTCAGTCCCTGTACTAAAATAGTGAATTAAAATTCGAATTTGATCTTAGCAGCAGTTTGTAAAATAATTAATTAATTCATCTTGAGTTAATTAGTTAAGGAAAATCAAACTTGAAGTCTATGTGGGAACATGCAATAGTTTCTCCATTAATTGAGGAATTTATCCATCGGTTAAAGAGATAAGGATGAGTTCTAAATTGAGTTTTAATTAGTTGGCTCAGTTAACCGAGTCAAGTCTAGTTAGATTGATTTAAACAGTTTGTTTAAATTAATGTGAGTTCAGTTAGTTAATGCTTGCATGCATGTAACTAATACACTTCAGATAACTGATGATTATCTCATAAATAACTCATGCATGTCAGTTCAGACAGAGACCCAGTTGAGATCAGATGGAGGGCCAATGTACTATTAGTTGCTAGAATATTCCTTGCATGCAGAAGGAATTCTTTCCTTGAGGATTGTGCAGTTAATTCTTTAGGTTTAGTGAGTGTTATGAGGCCAATTCACACATGTGACATCATTGGACCCCAAGAAAAATTGTGCAAGGAAATAGGAGGCTTGGAGGGTTTGAGGAGAACATATACAATGTCTATTCAGTCTGTGAGTTGTATTGTTTGATTACAGAGAGAACAGGATAGCTTTAGAGCTGATTCTTTTTGTAACTTGAACAAGATTTCCACTTGTATGATAATACAGAGTTGGGGTTTTAGGCTAAGGCTTTCCCCGTGATATTTCTTCTGTGTTATGTGTGATTGATTTCTCATTCTCAGTTATATGTGTTCTGATCTTGATCTTTCTCAATTCGATTAAGCTTCCGCAAAGTGTTTTAGAAGTAGATCTTGTATTGTGTTTTAGTATATTGCATAATCTGTTGATCTACTGTGGGAATTTATACAGATGGTGCATGTTCTTCTTCTTCCTCCTCCTTATGACTTGAATATAAGGAGTCTTTAATGTGGTATTGATCTTCTACCTTATGTTATAATATAATGTTCCTTCTTCTTCTTGCCTGATGATAATCTTATCTGCTCAAATCCTTAGGTGTCTTCTAGCATAGTGTCCTTATTCATCTCCTTCATCGTCATCCTGTCATGACATAATAGAATACCTGTGACTGCAATCCACCCATGAAAAGATGACATAAGTCCGATAAACCCATAGCATAAGATGCTTCATGAAATCACTTTTTAGGGTTGGAACTAGTGTCTGGTTGAGTGACTAACTCAGGGATTGCGCAACTCCAGAGGCCAAGATCTAGGATTGAGGCTTCAGACTATGCAATACATAGTTCAGGATGGTCAAGGTCAAAGGATTGCACAGTTGAGGGACTCAAGTACTCAAGATGGAGACTTGAGTCTTGAGACTATGCAGTGCATAGTTATGAAAGCCTCAGCTGAGTGACTGTGCAGTTGAGGGATTCAACAGGCTAGGCTTAGGGCTTGCACACTGTGTTCTCCCATTGTGTAGTGATGGAAGGATAGAGACACAATGTGATTACGCAATTGTGTAGTTCATAATCTCAAGGTTGAGGCTTGATAGTTGAGACTATGGAATGCACAGTTCAAGCCTAGATGGAGGGAAATATTGTGCAGTTCTAGGGCTCAAGGGCTAGGCTTGAGCACTCATATTGAGCAGTGCATAGTTCTAGGAGGTAGCAAATGTACATTGCATAGTTCCAATACACAATTCTACTACCTGAGGGCTAATATTGCACAATGCATAGTTCAAGTTGGCTAAAGGAGGCTAAGTGGTTCGGTCGAATATTTTTCCAAATTTGACTAAGTGTCGGATCAGTGAGAGGAAGATAGCCAAACACATGACTTTGAACATGACCTCACACTTATATCACTTGATGACACAACATGTGAAAATTAGAACATGTGAACAACATCGTTTCCTTAATGCAACAATTTTGCAATCATTTACACCAAGTGCGACACCAAAGATACAATTTGTGATGACTTTGATGACACTTATGTGATAATGATTGAAACTTTGGAAATTAGTGTGATACATTTTTACATGGTAATACCAACTCATTTACACAAAGGTTACCCCTTGAAACCACCAAAACTAGATTCCGTGCATTATGCAATGCTCCACATGATAAAAGGTGACATTTACTATATGATGAGAAAACTGTGTATGACACTTGCGATACATGAATGATAGTGAAAGAGACACATGCGAAAGCAAAGATAACATGAAAAAAACACCAATTAAAGTGAAATCAAGAGAAAGTGACAGTCAAAAGCATGAAAACAACACTCGTGAAAGAGGCAGTTTAAAAATCTCACCAAAATAGAAGTACAAATGCAACCAAAAGTGAGGGACTACTAATGGCAATGCGCACTAACTATTGACATGGGTTTGACATTGCACATACACTATCTTGATGGAATTTTCTATGCTTGTTCAAACTTGCATAAAAGTATGGGCTCATGAACTTGTTGCGAACTTAATGTGTGTGAGCAAGTGACTTCAACTAATCAAGAAGTGACCATAGAATGATCGATTGTAAGATCCATAGTAGGCTCCAAAATTCAAGTGTAGGAATCTAGGTAAAATTATGGAGGGTGTTTGTTGCAGCGACAACGCTTGGTGACATACTTGTAGAACTCCAGATTCTTTGTCTTAGCTAATTCTTTCATGCAGGGTCTATTTCTTTAGGGAGTATTGATTCATTATTCATATTACCATGGCTTCCCCACTTATCCCATGCATAAACATAGTCCCCTTAATTCCTTTACTTGGTTAAACATAAACACAAGATCAATGATCACACGATGATTCTAATTAGTAAAAGATAATGAATTTCATGAACTTTAGTTTTTTAGAGTATAGTTTTCCATCTCTGGTGTTGCTCCATTGCTAGCAGGCTTTGACAGTACCCCAATGGAGTCACTTCAGGGACACAAACACTACTCTACTGCTATCAGGCCTAAATAGTACCCCGACAAAGTTGCTTGTTTCACCTCCCTATGCAGGAAGCCTTTCTCTTCTTTCGCCTTTATTTATTTATTTTATATAGGATTGTGCATTGGAACTTATTTATTCTGTGACAAAAGAGGGATCCCAACTTATTGAGACTAGAAGAGGTTGCCCCTTCAGAGAAGCATATATAAGACCTCTAATATTGGTTTTCTCATTTAGATTTTTGCCCTGTCCTTCTCTACTTGATTTGATCATCTTGAAAACATTAAAACATAAAGACCTAAGTGTAGGCATGAGATTTCTAGAATCGACATGGATATCATGGTTTGACACAAGACTTTCCTTATGCAAGGATTGTATTTTCCTTCGGAACATCATTGAGCAAAAGGTGTAACCAAGGCAAGGAAGAAGGGGAGAGAGTTAGCCAAATGTTGGAGTGTCACAAAGTCCTTTTCTATTTTTCCACATTGTCTTTTGAGCCCAAATAGGACATGCAAAGTCTCATTTAAGAAAACACAAAAGACAAAACACCATAAGGAAAAAAACTAGTGGGACAAAAAAAAAGGAGGCAAATTGAGAAGATGATGCGAAACCAAAATGAGAAAACACAAGGCAAACTACAGAAAATGAATGCAGGATGAATGTGTAGGTAAACTAAGATGCAACTAGACCTACTCCTAACCTAACCATCTAGAAGGTCGGGGTCACGTACAATGAAATTTCCAATGTATCCATCATAGTTGTTCCCGACCTACAATCACAAAGATATGGTCGATTAAAACTGAGATAAAACAATGTGCAAGAAAAAAGATAAGAACTTGAATATTCTACACAATAAAATGAAGGTCTTTCCTATCAACATAAAGATATTTCATAACCACTACTTTTAATCATTTCGCACGCTTATCTTTTTCCTAAAAATCGTAAGAAGAGATACCTCAGGGGCTTCTTGCAAATGTATCTCCACCTGCATTGTACTCTTTAGAAAACATGAAAAATGGTTGAAACGTGTTATTTATGATGGAGCTTGCCAGGTAATAATTCTCCAACCATACAGTGATTGCATCGTGAAACTCAAACAATCCTCTTGAGAATCCTGAAATCTTTGAAAAGATGAATTTGCAATTAAAATCACGAGAACGAGGTGAGAATATTATAAGGGAAAATGAATCGGATCATACTCAAAAGGCTTGTCAAGATAGTGAGGGTATGACATAACCATCAATGAAGGCTAAAGTGCTTAGTTTCTTGACAAGTATTTGAATGGTGAGATAAAACATAAAAATTAATTGATGTGAAAAACTTGTCATCTGATATACTGGTGGAAAAATGATACAACAAATGGAACTTATTATTATGATCAGATGGATTTTTTATGGCATGAGATTCTCAGTCAAAAGATGGATCAATTTGAACATATTTATGAATGCCTTGAACAAATGAATCATCTTCCTTGCATGATAGATATGACAACATGTTTCCTTGTAATAGGTAACATACTATACTAACATTGTAATCATCAAAAAAAGTGAAAATAAATGCCAGCACATGAAACCAATTAGGATACGATGAGTGAAGAAGAATTTGATTGGCCAGATAACTTATGCATTCATTATGACTCAAGAGGATTTCAGGTGTGATGAAGGGAAATATTTACAATATAACATTCGTGAGAAAAACTAGGAGTTTTCTATTAAGAAATGAATCTAAAATGCATGATTCCTTTGACCGAAGATAGACTTTGAAATGATCCACTTTGAAAATATGACTCTATGAGAGAAACACATTGAAAACCTGAGTTAAGTACAAGAGCCTTGCATGGATATGAATCATGTGAAATAGAATCTTGAATCTAATCAGAAACCAAATCTAAAAAATTCTAAAGATTACATATAAAATACCAAACATCTTTCAAAAAGAAATTTACATCGAGTGAAGCCATATAAAGAGAAGGATTGTGCAAGAGAAACCAAGTCTGAATTAGTTCAGCGGGCTTACCAGAGTCGTGAGATCCTGACATAACCATCAACGAAAGTTCAAGTGCCTTGACTTCTTGACGAGTCCCAGAACCTTCAAGGATTCTAAAATCAAATCTGAATATTGAATTAGATCATGCATCGTGTGATGATAGTTGCTTCCTCTAATCTCATTGGGACCACTGCTAACCAGATGACAACAATCTTTGTCACTTATTTGACTATATTTTACAACTTCAAAAACTAGATTACTCAAATTGAAAGATTCTTCTCATAAAAAATATGGATATGTATGAATCGGGGAAATTTCATGAGAAAGTTGATTTGAAGATTTGTCTTCACGCAAAATAAGAGATTATGAGGAATGGAAAGAATACTTAATGATTTTATTATTTCCTTTCATGTAATGGATAATCTCACTACCTCATGTCAATTGGGAATTTAACTCATCATGTGGAGAACTTGAAAAGCATGAAGCATCTTCATCACAAGTAGTTGCCTTGCCAACAGTAGAGCACAAGGGATAGTAAGATGAAGATGAAGTTTTGACATGAACATCTTCTTTTACCTAATCAGATTCTAGATATAAATTAAAATCTTCATGAGAAACCAAAAGATCAGTTGATGAACCTGGGCATCCGTGATCACATACATCAATAGATTCATCATCATCAGAATGATTATTTCCCAAGGCTATGGATTGATTGGGAGAATTGATTGCATTTGATTCACTACTGAGATTTGCATATTGAAAAACATCCAACAATGGAAGTGCATCATCTTGACATGGGGGACTTTGAAAAATGGAAGAGAGATCAAAATTATCTTCCCTTTCCTCGTCCTCAGCCAGTGTAATGTGATTGTCGTGTATCTGATCATGGTTTGAACCAACAACTTGAAACTCAAGAGAGCATGAAGAGTTATTTGGTGGAGCATATTGATCAAGAAGATCATGATACGCAAAATCATGACATGTAGATGATAGAGGATGACAAATGTCTCTTGAATAAGTAACACTTTCAATGGAACCAGATTCAAGATTGATGTTAAGAGTGCTAATGTAATCTTAAGGAATGAAAGGTTTAGCATTCACCCTAGGCTCCATGAGCCATTTCGAGGTTTCTTTCATTAGATTTGAATCATGAAAAGCAGAAGGAGGATGAAGAAATGGATTAGGAATTTGATTTGCAGATTTACCAACTTTATTATCATCACAAGAAGACACCCATATTTGTACTAGAAAGGAGGAGGACAAGGAACAAAATGAGTAGTAAGGTCCTCCTCTTAAATTTGAGGTGTCTCGTTATTTACAAGAGTTTGGGAAGTAAAAACATCAGAGGATTCAGATTCATTGTGAAAAGATATATGAACCAAACTCTTAAACTTTTGTTTAAATAAATCCCAATCGATGTCTTATACCAAGAGTTCATAACAAAGGTGAAGGAATCGATCAAAGAAATCCTCAATTAACTCATTAGGCTTCATTCTTTGTTGATTAACTCCTTTAAGAACATTTTGATAATCATACCTGTCAAATGCTTTATGAAGCTCCTTCACAAGTTGGTTGAATGAATGGATAGAAGCAATAGGTAATGTATGATACCATCTCTTAACATGACCTTCAAATGTGAGGGTGAGAAATCTAGCCATGACATCCTTGGAATATATTCCATTAGAAAGGTAAAAACAGATAATTTGAAACAAATGTTCATGAAGAGTTAATTCACTGTTGCCATCAAACTTAAATTGGGATAGGTTATGGAAAAATTCCACAGGGATGGTAAGATTAATCTCTTTAGAAAAACATCCCGGGATTATGATTTGGGGAAGATCCATTTTGGATAAGAGATTCAAAGTAGACTCAATGGGAACAACTTGTCATATGACCCTCCTTCTAGAACCATTTGTTGACGGTGTTTTAAATCCATCAACCAAGGGGGTCTCCATGATGTGAATTACCAATTAGACCTCACATTGTTTGGAATAGGAGCCAGATCCAGAGTATCAGCTCGGTTCCATATATTATTATAGATTTTCCTTGGATTTAACTATCAAAAAGAGAGATAAGCGTGTATGTGCCTTTGCGAAAAGCATGTAAGCATGGCTAGTGAATGTTCAGTTGCAGGTGAATCAAGGTTCTTCTACTGTAGAGGGAGGAAAAGTGAGCCTCTAAGAGAGAGGTAGTAATACCACCCTAGTAGAGGCGTACACAAGCGAAAAGAGAGTCGCCTAAAATCAAGCAGAATATTCCACATAGATGTGACGATTGTTACAACCATTACACCACATTTTCAATTAAATATGCACTAAAATAACCAAAATAGTCCAACTACTTTAGTACAGGTGAAAGGAAACATGAATCATAAACATTCATAGAAAAATGTTACAAATATTCAAAATCCATGCATGAAAATTTGTTGGCCATTAGCCTTTAATTATTAAGTAAAATTCCCAGGACACATGTATACAACAAACACCACTAGCTCCAATGGTGGAGTGTTGGAGCCACTACTTGGTTCCAAAAAGAACTAGCTTGTCTCTCTGATGCCTTGTGGGAGGATCCAAGGCAAAAAGTCCTATGTATGAATAATGGAGGTGTATATATAAAAAATGGCATGATCCTTCACCTCCATTATGACTCTTGGACAACCCTCATGATTGTTTGACTTCTCATGACTTTTTGACTTCTGACATGACTATTCACATCATGACTTCCACTTTACATTACTTTTTCCAATATAGAATTACATAATCCACGAATGACGTGGAATAGGAGGGCTCATGACATGCCATGACATGAAACTGATGACATGGACTGCATGATGACATGGAAATGCTAAGTCACTTTTTGCTACTACTTTCTTTGTGTCTTCTTGAAAAGATGGTGCATGTTCTTCTTCTTCCTCCTCCTTATGAGTTGAAGATAAGGAGTCTTTAATTTGGTCTTGATCTTCCATCTTCTGTTATAATCTAATGTTCCTTTGTCTTCTTTCCTAATGATTGTCTTATCTCCTTAGCTCCTTAGGTGTCTTCTAGCATGTTATCCTTCATCATCATACTATCATGAGATAATAGAATACCTATGACTACAATCCACCCATGACAAGACAACATCAGTCCGATAAACCCCTATCCTAAGATGCTTCATGAAATGACTTGTTAGGGCTGGAAGTGGTGACTAGTTGAGTGAATGACTCAGGGATTAGGAAATTCCAGAGGCTAAGGTCTAAGACTAAGGCTTGATACTACACAACATGTAGTTTATGATGGCTAGGGCCAAAGGATTACACAGCTGAGGGATTAAAGGGCTCAAGGTGGAGGTTTGAGGCTTGAGACTGCATAGTGTGTATTTCTTAAATCCTAGTTTAAGTGACTGCACAGTTGAGGGATTCAAGGAGCTAGGCTGAGGGCTTGAGTATTGGGTTTTCCCATTGTGTAGTGCTGGAAGGATAGGGAGGCCAGGTGATTACATAATTACGTAGTTCAGGAGCTCAAGGCTAAGGCTTGAGGATTGAGATTGCACAATGCGCAGTTCAGGCCTGGTTGGAGGGAAAGATTGTGTAGTTGTAGAGCTCAAGGGTTGGGCTTGAGCACTGAGATTGCACAGTGCACAGTCCTGGGAGGCAAAAAATATGCATTGCATAGTGCTAAGAGACAAGGCTTCTTCTTTAGGGATGAGACTACACAATGCATAGTTCAGGATGGCTAGAGGAGGCTGAGTGGTCTAGTTGGAGATTTTTCCTAGCTTTACTAAGTGTTGGATCGATGAGAGGAAGATAAGAAAAATCATGACTCCGAACATGACATCACACTTAGATCACTTGTCTTCACAACATGGGACACTTATAACACATGAACAACATCCTTTCCTTAATGCAAAAACTTTGCAACAACCTACACCAAATGCGACAAAAAAGAGACACTTTGTGACGATCATGACGACACTTGTGCAACAATGCTTGAAAAATTGGAAATGAGTGTGATACATGTTTACATAGTAAGACCAACTCATTTACACAAACGTTACCCCTTGGAAAACCCAAAACTAGATTTCGTGCATTGTGCGACACTCCACATGCTAAAAGACGACATTTACTGTATGAAGATAAAAGTGTGAAGGACATGTGATACGTGAAAAATAGTGAAAATGAAAAAGGACAGAAAATATAACATGAAAATGACACTAAGTAAAGTGAAAGCAAGTGAAAGTGACAGTTAAAAGCATGAAAATGACACCCGCGAAAATGAAGATGTGTAAAAGTGACAGTTTGGAAAACTCACCAAAATAGAAGTACAAACGCAGCCAAAAGTGAGAGATTGTCAATGACAGTGTTCACTGACTATCGACATCGGTTGAACATTGCATGGGAAATGTCTTGATAGACTGTGTTTTGTGTTGTCACCGTCTGCATTATTTGTTTTTTGTTGTCTAAAGCATGCAAAATAGAAGGAAACTTGCAGTCATCCTATAAGCCATAGAAGCACTCAGAACTAAATCAGAACCCCTCCAATGGATAATGCTCAGAATTATATTTCCAATGGCATATGGAACTCCTACAATGGACTCTGAAATCAAAAGTTAGAGCAAAATGAAAGTTACCCTTAAAAACCAGAAAACCAAGGAAAATGCTTAAGTATAATCCCATATCCCACAAACCAAAGTTTTCTAAAGTAGATGCAGGGGAGGTTAGAGAAAAGCAATGATCAACGATGACCAATATCAGCAATTAAATATCGGAGGTCCAAGACATAGTATATATCGATGATCGGGGGTCTTGCAATATCGGCGGGGTCACACGTTAGCAATCCCTTATATCGGAGGTCCAAGGCATTGGAGCAATAGGAGATCAACACATCGCAATTGGCGATAAAATAGATGACACACTTTCAAAGTTCTAATTGTGATTAAGATTTTCGATATTTGAGCCTCTAGTGTTAAAGCGTCAGGAAAGCCTTGAAATATTTAACAAAGGAAATCATCGAAAAACCAAATGAAGGCAGGCCTTTTTCTCTCTTCTCTAGAGGGCCATGTGGCGTCTGACGGCATCATGATGTGGAAATACAGAGGACATGTGGCATGTAGATCTGTCATTTTCAAGGGTACTATGGTGGCATATATGGGTGACACATATCACCAATCAGGAAGTGCCACGTGGCAGTGATGACATCACACATCGGATTTCGGAGATCGGCAATGGCAGAGTGTTGTGCCTCAAAAGGAAATCATTAATTATGAAACTTTGATTGGGGGGATCTAATATGGGTGTTGGCCTATGGTCATGGGAAAAGAAAAAGAACCAAGAGTTGAACAACAAAACTTGATCGATGTTTTGCAATCGCAAATTCTAGAGGGTGGACACCAAAGGAAGTGTCATGAAATCGTCGATTGTGATATTACAAAATCCCCAGGAGCTCAAGAATGTAGTCCCTTTTGTTAAACATGGGGACCATCAATGATGCTATATTCCAAAGAATCGACCCCCATCCCGACTATTCGCACACCCAACACAGTATAAAGTGGCATAAGCCTACAGTCTTTAAAGCGTAAAGTACTGAAAGGGCTCAAAGCCAAAGGGGCCTAAAGGGATCAAAATTCGTTGTATTGCAACATTTATAGTATAAAGGGCTTATACTGGAGAATCCTCGATATCACCTTATGACAGTATAACAATGCATTTCATGGCCTTGATAGTGTTCTACATGAAGGCTATAGGGACAAGTGAGTTGGTGACAATGTTAAGGATATATCATGGCCACTATGCAGAACCACTTCTGGGTTCCTATAAGTAAAGAATTAAATTTTGTTTCAGACCAAAAGCGATAGGGAACCAGCGTGGAGCGTGTGAGGCATGATGTGGAAAAAACGTGGCTAGACCAAAGGCCATCCGAGGAAGTGGTGAGGAGATATTTTCACAAACCATCATTTCCATTTCAGATGTTTTGTTAGTTTGTTTTATTTTAAAAAACAACATCTTTCTATTGTAATAATTGAAGGTGATATAGCCTGCACGACGAGATAGCTAGTCATGCAGACAGCTAGATGCTCAGGCCTGAGATATTTTTGTAACTAATTTCCTAGTTCTCCCTCTCCTTATAAACGGAAGGAAGAAACACTTAAAAAGGGTTCATAATTTTTGGAAAGACGACTCTTCTATGAGACCTTTCCTATTTTCATAAAGGCCTTCTTGAAGCTTGTTGTATTCTGGTTTTCCTAAAGAGATTAATACAAAGTTTATGGTGATTCCAACTGATTTGGATTGCAGTATGTTCTTCTCTCTCTTTTTTCATATATGTTTTTAATTCTTCACATATTGCATGTCATAGTAGCAGCTAGATGTGTTTCCCTTTAGATATAGATTCATTTAAATAAAGGCTTTAAAAAGTGCTCCATGCATCTCAGCAGTTCATAGCATCCCCTCTTTCTTGTTTCTCTCTTAGTCTTAATATATAGGATTCTTATGTCTTAAGCCCTATATGAAGGATTCCTCCTATGTTATATCCCTCCATTTACATATGTTTTAACCACTAAATCACTGCAAGCTATGGACCTTATTTGGACACCTTAAATCAAAGATTATTTCCTAAGTACTCCTGTATATCAACTGCATTCCATTTAGTATCTTTATGAATGGTTCTGGATCAAATTCATTTGTATTTTTGTGACATAACTGAAATGTTGCAAGCCTCTACTTTGAAATATGTTAAGCACTCTCTTAAGATGTCCTAGGCATTGGTCTACAATCGACCGAGAGGTTGTCTCTAGGAAGATTTCCTATCTCCTAAAGTACTTGTGCTCCTAGTGCTAGACAAAGTGACAACACAATTTTTGCTCAAGATTGTGTAAAATAATGCGGTCATGAACTTGTTGCAAACTAAGAATGTGTGAGAAAGTGACTTCGATTGATCAAAAAGTGACCACAGAATGACCCATCATATGATACATAGTAGGCTCCAAAATTCAAGTGTAGGTAAAATTTTGGAGGGTATTTTTCACAGTGACAACACATTCCTTACTTGCTTAGTTGTCCCAAGTACCTATAGTTTATATTCGAAAATATCTTATGCCATAATGTATTTTCTTCATTCACATGTGTTAAAAGAAAAACATAATCAAATTTACGAACAAAATGAGAATAGGTTTACAATCTAGAGTATTCATCTCCCTCCCCAGTAGAGATTTTGGAACCATCTAACATCTTGTAGATAACCATTGAATCTAGAGTGAATTAAACACATTTTCTTATGCCTAAGTTTGTGATTTTATAGATAAAGAGTAGATTTTTGGATATCTTTGGCACATGCAAGTCATTCTATAACCTTCCATAATCAATATCAACCCTATCTTGTTGACATACTTCATGGGAAAGTAATATCCCATTAAATAGCATGCTCAGTACAAGATTCCAAGGAAGAACAAAATATGATGTGAAGAAGCCATATGATGAGTGGCGTAAGAATCTAAAATCCAAGTATTAGGAGAGAAATTGATAACAATCAAAGAATCATATTTATCTCTATCTTTTGGTAGAACTTTTATAGGATTCCTCTTGGAATTATCTAGTATTCAATCTTCAAGATGATGTTGTTGAAGAGCTTGTTCCATAAGATCAATGATCTTCTTCATGCATGAATATTTGGATGAAATCATTTGCTACAATAGTTTCACTTTGTTCTCTCCTTCATAGATTCCCCTGCCTTGGAATTTGAATACCCCTTAATGGGCTTTAGTTTTGCTTCCTTCTTCCAATTAGGTTCCTTCTCAGCCTTTTCATTCATTCTTATTATTCTTGTTGATTTATTGTACTACAAGCACATGGGAATTTTGTTGGAAACCAGGAAATTATTGGGGGGGTGGGGGGCAGTGAATCAATATTTTATTAAAATTCATAATTATTTAGCCATTTAAAAATATTCAATAGTACAACAATTCACCAATCACATAAATCTTAAACATAAAATATTTACGTGGAAACCCATATGAGAGAAAAACACAAATCGTATTTGAATTATAATGTAAATGCAAGCACCAATTCAATTTACATTGTATTTTGTAGGCACAAAACTATAGGATGCAACAACCCAATTTTCTTTGTAAGCACCCATTTTTTGGAAGCACCAACTCCCACAATTTGCAACCACTAATCCATTGGATGCACCAACCCCTTGATCTTTATACACACCAACCTAAAGGAGAATCCAATCCCCTGATCTGTAACACCTCCTTGCTCTGCATATCATATCCCTCTATCATTCATTTTCAAACTTATATCTAAGGCACCTTTATCATAAAATCATACTACTAGCAAATTAATTCTAAGATATTCTCTAGATTCAAACCTTTTCCTAATTGATTTCAAAATATTTTAGATCTACAATATTTGTTCATATAATAGCTTTAGTTTTCAACAAGACTTCCATCTCAGTCTCTGGTCGACATTCCTCTTCATACAAGGTCTTTGAACTCAACATTTCTAGTCATCCTTTCCCACGCAATCTTCTTCTTTCAAGAAACTAGATATTTATCTACATCTCATATCGATATTCATATATGTTATGTGGTCTCTTGGATAACCCATATCACACATATCATATTCTCCTTACACACATTTTTTCTCTCGACTTTTCTTGATGCTAACCTTCAACATATTCAATAGCCACTCGTACTTGTTCTTTTTAATCTATGTACTTGAGCTCTTTTTCATCTGCATAGACTACCTCTCTTGAATGTTGTTCATGGTTTTTATATCTTTGGTCCTCCATTTACCATGGGTGTGGATCCATGGTAATGACCCCTGGTATTTCTTCCTAGTTGTTTCATTCTACTTTATTGATGCACAACTTCTCGCAAGCTACTACCATCATGTTTTTCCACAACGATCATTGTACTACAACCAAAACCCTATGCTTCTTCTTGTTCATTTAGCCCTTAACCATTAATTTGGATGGGGTGATTTTTATCTCTCACATTGTTTTGTTTCCATTTATAGATATATATATCTATATCTCAACAAGTTTCAAACTAATTACTTTGTTTCCCAAATTTTTTTTTTCAGCTTCCCTCAGCACTTAATGCTAGCCACATCACCTATGGTGAGATGGTGAGATTTAATAACTTTTTCAGATCTCATAAGATTGGGGATGCAACTTCTCTTTGTGTGCTATTGTGGCCCCATGGTTGATGAACCAATGGGCCTAGTCCCCCTGGCACTTAACCCTCAACACCATGTCACATTAGGAGTGATTGTGCCCATTGAGCATAACATATTTCATATATCAGAGTTTGGGCGAGTGTCTACATTGATGCATGGAGTTCGAGACCAATGTCCTAATACAATGAACCCTAGGAACTTCTTGCTAATCCCCCTATGCTTGAGCCGATGTTCATGAGCTTCTTGGATCTTGGGATCTTGGGAAAGCCTCCTGAACTCCAAATTCCAAATTTTGAGACTAAAGTCTCGAGATGGGGTCCACTCCCACATGTCATTCACCAACTATCATTTTATCCCATCGAAAGTGTCAAATTCACCTGCCCCGTGTCACCCCCATGTGCTTCCATTGTGGCAACCACATTATTGCCACTTGTCATCCTCATAAAATGTGCCACTGATTTACCATTTTTTCCATCCACCACTTCACTAGCCATCACTCTATTATGTGAAAGTATAAACCTTAACTGGCAATCTGATAGAAACCTAGATACTTTCTACCAAGCTCCTTATGACCAAAGGCTTATTAATCCATCGAATTTTTTCCTAGTTCATTTTTTTGTGTGTAAACAAGGTCTTAATGGATGGTTAGATAGATGCTTCAATGATTTCCACCAAGCTCCTTGTCCCTGGGTGCTATAACCAACAACTTACCAGATCACTCCCTGCTAACCTACTTCATTGTTATGTACAAACAAGGCCTTAACTATTGATTTGATAAACGTTTGGGTGCTTACCACCAGGATCCTTGTGACCAAGAACTGTGAACAATAGCCTGTCGATTTACTTCTTGTTGGCCATCAATGCTCCTTCCTGAGCTTGTGATTTGTGTTTTTGGAGTTGATCAAATGACAGGGGGCATTCTCCACACAGGTCTATTCGGAATCCTGATTATCCTAGAACCTTATGTGTGTCGCATCACTTTAAACCAAGTATTTTCCCGAGTCCGTGAGATTTAGATAGAGTTCCATATACCATTATAAAGGTCCCTTAACAAGCAATCTAACTAACCATATTTCAATAAGATCCTCCTAAAATTGAAATCAATAAAAATACATACTCAACAATCTTCCAATGCACTTAACAATATCCCCTTTTGGCATTGATGGAAACACCACCAAAGATTTCTTGTCATTGATTGTGTTGGGAAAATTAATTGTCTTAATAAAACAAGTCAATTCGCTCAGACACAAAATACCAATCAGGGTAAGTTTGTATTTTTCAATGTTATCATTCAAAGTACATGCTAACAACAACAACTAACTAGCATTGGTTAATTCCTAATGCTATAATTTCTTCTACAAGAACTAGCACTCAATTAATTAATGTTTTTGTCACTCTCACACTTTGCAGGAATAGAAATAAACCCCCAAAAGCCACATTATCAAACCTTTGCTTGCATAAAGATAAATCACTCCACATAATGTTGGAAGTGGAAAATGGACTTGCAGAAATGAAATAACACTAATTTATCAAAACAATTCTTTCAAGAAATAGAAACAACACTCTTGAAATCAACCCTTTTGTTACACACCATCATTTGATCACACCCTCACACAACCAGTCATTCAACCAACATCAATACACTTAGTAAATGCATGACAAACTATATTAAATGTAATAACAACTAGCTAACAGTCTCTATCAATAGTGGATTGTAGACCTGTAGCAATAGAAAAAATTGAACAATGATAACAACATTTAGTTATTAAGGATTGATCCCAAAGACAACTAAGTTGATACACGAGTGACTATACAAAACATTCTGCAAACCAATATAATCCAATGGTAACAACAATCTACTAGTGAAAATATGTAACAATGACAAGTTAAACATAATAGGAATTAGAATATCACACTCTGAAATAAATTGAAGTAAATTAACTATGTTATCTATACAACAAAGTGATCCCTGATAAAGAGGAGGGACCTTCCTCCCTTGTAGGGGAATGGTTATTCACAAATCACAAACTACCAACTCAAAGATAAGTCGTGAACTTACAGAGACTACATTGATTATGATATAAAAATACAAGATGCACTGTTACAAAAATGATGGTGCTAACACCTTCCTCCTCCCTCCTAAACCTACTCTTAGTCCATACATTTTATACAGAGAGACAAGGGATGAAATGGAACCAAATCGCTAATTATCGACTATGAAAGTTATGGACAGATTTACAAGATATTATGTCTTCTTTTTTTTAGAAAATCTTAGTTGAAAAACAACTCAAGATGTGATCACATTAGATTAAGCTATCATGCAACCATCTGAGAATAAGTTGGATCTATTTCATTTGCTAATTGATTTCCTTGTTTGGATTTATATTAGCTAATGAACACAACAAGAAATGTATGCCTAAAAGAACCATGTGTATCTCCCAATTCACAAATTTTTTGGAGAAATCACTTGAGAGCCACTTAACTTGGGATGTTCTAAGAAAAACTCATATCTCAGATTTTCTGTATTTCACTTCATTTCTCCACAAATTTTGCCCAAATTTAGTCACTTGATTTTTCCTAGCATGAACTATCCAAATTGTAGATCATGAGATAGAGCGTAATGGAGTTGACTTGAGTATGTGTTAAGTAGCATAAATCCATTTCAACATCTCTGGGAACAAAACCCATGTTCCAAAATTTCTCCTGGAGATGCGTAGATATGCCAACCATGTAGGATGGCTATACTAATTGCATAAGAGCCATGGGAACAACACTATGAAAACCATCATCAGTAACACCAACAATAATCCTTTCTAACTCATCAAAAATAAAGGAAAATATCAATAATTCACTACGTTAACTCATAAGCTTAATGTGGCACATTCACGAAGAAACATGGCAATCTGGGTAATAGACATAAAAATAAGTGTGGTACAATGATTAAAATGAGTATTTATAATTGTGAAAAAGTGACAATTTTGTGGCCCAATAGATGGAGTTAGGCATGACTCCCCCTATCAGTTTGCTCATTCTCCATCTCCATATCCACCCTCTCTCCATATTCAATTTTCGATGTATCTTCTCACATTTCATCTCTAATTTTTTCTCACTCTCCCCATTTCACTTCAATGGAAAATGATTCTTTCTACTCAGACTACATTGTCTACTCATTCTCCCCTTTCTTGCTTGTTCTATGAATATGGATGCCAAATATTTTGTTGTTGTACCAATGCATAGTAAAGATTATACCTAAATATTTCTAGGGAAAATTACTTCCCTTGAACACATGTTACTTCTCTTCATCTTGTAGCTCCCTCTGAGCTTATTCACTTATCTTCTCTTTGATCTCCTAGCATACAACTATCCTTGACTGAATTAGGCAACTACCTTCATTCCTTTTAAACGAAACTATTGAAGAGATGATGGAGACATCACGCCCAAATTCTACCTAAAATACTCAAAGGGCTCTCAAGTAATAGGCTTGGTGAATATATCATTTATTTGTTCCTTTATTGATACATATACTCCAACCTTACAATTTGATTAGCCACATGTTCTCTAAGAAAATGGTACTTTATTGTTTTCTGCCTAGTTTTTAAATGAAAAATAAGATTCTTTGACATACTCATATCCCTGGTATTATAACAAAATATGGGAATCAATGCATCATATGTTACCTTCGTGTCTTGCAATGTCTACCTCATCCACAAGATATGAGCGCAACATGCAACAAATGCTATGTACTCAACTTCAATTATGGATATTGAGATTGATGTCTACATTTTACTTAACCAAGCCACCAAACAATCTCCTAGTAATAAGGCACCACTACTTGTGATTTTCCCACCATCTATACTACTAGCCCAATCAACATCTATATATGCAATTAAGGAAAGGTTCTGACCCTTGGGATACCATAGACCAAAGTCCATTGTGGCTTTTAAATATTTGAAAATTATTTTTTCAACTAATAGATTACTCTCTTTAGGTGAAGATTGATACCTTTCTACTATACAAACAACTTGCATTATATATGGCCTTGATGTTGTTATGTAAAAAAGGATTCCAATAATTGGTCTGAACATTGTTTGATTGACCTTAGGGGATTCATCAATTTTTCTCAACTTACATCCAATGGCCATGGGAGTGCTAATAGATGAACACTCTTCCATCCAAAACTTTTTCAACATCTCCTTGAGGTATTTTCTTTGTAACATAAACATTCCTCTGGCTACATGCAATATCTACAAACCAAGGAAGAAGGATAGTTCTCCTAACATTGACATTTTCAATTCATCTTGCATTTCAAATGCAATTTTTTGGCTTAGAAAATCTTCATCAAATCCATAAACAATATTGACAAAAGATTTTCATTTTCAAACTTGATATACAAATTATTGTCAGTTGTCCCTCTTTTGAAGCCTTATTGTTGTAGATGTTTGCCTAGTCTTGAATCACATGCTCTTGGTGCTTGCTTTACCCAATACAAAGCATTCTTAAGTCTGCAAATATCATTTATAGTGTATGACACTTGGAACCCTTCGAGATGTTCTATATAAACTTCCTCTTCATGTTCTCCATTTAGAAAATCTAATTTCACATCCATTCAATAGACTTTAAACTTCTTGTGACAGGAATATGCTAAAAACATAGGCTTATTTCCTCCAATCTAGGAAAGGAGCAATTTGTTTTTCAAAGTCTACTTCTTCAACCTAGGCAACCTTTTGCACACTAATTTTGTCTTATTCCTCATAATTTGTCCATCCTCAGTTAACTTGTTCCTAAAGAGCCATTTTGTGTGAATGACACTTTTATTTATTGCCCTTGGAACTAACTCACAAGTTAGAATTTTCTCAGTTTGATCTAATTCCTCATTCATGGCATTTATCCAATGCTTAACTTGACTTTCCTAAGCATTTTTTTTGGGGTCAATCATATAAGGCATGGAAATATGTGATTGAATAGAAATACCTATTAGCTTTCTTCTAGTTTGAACTCCTACTTCTTTATCACCAAAAAATTGATCTCTAGAGTGATTCTTTTGTGCAAACCTTGAAGGGGTTTCTGAATGAGAACATCTTGCCTCTTATTATTCCTCATGTTATTCATCCTCATACTAATTACTAATTTGGTTAGTTGGACTAATATATCTTTGCTACTTATTTTTGATAAGTAATTTTTCATCCACTTTCATATCAATGTTATAAAAAATATTGCACAATATTTTTTCATAACATCTATAGCCCTTGCTCTTAGTTGAATATCCTAGAAATATGCCTTCATCAGCTTTAGCATCAAACTTAGCCAAATCTTCATCATTAACTTGAAGTAACACTTGCTTCCAAAAACTTTAAAGTGCTTGATTGAGGCTATTTTTCTTACCACAACTTGTAGGGAGTCTTGTCACTATTCGGTCTGAAGTGTTATTTGTTTAAAATATGAATTTTTGTATGAACAAACTTAGCCCAAAATGTGTTTGGAAGATTCTTCTCATCCAACTCTAGCCATTTGTTGCACCAATTTGTTTTGCCTTCATTATCGGGAAATCTATTGTCTATTCAGAGCTACTAGTCCCACTAAGACGGGTAGCTATCTTAGAAACAAATAGATTAAATTCACTTCTTTTTCCTTTACGAGAGAGAGATGATAAAGAAGCAGAGAGTACCAACCTCAGTCTTCCGCTTGGCTCCTTGCTTGTTTCCTTTCCCCTTTGGCAGAATCTCGCCACTGCTTCCTTACTTTTCCCGCTTCAAAGAGCACCTATAGATTCATAGCAGCATAATACCATCAAAGCATAGAGATCTTTCACTGTAAACGATATAGGATCAGATATATATTGACCATACAAATGCATATATAAACATAATATTCAGAGACACACAAGAATATGGAGGAAAACTCAAATAGCTTTATTAGTAAAAGTAGTAGAAGAGAGGATTACAACCAATTGGTCTGACCCAGCACCATCCTCCCAACTTGAAATCCCTCTTCACCTCACACAATGCAAGATCACCCAACAATGTCTTCAAAGAGAAACCAGTAGCACCTCTTTGCGAATTACCAAATTCCAACCTCTGGATCTCTGGGATGAGGGATCCATTTATAGATATTTGCAGGGGGGTGAGTCAACGTCTGGGATTTTGATTAGTGTCATCTCTCTGATAGTTCGTGGTTCCATTTAGAGATTTCATCATCTCCTACTCATCCTTGGGCGAATTCAGGGAGGCAAGTGTCAAATGAGCAACTTCTAGAAGATTCTCAGGGTCTCCACCTAGAAAAATGCGTGTGCCATTTGTCTGCTCTTTCTCATCGCACCCTATAGAAGGGCTTTCCAGTATGCATCGCACTTTTTGCATGTGGAAGGTGAGATGCATCACACCCTTTGCACTAGGCAATCTGTATGGTCCTGCTTTGACCAGTTTTGAGTGGTTTTTCATGGAAAACTTCCTGGAGATGATGTAATCAACTGACCTTGCTCCTTTCAGGTATGAAACAACACTTTTAGGAACTTAGAAGCCCTTGCTTTATGGACATATGTGATTGGGGTTGTAGTTCCCAAATATGTCTGTAATAGTTGCCCCCTAAAGCATGAGGTCATAAATCTTTTGATGTCGGGTGAAGTGATTTATAATGAGGATCCAAGGTTTTTCACACTGGAAGGTGCCCTGTAATAAGATACAATACAATACATTATCTTCATAATATTTTCATGATCTAGCTGAGGCAGGCATTCCCATGCTCAGCTTGATAAATTCATTTCCATGTACATAGGACCGACAACCATCTGTGTGCAGACTGATGATTCTGGTAGAGCCATCATCCCTCAGTTTGGATGATTATCTGTGCAGCAATGATGTGCATTTGATGTCTTTATTTTCCTGATTATATCACAGCTCGGATGGATGAAACTAGATCCGAGGTCTTCAAAACTCGTTCAATCTTCGCCTGAAAGTACAAGTCGATCCATGTGAAAAGATGTTCTGATGTTGAACATGGAAGGACATCGCCTGATTACCAGCCAATGATGTAAGTTGTTAACAGACGCGAGAGGAATCACCGATAATGATGATGACCCTCAAGGTACTGCAGTACAATTCATGCGGTGCGAATACATGAGTCGATGTCGAACACAATGCAAAATCTTTCGATCGAAGGTCATTAGTGTAAACCTGTCGCCGGAAGTGAGAAACTTGCCATTGAGGCATGCAAGCTTCAAAGTACTGGAAGGGTTGTCCCTAGGTCGGCTTCTTGGATAATGAGCTGATGTCGAAAAGAAGTGACCCATCGTAGGAGGGCATTAATGGATCCCACATCTATGACACGGAACGGAGCAAATGATTTTGTAGAGGTGAAAACGATTTGATGATACAAGGTTCATGGTGGCGGTCATGAAAGAATGAAGCGTGAAGGTATTGTAGTGGATGAGACACAAGCTGGGTAGGTGAATTCTCTGAGCGACTTCTCTTGAGCATATCGGCGACACCAAAATGGATTGGTAGCGTTAACCCCAAAAGTGGATGGTACGGTGGACCAATGGTGATATGACCGATGAACGGAATAACCCAACCTGACTCAATCATGGTGATGGAGTGAAAGTGTCAAGTTCAAGAGCGACCTGCTACCAACAAAGTTTCCTCAAGTTTTCTTCCCAATTCTCCCCAGTCATTTCTGACCAGTACCTCTTTATTTTTTTCAAGCTTGAGGAGGATAACATATGCTTGTTCTATAATTTTCCCTTCGGGAAAATCCGTCACTATGTTTTAATGAGCTTAGCAACAGTGAAACTCGCTCTTGTCTGAATGGACAAGTTTGTCGCTATTGTTTTAATGAGTTTAACGACAAGGATAACTCGGTACTTTTCCATTTTAGAGAGTCTGAAAAGAGATGGAAAGAGAACTCCAATATTCCTTTTTTGTAATATAATCCCTTAAGTTCGAAAAAGTATAAAACAAATGAGAAAGGGATGACTTTTCGATAGTTTTAACGAGCTGAACAAGACAAACGCTCAATCTTTTTGTGTAATAATCCCTTAGGTCCAAAAAGATTAAAATCTAGAGGAGGGATTGCACTTCCAATCATTTTAACGAGCTGGAGAGGCCAACTGCTCAGCAATATTTTCATATTTTATGAGTTAGATGAAAAGAGCTTAAACGAGACTCGTTTTTTGAGGAACGGGTGATTTTTTCAGATAGCAGCTGGTTCCAAGTAAGGTTTGGAACATTCCAATCATGGCAGTGTAAAGAAGGTGGCTAATAGGATCACTCATCGTAGTTGTTCCTCAAAAGGGGTAAATAATCAAATGGAGGCAACTGATCGGCTAAAACAGAGTGGAGGTGATGGTAAGAACACGACCAAGGCTCAAAAGCTGATGATAATTATTCACAATGGTTATTTACCAGAGGTGGGTTCATTTTTTAATGAGCTTAAACTCTGGTGGAACATATGCTCATTGCTAGGTTTAATTTTTAACGAGCTTGAACTTCGCGTAAAACTGCTCGTGATAATGGTCATTGATATTCAATTCACCATTAACACTATGTTCTTTTGATGGTCGTACTACTTGTTCAATTGCTCCATCAAACTGATTAGAAATGAGGAAATATGCTTGAAAAATGAGTTAAAAATCTAATACCCTACTTAAATTACATGAAAAGTAACTTAAAATAGTCTTTTACCCCTCATTTTACCATTTCTTTCGGAGTTGTGACTGTTGGAGCTCTGGAGGTGTTTTCCCCCTTGATTTTCATTAGCTGATTCCAGGAGATTTTGTGGACAATTTTTAGCACCGTCTTGACCAGGTAGGAGCTAAATCTGAGCTCTTCAATTGCATTCTTTACTTTTTTATTTCTGAGCATGTTTTCCTGCTTTTCTGGGTCCCTGGGGTTTGAACATTTCATTCTGCCCCCATTGCACCTAGTATACATCGAAAGGTGTAATGCATCCTAGATTGGCCACTGGCTAGTTAGGATGCATCTCACCTGGTGCACAGCTAGGGTGCGATGGGCGCAAGGAGGAAAACTTTTGCACTAATTTTTCATGGAAATTTTGCCTGTTTTTTGCCAAATCAGGATCCTAATTCTTCTCTTGTTTGTTTTTTAGAGATTCATCGGAGCAAAAATGGTTGTTACATGGCATGAACACGAGCATGAAGAAGAGGACATGGTTTCCCTTCATGATTCGGGTATGGTAACTGCATTGCGGAACTGCGGCTTGCTCAAGTTCTTTCGCATGTCTAGCATGAGGCAACAAATCAACTTGTTGCAATATTTCCTCTATGCATGGGATCCTACTGACCAAGTGTTCCAGGTAAGAGGAAAATCCATCCCCATGACTGTTGAGGACATCTATTTCTTGATCGGTTTATCGAGGCGTGGCGCCCCTCTCTCACTATCAGGTTCCACCTGTGGGGGAAAATCTATGAGGGATTATATTCGTCGATACTGTAGAGAAGGATCTCAGCCTAGAAGGGATGGCAAGATCAGTATCCTAGATGTCACAGATCGGTCCTTGAGGACTAATTTATTTACCTTTGCTAGACTAGCTAGTATCGTGGCCCTTCAATTGGCCAACGGGTCCTATATGCAGTATGCCTTGGAATGTCTCGAACCCAAGGTATTCAACTGGTGTGATGCAGTACTTTCGGTGATCAAAGAACAACTCACCAAGGTGAAAACCGGAAGATCTAAGAACTTTGGCTATGGTTCAATTCTAACCGCTTTTGCCTTGGAGAGGATCCCACTGATGCAGCCCCAGTACATCTCACTTGGCTTGCCACCACCGACTGAGCCACAGATGCAGAGATGGGTCGACCTTATGGCCAGACATGCTGGTCAATCGTAGGTTTCATTCTCTGATGCTTTCTTTGAGTGGTTCAACCGTCAACTGATGACTTATGCCGAGTATCCATATGCTGGGATGGACTTCTGGGGTGACCTAGAATTGGTGCTGCCGGCTGGTGAGCAGTGGGGTGCCATAGGTGAAAATCTCTGACCATATCTCTATTTATTGTTTTTATAATGTTCTTGTGTTTTTCAAATGTTCATCAAGACTAATCAAAACTCATGTGCCTATGCAGATATTGGGCTTGTGTGACCAGCAGTGCGTCCGAGAGTAGCAGTTGCTGTTCTAGCAGGAGAGGTTGTAGGGAGGGCCATCCTTCGCGACCTGGATGTATCCGAGGCCCTTGCAATGTTGCAGGATCAGATCGAGGGTCTCACCCTTGGTATTCTTGACGTGAGGACCGATGAGCTACCTTTGAGATGACAACGCCATACCACTGGCGTGCCGAGCTATTGGACTAGGCTCTTGCACATGATTGCATAGGCGATGACTAGTTATCACCAGCATCATTAGACTAGGGTGACCCCTTGCATTTTGAGTTTTTGGGTCATATGACCGATTTTGTCTTGGACACAGAACACTATGTACAAACTATAAACAGTCATATAGATATTTTTGATTTTCGGATTTTTATTTTGGTTAAGTTATATGATCCTTACGCAATTATTGATAAAATGCTTTCCTTTTACAAATGTTGCAAATGTCTATCTAACACATAATTTGCTAATGAATCGGTTAATGTGTTTAAGTTTCTGGAAATATGTTGATATTGAATAGAATCGAATTGCCTTTCCAAAATCTTGACCCTTAGGAACATATGATAGATAGCTAGATTCCGAATGGAATAGATGCCTGTAAGCTGTAGAATGACGAGCTATGAGTCTAGCCTGACGACAAGTCAGCGTATGCCATGCGTGATGGCATCAGAGAGGAGTTCTATCAACGTGCTATATTCAGCGATGTTTTTCATTGATTGACCAATACATACCCCTCTGAAACTCACTAACTCGCCGCTTGGATCAAAGATGGCCCAAGCTGCAGAAGATAGGTTCCGCATACTATGACTCGCCTTGTCGGCATATCCAACAAATGATTCCAATGGTTTCAACATCTGTAACAAAATGCAATAGTGGATTACCTAACAAAAATGATCACTCTTAACGAAAACAAAAATGTAACAAAAGCATATGAAGAGGTTACCATGCCGAGTTAAGCATAGTAATGTTTAAGGTACAACCCGTTTCGAGGTTGCGACAGTGAAATTCCATCATAATCTACTAGCTCGTAGGATCCTTTTTCTAATGCACGCTTAACAATATATGGACCCATCCACAAATACTAGAACTTACCTGCTCTCAATTTATCATATTCCTGATCGTAAAGCAAGACCAGGTTACCTTCTGAGAAAATGCGGGGTATGACATTCTTGTCAAATTGTGCTTTGACCCATTTCTTATGTGCTTCGTTAACCAAGGCGGCGTCACGATGGGTTTCATCCAGTTGGATTAACTCTAAGAAACAAGCCTCTTCGTTTGAAGTTCTGGGGAGGAGCTCAAATGCGAGCTTGAGAGACGAAATTTCACACTGAACTGGTAAGATCGCTTCCAGGCCATACACCAGCTGAAAGGGTGTAAACCCGGTCACATTTCTTACTGATGTCCAGTATGCCCACAAGGCTGAGTACAGGATTAGATGTCAACTACGTTTATGGACTCCAATTATCCTTTGCAGCATGCATTTCAGGACTTTGTTGATCGCCTCAACTTTCCCATTAGCTTGCGGATAATATGGAGTAGAGCTGTCATGGGACAGTCCTAATTTGGTGGCCAGTTCAACCATCATGTGATTGAGGAAATGCGATCGATGATCTGTGACTATAGCTTGTGGAACGCCGAACTTGGTGACTACATGATTGAAAAAGAAAAGAGCGGTTGTTTCGCCGCTATTGTTTAATGTAGGCAGCGCCTCGGCCCATTTCGTAAAATAGTCAACTGCGACTATGATATACCCATGCCCCCTGGGCGAGGTGGGGTTACATTGCATGAAATCTATGGCCCATTTGGCGAATGGCCCAATAGCAACTACCGGTTGCAGAGGTGTGGGTGGTATTCTGGTTTTGTGGTCGAAGATTTGACAAGCATAGCAACTTCTGACTGCGGTTATGCAATCTTTAAACATTGTTGGCCACAAGTATCCTACTCGTAAAATATTTTGTGCTGTAGCATAACCAGATTGATGCCCCCCACATGCGCCTGAATGACAATAATTCAGGACTTTTTCGGCCTCCTCATGGGTGGGGCACCTTCATAGAATTGTATCGACACCACAATGGTAAAGCGTATAACCGACGATCATGTAGTCTTTTGCTTGGTATCGAGTACGTCGTTGTTCTGAGCGAGAGGTATTAGACCTATATGTTTGGGTTTGGAGAAAAACGATTATATCTCCATACCACGGATCGCTTGAAGATATCAAAAACAAATATTCATCCACGATTGTCGTTTTGGATGTTGAATCATTTGACGATGATGGGAAATCACATAGTAACTCTGCGAAAACTAGAGCTTTCTTTGATTTGGATTTTACGAATTCCAGATCAAACTCTTGCAAAATTGCTATCCACTTTGAATATTTTCCCCCAAGCAACTGTCGCGACAAGATATAATTCATGGGGTTGCAATATGACAAAACGATAGTTTTTCGAAAGAGAACATAGTGTTGAAATCTCTGTATTGCTTGAACGACAGCGAGAGCTAGTTTTTCAACATATGAGTACTTGCTTTCTATACCATTTAAGTTTCGACTTAAATAATAAACAGGATGTTTGATTCCATTGCCTTCTTGAACTAAAACCATTGCGATGGTCGTATCTACTACAGCTAGATACATGTTAAAGTCTCTTTGATAATCAGGAGCGTACATTAATGATGCTTTTATTAGGGATTCCTTTAGAGCATCGAAGGAAGCTTGCGCAACTTGATCCCAGTTGAAGGGTACTTCTTTTTTCAAAAGATGCGTATAACCTTTAGCAAGTTCGGCATAATTTGGAATGAACCTCCTCAGAAAGTTTGCTTTCCTTGGGTTTGGATGTATTAGACCTATACTTTTGGGTTTGGAGATATTTATGGTGATAGTTTCTTCAATATTGGACAAATTTCACTCAGAATCCACCGTATTTACAGTATTTAATAGAAAATCAAAGACTGATGGATGATTAAGGTTGTCGGGGTAATCTTCGTTGTAATCTAGAAGATGGGAACGATGGTGGTAATCTTCCCATGGTGCCCCCTATATGTTCATTGACTGAACAATTCCTTCATCTGTAGAATGTACTTGCGACCAAGGATTTGAAGAGGTACCGTACTCCTTAGATCTATCCACCCAAATGCTTGATGAGCATTTGTTGGGGTTTGCCTCCCATGCTGAGAACATTGATTTCTACAATATTTCTATTGGGCTTGGAGGCAACACCTAGCGATGATCCATGCTAATATCGTGTTTGGACATCTTCTGAATGGAAGATACCATATTGCAGGTTCCCACCGTTGCCACTTCTGCCAAGTTGTTCGGAGGTGGTAGGGAAAAAGTACCCATCAATGTAGGGTCTTTTAGTAGGCCTACTCCGATATTTTGAAGAGACTGATAGCTTCCGTGGATCATCAGAATGCTTCCCATAACATACGAACTATTGGGGAGGAACGTCTGTTGGTCGACGATTGTAATTCCCCCTTGGAAGGGAAATGCAATCTTTCTGAAGTATGTCGACACAACGACAACCATAGCATAAATCCAGGGCCTTCCCAGTAGGATGTTGTAATTGAGGTTTCCATCGATAACTTCCACATCAATTTCTACTGTTTTTCCCTCCGGTTCAACTTGCAAGTTACTTAAAATCCCTTATGGAGTGTATGTTTGTCCATCAAATTCTTTTAACTTCGTCGACGATCGTGACAAGGGTGGTGAGCCTAAAGTTTTCCAGCAACTCATTGACATAATACATGTAGATGCCCCCCATCAATAATTGTTTGATGAATAGTTTTGTTGAGGGCTTTCACTTGAATGAGAAAAGCGAGATGAGCTGGTAACTGTGGGTCATATCCCTTATGATTAAAGGCCACAAGATTGGAATCCACTGGGTCAATCCCACTTATTGCTGATAATAAAGCTTGCATTTGGGAGGGGCAATTTTGCAGTACCTCAAGTGTCGACATAGTGGACGGTGATTGGGCCAGGTCCTCTACTATATTATAATTCTGTGCCGCTCTGGCGCGAGGATTAAATGTCGATTTGTGTATGACTCCCTTTGGTGGTTTTATTGTTAGCTCAGGAATGATGGGTGGCACAACTTCGGTCGAAGTTGTTGTCGAACTACTAGGTTGATCAGTAGCCTTGTAGTTTGACAACTATGGATTCCCGTAATCTTTATTCCTTGTCGATATCAAAGTATCATTCTACTGTTTTGAAATGGATAGCATAAGGACTTGGGATGGGGAAGCATTGTCACTAGAAACCAGATTGGTTCCTGGGTTTGGAAATGGATCAGTTAATACTGCTGAGGTTTTCGAATTCTTAAAGAATTTCTTAACTTCAACATTATATGAAAAATCTCTCGTCCAATGATGCTCATCGCATATGAGGCATGGCTGAGTAGGTTTCTTTTGCCCATAAGGGTTTGCAAAAGATTTTTCAGGAGATGAATCATCCTGTTTCTTCTTTTTGCTCTTCCCTTTCTTCTTGCCTCCTGGTTGCTTCGGTTCTTTGCCTTTGTCAGTTGACACGGCATTAACCTCCAAGGCTATAATATCTTCATTTTCATTTTGATTAGAAATATTATGGGCTTTCTTAGATGTAGCCTTTGTTGATTTCGTGCTCGTCGTACCTATCACGCCATTGCTAGCATGAGAGTCTTTGTTTGATTTAGGAGGAGGAGGAACGGAAAATTCTGGTCTCGGAGCATCAGGGATTTTTTTATAGAGCATGCTAGGCTGAGTGTAGATCAAGTCTAGATATTGCGGACGAGCAATGACCTGCTCTTCAGTGACGACCCCTCCCTTCGCCACATCTTCTATTATAGAAGGTAACAAAGACTTAATAAACCATTTAGCTAGTCGCTGATCAAGGACATATGTTTTTACCATTCTACGACGATGTCACCATTCATGAATATGATCGGATATGTGAGTGGCCATCATTTGCTTGAAATTGGTAAGAAGCTCTGTTCCTGTTTCATACCTTATTGGTAAATTGAAAATCGGTTAAAAAGGTTGTGGCAAGGGTGCTGAAGTTATCGAATGAAGCTCTAGGAAATTCGATGTACCATTTTGCTGCTGGACCAGTTAACGTTCGCTGAAAAAGGCGAAGCCGAATCGAATCATCATTTAGAGTGTTGGATGAACACCACAGATGAAAGGTCATCACATGATTCGACGGGTCTTCACCTGGATTTCCATTGAATTTAGGAATATTTGACGGAATTTTATGAGGAATCGCCAGCCACCAAGGGGCATAAGCGATTAGATTGTTTGTTAGCTGATTTAGATCTGGTAACTCTAGAGTCACGACGAAGGGCAACTGTTGATTCAGGTTCGGCGAAGCATACCCAGGATAAGATGGGATCGACTAAGCAGTGGGTCTTTGCATACCAACATAATGTATTTGATGCTGATAACTTTGATAAGGTGGTTGGGCATAACCAATTTGAGACGATTGGTGATAACCATTTTGAATATACGGCTGCCCATTACCTGCAAAGTTTTGTTGCTCAGGTCCTTGGTAAGCTTGTTGGAATTGCGGTTTTTGATGTTGCACCAGCCATGGTTGTAAAACCATTTGTTGTTGCCAATACTGGACATTTGACCAAGATGAGGGGTAATATTACCTGTTTGAGCCTGAGTTGCTCCAGTTAAGGAGCCACTAATTGGCGATTGCGGTTGTGTCGCGGAGACAAGAGGCTATTGTACAATGACTTCAGAAACATGAGGTTGGCATACAATAGGCAATGCTTATACTTGCAACATTGTCACAATAGCTGGTGTAGTGGGGATATTCGACACAAGTAGACTCGGTTTCATTGAGTATACAACTCTTGGTTGTTGAGGCAGTATTGGCACCCAACTGCTGGATGTGATTCCAATTTGACCTGAATTCGGTTGTGAACTCTCATATGGTTGTTCTCCCGGAGGGAACAATGAAAGGGTGTAGTGCCCCCCATATGGCGACAATCCAGTGCTCAAAGGAATGATTGGCCTTTGGAGACCAGACTGCCCAAATTGATATTGTTGTGAAGGATCAATTTGTTGAGATTCAACATAAGAGATTCCAGATACTATTCCAGATGAACAAACGAGAACAGACCATACTGTCAAAACAGTCCCTGGGTGGACTCCTTCTAGCGGTTGAGAGCTAGTTGGGACATATGGTATACCAACAAACATCGTCAGAGTGGTGGTGGGAGGTTCTGCTACCGATGTATCAGACAACATAGTCCTATATTTCGATGGTTTTCCAGACATATTGAGTCTATCCAAAATACTTCCTAGCGATTCTAGAGGAACTTGCGATGAAGGAGTATTAACTTCTGAAGTAGAGGGATATAGGTGGATCCTAGTCCCAAAATGCGATGGAATACTGGATGGGAGATCCTCTGTAATCTCTTCTATAGAAATCAATCCGGGTGGAAGAGGTAGACTGTCAGGTCCGTAAAATATTTCTGGTGCTGAAGAGGGTATAGATTCTGCAGCGACGGATGCCGAAGGGGTAACACCTTCCGAATCAATTCTAGATGGAGCTCATTTAGGAATCAAAGTGTTTACTGCTACACTAGGATCAGTCCCATTGTCCTATTGTAACTACGAAACTTCTTCTGTAGAGGCAGGGATACCAGAAATGGTTGGAGTAACCGGAGTCTCAGAGGATGTTGAAACACAAGTTTCAAACAAACCAGGAGACTTTGACCCAGTTAAACGAGTTCACTTGGCCCAGAATGGTTTCCTTTCTGGAGTCAAAGATGATTAACTCGTCAGTCTCCGTGAACGACGGGGTTTTGATTGACTTTCTTCCATGATTGCGGATTATTCGATCAACTCAAAATAAGAGGGAAAAATGTTATTCTGAATTAAATGAATTTTAGACGCTTTGACACAACTTGCTTTTTAAATTTTTAAGAGTTGAGAAAAAGCTAAAGATGACTCTAGTTGCCTTTGATTTTTAATGAGCCTGAAGTGACAAGTGCTCAGATGGACCTTTTCCTTTAAGGAGTCTGAAAAGGAACGAAAGGGACTACTCTGGAAATCTAGATAGAGGGATTACCAAACCAATCACAAAACTGTAGAATACTTTTTATGGTACGACATTCAATCTTCCCGAATGTTGAGTTTAGTGCATTGCGATTGATAGGGTGACAGACACGACTTCCTAAGGATAAAGGATATAGCCTATTTTGGTCTCCCAATATATACTCAACGGTACATGGGAGCACAAGTCTGTACTGGCACTTGTTGTCTCAAAGAGGAGGAATCACCAAACCTACGATGAAAGCGACAGTTACCAGGCTTTAAGACGTCGGAATATGTCTCTAGCCTAGACTTCTAGATGTTGTGTGTTAGGTTCCAAAGCGTTTTTATGTTCATGGAATTTATTTTACAATTGATCTTTCTTAAGAAATTTTCCTTTCAGATTCACCGCGTGATGTAGATATACCATTCCTAAAATGAAATCTAAGATGATAAACAGTCATTTAATCTTCTTTTTGCAATGAAAATCCTAGCTACTAAGGAAAGAGAAATGAAATTCTTTCAACATAGAGCAAAGAGCACACACTAGATGCACTGTCCTAAATCACAATCAACAAGCAGTCTAAATGCAAATGCACATGCATGTATTTGTTTTCCGCTTTCTTAATGTGTGAATGAAAAAAAGAATGCTAAGCACAAATCTGAATTATATCTTCTTTCAAAGTGACAGTACTAACGATTTTCTTTTCAAAAAAAAACAAAAGGGAGACAAGACAACTCTTTGTGATTTTGAATTGAAAACTACTTTCGACACTTGAAGTACTATTAATTTAGATCAAATACAAGAGTAACAATGTAATCGACTATCAAAAAAGAGAATGATTCTTTTCCTTGACTGAAAACGACACTTTCAACACTTTCAAATCCAAAGACGACAGTACGATTAAGCTACCATTTTGTAAATGAGAACTGTGAATGGCGAAAAATACATAAAAACATTCATAAATATTTTCACAATGGAGGTTGGATGATGCAAAGAAAGGGGGTTTCAACAGTGGTCTACTGATCACAGACAACAAAACTCCTGAATAAAACTGAAGAGAGTGAGGAAAAAACCAAAATCTAGAGGCAGAACTAGTCTTGTCTGATCATCGCACCTGTAACACAGGGAAACAAGGATGCATCCCACCTAATACACACGGGAGGTGCAATGCATCCAGATTTCCAAGAAGAGAAGGTGCGATGGTCTAGGGATGAGACTTTAACTTGGTTTTTGGTCACAGTTTGCAGCTTAGTTAAGGGATTTAGGCCGAGCAAATGATATTCAATAACTACAAAGTATAGTGGTTGATCTAATGAGCTTACTCAAGCTACCTCTAGGGCACTTAGGATGTTTGCAAGTCAATTTTTCAGTTCATAAACAAACCCGAAGGTTGAGTGAAGTAGCATTGATCTACTTTGCACTTGCATAGCAAATGCAGTTCGAAGGCTAGCTGGCTTAACTTCAGGCTCGGTCAATGGTTTATGAATCAAAAAAATAGAGAAAAGCAATCAAACTAATCGTTCCCCAACAAAGTTTCCATTTTGTTATCGGGAAATCTAGTGTCTATTCAGAGCTGCTAGTCCCACTAAGACAAGTAGTTATCTTAGAAACAAACAGATTAAAGTCACTTGTTTCTCCTTTACGAGAGAGAGAGATGAGAAAGAAGCAGAGAGTACCAACCTCAATCTTCCGCTGGGCTCCTTGCTTGTTTCCTTTCCCCTTTTACAGAATCTCTCCACCGCTTCCTTACTTGTCCCACTTCAAAGAGCAACTATAGATTCACAGCAGCATAATACCATCAAAGCATAGAGATCTTTCACTGTAAACAATATAGGATCAGATATATATTGACCATATAAATGCATATATAAACATAATGTTCAGAGATACACAAGAATATGGAGGAAAACTCAAATAGCTTTATTAGTAAAAGTAGTAGAAGAGAGGATTACAGCCACTTGGTCTAACCTAGCACCATCCTCCCAGCTTGAAAGCCCTCTTCACCTCACACAAAGCAAGATCACCCAACAATGTCTTCAAAGAGAAACCAGCAACACCTCTTTGCAAATCACCAAATTCCAACCTCTGGATCTCTGGGATGAGGGATCCATTTATAGATATTTGCAGGGGGGTGAGTCAGCTTCTGGGATTTTGATTAGTGTCATCTCGATGATAATTCTTGATTCCATTTGGAGATTTCATGATCTCCTACTCATCCTTGGGCAAATTCAGGGAGGCAAGTGTCAAATGAGCAGCTTCTAGAAGATTCTCAATGTCTCCACCTAGCAAACTACTTGTGCCATTTGTTTGCTCTTGCTCATCACACCCTATAGAAGGGCTTTCCAGTATGCATCACACGTTTTGCATCTCGAAGGTGAGATGCATCACACCCTTGCACTAGGCAGTTTGTATGGTCCTGCTTTGACTAGTTCTGAGTGGTTTTTCATGGAAAACTTCTGGGAGATGATGTAATCAGCTGACCTTGCTCCTTTAGCGTATGAAACAACACTTTTATGGACTTAGAATCCCTTGGTTTATGGACATATGTGATTGGGGTTGCAGTGCCAAAATATGTCTATAACATCCTTTCTACTACATTTTTCTATGGGGTCTTTGCAATTGTGAAATGCCGTCTTATTCCATGTTCTTCACAAAAATCATCAAACTCATTTGAGGTAAATTTTCCACATTTATCATACCTTAGTAATTATGTTTTATTGGTCTTTACCTAGAGCTTTAAAAACTTTGAACGTATCAAACACTTCAAATTTCTCTTTTAAAAATGCCACCCAAGTTAGCTTGGTATAATCATCAATAATAAACATAAAATATCGTTCTCCACTTGGGGTTTCAATTCTTGAGGATTCATATAAGTATGTATGAACCAGTTTTATAGGTATTGTTGATGATTTTTCCTTTATCTTGAAAGGTACTCAAAATTTCTTACCAATTAGACATGACTTGCAAATTTAATTACTAGGCTTTGAAATATTTAGAAAATTTGTTACAACTTTCTTTTTGTTGATTTTCACCATATGATTAAAGTTTGTTGATTTTCACCACATGATCAAAGTTTAAGTGTCCAACCCTTATGTGCCACAACCAATTCTCATCAAGCCTTCCCAATCAACACTTCTTGTTTTCCTCATTGAGTATGTACACATTACTTGGAGCTATCACTTCTTTCACCACTATTTTCTATATTTTTGGTCTTTCTTTCACATCCATTGGATTGAAGGGTGACATTGTACCCCTAATCACCCATCTGACTCACACTCAACATATTTTGTTTTATTCCATCCACAAAAAGAACACTCTAAGCCTTTCCTCTTCCATTATCCAAGTTAAATCTTCCTTTTACCATGATTTTTCTTGGAGCATCATTACCAAATGTTACTCTCACTGTCTCATACACTCTTAATGACAAGAATTTACTCTTATCACCCATCACATGCTTGGAGCATCCACTGTCCACATACCAGTGTATGTCTTGGTTCTGAGTATACAAGACAATTCCACACTCTTCGTTTCTTTCAACATTTTTCTTTTTTCCATGTTCTGGGTTTGTATACTTTCTTGGTCTAAGGGGTTAATCTTAATTTTCTTGCTCTACATTCAATTTCCTTATGCCCAAATGTGACAATCTTTTTTCTGACCCTCTTGTAAATGTTATTATGAATTGTAAATTTATGTAAATAATTCTTAATTGTAAACGATGACTATCTGAGATGGGAAATAGATCTAGAGGTTTGTAGGAGGAGTAGTTTCTTGTAACCATGCCTAGAATTTAAGTTACCACCTAAATCCGCTTTGGGAGGGATGGACATATTGTGCAGGAATTTAATGGAGGAAATGGGCACCTGAGCAAAGGACTAGTTCGCACATTGCGTAGCGAACCATGTTGATAGAGTCAACAAGCAAGAGGAGTTTGGGTAGGAACTAAGAAGGAAAAAAGGACAACAAATTGAGGGGTAGGTGTGTCCCCTTACAATGAGGTATTCCCAAATGTGCATAGATTGCAATAGTGGGGGTGGATTCTAGTGCTTCACAGAATTTGTAATGTTCCTATGTACTAGTAAAGCATGTGTGGAGATTGTGTGTGAATTCCAGAAGAGAGCTAAATGAAGTATGGATGCTCTAGTGATAGCCAAGCTGAGAAACCCATGGGGCTTACTAGTTGTGAATCACCAGGGTCATGGCTATGTCGCTGGGGTTTATAAAAACACTAGAGACTATGTTGGTTGAGAACCTACGAAAAGTTTGAGGAACTCAGGAGCTAGTGGATTGATAACACCTGTGTAGCCTTGGGGGGGATGAGAACACTGGTGAGAGCACCACTGAGAAGTTGTTGGAAAGTGTTCTCTTATTCCTACTAAATTAACCTAGTTGATAAAATTCATTTTTATTATTATATATTTCTCTCTGATATTGAACTAAAACTCTCGATGCTCTAAGTAAACCCCTGTGTTTTTCTGAAGTAGGTTTAAAATCCTTAATAGTGGAATAAGAGGGATTTGTTGAGAACACTTGAGATATGGGCTATTTTCATTGTATTTGAGTAAATTGTAGAGAAATAATAAGAAAACTACCTCCTCATAATTTGAATCTATCTCAGGGGTGATTGGTTGCAAGAAAGGTTGAAGTGCATAAAATCTAAGGTTGGGTGGAGAGTTAGAGTCCCAATCTTAGTTTCCAGACTCATCTATAATATAATATAAGTGGACACTTATGCCATTGTGAATGATATTTCACCGTGATTTTCTTATTATGTATGTATTCCATATGAATGTTGTTCATAAAATGCATAAGTTATTAGGAGGATCGCGTGCCCTTGTTGTGGTGATAATTAAATTCTTTTTCATATGCTATTTTTGTGCTTTGGGTATATATATATATATATATATATATAGATATAGGTGGGAGAGAGATTGAGCCTCCCTGTAACTCTAGTGATTTATATAATAGTTGGAGTTCTATTATGAGCTCTATGAAGCCTAGAATGAGGAAGTTTCATTGTTTATAATTATCAAAAAATGTTGATGGTCCTTTTGAAAAAGTTTGAGTTTTCATGCCTAAGGCAAGTCAGGGAGAAGTCTTGGCAGGCTTACAATTCGTCCCACGATCTTGTAAAGAAAACCAGGGTGAAACCCTTGTCTACGTATTGAGGCATGGAAATGATAGTCGAGAGGTTCAACTGAAAACTTAATGATTTTTTTATAACAAGAAAATTTTCCAAATGCCAGGATGCCCATTTAGGAGTTCATTATGATTTTCATTATAAATTCAATGAATGGACCAAATGGCTAAGGTCCTGAGTGGCTCTAATTTCTTTGTTTGGGTCGAGGCACAAACTACTTCAATACTTTGAAAATTTGAGAGGTTCGTATTTTCGTAGCGCAACACACATTTAATAAACCCAAAGTGCCAAAGGCCTAAATGTTGGATGGGTCCTAGTTGAGTTCATGATCTAAACTTGTTAAGGGTTTGACAGGGTTTAGTAAGTGTTTCCCTACTTTGGGGATTAATACTCAAAAATTATTATAGTGATAATTCATCGATAAGCACACTAAGGTTTGGGATGAGGTTTACATGGCTCAATGAGGTGGAAGGGAGTTGGCATGTTATGTGGAGGGCATGCCATGTGGAAAGTGTGAATGGCCAATTTGGAGGACCAAATGGCATAAATCCATAAGACATGTGGAATCCTCAGAGAGGGCCACATGGCAGAGGCAATGTCAGCGTGATGTCATCCTCTAGCCTTCTGTGTGTAGGGTCGAATGGATTGATAATTATGGAGGGTGTTCGTAAGCATGAATGTGGGTCCAAGCTTGAACAACTTTGGTAGTTTTTCATTCAGGGCCTTAGGTGTAAATTTATGTGTTCTCATATCAAGGGGATGAACTCGTATAAAATATTATATTGTATTTTATTTGCAAAACATGTTGCGAGTCCATCTAGTGGGGCCCATGTGGAGAGCTGACGTGGCCAATGTCGTGTGGTCATATCAGTTCACTTAAGAGTATGACATGGTGGGTTCCAGGAGGAGATGGAATTACATGAAGGATTCCCATGCTGATGGGGAAAGCCACATGGGAAACCTAGTGGGTGCCATGTGACAACCATGCTAACATGGTGGGGTTTCAAAAGCGCCAAGTTTTCAATGGTCATAGATTTTGATTCGTAACACGGATTGATGAAAATTATATATCAATAGAACTCTCTCGATGATCTAGACGTGATGGTGGTACAAAATCTTAACTTTAATAAAGTTGAGGATTAAGGAATTTTGTGACCCCATTTCCATGACAAGACTTTGGAGGTTGAGTTAAATGAAGGTAACACCTTCCATCTAGCATGGTGTAAGCTAATATGGTGGAAGGGAGTGTTATAGATTGGTATCATAGCAGAAGGTTCAACATTTCATCTCTATAGATGGGTGGAGTTCTAACACAGAGCATAGTAGATGAATGTGAATATTTTTTCTTGCTTCTTATAACATTTTATTTTTGGATTGCATGTTGACTGTAATGATTTTTTTAATGTGTTTATTTATTTTGACAGATGTACTAACTTGGAACTTGATGTTTCAGATAGCCTCATAGCCATGCACTTCTGGAAGGATCACCAAGGTGATAATAAATGTGTTATTAATATTATTAATTGGCTAGCAATTGTGTGTGTGTGACAACACATAAGAAGACATCAAGGAACTACAAAATGAGAAGCAAAATGGATACTCTTAAAATTCTTAGAGTTGAGTTAAGGAGCTTGAAAGTTGACAATGGGAAAATTATTAGAGCTAAAGAAAGATAGCTTGAAATGAATGTAGTCATGTGGAAAATCCTATCAAACTTGCAAGGAAAAAGTAGCATGAATTAGCAGATAACTACAATTTCAATCAATGTTTGGTAGGACTTGGAAAACAAAATTTGAAGACTAATAGTGGAAAGTGCAAAGGTCAACAAATCCAAAAAAGTACATCGACAAGGGAGTGACAATATTGTGATGGGTGGAACTCCTTTGGCTACTCGTGAGAGAAGAACAAGAAGATTTGAGTAGATTCTTAGTGTTGCAACTAAAAGGAACTATCAACAAAAAAATAAAGAGAATGGAATTCATGTGAAAATAATTAAAGAAGGAAAAACCCCTACATTTGATGGAGAAGTGAAGAAGTTTGATGAAGTGGAGGAATGGATGATAAGGATGAAGTAGTTTTTTAGAGTCCATAGCTAATTTGAAAATATGAAAGTAAGGGTAGCCACATTCAGCCAAAAAGGAAAATTTGATATTTGGTGGGAAGACTTAAAGAATGTAAAAAAAATTCAAGAAGAAGAGTCATCCTAGAGGAGATTTGAAAAGTATTTCCGGGTGAAGTGCCTATCTGAAGGGTATTATGACAGCAAGGCCAAGGATTTTATGAACCAGAAATGGGGAAATTTTTAGTTGATGAGTAAAAAACCAAATTATTGGAGCTACTAAGGTATGTGCCCTACCTCAAGTACGAGAAGCCAAAGATTCAGAGGTATCTCAATGGCTTGCCATAGGAATTCAGGGACAAAATAGTGTTTGATACACCACAAACTCTAAATGGTGCCTTCTGGAATTTGAAGTACTACTATGAGAAATCCAAGCACTAATATGAGTACAAGAATAAATTGAAATATAAATAAAATATCATCTATAAAGGAAAAGGACAAAGGGTTGCAAGATGCTAGCAAGGAGGAAGAGCAAGGTCCATCACTACCATAGGACATGACTAGTATTATAAACTTACTATTTGGGGAGAGGATGGATCTTCGAGGAAACCCATTGTATGTTAGGAATTCAAGGGGGACCATTTACAAAGGGATTGTCCTTGTATGCATAGGAAACACCCAAGACTACACAATGTATAGGGAGCCAAGACAATTAATGATATAGCACTGAGAATTTCATGCATAGATACTGATGTGGAAAATAGATGGACAGACCATCAAACATCAACCACAGAAATGGAACGTATGCTTGGAACTCAATGCATTTCAATTTTAATTGACCTTGGTTCAAAATTAAGTTAAATAAGCCATCAATTATCTAAAAATGTGCATTGAGGAAAGAAGTGCACAATGAGTATTGGCTAGTCTAGTTGGCCACAACGATGAAAAGGAAGGTGGAACACACAGTGAAGTCATGCCCTTTTATGTTGAATTACATGCCAATGACATAAAATTCAATCTATTTCCATTGGGCACATATGATACCCTTATCGGGATGGACTAGCTGACCCGTCATAGAACAAAGGTTGATTGCTATGAAAATTCAATTGAATTCATCAATGAGGGCAATGAAAGAACAATGTTGCAAGGGAAGATGAAGCCCATATTAGTTAGAATAATCATAACAATGTAGGCCAAGAGGAGCTACTGAAAGTGGTACAATTTGTTTGTTGTGTAAATAACTAAATATTCTGAGAACAATAGTGACAGTGGCTTATCAAAACACCTGGCGTTGAAGAAGTTGAAGGATGTTTTTCCCTGAGCAAATCCTAGGACTACCACTACACAAGGAAGTTGACTTTTCCATAGAATTAACTCCTGGAATAATGTTGACATCCAAATCTCATTATCAAATGAGCACTCTATAATTGATAGAGTTGAAGCTACAACTCAAGGAAATGCTAGACAAAGGTTATATTAGGCCGAGTGTGTTGTGTTGGGGAGCACCAATCTTATTCGTGAAGAAAAAGAATGGCACGCTTACGATGTGTATTGACTACAAATATCTTAACAAGGCCACTATAAATAATCAATACCCTTATCCACAAATTGATAATTTGGTTGATCAACTATGAGGAGAAACAATCTTTTCAAAGATTGATTTGTGATCTAGGTATCACTAGGTGAACATTAACGATAAGGAAATTTATAAGACAACATTCATAACAAGGTATGGGAATTAGGAATTCGTAGTTTTTCCCTTTGGGCTTACTGATGCACCAACTACCTTCATGTACATGATGAACAATTTGTCGAGTCCATACTTGGAAAAGTTTGCATTTGTGTTTGTTGAAAACATCTTGGTTTACTCAAAAACCAAGAAGAAGCACAAGGAACACCTAGCTATGGTGTTACATCTATTAAGGGAGCACAATATTTATGTAAAACTCAGCAAGTGTGAGTTATTCTAGTGTTAGATCCAGTACTTGGGAGACATAGCCTCAAAGGAGAGTGTGGAAGTTGACCCCAAGAAGGTCAAAGCTATTATGGAAGGGTGAACACCAAGGAATGTAGATAAGATTAGATCATTCATGTGGCTAGCGGGTTATTATAGGATATTTATTAAAAAAATATCCAAGATTCGTCACCCATTCACAACATTGCAGGGAAAGGACAATTGAATGTGCCAAAAGTGTTGAATAGCTAAAACAATTGCTTACACATTCACCATTGCTAAGGATAACAGACCCAAAAAAATATTGTGTAGCATACACAAATGCATGCAAGGAAGGACTTGGTGGAGTCTTGATGCAAGAAGTTTAAGTGGTATGTTATGAGTCTAGGAAACTGAATGAGAACAAGCAGAACTACATGACTCATGATATAGAATCGCCAGTGATTATTCATGCATTAAATATGTGGAGAAATTATCTCCTAGAATAAAATTCATATTGATGACTGATAATGGAGGGTTGAAGTATCTATTCGATCAACCAAATTAAATTCCAAGAAGGCTAGATGGTTGACCACAATTAGTGAATTTGATTTTTAAATTAAATACATAATGGGAAAAGAAATTAAAGTTTTTAATGCACTTAGCACAAGATTGCAATTGTCTCATATAATGACCATAAGTTCCCATGGAACTAATCTTCAAGAAATAATTAAAGTGGTTGGTAAAAAAGATGATAATTACTAGTAGTTAAAAGAAAAATTGCAGTAAGATTGTGCCAAGTGAGAGTGACTTCAAGAAGCTCGTATTAAATCAATTTCATAAGAATCCATATTTCGATCACCCAAGTTACCAAATATGCTAACAACCACTAAAATATTGTATATATTGGCCCGGAATGAAAAGGGAGGTGGTCAATTACCTTCATAAATGCATGGAGTGTCATCAAGTGAAGGATGAATGTAGGAATCCAGCAAGATTGATCCAACCAATCTCCATTCAAAAATGGAAATGGGAAATAATTTCAATTGATTTTATTACAATTTTTCCAAGGACATCTAGATAACACAATGTCATTATGGTAGTGGCAAACAAGTTTAGCAAGTATGCTCACTTAGTGGTTGTCAAATCCACTCATTCAGCAAGTGATGTTGCCCAAGTTTTTATAAAAGAGATAATAAGAATACATGGAGTGCCTAAGAATATTATCTTAGATAGAGATGCACAATTCAGTTACAAATTTTGGAAAGTACCATTTGTTTGTGTGGGAAAATAACTAGCCTTTAGCAAAACATATTATCCACACAAAAATGGGTAAAATAAGAGGAAAAATAGAGTGTTGGAGGACATTCTTAGGATGTATGTCATGGATCATCCATGGAAGTGGGAAGATTTTCTTCCACTAGTAGAGTTTGATTATAAAAATGGATATCAAGAATCCTTGAGGATGATTCCATTTGAGGCTCTCTATGGGAGAAAATTCAATTCTCCCACTAGCTAGAGTGGTCTAGTGCATATGGTACATATTGGGCCTGATATGTTAAGTGAAATGGAGCAAGAAATGGAAACCATTAGGAAAAAACTAAAGGTGGCTCAAGATAGGAAAAAGAGCTATGAAAATCAATATAGAGTATACAAATAATTCAAAGTGGGAGATCATGTGTATCTTCGAATCATAAAAAAGAAAAGTTCATTGAAAATTGGGTCTTGTGTCAAGTTGGCACCACAGGTTTTTGGACCATTCCAAGTCTTAGAGAGAATAAGACCAGTGGCATATAGATTGGACTTGCCACCAATAGTAAGGTTCACGATGTTTTCCATGTTTCTTTACTTAAAATATATGTAAAGGATTATAATTACGTGATTGATGGGTATGTGCTACATGTAGAACTAGAGGGAGAGTTCCAGTGAGAACCTTTATGCATTCTAGATCAGAGATAGATCACGATTCAAAATCGAGTAATCAAGTAGGTCAAGGTGTAGTGGAAACACTTTGGACCAGAGGAAGCCACATGGGAGATGGTTTAACAAATGAGGGTATCATACCTATTTTATTTTTTTTTGGCTAAGAAAATGTAAATATGATGGTGAATGTGATTGTGAATAGAGTTGTATATATCAAACTCCATTAAATAGGGTGTTCAAGAATAGAACACTAAGGATAGTGTTCCTCTAAGGGGGTGGGGTCTGTGACAACACTTTTTCTAACCCTCTTGTAAATGTTATTATGAATTGTAAATTCATGTAAATAATGCTTGATTATAAATGATGATTGGCTGAGATGGGACATGAATTTAGAGGTATGGAGGAGGAGGAGTTTCTTGTAACCATGCATATTATTTAATTTATGACTTAAATCCCTATTGGGATGGATAACCCTATTGCACAACAAGTTAATTGAGTAAATGGGCACCTAAGAAAAGGACCAGTCCATAGGCTGCCTCATGGAACATGTTGACAAAGTCAACACGTAAGATGAGTCAATGTAGACACTGAGAAGGAAAAACAAAGGAAAAAGTGGGGAGCACACTCAGGGGGAGGTGTGTCTCCTTGCCTAGAGGTATTCCCAAATTTGTACGGCTTGCAATAGTGCAAGCGGAGTCTTTGTGCTTCATAGAAGTTGTAATGTGCAGGTGTACTAGTAAGGCTTTTGTGCAATCTGTGTGTGTGAATGCCGAAAAAGAGTTAAGTGGAGTAGGGATTATTTGGTGATAACCAGGCTGAGAAACCTGTGGGTCTTTCTAGTTACAAATCACCAGGGTTGTCGTTGTGTTATTGGGGAAAATAAAACCACTAGAGATAATGTTTGTCGATAACTGACTGAGAGGTTGACGCACCCTAGAGTTAGTGGGATAATAATACTTGGTGTAGCCTTGGCGGGGTTGAGAACATAGGTAAGATCACCACTAAGAATTTGTTGGCAAGTGTGCTCTTATTCCTACAAAAGTAATGTAGATGATAAACCCCTTTTTATTCTTATATCTCTCTCTTCAAAACTAAAATGAGAGTCTTTGTGCTCTAGATGAACCCATTTGTTGTTTTGTTGTGGGTTTAAAAGCCTCTGTGGTGGAATAGTAGGGAGCTATTGAGAACATTTTAGAAATGGGTTGTTTCATTGTATTTGAGTGAATGGTAGAGAACTCATGAGAAAATTATCTCCTTAGACTCTAAATCTAGCTTGGGGTGATTGGCTCCAAGAAAGGTTTTAATGCAGATAATATAACGTTGGGTGGAGAGTTAGAGTCCCAATCTCAGTTGATAGACTCATCTAAAATACAATATAAGTGGACACTTATGTTATTGTAAATGATATTTCATTATGATGTTTTATTTCTATTGCATGGCTTATGTTTTCATGGAGATGTTATTATTTAGTGTGTACTCCATATGAATGATGTTCATAAAATGCATAAGTTATCAAGAGGATTGTGTTTCCATGTTGTGTTGATAATTAGATGCTTGTATATACACTTTGTGTGTGCTTTTATTTGTTATGGATTGATGAAATATATATGTGTGTGTGTGTGTGTGGGAGTTAGTTTGAGCCTGCCTGTAACTCTGTTGATTTATACATTAGTTGGAGTTATAGTGTGAACTCTACAAAATTGGGAATGAGGCATTCACTATGTATAATTAGCAAGAAGAGGTGATGGTCCTAATGAAAAATTTTGAGTTTTAGTGGCTAAGGTGGGTTGGGGAGTAGTCTCGGTGGGCTTGGAATTCATCCCATGAGCTTGTAAATAAAATTAGGGTGAAACCTTTATTTGCATACTAAGACGTGAAAACACCAGTTGGGAAGTTCAATAAAAAAACTTAATGAAAATTGTATAATGGGGAAAATTTACAAAATGATATGAAGCTAGGGTGGGGCTAGGTTGCTTGTTGGGGAGTTCATGTTGTTTTTCATTGTAAATGCAACGAATGGCCTGAATGGACGAGGACTCAAGTGGATCTTATGGTTATAGCTGGGCCCAAGCTCGAAATACTTCAGTTGTTCAATAGTTTGATAGGTTCAACCTTCATGGGTGCAACACACGTTTAACAGGTCCGAAGCACCGAAGGCCCAAACATCGAGTGGGGCCCAGTGGAGTTTTGGATTTGGAATCATTCGAGGCCTTATAGGGTTTGGTAAGTGTTTCCCTGCTTTGGGGCCAAAGACCCAAATATTCTTATAATGAGAAGTCATTGTCGAACATGCTAAGAGCCAGTCAGATGGGACTAGGATGAGGTCTACATGGCCCGATGACGTGGAGGGGAGTTCACATGTAGTGTGGAGGGAATGATATATGTTAGGTGAAAATGGTCAATTTGGAGGACCAAACATCCTAAATACACAAGATCTATGGCATCCTGAGAGAGGACCACATGGCAAAGCTAATGTTAGCGTGACATCATCCTCTAGCATTTGATGTTTTGGGCCAAATGGGTTGATAATTTTGTAAGGTATTCAGAGGCCCGAATGTGGCGTAGTTTTGAATAAATTTGGTAGTTCGACGTTCAGGGACTTGGGTGTAAAGTTATGTGTTTTATTTTTGAGGGGAGGAACCTAAATAAATTGTTATAACATATTTTATTTGTAAAACAATTTGTAGGACCCATCAATGGGGCTTCTGTAGAGAGCTGATGTGGCCAATACCGCGTGGGCATACTTGTTGGCTTAAAAGTATCATGATGGGGTCTAAGAGGACATGGCCTTCCATCCGAGATGCCCATGCTAATGGGGTAAGCCATGTGGGTCACACAGTGAGTGCCACGTGGCAACCATGCTAACATGGCAGGGTTTAAAAAGGGCCAAGTTTGGAATGCTCATAAATTTTGATCTGTAAGGTGGATTGAGGTAAAAATTATATCAATAGAAAGCTCTCGATCAGCCAAATGCGATGGTGGTATCAAATCTTAGCTCCAATAAAGTTGAGGATTGGGGAATTTTGTGACCCCATTTCCATGACAAGATTATGGAGGTCGGGTTAAATGAAGGTAACACCTTCCATTTGGCCTATTTTAAGCTACAATGGTGGAAATAAGTGTTACACCAAAATTGTGACACTTATAACATTCAACATGATCTAGTAAAGGAGTAAAGGTATTGTTGCATATTGAAATAATCCTATGAGGATTTGAAAATATGTTGTCCCTATTCTTTGAGGACTGATAAGAATCATTTCTAAAATAATTATCTTTGAAATAATCTCTATAATGGACAACCTTATGACCAAAATTTGTGCATGAATAAGAATACCTATAAATTGGGTTTTGATACCTAGAATTTTATGGCCCTTAAAGGATTGATCTTTTGAATTTATGTCGATTGTCTCGATGATGTCTCTACTAATTTTTAAAGTCACTTTCATGGTTGTTCAAATTGTTGTGCATTACTCTGTGTTCTTTTCTTTTTATTTTTACCAATGTTTTCCTCAATTTCATTGCTACCATTTTCTCTTATTTGTTGTTGTTGTGGTTGATTGTTTTCATTTTCATGGTTTTTATGTCCTTTGAGCACTTCAAGACAGTTGTTAAGTTCATTTCCTTCAACTTTCTTGGTGCTTGTATCTCCTCCATAACCAAGATTGGTTTAATGAAGGGATATCTCTAAACATTTAGGTTTTCATCTAATTTCTCAGATACTTTAACAAATCTTAGATTTTGGTTTAGTTGAGAATGGGTCTTTTCTAATTATTTTCTAATAGAGACAAAATTTTCTTGTAGCTTCTCACATTCCTTCCCTTTCTCTTCTAGTTGTTCTAAAATAATTTCTTTAATATTCTTGGCTTCCTCTAGCTCCACCTTCAGAAGTAGAAAATATGAGTCTCTAGTTTGATCCCTTTCTTTTTCATATTTCATCAATAGCTCTTTTGCTTCTTTCTTTTCTTCCTAAGCCTATGAATTTCTTCTAAGGAACTAATTAGCTCTCTTTCCATATCTACTACATCTTATTCCTTATCTAAACCATAATAATATTTCACTTCATCTTGGGTTTCTCTAGACATTAGCATGAAATCATTTATTTTTTCTTCATTAGAAGGCTACTCATCCTCGTCCTCTAAGGAGTTGTATACTTTTGAGTATATAATTTCATCTTCTTAAAGTTTATTTCCTTCTTAACTCTCCTATAATTTCCTTTTTATTTATTTTCATATTCGTTATTCTCTTTCTTAAGTGGAAATTTAGATGCATAGGGACCTACTTTTCCACAATTGAAGAATTTGAAAGGAAACTTACCTTTGTATTTTCTAGATCCTCTCTTCAATCTTCTGAAAAATTTGGCTTCCTCTTCATTAGATCCATAGCTTGAATGTTCTAGATCTTCTTTGGCCTTCTTATCAAATTTGAAGGTTGCTTCCTTTTATGAATATATTCCTTTTGTGGTTCTCATCTCATAGGTTGTTATTGTCCCATGCAACTGATCCAACGGTAATGTATTGAAATACTACATCTCGTCAATATTTGATACTTCATCATTGAATCTAGCAGGAAGAGATCTTAACACCTTTTGAACTGCTTGCAATCATCCACAGTTTCATCAAGACCTCTTATGATAATTATTTCATCTACACAAACAAAGAATTTAGTTATGACCTCATCCTCATTCATCTTCAATGATTCCAATTTCATTCTATAAACTTGGAGTTTAGCCTTCATAGTAATTTTGTAGCTTATCCCATATCTCTTTGATTGTGCTACAATGCATGACTTTAAAAAAATTAGATTAAGACAATCCAATTAAGATTTCCTTCATTTCTTTAGAATTATAAGAAAAAACAAGCCTGTCATATATGTTAAACAATGCATCTGCCTTTTTTATAGCCATTCAAAACGACATCGTAGACATGTACACCAAGGGGCATTAGGAAATTCCTCATTCTTACATTATAAAATGCATAGTTTGTTCTAGTGAACATACGAGAGTTTTTAGTGTGATTTTCATCTTGGCTAGCCATGTTTTAGATTTGGATCTACCTTCTAGTTGTTAGACTGTTACTGAAGGAACCTGCTTTGATCCAAATTGTTGAAAATGAGAAAACTATTGAGAGAGTGGGGGTGTAAATCAGTATTTTATAAATATTCATAATTATTTAGACAATCAAACACATTCAACAATATAACAATGCACCAATCACATCAATATTTAACACTATAATGTTTACATAGAAACCCATACAACAGAAAACCACAAATATTATTTGACTTATAATGTAAATGCAAGAACAAACTTCAATATACATTATATTTTGTAGGCACCAACCACTTTTTCTTTGAAAGCACCCACTTTCTAAAAGCACCAATTCCCATAGATTTCTGGCACCAACCTACTGGAGGCACCAATCCCTTGATATTTATAGGCACCAACCTAAAGGATACTTCAATCATTGGATATGCAAGAACCTACTTTATATTTCTATCAAAACTCGCTTTCATTCATTTTGAAACTCATATCTAAGGCACCCTTATCATAAAATCATATTAACGACAAATTAAATTCTCATATATTCTGTAGAATTAAAACCTTTTCCTAATTCATTTCATTAAAATTTTGCTTTGCAGTATTTTTTCATATAGAAACTTCAATTTTCAAAAAGACTGCCATCTTAAATGGTCTTCGATCTCAACACTAGTCATCCTTTCCCACACTCTCTTCTTCTTTCATGTCAACTAGATACTAATTTTCCTCTCAACTCGATATTCATATTTGTTCTATTGTATGTTTACCAACCCAGATCACACATATTTCATTTTCTTCTAAAACTCTTTTGTGATATCAGCTCTACTTAATGCTTACCTGCATCATATTCAACAACCCATCATATATGCTCTTTCTAATCACTATACTTAGTCTCTCTTTCATCTACACATACTGCCTCTCTCGAGTGTTGTTACTCGTTTTTATATTTTTGGTCCTCCTCTTTCCATGGGTGTGGATCAATGGTAATGACCCATGGTATTGTATCATGATTAGTTCACTCTACTTTTTGTTGGGCATGGAATCCTCCCACAGCATGTTTTTTGGCTCAAAGCTGAAGTTTTCAGTCGATATTGTTGTAAAGCTCCGCGAATTGCGAGCGCAAAATGTATGTTAGAGACATAGAGCTGTCCGCCCTAGTTTTGAATGTAATGTCAGCCTACCCATGTTCCGTGGACCATGGAATTGTATAAATAGAGTGAGGCTCTAACCTGTAAATACATCTAATAGGATTGAATATAGAATAGGCATCAAAGGTCTTAGATATTAAGTCAAAGTGTGAAGTGTGTCTTGTGTCGTAGAGTAGGGAAAGGCTCTGTAGCTGAGTGCGAAGACCCCTGCAGTTGAGTGCATAGGGTGGAATAGAGTTTGTAACTGAAGCAAGAGAATAATAAAGAGAAGATTTATCTGAATTCCATGTATCTGTTCTTGGGTTATTATCTGTTGGATATGAATTGCAATTATATTGTTTATTTACTGGGCACACTTGTATGAACTGTGAATATTGTTAAGTATAACTGAAAGCATATAGATAAGCTAAGTTAATAAACTAATATTAGATTACTAGTAAGGACTTAGGTAATAACATTGTTTGGCCGCCAAGTAGGGCTGCACGAAGGCAGCATCTCAGGCTGTGAGGTACGAGTAAGTGCGCGTAGCGACATGCACGCAAGATCAAACCACGAACCACTTGAACCCATCGGACATCTCTAGGGTACGGAAACCTGGTTCTAGCATCCTCCCATACTACTTCGGGTGAGACCTTAGTCTACACTCCACGGACTGTTGCCGAAAGGGCCAGTAGTACTTGGCTAAATCACCTCCAAACCTGGGTCAGGCCCCAACAAGCCAACAAATGGTTCCGTTGTCGGGACCGGGATCTGCATAAGGGATGTTTGATGTTGTGTCATTAGAATCCGACGAAGAAAGAAATTGAAAGGTAGTTGGACAGAAATATTCACAAGTTTGCAGTGCAGGAAACATGAATCTGCGAGTATCAAAGGAACAATGGTTAGAGCACTACTTATATACAGAATCCATGAAATTTTCTTTGCATCCTTCCCCTCTGAGTTGTACGAGTGGATCACAAAGCTAGTAGATAGTTAGGGAAGGTGTAGGCTCGATAAACCGATTATGTGTACTCCAGAATTGGTGCACAGACTAGAAGCATCAGAAGATAAGATCATGCACGTTGTGGACCATTAGCTCGATCGAATTATATGAGGGTTTATCATTGAATTCACAGTAGATACTTCAGTTAGCTACAACAAGGCGGAACGATGCTTCCTCAAAGGACTGCGAGGTAAGTACATTAAATCTTTGAACACTTGGATTAAAATGTTATTGTGTGAAAAGCGGGTTATGCGAATAAATTGATGTTTGGGGCTACATGGAGTGGGAGGATCTATAGAAATGAAGGTAGCACAGAAATAGAAAATAGCCCCTTGATTTCACCTTGGTGAGAAAGCGAGGAAGAGCTCATGAAAGTTTCACCAAGAAGTGCGATTAGTCTGATAAGGCAGCAAATTCCTCGCATACCACCTCCACCTACACCACCACCGTTTTCACCATCTTCACCCCCATCTCCACCCACACCACCTCTGCCACCATCGCAGTTCAATATGGCAAGTGTGATAAAATTGCTGATGTTCAAAGGAGTAGGGAACAAGGACCCAGACCAATTTTGGTTCATAGTAAAATTTGTATGGGAAGCACAAGGAGTCGTGGATGAAAATATAAATAAGGCAACGCTGGTAAGCGCATTGCAGGATCGCGCACTAACACAATAAATTAAGCATTCTAATGACCATCCAAATGCTGGGATCGTAGATATCCAGGCTACACTGAACAGGGAATTTAGCAGGCCAAAATCAGAGACACAATCAATTATCGAGTTTAAGGAAATTGTGATGCTTCCAGGTGAGACCCCCTGGGAACTGGATTAGAGACTAAAGAGTATGATGCGCAAAGCTAACATGACCTTGATGGATGGATAACATCATGCATGGTTTGTAGCGTCACTAACACCGCATTTAAGGATGGTGCTGTCATAGCAGAAGTTATCCACCCAGGCCGAAGCTTTGGAGATTGAAATGAGACTGCACGAGACCCCAATACAAGATCCTAGCTTCGGAGTCCAACAAATCCACATGCAACTGTAAAATTTATGTCTGGAAATGCAGAGTTTGAAACAGGACAAGATGACTCAGACAAAGGCATGCGAGGAGGTATGGTGCATAAAGTGCAAGGGACAGGGACATGACAAGGACCATTGTCTAGTATCCATGAACTACTTAGCGTGAGGAGGGACGATGCCATTAAGACCAGAGGCATAAGCAGGACCAAGCACGGCGCCTGCATTATGGTGTGTGATTTTTCAGATAGGAGGAAAACATGCTATGGATAATGTCATCTCTTGCAGAAGTATACACAGACGTCCCAGCAATTATTCTGTAATTTCTGCAGATTAGTAGGCCATGATGAGCACACTCGTAGAAGTTATGAGTTGATGATGGATCAGACTCCTACCTACAGATTGCAGACCAAAACGTGAGCCCTTAATCAAAATGCAGCGATGGCACGCACTAGATTTTAGGGGCGCAGACGAGGTCGGGGTGGAATGGAACTAGGAAGGGGTCGCAGACAACTGATTTGTTACAATTGCAGAGGGCCAGGGTATTATGCCCCTGATTTTACAAATCCGACGAGAGAATCATTTTTATATTGTACTCACTTTGATCATGAGACAAAGGACTACCCTACGCTAGGGATACTCCAACCTCCCCCGACTCATAATTTGCAAATGATGAGGTCTGAGCTACGCAAAGAGGACCCGAATGTAAATATCGTGCTCCAAAGCGATATCACGACAGGATATGACAAGGGCAAGAAACCCAAAGAAAGTGCTTGGGTTTGCAAGGATCCTACAAAGGAACTAGAGTTCGATTTGACACGCACGAAGGAGACATTCATGGAAGCTAAGAAGAGCTTCATGGAGGCCTCCACTTCAGGTAGTAAGTATCAACTAGAACCAGGGATGGATCCTTCACTGCTCACTACCTTTTTGGAGACATGCATAGAGTTGTTGCGCGACAGCAAGGCTGTGAAGGGACTGTAGGAACTCATCACTAAGTGTGTTGGGTCAGGAGAACTGCACGTAGTCCAGATGCTCAGAAAGCGCACATCATGAATAGGAAGGGAGATGAGATTGACTGCGCAAATTGGGGAATATGAAATGGATCAAGTGATTCTATATTTAGGATCAGATGCAAATGTATTTCCAAAGCAGACATGGGAGCGCATGGGAAGGCCCACGTTGCAATGGTCCCCTATTCAATTGGGAATGGCCAACCAGTAGAAGATCCTACTGATGGGAATATTGCAAGGAATAATGGTAGACATCGAGGATGCGAGCGTACTTGCAGATTTCGAAGTGATAGAGATTGTCGCTAACAACAATCCCTATCCTGTGCTACTGGGAATAGATTGGGCCAATGATATGAACAGAGTGATAAACTTGAAGAATCGCAAAATGATTTTTGAGAAAAAGTCACTACGTGTAGTGGTACCTTTAGACCATGTGGAAGGATCGCGCTACACAGATCCAGTACGCGATGCTGAGAGCGACATCGATCTCGACTGTATCTACAAAATCACTGCATGGGAGTAGGACTGGGTGAATCCAACAATGAATGGTAGGATTTCACGGGAGCGCAAAAGCTCCTGCACATCGGATTCAAATGAGGAAAAAGAATGATTGCAGAACCGGTTACACGAGGTAACCACACTCAATTGCAACATGATGATAAGATCACTGTGTTGCGTGACAACAGAGGTAAGGGATCTGCCTATGTATGATGGGTTGACAGCGGTGGATGAATTCCTGAACAAATTTGAAAGAGAAGTGCTAAAACAACAGCATTTTGATGCTCTGAAATGGGCGCTGCGCGCTATGCCTACAAGATGGTGGGGTATGCATCAAAGAAGTTTTGAGAACTGACGCGAATGCAGAACGGTGATGCTTATATGGTTTGGAAAGCCTCAACTTTGGATGGAAGCCGAGTATGATCGATGAGAAAACCTGCATGCCCACCTCTCCATATGGGTACAAACGTATGGTATGCAACCTACACAAATGCACACCGTCCTCACGATAGAAAATAGGAACAACAAGTAGGAGTGGGCAAGACAAGGGCACGAACAACGAAGTTGGACATGACCAAGTGCACTAACAATTATCCACGTAGAAGCCTTTGACAAGGTGTTGAAGTGCTGAACACGTTCCACCATGTGAGACACATTGACCGGGACCTACGTGTACCAGTGGTTCTATGGGCTTATAGGACCATTTGCAAAACCCTGCCCGTGTCAGCACTTCTGAAGCTGAAGTATGAAGCAGCAACTGTAATCCCTATGGAGCAGGCGAAGTCTAGTCTGCACATAGCAGCACCTTTAGATACGACAGTTCACAAAGCTCGGAATGAAGGAATCACACAACCGTGAGAAACAGAACACCTAAGACTTGAGGAAGAAATCCGACAGGGAAACCTTTGACTTCGCAAACTTGAAAAAAATTGGGTACAGCTAAGGGAGAAAAGCAATTTGATGGACACAGAGGTCAAGAAGCTGGAAAACGAAATAAAGGAAGCATTTCTCATCGAAAAACCAAGGATGGTAAGGCAAGGTGCATATGATCATATTGACAAGTTGGAGAACTATCATCGTGAACTGGTTAGTCTGCTACCTTGGCTTGGACCGCATATCACCAAACATAGTGACCAGGGTAGCACGTTGCAAGTAGTAAAGTGCGCGGTGTCGAGCACCACAACAGAAGATGGGGATTCTACACAGACCATGTTGGAGGACGGGATGGAGCCCCGCATGGGTGGTGCGACCACCTGACTAGCCGTAGAAAGAACATTCTTAGTGCTCCAGGCAGCTAAAAGGGAGCGCGGGACTATAAAATATTCTACCTAGGTGTTATGCTCTTAACCTGCAAAGCAATACCCAAACATAGAATTTGCGAAGAAAAGATACCGAGAACACAGAATATGCGAAGAAAATATACCCAGAACACAGAATAGCAATGATTTTATTATTCAGAGAGAAATGTTCACAGGCCTCTTCGAGGGGGCAACCTCCAATAGAGCAGAGCTCAATTACAAAACAAGACACGATGCTCCTCGCAGGGAGTCTCTATCCTTTATATATGACTCATACATGCAATACCACGGGCCAATATCGTGGGTTTTATTAATACCATCTATCTAATACTACCGCCCATTTGCAACTAACTGTGGTCCCGTCATTAATTGCGGGTTAACCACTTACAAATATTAATATGGGCTTTATTGACTCTTGACTATGACGTGATCCCATGACATAAATAAGGGGGTTAGGGTGGGACCCTAACATGCCCTCCCCCTTAAGACTAGCCTTGTCCTCAAGGCTGAAGCTGCGGAAACTGCTGAAGAATAGTGGCTGGTTCCCAAGTTGCATCTTCCGGAGAGGTGTCTTTCCATTTGACGAGGACCTCCTTAAGCATGCGGCTGCGCAGGTGCTTGTCTCGTGTGTCTAGAACCTGTTCCGGTTGAAGCCAGATTGATCCTTCTTCGTCCAATTCAGGTAGACTGGTTTGAACTCGGCAATTGTTCCCAATCACTTTCTTGAGGCACGATACATGGAAAACTGGGTGGATTTTTGCTGTAGGTGGCAAAGCCAACTTGTAAGCCACTTCTCCAATGCGCTGAAGTACTTGGTATGGTCCATAGAATTTTGGAGAGAGCTTTTGACAACCCTTGTCTTTGAGTGATGTTTGCTTATATGGTTGCAGCCTCAAAAAGACCTGATCCCCTTCTTGAAATTGGCGCTCTGAGCGATGTTGGTCAGCCTGTTGCTTCATATGGTTTTGAGCTTGATGAAGATTCTCGCGCAGATGGGCAAGCATGGTTGCGCGGTGTTGTAGGAGTTGATCCACAGCTTGTACTTTGGAGCACCCCTTGAGATAAGAAGTAGGGGAAGGCGGAAGTTGTCCATAGACAGCTTCATAGGGAGTCATTTTGGTGGTGGCATGATAGTTGGTGTTATACCACCATTCCGCCAGAGGTAACCACTGGACCCAAAGGTGTTGTTTTTCTGAAGTGAAACACCTAAGGTAGGTTTCTAGACATTTGTTGACGGCTTCGGTTTGACCATCTGTTTGCGGATGATATGAAGTACTGAGTTTGAGTTGAGTGCCTTGTATTCTGAAGAGCTCCTGCCAAAAATTACTGGTGAAGATTGGGTCGCGGTCGGACACAATAGAAGTGGGCATGCCATGCAATTTGAAGATCTGATCCATGAATGTTTGAGCAACCAAAGTGGGTGTGAATGGTTGGGGTAGGGCGCAGAAATGAGCATACTTCGACAGTCGGTCCACAACCACCATGATGACTGACTTGTTCCCAGACTTTGGAAGACCTGTAATGAAATCCATGGAGACCTCCGTCCAAATTGACGCCGGAATGGGCAATGGTTGTAATGTGCCTGGTGTGTTGACGGTTTCCCCTTTGTGGCATTGACAGACGTCACATTCTGCTACGAAAGTAAGGATGTCCTGTTTCATGCCGGCCCAAAAAAATGATCTTCTGGTGCGAGCATATGTCTTATGAAAGCCCGAATGTCCTGCAATGGGAGATGAGTGCAATTCTGCCAAAATGCAACTTTTGAGGGTGGATGTTGGTGCTATTACGACTCTGTCCTTGTAGCGAAGAATATCATTCTGCCACGAGTAGCCCTTGCTGGAATTAGGATCTATCTGCAATTGAGAAATGAGTTGGGAGAGCCCGGGATGTGAAAACCATTCCCTGCGAGCCTCTTCAATCCAGTCTGGAATGGGGAGGGAAATTGCGAGCAGAGTACTTTCCTCCTCAAATTGGCGCGACAATGCATCTGCTACCCTGTTGTCTTTCCCTTTCTTGTAAATGATCTCATAATCATATCCCAGCATTTTTGCTAACCATTTATTTTGTTGTGGGGAAGATAGGCGTTGCTCCAAAAAATATTTAAGACTGTGATGATCTGTGCGGATTTGGAAACGTCGCCCCAACAAGTAAGGTCGCCAGGTCTCGACTGCATGTAAGATGGCCATCATTTCCTTCTCGTAGGTAGATTGGCCCAGATTCCTCCCACTTAGTTGTTGGCTAGTGAAGGCCAATGGTCGCCCTTCCTGCATTAAGACCACTCCAATACCTGTTCCCAAAGCATCAGATTCAATGACAAATGATTTGGTGAAGTCCGGTAGTGCTAAGACAAGAGTGGAACACATGGCGGTTTTGAGAGCGGTAAAATCCTGTTGTGCTTCTTCGTTCCAGAAGAAGGAATTTTTCTTTAGGAGTTGCGTTAGGGGCTTCGCTATGCGGCCATAGTTGCGAACAAATTTACGATAATAGCTTGTGAGACCCAAAAATCCTCTCAAGCTTTTCAAGGTCTTAGGTTGAGGCCATTCTTGCATTGCCTGGATCTTTTTTGGGTCCACATTGACACCTTCACGCCCCACAATGTGGCCCAAATACTCAACTTCTTCCATGCCAAACGAACACTTAGACATCTTGACAAATAATTTATGCGTGCGGAGCAGTTGCAAGAGTAGATCTACATGCTGAAGATGTGCCGCCCAAGTGCCACTATAGATGAGGATGTCATCGAAGAAGACAAGGACAAATTTTCTGAGATATGGTTTGAGGAGGTGATTCATAAGGCTCTGAAAAGTAGAGGGGGCATTACAGAGACCAAATGGCATGACCAGGAACTCATAATGGCCCTCATGAGTTCTGAAAGCTGTTTTGGGAATGTCGACTTCCTTCATGCGAATTTGGAATGTCGACTTCCTTCATGTTCATGGGAATGTCGCCAAAAGTCCTGCGAAAATTATATCCAGGTACAGGAACCCTTCACAACTACTCCGATCTGGTGGATCTGAGAGATCTGAATGGTGGAACAACTGCTGCTGCTGATCTGGAATATCCGATCTGGTGGATTTGATAGATCTGAATGGTGGAACAACTGCTGCTGCTGATCTGGAATAAATGATGTGTGATCCCCCAATAGAAAGGGAACTATGGTCTTGGGGAGTGTCAGGTGCTATAGATCGCAATATACATAAGGGTCTGACAGTAGTACTCAGCCCAATGTTTCAGGGCTCTAACTAAGGAGGATTGACCGTACCCTTAGCCGCACAACCCGACTACCCTATCGTACGGGCGAGTAATCTCTTCGAGTGCTGTTCTCGGTGTACGGTAGTCACAAGACAGCCGAAGGTTTATCTATGGCGAGGTTTCAAGGGAGCTAGGGGGCTTCCTATATACCCAGAGGGTACGTGGAAGACAGTCCGTGCACGGTTCTGTCTAATGCGCTACTACTCGAAGGGGTACCCACAGGGGTTACAAGGGAGTCCAACAGACGTGACCACCTCTTGTATTTCCTGCGTGCATGCCTCCCCAAATCCGCAGGTTTATGTGCTTAACGACAGATCCCGTGGTTTAAAGACGCCGGAACACGTCTCTAGCCAAAAAAAACATTTTGCTAAAATTTGGAGATCCCACCAAGCCATGGAAAGTGCTCTGATACCACTTGTTATGCTCTTAACCTGCAAAGCAATACCCAAACATAGAATTTGCGAAGAAAAGATACCGAGAACACAGAATATGCGAAGAAAATATACCCAGAACATAGAATAGCAATGATTTTATTATTCAGAGAGAAATGTTCACAGGCCTCTTCGAGTGGGCAACCTCCAATAGAGCAGAGCTCAATTACAAAACAAGACACGATGCTCCTCGCAGGGAGTCTCTATCCTTTATATATGACTCATACATGCAATACCACGGGCCAATATCGTGGGTTTTATTAATACCATCTATCTAATACTACCGCCCATTTGCAACTAACTGTGGTCCCGTCATTAATTGCGGGTTAACCACTTACAAATATTAATATGGGCTTTATTGACTCTTGACTATGACGTGATCCCATGACATAAATAAGGGGGTTAGGGTGGGACCCTAACACTGGGAGCTGCGTGATATGGAGATGCACACAGAATCAAAATGTCACAAGGTTCGTGACCGCGCACGGAGGGCTACGCTACTTCACGAGTTGGCTGGGAAGTGACTGTTGAGGTCACTATTCACGATGGGATGTGCGATTTGAGGCTAAATGGAGTAGGTAGCGGGCATTTAAGATGCGATTTATGGGCCAGATTTGAAAAAATATGTCGCCATGAAAGCATTAATGGCCCGAAATTGGGGGGAACGATCGAATTCGAATTCGAAAGGCACTATAAAAAACAAAAGGCTGGCTAGTGAACAACACTTGGTCATTTGATAATTGAACACTTGAGCAGAGCACTGAGCATTGAGAGTCAAGTGATAATTGAGCCCCTAATTTCGCAAGTGACAGAATATAGCCTAGTTACAATGACAGCCACTAAGGATGGTTTAGGGATTGAAGAGGTAACCGCCAGTGAGGCCACGTAGATCCCAATGGTAGAGGATGTTCCAGAAACTATTGGGGTTGTGACAAAAATCCCTAAATCACCACGAACACTGAGCCCCAAGAAGGATAAACAGGCAATGGGTAGTACGCGTGTCCCCGAGGAATCTGTGGCACAACAAACTAACCATGGCAAAGAAGGAGAAAGCAATCACAATAGAAACGGTTGAGGAAGAAGAAGACTTGCAAGCCCTGATCGCCGCAGAAGAAGAAGAAGAAGCCATGGAGGAGGATATCCAACCGTTATGCTCTGCAATAAAACTTCCTGTATATGTCCCTCCGCAGAAAGGGAAGACTAAAGTATCGAAGGATCTGGATGAAACCAAGAGTCCGCTCCAGACCTGACTCCTCCTAGATGGCATCATGTTTTAAGGCACACACCTGGGCTGCGTGCCAACCATGAAGTTCGAAGATTGGGACCTCATTGACTGCGAGAAATTCCCTCATTTGGAGACCGTGAATCCAATGAAGTAGAACACTGAGGGGGTGGTGATAACGCTAGAGCCACGGAAATGGTTGTGCGGTGTGGAAAAGGCTAGGTTGCTACAATTATTATGGATACCACATTTCCACCATGCGCCCATCATCATTTTTGTCATCAAACAGCTGCTCTGCCTGGTGCATGATGGGTACATATGGCTGGAGGAGCCTATTCCCATCATGGAAGACCTCATTCACCATATTTCTTGGCTCCCCTGTAAAGGAAAGGACCCCGCGACCATAGCCGAACGAAAGGGCAGTGATTTGGCTCTCGCAGAAGCCATGAAGGCAAAATACAAGCTGGAGAAGAAGAAGAGGGGCTACTCCATCTCCAGCATCAAGGACAAAGGGGTATGCATAGCAACCCAATTCCTGGCTGACAAAGTTATGAGGAAGTGCCACGTCGATGAGCTACCAGCGTTGGTGGTTGCGCTGGCCCAGCAGTGCGAGGAGGGGGTCCAGTTCAACTGGTCTGAATTCCTCTATGAGGAATTTTTGAAAATTTGTCGTGAAGCCCAGGAGTAGGGTAAAACCTTCCACTACGTGTGGTTATCATTATCCATCAATCTTGTAGCAGGGGAACTACCAAAAGATAGTCAATTCCCCAACATTGACAGAGACATACTGGAGGCCGCGAAGTATGCTTCACACTGGGCCACAAAGGATGCAAAACGGATTTGCGACACCAAAATTTTCTTGGTGCTCATGGAGATGAGCATTCGGATGTGGATCAATCAGAGGCCACTCCTGTCCCCTACGATGTACAATAGTCTGCAGAGTTTTGCAGAGTTTAAATCCGACATGCATAATGTCTACATCAAGGCACGCAAGGATACAATGAAGCAGTCGATGAAGCTCCCCTTTATAGCCACCAATGACGCCATCTTCACTGTCTTGGAGACATGCCCTCTGGAATGGCGTGCCGTAGATCTCGCAGAACTGGAGAAAGCAGCAGCACAGAAGAAAAAGGACAATGCCAAGCTGTGCGTCACTCAATTGGTAGAGAAAAGGCGGAAGGAAACTGTAGCAGCTAAGGAACGGGCAGCGTGGGAAGCGGCATAGAAAGCTGCGGAGTAGAAGAAGGCCACAGAAGCAGCAACAACAACACAGGTAGCAACAACACAAGAAGATGAGGGCCAAGCAACGTCCTCGCAAGGGCAGGAGGCAAAGGAAACAAAAACAGTAGAAGGGAGCATGGACCCAGGGGCCGCATCCACACAATTAAAGTGCCCACGCGTTGCAGAGAGAGCAATACCAAAGAAAAAGGTCAAGGCCTCGAAGTTGGCCATTGACCCGATCACCTTAACCGAAGATGATCTCCATGACATCAGCGAGACGGTCTGCAGTGTCACCAATGAAGCACTTCAGGAGTTTATGCAGGAGCACCAGACTATGTTGGGGGCCCTCAAGGTGCAGCTACAGGAGTTACAGGTGCGACCCCCTCAGGTGGGTACCCTTTCTACCCACCTCACAGCAAGATCCTTGATAGCAGACCTGATGTTGTGCGCATGAATGGACAATACAATAGTATTGCTAGAAGGGGCCATAATTGCAGTGAATGTAACCAATAGATTTTTAGTTAGCATTTTGAAAGGACACGGCAATACTTTGGCTGCCCTTTCGCAAGAGACATTGTATCAGCTATAGGATGGGATAGCGGTAGAGCTACATGCTAGGGAGAGCCACACAATCCAAGTTCTTAGCAAGAAAAAGATAAACATAGAACAACTCAACTTGTAGCGCGATGAATTGGTGTTGCAAAATCAACATTTGGTGCAAATGGTAGATGATGTTTGTCGACGCATCCCGAAGCTAGCCATCATAGCAGATCTACCGGTAGAAGTGTGGATCCACAGTTTGTTAACCAGAGTCTGCGAGGCCAGGGATGAGATGACAGAAGTACAGCTGGAGCTGAATCTCCAGATCGCCGAGCTGCAGTTGAAGGCGCAGCCTTCCACTCCCCCAGAAATCAGAGAACAGTGTGCTAGCGCTATCGTAGCAGGGTTGGAAGAAATTGGAGGTGCAGTGCACGATTGTACCGGCATGTTGGAACAGGCACTTGAGGTCCTCACGACTTTGTAGGAGGACCCCAACATCCAACGCCTGGAGACAGAGGTGCACGAACTCCAGTAGCAGTATGACAGTGTCAGAGGAACTGCGCAGACGGTAGTCCTCACTCACAGGCTTGCGAGGATGCAGCAAGCCAAGGCATTAAAGAAGCAGGTGGACGCGGCATGCCATAAGGATGTAGTTCTGAAAGCACGTTTTCAGCCATGGATTGACGAGGCCTTCACAGTCATGGCAAATATCGAAGGGAATCTTGCACACATACAGGGGATGCACGCGCAGATGCAGGAAAGCGCGTCGGCCACAGAGGTCTCAAAAGAACATATGCAGCAGGTTCAACAAGCAACAGCTTAGTGTGCTGCAGACATCAATACTGTTCGAGAAAAGTTGGAGGGGCTCTGTGCCAAGATAATTGCGCTGAGAGAGTGACTCGAGGGCATGGAAAATTTTAGGGGCTAATATTCGCAAGTGGGCTAATTTTCCATGGTTTTTCCAAAAAACAAATTTGCCAATTTCCATTTCTTCTAAAAATTATTCGCCAAAATTTTATAGTATAAAATTATTTTACCCTAAAAATAGCCAAAATTATATGGACTCTACCTATAGAATAATTATAAATTTGGATATTTTTATAAAGATATCAACAAACACTTTATATTTTTCATATTAGACACTAATGAGATTCGCCAGGATTTATAAACTTTAAAATAAATTTCCATCCTTAAAATTTTCTCTGCTCGAGGGCGAGTCACAATGTTTGTGTTGGGGGCCTATTGGGCATGGAATCCCCCCACCACATGTTTTGGGGCTCAAAGCCCAAGTTTTGAGTTTATATTGTTGTAAATATCCGCGAATTGCGGGCGCAAAATGTATGTTAGAGTCATAGGGCTATCTGTCTTAGTTTTGAATGTAATGTTGGCCTACCCATGGTCTACGGACCATGGAATTGTATAAATAGAGCAAGGCTCTAAGTTGTAAAGACATCTAATAGGATAGAATAGAGAATAGGCATGAAAGGTATTAGAGATTAAGTCGAAGTGCGAAGTGTTTCTTGTGTCGTAGAGTAGGGAAAGGCTCTGCAGCTGAGTGTGTAGAGGCCTAGTAGACTCTGCAGCTAAGTGCGCAGACCCTTGTAGCTAAGTGCACAGGATGGAATAGAGTCTGTAACTAAAGGAAGAGAATAATAAAGAGAATATTTATCTGAATTCTATGTATCTATTATTGGGTTATTATCTGTTGGATATGAATTGAAATTATACTGTTTATTTACTACGCACACTTGTATGAACTGTGAATATTGTTAAGTATAACTGAAAGCATACAGATAAGCTAAGTTAATAACTACTATTATATTACTAGTAAGGACTTGGGTAATAACATTTTTCGCCCCCCAGGTAGGGCTGGACGAAGGCAGCGTCTCAGGCTGCGAGGTACAGGTAAGTACACGTAGCGACATGTGCGTAGGGTCGAACCGTGAACCACTTGAACCCATCAGACATCTCTAGGGTGTGGAAACCTTGTTCTGGCACTCTCCCATACCTCATCTGGTGAGACCTTAGTCCACGCTCCACGGACTATTGCCAAAAGGGCCAATAGTACCGAGATTTGTTTAGCTAAATCACCTTCGAACCTGGGTCAGGCCCCAACAAGCCAACACTTTCTTACTGTGCAACCTATTCTCACAAACTACTACTATCCTACTTTCCCAAAATTATTTTTGTACTCCAATCAAATTTATGTGTTTATGCTTATTCATGGAGCTCTTTCTTGTTGATTTGCATGGGACAACTTGTTTATCTCACATTGTTTCATTTCCATATATAGATGTAGAGCTCCAAATCTCAACTAGTTTCAACCTAATTACTTTACCACTTGAAATATTGGTCGTGATTGCCCTGAGTGCTTAATGTTGGCCACATATCATGACTAGTGGTGAGACCCTAGGCCTTAACAAATTTCTAAAAGCTCGAAGGATTGAGGATGCAAATTCTATCCACACACTATTATGGCCTGATGAACCTAGTCACCAGAATGCTTAACCTTCATCATATTGTGACCTTTGTGTTGACCATATGCTTCAAGTGTAGCCAATATCAAATATCAAAGTTCAGGTAAGTTTCTAAACCAATGTGTGGATTCTTGGACAAAAGTCTCGAGATGATGAACCCTAGGGACTTCTTGCTAAGCCCTCCAAGACTAGGGGCTATTTCCATAAGCTGAATCTTCTCACATGTTGAGAATCATTTTAAAATCACTTAAATCACCAAAGTTCTAAGACCAAAGTTTGAGATGATAAACCATTGGGTGCCTCTTGTTAGGCTCTTCACGATTGGGGGTTGTGTCCATGGTATTGAGCTTCTCAGATCTTGATATCGTGGGAAATACTTCCAAGCTCCAAATGCCAAATTCTGAGATGGAAGTTGATAGAAGGGGTGGCTAACATATCGCCTATCATTGTGTCTAATGCATATTGTCCTGATGGTAGTGAAAACTTGCCACATTTCCACCTTCTCGCATGTGCCCTACACATGTCATTCACCAACTATCCAATTTTCCCATTTAAAGTGTCGAATTCACCTACCACATGTCACCCCCATGTGCTTCCACATCATGTATTTTCCACGTATGTTCTAATGTGGAAACTACATTATCACCACCTATCATCCTCATAAAGTATGACATTGATTTTCCACGTGGGCTGACCATTGCTTCACTAATTGTTTCATGTTGTGTGCAAATAGAAACCTTAACTCAATAACCTAATAAACATCTAGGTGCTTTTTTCTAGGCTCCTTATGCCTAGACATTGTGACCAAAAGCTTGTTTTTCCACCTCCTATTGGCATACTTCATTGTTGCATGGAAACAAGGTCTTAACCAATTGTATGATAGACACTTTGGCACTTACCACTAAGCTCCTTATAACCAAGCACTGTGAATGATAGCTTTTCGATTCACTGCTTGTCGGCCTACTTTGATTTTGTGTGCAAGCAAGGTCTTAATTGTTGGTCAGATAGATGCCTCAGGGCTTATCAACAAGCTCCTTGTGACTGAGCATTATGACCAACAAATTTTTTATTCACCACCCATCAGCCATTGTCGCTCTCTCTTGAACTTATGATTTGGGTTTTTAGTGTCAATCCAATGGGGGTGGCGAGTGGCCTCCACACTCAGGTCTGTATGAAACTATCATTAACCTGGAACCTTACATATGTTGCATCACTTCAAGTCCAATTTCCTCCTGAGTCCATGAGAGTTAGATAGAGTGCCATATACTATTGGAAACGTCTCTTAATGATTCATCTAACCATCCATCTTTTGACAAACACCTGCTATACTTGATATCAATGACAACACATACCCAATCATCTGCTAACACACTCAACACCTTGGAATTCTTTACAACACCCATATTTATGAGCTTATCTTACTCCTATATTAGTGTTCCAATGAGCTCATCCAAAGAAGGAATTTTCCAAGATTTTCCAATTAATATCTGAGTAGTATGAAAAGAAGAAAGAAATACAAAATACTGAGGACCAAGCTTAAAAAGAATATAGAAGATTGGTTATTCCTCTTTCTTATCAATTCCACATGTCTCGAATTGTTGCAACAAAGATTTTAAATTTGTGAAGAAGTTTTGTAGGGTGTCAAAATTGTACGGTATTAATGAATGAGCTCATTCTCTAGTTGGTGTCCTCATAGTTCATCATTTTTCCCAAACAAATCCTTTAATGTGGTTCAAACATCATTAGGTGTGGAGGAATATTTTATGTGAAAAATTAGATCTCGATAAATCAACAATCATATCGTCCCATATGCTTGATACAAGAGGCTCCAGAAAGACACACAGGACAAAGATGGCTCAAAATCAAAGTGTTTGGATTGTGCTCAAACCAGGACCAGATCAAAGATCTCATCCCCCTGATTGTGGTGGTGCGAACAACTCTTTGAACGAAGCTCGTATACGAAAGATAGAGCTCTTCAAAGTTTGACATGATAGCAGAAAGTGGGGCCCACAGCATGCCACATGGCATACCAATAAATAGGTGGGACCCACATGGCAGCACATCAGCCATTGACACTTGGCATTCTCTCATTTGTCTCCTAAACCTACATAAGGGACAAAATAAACTTTTAAATGGTTATTAAATAACCACATCAACGAAATATGTTTTAATATAGTTATTAAAATAACTATATAACACATTAAAACATCAAACACATGATTTCAAGATTAGCGGCAACAAACCCTACCGAACCCTTTTAAATTGAAATTGCAACCATATATATATATATATATATATATATATATATATATACATATACATATATATATATATATATATATATATATATATATATATATATATATATATATATATATATACATATATACATATATACATATATACATATATACATATATATATATATATATATATATATATATATATATATATATATATATATATATATATATATATTGGGATCGACAGCCACAACCTCCGCCGAACCCTCCGCAACTGTCTGCCCAGATATATATATATATATATATGTAATGGAGCTCTATATTAAGGGGCGAGCATGGGCTATCGGTGGTGGACCCGGCCCAAACCCCAACGGTCGCACCCGATATATATGCAACCACCACCCCGATTGCCGATATGCATCGCCCTGACACCTGTAAACATGCTGATATTTTCGGCACCAATAACCGACGTATATATCGGTGATACTCCGAGGATCGCACCGGCATATATGTCGACGACTCCGCCAATCACCGATACCAACTTCCGACCACCGATAATTGGGAAATGCACCGATTCTTAACGCCGGTAATGTTGTGCGGGGTTTAAGGGGTAGGCCACCCAATGCGGACCCAACCCCATTAATCTATCATTTTGGTTCAAAAAAGGAACTATTCTGTATGATTTCGGGAGGGGCAGGATTGATCCCCTAACCTCTCCTCAACGACTCTTATTATTTACCATTAGGCCAACGACCTATTTGTTGGAGAATCCGCCTTTGAATTCTAAAATCACTTTTGCCTTTGCACGCAATTCGACATAGAGATAGGCTGTAGGCATGGATTTCAAGGAAGAATGCAGGCATGAATTTCAAGGTAGCAGATTAATTAATATTTTAATGCAGGAACCATGAATTTTGCAGGAGGGCAAAATTTTCACTTTGTCAGAATTTGACAAGTTTTATATGGTTTTTACACCTCTCATCGCCATGAACACAATGGTCTTGTTCGTTTCTTCATCATAGGTTTGAATTTTCCAGTTAGTTCCAGAATGTACGTGGAACCATGATTTCAGCGAAAGCATGGAGCAGAACCATGAGCCATGAAATTTTCCCAAGGAGGTAAAATTTTGACATTTTAGAATATACTCAAGTTTATACTTGTTTTTCATGGTTTTCTGCAGGGATCACAATGGCGAGATCAGATTCGCCATCTGAGTTGCAGATTTACAGTCCATCCATGGAACAAAATATTTGAGGAATCTCGGGGGAATCTAAAAGATTCCTTGAGCCCTTAATTCTCAACTTCTCAGAATTTGGATTTTGGACAGTCAATTCAGCACTACTCAATGCCACAAAGCTAATGGTGGCTTCAAATTTCTTATTCTCTCATTTCTTCTTCTCGTCACTTTTCCAAGTGCCAGTGCAAATGTCCACATTCATGTGTGAGCAGCCATCTTCATGAGATCAATGCCTTGAGAGCAACGGTCCGAGCAGGTTCAACAGTGTGACATCCACTTCTTCAGATGGCCCTTAGTTGTGAGGTATATTATGTGTTCATGTACTTCTTCTTTTTGCATTATGTTGTACAGATCCATGATTGATGTTGATGCAGGGTCTTGTTCGTTACATGTTGTCATGATTCCTTGCTTGGTTTGATGCGGAACCTTTCTATGTGATGTACTTTCTATCATAACTCTTCATGTTATGTTTTGAGATCCCTTGTTGTATTTTTTGGGGATACTCTTGTTGTCGTCATGCATGTGTTTTGCTTTGACATCCCTTTTGTGCCATGTTGGCAGGATGCGCACCATGCATTTTTTTGTGTCATACTAATAGGAGTCTTTTGATTGAGAGTTCTAGGTGTGGAACATCTATTAGAGCCACCACTGCGTGAGGGCATTATCCCTTGTATAATAGAGACATCACCTCTTGTGTACATCACCTTTATTGACAACACTTAATGTAGTGGCCTAAACCATCTTGACACCGAGCCTTGGAGATGTAGTGCCTCCTGGACAAACTCCATTATCAACATCTTGTTATTTCATGTGTTGATGACAGATATGTTCCTCTTCTTTATAGCATGCAAATGTATTCATTAATGTTCCTTTAAAAGCAATTTTAACACATCATGAAAGTAAAAGGTCTTGGAAGGATCCTTCTTCACACCTGGACCTGGATTAAGTGGTATCGGAGTGGTCTTTGCGTTGATGTGAATTGTAGTGTGAACAATGACAGAGGATGAAAGAGCAATGTATGAGACCATGCTTAACATTTCCAAGAAAGTGGAAATTATGTATAAACTCCACAAAAAGAAACAAAGGAAAAGGAGCGTTTACAGCTTCAGTTGAAAGCCACCGAAGAGGCCATGGAGGAACTAAAGAAAAACAAACATATCTTTATATAGAGAATGATGAATTGAAGATGTGCTTACATGAAGAGAAAGAGGAGAAAAAATTTTGCTACTACAACGGAAAGCAAAGGATGAGGCCTTGGAAAAGCTGTAGCGAGACCCATGTGAGGTAAAAGGTAGTTCTCCATATTCATGTATGTTTCCTAATGATGATTTCGCTATGTTTGAAAATGATACCGTAGGAATTGGCTCCAAATTGTTGAAGAGAATGGGGTATGAAGGAAAATTCTTAGGCGTTAATGGCCAAGGCATAGTCAACCCCATCAAAGTAGAAGAATAACCCCGTCAGGCAGGACTTGGGTATGTTAGAAAGGAAGTTGGGGAATGTGTTGAGACAGCAAATGAACCACCAACAACGGATGATGAGAAACCCTCATCAGTTCTTTCCAAATCGAAAGAGAAGGTAAAAGATGTTTATTTCCTTTTGATTTCATCTACTGATAGTATGATGTCTGTTGGAGATTTGGAGATCCCAATTACAGGGACAAACATGAGGCTCCTTACAAAGATGAGGCATGAGGGGAGAGAGCTTCGTGCTAACAACCAAGGCATAACTCAACCTTTGGAGGTTGTGCATGAGCATCGGTTTACAGGATCGAGATACACTAAAGGAGAGTTCTCAAAGGTGTTAGAGTCGTCCGAGACATCATCGAGGAAAGAGCATGATGGGAAAACATCCTCATCATCCCATGGAAGTTTCCATTGCAGGGAGAGAGCTAAGGCAAGATCTCATCGCCATGCTGACATCAGAAACAACAAAGGAAGGTATAACCATTTTCTATCTTCGAATGTTCATTCTGATCATGTTGCTAATAATGAACGAATATCAAGGCATCGAAAAACATGCACCTTTTGTGGTTTACCTAACCATACCTTTTCTAAGTGTTGGAAAAGAATGGCAGCACTCATGAGGCGTGAAAGACCCTCTCAACGGCATGAAAAGAAACAGGTTAAGCAGGTATGGAGGAAGAAAGCCTACTGCATTCATTACGACAGAAATGGCCATCAGAAAGCCACTTGCTAGAGGCTCCATCTAGAGCAGCGCATTAAAGACAAAGCGTTGGTGCGTGAACCAGGAAGAACAGTTGTTCGACAAGGAAAACCGCCACAAGGAGGTCACCCATTCACATTGATTAGTGAAAAATGGTTTTTTGACATGTTGTCATTTCATGGTCATTCTTTCGTAAATCATTTGTTGCATTTTAAATTGTAACAGGGATGATGTGTTTCCATCACTTGGTCATCAAAAATGATGTCTGGTCATGTTTTGAGCCGTATTTTGAGTTGCATGTTAAAACTCTAAAAGTGATGTTATGTTTCCATCACTTGTCAAAACAATAGTGTCTGGCCTTATGTATGTAAATCATATGTTGCAGTGGGGATGTGTTTTTCATCACTTTTTGAAGCAAACATGATGAGCTGGCCTTGTTTTCATAACTATGGTATTACGCCCATCTTGTTGTAAACTTGACCACTGAGGATGTGTTATAAACTCGTGGCAAGTATGGGACGTTTGGGTCTTTAGTTTGGTCATGTCATTCAGAGCATGTAATTTGCAAGCAATGTACTACAGGTGGCAGAAGTAGTAGGTGTCAGTTCATCACTTAAGGCTCCAAAGAACAAAGGTGAAGGAGATGGAAGCGAGACCTTTTCAGGACGCTTGTGATGCGGACAGAGTACAAATAGGGATGTAGATTATTTTTCATGCTTTTGGAGGACCAAAAGCTCCTTAGTGGGGAGGATTGATCCAGGGGGCTCTAGAAAGACACACGGGACAAAGATGGCTCAAAAATCAAAGTGTTTGGATTGTGCTCAAACTAGGACCAGATCGAAGACCTCGTCATCCTAATCGTGGTGGTGTGAACGACTCGTCAAACCGAGCTCATATGAGAAATATAGAGCTCTTAAAATTTTGACATGACAGGAGAAAGTGGGGCCCACAACATGCCACATGGCATCCCAGTAAGCAGGTGGGACCCACATGGTAGCCCATCAACCATTGACACTTGGCATTTTCTCATTTGTCTCCTAAACCTACATAAGAGACAAAATCATTTTTTAAATGGTTATTAAATAACCACATCAACGAAATATGTTTTAATATAGTTATTAAAATAACTATATAACACATTAAAACAACAAACAAATGGTTTCGGGATCGGTGGAAAGAAACCCCACCGAACCCTTTTAAATCGCAATCACAACCATATTATATATATATTGGGATCGCCAGCCACAACCTCCGCTGAACCCTCCACAACTGTCTGCCCATATATATATATATATATATATATATATATATATATATATATATATATATATACCTATATATATACCTATATGTATGTATATATATATATATATATATATATCTATATATATATATATATATATATATCTATATATATATATATATATATATAGGTAGATATACCTATACCTATATATATATATATATATATATACATATAGGTATATCTACCTATATGTATATATATATATATATATATATATATATATATATATATATCTATATATATATATATATATATATATATATATATATATATATATATATATATATATATTATAACGGAGCTCTATATTAAGGGGCAGGCACAGGCCATTGGCGGTGGACCCGACCTAAACCCCAACGGTTGCACCCAATATATATGCAACTACCACCCCGATCGCCGATATGCATCACCCTGACACCTATAAATGCACCGATATTTTTGGCGCCGATCACCGACATATATATCGACGATACTCTGAGGATCGTGCCGATATATATGCCGATGACCCTGCCAATCGCCGATACCAACTGCCGACCATCGATAATTGCGTAATGCACCGATTCTTAACGCCAATAATGTTGTGCGGGGTTTAAGGGGCAGTCCGCCCAATGTGGACCCGACACCATTAATGTATCATTTTGTTTCAAAAAAGGAACTGTTGTGTATGATTTTGGGAGGGGCGGGATTTGATCCCCCGACCTCTCCTCAACGACTCCTATTATTTACCATTAGGCCAATGACCTATTTGTTGGCGAATCTGCTGATGAATTCTACTTAAACAATCATTTTTGCCTTTGCACGTAGTTTGAGACAAAGAGAGGCTGCAGGCATGGATTTTGAGGCAGAATGCAAGCACGAATTTCAAGGAAAAAAATTAATTAATATTTTAATGCAGGAACCATGAATTTTGCAGGAGGGCAAAATTTTCACTTTGTCAGAATTTGACAAGTTTTATATGGTTTTTACACCTCTCATCACCACGAACACAATGGTGCTATTAATTTCTTCATTACAGCTCTGCATTTTCCAGTAAGTTCCAGAATGTACGAGGAACCATGATTTCAGTAAAAACAGGGAGCGAAACCATGAGCTATGAAATTTCCCCAAGGAGGTAAAATTTTGACATTTCATAATATAGTCAATTTTATGATTGTTTTTCATGGTTTTCCATAGGGATCACAATGGCGAGATCAGGTTCGCCATCTGAGTTGCAAATTTACAGTCCATCCATGGAACAAAATCTCTGAGTAATCCCAGGGGAATCTAAAAGATTCATTGAGCCCATAATTCTCAACTTCTCAGAATTTGGATTTTGGACAGATGATTTAGTGCTACTTGATGCCACAAAGCTAATGGTGGCTTCATATTTCTTATTCTCTCATTTCTTCTTCTAGTCACTTTTCCAAGTGCCAGTGCAGACATCCACGTTCATGTGCGAGTAGCCATCTTCATGAGATCGATGCCTTGAGAGCAATGGTCCGAGAAGCTTCAGCAGTGTGACATCCACTTCTTCAGATCGCCCTTGGTTGTGAGGTATATTATGTGTTCATGTACTTCTTCTTTCTGCATTATGTTGTATAGATACATGATTGATGTTGATGCAGGATCTTTTTTATTACATGTTGTCATGATTCCTTGCTTGGTTTGATGCGGAATCTTTCTATGTGATGTACTTTCTATCATAACTCTTCATGTTATGTTTTGAGATCCCTTTTTGTATGTTGTTGGGATACTCTTGTTGTCATCATGCATGTGTTTTGCTTTGACATCCCTTTTGTGCCATGTTGGCGGAATGCGCACCATGCATGTTTTTGTTTCATATTGATAGGAGTCTTTTGATTGAGAGTTCTAGCTGTGGAACATCTATTAGAGCCACTCCTGCATGAGAGAGTTCTTCCTTGTATGATCGAGACATCACCTCTTGTGTACATCACCTTTATTGACAACACTTAATGCAATGGCCTACACCATCTTGACATCGGGGCCCAAAGACGTAGTCCCTCCTGGACGAACTCCGTTATCAACATCTTGTTATTTCATGTGTTGATGATTGATATGTTCCTCTTCTTTACAGCATGCAGATGTATTCATTAATGTTCCTTTAAAATCAATTCTAACACATCATGAAAGTAAAAGGTCTTGGAAGGGTCCTTCTTCACACCCGAACCTAGATCAATGCTTCATCCATCATGTTGAAATATTTTTCTTTCTCCACTGTTAAGTTAGGCTCAGGTTTGGTTTTCATAGTAATCCCACAAACTCCTTTGCTTTTGAGTAGAAATCAAATCTTGGGATTATATTCAAATTAATTGAATGGAGTGAGGCAAATAATATGGGATGATCTATTCTCTATATTTTATTTAATCTTATGTCAGTTGTAAAGAAATATATGTGCTTCTCCACACTAGGTCTCTACACAGAAATATATGGTTGCAACTAACACTTCATACCATTGACTAATGTCGGTGATACTAGCCATCAATCATGGGTTGAGGTGTGAAAATCACTCATTTAGAGGAAGGATCTAGGGTGTTAACATGGTTAACAGCTAAATCAATCCCTCGGGTTGCCATGTCTATGCACAATAACGTGGGAGAGTCACCATCATCACTTTTAAATTTGTTGATATTCTCAACTTACTCTTATGCTGGTACTTCCCTATGATAATTCACTTGAGAAATTGATTTTCATTCAGGAAATTATCAACTGAAAGTCTTGATTCCAAGGTATTACAAAATATCATGAATCAGTTTCCCCTTAGAAGGCTTGGTTCCAAAACATGTAAGAGTGATTCAAGTTTGTTTATAGTCCCTAAAGGATTTACAAAGTCATAATGTGTTGATGAAATATTCTTATGCAATGTTGATTTGTGTATATGGAATATCCCTTGAAATTCTTCATCAAGTAGCTTCTCAACAACCTTCGTAATGTTTACAATCACTACAATGGACTAAGAAACTTGATTTCAAAACTTTGTAGTACCATTTCATAGTGGATATAAAAAATTGCGAAGCTTAGGGACAAAGCCATGATCAAACATGCTGTTTGATTCATCTAAGACCTGATATAACCATAAAATATATTTCCCTAAGTAGCTTGTTCAAGAAACCTTCCCGGTGTGTCAACCAACATATCAAGTGCATTTTTTAGAGCACCTTCCTAAGGTTTCATGAGGTATCCATCACTAATCATTGTTGATATTAACCATGCATGATGGGATATTGAATTAGCTAAAGCTTTAGGGTAGGGCATACAACCATAGCCCAAGGCCTTTTAAGCTTTGTTTGCATGCCCATTTTATTTTCATCTTTCCTTAAAAGATGGTTATGGTTACACTCACCAGACTACTATAAATAACTAAAAGAATCCCTGACATAAGAAACCTAAGGCAAACATTTTCCACACATATCCATCACTATTAAATAGTTTAGGGATCATCTAGTAAAAACTCATCATTACATAGTAGCTCAACCATTAGGGAGCCAAAATATGTAAAACCTGATAACCCTGATTTCCTTTTGCTCTCCAAGTGAAGCCTTGCACACCCTATCTCGAGTATCATGGCATAAATGGTCGTCACTAATAACTTGATTGTTTTTAATGCAATATTCTCTAGATAGTTAAGATTTTCAACCCTTGCCATTAGAAGCTTGTCGAAGGGCCGCAGAAGCACATAAATCTCTCATAGATTTCAGATGTTCTACTTACTCTCAGTCGCATTTATGGTTCCTAACATTTTATGTTTGAGGGAGACGTGAGGTACCGGGCCTCATGCAAGGCCCTGACCTGCATGAGGTTTGGGTGCGTGCTTTATTTTATTTATTTATTTATTGTTGTTGTTTTATTTATTTATTATATTTATTTGTTTTAATTAATTATTTTAGTTTCAAAGTAAATAAGTTTATCTTTATAATGTAAGATTAAAGCTGAGCTAACTAACCTTAATCAGATGAATTTACATATTAATCAAAATAACATTTTAATTTATTATAAGTTAACATTTAATCTAATTAACATTAATATACCACTTATTATATTAATTATGGGGAAAAAATGAACATAAATTGATCTTAGGAAGATGTCTAAGGGTGATTAGTAGTGCATCATAATGCTGACTGAGTGAGTGATGGTAGAGGATTTAGTAGATCCATGAGGATCTCCTTGGTATTAGTAATGCTTGTTTACAAGAATAGTAAAAGGAAAACTTAAACCTAACTATTTTGTAGTCAAGTAAGAACTAAAAAATTTCTAAGATGCATTAATGAGATTTATGTGTCATGTAGATATTTGAGCAATTAGAAAGGTGGGGATGTAAGGAAATTGAGGTTGAGGAGGGTCGATAAAAGGACAACCTCCTCCAAAACTCTCATTTCCATCCTTAGAGGAAAGTAACGAGACTTTAAGAGGACACCAAAAGGATAAGGTGGAAAAGAGCACCCTCCATTAGGTGTAGGAAACCTTGAAGGATTGGGGGACTATGATAGAGAACCTGTAGAAATTCTACAAATTCTCTACTAATCTCGCTCTAAGACCATGTAGAAAATCTAACTGTATATTAACCCAATAATGCAATATAGATCAAAGAAAAATACTATAATATACTTCTACTATCAATTTGCAGAAGCTTAAAAGATCGAGCAAGATCGAGCTGAACATATATAACTAGAAGAAGAATCAATGCACAATACACATGAAAATACTTTGGGGAAAGCATCAGCTAAAAACCCCACTATCTGTATTATCATACAAGGTGGAAATACATAGAGATTATACAAAGCCTTAGCTCTCACAACTAGCCAGCTCTCAGTACGATCCTCACAGATGCTGACAAGAAATCATTGGTTCTCACAAGCCTTCTCCTCTGCCCTCCAAGCTCCTATTTCCTTGTGTTGTTCCTCTGGGATGATCTCCTTCAACCAAGTGGAAAAAATCAATTTACCAAGTGGATGATCCCCTGATCTCACACACTGTCAGAACTGCGCAATCCTTAAGGGATGATTCCTTCTACATGCATGATTTTTCTTTATAGGAAAACACATGTAGTTGATAGTACATTGTCCTTGACATTAGCTCAACTGGGTCTTTCTCAGAATAGACATGCATGAGATTCTAATGAGGGAATCTTCAAATCTGGAGTACACTAGTTGAGTGCATGCATGCATCAACTGGCTGATAACTCACAATTAGTTCCTCAAATAGTTTGGAACTAATTTAACTGGACTTAACTCAGTAAACTGATTTAACTAATTACAACTCAAATATAACTCAATCTTATCTCCTTAATTAAGGGATAATCTCCTTAATTTAATGGATAACTATTGCATGACTGCAGAAAGACTTCTAACTTGAATTTATCCAACTAATTAATCCATAATGAAGTAATTAATTATTTCCAAGAAACTAGTGAGACTAAATTCGATTTTAATTCACAATTCAATTCAGGGACAAATTAAAATTGGAATTTCTAGATTCTATTTTTATCATTTCTTGTTTTTATTTTCAACAAAACCTACAACTAAGGACATTACTAGGTAGATCTAGGATATTAAGCTCCTGCATTCATCAAACTAAAAATATTACTAAGCATTGCACCGATCCTTTGAGTTTCTAACATGGAGAAGGACTTCATAGTTTGCATAGAAGCTTCAAATCAATGATTAGGGGCTATGTTGATCCAAGAAGGTAGAATAATATCTTACGCATATAGGAAATTGAAGAAACATAAAGAGTTGTATGCTACCCATGACTTAGAATTAGTAACAGTAATGATATCTTTGAAACTATAGAGACACTACCTCATCAAGAGAAGATTTGAGTTGAAAACTGATCATGAGAGCTTGAAGCATCTCTTCACTCAAATGGATCTAAATGCTATAAATAGGTGGTGGAGTGAATTCATGCATAACTATGATTTTGGGATTTTGTACATCAAGGGAAAGGAGAATGTGATGGTCAATGCACTAACTAGGAGTTTGCGGACCTTCTGCTTAGTACCCTTGAGAGTCAATTTGAGGGATTTCATGTTGTAAAAGATCTTTGAAGATAGTTTGGTATATGAAGGCTACATTAGATCTCTAGAGTGGGAAGCAGATAGAGCTAAAGTTTGAGGGATATTCCCTTGAACTAGATGGACTATTGAGATTTCAAGGGAGAATGTACATCCTTCAGGAAGGGAGTATACAAAGAACCATCCTCGAGGAGTCACATAAAAAACTCTACTGTACACATACTAGTGTGAATAAGATGTATGCAAACATGAAGAAAAAAATCTTCTTAGCAGGCATGAAGCCTAACATGGACCATAGTTTTTCACAATGTCATGAATGTTTGTGAGTGAAGGTTGATCATTGACACCGAATAGGACTCCTACAACCACATAGCATCCCTATGTCTAAATGGGAGGTCATTTATATGGATTACATTGTAGGTTTGCCACTCAAGTTACAAAGTAACAACACCATCTTGGTTATAGTTGATAAGTTTACCAAAAGTGCCCATTTCATCCTAGTGAGGGACAATTACAATGTTTTTGATGTGGTATGTGTGTTTATAAGAAAAGTTATCCAACTACATAGGTTACCCACAAATATCATCTCTAACATAGAATCTCACTTCACATCTATGTTTTGGATAAGTTTACAGCCGACAATGGGGACTTAGTTGAACTTGAGAATTGCATATCATATGGAAACATATAGGTAGACTGAAACAATAAATGAAGTTATTGAAGACATGCTTAGAATGTATGTTATAGATAACCAGACACAATGGAAAAGTAACCTACCATTGGTAGAGCTTGCCTACAATAAAATTTTCCACAGTTCAATCGAGATGCCTCTTGATCAAACTCTATATTGGAGGCCATGTAGGAAACCGCTAAGTTGGGAGAGTCTAGAAGAAAGATTAATATTAGGGAAGGAATTGGTCCAAGAAATGGAGGGACGGGTAAGGAAGTTTCGACAAAGGTTAAAGCAAGCACAAGATAGAAAGAAGAGTTGTGTTGCTGCACATAGGACTGATCAAATTTATGAAGTGCAAGACCATGATTTTATTAGTATCCAACTTGACAAGATAACCATTAGGTTTGGGAAAGGGACAAAGTATCACCTCGATTTATAAGACCTTTTAGGATCAAAGAGAAAATTAGACCAGTTTCCTATCATTTTGTACTACCACCCCGACTTGCATAAAACTCATGATGTTTTACATGTATCTGTTCTACGACATTATGTTCCTATTGAATCTCACAAACTCAACTGGAGGGAATCATAGGTCTCGAATGTGGAAGTCGTTATGGTCAAACTGTTATGAAGATTGGACCATAAGTTTTGATCTCTTAGGTGTCGCTTAGTGGACTAGATTAACGTCCAATGGGACAAGTATATCCTAGGGTTCTCTACCTGGGAGGATGAAAAGACTATTCATTATGACTACCCCAATTTTTGACCAATTATGATGCCTATTGTTGAGGCCCTATTTTTATTTTCATGATGTTTGTTTATTAATGCTATGTAATATTAATGCATTTTAGTAGGACATATGAACATACTTATATAAAACACTTGACGGATTATGTTTATGTTAATTAAGGTATCTTATGTATGACATTTTCGATGCATGATTTATCTAATGAATGATTCACTTCTAGTATGTTGATGTTAACTGAAAAAGATTGGGTACATGGATATCAGACCTAATTACACGATGATTGTGATCACTTGTCTATGTGTGTGTGTGTTTGTTTTGTTGTTATGTATATTCTTGGATGAGAACTAGCCTACAGATTGGAAAGGACTATGTGATAGACAAGCATCCATGATAATGAATGGTGGATGTTGAGACATCCAATTGGGAAAGTTATGATGCAAATTTTTATATTATATTTTGTACCTACTTGATGTACACTTATGAAATGAGGAGAGGTGAAAATTGTAGGTGAGATGACTTCTCAATCGAATTATTCAATGACAAAGCACCCAAACTAGTTTCAAAGTGTGGTCCATGTTAAGGCATTGACCCTAGCTCTTTGAGGATGGGTTGAATATTTCCCACCATGTAACCTACAAACTTGGAATCATGGGAGGCTAGTGATGGGAAGACTCCCCTAGACATGTGATGATGATTTCCAATTTCTTGTTGGGGAATTTAGGTCAATATAGCTGATTCTTCTGCCATCTTGGTTCTATCAAGGGTCAAATCAACATAGTCAATTCCATAGTATATTGGAGTAGAGGATTGATAGTATGGGAGTGGACGTAGGTTATGGAGGAAAAGAGGCTATAGGTTAGTTGGGGACTATAGATGGGAAGTGATATCCTTGGTTGATTTACTTAACTTAAATATGACATATTCTCCCTATTTTGTAATGCCTTATGGTCATACTGCTTTACATGGTCAGAAACACGATTATGAAAGTGTCCTCTTCAGATGTCGATCCTGCTTTGAGACGGGCCATCTAGCCAAAAATTTCCCAAAATCCTGCCAAAAAAATTCTACTAGAAAAAACCACTAGAGATCTACATGGTCATGGGAAGGAACACAAAAAGAACACTACAATGTCATCAAAGAAGAATACTCTAGAAAAAACTCTGAATCACAAGAAATCGGGCAAGAAATAAATAACTCTCAAGACAAGTAGGGAGAAAGCCTCTCTCAGCAACAAAAAAGTGAACTAGACAACCCCTCAAGCATCAATAGTTATGAGGATTAGAATATCGCACAAAATAAATCTTCATTTAACAACAAAGTAGATCTCCTAGACCAAACTTCTTCGCCAACTATCTTCAGGAGGACGAACAAAATAGATCATGAAGCTAAGGCACGAATGTCCCAAGAACCAGAAGAGATGAAGGAGATGCAAGATAAAGGAAGTTAGAAGACCGTAGAGAAAAAAAAGAAAGCTACAACATCAATCTCGCCAAGAAAGACGAGGAGCGAGACAATTAAAAACTAATAAAATTATAGGTCTCATAGACCAATTTGGTCTTTGTGGATGTTAACCACTATCATCATCATCATCATAAATGCCTTTATCCTCTTGAATCTAACTTTAGGACATATTTTTTTGAAGAAGAGGATGTAATGCCCCTACCTGAACCTATTACCTTGAATTTTGTTATTAACCTACTGTTGACAGTGATGGACCCGCCAACATGGCAGGGGATCTCCTCGGTAAGAAGTCCCAACTGGACCTCAGACCGTTTGGTGTAGGAGTCCTAGCAGTGGGTCGTATTGTATCGCCTTGACCACGGTTTTGCATAGAGGAAAGTAAGATGTCACCATTGGAATCAAGGGTGTGACATATGCAGCAAGTCAAGGAAGGTGCATGAGTGGTTCTAACACACAAAGGGTGAGGTGAGTGTGCCCCTTGGAAATTTGTGAAAGCACGAAGTTAAGAAGGGAACACACGAGTAAAGATGCATCACAAACTGGAAGGCAAGTAAGCTAGCAATCCAAAGTGATGGTTAAACCAACAACACATTTTAGTAAGATTCATGCATACATATACAAAAAATAGGTACACATGCATGCATAAGAAAACATAGACATATATCATTTAGAGTAAACAAGATAGCTGAAATACAATACGACATATGCATGAAACTTATTGGCTCTGTTATATTAAGAAGTGAAAGTTATAGTCATACAATACAACCAAGACCAACCACTAGTTTCGACAGTGGAATGTTACAGTCACTGTTGCTTTCTCCTCCAAAGAAATATACTGGCTCTGCATAGTGGAGAACCAAGGCTCGTTACAATACAATCCAAGATTTCTCTAAGATACTCCTATCGGAAGCTTGGCTGACCAAAAGCCTCTACAATGAGTTATGAGGGACTATATATAGCAAAGGGTGGGGTGGCCCTTGACATTCTCCTTTGTGCCTATTCATCTATCCTCATGACTCTTCATCTACTCTATTACTATTACATCCAACTACCGACACTTGAACTTCCACTTGACAAGACATTACATAAAATCAGGGAAAATTTTAAGAACCCCCCCTAAATTTATAAATATAATAAATGGGCGAATCTCCATGGTATATAGGAAAAATGGAAGGCGATTTTATCAATAATATAATATGTATATATAATTTTTTGGCGAATCTCTCACCAGGCATGGCGAATATTTTACTCAATTATAAAATCTTGTAAGATCTTGGCGAGTCTTTCACTAAATAATAAAACTTTGTAAAGTCCTAGTGAATCTTAGCATAGGCTACATGCTGGTTTAATTCCCCCATTTAAATAGGCTACATTCCAGGTGAATACCATGGGTCAATACCATGTGCCATTTTGGTGAATACCATGGGTCAATACCATGTGTCATTTTTATTTTTATTAATTCTAATATTAGGGTTAATAATGGTTTTTTGCATGGTATTAATAACAATCTAGTCCATGGTATTTGTCCCATAGTATTTTGGCCATAGGTTTCACCTAAATATAACCCATTTTTTGAGTGTTCGTAAATATAAGGTGACTTATGGAGTAAATATAAAAAAATATTTTATTTGTTTACCATACCTCTTTTACAAATATGGTATTTGGCCCATAGGATTCACTTAAATGAAACCTCTTTCTTGAGCCTTCATAAATAGAACGAGGGTTATGGACTAAATATAAAAAGAGGTTTTATTTATTTACGATAAGTCTAGTTTATTTATATTTTTATTTATTTACCATACCATTTGAGTAAGTATAAAAAGATGTTTTATTTATTTACCATACCTCCACTTTACTTATATTTTTGTTTGTTTACACCGTTACATGTATATAAGGTGACTTATGGAGTAAATATAAAAAATGTTTTATTTATTTACCATACCTCTCATTTATTTATATTTTTATTAATTTACCATACCTCTTTTATAAATATAGTATTTGGCCCATAGGATTCACTTAAATAAAACCTATTCTTGAAAATGGGCGAATGGATTCACTTAAATAAAACCTATTCTTGAAAATGGGCGAATGGAAGGTTGTAAGTCGTAATTTCAAGGGCTAAATTTACCTTTTTTACCCTCTCCCTTAAAATAAGGTGGGCTATTTGAGGTGATTTGTAAAAATGTACTATGATACAAAATATTCGCCCACTAAAAATTTAAAACCCCTTAATTTCGCCAAAGGGCAAACATTCACCCCTAAAATTATCCTTGCATAAAATCTTCACATGTACCCATGTGAGACAAAATAGGATTGAGCAAGCCATGCAAGACATCCCCATGATTCGGAAAATTGTGGGAAGACCAGCTCTTCGACATCCTCATGATGGTCGATGATGGCAAACTGATGCCATGCTTGGTAGTCCACGATTGTGTCCGTATACTCTGTGGTGACATCTGTCTGGAAACAAACTCTTGCCTCCATTGCATCCGGGTACAAAAATTGGGCTCCTCTATCCAACTTATATGATAACATGTGCATCATTGTCTTGAGTGTGACCGGACCAACGACATACTAATACATGGTGTCTTCATTGATAACCAAGTTTATGTTAGTGGTTATGCGCATTAAGTCGTCAAAGTATGAGTTAAGCTCCAGTTGAACTTGTGCCTTTGTCTTTGCCTCAGCGAGTGTCCCAATAGATGGGATCACATGTGCATGGACAACAACATCCATACTCCTGAATACCCGTGCATGGGAAGCTTGTAGACTAGCAATGAGATGTGGGAGATCTTCATAGTTCTAGATCTGACTCTGAATGTGTGCTTTCAGCTCGACCACATTGGGCTTCATCATCTTGGTCAAGTGTAATGGGGCTCCCTTGTATCTCATTGTCCATGCTTGCATGTAGTAAAAAACAATATGCATGTTTGACAAGATACGTGCTCTCCTAGCACATCACTACTACCAACCGTTGAGATGGACAACTGCCTTATGCACAGTAACAAACTTGGAATACAACACTTGCATGACTATCTCAAGGGACAATACTTCATCCAGTATTGCCTTCATCAACTCTACTCGGGCAGATGTTGTAACCAATTCTCCTCCCTGGTTGGCCATCTACAACTCCTTAGCCATTCTCTCATTCTCAGCTATTAAGAAGCGAACAGTCAAGCTAGTGGCTTCGGCATAGGTAGCATCGGCCAATGTTGTTGGATGCTTACACACGTAAGAAATGATCACTCGTTTCTCAATCTTTGCATGAGATGTGTTATCATTCGAAGTAGACACTCTGCAAGATTGCACAACTCTATGTCATGACTCATCGAATGATATGTTGTGCATCTTTGCTTCCGGATTGTCTCTAAGAATCTCAGTGTCTCCTTGGTCACTTGGGACTTGCTCTACTTCTGGATCCAGTGAAGATGGTGGGTTGACCTCTTGATGGTAAGGCATGAGGTCGATGTCTTGCTCTAACTCTTACTGCTCCATGTTTGTATCCATCTGCTCAAGTGCTTGTTCAATCTCTTGAGTGAACTCCTGCTCCTACGACTTCTTACCTTGTCTGCTTGGTGCCAGTTGTTTAGATGAGTCGACTACCTTTACGGGTGCAATTTCATATTTCTATACATGTTGCTCCCCTTGTTGTACCTGTTCTTGTTGCACCTCCTTCTCTTGTTTGCGTAGCTCCTGTTCCTTCCGAAGTCACTCCTTCAACTCATGCAACTCCTTCCCTGTTTACTCCATTCTCCATTTTTCTCTCTGCCTTTTCATGTTCCTTCTGTCACGTTGTTGCCTCTTCACCTCTATTTCCATAGCTACCTTCTGCACAAGTTGGTCTTCTCTAAACTTGCAACTTTGTTCTGCCTGCACGTTGTTGACAATCTTCCTCTTGCCTTTGTCATGCACCAATATGTTTACCTCTATTGTTGTTGCTGGTGGTGCTCTCCTGGATCTTGCTTCATGCTGCTTTTCTAACCATTCCATAGTGATGTCGACTGATTCATTAAGTTTGGAGAAGCTATGACAATATCTCCATGGGTCCTACTCTGCCCAATGACACGCCCTGTGGAGCCACTGAAATTGTACTCTCACGCAATAATCTTTTACAAAACAATATGAGTCATATGGATTGAAGCTTCGAACATCAAAAGGATATTTCTTGATCTCCTCTGCTTCGATACCCATGTGCTTGAAATTTTGTATCTCGCATAACCTTATCTGCAATGGAAGAGTGAGCCAAGGTGCCTTCTTCTTCCAGTGCAACCTAGCTGATAGTCCTGCCGAGATGTGGTATGATACTTCTTGCATGATGAGACTGTCCATGGAAAACTTTGGCAAAACATGCAGAGGCTTCTTCATGTTGTACATCCATATGAAGGTGCCTGACGGTGAGGCATACCAATCTGCTATGTCGATCAGTGCCTCCATTTCTGCCTTTGACATGCAAGGTGGATCCTAAGCAAATATCATCTTGTACATCGGGGTGACAAAATGATATTAGAGTTGTGTGATGACTCCTCTGAAGCTGCTTTCGGATAACATTTTACAATAATTATTCATAGAGGTTTCCACCTATGTCCATGCCCACTTCAAGCCCGGGAACTCCTGACGGTCACAGATTGCATCCAGGATGTAAGCAGACATGTAGATTTCTTCTTATTGACCTTTGGGTGGCTACTGAGCTCTTGTTACCTATTCCTTTAGCATGTGAGCCAGCATATCGGATCAGTTGCATGCTTTACCTTCACTAGCTAGTTGGTCCAACACAATCACCCAACTCTGTAGGAAGGTCTTCGTGCTCTCTTGGCCATACAAGTGACATAAAAAGATGACCAAGTATTGATACACCTTCCGTAGTATCTTCGTATTTTAAACTTGGTTGGGTGTCATCCTGAATTTGGCCGGCTCCTTTACCCAGTTCTTCAAGATATCCTTGGAGTTGGCATTGCTACTGGGTATGGTGAAGGGTGTCTCTATGGTGATCACTGGCTTCGACATATGGTACATCTACTGGTAATCCTATGCCCTGAAGGTGCCAATCTCTTTCCCATTGACACTGCTCAATGTCGTCGTCTTTTGATCGATGTGCGAGACAGTCCAATGTATCATGTCCACACATGGGAGTGCGGGATACCTGCATGAAATCCGATACAAGATGAACTTGTGAATGTTCATATAGACTTGGTGGTCTTTGAGGTCTTCCCCAAATGTGCCTGAGAATGCATCATTGACCTCTTTCCATTTCAGCTTGATGTCCTTATCTACGATCAGCTTGGTGTCTTCGTAGATCAACAAACTCATAGACACTCACTCAACTGTTGCTCTAGTTGCGCTTTCGTCGGTGTCCTTTGATCCTGCTCTCTTTGAGGCCATTGATCCTAAACTGTTAAGAGTTGGATGGACACCTAATATATATGGAGACATAGTGACATGAATGGCAAGAGATCTATCAACTAAAACTAAAGCAAACTTTAGGAACAACATGCTACATACTTGGGGATTGACTCATAAGGATTGCACAATTTTCACTGGGAGACCAGGAGACTAGCTGCCGGAACTGCACAAAAGGTAGTGCAGACTATCTGGAGGATGAATGATTGCTGGAATTGCATAATGTGCAACCCAGACTGGCCTGATGGGTGCTGGGTTTGCACAATGCGCAATTTCAGCTAGAAAGAGCTGCAGATCCAAGGACTACATTGTGCAATTTTCTGGGCCAACAGTCCCTGCCTCTCAAAATTTCACAAGGCAAGACTGGAGGAAAGTCACTAGCTAGAAATGCCCATTTTATGGGAGGGAGGAAGATCCTTCCCTCTCAAAATTGCACAATTATGTCTTGGTGAGGCAAAGTTCCGGCCAAGGTTGCCTAGACACACCGATGGGCAACTGAAAGAAAATGAAGATGTGAATGCATGGCGATACTAAGTGTAGGCAGGAGTGAATGATCGTTCATGCAAACAATGAATTCAAGATTCAGAAAATAGAACAACATGCATGTGTGTGAAGCGAGTCGTCGAATCGATGACTATTCATGCAAAATAGTGTCATGCATGCGACAATAGTGAGATGCTAACGAAAACTGAAATGGTGCCAGTGAAAGCTAATATGCATGAAAACGGCAACAAGCGTTCACATAAATCAAGCAAACAATGCTCACACAAGCCAAAACACAAAAAGCAATAGAAATTCTACAAAAGACAAGTTAAGCGGACTTACCCGAGAATAGTTGAGCTGGATGTGTCAAAGACTCCTGGATGTGTTGTAAGATGTCAGAGCTCCAATATCAATGTGAAGAATGAGCTTTGTATCATCGAATAAATAAGTTTGAGGCTCATTGTTATGTGGAATTTTTCATCTACAGATAAATACAATTTCCCTAGGTGGGTAGCTACACCTAGAACAACATATTTAAAGCATTTATCCTTTTTCTATAGAAGATAAATAAGACAAGGGACCTACTTTTTATCTTTCACTTTCCCTTTGTCTCCTTTGTATGGCTCCCTTTGCTCCTTCTCGAACTTAATCTACTTGAAAAGCACCTGCAATCATAAACAAAGGACAAAAACCAATCAAAGCAAGAGATATATCTACTATAAGCAAATGGAATTGAAAGAATTTACACATATAATCATCATACATATAGACAAGAATATGGGAAAAGGTGTAAACAACTTTATTAAGTAGAAGGAATAGTTACAACCATGAAGTCTGATCCAATGTCACTCCTGCATCTTTAGTTCCATCCAACATCACATCAAAAGCACAACACTCTAGTAGCATAACAATACTTGCCTACAATCTCGAACCTCACACCAAGAGTATCTCCTTACAAATCTCAAAGTCCAGCCCTTGATCACTTAGATGAGTGCTCAATTTATAGGAAAATGGAGGTGGTTTGGTCATAAATGAGGGTATTGAATGGCCTTCCAAACTTAGAGTTATTTTCCATGGAGGAAGGGATGAGATGATAGGAGGTTACTTAACTCATTCCCTATCCAATTTTAAGCTCATAGGAGATGATAAGTGTGGGAATCTTCTAGAAAGCTCCATAAGATAAGAATACTCCTAGAACCCTATGAGGATTTCGCTCAATCTCACCCAGCACAAGTCAAAGTGGGCCTAGGTGCATTGAAATGCACCCTTACATGGGCCTACCTACACTGAAGTGCACTTACCCCTGACCAAGGCTACGTTGGTCCCTCAAGGAGGCATTCCTAGAGGGCTTTAGGCCAGGAAACTTTCGGGGAAGGAGGCATTCAAAGTGATGAATTTTCTAGGGCATGTAGCAACTGGATTAGGGTTTGATGAGCCCTAATAGAAATAATCTAAATGTTGGGAGTGATGTGCCCAAATGGATCTGTAACACTCATGACGCACATGACACAAATCTAGGAAAAAGCGACACTTGGAGGAATGTTTCTAAAACAATATTTGCATGTAACCTCCAGCTTCTAAAAATAGATCCCTAAAATCTAGGGATGCTTTTTTCATGTTTCTTTTTTGCTATTTCGGGAAAAGTAGCCCATGCATGCAAGTCAAGTTTTCACGGTCCCTGGTGGAACCGATCAACCCGCAGGCACATGCAATAGCCTGCTCGCCTGAGGGAGAAATTTGTGCATTTCTGGGAAGTAGCTGGGATGTTGTCTAGAGGGATTGCTCAATTTCAAGGAGGAGCAACTGACCGCTGCCTAGAATTGCGGAATTTCTGGGCTGAGCAGTCCTGCTGGGCCAAATTGTGCAATTTTCACTGGGATGGTTGACTGTCAGGATTGCGCAGTTTCTGAGCCCAGCAGGCTGCCAATCAGGTTTGCATAATTTTAGGAGGGAAGGTTGGTTCCCCTCTTAAATGCCACAATTTCTTGAGGGAGATGCTCAAACAGTAGCTAGGCCAAGTCTGGGGAAGCAGCCTATGAGGGGAGTGAAGCAAGTTATCAAGCACAAGCTGTCATGCTGCTAGAAAACCAATGAAGCTCATGTACTTGAAAGTGCAAGACATGTTGCTAAGGATGGTTCGTAGGGAGGCTCCAAAATGAAGCTAAAGCAAAATTTTGTAGGGTGGTTGTAGCTGCTACAACACCTACCATGTGAATGATTATTCCTTGTGCTTTATTCTCATAATATTAATATACATATGAGGTATATGTATGCTAGCTACATACCCACACCTTGCATGCCTACACTAGTATCATGTAGCCTATTATGCTAGATGATTAATTAACGATAAAGCTTGATTAGTGAATAAACTTTGATTACCCTTATGCTTGATTAATTATCAAGCCTATGGTTAGCCTTAATCTTTCTTAATAGTTAATATTGATTAGTGCTTACTTAACCCTTAATCCCAAATTATAATTAATAAATTATATATTAACATGAAAATTAAATATTTAAATCGATAGGATTCTTGTGAAACCATAAGGTTTACTGAAAAATAAAATATTAATATTTCATTTCTATTAATATTTTACTATTTATCCCTTCTTAGCCCTGACAAGACTGTTACGTCAAATTAATTCGAGAATAAGAGAAAAGTGAGAGGGGCAAGAGGAGAGGCATGGGGGGGGGGGTGGTAGTTGGTGACATAATGGGGGTGGGTGGACTTTACTTCGAAAGGCATAAGTGCAGGAGGAGTTTGGGGAAGAACGGATATAATTTTTTTTTTCACTAAGAGTTTGGGGGGAGAGGAGGATTTAGAGGGTTTTTGGAATTTGTTACTATAGGTTGGGCAAGAGAACTTGGAGGAAGGCATTGGAGTGGTACAAATATCGAAGCATTAATTTTTGGTGTTTGACACTAGAGAGGTATTGGCACAAGTATCACAAACACACTATGACTACAATTTGGACCTGTGCTTAAATACCTAGGGAACCTATGTAGGTTCCATGGGCTAGGAAGTTTGATAGACTTTCCTAGTTGGTAGCGTGGCATATTTAGTCAAGTGGTCCTAGAAGGAACAGCACAATCGAGCCACCATAACCATGTAATGTTCTTATTGTTGGTTAAGTTATTTATAAATGAATTTCTAATATGTTTTTTGTTATATTTTTTTATCAAATATGTATTATGTTGTTAGATATGTTGTTTCCTTTTAATTTGTTGTGAATTTATGGGGATATTTATTTATGATTTAAGGATATTGAGATGGTTCCTTACACTCAATGTTCTTAGACTTGGCAATAATATTGTGGAGTTTAAAATGTATGAAAATCTTTGTTCAAATTCACCATAATTTTATATATCCATGAAAAATGGGAATATATCTTTATAAATACACCATACTAAGCAAAACTCTAAAAATAAAAGGGTGGGGAATATCTATGAATGAATACCTCATTCCAGAAGTTCAGGCAAAGCGAAAGAATGAAGTTCAAAATTTAAAAGAAGTTAGGAAGGAAAATGAGAAATAATTAGGAATGGGAAAGTTGTTGCTATGTATAGAGACCAAATAGATAAAATAAAATAGAAATTTGTTACATTCTATATACTTTCATGGAACTATCTTGGTTTTCCATGGAGCAAATATCTCAAGCGAAAATGATATTGTATTTATGCTTTAAACTTGGGAGTATGAATAATCTAATGTCTCTAACATCGAAGGACTTGTATTATGATCGACATGGAATAGGAAATCATCCCATAGAGATACCAGAGGCATAGCATTATACATGAAAAAGAATATTTCTCTTCATTTTCAACTTCATAAGAAATACCCTCCCAATCAATAAATTGCGATGAGGATTTCATATATTAATTCTAAGAAGATTTATATAGATATACGTTACTTTTCACCTATCAATTCTACTTTCTATAAGAAACACAACCCATATAAACATTATCCCTACAAAACCATAGAACAAAATATTTACAATTTGAGAAACGAAGGTAGTATCCTCTTGCTAGGAGACTTTAATGCTAGAACTGCAACTAATCAAGAAATTTTTCTATGAAATGGTTCCAACCATAAACCTCTTTAGCTAAATGAGGACCTTACTTTAGATAATAGGTACAAAAATTTGAAGACTTGACCAAGAATTTATTTGGTATTAAGTTAATTGAGCATTATTGTTCTCAAGTTATAATAATTTGCAATGGTCTAATGAAGTGGGAAAATTCTAATTAGATGAATTGTATCCATGGGTTGGGAAATACTATCATGGATTATGTGATATCAAATATCCCAGTATACAAACAAATAGTAAACTTTGACATTTTAAATGATCATGGAAATGACTCTAAGCATAGACATTTATCCCTAACTCTGAACTTTACCATGCACAAAAGCTACATTGAAGAAAATTCTAGTAACCATAGGAACTTTCTTTTTTGAAAAAAATAAAGATGATATTTTCTTAAAGCACTTGAATAGTAAATTAAATATTGTATCATATAAGAACAACATTAAATACCTCAATCATAATTTTATGACAACCTTTTCTAATTCGTTTTTTTTTCTATTGAGGTGTTATGTAAGAGAAATTATAAGATGACCAACCCTTGGTATGATAATGAGTGTAAATTTGCTATAAAAACCATTAGGTATGCCTCTAATGAGTCCCTAAAAAAAATACAAAATCCCTAATTAAATAGAAAAAAGGAACTACATAAATAGAAAGTTAGAGAAGCTTTTGCACTTACCAAAGCTAGATCCTAAGAGATTTTGGGGGAAAATTATGACTCATAAAACTAAAGAAAATAATATGATCCCCTTGAAGGACTGGAACTCCTATCTCAAAAATATTTTAGAATACCCTATTGTCATGGACAACACTCCAAATGTTTCAATAGAGGATGAAGTGTTTTCTATAGTAGACATAAAGTTTGGTGTTAAGCGACTCACAAAATGAAAATCTAAATACATTGAAGGATACCAAAGCAAGATCTTAAAAATTGGAGGTCCTATCTTTAACCCTCTCAAAATAGAAGCTTCTCTAAACTTTCAAATCAAAGCCTCCTTTTTCATAACTTCAAAAGTGGGAATTAATGTAACCTGGCTATTTATAGGAAAATTTTGATTAGCCCCATCTTAGCCAATCTATATAGAAGCATTTTGGAAAATAATATCAATATACGGCTTGAAAGCCATGGAAAAAGAGTTAAAGGTAAATTTGGATTTAGAAGATATCATTCAACTATGGACCACCTTGTTACACTTAAGATCATTATGAAGTGATGTCATAATAGTAAAATCAATTTCCTTTGTTGTTTTGTTGATTTTAGAAAATATTTTGACACCATGTTGATGACCAACCTTTGGAACATATCATAAGAATTAAAATTTCCTTCCAAGCTGAGACATAGTAAGTCTATATGAGAGTGTTATTGCCATGTTTGGGAACACTGAGGGGTGATCAGAAGAAATTAACAATAATATAGGAGTCAAGAAAGGTTGTCCCCTCTCCCATACCCTCTTTGGCATATACATTGATACATTAGAATATTGGTTTAAACATGTTGGTTCTACTCACCCGACCCTTGCTAGTATAGCCATCATCATTCTTCTTTATGCTAATGATATTGTTCTTATGGTAAGGAATCCTAGTGACCTTGGTAAGCATCTAAGGAGTCTCAAGGACTTATACTTTAGTATGGACATTATTATGACACTAAATAAAAATTTTATGATAATCAAATTCCATAAGATCACCCATACTACTTTCATATATGACAACAATAGCTTGGAGGAAGTTCCTTCATGAAAATATCTTGGAATTGATATTCATAAAAGCTCAATTGAAACTATAGTGTTGAGAAAAGGATAATTGGAGGGTGGAAAACTTATTATGGACTTGCAAACAAGTGTAAATTAGTATACCTTTGGTTTTGGGATAAGAAACAATTCCTCGTTGATACTCTTGTCACTCTTCTTATCTTATATGAATGTGAAGTTTGGGGAGGCAGTGTATATAGAAAATCCTAGAGAAATATAGAGCATATCCAAAATAATTTTATACATTATAATATTAAAATTAAAGGAAATAAACCCTATCCTACCCTCCTCGGAGAAGCAAGCCTCATCCCCATTAACTGCACAACCATGATTAGCTACTTAGTATATAAGAATAAGATAAACAACATGCTAACAAGAGGGTCCAAAAAATGATTAATGACTCAAGTAGGGATGACATCGAGATTCCATGTATTCATTAAATCATCAGAGAATATAGGGGGATGTCATTCTGGAAAATACTGAGAATATTAAACATATTATTGCTTCTAATTTTAAAGAGAAAATGTGATACAATAAATAACTAGAAGATAAAAGGAACCTAAGATACTATAAGGAAGTGGTCAACCCTAAACTAAAAGATCAATATTATCTCTCGATTTGGATTAACATAAAGAAGAAAACCAACATTGCTAAAAGTTGAACCAACTGCCACAAGCTATATAGTGAAACTTGGTGTTAGATAATTCCCAAAACATTATTGCATGTGATCATTTTCCATGTTTGTGATGGTATCAGGGTTAAAGAGGAAAAAAACTTTCTCCCAGTGTGCTCTACGTATACTCAAATTAGATTACAATTTCAAATTATATGTCACAATACCGACCTTCCTAACCTCATATGTTACTAAAACTATGGTGATTTTGGAACACTGTCTTAATGCTTTTTGAGCATAGAAATAAAATCATAAAGAAATCTCAATGAACTCTTAGCTTTCCTAACTTTCCATATACCAATTTTGGTCTCAATGGATGTTACTGATTATCATCATCACATTAATATCAAAAAATATATATCAATGTAGAGCATAAATAAAATATTTCCAATCTTTTCCTTAAGTAAAATATTTTGATACCCGCTATAAAAAATTTCAATAGTGTGTTGCTAAAATTGAGGGAGGTGTAATTCCTTTTATACTCAAAATGATATATATATATATATATATATATATATATATATATATATATATATATATATGTATGTATATATATATTCAGGATTTATCATGAGTGAAATTAAACTTATCAATTATTATATGTTAAGTGAAAAAAATTATAAATTGAAAAAAAATGGAAGAGAAATTTTGATCCATAAATTGGCATGGATATTCCACTTAATGGTTCATCACAATACATATGATAATAATATATTAAAAAAAAATACACCATTAAATTTTTATTAAACTTCTAGATCTATAAATTTAATTGTAATTAGTGGATGCATGCAAATGGAAAGTATGCAAAAAAGTAGAGAATGACAAAATAAGCTCACATGCACACATAAGACACAAGATATGTTTTGGGAAACCCTTTCAGGAGAAAACCCAGCCGGAAGGTGAGGCCGCTTCGCTCTCTTTCTCTGTCTGGAAAATAAGGCTACAAGTACAAAGAAGTAATGTTTGTGGCTCGTGGGATGCTACAATGCACATATCCTCTCTGTGTGCTCTACCTCCTATCTCTCTTAGAAATCTTTGCTCAACTATGGAACAAAATTATCTCAAAATAATGGAATTCCTCTTCCTCCTAGTGGCCCTATTATAACACAACTCGATATCTTACTAATGGTTAAGTTTGACTACATCAACTCTTAACTAAAATTATAACATAGACTCTTCTAGAGTATTTTACATTAAAAAAATGTGACTAGCCACTTTTCCATGAATAATGGGGGCTGACACAACATCCTCCCAAACTATAGGTGTGAAAACAAGAATATCAACTTCTGAGTGGCATAAATTTTGCATACAGACTCTGATTGACATGCTTCTTGCACTGTTAGAAATATCTCTGTGTGTATATGACATGAAATGGTGTTATGTTGAAGAAGTAAATTTTTACCCCCAAAAAAGTCATTTGATGCCTCAAAACACTCCTAGAAGGTTTCAGACCCTCTTTTGCCAAATTGGGTCCCGCTAGTAAAAATGGTCCCACGAGTTGATTCCTCCACGTTTTCCGCTCTGAATGCATTGAGATGGATGAAAAAAATATAATGATCCAATCTGTATCACACCTCCCCATTTTGGGAGGATTTTGGTCCCCAAAATATTTTATTGAATGTGGTGAGAAAAGTTTTCCTCTACCTTATCTCTGGTGTATCATTTAGCTTTGCCTAGAAGTCGTCCCTTCAAACCAATCCGCCAAAGGTCATGTTGCCCTTATCTTGTAGTTATGGACATCTTCTGTAAAACTGTATCTTCTTTAAACTCTACTCGAGCTTCTAGTTCCAAATCCTCCACTAAAGGTAGGACCTATTCCTCTTCTTGGTCTAGCATGGAAGGCTCATATATTTTCAAATTATCTACATTCACAACTGAGTAAATGAACATATATAGTGGTAAAATGAGTTGATAGGAATTATCACCCACCTTTTCAAGTATCTCAAAGGCACCATGCCTCAGAGCCTTGATTTTCTTACCAGGCCCCTGCAACCTCTCCTTATTCAACTTTATCCATACTTTGTCTCCCACCTTGAACGATATCTCGGTTCTGTGTTGATCATGCTTGGCCTTATACTTCTTGTGTGACTTCTATAGTGTTTCTTGTACCTGTAGATGGATCTGCTTGATACTCTCTATAAAATTTCTAGCCCTCAAAGCATCTCATGTAAGATATTCCCTCACTCCTCTGTGTTTCCCATATGCAATATCCAAAGGTGAAGGTGGAAAATATCCAAAACAATTCTCAAATGGGAACTTTCTTGTAGAAGTGTGTACTACTCCATTGTAAGTATGTTGTATGTATGCCATATTTTCATCCAAGGTCTTCGGATGATTTTGGTTGTGTCCCCTCAGAAGTTGCACCAAAGTCCTATTGACTACTTATATCTGCCCATCTGTCTATGGACGGAATGTTGTAGATCTCTTCAACTTTGTGTCCATCTTCTCCCACAATGTAGTCCATAATGCACTGAGAAGTCATCAGAACACACATCTTGTTGAACCTATCAACTACCACGAACACTTAGTCATGTGCCTTCCTGATGTCGGTAAACCTCCCTCAAAGTCCATGGAAATGCTTTCCTAAGGACGAGTAGTTATAGGTAAGGGATGATATAGACCATCTTTCCTATTGCTAGGCTTGCTGGTACAACAATGCATGCATCGTCTAATGAACCTAGCTACCTTCTCTTGCATCTTAGGCTAATACACATACCTATGCAAGTTATCCATGATATTCCCTATGCCAAAGTGCCTTGCAACCTTGGAAGTGTGAGCCTCTCTAATCAGTTGCAGTCGCTCACCTTTAGGAATGCATAAATTATCCAACCTGTAGAGTAACACTTCCTGGAGATGGTAGTGAACAGTGTTTTCACCATTGAGCACATGAATTTGACTCCGCAATTGCTAATACACCTCCTTGAATTCCGCTTCCTTTAAATATTCCTCTTTGTATGCATCACGGGTGAATGGATCCATGTGCATAATAGTCCCAAAATATGTGATATTGTATGTGGGTGGCCTTGAAAGCATGTCGACCAACTTGTTTGTGTTTCCCTTCTTATACTTGATCACCGAATGAAACTATTCTAGGAACCAAATCCACTTGTAATGCTTGGTCTGTTGTGTCTTACTCTAGGACTGCAAGTACTGTAATGATTGGTGATTCATGTGGATTAATGTCTCCTTTCCCATCAGATATTGCTTCCACTTCTTCACAACATACACCATGGCATAAAGCTCCTTATCGTAGGTAGGTTAGTTAAGAACTTCCCCATGAAATACTTCATAATGGTAGCACACATGCCTTCCTCCTTGCATCAAGACAACTTCCATAGCATACCCATTCACATTTATCTCCACTTCAAAGGGCCACTGAAAGTTTGCTAAACTCATGCTTGACCAATCTTCTTCTTTAGCTCCTTGAAAGCCTTCTGCTAATATTTACCCCACTGGAAACTCTTGTCATTTGTTTTTATGGCATGGCTTGGTGTTTCTACCATTGAAAATGAGGCTATGAACTTCCTTAGGTACTGTGTTGCTCCAATGAAAATCCTGAATTTAGAAACATTAGTAGGCACCAATCATTTCATGATGGCCTTGATCTTAGAAGGATCAATCTTTATTTCTCCTCCATCGATCACATACCTGAAAGAAACCAAGGACTACTACGCAAACTGACACTTCTTGAGATTTGTTAGCAACTCATTCTTCTTCAATGTTTCCAACACCTATGTCAAATGTGAAATATGTTCTTCCCAAGTAGCACTATATAGCAGTATATCATCCAAATAGACAATAAAAAATTCATCTATAAAAGGGCGCAATACATCATTCGTTATAATCTCATAAATATAACTAGTGCATGACATAGGCCAAATGGCATTACTAAGCACTCATATGAACCCTGTTTGGTTTTGAAGGTGGTCTTCCATGTATCTTCTTCTTTGACTCAAACTTGGTAATATGTAGACTTCAAGTCCAACTTAGTGAAGTACTTTTCTTACTGCAACTGATATAGTAGATCATATATCCTAGGAAGGGGGTATCTATTCTTGAGCGTGATTTTATTCAATGCCCTGTAATATATACACATCCGCCTAGTCCCATCCTTCGTTGGCACAATAATGATGGGTGACCCACATGGAGATGTAATCAGTCAAATGACACCCTGTTCCAACAGTAGCTACAATTATTTCTTCACCTCAATTGCTTCTCTAATAGACTCCCTGTACAACCCAATATTTGGCAATGGGAAGTCCAACAATAGCTGGATCACATGTTCCACTTCTCACTTAGGTGGCAACCCTTTAGGCCCTCGAAACACATCCTTGTATGCCTGTAAAAACTCCTCCAATTGTTATTTATGTTTTTTAGTACACCCCTTCAGGGATGCCTTGCCTCTTGTTGACTCCTCTTCAAGCTGACTTTCTCCTAAAAATAATAAAACATACTTCTTGCTCGAACTGATCAATTTCTTGGCTCGTTTGACACATTTTAAACTTTCCTTTGTGCGCATTGATGATGAATGATCTTCCATCCTTAAAGAGTCAGTACTGGTTGACTCTCCTCATGAATATTGCATCGGCATGTACATGTATGGACTCCAAAACACGAATCCACATACATCAATGGGAACCACATCGTGATCTACTTCATCAATAAAATCAACACTGATAGCAAATCTATTTTAACATTGCTTTGCTACCTTCAGCTCTGCATATTTCTTTACCCATCCCAATGGATATGGGTTTAGACTATGACGAACTTCCAACCCCAACTTCTTGACCAAGTCTGCTATAATGAGATTCTCTTCCAATCCTGATTCAAACAGAGAATCAATATTCATCTTCTTGACCTGTATCTTTATATGGAAGAGTTTGGTCATTTCTTTCTCTTCCTGTTGTTGAAGCCAACTTAGATTCACCTCCTTCTACATTGATGTACAAACGATCTTCTCATCGACATACGAGATACATTAAACTTGGTTTCTTCAATCCACGACCATGAGATTCTTCTTCTTGTTCTTAATTGAGTTTAGCTATGGATGCAACTTCCATCGCTTATCCTCTATATGGCCATCAATGTTGCAGTGGTTGCAGTGGTTGCTAGGATCTTTACACTGATGTGTTGTGGCTACCAACTTTTTATCTTTTCCCCTTTTTGCTTATTCTTCCCGTCCTTAGAAGCTTCATGTTTCTCCTTCTACTTCAATCCACTTGATTGCACTCTTTTTATGCCTATGTTCTCCAGGTATTGTGCCTCTACACAAGTCTCATCCACTAGTTTGGGCTTTAATAATATCACTTGCACATGCAGATGGTGATGCAGACCCCCCAAATACTTGAGGAGTATATATGGGTTCTTTGGAGAGATACCCAACATTATAGCCATCTTCCTAAATTCCATGGTGTACTCCTGCATGCTTTGGCCTAGATTTTTCTTTGAAGTAACACCACCAGATCCACTGGTCCTCCACGTACCCAATGGGGTAAAAATGTGACTTAATGAGGGTTTTGAAATATTCCCACTTAGTAACTGGAGGTTCTACCTCCAACCTCAGGGGTTCCATGCATATCTCCCACCAAGTCACCGCATGGCCCTCCAATTTCAGTCGCGCATATGAGATTCTTTGACCTTCCTCAATCTGATGGACGCTAAAATAAACTTCCAATTGCTACAACCAATGGTTAAGCTGTAGAGCATCGATCTCACCATGGTATGGATTGATATCAACTTTTACTTCCATTTTAAACAAGGACTGATTCACGGCATTCGAACCGGGTTGATATTTTCTAGATTCTTTCTTCGACTGGTTCTCCATTTCTCCCCAATATTTTGATCCTCATTCAGATTTTTCCTCTGCATTCAAACCCCCATCTTCTACACACATCCCTAACTTTCTATTCAAGGTCGCCATGAGGAGGCTTACATTGTGGTTGATATTTGTGACTTGTTGTTTGAGCCACGTAAACCTCACCTCTAGGGGATCACGAGGTTTGTTTACAGATTCATCAACCATGATTAGGGTTTTACAATTTTTGGCCTGGTCGATCTAGATCCCTGCAATATCCACAAAATACCCAAAAAAAAACCTGCTCTGATACCAAATGATTCGTAAACTTTCATGGATATTCCACCATATAGTTCATCATAATAGATTTGATAATAATATATTAAAATTCTGAATTTTTACACTATAACAATTTTATTAAACTTCTAGATCTATGAATTTAACTGTAATTAGTGCATGCATGTGAATGGAAATTATCCAAAAAAGTATAGAATGATAAAATAAGCTCACGCACACACATAAGACACAATATATGTTGCAGGAAACCCTTTTGGGAGAAAACCCACATCGAAGGTAAGGTTGCTTCCCTCTCTTTCTCTATCTGAAAAGTAAGGCTACATGTACAAAGAAGTAATATTTGTGGCTTGTGGGATGTTACAATGCAAAGATACTCTCTGTGTCATCTACCTCCAATCTCTCCTGACTATCTTTTCTCAACTAAGGAGCAAAATTCTCTCGAAATAATGGAATGCCTCTTCCTCCTAGTGGCTTAGTTATAACACAACCCGATAACTTACTAGTGGTTAAGTTTGACAACATAAACTCTTAACTAGAGTTACAATAAAGACTTTTATAAAGTCTTTTACATCAAAAAGATGTGGCTAGCCCCTTTTCTATGAATAATGGGGGCTAACACAACATCATCCTGAACTATAGGTGTGAAATAGGAAGGTCAACTTTTGAGTGGCATAACTTTTGCATACAAACTCTTATTGACACGCTTCTTGCATTGTTGGAAATATTTTTGTGTAGAATGGCATGAAATGAATTTGTGCCAAAGTGACAAAATTTTATCCCCAAAAACATCATTTGATGCCTTAAAATTCTCTAGGAATATTTCAGACCCCGCTTTTCCAAACTGGATCCCGCCAGTAAAAACGGTCTCGTGAGATGATTCCTCCACTTTTCCACTCTGAATGCATTGAGATGAATAATAAACCATATAATGATCTAATCTAGATCAAATTTACATCTTTAAAAAATTATATTTGGTTAATAAATAACAAATTTAAAATTAAAATAATTTTTTAATTATAACTAAAAAATAGATAAAAAATAATATTTATAAATAAAAAATAAAATACTTCAGAATTTATAGATAATATGAATGTAGGCTTACCTTTATGTATTTAAAAAATTAAAATAATTTAAAATCACACTTTGTTTTGAGTACTTCAAAATTAAAATGAACTAACTATGATATAATCAACCTTATATGTTTCATGTTGCATTTTCAACAATCATAGGGAACTTCACTCACATGTTTTAGAGTGTTTTTCCAATAGGAGTAGTCTAACTAGGCAGAGGAATTGCCTGCTTTCCATTCCTGCCCAGAAAAACGTTTGGCTTCGGCAATCAGGAAAATCCTCCACCCCCTGCCACCCTTCGCCAACTCCACTACCACCCGCCACCCTTCCACATTTATTGCAGCTCAAAATCTGCTCTGATAGAATCAGAGGTGGATCCGATGACTCACCTTGGTCACATCTCGCGGGCAATGCAGGTTGTCCTGACTTGCTCCCTGGTATTCAAATTTCACAAAACTGCACCCCTCAACTCCCAATGCATTGCCATCAGAACTCAGAGTCCAGGATCATTTGCAGGGAGAAAACTGCACTTAGAACTTAGACCTAACTAGAGCTGCCATTACAGGAGCAACCAGGAATTTCAGAGCAAGCTAGGATTCATTCAAGTTTGTGCATATGTTTATGATTATGTTTTAGAGCAAGCCAGGAATATTAGTAAGTGCTAGTAAATAAACAAATTTTGATGTAAAAAATACTTTTAATTCTTTGATTTATTAGGGATAAAGGAAACATATTCTTTATCATTGCTGCCATTATTATTGAATTTAGCTGAAGATATTGATAACCCAAACATTATGTACACAATATTTAATATTGTATGCGGTATTGTATTGTATGGCAACAAATAAACCCTATGCTATCGGGCTTTAATTGAGTGGCGGTTGTATATGCCCACCGTTCAATTTTGCCAAGGGCAAAATCGAAGGTTGGGCATATACAACCGCCACTCAATTAAAGCCCGATTGGCAAAATCGAACGGTGGGCATATACAGCTGCCACTCAATTAAAGCCCGATAGCATAGGATTTATTTGCTGCCGTATTGTATTATACAGTCGAGTGGCAGAACAATCATATTGGATTGAGCGAGATCTCTGGGGTTCGCCTCCTTGTCTTCCGCGACCCCAACGTACTCTGTTCTTCTCTACATTCACGTCCGCTGGCTGGTCAGCCACTGGACAGAGATTTATAAGGTTGACCTTAGCATCACACTTCACTTTTAAAAAGCAAGACAACCATTCAACTTCCTTACACTGACCTGCAAAGCAAAACAACCATTCAACTTCCTTACACTAGGGAGGCCTGCAGATTGTGGTTGACATGGTCATGGCACTCTGCAAAAATTTAGGAAGAAAATTTTATGTCTTATGTAATAAGTTAAGGAAATCGTGAGGTTTATAGATTCGTGAAGTTTATAGATATATAAGCTTGATATTTGAACCTGGGTCATCATTCAGCAAGTGCTCCAACTTATGACTAGACCACAGCCTGGCGGACATATTTTGTCAATTAATTATGAATATTTCTGTGTTGCTTTGATTTAAACTGTGTCAATTAATTATGAATATTTCTATGTATTTCTTTTTCCAATTGTATTTATTTAAACTGTGGTTGGGATGGGGGTGGCATAGTGGGAGGGAAGCAGTCTATTCAAATTTCAATAGTTTTCTCTAGATTGCTTCACACTTTGAAATTGCCATGTCTGATTTGTACTTGTTTAACTTGTGGGTTCATATATTTTTGAATGCATAGCATTTCCAAGTTTCTTTATCAATAAATCTCAAGGGGAATTTCCAAGTTTCCTTGTCATCAGTCTCAATTTGCGACAGATTAGAAGAAAAATAACATACTTTGCCATTGGTGATGATAATATATAGTCCAACAATAATACTCTTAGCCCAGTAATAATTTTAGCAATTCCTCCACCAGAGCCATATACCAAGAGCTTAAAGATTACCTCTTTGCCACTCAACTGGTGAGAAGACCACATCTCCATTAAGGTCTCAACCACCACATAAAAGGTCCACAAATATAACCGTTATGCAGTTGAGTGGACCTAGTGAAATATTCTAGGTGGAACAACTTTCAAAGCTTGCAAGAAACTCCATGGAATAATCGAAAGAAGCTTTGGAGGTCTCCTTAAATGAGGTGCTCTTGTCGCTCACATGGTAATGTTGGGTCCCTATAATACTAGTGATTACCCCATTACTATTGTAGTTATACCCCTTATTTATATTGTTGTGCCCCTATTACCCCCATGTTGTTATTTCTGTGCCCCATAGAATCCCTCTATTGTTATTTTTGTGGCTTTATATTATTATTATTAGGTCGGTTAGATTATATTGTGACTCCTTAGACTCCTATATATAGAAAGGAGGTTTTGTCATTTGTATCATCCAAGAATTGTTCATTTATGTAATGTAAAGGAGGTTTCCCCCTCGAAGAGGCTGAATTCTAAGGCATTGATCTATCTTTTCTATCTTTTCTTGAGCTGGTTTCATAACATTTGGTTCAGAGCTTTGGATTCTAGGGTTTCGCTGCTCCAAACAGATCATCGTGGAATTTTCGCTATAACCTTTTTTCTGTGACGTTTCAGAAGTAGAAAAAAAACCCATTTGAGAAGAAATCGTGCTGAACCTTGGGTCCAAATTTCAGAGCTTTTCGCGCGATATTTGCGGAGATATGATCTGAGGAAGTTGGTCTTTTTGCAGACTCCTGAATTACATTCAAAACAGGTGACCTGGGGAAAATCGTCATAACTTTCTCTCTAGGGATTGGATTGAAATTTCGTAAGAAGGTACAGAAAGAGGATGGACTGTAGTTTCTTGTATGCATGTTTCAGATCCAAAGGTTGAAACAGTGACTCGTGGCACGTCGTACAAGTTCACTCTACTGAACTAGTCTAAAAGCAAGTCACTGTGGGAGATTTCACATAACTCTTCCTTGGAGAATCCAATTTGGGTCAGACTTTTGGCATTGGAAAGAGGACGTAGAAGGCTACTACAGGTCGCAATTTTAGAACTGGATGATCTAAAATTACAGAGATACATCAGATTCAATATCAGGCTTCTATAAAGTGAAAAAAGGTGTGTAGTTTTTTTAAAATTTTTGTGTAAGCTTGGTTTAACGGAATTCAAAGGGCATAGTAAAGCATTATTATCGGTAACTGATGCCCCGAGGAAAGAAAATGCAAACACCTAGTAAGGAACCTGAAAGCTCTAGCATGACTCATGAAGAAGAGGAAGAAATGCTACATGATATATCAAAATTACAAGAACAAGTGCAACAAATGTCACGCTCACAAAAGCTAACAGAAGCTAAGATAAATGGCGTGGAATCTAAGATAAATGGCGTGGAAGCTAAGATGGATGATTTGAAGATATATTTGAAGACAGATTTGAAGAGAGACATGGCAAATTTGAAGACAGATTTGACAAATTTTCTACAAGAAATACTTACTAATGGTGAAAAGGTTGTAAAGGAAACTCATGATGTGAACAAAAGAAATGTTAATCATGATTCCATAGACTCTAATGTTGGATCGAAGACCCACCATATTCCAAAAATCGATATGAGGAAGTTTGATGGCAAGGATCCCGCCACATGGATATTACAGATGGAGCAATTCTTCGATCTCAATAATGTGCAAAACACACAAAAGGTACGTATGGAAACTGTATATTTGGAACCAAATCAGTTTGTATGGTATCAATGGCTTTGCTCTCGTAAACAATTTATCACTTGGGCAATTTTTACGGAAGAATTGATAGCACATTATGAAGATACAAAAAGCAACACTTTTTTTAGCCAATTGATAAGTCTCAAACAAAAGGGTTCAATAATGGAGCACATTGAGGAGTTCCAAAAATTGAACATAAGGGTAAAAGATATTCCAGAGGAGCATAGGATTGATGTGTTCATAGGGTCTTTAAAGGATAATATCCAACATGATGTTCGCCTTTGGAACCTGATTCATTAGAGAAGGCATTCAGGTTAGCAAGAAAAATGGAAAGCAAAATTATGGCAACCAGGAAGCATACCACTCACAACTATAAAGACGGAAGTGTTGTTGCCCCTAGTCTTCCACAACCTATAAGGTTGACACCACAACAATTGGAAGAAAAAAGAGCAAAAGGGCTTTGTTACAGTTGTGATAGCAAATACACTAAAGGTCATAAGTGTGCTGAGAAGAAATTATTCTACATAGATTGTGAAGAGGAAGAAGAAAAGGAGCAAGAAAGGTCAAAAGAAGAAGATATACTCCAGGAACAAAGCCTAGATGAAGAAAAAATAAATCCGACCATATCTTGTAATGCATTGGCGGGAATTACCACTCCTCAAACCATCAAGATAGAAGGACAAATCAAGAAGAAAAAGGTAATAGTGTTGATTGATTCAGGAAGCACCCACAATTTTATTCATTGTAGGGTAGCAAAAGAATTGAATTGCTTCCTATATCCAGCACCAGAGTGTCAAGTGATGATTGCAAATGGAGGAACAATAAATTGCTCTGGAAAGTGCCATAATATCAAGCTATCCATGGGAGAATATGTATTGACTAGCCCAATGCTTTCCATTCCAATGGGAGGTGCTGATGTTGTACTAGGAGTCCAATGGCTACAATCCTTGGGTACAATAGCTTTTAATTTTCAAGAACTTTTCATCAAATTTTCTATGGAAGGAAAGGAAGTTGAATTAAGGGGTATTGCAGGGAAACCAGGAAAGATAATCAGCTCTAATGGTATGACAAAGCTTCTAAAAAAGGAGCAAAGAGGTGTAATTGCACAATTATGTTCGCTAGATGTTTCCACATCGGAATCATCTATTTCTCCAGATCTCCAAAAAGTCCTGGACAATCATTCCAAGGTATTTGAGACTCCCAAAGGTCTCCCACCTATGCGTGATCATGATCATGCTATTCATCTGATTCCAGGAAGTGTTCCTCCAAACATCAGGCCGTACAGATATCCCTATGTCCAAAAAAGTGAAATTGAACGTATGGTTGCAGAAATGCTAGAGGCTGGTATAATTCAACCAAGTCAAAGTTCTTTCTCTGCTCCAGTAGTATTGGTGCACAAGAAGGATGGATCATGGCGCATGTGTCCAGATTATAGGGAGCTCAACAAGCTCACTATTAAAGATAAGTTCCCCATTCCTGTCATTGATGAATTACTGGATGAATTGCATGGATCAATTTACTTCACCAAGTTGGATCTTCGTTCGGGATATCATCAAATCAGAATGAAGATTGAAGACATTCCGAAAACGACATTTAGAACTCATGAGGGTCATTATGAATTTTTGGTCATGCCTTTTGGCCTTACCAATGCACCTTCAACATTTCAAGGTTTGATGAATTCAATTTTCAAACCATTCCTTAGAAAATTTGTGTTAGTATTTTTTGATGATATACTAATCTACAGCAAGTCTTGGAAGGATCATGTTGAACATGTTGACAGGGTGCTACAACTATTGGAGGAGAAACAATTATATGCAAAAAGATCCAAATGTTTCTTTGGAGTCCAGGAGGTGGAATATTTGGGTCATATTGTATCTCATGAAGGAGTTAAGGTAGACCCTAGCAAAATTAAAGCCATTAAGGAATGGAAAATCCCCACATCCATAAAGCATCTGCGAGGATTTCTTGGGTTGACAGGGTATTATCGCAAGTTTGTTAAGAATTATGGGAGAATAGCAGCACCTCTAACAACATTATTGAAGAAAGATGCATTTTCATGGACTCCGGAAGCAACAAAGGCCTTTGAACATCTTAAAGAGGCAATGTGCCAAGCACCGGTCTTAGCTACACCGGACTTCACAAAAACCTTTATTGTGGAATGTGATGCTTCAGGAAATGGAATTGGTGCTGTTCTAATGCAAGATGAAAGACCCATTGCTTTTGAAAGTCGTCCAATCAAGGGAAAGTTTTTAAGCAAAGCTATTTATGAGAAGGAAATGTTGGCAATACTCCATGCACTTAAGAAATGGCGACCCTACCTAATGGGAAGACACTTCAAGGTAAAAACGGATCATGATAGCCTTAAATACTTTTTAGAACAAAGATTATCCTCTGAAGAGCAACAAAAGTGGGTCACAAAGATGTTGGGTTATGACTTTGAAATCATCTACAAAAAAGGGAAGCAAAATGTGGTGGCAGATGCACTCTCAAGAAAGGATGAGGATGTGGAAGCATTGTTGTGCGCCATTTCTATTATCCAACCAGATTGGATAAACGAAGCAAGGGAGGAATGGAAGAATGACGAAGAAGTGTGGGCACTTATTCGAAAGCTACAACAAGATTCCAGTACGTCTGATACATTTAGCTGGCAAAATGATTCGTTATGGTACAAAGATCGCTTATACCTCTGTAAGAATTCCCAGCTAAAACAAAAGATTCTTATGGAATTGCACACTTCTCCCTTAGGAGGGCACTCAGGATTTTTAAAAACTTACCACAGGGTTAAGAAGGAATTTTTTTGGGATGGCCTTAAATCAGATATTCAAAAGTTTGTGGCGGAATGTTTGGTTTGCCAACAAAATAAAGTTGAAACAATTAAGACACCGGGTCTATTACAACCTTTATCCATTCCAAGCCAACGTTGGGAGGAGGTTTCAATGGATTTTATCACAGGTTTACCCAAGTCTGAGGGAAAGAGTGTCATCATGGTGGTAGTTGACAGACTTACCAAGTATGCACACTTTTGTGCATTATCACATCCATTTAAAGCCAGTACAGTTTCTACTGCATTTATGGAAACAATTCAAAAGCTACATGGAAACCCAAAGATTATTGTAAGTGACAGAGATCCCATTTTCACTGGAAATTTTTGGACAGAATTATTTTCTTGTCTTGGTACTCAGTTAGCTCATAGCTCATCTTATCATCCTCAATCTGATGGGCAAACTGAGATAGTAAACAAATGTTTGGAAGGATATCTTCGTTGCTTTGTATCTGATAAACAGACACAATGGGTCAAATGGTTGCCTCTGGCTGAATGGTGGTATAACACTTCCTTCCATACAGCAACAAAAATGACCCCATTTATGGCACTTTATGGGTATCAACCACCATCCATCACATCATATTTAAGAGAAAATTCTAAGGTTCAGGCAGTGGAACATCACATCGAACATCAACAACAAGTCCTCCAACTCTTAAAGGATAACCTCGTGTTGGCACAAAATAGAATGAAACAACAGGCAGATCAACATCGCAGTGAAAGAAGTTTTGATGTAGGTGATTGGGTATTCCTACGGCTACAACCATATAAGCAAATGTCCCTAAAGCAAGCTAAGAAGGATAATAAATTATCACCAAAGTATTATGGTCCGTACAAGGTGTTGCAAAAGATTGGTACTATGGCATACAAATTGGAGCTTCCTGCAGCTTCTCGATTGCACCCAGTTTTCCATGTTTCATGTTTAAAGAAGGTTATAGGCGACAAGCTCCCAGTTCAAAAATATTGCCAGAACTTGACGAGGAAGGAAAAATTATATTGGAACCGGAAGCAGTCACAGAAACAAGAACTCGACAGCTACGAAATCGATCAATTTCAGAGTATCTTATCAAGTGGAAGAACTTATCCGCTGAAGATTCCACATGGGAGGATGAGAATTTTATGCAGAAGTATCCAGAACTACTCAAGCGTTGAGGACAACACTTTTTTGAAGGAGAGGGGCATGTTGGGTCCCTATAATACTAGTGATTACCCCATTACTATTGTATTTATACCCCTTATTTATATTGTTGTGCCCCTATTACCCCCATGTTGTTATTTCTGTGCCCCATAGAATCCCTCTATTGTTATTTTTGTGGCTTTATATTATTATTGTTAGGTCGGTTGGATTATATTGTGACTCCTTAGACTCCTATATATAGAAAGGAGGTTTTGTCATTTGTATCATCAAAGAATTGTTCATTTATGTAATGTAAAGGAGGTTGCCCCCTCAAAGAGGCTGAATTCTAAGGCGTTGATCTATCTTTTCTATCTTTTCTTGAGATGGTTTCATAACAGGTAATCATTAAACACTGTTCTCATCTCCAAGGCTTCTGGAAAGTCCTTACCGCTGGCACATATTTATTGTAGGTGAGCTCAGTGAAACATTTAAAGTACTTGAAACGTCCTTAAGATAAGAGTGTTGATTGTTAAAAAATGGCATGAAGTTGATATACCAAACTGATCCATGGAACCCAAAATGCCTGAAGAGTTAATGAAATCTTCACCAAACTAATCCATGGAGCCAAAAATGCATGAAGAGTTAATGAAATCTTCACCAAACTGTTCCATGGAACCCAAAATGCATGTGTCATCGAAAATCTGTTCAGCAAGAGGGCCTTTTGCAGAATTTTTCGAGCTTTCACTTGATTTAGTAGATGTTGGAGATAGTACCAAACTTCCAAGTACTTCGTCAGGTAGTTACATCCTAACACTGCTCGTAGGAACAGAGAACAGGTCCAATAAGACATCATACGTTGAAGGGCCATCGAGGGTTATATCATAGGGATCACCAGCCAGGTTTTATCACTGTTTTTATCAGTTTGTCCATGTAAATAAGGGTTCTCAGCAGTACTCTGGAAAAATGTGAAGAGCTTGCAGATTACTAAGTTTGAAAAGGTGAAGAGCTTGTAGGTCATGAGTTTGAAAAATTGTTCAATGTATAAACTCTATAAACCACATCCTCTTTTTATACTAAGTTCACTCTAACTTTCTAAAGCTTCATTTCTTTTAAACAACCTTGTAGAAGCTTTATAGTTGTATGTGTAGTTTCTACAAAAACTCAAATCAAATGTAAATCTGTTACAGGTTTTTTTGTATGGCTTTATAGAAGTCTGCAGCTTTATTGTCACTATTTGCAGTTATATAAACCAAGTTTAGCCATTATAATAGTAATAAAAAACATTTTGATGAAGCTCTTCATATTTGTCTGGATGTAATGTAACCTGCAAGCTCTTCACATTTTTCCGGATGCAATGTAATCTGCAAGCTCTCCACATTTTTCCGGGTGCAATGTAATCTGTAATCTCTTCACATTTAAGAAAGATAACTACCAATTAGCTATGCCCAACAATTCACTGGTGAATTGTTTTAGTTTTTTGAAACCCATTAACTTGGCATAAATGGCTTTAGCACTCAGATCCTTTTCTGTTCTCTTGTACAATTCTTTTGATGATTTCTTGAGACTTAATAGGGTATTGATAGTATTTATAATCTGATAAAGTGGATTGCAGATTTTAAAATATTTTAGAAATATGATAAACATGATAATAATAAAAAAGCGAATCCACTATTTTACTTTAATAGTATCCATCAAATTTCTAAAATATTCCAGAATTACAATTAATTTGAAGTCGCATATATCATCTATCATTGTCCATTCAAAGCAAGCCATCATGTGAAAATAGCAAAGGCCTTGTACCCAATCATCTGGATTTCATAAATATTTTTCAGTTTTGAATAATATATTATGTTACATGGATATATGAAACTGTAGAATGTAATTTACTCTTCTAAGTGCAATTATCCAATCTATGAGAAAGTTCTTAGATCTTCAAATCATTCTTCAATAGGAAAGGTATACATACATTCAGTTGGTTGATATTCTAAGATGATTTTTCCATACAAAATGAATTCATGTCTTGATGTTACTTGGATAAATAAAATTGTAAATATACTTTACTTTTCTCTATACATTTATATCCAACCTATAAGGAAGAACTCACCACTTCAAATCATTCTTTAGATGAAAAAGCACATGTACCTAAAGTTACTTGATACAGGAAGTTGATTTTTCCCATACAAATTCAATGAATTCAAATGAAATTTTCTTCAATTGCATTCTTCTATACCCAAATATATATATACTTCCTGCCTTCAATTTCTATTTTCAGGGTAAATAGTAGGAACTAATCATAGAATAAAAATAGCAATGGCATCACTTACAGTGGTATGGCAACTACCTTTCATACCTTGCATCCTATGAAAATAGTCTCCAAACATAGGGATCTGGTATTAGCAATTGTCCTGGTCTAGATGATGATACCAGATCTCTATGTGAAGATAACTTCCTCTTCAAATAGCCTGGGAGGCACAGATGCTTGCTATTAGAAACCCCCAATAGTTGAAGCTTCATATAACTGGTTTGATTGCTTGAAAATTCATTCCATAGGATGCAAGGTAAGGTATTATGACAGGTAGCTGCCATAGTAGTGTAAGCCATGGCTGCAATATCACTGTAAGACATGGTTTCCATACCATTGTAAGCCACAGGTTTTCCTTATATTCATTCTATGATCAAGGACTCTCTATTTTTAGCAGTGCCTATTTTTAGGCATGCTATATTTGGCAGAGTTCTACTAGCTGTTCAACACTTTCTAAATTTTCCTATTTTTAGGGGGATTGCTATTTTTGGCACATCTATTTATAATTTTATATTATGCGACATGTGGCAGTCTCATGTGATGGCATGAAAACTTCTTGTTGAGACACGTGGCTGACAGCCTCCTTGGAATTCATGCCACCTCCAAAATCATGCCAAAAGCTGCCTCAATCTGCATGCAACAGATTTGAACCTCCTCACTACCCTGTGCACACTTGTATGACCTGTATGGCCTCTGCAATTGTGCCCAATAGCCTTGGGATTCCTACAATAGTACGACCCCCTTGAGTTTGCTACCTTGAGATGCATGCAACCTTGAAAAGATATACTTTTCTTCTCCTTAGTGATTTCTCTTCCCTGCAAATTGATTTCCTTCCTCTTTAGCTCAAATCTCTACTTTGGAGGTCATATTTTCTCATTTAAGAGTTTGGGCAGTGTGGGTCACAACAATGTTTAGATGGTTAATTGCTACTTAAATAAAATCACCACTAGACCTAGTGTCTTTTAATGGCTTTTTTATTGAGTGATTGATATTTCAGACCTCAAAAAAAATATAAAAGATGCTTTATATTTATATATATGTTGGATAACTTGCTAAGATTGAAAGTTTAGTTCTGATGTCCTTGCATATTTTTTGACCCGATCAGTTCAAAATGGGCAAGCGAAGCAAATGGTAATATATCATGGATCTTGAGGTGCAAGACCTCAAAGGAAAAATGACCTTATGTAGTAAAGACTTGGTTTGGACGGAAATAAATAGAAAAAACAATAGTATTGATCGAGTTTCAGTAATCCCATTACGACGAGTTGTTGACTATATCAAAGGAAAGGAAGAAAATCCTATTGCTCCATGTAAATTCATACGAAAAACAAAAAAAGAACCAAAAGAAATAGCTACCGCTGCATTGTAATATGAGATGTGAGTATTTAAAAATGTATTTTTTAGATCTTCTGAAACCACTTTTATATTTCTTTTTATCTATTAACATTTTAAATTTTTAGTGTAGTTATCATTGTTCATTTGGCCCAAAGGACAAAAGAGGAAATTCTCTAGCTAAACGAAGGACCTCATTTGTGCAGAAGAGGGGTTGCCACAACCACTATATTGTTAAAGTTATGCATGAAATTCCTGATAGAGCAATACTAACTTTCAATATGTATGAACATGAATATGGGGAAGGTTGGGCTTGTCATGGTCAACATGATACTTCAAGTGAGACCAAGACCTTGCATAGGCCAAAGCTTTCAAGGGACATTGTTGCATATGCAGAGAGTTGTTTCTTTTTGGGAATGCCTGTTGATGTAGTGTATAGAACCCACATTAAGAGACATGTTGACATCGATGTGGTAGCTCGAGATAGAGATTTATTCTTTTGTAGGATAGATATTGTAAACATCTATAATAGGTTGGCGAAGGGAAATGATCAACATCACAAAAAGGATGAAATGAGTGTAAACCTTTGGTATAAAAAGCATCGGGAAGATTTTTTATTTTACCAAAAGCCCAATGGTGTGGAGGTCCCTTTTATAATAGGGATTCAAACAAAGTGGATGTTGGAGACAATGGTCAAGTTATTGCTCAATAGCTTAATAGCCATGGATTCAACATTTAACACAAATAAATACGGGGTAAGTCAAATGCCAATGATTGATTGAATACATTTATTTAAGTTGTATACATTCAGAATGATTAATAACTTGTATTTGACTTTATGTAATGTTGAAAATGACAGTATCAGTTGTATACACTCATGGCATTTTATGAACAACAAAGCGGGGTGTCAGTTGCATGGGTTGTCGCATCAAGAAACACATCAGTTGATATTGCAATATGGCTGGAGTAGCTCATGCACAAGTTTTTCCAAACCCGTCCTGACTAGAAAGTCAATGCTTTCATGGTTGATGATGTACTGGCTAAAATCAGTGCCTTGAGGTAACTTTAACATTGTCATGATATAACAAAACTTGCATTTTTTTTTTAAATATCACACTAAAATGCATTGAATATGGCAGGAGGATGATAGGTTGTGATGTGATCTTATGTGTTTGGCATGTACAGAGGGCTTGGTTAAAAAATGTCAATCAGTTGGCCACCAGTTCCATAAAAGCCAATGAGATGTTCAGTGAGTTAGGTTTCATCATGAAACACACTCTCAATCAATCAATTTCTTATCAAATTTGTAGATGAAGAGAAGTTCTTAGACTATTTCAACAAGAATTGGGTCACTGGAGATAAGATTCATAAGTAAACATTTTTTTCATATTATATGCATTTTTTCTTCTATAAGTTGCTATAGTGAGACTGACATGGTTCTATTTGCAATTAGGTATGTGGGTGAAAGGTTGTCGGGAGTTTCCTCATACAAATCAGGAGACCAATAATGTTGTTGAGTCATACCATTGTTCCCCAAAAACAACATTTCTATCTGATAGAAGGAAAAAATGTGCCCAGAGGATGGATTGGTTATTTCATATGCTACTAACAACAGTTGAACCTTGTTATCGGTTCAAGGAAATCTTAGAATAAGAAGGATTTATAAACAACTACAAGAGAGAAAATAAGCTAGAATCATCAGAGGAACGAGAAATAAAAATTCTGGATATTGATTGTTGTCCTCATGAGAGCATAACCCGTGCTTATTGGGTGAGAAGTCAGATAGATCGAGGTAAAAATTACCTTATCACCTGGTATTTTACATATTTTATAATATGTGAATGTCCATGGTCTATCTGTGGAAACATTTGCAAGCATGCCATAAATGTTAATTGGTTGTATTTCCACTCGGATAATTCAAATCCATTGCTTCATCAGCATGCAAAGGATAACATATGCAATGACCCACCTGAGATCAATATAGAGCCTCAAAACCATGATGTAGATGTTGATTCTACTCTTATGGCCACAAATATTGTTGATGCAGATGCCGAGGCACTTCATTTGGCAAGGGAGGAGTTGTTTAGCTATACACATCTCATTTTAGATAACCCTCCTACTACTTTGACGAAGACAATCCAGTTGATTGGTATGCTTAAAAAAATGTTGGATGAAGTCAATAATTTGCACGTTACTGATTTTGACTTCACACATGGATTGGGTTCTCTCGATCCATCTTTGAAGAGGAAGAAAAGTTTCCTTAGCCTCACAAAGAAAAGAAGAAGCAACAGAAAAAACAATGGTTTGGAAATTGATTTAAATGTTGATCCATCATAATATGAACCATTTGAGTTTCGATACCTCAATAAGCGAGGACATCATCGATCAAATAATGCCCTGTCTATGGTTCCAGGTTAGTTTCATGTGTTGAATAGAGTCATGGTTTTAGATTTAAGTATTTAATCATCACCATTTTTTAACATGTGGTATGTTTATTTTTATAGCAATGCAACAATCCCCAATCATGGTGATAACCCAATACCAAAGGGAGATGCAAGACCATCCAACACCTGCCATGCCAGGTACATTTGACACTCTTTCATTGTGTGCACACATATACCTTGATGCTCTAGCAAATTTCTTTGCGATAACATTTGACACTTTGCTAGGTAACTATAGAATAAGTGGAGAAGCATCATCTTCTACCATGACTGATCATCCATGGAAGGACTTCAACTCTAGTGGGAATCAATGAGGTATGCACAAAGAATAGATAAGCTAGGTTTTCATGGCCTCGTCAAGTGGGTTGCCCTTTTTCATATGATAAGTCTATTTATGTTTTCCTATTGTTATGTTGTTATGAAAATACCCTTTTCATAATCTATTCATGGTCACTGAAAAATTAGGATTTCCAAATGTGATCATTGTCAGTGCTTATGTTTCTTCCCATGCATTTCTCACTGAAACAAAGTTCAGTCCTCAATGCCTTTCCCCCACTAAGGTGTTAACTATATTTCCTATGCCAAAGTCATGGGCTTTACATGCATTTTTATGCTTGTTCATGGTTGAGGAGAAGGACCATCATATGGGTTCATTTCCCATGCTTGTATTTTTTCCCTATCCATCATGTTGGCTGTCAAATAGAATCTCTTTACTTATTTATGTTCATGCAACATGTTTGATTTTTATACTTAAACATGTAGTTACTATGTTCTCATACCTATGTTCATGGTTCGGTGTTTATTAGATTTATAGATCTTTATATTTTACATCTTTATAAAGTTATGGTTAGATGGTCAAAGGCCAGTGAGGTTTGAACCTTATCATTGCATTTTTTGTTGTTGGATTTTTGATTCCTTGCCTCTAGTCAGAGATCTCGTTGGATTTTCATGACTTCATCAAGTTGATTTTGCCTTCATGGAATAGTATATGATAGTGTAGTAGATTGTTATGTTATTTTGAACATGCCCTCTTCATGATTTGTTGATGTTCACTGAACGATGTTCTGTCCTTTTATGCCTGTGATAATATGTTAACTATCCTATTGCCCAAATCAACGTCAGTTGTTATCTTTAAGTTGTGTGTTCGGTGAAAGTGTTTATTTTGATCTTGTGTGCTCGTGTATATATGTGTGTTGAAGTTCCTGGTCACATATAGTTTATGGTGTGCTAGGATAATGATGGTGTTGATTAATTTTCAAAATTTTAACGTGGACACTCTTTTTTTCAAGTTGTTCTACAGTTCTGCTTCCAACCAGGATTGTCCATGCATTGAACCTCAATGTGGAAGACATAAATTCTCAGCCAAGCACACAATGTGGTCTTTTTCCAAGCACGAAATTATCATCCAAGCACACAATTTGGTATTTTACGAAGCACAAAATGTTTATCTATACAGATATTTTTTGTTGTAAAACACATCATGGAAGTGATGGTCATGGTTGAAGGTTTGTATTTTATCTAGTCCATGGTTTTCCAACTTCCAATTGTACAGTAAGTGATAAAGTTGTGATAGATTAATTTACCTTTTGTATAAGCATCATTACATGAAATGATGCTCTGGAAGCACCAGGGAAGTATTATTCAATATTGTGACAGTTTCCACGGTCTTGAGGAAACAGTTCTAGAATTTTGTAATAAATTGAATATAATGAAATCCATTGCAGTGAATTTATTACTATCAATCTGTTATATTTCCAAACTTTTGATGTTTAGCTCCACTCCATTTTGGTATCTTCCTTTTTATGTCAGTAAAGCAGATCCGTTGCAATCACTGTACTTATCATTCCAATGGTAGCCTCTTTAAATTATTAATTAACCAATTTAAGCTCATAAGGAAGATCCTTGCAATTGTCCACTCTATTCCATCTATGTTCCTCGAACATGCCAATGAAAACACTAATTCATTCTTTGAAATCTACTCCATTCACCATATTTCTACTACCTTTGATAGTTGAAATGGATTAGGCATTTTCTAGGAACTACAAAATCCCATGTTACATTACACTTTATAAATGTTCCAACAATTTTTGTCCTTGCTCATTTCCCTTAACAAAATTTATAAAATTTGACAGCATTTAAAAACATTTATGGGGTTCATTATTTGAAACAGAGTTTAAGGTTCTAGAATTCCACAGAAGGTATATTTAAGGAGCTTTTTTCATCATTTTTTTATATTCTGAAGTACCAAAAAATGTGACATTTATGTTGGATTCATTCTAAATCCAAATGAATCCATCTTCCCCAGAATAATGACTCCCAGGGAAATCATAGACATCTCTACATTGTCATGAATTTGACATGGCTTAGGCCCAGAAATGGCATTGGTTCTAACAAAATTTATAAACTTTTCCATGCCCACAATGCACAAAAGACAAGTACAATCCCCAAATATATGGATCCTATGATATAATCACTTCCAGAGCCTAACTATTCTATGTTTTTACCCTTTTATAGGCATATTTTCTGGTCATTTACAGTATGCTAGTTGTAGGATAGAACTAAAAGTTAGATGTCATATCAACCAATAAGGATAATAAGGATATAAAGTTCATAACACTCCAAATCATTCCGTTTTTTATTATAATCCAAATAGATCAGACGTATGGTTGTGGGAGCAGATGTGGAGACAAATTGGATGTAGAAGCAATAGTCTTTATATTTAAGGAGTCAAGCAACATTAAAATTAAGGTTTTTGACAATGTATATGCTAAAAAACATGGATGACGCAATCATATTGAAACAAGATATGATTACAAAATCCAAAAATTGGACAGCGTTTAATAATATCAATGGGTTTTAACTGTTTGAAACAAAGTTTCAGGTTATAGAATTCCACAGAAGGTAGATTTAATGAACTTTTTAAATTATTTTTTCTTTATATTCCAGAGTGTCCAAAAATGTGAGATTTATATTGGATTCAATCTGAATCCATCTCCCCAAGAAGAATGAGTCCCAGGGATCATTAGACATCTCTGCATCTTCATGAATTTGACATTCATGTACAACTTTGCCAAAGACAGAGAAGATTTAGGCCCAAAGTTGTTTCTGGCTTGGACAGGGTGGTATGCACTTCAAATTTGATCACCTTGTATCAAGTTTCAAATTTATTCGAAATTTCAATAGTAGAATGTTTGATACCTGGAGTACATTGTATTTCTGTAGTTTTTTTTTTCAACAACAATAGAGATTTATGCAAGTAGGTGTGCTTTCACATTAAATAACTACAAGTACTCTGCTCATTATACACAGGGTATGTGTTTGGACTGCATTCTTGTTGGTTTTGCTGGCCATTCTGGGTGCATGCTCAATTGTCAACAGGTTTACCAGGGTAGCTGGAGAACTTTTTGGGATGCCCATTGCCATGTTGTTCATGCAACATGCTATCCTGGTATATTTTTGGGTGCAATAGAAAATGACCATTCTGCATGATTCACTTTCCATAGAAGCTTACATTAATGAGTTCCTCTTATAAAATTTTAGATTTAGGTACATATATTTGGTTACCCTGAAAACAATTAACTTTTTCTTTTCCTACATCTCACACATACATGAGCACATGTAATATGAATTCCCTCAGTAATGCATGTTTTCCCTAGTGTATGAATTTAAATTCATTTATAGAATTTCTTTTGAATATAATTTGTTGGCTCCCTATAATACTAGTGATTACTCCATTACTATTGTAGTTGCATCCCTTATTAATATTGTTGTGCCCCTATTATCCCCATATTGTTATTACTGTGCCCCATAGAATCCCTCTATTGTTATTTTTGTGGCTTTATATTATTATTGTTAGGTCGGCTGGGTTATATTGTGACTCCTTAGACTCCTATATATAGAAAGGAGGTTTTGTCATTTGTATCATCCAAGAATTTTTCATTTATGTAATATAAAGGAGGTTGCCCCCTTGAAGAGGCTGAATTCTAAGGCGTTGATCTATCATTTCTATCTTTCCTTGAGCTGGTTTCATAACATTTGGTATCAGAGCCTTGGATTCTAGGGTTTCACTGCTCCAAATAGGTCATCGTGGCATTTTCGCTATAACTTTTTCTCTGTAACGTTTTAGAAGCAAAAAAAAAAACCCATTTGAGAAGACATCGCGCTGAATCTCGGGTCCCAATTTTAGAGCTTTTCAAACTATATTTGCGGAGATATGATCTGAGGAAGTTGGTCTTTTTGCATACTCCTGAATTACATTCCAAACAGGTGACCTAGGTAAAATCGTCCTAACTTTCTCTCTGAGCATCGGATTGAAATTTCGTAAGAAGTTATAGAAAGAGGACGAGCTGTAGTTTCTTGTAGATATTTTTTAGAGCCAAAGGTCGAAACAGTAACTCGTGGCACGTCGTACAATTTTGCTCTACTGAACTAGTCTATAATCAAGTCACTATGGGAGATTTGGCATAACTCTTCCTTGGAGAATCTAATTTGGGTCAGAATGGTGGCATTAGAAAGAGGACACAGAGGGCTACTGCAGATCACAATTTCAGAATTGGAGGATTAGAAAGTACAGAGATACATCAAAGGCAATACTGAGCTCCTACAAAGTGAAAAAAGGTGTGTAGATTTTTTTAAATTTTTTCTTAAGCTCGGTTTGAAAATTTATTTTGAAGGAATTTAAAGGGCATAGTAGAGCATTATTATCGGTAACTGATGCCCCGAGGAAAGAAAATGCAAACACCTAGTAAGCAACCTGAAAGCTCTAGCATGACTCATGAAGAAGAGGAAGAAATGCTACATGATATATCAAACTTACAAGAACAAGTGCAACAAATGTCACTCTCACAAAAGCTAACAGAAGCTAAGATAAATGGCGTGGAAGCTAAGATGAATGGCATGGAAGCTAAGATGGACAACTTGAAGATAGATTTGAGCACAAATTTGAAGACAGGCATGGAAGATTTGAAGACAGATTTGACAATTTTCTACAAGAAATACTTACTAATGGTGAAAAGGTAGTAAAGGAAACTCATGATGCGAACAAAAGAAATGTTAATCATGATTTCTTAGACCCTAATGTGGGATCGAAGAACCACCATATTCCAAAAATCGTTATGAGGATGTTTGATGGCAAGGATCCCACAACATGGATATTACAAATGGAGCAATTTTTCGATCTCAATAATGTGCAAAACACACGAAAGGTACGTATTGCAACTTTATATTTGGAACCAAATCAGTTTGTATGGTATCAATGGCTTTGCTCTCGTAAACAAATTATCACTTGGGAAATTTTTACGGAAGAATTGATAGCACATTATGAGGATACAAAAAGCAACACTTTTTTTAGCCAATTGATAAGTCTCAAACAAAAGGGTTCAGTAATGGAGCACATTGAAGAGTTCCAAAAATTGAACATAAGGGTAAAAAATATTCCGGAGGAGCATAGGATTGATGTGTTCATAGGGACTTTAAAGGATAATATCCAACATGATGTTCGCCTTTGGGAACCTGATTCATTAGAGAAGGCATTCAGGTTTTCAAGAAAAATGGAAAGCAAAATTATGGAAACCAGGAAGCATACCACTCCCAACTATAAAGATGGAAGTGTGGTTTCCCCTAGTCTTCCACAACCTATAATGTTGACACCAAAACAATTGGAAGAAAAAAGAGCAAAAGGGCTTTGTTACATTTGTGATAGCAAATACACTAAAGGTCATAAGTTTGCTGAGAAGAAATTATTCTACATAGATTGCGAAGAGGAAGAAGAAAAGGAGCAACAAAGGTCAAAAGAAGAGGATATACTCTAGGAACAAGCCTAGATAAAGAAGAAATGAATCTGACCATATCTTGTAATGCATTAGTGGGAATTATCACTCCTCAAACCATCAATATAGAAGGACAAATCAAGAAGAGAAAGGTAATAGTGTTGATTGATTCAGGAAGTACCCACAATTTTATTCATTGTAAGGTAGCAAAAGAATTGAATTGCTTCTTATATCTAGCACCAGAGTGTCAAGTGATGGTTGCAAATGGAGGAACAATAAATTGCTCTGGAAAGTGCCATAATATCAAGCTATCGATGGGAGAATATGTATTGACTAGCCCAATGCTTTCCATTCCAATGGGAGGTGCTTATGTTGTACTAGGAGTCCAATGGCTACAATCCTTGGGTACAATAGCTTTTAATTTTTAAGAAATTTTCATGAAATTTTCCGTCAAAGGAAAGGAAGTTGAATTAAGGGGTATTGTAGGGAAACCGAGAAAGATAATCAGCTCTAACGGAATGACAAAGCATCTAAAGAGAGAACAATGAGGCATAATTGCACAATTATGTTCACTAGAGATTCCCATATTGAAATCATCTATTTCTCCAGATCTCCAAAAAGCCTTGGAAAATCATTCCAAGGTATTTGAGACTCCCAAAGGTCTCCCACCTATTCGTGATCATGATCATGCTATTCATTTGATTCCAGGAAGTGTTCCTCCAAACATCAGGCCATACAGATATCCCTATGCCCAAAAGAGTGAAATTGAACGTATGGTTGCAGAAATGCTAGAGGCTGGTATAGTTCAACAGAGTCAAAGTTCTTTCTCTGCTCCAGTAGTATTAGTGCACAAGAAGGATGGATCATGGCGCATGTGTCCGGATTATAGGGAGCTCAACAAGCTCACTATTAAAGATAAGTTTCCCATTCCCGTCATTGGTGAATCACTGGATGAATTGCATGGATCAATTTACTTCACCAAGTTGGATCTTTGTTCAGGATATCATCAAATTAGAATGAAGACTGAAGACATTCCAAAAACAACATTTAGAACTCATGAGGGTCATTATGAATTTTTGGTCATGCCTTTTGACCTTACCAATGCAACTTCAACATTTCAAGGTTTGATGAATTCCATTTTCAAACCATTCCTTAGAAAATTTGCGTTAGTGTTTTTTGATGATATACTAATCTACAACAAGTCTTGGAAGGATCATATTGAATGTGTTGACAGGGTGCTACAACTATTGGAGGAGAAACTATATGCAAAAAGATCCAAATGTTTCTTTAGAGTACAAGAGGTGGAATATCTGGTTCATATTGTATCTCATGAAGGAGTTAAGGTAGACCCTAGCAAAATTAAAGCCATTAAGGAATGGAAAATCCCCACATCCATAAAGCATATGCGAGGATTTCTTGGGTTGACAGGGTATTATCGCAAGTTTGTTAAGAATTATGAAAGAATAACAACACCTCTAACAACATTATTGAAGAAAGATGCATTTTCATGGACTCCAGAAGCAACAAAGCCCTTCGAACATCTTAAAGAGGCAATGTGCCAAGCACCATTCTTAGCCACACCGGACTTCACAAAAACCTTTATTGTGGAATGTGATGCTTCAGGAAATGGAATTGGTGCTGTTTTAATGCAAGATGAAAGACCCATTGCTTTTGAAAGTCGTCCAATCAAGGGAAAGTTTTTACACAAAGCTATTTATGAGAAGGAAATGTTGGCAATACTCCATGCACTTAAGTAATGGCGACCCTACCGAATGGGAAGACACTTCAAGGTAAAAACAGATCATGATAGCCTTAAATACTTTTTAGAACAAAGATTATCCTCTGAAGAGCAACAAAAGTGGGTCACAAAGATGTTGGGTTATGACTTTGAAATCATCTACAAAAAAGGGAAGCAAAATGTGGTGGCAGATGCACTTTCAAGAAAGGATGAGGATGTGGAAGCATTATTGTGCGCCATTTCTATTGTCCAACTAGATTGGATAAATGAAGCAAGGGAGGAATTGAAGAATGAAAAAGAAGTGTGGGCACTTATTCAAAAGTTACAACAAGATTCCAGTACGTCTGATACATTTAGCTGGAAAAATGATTATTTATGGTACAAAGATCATTTATACCTCTGTAAGAATTCCCAACTAAAACAAAAGATTCTTATGGAATTGCACAGTTCTCCCTTAGGAGGGCACTCAGGATTTTTAAAAACTTACCACAGGGTTAAGAAGGAATTTTTTTGGGATGGCCTTAAATCGGATATTCAAAAATTTGTGGCAAAATTTTGCGTTTGCCAACAAAATAAAGTTGAAACAATTAAGATATCGGGTCTATTACAACCTCTATCCATTCCAAGCCAATGTTGGGAGGAGGTTTCAATGGATTTTATCACAGGTTTACCCAAGTTTGAGGGAAAGAGTGTCATCATGGTGGTCGTTGACAGACTTACCAAGTATGCATAGTTTTGTGCATTATCACATTCATTTAAAGTCAGTATAGTTTCTACTGCATTTATGGAAACATTTCAAAAGCTACATGGAAACCCAAAGATTATTGTAAATGACAGAGATCCCATTTTCACTGGAAATTTTTGGATAAAATTATTTTCTTGTCTTGGTACTCAGTTAGCTCATAGCTCATCTTATCATCCTCAATCTGATGGGCAAACTGAGATAGTGAATGGTTTCCTCTGGCTGAATGGTGGTATAACACTTTCTTCCATACAGAAACAAAAATGACCCCATTTATGGCACTTTATGGATATCAGCCACCATCCATCACATCATATTTAAGAGAAAATTCTAAGGTTCAAGCAGTGGAACATCACATCGAACATCAACAACAAGTCCTCCAACTCTTAAAGGATAACCTCGTGTTGGCACAAAATAGAATGAAACAACAAGTAGATCAACATCGCAGCGAAAGAAGTTTTGATGTAGGTGATTGGGTATTCCTATGGCTACAACCATATAAGCAAATGTCCCTCAAGCAAGCTAAGAAGGATAATAAATTATCACCAAAGTATTATGGTCCGTACAAGGTGCTGCAAAAGATTGGTACTATGGCATACAAATTGGAGCTTCCTGCAGCTTCTCGATTGCACCCAGTTTTCCATGTTTCATGTTTAAAGAAGGTTATAGGTGACAAGCTCCCAGTTCAAACAATATTGCCAGAACTTGACGAGGAAGGAAAAATTATATTGGAACTGGAAGCAGTCACAGAAACAAGCACTCGACAGCTACAAAATCAATCAATTTTGGAGTATCTTATCAAGTGGAAGAACTTATCCACTGAAGATTCCACATGGGAGGATGAGAATTTTATACAGAAGCATCCAGAACTACTCAAGCATTGAGGACAACACTTTTTTGAAGGAGAGGGGCATGTTGGGTCCCTATAATACTAGTGATTACCCCATTACTATTGTAGTTGCATCCCTTATTAATATTGTTGTGCCCCTATTATCCCCATATTGTTATTACTGTGCCCCATAGAATCCCTCTATTGTTATTTTTGTGGCTTTATATTATTATTGTTAGGTCGGCTGGGTTATATTGTGACTCCTTAGACTCCTATATATAGAAAGGAGGTTTTGTCATTTGAATCATCCAAGAATTGTTCATTTATGTAATATAAAGGAGGTTGCCCCCTCGAAGAGGCTAAATTCTAAGGCGTTGATCTATCTTTTCTATCTTTTCTTGAGATGGTTTCATAACATAATCTCTCCAGCAGGAGATCACAAGATTGCTAGAAAACATCAATCCAAGTAGTGACCATGTTAGATTTTATCTTGGTTGCTCCTGAGGCTTGTTCTCCACTGTGATGGTGCATTCCAATAGAGGGTGCAACAGGTCAAGGAGATGCATAACAAAATAGCAATAGAGGACATGTGAAGGTGCAGAACATTTTTCTAGCATCCGCTGAGGCCGCATGCATGTCTCAAGCATGCACATGATCATGACCTTTAGTTATCTCCAAGGTTAACTGCAGTCTGGAATTAGTAATTTGAGATTAGGAGTTTTCATTTCTAGATTTAGATTAACTTTCTCAAAATTGGTAATATTTAGAATTAAATAGAGGAAGAATAAGGCAAGGGTGAATTGTAGCAGCTCTAGCACATGCATCACATGTACGATGGCTGCACCTACCAAGGTGCCTAAGATAGGTCTGTACACCCTGGACATTCTGCTATATCCAGGAAGGCAGGGCCCTTTTTATTTGTTATTCACATTTTACCACTCAATGTGTGCACATATTCCCTTTTACAGTAATGAAATTCTACAATCATCATTTAGATTTGATTGGTCTCTCTACAGAATAACAATTCTTATTTTATTGTGTTGTTCTTCTATTTTAATTCATTAGAGTCTCTTCCTGTAGAACCCCTTGTTCCAAAGGACATGGTGCCATTCAGTTGTCATTACAATGCCCAAATTTATGTATTTGGAAAACAAATACGAAATATTTAAATGATTTCTTCATCAACCTTGACATAAGTTTCACAAGCATTAAGTAGCATGAGGCAGTAGCATCCTACTAAAGCAAAGAAGAAAAGAAACCAACAAATGACAAATATCACCTTGTTTAACAAATGCTAAGGTCTTTTATAACATCAAAAAGAGAATGGAATATTCGTTGCCATATTTTTTCATGAATGTTAAAAATGGCATGGTTCACGCTTACATTTTCCTCGTTGAAAATCACTGCAAAAATTGACATAGTTGTCAACTACCTACGATCATAACGATCATGAATATAGGTAGGGATTAAATACTTGACATATGAAAAAAGCTAAGATGCAATAGATCATGTCATTGAAACCGTGACTCAGACCTTTACACAGCAACAAAGATACCAAGTCCAAGCACACAAGCCCTAGTTGCAAGGGAAATGTTACCAAAGCATTCATAAATGATCACTTTTGGCCCAAGTGACTTAGAACAGAAAAGATTGATATGCAATCCAATCTAAATGAATCCAAGGGAAGGATTCAAGATTTGGTCATAAAATTTGAAGAAGATCATTGTTTGTGGGTCTCTGAAAAGAGTAATTTGGAAGGAATTGTCGCAAAGCTGTAGAAAAAACTCGATTTGATGGCTACCAAAAGTAGATTAATAGCCCAAAAAAATACAAAGCTTAGCAATGATGTAGGCTCATTGAATTAATTGGAAACCAACTTGAATGAATCCAAGAGAGAGAATCACGAATTACTCAAGAAACGTTAAGATAATCAACAGTTGTGGGATGAGGAAAATTATATTTTGGAAGACAATCTTGCAGAGCTGCAAACACAGCTGGAGTTGATGGTTAGTGAGAGGGGATCCATGGCCGAAAAGAATATTGAGTTAAGAAATGAAGTCAAGTTCTTGAGGGCCCAAGTGAGTGAATATAAAACTACACTAGTTTGCATGCACTTAACAATCATACCAAGATTGTTTTTCCAATTAGTAAGGATAGGTCAAGAGAGATTCTTGACCTAATACATTCAAATGTAGATAGACCTATGACTTCATTATTAGGCAACACCTATTATGTTTTATTTATTGAGGATTCCTCATGGAATATTGAAGGATAACACACTAGAAGAAGCATTTACAAATGTGATTGTAAATATCATGTTTCTGTGTCATTGGTTGTCCTATATATATTTGTATTTATGAGGAGAAAAGAACTAAGGTGGAATACTTCAATTTGAAGAGTACAACAAGACTTCTTAGGCTTACAAAATTCACATTTTGTCTTTATATAAAGATAGTTGTAAGTCAGATGTCAAGTTTGATGAGGATGCTGGGTCCTGTAAGTCTCAAAACCATCCAACAAAGATTGAGGAGGTCGAAAAACTTGTGACCCAAATTCTAATCCTCATATTCATGAGAAATTGAAGTAAGATCAATAATATTTTGGTGCATGTATAAAGACCATTTTTCCTTCCACTTTAGTAAGAAGGCCTAAATGGTCTACCTAGATAGTATGGGAAGCATGAGGATAAGAAGGAGAGCCTAAGATTTCTTTTCAAATTAGTCATCCTACTAAGAAGTTTTCTAATTCTGGTGCTTGGTATCTTCCATTATTAATGTAGAGCCTTTTAGTTTTGAGGCAGTAGCAGGTGAGAGAGTATGGTAGGATACCATGGCAGAGGACTACAAATTCATCCTAAAGAATGATGTCTATTAGATGGTATTGAGACTAGTAGAGAAGCCAATGATTGATTCCAAGTGGTGATTGACTACACTAAACCTAACCCTAGGTCCCTGCTAATGTTATTTAACGAGGTCCCCACCCTCCATTTCACTCATAAAATTCATTGAGCAATTTGGAAATTTTGAGTTGAGCCTTGGGTTGATTTGGAGAGTTTTTTGAACTCTTGAAGGGTTGTTTTGAAGAATTTTTTGCGCTGATTTGGAGAATTTTTGAACTGAGTTTCTTGGGCTGATTTGGACCTGACTGTAGGGTTTATTTTAGAATTTCCTAGGCTAGTTTGGAGCTGATTCAAGGGTTGATTTTCATAATTTCTTGGACTATTATGAAGATGTTTTTCCTATTTTTAGGAGGTGTTAGTTGCTATATAGTCATGTTGAAGATGTAGATGATGAGAATTTAGATGATTCTCTCCTATGATTAGATTGTAGAGTCTTGAGTATATACTATATTTTATATTTATTAATTAATACTATTTTTATTTTTGGACTCTAGGGGCCATTCAAAGCCTCTTTGTTGTCCTATTTCGGTTCAGATTGGATTGCACTTAGTGTTATATTGGTTATATGCACCCTTGGTATATTCTTGAAAAACTTTGCATATTTGTATATAATTGTTTGGATTCACATGGATGCTTATTAGATGCTACCATCATTAAATCATTATCACATGCATTCTTGTAAGGAGGAGAGCTTCACAATTTTGTCTCTTCCCACTGTAATTAAAAATATCATATGTAGAATTTGATTGAGATTGTGAATAAAATATAAAGGGTGTGCACAATGCTAGGAAGCTACAATGATAGGATATTTTTTATTAGTGCCCTTCCCACACTCTACAATTCAATTTCCTGCAAAACTCAGATCTTGATCTAGTCTCAAATTTGGTTGTGTCTATCCATATTGATTTAGATATCATTTTTGGACTATTTTTTCTTATTCCATCATACAAAACCCCATAAATCTCATGAATGCATATAAAGGTAAGGTAAAATTTGATCTGTTGTCAATATTCTTTTTCTGAGGAGAGTCTAGAAGTATACATTAAAAAAAGACAAAAAAAGTGTGATATGCAATTCTAAACTTTGTTAAAGCAGAGCATGATACTTGTTGGGTGGTATAAATGTTAGGTTTTATATGAATAACTCGACTTTGGAGCGACCCAAGCTAAAGTGGATGCGTGGCTCTTCACTCACGTCTTACCGTCACTTCCGCCCTTGAGCTGCCCTGCAACTAAGATGACACCAACATTTAATTTGTCAACCCGTGGTCGTAAGACTCAGAGGCATAACACAGGTAATGCCAAAGTATGACCTCAACGACTTGCGAAATCAAAACCCTAGAACCTACAAGAAATCAAAAGGCATCAATCAAGTAAAGAAACAACACTCTTCAAGGCAAAGTAAACACACTGGGAGTCTACTTCTGGCTCCTCCTGGGTTGGGTTTACTACTGCAGTAAGTCTTCCTCAGTTTTCCAAGGGACAAAGGAATGTAGGTTTCGTTGACACTCACAACATGTTGAGGAAAATAAATAAATGCAAGACACGACCAATGAAAAGAATATTAAAATTTACTGCTACACTACAAAGATGAAAGAGGATGAACTAAGCTAGAAATCATAAGATCTACTGCTATGCTACAAAGATGAATTGAGTTAGAAATCATAAGCATTTAATTCTAACTAACTTACAAAAATAGTTGAATGTTTTTTTAAAAGAATCAAGATGATGATGTTATGCTTCAACACAAAGTATATCATAGAAATAAGACACATCCATCTGTTGCTTCCAGGCTCACAGAAATACGATGATATATGCAGCGTTAGTTATGATGAAAAGAATATTAATCACGATTATTGATCTTCACTGGTCCTTGCATTATTTCGTTGAGATAATAATGAATGATAAGAAATCAGCTCCTTGAACGCTCTAATTTCCTTTTTAGAATCTTAGGGTAATTTCCATTATGCAACAATTGAGATCAAGGTAAATATAATGTTTTAATTTTGCAAACCAGTTGAGATGCAAATGAAAGTATATACTCTGCCTCACTCTTTTTAATATAACATCATTAGTTAAGTTTAAATAACATTCAAAATAATGGAAAGGATTTAAATAATATGCTTGAATTGCAGTCTAGACCAGAAGCATGTTGTCATACTACGCAAAACAAACTATCACATAATCAAATTGTAATTTATGCCAACACATAGTATATCAAATCAAGATATATCAATCTAAGCCAAGAAATCAAAAAATAAAAAGACTAACCGCCATTTAAACCATGTGAGGAAATTCAGAACAAGAATAAAGTGGAAAGATTAATATATAAAACTAATGTCAGATTGTATTAATTCTAAAATCAATATTACATATCTGGAGTCTAGTGGTCCCCTCGGTCATCCCACTGAGCAGTGGTAAAGCTTAATCTTCTACATTATAAAAATACCTTTCCTCTATCAAATGCAATACATCTTGTGCTATCGATCCAGATGTGCCCCCTACATGCGTGTATCTTTCTCTCTGCGCCTCCATGTACATAGTATGGATTCATGTTTTATAACCATGCTGGTACACCAACAATCCATATTTTATGATGGTATAATGCATAATTTAGAGTTCAACATCTAAAAATAAAAGATACGATAATTGATCTGCAGTTCCCCTAGAAAGGCAAAAAGAAACAGTATTGTAGATATTGTTGGAACATTGTTTAAATGTTGTGTGACTGAATGTTTGACTTTAATTCCACGCGCTGTTTGGAAGGCCTGGACTTCATCGCAGGAACACATCAACATATTGATCACCTACCCTTCAAAACCCATATGGCCATTTTCCTCCATGATAGTCCGAAGTATGAAAATCGTGGAAGTGAGAAAAGGATTTCCACTGTTGGTGCAGGTGCTGGGCTATTGGAACAGGAAGTGGACTAGTGGAACTGGATCTATACATCTACCACCATGGAAACTTGATATGGGTGGTGCTTTGACATGAAAATATCTCCATATTATTACATAAAGAAGAATTCAAGAATTCACAACTTATTACCTCTGGGTGACTATATATTAGCATAAAAAGGATGGTAATGGCTAAACACTTGGTGCAAACACAAGTTTGTTGGAAATAATAATGAGAGGGGGGGTGAATCAGTATTATCAGATCAATAATTTAATTTTCAAAACTGATTTGTATACGCTACTTCAACTTAGTGAACTAGCATGTATACGTGACTGTACTTAATGCAACCAGCATATATGCAGAGATCTTTTGATTTACCCAAATTATCATGTATTGAACTTTAATCAGTATATCAGGAATTCATTAGTCAGTGCAGTAAAAACATATTAAAGCATCACACATAAACAAAAATGAACACCAAGATATAAGGTGGAAACCCAATGTGGGTGAAAACCACCTACTGCAATCGTCTTTGTCTTTTTTTATCAAGAAAATTATGTTTACAGTTTTTGTATTGGTGCAGTCTTATACCAGTACACAGGCTTCTACCTACAAAAGGCTACAACCTTATCTTGTTCTCTAGCTTCTACTGGAAGGGAGCTACAACCCCCTAGATCTTGTACTAGCTGTTATGTTTGCTTAGTACGTAGGCGCTGACCTACAAAAGGCTACGACCTTATCCTTTTCTTCCAGGGACCACGTTTCATAAATTTTCAGACTAGATCCATCAACAACATCATATCAAATATATCTACATCAACCAATCACCTTTTGAACCAACCACAACCGAATCAATCAATAACTTTGACAACCCATCAATATGATCATTCAGAATACTGTCACCAGAATATAATAACCAGAACCCAGAACTCTGCAACAACAAACAACAACAACTAAAACATATTTTATAAGGTATACCCTATTTTGATGTGTTGAACCTGCGTGTATACGTGCTTTCCTCAAAGCCAACCAGCGTATACATCTACAAATATTAATTCATAATTCTACACCTATACCAGACTTCAGTTATACCCAGAACATATCATGTACAGAATAATATATGCATCAGTATTTAGATCTAGAAAACTTATGAGAAAAACACATAATGATAGTTCATTTTACACCTTAAGATCCTGATCCATCATTAGATATTCTCCTTTAGAAACCGCTAAGGATCCTCCTTGGTTCGGATCCAGCAATGCACCATAACCCAATAATCCTGCATACTAGATCTCCCACTTCATAAGATATTCAATGCTTGTGTGTACTGGCCTAATGATCTTCTCCTCCTTATATAGTTTTAGGCCTTTCTCAATACCATGGGACAAAACCACTTAGGACCAATACCTTGGATCAAATACCTAGTGTAAATACCTCAAACCAAATACCATGGACCAATACCATGGATCAAAATACCATGGACCAAAAACTTAGTTTCCCAAGGTATACGTGCTTTCCTTTCTGTGAAAGTGCGTGTGTACGTTATACGCTCCTTTTGTTCTGTTAACCTACGTGTATATGTAGCTTGGTCAAGGTGAACCTGCGTATACCTCTCTTTCTTCATTCTTTGTAGTTTGAACTGTAATTCTTTGTTGTAATGCTATACTGTGATCTTTCATTTGAGTAAGTTATGCATTCTATCACATCTAATATCTCTTCTGTAGATTCATCAAGTTACCATATACAAGAGAGTTGTTATGATATAAGTGGGTTTCCATCAAGTACAACACATACATCATAATGCAAACAAAGTTGTTTAACAAAAAGCATAAAAGATCGAGACAAAACAAAGGCTCAACAATACTATGGTCACCCTTTCATAGATATTCTAGTTTTTATATAAGAATCCCTTTGTAGAGGAAAAACTAGTGCAAGATTTGGAGGAAGTGGAGTGGTCACATGGGGGATTTAGCATAGTAGACCATCATGACGGATTTGATTTCTTGGAGAAATATTGACATTTCCTAACTTATGACACATTGAGCATGAGCAATATTTGCTTTGATTTAAAAAGACTAGGTCCTTACTATCATGATAAATCCACAAGCACAAGATCCGAAATACAGAGAAGTCAAGCCAAAATAGAGTTGTGATCTGGGAAAACTATTGGGATGAAATCCAAGGTGGAGATGGGAAGAGTGACTGGGTGATTGAGAAATAATAGTGTTATTAAGAATAAATTCCTTATAAACATAGTAAACAAACCTTTCATCACTGATCAACAACCAACGAACAAATCACATAGCATATCAATATCTCTCTAGAAACAAAGATCTGAGAAGGTGTTTGGAAGGATCAGACAACACCATAATGTATTAATGATAATCACAAAACCATGAACCAGTTACTTTTCTCAAAATACATTTGTCCATGTACATGGAATATATTACATTTGTCCATAAATTTGTCTCCCATACAAAAAACTGTAATCGTTGCATGTTGGGGAAAAATAAAACATTAACAGGTTCTTCTTTAGTGAAAGAACCATGCTATGAAAAACCCAAGAAAAATGATAAGAACAACCCATTCGGACAATGGGGATCTATATTGATGGTGATCAATGATTTCTGTTGTAGTGGATGGTGATCCTATGTCATTTTTAACATCTACATATGTGCTTAAAAATGCTCTGGACATTATATCAGTGGACATCTTTTCAATATCTATAGAGCGATTGATGGTAAAATGTTGAAATTGACAACTCCAATTTATTGATTCCTTATGAAGGGGTTTTAATTTGTCCTTCCGAACTCGAAGGACCAATCATACAAATTCCCTCTTTTACAGAATTGGTGGATATGTACAGTTGAGCCTTTTCTAATGGTTTCTATGATTCAATTTGGATTCAAAATGTGTGATCAGATTTAACATGTAGCCCCTGCTAAAAATAACATTGTCTCAAATGTCACCAGAAAGTAGCTCATCAAAATCATGAGCTCACAAGGATCTCAAATATACCATCATCATTGACATGGAAGTCTCCCAGAACACTACAGGGAATATCTTTAAAGTTTACCTTGAGGATGAATCCATAATTGCTGTTAGAGACTGCTACCAGATATATATTTGACATTTGTCCATGGCAAGACAATTATCAATTTTGAAATTTTCAAATGTTCCATGGAAGCCTTCATGTAGCTGCCAGTATTTGATGCAGCCTAAGCCACATCTATACCCACAGTTGACATTTCCATAAGTCAATATTATGTCCCAGATCATCACACCCATGCTCAAGGTGAAAAACCTTATAATCAAGGTAAAAAAAATATCCCTTTCATATCAACACTATGCAGAAGCATTTCATCCTTTATCCAAAGTTTAAACCTTCTTTATCTTCTCTTTATAAAATTCTTTTCATCATAATACTTTGGTTTAATTCTTTCTACCTGTACATATCAATCATACTATAATCTTCAGACTTTGGTTAAAATCCCAATTTCCGCTTATACACTCAACCCATATTAAAATAACACATTACATATCTTTGCGGAATTCTATTCAATTCAAACCTTAGGATCTAATCCATAAAATCATAAAACCTTACCACTTCGCCAATCCTCAACCTTTGAATTTATGAAGATATCGATGCTTATTCAATGTTCTTCCTCCGTCATCGTTCTTCCTCTGTCGTCATTCTCCTTGTGGAGGGATTGAATCCCATTACCACACTCCAATAGCGAGCAGACTTCGAAGGGATCGAATCCCATTACCTCGGTTCAAGGTAAGAATTCTTTGAATCAAAATTATCATCCACTTCCTTGTCAGAGCTTGATTCTATAATGTTGCTGGAAGTTGTTCAAAGAAGAAATTTTAAAGAATTTATGCTTGTATTGTGAAAGTTTATTTCTTTTCATGATTGACATGATTTTGTCTAGCTGGTTGTGAATGCAATTTTACAAGCTCTAGGTTCAGATCTTATTACTTCACATATAATGCGTTGCTGCCAATCCGGGTTCAAAAGTGCCCGGAGTGGGCCAAGTCAATAGACATTAATACGATAGACGTTGCTACTGCTCTGATACATGTCAAGAGTGTAGTGATGGATGTCATTAGAGTGTAGCGATGGGAGATCAGAGAGAAATTAGCATTCAAAAATTAAAATGGGTTGACAGTTTAAATATTTTTTTTACTAATTAGTTTTATATAAAATTTGATAAAAAGTTATTTAAATAATTAATTTGAATTATGAAATGTAAAGGATTAGGGGTCCATCTACTAGCATTCACCAAGTGGTTGGTTTACCATGGTTGTGAAGTGATATTCAATAAAGGAAAAGCATTCATGAGACACATATCCATGAGATAGTTGAAGTAGATTGGGGTTCATGTGAAGAACATGTATAATCTAGATGCGGAGGATTGTGCTGCATTAAGCACTAAGGTAGAGAAAGCGCAGGTCAAGATGTCAATGAACTTTTGGAAAAAATACTTGGTCATTTGCATCATGATACGTCGAATATTATACGAAAAATAACCACTGGCCTCCCTAAAGGAGCACTTAAGAACTAGGATGTATACAAAGGATTTACGTTGCGGAAGTACATAAAATCCACATTCCATGATCTGGAAAACAAAGCACCTGTTGTCCTAGAAAGGATCCACTATGATGTTTATGGGCCTTTCTTGACAACCTACACTGTCGGACACAAATATTTTGTCATTTTTATTGATGAATTCTCATGGAAGTATTGGATCTTCTTCATGTGGAAGAAAAACGAGACATTCTCCAAATTCATAGAATTCAAGACATTGGTTGAAAAAGAAGCTAGTAAGAAGGTGAACGCTCTGTTGTAGTAGCTATAACACCCTCCAAAATTTTGGCTTGCACTTAAATTTTGGAGCCTACTATGGATATTGTGATTGATCGTTCCTTAGTCACTTATTGGTAAGTTGATTATCTAAAGCTCCCCTTTTTGATCTTAAGAGCTGTGCATGATTTTATCTTACATAGAATGTGTCATCTTTGGGCATGAGGGTTATCGCTTTTCATGAAAAGGGAGGTTTGTTTTGCTTCAAGGGGAAATATTTATGGGAATGGGTTGTCCTCACCACATAGACATGTTTCACACTCATTTCACACACTCTTCCACAAGTGTTGCCTTTATCCTCCCAAAGTCTATCATCAGAGCCGCACTTGCAATAAGCTACCACAAAGGTGTTGCATTAAGCGAAGTATGTGTTATATGTTCTAGATGGTCTATGTTGTATGGCTAAGTTTTAAAGTGTGTGATTGTAGTCAAGTTTTATCACTGTTCACATCAGCTCCACAGGTCCCACACTTAGCCAAATTTCGGAGTATCCTTAGAAACCTAGCCTCATCCAACTTTCCTGAACTGCGCACTTCACATATGTAACCCTCAATCTTTTCCCTTACCTATTGGAACTATGCAATGCACAGAAATCCCAACCTCCCTTAGCATTCAAAACTGCACAGTGGTTTCCTCCAATTTCCTTCCCCCAACTGAAACCCACTGTCTCCAGAAATTGTGCAGTTTTGTCCCTTGACTACCCAGTCTACATTGCATCTTGAAATTGTGTAGATGTGTCCTCCAATACCCTCATCCCATAGTAGTGCCTTGCATCCTAAAACTATGTAAATGTGTCCTCCTAGGGCCTCATCTCGCAACAGTCACTGCCCGCTGAAACTACAAAATTATGTCTCTCAGGGGCCACGAAGAAAGATGACATGATAAATGACTCTCAAGGAGCTGAGGAGAAAAATAAGCAGACCAAGGAACCCAAGGTATGATAGAATATCGGGACCGCATGAAGACTCCATCTGATGCATAACTCTTTGGAGGATAGGTATGGAAAACAAAGCACATCTTTTGAAATACACCTCTTACTGTAGCTTAAAAGTTTTCTTATCATTGTCGTATCATTCTGTCTTTAATGACATGCATGGTTGCAAGAACTGAAATTCATTCCATGTGTTTCCTCTACATGTCTTTCTCCCTTTCACTTGTTTATTACATAGCTTAGAAGATGAAGAGTATTACCACTTGTTTATTTAAGCTACAGAGGTTGTGACCAACATGATCTTATGACTAACCAAGCATGATGCAAGGAATCCTAAGTGGGATGAAAGATGTTTGATGATATGTATATAGTCAGTACACTCCTTTGCATTAATCCTTGCTTTGTATCTTGCATGTATCCTCACTGCTTATCAGATTTGGCTACCTGCTGCTAGTAGTCTCTTAGCTCTTTCCTGACAAACCAAGGGAAGGAATTTCCTTCAACCTAATTTCTTCAAGGCTTTTAATAGAAAGTATAGAGCTAAGAGAAGGAGATGTGGAATCTCACTATCAAACTCTTGAAAATACTTCGCATGTTCAAATCTATCCAAACGATTAAGCTGCCACTCAACAACATTGTCAATCTTGGAAGACTACAGAAAGATCACATCTCTAGATATTATAAACTTCTTATTCACTTCATAATAGAGATGGTATGCTTTGGAGGTATGAGTACCTAAAGAAGATACATTTGTGACTCCTTACATTGATTTTTTTTATCTGTTCCTTAGGTATGAAGGCATAATAGGAGGAACCAAAAACCCTGAGATGCCTCACCGAAGGAATGTGGTCATACCACATTTCATAGGGAGTCTTGTTTCTAATAGCAAGAAATGGAGTTTTATTATTTATATACACACACATAGAACCACATCAACCTAAAACCTTATGAATTTAACATGTGAACTATAACAAGTTCATAGTGAAAATAATCCATTCCAGTGAACTATGTGTTGAAAAATGAAGCAAGAAATTCTCAATTTGATTTTTCCTTGATTAAATTGAAAAAAATTGAATTTACACATCAACAGACAACTTGGATGATGTTAACTTTTGTGACATGGCTTGTGTCACCTAGTTTACTCAGTAAATTTGAGTTGGAGGAGTTAGAGTTTAGTTCTGCATATGCAATTGCTAATTTGTAGCAATAAAGGTCAATCATCTCATGTTGTTGTCAATTAAACTAGTTCTAACTTTTGGAGGAACTAGTGAAAGGTCATTTAAGCAGTGGGACTTCAGTCAAACTCAGTGATCATATAGTTAATTGATCAATCAACCAAAAATAGTTGGGGCATGTAGAGAAGTCAAGTTCCCTAATATTGGTGGAGATTCTAAGGAAGTTTTAATTTCTTGTAGCTCACACAGTTTCAAGAACTTACTATAACCATAGTGGAGAAGGTAGCTTGAGTAGGAACTTCTTAAGAAATTGGAGAGGGAATGATTATTGGTAGCATTAATAGACTACCAACAATTTGTTTTGCACCACACTTCAATGTTTTGGGAAAGGTTTTTGAGGGTGGATAATTTTTTCCGATGCTTTTTTGTCATGCGCATGCTCACTAAGTATCTTGGGAGGTCTGTAATAGTTCCTTGCATGCACGTCCTCACTAAATATGTTTTGGGATGTTTGTACTAGTTCCTTGCAAATTTGTGTTTGTCAAGGCTTAACTACTTATGATCTTAGGTGCTCACAACAGTCTGACAGTTTATGGCACTCTCCAAATCACCATTCCTGAAAGGATCCAACAAAACGACTTGAGAGGAAGATGATAAGGGCACACTCTTATTGGCACTTACCTAGAACTAGTGGAATTGGTTGGTCCCAATGGTTTTAGAGTTGTACTAGTCTAGTTTGGTGGTTTAGATTGGCTAAGCTTGGTCTTGTACTAAACTGACCTTAAAACACCAAAGTGACTAGTTCTCTACTAAACTAACCAATTCTCAAGAATGTAGTGCAACATAGCTAATGACCACCAAATATTAATTTTTTAATAAAAAATACTTAAAAGGAAAAAAAATATCTTAACCCTAGGGCCCTACAAAACCTAACCCTAGTAATTAATGGTAATATTTAATTTTTAAAGTTAAAGTAAAAGTTGGCATTCTCCTTATCTTTCCTTTTTGAAAAGGAAAGATAAGGATAATGTCAAATTTTACTTAAAATTTTAATATTAACATTAATTGTTTTGGGTTGTTTTAGAGTGGTTCCAACTTCATTCAATTTTGAGAAAATCAAATTTTAGATCCCATTCAAAACTTAGTGGTGATTGTTTGAACTGCTTCTTTGTAATGAGTCCTAGACTTTGACTTCCAATTTTTCATGTGCATTTATTGCATAATCATATTCCTCGTGAGACTTTGCAGCAGAAGTTGATCTTTAATCCATTGCAAGCACTTGACCTAGCTTAGGGAACCATCAACTACCCCTCCCAAGTTTCTCCTCAACATTGAAATTTTCTTTGGAAGTAGGCATTCATTTTATCCATTAGATCATTTTTTCCACTGTGACAGTCCAACAACACCCCTACCAGCATATGCTTGACAATCCATCTCATCTTTACTGCTACCTTATAAACACTCTTAAATCTTGTGTCTCTAATCTAAAATAGGAAGAACCAAAAAGGGCCTTCTTGGCCCTCTTCTCAACTCACAATATGTTTAGCTTCTCTCTTGTGCTTACACCCTAGTCTTCTCGCAGCTTCAGAATGGTGAATCTTAAACACAACCTCATGATGTGCATTCACGGAGGCATAATTCACCCTTACTTTTCAAATTACCCCCCTAGAATTCCCTTTACCTTTACATGCTAGCATACATTTTCCTTGTGGAGGAATGTTAAGCTTCCCATCCCAATTTTGCCTCCCTCTCCTACCCTGACGAACCTGATAAGCTGAATTTAACCAATCTCACTATCTTTGAGATAAACAACCCATCCAACTGGGTAGATTGAGTTGAGACCCTTTTAGAGACTAAATCCATCCCTCCACAATGATATGTCCCTCTCCAACAACATCAGCATGTTGTCTTTGAGATCTATCATTCCCATGATCACCATAAATTTACCAGTCCTTCATTTATATATTTGGTAATGTCATCATTCAGATCACTTATATTTGTTGTATTTTTGCTTGTGTTATTATTTCCTTTAATGGAAATATCTCCCTAGTAGGCACGAATAACCAAATTCAAGTTCTTATTGAACTCTTTTGTTAACATACTTAATTTTCATTTTGACCTATTCGGTTTCAAATTCTAGTGTGGTTGGTTTACTGGTTGACTACTAGCATTCACCAAGTGGTTATTGATGATCATAGTTAGTTTAGAGTGAATGTTGGACTTTGCCTTGAAAACCAAGCCCCAAGAATATGCAATTATCATGGAACATTTCAGAGCTCATAATTTTCTACAAAGGAATACACTATTTGCATTCGTCAAGAAAAGTTATATAAAAAAGAACCAAGTGGTTATGCTTTTCAACATTTTCACCTAAATTTATTATCTATTGTTTTCTTATTGAATGGGAAAGTTGGGTTTTTGGGATTTTCAAATTAAATTTCTACGCTGGTGGTGTTCATCTCATAGTTTGGCCTCCTTCTAAAATCTTGTTTGCTATGTGCAAAACGAGCATTGGTGCAACTTTTAGTGCTGCAATTTTTAAAGATATGAAAATTCTATATTGGTTTAAGACATGCAATGTTCAATATCTACATGATACCTTTTCTTGACATTCCATTCATAAATTTGAAATTTGTAACAAGTATAAATTTTACTAATTAATTATTATATTGATTATTACAAAATTGAAGACAAAGGAAGAATAATATATAATGTAGGTTTATGTGAATGGAAAATGTTAAGATAAAGGAATAATTTATAATGATAGGTGGACCATAGGGGTTGGGTTCCTTACCATCGATGTATTCTATATAAGGAGGGAGAAGAAGGAGAAGATGGCATCACTTTTTCTTGTGTAATTGAGGACAAGGCTAAGAAGAGACAACTTAGTAATGGATTGATGGCTCATGTGTGACTTGTTTTTGAAATATCTGGAGCAATAAGGTCTATGGCTAGGTGAAGATTAGAACTCCAAATATTTTTTTCAATAATCAATCTTGAGTGAATAGAATGTCATATCTACATAGACCTTTGCGAGAGTACTCTATTCTAGGTGATGATAGAGTACATCATTTCCTTATTGGAAGAAATTAAACTTTTATGATGGTATAATTTAATTATAAATATTTAAAATACTAGTTGTTTATAATCAATTTTATAAAGGGTTATGGCCTTCTTAATTTTTTTGCTCGAATTTTAAATATTGAGATAGAAATTCGTAACGAGAATATAATAACCTCAATTCCTTCTGAATGCTATAAGTACCTACCATTTTCATTTTTTTCAAATCGAATAGAAATATGATCAACTTTGTTTTTGCTAACGAAAAAACACACAAACATATTCTATTATATAAGATTTTTTGTTATTGTTAACAAAATTATTATCAACCATGGTTTATTTAGAAAATAACATATATTAAACTATATAATGAATTATTAAATTGATAACTATTTAATATGGGTTGACTTTTAGTGATGTTTCTATGGATCATCTTATGATGTTGTGGACTATTTAGAAGTCACGTCACTAGTAAGTTAAGTTTTCATGTCTCCTTCTCATGTTTATACAAAATAAAGTAGAGAATGGATGGGAATATTTAATTCATGAATCTAAAAATGGGATCACAAATTATCTTAAGTTTACACACAATAAATTGACAACGTATCCATGTGAGAAGTACTAGAGTATAGGGATTGGATCAACCAAGCCTTTTCAATATATGAAAATATTAGGCTTCAAGATTTCATGTATTGTAGTGATGGATGCATTAAAGAGGGACAATCAAATTAACTCAAACTACTAGAATGGGATATTGATGGGTGGAGGTTAAGTTGTACCTATTATGGGAGCCTCATCTTTAGTATCTCCTTCATCTATATGTTCTCCTTAGGTGATGGAAAATTTTCACAAAACTATTTTGAGCGTTAACATTTGTTGATTACATAGTCATCTTGTTTCCTTAATAGAATTAGATTTCTTGATAAAACAAGTAGAAAAAATCCTATTGGTGTGTTAGGATTCAAATTAATTTTTCCTTCCCCTAATATTATTTTTTTAAATCAGGAGGTGGAGCATTTTGAAGATGGCATATTATGTTCTTCTAATCAATGTGGGTAGGCCTCAATGAAATTTAGGGCCTCAATCGAGAAACCTTGTGAAAGAGATAATTGTTCAGTAAAATCTGTTGATATTTCTATCAGGATCTCAGATGGTGCCTCCTACCTAACCTAGTCAAGGTAAAACAAATTAAACTTTGAAGTTCCACTTTAATTCTTCCCACTAAGTTTTTACGACAATCTTAAGGGACCTTGGTAAAATAAGTTTGTTGATGATTAGTAGTGACATTCTGGTGTAATAGTACTTGTACATACCATAGAGTACATAACTCCATATCAATAACTAATCTTTTGTATCTATGTGGATGATATTTTGGTTATGGATGACATAGTATCTTGGTGGAAATATGTTTGGATCCTTATGACCATGGTGATAATATTTAACAAAATCCTCTTGTCTATTCATCAATTTCATGTGTGATTAGTCAGGACCCAACATGCACACTTGTACCTAGGATATAAGACTATGTAATCCTTTCTTGGATGACTTCATTGTCAACATTGAAGGAAACATTTTATACTTGATAGTTGGATTTTTGGATGCATTACTTGGATGACTTCATTCTTAGTGTTGAGTGTAGTACTTGTACATGGGACCTTGGTTTATGGATGGTCCCTTTATGGACACACTTCTTGGATTACCTCACCCTTAGGGTTGGGGGCAATGCCCATACATAGGAAGTTGGCTTACGGAGATACATCATAGATATAAAATTTGAGATCAATGTGTTTCAAAGGGGATGAAATGGTGGGATCCCCCCTAGTGATGTAATGACTACTTCACTCTTAGGGTTGGGGGAAATGCCCATACACAAGAAGTTGGCTTATGGAGATACATCATAGATATAAAATTTGAGAGCAATGTGTTTCAAAGGGGATGAAATGGTGGGATCCCCCCTAGTGATGTAATGGGGTCCATAATGGCTAATAATATTATAAGTATGGTGGCCATTTATGGCCTATTCATTAGCATAGGCACCAATAGTGGTTAAAATTTAGGTTTTATAAATGAATAATATTTGAGTCCTCCTTATTGTATGTGTTAAGTATAGTGATTGTACTTGAGCATTAGTTCATTGGGAGGTTTCCCTTGAAGAGGAAAAGGAACAAGAGTTTATCTTTCCATAAAATGATTACCATACCCTATTAACTTACCTTGATGGTTTTGGATTCAATGAAGTAAAATGAATTTTTATCATATTCTTATAGACATTACCCCACAATGAATTCATGCACTAGAAACTTATGGAGACCTTTTCTAATCCTTACACCTATCTTTATCTCGGGAGTTGGATCTCATCAACGATCTAGGACGTGGATGCCCATCCGATAGTGAAGGTTTTCTTGAGCTTGGTCATGGTAACTACCCGCCCGATCCATGCTGGCCGAGGTTCATTCGCATTGTTTTTTGTAGGGTTTCCATACAACTTCTACCTTGCAGGTTCCGGATGTTTGGCAAGGTAACCTCTGCACCCTTCCCTACAAAATTTTACCACCGGTTTCCATAATGGCGATGTAAGGTTTGCTAACGAACCTAATAATGTTTCTGTGCTAAGTTTCCAGCTTTCATTTTTTTTCATGGGGTTCTAATACTGATATGTAGCTAGACAAAGTGGCTTGGTTCCAGTTTTTGTGGGAAATGGCTCCAGCAGAAAGAGGTCAAAATTAGGTATTCACTGTTAACCCTCACTGGGTTACCCAAGACTCTGTTATGGCTTGGTATTATCTACGAAATTGATGGAATGGTTATGATATGTTACCTACAGTTCAACAACCCTCATTTTTTAAATGCTTTTAGGTCTGTGTAGGTGTTCCACCTCTCGTTTCACTTATGGATGACAAATTTCCAGCAGTCATGCTCAAGATTATATTACTCTATGTTTTCTAGGTATTTCATAGATTTATGGTGACATGAAGATTCAAGGTTTTCTTGTCCTGTTTCGTTAAAAGTTTAAATGGTCATAATGGCCACTTGAGCTTGAGAGGTTATTCCAGTTTTTGGTCTCCATTGACGCATCTGTTAGACTCGGTTATTAATTTTGGGTCTGTAATGTAATTTCCTTAAGTTTCACTCCTTCTCAGCTAGTTAGGGTTTTATAAGGAAAATTAACTCAGGTCAAAACTTTTTTTAATACAGTTGTGCCAGACTCTGCTGTTATGGCTTCAACACAATTAGAGTGACTCTATATGGTTAATAGTACTACAATCCTAATTGTTTAATGGTTACAATAGTTTCTATATTTTGAATGGTGCTACCACGTCAATCATTAGAGGGGTTGAAACTGAGAATTCGATTGATTATCTTTTGCTAAGATTATGAATGTGGTTCTTATTACTATTTGTTACTTCCTACAATTGTCTTATTCTTTACAGTATCGTAGACTTGTTCCTCTTGAATTTCTGGGTTTAACAGAATGTGAATTATATTTGTAACAGGTTATGTTATTATGTATTTTCTTCTTTCTTATACTACATGTTGCCTACATTATTTATTTTTCTAAGGTTTATACCCAACCACACCCTTCATCTAACATTCAAGGCTTCGAGACTGTATTCTGGCTAGGCCGCTTCCAGGCTATGCCAGAAGACTAACCAAGTTTCCCTACTGGTCTTACTCATTAAGTTTTCTCGTAATTCTACTGTCCTTTTTGTTTTGCTATTTCATTATCAGTCATGATAGCTTAATTCCTGCCAGAGTCATTATCAATATCCTTTACTTGGTTTGTCATCATACAACATGTGAGTTTAATTTATTTCATAGAGCATTAATAACAATCATAAAAGGAGACTCAGTTTCTGCAAATTTTTATAATAAATATCTACACTTATAGTTTCCTTTCACTTATCCTCATAGAACACTAATTTGATTTGTATTTCGTTATAAGTTATACATCTGAGCCATCGAATACATATCTAAAGTCTTGTGAGTCTGTACAAACATTTTCTCCACCTTCTAGAAAGAAATGTGGTTTCCTCCTTACCACAAGATTAGTCACAGACCAAACAACACCCCCCCCCATGCTCTTCCCACAAGCATGATGTTCTAGGACAACCTAATGTCCTTGTCAACTCCCTCTCATCTTCCTTGTCATGTTTTCTAGGACTTGTGTATCCAACAAGAAATTTGGGAGATGAATTCCATCAAGGTAGAAAATCAAGGGGTTTTCAAGTCATTTATTTAGGGTTCCCACTAGCATAGTCTCACAATATGATCCACCCAGTCCCTAAATTGGGGTCTAGTGCTATTTCAATTAATTATTAGATGATCATGGTGGGCCATAATTCCAAGTTAAATGTTATGACTCTTCATAGGATATTATTGGAGATACTTGAGGAGACACCTCTTTGGCTAAAGGGTTAAGGAAGGATTTTGACTTCAATATCGAACCATCAACCATATCCTCAACATTTGTCCCATCAACCTTATCCTCAACATATTGAACCAACAATCAAGAAGACAACTCAAGTGAAGTATGGGCATCCTCTCTTGCCCGCGTTGTTCAAGATATATATCAATCTATGAATGCATGTACACTCCACCAATTGTGCATCAATAGAATTTTGGGTTGCCCCACTGTCCACCAAGATGGATACACGTTGTCCCTGCAATGTGCCTTTTATTGCCAAAATTGCAAAATTGGGATTTTCCATGTCAAAATTTTAATTCAAGACTGACCATGCATTGGAAGGCACTGAACACAATATTAAGAAATTAAAAATTAATAATTGACACAATACCAAATACAATACATACATTGATTTTTATCTCACAAGGTATCTAGATGCTAATTGAGCAAGTTCACATGAAGAGAGAAAGGAAATATCATGATACATTGTTCAATTTATAATCAAGAGCATTATCTTGGATAAGGGAGAAGTAACATTTAGTTTCTTTCTCATATACAAGGGAAAAATTACGAAGCAATGTCAAATGCCTTTCATGAAGCAATGTTGTTGTAAAGGGTGGGGATTTTGGGTAGAGGGTTATAGGTTTTGTAGGTATTAAAATAAGTATTTGGTAAAACTAGGGGATATCTACTAAAATAGGCATGAAGTAGTATTGACCATTTAGTAATAGAAAGAAAAGGGTATTCTAAATCGTGAACACACTAATGGTTGTTTATCTCACCACTTGAAAGGATTTTACGAGTTCAATGAACCACATGAGGGAGAAGATTATACACTAGTAGTACTTTTTTGCAACGTTTAAAATCAGATGTGAATGGAGAGGACTTTGCAAAGGTTTTTTGCAAGGGTCAAGGGTTTCTAGGCTTTGATAGTTTATCAAAATGGTGGAATGAGGAGGAGTTGTTCAATGCAATGTGATTAGAGGAGGTGGATTTATTCGTAGGTTTTGACGTGATGAAGATTCTAAAGGTTGTGAGATTCGTTCTGGTAGGTGGAAATGACAATGGCAATTGTTCTTTTCCGAGGAAGAGTAGATTAGACTCCTCTTCTTTGGTGAGAGATATACACAACAAGGGGTAACTAACAAATTCATTTGCACATTTCGACACCATCGTCAATGACATTTTATTGTGAATGGTTTGTCATGTTGGTTAGCTAGTGTTGGGGCATAATATGATGGAGACCATAAGGAAATCTACTTTCACTAATAAAAGGGTCAAACAAGAAGTTAATCTTTTTTGCAAGGAAATTCTAAATACATTATCACATTAGTTTAGTGGTTTTCATTTATTAATATGATCATGGTGGGTCATACTTTCTAAGCTAAATGTTATGACTCTTCATAGGATATTATTAGAGATACTTGAGGAGAGACCTCTTTGGCTCAAGGGTTAAGGAAGGATTTTGACTTCAATATCGAACCGTCAACTATATCCTCAACATTTGTGCCATCATGGAGGAGGGGAGACATTTCCCTTCAAAAGTCTTCTTCTACTTTGTAGTTTTTTCAAAGTTGGTTGATGTTGTCTCGAGGGAGGCATTGTTGCATGGATGAAATTGGCATTTCAAAGATTTTGTTTACTGTTATTATATGTCTAACGGTTTCTATAGGACTTTTTTCTTCTTCCTTGTTGCCATTTAAAGTGGGAAAGTCTCCGCTTTAAAATGCCCTGATATTGTTTTGCATTTACCCAAATCCACTTCCTTGTTGTGCTTGTTGAGGCAATTTTGACTTGGCCCAAATGATTTGTTTCCACAAAATATGAGATTTCCTTACGATTTTTAACATTTACTATTGATTTGTTTTCCATTTTGGGATGAGGCCACTCACTAAATATCCTCAATGAAAACAACACATGAACCTTGATGAAGTCCTAAAAGAACAATTCCTCGTTCATCTGTAAAAATCGTCGAATTTCGCTTTGAAAAAAACAAAATACTGCTCAATGCTAAAATACCCACATAAATGGCATTGAGATTTAATAAAATTTACTCCAAGTCTAAGTTTTCGATTCCTTCTTGAGTCGGAAAAACCACTGGCTGTAACGAGTTGGTGAAAGAAAGTAGGATCCGTTATCCAAAATCCTAGCGTAGTGCCCTGAATCCCTAATGCGACTGATACTCTGATTAATTGAGATGATGTATCAATCCTTTGTCTCATGGCTAGCTATGATAGCTCGATTTATTGATTTAGCTGATCTAATCTAAGGGTTAACTGTGGCAGTCAAATTTGAATCCATGATCCATTTTTCGTTTGTAGAAAAACCATGAGTTAACTAAAACCATCAAGAGAACATGGACAATTCTTCATGTTCTTCCACTCCAACATAATTATATTATCCAACATTATAAAACATATAAATTTATATAAAATATGTATCAATTTGTACGAGGCAAATCTACTTGAAAGGATCACAACCTATGAGCTCGACCATGAAGTCTTACTCCAATAACGTCAAGATAATTAAACATGTGACCTTTTAATAGAAAATATGTTTTAACAATGGGAACTCAACTAACTAGGCTGACCCTTAAGACTATGTATTTTTACCATTCACTTTGAAATTTGAGAAAAATAATTTTAAATTTATAAAATTACTAGCATTATAAATGAAATATTTATATCAAACTCATTTTTGCATTAAAATAAAACTTTTATTAACTTAAAATTAAAAAATTCATATTACCAAACTCCACCAACAACCAAAAAAACACATAAAAAAAAATATATCAGAAATAATAAGTACTCAAGGTGTAAAGAAGCAATAAATGTAAAAGACACTCATACCGATGAGAACACACTTAACATAATATCAATGAATTTTATGGTTAAAGACTTACATAATTACATTAGCATAAGATTTAGCGTAGGTTCTAGATAGAGCCACATTCCGCCGAGGGAGTCTTATGCCTCCCATCCTACCCTACCTTTTCAGTTTCAAGAACAAATCTCTTTCTTCTGGAGCATTCTGCACACTCCAATAGTGAGCAAACTTCGGAGGGATTGAATCCCATTACCACACTCCAATAGCGAGCAAACTTTGGAGGGATCGAATCCCATTACCTCAGTTCAAGGTAAGAATTCTTTGAATCAAAATTATCATCCACTTCCTTGTCAGAGCTTGATTCTATAATGTTGCTAGAAGTTGTTCAAAGAAGAAATTTTAAAGAATTTATGCTTGTATTGTGAAAGTTTATTTCTTTTCAGGACTGACATGATTTTGTCTAGCTGGTTGTGAATGCAATTTTACAAGCTCTAGGTTTTTTAGTGAGGATTTATGGTTTTGCTGGTAAGTTTGGAGAATAATGTTTATATCGTGTAGAGCATTATGAACGCCTTTGATTTGGCTTCAGCTGAAGTTTTGGCAGCTTTGTTAAGGTTTGCAAGCTTGTTTTCTTTGTGAGATTTTGTTGGATGCAAACTTTTTAGTCTCAATTTGTTTAAGATCAGCTTTATTTAGCTATGCTTGTCCAATTGCATTTGGATTTTGTATTGAAATCAAGGAAATGGATGCTCAGTGGTAGTGAAGGGAAATATGGAACCGGGAAGAAAGAGAAAATAGTGTTTATTTTATTTTTACTGGAACCTCTTTTTTTTGTTGATCTCATTTGTTTATCGGTAGGGATGATGTAGGTGCTCGTGATAGCACTAGGTGAGACATGCCAATGGGATTGTGGTTTAGGGATGATGACATTACCATGCTAGGCAACCTCGAGGATTCACTTCTCTTGGAGGTGTGAATTAGTTGTTAGGGCCAATATTATAGTGCAAATTTTGGTTGATTTTGATGAAAGAGCACCCCCTGGTGCGGCAAGTTAGCCAAATGGAATTCATTTGTTGTCAAGTAGTTGAAATTTTGTTCCTGGTCAGTTGTTTAACTGACCTATAGGTCTTTTTTACCCCTCTTAGTCCCTGACATTTTTGGGCCAGTTCTAATACTTTTTTACCTAAATACAGACTTCAAATAAAATAGTATACAATAGGCACCACTAGTGCAATTGTGGTTGTATACAGTAGTCACCACAAGTGTGATTACCATAGTATGCAGGAACCACTAGACTTTACGCAATCCCAAATGCTCTTGAAATCTGGAACTGTTGATTTCATGCCTTAAAGAACTAGATTGATGCCACTAAATTTGGATTTAATTTTTAATTGTTGTTTCCTTTCTTTCAAAACCTCTTCCAGTTATTATTAATCTCTTATTATTTGACTGCTCTACCATTTACCTCTGAAATAATCAAATTTACTTCTTGAATATCTACAATAGCCCCAAATTGATTGATCCCTGCGTTAGAATACTCAGCCACCTCATTCAATCTGAAATCATCACATGACATGTGTATAGAGTAGATAGAGCACAAAAATGCTTCATTTTCATCACCTATTAATGCAACAAAAGGAGACAAAAAATTACTCATTTGTTGGCAATCTCCAATGTTTGAATCATATAGAACATAAGTCTCAAGGATGTTGACTAAATTTTCATAATGATGCTTACGAGATGTTTATAGGCGTTCATCATTAATAGTAACCACAAACTTTTTTGGAATGAGATTATATTCCTCCATAGATTCACTATCTAAGAAGGCCTCACTTTCTTTATTCCTATCATTATTCTATTCCAATTCTTCTGAGGAAATTCTCTGTAGTTCATTATGTAAACCATTATGATAGCAGTACGTGAAACATCATTGAGTTTTTCTAATAAGCCCTCATGTTGGATACAGGCTGCCTGAAATCTCCAACTTATAGTTTGAAAGCATGACTAGTAGTGACAGACATAACAAAAATCTGTTATCACCACAGTCAAGTGAAATTATAAATAGTAAAAGAGGACTTAATTTCTTCAGGTTCCATCCTCCAAAACCATAACACAGGAATGAACTTTACAATCTTGTCGAACTTAAATTTCTTACTTGTTAAACAATTGCAATGTTTTTCTTGTTTAATGGTAATGGTTTTAAAAAGAAAATGATCATGTTGTCTCACAATTATTTGATAGTAGGCTCTACCTGCAAAATGGAGAGTGTCCTTAATAAAGTATGGACTATCTTCATCCATAAACGATGACCAGGGTGTTTGAAAAATATTGCTATAACCGATAACCTTTCCATTTGTTTCTGCGGTACATTTGTCCATTGTGTACTGTCCTGTCCAAATGAATTGAAAAATACAAATTGAAACACCTAATACAAATTCCCTTGAAAATAAATCCTTTGGCTCCGAGATGGTCTTTGTTTGATGTTTTTTTGTTGGCAGTTAAGATCCACTAGGATCACTAAACAATCCAATTCAGATGTCCATGAATGCAACAATTTATTCCTATAGCATAAGCAATGCTCCAGTGTCATAGTATTATTGTCAATAAAAATTTTCAATTGATATCAACAATGAATTTTGATGACATAGAAACTAGGACCTTATGGGTGCAATTTGTCAACAATTATCACTGACGTAGATGCTCTTTGCCAATGCTTTTTGACACTTGGATATTTCCATAACCATTAGTTCACGCTTAGGTGTTTTTATAAAAATAGAAAAAATTAAATATGGGGATTTTCTGAAAAATAGGCTTCAGAGAGCCATTCGAATCTTCCAAAACATGACACCTGTTGAAAAGATGAAAGAGGTTTGTGTAAATTAGCATGTTCCTGAGAAAATCATGTTTTATTTTTTCAAAATTCATCACCACCATCTTGTAAATTTCTCCCAAAGTTAGTCTTTTATGGAAAAAAGTATTAAAAACAGTTTTTTCAATTTGGGCAGATTTTCCTTAAACATTTGTCGTGAAGTTGGGTGAATTCCAAGGGTTCCAGAAGCATGTTGGGTCATCTAGGAACACAACCTAGGTTCCTAAGTTTCCATGTGAATGCCCAAAATATCCAAACTAAAGGTACTACCAAATCAGAAGGCAACACTCACTCTAGAAAAACTGTCAAATTAGTGAGGGCTCAAGAAAAAACTTGTATGTCCTAACAGATCCTTCAATATCTGGTGCTCGCATATGAAGTATTGTTTATGCACAACAGTGGTGAATTAAATCTATATGGGCAATTGGATAGCTAATATGAATTAAATCTAGATGGAATTCATGTTTGTGAGATAGCTAATATGAAGATATTGTAATTCTCTATTCCAAATAAGGGAAGATGGCATATGCTATAGGTAGTATGACAACAGTTGCCACTCTGCCTCATTGGGTAACATTGGAAAGGAGAGGAAGCTGGGTGCAGTATTTGAAAAAAATGCCAAGAAATTGTTTTCTCTTATTACTTTTTCACCCATCTCCTCTAATCATTTAAGTAGAAGGCAGACCACAAGATTACGTAGCAGAGAGAAGGTAATCAATCCAAGATCTATGGCAAAGGAGCTGTAATTGAACCGAGATGGGTCAGTGACAAAAATATTGTAGGTCAGAGAAAACAAATTCCATCTAAAGGAAGATTCTTTTCACATAAAACTTCACTGTGGTAGATCTTTCCTTGTCCATATACCTTTGACGTTAATGTGTAGTTTGTATGTAGGTTTGGTATGACATATATTCCAACATTTTGTTGTGCACCTACTAAAAATATTTTCAAATTGTCTTGTAGGAAGGTGTCAACAATCTTGTTGATATTGTCGGAATCACCCTTGAGCTGAAGGGCAGAAATGTTGTTTTGGAGAGAAAGTATGGTTCTCTGAAGATTGTCAATGATGGTGTGACAGTAGCTAAGAAGGTAAATTATAGATGTGGGTTGTAAATTTTTTATGTTCTATATTAGTTTTCCTTGCCTAAATGTCTTACTGTCTTAGACCTGGAAGGAAAAATTCTCACAAGTCATAGACAACATATTTATCTTTTGAGGATGTACCTAGTCTATGGAGTAGCCACAGTAGAGTAATGAATGACACTTTAAACAGTTTGAAAAAAATACTTGTGTGCCAGATGTTGATGAGTCAAGTTAAATTTTTATTTCTTGTCTAGTTAATCCATTCTATTTAATGCTTTTCAATGCTACACCTTGCTTCTGACAGGTTGAATTAGAGGACCCAGTTGAAAATATTGGGGCCAAGTTGGTAAGACAGGCTGCAACAAAGACAAATGATTTAGCAGGTGATAGAACTACCACATCTGTTGTACTTGTGCAAGGTTTAATAGCTTAAGGTGTAAAGGTAATTTATTTGTCCCTATTACTGGCTTAAGTATTTATTCATTTTTATTGGCCCTTTTGGTGGTTGTTGTTTAGTTATTTATTTTGTGAATTTTCAAGGCTTCACAAGGATCAAGATAGTATTTGAGTGGAAAAATAGCCTTGTTGAAGATGAAATTGTGATCGTGTTATCAATTGGTATGACCTAGTTAGGAAAAACCCAACAGATAAATCTAGCTTGTATTTTTAAAGATTTGTGGATAAGAATCTGAATCATAAGCCTGTTCAGTTTGTTGCAGCTGGAGAAAATCCTATTCAAATTACAAGGGGAATTGACAAGATAGTAAAGGCTCTTGGTTTTGAACTCAAGAATTTGTCAAAGGAGGTAAATGCACACATTTGAGCCGGTTTTAATCTATGGTTGAGGTGCACTTTCATTAGGGGAATAGTTGATTTAAAACTGTCAGCTAGAGTTTCTTGAAGACTACAGGGTAGAATTTTTAGGAGTTACTTGTCAAACATTTGGGAAAAATATTATCTGTAAGGGAGTACACATGTTGAAATTTAACACCCTGCAATTGGCATTATTCTCTAGGTTGAAGATAGTGAATTAACTGATGTTGCTCCAGTAAGCATTGGTAATAACTATGAAATAGGAAACATGATAGCAAGGATGAGTAAAGTTGTAATGAAAGGCGTTGTGACACTCGAAGAGGGCAAAATTACATAAAACAATCTGTATGTTGTAGAGGGAATGCAATTTGATCATGGATATAATTCTCCGTACTTTGTGACAGACAGTGAGAAGATGTCCATAGAGTATGAAAATTGCAAGGTAATTGATGTGAATGAAATATTCTTGCTCTTTTTGGTTGTGCTACTACTTGTTACTGCTCCTTGTAATGAAAAGAGAATGGATAGAAATCATGTGTAACATTTTTAGAATAAAATATCATCTTAGTTGCAGAATTATTTCCCAATTACCTCCATCTGTCATATATTCATGGCACATCCTTCTGGTTCAATAGAGGTTGGTGCTAGTTTTGTATGGAATTTTAAATTTTGTGCCTTATGAACCTTCTATTATTTTTGGAATCTGTATAATATTTGATTTAGAATATTGATCTAGTAATTAGAAAGAAATATGACCACTACTAAGCATGTGAAGAGGGTTGATAAATTTCTATTTATTTTCGCTTGCATTTTGAAATTCAGTGATCAGTAAATGAACTTGCATCTTTACATTTTATTATAATTTGCAACTATTATTGGTTGAAAAAAATATCACAACTTAGACTTGATTATAATATTAGAAGAGGCCATTCGTGGGGGGTATCCAATCTTGATCATTGCCAAGGACATTGAACAAGAAGCCTTGGATACTCTTGTCGTGAACAAGCTTTGTGGTGGATTGAATATTGGTGCTTTGAAAGCTCCTGGATTCAGAGAGTGGAAAAGGGGACACAATTTTCCTTTAGAAATTTCATCACTCTCGTAAATTTGTACTACTGTGAAATTGGTTGAGGTAACATCTTTCACAATATAACAATATTCGACACATCCCATTTTGACATTTCTATATTCACTAGAGTTATTTTTCAAGTTTAGCTACATTAAGGACTTACATGCACTAAGAGATTAAGTACAAATTTTGGTGTGTATATAAGTAGTGTTATATCATTTTTCATGGAAACAATCTTTATTTGGTAATGGATTTGCTCTACAAGTTCAACTTTTCATGTTAATAGGATAAATTCTCATTGAGTGAGATGTATTGAGAATAAAATCTTTCCACCATGTCTTGGTCACAAGTTTCTAATATCTTATGTAGATATTGTTTTGTTTATTTTTTCTCTGTGTAGGCACTGTTATCAAGGATGAAGTTGGATTTTCCCTTGGAGAAAGTTGGAAGTAAGGTTCTAGGTACTGCTGCCAAGGTGGTACTTACCAAGGATTCAACAACAATAGTTGGTGATGGGAGCACTCAGGAAGGTGTTAATAAAAGAGTGTCTCAAATTAGAGGCTTGATAGAGGTGTGTTATTTCTCTATAACTTAAATAGGTTTCTTTATGCAAATCGAGGCTTGAAATTATTGTCTTGTTTTCTCTGTATAGCCACCATATATAGTAAAGTGGCCATCACCCTGTGGGGAGGGATCTCCTCATTAATATCATTCATGATGATGGTATTAATCTCAAATTTTATTTGTGAGTTGTCAAGATAAGAGTGTAGAAAGAAACAATTTTGATGCACGGTTTATAATTTGAATATATGTGCCTCTGAAGGAACATACAACAATAATTACAGACATTAAATTTAAATAACTTAAGGTTTCTTTAATATGAGAATATGTTTGGCTTGATATTTAACTTCCCTATCAACCTATTTTATCGAAGGTTTTCACCAATGATATCATTCTCATTTTCTTTGCAGGTTGCAGAACAAGACTACGAAAAAGAAAAGTTGAATGAAAGAATTACCAAGATTTATGGTGGAGTTGTTGTTATCCAGGTAAAGTTTGGCATGCTGAATTCATGGTAGTTATTTGCAACAATTCCCTATTATTAGCATTAGAGCAATCTGAATCTAGTTGATGGATTTTGGTTACTGCATTTCAATGTATATTTGTCTAAAGTAAGAATCGAGGGTATATGATAGTGTAAATGGAAGGAATGATGCTATATTTATCTAGATTCATTTATCTGGGCATATCTAGATGGAAATGCAACCTTTATTTATCTAGATATGCCTATGACAAGATGCAATTGCCCTAATTGGACAACATTGAAACTAGCTCAATTCAGTGTTTAACTGCCATGACTAATTCCTTCATTTTCCCATAGCAGCTATGTTGCAATAGTGGTGCCTTTGCAATGTTGAAATGCCATGTAATCTTTTCCTATGGCAAGATGCAATAGCCCTAATTGGACAACACTGAAATTACCTCAATTCAGTGTTTAACTGCCATGACCAATTCCTTCATTTTCCCATAGTAGCTATGTTGCAATAGTGTCACATGGAGGTAGGGTTAATTTGCACACAGACATCTCTCTTTTGAAAATGAAGGAAATGTGGTAGGCTCTCATCTAGTATATGTTGCTAAGATATAATAAACTTATGGTGTATGAGTTATCATCATTCTCAGTCCTTAGTTGTAGTAAATGTACTATCTTTGTGTTCATGGCTGAAATAAATAATTCTCTGTTGAATTTCTATAAGAATCATCCAGAAACTCTTTATTGATTGATGCTCTATGAAATGCATCAGCTCTGAGTTACTCATCATCCACTTTCTTGCTGAGATAGAGATCAACTGCCATGGTTCTGGAGCTATTGCATTTCCTCAAGGAGTTGCTAATTTGGTTTCTATACAACTGTTAAGAATTTCTCTCTCCTTACCTGGAGTGTTCTTAAGCGTTCTTGGGTGGATTTCTACTTACTGGAGTCGTTTCCCTCTCCCCTGAGCATTATTTTCATTTGCTAGGGTGAGTTTGAGCTCGATCTTGGTTGTCTAAGAGGCCATAGGTACTAGACAAGGCCATACATAACTATAGGAGATCATTGGCTTTCCAATTTCCCTTCATTCCCATAAATCCATCGAATACATGGGTGCTGAAATCTACAAGGCAGAGCATTCTTGATGTGTATTTATGGTAGAATGTATTTATATTATAATGTTGTTAAATTGAGATTCATTACTTGAGTGATTCAAATTATATGTTGTTCCATTGGTATTGGGAATCGTTACATGAGAACCCATTAACTATAATTATCTACCAATAATATCTAGAGGTTTTTCTATACTAGAATGATGATTGTCCAGTATGATGTATAATGAGGATAAGGTTGAAGAAATGAATGAGGAGAAATCTCATTTAGGGGGTAGTGTGGATGAAGGTTTTACTGTAGAAAAATAAAATACAACAGTATGGAGTCATGGACAAATATGGACAAATTCTGATGAAGAATAGGCTGCCTTTTTTCATATAAAACCTTTGTCATTAAGTTTTATTAATAGTCAGAGGAAGTTTTTATGTCAAACAAAAATATTAAAATCCCCACTTTCCAATGTATTCAATCCTTCTTGAATTGGATATGTCAATCAAAAGTTTTGAATTCATACATGATATGACTCCTTCAAATTTATACCAAATCCTATGAAATAATTCCATGTAAAATCTTGTGACCTTTTCATTTCAATAGATCTAGTATAACCAGACCTCTATCTTCCAGTCAAAAGACAACTATCATTTTCAACCCTCATTCAACACTTGTTTTAGAGCCAAACTTGTACAAACTACAACTCGTTTGGCTCTATACCAAATCCTTTGAAATTATGTCCATCAAATCTTTGAATATATGACTTTCAATAGACTCTGGTCCAATCAAACATGGACTTGCAAGCCAAAGTTCTATGTTACATGTTAGACACTAATAGCTAAAGTCCTCAGTTGTGAGTATTGTAGGTGGTTCAAATATTAACATGAATTTTATTTTGTATTACTATAATAATATATGGGTATATAAAATACTAAACAAGATGCTTATAGATGATATAGAAGATAATTATTAGCAATAGTATTCATGACAAAATAGAGCTAATTTATATGACTATTCCTAAATGGGTGTCAATTCCATATAAAATTACTTCACAAAACAGAATTCATAGGCTTAATATTGATTATAGAGAATAAGGAATAGAATATGGATGTGCTTTATTTTGGAATCACGACAACAACAAACAAGGGCTGGAGGCAGTGTTAGTCCCTGCCGGGGAAGGCAGGAGCTAGATAATTATGGATAATCATGGCTAGAGCACAAAGTAAACCATGCAAAACATTTGAATGTCATCCGGACTATATAAACTATATAGAGGTAACATAAGCAAGATACTTGAATGCCATCCAAATTATATAGAGAGGCAACCTAATCTTATAGAGAGAGGTATATTTAGTACAACACATGGATGGATAGGTATATTGAGTACAACACATGGTTTTAATAAAGACATATCTTTCAATTAGGTTAGATATTCTGAATCTGGTGTGTACTTTTCTGATTTTCTTGTACCTTTTAGTCAATATTGCTATGGAAACAACATTATGGAAACAAAAGCACTAGAGTAAGGAAAATAGAATTCCTTAATAATTATTAATAGATAGTGAATACACAGTGAGATGTGAGATTACAAGAAGAAAGAAATAAAATGATCCCATGCTAAAAAACAAAGATTCTATACCTTAATTTCATCTTTTTCAACTGAAAAAATCCCTTTATGAGAATAGAGTTGCTCCTGATGTCATCAAGACTCATAGAGCTGCTCTTGATGTCATAAAGATTCTCTTGATGGTAAGGAATGGCTGCTACATAGGTCCAGTATATTCAATGCCCTACTGATAGGTATATGGATAAGATTGGGGCAAAGTTTGGCCTCCAATGTAGGTTTTTCCTCACACTTGTTCAAAATGGTTGTGAGGCAATCAAGGGGTAAACAATCCTTATGTAAGCTAAAAAAGCAAGAAATTGAGGATAGTAGTTGTAGAGTCACCCTTTCAATCTTTTAAAATATTAGATATTGTGCTTTACTTATGGTTTAAAATTTTGTTATTACGGTATCTCGAGTTTTGATATCTATGATAATAATGATTTAATGGGGTAAATTGAAGAAAAGCAGATGACTACATTGCATGGATGTGATCTTTCAAATCATATGACATCATTTTGAAAAGATCAGGAAAAATAAGGATGGGTATGAGATGTTTTCTTTGTAAAGAATGGGTAAGACAGCTGAATGATGAGGAAAAATAAGGATAGTTATGAGAAATGTTTTCTTTGTAAAAAATGGGTGAGACAGCTGAATGTAGCTAGAAGCACACCATTGGAGCTTGGAAACTCATTACCTTCCTCGGTGTCATGCAAGATCATGGCTAAAGCAATGGCTCAATTGCATGGAAGGTAGTTCAACAAGAGCACACAGATTTTTTACAGGGTCCGATTATTCTAGACACCTAATCTAGACTTGAGAGGCCTTGGATGGGCTCGAGATAGTGGCTAGCACCCTAGTTTCCTGCAAATTGGAGCTTTATCACATACATGCTAGTTTTCTTACCACGATGTGTGGCCATGGTGAAAAGTTGAAACATTACTCTAAAAACTCTAAATCTAGCCCTAAAACTAGGAAAAGTTTAACCAACAAACTGCTAGAAGGCTGCAATTTTTGTGTCCTCCAAACCTGTTGTGAGTATGAACATGCCACTGACACATAACAAGTAAATGTTTCATACAATTAAAGAACAAATTTGGCTCAACACCGGGCTCTGATACACATAGATTTAGTTCCTAACATCTTTTGCATGATTTAGTTGCTTCCCCTGAATTGAATGTCATTTTCCAGTCATTAGATGAAGCTCTATACTTAGCATTCATCACATCATTGTTGATTCATTTCGATCAAGTTTGACATTGGTTCAGTCTAAATTCAGAGAGAGAAGTTAATTAGTACTATACTATGCATTATGAATCACATTAGATTAGCACAAGTGTATTGCATTCACTTAGAATCAACATAGTCACTCTCATTGATTATAGGGTAATGATTCATAAAAGGCTAGTGATATTACTAGAATGTAACTCTGTTATCTTACTAGCTTGTACAGAGGGATAACCATTGCTCTCTAGGAATATTAGCGGCAAGCTATATAAATTTCTACTTAAGTATAGGCTATAATTTGGACAGTTGGTCATGTTTGAATTATCTGTGAGGGGTCATGTTTCCCTTGGTACTAGGAGTTGTATATTTTCTAGGGTTCTAATTTTATGGTTCACTACTGTTTGAAAGACCTATTGATTATTTATCAATATTTTCATGAAATATCTTCTCATGCTTTCTCAAAATTCACCTAAAACACCTGGATATCATTGTCCATGAGCTTTGACTTAACTAAACAAAGAGTGATTTTGCCTGGATTGGTGCCTTTGTAATGTTGAAATGTCATGCAATCTTTGCCTATGACAAGATGAAATAGACCTAATTTGACAAAACTGAAACTAGCTCAATTCAGTGTTTAACTGCCATGAACAATTCCTTCATTTTCCCATAGCAGCTATGCTGCAATAGTCTCACATGGAGCAAGGGTTAATTTTCACATGGACATCTCTCTTTTGACAATGAAGGAAATGTGCTAGGCTCTCATCTAATATATGTTTCTAAGATATAATAAACTTATGGTGTATGAGTTATCATCATTCTTAGTCCTTAGTTATAGTATATGTGCTCCCTGTCTTTGTGCTCATGGCTGAAATAAATAATTCTCCATTGAATTTCTATTAGCATCATTCAGAAACTCTTTATTGATTGATGCTCTATGAAATGCATCAGCTCTGAGTTACTCATAATCCACTTTCTTGTTGAGTTAGAGATCAACTGCCACAGTTCTGGAGCTGTTGCATTTCCTCAAGGAGTTGCTAATTTGGTTTTTGTACGACTATTAAGAATTTCTCTCTCCTTACCTGGAGTGTTCTTAAGTGTTCTTGGGTGGATTTCTACCTACTGGAGTCATTTCCCTCTCCCTTGAGCATTATTTTCATTTAATGTGGCGAGTTTGAGCTCGATATTGGCTGTCTAAGAGGTCATAGGTACTAGAAAAGGCCATGCATAACTGTAGGATATCATTGGCTTTCCAATTTCCCTTCATTCCCATAAATCCATTGAATACATGGGTGTTGAAATCTACAAGGCAGAGCATTCTTAATGTGTATTTATGGTAGAATTTATTTAGATTATAATATTGTTTAATTGAGATTCATTACTTGAGTGATTCAAATTATATGTTGTTCCATTGGTATTGGGAATCGTTACATGAGAACCCATTAACTATAATTATTCACCAATAATATCCAAAGGTTGTTCTGTACTAGAATGATGATTGTCCAGTATGATGTATAATGAGGATAAGGTTGAAGAAATGAATGAGGAGAAATCTCATTAAGGGGGTAGTGTGGATGAAGGTTGTACTATAGAAAAAGAAAATACAGCAGTATGGACAAATATGGACAAATTCTGATGAAGAACATGCAACAACAACCAACTTCGATGAAAACACAAAATGTGAATAGTTTGAGTTGTCTGATTTTGCAGTTATTGCATATTCAACTGGTGGATCTGTATCTTCTTGTATTGATAATATGGAAGATCAAGATTACATACAACAATGTATACACACTTTTACCTTAAGGAAAAGTGTTGCGCAAAAGACCCTCAAGGAAAACTCCAGTGAGACAAATATCAAGTTAGTGAGCAAAAACCGTTGTAAAGATGCTAGCAGTCAATTGTCTAAGGGTGATTTTTTTATGCCCTTGCAAGAACTAAACGTTGTATCCCACTATCCAAAGGGTCTTTTGTTAACAACAAACTGTATGCTAATAAATGCTTATGGGAAAAAGGCACAACACATTTAACTTTGGTTGGGAGTTTATCCATATTTCCCATGATGTAAATAGTTATAATGTCATGTTGAGTAGATTTTTGGCACACCTTTAAGAAGGTATCATTATCAAATGGGGGCTAGAAATCTAAAATGTTATCCATTGAATTAGATATAGGATTATATTTGTCTAGATGGGAAGGTTGATATAGTTTGAGCTTGTAGGAATTAATTATTGGAGAATACCCTATTGTAGAGGAAGCTTTGGGTTGAATGAAATTTCATGAACCTACTGTAGAATCTGTGAGCTAAATTTTTATTTTTAATATATTTTTGCCTTATACTATTTCTTATGATGGATGGCATATGATATGTAGGAAGCTTTTCACTCTATAGAAGATATTCATGGCCTTGTGTATGGTCAAGAAGATTCCTAAACCTCAAATGATGACAATCTACTATTCAAAGTTAACAAAGATATTTTGGATATTAGAAAGTCATTTGTATCATGCTTATGCATGGTACAAACTCTATATCCTCTATATCCTCCAGAAAAGCTACAATAAATACTTATCATAGAAGGATTTGCAACTGTGGCATCATCTAGGTTGTTGGTTGGCATTTCTATTATGCCCTGTGATCACAAGCATGGGGCTCACCATTTTGAGCTAGAGAACGAGAACAAAATAAGTTCAAGAATGGCCAGTATTTTAAGGTTTGGGATTTAGTTTGGATTATAAAATGTATACCAGAGAAGTGGTAAGTTATTTCCATGAAAAGGCTTATGTTCACCTGTCACTATTTGAGATGTTTGCATTTGTATAGGTTTTTCCAGTATAAGTATTATATTTTATGCTTAGTTCAAGGAGTTTTCTTCTAATATGTATAATAATAATATGTTTTTTTGGCAGTTGTCATGCTCAACACTTCTATTTGAAGTGGTAACTAATAGGTATAGAGATCATTAAAGAATTTACTTTTGAAATTGAGTCTTTCCTTGATGTTGCTGAGAAGTCATAGCACACATATATTCTTCTAAGCCCTTTTATGCTTGTACAGGTTACCTCCCATATGTCTTTCCGTATGTACCTTGTACCTGTTACCTCCAAACTTGCAAGTTAACTGTTATCTTCCATATGAATAATTATCAGCCACTGAGACAGACATCAATGTTTCACCTGCCAAATATCCCAATGTTCAATCAAAAGCAGTACACATAGCAGCAACTCCACCTACAGCTCTTGTCCTAGATCTTCTTGGTTATTTCATAGGTTTAGGCAATTCACTTGTCCCTAGAGATTGATGAGCAGTAGGCTCTAGGTGGGTATTAGATAGACAATTCCATTTCATTTTGTAAAGAACAAATGGAAAAGGTTGGCTTTATTGTTGTTAGATGTGAATTCTATTTACTATGATAAGCGTCAACTTGATTAAAGGAACTTGTGATATTTGGTTAATGCTTTGTGCAAGCCTCCATTCCCTATTTTACTTGCATCATCAGTAAGTCAAGGCCATAATATCAATGGGAAACTTATATGGTGCGATGGTCAAACTTTTTACAGCTTGAAGTTTTAGAATAACTCTTTCGGTCTTGCAGTTGCTGGAGTCTAGACCTCTACAGGTGTAGTTCATAAAATGTGAAAATAGTTGAGATATTAGTTCTATTTACTATAAATATTTCTAGTTTAATAGGATGTAGATGCACATATATTTTGAGTCCTTTTTCTAAGTTTCATTTTTGGTAAATTAGGTGCCACCATTGTAGCCTGGGAGCTCAGCACACACACTCCTGCCAATGTATTGTTTCAAAACATATCTCCTGAACTGGAAAACGTTCTTTCCTAGGTGGAAGTAAAAAATAATCAACAACTTGTTTGGTATTTTAGTGATAGTATTCCATTTGAATTTTTCTTCACTAAGGATGGCAGGATGGAGCGTGCAACATTTCTGGAGGTAACAATGAATTCGAGGATCTAAATTTTAAGCTTTGGAAGTTTTCTTCATTGAGGATGGCATGATGGACTGTGCAACATTTCTGGAGGTAATAATGAATGCTAGTACCATTCCCTCTTCACTACTCTACCTGTGGCTTTGACTCTGTTCGATTTTTAGGAATTTTGGGTTAGTTGGACTGAGTAGGATGGACAAGTCCAAGAGATCAAAAGGGGAAGAGGAAGAGCACATAGATAGTGAGCTTGTTCTCTCCATTGAAAAGCTGCAGGAAATCCAGGATGAGCTTGAGAGGGTAAGTTCTCATGCACTCTAAAAACTACTTTTTGGGGTTATTTTATTTTATTTATTTTTAAATTGGTTTTTTTCTTATCTTTTTTTAAAACCTTTTGCCCATTCCTTTCTCTATGTATTATTTTTTTGATTTATTGGTGCATCTGTGGATTGATTGAATTTTTGCTTGTCCGTGGGTTGCTTGAGAATGATTTGTTACAACCCTTAAGAGTGGGTTTGAGGAAAAGAGCGGTTTTTCAGTAAACCCACACTTCATCTTCATATTCTTTCAGTCTTTTGGATATGGAAATTTTGATTGGTTTACATATGTTGTTTTTCCAATAGTGTTGGGGAAATTATTTCAAGGAAAAATTGAAACTAGAACATCCTCAAATTAGTTATTTCAGTTTTTTTTCCATATCCATTTATTGTTTAGGTGTGAGTTGGTAAAGCTTGGGGTTCAAAAAATGTAATATTTTGTGCGACAGTTCTTGATCAGTTACAATCTAGCTGTTTACGATTAGGTTCATAATGGCCTGGTGACCTGACGGTATTTCACTATAGCATGTTGCACTCCTACATCCCTTTTGGTCTCAATTACATTCTGCACATTTATGATAAGGTCATAGTGGCCTGGTCACCTGGGGTACTCTCAGTCTAGTCACTGCCCCCAAAGGATCTAACAAGGTTGCTGGACTTAATTGAAAAAGCTTGTAATTCTATTCAATACATGCCCTTAGGAAAGGGTTGACTTGCCTTACCTATATGGTTGTTGATAGTTGGCTTATTCTTGCATTCATTTTTTTATTAGTTGTTGGAAAGCTTTCTTGGAGGAATTAGTGGATAAAGTTTAAGTTGGATTCTCCGTGACAAGCAGAATATTCCTACATTACGTATTTGTAATTTCATAGTTTCATTCACATTGAGGAAGAACCAGATTCATTGTATCACTTTTTTTTCCCTTTCCCCACTTATATAGTGAAGTTGTAGCCCTGGATTTATTTTTTCCTTCTACTTTTGATCTCTGAGATTGAATATAGAGTCTCCAGTACCTAGCAGAGACTTTTTCTCTTCTATCATAAGATACATGTGTGTGTAAACCTATGTAGCTGATGAAATAAGTTTGGATCGGATTGAAACAATGATATTTTGCTGTGGTGGTGGTGATGTATCATTTTTTCATTTGAGCATAACATGTCTATATGATACAATGCAAAAAAATGGAAAACAAAGTGAAATTTTCATAGGGTGCGTTGAGCTACTCTCTTTTCGCTATTCATCTCCAATTGTGTTGAATGTCAGAAATGGGTTCCAACTATTTTTTCAATTGAGCATAACATGTCTATATGATATAATGCAGAAAAATGGAAAACAAAGTGAAATTTTCATAGGGTGCATTGAGCTGCTCTCTTTTGGCTATTCATCTCTAGTTGTGTTGAATGTTAGAAATGGGTTCCAACTGCAAAACTTTTTTTCTTTCATGAGACTGCAGAAATCAATCTCCAAATGAATTGAAAATGTCCTGGTGCACTCTGGGTTGTTCTATCACTAGTCTTGCATGGGATGTTTGTATTCAGGTTATTATTTTTTTTAGTTATTATATGATGTCCAACTGTGTGGGGCCTTCTACATGGGTAAATTGCACTTGGGTATTATGGAAAATTGAGTCCTCAATTATTTTTTTTGCTTTGCCTTTCACTATAGGGTCTTTAACATTCATTATTGTTTGATACGCTGAGCATTTGCTTCTGGTAGATTTGATGGGTGATGGCACTAAGTTTTCTAATCTATTTCTTTTATTGAGATATATGTGTTTGATAGGTTGGGCAATGTGTGATCTGATCCAAGAGGTATTTTAAGGTGAATGGTATATGATTTTTTGTAAATTTCGCTTGACAAAGTAAATGCTTTTGATGGATTGTAGAATCTTTAAAGATATGTGAACGACAAGTGATATTTCATTTCCAATTGATTTTTTTTTAAGAAAAGGTAAGTGTCTGTTTAAAAGTTTGAAAAGAAAAAATTCATAGCAAAGTGTTGATTGCACTGCGAATTCCTTATCATTTCCATCTATAGTTTATAGAGAGGAAAAGCAGGAAACTTGCTTGCCATTTTTCACTCACTTTTATTTATTTTCACTCAATTCTGTTGAAATATGCAAATTTTTTTGTTTGAAATTCATAGTGTAGCTGCAATTTTTTTTATTATATAAATCAATGAATATAAATGTAATTTTAAGGATTTCCATAACTCTTCACATAATTTTTTAAAGTGTGCTAGCTCAATGGAAGAGCGTCTGCTTTACAAGCAGGAGGTTGGTGGTTCGATTCCACTGTGCACTAACATGAATTAATCAATGATTTTGTAGTTCATTTTTAATTAGATGTTTTTTTATATTGATTTATTTCAATGGTGAGATATTTCTAGATTCATTGTTTTATATTGTCTCTAAAGAGACAAAAGTAATCTTTAAATAAAAATTTATCGTCTCTAGAGAGACAATAGCTAGTATTAAGGACATATTGTCTCTAATCTGATTATTGTCTTTAGAGGGACAAAAATGAAATTATCTCCAGAGAGACAAAAATTAAATTGTCTCCAGAGAGACAAAAATGAAATTGTCTCCAGAGAGATAGTAATGGTTGTGTTATATATTGCCTTTATAGAGACAATAATCTTTAAGACAATATTTTTTAAGACAATAATATTTAAGACACTATTTTTTAAGACAATAATCTTTAAGACAATAATTTTTGAGACACCCGCTTAAAGACAATATTTAAGACAATACACAAGTTTTTTTTTGTCTTAAGTTAAGACAATTTACCCAAAAATTGTCTCAAATATTGTCTTAAAACCCTCCTTTATGTAGTAGTGTTAATAAACCCTAGAGAGTGTTAATATTATAAAACCAATGGATTAATAAACCCAAGGGATACAAATTATAAACCTAAGGGATTAATATTAAACCCTTAGATTAAACCCAATATTATAAACTAGAATATTAAACCCTAATTATTTTATTGTCGCAATGTGACATTGAGTAAATTACAATGTAATGTATCATTGTGAAAATCATTGTGAACCTATTTCTTGTCTTGTGATGATGCTTGTCAAACTGCGATGTTGAATTAACCTAAATGATTATTAATGTTATAAATCCGAGGGATAAATATTATAAACCTAAAATATCAACAAACCCAAGTGATCAATATTAAGAATGCATGGGATAAATATTATAAACCTATGGGATCAACAAACACAAGGGATCAATATTAAAAACACAAGGGATTAATAAACCCTAGGAATTCATATGTTAAACTCAATGGATTAATAAACCATGTGGATTGTTAATATTATAAACCCAACGGATTAAAAACCCAAGGGATAAACATTATAAACATAAGGGATTAATATTAAACCCTTGGATTAGACCCAATATTATAAACAAGAATATTAAACCCTAATTCTTTTATTGTCACAATGCAACATTGAATAATTTATAATGTAACGTATCATTGTGACAATGATTGTGACACTACTTGTTGTGTTGTGATGGTGCTTGTCATACTGCGATGTTGGACATTGAGGTAGTTCGATAATAATTGTGACATTGAAACATTGGATAGTGTCACAATGTTCTTAATAGGTTTAATATGTCTAAATTATTAATAATATAAACCCAAGGGATTAATAAAACCTATGGATTATTAATATTAATAAAATCAAGAGATTGATATATCCAAGGGATAAATATAATTAACCCAAAGGATTATTGATATTATAAACCCAAAGATTTAGTATTATAAACCAAAGGAGTTAATATTAAAAACCTAAGGGATTAATAAACCCAAGAAATTGTTAATATTATAAACCCTAGCGATCAATAAACCTAAAGGATTATTAATATTATAAACCTAAGACATTAATATTATAAACCCAAGGGATTACTAATAATATACAACAAGATTAATTCATACTTAGAAGAAGACATTCATATAAAGAATTTATTGTTGTATACCCTGCAATTATATACTAGTTTATGATTCCTTTCTCACTTATCTAGATATTTTGCAACCAGGGACACCCATGAAAATTCGGCCTCTCCTCCCAGCCACAAGAACCGACAATTACATTCACGTTCTCCCCCCGATCAATTAAGTATCCAGAGTAACAAAGTAGATAGTGACTCCTTGGGTCAGTTCTTTAGCATCAGGGTTCCACTCAACTAAGATTTCTTCGTGAGGTCTCTGTTGGTTCGTAACCATCTCAAGAGAACCTTATTGAAAACATCCTGCCAGAGATTTCACACTAATTCCCTCTTTCTTCCCATGCCTCCAGGCTCTCCCTTTTGCTTTCCTAGGCATCCCCTTTCCTATTGAGATTTTTTCCTCTCTAGGGAGGAAGACAAAGTAATAACTATCATAACTGCATGGTACTTGAAAACCTCTTTCCTGGCCTTTTCCCGTGAATTCCCAGATTGCCAAAATTTCCTCTCTAAATAAATCCATCAATTCTTATTTTAATAATATTATTACTGTATTGTTCTTCCATTCATGATTTTCCAAACTTAAACAGTAAGGAATAACTACATTGTTCACAATACCTAGGGGTGTTACACCAACTTCTCTAGATCTGTTAGCATTGTCTTGAATGAAATTTAAAAACTCTATCAAAAGATATTAACCCACACTCTTTGTTGGTAAGAAAAAGACATTGCTTGTAGTTACATATTTAACCCAAATTTGAGAGAAATCACTTTAAATATAGTTCTAAATCCAAGAATAGAAAAGAAAATAGATAAATCCTAATGATAAAAAACAAAGATTTCTTTAAAAGCAAAAATCTAAATAAAATAATAATTTTTGACAAAACCTTACATAACATTCCAATCAATATAATTATCTATAAAAAATTCTTAACCACCTGGATGCTTAATTTTAATTTTATTAATAGTGTTTTTAACAAAAATATCTACTAATTAATTATTTAAATCAACTTTACTAAAAAAAATACTTTACACATTAATAAAATAAATAAGTAAAGGAATTATATTAAAATCATAACCATGGCTTTTCAAAAAAAACAACAACTAGTTTCCCAAAAAAAAAACTCGTTGAAAATGATTAAAAAAACTCGATTTTAATCTTTAATGATAATGATAGAAAAAAATAAATAAAAAAACTCGATTTCAATCATTAAAGGTAATAATAGAAAAATAAAAAATAAAAAATTCATAATACATTCAAAAATTGAAAAAAAATGCACTCGAAATATGCACAACATTAAATTACCTTATAAGATAGGTATTTTCACTAATTTACTACCATATCCATTATTTTTTTAATAAATATTAATTAAAGCTCAAAACTCCTTAACCTAAAACAACCAACGAAAGGCCAACATGTTTCATCATAACGCACCACAAACCTCCTTAACCTAAAGCAACCAACGAAAGGCCAACATGTTTCATCATAACGCACCATGCAACTTCCACGAGAGTAGCATGTTTAATCATAATGCACCATACAACTTCCTCATAAGACCGGTAGAAATGCTTTTAAGTTTTCAATCGGGATTATAACGCAGGGAAAAATTATTTTCATTATCATTATGAAAACATGATGATTTAAAAGAAATTATAGTAATTGTTTTTTTTTTTTTTTTTCTGGAAGGTGGCAAAACCTATCAAACTCAGGGGTCAAATCAACAGTGAGGACAGCCATCTCTGGCTGCTAAACTTGTTAATTTTTTTAATTTTATAATAGGTTTCTTATAATTTAAATTTAATTAATGATAATCGTTGTTAGGTAGATAGTAGAGATTTTTTTTTTTATAAACTTGTTAATTTTATAATAGGTTTTCTCTAATTTAAATTTAATTAATGATAATTGTTAGGTAAATAGTAGAGATTTTTTTTTTAATATGTTGAGATATTTGTAGTAGTATTTACAAATTAGATTAAGATTTATTTTCAAGTTAATTATGTTTTTTTAATTAACTTATTTAAGTTAATTAATTAAAAAATTGTTATGTCAACATATGTAATATTAGGCATGTGATATTCATAAAACTATGGTACTGACCTATTATAAAAAGAGCTATTTATAATTTAAGAATTTCCATGATAAAGTGAGAGTAAAGCTGCATGATAAAGTAAAAATAAATCTTCAATATTAAGAATACTCTTAAATGTCTCTAAAAATATATACATATTTAACTAATATATTAATGATTCTATAATTAATAATAATAATAATTAAGAATAAAATTATAATTTAATTATTTTTTATGATTTTTTCAACTTAAACATTATGAGATGTATAATAGGTAAATTGTTTGATGTATAATAGGTAAATTTTTATTTATTTTTATTTATTTTTTATTTTTTATTTTTAGTAATTTTTTTTTTTTTTAAAAGGTGGAAAAATATCAAACTCAGTTTGTCAAACCAACAGTGAGGACAGCCATTATTGGCTTATCCGCAAATGTCAGTTGACACATCACTGTTATCAAGGAAAACCACGCCACCTAAATAATTTTTTAAGGGAGCAGGCTTTCACTCCTGCCAGATGCCTTGGGTCTTGGGCCGTTAACCTGTTTCCTTACGTACGAGGAAGACGAGCTCTTAGCCAAGCAGAAGCATTTTGGGGCATACTCCAGGCCCAGTATAATAGGTAAATTGTTTTGATGCTTATTATGAAACACTCAAATATTATTTTTTAATATAAAATTTAGGATATTATATAATTGATAATAATTATTATTATTTATTAATTATTTTTAAAAATACTTTTAAATAAAATAAATATAATAATTTTTTATTTATAATTTTTTAAATCCAATAATTTATAGTATGAAAATGTGAATTACTTTATTATCATTATGAAAAAAATTATGTGATATTATATATATTCTTTTTGTTGTTTAAAAGTAAATAAAAGATATAAACATGTAGAGGAATTATAAGAGCTCGTCTTCCTCGGACGTAAGGAAACAGGTTAACGCCCAAGACCCAGAGGCATCTGGCAGGAGTGAAAGCCTGCTCCCTTACGGACCACCAGCGGGTTATTACAGGTGGCGTGGTTTTCCTTGATAACGGTGATGAGTCAAACCAACATTTGCGGATAGCAGCTAGAGATGGCTGTCCTCACTGTTGGTTTGACACCTGAGTTTGATAGGTTTTGCCACCTTCAGAAAAAATGGATTATTGGTAAAATTTTACAAACAAACCCTTTTGTCCCCACCCATCGAGAAGAAACATGGATTATGTCCCTGGACCATTCGAACAAAACCAAATCCTTTCCAAAAAAGGCCCTCCCAAAATCTAATACCTCTGCCAAAGCACTGAAACCATCACCACCAGAGGATTATGCTCTCAACGGAAACGCCAAACGCACGATAGGTTCTAGAATTCACCCTCAGAGTTAATCCATACAAGTTCCACCAAAATAAAATAAAAGATAACTTTTTTTAATTCCCCTCAAGAAATTCTAGAAACTACCATAAGTGAAATCCCAGACAAACAAGAGACTCATCCCACAAGCTATTGAACTCTAGAATATGGAGGTGAAAAATCAACCACTTACCTAGTCAACAAGAGTTCTAGAGTTGATCTAAATCTCTTCTGCTGTAATGTCGGGTTGCATCCACCTGCACCACACTACACCACGTCATTTTTTCGCACTAGGGTCCCAGATCCAAACTCCTTCACCTAATCGTGACCTGGTCAACTTCCCTCCTCATGACATACATGATTGTTCTTACATTGCACCAAAGAGCCGACATGCATATGTAAAGCCCCTGTGCATACTCATGTACCACCTTGCCACCTTCTATTACTCCCATTAACTGCTAAAACATTTTCCAAACGAAGGTCATTGCTCCCAATTTATGGCACATCCATTTCTCGAAGGGTCCAGGCACCCGACTGGCCAAATCTCACTTGTCCTTAGGTCTCATCATGGCATGTTAGAGCTTCACTTGGAGAGCGTACCTACCCACCTCCAAAAGTCAATACTCCTGGATCAAACACCCCATCGAGGTATACTTTTTAATTAATTTATACATACACTTATAAATTATTAAATTAATGTCAAAATATTTTATTTATAACAGTCATCTCAATCGTTTTTTTAATAATTATTAATTTTTAACTGTAATATATCAATTCAAAGTATTGACAGAATTACATTCTCTCGCATTACAACATCTTTTAATGGAAAAAAATATTTTTTAACACTAAAAACACATAAGCAATCGAAATAAGAAAAAATCATTTATTCATTTCAACAAAATAATTTTTATAGATTTACAATGAGTCCACAATCAAGTGCTTAACTAATTGTATCTAATCCAAAATTCAAATAATACTAAACTAAATATACACAACTCATCCAAACTATAATATCCCTGCGAGCTTAAATATCATACCTCATTTATTATCCTAAGTAAATTATTTAACTTTTGATTTGTTGATACCATGAAGTAGTTAGGGTTTAGTATCGTGGAAACTATTGTAGAATGGCCATATCCTTTTGTTCTTGATTTTATTGGGGATTATGGAGTGGGATATTCATTTCAACAAAATACTTTTTATATATTTACAATGAGTCCACAATCAAGTGCTTAACTAATTGTATCTACTCCAAAATTCAAATAATACTAAACTAAATATACAAAACTCATCCAAACTATAATATCCTTGCGAGCTTAAATATCATACCTCATTTATTAACCTAAGTAAATTATTTAACTTCTGATTTTTTGATACCATGAAGTAGTTAAGGTTCAGTATCGTGGAAACTATTGTAGAATAGCCATATCCTTTTGTTGTTGATTTTATTGGGGATTATGGATTGGGATTCATCCCACTCTAACGTTAAATCCTTTTGTTGTTGATTTTATTGGGGATTATGGATTGGGATTCATCCCACTCTAACGTCAAAAAATTTAGCAATCTACTGCAAGTTCAAATCTTTGTGCAACCAAGAATCTAAAACTGCAAACAAATCCAAAGGCTGTACTGGGAGCCACTGATAAGGTCAACGTCTCACCGCCTCGCTCTTTTTATTTATGGATTCTTTGCACATATATTTTGACAAATGTACCAATCCAAGCCCTGCATTGCTACCTGGCACGCCTAGAATTTCAAATCCCTTTTGTTCATTAAATGAAAATTTGGTGTTTTTTTTGTATTTTTCATTCTTTTTATTTTAAGTTCTACCTAAATTTGTGAGTGTCTCCCTTCCCTTAGCTAAAAATTACTCTCTTTAAACTAATTTTGCATCTCAACTTTCATTAATCTTCCTCTGACAGTGCCTTGTTTTTTCTTAAGTTAACATGTGTTTCTAGATAACATACAACCATACATATTCTTGGAAAAAAATTGTGTCAAAATCCATATAGATTCTTTACCCCACCGACCTGACCTAACACTCTCAATGGTTTTTTTTGATCATATATGAACACTCATGCCTGTCACTTTTTATTTTATTTAAAATCAATTGGGAACACGAAGATAAATACCCAACAAACTTAAACACATAGAACCCCTTAATAACTTTAAAACCATACGAGGCATGACCATATTCATATAGGCAACCAAATTCCAAGTTTAAACCTATGACGCATTTATCATTCGAGGTTGATGTAAAAGCTTCTCGACCATTACAATATAAAATTAACAGGATAAAATATAATGATAAATCAATTCATACAACTATGAAAAATAATATGAATAAATCTACAAAAATAAAGAAAGGACTGTTTGAGTGAAGAGTCCAAGGAATATTTCCAAGGTTTTCCAAGGAATATAAAAAGGTGTAGTGGAAAATTATCTATAAATTAAAATACCTCAATGGAATCCATGAGCAATCAACATTCAATGAGGAGCAGGGAGTTAAATCACCTTTTCCACTCCAAAAGCCTAATAATTTTTTCCCTTGGTTCTTCGATTCCAACGGTTGCAAAAATATTTAAACATAAAAAGATCAAAATCTTTTACAAACTCCAAAATAATAAAAATATTTAAAATGACATTTTTCTCACTAGTTATCACAATTTCCCTGCATTAAGATAGTGTGGATAATGTAGCTGGTGGTTTTCATGCACGCGTCATGGTCTTATAAAGACATAAACTCGTTTGGCTCAAAATTTTGATGTACGTTTGTGTTAATTCTTTTTAAAATTTATCATTGCTTCTTTGTTCACAGTGGCTGAGAAAAACCTAACATTGGGAAAACTGCATTTAGATTTTTTCTTTTACAGGCCAAGTGGATAAAAAGGTTGTAACTCCAACAAAAATATAACATGAAAAATACCATGTAGATATATTTGGATAGGACAAGGAGGCTCTGACTTGTTTTTAGCTTCCATATAGATAATTTTATTGTTAAAACATATACACGTGGTTATCTGAAAAACATTGTGTGTCCACTACTCACCTAGAAAATTAAACATATACACACACACGGCTATCTTAAAAACATATGGTTTCCAGTTTGAGTACTCACCTAGAAAATTTGAAGGCGTTAATTTGAGTGCAGTAAGAAATAGAGGCTTCAACTATCAACATCGTTGCTTCCTTAATTGGATCCTTCTTCCTATCGTTCAGTTCAGGCCATTCTTTTAATGTTTTAACATGTTGGAATCCACGAGGAATAAGCATTCGGCTCCTGGAGCGAGGTGATTTAGCTCCCCGTTCTTAGCTCAATTTCTTCAATTATGCTTCAAGCTCCATCAAATTCCAATCCAATTTACCCCTATTCTTACTGAATTCATTTGTTTACAGTTCAAATAATCACCAATGTCGATGCAGATATTGCAAGCTTCATTTCCATGATATTGATAGTGTTTCAGTTCAATTCTGTAGGCAAGTATTATTCACACATCTGGTGACGCAGTCCTTTGTCTGGCACACTTTGACAACTGTGTCTCTCTCAATAATAGTACACTGAGTTGCAAAGTAAGTTCCCTGCAAAATCCTTATTTCATATCACATTGAAAATTTATTAGTCGCTAATCTTGTGAGATATGATATTGATATTGCAGCATTGAATGTTGGCGTCCTTACCCGAAGGGCCAAAAACAAAAAAATTATTGCGAAACTTGTAATGACTGCAAGTGAACGAATAAATTTATTCATACGTAGATAAAATTCACAAAAATCGTAGCTAGAAAGGATTTTGATGATTTCAATTTGAAATCGGACGTCATTTTGATTGGTATCTCATCTATATTGCACGTCAAAGTTGACGTCAAAAAAATTCGAGCAATTGTAAAATACTTTCTGAAATGCAAAATGTGTCCTACAGGACGTCAAATTCCAGGCCTGGTACTAGGTATTGGTAGTAGTACTTCGCAGAGGATCGAGATTCAAAGGAAAGAGTACATGTTAACCAGCTCAGTGGCCATGTGCATGCAAAGGATGGAGACCATTTATATTGCTTATTTTAATTCCCATATTTGGCTCTTTCTAAGCGCGTGTTCCATATTCTACATATTGTTTTTGTCAGTATATCAATGTCAGCCGAGGGCATGAGGAACATATTGTTTTTGTCAGTATATCAATCTCAGCCGAGGGCACGAGGAAGGGGATGGAATGCATGACAAGCTCGAGTCGAAAGAGATAAGTAAGTTTCCTGAAAAAGACTTCATATAAATATTTTGCATAAAAGATAATTATTATAATTATTTTTGAGATTTGAGAAGGGATTTTTTATTCATGCTAATTTTTTTTAAGGAAAGATTGCATATGTATTTTATGTGTGAAATGATAGAAATGAGTTTTTTAACAATTTTTATTTATTTATTTATTTTTGCATAATAGCCATTAAGTTGGCTATTTGTTTGGAAAAAGAATAATTAGCGTCATTGGAAAATAAATATATATTTGCATGTAGGAAAAAAGAGTAATTGTTGTGTTAAAATTCTTAAAAAAAAGAGATATGTTTTTGCATGTATTAATGTATTAGATTCTTGGTAAATAAAACTTGTAGTTGCATGATCTATTGTGTTAAGCTTTCTTTTGAATGATTCTTTAGAAAAACACATGCATATGCATGAATAAGAAGAATAACTGTGGTGTTAGGTTCTTGAAAGACTACCTATTGTGTTACTTTATTAAAGAACATGTGCTTATACACACATAGACTATAATGATTTTACTTGAATGGAATATGTGTTTTCGCATTAAAGATTTAATTAGCTTCTTTTGGAAAGAAAGATGTACGTTGCTTGCAAGAAATCACAACTATTATGTTAGCTCCATTTTGGAATTGAGCATGTGTTGTTCATGTACAATAGCTATTGTAAATAGCTCTCCTTTGGGAAAAATGATGTTGGAAAGAAAAAAACAGTTGTATGCACAAGAATAGTATCTATTATTTTAACCTCTTTTTTGGAGAAGACATGCATTTGAATACATAAGAATAATATCTATTGGGTTAATTATTTTGGAAAATGATACATATTTTCACGCACCAAAAGTACAAACTGAGGGGTTAGTTTCTTTTGATAAAGTTTATGTAATTATATGCATGGAGATCATAACTAATGTGTTAGTTCCTTTAAAAGAATATGGAAAATTGTAGTGGTTTTCTCTCTAAAAGAATGTGAACTTATGTGAGGGGAATAATAGTTAATGTGGTATTTACCTTGGAGATATTTTATCTCTTCTTATGTGAAGAATGGATAATAACCATGGAGGTTATTTAATATTATTGTTTTTTGTGGGCAAAGGTAGATGTTTCCCTTCTCGTGATAGATGTGGAATAGAAACAAGTGAGCATACTTTGGTTATCTTTATGTATTCATTTATTTACACATGCGAGTTATGGATGGAGAGACATGTGTCATAACCATACACAGATAAAAATAGATAGACATGCTTTAACACATAAGTGCTTTTAACTAATGCATGTGTAATATTGTTAAAGAAGGCATGTCATGATATTTTAATTATGTTTTATGAATGCACATGAATTAATTTTGAAGCATCACTAATAAATATTTGTTATTGGTCTAATCACTATTTGAATTAATCATGATATCAAAGTTTACTCACAATACCAGTTATAGAAAAATAATGCGACGTATGTGAAAGATAGATTATGTGGCAAGTAATGCATTAGTGGCTCATGTTGATTGAAGGAATGTCAACTGTGAGATAATCCATTGATGGAAATAACCAAGTTGCAAAGACATAATGTTCGTGAGTTTGTGGGTAAATGATATCATGATTATTGTAATAGTTCTACCTAGTTATATTGTATTTACAATAATATTCTTTTGTAAGATTTTATGACAATGGTCAAGGTATGGACTTTCTTGCAAGTCATTAAGTGGGGGGGTGAACACCCTCACGAACATTTCATAAAATTAAATGTTTGTTGGTTTTCACTCTACGGGATTTCCAAGGTATATCGGTGGTCAATGATGTGATTGTATATTGTGTTATTGTTATGATGTTGATTCTTTGCATGATGTGTAGTTTATATTATCAAGTATGTGATTAACTAACTAAGTTAAAAAGTAATAGAATTGATGCAAGGTTACAACAAGAAGTTTATGTTGTTATGCTATGTAACTTGCTATTCTTTTACTAAATTACTCTATGTAATGATGTTAATGTTATCTAATAGTGAATTAAGGATCATGGAATAATGAATTTAGATATTATATATTAGTAATTTTATAATTTTTTTCTAACCATATGTACCTTTTAACAAGAAAGATATTACAAAAACTAAAAAAATGCTAAACACTATAAATTTAAGCCATTTAAAGAGATTAATTATACACATTAATCTTTAAAAATTATTTTTCTAATTATAAAAATAAATTATTTAAATTCAAAATTGATTATGATTATTTGCCTTCTCATATATTTGTATAAATTAATTTATTTATTTTTATAAATAAAATTTATACACTTCATTATATATTTGTATGAGTTTATTTACTTATTTTCATAAATAAAATTTATGCACTTCATCATATATTGGAAATAATGTATTCTAATTATAAAATAAAACTAAATTCATTGATAGTTAAATTTTAGTTTATAAATTTGAAATGATTATATTTTTTTATTATTATTTAAAATAATTTTTTTTAATAATTTAATAAAAATAATTCAAAAATCTAAACATAGAAAAACAATACAAATACATGAAAACAACATTAAAATGCTTACTTTATATAAAGAATCTTTAGCATCTTTGGATACTCATGACACTCCGCAGTACATATGAGCTTAAAAAAAACTTGAACTTAAATAGAATAAGGAAATAAACTTTTTCCTCTTTCCATTTGAAAGATTAATATTAATTATTTAAGTGATGACATAAAAGGTAGCAAAGACAATTCAATCAACTTACACCCGCATTGTGAACACTCATTTTTATGAATTCAACAAAATATGAAATACATTGCGAACACAAAGTTATACGGATGGAAAACTAAAAAAAGACAAAATCATGTTTAATGATAAAATTGTTAATAGTTTAACAAAGACAACTCAATCAACTTACACCCCCATTGTGAACACTCATTTTTATGAGTTCAACAAAATATGAAATACATTGCGAACACAAAGTTATACGGATGGAAAACTAAAAAAAGACAAAATCATGTTTAATGATAAAATTGTAAATAGTTTTTATTTTATTATAAAGTTGATAAAAATTTTATTTTATTTTTAGCAAATTTAAAAAAAATTGAAATTCAACTAATTTCATGGAACTTTATAGCCATTGACCAAGTCCATAGATTAAAACTTATAACTTCATGTCACAACTCAAACTTGTAATTTATCCATGCAATTTTCATATCCTTATAACATTTTTTATGTTTACTAATATTAATTTCTTATTATCTTGTTTTATATATATATATATATATATATATATATATATAATGGTGATTGAATCTTGTAAAAAAATTTGAACTCACACTGAACTTAATCATTGTCAAGCTTGAACCATCTAACATTGAATAGTGAATATGAATAATAATTTTATTTAATTAATAACACAGTAAACTTGTTAGAAATAGTAATTACTCCTGCATGAGGAGTTGGCTAAACTTAAAGAGTCACTTAACTGAGTGATTGAGTGTTTGAGTGAGTCACTGAGTGATTGAGTAATTAAGTGTTTGAGTGTTGAGTCAAGTCAAGTTAACTGATAGAGGACTTATAGTGTGTGGATGCATGTAGTTGCATGTCAAGGCAAGTAGCAAATACCCTTCACTGGATTCATTGTAATCATCATGATTTGTGTGATCAAAACAGCAACTCGTGTTATATGTGTGAATTCATGCTTTTTCTCCTCCGCCTTTTCAACAAATTGGTATTAAAGAGAAGAAAAACAGATTAACCACGACCCTCACCGTGTGAGGGGAAAAACATATTTTTTTCTCTTATTTGAGCTATAAGAAACCTTATTGTGATATACAGAGCGTTGTAAAGCTGGTAGGCGTAACAGAGAGCCGCGTTGGGATCAGGAGGTTGTTATGCATACACGCGAGTCAAGCTTAAGTTGGTCGCGTTAGAGGACTAACACAGGTTATCGTTGCCGTGAAGGAGTTAGTACGTAGGCCTCAAAAAGTCACGGCCGATTTTTCACGAAAATTTATTATCAAATCACGTGGTCAGAGTTGACTCATGAGATTTTGTTAAAAAAAAAAATCAAAGGTTTTAAAAGGGGCTCTGTAAAGCTTTTTATGTAGTGCGACTCTAGCTTTATATAGTGTGATTTATTATCATAGAAAAGTGTTTTTTTGAATAAGTGAAGGTTTATATGAGTGTGAGTATTATGTAAAAGGATTTTCTTTTATATAAATTTTTTTATAAAGATATTTTTATATAAAAAAAAAAAATGAAAGGAAAAAGGTGATTTACTATAAAGGAGTTTTTTTTTAAAAGATTTATTATAAAAATAAAAATAAAAATAAAAATTGATTGAAAAAAGTTTTTGGCTTTTGCAAAAGTCTGTTTATTGGTAAAATTTTGTTTTTTTGTCAAGCATAACATTGTTTTGGGTGAAGATTGTTCTTTATGGGGGTGCATATTGAAAAGCATATTTTTTTTGGGGCGATATGGAAGACAACTTCATGCAATTAGCAAAGCAGTTATAAAACAGAGGAATGGCCACAGTCATGGGTCGCAAAGCACAATTGAAGCATATTAAGAAAAGAAATCGAAAAGAAGAGGTAAAGATCATTGCCATGGTTAGAGAGGTTCAGCCGAGAAACTAATAAATATAGCAGAAGACAAAGAAGAATTCAAGTGCGATTGGTGTAGCTTTGATCTACTACCACCTCATATGCTTACAGGTGAACATTTTGATCATTGGGGTATCAAGATGTTAACTTTTCTTTGAGCTAAAGAGTTAATTGGGTACGAGTCTTATAACACATATGATGAAGTATGCAATGTTTTAGCATTGAATTTTATAAAACATGGATTTGATGAGAAGTGCTTATGCAAGGTAGCAAAAGCTACAACTTCCAAGGAAGCATGGAAATTCTTAGAAGCAGAATTTGATGCAAGGGGGAGTGGCATGCAACAATAGTTTATGTCACAAACAAAGAAGTTAGTCCCAGAACTGAGAGTAGATGAGCAAGACTCTAAGAGGAAAACAGAGCTTGGAGAATCCCACTCAAAAGTGGATGATGGTTGTCAAAACCATAAAATTGAAACCCATTATGAAAGCAGGCATATGGATGAAAAAAATGCAACAAAGATTGCAAAGAGAGAAGTTGAATCCTCTGTCTGAATGTCAGCTAGTAACATTTAATGATCAAAAACAGGATATATTGATTGAAGAGTTTTTGATGATAATATCTACTAACAACATAACAGTGGAAGACAACCTCCATGTAGTTGAAAAGAAGGAAGATGTAGAGCAAGAAGCTTGGACTGAAGAGAGCCATATTAAAGATTTTTTTAACATTATTTTTGAATATGTAGGCGTTCAAAATAACATGGACAAAAAAGTTGAAAACAAGGCTGTTAATAAATTTGATGCAGATTACAGGAAAAAAGCAGCAGTACCTGGTGATGGAAGTGAAAATAGTGATACAGATATTTCCAAAGACAAAGATGAATGCATTTGAACCATTTTTCAACAATGGAGTCAAGAAGAGATAAGATTTTTTTATCAAGAAATATGGCAGAAATAAATTTAGGAATATGAAGTGCAAGAAGCAAAGAAAAGAAGACAATTTGAAGATGCAATGTTATGGAAATAGTCCGTGGTTGAACAAATATTTGAAGACGAAGATGTAGTAGACAAGATCAAATTGTGTTTCAACACAAATTTTAGAAAAATCAAAAAAAAATTGCAACAACATTAAGTAAAGGAATATGGGACCTACAATAAGAAAGTGCAACAAAGAATGAAGCAATTTCAAGGATATAGAATATGGAAGCAGAGAAAAAGAAAATGAAAAATTATAAAATTCTTGAGTCATTGTAAGCCTAGCTGAGACATAGACCAACAAGAATGTTTGTGTGATAGTTAAGTCATGTTGAGTTAAGTCATGTTGAGTCATATGGTCATAATTAAGGGGGAGTGTTAGAAATAGTAATTACTCCCGCATGAGGAGTTGGCTAAACTTAGAGAGTCAGTTAATTGAGTGATTGAGTGTTTGAGTGAGTCAGTTAACTGAGTGAATGAGTAATTGAGTGTTTCAGTGTTTATTCAAGTCGAGTTAACTGATAGAGGAGTTATAGTGTGTGGATGCATGTGGTTGCATGTCAAGGCAAGTAGCTAGTTGGAAAAAGATAAATACCCTTCACCAGATTCATTGTAATCATCATGTTTTGTATGATCAATAGAAAAGTAGCAGCTCATGTTTTATGTGTGAATTCATGATTTATCTCCTCCACCTTTCCAACAAAACTAGCTAGTTGGAAAAAGATAAATACCCTTCACTAGGTTCATTGTAATCATCATGTTTTGTGTGATCAATAAAAAAGTAGCAGTTCATGTTTTATATGTGAATTCATGCTTTATCTCCTCCACCTTTCCACCAAAATTGAGCTTTAACTTCATTTTATAGCTCAAAGTATGACATTTGGAAATTTCAAAATATACGTAAATCTAGGCGTCCTTTAAAGAAAGGTGGGGGTGAGAACGGCATTATTATTCGCGACAGGAAACTGCATGCATTATTTTATTCATATTCATATACTCAATTTATAGGAAACGATTGGCATACATGGAGCATACTCAATTTATACGAAAATAGCTATTGGACAATGCTAGTTCCTGAATTAACGGTGGAATATATACTTCGGGAGGTTAGGTAGTGGAATAGTGGGAGTAGAAGGCTTTTTATCAGCGGGGGTGTTGTGGGAATGGTTGGAATTAGCAGAGGCCGAAGTACTGGCTGAAGGGGTGTGGGTATCATTAGAAGAGATGGAGGGGGAAGGAAATTGTCCGAGGGTATCGTGGGAAGAACCGGAGAGTGCAGGTAAGGCTGACAATGGGAAGAACCAGAGAGGACAGGTAAGGCTGACAATGGAATTATTTTAAAGACTTATGGGAAGTATTTTTGAAGTTATGCTGCGGTCCCATAGCCGATGCTGGCTTTTAAACTTCCTCGATTCATGGTCCTCGTAGCCGTAAATTCACAGCGAAAACAAGTAATCAAACAATAATAGAGTATTATCCGATCTCATCTTACTCTTTAGATCGAAAACAAACATAATGTGTATAATAGTTAAGACCTTTTTAACATGAACAACCCGTTTAATATATAAACATAAAATGATTCAATTGGATAAGTTCAGGTTGATTAATATCATTTCTTCTCTCCTTTGCGTTTTCCATGTTTTGGGTATATAGAATTAAACCATTTCTGCATATTGGATATATCTATATTGCGTTGGATATTGCATATGGTGTATTGATAAGTTATGAGATTGATTTATGATATTGTAATAAAGTATTTATTGATTAAGAATTTTCATGATAAAGTGGAGTATAATTTCAACTATTGATAATCTAGTTCAAAAGTATATATTTTTAACTTATATCAATTATTTTATCATTAATAATGAAAATAATAAAACTATAAATTAATTTATTTTTTTATTTTTTATTTTAGCAGCTTGAGATGTATGATGAAATTTTTTTGATGCTTATTATTAATTTATTCCCTTAGATATTTACCATCTATTCAATTTATGTGGTTGTGCTACTTATTAGGTGAATGATAAATATTTAACCTCCACAAAATTTTCTAAAATATTGTTAGTTGTGGTCACAAATCAAAGCTTAAGATTTCAAGGTTTTCTTGGGTTTTCAATCAATTAGCAATATGTTTGTTACACTCTCTTAAGTAAAATCATGTATTTCTATTGGAAGAGCTAAAACAATTGGAAAATTTTGGTGAATTAGCTTAGTAATACTTAATGTATTTGCTACGGAAAATTATATGATAAAAATAATCTTTCCAGTTTAAACGAGATAATATTATTTATTTATATTAAAATAAATTTTAATTTACTATATTTATAAAATGCTTTATTTTGTGAACAGTAAACAAAAAAAGGTTTGTAGTGGTAACTTTTTGGTATGGAATATCTTAACAATAAACCCATTAATCAAAAACCTCACAAATATTTATAAAATAAAATTAAACTTATTGGTAATTAAATTTTAATTTATAAATTTGAAATGATTTTATATATATAATATTTTTTATTAATTAAAAAATTAAAATATATAAAAATAATACAATTACTTAAAAACAATAATAAACAAGTATAATCTATAGTGTTGCTAGTTACCTGTCTTTCATTACAAAAAGTTATATATATATATATATATATATATATATTAAAAACTAATATAAAAATTTAATATAAAATTAAATTAAATTTATTGATAATTAAATTTTAATTTATAAATTTGAAATGATTTTATATATATAATATTTTTTATTAATTAAAAAATTAAAATATATAAAAATAATACAATTACTTAAAAACAATAATAAACAAGTACAATCTATAGTGTTATTAGTTACCTGTCTTTCATTACAAAAAGTTATATATATATATATATATATATATTAAAAACTAATATAAAAATTTAACATAATAAGAGTTTAATAAATTTCATAGAATTTAGTTAGAAATTTCAAAACTAATTAAAAGTAAAATGTTATAAAATAAAATTAAAATAAAATATTTTGATTTTGAAATGAGTTATGATTTTTGGGCAAGTGGTATTGATGATCCATGGCACTCGTGTGATTGTAACAAGCTATTTACAAGTTAATAATATCCATAGTAAAATGAGGTAAATTCCATGGTTAAGAATATTGTTATATTGTAAGTATTAAGTTTTAATTTAAAAAATATTTTGATTTTCAAATGATTTATGGTTTTTGCGTATACTATGATTGAATTCAATCACGATACTTCTTTGTAGAATTTTTTTTTAGAATTTTTATTTTTTAACATAATTTTTATATCCGACAATTTAATTTAAAACCACACAAAAGCAATTAACAAAAAATAATTTACACTTTAAAAATTAAAGGTTATTTTTTAATTTTCAAAATATTTAATTTAATTTTTTTTGAATATTTTTTATTTAAAAAATAAATAAAAATTGTTTTTAATTTTCAAAATATTCCATTTAATATTATTTTATTGAATTGAGACTTATGTGATCCATATCAAATTTTTGAAGAATTCGCGTTTCGAACCAAGCAGTGTGGTTCATCGTTAAGACAAGTTAAATGCGCAGATCTGGCTATGCACTTTTAATAAATAGGGTAGAATATCCAAAAACTCAAATATCAATATTCTTTTCAAAATTTTAATAAAGATTCATAGAATTAAATTAAGAATATTAAAAGCTGACCAATATAACTCAATCAACTAAATGTCAAGTGCGAACACTAATCTTTATGAGTCGAGCAAAAATTTGATATACATAGACAAAAATACAATTACACTCATGAAAAACCTAAAATAACAGAATCATACTGAATAGAAATTTGCTTAGGGACTCCAACTCAAATACAGTGAATATGCCGTTTTACACCCTGAGGAAATTAACTTTATTTATTTAAATCCAGGACTAAACCCAGCAAATATAAACTGCCAATACTAGCTCAACATATGAGGTTTGTAAATATGAAATATACATAAATCTCACCATACTTCAAAGCAACGTGGGGGGAGAACAACCACCTCTATTTTGCAAGCGTGAGAATCAACTGCATGTATTATTTTATTGATATTCATACAGAAACACACGTACAACATTTGAACAGATGCTGGTATACACGAGTATGCTCAATATATAGGGAAGTAGGTATTGGAGAATGCAGGTTCCTGAATAAACAGTGGAATATATACTACGGGAGGTTAGGGACTGCAATCATGGGAGCAGAAGGTTTTTTAATCTGGGAATCGTTGGAATTAGTAGAGGGGACAGCATTGGCTGAAGGGGTGTGGGTATCGTTGGAAGAGCTGGAGGGTGAAGCTGTAAATCTTTCTTGATTAATTATGAACAATTCAAATTAACAGCCCAAAGATCATCAATACCGAATATTTCACAAACAAAACTTAATATGATCTATTGTTTAAGATGACATACCTTGATTAACAGCGGAAGATGTAATGGCTGCCATCTACTTTCTTCTGACTCCTACTCTTCTTCTCAGAATTCGGTTTCTCTTTCTTGCCCTGTTTCTTTATGCGCTTCTTGATGGAGAAGAATGCGACTCTTGGCAGGGGGAGAGAGGACCCAATCCTTTTTTATATTATTTAACACTAAATCTGGTACGCCCATCATATACCAATTCAACGCTTTAATGCTTTAATGCTTTTAACGCTTTTAACGCTTTAATGCTTTAATCGGGTCACATTAAGATTTAGAAACTGCAGATTTCTAACATTCTCCCACTTGACCCGACTATTCATAATATTAAGTGTTGAACATCATACTATGATAAATTGCTGAGAGTTATGGCGGTTGTGCACTATTAATTCAATGCATTTCCTTCCATATACTACAATACCAGCAAACCATCAATTCATACTCATAATTTATATAAAACAGCATAATGGTCCACATAATGTCTTATATCATAATGATTAAACATAATATCTTTATAAGACTCTTTCTTGTTTAAAATTACATAAAATACGTAATACTATATTAAAACAAGAGACACATAATTGTATATCAGAAACACATAAAAGAGCTCAGAATGTCACACATCAATTATTATTAATACAACCAAGACCCATTCTTTGAACATGTTCCTTAAATTGTCTTGGTTGTAACCCTTTCGTCAAAGGGTCTGCAATCATAAGTTTTGTCCTGATGTGCATGATTGACACTCTTTGTTTCTGAACCTCATCTTTCACAACAAGATACTTCAGATCTATGTGTTTGGCACCTTTAGAGTACTTGTCGTTCTTTGAGAAAAATACTGCTGCAGAGTTATCACAATAAATTTTCAGCGGCTTGCTAATGGTGTCGACAACCGTAAGTCCTGAAATAAAGTTCCGCAACCATAATGCATGAATTGTGGCTTCAAAACATGCCACAAATTCTGCCTCCATAGTGGATGAAGCAACGATAGTCTGTTTCGCACTTTTCCATGATATGGCACCTTGAGCAAACATAAACAGGTAACCAAAAGTCGATTTTCTAGTATCGATGCATCCAGCAAAATCTGAATCGCTATATCCAATCACCTCCGCTTCATTGGATCTTCTATACATGAGCATGTAATCTTTCGTGCCTTGTAAGTACCTCAAAACTTTCTTTGCAGCTTGCCAATGTTCTCTTCCTGGATTACTTTGATACCTTCCTAACATACCGACCGCAAAGCTGATATCCGGTCTAGTACAGGTTTGAGCATACATTAGGCTACCAACAACAGATGCATATGGAATTGATTCCATTTCCTTTCGTTCAACATCATTCTTAGGACATTGCATGAGACTGAATTTATCACCTTTCTGTACAGGAACTGTCCCAGGTGAACATTTACTCATTCCAAATCTCTCTAGAATCCTTTCAACATATCCTTTCTGAGACAATCCCAATATTCCTTGTGATCGATCACGGAATATTTCTATTCCAATCACATAGGATGCCTCTCCCATATCTTTCATTTCAAAGTTCGTTGAGAGAAATTCCTTAGCCTCATGCAATATACTTAAATTATTTGCAGCAAGCAAGATGTCATCAACATAAAGGACCAGATAAATAAACTTGCTCCCACTGATCTTTTGGTATATACAGTGATCAACCGTATTTTCCTTAAAACCAAAGGATGTAATAATGGTATTGAACTTAATATACCATTGCCGGGATGCTTGTTTAAGCCCATATATTGACTTCTTAAGTTTACACACCAATTGTTCTTTACCTTCTATAGAAAAACCCTCAGGTTGATCCATGTAAACATCCTCATCAAGATCTCCATTCAGAAAGGCTGTTTTCACATCCATTTGATGCAACTCCAAATCATAATGAGCTACTAATGCCATTATTATTCTTAGTGAGTCCTTTTTCGAAACAGGAGAAAATGTCTCCTTGTAATCAACACCATCTTTCTGAGTGTAACCCTTAGCAACAAGTCTAGCTTTATACCGTTCGATATTACCACTAGAGTCGTGTTTGGTTTTAAAAACCCATTTGCATCCGACTCTTTTACAGCCATGTGGTAACTCAACGAGATCCCAAACTTCATTCTGTTGCATGGATTTCAGTTCTTCTTTCATGGCATTAATCCATTCCTTTGACTCTTTACTTTCTACAGCATGTGAAAACGAAACTGGATCCTTATTGATTCCAATATCATAATCTGATTCTTGCATATAAACCACATAATCATCAGAAATAGCTGACCTACGATTTCTTTGAGGTCTTCTTAATGCTACTTGTTGTGGTTCATGCATATCAGCATTATGTAAGTCATTTCCTTCAGGAAGTACTTCTTCATTTATATGTTGTTCATTATCATCATGCTGTTCTACAACAGCTGGAACAACATTTGGTGTAATAGTAGATGGAGGAACTATTCTAGGCAATGTAACATTTACCCTTGTTTCCTTTATTTCTACTATTTCTCTTCGAGTACTCCCACTGACTTCACCATTCTCAATGAATCTTGCATTACCAATTTCTACAATTCTTGGACTATGATTAGGACAATAAAACACATACCCTTTAGATTTCTCAGGGTAGCCTAAAAAATACCCACTGATCGTTCGAGAATCTAATTTCTTTTCATGTGGATTATAAATTCTCGCTTCCGCTGGACAACCCCAAACATGCAGGTGTCTTAAGCTAGGTTTCCTGTTAGTCCATAACTCAAAAGGAGTCTTTTGAACAGCTTTACTAGGAACCCTATTCAACAAATAATTAGCAGTTTTGAGAGCATACGACCACAAATTCTTAGTTAGTGTAGAATCTGACATCATACTCCTAATCATATCTATTAATGTCCTATTGCGCCTTTCTTCTACACCATTTTGCTGTGGTGTACCTGGCATTGTGTATTGTGCACATATGCCATGACTTTCGAGGAATTTTGCAAACGGACCTGGACACTGGCCTGACTCATTATATTTACCATAATATTCACCACCTCTATCAGACCTTATGATTTTCACCTTTTTATCTAATTGCCTCTCAACTTCCTTTACAAACGTCTCAAGGACATTCACAGATTGAGATTTTTCATGAAGCAAATAGACATAACCATAACGAGAAAAATCGTCAATAAAAGTGATGAAATACTTTTCTCCATTAAAGGCTGAAGTGTCCATAGGTCCGCAAATATTAGTGTGTATTATTTCAAGAAGCTGGCTGCTTCTAGTGGCTCCCTTCTTATTATGTTTGGTTTGTTTACCTTTAATACAATCCACACATAATTCTAGATCACTAAAGTCCAAATTTGACAAAATTTCATTACTTACTAGTCTCATCATTCTTTCTTTGGATATATGACCTAGTCTTTTATGCCACAAGAAAGCAGAATTTTCATTCACCATGCTACGTTTACATCCAACATTATTTACTACATTCAACAAGGAATTCGCATAAGTGTCATTCAGTTTCAATTTATATAAACCATCAATTAGAATACCAGAACCAACATTATCAGTATTCTTATATAAATCAAAACAGCCAGATCCAATCATACATCTAAAACCAGAATTATCCAACTTACTTACGGAAATAAGGTTTCTAGATAATGAAGGTACATAAAGGGTACTGTATAAGTCTAATACATATCCACTTTCTAGAATTAGACGATAAGTCCCAATGCCTTCAATTGAAGATTTCATTCTGTTTCCCATAAAGAGAAAACGATCTTCATTTGGATTTATGGTTCGGATCGTAAGAAATCCCTGCATATTATTGGAAACATGAGTTGTAGCACCAGTATCAAGCCACCATGTATTAATAGGAACTTCAACTAAATTTGATTCAAAACATACGAAAGATAGATAATCACCTTTCTTTTCGAACCAAGCTTTCCTTTTCGGACAGTCACTTTGATAATGTCCTTTCTTTTTACAGAAATGACATTGAACATCCTTTAGTTCCTTCTTTTCCTTATCCTGCCCATTCTTAGCAGGTACCTTTTTCTTCTTGAAATGACTTGATTTTCCTTTCTTTTCTTTACCAGCTTTATTACTCACAAAACTTACTGAGTGATTCACTTGATTTTTCAAACGTCCTTCTTCCTGAACAAGTCTACTGGCCAATTCATTAACATTCCACTTATCCTTTATAGTGTTATAGTTAATCTGAAAAGGTCCATATTCAGAAGGTAGCAAGTTCAGGATGAACTGGACAAGAAAAGAATCCTCTACTGTAAGTCCCAGGGAGTTTAACCTTGCTGCAAGATTAGTCATCTCTATAATGTGCTCTTGCATAGTTCGCGACCCATCAAACTTCATGGTCGTGAGTTCTGCCATAAGAGTACTAGCGAGTGACTTATCAGCTGAACGAAAACGCTCTTCCACAGACTGCATATATTCCTTAGCACTTTCTGTTTGTGGAATTGTTGACTTGATGTTGTTAGCAACAGTCATCTTAATAAACATAAGGCTCAATCTGTTACTGCGTTCCCATGCTTTATGGTGTGATTTTTCTGCCTCAGTACTATCTTTTGTAAGAGCAGCAGGTTTATCCTCAAGGAGTGCCAAGTCAAGATCCTGAACACCTAAATGGAAATTGACTTGTTCTCTCCATTCAGAAAAATTAACACCAGTGAACAATGTAACAGATGAAGCATGCGTATTCATGGGAACTCCTGCAAATTAAAAAAAAATGAAATAACTGTAATCTCATAACTAACGCGATTTAGATGTAGACATAATAGCATAATATAGCACTCCTTTGGGTAGATACTATCTTATACTTAACATAATTAAATACCAAAACATAAGTAGGTAATAAATATATTCAATTAAATAGAACTGACATCTATGGATGATCAATATTTATTTAATCAAAATATCTATTAAACCTCATCATGTCAACTAGTTATAGAACAAGACTTTCCTTTGGGTAAGCTCTCAGGTTCTATCATTAGTGACACCAGTGTTAATTGGTATTATTATAACTGGCAATTTCTATCAATAATCATTATGTCACTTATGCACTAAATGACTATTCTGATTTTGACCACTTTGGTGATTAACAAAATCATAAATCTCATGTGCATAAATGATTTATAACACATACTTTATGCAAAACAATTTCAATCCCACGAAGTAAAAATTCTGGTCGATTACAGGCCCCAACAAAACCCAATGCAAAAATCTGGCAGAATATGGGAAAAGTGAGTTTTGCTCGCACTTTCCTTTCAATGAGGAAGGCGAAAGGAGCAAGCACAACCGTAGTGGCGGCATTCCGGTATACTACAAGCACAAAGTGATTCATCCCTCTATTAAAAGAGACTTTCGAGATAATATTCATGCCCGCATATTCAAACTAAATTGATCGCAATAGGTTGCGAATACGTGGAGAATTATGAATCGAATTATGAATCAAAATTCCACCGAAAAAATTCCTGAGCTCTACATTTCACCAACGAATCGGATATGGGCAATCGCCGGTATCATATTCGTTATTATATTTTATCACGGAATGACAGAATTATTTTACTCAGTAATAAAGCAGTGGATGGTGGATCAATTAAAGCAGATACGCGAAGAAAGAAAATCACTTGATCAGAAAATTGTGGGCATGCGGAGGATTTGATTAACATCATGAGTAAAGCACAGAACAGATCAATTGCAATCATAGGAAATATTCAGTTATTGATTGGTGGCTCCGATACCAAATGTAAATCTTTCTTGATTAATTATGAACAATTCAAATTAACAGCCCAAAGATCATCAATACCGAATATTTCACAAACAAAACTTAATATGATCTATTGTTTAAGATGGCATACCTTGATTAACAGCGGAAGATGTAATGGCTGCCATCTACTTTCTTCTGACTCCTACTCTTCTTCTCAGAATTCGGTTTCTCTTTCTTGCCCTGTTTCTTTATGCGCTTCTTGATGGAGAAGAATGCGACTCTTGGCAGGGGGAGAGAGGACCCAATCCTTTTTTATATTATTTAACACTAAATCTGGTACGTCCATCATATACCAATTCAACGCTTTAATGCTTTAATTCTTTTAACGCTTTTAACGCTTTAATGCTTTAATCGGGTCACATTAAGATTTAGAAACTGCAGATTTCTAACAGAAGCAATTCCCAGGGTATTGTGGGAAGAACCGGATGGGGCAGGATTGATGGGGGTGTGGTGGGTATCGTTGGATAGAGAGGAGGGGTCAGCACTGTCGATGGAATTGTGGATATCGTTGGAAGAACATGAGGGAGCAGTAATGCTGGAGGAGTCGTGGGTATCGTTGGAACCGGAGGGGGCACTGTCGGGGGAATTGTGGGTATAGTTGGAATTACTGGAGGAGGCAGCACTGTCGATGAAGGTGTGGGTAATATAGTTGGAGAGGGAGAGGGAAGCACTGGCGGAGGGACTGCGGATATCGTGGGAACCAGAGGGGGCTGCACTGCTGGGGGTGCTAAAATAACCTGTGGTGGACAACCAACGGTTCCTGGAATTATTGGGGATGAATATCCTATGAATGGAATGGGCGGAATGTTGGAATGAGGGGAATGCCCCCTATGCCTACACTTCCCTGCAACAGTGATCACCCGTTGCCTTTTGTAGTAGCAGCAGGATGCGGCGGCATAACAGAGGCCATATTGACTACCTTCTCTTTCCTTCCCCAATTAGTATTGCTATTCTTTGACGGAATATTGAGGGACGAAGCGCAGGCGGAGGTGAGCAAGAGAAGCTCAACGAATGCGGCAGCAACTCGCAATTTGGTTGACGACTGCATTTTCACAGAAATGCAAAAATGAAGTGAACTTGGGTGTTTGAATGCAGCACTGCTATCTCCTTTTTATAGTAGTTGCCACCCAATTTCTCTCCGCACAACAAAACATGCATAGCCATAGCCCATAGTGTAGGACATTTAACTTTTTCATCACGGCACGGTATAATTGAAAACAGAGGGCTCCCTCACATTGTCACCAATTAAAAAATTGATGTGTGAAGAAGCGGACAAGGACCTGCGTTATGAGCCAATGAAATAGTAAAAGTAGTAGGGTTTATCAGACAAGTTGCTTTTAACATTCCAGTAGCCGGATGATTGCGTTAACGAAATGATATTCTTGCAATTGAAATCTGACCAACTACAACGATTAATATCATTTCTTCTCTGCCCATTTCTGGCCCAGCAATTATCATTGGAAAAGGTCGAGCTATAATTTGCCGGAGCGGAATTCCTTTACGAGGAGACGAGAGGGACCATGCGCGCCACTAGCTGCACTGCTTTGGTTTCAAAGCAACCAACCATTTATATGTCAATGGTCATCATAAATAATTTACAAATATATGTCATAATTACATATTTATTAAATGTGGTTGATATCGGTAAAAGTTATTTTTTTTTAAGTGATGTGAAAGTGAAAGTAATATACATGATGTGATAATTGTCATAATAATTTTATAATTGCAGTTTCACCAAAAAAATATTTTGACTCATTACATAAAAATTAAAATTAAATTAATAATGTGATTAGTCAAAATAAAAATAATTGTTAAAATGAAATATATTCTCTCAGCTGTTTGCTCACTAGCTTTGTAAAGTTCAGGAAACACTAGTTTTCTCGAAGCTTCTCGCTCGTATTTTTTGTCAAAAGGTGTTATTCTATAATGTTTGTTCATCGGGTTTCCTGCTAAACCGGGCAAACATTCAAAGATCTGTCCTACATTCATTCGTGAATGTACCCCTATCATATACGGTGATACATTCAATAGTTTCGTACAGGTAGGTTTATGACTTCTTCGTCATTTCCAATGTTTTGAAATGGACCCGTTTCGAAGTCAAGTTTGGTAACCGGTATTCATGTGAAATATCTCTTATTTAAAGGGGGAATTAAACTAGCTTAGATCCATGTTAACTTTGGATCTACCAAGCAAAGGATCAAATCTCTTAAGATGTAAACCCGTACACTTGGTAGATCGAGTTAAGATGGATGTAAGCTAATTGTATTACGGAAATGTAAAAAAGTAAACATAGATAGTTTGTTATTTTGATAATTTGCATATTATTTTGATGATTTTGTATGGTAGTTCTATATTTATATTAGTTAAATGTGAAAAAATAACTATAGATTTAGAGATGCAAGGTAATTGATATTAAAAATTTCATCCATTAATATAGAGGAGAGCTTTCATTTATAATCATAAAATAAAAAATTGTATTAAGAAAAAGATTAATTACCAGCTTTCAGTAAAAAAAAAATACATGTAAATCTAATTAATTAAATAAATAATAACTATAAATGATTTATATACTGTAAACATCTTAATCACATGTTCTCAGTATATATATATATATATATATATATATATTTTCTTTTTGGTTATTTTTATCCCATTATTAATGTCAGAGCCCTTTAATTCTGTTGCTTCTTGTTTGCTTAGTAGACATTCATAGGTGATAATTAAGGCACGTAACATGTATATTGAAGGGTAAGGAAACCTTGGTTCTTTCCATCGAGTACTCTGGCTGGTTTTCCACAGTTTCGACAGATTATTTCATGGTGTGTTATATATTATGTCTATATGTCTTTATATGGTTGGCTATATGTTATGATCGTATAAATTCTCATGGTTTGAGGACCATGAGGTCTTTACACTTGAAATATTATCCTTGTTACTTATCTTAGCACTCTATTTAAACTTGGAACTACATCTTTTGAATGTTCACAACCTATTAGCTCTCATGTTTTACATTGTTTCGTCCTAGCGACATGTCCTATCCTAGCACTGTCAAGGTATCGATAGATTAATCACTTAACACATTAGGGTTTCAATCCGACAAATAGGAATGAGTGGGGTTAGTTTGGGGTAACTACCCCCTCACTCTGTTACGCTTGCAACCCTCATTCGTAACTTTTCATGGTACCGATTGAGCTCTGTAACTAATGCTCAAACTTTAGTTTTTAAATGGCTCTTGGTTGTGTACCTACGGTCGTCGAGGCAACAATGGCATAGGTAAGCCTTGATAACTTTCCGAGTTCTTGATTTGGTAAGCCATAAATCTAATGTTCCCCATACTATTCGGCAGTAATCAATGAGGTTGTGCTGCTTCTCATTCGGCAAAGGTATAAAGAAACCTATCATCATACTTTCAGTTCCATTTCAAGAGTAATTTTTTTCCTTTATTTTCAATTATGTTGGAAATATTAATCCCAACCACAACCTTAAACACATTGACAAACACCATGCTTTCCCAGTAAACTACTGAGCAGTTGTGTCAGGACAAAAGTATAACGCTGACCATTCCGCAACACACCATAGAAGTTAAGGCACTTAATGAAGTTTAGTAAATAAGTATGTGCAAGCATTTACTCCACGACTGTTGCCCACACTCCACAACACCTACAAGTTCAGAAAACTTTTCATTATGTAAAGTCACCCATGTTATGTATTAAATATTTTCTTTGTCACATATTAATGTAAAATTTGTATGTTGAGATAAATATGAAGGTAAAAGTTGTTTGCATGGTTGGGAAAGTAAGGGAGCCAAAGAGGGTGAAACAACTATGTGAGGTAGTGACGAGAAAATCATGGAGGAAATATTGGTGGCCGCATGAAAACCAGTGTTACAGAAAGTCTTTTGTGTTTTCACTTGGAGCTGCAGCCTCCATTTATCACGAGAATGTATTTTCCTATGTTTTGAAATATAATACAAAGTATGTTATGTTGTGATGTTGTCTTAAACCTTCATGAGTAAATTTACTGCAACCTTTTTGTTTCTGCTCTGTTTTTTCGTGAGTTATTTAAGCCTCTATGTACTTGTGATATCCTTGCTGCAACATAAGACTTACCTTGCCACAACAGAATTCTGAGCCAGACTCCTCTCCTCTGCCCTTGCAAATTTTTTTTAACATGGTATCGGAGAGGGTTAAACTCTTTTAGTGTAAAAAGAAGTGTTTTTACGAGCAGTTAAAATTATTTTGAGGACAAATTTTCTTTTAGCATGCAACATCAAGCACAAGCTTCACTAATCCTCAGAAACCTCAATTTAATGGCAAAAATTATGATTATTGGGTTATTACAATAAAGGAAATGTTTTCTTCTCAAGACATTTGGGATTTGGTGGAGAATGGTTTCCAAAAACCAGTAGATGCAACAGTATACAATGCCTTGTCTCAAGCATAAATGGATTTGTTAAGGGACAACAAGAAGAAGTATGCAAAAGCCCTCTTCTACATTTTTCAGGCAATTCATGAAAGTATTTTCCCAAGGGTTGCGGTAACAACGAAGTCCAATCAAGCATGGGATACCCTCCAAACAGTCTACCAAGGCATGGAAAAACTGAAGAAAACAAAGCTACAAATGGTGAGAAGAGACTTTGAAACACTTTGTATGAAATAGTCTGAGAATGTGGACTCATTTTTTACACATGTAATTGGGTTGGTTACTCAAATCAAGTCTCATGGTGAGACACTTGAAGAAAAGAGAATAGTTGAGAAAGTTTTGAGAAGTTTTCCAACAAGGTTTGATGCCATTATTGTGGCCGTAGAATAGACAAAGGATCTTTCATAGTTTTCAATAGATGTGCTTCATGCATCACTGATTTCTCATGAAGATAGATTGAACATAGCAACAAGCTCCTCATTGGAGCATGCCTTCAAGAAACAAGTTTCATTTAGTCAAGGTAGAGGCAGAGGAAGATCATATGCTAGAGGAAGAGGAAGAAGCCCACACAAAGGTGGAAGAAGCAGCCCTTTAATCTCAAGTGGAAGGGGGAGCAATCAAATTCCAAGTCAAGGCCCAAGCCAAAATCAAGCACAAGGTCAAAGGTATGATAAATATCAAGTCCAATGTCATTACTGTAAGAAGTATGGTCATTATGCAAATGAATGTAGAAATAAGCAATATGAAATTAGTAACAAACCAAGTGTAAATTTCACAAAAGAAAATCAGAACCATGATAGCATGTTTTTAGTTTGTAATGTAGCACAAGAAAAATGAAGTGATATATGATATCTAGATTCAGTGTGTAGAAACCACATGTTAGGGAACATAGAAATGTTTTCCAATCTAGATGAAAGTGTGAAATCTAAGTGAAATTAGGGATTGATAGCAAAGTCTTTGTCATGGCAAAAGGAAGAGTTAATATCCTAAAACATAAGGGGGATAATAAGTACATCTCAGATGTTTACTTTGTCCCTAGTCTGAAGCATAACCTCATAAGCATTGGGCAACTCATGCAAAAGGGCTACAATGTCTTCTTCAAAAAAGATGTGTGCACAATTTTGGATAGGTCTCCAAGCAAAAAACTAATTGAAAAGGTTTAGATGACAAACAATAGAATGTTTCACCTAAAGATAAGATCAGATTTGAAAGAAGAACGTGCATAAGCATAACTATCAATGAACTCACAAGAGGATGGAAGAAAATATCCAGTTGTCACACAAGTGAACTATCAAGCAGAGGTCAAAGATGAAAATTGGTTATCGCATTTGAGATTTGGACATCTCAACTTTGGAGGTTTGACTTTTCTGCATAGGAAAGGCATGGTGAAGAGATTACCACTCATAGAAAAACCGGACAGCCTATGTGAAGGATGTATCTTGGGCAAGCAACATAGAGAGTCATTTCCAGCAAGAAAGTCAGTAAGGGAAAAGGCACATTTGGAGATTGTCCACTCAGATTTAGGTGGACCAATATAGACACCATCAATTGGTGGCAGCCACTATTTATTGACCTTCATAGATGACTACACGAGGAAGACATGGGTCTATCTCCTAAAACAAAAAAGTAAAGTGTTTGAGCGCTTTCGCCAATACAAATCTCTTGTTGAGAATCAAAGTGGACACTACATCAAAGTCCTCATGGCTGAGAAAGGTGGAAAATACATCTCAAGTGATTTCCTTCGATTCTGCAAGGAGCGTGAAATTCACAAGAAATTTACAAGAAGATATACACCTCAACAAAATGGTGTGGCAGAAAGGAAGAATAAGACCATTATGGAAATGGAAAGGAGTATGTTGAAGGCAAAGCATTTGCCAAATGATTATTGGGCAGAAGTTGTCGCTTGTGCAGCATATATCTTGAATAGATGTCTAACCAAAACCACCCGTAACATAGTTTCTAAAGAGGCATGGAGTGGAAGAAAGCATAGTGTCACTCACATGACAGTGTTTGGATGTGTGGCGTATGCACATGTCTCGGATTAGTCGAGGAAGAAGTTAGATAGCAAGGGGGAGAAATGCATATTTGTTGGATATAGTGATGAATCTAAGGCATACTTACTCTATAATCCATTAACCAAGAAGGTCATAATCAGCATAGATGTGCAGTTCATAGATCAGGAAGCATGGGATGGAATTTTAGAGAAGACAGTGAATGTTAAAGCATGTATACCACTTGAGAACAAAGAGGAATTGATAGCAGCAAGTAACTCCTCAACAGTGGCTCCCTCTACACCTATTCAAGTGCAACAAAGCAGGTAGTAAGGAACACCATCAACAAATAATAAGACAATTTCACGCAGTCAAGCAAGTGTTTCTCCAAGCACACCGCAAAGTGCAACACCAAGTTACATGTCAAGCCCATCTTCAGCAAGCATAAGAAGACCAAAATTTAGAAATTTAAATGAGATTTATGAGAAATATGAAGTTGATAGTAGCGCTGATTTGAATTCATTATTTGCATTATTTTGTCATCTGGATGACCCAATCCATTTTGAAGATGTAGTCAAAGAAGAAAAATGGGTTGCGACAATGGAGGAAGAAATAGAAGCAATAGAAAGGAATGACACATCGGAGTTAGTCAAACTTCCATAAGGAAAAGAAGTCATTGGGGTGATGTCGATCTATAAGACCAAGAGCAATGTCGACAGTAAGATTGAAAGGCACAAAGCAAGGCTAGTTATCAAAGGATACAAGCAGCGACATGGAAGATATTATGTGGAGACATTCATGCTAGTTGCGAGGATGGAGATAGTGCGTACAATTGTGGCAATTACCGCGAAACATAAATGGAAAGCATATCAAATGGACGTAAAATCAATGTTCTTGAATGGAGTGATAAAAGAGGAAGTGTATGTTTCACAATCGCCTGGCTATGAGGTAGAAGGCAAAGAAGACAATGTGTGTTGGTTGAGGAAAGTTATTTATGGGTTGAAGCAAGCACCGCATGCATGGTACAGCAGGATAGATGCCTGCTTGTTGGACAATGGTTTCGACAAATGTGGAGGAGATCCTATCCTCTACATCAAAGAGAGTGATGGTAAGATTAGTATTGGTGTCTTATATGTATATGATTTGCTTTTATGGGCAGTAATGATTTCCTCATCGTTGATTTCAATCTAGTCATGAAGAATGAATTTGAAATGACTGACTTGGGGTTGTTAAGATATTTTTTGGTCATAGAAGTGAAGCAAACAAAAAATGATATTTTTATCTCTCGATCAAATTATGTAGTAGACATTTTGGAGAGGTTTAAAATGCAGAACAGTGAGCCCGCACCAACTCCAACTTTCATGGGGTTGAAGTTGAGCAAAGAAGATTGCAACAACAATGTCAATCCAACATTATACAAAAGTATGATAGGAAACTTGATGTATTTGACCACCACTAAGCCGGATATAATGTATGTAGTGAGTTTGGTGTCGAGGTTCATGGAGACACCCAAGGAGACACATTGGCAAGCACCCAAAAGGATTCTAAGGTATGTCAATGGGACAAAACAGTATGGTATTTTTTACACTGCAACAGATGATTTCAGGCTGGTTGGTTACACTCACAGTGATTGGGCAGGAAGTGTCGATTAAGCAAAGAGAATGTCAGCATATGTTTTTCATTTGGGTTCTAGAGTTGTTTCATGAGCCCTCCAAGAAGCAGCTGATAGTTTCATTGTCAACAGTAGAAGTTGAATATGTCACCGCAACATCACCAACGTGTTAAGTAGTTTGGATGAGAAGAATGTTGAGGGATCTTCGTCACGACCAAGGGGGAACGACAAATATTTTCTATGACAACACATTTGAAATTTCATTGTCAAAGAATTATGTCTTTCACAAGAGGACTAAGCATATTGATGCTAAATATCATTTTATTAGAGAGTTGATTAACAATGATGAAATTGTGTTGCATCATTGCAGGTCACAGGAACAATTTGTTGATATTTTCACAAAGCCATTGGCATGTGAAAGTTTTGTTTATCTCAGATATTGTTTGTGAATTGTCAATGGCGACAATTGTTATTAAGGGGGAGTGTTGGAAATATTAATCCCAACCACCGCCTTAAACACACTAACAAACACTATGCTTACCCAATCAACTATTGCACGGTTGAGATTTTGTTTGCAGGCGAAAGGACTGAAGTCAGAACAGCAGTACAACGCAGACCATTCCACAACACATCACAAAAGTTAAGGCATTTAATGAAGATTGGTAAATAAGTATGGGCAAGCATTCACTTCGTGATTGTTGCCCACACTCCACAACACCTGCAAGTTCAGAAAACCATTTATTATGTAAAGTCGCTCATGCTTTGTATTAAATATTTTCTCTGTCATGTATTAATGTAAAATTTGTATGTTGATATAAATATGAAGGTAAAAGTCATTTTCATAGTTGGGCAAGTAGGAGAGCGAGAGAGGGTGAAAGTTTTTGAGGTAGTGAGGAGAAAATCGTGGAGGAAATATTGGTGGGCGCGTGAAAACTAGTTTTACAGAGTTTTATAGACATTTACTCCGCAACCCTAGTGATGCATAAATCGCAGTAAGTCTTTTGTGTTTTCACTTGGAGCTACAACCTCCATTTATCATGCGAATGTATTTTCCTATGTTTTGAAATATAATACAAAGTATGTTATGTTGCGATGTGGTCTTAAACCTTCATGAGTAAATTTACCGCAACCTTTTTGTTTCTACTCTGTTTTTCCGTGAGTTATTTCCTATGTATTATTTAAACCTCTATGTAGTTGTGATATCCTTGCCGCAACATAAGACTTACCTTTCCACAACTGAATTCTGAGTGAGACTCCTCTCCTTTGCCCCTGCAAATTTTTTTTCTAACAAATTATAGTTTTCTTCCTTTGCGTTAATGGTTGTTGATTGTTTTTCTTAGCAGGGCATCGAATTTCCCTTGAGTTCTGCAAGGTCACAAGTAACTACAGTTCTCAACCCTATCTTGACAGTTTTACCGTCTATCGTGTTTTCTTACTTAAATGGTTTATAATGTTATCTTTTCCATTTTTAAACCCTTACAGGTAGGGTTTCCACCCTTGTGTCAGCTGAAAGCACACTTTCGGTTTATGGAGTTAACTTCTTTGACTAGGTTCCTACCACTCTTCCCTATATTCTTACATGTTTTCGTTTAATTGCATGAGGGTTTACCACTTACGGTGGAATCCCAACATATTATTGCTTATGTCCATGAAGACAATCTAGAGCCTAGAGCATTCAGGTTTTAGGATTCCTATTCAAGGTTTAGAATTGCAAGAAACAAACTCCATTTCTCTCCACAGGGATAGTTTAGAATATCTTATTTCCATGAAACCCTTCAGGTTCATATATTTGATACCTTATTTTCTATAATTCTTTCAAGTGAGTGTCTATGTACAATATTTATACAGGGGTATAGTGTATCATTTTTATAAATATTTACTGTTGGACTCATCTAAGGTTTCATATATATATATATATATATATATATATATATATATATATATATATATATATATATATATATATATATATATATATATATATATATATATATATATATATATATATATATATAGATATATATATATAGATATAGATATATAGATATATACACTTACATTTCTTCCATTTTTATACATAGTCATAGTTCACGATAATTTCTTTTTGGTTTATAATGTCATAAGGTTTGGAGTAACCTATGTGTGCTTGTGCTTCAAGCCTGCCTTGCCTCTTCGGTCTTTCCCATTTTTAGCTCATAACTATTTTCTGAGCTATTGGTACTTACCCAACTTGGTTCAGAAACTAATCTAATACATTGTATAATATTAATTACTCCCTTGGTCCTACATTTACATAGATTCACAACCATTTACTACTCATTATTCATTAATTATGTAATAGACCATTGTTCGATATCCATTATTTCGATTCACAATTACCCATTCTATTTACAATAAAATATAATAGACAACTATTCATTATTCAATGTTTTGAATGCACTAAACCATCCTATTTACATTAAAATGTAACAAACTTTACTGTTTTTTAAAGGACTATACCATAGAAACTATAGAGAAACATGTCATGTATCTGGAAGGTAAAGAATAGAACAATCATATAACACTTATTTGTTATTTAAGTTTAGGATGTCAGGAAATTTATAGAGCAAGAAGATCACTCATCCCAACCAATGAGAACGATGTCCACTACCAAAACTCCCCCCAAGCCAGTTTCCACTTCCATAGCAGTTTTGGACAAGGACCACACCAGGTCCTTTCTAAGGTTTATCTAACCACACTAGGTCTAGCCTAGAATTCTTAGACCTCATAGGTCTAATTAGGAGTTCCACTGTCCAACCAACCCAATAATTACTCCTATCGTAGCATCCTACCTGAGGCTCTAACTATTCAATTGTTCCTCTCTTGGGTCTCCTCCATCCAGACTCTAAGTCACTAAGTAGTCTCAGGATTTTTCCCTCACACCCTCTTGGCTTCTTTTCTCAACTGAGATGATTCATCTCTAGGGAGAGGAATAACTGTCTTCTAACTGTTTCACATGTGAAACTCTCATTTAATGTTTTTTTCCTCCATAAATTCCATGGATTTCCATTACCAGTTTATTAATGAGATTTTAAAATAATCTTAAACATTTAGGTTTCTCACCAGGTCTTTTATATGGCCCATATATTTCCAAGTCATTGCAGTAAAAAGTATATTAGAAATATTTACAAATTATTGAGGGGTATTACATATTTCCCCCTTGAGCGAAACATTGTCCTCGATTTATGTTCCTAAATCTTCTGAACAAGCTAGGATATGTTCCTACATAACATTCTCATCCTCCTAGGTTGCCTCTCCTGGACTAAAGTGCTTCCACTGCACTTTAACCCGGGCGATAACTCGCTTCTATAGAATGATTTCTCTATGGTCAAGAATATGCAAAGGTTTGACTAGGAACTCTCTATCCCATTCGAACTACAAAGATTTCTTGGTCAAACCTTAAGGGTGGAGAACTTTAAGAAACTGTATCATTTACCTCAACCTTTGAAGCGCATGGACACACTTTTCTATGGCACCCATAGCTTTGTGAATACTAGATATATCGTCAAGCATTAGGTGAAAGAGTTCTCAAAATTCAGAAAGACACCCAATCATGTTTACAAGGCAAAGTCTCTTAGGAAGGCTTATCAATTCTTGATCATCTTTGCATGCCAAATACATGGTCAAGAGAGCATCGAAACCTTTCCTGAAGGTTGGGTAGTTGTACTGGACCAGTTGGTGAGTGATGGGAAGCCATTCAACTGGTCAGATTTGTTGGATCATCAGTTGAAGATCCATTTGGCTAATTCACATAATTTGCCCAAGAATGAGCAAGCAAGATTCTACATGTCCACATACTTATTGGATGAAATCTGTGCCCAATAGTAGTTTCCTGGCATGAGATGAACATGGACACCAAAGGGGACTTCCGTCAAAATTTATTGCAAGTTTATTTTCGACTGCGGCTACTGAGGATTAATGGTATGGCTAACTAACCATTTCGTAATCTCATTGTACAGGCTTATTTGTGAGCAGGATCCACCTTGCATGTCCTAAGAAGCAATTGAGGTGATACTAAAAATTTCATATTCGTATGCCTCACCCGGTGGCACCTTCATCAGAGTTTTTGGTGGAGAGAAGCCTTCACATGTTGTACCAAGGTATGCCACAGACAATCTGGTCATGCAAGAGGTCTAATATCACCTCTCCACAGGGTTATTAGTAGGAATGCATAGGAAAAATAAAGCACCATGGCACGCTCTTCCTTTGAAGATCAGATTGTACGATATTCAAAGCTTGAAATATGCAGATGCCTAAGCTAAGGATATATTGGAAATCGATTTTTGTACCAAATACTTTAATCCATATGATACCCATGGTATTTGTAAGAACCATTGTACGAAGGTGCACTTTATGTGGATCCTAAGAACCATTGTACGAAGGTGCACTCTATGTGGATCCACAGGACATTTCACTACCACAAGGAGGACCCTTAGAGGTACTGCTACAATGCCTCCAAACTCCATGAGTCAGTCTGTATGGAAACAACTTGGAAGGTTGCTCTGAAGGTAGCAACAAAGCAGGAAGCAACAACAACAACAATAACAAGCAACAACCCAGTGCAGGAAAAGGGAAAGAGGAAGGTTATTGAGGATCTAAAGGAAGAGAAAAGTTGCAAGATGAAGTTAGATCCTCCCTTGGAGAAAGAATCTTTGGCAATGGAAGCAAAGAGGGAGAAGTGGATAAAGAGAGAAAAGTGAAGGAAGAGAGAAAATAAAAGGCTACAGGAAGCATAACTAAAGTTGCAGGAGATAGAGAATAAGTTGAAGGAAGAGGAGGAGTTGAGGAGGAGATGAAGAGAAGAGACACAGAAATGGGAGGAATAAGAAAGGCAAGGTACAATGATGGAGAAAACATTGCCCATACAGGTTGAGGAGTTGGAACAACCAATAGCTGAGGAAGACAATGAACAGATGCAGGATCGGGAGCTTTCTCGGCAGATTAAGCAACTTATCAAAGTGACAGACATGGAGTTGGAACAAGAGCCACAAAATGAAGATGTTGACCTTATTCCGAGAGCAAGGAGAAGCAATTCTCCTTGATAAAGATCTGATCATGGATGTGTACAATCTATCATTTGATGAGCTACAGAAGAGGATTGTACAGGCGCAAATGAAGCACTTTTCATACGATCACACATTACCTACATTCATTAAGGAAAGGGTGATAGTGCTAGACTTCAGCAAGCATCCAACTGCCCTTGCCGATGTCACCTTGGCCTATGCAGGACCAACAAGCTCAAATATTAAGTTCATGTTGGCTGAGAATGAACAAAGGGCAAAGAATTTGCAGGCTGCCAGGAAAGGGATAGAACAACTTCAGGAGAAGAGTGCAGTTTCCACAATGGGAGAGATGAGGAAAGCGATACTCATTGAAGTATCAACACTTGAGACTACCATGCAACATCTCTATGACGTATTTGTCACCATGCATAAAGTAGTTGTGCGTATGGATGGATTACCACAACGAAGCAAAGAGTTTGTTCAAATTCTCAGGAACATACATGCTGACATCACCCATGTGTAAGAGCTGGTAATGTGGTACAAAGGGGCCCCAGTTCACTTGATGAAGAAGATGAAGCCACAGGTAGAGTTGGAGAAAGAAAAGGTACAAATGCTTATCCAGAAATATGAGCAGGTCATCCCATTATTTGGAAGTATACAAGCCTCGTATGCACAGTTGTATAAAAGTCTAGATGTCATGGTGAGAATGCACAAGATCCCATCAATTAGTTCCCTCATTGAGGCCAGACCTAATAACCAAGTCCTGCTAGAGATAGATGAGTATATGGAGTAGATAAGGTGAGAGGCCACCAAGGAAGACTTGGAACTAAGCACACATAACATGCATAAGTACATTGGTGGTCTGGTCATGGTCAACACCATGTTGCGCATGCTTAAGCATGAGCTGGAAACAGGTTCCAAAACCATATACCCAGATTCTATCGAGGCAACAATCCGTTATAGAAAAGACACCATCAAGAATTTTGGGGACATCATCACATAGTACCAAGCTTGGCATCAATATGTGATAAAGAAGTACCAAGTGGAGGTTGTTGAGTTGGTATTTCCCCAAACTTCAAAGTCATAGTGTTTTTTCTTGTTATTCTCTCTTTGGCCTATTTTGTCTCACATGGGTACATGTGGAAAATTTAATATTATTTGTAAATATGTTGTAAGTGAAATTCCAAGTATCATTAGTGGAATGTGAAAGGTCATCATGTTATGTAATGAGTTATTTGTAATGAATTTGAAGAGTCATGATGAAAGTCAAAGAGTCACAAAAGGGGATGCCAAGGGTCACCTCACCCTTTGTTATAAATAGAACCTCATAAATCATAGAACATGATTTTGGGAGCTAAGCTTTTGGCTAGGCTTAGGCTTAGAAAATACTTGGGAGTATTGTGATGAGCCTTGGCTTCTCCACGACGTAGAGCAAGTATACTTCTTTGGAGGAGCTAGTGTTCTTGACTGTAGTGTTCCACTATTGGGGCTAGTGGTCATTAATGTTCTATGTATGGATGGAACTTTCACTTATAATAATAATATTAGGACCAACACACTTTCATTCATATGTTATTATTGTAGTTGGACTATTCTGGTTGCTTTAGAAATGTATGTTGTTTAACTTACACATTTGTTTATGAACTACTTTGTGTGCAATTTTATGAGTCCTGTTGAATGTGTGTTGTTGGATTAACCCGTCACTTTAATTTGTGGACTATTCCACATTTTAGCTTCTGATTTCATTCTACTCGTGTGTTCGTTTCAAGCTTCGTACTATTACAGCCTTCTAAGGGGCACACTTCCTTTTCTCCTCTATGTGTTAGAACCTTCATCCATCACACTTGACTCTTCGTAGGGTCACACACTTGCTCTCACCCAAATTTATCATACTTACCTTGTGTGCTACCGTGGTCAAGGCATTACACTACCACCCATTACTAGGACACCTACTCCAAATGATTTGAGGTATAGTTGGGAATTCTTATCAGGGAGATTCCCTTAATTTTGGCAGGTCCAACACCATCAACAAGTTTGCAGAGTTATCCAAAGGACTAGACACCAGAATATTCCCCCAAACCAAGGCATTTGGACAACTAAAGGAAGAGACAAAGGGACCAATCTCCACATTACACTCCTAGCTCTGAGACAAACTTGAGATCTTTCTGGAACCCAAGCCACATTGTCATCTTGCTGAGATGGCACATTAGACTATGGCATGGAAAAATCACTAGGGTAAAAAACAATATCAACCAATTCTTCCATTGTTACTATCAGTAATCCCCAAATTTACCACTGTAAGTGTTTTAGGGAATTGCCAATAGTATGGTAATTTCACTATCCATGAAATCTTCTTCTCATCTTTTAGAATCACTAGCCTAAAATTATATTCATGGTGTATAACCCAAACATGGATATTTTTCTATTTTGACAATTGACAAGTTATTTTGATAATTTGCATAGTAATTCCATATTTGTATTAGGTAAAAGTGAAAAGGTAAATATATAGATTTAGAGGGCAAGGTAATTAATATTAGAAATTCAAATATGTTGAGATCCAAACTTATTTTAGAGTGCAAATTTTGAAAAAAAGTTTAGGCCTTAAAATATTTGATCCCGATCCCATTAAAATGCACTGATCCCATTCACATGGATTTGTATCGGTTATATATATATATGTCTGTGTGTGTGTGTAATGTTTCATTATTTATATTTATTTTTTAATACATAAATGGATTCACCAAATCTTCGCTATATTTTAAACAAAATTTGGCTAGAAAATATACTCGAGTAGGAGTAAAAACATCGAATAACAAAACTAATTGAAATATTTTAAACATAAAACTCTATGTTTTAATTTCTTTATATAATACATACCATTTTTACTTTTTTGACCATGTATAATATATACATAACTAACATTGAAATACTTTACCTAACATGGGTGTTGAGATATTTTATTTATGGACCACATTATCCCATTAAAATGTCTTGTTTTTTTGTTAACTTAATATATTTTGAAATATATATTAATAATATTTAACTAGTATATTAAAATATTTTATTTTTTTATTTTCCTCATCTTCTTCTTTTTTTTCTTTTATTTCTTTCTCCCTTTTTTTTCTTCCTTCTTTTTAAAATTTTAACCAATATAGATCTATTTTAAGAATGGATTTAGCATGGCCCTAGAGGGATCAAATCTCTTCAGCGTTAAACCTCTTTTAGAATGCAAATTTTGAAAAACAAATTGAGCCTCTCTCATCCCTTGATTTTTAATTTAATTTTGAATTCTATATAAAGTATGTAACTTAAACTTCTAAGTCTATACACTACATTATACACATTAAAATGGTTTTATTTTTGTTATTAATAGGCCAATATTATTTAATTATGCATATTAAAATATTTTATTGGTGATCCAATTTGATTTTTTTTTATTATGAATATTTTAAAATGTCACATATTAATTTTAGATTAAGAATTAAATGAATTACACATCACCCTCTTATTAATTTTATTACGAGCTACTTGATTTTCTTATTTTATTTTTACACCAAATGTGTTCGCTTTTGAAATGGTCCACCATCGACAATTTTCTACCTTTTTGTTTTCCACCATTGGTTCGAGAAAACAACTATCACTACTTTTGTTTTCCTCCGTTGAATCAAAAAAACAACTCTCAAGGCACAAAGTGCACTGACCATGTTCTATCTTAATGTATTTCCCTCCTTCCAAGAACATCAGTTACTAAATCTGAGAAGAAGTAGGATCTAGTGGAACGATCACGATTCAGAAGAAGATAAATTAACGATGGTGTTCTTTTAATAGACAATTTCTTCCAGGTTCCTTCGTTATTCTACACCTAAAAGTAAAATCCAATTCTAAACAAATCCATGTCTTGTGTTGTTTGTGCAGGACTACTCTCTATCTGGTGAGAAAATTCAACAATTCAAGTGCGTCATTGACATTCAAGCTTCACATCACTGTAATGGCAAAGAAATATAGACTTTGCATCCCTCAAAAACTTCCAAGATGGTAAGAGTTTTCCTCGTTTCCAAGAACTTAGTTCAATCCATAAAGTCTACCCAACGTATGCATTTACTACTCTTTAAATCCATGAGGAATTTCATGTGGTATCAAGGCAAGATGAAAACCCTAAATCACAAGCCCTAAGCAGTGAAGAAGTATAAGATACATTGCACCATTTTAACAATATTAATGAAACCCCAACTAAAAAATAATGGAAGATGGCGGATGTTATAAGGGAAATATGGAAAATCTTTTAAAAGGGAAATGTGGACATGGAAGAAACCCTTAGTCAATTGGGTGTTTAGGTAACTCCACCACTGGTAAAGGTAGTATTCGATACAACGAGTTCCCTTAGTTTGGCTTTGAGATTTTTCTAATGGGCCAAAGCACAACTAGTGTCTTGGCATAACACTTGTTCTTGTGACAAGCTTGTCAATGTTCTTAGTTTCTCTAGGAATTTGAAACACTACTAAGGGTTTTATTAAAGAGATTTGTTGAATGTTGTAGTAATTTGGATGAAACGTTCTCATTTTCTACTATAACTAATGATCATCCCAATTTTCTAAATAAAGTCATGGAAATGGTTGAGCGGTTAGAGATTTATTCCTAGAGACACACTTATGAAACACTTGTTGATTCTCTTTGCGAAGAGAACCATGTCGATGCAACCTTAGTCGTATTGGAAAAGATGGCGGGTCTTGATTGTGCTCCATAAATGTTCACATTTCGTCCACTAATATTGTTTTGTGGTCACAATTACTAGATGAATAAGCTCCAATTGGTTTTCGAGATGATGTAGATGTACGATTGTCCTCTTGGACAGATGTGCTTTAATTTAGTTTTAAGATTACTTTGTGAGGGGAATCGATTGGTATAATGTCAAACTCTTTGAGAGTATGGCTAAGATGGGCTGCAAATCAAATGCAATTACATATGATATAATGATTCAAGTTGCTTTCATGACAGGGAGAGTCCAAGGTGTGTTGTGCCTCTTTGATAAATTAAAATAAGAATGAATTAACCCTCTGTCTGGTACTCACAATTCTTCTCAATGAACTCTTCCAAAACAAAGGTTTTAAAGAGGAACACTCATTCCTAATATAGCATAATGGAAAGGATATCATTTTGGATTTGAAAAACTATGAATATTTGATCGATGTCTGTACCAAATCATGCCAAGGGAAAGAAGCACACCACCTTTTGATGGAAATGAAAGCTATGGATTTAGAACTTCTAGATGACCGATTATGCAATAATGTTTTATACAAAAACCAAGTTAGTCAGTCAGGAAATGTAGTACAATTTTTGGTTCCCATTCGATATGCATAACTATCATGATCTATTATAATGTTGAATATCTAACAAAACAACTTCTAGAACATGACTATCTATTCCAGTATGCAAATCAATGCTTTTCTTGCATTAAATCATTAGAAAATTTTCCTTGTTGCCATTGTAGCCCATCACACCAACACCAATAGGGGATACTTTTAAGTTTTTAATACACCCCCTGAGAGTTCGAAGAACCCAAACTGATACAAATATTCCAACCATCTACTTACCAATTATTCATACATAGTGTTGTTTTACCGTTTTAGGTTTTCTAGGTGACACATCAACATATGATGATGAAAATGTGTCTAGGAAATTCCTCGGTTCTTCATTGAAATCAATTTTCTTGAAGGAAGAAACATTGCACAATAAATCTTGTGTTTCTAAATCCAATGGCTACTCTGTATAGCTCAATCTAGGTAAAATTTTAAGGATGGAAATTTATCTTTAAGGTTTAGAAACCTTGGTGAATCTTACTAGTCCCTAGCATGAAAACTATAAAAATTTCAGTGATATGTTTGTAAAAATATTCAAATTTCTAGTGATTTTATATATTCTCTTTAAAACTTTAGCAATTTTTAAAGTAAAATAATTTTATGATATACAATGTAGCGAATTAGTTTTAGGAAAAATGGTTATTGGTGAATCTTTTTTTGGAAAAAACATAGAATATTAGCCCACTTGCGAATATTAGCCCCTAAAATTTTCCCTGGTTAAATCCAAGTTCAGAAATTGTATACATTCTCCTTAATCTAGAACCATGTGATAGAGCTTGCATTTCCGAGTCTGACAAACACTCCAACTATTTCATTCCAATTCTTCTAGAATTGTTGTAGATCCTCTTTAATTGACACCGGATTTTAAATTTTGTATTATTGAATCTATTAGCTCTTATGCCAGGTTGATCCTTCACTGCCTTGAGAAGATGGAGACTCTCTTGAAGCTATATAGATTACTAGAATCTAACTAATCTCTAATGGTATCTTTTCCAATGCTTCCAGATAAAAGATAAACATCTTCATTGTTAGCCACATCATTTTTAGGAGATATTATTTTATCTACAATGGTGTCAGAAGCATCAGATGCCTTGACCTTAGATGGTGAAGGAGGAGCACTATATCATTTACACTTGGATTTTGTGTGGTGTTTCCTAATTAGTTTTCTACAAATGATAACTTCCCACTTGGATAAGGGGGCTATTATCCTCAACACCAAAAATATTAATAGCATTCAAAGGAAATATCTTTTGGAAATTGCATAGATAAAAATTGCTATGAATGAGAACTAGTGAACCTTAGGGTTTCTATGGGAATATTACAACCAAAAGGTATTTACAACAAATATAACTAAGGATCGCTATGGAAATTCAGAAGTAGAAAAGAAATCTAGTGCAACAAAACTATATTTAATCTCTAAGCAAATTTCATAACCATACAAATTTACAAATCTGCACAATTCAATTGTTTAAGCTTCTGCCACATGAGAAATAGAGACAGATAGACTTCCATGAAATTGAATGATGAATATAGAGTTCAAATGGGCAAAAAATCAAATTTTTGGCAAAGAGGCTAATGTTTTCCCCATTTGTAATCAATTTCCTCATTCAATATAGTTGATTTTCTTTTCCTTCAGATGATAACAAACTCGAATTGAAATGAAACATAACTAGAGAATAATAAATGGCAAGATTCAAGTAAGGAAAGTTCAATAAGGAAAATTACCCAATCAAATACATATTTTCTTACTCTAGTTTACTTAGTCAGTCCTCAATATCCAAATCGTTGGGTGGAAAATTTCCACCAACATTCTTAGCGCCTACTAATATTTTGTCAAGAACAAAAGAAGAAATATTATGAAAATTGAGTTGTGGCTCCATACCCTAATTCAATAAAGAACAGAAAGGCAATGTGGCCCCAAAATCTAGCTAGGGCACCACAAGGTGGCTTGTATGGGTCTCTAAATATGAAGAGTTTCCATCTCTACTCCAATGTTGATGGATTTCCAGGTGGTACTAGCCTTCCCAAGTTTTTAGGGGTGAGACCATCCTGATTTGGGCCCTAGATCAAATGTGTCCATCACAAGGTGCTAAGGTTGGCCTGGGAGCATGTTAGGACTAGGTGTATCACTATAAAAAAATCATCAAATCCAGTGCAAAGTGGCACAAAATCCTAGGTGCAAGGAGTGCAATGGTAGATGTGTGACATGTTGGTTATATTGGGAGGCCCAAGAATATCAATGATTCACTTATTTATGCCAATACGCTTCTCTAATGGCGTATGTACCTTTGGGCAAGGTTTGTAAGACATGTGTTGAACCACCTGATAACCAAAACAAAGAGTGTAGTGAAAGAAACTAGTCATCGGAGACACTGATCATTATTGCATCTAAGTGAACCAAGCTTCAATGTTGTGAGCTATTTAAGTCTTCAAATAAAGATCCCCTTCCAAAATCAAGGCTTTGAACTCACAATTGTGTTTTCTCCCTAGGCAAGATTGGTTAAAGCGCAACCCTAGTAGGTGTTTCTAGTCCTTAAGAGGAAGTAACATTTCCTCCATCCACCCTTCATTGATAGGTGTTAGTTAATAGTAATGATGATGATGGAGCGGATAAGGATTCACAGTCAAAGGGACCAATTGATGGGTCATTCACATCACAAGTATATAGATGCCAGGAGAGAGCGATTTTGGATGCATGAGTTACCACCTCAACCTTTTTTTCCATCCCTCTTGTGTCCCTTTTACTTTTTCTCGATTTTTTGTTGTATTAGCACTCATAGCTCAAGGGTTAGAGCTTTCTTTGAATGATATAGCAATTTTGTTACCCTCTTTTAATGAATTAGTTCATCACTTATCAAGGTTGGGACATGCAAGGGTTCCTTTTATGATGCAATGGAGAAACATGTGCTCAGGAATCGGGTGATGGCCATAATGAGTGAGGTAGAGCTCATGCTAGGCTTCTGCTTATGCCCACATGCTAATATGTATGTCCCTAGGCATCCATTTCATTTTGATATTCTTTATTTTTATTTTCTTATGGCTATGATGCGCTTTTTCTATCTCTTTTAGCTGCATCAACCTCATAGGGTAACGTTTTTGAACCATACTGTTACACAGTAATTTGTCATTGTCCTCATCTCAGTCCCTCTGCTATGTCATGTGTTAAATACACATGTCCATATTTTCCCACTTATGCAAGAAGATTAAAAAGTGTTCTCTGATGCTGAAGACTAACCCTTTTTTCCTAGGTTTCTGCATCGTCGCTAATAAGCCATTAAAAGGTAAGACGATCCCTTGTTATGAACAATCTCGTCGCAGCACCGTCGTAGCTGTACACGTGTTTCCCGTGACGAGCGAATTTTGGGGCTCGGCGCGAAGCTCCCAGCTATTTATTGCGACGATTGGTCTGAATGCATTGTCTCCTTGCGATGCCCTCGCTGAGACTTAGTTCATTACTTACAACGATCAAGAATTGGCGAATTTGTTCAAACAATCAGCCTTCTAGGTGTTTCTAGAGCTGGTTGTTGGGTCAGTTTGGGTCGCTTTTCCTCCTCTGAGATGGTGGTTCCGCCTCTTGTGAAACCTCCATTTAGGATAAGCTCCCTCTCCCTCATTTCATGGAGACTCCTTCTCCTATAAAATCACTCATCATTGCTATGATCCACTAGTTAGTTTTGCAGTGCTGGCTAGTTCTTTTGAGTTTGGTTTGAAACTAAGTAGATAGCTTTGGTGTGAGTGTAACCCGTGAGGGATTTCTGCGACTAGTCTCTAGTTGATAGTGTAACACCTGTGACGAAATCTCTAGTTGATAGTGTAACACCTGCGACAACATCTCTAGTTGTTAGTGTAACACATGCGACGATTCCTATAAAGTTGTTTTTACAACTTCACCTCCTGAATCCATCAATCTTGTTTATCCCCTGCTCTTTCTTGTCTCTCATTAGCTTGTTTTGATTGCTTCTAGTTAAGGTACTATCTCTTTGGTTTCATTGAGTGAGTGTTTTGTTTTTAGACCATGTGACCTAGCTCTTGAAAGGTTTTGTCGAGAAACCTTTTGCTTGGGTTACTTGTCTATCCAAGGTTCATCCACAACAATCTTATTGATTTGATTGAATTTTTCTGCCACTTGTTTTGCTGATCAATTTTTGGTGTCGATTATTGAAACGATTTCTTATGATTGATTCGGTGTCTTCACTACCAAGCATAGATTACAATTTTATAAATTGATCAATTTACACTTGCTTGTTTGTCTCTTTAAATTCAAAAAAAAAAATCAAAAGATTTCATTCATTTAGTATACAAAAGTGAAGGTACATTTGCATTTCAAATTTTCATGTTTGAGAAATTGAAAAGCGAACTCTAAATCTTTCATCAGTAGTATCGATGCATCGTGAGATTAGTGTATTGACGCATTGTGTTTCTTAGTGTTTGCATTCATTTGTGAATGAGCTTTCTACCCTCCTTTAAGTAGGTGTTCATCGAAATGATTGATGCTTCACTCATTGTAGCTGCATCCTAATAATTGTTGAGATATATTAGGTAGGGCCTGAAAACTGAAACTTAATTCAATATCAACTCTAAAGTCAACTGAATGAACTTAACAACGCATTGTAACTTAACGCACATTATTTAGAGGTCTAGGCTAGAGACGTGCTCCAGCGTCATTAAACCTAGTCACTGTTGCTTTCGCTTAAGGTCGGGTGATTCCTCCTTCTGTGATTCAATAGCTGCCTAGTACGGACTTGTGCTCCCAGTACCGTCGAGTATATATTGGGAGACCCCACTAGTTTATCATCCTACATCCATAGGAAGCCGTGTCTACCGCCTTGCGAACCATAACACACCGAGCACAACATTTAGGAAGATTGACTGCCGTACGGAAATTCCTTGGTCATTTTTCTTTCATTTGATCACCAAGGTGCATATGTAGTTTTACGATTTGTCTGGTAAACCTTTTGCCTAGTTCTCCAGAGTAGTCACTTTCATTCCTTTCAATGTTCAATGTTCAATCCTCAACTGGCAGCGGTAAGAAGAAAGGGAAGATTCGATTCCCCTATAGATTGTGTGAAGGCAACCATCCCCTTCACCTTTGTCCACTCATGGATAAAACTTCCACCGTTTTGGAAAGTCTTACAGCTTCTTCACCCCGAATTCTCGTTGGTTATTAGAGGCTCTCTTCAGATCCTCTCCTAGTTGACAACGAGATTAACATAGATTCTTCTCTTGTCCACCCTTCTCTTCCCGAGCTTGGCTATGCTAAGCCTATTCTAGACCAGCCACTGGTCGGAGAGAGTGTCGACTTGGATTCACCACCTGTTGATCACTCTATTCCGAAAGAGCCTCATGATTATACTGCTCATGTTCTTCTCGTATCGTTAGATTCTCCAGAGTTCGAGAACGACCCTCCCATCCCAGCTGATTTAGAGAGTCCTTCTTCGGTTCTTGTAGAGCATGGGGGAAATCATATGATACCCCCACCAAGTAGTTCGGTCATTTCTTTCGACTGGAGTCACTTGACTATTTTCTGTGAGAATAATGTAGAAATAGAATTAGTTATGAGTGGTTGAACTGAATTAGTTGTAGGTGGTTGAACATAATTAGTTTGTGTGGTTAGGAATTGGTTGCACATATTTCCTATATAAGTGTGATGTAACTGAGCAAATAAGTTAATGAAGTTGTGTGTCTTTGTGTTGTATTTGTTTTTAATTTGGTATCAGAGCTCAGAGCTCTTTTGTTTGCGCCTCTCTTCTCTTCGTGGGCAGGGAGTGACTCTGCCATTAGAGTGTGCGTGAAGAGACCTGTGTGCGTAAAGAGGCCTCAAGAAAGGCTGTGTGGAGCCGTTACTGTTGCGTGGAGCTGTTACTGTGTGGAGCCGGTTTAAGTGCTGATGCGTGGAGACCGTCGAGAAGCGAGACCGTCGTTGGCCCTGTCACCGTCGAGACCAGAACGCCCTGTCCAGAACTCAGTTGCTGGTGCGGTGAGAACTGTAGTGTTACAGTGTGGCCCGTAACCAGACTTTGTCCAGAACCATCGTCGAGAAGCTGTAGAGAACCGGCCAGAACTCCCGGTGCTGTCAAGAAGCTGCCAGAACTCCGTCGAGAAGCGTGCTGTCAAGAAACTGCCAGAACTCCGTCGGGAGCCGAAATCTGCCATGAGCGTTTGCTGTAGACATCTTCATCATAAGGTGCTGTCTGAGGCCGAGATCTGCCTGTCCATTTGCGGCTATTTTGTTATTTTAGTTTCTGCAGCAGCTATATTGTTTCTATAAAAATCACAGAGTTAGATGTTTCAAATCTTTCTGAAACTTTTCATTACCGTGTCTTGAAGCAATTTTGAGCAGAAAAAAAATCCATTGTGTAACGAAATTTATTGCATTCATCCGGGCGACTGTTATTCTTTTTGAACCTGGAAATTTTGTTTGAATTTGGTCATTGGTGGAGAAATGGCTAATCCCCTTGCAGATTCATATTTAAATGAGTCTTCAAAACTTGATGGAGAAAACTATGTAAATTGGAAATTTAAGATCATCACAGTACTAGAGGCATACAATCTCTGGCCGATTGTAAAAGGTGACGAGACCAAGCCTCAACCTCCTACTAACACTCAAGATTGGGAGAAGCGTGAAATAAAAGCAAGGGTGCTGCTACGCATGTCAGTGAAGGACAATATTATTCCTCACATTCGGGACTGTGAAACTTCAAAGGCAACATGGGACACTCTCAAAGGTTTGTATGAGACTTCTAATGCAAACCGTATTTTATTTTTAAAAACAAAGCTGCTATCTATCAAAATGGATACCAATGAAAGTATTAGCAACTTTGTTTCCCGAATTAAAGACTTTAGTGATAAGCTTGGTGATATTGGTGAAAAGGTTTCTAGTACACACTTGGTAACTGTTACGTTAAAGGGGTTAGTCCCAGACTATAAAGTCTTTATTTCAGCTCTCTCAGCTAGACCGACACCCCCTACATTTGAAGAATTGGCTGGAATTCTTCTTCAAGAAGAAGAGCGCATGAAAACTTTTGAACTGGAGTCACATGGTTCTGATTTGGCTTTGACTGCAAGAGGCCAAAGACCATTCCGAGGGAGACCATGGGACAGAAACAGAGGCCGTTTTCAAGCAAAGCAGAAAGGTATGGCACCTCCTAATTCTTATGTTAAAAGGAACATTGAATGTCATTATTGTGGAAAACCTGGACATCTGGCTAAAGATTGCTATAGGAGAAAGAATAATGAATCAAATCAAAGACATAGCAGGCATAATGGAAATTACACAAACAAAGACACCTCAGTGAATGATGGATTTAAAAATCTAAAGTTATTTCTTTCTGATGCTGCATTGTCTGCTGAAACTGATGATGAGAATGCTTGGTTTATAGATTCTGGTGCATCGGCACACATGACTTGTAATAAAGAATGGTATGATAAATATTATGAGAAATCTGATGGTACACACATTTACCTAGGAGATGATAGGTCACTTAAAGTTCAAGGCTATGGCATAGTAAATGTGTACTTACCTAATGGACAAATGCGACAGATTCATAATGTGATGTATGTCCCTGCTCTCAAAAAGAATTTGCTATCTGTTTCCACTATCACTGATAATAATTTAAAAGTAGAATTTGGTAAATTGGGGTGTATAGTGAAAGATGTTCAGGACCACTACAAGGTTGTTTCTACAGGTACCAGGGTTGGAGGATTGTACAGATTGGATGTGACAGTCAAGCGCCATGTTGCATTGACATCTCAAGAGACATCGACAGCAGAATTATGGCATCACAGGTATGGGCACCTCAATTACAATGATTTATCGTTGTTACAAAGGAAATCAATGGTTGAAGGTCTTCCTGTTATGAAGTGTGAACATTTACCATGTGAAGCATGTGCACTTGGTAAGCAGCATAGAGAAGACTTTCCTGTTCATACTGAGAAACGAAAGTATGATATACTTGAATTAATTCACACTGATGTATGTGGCCCTATGCAAACTAGGTCTCTTGGTGGTGCTACATACTTTGTTATTTTTATTGATGATAGATCTAGATATACCTGGGTCTATTTCATTAGAAGGAAAAGTGACATATTTGAGTATTTTAAAGAGTTTCGAAATATGGTTGAAAAACAAACAGGAAAGTGCATCAAAATACTCAGATCTGATCAAGGGGGTGAATATAAGTCAAAAGCATTTAACACCTATTGTAAATCTAATGGAATTCAACAACAGTTCACAGTGCCACATACCCCTCAGCAAAATGGTGTTGCTGAGCGATGGAATAGAACCTTGGTGGAATCTGCTCGTAGTATGCTGCAAGGTAAGAACATCTCTAATGGTTTCTGGGCAGAAGCCATTAACACTGCTGTTTATCTGAAGAATCGATGTCCCACTAAGAAATTAGTTTTTCAAACTCCTTTTGAGGTTCTTTATGGTTATAAACCTGATGTGAGTCGTTTCAAAGTCTTTGGATGTACTGCTTTTGCTCATATTCCTAAAGCTAACAGAAGCAAACTTGATGCCAAGTCCATCAAGTGTGTTTTCATTGGATATTGTACGGATCAGAAAGCCTATAAATTGTTTGATCCAAGTTCCCATAAACTATTTGCAAGTCGTGATGTATTGTTTCATGAGCAGACTGATAAAAGTAACACAATAAATGATACATGGCATATTTCTAATGATGCACATCTCAAGCTTGATACTTTGATTAAGCAGGAACAGGAACAAGTACAGGTACAGGATCAGGATGATAGCAGCAGTATGAGCACGTCTAGCAGCAGTGAGTCATCACAAGGAGGTGATACACCTCAAAGCCAACGAATCATGGATGGAACACCCACACCAAGAAGGTCGTCCCGACAGACTCGGCTTCCTGAAAGGTATAGAGACTATGCCTTAATGTCTAATATAATGAATGTTGAAGAACCAATTGATTATGAGCAGGCTAAACAACATGAACCATGGATTAATGCAATGAATGAGGAGTATGCTTCTATTATGAAAAATCAAACATGGGAATTAGTGGAACTTCCTGAAAATAAAGTTCCAATTGGAAGCAAATGGTTGTACAAAACGAAATTTAAAGCAGATGGTACAATTGATAAATTTAAGGCAAGATTAGTAGCAAAAGGATATGCTCAACAGGAGGGAATTGATTATGAAGACACTTTTGCACCAGTAGCTAAGTTGAATACAATTAGATTACTGATTGCCTTAGCCACAAAACATAATTGGAATATACATCAATTGGATGTCAAATCTGCTTTTCTCAATGGTGATTTAAAGGAAGAAGTTTATTTGGTTCAACCTGAAGGGTTTGTCAAACAGGGATAGGAGCATCTGGTTTGCAGGTTAAGAAAGGCATTGTATGGTTTGAAACAGGCACCAAGATCATGGTATGTAAAGATTGATACCTTCTTTCTTCAGAATGGATTTGTGAAAAGCAAAAATGATCCTAACTTGTATTTTAAGAAAGATGAAAAAGGAAATGTTGCTTTAATATCTTTATATGTGGATGATCTCATTATAACAGGCAGTGCTCACAAATTAATTGAAGAAATTAAAGTTCAGTTGTCACAGTTTTTTGAAATGAAAGATTTGGGTGAAATGCATTACTGCTTAGGAATTGAGGTATGGAGAGAACCTGGTAAAACTTTGATCACTCAAAGCAAATATACAAAGGAGATTCTTAAAAAGTTCAATATGACAGATTGCAAAGCTATGTCAACTCCCTTAGAACAGAATGCAAAGTTGTACAAAGAAGATGGATCGAAAGAGGCAGATGGAACATTATATCGTCAGTTAGTGGGAAGTTTGAACTATGTCACCACTACAAGACCAGCCATTGCATACACAGTCAGTATCCTTAGTTAATTTATGGCTAAGCCTTCAGGAAATCACTGGAATGCTGCAAAGAAAGTTCTCCGATACTTAAAGGGAACAGTGAATCTTGGTATTATGTATACTGATGTATCTGATGTTGCACTGACAGGTTTTTCTGATTTAGATTGGGCAGGAAATCCAGATGACAGACGATCTACCTCTCTCTATGCATTTCATATTGGATCAGGGGTCGTATCTTGGAGTAGTAAGAAATAGCCAACTGTTTCTTTATCATCAACAGAATCAGAGTACAAAGCTTTGACCAATGCCACCTGTGAAGCTATTTGGTTGCGGAGAATTCTTGCAGATCTTGAAGAAGCGCAAAGTGGTGCAACATGTATCAATTGTGATAATCAAAGTGCTATCAAATTAGCACATAATCCAGTTTACCATGCTAGAACAAAACACATTGAGTTACAGTACCACTTTGTACGTGAGAAAATTGAGTCAAATGAAATTGGATTGATATTTTGTAACACCAAGGATAATGTGGCTGATATATTTACTAAGCCCCTTGGTAAAATCAAATTTGAAGTTTTTAGAAGTCAGTTAGGCATTGTAGAAAATCCATTTCTCCATTAAGGGAGGATGTGAGAATAATGTAGAAATAGAATTAGTTATGAGTGGTTGAACTGAATTAGTTGTAGGTGGTTGAACATAATTAGTTTGTGTGGTTAGGAATTGGTTGCACATATTTCCTATATAAGTGTGATGTAACTGAGCAAATAAGTTAATGAAGTTGTGTGTCTTTGTGTTGTATTTGTTTTTAATTTTTTCTGCCTTCCATCCTATGTGCCTTTCTAGATTACAATACATGCCTATGATAAGGCAGAACCTAGCACTGTCTTGGATGAGGGTGCGTTGGTTAGCCTCATGCCTTTCACTACTTGGCAAGCTTTGGGCCCCCCACAGCTTGTGTTGGTCACACAGAATCTATTGGCATTTGACGGAGGAACCAGTCAACCTTTAGGGATCCTTCTGAAGTTTCATGTTACTTTGGGAGGCAAAACTGTCTATATAGACATAATGGTTGTTCAAGGTGCTTTAGATTTCAATCTTCTCCTTGGCCATGACTATATTTATGCCATGGGGGCTCTTGTCTCTTCACTTTTTCGTGTGGTTTTTTTTCCACATGACGGAAGAATGGTGACGATAGATCAATTATCGTTCTTTAGTCCCTCGGTGCCTCCTGTGCAGCCGTCGTCCCCTATCAGTTCTTGCTTGCAGGCAGTACCTTCCCAGCCACAAGTCAATTATGTGGCTACCCGTTCTGTCTCCGCCTCTGCTAATGATCATGCATATGGTCTCGTACATCATGTATTGGGGGCATTGGAACCTGATCTGTCATTGGTGTCTAAAGACATGTGTTTCTCTCGGATCATGTTTCATCCATCCCACGAAGACCTCTTGGGAACCATGTTCTCATATGGCCCATGAACAAGAGTACAAGGATAGTTTGTTCGTGTGTCAACCTCATTAAAAAATGAAACAAGGAGTGATGAGCATAGTTCCCAATATTGTGTCAAGATTGTTAAAAAATGAAACAAGGTGTCCAAGGATAGTTCTTTTCTTGTGTCGACCTCGTTTAAAAAATGAAACCAGGTGTTCGTGGATGGTTTGATCTTGTTTCAACCTCGTTAAACTATGAAACAAGTTGTTTGAGGATAGTTCTTCCCTTGTGTCAACCTCGTTAAAACAATGAAACAATTTTTTCCTCTCGAGCCTTTTTGGATCCCGCCTTTTCAAGCTTTCTTACATCCATCTTATTGAATGCAATAAAGCTTGGGGGGCATGTACCTCGATCGGATTATATGTTGGGGGCATGTTTATTTTATTCAAGCATAGTTCTCCATGGTCCAAGCTTGCATAAAAATGAACCCTTACGCTGTTGTACCTCTTATGGTTTGGTGCATTAGATGATTTCTTGTTTATTGTGTTTGTTTTCTTCAATGCAAGTGTTATGAATATTAACTAATATATTGGAAAAACATATTGGTGGACATTTGCACGATCATAAATCATAGACAAGCTCTTATACATAACAAACATAAATCATAAACCATATATATATATATATATATATATTGTTAAACACACATGGGCAACTAGAAAATAGGAAAGATAAATCATGTGAGTACATATTTTATTAATAGGAAATATACATTTATAGTACATTGTTGTGACCGTTGGGATTCACATCCCAAGGTCTCTTGGACTCCTTTTGTCCATTCGGCTTCCACACTAACCCATTGAGGATTAGGTGTCCAACATTCCCCCCCTTAATCCGAAGGGTTATGTATGAGTCCAAGAAGAGAGCTGTAATACAAAATGTGAAAAAAATGCATGGCAGCACTAGGCTGAATGTGCTCTATGAAATGTTGGTATAAAGGGCGGTGGTTTAAGGATGACCACCAACACTGGAACGCTTAGTGCAGTTCCCGGAACTCTTCCAAAACTGGCAAGAAACTGAAGTTTTTTGCTAGAGGAAGTGATCCTATTGTTTTAAAGAGGGAAACCTTCAACCATAAAAGGGAGGTCTCACCCCGCATAAAAGGTAAAACTTCAACCTGAAAAGGGAAGTCTCAACCTGTGATGGTTTAAGGATGACCAACAACTCTGGAATGCTTAATGAATTCCTGGAACTCTTCCAAATCTGGCAAGAAGCTGGTGTCTTCTGCTAGAGGAAGTGTTCTCAATTGTGTTCCCGGAATTCTTCCGAAACTGGCAAGAAGTTGAAGTCTTCTGCTAGAGGAAGTGTCCAAGATTGCCAACTGAAGGCATGTTCACGGGCATCTTTGTCTCTGGCTACAACTCTGAAACTGGTGTGGCAGGTTGTGGCTCAGGCTCGCTTGATGTGACTTTGAAGCTTGTAGATGACCATCATTTCCCCCCCTGTCAGATACAAGGTGAGAGGATGGAGGAAACTCAACTGCAAGACTGTTCAATATTCTGGAACAAGTTCTGACATGTGTTTGGAATATCTTCTTGGCTATTGACGCCCATTGCCAAGAAGCGATCCATCCAAGATGAATCTTTGTTCTTGCAGGACGTTTGTTTTTGAAGCATCTGTGTGAAGAATGGCTAGTTTTATGATAGTGCTTACATGGATGAAGATCAAAACAATGATCTTTCAAATGGCCAACTTGGTCACAGTGTTGGCATTTTACGATTTGTTGTTGTTTTTGTTGTTGTGGTGAACTGTCATGAGGAACAGGTGAACTGTCATGAATAAATCCAACACTTTGAAACTGAATGGGCTTTGAGTAGTCTGGAATATGAAAGGACAAGTCCTTGTCATATCCAAGACCAGTTCTATGCTTATTGTGGACAAGCTATTCCCAAGGTCTGATGATGGTCTTGGGAAGTGCAGACTGAGTTTCTGCATCTGCATTTACAACTGCTGCTTTATTTGAATGAACTGTAACATTATTAACATGTTGCTGATGGGTGGTTGTCTCAATGTTCTGAACAAAAACAGGTTCAGAATGGTGTCTATTTTGATGTAGCTCTTCTTGCTGTAGCTGTGATTCAAGCTGCAAAAAATCGATCTTTTCTTGTACATTTTGCAAACAACTATGAATATCGGTGAGAAAATCCTTGCTGATTTTGACTGTATTATCCATAGTAGAGAGTATTAGATTGTCCACTAACTCTAATATTGCACCAATTGGAGCCATTTTTAACCTCAAAAAATAGTAAAACAATGAGGAAAAGATGGACACCAATTGCTCTTTTATATAAACTTATGGCAACAACTTCAAATCAATCAGCTTGCAATAGATTCAACAAAGAATGGTGATATCCGGAAAACAGGCTCCTCATTCAAAAATGAATTTTCTTCAATTCATGTGAGAATTTAACTTCCAATAAAGCTATAAGCAATTTAGGTCTCAAAAAGATATTTTCCTGTACCAGCCTTGAATCCAAGGGAACTTGTCCAGACAACACTTCAATAAAAATCTCTGATATGAACAACCTTTAAGAAAATACACTAATTCGGTCTATAATACCACGAAACTTGCTAATTAGGAATCAAATCAATACATATCTTCCTTTGATCTGTATGCCTTCTCTAGCGCTACCAAACCATTTCACTGTTCTGCAAACTAGACAAGTCGCTCTCTATTGCTGAAGAGCAGTTTTCGTTTTCCGCCGAACGGGAGGAACTCCACGCTTTTACCCAAATCGCAATTACTGGCAAATTCACACTTTCCCTTTTATATGCAGACGCTATCTTTCAGATTATGATAATAAAACCATTTCACAATCAATCAATCACTGTATATGAGAGTTTCCTCTTTCATGGCAAATTTAGAACTTCTGAAATCTTCAATCAAATCCAATGACTTAATTCATGCATATATGACTTGAACCCATGAAACAATGCGCCCATATTCCATTCGACATTATTAATCGACCCAACCAGCACAAAACTCTGTATTTTCGACCCAATATCAATCATGTATATATTAGCAGATTCAACTCAAATCTGTTCAAGAATAAACGCCCACCAGACACCTTGAATTCACATTCATATAACCCAATACAGCAATGGTCCCACAACGAACCAAACAGCCTATGAATTCAACATTAATTGAATTTGATTAGAAGTTTATACAGCACACAGTGAAAACCAGAGTCACTATTGAAGCCGGTTGCTGAGTAATGAGGATAGTGGTTTATGTGAAGTCCACGATTTCAAAACCTGCAGTTGGACTTCTATCTACATGGATATATAACCATCACAGTTTTACAAAATCCTTTCAAAACACTTCCACGCTATTGCAAAGCAGAATTGTTTAAATATACAGAAAGGCAAACTGAAGTCGTTAACTGGTTGAATGCTTAGTATGACTCCATCGTAGGTTAAGCTGCATGTGGTTTTTTTTTTTTGGCCTCTAATTCATTGCCAAAATGCATTGGTATGAGATCTGGCACTATTCACTATAATATGCCTTGCATACAAGATCTGTGTATCGCAAAGGTTACTAATTTATATGCATTAATGATATTATTGTTAAAGCTTCATCGCACTAGTTCAAAATTTCAATCATTTCATAACCAAGTCGCAAATCTCATAACAATCCTTTTGATAGATGGGCTATACTGATTGCAAACATACACTTCAGATGTAATATTAGATTGGAAAAAGGGTCTTTGCTTGTAACAAGTGCTACATCAAAAAATGTTGCGAGTTTATTCTCAAAGATCTGAATATACAAGGGTTTCCCAATGTCTGTGCTGCGCACTTGTCTTCTTGCTCTACACCGTAAAACAACTACCGCCACGCAACATGGAACCTTCACATTGTTTAATCGATCTCATGAAGACATCATTTATGTAATAATGCCAGAGCAAAATCAATGCTGTAAATTGTAAGTACCACAATTCCTGATCATAATCCCGAATTCAGAACGTAACTACAAGGATTCAAACTTAGATGAGGTTTTGATGCTCCCTTTAATCAGAAACGAAACCAAAATCAGCCTCAAAGACAATATTTGTGTAAAATACTTAAGCCAGAGAGCAGTCGAAATGATTGCAGGGACAATGAATTGGAGATGAGATATCTAGATGAGATGATAATTATTATCTAGTAAAGTGTTTCAATACCTCCTGCTGCGGCTTCCATAGCAGCCGAAGCTCAAAAGGTACACTTCTTGCGTTACATCGAACTGCAACACTGCGACATGATGAGCTGGGTCAGGAAACATTGCTGAATCTCCTGCTTCGAAATTACTTGCACTACAACCTTTATGACCAGGCAGAGAAATTACGATCCAAAGCTCCGCGGTTTGAAGCTCATTCAAATCAACAATTTTGTCGATATTTGTAGAATACGAACAATACAGCTAGAGTACACAGATGCAAAAGAGAGTCTATTACAAGCAGCTCGTAAAGCTCCAGCATCTGCTCGGGGCTTCCGTATTCAGTGCAATAAATGGGCTGAAATTGTTCGCCTGCTTCTTGGTGAAATTCCAGAGAGCAGATTATGTCAGGACAGAGGCAGCGCTGGTGCGCCAGAGAGCGTTATGTCAGGAACAGCGCAGAGACAGAATGACAGAGGCAGAGAGCGTTTCCAGAATCCACTGGAGCCAGGGAGTAGGCGCAGATTTCAGAGCGTTAAAGTAGGCGTAGTTTGAGGAAACGGCTTGGACAACAAATGATTTCATGCAGGAGCGGTTATGGAAGATGACAGCTGCTGCACAGTTGTGCCGTTGGGTAGCTCAGGAGAGAGAACAACCAGATTTTCAGGTACAGGAGCATCCAATGCAGAAAAGAACCGAAGTTTCAGTGAAGCAGTTTAGAAAGGCACAAAACTGATAAGGAGAAGCGCTCAAATTTACAAAGGCCACAAAACAATGGCTCAAATTAATTATGCAGGGCAGGAATACGCCTGCTCTGATACCATGTTAAACACACATGGGAAACTAGAAAATAGGAAAGATAAATCATGTGAGTACATATTTTATTAACAGGAAATATACATTTATAGTACATTGTTGTGAACGTTGGGATTCACATCCCAAGGTCTCTTTGACTCCTTTTGTCCATTCGGCTTCCACACTAACCCATTGAGGATTAGGTGTCCAAAATATATCTATATATATATATATATATATATATATATATATATATATCATGTGGCACACCAAGGCGCTCAAAAATAAGTGTGTATGTCAAAAAATAGAGTCTGTGTTCACAATACATCTGAGACACATGTCTCTCAAAAGTAGCAAGAAAGTAAGCCTAGGTGTCTACTGTGGTGGGTTCTGCTCCCTATAGCAGACCACCGCCTGCACTACTCGTCTCAAGAGTCTGTGCATCCTAGGTGTCACACCGACAGTATGTCTCTGATACTGCACCGGGACCTCCTCGATCCCCCTGTAATCTGGGATCCCATCAGTCAGGCCCTCGAGGTTCTGGGCAATCTCCTCCTCTGCATTACCGCCCGGACGAGCCAGAGCCAACTCTCTGTTGCCCTCCCTCCGTGCCGCAGGAGCTAGTCCCACGGGTCTCTCCAGTCCCACATCTGCAAATAACATAGAAACGATAATTAAGACATATGCATGTGAAAATCCAAAAACATTATTAAAAAACAAAACACATAAATAGTGTGGTGTTTGACCAAGTGTTTTACCTCCCTCGTCCCACTGCTCACCAAGTGGGAGCAGCATGTCAAGATCTCCTCAGAAGTCTGTGCCCGCATACGGCTAATCCTCGATGTTGATCTTCTGACGATCCAACCACTTCCGAAACAGTACTCCCCATGATACTGGCTGACCACCACCTCCTCATGGCATCACGTGTGCCCATCAAGTGATGTGAGTCTCTCGCAGTCCCAGCACATACAGGTCCATATCCTGTAGTTGAAGTGATGGTACCCGCTCCAGCATGAGCGGTATCAGAATGGATCCATATCCAAACTGTTTGGTCTCCCCCGTCGGCACTTAGTTAGTTGCCTCTTCATGCTAAGAGACACTGCGATGGCCCAATTGTACATGGTCGGAGTGAGGCAATCAAGGGCCAACCATAATTGGGTCTTCATTGCCTCATGTTTTGCTTGAGAGCCCGCTACTCTCGTAATGATAAACAGTACTAAACGGTGGGTCAAATCCCCCACTGACGGGATCTGCAGTTTCCCGCTAGTGGATGATTTGTGTGCCCCTAGGCACACCCGCGCTATCAACATATCAAGAGTCTCGCCGGAAGCCCGTACACCCTCCATGATTGGTCTCTTACCGTGATGAGACAAACATATCAAGAAATATATGTTCGTTGCGTCAAACTCAATGTCTTGACCACGGATGACGAACTTGCCCTCTGTCGGGTTCCAAGAACAAATCAGCAGCTCGAGCAAGTCTGGCTATGCCCGAAGGTGTGGTGTAAGGAAGAATTTCAATAATCCACAGTCATGCAGGGCTCTTCTACACTCAGGGTCATTAAATGCCCGTTCGTCATCATCATCATGGGTTCTCTCTTGCCATACAAATGCCATTATTGCTCTGCATTGAAGAAAAATAAAATTAGAATCGTTTTTATGGGCTAAAATGTGCAATTTATAAAAAATTCAAACTTTACGACACCGTCGCGACTGTTTTTCAAATAGTAGCAATGGCTCAAAATCATAGTTCATTTTTTCCTCGATCGTCGTGACAGTACACCTATCTCTAGCGACGACCCCGATGGTGGTGTGTGTTAATATGCTCGGTCGTCGCTAACCCATGAGGGATTTCCGTGATGACCGAGGAGCGAATTTGAAACAAAAAATTCACTGAAATCCACCTATAGAACATGAAATTGAACTTAAAAACAATGAAAATGCAGTGCCAAGGATGGTGTACTTACTTGGTAGGAGTGTCGGGTGGAATGGTGGGTCACCGACGCTGAAATCAAGCTCTGAAGATCGCACAGGTATGCACTCAAAAATTACCAAGGGTAAAAACTCAAAGTGAAAATGTGAAAATGAATTACCATAAGCCCTTTTATAGTCATTTTTTCCAAATTTTAGGGTTTTAAACTATAGGGCTTGGGGTTTTGTGTTATATTTTGGGGTTTTGCCTATGGTTTTAGGGTTTTTAACCTAATTTTCAAATATATAGTGCATTTTTGTCAAATGGATCTTATACTGTGGTTTTTCTGTGCAAAAATAGGGACAGTGGATACGTTTAATGATTAATATATGCTTGGTCCATATTTTCTACAAGTCTTCTTTAAGCCCTTTTCCGACTTACAAAAGACAAAAAGATTGCCGAGTTTCCCTTTTAACTCGTTAAACAGAATAAAAGGTGGTCCACTTTCAGCTCTTTTCTGACCGTATAAACATGAAAATATTGCTGGACTTTTGTCGTTTCAAGTTCGATACTGGTTATGAAATGACGTGCCTTCGATCACTTTTTTACTTTTTCAAATCAGGACCACTAATTACAAAAAGTACTCCTTGATCGTAATGGTCAAGCGATTCTCTCGGGTATTGTTTTCTACTTTTTCGGGCTCGAGGGACACAAATTTAAGAAACAGTACCCCCCTGGAGTTTTCTTTTTTGTGTCTTTTTCAAACTCTCTAAACATGAAAAATACTCCGAATTTTGCCTGTGTCGGACTCGTTAAACCCTGACGACATTGGACTCGTCACCATGACGAGACTCGAGCTTCTCCTCCCTAGGGCTCGTTAAACTATTACTAGGTTGGATTCATCCGAAGGTCGAACTTATATCACAAGCATATGTTATCCCCTTCAAGCTTGTTTTTCAAAAAGAATTGGGGTACTTGCTAGCAATGGTTGGGGAAAATTTGGAAATCATCATTGGGTACCTATGGTAGCTAGTCACTCTTGAACATCGACACTTTTGCTTCTCGTAGGTTGGGATATCCTCACATCATCATTGGCCTTCCGGGGTTTTGGGTTGCCATTTTGCCTCATTCCATCTAATCCATGTTGTTTCCGTCAGACCTCCGATCCCTTGGTACCAAAATGCTGCCACGTTCCATAGTCGTGTCGCTGATATGTTCAAGATTATAATCCTTCTGCAGTTCACACCCTTACCTCCTACTTAGATGCTCTGTTTCACCATCTACCACTTGTTCCTTATTGTTGGACACCTAATCCTAAAGGGTTAGTGTGGAAGCCGAAAAGACTAAGCAGTCCAAGAGACCTTGGGATCTGAAACCCAAGAGTCACAACATTGTATTATAAATGTACATCTATTGTTAATAAAAAATGTACTCAATGATTTATCTTTCCTATTGTCTTGCTATCCATGTGTGTTTAACATGGTATCAGAGCCATGATGTGTGGCCTGTGTAGTTTTGTGCAACTGGTCTGAGCACTGGCCTTTGTCATTCTGACTTGAGCATTGTCCTCAATGCCTCTGTCCTCTGAAGGATTAATTTGGTGAATGATTACTTGGTCCAGAGCGGAAGGCAGAAGAATGCCTCTGTTGAATCGACATACCACCGGTAACATAAATGTTTTTGATGCTCCCTGAAATACGTTTGCTGCTTTGAGTATTTGTAAAAATGAATGCAGTTTTTCAAATGTAATGGTATTGAATGCTGCCGTTTTTCAAATAAATGCTGCTCCCTCTGCCATATTTTTAGCTGCGCTCTCTGTCCATATTTTTAGCTGCGCTCTCTGTCCATAATTTTAGCTGCGCTCTCTGTCCATAAGCGTTTCATGCTCTCACTGATTCATAAAACGTCTCTGTCCATCATTTTCTTCCTCGCACCTAACGCTGAAGCCGTTGTACCTGTGCGTTGAATTGCCTTGGTGTGTTGTGCATTTGAAGGACCCACAAATTACATTAAAATGATTTCTCTGCCCACATGAACGGATTCTTGTAGCTCACCTGCAATTAGTCTCATATTCTGAGCAAGAAAATGCTGAGTTCTGGTCCTCCAGTGCCATCAGGATTCATCATGTAGAATGCCCCGGAATCACGCACCCATTGAAACAGCCGGCACCAGCTCAAATATCTTTTCGTCTGTCATAGAGCCGCTCCTGTTCATGGCATATACATGGTTCAGATAGGCTCTCCGGTAGAAAGCGGATGATCGACAACGTCTCGGGACGGACATGTGAAATCCCCTGGAGACACACAGAGATATCCACCCGCAGAGAATGTGAGAATGTGCCCAGTGCTCTCGACGCAGTAAAATAGAAGAACATAGCTCTCTGCCATTAGAAAGCCAGGCGGAAGCAAGAAATGGTCAACAGGCTTTTAGAGATTAGTTACAAATGCTATATATGTTTATCTTGTCCTATCTTTAGGATAATACCGTTTGTTTGCTTAAATGAGGAGATTTCACTGTGGGTATAATTTCCGCTAGGGTTCACTGCGTGCCGCCATAGAAGCACAACCGGAACTTAATGAGCAGAGCAAGGCATCCAGGGACAATCCGGCACAGAATTTGCAGATAGTGCGATGGTCATTCCAGTGCAATTTTGGAATGTGCTTTGATCAAAATCCCGAGCTATAGAATCTGTTTTGAGTGTTAAAATTCTGGGGAAAGACCCTGTAATCGATTGCGTTACTCCTGTTTTGAGTTGAAGACTGTGGTATGGTGCAACGTAACATGGTGCGCCTTAGAGCTCGGAGGCTGCGTCGTCTGTAGAAACCCGTTGTGATGGAGGAGATACTTCTCAGGAGAGTTTGTAGTCCGCTGCTGTGTAGTCCGTGTTCTTATTACAAGAATTTTGTCGCTCCTTGCGTTTCTCCCTAAACCTGCATTGAATCGATATATTGTAATTATCTTTGCACGTTGTGGTGTGTTTTGGTCTCCATCATACACTTTTTGCTTGCGTTGAATAATTGTGAAGGCAGTAAACATGAGTTTGGTATGCAAAAAAAAAAAAAAGGCTCTCTCCTTCTGCGTCGATCCCTGAAGCATTGAATCTCTGCCTACAAACTAGTTGATAGCTGCATTGTTCTGGCCCTTCCACCAAAGCCGCAAGTTTTCTCGACTGTCTGCCTTGCTACATATAGCGGTGTGTATAGTGATATTATCTGCAGTCCCTGCCTGTGTGCATTCAATCAATACACGTTTATTCATCAAAAGATTTTAAGATGCCCCTTATAATTATCACTGTGTATTTAATGCGCCTTCATTGTTCTTAAATGCAATCCATGACTGGCAGTCATATGATATATTCGTCAGATTGTTACATGGCCAGCACTGCTTCTGTATATTCCATGGCTGGATTTTGGTGAACTGAATTAATTGGAATTGGCATTTCAAGTTGACTGGTGAAGGGCAAAACAGAAGTGGGCATGATGACCGTGAGACCGATGGCACATTCCAGCTGCTAGTCTGAAGTGTCATGGGGAAGGAAGGCCAGCTTTTTCTGTAATGGCAGATCACTGTGGAATATAGTTATGTTCTTGCAATTTTGACTCGTCGCTTCCAGGATGAATAGGCAGTTGTGGTGAAAGCAGTGGCGGCGTTAGTAAAAAGACTGGTTAAGCCCATTGATCGTTCATTAATAATTTGCATCATTCAGCTTCTTTTTCCCTTGCTGTTGCTTCTTCTGACCATAATTCACGCCTGCCTGCCTATCATTCATTTGTCCATCATCAAAGTTTCTACAGAAATAACCCCAGAATTTCGCTTGAGAAGGCGCACATTGTTTTTACCCACTCAGGCGAATTGAGGACTTAATTTAGTCTTGTGATTTCTCTCGTTCGATTCTCACCGATAACGGGTGCTCTGTCAGCGTTTTTCAATTATGTATACAATGATGATGAAGATTAAAGGTGTAATATCAAGTCTATGGTGACTGAAATGGAATGAAATATTTTATGTTCCTGACTTCAAGCTTTTAGCAGACTCAAAGCTTCACACTGGTCTTCCTATTTGAAAGGTTTTTTTGAAATTCAAGTTTGGTGGCTGAAATACATAGATATTCAAGTTACAAGACAAGTGTTATGACTTCTGCAAATGTTTGGGTTGTCGTATGTTGATCTAGATTTTTGAAGAACCAAGTTCTCTACTTCCCAGCTACTTCTTTATTACAATTTGTTGGCTAAGATGTTTTTTCTGTGTAATTTTGCACAGAATATGTTCATGGTATGAAATTGCATTGTATATGGAAGTATATTGAGAAGCTACATACTTGAAGATTTTTTGAAGACAAAGTGGTACACCAATCATTTTTTTTTTGCAGTGATATTATTGTGAAATGGATAGAATGGGTGTTGTATTAGAATTGCTGAACACTCTAATACATTCTACCACGGACAATACAATTATGATTGATAAAGCCATTGTCGCAAACATTCAAATCTGTTTGAAAAATGTACAAGAAAATATTGAGTTTTTGCAGCTGGAAACAAAGCTACAGCAGGAAGAATTACAACAGTGGAGTCATCATTCTGAACCTGTTTCTGTTCAGAACAATGAAGCAGACTCCCATAAACAGCAAGTCAATATTGTTCAAGTTCATTCAGATTCAGTACCCAATAAAGCAGCAAGTGTACATGCAGATGCAGAAACTCAATCTGCACTTCCCAAGCCCATCATCAGACCTTGGGAACAGCTTGTCCACAACAAGCACAGAACTGGTCTTGGATATGACAAGGACTTGTCCTTTCATATTCCAGACTATGCCAAGCCCATTCAGTTTCAAAGTGCTGGATTTATTCATGACACTTCACCTCCAGCTGTTCTAGACTCTGCCCCTCTTCCACAGCAACAACAACAACAAAAGATCGTGAAATGCCAACACTGTGACCGAGTTGGCCATTTGAAAGATCACTGTTTTGATCTTCATCCATGTAAGCATTGTCATAAAACCAGCCATTCTTCACACAGATGCTTCAAAAACAAACGTCCTGCAAGAAAAAAGATTCATCTTGGATGGATCGCTTCTTGGCAATGGGCATCAACAGCCAAGAAGATATTCCAAACGCATGTTAGAACTTGTTCTAGAGTATTGAACAGTCTTGCAGCTGAGTTTTCTCCATCTTCTCACCTTGTACTTGACAGGGGGGGAAATGATGGTCATCTACAAGCTTCAAAGTCACATCAAGCGAGCCTGAGCCACAACCTACCACACCAGTTTCAGAGTTGTAGCCAGAGACAAAGATGCCTGAACATGCCTTCAGTTGGCAATCTGGGACACTTCCTCTAGCAGAAGACTCCAGCTTCTTGCCAGTTTTGGAAGAGTTCCAGGGATTACAGAGTTGTTGGTCATCCTTAAACCATCACAGATTGAGAACACTTCCTCTAACAGAAAACTTCAGTTTCTTGCCAGTTTTGGAAGAGTTCCAGGAATTGCATTAAGCATTCCAGAGTTGTTGGTTATCCTTAAACCATCATAGGTTGAGACTTCCCTTTTCAGGTTGAAGTTTTACCTTTTATGTGGGGTGAGACCTCCCTTTTATGGTTGAAGGTTTCCCTCTTTAAAACAATAGGATCACTTCCTCTAGTAGAAAACTTCAGTTTCTTGCCAGTTTTGGAAGAGTTCCGGGAACTGCACTAAGCGTTCCAGTGTTGGTGGTCATCCTTAAACCACCGCCCTTTATACCAACATTTCATAGAGCACATTCAGCCTAGTGCTGCCATGTATTTTTTGCACATTTTGTATTACAGCTCTTTTCCTGGACTCATACATAACCCTTCGGATTAAGGGGGGGAATGTTGGACACCTAATCCCAAAGGGTTAGTGTGGAAGCCAAAAAGACTAAGCAGTCCAAGAGACCTTGGGATCTGAAACCCAAGAGTCACAACATTGTATTATAAATGTACATCTATTGTTAATAAAAAATGTACTCAATGATTTATCTTTCCTATTGTCTTACTATCCATGTGTGTTTAACACTTATCTCGCGTCATTGATGGGGGAAACATTACGACCCTCCTACGGCAGATCACCTCCTGTCGACACCAGCTCATTATCCAGGAGGTTGATCTAGAGATCCTTTTCGGTACCTTGGATCTTGCATGCCTCAATGACAAGTTCTTTGCGCCTAATGACAGACTTTCATCATTGGTCTTCGATTGGGTGATTCCACGAGTGTTCGACTTCAGCCCATTTTTCACACTTAGTGGATTGTACTGGCCATACCTTGAGATCCATTGTCATTATTGGTGGTTTCTCTCACGCTTGTTAACAGTTTTAATTATTGACCAGTAATCAAACGACTTTCTATCATGCTCGACTTTAGCACATTTGTTCGCATGCTAGAATTTGTACTATGATCGGTTAGGGTTTCAAGACCTCGAACTAAGATTACATATGTTCAGGCTACTTGGATTGGTTCGTGATTACATACATGACTCTTGGACTGGATGGCTACGACCATACCTGAGTCTTCATGGATGGCTGCAACCATACCTTTATCATTATATATGGTCTTGTCCACTGGGTGGCTGTGTCCATACCATAGACCAGGTTTCATATGTCATTTGGATGGCTTCACCCATGCATAGACTACATGTATTTCACTATCAGAGATATCAGTTGTACTTGCGCCCGCAGGTTCTTCAAGGTGGTGTTCCATTTCGGTCATGGTTTCGTAAAGCATTTCACCCCTCCCACTCTCTCGGGCTTCATACTTTAGGGGGCATCTGTTACACAGTAATTTGTCACTATCCTCATCTCAGTCCCTCTACTGTGTCATGTATCAAATACACATGTCCATATCTTCCCACTTAAGCAAAAAGATTAAACAGTGCTCTCTAATGCTGAAGACTGACCCTTTTTTCCTAAGTTTCTGCATCGACGCTAATAAGCCATTAAAAGGTGCAACGATCCCTTGTTATGAACAGTCTCGTCGTGACACCATCGCAGATGTACATGTGTTTCTTGCAATGGTCGGATTTTGGGGCTCGTTGCGAGGCTCCCAACTATTTGTTGTGACGATTGGTCTGAATGCATTGCCTCCTTGCGATATCGTCTCTAAGACTTATTTCATGACTTGTGATGATCGATAATTGGCGAATTTGTTCAAACAGTCGGCCTTCTGGGTGTTTGTAGAGCTGGTTGTTGGGTCAGTTTGGGTCGATTTTCCTCCTCTAGGATGGTGGTTCCGCCTCTTGTGCAACCTCCCTTGAGGATAAGCTCCCTCTCCCTCATTTCATGGAGACTCCTTCTCCTATAAAATCACTCACCATTGCTATGATCTGCTAGTTAGTTCTGCAATGCTAGCTAGTTCTTTTGAGTTTGGTTTAAAACTAAGTAGATAGCTTTGGTGTGAGTGTGACAAGTGTGGGATTGCTAATAGTTTGGTAAGAGGTTGTGGAGTGCCTTAACCTTGTATTAGAGCTTGTGAGTGAGAGAGAGATATCATCTATTTGGGAGACCCATTCTTGAGAGTGAATGCTTGAAGAAACATACTGGTTGGACCCTCTGAGAAGGCTTACGACGTCAAGACTTGGTTGTAAGCTTTGCTCTTGATTCATTTTAATACAATCAATGATGATTTCCTATATCTTGTGTACAATTTACTTGATAGCTTATGATTTCTTGACTTTATAAGTAAATAGATCATTGTTGTTCTCGGTTATGTGCTTTGTTGTTTTCCTGTGGTGTTTCAGGTTGATTGCTCATTGAGGAGAAAGAAACGGAAGTTGGAGCAGCACAACGGAAACTTCATCAACCACCGGTTTGAGGTAGGCCGCCAACGATGACTATTTAAGGGAATCTATTGTTGTTTTGTCTTTGCTATGACTAGACCCACTCTAGTGCTAGAGGGGTTGCCTGTCCGCAAAGGGAACACTTTCCTTTATCACACATACCTAGGTATGTGGATGTATGGGAGCCAAATCCCAAAGAACCGATGGTCAATTGAACCTAAAGAGTGGAGGTGAGAGAAGAACTTGTAATGTATGATGGAAAGTGTTATGTATGACATAGGGATAGATGGAATTATGATATCTCAATTAGGGCTTCCCAAGTAATGCCCCTCCTATGCCCATTAGGCCATTAGGGGGTGTCCCATTAGATGAGGATCGAATATTAACCCCTTATTTGAGGTGAGAGAACAAGATCATGGTCAGAGCCCATCATTCTTCTATACCAACCCTATTATGCATCTCAAATTCCCAAATACAAACAAGCATAAGCACCTGATTGCAAAATGATTAAAGTACCTTTTGAGAGGAAGCCCCACCTTCATCCATGTGCTCATGTTGGATGGGAAAGAAGAAAATGGTTGATGCAAGTGGAAAAGAAAATAGCATATCATCATCTAATGGTGGTTGTAAGGGACTGTTAACTAATTGGATCGTTGTCAAGAATAAGAGAAAAGGTTTTTCCCATGGTGTTACCCATTTTGGTGGGTAATTGTCACAACTCCCAAGTAGGTGTATTCCTATCCATAAATGTAGGTGTTGGTAAACATATTGCAGTATATGAGTTTCTCATATATGTGGTTTGTGGGTTGTTGCATATATTTGGGGAGGTTGCTAGTTCCCCATCGATCGTTTTTTGTTTAAAAAAAATACTACAATATATATTGGAATCATAGTAAAGAGAAAATATAAGTTTTTAAAATTAGGTATAAATTAGTTGGGATAAAATCTTGCATTAACATCTTTTGTAAGTTTACAAATTTTTCCATCCTATAATAATAAACTTTCTTAAGTGTCCCTAGGGGAAACTAAATTGGAGTTATGAGGAGAGGTCGTAGCTCCCATAGGTATTGTAACGACCTACGGTTCTGGGCGTGCAGGCAGACGTGCGTGCATGCGGTTGAAGTCTGAATGGGCAGCGGTTACACGATGTGCGAACTCCGACTTGAAGCGCGACGGTGGAAAGTGCGAGCTCTCCAAACATGCGATGACACTTATGCGCATTTGTGAGGAGGAGACTTGTTTATATGGCGTGGAGAAGGCATGGAGGCCGACTTGGTGACTTAGGGGCTTTTGCGATGGAGCAAGGGCGTGGGTGAGGTCGGCTGGGCAAGCCATGACCTCCCCTCCAACGCATATATATTTGTGTTGCGTTGGCTCATTTGGACAACAATCAACCAACGCTTGAACATCTTCGCTAAAGGGAGTTGAGCATAGATCTAAGTGCGCAGATTCAAGGAGGAAAGGCGCAGTTCACATGCGCCCATTCTTGGGCTAGTCGCACGGAAGAAGAGCGTTGAACTTGGTATTGGGTGAAGGTGCGGGCAGGTGCGCCCGGCAGTTGGGTGAGGCATGCACGGCGGATGTGTGGCACCCGGTTTGTGCGAAGGCTTGGCGTGTGTGTCTTGGCGACTCAGGTGAGCGCCCACCCATCGTGCAAGTGTGCACGAAGACTTGTTGGTGTGTTAGGTTGTGAACGGAAGTGTGTCTCGGTTGGAGGCGCCCGTGTGTGGCGACTTGGAGGTGTGCCCAAGTTGGGCAAACAACACGACCGTGAAACGAAGGTTGGAACCAAAGGTCATAGAGTTGGGCAGGCAGTACTACGTGCTGTTCACACGATTTGGGCATTTTCCAAGAGTGGGCAAGTGGGACTGCGTGTGGGCAGGTCTACACGGTTTGGGCGTTTATGACCAAACGAAGGGCAAACCGGCGAAGACGTGCAATGAGGTTAATGAAGGGTTGGAGAGTCGTGTGGTGACCATGCGGAGATGCCGACAAGCTGGGTAACCGAGTTTGCCGAAGTTGGAAATTTGGCTAAGTATAATTTGGGGTTTCCCAAGGACTTAGTCTATACTTTGTAAAAGTGGAAACTTTATATATATTGATATTCGGGCTGACTCATGTTGTAGGGAGTTTCCCCTCCCTTTATACTGTTGTGCATTTCTCTTGTATAATGTTGTTGATAATGAATGTGTATGGGTGATCATTGGTATAAAGGCACATTAATAATACTTGGTAACAAAAATAAAACTAAGTATGGAATGTTAAGGCGTAGTCCACGAACATAAGTATTGGTGAAAAGAAAGTGTTCAGTGGTGCCGCACCTTGCTATAAGCGGTTGAAAGACTACCGCAGGTGTAGGGGCGTGACAAATGGTATCAGAGCTCGGTTGGAGCTAGTGTTAGAGCAAGGTTGCTCGTGACAAAGTGCTGGTGTGGGTACACTTGGAAGCTTGACATCCGATGACAGTGGAAGCAGGTACTTGCAGGTGAAGGAAGCTAGTTTCACATACAAGTGGAACAAGGGCCGGTTCATAGTTGCAGGGAACTTGGTGAAGCTGGTGAATGGTGAAACAGGTTTAGTAGAGGTGAAGCTTAGTGCTTGGACCAAGCTGAACGACAACGCATGGCAGGTTTGGAAGAATGTGAAGGGAAGCTCTTGCTTACCTTATACATGTTGAAGCAGATGAAAGAAGAGAATCCCCGGATTCGAAAGGAACTTGAAGTCTTGGAAAAAAATGTTGAGGACGAACTTCTTCAACTTGGTTGGACAATGGAGCAAGATGAAGTTGTAGATTGTGCTGACAAGGAAGAGGAAGCTGTGATGATTGAGGATGTTTCAGATGTGACAATGATGGAGGATGAACTTGAGATTGATCAAGTTGGACCAAGATCGTGCAATTTACAGACATGGGTGGATGAGGATACTCATATGGAGGAGCCTCATGATGATGATGGTGTAAGTAGTATTGATACTTGTGTTTCACTTGAGCATTTGGTAGATGGACCGTATGTAGGGAAGGGCAAAGCCAGTTTGCCGATGCAAGGGAGCATCTTACCATGGATGTCTATGATGAGACCTTGTATGGAGAAGCAAGGATTGTTGATTGTTGCAGGACTTGTTGAGGTTGTTTGTGACCTTATGGTAGAAGGCACAAAGGCTCGTGACAAGGGAGGAACATGATGATCATTGCGGAGGATTGGGTCATGCTTTAGCCACATGAAGAATTGGCTAAGTGCCCGGCATGAATCATGGACAGGTTGGAGGGCACACACTTGTGTATGATGATGCTTCGGTGGACTTCTCATGGCCGAGACCAAGAAGCAAGTCTTGGTGGAACCTTCAGTGGAGGAGCTATGATGGAGAGACTCATGTGATGATGATATGGTTGGGTGACCGAGTTCATTAAACCGAAGATTGCAGACTTGGATGAGGATGCCCGATTGTTGTGATGAGTCTACTTGGTTGGACTACATGGGCAGCTTAGTCATGGACATTAGGTTGGAGACATGGAGCATGGCAGTCTTATGCAGGGACATTGTGCCGGAACACTTGTAGAGGTGTCACTTATGGGCATCCAATGAGGAGTGCCAAGGTAGGGATGTTCTGTAGGTGGATTTGCTGGTGTGACATGGAGATGTTTTACTTATGAGTCGATGGAGAGGTTGTGCTCTCTTGTACAACGAGGCCATGGACTTGGATGGAGTTGTGAGCAGACTATGGAGCATTCCTACTACATGGAGAGCTGAGGCATCTTGCAGAGACCTTTGGGCCGAGTCTTGTATGCTTGCTAGGATGTTGGTTGAGGATGACTTATGGAGCTCATGATGACATGAGATTGTTGTGACTTTTGGGGGACTTCATATATGGTGGACTTGGGGACACTTTGGAGCAATGGAGTTACAATGATGATAATGCCTTGGTGGCAACACTTGGGCATGGGTTGAGCCGAGACTCAACTACTTTTGACACATGGGAGCTGATTGATCTATGATCATGGGTAGCACATGGATAGATGAGACAGGTGCATACTTGTTTCTATGGCAGACTTGAGGGATGGTACATTGCAGATATGATGGAGGTTGCTTCATGGACCTAGATGTGGCACACCAAGAGTTGGAGATTGATGAGATGATCTCTTCATATGGAGGAGATACACATATGGATGATGTTGGGATAGATGTGGCTAATTTCATGCAGCACATTGACACCAAAGATCATGGACAGCATGTTGCAGATGAGATGAGGACTACTTCATGGACCTGAGCATGGCTTACACTTGTATGGAGATGGATTCTTGATTGAGTAGAGGATGTGACAGGATGTTCTGAGAAACGACTGATGGTGACATGAGGATGTGCATTCTCATGGTTTGAGCATGACAGTTGGACTGATCACTCGACTAGTTCAAGTCATGAGGGGAGCTCAATGTGCAGATATGTGTTAGCATTTGTTGGAGTATCATGGTAGCAGTTCACATGATGGCACATTGATGAGATCGACACGAAATGTTGCAGGAAGCATGTAGCTTGAGATAGTGGAGCCAGCCTTCCATGAGGGGGAGCAGCATGTGGAGATTGTGACAGGGTGATCAATGGTCGTGGATTAAGATGATCTCTGGTGCATGACATATCGATGAGGTGTATACATTGGTATGGTGATCTTGGTGACAAGTGGTTGCCGAGACGAGACATGATGGAGACAGTAGTTCTACATATGTTGCATAGATGTTTGTAGTATGTGGAGGAGTTGACATCATGGATATTGATGATCTTGGTGGGTGGCTACCAAGATGGTATGTTGTCGAGGATGACAATGACTTTAGGTGGAGGAGGATGTAACAACCTGCGGTTCCGGGCGCGCGGTTGAAGTCTGAATGGGCAGCGGTTACACGATGTGCGAACTCCAACTTGAAGCGCGACGGTGGAAAGTGCGAGCTCTCCAAACATGCGATGACACTTATGCACATTTGTGAGGAGGAGACTTGTTTATATGGCGCGGAGAAGGCATGGAGGCCTACTTGGTGACTTAGGGGATTTTGCAATGGAGAAAGGGCGTGGGTGAGGTTAGCTGGGAAAGCCATGACCTCCCCTCCAACGCATATATATTTGTGTTGCGTTGGCTCATTTGGACAGCAATCAACCAACGCTTGAACATCTTCGCTAAAGGGAGTTGAGCGTAGATCTAAGTGCGCAGATTCAAGGAGGAAAGGCGTAGTTCACATGCACCCATTCTTGGGCTAGTCGCACGGAAGAAGAGCGTTGAACTTGGTATTGGGTGAAGGCAGGTACGCCCGACAGTTGGGTGAGGCATGCACGACAGATGTGTGACGCCTAGTTTGTGTGAAGGCTTGGCGTGGGTGTCTTGGCGACTCGGGTGAGCACCCGCCCATCGTGCAAGTGTGTACGGAGACTTGTTGGTGTGTTGGGTTGTGAACAGAAGTGTGTCTTGGTTGGAGGCATCCGTGTGTGGCGACTTGGAGGCGCGCCCAAGTTGGGCAAACAACACGACCATGAAACGAAGGTTGGAACTGGAGGTCGTAGAGTTGGGCAAGTGGTACTACATGCTGTTCACACGATTTGGGCATTTGCCAAGAGTTGGCAAGTGGGACTGCGTGTGGGCAGGTGTACATGGTTTGGGCGTTTGCGACCAAACGAAGGGTGAACCGACGAAGACGTGCGACGAGGTGAATGAAGGGTTGGAGAGTCGTGCGGCGACAGTGCGAAGGTGCCGACGAGCTGGGCAGCCAAGTTTGCCAAAGTTGGAAATTTGGCTAAGTATAATTTGGGCTTTCCCAAGGACTTTGTCTGTACTTTGTAAAAGTGGAAAAATTATATATATTGATATTCGGGCAGACTCATATTGCAGGGATTTGCCCCTCCCTTTATACTGTTGTGCATTTCTCTTGTATAATGTTGTTGATAATGAATGTGTATGGGTGTTCATTGGTATAAAGGCACATTAATAATACTTGGTAACAAAAATAAAACTAAGTATGGAATGTTAAGGCGTAGTCCAGGAACATAAGTATTGGTGAAAAGAAAGTGTTCGATGGTGCCACACCTCGCTATAAGTGGTTGAAAGACTACCGCAGGTGTAGGGGCGTGACAGGTATAGTGGTAGTTGTCGGAGTTGGTTGTCGATTCCTTTGGTTACAAGAAAAAGAATTAACTTTCTTAAGTTATATACACTTAACTAAGAATAACATAATGTGAGTATATAATTTTGTCTACTTATAATATCATTCAAAAGTATTATTTTCTTGTATTATTAGAATTTTGAGGGAAAAAACAAGCCTCGAAATAAAAATAAAAAATGTAATAAACTATTCAATAATATTAAATGTTATCCAAAATAAAAATAAAAAAACAACTTAAAAAAAATTGTATTTTGAATATTGAAATGTAAATTATAAGCACTACATAGATATAAACCTATAAAAAAATAATTCAAAAATAAAATTTTATTTTTTAAATTCATAATTCTTATTTTATTGTTTTTTTACACATTCTAAACTTAAAAAATAATATTATAAATAATAAAAATCCTTACGGCGAAAAAGATATTTATAATATTTTTATCTGCCCAATATAAAACAACTTAACTACTTTCTCACACACCAATTTAACACCAACTCTCATTCACCATAAACCAATTATTAGTCCCTGCCTGGGACTAATAGCGATCGATCGTTGACCTACCATTACTTGATACTTTGACCGGTTTTTTTTTCGGTGTTTTCACATTTTAACCTAAGTTTGATGCTCCCAATTTTATTCAACAAAATTTTACCTAAAGTTTTTGGTTCGGCAAACGATTGAGGTCTTATTGCAGCCTTCACGTTGCCCGATGCAAAAATATTGAGGCAATCTTATCTTATCCAAAGTACATTGTGGTAGACTAAAAATTATTTTTTCCATGTTTTGATAATACGTTCTACTTTACTAGTGAATCGGTGGTAATGCAAGACCGTTGATATTGAATGACATAAAGACATGGACATAAGTAAACATAAAGTTATCAGATGGCGGAGGGCTAAAGCTGTTAATTATATTTAATTATTTTTTACCATTTATAGTAATTATTATTTTAATAATTATGTGAAAAATGTGTTAATGTAAAATTGAGTATATTTTTAGAATGAAATTTATTATATTTATTTGTTTGATTATGAGGATAATGTTTATTTATTTGTTTAAATATTATTTGATTTTTTTATATTATATAAATTATTTTGTGATATTTGGTTTTAGGGTATTTTAAACAATTGTTCAAATTCTACCATCTTCTTTTATTATTAACATAATTTAGTTTAGATTAGTTTTTAAACTCAATTATGTTTACTTTAGTTAAATATAATTTAAGTTGACATTTAAACGAAAGTGTAATATATTAATATTCTTAAATAAAATAATTTTGTTTTACACATAGAGATCTCATAATTTTTATTAATCATATATTAATTAATAGGTATATCTTAATTAAATATATATGTGCATAACCACTATCATATAACTCTTTTATTGTTTTTCATTTTAATTTACTTTTACTTAAACTAACAACATAGAATATCTACTATGTAGTAATTGTTAAAGTATAAATTTGATTTTGGTAAAGGAATCATAGATTTTCTGAATTACAAGATAAAATTTTATCCAAAGTTTTTGGTTCGGAAAACAATTGAGGTCTCATTACAGCCTTCACGTTGCCCGATGCAAAAATATTGAGGCAATCTCATCTTATCCTAAGTTCTTTCTGGGCCTATTCCACGTTAAGCCAGCACCTAATTTAGACATTTGTTCATAGAGATATTTGCATGTTGACCACCTGTCAACGTATGGAACCCTGTCAAAGCTTATATCACAAGCAGAGAACCCTGCGAGGAGCCTTTCAGCAAGCGGTCATTTTGAGTTCCCACATTATGTCCATTATTAATGTTAATCTGAGCAGCAGTACAATTTCATCTTTCTTTCTGGTTGCTAAGCATGTATTAAACTTCTTTATGGAATACTAATTATATTAATTATTTTGATCAGGCCTTCTGGGCAGCTTGGCAAGGAGCTTGCACGAGTGCGTTGCCTTCTGTTTTCCTTGTTCCACAGGGAAAGAAGTATCTTGTTCGTCCTATCAACTTCAAGGGTCCTTGCAGCGCTCTTGGTTTGATTGTTCTTGTAAGTATAATCAAGATGTTATCATTCTACAAAATCTATTTTCTGATAGCATTGTCCAAGGCCTAATTTATCAGAGTTTTCATGTCATATCGGTGAATGTCTAACAGATATCAGGGACAATAGTTGCGCCAACGGACCTATGGAACTCAAAAGAACAAGGGGCATGGCTTCAATTCTCCTATCTGCAAGAAACAACAATCCAAGGTGGAGGCATTGTTGATGGGTCAGGCCAGAAATGGTGGGCATATTCTTGCGCCAACTTTAACAGCCAAGTAAGACAATTCTCATAGAAAAAAATCAATACTTTTATTCTTCTTATCTTTATATAAACTAATAAAGTCATTTAAGATGTTGATTTATCACCATTATTATTGACAACCATGTATTTTTCTGCTGCACAGAGTTGCGTGAGGAAATCCCCACTGGTAAGCTCCGCCAAAAATTTGCTTCAATTGACCATGAAACTAAAAGTATGAACTCAATTTTTTAGTTTTTGGCTGATGATCTCATAATCAAACTCCACAACCTTTTGGGTGACAAGTATGATATTTATCGTTTTTATTTTTTTTAATAGAAAAAGAAAGATTTAGATCTATTCTGAAATATACAAAACTAAATCTCCGCACCTAACCATTAATCCATATTTTCAAAATCATCGTTATTGCTTCAATAAATTCCCAATGATATTTATCTTAAACCTAGATCTCTACTGGGCCCAGATGTTTCAGATTCCTTGAAATGCCGATCTTCATTTTGAATTGAATTTTCAGTTATGGATCAAATTTATCTTGATTTGTCTGTCAAACTGTCCAGGTGGTCTCTTATCGCGGGTCGATTGTCGGGGCGGACAGAAAACGAGATAAAGATCTATTGGGATACCCACATTAAGAAAAGAAAATTGAGCAGAGAACTCGACCCCCAGTCCCATCGCTCCCTATGGCTGCCTGACAATGGCAACACTACCCTCAGCTCTCCGTTTGCTGACGACCACGAAATCTCGGCTTTGCGGAGCCTGAGAACGGCAGAGATAACAGACTTCTTCCAACATGACCAGTCGGAAAGCTCGCCGGTCGAGCCTACCGCTTCTGAAAATGAAGAGCATGGTGACCTCAATCTTGATTTGTGTGTGAGCTTGCCATCAAAGTCACCCCGCGTCGAAAACAGACCTTTGAGCGGGGGTGGAACCACGGACTCAAATTTTAATTTGGGTCATGGACTATTTTGTGTTTATATTCGGTGTCTTTATATCTGCAATAAATGACGTATGTAATGGAGGTTTATATAAAAAACTATTTTTAATATAAAAGTTAGTAATTTTATTTGTTTGTGATTTTTACATCATATCTGATTCCTGAAATAAATAATTATAAAAACCAAACATACCATTTTTGATGATTAATAATTGATTATTTTCGTAAACAAGCTTAATTTTTATCATATATTAGGTCATATTGAATATAGAATAGTTTTTTTTAATTGTAAATAAAATTTTTAGGTCATATTGAATATAGAATAGTTTTCGTTTAAATTGCAAATGAAAATTTAAAATAAATAGAATGTCATATTTTTCTTCTTCTGAAAATAACTACTTTCAATCCATTATTATAAAAAAATTACATATCTAAATACAAAGAAATTATTATAAAAAAAAATTACATATATAAATACAAAGAAATTTAACCGTTTCTAAAATATTCAAAACCTAAAATCGATTGTATTAAAAAATAATCACTGTTATCAAATTTACATTAACATAAATTTAAAATTCCAACCTTCTTTGAGTGATCGACTTGTGCATTATGTTTCCTCTTACCATCGTCGTCCCATCTTGGATGAAACGAAAAGTCCTGCATGATATCATTCAACTATTCACTGGTTAGATTTGTCTATTTGATACTTGGTGTAACTATCGTTAAAGAAGCAAAACAATCCACAGCGCCTGTAAAATATTATCCAAGACTTTTTCAAGCACCGTTATGATAGTATGATCGTCCTGCGCAGCACCCACATGAATTGATGTCAACTAGCTTCTTTGCTGAAAGCACGAGAAATGGTGCACAAATCAAAAAGGGCTTCATTTGTGTTTGAGGGAGGCCATTCGCTTACGGCAGGGACTACCGGCTGCATGCATCACTTGTTAAAGATAACATTCAACTAAAGCACTAACCAACATTCAACTCAATTGTTCCCATAAAGGTCTAATCAAACTTGATCCCATAAAGGTCTAATAATGGGTTTCACAACCCGAACTCTCACTCCGGAGGAAGTTGCTCTATCCCATTGTCAGGTTTCACATTTAATTTTTAGCTAGTCAAGTCTCATTCACCATGAAACTGGTCCTAACACATTTTCACACATCACATTTAATTAAAGAATTACTATAGAATTTTTTTCACCGTGAAACTAGAGCTAACCCATTTTCACATCATGTTTAATTAAAGAGTATAGAAATTTAATAGTACGTTAAACAGGATTCACCTTTATTTTAAAAAATATCATGCACTGTTTTTCGCAATGCTTCATGTTTCCTTAAGAGTTTATACTGTAGTTCAGTGATGCTTTTGCATCGTACCATCTGCACTATCATATACCCCGGTAACCTCGCATGTAAAAGTAGGGAGTTAGAATTTTTTTATACAAATTACCACAAGTAATTAACCAATTCACAACTCCACAAATCATCATTAACCATTAGATATAATATTCATTAATACATCAAGTAAATTGCCATCAAAGATAGTAAGTTGCATAACCATTGCATAACCTTTAACCACCACTGTGGTAGTGTAATAACATAAACTGTCTCATGAATCCTTGCATCCATTCTTGATATCCTTAACCATATTAAATAATCATGTACTAGGACATTATGGTTGTCACATCAAATAAAGAACCATCAACATCAAGGACTCATCATTATCAAACTGACACAAAAGGCAATCACACCATTTGAACACCAATTTACCCTGGAAACCCCGTAGGGTGAAAACCAGCAAACGTTTAATCTTATTATTAAACGCTCATGAGGGATTTCACCCCTCACTCAATGGCTTATAAGGGATTCCATCCCTTAACCATTGTTCTAAAATCATTACAATGAGTTATCATTAAGTTATCACATAACTAGCTAAAAGCTAATACAGTTCTCATGTAATCTTTTACTTACATACCGCCACATACAACATTCTTTGTGGCATGATTGTTCTGGCATTGTACGATCCTACAACCGAACTCATCTGCATGAACCATTAATCCTTTTCCTGCCCCAATGTTAACATCACTTTTCCTTTGGCACCATCCGCCATCGTTTCCTGTCAATGTAGTTGTCAACAAGCTTTGGCAACAATATTAGATACATTATTAATAATTCATTAAACAACCTCTAAAAGTGATCTTTAACATCTACTCAAGTAAATTCTTGTTCTACTTTTCACAACGCTTATTCACACTGGTACATATCTCTCTCTAAGAGATCTAACCATTAGTTTTACAAGTCCATGTTTCCTTTTTAAAACATATAACACATTGGTTATGTATGTTTCCTTTTTAAAACATATAACACATTGGTTATGTTTACATACCAGGTAATAACTATTGTTCTGCGCCCTTGCACATGCATTCCTTTCACATAGTTATTTTTCAAGAATTTAACATAGTTTTGCTAACATACAAAGAACACATCTCCACAACACAACGACTGTTCTTTGAGCATCCATCAGCTTATCCTAATAGCCCTTCTTTAGTATATGCAGTGCACATAATCTTTTAATGATACAAGTATGGGTTCTCAATATATTAGGAACACTATTCATATATTTTTTTTTTAAAAAGAAAGAACCTCTATTTTGTTTCCAAGAAAACTCTCCTGGAATCCTTCATCTTCATACTTGAAGTATGCACTCTCTTACCAAAAAGAAACTACAGAAATGAATAACTATGTGCCTAAAAGCACGTCATTAGCTAACTCCCTCATGCATGTAATGCATTTTCAAAACATCAAAAGTTAGCTAGAATCATAAAGCATTTAACACAAGATTCACATGTAATTTATAGAAGGAAAAACTACATATACTTAGCTTTTACATCCTTGCATTTTCTTCACATTCCTCATTGCATACTATTATGTTTATATTCTATCTATATTTGGTAAGAGATCTTTCAAAAGATACCCAAATAAAGCATACTTATATTTATATTTTTCCTTCCAGAAAGCGAGAAAGTTACTTATCTTGTTCATCGCAACCACCTTGCCTCCATCACCGATTGCCTTGGAAGCCAAATCCGCCAGAGACACTGAAATCAATTTGGATAAGCGAAGAGAATAACCCAGTAACGGTTTGAGTAGTAGCAGCATTTGAATATAGAGCGGATTCTGTTGACTCTATTCCGCCGAGCAGAGGATCACCGAATCTGCAATGGCTTTGCGAGTTCACGCCCATTGTGGAAAAGCGTTCCCAACCAACTTTACATCTGTAACCACGTTCATGTGCTCAGGAAAGATTGATCTCTGGAAGAAAAACCTGACTCGTCGTTGTCGTCCTTGACAGATAAACCGATAGAACCCCAATCGGCCCCATTCAGAACGCTGGTCAGCCTAACATGGAGAAAGATCCCATTATCACCCAGGCAGAGGTAATTAACCACGGCCCTCTTCACTGCAAAGGCACTCTCGTCGCTTAGATTCACTGCTATAGCGATCTTTCGATGAGCGCCCTACTAATCATGTTGCCGGGTTGCAGAACGTTGATGCCCTGTCTCTTTTCTGTTTGGTCCGATTGTTTGATCGCCTCTGTCCAACATCTTTTGTAGAAGACTGAAGCGCTGTCGAACTGAAGGTCAGCTCTCTGAACCCTGCAGCTTACTGAAAACTCTGCAGTAGATTGACAGCCGCCAAGCTATTACGCTAGAGGCAAACTCGCCACAAGGTTGGGCAGATAGCGACTGTTCAAGGTATTGTGGCCATCATCGAAATTGTTGCCCGATGTCTAACACCGTCCGCTTCTGAATCCTGTCGAGCTTTCACAGGAGGGTGGCTACAGAGAGTTCTAACTTCAACAGGCATGTGATTCAGCGGAAAAACCATCGGCTCATCGTATTGTTCATCAAGGGTCTTCCAAATAGGTCTCCTCAGCTTTCTTTCAGGCAAGTAAAGACATCACCGCCATGAACGATGAACTAAAAGCAATCAAGTTGGTTTTGGGCTTGGTATCACGCTTGGAATCGAAATCTCTCCGAATTCCCCCAAATCAGTTATCAAGAATTAGTTTGTAACTGATTCGTAACTTATTTCATAACAATTTGATTTACGTTGAGTTAATTACGTGAGGGATATGACATGCACACTATAAAAAGGTTGTACTGTACTGTACTGTAGTTCAGTGATGTTTTTGCATTGATACAGTGAATTGGCATATGATGGATAAAGGAAGGTAAAAGTTTCACTTTTGAGTATTTGTATAAGATCGTAGTTCAGCGATTCTTAAATTTTGTGAAGTTGTTAAATTTGTTATTCAGTATTTTAAAAATACAATTTAAATATCAGTGCAAAACTTTTTGATATCACATCAGATTTTGAGGTAGAATGGTAAGAAACCGCCTCGTTACACTACGCCTATGATGACCCGTTAAGTCGGTGGTCGGTGGTGGGAAGACATGTGTTATGATTGCATGATTTCTTATTAAACAGAACGTGTATTCCCTTCACATCATGCAACTGATTCTACTATGGAACTTTTTGCTGTTATTTAGTTTCCTACTACCAGACAAGCGAACGATAACTTATTGTACAGTACCACCTAACGTTTTGCGGGGTCGGGTAAGGTGCATGCCAGAATTTACCAGTTGGCTAATATTGTAAAAATGGAGTACATGAATTCTACCCAAACCTCAATTTGTAATTTCAACAATCTTGGCATTACCAAATTCCAAGACAGATGGCAGAAATTGAAACTATATGATATCACTTATCAAACGCCATTTTTGCTGTTAACTGGTTTTGTGACAATGCCCAACCAGACATTACCAAACCAAATATCACATGCCCTTGTCCGCCATGAACGATAAGCAGTGGAGTAGTTGTTCTTTTTCGGTCATTGATTGCTGAATCGATGACGATGTCAGAGGCAGCTGGGACAGGCTAGTATTATAAAAGAAGATTATAGATGGTAGTTCTGTACTGCATTCCACACATCCATTTCTGTCAAAATGCAGCGCTCGTCGAAATTATGGGCTGTTGCCGCGTTCGCTGTGATTCTCTTTATGAGCAGTGCGGGTGGTACCTCGAGGGATCCTGCAGCATCAAAGAATGGTGAGAGCAGGAGGCGATCATTGTTGCAGCTTCCGGGCAGTAATCCTGCCTTGGAATCCCCTCCCAGTGGTGGAATTGGACTTCCTAATGTCCCCAGATTTCCACCTTTTCATTTTCCTCCACTGCGCGGTTTGACACCACCGTCACTGGGTGGTTCAACCCCTTCTCTACCATTCACACCCCGCACGACTACCCCGCCACTGCGACCACCTTTTAGTCTCCGTTTCCCACTTCCTGCCTTCCTCTCCGCTAATTCTCCTCCACGATTAGCCACTCCTGTCCCCTCCGCTAATTCTCCTCCACCATTAGCCACTCATATGCACAACTAGCAGTAACTAAGTAATTCCACTACTGTTGCGCTTTCTTTGTTGTTAGGGGTAACATCCATTTCTAATAGTGTCAAAGAAATGGATATTGAATAATAAGGGGTTTTAATGGATCATGATTTAGTGATAATACAGTATTTAATCAAATATTTTTTTTGTGATAAAATATTAATAATAATGTTGCTTCAATATGCTTTTTATTTTGAAAAATTGCAAATAGAAAGAGAAAATAGGTCAACTTCAATTGTTATTAAAAATATTGAGTTTTCTTACCCTTAAATTTCCGTATTTGGAAATGGGACATTTCAAATTATATAAATCATTTCATTCTTTTGTCTTTAATAGTTCAATGAGCGTTTAAAATGGCTAGTGAGCTTGAAGTTGCCATTCTGTTTTAGGTCTTTTCGACAGATAAGTTGCGACTTTTTAAAATATATTATTTTTTAAGTTGTCGTGTAACGCAAGGGCTCTCTAAATCGCCCCGATTCTTGCAAAGCCGTGACATAAAACTGCCCCCGCAGCCTTTGCCAATTTGATTTATTTTCTTTCCCTTACTTTTTAAAGTTTGAATAACAATGAATAGTCGATTACAGAGCGTCAAATATATATGGTTATTGCTTTTAAAATAAAATAATCTAATCATATATTTGGTGGTCAATTATTAAATCTTGAATTAAAACCAAAAATTTCTGTGAATTATGGGATCGAGAGTTACATTTAAATATATTTTAAATCCAGAACCACAACCAAAATATTCAGTGAATTATTGGATCTTGAACTATATTTAAATATATAAAATATTTTAAAATATAGTTGAATTTTTCTAATTTTTGTTTTTTATTATTATTATAAAATTTAACAATTATTGTTTTTAAGTTTATTTTTTATAAGATATTTGAATTTTAAATTTTATGGTTTATACAAATACTTTATAATTTGCATGGCTGGTATACAACAACAAGAATCTATCGTGGGACAATCTGAGGAAAAGAAATTGGCACGCCCAAGCAGGTGCCCGATGTGCGAATCCAACGAAGAATCAAATCTTCACATGTTTGTCCAATGCCGGTCCTCACAACATATCTCGTATGATCTGGCAATTACCTTTGATTTTCGTCATATTGTTTTTGACTCTATCCATGTAGCGTTCGCCTAGTGGTGCAATCAACAGAAGCCAAAGTGTTTTCTCATCATCATCATGATATGGTGTGCCTGGAATTGGAGGAACCACACAATTTTCCGTGATTCCAAACTTCCCTATTCTAACATCCTCCATCGCATCATTGCTATATTTGATTCAATTTCAATTTAGCTGGTTGTACAGATACATCTATATGGTTTTTCTTTTTGAAATTAGGTGATGCTGTCTCATAAATAGGCACTTTGCATATTGCTTTATATATGATAGCATATGTCTCATGTAAGCCTGTTTTTTGGAGAATCTTTGGACCATCTGCCACAGTTTCTTCTCAAACATGTTGGATCGTGGCTTCACATGCCACCTTTATGTATCTCATGAAGGCTTTTATATTCTCTTAATATAAATGATATACTGCTTTTTTTCTCTGAAAAAAAAATTGCATTGTCTTCTTTAAACAATAATTAAGTTTTAATTAAATTGTAATTTTATCTTGACCCTCTCTTTATTGGAATTGGACACTTCAAAGATTTTGCTAGTTATTTTTTTTTATCAAATGATTTAAATCGAAAGATACCAGTATATTCTCGTCATCCCCACTTTATTAATGAACGAAATTGAAAGTGATAAATTCCTTGCATATCTAAATCAATTGTTTAAAAAATTATTTTTTTACCTAATTGTAATTAAAAATTTAGTGCACGTATTGTGCATCATCACTTATTGAAATTAGCTAAAAATGGAACCAATTATGAAGATTAGGGAAAAATGAAATGAAAAATAAAATTTTAATACCTGTGACATTGTGTGTTAAATTGTGTGCATTAACTTGTGCTAAATCTCTTTGATGATGAAATTCCCACTATGTCGTGCCATTATTGGGTTTTCCAAATGTTATTATTGGGTTTGTAAACTTAGAACTACAACATCTTCATCATGTTCAATATATCACTCAGATGAGCCCTGAGCAAATTGAACCAATAACTTCATATCAAAAAGAAAACATCTTCAATTATTATGAAAAATCTCTTTTTTTATTATAAGAATAATTAATGAAGAAAACATTCTTAAACGTAAGAAAAAATCTAAAAGCTTCTAACCTCCAAAACAATTTATATAATAAGAAAACAAAAATCTAAATCCCAACACTAACTTCACCTCAAATACAATAAATATAAATATATCGTTCACATTAAAAAAAAATGAAGAAATAACTTTATTTAATTAATAACACACTCAACTGAATTTTAAGTGCAAGTAGTAGCTCAACATACGAAGTTTGAAAATTTCAAAATATATATAAATTTCAGCGTACTTCAAAGAAAGGTGGGGCCGAGAACGGCATTATTTTATTGATATTCATATAATAACACACGTACACATATTTGAGCATATGCTGGAATACACGAGCACCCTCAATTTATAGGAAAGTAGCTGAGGATTGTTGAGGGGGCAGGTAAAGCTTACAATGGGATTATTTTGAAGAATTGGGGGAAGTATTTTTGAAGTTATGCTGCGGTCCCATCGCCCATGATGGATTTTAACGTAATCAGACAATAATAGAGATGATGGACCACGCGCGCCGCAATAGTTGCACTGCTTTGGTTACAAAACAATCTGTATGGTTAAGAGTGAAATCAATACATGGTTTACGGATTGCACCACCTTTTATATTCCAATGTTATGCTAAGATGAAAGATAACGCATATGAAAAGGAGTGATTGAAGTCCATATCACTATAGAATACAACTAATAATATTGTGGCTTTTTTTTTCTAGTTTTGACTTGAATTTTGTAGTGGATTATTTGATGTATGCAAAACAAAAAATATATGTTAAGACTCAATGTTCTTTCTATGCTTGTAATGTTAGTTAAAGTGTGATTATTTTAATGAATGAACACTTCCTTATGTGAATGCGATAATGATAAACCATGACTACATTAATAATAACACATTTATATCACTATATTGTAAATAGTAAATAGAATTCAGGCCATAAATACATTGCTATCAATACATGAATGTATTAATGCTATAAATGTCAAGAATATTGATATAAACATCTAGAACATCAAATCGCAACAACAATATTATAAATGTAAACAATATTTTCATTTATGGATCCTGCTGAACAAAGCGAAGGGATCCACACAGAAGACCATAACAATCAGAAATGCAAGAAAAATATATAAAATAATAACACTGCCATTGGAGCAAAGCAGCATAAATGAAAAAAACACATCTAAATTGGACACATTGGATTTAAAGAAAAAAACAGCGTAATAAGACACTCTAAGACCAGAGATATACAATTTTGCACATAAAAACAACACTAGTGTTTAAAATAATCACAATTTAACCAACGTTGTAACCATAGAAAGAACATTGAGTCTTAAACAACATAGTAACATTTAGTTCATTTTCAAGAACATGAGATTGGCTTTGCAAATTTGAAGCATGTGGAATGGGTCTATGACAATGTCTTTATCCTACAACTGAAAAATATATAACTAGCATTTGCACCTTATGTTGCAAAGGAAACGCCGTAAGGCATAGAGTGGTAAGGCATAGAGTGGGGAAGAATAGCGACATGTGAATGGGCATTGTTGAAAGCAACGGTGGACGATAATGTGTATTCTGAAAATGGATATTTTGTTATGGTCAACCTAATGCATTCATTAATTAGATGACAACAAAAAAGTTTCGAGCCCAGGTTGAACCAACACAAATCTTTTCAACCAACACAAATCTTTTCTACAAGACTGAAATTGCCTAAATGATTCCTCAATTAATGGAAATACCCATTTCCCTCCTCTAATACCTAAAATACATTGTAGGAGACCGATTTTTCAAGTAACTTAATATAACTAGCAATTGCCCCAAAAAGTGCAAAGAGAGGTCGATTACAAACAAGTTTTTTTATGTATAAAGTGTTGAGAATGGAGGATCTCGGATTAGACTTTAGTTGGACTCTGTTGGTTTGGGAGATGTATCATGTGTTACCATTTGTGCATATTATGGGCATAAAGTTGGTTATGATGATGGAGATTATTTTCAACCAATTGTGTGTTGGCAACAACTTTTGTGAATTCCTTGGGTAAGATTCGATCTTCTGGATAACGGAAATTCCAGTGTCCATTTAGTCTATACTAGAGTTCAATGATTGTTGGCAAAGCTAAAGAAACTGCCATCAATGTATAGAGCCAATGTAACTGGTAGTCATCATTTTTATCCATACAGGGCTATGATTATAGGTACCAACCATTTGAGCAGGCACGGGGTGTATTTGCTAAATAGGGATCATGTTATCCTCGTGGAGTTATTGGTTGCACTTAGAAAATATAAAGTAGGATTGAGCATCGACTATTTGGCTGGATGGAATTTTTGATAAGCGCTGGCCAATTTTATCTATTGTGTAATCATTTCCCTGATTTAAAGGCTGCTCTGAGTTACTAATAGAGACGGTTCTAAAAGATAAGGCTTCGAGAACCTTACTTTAGTTGGTGGAGGCTTAGTACATTTTCTTCTGAAGCTTTGGCCTCAAACTCGAAAGCTACTTGTAAAGCATTCTCCAAAGCATTTATACTAAGCAGGTCCATTTTTCTTTGGATATTTTGGTTGAGAGTCCTCTGAGAAGTGAGTCGAGGAACTTCCAATTCGTCACCATGGACTTGAAGCCATCAAAAATATTGTTTGATGCCTTTGACTAGGTACTTGCCTTACATGAATCCACTGCTTCATGATTTCCTCTGCTTTCCCCTTCAGGTATAACCTATCTTGTATTTCTTGCTTGAAGCATATCAAAGTTTGTGTAGGAGGTGAATTTGAGTTGACTAAGTCTCGTACAAGAGCCCACCGCCATGTTAAGGGTTGGTCGCTCCATACTGAGTTCTTTTAGTATCAACTTCTATGCATCATTCAGTTGTTATATTTGAAAGAAGGCTTCTCGTACAAGAGCCCACCACCATGTTATGGGTTGGTCACTCCATACGGACTTCTATTAGCATCAACTTATGTGCATCATCCAATTGTTACATTTGAAAGAAGACTTCTAGGCTTTGTAATGAAGCATCCATCACTTATATTTTAGGATTAAAAGCTTGATATATAGTTCATATATCAGTGATGTTATTGTCCCATAATACCATAAGACTGAAAGATTCATATCTGGTTGGAATTTCGATGATAATGACGGCCTCACATTCTGCTAGACTCCACATTTTCTGAAAGGCCGGGAACATATTTTTCATTTTAGATGCAATTGTTGGTTGTCAAATATGTCTTATACATTATTTTTATTGGACTTCATGCCTGTAGAGATATTTACTCTTGGCTACTTCCCCAGCCATGATAGAGAAAAGGAGCCCAAACACTTGTGAAGCTTCTTCCTCTGCATAGGTGGTGTGTCAAAATGGGTTCTCTTTTTGGCAGACATTTGAGTAACGGTCTTCCGCCAATATAAGATTCTGGTATGCAAGTATAATTTCAACATAGAATTGCCTACATGAACTTAGACCTGAACATTGCCTGAGAATAGAGACTTCAAAGCTAGTTCTTCAAGCGCATGTAATGTAGATTCATTTAGAAAAAGGATGCGTGAAGACAATTGTAATGTTGAAGACAGACTTTGATCACCATATTGAGGAACTAACATTGTGCCCGAGCCCTACTGGCTTGAGAGTTTTGACAGGGTTTGTGTTCGACTAATATAGTCAACGAAGGTGAGTATTGAATAGGTTCTGATTGGACCACAAAACCATGATGAGTCTCAATGATTCCTCAGCAAGGCATCAACCAAAACAAAGCAGGAATTACACAAGCCTTTCGGGATGCTCTCTAAAGAAGCATGAAACTTCTCATTGTGTTCAGCAACATTTCTATTGAAGGTCAAGTTGGCTCATGTAAAGCAAGGGAAGTTTTGCATCTTCCACAACTTCACATTGTCAAAGACAGTCGTATTCTCTTGTCCAATGTAAGAAGAGAGAACACTTACAATGCAATATATTCATAAAAACATACTAAGAAATGATAGTTATCAAGATAGAATCTGAATTCAAATGTGGATACCGTACAATACAGAAAACAATTGGCCCACAAAACTACAGTTCAGAAAATTTTAGGAGTACTCAGTATACATATTATTAAAGCAAAAACATGCACTTCTTCAAATTTATTGAAAAAAATAGGCATGTGGATAGTCCAGACTAATTTTATCAAAAATTTTAATAATTGTATAACATAAACCCCTACAAAAATGCTCAAAGGTCCGTTGAGCCTTCTGATGCAATCCCTTCAAGAAATGTATTTCCTTATGATACACTATAAACTGTACGAAACCCAACAAAAACTAGAGTAGCAGGTCTTCTCTAAAGAACATTAGATATATTATTGAGATTATTACAAGTTTGATTTAAAAAAGTTGATAGCCATCACACTATTTTCTTGTGCTTGGTGGGTGTATGTATTTGTTTGCGTGTGTTGTGATTCTACTTTTGATAATGCAAATGATGTAACCTATTCTAGGTGTTCTGGAAGTAAGAAGGATATGCACAGACATTAGGTACACCCTTTCAAGTTGAAAAATAAAAAATAAATAAGCACATATCAAACAGAGAATATATGACTAAATACCTAGTGGAAGCTACTTATTTAGTATGTTGGCTCGATTGGCATGCTTCATTTGAATGTAACTTTGTTTATGAAGGTCTAAGCAGGCCTTTAAGGTGCAAGCAACAGTGTCCCAACTACAAATGCAGTCTCCTCGAGACTTCACACATGAACAAAATAGACAAACCTCTCTAGGCATCAGCAGCAGCATAGTCTTCTGAAATCTCCCATGGCTAGCTCCTAAAACGTCGTTAAACCATGCACTGAATCATTGTAAACGCTCACTGTATCTTAAAAAATTATTATTACTTGTAAAATTTGTCATTGAAAACAGAATTTTTGTGCGACAGGATAAACAAATTAGTGCAGCACGGACAATCAAGTGAGGATCCGCAGGTTGTTAAAAGGCGAGCCCGTTCGAAAATGCACCTCCCCTTTGAACTTTCTCATTAAATAATTTTAGGTCGAGGGGACCCATGTGAAGGCTTCATAGCAGCACGGATTAAGAGCATATGGATGCTGGTTATATGGATCTTTCAATTTTTGTAACATGTCAAAGGCTGTACTTGAATGGAGTGGTGTTCATTTTTTATGAAATGAAATAAAGTGCGAGGTTGAACTGCAGGGAAAATGGACACCATTTTTTCCAATAGAATTAATTTAGATTTATTTTAAATATAAATCTAACATGAGTTTAGAGGGATTTAATTTATTTAACAAATATTATTTTAATGTTTTGTGTGGTTATTTTTTTTATTTTTGTTTTTGTAAAGTTTTATTTTTTATTTTATTTTGGTGGATATGAGCAAAATTTCAACTTTGATGATGGAGGGACACCCTTACACATCATACTCGATCGGTTTAATGAGACAAGTAAGAAACTTGCAAACTAATGACACTACGTAAGTTAAAAGACAGGAGAATGGAAAAAAGGGATGCATGGAAGGTGTTGAGTATGAAATGATATAGCCACTCTATTTTAATTTATTTAGGCTTATTATTCTTAATGAGGTTGGACAAGTCCCTATATGGTTACACTTCACTAGAAGGAGGATATAACCACAAAAATGAAATAATGCAACAAGTATAAGTTCCAAGCATCATGATTCATTTCCAACTTCAACCCACAATCTTTACATCCCAATATACTAAATGAAAAATATTCTTATGAATAAATGACTAATGTACCTCATGCGTGTTGAGTCTCCATCATTGGATGAGTACACTTATTTCAAAAAATGACCTGAGCATATGAGAAAGATGCATCACAAGAGTTGTGTATGTGGATAATGTCAATTATTATTTCTATAATGTGAATCATGGAGGGATGATGATTATTATCTCATGATGCCCATGGCTTCTTTCAGCTTGCCCTTCACCAGGTATCACCGCGGGGACTCCCAAACGAATGGCAGAACGAAGATGCAATACACGGCCGAGGGGATCGAACCCGCGACGTACATATATCTCCAGTTGCTGGAAAAGTAGGACAGAGCCGGCAGCACTGCTATGCCGAGAGAAAAGAAGTAGAAAGTCGACATGCCAACCGGTGCTCTCTTGGACGGTCCGACGGCTTCCGTCGCCAAGACGAACGACGACAACCCCAGGCCACCATTGCTAATTCCCGTCAATAGACGGAGAATTAAATAAACCCAGAAATTCGGCGACATTGTCGTCAAGAAACCAAAAAATGGCATTGCAGATGCAGACCAACTTCAGGACACCCTCACGCCCCAGCGAAGAATCCGATAGATGCCCAGATATCCCTGCACCTGTATCAAAAAATAAATCAGAAACTGAAAGAAAATCTTAATGGCGATCAGCCGTCAGATATAAAAGCGCACAGGGGCTGAAAATATCAATTACCGAGCAAACACCCGACAAAGAACGCAGACTACAAAAACCCAACTTTGTATTTCTGGCCGCAGACGAGATCCCATCCGCAGACCGTCGAAACCCCGGGGCCTCCGTCCCAGTCCCATGAGGCCGGGTCCATGGAGCATATAGATCCCGTCGGGCTGCAGGATTCGAACCTTGGCTTCACGGAAAGGAAATCCTCTTGAGTTTTCCCTCCATTGCAATGCCAATGGGGTTCATAGTCGGCGAAAATCATGACCATCGTAGGACAGGCCTCCAGTGTCCGTGCGAGGCTCGACAGCAAGAAATGCTTAATCTGCCACCGCCCGAACAATAACTCAGAAGACACAGAGGCCATTGGGTTGGGAGACAAAAGGACAGTGTGAGGATCAATGACCAAACTTCCTTCAATCGTCTAACACCACAAATCTACGGTCAACAATAAGACACGGCATCGGCTGGGGCAATTCATTTCAAAGGGAAATGCCTTACGGCGTAATGAATTGAATTTTGTATCCCAAACTCGATCAACAATAAGACACGGCATCGGCTGGGGCAATTCATTTCAAAGGGAAACGCCTTACGGCGTAATGAATTGAATTTTGTATCCCAAACTGTTTTCGAAATTATATCCATATGGATTAACTGTTAATAGTTGTTGTGAAGATCTATGATAAACACTTCACTGTTTTTGTGGAGATCTATGATAAAGATCTATGATAAACACTTCACTGTTTTTGTGGAGATCTATGATAAACACTTGCACTAGTGGATCACTTTGAAGAATACCTGCAACCAGGGCAAAGCCATGTCCAAATGACTTGGTCAGCTAGCCAAATAATGCTAGAACATAAATTATAAACTAATGAATATATTCTCTATTCTCAGGAATCCTCTACTTTTTATATTCGGATCATATAGATAATGAGATCAACATATATGAATCAGAATAAGTGATTAATAAACCAACACAAATCCACAATACAACGAAAGTCACCTTCCTGATCTTAAAATGACCTTGCATTCTGCCACCAACCAGCATTTTCTATTAATTAATTTAACAAGAGTTCTCTCTTGTTTATTTAAACTGCATGACTCCATTCCATTAGGCCTGCACAAAATTTAATTTGAATATTATTAAATGCAGGCCTGCTAATGGTGATGGAGTAGTTGATGGCCACCATTTCAAAATCTTATATTAAGTCGTAGAGATGGAAATCGTGCTATAAATATATATATATAGTTAGTCACATTAGCAATTATAATTCAATGGTACTGGCTTGGGCATTGATTTTGAGAATATCATCATTCAAATTCAAAATTCAAGTAAGCAACCTGCCTACTACTGCCTACTCTTTCCGAATCAAAAAGGGAAGTTATTGGTTTTTTCTCATTTCAAGGATAATCTGTGTTATGAACTCACAAAGAGTTTATTATAGATAATAGAATTTTTCGTCCAATTTCTGTGTTGCAGGGTTTTTTTCTTTTCTTTTCTTAGTGTTGTTCCCTGCAATTGGAAGTTATATTGAGTGGTAGATTCATCGTAACTGCTATGTATTAATCATGGATAGGGATCATTATGAATAATATGTACATGTGCATGGGAAATGATAAGCTCTTGCTGCTTGCTCTATTAATGATGAAGGGAAAGCGTGAACTTTCACAGGAAGTCCTCAATTTTTGGAATATTTGATGGCGTCTAAGCTGGCGGTAGAGGATAACTTTGACTTTCTCCATCCATGGCATTGAAATTCTATCTTCGCACAGATTTTCCTAAAGCTAGAATCTCATCAGAAAGCCTTTTCAACCTTAAATTTCCGATAAAACTTTAATGTTCTTAAACTCTTTAGGTGTGCGTATTATATGACTTGGAATTCTGAAACTGAGTCTAACTTGAGAGATTTTGAACCAGAACTCCTTGATGTGTCAGTCTTAATTATTCAAAATCATTGAAATTGGTACATCCAGGAATTTTACGAAGTAAAGATGGAATTGTACCACTAAGTAAGATAAAACAAGATGGATTTCTGCGACGAATTAATAGATCAAAACATCATAATGAGAGTCCATGAACTCATGGGTATCTTAACGTAGATAAAACTGAGTGAATGAGGAAACTTGCAGGCGTAAAGTAGAAACCTGAGCTTAGAGAAGCCAAAAAGCACAGTAGATTTTGGAATAGAAATAAGCTTTCCTATTTTGGGTATTCTAAGATATCTGTTTTTGTATTTGAAAAATCAGGTGACGTGGCAAATTTATCTCGACACCAGACTTGTGACTGAATTTTGATAATGTTGGTCTGTGATGAACAATTGAAAGGCTACAGTCCTTAATGTGAATAACCTATGCAAAATTATCTTTAACTGCTTCAATATAAATGAGTTCCATGGCCTTACAAGAAGGAAAAGTGTCTGATACCAACTTGACAACTTCTGATAAAAACAGCATACATGATACAGTACAGAAAATCATACAAAATATTAAGAGTTCAAAAAGAGAATTTGTTGGTGGAAGTACTTTGGTAGAGGATCTCGATGCTGAAGGTGCACTCAAATATCATAGAAGGAAAAGCAACCGAAAAAATCCCAAGTACTTTCAGAAAAGAAAACTTGTTGCTGGAAAGAGCAAATCTACATCTTCAAGATCATTCAAAATATACCAGGGATTTACCGATGAAAACCATCCTGCAGCTCTGAATTCCTTCCATGAGTTTACACTGCCTGTAGATGAAGATGATTTTTCATTTATTAGTTCTCCCGCTAATACTTGCAAAGAAGAAAGCTTCGAACTTGTTTTAGATGACAATGGGGCTTATACTATAGACCCTTACATTGGGCCTTATGACCATAAAACTTTAAGGGAGGAAAATCTGCAAAACAACATCGACATACAAAGAAATGTTGAAGAGTTTGGGGGTTGTCAAACAATTTCAAGAAATGGATGCAGACTTCCTTGGTCCTGGTCTGGAAGGCGAAATGGTAGAGGTAAAAAATTGAAGGGCATCAGAGGGAAGAGGTTTTCATGTGGTGTGCTGGTTGCCAATAGGAGAAAATCACTCTCTGATTCTGCTAGTACTCTGCACTATCAAGAACCTATTCAATTTGAATATGTTACAGATTTTTCTTCCTCGGATTGCTCCTATTCAAAGGATGAAACCCCATTGGTTAGATCCCCCCCCACACGAATGTTTTAACCTTGGACTCGCCTCTGGACGATTATGGTGATTCTCCCCATGTAAACAACAGACGTTTCAGTGAGCTAGATCTCCATCCTCTCATCAAAACTCATCACAGGACCAGAAAGTTAGGGATTAGTGAATATGAAACAGAGGAGGAATCCTTACAGATGAGGACTAACGAAAACATGTTAGTGAATAGAAGCTTGAGTCAAAAGTACAGTCCCAAGTCTTTCGAGGAACTGGTTGGGCAGAGCATTATTGCTCAAGCTCTTTCCAGTGCAATTAACAAAGATAAGATTGCACCGTTTTATCTTTTTCATGGGCCCAGAGGTACAGGGAAGACATCTGCTGCAAGAATATTTGGTTTTTCTTTGAATTGCATGGTTGATTGCAATGCAAAGCCCTGTGGAAATTGCAATGGGGGAAAGAATAAGAATAAAGAATAAGAAAGCTTTCGCCAACAGAGAACGAGAATGCCGAGGAGCCCTGAAATGAGTGACCACAAAGTAGAGCGATCAAGTGAAGAACTGGTGTGAACTGGTGTGAATATTCGGCTCACTATGTACCATGGGTTTTCTGTCACCTTCTTCACCGCCGAATGGATGGACGGCTCTCCTCACCACACCCTGCCATCTTCGTCAAGGGACATGATCCGCTTCATAGAGCTCCCTGATGTTCAGATCGAAGGGGATCGAGGCGCCTCAGATTGCTGTCCTCTCTCATCCATCCACAGACGCTTGGCCTCTCTTCGGTGACGCTTGGTTTCTAAAAAGGCTGATGATCTAATGGTTGGAGTTTATTCCATCGTCTAACAATCGATCTAAGGGCCCATAACCAGACACCGCGGCACGGAGGGGAGTTCCTCTCAGAGGGAACGCCTTACAGCGTAATTACGGTATTCCAACCACTATTTTCTGCCATTTTGGCTCCGAAAAATGACATTTCCTAAATTTAAGATCAATTTTCTTTCCTGATTAAAAAATTGAATGATATAAATCAAGTACATTGTTGTAATAATTATTTGCCATTGGTATAAATTTAAATAGTCTAAAAGGTTTGGAGACTAATTGAATCCTATGAACTTGGAGTTTGACTATTAAAGATAACACATGAATGAACTGCCAATGAACTGTGTTCAAAATCTTCCTTTTAACCTCTGAAAAGTAAAGAAACTTTACACTGCCAGGAAACAACACGGGTCCCAAGAGATTTCGAAATTTCCAAAAAGAATAAAATGATAACTCTATAATATGACATTTGGCTGTCAGCGACCTGAAGTTGAAAAAAAAATGTTATTTAAAATGCATTTATGTTACAAATATCCATCAAAGACGCTAAGCGAGATGAATATGCTAACATTACAGATAAAATTAACAAGATCCAACCATCCGCCAAAATGTAGAGAGACCAAAAATACAATTCGCAATATTTTAGTATATATTTCAGTTGTGCTGTAGGGATCTCCCCTCAATACATAAAGAACCAGCCCAGAGATGCTACATAAAGCTACACTCGCTTAACAAGTTGATATTCCAGATTCTCCTGTAATGTACACTTTTGAGAAAAGCACAGCCTTTCTCTAAAATCTATATACAGCTTCTAGCCATCACAACTTGACGACATGGCTCTCTAAAACTGATAAACTGAGATCTTCTCTTGATTGTGATCGTCGACTCTGCAACCGCATTTGACCTCTGTGAGGCGTCCACAAGGGTCCAGTATCAGTTTGTATTTGCCCCAAATTGCTTGGAAAACACAATCCAACTGACACAGTTGACTGGTGCTTGAGAGAATCAGCATGTTGCACACTTCCACCCGCAAGGCTTTGCGCAAGTCCAAATGGTTGCTGACACCCTGAATTTGAAGGGCTAAGTGGTATCTTTGCTCTTCCATCTCCTGAAAATAATGAAGAAAAATAATTCCAGTTACATTACAGAATATGATGCTTGGGAAAACACAGACAGAAATCATATACAATTTGCAACATCATGATTCATAACTGTTTTAATTTCATTTCAAGGAAGAATAAACAACATTATTAGAATTACATGACAAATGAATTTGGAAGGTTTCCTGTGATGAGATCAATAAAGTAGATACAAAATCCTTCTTGTAAAGTAAAACTAAACAATAGAAATCTTAATGGCGACCACATGAATTTCTATCCCATCCAATCAGGATTAGTAGACTGAGCATGTTATTAAAAGAAGCAAAGCTTCTCCCCCGAACCACTTATAGGGAAGGCAGTTTCACAACACATGAGACAGAATAAAATGGGGGAAACTAGTTGAAGGATCAAAGCACCAAAGACAATAGAAACAGATCTACAAACTGTAGTCCTGGACTTAAATTTCAGTTCAATGATAATACATGAGAAGAGTAGAACATGCATCCTACCTCCTACAATGGATGTCAGCCCATCCCCTAGAATTGCCTTATTTGATCCTTTTTTAGTTTTTTATAGTAGCTTCAACCACACCAGTTAGCAATTCTGGAAATGAGTTCAAACAACTTTAGGAAAATGGAAAAGAAGAGATGAAATTCCTCATTGTAAATAAATGTCAGTTGCATCAGAACCAAGCCCATAAAAAAAGAAATCCAATCAGATCCAAAACGTATCCATGTTTACAGTGTGTGTAAACAAAGCTAAAGCTTTTGGAGAGATGCAAAAGTGGTGAACTTCTATTCGATCCTTGCTAATTCTGTCCATGATATGAACAACTTCCCCATATAACTCCGTTTGTCAAGAATAACTTAGAGCAATGCCTTTGGAGAAAAAAGGAAATGATAAGCAAATAATGAGCATGTAAGAGGTTGGGGAAAGTTAAGCCTAGATCACACGGGAAAAACATTCAACTTGAGTTTGTCACCATGTTGATGGTTATCCCCTGGATTAACTACCTACGAAGGTGCACTGTCTTCGATATCTCTTGCATGTAAAATTTTCCCTCAATTTCCAGGATCGAAGAAGTATGCATTGTATTAAATTATAACCAAAATTGGAATCAAACTATTCTAATGTTAAAAACTTCTTCTGAATGTCACTCATCAGAAAAGGAATGCATTGCCATGGATCAGTGGCCAATGAAGAGGAGCATAAAAAAAATAGTGACAAGCATGATCTGCAATGTTACAATTGATGTGATAGCTCAGATCTTTTTGACACATTTCACAAGCAGGGAACAAGGAAAGAATCCTGAGCATATGACCAGAAACAAGGGTCAACTAAGATGCCCTAAGGCACATGCCAAGAAACGTGTTGGTGTGAAAACAGAACTAGAGAGGACACTCCTTTGTGACCAGATGCTGAAAAGAGTCATGGCTATGCAGGTTAGCCCAGTAGCAAATTTAGGCACTATGGATCTGGTCTTGAATAGAAAAAACGAAATAACTAATTGCTAGATTCCTGTTTGCATATTAAATACAAGGGGTGAAAAACATATCATTAATAATTTCTCAGTACTACAAGGTACCTCCAGGGAAATACACTTGCTGTTTCTTCAATTTGGTCGCTTCTTTAACATAGTTACGACACATACTAATGACCACACAACATTTCAAATTCAAGTTAGCCTCTTTTCCTAAATGACTATCTCGTCCGTAGAAAAGATCAGCTCTATAAACTCTATTATAAGGTTTATTAAGGAACACACACATGGTATGACTTCTACATTTGAGAAATATATGTGTTTTATAATTAAACAAGCTTTGGGAAGTATCCTGTGTACAGTGTTAAATCTTTTATATTTGCTTTAAGGAAGGCATGCTTTTTGAAATTCATGGAATCTCCAAATGTTTCATTGTCCACTTTGACTGTTTGACATAATCCAACAACGTCAACGATATCATGTAGAATGTCATCGAGTATCCCATTCTTCATATCCACAGTTCTTGACTCACGCAAATGGTGCATCAAAGGCACTTGGTTTCATCCTTGTGAACAAAGCATCCAGGAAGGGAGGCACCTCAGCTCACTTGGAATCCCAGAAACCTGATTATGAGGAAACATTAGATGCAGCCACAATGCCACATTATAATATACCCATTTTCCACACAATACTGCCATAGGTGTTCCCAATCATCTGAAACACTTCATAGACTTTAAACCTGTTCTGCATTTAATTGTGTAGTAATCACAAAAATGAAAAATGTGGAACAGCAATAGCCAAACATATCAAGAGCCCATGAGCTTTTAGTCTTGAACAGCTCATGACCTGAGGATGCCTCTTCTGTGGTTTTACCCTTGTTGAGATTAGTGGAACATGAGAAAATTAATTGACATCCTCAACGGGAGTGAGCTGACTTTATTCCACATACTACAGGTTCACATGTACAGATCCTTTGTTGTGTGTTATTTTTTCATGGAACAAATCATCATCATGAGTATAGTTACAGAAATTATAAACTATTGCTAATACTCAGCTGAGCACTAGTCCAAACTAATCGTATTAATCTTCTCAAAACCTTTGGCAAACCAAAGACAACCAAGCATGGCACTCAAGCAACAAACACTTGTAAATTCAATAAGAAACTTAAGTGAAAATTTTATGCAAAAACAGGGGAATCAACATTTCTGTAACCACGGAGGTTAAAAACTTGACATAAGCATAAGATGCAGCGAAGAGTAATAAATGCATAGCCTCTGAAAGAAAAGAGAATTAAAAGGCAACATAAACACAAACATATAGAGGCAGATTGTCAAGTGAGTGAAGGAAAAGAAAAATGATCAATTAAGATTATTCAATTGGTAAAATAAGTTTTTTCTGAGTTAAGGATTCTGTGATGTGAATAACTTTGATTAATTTTTTTTGGATCCATCACACTGAGTTTTTTGAGTTGATATTTGGAGGCTTCGAGCTAGCAAGTGTTTTTTGAGTCCTGATGGTGAGCCACTCTGGCTGGATCAAAATGTCAACTCAAAAAACTCACTGTGATGGATCTGGAAGAATTTAATCAAAATGGCAAAAAAACTGTTGAAGATGAATAATTTAAAGTTTCAGTTACAGAGCTTACCAGAACGACTTGGAGAAATTCCATTACCGATGGAACAATGCAGCACCTAAAGTCCAAGTAATGCTACCAGACCCCACAACTACTTGTTGGTCCTTCAATTGCAAACCATCTCTCAGGAGTGATACTATATATGGAGCACGAAAACAATATTGTTCTATAAAAGGCTGTGGAACAACACTCCGCTCAGCATCTTGCCAAGTTTTAGTGCAGAACTCCCGACCCTTCTCTAGGACATCATTAAATGAAGCAGCAGCAGATAGATTAAAAAACTTGAACACAACAAAGAAACCTGACATAGCATAGAATTGCCCTTGAGATTGTTGCTGCTGATCACTGATAGCACAAGGATGTTGTTTGCAGTCTGTCCCTGCCCCCGAATGTGACCATTCAGAGGCATTTATGGTTGATTTCGCTAGAGCTTCACATTCTTCCCAGTTGGGCTCACCAATCAACTCAAGCCCTACTCGAGATTCTTCTTTACTTATGTCTCTTCCACCAACCAGAGGACTTCCATTCTGGAGTAAGAAAGAACACTGAGAACATGAGTATTGCTGTCTATAACAAGCATGTATGCAAGGATGATTGAGATGCAACTGACCACCAGAGAATTTCCCACTGTCAGTTTTTAAATTTTTTCTGAGTAGAAGTACAACGGACTTTTCAAAGGCATCATTTAGGCCATAACCTGTAAGAGAATATGCATTTAGATGGCGTTCCATTGTTCCAATGGTCAGATTCAAGCCATATTTAGATTCAAATGTCACCTGTAATGAGGAACCCCCTAAGTCAAGTGCACCAAACGTCTCCAGAATCGGCATATTCTGCAATCTACCCATCATATAATTAAGAGCTACCCATCCATAGTAAGCCTCTTCTACCCCAGTAATTATCCTAACCCAGTTTCTTCGACACATAAATGGAGATTCTTCTAGAATTGACCATGCCTTGTCCAGGATCCATTCTGAATCTGAACTTGGCATCCTGCGAAGCCCTGCTGTGGCCAAAAGGAAAAGAGGGCTATTTTTATGAGCATGAGCCGGTATTTGCTTTTCAGCCCACTGGAGCAGTGGTTCCATGGCTGACCTCAACCCTGATTCATTGTGTAAAAGTTTATCAAAACCAGGTTCAGTTTCCATGCGATGATAAGCTCGACCATTCTGTTGCCTTGACTTGCCATCAGTACCTTCAGGAAATGGGCGCAGCACCATTGGAAGACTCCCTTGATGCTTGCCATCATTCCGCACCCACTCATACACATAAACTCGGGTACCAGTGCTCCCACAGTCCAAAACTATAGAAAAATGTGATGCCTCTGTACTCCGATAAGATTTTAACCAACCAAATCCCGCAATGATCAGAATTAAAAGCATTAAGAGAAGTAAAAACCCAACAGCCACCTTTAACCAGCATTGTTTTCTCAATGTGTTGAAGGTAGGCCCTTCTCCTTTGAAAAGCTAGTGCCTCCTCCTGTGCCCTCCCTTATCGATGAAGGTTTTGTTCGAAGAATACCAGCACCGCTCAAGGCTAAATCCCCTTCTTCAGAACCAACCTTGCGGTATGTTGAGAAGTCTTGGAGAGACGATGAAAGCCGCAGGCCACCTGTCTTTCCATAACCTGCCCATGCAGACCTGAAGGGTGAAGCTAAGGGCGGCAATGCAGAAGATGAAACAGAAGAGCCAGAAGCTGATGAAGATGCAGAGAAATGACTCGCCGATGATCTAATGGTTGGAGTCTATTTCATCGTCTAACAATCGATCTAAGGGCCCATAACGAGACACCGCGGCACGGAGGGGAGTTTCTCTCAGAGGGAACGCCTTACGGTGTAAATATTCTTATCTAAGCCGGGTGATTTATAAACAATGCGATCTTTGTTATTCCTAAAAGAGAAATAAGCATATAGATGGCTTACTTATCAAATAGAAAGATGCATTCATATAATGGTTACTTTGTTTAATTTCGATTAAACAAAGTAGTTATAAAAACATTGTCGCATTCATTAAAATATATATATATATTTATATATATATATATATATATATATTATCGCTCACATATATCCTCTGAAATATAACAATTCTCAATCTTCAAAAATGATATGGTAAAGAATTATTTGAGAAAAAATACATATATCAACAATAGCAATTTTTAAACAAGTGTTCATTCACACAAGGAAATAAGACAGAAACAGTGATAGAAGTACCGTGTGCATTTGAATCCTTCCGGTGTGAACAACACTTCGATTCCACTTTGCTATTTGAGAAAAACCTCCAGAAAATGCAAAAGTGCAAGTCTTGAAAACGCTTCTTGATAAAAAATGTGAAACCTTGATGTAATTTTTTGATAAAAAAATTTATTTAGAAATAAAGAATATAGATGGCTTACTTCTCAAATAGAAAGATGCATTCATATAATGGTTACTTTGTTTAGGAAATTAAACAAAGTAGTTATAAAAACATTGTCGCATTCATCAATATATATATATATATATATATATATATATATATATATATATATATATATATATATATATATATATATATATATCTATATATATATATATATATATATATATATATATATCGCTGACATATATCCTCTGAAATATAACAATTCTCAATCTTCAGAAATGATATGATAAAGAATTATTTGAGAAAAAAATACATATATCAACAATAGCAATTTTTAAACAAGTGTTCATTCACATAAGGAAATAAGACAAAAACAGTGATAGAAGTAGCGCATGCATTTGAATCCTTCCGGTGTGAACAACACTTCGATTCCACTTTTCTATTTGAGAAAAACCTCCAGAAGATGCAAAAGTGCAAGTCTTGAAAAAACTTCTTGATAAAAATGTGAAACCTTGATGCAATTTTTGATAAAAAAAAATATTTAGAAGTACAGTAGTGCAACTTCCCAAGTCAAAATTTTATACAAATTGAGGACCCTTTCTAAATACATGAAAGGGTCTTAAATACTAAAAATAAAAACTACTATCAAGAAAAATTGTTATAAGGTGTTCAAACTGTGAGATGAAAATCTGGGATTTAGTATAAAATTAGCAGTGCGATGGCAGTTGACCTAATTCATTGAATCAACCTCTTCTCTGGTGCTTGCAGCACGCAAATTGCTAGCATTGGCTGGATTTTCGGAGGCTGGCTCATCCTAGAATGTAGCTGGGCTATGTAGGTGGCATCAGAGAGTTCGGGAACCATGCAGTTGACCGCGTCAGACAGGCATTTCATGGCCATCTGCTGGCTATGAGGCTTGACTAGAAGAAACCAGAATGCATCCCATGTCAAGTTTTGAACTTCTCCGATCTGTTTTTCTCTGCTTGCCAGCTCCTGTCTCCATTGATGTTCCAGTTCCTTTGCTTTTGGGAGTTTGCCTGGAGAGCAATCAGAAATCAAATTAGACATATATAAACTGTTATTTACTAATTCGATTATAGCATTCATTGTAGCTCTGGCTCTAGAAGTTTCCCTTTCGACTTTCATTAGTTGAGATTCCCATTCCAAAAATAGGATTTCCTTGTGCGATTCTTGTATTTTTGGCAGATTTGCAGCCATTCCTTCCTCTGAATTTTGCCAAGAGAAAAAGCTTGTTATTTTTTCATCTGCTTTGTCCACTTCCAATCTTCTGTTAACTGTCTTGTCAATCAATGATGCAGAGATGTCGCACAATGGGTCAAACAATGATATATTATGGGAAAGGATGTTCAATTGTTGGGACAAGGCTTTGGTTATCTCCAAGGCTTCTTTTTTGAATTCAGTAACCTGTGGATAACCCTTGTATTTTTCTATCTGTAATTGTAGTTGTGCAATTTGATCATCCTTGGCCTTCTTTTCTTGCTCAATCGTTATCTGAAGGCTGCTTAGTTCTTCAGACAACTTCTGTTGTTTCTGGAGAGCCTTCTTATCAATTTTTAATTTCTCCATATTCAATAGTTCTTTAAGTTTCTCATTTTGTTGTCTTTGTTCTGCTAGCTGCTGTTCTAGATGATTAATCTTTTGATGTTCTTCTGTCGATTGCATCTCAAGCTCAGTGATCCTTTGATCTTTATCCCTGATTAGTTGACTGACCTCTGAGGCTTTGTCCATTGTTGCTGCTGTGTAAGCCCCTGCATACTGAGATAATTTTGTTAAATCCTCGGAAGGATTGACTTCTGACTTCCATACCACATTCATGATTTCGTCGTGAGGAGTTAAAAGAGGTGCTTGATCGGTTTTCCTCTTTTTCCTCTGTCTTTTAACTACAACCCTGTGCTTTGGACTGTAGAATACATCAAGGGGTGGTATTTCCTCTATTTTTAGTACAATCCCTTTTGTGGGATTTTCGGGAATGATTTCTATATCTTGCTGGATTTTGGGTGGGCCACTTGTCCCTTCAATCGGAACACTAATAACCTCAGACTGTTGTGCTGTGGGCAGTTTTGGTGTAGTGAGGTTTTGGGAGTCCTTTGGGATTTTTATGATTTGCTCGAATTGCTCCCATTCCTTCATTAAAGTTGGATCAATATTTATATCAGTATGAAGGACCTCACTAGTTCCTTCCTTTGTCCTCTGCCTTTCAGGGCTCTTCTGCTTTTCAGGAATCTTCTGGGTAGTTTTTCCTTCACTTTGCCCTTCATGTTGCAACGTAGGGGTGGTATTTAATAAGTGCATTGGTAGAGTTTCCAACCTCCTTGTTCTGAACTGTAGAAATGATTCTACTCCCTCTGCTCCCAATTTGATTTTCGCAAGTTGTTTTACTTGAGAAAATAAGTCAGCTGAGGTGAACAAATCATCATAATCATCTTTCTCATGTTCAAACTTGGCAATTTTGACATGAGAGGTGAAGTTATAGGCTATTTCTTTTGGATCATATTGCCTCTTTGGAATGGTTGCTAACTTTAGCGCTTTTATTTCCTTTGCTTCTTTCTCTGCATGTTTGAAGTCATGCAGTGTGAAAGCACCACATCGGAGGGGGAATGAAGGCCAAATTTGCTTTTTGGAGTCCTTTAGGTTTCTAGACATCCCTGCTTCTGTGATTTGATAAGCTATTTCCCTGGCAAATAGTTTATCGGGAATGTATAAGGGGAGAACATGTGGAGCAACAGTGCTTCCAAAAAGTCTAATGTAGGTGAAGTTTTCTTCACCAAACCAATTACCAATTAATGTTAAGTTGATAGTGGCTTCGTTGGATAAGCGAGGAGCGGGTTTATTGAATATAGCATAATGAACAGGCAAAAGAAAACCATGACAGATTCTATAAAGATGGTTTTTATAATGGGTTTTCCACAATTCCTTATGATAGATGTGAATGGGGTTTGGGTCTTATGGAGTCCATTTCCAACCTAGAATGGGGTAATCAGAATTGAAACAGATAGTGTCCATAATGTAGGCACTCATATAAAATGGAGGTATTACCCGGGTAGTCACAAACCTGTTTTTTCTATAATCGAGGATATGGTTAGCCATTTTATCAGACAAAATGGTTTCCCAATCCATGATATACGAATTAACTGTTGCCTCCATTAAAGGAACCATTTCAATTGAAAACCTAGCGGAATCGGAGACTCCAAAGAGTCTACACATCATAGCACCAGCATAGTAGTAAGGAGATGTTAAGGAGTCAACAGAATACATACCCGATGATTCATGCTTGTGTTTTTCTGGGTAATTCCTCCACTGCTTGATAGGATCCGATTCCACATCATTTTCTTTGGCAAAGGCTTCAACAAATGCCTTGTTGTAATGCTTCTGTGGTTCCGCCAAATGGTACATCTTTTTGATATCTTCTACTCTGAACGACCTGAACATCCTTCCATCAGCCGTAAAAAATGCTCTGTCTGTAATGTTGATACTCTCGATTACCCATCTAACTAAGTCATTGTAGGGTAATGTTCTGGCATGGGCAGCTACTCTGTGGAGAAAAGAGCTGGCCAACTCCTTGAGAGTATTCTTTGATTTCTGAGTGGAGTCGGTTGTTCCCTTTTCTTCTTCAATTTCTTTTGGCTCTTTAGCTTCCAATAAATTGTATATGCTTTCCCATGAAGCTCTGCCCAGGCTGACGCAGGTAGTATCACCTATCAAGACCTTCTTTACTAGTTCCTCTTTCGGTAAGACTGGAATCTTTACTTTCTTTGATTTCTTCAACATTTCTGCTGAATTGATGAATTCAAACTTACTTTGAAAAAGAAATAGATGACCGAAACAGAGGAGAAAATGTGTTCCAAGATAATGCACAATACAGAAGATTAACAACAAATAATCGCAATAAGTGATATGAATTTGATATATTATGTTACCACGGATGAAATCCTCGAAGGATTCAACCATAACTAATTTATTAATGATTTCGACAACTACCAATTGTGATCATTAAATTCCATAATGATATGTCGCATCACACATATTAATAATGGTTCTTTAAAGTAAATATCATGACTTTCCTGATGAGCGATTAGCAATAATCGCATATGGCAGATCGATAGGCCCAACTTTATGCTTTAGCTGTTTCCTTGGTATGGCTCTGATTGTGATAAAGAGTGAGTTGTCATAGGGAGGCGGGATAATGTTTAAGAAATCAATAAATCGTTTATTTCTCATTTACTAATGATTTATGCTCTTAAAACCAGCAAGCATTCATTTAACCGTACTATTTCCACTTTATTAAAAAGTGCGCCTTTATTTATCATGATGAAATCACATCGGCAGATCTCAAATGGGCATTCGTTATGTGTTTTGGGACCTTACCGATGTGCGATTGCGATTAGCTTATTGCATCGACAGAGTTGTATGACCCCATGGAATGTTTCCTTAAGAAATTTGTGATATGCGCTTTCCGATTATGTTATCGCATCAGGGAATGCAAAAGGAAACGTTAAGTCCATCTTTTAGCCAAAGGATGTGCGCGATGTGATATGTTTCATTTATAGTTTATCTTATGACAAGGCTTTTGTTTCGCGTTTACATTGGATCGAACCTCATCATAAGGATTTTCATGTATCATATGGAGTTTTTGAAAAATGTGATTGTTATTGAAGTTATCCTAAAAGCAAAAAGACTTATTATTTAGAACTATTGATTTTAGCTAAGTTTATTAAAAAAGGGACCCATTTCTTGTTAAAATTTTTATATAAAAATTTTGAAATGGGCAGGGTTGTTATATAGCACAACAGGTTTCTAATATTTCTCCCTTGGGTTTATTAATTCGCAATGGTTTATAATATCAAATTATTGGTTTTCTTCGTTCTTCAACTTTTTAATATTAATAATTCCTTGGGTTTATAATCCCTTGAGGTTTTATTGTTAATCCCTTGGGTTTATTATTTGTTTAGGTTTATTATATCAATCCCTTAGGTTCATTATTCCTTTGGGTTTATATTATTAGTCCCTTTTGTTTAATAATATTGCCTTAGGTTCATAATCGCTTGCGGTTTTAGTATTAATCCCTTGGGTTTATAATATCAATCGCTTGGGTTTATTATTCGCAAGTCAAACATGGTTTATTATAATGTTGACAATGGCCCAACATGGAATTGTGATAGGAATTGTCTCAATATGTAAATCAATGATGGTTGATCATGTTTATTTTAATGTTTATAATATTACTCCCTTGGATTTAATATTATTCCCTTGGGTTCATAATCCTTTGGGGTCTTAGTATTGATCGCTTCGTTTTATTATTCCTTTGGGTTTCTGATATTAATCCCAAGGTTTTATTATTTCCTTAGGTTTATAATATCGATCATGGTAAAGCATGGTTGATTCTCGCATTCTGACAATGATTGTGTCACCATCAAACTAAATCATGTTTATTTTGATGTTTGTAGTTTTTAATATTAATGCCTTGGATTTATTGTTCATTGGGGTTTTAGTATTAATCCCTTGGGTTTATTGTTCATTAGGGTTTTAGTATTAATCCCTTGGCTTTATTGTTCATTTGGGTTTATAATATCAATCCCTTGGGTTCATTATTCCATTTGGTTTATAATATCAATCATTGTAGTATTTACATTTGGGTTTACCATTGTTGGGTTTATAGTATTAGGCCCTTTGGTTTAATATTATTCCATTGGGTTCATAATCCCTTGGGATTTTAGTATTAATCCCTTGGGTTTGTTGTTCATTGGGGTTTTAGTATTAATCCCTAGGGTTTATTGTTCATTTGGGTTTATAATATCAATCCCTTGGGTTCATTATTCCATTTGGTTTATAATATCAATCATTGTAAACCATTGCCGATCATAGCCAAACATGGTCAATCATGGTTGAAAGTCGCACTGTCTCACCATCAAAATAAACCATGTTTATTTTAGTGTTTGTAGTGTTTATATTTGGGTTTACCAATGTTCGGTTTATAATATTAGTCACATGCTTCAATGTTGTTGGGTGTATAGTATTAGGCCCTTCAGTTTAATATTATTCCATTAGGTTCATAATCCCTTGGGCTTTTAGTATTAATCCCTTGGGTTTATTGTTCATTGGGGTTTTAGTATTAATCCTTTAGGTTTATAATATCAATCCCTTGGGTTCATTATTGCATTTGGTTTATAATATCAATCATTGTAATCCATTGTCAATCATAGCCAAACATGGTCAATCATGGTTGAATGTCGCATTGTGACAAGAATTGTCTCACCATCAAAATAAACCATATTTATTTTAGTGTTTGTGGTATTTATATTTGGGTTTACCAATGTTGGTTTTATAATATTAGTCCCTTGGTTGAATGTCGCATTTTGACAAAGATTGACACACCATGAAAATAAACCATGTTTATTTTAGTGTTTGTAGTGTTTATATTTATGTTTAACAATGTTGGGTTTATAATATTAGTCCCATGGGTTTAATATTATTTCCTTGGGTTCATAAAACCTTGGGGTTTTAGTATTGGTCCCTTTGTTTATTATTCTTTTAGGTTTATAATATCAATCCCTTGGGTTTATTATTCCCTTCGGTTTATAATATGGATCATGGTAAACCATTGTCAATCATAGCCAACCATGGTTCAATGTCACATTGCGACAACGATTGTCTCACCATGAAAATAAATAATAATCCATTGCATTTATTATTCCTTTGGATTTATTATATCAATACCTTCGGTTTATTATTCCCTTGGGTTTATAATCCCTTGGGTTTATTGGTCATTGGGGTTTTAGTATTAATCCTTTGGGTTTATTGTTCATTTGGGTTTATGATATCAATCCCTTTGGTTCATTATTCCATTTGGTTTATAATATTAATCATTGTAAACCATTGCCCCTTGGGTTTATTATTCCTTTGGGTTTATTATATCCATACCTTGGGTTTATTATTCCCTTGGGTTTATTGTTTATTGGGGTTTTAGTATTAATCCCTTTGGTTTATTGTTCACTGGGGTTTTAGTATTAATCCCTTTGGTTATTTTTCATTTGGGATTATGATATCAATCCCTTGGGTTCATTATTCCATTTGGTTTATAATATCAATCATTGTAAACCACTGTCACTTGGGTTTATTATTCCTTTGGGTTTATTATAGCAATACCTTGGGTTTATTATTCCCTTGAGTTTATAATCCCTTGGACTTTTAGTATTAATCCCTTGGGTTTATTGTTCATTGGGGTTTTAGTATTAATCCCTTGGGTTTATGATATCAATCCCTTGGGTTCATTATTTTGTTTGGTTTATAATATCAATCATTGTAAACCATTGCCCCTTGGGTTTATTATATCAATACCTTGGGTTTATTATTCCCTTGGTTTATAATCCCTTGGGCTTTTAGTATTAATCCCTTGGGTTTATTGTTCATTGGGGTTTAGTATTAATCCCTTGGGTTTATTGTTCATCTGGTTTATGATATCACTACCTTGGGTTCATTATTCCGTTTGGTTTATAATATCAATCATTGTAAACCATTTCCCCTTGGGTTTATTATTCCTTTGGGTTTATTATATCAATACCTTGGGTTTATTATTCCCTTGGGTTTATAATCCCTTAGGCTTTTAGTATTAATCCCTTGGGTTTATTGTTCATTGGGGTTTTAGTATTAATCCCTTGGGTTTATTGTTCATTTGGGTTTATGATATCAATTGCTTGGGTTCATTATTCCGTTTGATTTATAATATCAATCATTGTAAACCATTGCCCCTTAGGTTTATTATTCCTTTGGGGTTATTATAGCAATACCTTGGGTTTATTATTCCCTTGGGCTTTTAGTATTAATCCCTTGGGTTTATTTTTCACTAAGGTTTTAGTATTAATCCCTTGGGTTTATGATATCAATCCCTTGGGTTCATTATTCTGTTTGGTTTATAATATCAATCATTAAAAACCATTGCCCCTTGGGTTTATTATTCCTTTGGGTTTATTCTATCAATACCTTGGGTTTATTATTCCCTTGGGCTTTTAGTATTAATCCCTTGGGTTTATTGTTCATTGAGGTTTAGTATTAATCCCTTGGGTTTATTGTTCATTTGGGTTTATGATATCAATCCCTTGGGTTAATTATTCCCTTTGGTTTATAATATCAATCATTGTAAACCATTTCCCTTTGGATTTATTATTCCTTTGGGTTTATTATATCAATACCTTGGGTTTATTATTCCTGTGGGTTTATAATCCCTTGGGATTTTAGTATTAATCCCTTGGGTTTAATGTTCATTGGGGTTTTAATATTAATCCCTTGGGTTTATTGCTCATTTGGGTTTATGATATCAATCCCTTGGGTTCATTATTCCATTTGGTTTATAATATCAATCATTGTAAACCATTGCCAATCATAGCCAAACATGGTCAATCATGGTTGAATGTCGCATTGTGACAAGAATTGTCTCACCATCAAAATAAACGATGTTTATTTTAGTGTGTGTAGTATTTATAAACCCTTGGGGTCTTTTTCCACTTTTAATACTATTAGCACAACCATTGAGGCATACCCCGCATCGCAATCGACAATCGGCGTTTCCCCATATATATATATATATATATATATATATACATTATATCGTTGATATGATGGACCCGTGACAGTCATGAAACGTAATACATAGGCTTTCAGGGCCGGCCTACCCATATCGCAATCAACAATCATTTCTATTATAATCTCTTTATAATTGAAATATATAAAATGCGCAATCATAAAAAGACTTTTCGACCTGCCGGACCTAACGAGACTTACAACCATAATGAATATACCTTTCGGGTCCGGCCCGCGATCGCAAATCGCAATCGCTGATCATTGAATGCACCAACATATGTATTCAATGTTTTACGAAGCCGTCGGGCTGTTAAAACATAACATAAATATGTTTAGAGTTCGACTTACCCATATTGCAATCGACAATCGATGTTTCCCCATATATATATACATTATATTGTTGATATGACGGACCCGCCACAGTCATGAAACGTAATACATAGGCTTTCAGGTCCGGCCTACCCATATCGAAATCGGCAATCATTTCTATTATAATCTCTTTATAATTGAAATATATAAAATGTGCAATCATAAAAAGACTTTTCGACCTACCAGACCTAACGGGACTTACAACCATAATGAATATACCTTTCGGGTCCGGCCCGCAATCGCAAATCGCAATCGCTGATCATTGAATGCACCAACATACCTATTCAACGTTTTATGGAGCTGTTGGGCTGTTAAAACATAACGTAAATATGTTTCGGGTTCGACTTACCCATATCATATTAGGTAATCATTGAATGCACCAACATACGTATTCAGTGCCTTACGGACCCACTGGGCTTTTAAACATAACGTAAATATGTTTCAGGTCCGCCACCATTAATCGCAATCGGCAATCTTTATATATGTAGATACATATAACTGCGGACCCGTCGGGACTTTACAACAAAATATAAATGTGTTTCGGGTCCGCACTGCTCATCGCAATCGAGAATCGGTGATTCCTGTGGTAATAAGTTGCCCGCTGCACTTTTGTGATTGCGATTTATTTGCATTAGTAATATATATATATATATATATATATATATATATATATATATATATATATATATATAAGGGGACCACTCCATATAACTTCTTATATTATGAGTTGATTTAATTCTTGCCTATATTATTATAATATTATAATAATATATTATTACTATAATATTACAATAATATATTATTACTATAATATTATAATAATATAATAATATTATAATCAAATATTATTATTATTATTAATTTTTTAATAATTTTATATTATTAGATTATTTAAATAATATAATGATAATCTAATATTATTAATGATAATCTAATATTATTAATAATCTTATATAGTTATTTATATAGTTATTAATAATCCTAAATTTGTTTGATAATATTTATGTAGTTATTAACAATCCTAAACACTGATATAATTAACCCTATGTATACAAACGCTAAGCTAAATATTAAAATTACTAATATTATTATGAGTTTATATTAATATAACAATCATAAATATATAAAAATATAAGAATATAGTTGATATTATTTGTATAGTTATTAATTATCATAAATAATAAATAATTAGTCTTTATTGTTCTTATTATAATAATATTGATTATATTATTATTATGATAATAATTATATTTGTATATTATTATAATAATAATATAATAATAATATATTATTATTATTATTATTATTATTATACAGTATAATTGTTATTATTTTTGTTTACTATTTTATATTATTAGGTTATGTAAATAATATAAAAATAATCTAATATTATTATGAGCTATTCTTACTATAAATTAATATATATTAGGAGTTTATATAATTATTATAATATTAATATAATATTTATAAAGTAATATATATAAGTATTCTGGTTGCTAATATTTATATAGTTATTAATAATTCTAAATACCCATAATAACTATTAATGTGGTTGATAGAAGCCTAGCCGCGTATATCAACCACATTAGAAAATGTGGTTGATATATATGCTTGATATATGCCTATCAGTGTATATCAATAAATATGGTTGTGCTAGTTAATAACACAATCAACTGAGTTTTAAGTGCAAGTAATAGCTCAACATAAGAAGTTCGGAAATTTTAAAATATATATAAATCTCAGCGTACTTCAAAGAAAGGTGGGGCCGAGAACGGCATTATTTTATTGATATTCATATAATAACACACGTACACATATTTGAGCATATGTTAGAATACACGAGCACCCTCATGTTATAGTAAAGTAGCTACTGGAGGATTGTTGAGGGAGCAGGTAAGGCTGACAATGGGATTATTTTGAAGAATTATGGGAAGTACTTTTGAAGTTATGTTGCAGTCCCATTGCCGATGATGGATTTTAACATAATCAGACAATAATAGAGATGATGGACCACGGGCGCCACACTAGTTGCACTGCTTTGGTTACAAAACAACCTGTATGGTTAAGAGAGCGACCAGCCATTTTCAAGTCAACTATAGATTTACAATTTTTTTTAAAGTATTATTGAAGATAAATAAGATTAGAGTAAAAATTTTCAAGTCAACTATAGATTTACAATTTTTTAAAAAATATTATTGAAAATAAACAAGATTAGAGTAAAATTTAATCTTATAATTTGGATTTTTTTTTCACTCATCTCTACTTGCCTCTTGGTGCCTTTATATGTGAGCATGGGGTAGGAGGAGGTGCTCATCCTGGTAGTGTCTGACATCTCCTCATCTTTTAGTTTCTATTCTTCTTAATCTTTCTTGGATTGTGGATTCATCAATTGTTTCCTTTTGTGAGTTCTTTCCACCATCTGAATCTTCATCGCCTCCTCCAACAGTTGTATCCATCATTTGTGATCCTTTGTCTGAGCTTGTTATTGGTGTATCTTTCTAATCCTGTGTTGCACATAGTTCTTGAGCTTGACAGTGATCCAATCTTTGGTATATAAAGATCATATTTACTAAATATGGAATTATGCATTGCAATGTCTAATTAGATTTGACTCAACTCCAACCAACATTTTCATGCAAACTCATAATAAATGAGATTTTTCTAAATATAAATTGAACTTGAAGTAATTCACACCCACTTTCCATACACCACACATACTTGACTTAATTCCAACTAACCTTTTCATGTGAACTCACAGTAAATGAGGTTTTTCTAAATATAGACTGAACTTGAAGTAATTCACACTTACCCTCCATGCATTCCGCACATACTAGAGTAATTTACTATTTCCGAGAGACAAAGATGGAAAATATGACATTGAAGTTTGATAACACTATTCGCAAAACAAAATTGAATGGGTTGATAAAGTTTGATAAAAAATATAATATAAATGAAGATAGCATAGTGAGAATGATTTAGATAGATTTCTTAAAGAAAGTTATTTAATTAGTACAACTACACTAATAATTCCCAAAAGATTTGTAAACTGGAGCTCCCGCGCGCCCTTGCCTGACCATAGTTCCCGCTACCTTCTGCAGGCCCTCCGCCTGGCAGCCCCTGCTACTGGGCCTCCTGGTTGCGCCCCTGGTATCCTCGCATCTGGGCTCTACCTTCCCTTCACTGCCTGATTCGTTGCTGGCCTCTTTCTTCGTCCCTCGCCCCTCATGGCAGGGTGCAACTCCTCCTAGCTGCACGACACTGATGAACAAGCTACTATTTTTGCTTCATTAATCTCTGAAAATGGTGCCCCATGAATCAAACCTACAGCAACCAAGTTTGTCAAAAAACTGGTTGATATACCAGAAATTTCTTTACCTCCTAGTCTTCCAAGGAAAGCAGCTATCTCTTTAGCCGAAAGAGGATTGGCTGGTCAATTTTCTTATTTGTGGCCCTCCCCAAAAGCTGTTCAGAAATGGGTGGAGCATAACTGGAGTGCTAACATCCAAGGGAAAATAGCAATAAGATTTTTTGGTAGAGGATACTATACATTCTTCTTTGAAACCAAAGAAGACCGAAACCTTATTTTCAGAAGCGGCCCTTACTTCATGGACTCAAGAGGCCTCTACTTGAACAGATGGTCCCCAAATTTCGACCCATAAATGGATGTCCTCAATGCAGTTCCAGTCTAGGTCCATTTGCCTCACCTCCCTCTCCATTGTTGGGGAGACGAATCAGTCAAAGCAATAGGAAATGCTGTTGGAAAATACATTGACAGATGTGAACCAAAGGACAATATCCATGCCTACGCCAGGATTTGCATAGAAGTAGACTTGGGGAAGGGCCTCCCAGAAGAAATCAAGATCAAAGTGGACTAGTGGACTCACATTTAGCAACTGGACTACGAGCAAATCCCGTTCAAATGTAAGGTATGCCATGAATATGGTCATTTTGCTAATAGATGTAGAAAATCGAAAGAAACTGAAACGACTAAGAATGTAGAAGTAAATGAAGACACATGGGAACAAGTCAAGAGAAAGAAAACAACCTCCAAACAATCAGGTCCAAACCCAAAAAAACCACTGGAAAAACCGGCTGCTACCTCCTCTCCTCCTCTCATCATTGTTAGAAAATTATATATTATGGAGCAATGGAACACATAAAATATTGCAGAAATATAAACACAGAAAATGCATAAAACAAGAGAGACACAGATATACGTGGTTCACCTAGTTTGGGCTACGTCCACCCCGAACAGCCAGTCCTTCCTTTCTATTATCCAGCAAAATGAAGAGACACAACCTACAACAGATCCGCTGTAATATCCTTTGTTTTCTCTCACAGTCTCACATCTCTATTTCTCGCTCACTAAATACACATCTATTACACAGCCTCAAATACAATGCCTTCATACAAAGAGAGGGGTTGCCTTCTAGGGCAAAAAACCCTAAACTAAGCATAAGATCTACCGTCAGATCATCCGCCTAATGAACGACTCAGATTGACTAGAAATTACTATACATTTACAAGACAATTTTACATTTGTTTTTAGCTTCGGGGGTGCTGCTCCCGAGCCCCCGCTGGGGGACCGCTGGCCCCCGGATCCCCCAGCTGGGGGGGATCAGCCCGCCCCAGACCCCCGCAGGGGGGACAAGTCCCCCCCGCATGGAGGGGTGTGCAAACTTCCTAGGGTATACATCCGGCTGAAACAAAGACCTTTGAAACAATCATGCTCCACACACAACAATCTCCCACTTGGAGAATGATTGTAGCAACTTCACCGCTACTTCATTTGCTGGACAATGACTCCTCTTTGGACCTAGCTGTTTCTCATCTTCATCATCATCCTTGAAGACCAATTGAAACTGAGAATATTCTCAGTTTCTCCCTGGTTACAACTTTTGTTAGCATATCTGCAGGATTCTGGCTAGTGTGTATCTTTTCCAGCTTCAACTCTCCATTTTCCAACACTGATCATATGAAATGGTACTTGAGCTGTATGTGTTTAGTCCTAGAATGAAATGCTGAGTTCTTCGCAAGATGAATGGAACTTTGGCTATCACTGTATAACGTGCCCATATCATGCTCCTTAACCAATTCACCCATAAACCTTTGTAACCAAATCATTTCTTTACTAGCCTCTGTAGCGGCAACATACTCTGCTTCTGTTGTTGAAAGTGCAACAACACTTTGGATTTTTGAAACCCAACTGACAGTTGTTCCACCAACAGTAAATACATATCATGTAGTGCTCCTCCTATTATCTCTGTCACCTACCATATCTGCATCAACATATCCCTGTAGGGAAATGTTTGAACCACCAAAGCATAATGCTTGATTTGTGGTACCTTTCAAATATTTGAGAATCCATTTCACTGCCATCCAATGTTCCTTTCCTGGATTGTTCATGTACCTACTTACAACTCCCACTGCATGTGCAATATCAGGCCTTGTGCAGACCATTGCATACATTAAGCTTCCAACTGCTGATGCATATGGAACTTTAGACATATAATCCATGTCTTCTTAGGTCTTTGGGCACATTTCCTTACTAAGTTTGAAATGGCTAGCAAAAGGTGTACTAAATGGTTTTGCATTGTGCATATTAAATCTTTTCAACACCTTTTGTATGTACTCATTCTAAGACAATGTTAATTTACGATTTTTCCTGTCTCTAGTGATTCTCATACCAAGGATTTGTTTTGCAGCTCCCAAATCCTTCATTGCAAATGAATTTGCCAATTTTCTTTTGAGCACATTTATTTCCTGCATGTTAGACCCTCCAACAAGAATGCCATCTGCATACAATAACAATATAATATAGCTGCCATCATTTTGCTTTTTCAGATAAACACAATGATCAGAGTGACATCTAGTATAACCTTATTTAGACATAAACTTGTCAAATTTTAGATACCACTGCCTTGGAGTCTGTTTTAAGCCATACAAGCTCTTCTTCAACCTGCACACTAGTTTCTCCTTCCCTTTCACCTCATATCCTTGTGGCTGCTGCATATATATCTCTTCCTCCAAATCCCCATGGAGAAAGGTTGTCTTTACATCTAACTGCACAAGATGCAAATCTTCAGCTGCTACTAGACTTAAAATAGTTCTGATTGAAGTCATTTTAACAACAGGAGAAAATATTTCATCAAAATCAATACCTTTCTTCTGTGCAAACCCCTTCACCACAAGTCTAGCTTTGTAGCTCTGTTTTCCTCCATCTTCTTCCTTCAGCCTGTAAACCCATTTATTCTTCAATGTAGTTTTTCCTGCAGGTAACCTGACTAAGTCCCAAGTCTGGTTATGCATTAAGGAGTCCATCTCTTCTTCCATGGCTACCTCCCACTTCTTCCTGCTTTCAACCTGCATTGCTTCTTCATAACATTCGTGTTCACCAGAATCAATCAACAATAAATAATATAATGAAGGAGAGTATCGTTCAGGGGATCTACTTATCCTGGTAGATCTTCTAACACCACTTTCAGGTGTTTGGGGTGCTTGTTGCTGTTGTGGTGGTTGCTGCTGTTGTGGTTGTTGATTATTATTATTTTCAGGCACCTTTACTTTTTCAGTGATTTCATCAAGAACTGCGTATTCCTTGTTTTCTTTTTCTTGTTTCTTTTCCTACAACTGATTCTTAGACAAGACCTTTTCATTGAATATTACATCTATGCTCCTAATGATTTTGTGATTTTCGTAATCATATAAGCGATAACCAAAATCATTAACACGATATCCAATAAAGGTACATTTCTTTGACTTTGCCTCAAGCTTTGTTCTATTTTCTTTATTAATATGGACAAAGGTCTCACAACCAAAAGGCTTTAAAAAATAGTAGTTTACCTTTTTACCTGTCCATGCTTCCTCTAGAACACCACTATCCAAGGAAGTTGAAGGCCCTCTGTTTATTAGATAAACAGCAGTATCTACAACATCTGCCCAAAACTGTAAAGACAATCCTGCATGCAATCTCATGCACCTTGCACGCTCCATGATTGTTCTATTCATCCTTTCTGACACACCATTTTCTTGTGGTGTTCTTGGAACTATCTTCTCTCTACAAATTCCATGTTCTGAACAGTACCTATCAAACCCTTTGCTGCAATATTCACCTCCATTGTCTGGTCTAAGACACTTCAATTTCTTTCCTGTCTCAATCTCAACCAAAGCTTTCCATTTCTTGAAAGTATCAAATACATCAGATTTATTCTTAATACAATAAATCCAAGTTTTTCTAGTTGCATCATCAATAAAAGTAACATAATAACAAGAGCCACTGAGAGATGATACCTGAGCAGGTCCCCATACATTTGTATGCACAAGCTCTAACTTTCACTCTTCTTTTCTTTCCCAACTCTGAGAAATCTGACTCTCTTCTGTTTTCCATAAATGCAATTCTCACAGAAATCCAAATCAACACTCTTCAAACCCGGCAACAAATTCCTTGAGTGAAGAATCTTCATCCCCTTTTCACTCATGTGTCCGAGCCTATGATGCCATAATGCTGCATCTGCTCCTTTAGAAGTTAAAGCATTAACAGAGTTAGAAATACCATTGCATAAATACAATGTACCAACCTTTTCGCCTTTTGCTATTACCAGGGCTCCTTTGGTGACCTTCCAAGCTTTATCTGTGAAAGTTGTCACACAACCTTGATCGCCTAACTGCCCTGTTGAAATCAGATTTTTCTTTAGATTTGGAACATGCCTTACCTCCTTTAGTAGCCATTGGTTTCCATTCTGCTGTTTTACAAGAATCTTACCCATTCCAAAAATTTTACAGGGTTTATCATCACCCAAACGAACTTGTCCAAAATCTCCTTGAACATAGTCATGAAAGTATTTCTTATCAGGTGTGGCATGGAATGAGGCCCCTGAATCTACCACCCAGGAATCAGTAATATTTTTGAAAGAAAGAATCAAAGCATCTTGTAACACCTCACCTGTCACATTTGCTTCAAGATTGTTTTCTTGTTGTGCATCTCCTTCTTTTCCCTTCCAAGATCTACAGTCTTTCTTTAGGTGTCCTTTCTTTCCGCATTTCTAGCACACTATCCCCGATCTGGACTTGGATCTGCCTTTCCTTGATTTACTGCGATATCTTGAGCTCTTTCCTCTTTCCATTTTTCTTCCCCTAGATTCTGCACTCAAAGCATTACCCGATGTCTAATCGGAGCTTTTCCGTCGCATTTCCTCACTAAGGATAGCACTGACAACATCATCAAACTTTAAAGTACTAGATCCGGACACAGAGTTACTAATGGCCATTACTAAACCATTCCAACTTTCTGGTAATGAGCACAAGAATAACAGAGCTCTAACTTCATCATCAAATTTTACCCCTACAGAACATAACTGACTTGTAACAGTATTAAAATCATTTAAATGGTCTACAACAGATCCACCTTCCGACATCTTCATATTAAATAACCATTTCATGAGAAATACCTTGTTTAAGGTCGAGGGTTTTTCATATAGTTTCGACAACTCCTGAATCAAGCCCTCTGTCGTTGTTTCCTTCGAAATGTTGAAGGCGATTGATGTAGCAAGGCACAACCGTATTGTTCTGAGTGCCTTTCTATCGAGAAGGTTCCATTCTTCATCTGTAATACCCGTCGGCATGCTTGTTTTTCCGCCCAATGGTAGGTATAGATCTTTCTGAGACAGATAATCTTCCATCTGCATCTTCCACAGCGAGAAGTTTTGGCCGTTAAATTTCTCGACCCTAAACTTACCATTTCCCCCATTGCTCCCACTCGAACAAGGAACGCTCTTTTCCTGCGAGTTTATTAGCCAAATAGACCTTCGGCTCTGATACCAGTTGTTAGAAAATTATATATTATGGAGCAATGGAACACATAAAATATTGTAGAAATATAAACACAGAAAACGCACAAAACAAGAGAGACACAGATATACGCGGTTCACCTAGTTTGGGCTACCTCCACCCCGAACAGCCAGTCCTTCCTTTCTATTATCCAGCAAAATGAAGAGACACAACCTACAGCAGATCCGCTGTAATGTCCTATGTTTTCTCTCGCAATATCACCTCTTTATTTCTCGCTCACCGAATACACATATATTACACAGCCTCAAATACAACGCCCTCATACAAAGAGAGGGGTTGCCTTATAGGACAAAAAACCCTAAACTAAACATAAGATCTACCGTCAGATCATCTGCCTAATGAACGGCTCAGATTGACTAGAAATTAATATACATTTACAAGGCAATTTTACATTTGTTTTTAGCTTCTGGGGCGCTGCCCCCGAGCCCCCGCCGGGGGACCGCTGGCCCCCAGACCCCCCAGCCGGGGGGGATCGGCCCCCCCCGGACCCTCGCAGGGGGGACAAGTCCCCCCCCGCGTGGAGGGGTGTGCAAACTTCCTGGGGTATACATCCGGCTGAAACAAAGACCTCTGAAACAATCATGCTCCACACACAACAATCATTGCCCAGCCAATACCTTCATCATCAAACCCTTTCGAATCCCTGGAAGAAGAAGAACCTTCATCCCCTCGTTCTCCTTCTCAAGACAAAGCTTTAGCAGTCATACACTCTCCCATTCAGAACTTCCCATCCCCTCCTCCCACCATAGACCGAATCCTTACAAGAAACAAAGTCAAAGAATCAAGCAACACCTCAGAGCAACCAAAAAAAGTAGGGAGGAAGTCGAACAAAGAAATAAGAGATGAAATAGCAGCTAAAGAAATGGCCACAGGTACCCAACAACCAATGGATTCCTTTTTGGCCAAACAAAGAGGAAGCGAGGAAAAGCAGAAGGAGAAGAGCGGGGCTCACCAAAAATCAAGCAAGTAATGATTTTGGTCTCTTGGAACAGCAGGGGTTTGGGCTCCTCTCTTAAATCCAACACAGCCCGAGATATCATTAGACAAGAACAACCAGATATCTTTTTGATCCAAGAGACCAAAATGTCCAACCAAGATTTTCAAAAATTAATGAAAAAACAAAAAAGTTTTGAAGGAATAGTGACAGATTCAATTGGTGCTTCAGGAGGCATAGGCACAATATGGAATAAAAGGAAATGGGAGCTCACTAGTCAAAAATTAAATAACTGGTGGGTCAGAACTGATCACAAAAATAAAATTACAAATGAAGAATTTACAGTGTTAAATATTTACGCTCCAAACCATTACAGGGACAAAGCATTATGTTGGGACTCCGTCAAAACAGAGGTGCAAGAGTGCCAAAGAAGTAAGCTGGTTTTGGGAGGCGATCTGAATTTAATAAGGAACATTGAAGAAAAGATGGGAGGAAAATATCTCAATGACCCGTCAAGAGCTTCTCTGGAAGAAATTATAGAAGCCCATAAACTCATTGACATCCCTCCATGTAATGGGAAATTTACTTGGAGCAATAAAAGAGCCGGAACTCAAAATATCAAAGAAAGATTGGATAGGATCTTAATCCATGAGAGTATAGCAGCAGGATTCTCATCCATAAAAAGCAAGATCGTCCATGCCACAGCTTCTGACCACAAGCCAGTGGTTCTAATTCTAGACAGACTCGAAAACTTTGGGCCAATCCCCTTTAAATACAATAAAAATTGGGACAACAAGGAGGATTTTAGCAAGATCATTAAGGACAACTGGGAAATCGAAGTCCTTGGTTCTCCTCATTTTGTATGGGAATCCAAATTAAAAAATCTAAGAGCAACAATTAAAAAGTGGGCAAGAGAGAATGCACTAATAGAGAAAAACAAAAAAGTCGAGCTGCATAGAAAGTTGGAAAACTGAAGCTAGGAAAAGGAAAACAAGAAAATAATAGAGGAAGAACAAGTCCATGAAAAAGAAATTTTTATGGAATTGTACAGGTAGAACAGACAAGAGGAGGAGGAGCTGAGACAAAAAACTAGGTGCCTCTAGCTGAAAGTGTGAGATAAAAATACCTCCTTCTTTCATAATAACCTCAAGCTTAGAAGAGTTGGCAACCAAATAGATAGAATCCTTGCTGAGGGGAAAGAAATATACGAGCGGGAGGAAATCAAAGAAGACACTCACAATCATTTTAAATCCCTCTTATCAGCTGATGTTCAGCCTCTGGACAACGCTGATTTCCTTCAACATCTTGACAGTAAAATCAGTGGTCAGCAAAACAGTGAGCTAGAGAAGGAGGTGTCTGAGGAAGAAATTAGAGAAGCAACGTGGAGCATGCATCCGGATAAAGCTCCCGGTCCAGATGGCTTCACCATAGATTTTTACAAGACACATTGGGACATAATAAAGAAATATTTTGTCAAGATGGTTAAAAATGTTTTCAAAAAAATCAAGATGGGAGAAAACAAAAGAACTTCTCACTTGGCGCTCATCCCCAAGGAGCCAAACCCCCTCTCTTTTGATCATTTCAGACCCATCTCTCTTTATAACACCTCATATAAAATTGTTACAAAAATCCTGGCAAATAGGTTGAAAAAGATCTTGCCCGATCTCATTTCAGAGAATCAAGGAGGGTTCGTCCCAAAAAGACAGATAACGGATAATGTAATTCTTGTACAGGAAGCCATCCATAGTAGTATACAAAGAAATGAAAAAGGCATGGTCATCAAACTTGATATGGCTAATGCCTTTGACAGGGTCAGTCATCAGTTTCTAGTGGCAGTACTTCAAAAGTTTGGAATCTCTAACAAGTTCATGAATATTATAATGGAATGTGTTTCAAATCCTTGGACAGCCCCCCTAATCAATGGAAGGCCCAGCCACTACTTTCGTAGTACCAGAGGTTTGAGACAAGGTTGTCCTCTCTCTCCTTTCCTATTTATCATTATGGCGGAAACTTTAAGTATACATCTTGAAAATCAAAGGAAAAAAAGGGAGATAATTGGCATCAGCATAGCGCGAGGAATAAAAGAAATCAATCATTCTCTCTTTGCTGATGATACACTCCTAATTGGAGGAGCCTCAAGTATAATAGCTAAGAGATTCAAGAAAAACTTAGAAACCTTGATGGCTTTCTCAGGGGGTCTACTCAACAATAAGAAGTGCAGAATCTATACTTGGAATGTCTCGCCCAAAGTAATGCAAAGGATTTCCCAAATTATGGACATCCCAATCCAAAGGAACTTGAGCCATTTTTCCTATCTCGGTTTACCTTTGGCAAAGGAAGGGGTCAAGTCCGAGACATGGAACAAACAGATAGAAAATATGAGAGGGAAACTTCAAAGTTGGGGGCTGAAGTGGTTAAATTTAGTAGGCAGAACCATCCTCATTAAAGCTCTTCTATCAGCTCTTCCCATTTATCAGTATGCTGTAATATTGGCTCCCGCCAGCATCCATAAACAAATGGAGCTAATCATGAGAGGATTCCTCTGGAAAGGAGGAAAGAAAGACACAAAAAAATTCAGTTTGGTTCGCTGGGAACAGGTGACCCTTCCCTATGAAAAAGGAGGCATCTCCATTAGGATTCCAAGTTTAACAAATAAAGCAATGGGCTTCAAGATTGTTTGGCGAATGTTAATCGAAAAAGGCAACTAGTGGGATGAGGCTCTTCTAAAGAAATATCTCAATGGATAGCACTCAAAGATTCTCTCAGATCTGATCACGGAAAGACCATGCACTCAAGCGTGGAGACTCATTAAAAAGGTCATCCCTCAAATTAAAAATTACATTTCAAAGAGCCCTGGAAAAGGAAAAGACACAGATCTATGGACTGACAGAATAATGGGATCGGAGCCTCGAATTCAAGGTCAGCAGTACAAACCCTTGAAAAATTGGATGGATGCAAAAAGTATAAATCCTCTTCATGACATTTCTGTCTGGGATCAAAATAGCTGGTCCGCATCGAAGGACCTTCCTCTCCCAAATAACTTGAAAAATCAGTGGGCTAAATTGAAGACAATGTTGACTGGAGCCGCCCCAATAAATAAAACTTCCCAAGACAACTTTGTTTGGGACCCAAGCAGAGGAAAGTTTACAGTGAAAGCCGGGTACAAGTTCCTCCAACCTAGCAACAACCTTGAAAATTGGAACCTTCAGACAATAGTTTGGAAGAACGAGTGTCTTCCAAAAATAAAAATTTTCGCTTGGACCCTTCTGAAGGGTAAAATCCTCACTGCTGAAAATCTTAGGAAAAAAGGGATTCAAGGGCCATCTATGTGCTATTTATGTCGCAAAGAGGAGGAAAGCAGCCAACATCTATTTTTAGATTGCATTATTGCTCAACACTGTTGGCAACAAATTATAAGCCCTCTGAAGTTTCCCACGGAAAATTTTGATCAGCTCACAACTTTAAACAGGAATTGGGAGAAATGTTACCCATATACTAAACAAAGTAAATCTGCTATTATTCGAATTTGGTAATAACTCCCATTTGCTCTCTGCTGGAAAATATGGCTCTCCAGAAATTGTTGTATCTTCAAAAACCAAAAGCCAAACCCAGCTCTAATTCTGGCTAAAACTTGGGGGTTAGTGGCAGAAATGATCAGTGCTAATTCAGTGTACACAGTCGACCAAAATAACTGGCAGAAAGAAGAAAAGGAATGGTACAATAAATTATCAAGCACCCGCATAATCTCAATAGAGACAATGGTATGGAGATTAGTGGAAGCTGGCTTCCCCTAATCAGAAAAATCTAACTTGTTTTAATAATAATAAATTAAAAAATAATAATAATAATAATAATAATAATATAATAATAATAATAATAATAATAATATTATTATTAAGAATATTAATAATAATAATATTATTATTATTACTTTTAATATGATTAATAATAATAATAATATAATTATTATTATTAATTTTATTCCTAATTATTATTAACAAGAATAAATAATGATAATAATAATAATAATTATAATTAATATTAATAATAAATAATAATAATAATAATAATAATTACAATTAATATTAATAATAAATAATGATAATAATAATAATAATTAGAATTAATATTAATAATAAATAATAATAAATATTAATGATAAAACATTTATTATAAAAATTAATCTTAATACAATATTCTAAGATTATTATTTTTAGCATTAATATCAGTAATATTAATTATTATTAAATTCTATTTCTAATTATTATTAATATTTATTTCATTAATAATAATAATTAATAATAATATTATTATTATTAATTAAATTTAATAATAATAATAATAAGATTATTATAATGATAATATAATAATAATAATAATAATAATAATAATTATTATTATTATTATTATTAATTCTAATTATCATTAATAATAATAATTAATTATAATAATATTAATAATTACAATTAGTATTAGTAATAAATAATATTAAGTACAATTAATTTTAGTAATAAATAATAATAAGTATTTATGATCAAACATTTATTAATACAATATCCTAAAAGATTAATATTTTTAACACTAACTATGATTATTATATTATCATTAATACTAATTATTATTAAATTCTAATTCTAATTTTTATTATTTATTATATTAAAAAAAAAAAAATTAATTTAAATTAATTAATTAATTAATTAAAATAATCTGTAGCAGCCGACTCTCATCTCGATATTGAGAGCCGACTTTCATCTCAATTTACTCTCCTCATTTCTATTTAATCGCTCAGCTAAGCTCTTGTTCTATCAAGCATTCAAGTTGTCCTCATGACGGATCCCAGTTGGGATTTGAAACGTTGGCAGAAAATGGTTCTTACTGTGGATTCTCCGGTAACTAAGTCAAAAGAATAAACAAGTGTCAGCTAAGACAGGGGGAAGAAATAAAGGTTGGAAGCTCAGGGGAAGCCAAAATGAAATTGAAAAGTGGATCCAAAACCAAAAGACATTCACTCTTCATTTTGATGGGGCCTCCAAAAACAACCTCGGTAAAGCAAGAGCTGGGCGAATTATCCTTGATCAGGAAGGGAAAGTCATCTCTTCTTACGAATGGGGGCTTGGTAAAATGAAAAATAACAAAGCGGAGGCTTATAGTTTGTTTCTTGGCACTTGCATTCTCAAAAATCTCCAAGCCAAAGATCCAATAATAATTGGTGACTTAGCAATAATCATCGCTGCTATGGAATCAGGGGGATATTTTAAAAATCAGGCCCTTAATAGAATTAAACAAAGGATTATGGAAAACACCAAGCAATTGGGAAACATCAAGTATAAACACGTCCTGAGAATCTTTAATCATGAGGTTGACTCCCTTGCCAATAGTGCAGTGAACCGGTCTATTGGGCAGGTTAAAGACATCAATAATATCTATGAAAATCCAATCCCCTGATTTCCCATTCCCCTTGGATGGGCTTGAGTCATTTTGTTCCATCAGTCATATCAACCAAATGGATACAACCTCCCACAGTCAAAAGAACTGGAGGACCTATCATCTCAACACTGACAAAATCTTTGATGATCCCCTTAGATTAGTGAGGAGAATCTATAGACGAAGCGATGATCCGCATTGGATGTCGAAGTAAGAAAAATCCCGCTTGAAGGACATACAAAAGTTCGGTTTTAGTCATTTCAAAATCAATAGAGTCTGCGCAGGAAAAATAAGAAATGATTCCCGTGACAGGTGCAATCCCGAGAAGGGTGATCCAAATCATGAGAAAATGGTGACAGAGCTGGCTTATAAGCAGGTTGGAGCTCGTTGGTTTCACCCGAAAATCAATGCTTATGATAACAAGTTCAGGGATCGCCATCTGCTCGTCAAAGTTTTAGGATCGAGTTCCTGCTGCTTCCTTATCAGGCAGCTTGTAGTGAGCAGAAAGTGTTGCAGTGGTCTCGGTTGGAGGCGAAGCATCTGTTCTTCTTTTCTGCCAGCCGAGAGAGGTATTGCCTTTGTCTGTAGCTATCTTAAACATTTTTTCACTAACTCTTGGCATGTAATTGTGGATCAGATTGCTTCAAGCTTTGTGGTGATTGTCTCTCTCTGGCTGGTCCCTTCTTCGCCCTGTTTCCTCTCTCCCATTCTCTTTTCCCCCTTCTCTCTCTCTGCAGTGCCTTCAACGCTTGTCCCATTTTCCTCTCAGTCAAATCCCTGCGGTTTCTCCTCCCTCTCCGCCATCATTTTCCCCTTCAGTTCTCTGCTCCAACCATTTTTCGGTGCTCTTCAGCATTACAAGATTTCCTGGGATTGCATTAGAGTCCTGAATACCTGGAATTCCCTGATAACTACCCACAGAATCTTTGTTTCCCACCCTTCTCCCTCCTGGAGTCTGCAGATCAAGCTTCGAATCAAGATCAAGGAGTCAATCAATCTTGCTACAACAATGTCTGATAATCCCTTGGACCGTATTGAGACTAATAGCAGTTGCGCTCGCTGCAAGGTGCATTGCTTTATGATAGCTCGATTCATAAAATACTTCAACGAACTCAAAGCTGAAGTCAAATCCAAGAACAAGTCAAAGAAAAAGAAATTTGAAAAACAGAGAGCCGAAATAGAAGGACTTAAAGAGAAGTGCCATCACCTAGAAGAAGCAGTCAACTATATAGGGACGCTGAACCAAAGTGTGCAAGGTGATGCATCCACCAAACACAGTGACAAGAAAGATCAGCCCCCAGATGACTTAGTTAACCAATTCTGGTGTTAACTCTCCATGCATTGTAAATATTGTTTTCTTTTAAGTCAGTTCCTACAGCAATATAGCCGTTATGTCTTTCAAAACTTAAGAAACAAGAGCAGTGAATTGGAAATCGGGACTGCGTGCCCATTTTGCACCAATTCCATTGTGTTACCTCAGGCATATGTAATGGGACTCTGTCCCTCTTTTGAAGTTTTTTAATATATAAGTACCCAATCTTGTTAAAGAAAAAAAAAAACTACACTAATAAATGTGGTTGATATACTTTCATTTTTGAATGGTAGTAATTTACATGATGCTATTTGTTATTTGACAATTTGTATGGTAATCTTATAATTGTAATAATTAAACTTTAAAAAATAACATGAATTTACATGATACCACTTTTTCATTTGATAATTCACTTATTATATTAATGATTTGCATAATAATTTCATATTTGTATGAAGTAAATGTGAAAAGATGAATATGGATTTAGAAATGTAAGGTACTTAATATTTGAAATTACATTCATATATGACAAGAATATGTCAATATCATTAATTTATTAATGTGAAGCACCTCTAAAAATAATTATTTAAATAGTTAATAACTATAAATTAAGAATGAATTATATTTAGATAATTTTTATTATAACCTATGATAGTTAATTACGCCCATACACACGACTATTTTCAAATAGGGTTTCCAGATTTTAATTTAATTACCATTAATTATTAGGTAGATGCTAGGGATTTAACTTTCATATAATATTTTAGAATATTCTTAGTTGTATACACAAATCAAATGTTGAGCTTTATTTCCAATGTAGCCATGCATTTTTGTCATTTTAATTAAATTCTGTAATTAAAAAAATGTGATATGATCAAGTGTCACATAAAATGACTTATGGTTTTTTGGGATGTGGTATTGATAAGCTATGGGATTGACCCATAATATTGTAACAAAGAGTATTTATTGATTAAGAATCTCCATGATAAATTGGAGTATAACCTCAATTATTAATAATCTTGTTACATGTTGTTTCAAAATGTATATATTTTTAGCTTATATATCAATTATTTTATCATTAATAATAATAAGAATAAAGTTATAGTTTAGTTAATTTTTTTTTCTTTTTATTTTTTGTTTTGGCAACTTGAGATGTATGATGAAAAGTTTTTTGATGCTTACTATGGATTGATTCTTATTGACATTCACCATCTATTTAATTTATGTGTTTGTGCTACTTATTAGGTGAATGGTAAAAATTTAACCTCCACATAATTTTCTAAAATATTCTTAGTAGTGGTCACAAATCAAAGCTTAATATTTTAAGTTTTTCTTGGGCTTTCAATCAATTGGTAGCATATTTTTGTTACACTCTCCTAAGGAAAAACATGTATTCCTATTGGAAAGGATAAGACAATTGGAAATTTTTGATGAATTAGCTCTATAATAAGGAATTGAACCAAGAGTCTCATTATACAACCCACTGTGAAGGCAATGTGTAAGTATGTTAGTCTCAATTTGGATTTGACACGTGTCCCTCTTAAGTAAAAATAAAATATTCTATAAATAAAAAAAGCAATGTCGACATAGATACACTCCATTAAAATGATTTTTTTTGTGATTAATATATCTTTGAGTATAGGTCAATATTAATTCATATTAAAATATTTTATCCATAATTGACATTGGATGTTTATTATATACAACATTAAAATATTTTATTTTAACATTCTTTCTATATATATAAATATATTTGAAGTTTTACTATGAGCATTTTTTGGGTTCCAGATTTTGACAACCCATGATATTTAAAACTTCATATATACCTACATATAAAAAATGTTGAAAGAAATAATTTTAATGTTGTATATAATAAAATATTCAATATAGGTTATGAATAAAATATTTTATTATGAATTAATATTGAATAATACTTAAAAAAATATTGATAACAAAAAACACCATTTTAATGTCTTCAGTGGAAAAAGATACGCTCAAACTTTTTCAAATGGCTCTTGGGTGTGTCTCTATGGTCTTCGAGGCAACAATGGCATAGGTAAGACTTGATAACTTTCTTATTCATTCTTGCCATGTCGTTTATGTAAAATGTGGGACAGAATTTCTAATCGTTAGTGAATTCTTTCCAGGCTCTTGATCTTGTGTAAGCCATAAATCTAATGTTCCCCATACTATTCGACAATAATCGAGGAGGTTGCGCTGCTTCTCATTCTGCAAAGGTATAAAGAAACCTCTCTTCATACTTTCGGTTCTATTTCAAGGGTAATTTTTCCTGTATTTTTAATTACAGTTCTCTTCCTTCGCGTTAATGGTTGTTGATTGTTTTTCTTAACATGGCGTCGAATTTCCCTTGAGTTCTGCAAGGTCACAAGTAACTACAGTTCTCAACCCTATTTTGACAGTTTTACCGTCTTTCGTGTTTTCTTACTTGAATGGTTTATAATGTTTATACAGGGGTATAGTGTACCATTGTTATAAAGTTTTACTGTTGGACTCATCTAATGTTTTATATATATATGAACCTTAGGGTTTTTTTATATTCTGTCACTAACCGCTTAATAGCGTACAATGTTTATAAGTATGACTTAATATTCTCGTTCTCTATTTACAAGTTTTATTAGATATCCTTCTTATTAGATTTTATTATTCGGTATTTCATTTTATGATTCTTTGTATGTAGGTTTATGAACCTGGTTGAATGTACAATGTTTATAAGTATGACTTAATATTTTAGTTCTCCATTTACAAGTTTTATTAAATATTTTTCTTATTAGATTTTATTATTCGGTATTTCATTTTATGATTCTTTGTATATAGGTTTATGTATCTTGTTGAATATGTGTTGTTGTATTAATCTGTCACTTTAATTTGTGGATTAGCATTTTAGCTTATGATTTCATTTTGCTCGTGTGTTCTTTTCAAGCTTCGTACTATTACAGGGTTCTATGTGGGCATTTCCTTTTCCTTTCTGTGTGTTAGAACCTTCATGCATCACACTTGACTCTTGGTAGGGTCACACACTTTCTCTCACTCAAAGTTATCATACTTACATTTGTGCGCTACCTGAGTCAAGGCATTACACTGCCACCCACTACTGGGACACCTACTCCAACCAAGTGATTTGAGGTCTAGTTGGAAATTCTTATCTGGGAGATCCCCTGAATGTTGGCGGGTCCAACACCGTCAACAGATTTGCAGAGCTAGCTCCATCCAAAGGACCAGACACCAAAATATTCCCCCAAACCAAGGCATTTGGATAACCAAAGGAAGAGACAAAGTGACAAGTCTTCATGATACACTCCTCGACAGACTTGAGATCTTTCTGGAACCCAAGCCACATTGTTATCCTATTGAGATGGCACATTAGACTATGGCATGGAAAAATCACTAGGGTCAAAACCATAATTCTTCCATTGTTACTATCAGTAATCCCCAAATTTACCACTGTAAATATTGAAGGGAATTACCACTAGTATGGTAATTTCACTATCCATGAAATTTTCTTCTCATCTTTCACAATCACTAGCCTAAAATTATATTCATGGTGTATAACCCAGACATGGATATTTTGTTATTTTGACAATTGACAAGTTATTTTGATAATTTGCATGGTAGTTCCATATTTGTATTAGGTAAATGTGAAAAGGTAAATATATAGACTTAGAGTGCAAGGTAAATAATATTAGAAATTCAAATATGTTGAGATGCAAACTTCTTTTAGAGTGCAAAATTTGAAAAAAAAAAGTTTACACCTTAAAATATTTGATCAGATCCCATTAACTTACACCTTAAAATATTTGATCTGATCCCATTAACGTGGAGGTTATATCTATGTGTGTGTGTGTGTGTGTGTGTGTGCACGTAATTTTTCATTATTTATATTGATTTTTTAATACATAAATGGATTCACCAAATCTTTGCTACATTTTAAACAAAATTGGCTAGAAAATATACTTGAGTAGGAGTAAAAACATAAAATAATAAAACTACTTGAAATATTTTAAGCATAAAACTCTATTTTTTTTAATTACTTTATATAGTACATACCAATTTTTTTTTGACCATATATAATATATACATAACTAACATTGATACATTTTACTTAACATGGGTGTTGAGATATTTTATTTATCGACCACATTATCCCATTAAAATGTTTTTTTTTAAATGTATTTTGAAACATACAATAATATTATTTAACTAGTATATTAAAATAATTTATTTATTTACTTTCCTCATCTTCTTCTTTTTTTCTTCTATTTCTCTCTCCTTTTTTTTTCTTCTTTCTTTTTAAACTTTTAACCAATATAGATCTATTTTAAGGCTGGATTTAGCATGGTCCCTGAGGGATCAAATCTCTTCAACTTTAAACCTCTTTTAGAATGCAAATTTTGAAAGAAAAAAATTGAGCCTCTCTCATCCCTTGAATTTTAATTGTATTTTCGAATGCTATATAAAGTACATAACTGAAACTTGTAAGTCTATTTTTTTTCTTTTTGGTTGGATATTAAGTAAAATTGACCAAAAATCCTATAGAAATGTAAAATAGTGCTTCAAATGTTTTAAACACACACACACACACATATATTATTTTATTTTTAATTACTCTATATGATATATACATATTTTTTTAAATTTTTTTATCTATACACTACATTATCCACATTAAAATGGTTTTATTTTTTCTATTAATAGGCCAATATTAATTAATTGTGCAATTTAAAAATTAATTGGTGATCCAATTTGATTTTTTATTATTATGAATATTTTTAAATGTCACATATTAATTTTAAATTAAGAATTAAATGAGTTACACATCTCCCTCTTATTACTTTTATTAGGAAGTACTTGATTTTCTTATTTTATTTTTACACCGAATGTGTTCCCTTTTGAAATGGTTCACCATCGACAGTTTTCTACCTTTTTGTTTTCCACCATTGGTTCGAGCAAACAACTATCACTACTTTTTTTTTCCACTGTTGAATCAAACAAACAACTCTCAATACACAATGCGCGCTCGCCATGTTCCACCTTAATGAATTTCCCTCCTTCCAAGTACATCAATTACTAGATTTGAGAAGAAGTAGGATCTAGTCGAATGATCACAATTCAGAGGAAGATAAATTAATGATGGTGTTCTTTTAATAGACAATTTCTTCCATGTTCCTTCGTTATTCTACACCTAAAAGGAAAATTCAATTCTAAATGAATTCATGGCTTGCGTTGGTTGTGCAGGACTAGTTTCTATCTGGCAAGCAAATTCAAAAATTCAGTTGCATCTTCGACATTTGAGATTCGCATCACTGTAATGGAAACAAAATCTAGACTTTGCATCCCTCAAAACCTTCCAAGATGGTAAGAGTTTTCCTCGTTTCCAAGAACTCAGTCTGAGCCATAAATTTTACCCAATGGATGCATGCAAGATGAAAACCCTAAATAACAAGCCCTAAGTAGTGAATAAGGAGAAGATACATTGCACCAGTTTAACAACATTGATGAAACCCAAACTAAAAAATAATGGAAGATCGTGGATGTTATAAGGGAAATATGGAAAATCCCTTAAAAGGGCAATGTGGACATGGAAGAAACCCTTACTCAATTGAGTGTTCAGGTAACTCCATGACTCGTAAAGGTAGTATTTGATACAACGAGTTCCCTTATTTCGGCTTTGAAATTTTTTTAATGGGCCAAAGCACAACTAGTGTTTTGACATAACACTTCAACTTGTGACAAGCTTGTTAATGTTCTTGGTTTCTCTAGGAATTTAAAACACTACAAAGGGTTTTATTAAAGAGATTTGTTGAATGCTACAGTAATTCTAATGAAACATTCTCATTTGCTATTGTAACCAATGACGATCCCAATTTGCTAAATAAAGTCATGGAAATGGTCGAGGGGTTAGAGATTTCTTCCCGAGACACACTTATGAAACACTTATTGCTTCTCTTTGCAAAGAGAACCATATTGATGCAACCTTAGTCATACTGGAAAATATGGAGGGTCTTGATTGTGCTCCCTAAATGTTCACATTTCATCCACTAATATTCTTTTGTTGTCACAAATACCAAATGAATAACCTCCAATGGGTTTTCAAGATGATGAAGATGTACGATTTTCCTCCTCATCAGATGTTCTGTAATATAGTTTTAAGAGTACTTTTTGAGGGGAACCTATTTGTATAATGTCGAACTCTTTATGAATAGGGCTAAGATGGGTTGCAAAGCGAATGCAATTACATATGGTATAATGATTCAAGTTGCTTACATGCCAGGGAGAATCCAAGGTGTGTTATGCCTCTTTGATAAATTGAAAGAAGAATGAATTAACCCTATGTTTGGTACTCATGGTTCTTCTCAATGAACTCTTCCAAAACAAAAGTTTTAAAGAGGAACACTCATTCCTGGTATAGCATAATGGAAAGGATAACATTTTGGATTTGAACTACTATGAATATTTGATCGATGTATGTACCAAATCATGCCAAGGGCAAGAATCACACCTTCTTTTGATGGAAATGAAAGCTATGGATTTGGAAATTCGATATGATCAATTATGCAATAATTTTTTATCTAAAAACCAAGTTAGTCAGTCACAAAATGTAGTACAATTTTTGGTTCCCATTCGATATGGATAACTAACACGATCTATTACAATGTTGAATATAACAAAACAACTTTTAGAACTTGATTATATATTGTAGTATGCAGATCAATTTTTTTCTTGCATAAAACCATTAGAAAATTTACCTTGTTGCCAATGTAGCCTATCACACCAACACCAATAGGAGATACTTTTAAGTTGTTAATACGCCTCTTGAGAGTTTGAAGATCCCAAACTGATACAAATATTCCAACCATCAACTTACTAACTATTCGTACATAGCGTTTGTTGACCCTTTTAGGTTTTCTAGGTGACACATCAACATATGATGATGAAAGTGTGTCCAGGACATTCCTCGGTTCTTCATTGAAATCACTTTTCTTGAAGGAAGAAACATTTCATAATAAATCTTTTGTTTTTGAATTCAATGGTTGCTCTCGATAGCTCAATCCAATTTTAGAAATTGTATACATTCTCCTTAATCTAGAACCATGTGATAGAGCTTGCATTTCTTAGTTTGACAAAGGCTCCAACCATTTCATTCCAATTCTTCTAGAATTTTTGTAGATTCTCTTTAAATTGACACTGGATTTTAAATTTTGTACTATTGAATCTATTCTCTTATGCCAGGTTGATCCTTCTCTGCCTTGAGAAGCTGGAGACTCTCTTGAAGCTATATAGATTACTAGAATCTAACTAATATCTAATGGTATCTTTTCCAATGCTTCCACATAAAAAATTAACATCTTCACTGCTAGCCACATCATTTTTAGGAGATAGTATTTCATCTACAATGGTGTCAGAAGTATCAGATGCCTTGACCCTCAGTGGTGAAGGAGGAGCACTATATCATTTACACTTGGATTTTGTGTGGTGTGTCCTAATCAATGTTCTACAAATGATAACTTCCCACTTGGATAGGGGGCCTATTATCGTCAACACTAAAAATATTACCAACATTCAAAGGAACTATCTCTTGGAAACTGCACAGATAAAAATTACTATGAATGATAACTACTGAACCTTAGGGTTTCTATGGGATTATTACAGCCAAAAGGCATTTACAACACATATAACTAAGGATTTGTATGGAAATTCAGAATTAGAAAAGAAATCTAGTCCAACAAAATTATATTTAATCTCTGAGCAAATTTCATAACCATACAAATTTACAAATCTACAGAATTCAATTTTTTAAGCTTCTGCCACATGAGATATAGAGACAGATAGCCTTCCATAAAATTGAAATTAAGAATACAGAGTTCAAATGGGCTGAAAATCGAAATTCTGGCAAAGAGGTTGATGTTTTCCCCATTTGTAATTAATTTCCTCATTCAATATAGCCGATTTTCTTTTCGTTCAGATGATAATAAAATTGAAATCAAATGAAGCATAACTAGAGAATAGTAAATGGAAAGATTCAAGTAAGGCAAGTTCAATAAGGAAAATTACCCAATGAAATATATACTTTCTTACTCTTGTTTACCTAGCTAGTCTTAAATATCCAAATCATTGGGTGGAAAATTTCCAACAACATTCTTAGTGCCTACTAATATTCTTCCAAGAACAAAAGAAGAAATATTACGAAAAGTGAGTTGTGGCTCCATACTCGAAATCAATAAAGAATAGAAAGGCACTGTGGTCCCAAAATCTAGCTAGGGCACCACAAAGTGGCTTGTATGGGTCTCTAACTACGAAAAGTTTCCATCTCTACTCCAACGTTGATGGATTTCCAAGTGGTAATAGCCCTCCCAAGTCTCTAGGGGTGACACCATCCTCATTTGTGCCCTAGATCAAATGTATCCCTCATAAGGTGCTAAGGTTGGCCTGGGGGCATGCTAGGACTAGGTGTATCACCATAAAAAATCATCAAATGCAGTGCAAAGTGGCACAACATCCTAGGTGCAAGGAGTACTGTGGTAGATGTGTGACATATTGGTGCTATTGGGAGGCCCAAGAATCTCAATGCTTCACTTATTTATGCCAATATTCTTCTCTAATGGAATATGTACCTTTGGGTAAGGTTCGTAAGACATGCGTTGAACCACCGGACAATAAAAACAAAGAGTCTAGTAAAAGAAACTAGTCATCGGAGACACTGATCATTATTGAATCTAAGTGAACCAAGCTTGAGTGTCATGAGATATTTAATTCTTCAAATAAAGGTCCCCTTCCAAAATCAAGGCTTTTAACTCACAATGGTGTTTTCTCCCTAGGTAGGAGTGGTTAAAGGGCAATCCTATTAGGCGTTTCTAGTCCCAAAGGGGAAGTTGTTGAATATTAATAATGATGACAAAGGGGATAAGGATTCACAATCAAAGGGACCAATTGATGGGTGATCCACATCACAAGTATACAGATGTCAAGAGGGAGAGATTATGGATGCATGAGTTACCAACTCAACCTTTTTTTTTCCACCCCTCTTGTGTGCCTTTTATTTTTCTTGATTTTTTGTTGTATTACCACTCATAGCTCAAGGGTTAGAGTTTGTTTTGTATGATATAAGAGTGCATTACCCTATTTTAATGAATTAGTTCATCACTCATCACGGTTGGGACATGCAAGGGTTCCTTTTATGATGCAATGAAGCAACATGTGCTTAGGACCCAGGTGATGGCCATAATGAGTGAGGTAGAGCTCATGCTAGGCCTTTTCCCACATGCTAATATGTATGTCCCTAGGCATCCCTTGCATTTTGATATTCTTTCTTTTGATTTTCTTATGGCTATGATGTGATTTTTCTATATCTCTTAGTTGCATCAACCTCATAGGGTAAGGTTTTCGAACCATACCTAGGTATGTGGATGTATGGGTGCCAACAAATGGTCAATTGAACCTAAAGAGTGGAGGTAAGAGAAGAAATTTTAATGTATGATGGAAAGTGTTAAGTATGAGATAGGGATAGATGGAATTATTTTATCTCAATTAGGGCTTCCGAGGTAATGCCCCTCCTATGCCCATTATGCCATTAGGGGGTGTCCCATTAGACGAGGATCAAATATTAAACCTCTATTTGAGGTGAGAGAACAAGATCATGGTCAAAGCCCGTCATTCTTCTATACCAGCCCTATTATGCATCTCAAATGTCTAAATACAAACAAGCATAAGCACTTGATTGCATAGTGATTAAAGTACCTTTTGAGAGGAAGCCCCACCTTTGTCCCTATACTCATGTTCGATGGGCAAGAAGAAAATGGTTGATGCAAGTGTTAGAGAAAATAACATATCATCATCTAATGGTGGTTATAAGGGTCTATTAACTGATTGGATCATTGTCAAGAATAGGATAAAATTTTTTTCCTGTGGTGTTACCCATTTGGTGGGTAATAGTCACAACTCCCAAGTAGGTGTATTCATATCCATAAATGTAGGTGTTGGTAAAAATATTGCAGTATATGAGTTTCTCATATATGTGGTTTGTGGGTTGTTGCATATATTTAGGGAGGTTGCTAGTTCCCCATCCACTGTTTTTTGTTTAAAAAAAATACTACAGTATATATTGGAATCATAGTAAAGAGAAAATATAAGTTTTTAAAATTATGTATAAATTAGTTGGGATAAAATATTCCATTAACATCTTTTGTAAGTTTACAAATTTTTCCATCTTATATTAATAACCTTTCTTAAGTGTCCCTAGGGAGGAATTTAATTGGTGATTGAAGTGATATGAAATGGTGTAAACTAAGAGATCTAAGGTCCAATCCCCCAAAAGTAATATGGTCTACTATGGTCTATGGAGAGGGCGACAGGTGGTAGGCCCCAAAGGTAATAACATGATGTGAGTATATAAGTTTGTCTACTTATAATATCATTCAAAAGTATTATTTTCTTGTATTAATGGAATTTTGAGGTAAAAAACAAACCTCAAAATAAAAATAAGAAATATAATAAAATAACTACTAATATTAAATGTCATCCAAAATAATTAAAAAAAATAACTTTAAAATATATATATATATATAACTCACATGTAAATTATAAACACGATTCAGATATACCCTATAAAAAACAATTCAAAAATAAAATTTATATTTTTTAAATTCATAATTCTTGTTTTATTATTTTTTTTACGCATTTTAAACTTAAAAAATAATATTATAAATAATAAATATCCTTACTGCAAAAAAAATTCAAATAATTATGTGATATTTAAAATATTTTATCTGCCCAATATAAAGCAACTTTAACTACTTTCCCACACACCTCTTTAACACCAACTCTCATTCACCATAAACCAATTATTAAAGATAGCATTAAACTAAAGCGCTAACCAACATTCACTCAATTGGTCCCATAAAGGTCTAATCAAACTTGATCCCATAAAGGTCTGATAATGGGTTTCACAACCCGAATTCTCACTCCGGAGGAAGCTGCTCTATACCATTCAGGCTTCACATTTAATTTCTAACTAGTCAAGTCTCATTCAACATGAAACTGGTCCTAACACATTTTCACACATCACATTCAATTATTAAAGAAGTATTAAAGAAATTTCTTCACCGTGAAACTAGAGCTAACCCATTTTCACACATCACATTCAATTAAAGAAGTATTATAGAAATTTCTTCACCGTACAACTGGAGCTAACCCATTTTCACGCATCACGTTTAATTAAAGAGTATAGAAATTTAATAGTGCGTTTAAAAGGATTCACCTTTATTTTAAAAATTATGATGCACTGTTTTTTGCAATGCTTCATGTTTCCTTAATAGTTTGTACTGTAGTTCAGTGATGCTTTTGCATCGTACCATCTGCACACTATAAAAGGTTTGCATCTCACAGTATGCACATTACTAAAAGGTTGCTTTTGATACGGTGTATTGGAATATGATGACGGATAAAAGATGGTAAAAATTGCACTTTTGAGTATTTGTATAAAATCGAAGTCCAGAAATTAGCTTGAACTAACAGTTTCCATTGTGCTAAAAATATATTATTTCTATTAAATTAAAAATTTTGACGGAAGAGAAAACTTTGTTATATAATGACGGTAGAGTGTAATGAAAATATTTGTCATATAATGACGGAAGACTGTAATGAAATAGTATCATGAACACGAGTAAGATTACTGTAAATAAATTCTAAACACCAAAATTTTAGAAACCAGAATGAAATTTTGACGAAAGAGAACTTTGTCCTATAATGACTGTAAAGTGTAATGAAGTAGTATCATGTTAAAACTACTGTAAATAAATTTCAAACACAAAAATTTTAGAGACCCGAGTCCGTGATAAGACTTGCATTTATATTAGTTGTATGAATTTTGTGAAATTATTAAATTTATTATTCAGAATTTGAGCTAGAACGGTAAAAAAACCGCCTGGTTACACTACGCCTATGATGACCCGTCAAGTCGGTGATGGGAAGACAGGTATTATGATTGCATGATTTCTTATTAAACAGGACGTGTACGCCTTTCAGATAATGCAACTGATTCTACATTTTGCTGTTATTTAGTTAGGTACTGCGAGACAAGCGAACGATAACTTACTGTACAGTACCACTTAACGTTTTGCGGCGGGGGTAAGATGCATGCCAGAATCTACCAGATGGCTAATATTGTAGAAATGGAGTACTTCAATTCTACCCAACTCTGAATTTGTAATTTCAACAATCTTGGCATTACCAAATTCCAAGACACATGGCAGAAATTGAAAGTATACGATACATTATCAAACGCCGCGTTTTTACATTTTTGCTCTTAATCGCAGCATTTCCGCCATCAATGAAAACTGTTGGAGTCGCTGTGTTTTTTGGGTCATTGATTGCATAATCTATGACGATGTCAGAGGCAGCTGAGACAGCGTGCAGCAGGCCTACTATTATCAAAGGATTATATATAGATGGTAGTTCTGTGCATTCCAAACATCCATTTCTGTGAAAATGCAGCGCTCGGCGAAATTATGGGCTGTTGCCGCATTCGCGGTGATTCTATTTATGAGCAGTGCGGGTGGTACCTCGAGGGATCCTGCATCAAGGAATGGTGAGAGCAGGAGGCGATCATTGTTGCAGCTTCCCGGCAGTGGTGGGATTGGACTTCCCACAATTCCACCTTTTCATTTTCCTCCATTGCGCGGTTTGGCGCCACCGTCTCTGGGTGGTTCAACCCCGCCACTGCGACCACCTTTTACTCCCCGTCTTCCATTTCCTCGCTTCCCCTCCTTTAATTCCCCTCCACGCGGATTACCCACTCCTGAGCACAACTAGGGGTAACTAAGTATTTCGACTGCTGTTGCGCTTTGTTTGTTGTTAGCGGTAACATCCATTTCTGATAATAGTGTTTAAGAGATGGATATTAAATAACAAGTGGTTTCAATGGATCATGATTTCTTGATAATACAGTATTTAATGTTATAAAACTACCCAGAGCCGTGGGATAAAACTACCCACAGCCTTCGCCAATTTGATTTATTTTCTTTCGCTTACTTGTTAAAGTTTGAATAACAATAAATAGTCAATTACAGAGCATTAAATATATATGGTTATTGTTTTTAAAATAAAATGATCTAACCATATATTTGGTTGTGAATTATTAAATCCTGAATTACAACCAAAAATTTATGTGAATTATGGGATCCAGAATTACATTTAAATATGTTTTAAATCCAGAATCATATATGAATTATTAGATAAATAGCTATATTTAAACCTATAAAATATTTTAAGATAGAGTTGATTATTTAAGTTTCATTATTATTATAAAATTTAATAATTATTGTTTTTTAGTTTTTTTTATAAGATATTTGAATTTTAAATTTCATGATTTATATCATACTTCATAATATATTAATCATAAATTGAATTGTTTTTTTTAATAATTAAGTTTTAATTTAATTGTAATTTTATCTTTAGGTCTGTCTTTATTGGAATTGGGAATTTTAATGATTTTGCTAATTATTTTTTTGATCAAATGATCTAATTTGAAAAATACTAGTATATTCTAGTCATTGTCACCCTATCAATGAATAAAATTAAAATAAATTCCTTGCATATCTAAATCAAGTGTTTAAACCTTGTATAAATTATTTTTTTACCAAATTGTATTTAAAAATTTAATGCACCTATTGTGTATCATCACTTATTGGAATTAGATAAAAATGGAACCAATTATGAAGATTAGGGAAAAATAAAATTTTAATATGTGGCATTGTGTGTTAAATTGTGTGCATTAACTTGTGCTAAATAGCTTTGATGATGAAATTCCCACCACTTCTTGCGATTACTGGTTTTCTAAATGATATTATTGAGTTTGTAAGCTTGGAACTACTATTTCTTCATCATGTTTAATATATAACTCGAATCAAGGTAGAAGAATTGAACCAAAAACTTTACATCAAAAATTTACTAAATAACTTTAATATACAACTCCTCAAGAGACATCATTTATTACCCAAGATGAGGTTGCAACGAACTATTTTAATAATCAAAATAATCTTATTTCTGTTGTCGTTTCATCTTCTTCTTGTCCCATGGCTATTATTATTATATTTACGCCGTAAGGTGTTTCCTTCTGAAATCCATCCCCATTTTTGCCTACGTGTCCTCCTTTGACGCCGTACGATTAGATGTTAGACGATTACAAACACTGGAACCGTCGATCAAAACAGTCACTGAGGCGGTCCAGGTAATGAAGAGCGCGGGGTGCCAATCGCCATTCCAGAGGTAGGGTTTCTCCACTGGTGTTCTCCAGGCGGGCGTCAGGACTTGCCTCCCCTGGATCCTTCCACGCCGCTCTGGATCCCTCTGAATCATCCATGCAATATCCCTCTGAATCATCCATGCGTTGTATTGCAGAGGTTGGCAACAAACCCTTGTGTAGTGCCTTTGTTTGGAAAACCAGTACGTCTAGATGCAACCACTGAACATACGACAATTGAATTAACACAGAGAAGCTAAAACGGTGGTGTCAATGGGATTCACTCACACAGAAAGGCGGCTTTATCAATTGATGTTTGCTGACCGTGACTATGATAAACTCGATGGAACTGGAGACAGGGCATCTCTTTCTCTCAAGGACAACGACAACGCCAAGCCTCTTGTCACTGTTGACAACTGTTTGGAGAGGGGCTATTCTGTGGTGACTGTTCAGTGTAAAGACAGACCTAAGCTTCTCATTGATATTGTTTGCAACTTGACAGATATGGAGTATGTTGTCTTTCATGCCACTATAGACTCTCAAGGCCCACAAACTTTTCAGGTGTAGCTCCAGCAACTACAAGGGACTTGATTTTTCATAGGATCTTTGTTTTTTTTCAAATGTTTATTTCCTAATTTGATTTTGTTAAACCAAGTATAGGTGGTTTCAGATCACATCCCTAATGGGATTAATATTGAATCTAAATTAGGTTAAAGAAGAGTTGGGGTATTTATTTCCATTCTTCTCTTTTGTGATACAGGAGTACTACATTAGGCATACTGATGGTTGCCGCGTGTATTCAGAAGCAGAGAAGCAGCGTCTGATTCAGTGTTTGGAGGCTGCCATTAGACAAAGAAAATCAGAGGTATGAGTCCAAGGATCGAATCCATGGTGGAAATTTATTCAAAACCCTAAGACTTGGGATTCCCAATGCATTCAAATTTGATCCTTTTTAAATTTTAGTCAGCTTAGTGTGAGTTTTGTTGATGATATTTTATGAATTCAGGGCATGCGACTGGAACTCTGCACCAACGACCGTGTTGGGCTTCTGTCGGAGGTGACTCGCATATTTAGAGAAAATGGGATGTCAGTTACAAAAGCAGAGGTGTCAACGCGGGGTGATAAGGTAGCTGATGTGTTCTATGTGACTGATACAGCTGGAAACCCTGTTGATGCCAAGACAGTAGAAGTTGTTCGCCAAGAAATTGGACTAACAATCTTGCAAGTAAAAGACGACTGTATGCATACAAAATCTCCTCCAAGGGAACCTGCCATCCGATTCTCCCTTGGTGATCTCTTCAAATCAATGTCAGAGTGTTTTCTCTACAGTCTTGGATTGATAAAATCCTATTCTTAGATGTTGTATTTTGGGCCTCTTGCAATGGAATTAAGTAATTGCCTTTGAAGGTTGTATGTATGGGCGATGGTTCTCTAAAAACCATCCTCGTTCATCTGTTTTACACTGTGACAATTACCTTGCTAAAGACAGAAATTGGGTACAGCAATGCCAGGATCTAGAAAGCACAATACCACTGGGATTTGCCAAATATGATTTGTTGATCATCGAATAGAAGACCAGTAATGGAGAACTATTCACCACACTGGCCGAACATGGCCCTGTCATTTGATGACCCAGGAATTGCGAAATTGACCTCATCATAGAGAAGTGTGCAAAATTGGTAGATCTGAAAGAAGACAGCACTAATTACAGTGGTGGTAGGAGAAAGGAACTAAATCCACCTAATCTAGAATTGCTTATACAAGTTGTACAAATTACAAGCTGATAAATAGTCTTTGTTCTACAAAATGACAACTCTCCAAACTACACAGGTAAAGACCATTGATGAATCACAGTGTTAACATAGATTCTAGTGCTTGACATAGATTCTTAGCACTTCTTGGCCTTGTAGGAAGTTAAATACTCCTTTTAGCCACTGGAGGTTTCCTTTGAAAAGTAGAAGTCACTATCCCAAGTCTATCCGCAAGAATTGGGCAGACTGAAGGAGAAGGCGTTGGATTCTGGACTTCTTGCTGAACATCTGAATTTGAAAGGTGTGTGATTTGGTAGGAGATTGGTATAGCACGAGGTGACAATTTGGGGCAATTGCTGGTATTTTTTGCTTTCCTTCATCGAATAGGAACTGCACCCCACCTTTCTGTTTAGAGATTCCTGGTCAGTGGTATGTTTTCGCTGGATCAGCTAATACAGTGCTTCCCCCTTCTTTCTTAAATCATTTGAATCCACTGGCACTTCTGATCACTTGCACATCTTATACCGTTGTATTGATGATGTAAAATATGTAAATAATTGTATAGCAAATTCAATGGAGTTGGCCTCTGGATGATCATAGTTCATTGTTTGTGATCGACCTGACTGGGGGTTGGCCTCTGTATAGCTCTGTATCCTCTGTTTCTTTATCAGCCCATAATAATAAAAGTTTATTACAAATGTGTGTGGTGCTTGTTTGTGCTATTGTTCTTTGTATTATGTTTGGCACTTTTTATGAAGTAACCGCGATGATGATACTTCAGGTATTTCGTGGCAATGTTGATTGCTCTGTCTGATTTATAAGATTTCTGTTGTCATTTCACGGGAGGTTGCTATGCGTTGTATCATCTCCAAGTGCAGCCGAGGATAGTTAACAACAAATCGTGAACTCCTATGGAAAATGAGCTTTCAAAGGATCTAAAGAAAGTGAATTCTCAAGGAATTTATGTCTTATTTTTAAAACTAGGGTTTTAAGTATATGACAATGTCCTTTAAATGTCGTCAAGTCAATGGTATTGGTGGTTAGAAAGCCGTGGACTTACAGGAATGAAGAATAATGAATCTCAAGAAAATGTTGTGTTCAAAGATATCTTTACAGTGTTGAAGTACAAGTAAGCATTGCCTGACATAAAATGGATAACTAAATAATTTTAATGACAAGGCAATCGATATGATTTATACATGGCTTAAAATTAAAAGTAACTCATCTAAAATAGGAAAACAATCAACGTTAATCATCTTAAATGCATTTGGATCTTCATCTCAGATATTTTGATTTGCAAAGCTTGGGGACCTATCTTAGATACTTTGACTTGCAAAGCTTGGGGACCTATCTTAGATACTTCAACAACGACAACACCAAGCCTCTTGTGACTGTTGACAACTGTTTGGAGAGGGGGTATTCTGTGGTGACTGTTCAGTGTAAAGACAGACCTAAGCTTCTCTTTGATATTGTTTACAGCTTGACAGATATGGAGTATGTTGTCTTTCGGATGGCAGGTTCCCTGTAAAACCACCGACACTTCCCCAACAGTTGTCTCCATTCTGTATAAAGTTTTTCCATGAAATATAATTGCATTGCCAGTTCTTGCTTCTGTGGTGATGAACACAAAGTCCTCCGTGCGCTTGCCTAGCTTTCTAAGCATCCCCTTCCTTACAGTTCCAACAATTATCTATTAAAAAAAATTGTATGTTAGCAAGCATGTTGGTAATTTGATTTACATACATAATATATGTTACTAAGTAAAGGAAAAACGCAGCTTATTTTGGAGTGGGAAAAATATCCATATTTGCAAGAAAAAAGGATTGACATGAATTTAGTAACCTTACATTCTGCAAGGGGACACACAACAGTGAGATTTAATGCCTACACAAACACTCCATCATACAATTAAACTAACCACTTCACCAAATTGATCCACTTAACAAGCAAAACCATCAGGTGCTATTACTACCGAAGAAAAAAAAGATGTCATTACATCAACCTAGAGAATTTCACCCAAAGCCTGCTGCCAGGTTAGCAAAGGTTTAAATCCATATCGTTCCTCATGAGGCAAAAACAGGGTTACGACACAACTAAAGAAGAATAAAATGAGCAATACAAGTTGGCAGAAAATGTAAGCAGATAAGTATAGATAAGTATAATAACACAGGACTATGAACAGAGGAAAAACAAGGGTATTAGAAAGAAAGGACTGGTATAAACTTGTTAGCCGAAACAAATAAGGAATTGCAAATAAATATCAAAAATTAATATATTAGTATAGAGGGTTAGCTTAATTGGTCGAGTTCCTGTAACTAAAGTATCTCTCTAATGGAAAGTCACGAGTCAATTTTCCTCAGGGTTAGGCCCTCCGGGTTAGGATTTGCTATAAACTCAGAGCGAGATGCAATCTCTTCAGATAGATCTACCCCGATATTTCCTCTGCAAGAAAAATAAATGAGTATATCTGTATCATTGCAAGTGAGCTTGCCAAGCTCACTTGCAGATTGACAAATTTTTAGGCCGATATTCTGTCTTATGGAGGAAAAAAATTCACGGTATCTATGGGAAAACCAGCGAAGTAGTATAACAAGATAAGTAGAAAACATATGTTGATTAAGCCAGAAAGAAAACAATGAGCAGAGTTAGGACTATGACCAGAGGGAAGAAACAAATATTAGAATGAAAGAATGTTGAGCAAGCCTGTATCATAAACAAATTAAAAATGGTAGACACACTCACATACAATATTGAGCAAGCTTGTACCTTAAACAAATTAAAAATGGTAGACACACTCACATACAACCACCCACATGAAAGGATCAATCCCTGTAATTCAGGTATGACAGTGACCTTGCATCAGGACTATCCAAATCCTTCTAGCAAAATTATGTAAAGGTCTTACCTAACCGTGTTGTGCTCAGGTAATGTCATTTACCTTTGTTAGTTCCTGATTTTACCTAAACAAGTTGTGCTCAGGTAATGTCCTTTATTGGTTAGAAGGTTCGTTCCTGATTTTACATGAGCGAGGGTTGCTCCTGAAAGGTCAACCCTATAAGTTTATGTGTGTGTCCTGCAATACTGTAAACTAAAAGACACTGGAGCCAAAGAGAACCTTACATCTTCTACATGAGCATGATTTTGGTAGGTATCCAATGCAGTAATCTTACTTAAAATTCTCTGTCTCAAATTGCCCGTATACATCTGTGAGCCCTTCAAAATCCTAGCATTGCTTCCTAAAACCACATTGGCAACCTCATCACATTGTCCTGACTGACCGTCCAATTGCAATCTCCTTGCAGTCTCATTTGTGGGTTTCCACAGCTTGATTCCATGCAGAAAACTATCTGGTCCCAGGATTGGTATCAGACTCTGCGATGAAAATTTCCCCAAAAACCAAAGCATCTTCAGCCACCCATCATCTCAGAAACTAAAAATACAGGAGAGGAGAAGAAAGCAACGTTACCTACTTTCACAATGGCAGGATGTTTTGCGAGATTGTAGCATTCCAGAAGCCATAAAAAGCAGTTTAGCTCCGAGGGGCCCCTTAGTCCTTTCTTGGAGATCTCATTATGCAGTGTCGTATGGCGTATACCCCATTCAATATACAGTTTAGTAAAGTTATAATCGATATTTGTATTTACTGTTACGTAGCCCTGTTGGCTGAAAACAGAAATGGCTGCAGGCAATGGTGATGAACTGCCATCTGTTGGAGATGGGTACTCCTGTTTTTCATGTTGATATAGAAATGGGTTGTTATCCATTGACAAAACCAGCCAAAGTGCCATCAGTACCACCACCACCATTACTAACAACCCAACAGACATTGCACTGGCTATGCAGCTTCTCCTTCTTCCCTTCATTCTTCCTCCTCCCTTGATGTCTGTTCCCTCCCTCCTGCATTTGGATGCTGTAACTGCAGTTCTCTTCCACCACCACTCCATTCTGAATAAAATAGAATAATTCAACCAAATAAAAAACTACCCATTAGCGTAAACAAAATGTCCACCTGCAAAGTTCATGCATAATCCTCCTCCTAACTTTTTTGTCAGACCTTTCCTTCCTGTGCTTTAGTTGTCGAGGATCCACATATTTCTGAAAGTATTTTATTTGCTAAATGAGGGAACCTACCATCCGATTCTCCCTTGGTGATCTCTTCAAATCAAAGTCAGAGCGTTTTCTCTACAGTCTTGGATTGATAAAATCCTATTCTTAGATGTTGTATTTTGGGCCTCTTGCAATGGAATTAAGTAATTGACTTTGAAGGTTGTATGTATGGACGATGGTTCTCTAAAAACCATCCTCGTTCATCTGTTTTACACTGTGACAATTACCTTGCTAAAGACAGAAATTGGGTACAGCAATGCCAGGATCTAGAAAGCACAATACCACTGGGATTTGCAAAATATGATTTGTTGATCATCGAACAAAAGACCAGCAATGGAGAACTATTCACCACACTGGCCGAACATGGCCCTGTCATTTGATGACCCAGGAATTGCGAAATTGACCTCATCATAGAGAAGTGTGCAAAATTGGTAGATCTGAAAGAAGACAACACTAATTACAGTGGTGGTAGGAGAAAGGAACTAAATCCACCTAATCTAGAATTGCTTATACAAGTTGTACAAATTACAAGCTGATAAATAGTCTTTGTTCTACAAAATGACAACTCTTCAAACTACACAGGTAAAGACCATTGATGAATCACAGTGTTAACATAGATTCTAGTGCTTGACATAGATTCTTAGCACTTCTTGGCCTTGTAGGAAGTAAAATACTCCTTTTAGCCATTGGAGGTTTCCTTTGAAAAGTAGAAGTCACGATCCCAAGTCTATCTGCAAGAATTGGGAAGACTGAAGGAGAAGGCATTGGATTCTGGACTTCTTGCTGAACATCTGAATTTGAAAGGTGTGTGATTTAGTAGGAGATTGGTACAGCACGAGGTGACAATTTGGGGCAATTGCTGGTATTTTTTGCTTTCCTTCATCAAATAGGAACTGCACCCCACCTTTTTGTTTAGAGATTCCTGGTCAGTGGTATGTTTTCGCTGGATCAACTAATACAGTGCTTCCCCCTTCTTTCTTAAATCATTTGAATCCACTGGCACTTCTGATCACTTGCACTTCTTATACCGTTGTATTGATGATGTAAAATATGTAAATAATTGTATAGCAAATTCAATGGAGTTGGCCTCTGAATGATCATAGTTCATTGTTTGTGATCGACTTGACTGGGGGTTGGCCTCTGTATAGCTCTGTATCCTCTGTTTCTTTATCAGCCCATAATAATAAAAGTTTATTACAAATGTGTGTGGTGCTTGTGTGTGCTATTGTGGATTCACATTGATTTTGTCAACATTAAATGCACCCTTATATTCAATTTTAGTGGTCAATAGTTCTGCCTGCTTCTTACAAGACCAAAGTAACTGACTAGTTTCATATTCTTAATGCAGTACTTCATACTGTGCTAATATGTATCTTTCATAAACAATCCTTTTTGTGGCCTCTAAGCAGCTCTCTTTCATATCCTACATGGATTTGTAGACCACACTAACATCAAATAATATATCAAATCTGCTATGAATCAAGTAAATGAGGCTCCAGTAGTCTTCTTGTAGAGAGTACCATTAATTTTCAAAGGCACACTCACTCAATTTCTCTCTTGATTGATATGGTGCCAAAAATGGGTTTATATTGTTCCATCCTAAACATTTATAATGAATGGCGATTTATATTTAGGTAAATAAATATATTGTTATCCATTTGCAAAACTTGGCTTCCATAAGGAAAAATACAACACACTCAGGTTTGTAATTCTAAATATCTCTATTTATTGTTTTTTCAAACCCAAAATTAGGTTGACACTACTTCAATTTATTTAAGTCACCAACATGTAAGTATTATCGCTTGCACATTTATGATTAAGTCACCAACATGTAAGTATCATCATTTGCAAAATATAAACACTACAATCAAATTCATGATGCTTGAAACCAAAACTAATAATCAATCAATCTTCTTATACCACACTATGGAGGCTTGCTTCAAAGTGTAAAAGGATTTCTTTAGTAGGATGTATGTTATAACTCTTATACAGAATGAATAATGTGTGAAAGAATAAGTAGATAAGAGTCCATATTTGCAATAGGTGCAAATATTTCAATGTAGTCAATATGAATATGATCTTGTTGAGAGAAGATTTTTGTCACAAGTAAATTTATGTTTCTCAATAACACTTGTAGATGGTAAATTTAGTCTTGTAGACCATTAGACATTTCATCACATTCTTTCTTTATGCAGATGGTAAATTTAGTCTTGTAGACCATTAGACATTTCATCACATTCTTTCTTTATGCCTGGGGAACTAAGTCAACTTTTATTTTTCATCAAAGGAATTGCACTCTTTAGTCATATCATTCTCCCATTTAGATTAAACTTGTGCATTTGAATGTCTATTGAGATCAATTCCTTTAGGATACATGCCATGAAAGCAACACTAACACACTATTTCTATCAAGTCTTTCTTGAGTCATTTATCATACCTACATTAACATCGACAACTTCAATTGTCTTAGTCAACCATTGGAGAAGACAAATGTCCCTTATAGATGGAATTTTTTTATTAGATTGACCATGAGAATTCATAGTCAAATGATTAGATAAGCCATTGCTTGTAGTCAATTATATTGGAAAAGATCCACTCGAAGTGAAATCCGTTACACTAGTTGATTGCCTAGTGGAAAAGCTGGTAAATGCATTAGTTAAGGTTGTATAATAATATGCTGGTATAGAATTTGTCCTAATCTCAAATGCATCATTGCTTAATAATCCATATGGGGACTTTAGTTTGGCAATCCTTGGAAGTCTACTTGTTAAAAGACAACATCCCACCTACAAATAACTTTTCATTTTATTAGAATGAACAATTTGTAGGCATTTACCAATTTGTAGCAATTTGTAACCTTCATGGCCAACCTTCAAGCAACAAAATTTGTTACAATTAGATGATTTATCAAATAAAGAACAGAGCTTCATACATGTATGATTTTTCTTTTTGCAATCATGACTCCCATCATGACCTGCCAAGTTTCGGCATTCCTCCAATTCATTTCCTTGGTGTGATTCAAGAGAGCAATATGTGCACTTTTCATCGCAACAATGGTTACCCATACAAGAGTGATCAGGGGAATGGCCCTTCTCTAGAACACACCGCCAAAAACATACAGAACATTTACAAACACATACAGAGAGTCCCTGTTTCAGTTCTGCAAGTGATAAAATTGCCTCCAGTTGCAACTTTTGTACATCAGCATTCCCAGAAAATTTTGCAGTGTTGCAGTGAAGCCACTTTTCAACACGATCGCGCCGTCTATCAGACAATGCCACTAAGAAATCGAGAAATTTAGAGTGCCAAAAATCACCATTTTTGCCTCTCCTTTCCAAGACACATTCTAGTTTCGATCTGAGACGATACAAAATTTTTCCATTTGACATAGATTCATCCAGAGCTGCAAGCTCCAAGCCAGTGTCATGCAAATCTAGAAGGAGATCCCCAATTACCATTGGAGCGTCACTTACCTCTTCCTCTGAGTCAAATTGGCAGCCTTCAAACACTGAATCATGATTAGATAAGCCATTGCTTGTAGTCAATCATGCATGGATTCATTTGACTATGAATTGGCTCTGGATAATACAAATGTATTGCCTGCATTCCAAATTGTGGTCAAGGAGATTTACACTAATGTGAGCAAGAAAATGCTGAATTCAGATTCCTAGAAGTCTCAATTGTCTCTCAACAAAGTTAATATTATGGATGTATATGGAGATGGGAATGGAGTGGAACCACCCAAGACAAAGAATTCTTGCTGCTGAGGATTCAGAGAAAAAGCTCCTTTGTTTCTGGGCCTTCTTCAAACAATTTTCTGTGTCCTTAATTGGAAGAACAAATATGCAGCATAAGCTATCAGCATGATGATGCTGCTGACTCTAGACAGTTGTAATGTTGATACAGCTGCTTCACTATATGCCATAGATTGTTGAATGGCCAAGGGTGCATGAGACACAGTGAAGCCATCATGAGAAGACTGGAGTCGATTCCAGAAATAACCTACGTCATATAGCAATACAACACCCATGGTTAGGCCCTAATGAATGAATATCATGAGCAGGTCGGACTTGTTTTGGTGGCCTAGGTTGTTAAAGAAAAACTAAAAATATATCACATGCCTTGTCAAACCGTTGTTCTTTTTTCATGTTGGCAATTCCTCCACAAAAGAGAGATGTGCCAAGCACAAAAAGTAAGTTGGAAAGCACAGAGCCTAGTAGAGAATACTTGACCACATTGGTCTTGCCATGGTAAAGTGCGAACACTGCAATGAGCATCTCTGTTGCATTTCCACATGTGGCGTTGAGCAGCCCGCCAACTATAGGAGAATTAATTAACAATATATTTGCATCAGTTACTTTGAAATGTCAAACACTTTCTCATATATATCAATTAGCTCATATCTTGTATCCACAAATATGAGTACATAGTCCATATACATATAAGAATCTCACTTGTTGGTCCAGTGTAGAATGCAATTTGTCTGCAACAATTTACAACAAAACATCAGATTGTAGAACCAACAAACGTAATATTTTATGAAGTCACTGCACTGCAGTGACCATTCCAAGTGTATAAACAATTGCAGTACAAGGTATAGATTACACATAACCTATATACATATAACATGCAATTTTTCACTTACTCGGTGACAAAGCCTATACGTTCAGCAAGAGGTGCAAGGCCAAGCAAACTTATGATGAACACCCAAACCTGCAAACAAAAGAATGTGGAAAATGATGCCAGAAAAACTTACAGAAAATGTCAGAAATGATAAACTTTCAAGTAGCATGAACCCTCCGTCCTTTCTATTGATAAACTTACAGAAATGATGCTACTTTCAATAAAGAGCTTGAAAGACAACTTGTTATTGTTAGATTGCTTACAATAGATGGGCTGGAGCTTCCATTTCTGCTTGCTCTATTTCTTCCACTCTAAGAGGATGAGTTCATTTCCATCACGTATTCCTCCAACATGGCTATCTGCAGCTTTCGCATCCATATTCAAATTAATGTTGTTCACAGGGCTCAGACATTGATACCTATTTCCAACATCTGCACTTAAGGTCCACAGAATAGATTGCTCTGCCTTGTCATGATTATAATCTTCCAAGTATATCTGTTCAACAACATTCAACAAAAACTATGGATTAGGGGACCACCGTTGTAAACAACTCTGTTGCAGCCGATAATGCCCAAGACCCTGGCATTCCGAAACCCTGAGTTAAGGTGGTTTATAGCATTGCAGTGAATAAGACTTCTCTACATATCCAGAGGAGAGGCTATGTTAAACAATGAAACTAAAAGGAAAAGGGAAATAGAAAGTTTTACCTAGTCCCATTCTTTATCCCCGTGTTTCAGAGCATGTCTGGCATTCTGAAACCCTGAGTTAAGGTGGTTTATAGCATTTCAGTGAATAAGACTTCTCTACATATCCAGAGGAGAGGCTATATTAAACAATGAAACTAAAAGGAAAAGGGAAATAGAAAGTTTTACCTGGTCCCATTCTTTATCCCCGTGTTTCAAAGCATGTCTGGTGGCCTTGTATATCGATATGGATACCTAGTTGTTGTTCACGTGAATTCATTTGTTTAACTTCACCTTCAACTAGGAAATCTTTAAGGTATCTAAACAAGTTCAATGGATATTTATGACTACTTTTATTCTATTTCATAGCCACTTTAACCCCCGAATAGGGTTTTCGGTATGGCTTCCTCAATTCAAACTCATTATCATGGACCCTTGCTTTCAAAAAAGCCCATTCACATTTCAATATTCTTCCACACACTATGCCTTACGGCGTTTCCTTTGCAACATTAGATGCAAATGCTAGTATGTATATACTATTTTTGCAAACCTTTTGATGAAGCAAAATTGATTAAATATGCAAAATCTTTCCAGGAAACAAATTGGAAACAAACACTCATATATGATTTCCTGTTGAGCGTCCGGTTGACTTCCTGGATGACCGACAGTGAGCAGTCACTTAGACCTGTTCGGAGCCACTATTATGAGAATATCTACTTTTTATTATTATGAGAACATTATTATTGAACGGAAATTTTTTAAACATATTGTTTATTTAGGGGAAGCGTAAATGCTTATAACATCGAAAACAAAAACAATTTGTATAACGAGTAAAGAGAAATCTAAATTTCAATCTTGACTTCACCTCAAATACAGTGAATATAAATATGTTGTTCCTATTTAAAAAAAAATAGTAGGTTAATATACTAAGTTTTGAAGTTTGAAAATTTCAAAACGTCTTGTTTTTAGTGTGATTTTTTCTGAAGTTTTCTTGTGGATCAAGTTTGATGGATAAAGCCTATACGATAAAAACATTTTAGGGTTTTTTAGAGTGTTGAATTTATATATATATAGTAAAAAACTAATTTAAATAACATAAATCAAGATTTCACCATAATTTTTTAGTCAATTTTTAACAAAAATTCCAAAAAATCACACTAAAAACAACTCCATTTAAAAAATACATAAATATCAACGTATTTTTAGGGAGGCGAGAACGGCATTATTTAATTGATTACAGGCAACTGCATGCATTATTTTATTCATATTCATATAATAACACACGTACACATATTTGAGCATATGCTGGAATACACGAGCACGCTCAATTTATAGGAAAGTAGCTAATGGAGGATTGTTGAGGGGGCAGGTAAGGGTGACAATGGGATTATTTTGAAGAATTATGGGATGTATTTTTTCAAGTTATGCTGCGGTCCCATGGCCGATGATGGATTTTAAAGGTCGTCGATTCATGGTTTCGTAGCCGTAAATTCACAGTGAAAACAAGTAATCAGACGATAATAGAGTATTCTCCTATCTCATTTTAATCTTTAGATTGAAAATAAATATAATGTGCATAATAGTGGGGAAAATTTTAAAATAACAATTTTTGTAATTGACAGGAGACATTTATTTTACAGTTAAGTATAATGTATAATTTTATTAGTTTATCATTAAAATTGAAATTTTATTTATATAAACTAAAATAAAAAAATTTTAAAAATAAAATAAAATAATAATTATATAAAATATTTAAATAATATCTACTTATAAACATAATTTACAAGTATAAAAATAAAATCTCTGATATTAAATCTATATTCAAACATAAAATATTTCAATTGGATAAGTCAATGTTAATTAGTATCATTGCCTCTCTGAGTCGCCTTTTCCATGTTTTGGGTATACAATGAATGAAACCATTTCCGGCCCAGCAATTATGATTGGAAAAGATGGAGCAATAATTTGCCGTAGCGGAATTCCTTTACGAGAAGACTAAAGGGACCACGCCACCGCACTAGTTGCACTGCTTTGGTTCCTGTATGGTTAATTTTCATGTCAACTATAGATCTACAATTTTTTAAAACATATTATTGAAAATAAATAAGATGGGAGTAAAATTTCATCTTAAAAAGTGTTATTGGATTTTCTTTTTCATTTATATTTAAAAATTATATTTAAATTAAATTTTGGTAGACAGTGATGGAAAGATAGAAAAACCAATTAATATATTCAATTTTTATTTATTAAATTTTTTTCATATACATATTTCTTTTTGTTCTTTTGTCTTCTTATATGTCACAATGACCCAATCACTAATATATAAAGATTACACTTATTAAATATGGAATGGTGAAATGTCTAACTATACTTAACTCTAACTTACATTTCCATGCAAACTTATAATAAATGAGACTTTTCTAAATATAAACTGTAGCTGAAATAATTTACACCAACTCTCCATGCACTACACATACTTCACTTAACTCCAACTAACCTTTTTATACAAACTCACAATAAATGAGAATTCTCTAAATATATAGATTGAACTTGAAGTAATTCACACTCCTCTCCATGCATTCCACACATACGAGAGTAATTTACACTTTCCAAGAGACAAAGATGGGAAATATGATCGAAGATTGATAACACTAATCGCAAAACAAAATTGAATGGGTTGATAAAGTTTGATAAAAAAATATAATACGACTGAAGATAATATAGTGAGAGTAATTTAGATAGATTTTTTTAGAGAGTTATTTAATTAGTACAATTATACTAATAAATGTGGTTGATATATTTTTATTTTCTAAATGATAGTAATTTACATGATGATATTTGTTATTTGACAATTTGTATGTTAATATTAATTAAACTTAAAAAAGTAAGCATGAATTTACATGATATCATTTTTCTTTTTGATCATTCACATATTATATTGATGATTTATATAATAATTTCATATTTGTATTAGGTAAATTTGAAAAGATAAATATGGATGTAAAAATACAAGGTACTTAATATTTGTATTTGAAATTAGGTAATACTAGGGATTTAACTTTCATAGAATATTTTAGAATATTCTTAATAGTATACACAAATCAAAGGTTGAGATTTATTTCCAATGCACTCATGCATTTTTTGTCATTTTAATTAAATTCATTAATTAAAAAAATGTGATATGATCAAGTGTCACATAAAATGACTAATGGTTTTTTGGGATGTGGTATTGATAAGCTACGGGATTCACCCATGATATTGTAACAAAGAGTATTTATTGATTATGAATCTCCATAATAAATTGGAATATAATACTCACTATTAATAATCATTTTACATGTTTCGAAAGGTATATATTTTTAACTTATATATCAATTATTTTATCATTAATAATAATAATGAAGTTATATTTTAGTTAATTATTTTTCTTCTTCTTGACATTTACCAATCATTTAATTTATGTGGTTGTGCTACTTATTAGGTGAATGGGAAATATTTAACCTCCACAAATTTTTCTAAAATATTCTTAGTAGTAATTATAAATCAAAGCTTAAAATTTTAATTTTTTCTTGGGTTTTCAATCAATTAGTAACATGTTTTTGTTACACTCTCCTGAGGAATATCATGTATTCCTATTGGAAAGGTTAAGACAAATGAAATTTTTTGATGAATTAGCTCCGTAATACTTAATTGGGCCGAGAGTCTCATTCTACAACTCATTGTGAAGGCTATGTGTAAGTATGTCTATGTTCAATTTGGATTTGACTATATGCAACATTAAAATATCTTATTTTAACACTTTTTTCTATACATATAGATATATATGAAGTTTTACTATGGGCATTTTTTGGGTTCCTAATTTTGACAACCCATGGTATTTTCCCATGGTATTTGAAAAAAAAAAAAAAAAAAAAAAATTAATGTTGTATATAATAAAATATTCAATGTGTTGTATAAATAAAATATTTTATTATGAATTAATATTGATGTATACTTAAAAAAATATTGATAACAAATAATACCATTTTAGTTGAAAAACATAAGTTTTTATGGTTAGAATATTTGAAGTGGTTCTAGTACTTTATAGTTAATCCTTTTTAGGTATATGTTTTTTTTTTGAAAATCAAATAAATAATTTTTTGAATTACAAGTTTAATTTACATAATCTCTATAACCTTCCAAAATACAATTTAAACAATGAAAAATTACACATTGTTTATTGTACTCTAAAATAAGTTTGCGCTTGAAGAAATTTGATCCCTCTAGGATCATGTTAGATCTGTGCTTAAGATGGTGTATTTGTTGCAAACTAGGGGAAAAATTATACAACAGGAATAATCTTTCCAGTTTTAAAAAAAGTAATATAGCCGAGATAATATTATTTATTTATAGTACAATAAATTTTTATTTATTGTATTTATAAAATGTTATTTTTTGTGGATGGTAAACAATAAAAGATTTATACTCGTAATTTTTTAGCATGGAGTGTCTTAACAATACACCCATTAGTCAAAAGCCTCACCACTATTTATAAAATAAAATTAAAATTATTGATAATTAAATTTTAATTTATAAATTTGAAATGATTATATATATAGTAATAAAATAATACCTTTTTTATTAATTAAAATATATAAAAATAATATAATTACCTGAAACGAAAACAATAATAAACAAATATAATATATAGTGTTATAAGTTACCCGACTTTATAAAAAGAGTTATATATATATTAAAAACTAATATAAAAAATTAACATAATAAGAGTTTAATAAATTTCATAGAATTTAGTTAAAATTTTCAAAACTAATTAACAGTAAAATGTTATAAAATAAAATATTTTGATTTTGAAATGAATTATGGTTTTTGGGTCACTGATATTGATAAGCCATTCCAGTGGCTCATCTTATTACCAAACAATTATTGTAACAAGTCCTATTTACAAATTAGTTACACCAAAAATGTTTCTTTTCAATCTCTTAAGGGCCGACCATCATCTACACTTTTCAATCTCTTAACGGCCGACCATCGTCTACACTTTTGTTTTGCATCGTTAGATCCAGCGAACAGTTGTTATCGTTTCCCACCCTTGGTTCAAGCAAGCAGATGTCACTAATGACACTGAAGCACCCCGCGGGCTGGCCATGCTCCGTCTTAATCGATTTGCCTCTTCCAAGCACCTCCGTTACTAAATTCCCCCAATTCTGCAAGGGTGGCCGCCACCAGCGTCCGGGAATCAGTTCTCCCACGCAGCAACGGATGTAGAACGAGAGAAACAAAAATCATTAGGATAATCTTTAAAAGATCATTCTTGAATGGTCACCGTATTCAACAGAACATGAATTGTTGGATGTGTTCAATAAAATTGGAGAACAGGGCACTTAGATAAAGATCATCATACAGAGCCTGATTTTGAATATCCGGAAGATGACATTCAGATCAGAACATCCCCTGATGAAAACCTTGAACCCGAAAAATTCTTCCATTTTCTCCGCCAACAACACATTGCAGATCTACTCACTCCGACCCTATTTGTCCATTTTATATCTCCGCATGACAAACAATCATTATTCCGTCAGTCTTACATGGGCAAGTTGTGGAACATTGGGATTTGGTTGGGGACATGAAATTCGAAAAAAAATAAAAAAACAGGGTTATAATCTGCGTGAAGTACTAACGGAACAAACAAGAAACCCTTTGTAAAAGCCAGAGAGGGATTCGTGAAGGAAGCAGCGCTCATAAATATCATGAAATTTAATATATATTTCAAGAATCAACTAATTGTTCCATTTTGGAGATCAAACATGAACCCCGCATTGATGGTTTCGACAATCTCTTTTTGCCGATACGTTTAATCTCTATAAGTAGGCAGACTTTGGCAATTCTGGACACCCTATATACCTCTTGGCAAGCCATTTCAGGGTTATGGTCCGGTTCCGAAGTCATGACTTATTCCACTGTGATGTGTGTATGTCTCGTTATCTGTGTTCTTTGTAATCGTTGTGTAGAATGATATTTTTTCTTTAAACGTCTACGTTAACCTGAGCATTTTAAGGTTTTCCACTGCACGATCATATATGTAGTGTTTAAGAGTTACCAGACGCGGTCAACAATGTTGTCCCCGCTTTAACATGGGCATAACAACGACTTTAGGCTGAATTTAAATTCATATATATGTATTACTGATACCAAATCGAGATTAACATTGTAATATTATTTGTGTAAATATTTTCATGAAAAAGTTTCACACCAGCTGTAATTACGTAAAAGAACAGCATTAAAATAAATTGGTAATCTAAAAGGATTTTTTTAATTTCTAATTATACACATTCCTAATTTAACAACATTTTTATATATATATATATATATATTTATTTATTTATTTATTTTTGTATATAAATCAAAATTATATGAGATATTGGAGAATTAGAGAAATCCAAATTCAGCGTTTTTATTAATTACTCAATTTTAAACTTCAATTTACCATAAAATCAAAATTAGATATAATATTATTTAAATTAATATATCAAAAATTCAAATTTAATATTTAAAAAAAATACATAATAATCTTGTATATATAGAAATCCTTCTATTAATTAGGTAGACATTAATGGTATTAGCTACTAAATTTCTGAACTGCCCGATAGAGGAGTGGACTGCTTCTCATATATTTAACTTATATTTCATTACTGAATTTATGTGTCACTTAAATATATTTTTGGTTAATGATACAGCGGTTAAGAAAGAAATACGCTAATCTCATTTATATAAAAAAATTCAATCCTCAATGGGATCAAATTGTTATTGGATCTCAAAGTTATGTATAAATCCTCCTTATTATATTATTATAATTTCTTTTATATTTTACAAAGTCATATTAATGAAATGTTTTTTTTAAGCAAAAAAAATATTAATACAGAGAGGAAAATATGAAATCAACATAGTATCTCATTGTACAAATAACTAAACTCCTTTCTTCCATGATTATATTATTATTTAATTCCAAGTGTCACACATAAATCCTTCATAATACATCATAATGTTATGATTCCAAAATATCACACATAAATCCTCCATAATATATTAATATATTTTTTAAAGCCTCAATAATATATTAATACATTTAATATATTAATATATATTTTTAAAGCCTCAATAATATATTAATACATTTTTTTAAGAACCAATGCCATCTTAATATTTACTTTTAGAAAAATATTATAAATCTATGATATATTATGTCTTTCATATTTTCCCTTATGCTATGTGAACTCGTACTATACTTAAACAAGCTCTATATGATAGTGCACTCACATTAACTGTCCATTAATTCATGGTAACATACATTTACATTAACGATCTATTAATTCATGGTAATATTTATTGTTAAAATTTTCAAATATTTTAAAAAATAACAAATAAACTGTTTTGTATTAATCGGTCTATTAATTCATCGTAATATTTATTGTTAAAATTTTCAAATATTTTAAAAAATAACAAATAAACTGTTTTGTATTAATATACAAATTAGTTTCTTTAATTAAAATACAATGTTTTTCAGAGTTTATAGTAACCGGTACACGTGCATTTTGCAATCCTTGCGCTAATTTTATTATTCTGGTACACGTGCAAGATTTTCGAAATCAACTCTAGATTTACAGGGAATCACATATATACGCTTCTCAGGTACTGAAGCTAATGAATTCTACGAATTAAAATTATGTTTATCGTTTCTATAGAAAATTAAATAAAATATTAATATTAAGTTATAAGGAAAATGAATAAAAATATTGATATTAAATAATAATAAAAATTATTATTATGTAGAATAGTTTACAAGTAAATAAATTTAATATTTTTATGTTACAATTTTTAAAATTAAATATATATATATTAAATAAAAATTTTAATTTTAATAAAATTTTGATATTCTTATAAATTTTAATTTTTTATTTATTTATTTTACTTCATATAAATTATAGTTATTGTATTAAAAGAATAACGTAAACATACATTTTCCTATTTAACTATGAGATAAAAATTGTTAAAATAATATCATAATAAAAATGTTTTGGATTATTGTATTGTAAAATATGTTGGATTTTTTGTTTAGGTCTTTGAAGTTGTCCTCTAAGTTGTATTGACTTGATTGGTGAAAACAATAGTGTGAAAATTGGTCCATTTTGTCTTCACAATTTGTCTTACCTATCATGGCAACATAATAAACCAAAATTTTTCTCAATGCTCAAAGAATTAAGTAAGGAATTGTTAACGATTTGCCTGCATGATTTTCCATCAATTATCTTACTCCGAGCGAGAGCATAACCAAATGTTGCAATGACAAATCTCCATTAGCAAGTAAGCAACCACTACCACTAAATTAGAAGGTTGCTCTTCGTAATAGAGTTTTCTCAATTTTCTTTCAAATAATCTTTTATATAATATTTATTCTATTAGAAATAAGAGTTTTTTATATTTAGTGATGTACTTTTCAAGATGATCTTCTTGAATCTTATATCCTTACGTGTATCTTTGCACCTTTAGGGGCAATTGCTAGTAATATCCATGGTAAAATGAGATAAATATCCAGAGTTAACAATATTGTTATATTGTAAATATTAAGTTTTAATTTAAAAATGTTGTAAAATTAAATTAAATTAATTTAATTTTTATAAAATATTTTGATTTTCAAATGAGATATGGTTTTTTTCCATGGTATGTCTAACACATTTTTTTTTTAGAATTTTAATATCTTACAATTAAATTTAAAATTACACAAAAATAATTAAAAAATAATTTACATTTTAAAAATTAAACATTATTTTTTAATTTTCAAAATATTCAATTTATTTTTTTCACAGCTATAATAAAATTCTTGAAATCTTTAAAAATTTAAATAAATAATATTAAAATAAATCCAAATAAACAAAATTTTGATATCTAAGTTTAGAAAATAAATTTATTTATTTTATCCATGACATAAAAGCTTAAAAGCTTACCAAGGCGACTCGATCAACTAAATCTCAAGTGCGAACACTAATCTTTATGACTTAAAGCAAAAATTTGATATTAATCTTTATGACTCAAGCAAAAATTTGATATTAATAGAAAAATAGAATTAAAATGATGAAAAAACTAAAATAGAAAAATCATACCGAATAGAAAAATTGCTTATGGACTCCAACTCAAATACAGTGAATATGACGTTTTAAACCATGAGGAAATTAGCTTTATTTATTTAATGTAAGATATAAAACCACCCAAGATAAACATAAATCATAAAAAAATATGAACATAAATAATTTATATTAAGTTATATAAGCTATATAATTTAGTTCAAAATGGGCCCACATATTGATTAGGTCAACAAGTGTCAAACATCAAACATTAACATCACAAGTTGACAAGACATAATGTTCCAAGTACCTCCAGCTCTGAATTACCAAATAAGTCAAAATGCACTACAAAAAATTCCATTGAATTCTATTGAGGAGTACACATATTTCATCAAATAGTCACCCACTGATTTCCATTGGAGCAACACATCCCTGATTTCCATTGGAGCAACACATCCCATTACTCAGTAATACCTGCACAATAATAGGTGAAATGTGTGTTAGCCATATGCACATGTGTGTTTAACCATTTAGCCCGTTGAAGATAATAAATGACAATATTCAATTCAAGAATTAGTTTAGAAGATGCAATAAATGACACCAACCCTTTCAATTCAAGTATTAAACACACCATCCTTTTCAATTTAGGAATTAAACAAAGGAAAGCACAAGGATCAACCATGAAAGATTATCAGCCATTTGATCATGTACAAATCAATCCAGACCACATATTTGAATTTGGGAGATGGAAATCCATGCCAATATTCCCTACAAATTAAATTCTATATCAAAAAACCATAAAACATCAAATCTTACTAATTTTCATTTCGAACATTCATTTTAGTCCTCAGTTGTTAGAAACATACAATCATAGTGTTCAAACACTATTACATTCATTCTATTCATCAGTTGTTGAAGACATTCAAATAGAGTGTGTGCATAGTGTTACATTCATTCTATTCATCAACTGTTGGAGACATACAGGTTTGTTTTTGTTGAATAATGTTATAGAGACATACATGTTTGTTTTTGTTGAATAATGTTATTTTTGTTGAGAGACAAGTGTAAATTAAAGCAATTATAGCCAATATCACTTGTTAAATAGATCACGAGATTTGATTAGAGAAAAATTTCTATATAAATAATAGACCCATTGATTTAGAAACCAATTTCAATTCCACTGTAACCTCAAATCTAACCCCTGCGATTCAATATCAGACTACTATAATAGCAAAGAATATCGTTTCACATTCCTGAAGATGATGCATATAAATTTATAATCTTGAAGACGATGCATCCTAGAGTGCAGGATCATGTTTATTCTTTGAAGGAAATGAAGCAACTTGGAGGAGATCTGTGACCTCCGGAAGGGGAATGGCCTAGGAACTTTATGAATTGAAAGAGAAAATTTTGATGTGAGGTAGATTCACTGTTTTCTTAGAGAAGCATTTCCAAATGAATAACAAACCCAATGATTTAGAAATTCTCTTTTAGTTATTAGAATATCAAATTAAATTACAATATCAAATTAAGACGAGATAATTACAACATTGCAGGAGCAGAACTACAATGAATTAGACAATTGAGATGCAACATATAATAATTTATTTCTTTATAAGGAATGATATGAGCAAGGTATTTAAGATCCTATAGACTGGTCCATAGACATTAAAATGGTATTTAATCATGATGATAATGTAGAGGTAGCAGATGACTTTATTTTGCTTGATTCCACTAGTCTGCTCAGGATGGGGGAGGAAGAAGCTTGATTCCATTGTTCTGCTCATGATGGGGGAGGAAGAAGTGTAGGAGGAGAAAGTGTACTTAGATGATGATTGTACCTTTAATATGTCCCCTACTTAGCTCAGAATGGTGTCTCATAATATCATGGCGGATGTGAGAAATAAATATGACCCTTGTGGCCTTCTTAAAGTTTTCAGTTTATTCAACCAATTCTCTGATTTTCCTATGCTCTTATATTGGTCTTTTCATTCTCCTTCTTACCGAGATTCATTGTGATGTGCTTTAATTAGGACCGTTTCAGCGAGTCTTACTCCTCTCTCTCGCGGGGTTCACTTAGGTGCAGTGTTTATAACAACATCAAGTTTTCTTTCTTTCTCTGGTATCCTTTCCTTAGAGGTTTATAATCTCTTACCATTGGCTTGCTATCTTGCTGTTGTATGAGTGGAATCGTAACAGATTTGTCTTTTCTTTCAGTCAATGAAAGGGATGCATATCTAGTGTGCATAACACCCATTCTCTCTCTTTTTCAATTGAGTGTGCCTTCTTTGTTTTCTGAGGCTTTCACTTGCAAGAACAAAAAGAACTAGTACTAAACCCTTAGACTTTTAGAATTTGAAAGGGAATAACTACATAAAGAGACTACAACTAAGAACCCTTACTCTTTATAGCTCTTCCTGATAATTCATATTTTTACCAACTAGGAATAAAATGAATGCCCAAAACAAAATGAATGCCAAGAACAATGATTTGAGGACACAGAAAGCTATGTGTGTTGAAGAAATTGTGTTATTTCAAAGTTGTTACAAAAAGAAAAAGGAATAGCTCTTCCTCATAACTCATATTTTTACGAACTAGGAATAAAATGAATGTCAATAACAATGATTTGAAGACACAGAAAGTTAGTTCTATTGAAGAAATTGTGTTATGTCAAAGATGTTACAAAAATAAAAATGAATAGCTCTTCCTCATAACTCATATTTTTACCAACTAGGAATAGAATGAATGCCAAGAAAAATGATTTGAGGACACAGAAAGTTATTTTTGTTGAAGAAATTGTGTTATGTCAAAGTTGTTACAAAAAGAAAAAGGAATATCTCTTCCTGATAACTCATACTTTTACAAACTAGGAATAAAATGAATGCCAAGAACAATGATTTGAGGACATAGAAAGCTATTTTTGTTTAAGAAATTGTGTTATGTCGAAGCTGTTACAGAAAGAAAAAGGAATAGCTCTTCCTCATAAGTCATATTTTTACCAACTAGGAATAGAATGAATGCCAAGAACAATGATTTGAGGACACATAAATCTATCTGTGTTGAAGAAATTATGTTATGTCAAAGTTGTTACAAAAATAAAAATGCATAACTCTTCCTCATAACTCATATTATTACCAACTAGGAATAGAATGAATACTAAGGACAATGATTTGAGGACATAGAAAGCTATGTGGGTTGAAGAAATTATGTTATGTCAAAGCTGTTACAAAAAGAAAAAGGAATAGCTCTTCCTCATAACTCATATGTTTTTTTTTTAATTGTTTTTTTTAATTTTCAATTTTTTTAATTTGTTTTTTTTTTTAAGTTTTATTTATAATTGCTTATTTTTATTTTTTCTTTCAATTTTTTTTTTTTTTTTTTTTATTTATTATTTATTTTATTGTTTGATTTTTTATTTTTTTTAAATTGGTTTTGAATTTTTATTTAATATGTTTTGATTTTTTTTATTTTGATTTTTTTTTTTAATTTTGTTTTTAAATATTTATAATTTATTTATTTTTTAATTGTTTCCAGTTTTTTAATTTTATTTTTGATATATTTTTTAATTTTATTTATGCTATTTCTTTATTTTTATAATTTAAATTTAAAAAAATAATTCTTAAACTTTTATTTTATTTTATTTTATATTTTATATTTTGTTTATTTAAATTATTTAATTTAAATATTTTTTTATTTTTTATTTTCATTTTTAATTTTTAATTTTTTTTCTTAATTTTTTTCTAATTATTTTAAGAGGATTTTATTTTTTATTTATTTTTTAATTAAAAAAAGAAATTTAGATTTTTTTGTGGTTCAATTTGTTTTTCTTTTATATATATATATATATATATATATATATATATATATATATATAATCATTTTTTAATTTATTTTTTTGTTTTTTTGGTAATTTTTTATTCAATTTTTTTTTTTTTTTTTTTTTTTTACTAGTTAATTTTGGTTTTTTTTAATTTTTATAGGTTTTTTGTTTTTTCTTTTTATATATAATTTTTTGCATTTGATTTTTTTGGTCATGTTTTTTTTTTTGTGTCATGTTTTTTAATTTTTATTTATATTCTTATGTTTTTCTTTTTAATATTTTTATGTTTTATTAATAATGTGTTTTAGTATTTTTATTTTTGCCATGTTTTATGTTTTATGTTTTTTTTTTTACATTTTTATAGGATTTTTTTTTCCTTTTATATATATATTTTTTGTATTTTATATTTTTTTGTCATGTTTTCTATTTTTACTTTTATGTTTTAATACTAACATGAAAATCATCAACATTTTAAAAAAATTGTCTAGACTTAATTCATTAGAAAATTTTAAGTGTAAAAATTAAGCCCTTTAAACAAAAAGGGTTGATGCTCATCACCACTTTTCAAAATCAAGATGAAAATCACTAAGAAAAAAAATTGTTCACACTCGATAAATAAAAAAAATTAAAGTGTCAAAAATAAGCCCTCTAAAAAAATGTGTTGATGTTGCATCAACATTTTTCAAAATCAGCATGAAAATCACTAACATTTAAAAAAAATGTTCATACTTGATACATAAAAAAATTTAAAGTGGAAAAAATATGCTAAAAAAAAGTGTATTTTGAATCACCATTTTTCAAAATCGAGTGATTTTTGGTAGCCTCAAAAAAATGGGTACCAGTTAATTTTCTCATTTGATCGGTAACTATGTTATATGGAGCCATATCCCGTCCCCAACTTGAAATTGACGGTCAACTCGGTGCTTATCACGTCGAGCTTTATACTGAGGCTAACTGTTCTCCAATTATTCCTGTATTGCCTGATGAATCACATGTATCCACTGAACAAACTTCCATTCTTTGTCTCTAACATCTTTCCGATTGCTATCCTCATCTTTCCCAAAGACCACGTCCAAGGGATCCCTTGGTAGATAACCAAAACATGTCTTGAACAGTGAGCTCTACGTGGATGAATGTGTTGCTCGATTGTATGCATGCTACACATAAGGAAGTTGTTCATCCCACAACTTGGGATGTTTTCCACAATAGCCTCGTACCAAGTGTACCACGGTGCGGTTAACGACCTCTGTTTGTCCATCGGTCCGTGGATGAAATGTCGTACTTCTTTTCAGCTTAGTGTCCATCATTCTCCACAAGCTAGTCCAGAACTCTCCAAGAAAGCGAGAGTCTCGACATGACACAGTAGATGTGGGAAACCCAAAATGGACCCAAACATGTTGAAAGAAAGATAAGTAGTTTGCTCAACAGTGACCTACTTTTTACAAGGTATTAAAATACACATTTTACTAAAACGATCCACGACGACATACAAGTAGTCGTGACCTTTCCTACACATAGGAAAACCACCTACAAAATCCATGGACACACTTTCCCATGGTCGACTCGGAATAGGGAGTGGTGTGTACAACCCAAGTTTTCTATTAGAGGGATTTGAAATAGAACACAACACACAACCCTTTACAAAGCGAATCATAATGTTTCTCATATGAGGCCAGAAACAAAACCTCTTTAAATGAAATAAAGTTTTTTTCAACCCCAAAATGACTAGACACAAGAGAGGTATGAGCCTCTCGGATTACATGTACCCTTTCATCAATGGGTATGCATAGTTTGCTAAGGTGATACAATAGTTTTCCCTGCAAATAATAATTGTCCACCTGCAATCCACGAGTCAGTTTTGCATAAATCTCTTTAAGATCATTATCATTAGCATATTTTTCAGCATAACCTTCTAATGATAAAGAAGCATTTCGCAAAACTACAGATGCAGAAATAAGAGGGTGAGAATCATATATGCTACTTTGTTGTTGGCGCCCTTCTTGTATTTTATTACCAGATGAAACTGCTGGAGGAATCCCATCCATCTAAAATGACAGGCTTGTTGAATCTTGGTTTGTGACTAAAGGTACTCCAAGGGATGATGGTCTCCTTGTCAATCGGGTAGTGTTTCCACTTCTTTATACTCTGGACCAAGGAGTACAATTCCCTGTCGTACGTGGGATAATTCACAACAACCTTGGAGAAAGTCTCTGAATGGTAACATGCAGGTTTCCTTTGCTGCATCAATACAGCGCCCATGGCATATCCGCTGGCATCTGTTTCAATCTCAAAAGGTTGATGAAGGTCTGATAAGGCTAGCACTGGTGTTGTGTTGATCTTCTCTTTCAACATGTCGAAGGATTTCTGTTGTTTTCCTCCCCATTGAAAGGCCTGCTTCACACTTGTCAATGCGTGTAAGGGGGTTGCGATAACAAAGAAGTTTGCAATGAACCTTCTCCAAATTGTACCGCGCCCAAAAAACTTTGTAGCTTTGTAACATTTGTGGGCTCAGGACACTTCATAGTTGCTTCTACTTTAGAGGGATCTATTTTTAATTGTCCATTACCGACTATGTGACCTAAATAAACCAGAGAGGTCTTCCCAAACTCACACTTTGACAATTTTACATATAAATTTTCTTCTTCTTTTTTTCAGAACATCAAGCACTTTCTTCACATGACATACATGTTCATCCCATGTCCTACTATAAACAAGGATATCATACAGATATACAAGAACAAAATTATCAAGAAAATGCCTAAATAGATCATTCATTACCCTCATAAACGTGGTTGGAGCATTGCACAGTCTAAATTGAATCACCATCCATTCGAACAACCCTTGTTTGGTTTTGAATGCAATATTCCAAATGTCTTGTTCTGCAACTCTAACCTGGTGATATCTACTATGCAAATCCAGTTTTGTAAAGTAGAAAACATTTTTCAACTGAACTAATAATTCATTAATGCAAGGGAGAGGGTGTCAATTCTTCACCGTAATTTTGTTTAGCGCCCTATAGTCTATGCACATTCTCCATGTGTCATATTTCTTTGGCATCAACACGATCGGTGAGCCGCATGGAGAAGAACTTGGTCTGATGACTCCTTGATTTATAACCTCCTGCACATGTTTCTTGATCTCTTCCATCTCGATAGAAGCCATCTTGTACATGCTAATATTCCGCAAAGGAGCATCCTGTTGTAAATGGATCTCATGTTGGATTTATCATTTTAGGGCAATCCTCTTGGTCCCCTAAAAAATCTATCATAGTCAAAAATGATTTCAAACAATTATTTCTTATGATCAGGATAACAACCTTTGAAAGTGTTAGTCGTCTCGGCCTCTTTCGCTCTCACTACCATGAGCATGCACCCTTTGCTGGAATTAACCAGTCGTTTAGTCTGTCCTGCAATGACAAGGCTAGCACTAACTTTTGTATGATGAGCTCTGACTATATATTCTACCCCATCCTTCGTGAGGTGGTATTTATTTTCATGCCGAAAGAAAAATTCCTTTATGTCATATGGATACGGAATTGCGAAGATAATTCCACAGATATCCAAAGGCACAACATCTAACTCTACCTCATCAACTAATTTGGAAGCAATAACAAATCTGGCCCTACACTACTTGGTTACTCGTAATTTTCATTTATTGGTTACCCAACCAAGCGGATATGGACTCGAATGAGACTTAGTTTCGAGGCCTAACATTTTCACTAGGGACTCTGAGATTAAATTTTCTTGGGAACCTTAATCGAAGAGAGTTTCCACCTTTGTGTGTTTTATAATAACTCTAATGTGGAATATTTCAATTCTCTTTTGCTCATTACTTACAGGATCATTTAAATAAGTAGTACTTACCATTGAATCAAAATTATTACTAATAGAAGGAGTGCCTTTTGCACCCACGACTATGATCAATGTATCATTGTTGGAATTTGATCCAAGGTCCTGCTGCACTATTTCCACTGTCTTTTGGTTTGCCTTTTCACTGAATCTCTTTGGTCTCAGCTTCGGATGTAGCTTCCAGGAGTGGTCGTCGTCATGACCTTCTCTCTTGCGATGCATGCAAGATGGTTTTTCTCCGTCCTCTCTCTTGGATGCGACAGTCTTCATAGCCTTCCCCTTCCCTTTCTTCTGGAATTTGTCATGTTGAGGATTAAATGGTGTTTTCTTGGCTTGATCATCTCTATCATTCTTGCCTTGGATTTCAATATGAATCGCCTTTACGCTGGCCGAATCAATTGTAGTAGGCTCAAACAATAACCGTGAGTGTCTGATGTAACTATGTAGTGCGCCCACATACTTAGTTATAGTCTCGGGCAAATCTAATGAAGTGCCCAAATTCAATGCTTGTTTCTAAAATTATTCAATGAAGCTTTGCAGATTTTGGCCTTTACCTTGCCTTAGATATTTCCATTCCATTAATGCCTTTTGTTTATAAATCAAAGGGTAAAATTGGTCTTTCAATGTAGAAATAAAATTGGACCAAGAGGAAAGAAGGTTACCCAAATTTTTGCTGCCCTTCTGCAACTTTCTCTCCCACCAAACAAGAGCAGTGCCACTCAACTGAAGAGATGCTAACTGGACCGTTGCCTCATCTTCTTTGGTCTGCTCGATCTAGCAGTAAACCTCTATTTGTCTTATCCAATTATTAAGTTTTTCTGCACTACACTCTCCATTATACATGGGCAAGTCAAACTTTACATCTAGCTTGAAGAATGGTTTCTTAGATGTATGTTTGGAATCGTGATTAGAGTGATGAGAACTATCATTTGAAGAAGGAGAGGGAGGAGGCTCTTCTCCACCACCTTCATTATTTGTTGATCTATTGTTATCGACATCTTTCTTCTCATGCCCAGGTGCCTTCTCATACTCTGAAAACAACTTGTCCACTTTCTCCGCCATATTGTAAAATACCTTACGGAAATTTGTTTCCTCTTCCCAATGAGCTTCTTCATTTTCCATGTTTCTTCTTCGTTGTGCATGTTGAGCTTCAGGATCAAAGGACTTAAGTGTTCCTTCTCGTTTCTGTAACTTGTTCCGGGTTATCATATACTCATGCAATTGGCATCAATAAAGACCTACTCCGATACCAAACTTGATCCAAGATCTTTTACTTATAAACGCATCAGAATTACATGAAACAAAGCTTATTAACCATAGAACTTAAAAGCACATAAAATAATGCGGAAATAAGACGATAAGAAATAAACCATGACACAAAGATTTGATTATAGAGTTCATCTAATTTGGACTATGTCTCTGGGCCCTGCTCAATAGTGGGGAGGCCTCCTTTCATTAAGTGGCATAAAAAAAGATAAAAGTACAAGAAATATTCAATTACAATCCTTATACCTCCAATCTGGAAGATGGATGAAGAATGGAGAGCCTAGCTTCAGAAACACACAGTACCATTGAAATCTTGGCAGAAAATCATGCAAAAACACCTATCCGAACACCCAATTTTGGTAATTGGGCTTTCTGCACCTTCTTAGAACCTCCCTGCTGCTCAAGAAGAGGTTTTGACCCCCGCTGCCACGTTGGGTTACTACTTTATACAATATTTTGAACTATCGGCCAGTCTCCTCCTCCTTCCCTGTGTGGACCGTCCATTATATAATCTTAATCGGCCGACTCCTCAATTTTCGAGTAGTTCCAAACAAACGACAAACCTTAGCAAGATGGCAATTCCAATAGAAATTCCCAGAGCCGCAAATAGTACGCATGCAACAAAACCTGTTTAAACATAGAAAAACCACTTTAACAATGTTTCCACATGAATCAGCGTATTCCCTGAATCCCGATGGCTTTATCGGCACTGATAACCCATCGATGCAGAGAAAGCAAATCGCAATCGGTGTTTCAATCGGAGAATTGTCTTGTGCCTTTACAACAAGTATCCTGTGATAACAGCAGACTCGATGGCCTATTAAACATAATACATAATATATCGGGTCCGACAACCTAATCGGAAATCACAATCGACGGGAACCGAAGGTTGGTACTCTATGCGACTATTCCCCTTTGTGAACTACGATTGCGATATACGATTATAGCATCACATCCTAACTCTATCAAGGGCCGATTCGTAAATCACTTCCCCTTTTGTGATTGCAATATGCGATTATTACATTGCAGCTTTTCTTACATAGGGCCGATTTGAAACCGCTAATTCGCTTCCGATCTGTGATTGTGATATTGCAATCACAACCTAGTAGTGCTAGGGTGATTCCTTAACCCGCAGACCTCTGCCTTTTGCGATCAATGAAATGCAGAACCTATAGTGGCCTGCCACTTGGCACTTCCCCATTCGCTGAGAGTTTTTCCACGTCACTTCCTCTTGCTATCTATCCAAGTCAAACTTTATCTTTGACTTTATCTAACTTCTTCATATGAACTTGGATTTGAGTGTCGTTCACATCATTGGAATCAGGATGATGAGCACTTCGATCCAATGCTAAGTTGTGGATTTTCTGCCACTTTGAGTTTTGAGCCTTCTTACCATGTCACTGGTACTTTTTTAGAGATCCACCTGGATCATTCCACCACGTAACTGTTTTACTGATCGTTGGGCTCACTATGTGTAAAGTAATAAAACACTTGTCATTTTTATCATCCTACAAGTTTTACTAGGAGTATACTCATGTCTAGTACTCTTCTCCTGGAAAAAGGTAGACTCATGAGATCACATATCCATTTTTTTTGAGAGCCCTCTATGCCTTCGCCCTTATAGATTCTCCAAAAGGCAGCCTGGTGAGATTGTATATCCACTGTGTTTGAGATCTCTACACCTTCACCCTTATAGATTCTCCAAATGAGTTTCTTTTACCACAAAACTAGCTTGTTTGAATAATATGTATAATCAGAAGAAGAAGTTTGTCTACGAATTTGTCTCATATATCTGTATTGTTTTTGTTTGGTTCCTATAACTTGAAGACATAAAACATCAGAAGAATTAAAAGCCAGGATCGATCTCCTTTAGGTCATTGTGGTTGGAACTTGGAAGAGAAATCAACAGGAAATCTAGTGTCCTCGAAACTCTGGTTGGCACGGATTTTCTCCTTCGGGGAACAAATATCTGCACTCACCGACCTCTTGGTGTACAACTTGTTCAAGTCCCTCAGCCAGCTAAGGAGCGAGAAAATGTCGAGTTGGGAGAGTTTTTGCATCTTCCTGGGTGGACATTCACTGACTTTTCGGCCATTGAGGGTGAAATTTAGGTAATTTTACATATTAAATGATATGAAATGATAGAGATTGTAACAGGGACATGAAGGATGGGTTTTTTGGTCTTCAACGATAACAAATTTTTCCATATCTTTTTATTGGAAATTATCTGTGGAAGTCTTCCAATTGGATCACACAATAGAAAATGCTCAAAATCCTTCCCTTGAAATGGTCTATAAAGGACATTGTGTCTTCAAATTTGACAAATGTATTGTAATGTTTTCAGAGCCTCTGGTCCCATAATTGAATAGTTTAATTGCAAGTTGTTAGATGAAAATCAGAGGTTCTAATATGTGGTTAGTTATGACTATTACATATGAGTTAACCAATGATTTCCATTCATTACTCTTAGCTTCTAATTGTGTAGATTATAAATGTAGTCCTGATAGAGTGGACTAAGTTCCGAGACGACCGGCGTACAGATTGAAATTCGTTCGATGGTCCAGCCCACAATCCACCACCCCAAAACGCCTCAACCAAGAAATCACAAGGAGGAAATGCATGCGATTAATTTTACTTTTATAGATAGAGTAGTCCAAGTTGTAATTGGATGGTCATCCCTATTTCCCAACCCATTTCGACTAGAACATGCGCTTATGGGAGGGAGTGAGCCCATAATACCGCTAGAGTACAAAGGGAATGGGCTTATCTCACGAAGGGAATTTAGATATTAGTATGCGTATGTAGTTTAATTCTAAACTATTAAAGCCTATTTATTTCCCAAACGTTACATTGAATAAGTGACACTGATGGTAAGTGTAATTCCAGAAATTTCGAAACTCGAGGTAAAGTAAGCTGATAAGAAGGAACTCCTTCATGTTTGTAAGATGGTTGTGTTGTTTTGAAATTCTAATCCTGATTCTGATTCTGTAAGATATCAAAATTTGTAATTTGTAATATTAAATTTGTTTCTATATTCAAAATTAAGTTTAAAAAATTTAAAAATATATATATATAATTTAAAAAATAACACAAAACCAAAATTTATTTAACAAATTTTTATTAAAAAACAAAATATAAAAAATTAAATCCTCTTAAAATATTCTGTATATTTGAATGTGTTCCTTCCTCCAATAATTCACATGCATTTTTGGTTGTGATTCTGGATCTAATAATTCACATACAAATATATATACTGTTGGATTATTTTGAAACGGATAACCAGCTCTGTAATTGAGTGTTCATTGTTCTTCCAGCTCGAAAAAGTAGGGGAAAGAGAAGTCAAATTGGCAGAGGCTCCGGGGCAGTTTTATCGCACGATGTGAATCAGGGTGATTTAGTGAGGCCTTGCCGTATACAACAACCTTAAAAATAAAAATATTTAAGCGCCCTCAAGCGGCAACTGCAAGCCTGTTAGCCATTTTAAACGCGTATTAAAAGAACCAGAATGAAATTTTATATAGGCGTTGTTTAATTATAATTAATTTTGAAATTTTTAGTTGGAATTGGGGTATTTTGTTAAGTTAAATTTTGATTTTTGTTATTTAAAATGAAATTTTAATTCTATATAAATTCAGCACTTTAAAAAATTCCGAAACAATTTATAATATATAGATTTAACATTGTGAAAATTTTAAAGCAGTCTATAATTTACTGATCTAGTATTCTGAAAAATTCAAAGACATTCGAATTATAAAGATTTCAGAACTTAAATAAGTAATTAAACAAATCTTTACCAAATTTTAAACCATATAAACTAGAAAATATATGTTTTGCTTAAACAAATCTTTACCAAATTTTAAACCATATAAACTAAAAAATATATTACAAAACATATAGCAAATAAATTAACATTTATCATTTAAAATGTAAAATTCCCTAAACACATAATTAAATATAAAAAGACGGAAGCCACAGAAATTGATGAGAAGTTCAAAATATGGAATAAAAGCAGCATGATTTCTTATTGCCATTGCCATTAATATAAACATGTGATCAGAAATTAATTCCTGCATGTATAATATTGTTCCATATTTATTTCTATGGCCAGTGAAAATGGACTTATTTTCTTCTATATTGCGACTTTTTGAGATTCCGGTGACGGAATCCGGCGGAAGAAATTGAGATGAAATCATGATTTTTTTGCAGTTAAAATGGTTTTTTAACTGCATATTCGGATTCAGCACCCTGGAAAACCCCTGGGACGCTTTCATTGTGCAGAAATTAGCTATCAAACTTGGATTCCGATAAATCACTGCCGGATTTTCACCGGAAAAAATCGCCGGAAAGGCTTTCAAAAAGTCGCGTTAAAGACTACGTCTAAGATATATATTCAACGATAATCAATTTTAATAATTTTATCACAAAAATAGAATATACATTATATGTATCTATCACTAAATTACGATCTATTGAAACCACTTGTTATTCAATATCCATCTCTTTCATTATCAGAAATGGATGTTTTTTTCAGCACATAAAAACAGAGTTTCTCTTTATATTAAAAAGAAGAGTTACATATTTTTAGATTTGAGGATAAAGAGATCATAAAAAGACACGTCCTAGAACAAAGTTAAAAAAATTGTATGCATAGCAAATATTAAGTGGCTACACTGCTTACAATATTCGAAAATTCAGTCTACTAAAAACCAAAGCCATGAGAAAAAAACAGAGAAACAGACATCCAGTAGTTAGAACTCAAGCCAAATACTAGCAACAAACAAAGCGCAACGGTAATCGAAATACTTATTTACCCCTAATTGTGCTTAGGAGTGGCTAATTGTGGAGCAGAATTAGAGGAAGAGAAGGGAGGAAGTGGGATAAGCGGACTAAAAGGGGTAGTGGTGGGTGTGAATGGTAGAGAAGGTGGGTTTAAACCACCGAGTGAGGGTGGCATAAAACCCAATGGAGGAAAATCAAAAGATGGAATTGTTGGGGCATTAGGAAGTCCAATCCCATCACTGGGAGGTGATTCAAAGCCAGGAATATTGTCCGGAAGCTGCAACAATGATCGCCTCCTGCTCCCACCGTTCTTTGATGCAGGATCCCTCGAGGTACCACCCGCACTGCTCATAAATAAAATCACCGCGAATGCAGCAACACCCCATAACTTGGACGCGCGCTGCATTTTCACAGAAATGGATTTGTGGAATGCACAGAAGTACCATCTATAATCTTCTTTTATAATACTCGCCCACCTGCACATTGTCTGGCTCTGCAAACTCGTGTCAGCTGCCTCTGACATCGTCACGATTCAACAATCAATGACTGTAAAAGCACAACTACTCCACTGGCTATCATTACTAAAGAGGAGGTTTTTTTGACAATGTAGATTAAATTGCCGGTGTTTTTATTAGTAATGTAGATTAAATTTGCAGTGTTCTGGCTAGATAATAATTTTTCATTATTTAAATTATATATTTAATTAAAAATAAAGTGTTAAAATTTTTGATTTAATTAGATGGAAAGTAGAGGTTTAAATTCTAAGAAATATTTAAGAATATTTATAGTAATATACATAAATCAATAGTTGAAATTTATCTTCAAAATACTTATATTTTTTTTATTTTTTAATTAATTAAAAAATGTTATATAAACAAGTGTCATATGGAATGACTTATGATTTTTTTGGTATGTGGTACTTATAAGCCATAGGATTGTAACAACGCCTATTTATAGATTAAAGATCTCTATAATAAAGTGGAGGTAAATCTGCACAATTGAAAATCTTATCTCATTCTTATAAAATGTATATATGTTTAAATGATATATTAATTATTTTTTATAATTAATAATAATAATTTAAAATAGTTATAATTTAATTAGCTTTCATGAATTTTTTTCTTTTAATAACTTAAGCAATATCAAGTAAATATTTTGATGCTTATTATTAATAGATGTCTATGCTCATTTGCCAACCATTTATTTATATAGGTGTGCTAGTTTTACTAGCTTTCATACAAAATTGACATAAAAAATCACATGACAAAACTGAAACCATTATCATCTTGCTTTATTACACTATGATATCATCATATGGCATAGTTTTATCTTCTTGTTGCTTCATTATACCATGCTATTATTATACAACATGGTTTTGTTTTCCTATTTAGATAAAAAAAAATAGTAAGTAGATTTCCCTCTTCCTCTTTAATTTAAGAGATACATAGTACAATATATTTCTAGATAATCTACATATTTCAATATAACCATGCTTATTTAGTCATGTTAATGAAATTTGAATATTCTGTTTAAATTATCATTAAACTCTCTCAACTATCTAAAATACATTTAGATGATTATGTAAAAACAGTGAGATGCAAAAACATCCTTGAAATATAATACAAACATTTATGTATCTGAATGATGCAATATTAGAGTACAATTTTTTATTTATTTTTTAAGTAGTTAGCAAATGGTTTGAAAGTAACCGAAAAAAAGGTGCACGATGTTTTTTTAAGGAAGGTGAATCTTTAAAAAAAAAACACTATTAAACTTGTATAATACCTCTTTCATAATACGTGAACTGTGAAAAATAGGTTCTATCTAGTTTTATGATGAATGAGAGTTGGCAACTCAAAAATTAAATGTAAAGCCTGACAATGGGATAGGGCAGCTACTTCCTAAATGAGAGTTGGGTGTAGAAAGCCATTATTAGACCTTTATGCCACTTCTTTACTTGACTGTTGAACGGTAACAATTGGTTAGTTCTAACTCAATGGTGAATGAGAGTTGGGTGCTCATATGGGTGGTTCTATGTTAAGCAGTGTGCGACAGTGGGAACGCTCGACAGCAGGGAAAAATAACATTATAAATACAAACTAACGATTTGATGGAATTGTAGAAGGACCATTTTTATGGATATGTTTGAATAGAAAGATGATATTCCAAGGTAAGACGCTGAACACTTATTAAATATTTAACTTAATAAAGTTAATCATAATAATAGAGCAAAATATTGCAGCCTTGTAAACAAATATACAAGTTATGGTTTGTTAAAGTTAGTATATAAATATGTATATGTATAAGGATTATTTAGAGCCTGTATATATGAATTATGTTTTTATTAAAGTTAAGATATAATTATGCCTAATAATATTGTTAAAAAATAATTTTATATATAGGTATAATAATATTGTTAAAAAATAATTTTAATTTTATATATAGGTATAATAATATTGTTAAAAAATAATTTTATGACTATGTAGTGTGTATCTTTTGAAATTGGAAAAAAAATATTTAGACCGAAGAGTGGGAATGCATTTAATTGTTTTTTTTTTTAATTAATGTTATTTAATTTTAAATTCTTGAGAAAAGTAATAATATTAATAATTTTCATACTTAATTTTTGTGCTATGACTTGTATAAATTTTGGCAGGGATGAATTTTGATAAATCTATATATTTACACTTTTACTCCTACATAAATTTATAAAAATAATTACATAAATTATGGTTAATAGTAACTCATAGTAAATATGTTTATTTACATTAATATAAAAAATGTTCAAAATAACTTTTAGATACCTTTAAGCATTTACCAACTATTTAATTTATATGATTGTGTTATTATATTATTAAATAATATTTATAAAAATTAAATTGAATTTAAATTTGATATTAAATAAAACAAAAATAATTTACCTAATTATAAAAGGTTATAACAAAAAAACATACCAAAATTATGTAAAATTCAACAAAAGGTTATAACAAAAAAACATACCAAAATTATGTAAAATTCAACAACATCTGAATTTATCCCCTCAATTCCTTTCACACAAACCTTATCCCCTCAATTCCTTTCACACAAACCTAATAGTTTATCCCTAACCATCCAAAGTAATTAATATAAAAATTTAAAACTCTTTTTTAACTAAAATTGTTGTCATGGCTGGCTAGGAGTCCATACCCTTATAAGGCTTTCTCCTCTGCTTTTTTGCTTTGAATTTGATATTTTGGAGAAACCATGTATTCAATAGTGCGGAAGGTTAAAATTTCATTGAATTTTTAATTTGGTAATAGAGTAGAGTAAATAAATGTCGCATATAAATGTCCCATGTAGTATATTTTTTATTGGATAAATTTGAATATAAATATATATTAATTTCTATAGGGACTAATAATATATATATGTATGATAAACCATATTACATATAAATATTTCTATATATATTATTTTAGTTATATTAATAATTTGTTGAGAGAATATTTTTATCATGCATCAAAATAACAAATAATTCACTGGAGAAAATCTCTCAAGTTTAACTAAATCTAACAACCTCTTGAATGATAAAAGAAAACAATTCATATAGAGATAAATTTTACATTGCAATAAACAACATATTAATGGAATACAAAGTTAATTATGAGTAAAAGTTAATAATTACAACAAAGTTAATAATAGTTCAGCTTTATAAATTAAATGGTTGGTAAACGACAATACACATCAAAACACTTACCTGATGATACATCTGACATTGCCAAAATTAAAAATATATGTAACAATATTCTAAAGCATGGAGATTCACCTTTATTTTACCAAAGATATTCTTAACATGTAAATAAGCTTTGTTACAATACCATATATCACTAATACCATATGCCCAAAAAAACATAAATCATGTTTAAATGATAATTTTTTAATTAATCAATTTAATTAAAAGAATAGTAAAGACATAATTGCTTTTGAGATAAATTTCAATCTTTAATTTACTATTACTACTAAAAATGTTCTAGAGTATTTCATAGAATTTAAATCCCTTTTGTATGATTTATTTCAACCTTAATGAAGCATGGGTATGAGGGATAAGGCTTCTTAGCTTCTCTTCTTAAATTTCTAAGATGAATATGATAGGGTAAACTTCCCTATCCAACTTTCTAAGCTTCATCATTTTCTTAGATTAGATGAGTATGGATGAGGGAGAAGCTTAATGAGTGATTTCAAATTTCTTAGCTTCTTTTCTTTCTACTACTAGCTTAGCTTTGTATAAAGATGAAAGATACCTTCTTAATGAGTATGTTAGTCTCCTTCCTCTCACTTTCAATGAAAGGGATCGTAAACGGTCTCTTGTCCTTAATAATGGTCAATTTGAGAGTGAAAAGGTGGCCTATGAAGGGCGAGGATATGCTTCCAGTTATTCATTCACTTTGGCTAGTCCTACCTTCCTTATCGGGTTAGCCTATTATCCTCCCTCTCATTCCCAACAGACATTTCATTCCCATCAGTTCCTTTCCTTCAAGGAGCTGGTCTTACCTTCCCATCGGGTGGTTGCTGGCTGGATAAGTGGGATGGATTAGAATTACTTCACAATATAGCCCTTCATAGGCGGGTCAAATTGGTCCTTAACTTAGCTTACGAAGGAGGCCTTAGCTTACGAAAGAAAGTAGGTGTGATTTCAACAGAAAATTCAAAAATACCTTTACCTTTTTAGAACAGGTTCAAGTCAAATAGTAATGATTTGAAACACTTTTTTATACACTATTTTGTAAACCTAAGGACTTGATCGTATAGATATGTAAAATACAAGATTTCCAATCATAGAAAAAGAAAGAAAGGGAACGGGTACTCAATTGAGAGTGAGTAAACAAAATTATATGCATAAAGAATATATCTCATCTATGCAGACATAATAATGTGGAAAGCCGTATTCGACGAAAGTCGTATGTATAGTTTGGAGGGAGATCATTCATACCTTTAGAGATCCCAACTCAGCCCGTTATCTAAACTGATTTGCCAAGCTGATTAGCTCATTTGAATAGGCATCAACGATAAGGTTTTGTTTGATCGAGGCTTTGAACCCATCATGTGCCTTAACAATAGGAGAGGATAAGTATAGTCTATTATATACGTATTAACAATTGTGGTTTCCCGACATATCGAGCATTTCAAATGTATTCAAGCGATTGGTATCCAATTGGAACGTATGCAGGTTGAATCCTGTGAAACTATCTGATTAGAGCTCATTGAGAGCTTCTTTTCACAGAGCAAATATGCTCCAATTTTTTTATGATTTGCATCATACTCGGATACCCCCTCTCAATGCTCGGGCATCCATCTGATGCATTCTTTCCAAGCTTTTCCAACTTCTCCTTCCAACCTTCTAGCATCGGGCAGGTGTCAGACCCTGTATCTAATAGGTTGTAAGCTTATATGGACCTATATTAGACTCGAGTAAAGTGTAAGATATGACTAGAGCTCTAATCCCATATGAGTTATAACATCACGATTATTCCCGAAGTAATGATAGAAGAAACATGGAACCTTCATGAAACGTAATGATACTAGTATGATTACCCTTTGCCCATACTTGCTTGAATACAAGCAGCCACAATAAAGTAGCTAGTAGCTCGTGCAATGCGTGGGTTTGAGCATGGAACTGGATGAAGCATGTTACTGCAAAGGTGGAGAACGGAAAGCAAAGTAGATGGAAAAAAAGAGAAACCACTCTAAACAGTACAACTGGGTAGAGGAAAATACATTAACACAAACAACCATATGTGCTATGACCAAGTAAAGCATGCTACGACTGCGAAAAAACATAGAGTGGGATATGAGTGTGCAATGGAAATTAGTAAAGCAAACACACAATGTGTGAGTATGCAACAGTAATCATCAAGAATGAAATGCATGCTATAAGTGAGTGATGCCTTGGTATAAGACATACAATAACATATTAGACCAGATGCCCTAACTCCCTAATAGTCGTATGTCACAGCATGGCTAGAAGGCCAAAATGACATTTAACAAAAACAAGGACATGACAAAATCACCGAATAGACATACTCCCATCAGCCTCTAGACCAGGCAGAGATACAGAAGCACCCTTTACCTCAGACCCATACCCATTTATAGGCCTATAAGAGATTAGTACAAGCACTCATATCTCTGATTCATCTACCATAAAGTATTCGACCTGGTCTGATGACAAATACCCAGTATTCGGGAGATCCTTTCTCGAAACCCATACATGTTTCTGCAGGTCTCATTGTAATAGGTTTGTTGGGAAATATATGTACCCATATTTTTCCTCCATGACGGGCATAACGAGTAATTGTTCTTCGTCTGACTTTTATCTTCCCAGATGTGATCCAAGCGGGTTCAAGTGCTTGAAATAAAATTTACCCCTATTAAGAAGATCCATCAACAACCCAGAATCAGAAAAGGTATTCTTTTTATATTGTAAATATATTCCTATAAGATGTCGACGAAATAGAATCTAATTTTTTAGAATATTCGTGAAAAATCCCATTGATTTCGGGTCACATATTCAAACGTTATGCTTTTCAAGGTTGAAAAATAAGTCTGCTAAGGATCGAAGGCTTGAAGTGATCAAAGGTAACGACTCCCTTTCCTTATATATTCGATTATTTATGAGAATTGGTTGGGCTTGCGGACCTGGAAAGCTAGGGCTAAAGGGGCAAATCACATATGAATGCAACGTTATGGGTTGAAGGATTGGGCGAAGCCAAGCCAAGTGACATAAATCATCACCAATCCTCCTTTATCTAAATCTAAAAGTTCTCTCTTTATTTCAAGGTTCTATATAATCGAATTATTCTTTTTTTAAGCAATAAAAGAATTGAATGGTAGTAATATTGAATGGTAAACAATGTAAACTTTGAAATGGGAAATAAACTCAAAACAAGAACTCTGCACAAAAAACTCTGAAAAAACATGAAAAATAGTGCTAAATATGAAAAGTGTGTATACTAGAATGATGGTTTTTTTTAGGGTCAATTTTGAACATGTTTTAAAAATGGCAGTGAGAACGAATTTTTTGTGCAAAAATTGTGCAAAAAACAACCTAAAAATGAAAAGTGCTAATAATGGAACGATGGATTTTTTTTTAGGGTCAATTTCCAACATTTTAAAAAAATGCCAGTAAAACCGAATTTTTATGTGCAAAAATTGTGCAAAAAACACCCTCAAAACGAAAAGTGTTGATGCTAGAATAACACTTTTTTTTGTGGTAAATTTTCAACATTTTGAAATAATGGTGTAAAAGATTTTGTTATGACTCCGAAAAACATTAAAATTTCAAAAAAATAATGAAAACATAAAATTAAAAATAAAAACAATGAAAAAAACACAAAAAAAATTTAAAAAAATACCAAAACGTAAATAAAAATATATATTAAAAAAAAAAAAAAAAAAAAAAAAAAAAAAAAAAAAATCAATCATAAAATGTAAAAATAAAAAAACAAAATTAACCTATAAAATATAAGAATTAAAAAATTAAAAAAATTTAAAGAAATAAATAATAAGAAAAATGTATTTTCAAAAAAATAATATATATTTTTTTTAATGTGGTAAACCATAAAAAATAAAAAATTAAAAAAAAAATGGAAAAATACTATAAAATTAAGTAAAAATAGGAAATTTTAAAAAAGCATTAAGAAAAACTAAAAAAATAAAATAAAATTAAAAACAAACTAGATTAAAAAAAATAGAAAAATAACAAAAAAAACTACAAAAATTAAGATTAAAAACATTTTTAAAAAAACCTAGAAAACAAAAAAATGTTGAAATTAAAAAAAAAATTAAAAACAGAAAAACAATTAAAATTTAAAAAAAATACATATTTTCAAATTAAAAAATAAAATCAAAAAACATTTAAAAAAAACAATATATTTTGATTAAAAAAAAAAACATTTCAAATTTTATATTAAAAAATTTAAAATTTGGATTTTACCATGATTTAAAATTTGGATTAAAAACAAAAAAAACAAAAAGCCATTAAAATTAAAAAACCTAAATATATTTTTCATATTTTTTAAAATAACATTTAAAATATATATATATATATATATATATATATATACACACAATAAACATATTTAACAAAATTTATATTTTATCGGCCAGCACCTCCACGAGCGGCCAGGCGGTGGCTATTTGATTTCGAGAATCGAATCCCCACTTCCCAGCCACCCCCACAGCCGGTTGGGCAGTGGCTATCCAATTCTCGGAATCGGATAGCCACCTGTGGGGGTGGCTGGGTGGTGGTTATCTGATTCTCAGAATCGAATAGCTACCGCTCGGCTGCCAGGGCCCGTGGGGGCAACCAAGCGGTGGCTATTCGATTCTGAGAATCAGATAACCACCACCCAGCGGCCCCCACAGGCGGCTGAGTGGTGGCTATTCGATTCTGAGAATCGGATAGCCACTGCCCAACCACCCATGGGGGTGGCTGGGAAGTGGCTATTCAATTCTCGAAATCAAATAGCCACCGCCTATCCGCTCGTGGGGGTAGTGGCCGATAAAATTGTTTTTTTAAATAAAAAATAAATTTTGTTAAATATGTTTATTGTATTTAAAAAAAATAAATTATTTCTTATTTGAAAAAAAACAATTTTATTGGTCACCGCCCCCATGAGAGGCCGGGGGTGGCTTTTTGATTCCGAGAATCGAATAGCCACTTCCCGGCCACCCCCAAGGGCAGTTGGGCAGTGGCTATTAGATTCTCAGAATCGGATAGCCACCACTCAGCCGCCTGTGGGAGTGGTCAGGTGGTGGTTATCTGATTCTTAAAATCGGATAGCCACCGCTCAGCCACCCGTGGGGGCAGCCGAGCGGTGGCTATCCGATTCTGAGAATCGAATATCCACCTCAAGGGCGGTCAGGTGGTGGTTGTCTGATTCCGAGAATCGAATAGCCATCGCTTGACCGCCAGCGGGGGTGGTTATCTGTTTCTCATAATCAAATAGCCATCGCAGGACCGCCCATGGGTGTGGCTATCCGATTCTCGAAATCGAATAGCCATACCCTGGATGCCCGTGGGGGTGGCTATCCAATTCTCGAAATTGAATAGCCATCGCCCAGTTGCACATGGGGGTGGCTATCCGATTCTCGGAATTAGATAGCCACCGCACAGCCACCCGTGGGGGTGGCCGAGCGGTGGCTATCTAATTCTCAGAATCAGATGGCCACCGCTCGGCTGCTCGTGGGGGTGGCTGGAAGGTGGCTATCTGATTCCGAGAATCGTATAGCCATCCTCACAGGCAGTTAGGCGGTGGTTATCCGATTCCGAGAATCGGATAGCCACTGCCTGACCGCCCATGGGGGTGGCGGTCCGATTCTCAGAATCGGATAGCCACCGCCTAGTCGCCCGTGGGGATGTCGCCCTGGGTGGCGGAGCTGCGCGCAGATATCTTTTTTAAAATTTTAATCGTAAATATATGTTTTTTAAAGTTTTAAATGTTTTTTATTTTTTAAAAATTGAAAATATATGTTTTTTTTTTTTTTTTTTTTAAATGATTTTTTTTAATCGTATATTTTAAATTTAAAATGTTTTTAGGTTTATTTATATATATATATATATATACACATTAAATTTTAATGGTTTGTTTGTTTGTTTTTTTTTTTTTATTATTATTATTATTATTATTATTATTTTTTTAATTTGAGTATATTTTGTTTTTTAAGGTTTTTTTTAATGTTTTTTATCTTGATTTTAATAGTTTTTTGGATTTTTATTGGCTTTTCTTTTTCTTTTCTTTTTTTCTTTTTCTTTTTTTTTTTCTTTTTTTAAATCTAGTTTGTTTTTTTATTTATTTTTTGTAGTTTTTTGTTAATGCTTTTTAAAACTTTTCTATTTTTAGTTATTTAATTTTATAGTTTTTTTAATTTCTTTTATTTTTTTTGCCATCCTTTTTTATCGTTTTCACACACACACTTATATACATTTTATGTTTTTTTTTGTATATATATATATTTAATAAAAAAATTGACACAAAAAATGTGAAGTGTCAAAATTTGTTAAATTTAGAAAATAATTATTTACATTTCATACATTAGAAAATTTAAAGTCAAAAAATAGTTCTTTTAAAAATACGGCATGATGCAGAATCACCACTTTTTTAAATCAGCATGCATATTACTAATATTCGAAAATGTAATGTACATAAAAAAATTAAAGTGCCAAAAACTATGCTCTAAAAAAAAATATGTGTGTTCGGCATCCCCCCTTTTCAAAATCGGGTCACTCTTTTGCTATCTCTACGAAACAGGTAACAGTATCAATTCCCATTTCAAAGTTTACATTGTTGGTAGCAATAATTATAGATCCTATTGTAGATTGGGAAAAAGAATGATGGTGTTTTGCACATGCATGAAATAAACCCATGTAGTAAACCCCTCCACCCCGCCTGTCACGCCCCTACACTTGTGGTAGTCTTCCAACCGCTTATAGCGAGGTGCGGCACCACCGAACACTTTCTTTTCACCAATACTAATGTTCACGGACTACGCCTAATTCACTTTTCCTTACTTAGTTTGTGTTTCGCAACCAAGCAATATTATGTTTAGCCTTTATACTAATGAACACCCATACTCATTCATTATCCACAACAATTATAAAAGAGAACAACAATTGCACAATATAAAGGGAGGGGCAACTCCCTGAACAATGAGTCTTCCCAACAATATCTAATAATCAATCTTTCTTTGATAATATAATCATCACAAGTATGCTTGGCAAACTCCAAGCCTATACTTAGTCTCTTTTACAACATAGGCAAAACAACCTTTACAACACTTGTGCACACCTTGCACGGTGGGAAGGTGCTCACCCGAGACACCAAGACCCCCTCCTCAAGTCTCACATAAATCTGCACCTTAGAACGACCCAGGGCACACCTTCCCATCCTTCGACCAACTCCAAGAATGTTAATCAAGCGTGCAACCATATATGAGAAAAGCGCATGAGTTATGCGCATTCCCTTCTCTTTTCTGTGCACTCCTTCTTGAGCTCTAGCGAAGATGCTTGAGTCGAATGAGTTGTTGATTGAACGCTCAACCTCCATGTATATATATGCATGTTCAAGGGTGGGGTGGTGGCTTGGCCGACCACCCAAACTCGTGTTGCACACCCCTTTAAGCGCCCCAAACATATGATGTTTTCCCATCGTGTAGTCGGCCTTCACCATCGTTCATCGCTCCAAAGAGTTGGTATAAACACCGTCGCATTTCCCCTTGTATTCTCCATCGCATGTTGTATCGTCGCACCAAGCTCGCCATAACGTCGCATGCCCGTGTGCGCCAGCTCGTCGCGTGCCCGCCCGTGCACCGCGCGCCTGCCCGTTCACTGCGCGCCCGCCCGTGCACCGTGCGCCTGCCTGTTCACCGCGTGCCTGCCCGTGCACCGTGCGCTCGCCTGTTCACCGCGCGCCCGCGTTTTCTATCCGTCGTGCGGCCCGGCTCGTCGTGCCCAACCGCGCCCGCTTCACCCAACAGTGCCCAGCTGCCCGAGGACCTTACACCGCCCATCGGGCAATGAAAGGCTCGAATTTCAACATGAAACATGACTAAATTCGAATTCTCGAATTCGAAGATATCAAATGGGATACATTAAACTGGCATGTCTGGTGGTTCACGTATGGTATTTGAAACGCCTTCCCAGTTACAGGCCATGTACCAGCTGGCTCACTCAATCGGAGGTCATCTTGATTTCATTCATCGTTTGGATGGGCTCCTTCCCCTAGTGGGGGGGGTAAGGCGGTACGAATGGATCGAATCTCCTCAATTTTATTAAGGTACGGGTCTCAGAAACTATTACTTCGCGGGTCCCAGAAATGTATCTATTCCTGCCCACATGAATGCTAGGCCAACCCAGTAGCTGGAGCAAGGAAGGCGACCTATTCCAAATCCAACTATCGCAGGAAGCACACATGTAGCTTGCTTTCCCTTCCGATGCGCCGACCAAAGGATTATGTTCTTTTGGATTCACTATGCTTGCTCAATCTAGATCTTCTCTCTGGATGGATTTTACCCCTATTAAGAAGATCCATCAACAACCCAGAACCAAAAAAAGTATTCTTTTTATATTGTAAATATATTCCTATAAGATGTTGACAAAATAGAATCTAATTTTTTGAAATATTCTGGAAAAATCCCATTGATTTCAAGTCAGATATTCAATAATGAAAACAATTTCCCAATAATAGAAACTCTCATTCTCATCTATCTAATAGTTATTGGTAATTAAATTAAAATTATGAAAATTTGATTCCAAAATAAACATAGCCCATCAATATAATAATAAAAAATTGAAACAAACATCCTAAATAAATCTCAAACAACATTACATATAATATAAATGTCCTAGCATATTTATCATACAGGGAAGGTCCTATATTAATTTTTTCTTATCATACATGGAAGGTCCTATAGTAATTGTTTCTTATTGGAGGCTTTACTCTTCCTTATTAGCTCTATATGCCATGTGAGTATCTTCTCCAAAATTTCACTTGCCATTTCCTTATACACATCATCTCAATAACCGATAATCGCTTTTCCAACAAGGTATCTTCATAGTGCTCATGATGATTTTGCATTAGATTCTTCCCCTGGGAAAATCGAAGAGGTACTCATGGTTTTCATTTCCTTCTCAATCTCCTTTTTGACTCCTTGGAATTACCTTTAGTTTATACTCTAAATTGAAATAGCCATGATTATCTGTACTAACCATGTGTGAACACATGACTAATATGAGAATCTTCTTGGTGTCTATAATATTCCATCTCTAATTTCTTAAAATTATCTAAAAATTGACTCCTCTTTTCTCATAACTTACACCATTGGTGCTCTACTTATAATGGATTCTCTCTCAAAATATCTTCAATTTAATACTATCCTTTTTGTTGTTTGTCTTTTCTTCTCTCAAATTAATAGTATCCTCTTTGTTGTTGGTCTTTTCTTCTCTCATTTCAGGGTGTGATACCACTTGATATAGCCAAAGTAACCCCAATAAAATCACTAACTCCTAAAGAATTGAAGAATAGTAATGCCCTCTATAGATTATACTCAGTCATTGGAAAACACTACCACCAACATTTTTCTACAATAGAAATCACTCTCTACACACATTAATGTCATCACAACAACATTTCTTCATCTCTAATCCCACAATATTTCCCACAATCTTTCGTTAGTACATTATACCATAGACACATACATCTTGGGAGGTATTTCACTCAATATTGTTTATACACATAATTTATCTCTTAGAACAAATCATGTATACTTATCACGTCATTCAAGTTTGAAACATAAAAATGAAAAATACTCATTTTATCTTTGTTACACATACAATACAATTATAATTCCTTTGACAATCCTAACTCCATTTCCAATTATCTACCAATATCTTAATCTCTCGACCTTCTCTAACAAACTTTGGTTACTTCATAAATTGAGTCTTTGATTTGAACCGGACATTATACATTTAATCTTGAAACTACTTGTAATTACTCCATGTCCAAAAAAATGGGGGTCACCCTTCAGGTACAATAGATACCATGTGAATGCATATAGGGGTTATTTAATGTCTCGGTATATATTTTGGTATAACGGTAAATAATTTGGGGTACAGTAGATACCATGTGAATGCATATAGGGGTTATTTAATGTCTCGTACATATTTTGGTATAAAGGTAAATAATTTGGGGTAGGGGATCTTAAAATAATATGGGCACGCACATTTAATTATTGATACAATGTTTTGTGAAAAGTGGTAAATTTTTCATAATGCATTATTAATCATTAAAATTGATTTATGATTAGGATATTAGAAAAATAAGATAAGTTTGTGATAATTTCTGAAAATAGGGATGATTTTAAAGTGTATGGAAGCACATGTTTTAAACATTCTTTTACTAAATGACCCTCGGTAGACCAAAATATTCTTTGCACCTCTTAATATTCCATGCAAGTCATTGGAACTAGCATAGTTGTCATATGCTTAAGCTCCTCTAGTGCTTATTTATCATCGTGACCTTTACTTTTTGTTATTGGGTTTTTCTTCCATGCAAGTATCCTTTTACAACTTCCATGTGGCATATCCTCTAGCCATCACTTCATATCAACTACTACTAATCACTTCTTATAATAGAGCATTTTCAAAATGTTTATGATGCTTTCACATTACACTCCCCTTATTAGAAACTCTAATAATGTCTTTGTGTTTTTCACTTTTTTTTTAATATCTCTGTGACTCATAACCATCATTAGCCACTTCTCTAGATAAAAATCAAGCTACACTATATTACATAACCATGCATGCACATGTCACCAAAATGAGCATCTTCTTGGTATCTAAAACACAACCATCTCCTCTTGCTCAAAACTATATTAACTAAATGACATCTCTACTCATGTCTTACACCACCTTTGCTCCACCTTTAATATCTTTTCTCTCAACATTTTTTGAAATTAGGAACATCTTCTCTCTTTCGTCTCTTTTCTTTTCTTAGTAACTTCCATTTCTAAGTATAAGATTTCACATACTTGGCAAGACAGGAGGCCTCATCAAGCCCTTCCCAATAACATCAAGCCCTTTATGGATGTGTTATTGTGTGATGTTGCTCATCTTGAAGTTTGTGATGTATTATTATGCCAACCATACTTATGAAAGTTTCATGATGTGTATGAGTCTAGGTCTCACATTGTTATTATTCCTTTGCGAAATAAGTTATACAGGATATCAGAGGTAGCCCCTCCAACTGCCATCTCTTAGATCTCTAATAAGAAATGCAGTAAGATCATCTCACAGAACAATAATTTTTTTCTTTCTCTTTTTTCTCTCAATGTAAGGGGAAGATCATGGCCACATCCATGGCCCCCAGGAAGGGTTCCTCCATGCAAAATAAGTAAGTGGATAAGGTCATGGAAGAATACATGGATATCTTCTCCTCACCCAAAAGGATACCCTTGAACTGTCAGGTCAAGCATTCGATTGATCTGACTCCCGGAGCACCTCTACCTAATGGGTCGATATATCTTCACTCCATTCTAAAAAATGAAGAGATCAAGTGGAAGATCCATGAGTTTCTGCAAAAAGGGCACATACAACGAAGTTCCTCACCCTATGGGAGCCTGACTATACTTGTCTAGAAGAAGGATGGGACCTAGAGGCTCTGCATTGATTATCATGCACTAAACAAAATCACTGTCAAGAACAAGTATCTAATCCCATAGATTGATGACCTTCTGGACAAGCTCAAGGGGAGCAAGTATTTCAGCAAGATCGATCTAAAGCCTGGCTATCACTAGGTTCCAATAGAGCACATAGAAGTATGGAAGTTTTCCTTCAAATCCAAGGAAGGCCTTTTTGAATGGTTGGTCATGCCCTTCGAGATGAAAAATTCCCTTGCTACTTTTATGAGGTTGATGCATGACATCTTGCGGCCCTTCACCAACTCTTTCGCAATTGTTTATCTAGACGACATTCTCATCTTCAACAAGAGTTCAGAAGAGCACTTTCAACACATTTGGCATGTCCTTTAAACCTTGTGATAACAAAAACTATGCAAACTTGGAGAAATGCACCTTCGGCATGAGCCATGTCTAATATATGGGTTACATCATAGATGAACAAGGCGTGCATGTGGATTTGACGAAGATCCAAGTCATTTAGGATTGGCCAGCCCCGACCACTCTAATAGAGCTTCGTAGCTTTTTGGGCTTAGCAAATTTTTATCATAGGTTCGTGTTGGGATTCTCCCATATCACTTGGCCTTTGAGTCATATTACCAAGGGTGGAGCAAAAGAAAAGTTTTTTGGGTCCATGTCCCAACAAAATGCATTCATTGAGTTGAAGCACCATCTCTACTCTGCACCTCTAGAAATCATTTGTATCTCCATCAAATCACTAAATATAAATATTTTTCCAAAAGTAACTAGGAAACTGTGAAATGTCAAATTGCAAGGGGAGGAGTGGGAGTAAGTGATAATATTTCTTTAGCATTTCCTTCTACAATGGCCAACCCCACATCCACCTCATAATTTTTTGTTCTTAGAACCACACACAATGAAAAACCTTCTATCGAGTCAACACTTAAAAAAAAGAAGGAATAAGCTGACACGCTGGTGGGTAGGTATTTTATATGGAGTGATGTTATTCTTATCATTGCCAAGAACAATCCATTCTACCAGACTATGTTTGATGATGTTTCTATTGTTGGCCTCGGGTATAAAGCCCCTTCCCATGATGAGTTGAGAGGGCCTATTCTTCAAAATGAAAATGCCCATTGCACTACTATATTGGAGGAGTTTATGGCATCATGAGAACACACTAGATGCATTGTGATGTTGGATGATTATAATGATCAAAAGGGTGAAACCATTATTAACTTATTGGTTAACTGTACCAAGGGGAAATTGTTTATGAAATATGTTGATGCATATGCACCTATCAAAGATGTGTGATTATTATATGATTTGTTGGACATTTTAAATCAGAGGGTAGGTCCATAGAATGTTGTCCAAGTCATAATGGACAATGCTACAAATTATGGTTATGTCGATAGGTTGCTTATGGAGAGGTATCCTAACGTGTTTTCGACACCTTGTGTTGCGCAATGGATTGATTTGGTATTACAGGATTTAGGAAAAGTTCTTGATGTCAACATTATTGGTGATTCTTCGAGGAACATATATATATATATATAATCATGCATATGTGATTAATTTGATGAGAATATTCACCAGGGACATCGAGTTGCTATGTCTTTCCATTATAAAGTTTTCCACTAGCTTCATATCTCTTCAATCTCTCTTAAATTCTATGTAGGATGTCGAGAGAATGTTTCCTTTAGAGAAGTGGCATGCTTTATCTTTTAGCTACAAACCTATGAACGAGGCCATATCCTAGCTAGATTCATATCAAGAGAGGTTTTTGGTAGGAGTGGAGGAGGTGTGTACCTTTATTAAACCTTTGGTAAATGTTCACCAATTGGTTGATGGAGACAAGCTCGTAATGGGTTACTTGTATAAGGTCATGGATTGAGCCAATGAAGGTATTATGAGGAAGAGGAGGATGAGGGGTTTGGGAAAGAATAATTGATATGGATATTAATTTATGAGTGATGGAACAACACACTCTATCATACAACTCCTGCTACAAGGACCTACATCAACCCTACATTTTCTTACTCCTTTGGTTTCAAATGTGATATTGAGGTGATCAATAGATTCTTCCATTTTGTTTATAAGACGGTACCATCTCTAGAAGAATGTGCAGATATTTCGAAAGAAATGGAGATACACAAGATAACAAGTGGCATATTTATCTTTAACGTTTCTATCCATGATAGGAAGGCCGAATGATGGGTAAGCTTTAATTTGTTACAAATTTCATTATATTTTCACCTTGCTTCAAATTTCAAATTTCAATGTTTTTTTTTAATGTTTGTCTTATTTGTTGTAGATACATGGTGGACAACCTACAGTGGAAAAGTAACCAATATCAAAAATATTTCCTTTTGAATGCTCAGCCAAACACATAACTCCTTTGGATGTGATAATAATCAATGTGCATTTGAAAAAATATACACCAAGAGGCGCAACAAGTTAAAAAATTTCAAATTAAATTTTGAAGTCGTTATAGATTATCATTTATAAATCTTATAATTATTAATTTATAATATATGACCCTAATATAGGTTGGAGTCCCAATTCCTTAATGACATAATCTACATCTACTAAAATCTTTGATTGTCAATGAGGCAACTTTAGAAAACACTTGATGTGGCAGCCATCTCATTAGATGGGAACGCCACCACTGCAACATGGATGGTTGATACCAAGAAGTTTGTCATGGAATTGGCCCCTAGTTGTTTAGAAAAATAAGAACTTAAGGAGGTAGGAAGTGTAGGGGACAGAGAGGCAGAGGACAAGGAGAAACATGAGCAGGAGATGACACTGCCTAGCATGGTCACCAGTAGAAGACGTAGTCTACCTCCTATTTCCTTTTCTAGAGGACATCAAAATCGAATGATAGTACGAAACCCTTCTTCCTCTAGAGGAAAATCCAACACATTTTCCCATAAAATGGGAAGATGAAATCATTAGTTAATAGTTTATGTAACTAATTTCATTGTATATTACTCATGGTGATTAGATACATTTTCTATATTTTCATTAATATTTTGAGGCTGGTTAGGAATAAAGATTCAATACATGATTCACTGTTGATGCATGATGTAGCACTATATATATATGTATATGTATGCAATTGGCCAAAATTTCATTACTGCATTATAAAAGTCTTACATTCATTGTGCCAATTCACCATTACTCTCCTAACCTCACTCTGATCGAATTTGTTGGCTAGGAGAGCAATATGAAAGCTTAAAATATATTGATAGTAGCTACAGGGATTACTTATACAAAAATGTATAACTTCCCAAAAAACAAAAAACAAAAAAAACAAAAAACAACCTGCAAAGAGAATTTACATAAGACTTTGTGGTGCAACAACAACACCTTGGCCCAGAGGGTGGTCCAAATATTGATGCACATTGAAATTTATGTGAGCCATGTGAAATTTGATTTCATCCAACCTTTCTCTTATGTGTCGTTGGCTTCTTCAGATGAAGGCAAGACGGTCAAGGATTTCTCCTTAGTTTAAATGGATGTCGTTGATGTACACAACCAAATCATTGCAATCCTCATACATGTGTTCCCGAAGCACATCTAATCTATCATCCAGAATATGGAGCAACTTAGCAATTGAGGCCAGGGAGTGCAGTTGAACCACTCTTCTTGGAGAATGCGGGGTAATGACCCTTGTGTCCTCTGCATCATTGCTTATGGATTCCTCCTACCTCACCACTTGGGTTGCTCTTTTACCCTACATACCTCTCGAGCCTACTCCCCACCAAGCACGTCCCCTCTCACGATTCATTGGAATTGCATTAGAGGGACACCCTAGCATTTTAATAGAAGTGAGCCTCTAGACAATATCTTCCTTATTGTTATACCAAGGTAAGGTCGCCCTTTTCCCCCTCTGTCCCTGTTGTTTCTGTGTCCTTGGCCCTGCTTCCACCAACTAGCGTTGACAACCCAAAGAACCACCTCTAGGCCTTGCCTTAACATCCAACCTTGGAGGCATTCCTCCACAATGCACACCACAACTACAACTCCTTTCAGCATTAATAGCTACTCCTTCTGATGCTCTACAACCCCACACTCTACCCCTCAACTACTCCCATGAGATCTTAATGAGGCCAAGAAAACTATCTCCAACCCCACACTTGACACTTCGGCCTAACCGCCAATCCCACCCAGGCTAGACGATGACAGGGATACTTAACACAAAGGAAACTAGGAGCAAACTAGCTAGACATCTACCAATAATAGAATTATGCACAAAAAATGAAAGTTATTCAGCCTTATCGAGCATTCGCTACCAATTCAACAATTGTGGCTAAGACTCAATGAGGAAACCAACGTGTCCGAAGCAAATCCGACCCACCACACGGTGTAGTTGGGTTGTGAGTAGTCCCTACTCCAAACATATGTATCCCACATTCCCCAACTCTTCACTCCAACCATTGGTTCTGAGTAGTCATTCACCTTTGCAGTAACCCAAATCATGCTCTCGACTAGGACCAGAGAGGATGCACTAGGAAGGATCCTCACGGGGGCTTCACTCAATGAACCTTTGACATAGCATGTGAATTCATGGCATACTAATCAATACCATTAATTTGACTACATATTGGGAAATGCCTCTAAAAATAAAATTATTTAACCCCCTACCAAAACGAACCCATTACACCTTCCTAATTTAAAAACCCCATACCCTCACTAGATATTGTAGGTATCCATTTTTTCATTAACATTTATTATACCCCTTTATATTTTTCATTAACTTTGAGCTCCATTTTTTATACCTGCAAATATTATGTCATTTTTTTCCCCAATATGAACCCACGTGTTATGGTATTATTGCACCAGTCAATCCCCCGGTGATGAGCCTATGCATACTTAGACATTATATTCTCGTTTGTTTTTCCTCCCATACCATAATGCCTAACGTTGCGAACATCCGTTATCTTGTAGGTTTTATAAACTGCCCTTGGTTTCTTGATGCTTCTATGACACTGCCTCCACTTGGCTCGACTGCCACCCAAGCCTATGCCATATTTTTCCTTACTGATCCGCTTTATGTCGATTGACATCTGGTCCCTTACGTTTGTCCGGTCATTCACCCCCATCGGGGTGTAGCACTAGACATATTATCCACATTTGTTTTTTCTTTACTTTTTTCTTTTCATATTTATGTGGCAATGTATTTATTTGATGTGGATGACTTAGATGTTAACAAATTTGAAAAAAAAATGAATATTTTTGTATTTTTTAAAAAGTTTCAATGTTTACTGATTTTTATCGATTTTCCCCCCTTTTTTAATGCTTTATGGAACCTCACCAATTTTATTCCCCCCGCCACCTAAAAGGAAGTAGCTCCTAAAATCATTGGAAATTTGTTAAAGGTAGGATTTGAGGCCAAAATTGAAAAATTATCACAACTTATAGTATACTTCTCATATTGACTATTACGATTCCAATTATGAAATAGTACAACTTCTCTAGATCAATTGGCACTATATTGAGTGAAATTTAGGTGCTCTATCAAAAGATATAAAATCTATTAAATTCACAACCAAAAAATCCTACTTTCTTAAATCCTTGACATCTCCATTTTTAGAGTTAAGTTGGTTTCAGAAAATTTCAAAAATAAACACAAATATTATCGACATATTTCTTCTTCTAAAATTAATCCTCGCACTTTGTTCGCAAGACAGAGATACTACTTGTAGTTACATACTTAATTTTTGATGTAGTGTTAAACCCAGGAATACAAGAGAGAATAGATAAATCCTAAGAAAGATATCTTGATAATAAATAACAGAAAGTTATCCTCGCTTGTTTCTTCAAGAGGAAATATTTAAAATCAAAACTCTAAATACAATCATAATTCTGGATGAAACATTACATAATATTCCACTCAATATATAACTATTTAGAGAGAATCTTAATCACTTAAATACTTATTTTCAATTTTATTAATAAAAAAAAATATTTTTACAATAAATTACTTTTAACTAATTATTTAAATAAATCTTACTTAAGCAAAAAAACTTAGTTCTAAATAAAATAGTTATATTAAAATCCTAACCGTTGTCTAAGAAAAATTAACTGATTGAAAATGACAAGAAAGGCTCAATTTTAATTGTTGATAATAATATTGGAAAATTAAAAATTAAAAAAATCAATAAACATTTAAAAATTGAAAAATATGCACTCAAAGTATACCCGACATTAAATTACCTTATAAAAGGGATATTTTCACTGATTTTCTACTACCTTATACATTATTTTTTTAATAAATATTAATTAAAAATCAAACTTACTCGACCTAAAACAACGAACAGCGTAAGACCAACATGTTTCATCATAATGCACCATGCAACTTCCACAAGACTAGCATGTTTAATCATAATGCACAACCTCTTCACAATATTGGTAGAAATGCTTTTAAATTTAACTTTAAAACTTTTGTTTTATTATCATTATAAAAATATGATGATTTAAAAGCTGAAATTAGGGTAATTATTTTGGAAAGTGGTTTATTTTATAATAAGTTTTGTATAATTTAAATTTAATCATTAATAATTCTTAGATGAATAGTAGAGATTTAATTTTCATAGAATATGTTAAAATATTTGTAATAATATTCATATATTAAGGGTTAAGATTTATTTTCAAATGATTTATGTTTTTTAATCAATTTATCTCAAACTAATTAATTAAAATTATTTCATATCAACAAATACAATATTATTCATGTGGTATTGATAAAACTATGGTATTAGCACATTGTATTGTAAAAGGAGCTATTTGCGAATTAAAATTTCCATGATAGAGTGGAGTGAATCTCCATAATTAAAAATATTATTACATGTTTTTAAAAATATGTATGTGTGTGAGAGAGAAACTAATATATTAATTATTTTATAATTAATAATAATAATTTAGAATAAAGTTATAATTTAGTTAATTTTTATGCCGTAAGGCGTTTCTTTCTAAAAAAACTCTCCTCTCAGATTACGTGTACATTCTTATGCCCTTGATTTTAGATGTTAGACGATTAAAATAATTTGAGACATCCAATTCATTCGAACGGTATTAAATTCGTTACAAATTTAGTAATAAGAGTTGCGACCCAACCTGGTTATATGGGCAGACAAAATTCACTTCTTCTTTCTCAGAACCAATACTGGGTTATAATGCAATCATGGTATCATCTTCGCCTAAAGATTCGAGTGAGCACAAATCAAACAAAATGTGAACAGAGTGACGACAGAGTGAGCAAATCAAATAGGCACACAATAGACACAGAGGAAGGAGCACATCCAGACAATGATGAAATACCTATACAGAGGAAGGAGCACATCCAGACAATGATGAAATGCTTCTAGGTAAGGTTATTATGGTGTTGTGAGGCTTTATTAATTAAACGTTACTGATTCAAACTTGATGGTGGACATTTGGTTCCAGCAATGACCACTCTCATTCTAAGTAGTTCTCTTTTTATGGGTGGTAATTGGAGCGCGACACCTGTGGAAAGGCCCGACAGAGGAGGAACAAACAGACTTGTGACTGTATGCCTGCGTGCGAATAGCTTCTTGGTTGAATTTCAACCATTGAAAAAATATTACGCTACACCTTTCACATCCCCAAGCCTTGGGTTTCAAATGCACCTTTCACATCCCCAAGCCTTGGGTTTCAAATTCAAAGACAGGGGAGATAATTGACAAACTAATTCAAGAAAATTATGCAGATGCCATGTCGGTACACGATGCTCACAAGTACTTTTACAGTTCTGTGCTATTACCCCAAGGGCAGTTTACGGTTGACCTATTACAAAAACCCAAGAGTAAATCAAAGATAGACTACGCAGTGGTTATCGAACTGGACTGCTAGTTGGATGGAAGTTGCCTTGGAGAGAAAGAGAATAGCCAAATGTTTCTGCAAGTCGTAGATGTAGTCCTAAGAGAGAATCAAAGTAGCCAATGGTTTTATAAGGCTGTCAAAGGCTTTCTATTGAACCAGGCAGAGATGAATGAGCGAAACATTAGTGGTTGAAAAACTTACGACACATGTGGGTTGGTGGACGTGATGTATGTTGTCCTATGTGTTGGGTTGTCAGAGGATCTCATTTACGTCTCCTCTCATGTTTTTCTTCTAACTCCACCATCATGCCACTTCCTCGATTTCATGATCCGTGTAGAACAACTATTGAGCTATTTTGGTAAGTCATGCCTCTTCTCTCATCCAATGTTGCTTCTTGTTTTGTTCAGGGTCAATTCCCTTACAGTTCAGAAGCCCTGTTTTGCAGTTTGATTATTCAATATTTTATCTACCATTTTCTTTTTCATAAGCTCTAGCAACTTATGTTCAGTCGGCGGTCCACATTGTGTGGATTACAATATTAAATGTGATGTATCGTTTATATGTTTTTTTGTTATAAATATACTACACAGTGAAATTCAGAAACCATTCAAACGATATGATTCGCTACATTCTAGAGTATATAATTTTAAATGTAGCTTATTACTTCAGTCTCCTTAGCTTTGGATACAAAAAATGCATAACCAATCTTAATAGATTTGCAAAAATTGCCCTAAATCTCTATGAGAAGTGACCCCAAGCTACCACTATTCCTTCCTATGTTTAAGTGAGGGTCCTATCATAAGGTTAACTTGTCTTCTTTGTTATGATACCCTCATTGTTCAAACCAAGGATCATAGGAGTTACTTGTGTATTTATAATTGGCTTTGTCAGTTCCATGGACAATTAATTGGGCTCGAGTAGACTGAAAAATCAATGCTGCACATTCAGATAAAGCATGGGCATGTAAAATATAAACAAAGGTGGATTTTCACTATATACAACTTAAAACATGTAACATTTCCAATGCATCTTTGTTTATATCAACACTTCAAATTTGGGCTTTGCTCCCACAAAGATATTCAATGCCATAAATATAATGGCATAAGGATGCAGGTGTTTTTAACTCCTGCACACTGCAAGAACTCATGGACACTGGATTCTAATGATTGCTCCATAATGTGACAAAAGAAACTAGTTTTTGAGATGGTAGGATTCTTTGAAATCCATATTATCTAATTAAACTTTGTTTTTTCCCTAATACAAGCTGAAAGAAGCAGAAGCAGGAAAAATGTTGCAACTCTTTCTTCGGCAGAAAACCATATTTGTTCACATTTTTACTGGGAATAGCCATAGTTCTTATTATTATTGACTCTTGAAGCATGTGAAACATGAAATCGTTTCTAAATTTTTAAGTCTCAACTTGTAAATAATTTTCATTTTGTAATTTGAGTCTAATGCTCAACTATCCAAATTTTATACAATTCAATTTAATGATATAAAACTTAAACACTCACATCCCCTCCAATATTTAGAAGATATTCTAGATATTGGAGCGGATGTGAATTTTTAATCTTCAGATCATTGAATTGTATACAATTCTCTTACGAAGTCTTAAAATTCCCTTGGTCAATAATTATTCACCTTTGATTTATTTTTAAATGTATCCATCTGCAGTTAGGAACTAGCCTTCAGAGAATGTGATAGTTTCATGATTGCACATGATACAAGTTTATATGCTTAATCTCAGTTTTATTCCATAATGCAGAATGTGGATATTAAACATTTGGGGTATAATACATAGAAAATCATAATGGGAATTTCTATGTTGAGCAAGCATTTTTATATGCTCTGCAGTGGGCAGGGTACTAAATTACAGCTACATAGTTATCAGATAGTAGGCTGGTGATTTTTGCATCGTTAGTATATAGCATATTGGTAAAATTGTTCTACAAGAATTTGACAACATGGAGTGCCCGGGCTCTTTACGATTAGTTACAAAATTGTTTTCTAGGAAAAGAGATTCCTTTCCAATTTATGTTTACACTGTTGCTTGTATATTGTTGATTATCGTCCTGCAATTTTGGGCATATGAAAAGAAACCTGAATGGTTTTCATTGAAATGGGAATGGACGGCCAACAGAAATTATACAACATCCCAACATTTTGAAAATGCAGATGTAAAAGACAGGTTAGTGAATAGTGAATCTCAAACTTTGGAGCATTATATTGCAACGACGTGTTTGTTGAAGAACTTTGACATGGATGCTAAAGTGGAGTTAACTACTGCTGAAGGTCATTTCTTGATAAAAGCAATACTTGATAAAATTTTGAAAAAACAAGCGAGCATCATCATAAATACACACAATGCAACAATAAGTAATAGTTTTAGAAATTTACTTGCTTCTGCCCTACACAAAAATGGAAAAAGTGAGAGTGAAGTGTGACAGAATGAAATCAAAGTGTTGAAATCCAAATTGAAGATTATGGGACATAAAATTCGAGAGTCTGTGACATTTTTACATTTAAAAGATACAAGTTTTACTGGATTTTCATATCAAGGTCATATTTGGCTCATAAGCACTTTGAGAGGGAAAAAGGAAAATGGCAATTATGAGAACGTTTACTTTCCATCTAAAATCTCTAATGGTAGGATTATTTTTGTGCAAGGGAGGCATCCCAATGACGGTTCCCATAATTCTTATGGGTTTGCTTCGCCATGACAATCACCACCCACTTCAATTATGCTTCTTGGTCTAACATTTTTATCTAACAAATGTAAATCCTTGGCACAACTTGACAGCATTGACAGGTTTTGTAAATTGGAATAAGGAAAATGAATGTACAGTGTCGGAAAGATTTGTACTTTATCATTGGGGAGAGCTTGTAAGGATAATGGGTTCCTGGATTTCAAACATCATGCATGTTTCTCTGGATCATAGTGTAGAAGTAGATTCCTTGGAATATGGTGATGGGCCTGTCTGCTTTGAAAAGGAAGTAGTATACTGTGACAGGTTAGGGCCTATCTCTAGTAAAAAGAGGACCATGTTGTTTGATATGATCCGCTGCAAGGCATGGAAATTATACAATGTTTCTGCATGGAAACACTTTATCAATGGGATTAGTATTGTTAATTTAACACTTCTTGCACAGACTCGCAATAGGTCATTCAAAAATGAATCAATTGTTGCAATGTCTTAGATAAAGAGTGAAGGTTGAAGGTTACAATTTTTTATTTGACATTTCAGGAATATTCCATTAAAGTTAAATCCTATACCATACACTTAATAATGATTAATAATTAAATAAAAAATATGAAAACCATATTCATCAAAACACTACATTACAATGTTGGAAAATATAAAAAATAAAAAACTTTAAAACTTTTTAAAACTCCTTATAGCATGTAATTAATAACAATAAAAATAATTAAAAAGGGGGTCCAATCCTATCGACCAACAAACCCACATGTAATAAAAATAATTAAAAAAGGGGTCCAATCCTATCGACCAACAAACCCACATGTAGAGTCGACCAAGAGATTGGAATGGATGGATTTTTTAATTCTCAGTTTTTGTTATATTGGACATGCCTACAACGTTTGAATGGGAAATATAAACCTTTTTATAGAATGATTGATTGTTTTGAATATTTTTGGAAAATAGAAAAAATGTTTGATAAATTAAAAAGTTCATGGAAAGATTGGGTTAATAATTTTACCATATTTAACCGTAAGATTAATTTGTAACAATTATTTTGACCATAAGATTTTATTACCAGGTAATACACGGTGGAAAGTTCTATTTTTTTTTTTTCAATTACATATGAATTTTAATGTAGGAAGGAAAAAATATTTGTCCATCTAGGAATGTTATTAATTAAGATTGTGTAAAGTTATGTCATGTCTTGTGAGACAATTTTTATTCCCACCATGACTCTTACTCTCAACTCCTTTTTCATCGAATTTAAACCAATAATCTAATAAGCACTAAACCCTACAAAACCAACTTATAAGACTATATGTATTGTTAGTAAACCATCAAAAAATCCTTGGACTTAGTTGCAAATAAACTAAACCACCTTACTTACTCCATATTAAGAAGGCATACTTCGACACTTGCTTTGCAAAAAAAAACGTTAAATTTCTATCAGTATCATAAAATAAAATTAGGCCTCCTAAGTTAAAAGTAGGCCTCCAATGAAATCCAAAACTTATTGCGAGGTTGGTTAGGTATATTTCGATTCTTGCTTCGCATAAAATCAAGTTGTCTGGGCTAAATATTACTCCAAGACACCGAATTTCTTGCAAAAATCAAGACATGAGTGAGTTACTTGTTGGTGAAGGTGGCTGCAAGCAAAAAATATTGACATAAATGGCAATGATGAGCAGAAAAATTCAAAATGGTGGCAATCCTGAATTTCTTGCAAAAACTAAGACACATGCGAGTTACTAGTTGGGAACATCGTTGTAAGCAAAGAATATTAAAAAAATCGCAGTGCTAAGTACAAAAGGTTAAAATGGTGCTAAATTGAAAGAAAGAAAGAAAATTAAATTATTTTAACTTCCACTGGACTAAATATAATTTATGGGACATATTGCTTTTTCATTTGGTTGATGTATTCCGCCCTTTTCCTGTGAAGCTAAATAGATTATGCCAAGAGTTAGTTGCGAGAATATCTGCATAATTTTCCCTGTTGACTTTGAAGGCTTCACATTCTAAAATCAAATATTTTTCTATTTTCACTTTTAGGAAGAACAAAAAATACATATTATTTCCTCCCATACTTCTTTTGACCTTTTCCAGCCCCTCTTTCACAACCAAGTTTATGATAAATCTTATTACAAAAGCTCAAGAATGAATTTCTTGAAAAAATCAAGACACAAGTGAGTTGGTGGATGTGATGTAAGTTTTCCTATGTGTTGAATTGTAAGCAAATATCGTCTTCGTCTCCTCTCATATTTTTCTCCTAACTATACCAACATGCCACTTACTTGATTTCATGATCTGTACGGAAAAACTATTGAGCTATTTTGGTAAGTCATGCTTCTTTCCTCATCCAATGTCGCTTCTTATTTTGTTCAAGTTCAATTCCGTCATAATTCAGAAGCCCTGTTTTGCAATTTTATTATTCAAGATTTTATCTACAACTTGCTTTTTCATAAGTTGTAGCAACTTACGTTCAGTCGACGGTCCACATCGTGTGGATGACAATTTTAAATGTGATGTGTTGTTTGTATTGTTTTTCTTTATAAATCTACTACACTGTGTAATTCAGAAACCATACAAACGATATGATCAGTTGCAAAATATAGAGTTTATAATTTTAGATGCAGCTTAATAGTCTAGTCACCTTAGTTTTGGCATTGGGTTTTACAAACTTCCAGATATAAGAAATTCAGAGCAGCTCTCCTCTGCGCGGCCTGGAAATCATAACAACCCATGCGCGTACTCCTGATATATATAGAGTTCAGAGGCTTAGTATCCAAGTAGTTGTAGATCTCTCTTCTGTAATTTCCATGGTGGGTTTTGTAGAACACTTCAAGTAGAAGTATGACCTTCATATTCACTTCAAACTCTGGCCTTGTGTGGATGTGAGCAGAAATTGAGCAAAGCCATATTATGTTTCTTTAGAATTTTCCCATATCTGTGATGGTCAAAGAGTTAGTTGTAGTAGTTCTGGCTCTACAGAACTTCCAAGGATGTAGAGATGCCCACCATTGGCAAAACAAGTGGAAATGATCCATGACATCATGGCTAAACAAGATGGTCCTAGAGGGTATGTTTAATATGTTTTCCCATTAGAAAATTCTATTATAATTTCATTTCATTTTCATGTTTTGTTTTGGCTTTTGCAAGACTTGTTTGATCCAATTTCAAATAACTGTGGCCGTCGATATGAATGAGGTTACATGTAGGGTACTCGAACCTCCCTTGTTGAAGCTTGGAAATGACTGTCATGTTCGTCCTGGGTGGGATGATCAACAATGGAATCTGGAAATGATATGACGCAGAGAAGTAGAGTGGAGAAATTATATCATTTATTAGTACGGAAGTGTATAGACATAGGAGTATACATGAACAAGAAGCTTCTTGTATGTGAGTATGATGGCATGAAGAAGTTCGGGGATTATTTCCATCTTTGCTAGATCCTTCACAACATTCAGACCCGAACTAAAGGTGAGCTACAAATTTTGATATGTGTCATTGAGAATGGTCTTCTTGCTGGCTAAAATTACCTAAATTTTATGTGAAAGACAAATAGGACTTTTTAGTTACATTGCATTATCTTTAATCGAAAATACTTGTTTTCATAAATTTTTGGGATGCATGCATTATTTTCATAATTTGTTTTTGTTAAGCTTGATAGATCCTCCTTTTCATTAGTTTATAAAGAAAATTTACACCACATAGATTTTCTAGGTGACCTCAACTTGCCCAGCGGGAAACCAAGTCTGTTGGCAACCTATCCGCATTGTATGTCATCCAGTAACAAAAGAGTTTCAGTCTTTCTATCCAAGTTATATAAGTCTCAAATTCATGTCCATACTCTAGATATCTACCTACATATATATTTGCGTAAGGAAATGTAAAAGCTATCCGCATATATAAACAAAACCAATAAAAGAGATTTTCTAGTCATGTTGTTCAGTAAAGGTTGATTCCATAGGTGCTGGGTCTTTGGAATTTGTTCCCAATAGCTCGGTCTATTCCAAGATACAAGGCAGGTGCCTCTCAATTCTTCCAAGTCTAACATCCTGCTTGTGTAGTTGAAATTGCACCTTTTGGAATTCCTGTTTATAATTCGACATGCCCTGGATAGAGATAGCCATGCCCACCGAAATCTGTTCCATAGCCTTACCTAGCAGGCTTTTCATTAACTAGTACAGATATAGGGTTTTCTTGAATTGAGTGATTCTTCCCCTTGTGTTTCCAGGGTCCGGGACAAGGGTTCTCCAATCCTCCATTTCTGTGTCCGTCTCACTCTCCTGTTTAACTTCTTCCTCCCATTCCTCTAGTATTTTTTGAATTCCCTCAGTTGTGCCTTCTCGGTACGTCTTTTCCACCTCACTGATTAATCTTTCCAGAGATTTCCTACCTCTACAAACCTCAGACGTGCCTGTGTTCGTGTCCCTCCTAGTCGCTAGGGCCTCCCTTCCATGGCCATAGGTTTTTACGGGACGAGCCATGGTTTCACCATCCCAACCCTGTTCATTGCAACAAGTCGTTAACCAGTGACAATTTAACATAATATAACAGTAGCCTTGCACACTAGTGGTAATATTACAGCTCGCCAACAGACCTTCTTCCTCCCCTCGCCCATAGATTGCAGTGTCAGGCCCTTTGTGGTCATAGGTCAATTCCCTCATGGGGGGGGGAGGGGAGGTGGGGCAACCCACTACCAGCCCCAGTGGTTACCCTTCACCTCAAACACCTCCTATTAGCCTCAAGAAGGTTATCTTTCGCTCCCAATTATAGGTTGGTGAGCACTGCCACTTTCCATCACTCATCCGACCAAGGCAAGCATACCCTATCCCCTCTGCCCAAGATGCAAACAGAGAACGTAACCCATTCATCCACTTATCTTTGAGCCCCATGATGTTGCCATCACCTATCTTCCTGTCATAGCCATCACCGTTCCCTTGCCAAACTTTCGGCCCATAATTATCAGCCTTCTCCCTCATGACGAGGTTTCTACCTATCTCCCTGTGGCTACACATGCATCTAAACAAAGGGTTATCACCCAGACTACAGGTGGACTAGCATACTCTACCCCCTAGGCCTATCTTTCTACCTATACGAGCCGGACCTATATGAGTTGCACCACTTGGCCCTCTGTTCAATTTCACCATAATCCCATGTGGGAAAGGACTTCAAAGCAGAGTGAAATTGATAAAATACCAAGCGGGTGCTAGAGATAGACACAAGACCAGGCAAATGCCACCAACCTACACCCCCAAATCCTCCCGCTCTATTTGATTTCACAATTCTCACCCATAATACTTCCCCTCTCCCTCAAATGAAAACCAAAACAGGTCAACATTACGAGGGCTGAGAGATATTTGAGTACATACCTATTAGCTTCTACAAACAGTCGATATACTTGTTTTTGTGGATGGCAACACGGAACCCGTCCGTTGCATTAGTATTCCTGTCCACGAGCGATCCGAACAACAACGCCCAACTTCCTCCCTTCGTTGTTGTTAAGGCTAACACTATCATAACTCCCGCTGCCACCTTTCCCATATTCATTGCATGCCATCATCATGCAAGGGGATGTCACACCCATTGCCTCAATCATGTGGGGGGCGGTGGTATTTTACTCTGGGGTATAGTCCATTAATCCTCTATTCGACTACCCAACCACTGGGTCGCACCCTGATCGGGGTATTATTTTCATAATTTTTTAGGTGCATGTAAAGGGGAAATTAATTCTTTTTCTATATTTTCATTAAAATAATTAATGATAGTTTTTAATAATGTATTAGTGGTAATATAAATATGAAAAATATCACTCAATTATTTTCAAAAATTTAATTGAAATATTTATGTAAAAAATTAAACTGATTTTAAGAAAGTACAATTTCTATTTATAAAATTTATGTATATGCATATGAAATTTGAGTGTGTATGTCATTTATCATACAATTATTGTGCAAAATATGTTTTTAATATTAAATTCAATTATTCTGCAAAATATGAAACTTTACTGATATTATTTTAATATTAAATTTAAAATTGTAAAAGATGCATTGTTTTAATGGAAAACTATTTATTTTTGGACTATAGATTATGAATGTTCTAATATTATGAATGGTTAATATTCAAATAGTTTATTTAAATCTCTTGTTGAAATATTTTTGAAAAGTATAAGATTTAAACATCTTACTCATATATTTTTTTTACTTCTATTTTTTATTATTATAATGGACATTATTTTTCTATTTAGAACATAATTTTTAATTTTATTTTTATTTTAAAAGGTGATGGACGAACGAACAAACTTACACGTCCCCTTCATACTGGGTTGTAGAATGAGCCTCTCGACTCAATAAACCACATGGCAAAGGGAAACGAAAATCTCATCAAGGTGGCACCTCAGTCAAGCCAGTTGGCAGTTGGTCATTCCCATATGTCATGACCAGTTGGCAATTTCCCGAAGGGACAACAAGGGCTCAACCTTTCGGAGGCTATGACCAGAGGGAGTAAATCGTAGTGTCATAGGTCATTCTATGACGGGAGGTGGCCCCTCTTCTACCATCTCATAAAGATTTTAGTCTAATTCAGAAATTGTCTAAGGGACTAAAGAATTATAAAATCAAGTTGTGTGTGCATTATGAGAAAAATGGAACCTTCCCAAATGGATTGAAGTGAAAATTTTCCCATGGACACAATGACCTTAGGGATTTATCATCTTCCTCAAGTATTTTATCAGGTTCAAGAGTTGGAACTTGACCTTCAACTACGTCTTCTCTAAGATCTTATTTGAGTGAGGAATTTGATGATGTAAATCTACTCAAATCTGAGAGTTTTTTTCTTTTCTTTTTGTATTTAGAAGTATGTACACTCATAATTACAAGGTTTCTTGGTTGAAACCATGAGAGTTACGTTGAATCCCTTATAGTTCATCAGACTAGATGTATTTATCACTTGCACATTCATATGTAGTTTTTTTTTATGCGAATATACCGAGCCAGAGCTCTTGTTACTGTTTTAAACTGACATATTACTTTTGGCTACCAAGCTAACCAATTTTTAAATTACTTCATTTTATAAATATTCATTCTATTGTGAAATTCTCTATAACTAGTTTCATGATGTTTATTTGAATCTCTGTTATATAATCTCTATCAGGTCAGGAGGTAACTCCTCAAAATGAGATTGTATTATTCATTTAGGTTGTTCATTATTATATACAAGAGGGAGTGACTGTTCAGTTTGATCTCCTGATGACTCTCCATTTCCTCTATTATTTATTTACACCATTTACAGTTGTTCACCTAATCCCTATGATTAGGTGTCAACATCCACCCCCTTAATATGAAGGGATGTTGGTGAGTCCAAGCATCGTTTCAAGTCTTTCAAGCTTTTCTCTTCCAAGCGCTTTGGCGAATATGTCTGCAATCTTCTCATTAGTGGAACAATGGAGAAGATGGATTGTTTTGGCCTCAACATGATGTCGAATCAGATGATATTTTTTATTGATGTGCTTCATTCGATCATGGAACTTTGGGTTCTTGGCCAACTTTATTACCGATGTATTGTCAATCATTAGTGGAGTTTATTGTACTTGTTTTACCTACATATCTTCCAAAATTTTCTTGAGCCACACAATTTCTTTTGTTGCCTCAACTACTGCCACATATTCTACCTCTGTTGTGGAATATGCTAGAACTGATTGTTTGCGTGATCTCCAGGAGATAGCTCCTGATCCAAGACTCATAGCATAACCTGAAGTAGATGCCCCAGTTTCTTTGTCTCCATCGAAGTCTGAATCAGAGTATCCAATCAAGCTGAAGTTGCCCACCTGTGTATACTTGAGTCCAAAGTCTTGAGTTCCCTTCAAGTACTTTAGAACTCTTTTTGCAGCAGACCAATGTCCCTCACAAGGCTTTTGCATAAACCCGGAGAGGATTCCAACAGCAAACGAAATGTATGGTCTGGTAGTAGTCAGGTAGTTGAGACTTCCTAGAAGCTGTCTATACTTTGTTGCATCCTCAAATTCTTTTCCTTCAATGGATGTGAGCTTTAAGTTTTGTTCCATTGGAGTAGTCAGAGGATTGCATTCAGTAATGCCAAACCTGTTCAACAGATCTCCAATGTACTTCTTTTGAGAAAGGAATATGGACTTCGGATGTTGAGTTACTTCAATACCAAGATAGTAATGAACATAGCCCAAATCAGTCATTTCAAAACCTTTCCTCAGTTCCTTCTTTATGGATGTAATGTAGATCTGATTGTTCCCTGTCATCAAAAGATCATCTACATATACCACAAGATATACAACTATTTTCCCAACCTTCTTGACAAACAAAGTTTTATCATCAAGATCACAATGTTTGAAATTGAGTTTCAGAAGATGTTCAGTTAGTTTTTCATACCAGGCTTGCGGTGCTTGTTTGACGCCATACAAGGATTTCACAGGTTTGCATACTTTATGTTCATGTCCTTTCACAACAAATCCTTCAGGCTGGGACATTAAAACACTCTCCTTTAGATCTCCATTCAAGAAAGCAGTTCTTACATCCATTTGATGGACTTTCCAACCATTATGAGCTCCTAGGGAAAAGAGTGTCGGGATGGTAGCTCATTTCATTGTGGGGGCAAAAGTCTCCTCATAATCGACCCCTTCCTTCTGTGCAAAATATTTTGCCACAAGCCTGGCTTTGTGCTTGTCAAGTGAGCGATCAACTTTATACTTGTTCTTATAGACCCACTTGCAGCCAATTGGTTTGGTTCCCAATGGAGGATCAACCAGCTTCCAAGTGCCATTCTTGATCAAGGCATCATTCTCCTTTTGCATTACTTATTTTCGTTCATCATGAGAAGCAACTTCTTTGAAGGAAGTTGGTTCAAAATCTGTTGACAAATTCAATTCACAATAATAAGAAACATGCATATCAACAGGTGAATCAGAGTCATCTACATCACCTCCATTTTGCTAGGTTGAATTTCTAGTTCCTGTCTTTCCAACCTCATCAGGATGAACACTTTCAAGTGTCTTTGTTATCCACTTTGGGGGACCTTTTTGAGATGGTCCAAGCTGCTCTGTTGATTGAGTTGGGACTGAATCAAGATTGAGTCTCCCAATTATGTCAATCACATCACTCAAAGTATCATCCGTTGTTGGATTTTCATGCGGGGGAGAGAGTGCTTCAGAGGAATATTCCATAGGTTGATCTAGTATAGGAATCCCCCCTTCAAGATGTGGAATCTGACTATCAAATTCTTGAAATGTTTTTGCATTTGTGAATCTATCCAAGCGATCAAGTTACCACTCAACAACATTGTCATTTTTGAATGATTCAAGAAAAATTACATCTCTAGATACAAAAAACTTTCTATTGACTTCATCATAGAGACGGTATGATTTGGAGGTGTTTGAATACCCCATGAAGATACACTTACCACTCCTTGCACCAAGTTTGTTTCTATGTACCTTTGGTATCAAGGCACCACAGGTGGAACCAAAGACCCTGAGATGCTTTACCAAAGGAATGTATCCATACCACATTTCATAAGGAGTCTTGTTTCTAATAGCATTAGATGGACATTTATTCTTTACATATACAACACATAGAACTGCATCAGCCCAAAACATCAATTTTACATTTTTGAAAAACATCATGGAGCGCACCATATTTAAGATTGTCCTATTAATTCTTTCAGCTACTTCGTTCTGTTGGGGATTATAAGGCACAGTTGTTTGATGTTTGATCCCATGTTGGTGAAGATAGTTTTCAAATTCGTTTGAAGTGTATCCTTTTCCATTATTAGTGTGAATATAGCCAATATGAGATTGTGTGTCATTTTCAATCCATGTATGAAATTTCTTGAATGTTTGAACAACATCATATTTGTTCTCCAATAAATAAACAAAACACGTTCTGGTGTAGTCATCAATAAATGTCATCATATATTTATTTCCATTTGCTTTACGAACAAGCATTGGACCACATAAATCTGAATGAATGAGTTCCAATTTTCTATGTGCTTTAGAATGTGAGTCATGAATGGACTGTTTGTTATGCTTTCCTAGAATGCAAGCATCACATTCCTTAAGTTTCCTAGAAATTGTAGGCAAACCAGTAACACCATTTTTCTTCAACAAGTGGAGGCTGTCATAGTTTAAGTGTCCAAATCTAGCGTGCCATAATAAACTTGATGGAAACGTACCTTCTTCATAATGAGAATTGTATGAGAAATTTTGTGCACGAGCAGAGGTACCCTGCAGCTTGAGAAGCCTTTCTTCTTCTATCCCCGTCATGACAAGTGAGTGGTATGATGCTTTTCTCACCTCAAGCTTGCCATCAAACATATGAATGGAGTTTCCTTACTGGTGGATGTGCACCAAGGACAACAAGTTTCTCCTCATCTGTGGGAGATATAAAACATGATGCAGAATAAAGTTTGGAAGACCAGGAAATTTAAGCCTGATTGTGCCAAGCCCTGATGGCTTGAGTTTTTATTTGTCTGCGAAGTATACTGGTCCATTAACATTGTCAGTAAATTATTCAAAAAAATCTATTCTAAAATTCATGTGGCAAGTTGATCCTGAATCAAGCAACCAATCATTTTTCCAAGAAGTAAGTGAAGAATTAAATAAGTCTTCATTTACTCCAATATTACGGTGTGCCAGAACATAGTGAGCAGATTTAGGTGCTTTACCTTTCTCTTTGTCATTATTTTTACCTTTGGGTTGGTTTCTTTCCTGCTCAATTCTGTCCTAAGGCAACTTGCACGTGGATGCATCATGTGATCCATCTCTTTTGCAGCATATGCAATGCAAATCTGACTTTTCTCCTTGAGAGTGTCTACCCCCCCTACCTTTGAAATTTCTTCCTCTTCCTCTTTGACCACCTCTTCCTTTGGAAGAATCTTTAGCAAGATTCTTCTCTCTATGTGCAAGACACACAACCTCTTCAGAAGACTGGGGAGTTGTCTTCTTCCCAAAAGCTTTCTCTCTTTCAACAATTTTTTTCACAAGGGAGTCAAAGGTAATATCTTTGAGGTTTCCATTTGCTTGCAATGACTAAAGATAATTTGAGTAAGTGGGATAAAGTACCTTGAGAAAAGCTATTAGAGGAATGTCTAGTTCAACATTAGTGACTTTGATATCATGCATAATAGATTTTACTTCTGATGCAAGAGCAAGAGGATCATCATTTTGTAATTAAGGGTGAACAATTTAATCATGAGTTGAACAACTTCAAGTGCAGAGTGTGAGTCCTAGAGTTCCTTTAGTTTTTGTAAGGCTTTGAAAGCATTTGAAAATGGAAAAATATGGCGACTCGCCTCTTCATTTACTGATGCTGCAATTAATGCATAAGCCTTATTGTTCTTATTTTCCCAAATGGAGAATTCCTTGTCTGAGGTAGTATGTTCTGTCTCTTTGTCTCCATCTCCAACACACACTTCTTTCCACAACACATTAAAAATGAGAGTGTGTTTGATTTTCCACGACCATTATGAATAGTTCTCCTTGCCAGTGAGAACCACTCCCACAATAGATATCAGTGAATGCATTGTAAAACCTGTGTATTGTAAAAAAAAACTTCTGCTGGAAAAAACAATGCGCTTTTGATGTAAAAAAAAATTGCAGTGTAGTAGCAATATTCTGAATTCTTATGACAACCAAGAAACTAGATGCGACTTCTTACAAAACAAGGGCACAAAATCATGAAAGAAATTGCAACAAGCCAAAAAAAAATTCGTAGGTCACATCTTCGAATCTTTGCAACTCAAAAACAACTCCTCATATACCCAAATCTCTGGTTCAACATTCAACGTGTTGAATAAAACGTTGGCTTGTACGTGGTCCTTGGTGCCTTTTTGGTTGTCAAAATATACATTGCATGAAACATGACGAGTTTGATTAGCGGCATGAGCATGGAGGGCAACACTGATGCCAAGCGGATATGGAGGCAATGTAATACTAGAACTTCTTCAAGGTAATGAAAAATTTGTGTATTACCAATGCGGAGGGGAGGTCTGCTTATTACTATGGAGAAATGTATCAGAGCAGCATATTGGTGAGAGAGTTGTATTACCACAGGAGGAGTATTACCATAATGTGATGCCATGGGGAAGACTACGTATGGGAGTAGCGAGCAAGACTGTGTATGGGAGCAGCATATCGAAGAGTGATAAGCACCTAGAGTGTTTCAAGAACAAAAACTTCTTCAGGCGACTCGCAAGTGAGGATAAGGCCACTGTATTTGCTACCGATGCAATCCTGGCTACGTTGGTGTGTGCTCCGTGGTCTGTCTATTCATGGTACATTGTAGTTCAGAAGGTTGGAAACAAGTTATTATTTGATAAGAGAGATGGGTCTTAGCTAGAGCAGTGTATCAGTGAAAAATAACAACACGGTGGTGTGAACTGAGTTGTATGGAGTGTGAACTAAATAACGCTTTGATACCAATCATTTGCAGCTGCCAAAATATGTTGGAGTATCCTAGGTATGGAGGTATAGACCAACGTTCGGGCCAGCATTTAGGCAGCGTTCAGGAATAAAAACGCATATGACAGTGTTCAGGTTCAGGCCTCAGGAGCATGGCAGAGGTGTCAGTTCTACAAAATAGGTAGAACATAGGCAGGAGGGAGTTACAAGGGCAGACTAGAATGCCAAAAATGGAGTTGGATCTGATACCATGTCAGGCCAGGAGGTAACTCCTCAAAATGAGATTGTATTATTCATTTAGGCTATTCATTATTATATACAAGAGGGAGTGACTATTCAGTTTCATCTCTTGATGACTCTCCGTTTCCTCTATTATTTATTTACACTATTTACAGTGGTTCATCCAATCCCTATGATTAGGTGTCAACAAGCTTGAACTCAGTAATTGTATGGTTATAGTTATTTTCTTATATTTCTATAATGGAGGTTTATTCATATAGGGTAATTAAACCCCATACTGGAATAAGATCCTAGAGAAGATCTTATTTTCTCTTCATGTAAGTCTACTCAAATTATCATTTTATTTTCTTTTCGAAGCATGCAATTCAAAGGAGTTTGAAGGAGTATAGATGTGTGACATTGTGTGCTCTGTCACAGGAAATGATTGAATTTCTTGTAAATGAATGGAAGGAGGAAGGAATACATGGACAAACTACGCTGCCCTACACGTAGACAAGATAAAATAGCAATATGTTACGGTAAAAAATGATAAATATAATAGTTATGTTTTTGTTGAGGAAGATAATAGTTAGTTATGCCTTACGATGTTTCCTTTGCAACATTTGGTGCAATTGCTAGTTATGATTTTTTCATTCTAAGCATTCTGACTTGTATAATGGAGAAAGTGTTTTGATGTTTATTAAGAAATGATCATATATATAAATAAAATTTATGATATCATATAATTTATGTATATATTATTATTACTTTTAGATTTAAGATTTTTGTGATCCATATTATAGATAAATGTCTTTTAGATTAATCACATCATCATTTGGATTTGGTCAACGTTTCGAACCACCTAATTGTTAATTAAATTTTGAAATAAAATAAATATAATTAAATAGATTATTAGTAAAAAATTTAATATGTTAGCTAATAAATATTATGTAACAATTTTATTTTATTTATTTAATCAGCGTAGGCATAAAACATTTTTAAAAATATATATTTTTTAAATCGTTTAGAAATTAAATTAAATTTGTATAATAAAATATTATTATTTTATTAATTATTATTAAAATGTTAATATAAATAATGTATTTATGATTTTCTTTAGAATATACTATGATAGTATCTATATGACTTAGGAATGCAACCATCATTATCATTTAATTTATGCCTTAGGAATACAACCATCATTATCATTGAATTTAGGTTTGTTTTGTGATTAAATTATATTGGTTTTATGATTTTAATATTTTTTTATTATAAAAATATATTTTAATAGTTTGATATTTTATTAATATTTTAAATTTGTAAATATAATTTATATTTAAAAATGATGTATTGCAGTTTTGTTCACGGAAAAGTGTAATTTTTTTCCCTTATATTAGATAAGGATATATATTTTTTTGGTAATGAAGACATACTCAATATAATATAATATAATATATATATATATATATATATATATATATATATATATATATATATATATATATATATTATTATTTTTATATTAATTTTCAAGTAAAGAACCAGTTTTAAGGGATAGTTTAGTTAGTTTAGTTTTAGGTATTAAGTATCTTGCTAATTGAGAGGTTACATGGTCAAAATTCATTGACGCCTTTGGGGTTTGGCTGACAAGTAGATATTTTTGGGTTAATCTACATAAATTTTGTCATGGATGTACTAGGTACTTTGTAGATCCTTTCAGGTTAATCTAAATAAATTTTGTCGTGGATGTAATAGCCACTATGTAGATCCTTTTGGGTTAATCTACATAAGTTTTGCCATGGATGTAGTAGCCACTCGATAGATCCTTTTGGGTTAATCTACATAAATTTTGTTGTGGATGTAGTAGCCATTTTATAGATCCTTTCAGGTTAATCTACATAAATTTTATCGTGGAGGTAGTAGCCACTTTGTAGATCCTTTCAGGTCAATCTATATAAACTTTGACATGGATGTAGTAGCCACTCTGTAGATCCTTTCGGGTTAATCTACAAAAATTTTGTCGTGGATGTAGTAGCCACTCTACAGATCCTTTCGGGTTAATCTACATAAATTTTTGCGTGGATGTTTTAGCCACTTTGTAGCCATTCTATAGATCATTTCTGTATATCCTTTTGGGTTATCTATAGATCGTTCGGTTAATCTACATAAATTTTGCCATGAATGTAGTAGCCACTTTGTAGATCCTTTCAAGTTAATTTACATAAATTTTTCCATGGATGTAGTAGCTACTCAATGTCTGTGAACCACATTAAAAAAAATAAAAATTAAAGTATTAAAATAAATATATCCTCTCACATTACAATATCTTTTAATGCAACAATTTAAAATATTATAACAACCTCTTATATTATTAGAAAATTTAGAATATATATATTTTTAGTTAATTATAATTGTATATATTTATTTATATATATATTTAAATTAATTAATTAAATTAACAAATTAAATAATTAAATAATTAAAAAAAAATCTCTTAAATGGTGGTTCAATCAAAAGTAGTCGTCTTTTTTTTGTCAAAAATAGTTGTTTCTTTCTAGCTATTGGAATGATCGGTCTTTCTACTTAATTTGTTACCATGATCTGATTCTTCATCTTGTCCTAACAAAGAACCACACTTACTAGTTCGAAACTCGTCCACAAATCAATTTTAATGTGATTATCACCAAAAACATATCTTAAAAACTTAATATAAACCACAAAAGCCTTAATTCAATATATATATGTTTTATTATTTTATATATATAAATTATTAAATTGATATCAAAATATTTTATTTATAACTATCTCTCAATATTTTTAAATTATTATTATTTAAATATAATATATCAATTTCAAAATACACGCAATAATTTTTTTTAACATTAAAAATACGTAAACAATAAAATTATTTCAACAAAATGCTTTATTTATAGATTTAGAGTGAGTCCACAATCAAGTGCTTAGCTAATTGTACCTAATTCAAAATTCAAAGTAATACTAAACTAAATATACATGACTCATCCAAACGAAGGAAATGCTAGAAATGTAAATTTAGGCAATTTGAAGGAGATTAATTGTACATGTTAATCCTTGAAAACTATTTTTTCAATTATAAAAATATATATTTTTAATTATAAAAATTGAATGATTTAAATTCACACTAAAAATGTTTTTGATTCTTTACCTTCTCATATACTTATATAAGTTTATTGGCTTACATAAATAAAATTTAATAAAATAATAAATAAAATTTATATATTATATTAAATTTTCGTAATATAGTGGAGATAATATTATTTATTTTTATGAAAATAAAATAAAATTTATTATATTTATAAAATAAAGTTTTTTTTTAAAGTTAATGTATATTTCTGTTAATAAATTTGGATTAGGGATTATAATTTTTACAGTACAAAAATTATGTTAATTAGAGACTGTTCAAAAAATTACAAGTTTCAGGGTTTGCTATTCCATCTTAGACTAAAGACATTGACACTATAAATTTTACAAAAATTGCCTAAGATAAGACAAAATTTACATAAAAATATATAAAAACATAGGCACAAGGTTCGACTCAAGGCTTCAAACCACAAATTTCACAGTAGTTATTCACATTAGTACCGTCTCTTCTAAGTTGACAGATTTTTTTCCCTCCAGCAGTGGTGTTGGGACCTTCATCTCCTAGAGTCGTTTGCGAATTTTCCTTTCCTATGATTTCCAATGCAGCTAGTCGAACACTCAATGCTCAGACTTCCTTGCTAAGACCATCAACCATTTGTTCCATCTCTGCCTGATAACGAACTAGCTTGGCTTCTAGGAAAAGCTGGAACGACATCCTTTGTCTTTCAACCATATCCTCAAGCTTCTTGATGGAGATTAACAATGCTTGTGAAGCGTCTAATAATCTCTCTAACACCATACTGGCATCAATATTATTTACAAGGATAGGGGAATTGGTCATTGCATATCTTGAGCTAAACACCCAACTATAATGTTCACTAATGATAGAAATGCCCACAACATAACGAGTCTGAGACAAGAACCCAATAATACTATAAGAATACTAGAGGCTCGATATATAAATGGGAAAACTGCCAATCCGCGAGCCAAACATCATCAGGAAATCTAGCTCCATTGATTGACAGGGAAGGAGTGGTGTCGGACAACTGCCATAATTGCATTCTTCTGCTCAAGGCTCTAAACTCCATATCCGAATCTAACCACCCCGGATCCCACTTCTGAGAGAATAAATAGAAAATACATCACTCTCTTGAGATGTTCGATGAGACTTGTCATTTGAATTCCCATGTAATAAGTCAAAGCAAAAATTTACGTGGTCAGAAGTGGGGATTTTGTTGGAGATCGGAACCCAAGCTTTCAGCCACTTTGCAAAGAGGCGACCAAGGAATTAGCCACATATCCAGATTTAAAATGAGTGTAAGCTTCATCATGTCCTAATTCATATTGGGGAGATTAATCAATTTACTTGTACATAAATAAGAGAAGCAGAGACGCCCTACTCCATCTTACCAATGTTTATAAGATTCATTATCATTATGGAACTAGAGATATGCTAAGAATATTGTCCATTTTGCGTCTAATTTGTTCAATAGTGGAGCCTTATTAGGCTAAACTGTAAGTGACAGGATTCAAATATCTAAGGATGTGGAAAATCTCCAATTTTTCAAACTAAGGAAAATATAAGCACTCTTAAATTCATGGGAAGGGACTTTGATCTTTTTGTTTTCCTAGCCTTCGTCATTTGACAGATGACAAACATTGAATATTTGAATACTATGAGCCTTGAAATTTTCTTTTCTATGGCCACCTCCAATCCCCTCCACAAAGCAAGGAATTCTACCATATTTTTGGTCGCAACACCGAAACCCCATTTAAATTGAGACAATATTTTCTTTTGGCAGTGTAAAGTACCCCTCCACTCTTGTCTCTTGCTTGCATAAATAAAACTGATTTTATTAATAATTAAATTTTAATTTATGAATTTGAAAAGATTATATTTATTTAATTTTTAACTTTTTATTATTTAAAAAAATACTTTTTTGAAGTAATAAAAATAATAAAAATAAATAAATATAGAAAAGCAATACAATTACGTGAAAACAACAATAAAAATGTTTCTTTAGATGGTGAAAGTTTATGAACTTTTGATACTCATGCCACTCCACCTCGATTATGGTAAATATGAACTTTAAATAAAATGAAGAAAATAAGTCCAAATAAACAAACTCCCCTTTCGCAAAAAATAATATTTTGGGGAAGGCGGTTTTATATCGACCACTAAACCTATATTGACTTTTAAACGGACGGCCACGATTTATTCTAGAGAGAATATGCTCGTCTGAACATCTATCTACGGTTGACATTTGGGGAGTGCGAAGGGTTACGTGACATGTTAGCTCAGGGTTACGTGATGGATTTCGGACAGAAAAGGGTCGCAACTCTTATTTGCAATTTTAAAGAGGATAGAAGTATATCCTAAATTTTATTGAATGAAATAAATATACACTAATATTTATTAATGTGTAAGATGTTGGTATATAATGGGATACACGTCTCTTTCTTATTTCACATTGCAATTCCATTTTTTCCAGATGTAAAGCTGGGAATGCAGTTTCTGCAAGATTTTTAAAATAGGATATAATCGCAAAGAATCACAGACTTCATTGTTACAATCACTGAAAGTACACATTTATTATAGTTTTCACTTTTGCATGGTAAGTAATGAAATATTATAGACAGAAATTTGCATTAACCCATGTACTCTATATTTCTCAATGTGTAGGAAGATAGTGCAACTTTGTATAACTCTTTCAATATGGTTATAATGGTTGGAGTACAATTTGTTTATTCTTTTCGATCCTCCAATCACCACTTACTTTGTAAACCAAGGAACCTATCATTTTTATACAGTTACAGTTGGAAAATCTTTATGTTTATACTTATATTTAACAAGAACTTTCATTTTCAAGAGAATCATACAAAATAGAGGTAATTAATAAGTCACTGATACTTGATGTTATTAATATATTTTCTATACATTTATACTTATATTTAACAAGAACTTGAATCATACAAGATAGAACTAACTAATAAGTCATTAATAGTTGATTGTATTAATATATTTTCTATACAATTACACAATTCAAGAATAATTTCATCGTCTTTCCATCACCCCACACACACATATATATAAAATTGGATTCACAATGATAATATTACTCATAGGAACAAACATTGTTTAGTTTCAACATTCCTACCATATGAAGATTCCATCCATACAATATTAATATTCTATATAATATAATGTAATCTACAACCATAAGTAGACAAGAGTAGCTCATTCACACATATAGACATATATGGAATGTTAAGCTCTTCTATTCATTTATCTTCTAAATTGCTGAATTGGATCAATTTCTAAATATGGAAACCTCAAAAATTAACTTGTATCACTCTTGACATCTCTTTTCTTTATCTTTTTGGTTAATTATTTCCTTGGGTTTTTAATATCAATCCCCTTAGGTTTATTAATCTAAGAGTTCATATTACTAGGGTTTAATATTATTCTCATAGGTTTATAATCCCTTGGGCTTTTAGTATTAATCCCTAGGGTTTATTATTCCTTCGAGTTTATAATATCGATCATGGTCAACCATGTTTAATCATGGTCAGGCATGGTCCAACATCACATTTTGACAAAGATTATCTCAATATGAAAATCAGTGATTATCTCAACCATGGTCCAACGTCGCATTATGATAAAAATTATCTCAGTATTATAATCATGGTCAATCATGGTCAACCTTGGTCAACCATGTTCAACCATGTTTTATAAAATCAAACATGGTCATCCATGGTGAATCATTGTCAATCATGGTCGAACGTCGCATTGCGACAAATATTGTCTTTATATGAAAATCAATCATAGTTAACCATGCTCAACGATGTTCCAACGTTGCATTCTAGCAAGGATTGTCTCAATATGAAATCAACCACGGTTAACCATGTTTATTTTACTGTTTATAATATTTACCTTAAGGTTTGTATAGCTTGGGTTTATAACATAAGTCCCTTGGGTTTAATATTATTCCCTCAGGTTCATAATCCATTTGAGTTTTAGTATTAATCCTTTGGGTTTTATAATATCAATCATGGTCAATCCTAGCTAGCGATGATCAACCACGGTCAAATGTCGCATTATGACAATGATTGTCTCAATATGAAAATTAACCATGGTCCAACATCCCATTATGACAAAGATAGACTCAACATGAAAATAAATCATGGTCAAGCATGGTCCAACGTTGCATTGTGACAAGATTGTCTCAATATAGAAATCAACCATGGTCAACCACATAGAAAATTTTAGGGGCGAATGTTCGCCCTTTGGCGAAATTAAGGGGTTTTAAATTTTTAGTGGGCGAATATTTTGTATCATAGTACATTTTTAAAAATCACCTCAAATAGCCCACCTTATTTTAAGGGAGAGGGTAAAAAAGGTAAATTTAGCCCTTCAAATTGGTAGTTACAACCTTCCATTTGCCCATTTTCAAGAATAGGTTTTATTTAAGTGAATCCATTCGCCCATTTTCAAGAAAGGGTTTTATTTAAGTTAATCCTATGGGCCAAATGCCCAAATACCATATTTATAAAAGAGGTATGGTAAATTAATAAAAATATAAATAAATGAGAGGTATGGTAAATAAATAAAACATTTTTTATATTTACTCCATAGGTCACCTTATATACATGCAAGGGTGTAAACAAATAAAAATATAAGTAAAGCGGAGGTATGGTAAATAAATAAAACATCTTTTTATACTTACTCAAAAGGTATGGTAAATAAATAAAAATATAAATAAACTAGACGCATGGTAAATAAATAAAACCTCTTTTTATATTTAGTCCATAACCCTCATTCTATTTATGAAGGCTCAAGAAAGAGGTTTTATTTAAGTGAATCCTATCGGCCAAATACCATATTTGTAAAAGAGGTATGGTAAATTAATAAAAATATAAATAAATGAGAGGTATGGTAAACAAATAAAACATTTTTTTATATTTACTCCATAAGTCACTTTATATTTACGAACACTCAAAAAATGCGTTATATTTAGGTGAAACCTATGGGCAAAATACTATGGGACAAATACCATGGACTAGATTGTTATTAATACCACGCAAAAAAACATTATTAACTCTAATATATTAATAAAAATAAAAATGGCACATGGTATTGACCCACGGTATTCACCAAAATGGCACATGGTATTGACCCATGGTATTCACCTGGAATGTAGTCTATTTAAATGGGGGAATTAAACCAGCATAGATCCATCTTTACTTTGGATCTACTAACCCCCCAGAGGTATCAAATATCATCATATGCAAACTAGCATAGAGTGAAAAAATATTTGATCCAATCAAGAGTAAAAATGGATGTTGTAATTTAATGTATATTAAACATTTTAGCTTGGTTAAAATAAAAAATAAAATAAAAATCAACTATTAATTTTATTAATTTTCATAAATTACTAATAGTAATTTTTAAGCTCCAGGTTTATGATAACCCATGGTATTCACCCATGGTAATACCATGGTATTCATGTGAGCATAGACTATTTAAAGGGAAAATTCTATTATCTTAGATCCATCTTAATTCTGGGTCTACCAAGTTCTCAGAGGGATAAATAGATTTCATCCCCCTAAGAGTGGTAGATGTGGAGTTAAGATGGATATAGGTTGGTTTTTATGATAATGAAGATATTAAATAGACTTAGGAAATTATATTGTAAAAACATCTTAAGGTGAATGGTTAAAGCATAGACATTGGACAAGTATTTTTGTATACTTCTGTTTTAACTAAAACAAATCCAGGGCTAAAAGGAATGGATTGATTGCACTAGTCATCCTTCTATAACTTTCCAACATATGCTAGAGTAAACAAATTGTAATTTGGGTAATTTTTCTAATTGCAAACAGGAACATACTTGTGTATTCGCAGGGTGGTTACGAGGTCCCTAGAAGTGATGAATTTGAATTTTTCTTGGTTTTATATATAGTATTAGGTTTTTTCTCATGCTTTCTGTGAATGGCACGGGTGAATTTTATCCTACACCCACTAGGTTATCGATATGTAATTTCGGTAATTTTGATTTCAAAAGATATTTTAAAGAAATGTAATGATTTCATTTTGGTATTCAATAAACACAAGATTTTATAATTGAGTAAAATATTCGCCATCCTTGGTGAGAGATTTGCCAAAAAATTATATATACATATCATATTATTGATAAAATCGCCTTCCATTTTTCCTATATACCATGGAGATTCGCCCATTTATTATACTTGTAAATTTGGGGGGGTTCTTAAAATTTTCCCTAGTCAACCATGTTTCTTTTAGGGTTTATAATATTCATCTTAGGGTTTATATACCTTGGGTTTACAATTTTTATCCCTTGGGTTTATTATTCCATTGGGTGTTTTCTTTTGTAAGCATGGCAGGACTACATCTTCATCATGTTCAATATATCACCCTAATCGAGGTGGGGAATTGAACCAGTGACTTCACATCAAGGAGTGCATTAACAAAGAACCCTATCACCATCTATCCAAGGCCCCGTGGACTATTTCATTGGGTTTTTATTATCAATCCCTTGGGTTTATTAATATAAGGGTTCATATTCCTTGGGTTTAATTTTATTCCCTTTGGTTTATAATCCATTGGTTTTTTAGTATTAATCCCTAGGGTTTATTATTCCCTTAGGTTTGTAATATCAATCATGGTCAACCATGTTTTATATTTCATTGTGTTTATAGTATTAATCCCTAGGGTTTATTATTCCCTTGGCCTTATAATATCAATCATTGTCAACCATGGTCAACCATATTTTATAAAATCAATCGTGGTCATTCAAGGTTAATCATTGTTAATCGTGGTCCAACATTGCATTGTGATAAAGATTGTATCAATATGAAAATCAATCATCATCTGAACCATGGTCCAACATCGCATTATAACTAAGATGGTCTCAATATGATAATCATGGTCAATCATGGTCTATCATGGTCAACCCTGGTAAACCACGGTCAACCATGTTTTATAAAATCAAACATGGTCATCCTTGGCCATTCATGGTCACCCATGGTTGAACGTCACATTGTGGCAAAGGTTATCTTGATATGAAAATCAATCACAGTTAAACATGGTCAACCATGGTTCAACTTCTCATTCCGGCAGGGATTGTCTCAATATGAAAACCAGCCACAATCAACCATGTTTATTTAGTTTTTATAATATTTATCTTTGGATTGGCATACTTTGGGTTTATAATATTAATCCCTTGGGTTTAGTATTATTCCCTTGGGTTCATAATCCCTTTGGGTTTTAGTATTAATCCCTTGGGTTTTTTATTCCCTTGGGTTTTATAATATCAATCCCTTGGGTTTATTATTCACTTGGGTTTATAATATCAATCATGGTCAACCATGGTCAATCATAGCCAACCATGGTCAACCACGATCGAATGTTGCATTGTGACAATGATTGTCTCAATATGAAAATAAACCATGGTCAACCATGGTCCAATGTCAAATTGTGACAAAGATTGTCTTAATATGAAAATCAATCATGGTCAACCATGGTCAACCCTAGTCAAACATGTTTATTTTAGCATTTATAATATTTATCTTAGAGTTTATATACCTTGGGTTTATAATTTTTATCCCTTGGGTTTATAATATCAATTCCTTAGGTTTATTGATCAAAGGGTTCATATTCCTAGGGTTTAATATTATTCTCTTAGGTTTATAACCCCTTGGGTTTTTAGTATTAAACCATATGGTTTATTATTCCCTTGGTTTTATAATATAAATCATGGTCAACCATTATCAACCATGGTCAACTATGTTTTATAAATTCAATCATGGTCAACTATATTTTATAAAATCAATGGTGGTCAACCATGGCTAATCATGGTTAGCCACGGTCCAACGTCACATTATGACAAAGATTGTCTCAATATAAAAATGAGTCATTGTCTCAACCATGGTCCAACATCGCATTATGACAAATATTGTCTCAATATGATAATCATGGTCAACCATGATTAACCATGGTCTATCATGGTCAACCTTGGTCAACCATGTTTAGTCATGTTTTATAAAATCAAACATTGTCATCCATGGTCAATCATGGTCAACCATGGTCAACCTTGGTCAACCATATTTTGTAAAATAAAACATGGTCAACCATGGTCAAATGTCACATTGTAACAAAGATTGTCTTGATATGAAAATCAAACACGGTTAAGCATGGTCAACCATGGTCCAACATTGCATTCTGACAAGGATTGTCTCAATACGAAATGCTCAACCATGTTTATTCTAGTGTTTATAATATTTATCTTAGGGTTTATATACCTTGGGTTTATAATATTAGTCCCTCAAGTTTAATATTATTCCCTTGGGTTCAGAATCCATTGGATTTTTAGTATCAATCCCTTGGGTTTATAATATCAATTATAGTCAACCATGGTCAATCGTAGCCAACCATGGTCAACCATTGTCAATCGTGGTTGAATGTCGCATTGTGACAATGATTGTCTAAATATGAAAATCAGCCATGTTCAACCATGGTCCAACGTCGCATTGTCACAATTATTATCTCGATATGAAAATCAATCATGGTCAAGCATGGTCCAATGTTGCATTGTCTCATTATGGAAGTCAACCATGGTCAACCTTGTTTATTTTAGGGTTTATAATATTTATGTTAAAGTTTATATACCTTGGGTTTATAATTTTTATCCCTTGTGTTTATAATATCAATCCCTTGGGTTTATAATATCAATCCCTTAGGTCTATTAATCTAAGGGTTTATATTCCTAAGGTTTAATATTATTCCCTTAGGTTTATAATCCCTTGGGTTTTTAGTATTAATCCCTATTGTTTATTATTCCTTTGGGTTTATAATATCGATCATGGTCAATCATGTTTTATAAATTAAATCATGGTCAAGCATGGTCCAACGTCACATTCTTACAAATATTGTCTCTATATTGTGACAAATATTTATTATTATTATTATTATATTTAACAATAATAATTTTAATAAATATTAGTAATAATAATTAGCTATTTATTATTATTATTATTATTATTAATGTATATTTATTATATGCCTTCGGTGTATATCAACCACATTTACTAATGTGGTTGTGCTAGTATTTATTAAATTCATGACATAAAAGATAATAAACGCAACTCAATCAACCGAATCTCAATTGCAAACAAAGACAACTCAAGCGACTGAATTTAAGCAAAATTTGAATTAGAAAAAATTGAAATACATAGAGAAAATATAGTTACATAGATAAAAATACCACAAAAATGAAATAACCATACTTAAAGATGAAATTGCAAATGGACTACACCTCAAATACAATGAATATGCCGTGAAAAAATTCTCATGGACTCCACCTCAAATACAATGAATATGTCATTTAGATGAAATGAAGAAATTAACTTTATTTAATTATTAACACAATCAACTGAGTTTTAAGTGCAAAAGTGGTAGCTCAACATATGAATTTCGTCAATTTCAAATAGACATATATCTCAGTGTTCTTCAAAGGAAGGTGGGGTGAGAACAACCTCCTATATTTTGCGAGCATGATAAGCAACTGCATGCATTATTTTATTCATATTCATATATAAACACATGTACACATATTTGAGCAGATGCAGGCATACACGAGAATGCTAAATTTATAGGAAAGTAGCTACTAGAGAATGCAAGTTCTAGAATAAACGATGGAATATATATGATGGGAGGTTAGGGATTGAAATAGACAAAGTAGAAGGTTGTATTTTTGTCGAGGATATTGTGGGAATCATTGGAATTAACAGAGGGGGCAACACTTACTAAAGGGGTGTGGGTATCGTTGGAAAAGTCAGAGGGGGAAACAATTCCTAGGGAGATGTGGGTATCGCGGGAAGAACTTGAGGGAGAAGGATTGGTGGGGATGATGTTGGTATCATTGGATTGAGGAGATGGGTCAACATTATCAGGGGAGGCGTGGGTGTCGTCGGAAGAACCGGAGGCAGAAACAATATTGTTGGGGGAGGTGTAGGTATCTTGGAAAGAAGAGGAGGTGGCAACACTAAAAGGGATGTCAAGGATATCATTGGAATTAGAGGATGCAAAAGCACTTCCAAGGGAGGTGTGGGTATTGTGGGAACTGGATAGGGCAACAATAATACTGGGAGGGGTGTTGTGGGTGTAATTTTTGAATCTCATATTAGAAAATGAATTCAACTATATATATATTGAGAATGATGTAAATTGTACATGTATAAATACAATAATGAAATCGTTGGACTCAATTTCTAGGTTTCTTGGACATGCATTAAATGCCCATCAGAACCTGGCAGATTAGGTAGCTAATATTCCCCACCCCCCCCCCCCCCCCCCCCCACACCCCCCAATCTAAAGGGTGTATATGAGATTCCAAGAAGAGAGCTAAAATGAAAAAATGCATGATAGCCAATAGTTGAATGTGCTCTCTGAAATGGTGGTTTTTAAGAGAAAACCACAAACAAACCAAAAGGTGTGAGAACTTGAGGTCTCAACCAGTGGTGCTTTTAGGCTGACCACCAACTTTGGAACTATCAAAGAAGTTCCTGGAACAATTCCTAATCTGGCTAGAAGTTGAAGTCTTCTTCTAGTGGAAGTGATCCCTAACACAAACTGTAGCAGAAACCAAAATCTTATGTAGGTGGTGTTTAAGGAAAACCACCAATCAAAAAAAGGCATGCTCATGGAGCATCGCTCTGTCTCTAGCTACAACTCTCAATCTGGCTATAGAAATCTCTGGCTACAATTCAGACAATGGGTTTAGGTTATGGCTCAACCTCGCTTAGTAAATCTTTGAAAAAAAAATCTTTGAATCTGCTAACTAATCATCAATTCCCGCTTGTCAGATACAAGGTGAGAAGATGAAGAAGTCTTCACTGTAAGATTATCCAATACTCGAGGAAAAATTATGTTGTATAACCAGTATATCTTCTTGGTTGTTGAATACCATTTCCAAGAAGCGATCCATCCAAGGTGGATCTTTGTTATTGCAGGAGTTTTCTTTTCTAGAACATCTATTTGAATTATGAGTGTGCTTACCACAATTCTCACAAGGATGAAGATCAAAACATTGATCTTTCATGTCGCCAACTTGATCAAAATGTTTCCATTTGACAACTTGTGGTTGTTGTGCAATAGGAGCAAGTGAATATGGGTCATCCTAAAGGAATCCAGCGTTGCGAAATTGGATGGGCTTGTAATATTAGAGAATATAAAGGACACATCCTTGTCATATCCAAGACTAGTTCTATTCTTGTTGTTCACAACTTTTTCTCAAGCTCTGATGAGAGTTTTGGGAAGTGTAGGTTGAATCTTCATATCTGCATGCAAATCCGCTCATGAAATGGCTCCATTATTCTGCACAATCTTTGACTATTGATGGGAGTCAGGTTCAAACATAGAATTGTTCTGAAGAAGAACCAGTCCAGAATTACAACTCTTCTTTTGTAGTTCATCTTGTTGTAGCCAAGACTCAAGCTCCAAAAACTCAATCTTGTCTTGAACATTTTGTAAACAAGTTTGTATGTTAGAGAGAGTGTATTATGAATGTGTTATGAACAATGGAGATTAGAGTATTCAATAACTCTAATACTCCCTCAAGTTTGGCCATTTTACAATGAGAAAACTAAGGATGTCGTGTTCAACCAAAAATGCATCCAATGCAAGTGGATTGCATAATGTTTTGAATCTTAACTACTCAACTTAACTTACAAAGATGCAAATTCTTCAAATAGCTTTCAAATAACTAATCCATGTTGAAAAGAACAAATACTTCATTTCTAATGTGTGCACTAGGCCACTCCAAATAAACTCCAATTATCAAATAAAATAAAATCCAATTGTCATGGTTATGAAACTTTTGCATATAAGTTTGAAACTCCACCACGATACATGATCCGAACCTTCTCACCAAATTGTTGTAAGTACAACACTTTCCTTGTAATGTAAGCTATTAAAAAACAAGCCCTCATTCCATACACGTACCAGGATCCGAAATCGCCAAGTAATTGCTCACTGGTGAAACAGTGAAGAAGGTTCGAACTTAAACAGGAATGTCGGGACAAAAATTCCTTTGTAGGTATTGAACTTTCCATATTTCAAAATTAACACATAAACATGAATGCCAATACCAAAAATCCAATTACAAAGTATCATTCAATACCATGCATTTTCCACAAACTTGTTTAGACAACAATGAATTAAGGCCCACTCACTCGAATCGATTTTGCAACAAATTTGCAAACAAGAGACAAAGTTGTTATTCTCCTTAAATTCGTCGGGGAGAACACTGGCCCTGACAACACAAAAATAACTTTGCATCCAAACAGAAATGGCTCTACTCTTCGTTTGGTTCAATGGCTTTCCACTAATAGTCATGCATCCTCATTTTTTTTGAGAAGGGAAACCCTGAAACTTCTTCACGCTAATCAGTTCAAAACCAGATAATTTAGTCGAAGCACAAAAAATCTTACCACAGTGATTGTAACCCTAGGATATAAATTCAAGAACGATTCAATGCAAGAAACTTGAATCAAAGTTGGAATCATTAGATATTGGGAAGAGCTCTAATTTAGAAGGAAACATGATAAAATATGGACTGATGAAAAGAGAGAATCGTGACATCCAAAAGTTAAACCCTTCTCAACAAATCAAAACTCTGTTAATACAATCATTGTATAAATTCAAGAACGATTCAATGCCAGAAACATGAATCAAAGTTGGAATCATTAGATATTGGGAAGAGCTCTAATTTACAAGGAAACATGATAGAATATGGACTGATGAAAAGAGAGAATCGTGACATCCAAAAGTTAAACCCTTCTCAACAAATCAAAACTCTGTTAATACAATCATTTAGTGATGATAACTACAGTGGAATTTTCCTTTCTATATAATCTAGCAAACCGGAGAGAAACTCTATTGCAACAGATGAATCAATAAGACATGAAAATAACACAGATTCTAGAATTCGAACTGTGGTCATCGCTCTAATGTCGCACTTGTGAAGGCTCTAACTGTGGGTTCATTGCCTGCTTCTTGTTGAAATTCATACCGATACCCCCTAATACCACTTAAAAAATCAACGACATTAGCATAGCCACTGTTATCACTAAATAAGGATGCTAGAACAACCATCTACCATACAAAGAATTTATCATCTCCATATAGGTTCGTCAAATACAACATGTGATTTTTGTTGAAATATTATTTTCAACTGCAGGGCCAGTCCTTTGCCATACCCCTGTACTGTTGAATCAACTGCCATACCTCTGCATTGATGAATCTGCCATTAAACAGTCACAGCTCCAGTTCTTTCCTAAATCAGCCATTACACAACAATTTATTACGGAATGGTGGTCACTCACGAAATGATGGTAATTTATTGCTGTGGTTGGTAAATGTAGGTAGGATTTTTAATTTTTTTTTTTTTAATTCACAGGTATACCTTTGTTTTTACGGCAAAAAGAAAAATATGATGTTTAGTTGTTTGTTGTTGAATTTGAAAAATGTAATGAAAACACAACAGTGTGTGTAAAAATTTTAAACAGAGATAGAGCTCTCTTTGTAATGCACAGCAGTGCAGAAGTTTTTTTTTATGTACGCAGCAGCGTGAATGTATGAATGAAATTTACAGCAGCAGTGTAAAATGTTTTCAAGGAAGAAACAGAGTGTTACAGCAGTGTTCTGAACAGAAACAGAGTGTTTTGTAGATGCACAGGAGTGCAGACACAGCAGTGCAAAGTGCAGACACAGCAGTGAAAAACAGCCTGTTGATTTTTCAGAGGAGACAGAGTATTTTGTTTTCTGTAATGTACAGCAGTGCAGACACAGTAATGTAATTTATGTTTACAGCATGAAGTTTTTTTTAAGTTTTGAACTGTCTTTAAAGTAGTCTTGTAGAAATCTCTCTATTAGAGGAAGTATTGTAAATGAATACAATTTCCCTTTTGTTGTGCACTGTTGAAATTCAGTTTTCAGAAAATATTTTTTTTGTGTTGCTGAAACACCAGTTTCAGCGTTGCTGCAACACCAAACTACGTTGCTGCAACAGCAAACCGTGTTGCTGAAACACCATTTCCAGCAAACGATTTTCAGTTTTCTGAGTTTACTGTGTTAAAAACAGAGTGTTAAAACAGAGCATTTTTTTACTGTCTGTTATGGAATTTTCATAAATTCCCAACATGGTATCGGAGCTACTCCAGGCTCTTTGAAGTGTCAAAGAAGCTGAAGGAAGGGTTTATTGCTGTAGCAGCTTCACCAGCAGAGTGAAGACAGTCAGTGAATTTTTTTTTACACAGTCAAGTATTGAAAGAATGGCCAGCACCAGCGTGGGTATGTTTAATACCCAGCTCCCACAGTTCAATGGGAAAAACTATGACTATTGGGCCATAACCATGAAGGCTGTATTTGCCTCACAAGATTTATGGGAATTTGTTGAATATGGATTTGAAGAGCCAACAAATGAAGAAGAGTTTAATGGATTAACTCAGGCAGAAAAAGAGCTGTTGAAGAGCAATAAGAAGAAGGATTCAAAAGCCCTTGTATTCTTATATCAAGCAGTGCATGAGAGTGTGTTTCCAAGGATAGCAGCAGCCAAGACATCCAGAGAAGCATGGAAAACTCTCAAGACAGCCTATCAAGGCATGGAGAGAGTGAAGACAGCAAAACTACAGTTGCTGAGGAAAGATTTTGAGAACCTGCGCATGAAGGAGTCAGACAATATTGACTCATTCTTCACACAAGCAATTGGATTGATCACACAGATAAGGTCTCATGGAGAAACTCTTGAAGAAAGGAGGATTGTGGAGAAATTGTTGAGGGTCCTACCCTCAAAGTTTGATGTGATTGTCACCACCATAGAAGAGACAAAGGATCTCTCAAATTTTTTAGTTGATGAACTCCATACATCACTGATAACACATGAGTAGAGATTGAGTAGAAATGAAAACTCATCTCTTGAGCAAGCCTTCAAGACCCAAATGTCCTTTGGAAGAGGAAGAGGTCAAGGCAGAGGAAACAAGAGAGGAAGAGGCAGAAGTCAAAACAGAGGTGGAAGGAACAACCCAGCAAATGCTCAAGGAAGAGGCAGCAATCCAAATCAGAACCAAGGCCATGGTAGCAGCCAACAAAGTGGACAACATCATGCTCAAGGACAAAGGTATGAAAAATCCAATGTCCAATGTTATTATTGTAAAAAATATGGGCACTATGCCAGTGAATGTAGGAAGAAGCAGCATGATATGAACAATAGATCTAATGCAAATATTACTAGAGAAAATATCAGCCAAGATAATGTATTGTTAGCTTGTAATATGGCTGAAACAAACAGTGAAGATATATGGTTTCTAGATTCCGGTTGTAGTAACCATATGACAGGAAACTTAGCCATGTTTTCTGCTTTAGATCAAAGTGTGAAATCACAAGTCACACTTGGGACTGATAGCAAAATCTCTGTTATGGGAAAAGGAGAAGTTAAAATATTTACAAAGAAAGGAGAAAGGAAAACCATAGCAGATGTCTATTATGTTCCTGGAATGAGGTGTAACCTCTTGAGTATTGGACAGCTTGTCCATAATGGGTACAATGTTTTCTTTGAGAATGATCTATGCACCATCACGGACAGAGCACCCAGCAAGCGATGCATTGCTGAAGTGAAGATGACAAGGAACAGAATGTTCCCTCTTAGAATAAGAGCAGATTTGAAAAATAAAGAAGAAATTGCAGCAGTGACACAAGAGGCTTTCCAAAGCATGCCAAAGGATGAAAATTGGTTGTGGCATTTGAGATTTGGACATCTCAACTTTGGAGGTCTTAATTTTTTGAGTAGAAAAGGAATGGTAAGAGGATTACCATTGATAGAGAAACCGGACAACCATTGTGAAGGCTGCATATTGGAGAAACAACACAGAGAAAGTTTTCCAACCGGGAAAAGCATAAGGGCAAAGGCACCCTTATAAATTGTCCACTCAGATTTATGTGGACCGATGCAAGCTCCATCACTTGCAAGCAGCTAATATTTTCTAACATTTATTGATGATTTTACTAGAAAGACTTGGGTTTATTTCCTGAAGAACAAAAGTGAAGTGTTTGAAAAATTTCGAAATTTCAAAGCACTTGTGGAAAATCAGAGTGGGATGCGCATCAAAGTTTTGAGAACAGATAGAGGAGGTGAGTATATCTCCAAATAATTCGTGCGGTTTTGTAGAGAAAATGGAATTCACAAGCAATTTACAGCCAGTTATACCCCGTAGCAAAATGGAGTTGCTGAAAGGAAAAACAGAACAATCATGGATATGGCGATGAGCATGTTGAAGGCAAAGCATTTGCCAAATGATTATTGGGTTGAAGCTGTACACTGTGCAGTATATATTTTGAATAGGTGTCCTACAAAAGCAGTGATGAACAAAGTGCCAGAAGAAGCATGGAGTGGGAGAAAGCAAGGAGTCACCCACATGAAAATTTTTGGATGTGTGGCCTATGCACACATTCCAGATTAGCTAAGGAGGAAGTTGGACAGCAAAGGGGAGAAATGTATTTTCATTGGATACAGTGAGGAATCCAAAGCTTACAGGTTGTATATCCCATCCACCAAGAAGTTTTTTGTGAGCAGAGATGTTCAATTTATTGAGGAGGAAGCTTGGGATGGAAGCATAGAGAAAACAGTTAATGTTAAAAATTGTTTGCCACATGATGATGATGATGAGGAGTTGGTTGAAACACATCCCCAAACAACAGCGCCAGCAACAGAACAACAAGAGACACCCTTGAGAAGAAATGAAAGTGCTTCTCCAAGCACACCACAAGGAGGAAATTCAAGTGCTTCTTCAAGCACTTATACACCAAATGAAAGAGGTAAGAAGTTCAGAAATTTAAATGAAATTTATGAACAAGAAGCAACAAATGAAGGTATGAATTCTTTATTTGCTTTATATTGTCATGTTGAAGACCCTATTCATTTCGAAGATGCAATTAAGGATAGGAAATGGATAGAAGCTATGGATGAGGAGATTAATGCCATAGAAAGAAACAAAACATGGGATTTAGTTGACCTACCAAAAGGTAAAGAAGTCATTGGAGTTAAATGGGTTTACAAGACCAAGAGTAATGCTGAAGGAAAAATAGAAAGACACAAGGCAAGGCTGGTTGTCAAAGGATACAAACAGCAGTATGGGAGAGATTATGAGGAAACTTTCGCACCGGTTGCTAGAATGGAAACCGTGAGAGCAGTGCTATCCATAGCAGCACAAAACAAGTGGAAAGTTTACCAAATGGACGTGAAGTCAACATTCCTAAATGGAGTGTTAATGGAAGAGGTTTACATTGAACAACCTCTAGGCTATGAGAAGAAAGGTGAAGAGCACAAAGTGTGCAGATTGAAGAAAGCTCTTTATGGGCTGAAGCAAGCGCCAAGAGCATGGTACAGTAGGATAGATTCCTATCTATTGGAGAATGGATTTGAAAAATGTGAAGGAGAACCCACCGTCTACATCAAAGAAAAGGATGGTAAGATTTTAATTGTAGTGTTGTATGTTGATGATGTGATTTTTACAGGTAATGATGACTACCTCATTGAAAACTTTAAATCAGTCATGAAAGAAGAATTTGAGATGACTGACATGGGTTTGCTGAGATACTTCTTAGGAATAGAAGTAGATCAAAATGAAAATGGAATTTTCATCTCACAAGCAAAATATGTAAATGAAGTGTTGGGCAGATTTAATATGCAAGAGTGCAAGGCAACAATCACTCCCACAGTAATGGGATTAAAACTCAGCAAAGAGGACAGCAGCAAGGATTTTGATCCTAGGTTGTACAAGAGCATAGTTGGCAGCCTCATGTATTTGACTGCAACTAGGCCAGACATAATGTATGTTGTTAGTCTAATTTCCAGATTCATGGAGAGACCAAAAGAAGCACATTGGCAGGCAGCAAAAAGGATTCTGAGGTATGTTAAAGGTACTAAAAGGTTTGGGATTTTATATACTGTCTCAGAATGTTCAGATTTAGTTGGATACACAGACAGTGATTGGGCTGGAAGTGTAGATGATCGGAAAAGCACTTCCGGTTATGTTTTTCACATGAGTTCAGGAGCCATTTCATGGGCTTCCAAGAAACAGCCAATTGTGGCATTGTCTACAGCAGAAGCAGAGTACGTGGCAGCTACAGCAGCAACATGTCAAGCAGTTTGGATGAGAAGGATGTTAAGGAGCTTAGGCCAAGAGCAGGCAAAAGGAACTGTGATTTATTGTGACAATAGTTCTGCTATTGCATTATCAAAAAATTCTGTGTTCCATAAGAGAACGAAACACATTGACACAAGGTTTCATTATATCAGAGAGTTGGTAAATAATGGAGAAATTGTCTTAGTACATTGCAAAACTCAGGAGCAGGTTGCAGACATTCTAACCAAGCCTTTGGGACAGAAAAGTTTTGAGTTTTTGAGGAAATGTCTGGGTATCACTGATAACCTAGCAGTTGAAACTAAAGGGGAGTGTTGAAATATTATTTTCAACTGCAGGGCCAGTCCTTTGCCATAACCCTGTACTGTCGAATCAACTGCCATACCTCTGCATTGATGAATCTGCCATTAAACAGCCGCAGCTCCAGTCCTTTCCTGAATCAACCATTACACAGCAATTTATTACGGAATGGTGGTCACTCACAGAATGATGGTAATTTATTGTTGTGGTTGGTAAATGTAGGTAGGATTTTTAATTTTATTTTTTTTAATTCACAGGTATAGCTTTGTTTTTACGGCAAAAAGAAAAATATGATGTTTAGTTGTTTGTTGTTGAATCTGAAAAATGTAATGAAAACACAACAGTGTGTGTAAAAAGTTTAAACAGAGATAGAGCTCTCTTTGTAATGCACAGCAGTGCAGAAGTTATTTTTTATGTACGCAGCAGCGTGAATGTATGAATGAAATTTACAGTAGCAGTGTAAAATGTTTTCAAGGAAGAAACAGAGTGTTACAGCAGCGTTCTGAACAGAAACAGAGTGTTTTGTAGATGCACAGGAGTGCAGACACAATAGTGAAAAACAACCTGTTGATTTTTCAGAGGAGACAGAGTATTTTGTTTTCTGTAATGTACAGCAGTGCAGACACAGTAATGTAATTTATGTTTACAGCATGAAGTTTTTTTTAAGTTTTGAATTGTCTTTAAAGTAGCCTTGTAGAAATCCCTATGTTAGAGGAAGTATTGTAAATGAATACAATTTCCCTTTTGTTGTGCACTGTTGAAATTCAGTTTTCAGAAAATATTTTTTTTGTGTTGCTGAAACACCAGTTTCAGCGTTGCTGCAACACCAAACTACGTTGCTGCAACACCAAACTGTGTTGCTGAAACACCGTTTCCAGCAAACGATTTTCAGTTTTCTGAGTTTACTGTGTTAAAAACAGAGTGTTAAAACAGAGCATTTTTTTACTACTGTTATGGAATTTTCATAAATTCCCAACAATTTTCCTCTTCAATTCAATCTTTTAGAGACAGTGACTTCACAACCGGAATTTCACAGTGCAGTTCTTAATTATTTAATTTTTTTTTGAAAATTTCATTTGTCGAACAATTTTGAAACTGTTTATAGAATCAAACTTGGATAAAGCATCACATGAGGTAAATAACTAACTTTCATGTACATTATATCATGAACAATGGTGTAGCTTAAAATCTCCTACTCCTATGCCTTCTTTCTCCAACTGCATTCTTCTTCATAATCGTGCACGCATGGGTATTCTCGGCAATGACGTGGCCCAAAACCTTTTATTTGGCCACAAAACTAGTGGATTAATCTATTCGAAAGGGCAGATAAACTTATGCCATGATACCTGCACTGTTCGAATTATATATTGGAAAATGAATTCAACTATATATATTGATAATGATGTAAATTGTACATGTATAAATACCAGAATGAAACGGTTGGATTCAATTTCTAGGCTTTTTGGACATGCATTAACTGTCTACCAGAACCCTGATGGATTAGGTAGCTAACATGTAGTTGAAATTACCAAAGGGAGTTGCACTGTTGACGGTGCTATGGGTATCATTAGAACTAGAGGGAAAACAATGCTAAAGGAGCATTTTCTTTTCATAGATGAATATTGGCTAATAGGTTTTAATATTTTTCTTAGCGATTTGCTAAAGACATGGTGGACTAGCATAGGAACTTTTAGGACTTGAGAAAATAAGGAATATTTGTTGAATAAAGTTGAATACCTCATTATAGCTAGTAACTACCATGCTATGGTTAATAAAATATTGGGGTATTCCCTGAAGTATCAATCTCACTCATGTGTAGTAGTTGAGGAAAGAATTTTTAAATGGTTAGACATCTTCTCATGTTTTGTGAAGGACAAAATTGAACAATGTTAGAATCCCAAAGAAGGCCAAAAACCCCAATTTTCATGGCTTATTATCTCTTGTGTGTAGTTTGCATGAATATGGCATTCCCAACAATGAGTTAGAGGTGGAAAATTCATGAGGAGCTGGTCCATATATATTGCAAAGTCCTTTGGGAGGACCACTACATATAGGCATATGGAAATATGTTCGAAGACTTTATGGTGTCATTCTATGAAGTCTTAATCAATGAGCTTACCCCGTGTATTTCTAAGAGATAAATGCAAGTAGTGTCCTTAGTTGATGGTTGGTTTGTGGACTAATATGACACTTATCTTAGAATATGTGGAGAAATTAAACCTACCAAACCACTGCCTTAGTTTGTAACCAGCAGAGTGGTACTTCAATAAATAACATATCAAATTTACATGAGGGTAGGTGGAGCACTCTCATAGATCAATAAGGCTCCCTAGCCACACATGCCTTTACACCTTGAGGCATATCAATTAAGAATATCAAGAAATAGAATATTTTCATGCATTGATGCTTCTCCATTTGGGGACCTAATGTTCCATAGGTATGATCTGATATCTATATTGAAATATAATTGCAATTCATGCAAGCACATGTCATAGTACTAGTTAGATACTAGGGCAGGAGAGGAGAAATAGAAGAATACCTTGAATTTCTTTGCGGTTATTTTAAAAATAATTTACAATCTTATCTAAACTATAAAATACAAGGCTTAGGGAAAAAGATAAGAATTGGTCCAAAAATGAGTAGCTCAATAGGAATTAGCTCAAATAGAACAAGAGGAAAAGGTGAAGCAAGACCAAGAAGCTACCTGGAAATCCCAAGAGGTTGCTAGGATTGGTCAAGGAATAAGAGAAAGAAAGGATGAGGAGAGAGAGGGAATGGAAGAAATAAGAGTTGAATAATAAGGGAGAAAAAAAGAAGAAGAAGAAAATAAATGACAAGACAAAGTAGAGGCTAAAGCCAAACAAGAGGCTCTCCAGGTTTACCAAGAGGAGCAAGAACCAATTACACAACTAGATTCAAATGCCATGGATGTTGACTCCGACCAAATAGTATCTCTCATTATCATAGGAGGCCACTTACCGATGTTAGAAATGAGCATCGCACCATCCAAAAGGAAGAAAGTGGTCAATTTTGGTAGGTTCAAGTTTGATCACAACTTGAAAATGATAATGGAACACATGAAAAACACATTGTCAACCCCACATATCCCTCTAGTATAGGTCACTATTGAAAGACCTATCATGTGTGACACTAGAAAAGAATCACTTTCCATGGCCTTAGTGGGAGCCACATTCTCTCAAACCAGTGAGGTAAATGTGCATTATATCCTAGAGAAGATAAAAAGAAACAATGCACATATAATTGAGAGAACAACATGGTAAGTTTTTGAAGGTTGAGACCAATACCATTAGGAAAAAAAACACCATGATGGAATATTATCGAGTATGAAATTCTGAGGTACAGGAATCTTACAAGTATTTGGTCAAACAAGTGTACCCATGCCACTAGGTATTGTAGAAGATTTTAGATAAGTTGTTGTAACCTTGGGAACTCGCCAAGGAATGAGGTACTAAGCTTTAAGAAGTACTGAAGTAAATCAGTTGGAGAAATGGACCAAGGAATACCCTTAGGCCTCACTGGAAGCCCCCAGAATCATTATGAAAAAACTGACATATGATTCCATCAATATCAACCAAGCTTGGAAGATTCAAGAGAAAGTTGAGAAATGCATCTCCTGTGTTGTGTCACAATACCAGCGATATTACTCCTTGGCTAAGAGAATAATCAATATGAACAAGTTACCATCCATTGTGGGCCAAAGAGAAGCCAACTCAGATGAAGAAGTAATGATAGAACTGGATGAGATGCTAAATGCTAAAGAGTCATCCTTTAGATTCTTCACCAACAAATATACTAAAGAAAATCCTAGGCAACACCTTGTGGAGCTCACCAAGCAACAAACAATACTAAGTTATTTCTTAGTCTCCTTGAAAGAATAAACACAAACTCTCTCCAAAAATACTTCAGAGTACCATGTCATCATGGAGAATTTATTTCCTAATAAAAATTGAAATGATTGTATCATACTATGAAATTTCACTAGCCTATCTTCAGGAAGTATTTGGGGTCTTAATTGGGGATCCAATGCCATTGTAGCAGTTGTTAGCTTTTTTTATAAAAGCTTTACAAAATTAGTTTTCCTTTCTATATTTGAAAATCGCGAGAGTATTAAGAGTCATAACTACTGCAGGGAAGCCTAACAATCCTAAGAAGTAGTTACTAATCCAACTTATAAATACTATAAATCTCTAAGGGAGAAGGACTTTCGAAATTTTCGGAAATCCTTACAGACTAGAGAAAGGAAGCCAATGCATCATATTGAGAGGCCTATAAGGGCACTGCTAAAATCATAACTGTAGAAATTGCAAGAAATTTACTACTGCTCATGAAATCAAATTGAAATCAAGAGACAAAAATTTATTCTAATATTCTGCGGAAAGGAAAACAAACGATAAAAACACATGCAATAACATGCAACCATAAAAACACAAGGAACATAATGGTTTTACATGGGAACCCAATTAGGAAAAACATTCTCGTTGTTTCGCATTAATTCAGATGAGAAAGAGAAAAAATTACAATGTCATGCTTCAACTTTGAAGCACACCCTGCATTGTAAACTATTCTCTTGCTTCCTGACTTTCTCTGGCCAACACTTAGCCAATTCTAACCTCATCCAACCTCCCATTTCCTCACTCAATCTTGGAGGAATTAAGCTCCTAAATAATAGGTAACTTCCCCATTTCCTTTTGTAAGTCCAAGGGGAATTTATCACCTACTCAGTGCAAAAGTTGTACACTCAACTAGTATACAATAATAAATACATTGATGCTTTTTTCCTCCACTCAACTAGGAAATTCAAATTCCATGCATGACTAGGGATATTTTTAGTAAATTGATCAGTTAACTGAGAGATCAATGAGTTAATAACAGTTCTACTACTCAACTGAACTCCTACTAACTCTATTATATAATAGAGCTTAGATAACTGAGTTTAACTAATAATAACTCCACTAGATTGCTAGATATTAGCAATCAACCCATGCACAACTCTACTTCTAGACTACAAAATCGAATTTATTGATTTAACTAGGATACAAGGCCATGTCACTCCATCTAATTGCAATCCAAGTCATCCTACTGATGTGGAAATTTGAATTTATCCATTTGACTAAGGCGAAAGTCAAATGAGGAGTTTTCTTGCTACAATTCTGACACTCCCTCTTAGAAAGAAAAGGGGTCTGCACAACCCCAATCCTTCTCCTGTAGGAATGTACTATAATAAAACTCCCTCTCATTGTTGCTAGTTTTATTGCAATAATTGCAACTGAGAAGCATCCAAAATATTGAATCAACTAAGTCTTTGGGCTACAATTGTGTCCTGGGCCTCTAACTACTATTATTCTACAACTATCACTCAAGATCTGACTGCATCAACTGACACTAATCCTTTTTCTACTAAATACTATTGGGCCTTGTAGCAAGGGAAATGATCCATGAGAATATTATATTGCAATTGTTGTTGTTCTCCTATTGACCCTACCCAAATCTTTGCAACTTTGGGATTAAGGCTCTACATTGCCCTACCTCACTCGTTGAGGTAAAACTGCATGCATGGCGAAATAGACCTCTAGCTTGTAGATATTTTTAACTCGAACAACAATTTATTTTATTTTTCTAGTAGCAACATGATTTAAATAAGCTTTCCCTCTATTGAACATCAAATCATATCCTCTGTCTTCAATCACAACTATAGAAACTAGAATTTTCTTCAAACCAAAGACATAAATACATTCTTTAGGTGAAGATGGGAGCCTCACTCCCTCTTAAAGGTGATAGTGCCAATCCTTTTTGTACTATAGCTTCTATCATCTCCAATCTCTATGTGTAATTGTAGGTCCTCCTCTAAGTTGTTGAATAACTCCTTATTTCTTATCATGTGATATGAAGCATTAGAGTTTAAGTACCACTCCCTCCCTCTTACAATGCTTTCCATGCAATAAATGAGGGTGAAATCCAACTCAAATTGTGATGCGATAACATCTCTTCTTGCTCCTGCTGTAGGCTCCTTACTAAATTTCCTATGTGGAAACTTAGTTGCATAGTTTCCATACTCATGGCAGTGAAAGAATTTAATTTTACTCGGGTCTTTCTTCTTGCGATGGTTATGGCTAGATTTTTCCTCACCTTGGGACTTCTTGCCTTTGGCATTCTTTCCTTTTCCAACTAGAGCTCAATCTCCTTCCTCATCGGATCTAGATGTGACACCATCTCTAGTGTTTCATTTAATCTCCTCCTGCACCAAATCAAACCAAAGTCTCTCCTACTTTGGAGGCTTGTCTCTTCCATTAATTGAATCCTAATAGTTGTGTTAGGACTTCAGAATACCAAGGAGTAATAAGCTCACAAGATCTGATGGTGGCACAGCCTCTCCTACTCCTCCAATTTCATCTCCGATCTAAGTGAATCTGGATAAGTACTGAGGAATGGTTTCATTTTCCTGCATTAAAATGCTCCTGGTTTTATCTCTCAGTGCTAATTTCTTGGCATCACTTTTTCTCTGGAAGATATTTGTGAGAGTTTTCCACATTGCAAAAGGAGTTTCCTTTCCATGCAAGTTCGAAACCACATGATCTCTGACACCCTCCAGAATAATCCTCTTGGCTCTTGTTGTGTCTTTCTTCCACTAGCAGTGCTTGTGCATCTAATGTCATTGGTTTTTAGATATCAGCTTTTGTATATTCCCATACTCCATTATAATCCAAGACAACTTCCATCCCTCCTTTCCAAGCACAAAAATTTTAGGTGCCCTCCAATGCATACTCCAACCTCAATCTATTGAAAGACATTTTTCCTGCACTGAAGAGAATCTACACCAAAAATTATTCAAATCGAAATTTCTTTGAGAGAAGATTTGGAACAAGATTTCCATGTAGTCTTCCAAGCTCCAATACCATGTAGAAATTGCAAAAATTATGCTACTGCTAATGAAATTTAATGGAAATCAAGAAACAAAATTTTCTTCTAACATTCTGCGGAAAGGAAAACACACAATAGAAACACATGAAATAACATGAAACCATAAAAAAACAAGGAACACGATGGTTTTACATGGGAGCCCAACTAGGAAAACCCCTTTGATACTTTGCATTAATTTAGATGAGAAAGACAAGTAACTACAATGTCTTGCTTCAACTCTGAAGCACACCCTGCATTGTAAATTTTTTCTCTTGCTTCTTGACCTGCTCTAGCCAACACTTATCTAATTCAAGCCTCAACAAACCTCTTATTGCCTTGTGAATTATTGGAGGAATTAATCTCCTAAATAATAGGGAAATTCCCTATTTCCTTGCACAAATCCAAGGGGAATTGATCACCTACTTACTGCAAAAGTTGTACACTCAACTAGTATACAATAATAACTACATCGATGCCTTTTTCCTCCACTCAACTAGGCAATTAAAATTCCATGCATGACTAGGGATATCTTTAGTAAATTGATCAGTTAATTGAGAGATCAATGAGTTAACAATAGTTCTACTACTCAACTAAACTCCTCCTGACTCTATTCTAGACTAGAGCTTAGATAATTGTGTCTAACTAAAAATAACTCTACTAGATTGCTAGATCTTAGCAATTAACCCATGCACAAATCTACTTCTAGCCTACAAACTCAAATTTACTAATTTCACTAGGAGAAAAAGACATTAACTAACTACAATCCATGTCATCTTGCTTATGTGGGTATTTGAATTTATCCATTTGACTAAGGCACAAGTCAAATGAGACTTTTTCTTGCTACAATTTCAACAATAACCTATGCATGCATTATGTTTTGTTTTAGATTATTCTTTAGCAAATTCATCTATGTATGCACTCTATGAAATCTATTACTGCTAGTTAAAGGACTATTGTGGACTAGGTTGTTCTTTCTCACATGGTTATTGTTTCTGCGTCTAATATTTCTTTAATGATCATTTGTTATACTAGATGCTAACTACTATATATTTACTCTCATATTATTAAATATTCATTGTAGTCCTAGATTTCAAATAATTATTTCCTCGACTTTGCATTTGTGCTATTTTTTTCTCATTGCTTCATGCTCTTATCTATCACTTAGCTCTTAGTTAATTTATTGTAGTTTCATTTCTATAATTAGATAGTTTATTTTAGCTTTCATTTCCCCTCTATTTTGATGATAATTCAATATCTCACAACATTAAAAGAAAGAAAATATGGTTATTGCACCAAAATGTAGATGGGTTTCTTACCTGAAATTGTGTGAGGTCTAATTTGGACCTCATACTGGAGAGAACCCTTGTGGTTGTTGTTGGGGAATTCATCCCTATAAACATATTGCATATATGAAAAATAGAATAGTGTTCAATTTCATTTTTGTTCTCAGAAACATTTTAGGTTGTTGGACTTAATACATTTGTGTTAAATAATCTAAGGCATATAAATTAGGGTGAGATTCTTTTGACGACGATATTATTTGTGAAGAACTTTTACTTTTCTTATTAGCACAATATTCTCTTATTATTATTAGTGTGTATTTTATTTCTTCATCAAATAGTTACCAAAAGAAAAAGAGACAATAACACAAGATATTGGCTCTCAGCCAAGGAATAACCTGTGTTTCCTAGAAAGGAAAACCCTTTTGCAAATTTCTCTTATTGAAGCTTCAATTGAAAAATTTCAAACCCTAGACCCTTGACCAATAGATCCTCCAAGCACAAGACACAGTCTCTCTTTTTTCACCTTCCTTTATGTTCTTCAATCAAAGCCTCCTTCACCACTGCACCCTAATCTCTTCCTTCACACTTCTTTCGGCAGCTGGCAGCATGACTACAGAAACCCTAGGTCTCCTTTAGAGACCTCTACTATGGAGTACTTCTTTTGTTCTCTTCCTCGCTTGGTAATCTTTCTTTTGATTGATTCTTAGGCTAGAAGATGGGGTTCTTCTTGCATTATATTTATGAATAAGAGGTCGATCCTATAATCCTACTGCAATTATGAATTTTCCTCGCACGTGTTGCTGATTAGGGCTCAAGATTGTCCCTCTCGCTTGATCCTTTTCTTTGATTGAGGTGACACCTACTTCGCTTGAGATGGAGGCCTATGGAGCCTCTTTTTATTCCAATCAAATTCTATTTAGTTGTTGCTCTCATGGATCTTAAATGACCACAAAAATACCCTCTCTTCTTCACACGTGTGATAGAAAAGAGCCCTTAAATAGTTGTCCAAAACTCGGATTTATTTCTTTTATTCTTCGTTGGCCTAGAAGCATCCCTTTTCACTTCTTCGTACCTCCTTCTTAACTCTCTTTCTCGCTGATTTCAGAGATATATTTACGGTCTATTTTTGAGGTCAAACTGCCCTATATATAAGAGTTTTTCCCTCCTATTTGGGCCAACTTGAGCTAGTGAGGCTAACATGTCTTTAAGTGCACAAAAAATTCATTTCTTTGAGCTGACTTGAAGAGGAGACCTGTCTTTGATTTGGAGGATCTGTTTTGAAATATTTCTTTGACTCTAATACATAGATTTACATAGTTTAACATACCCACATGGGTCTTTAACAAATACATTGACTCTTTGACTTTCCTAGAAGCACAAACATGTGCTTGACCTATCAAATGGGCAAGAAACCCATTGTTGATAATGAAAAAAATAATAATTCTTTTCTTTTACAAGTGAAAAGGTCAAAATTACATTTATGAAGACCGAACCTAGTTGCACTTTCTTCAACACTCCCTCTTAACTAGGGAGGTATTCATAAATCATTACAAGGTATTTGGACATTTTTAATCTGAAGAATTCACATAAGAGAAATCAGATTGTAAATCCATCTGTTCTAGCATCATAGTAACCAACATTGTCTTCATAGCAAGGCCTTGACTGACAGCTCTATCTCTCATTAGATCATAGAACAATGGTGGTGAGACCAATGACTATAAACACCTTCATCATTTTCTCTCAAGGTACATACCCACCCAAGTGTTCACTGAGTATGACCTTCTAGGACTATTCTTGTCTTGGGTTCCCAGCCCTCAAAGAATATCGGTCCTCTTGCCTACTCTTATCTTGGATTCCCTGCACATCCTCAAAGAGCATCAGATACTAGAGGATTACCCAATCCTCCATTCTCTCTTCCCAAGTGAAGACAAGAATTTTGTGTCTATCTCTCATTTTTAATTAGGGAAGATATGCCCATTCCTATAAATGAATGTACCCAAGCTCCCTCTGACTAGGGACTTGCCCAAGCTCCCTCTTAGTTAGGGACTTGTCAGAGCTCCCTCTCAACTACAGACTCTCCTTTTTCATCAACAAATTCTTCTTGTGGGTCCTTCAGTTGCTTGATCAATTTCTTTCCTTGATGTCATGAAATTTAGTCGAGCTTCTTCCTTGTAGGGCATCAGCCATTAATCACTTTCCTTCTTAGTTCATCATGTCATTCCTTTCTTCATGGAAAGTTGCCTTCTTGATACATATCTAGAACCTTCATCATATATGTCTACTTCTTTCTCATCATACTTCTTTAAGGAAATTCCATCCACCACATGAATTCTAGTTGTAGTTGTACTTATAACCCTTGTTCCAGTAGCCCTGCATGAACTCATCCAGATATTATTCAAGAAATAAAAAAACAAAAATAAAAAATAACATTAAATAAAATATACGAGATGGCTTCTCATCATGACATTTTTTTAGCTGGAATCATCACCATCATGCATGCTCATATCTCCAAGGCCTCTCCAGGTGTCAAGGATCCTTTGATCTTTTTCTTCCTTTGTCAGAATTCTCATGCCTTCTTCCAGGAGGTGTCTCAACATGTCTATTGGATGTTTATTCCTAGTGTCTGTGGTGTCCTTTTATTCCTAATATCTTTATCTCATATGGTTCTTTATAGATTTTCTTAGTTAACCACCTCATACTCCATATGAGGACATTTCTCATGTTGACCTTTATCAGTGAGTAAACCATGCCTTCGTGCATTTTATTCAATGAAATAGATCTACCCTTTTCTTAACCATGCTACCAAAGCAATTCCCCATGCTCATTGATGCAAATGATGACATGACTTTGACTGAAAACATAGATTCATACATACCTCATCTTAGTTCTCTCCTTGATAATCTCAACTTCCTTTGACAACTTCCTAGATTGAGATTACCTCAATCTCCTTTTCTTTTCGACATCTTTCCTTGCCTACATATCATCCTTTCTGGAATTCCCATAACTAGAATTCCTATCAAGACATTTTTTTTTCGTGAAAGTCATGAACCCTCTATTGAAGATTCCACCAGATGATCCTTATAGTCATCATCCTGCAAATGCTCCTTTATGCTGATTATAGTGGCCTTCTAAAATGATTCTTCTTGATCACGATCATTCCTTTAGGCATTGATGAGGTTATCCAATGGCTACATCCTTCCTACTTGAATATCTTTATCTAAGTTATCTCTACATAATGCTCCTATATTCCTGAAGATTCCATTCCCTTAAGCCATGCATTCTATCCTACTTTTACATGTCCCTATGATACCCAAAGATTTAAAGAAGACTTATGTGAAGAAGTTGATCTCAATCATAATATAGGTCCAGAGGGGTTTCCTTCTTCTTCTTCTTCTTCTCTTCTTCTTTCACTTCTTGGGTAATATGGGATTCTTCTTGTTTCCTTTTATTGTTTTCCTTATTGAACTTAGGACAATCCCTTTTATAGTGTCCATATTCTTGGCAGTCAAAGCATTGGACTTTGGACATATCTCTTTTTTCCTTTCTTTGTGGACCAAACTTTCCAAATTTCCCTTTTCTCTTGGCCATAGCAGCAAATTATTGCTCCTTTGATCCCAAATCATCTTTGGCTTTGATTCAAGTCTCTTCAATTTTGCATAGAAACCAAAGTTCATTCAACGGGTTGGCTTCCTTCTTGGCCTATATACTTGATGTGAAGTAGCCCCATTCCTTAGGTAATGCATTGAGCACCACAATTTTCATCTCTCTGTCTGACATAACTTCTCATAGTTCTTGTAGTTGGTCTCTCATTTCAAAGACCTTCTTGAAGTAAGGAGCTATTCCTTCTTCCTTGGATATCTTCATTTTATATAGTTCATTATGCAATGATATCACTTCTCTATTTGTACTGACTAAGAATAACTCCATCATTTTATCATAGATTTCTTTAGACATTTCAAGTTTGGAAACATAAGGAACGAGAGGGTCCTTTATGGATTCTATCAAGATCCTTTGAGCCCTTATTTCATCCTTATTATACTTTTCCAGGGCTTGAGTTTGATACTTTGAAGGAAAAGTGACATTCCCTTTGATGTACTCCATAACTTCATTTTCTTTGAGAAGGAGATTAGTCCTCCTTTTCCTTGCAAAAAGACATTTTGATATGTTCAAAAGAGGACATAAAAATACCTACTTGAGAGTGTTGGTGATGAATCGATCTTGTCGATTCCTTGAATATTTGATGATTTGACTTCTTGGATCTTGGAGTTCTTCAAGATGCTTCCTTCAAGGTGCTTTGTGAGAGATTTGTTTGTTGATGAAAACTTCTCAATGTGTAGATTTGGAGATCTTCAATGATGGGCCTAGATGTTGGGTGACTTTCTTTGAAGATGAAGGATCTTTTGATGGAGACTCTTCTTGGATGTACTTTTTGGTAGATGCCTTTAGATGGATGGCTTTCTTCTTTCTTTGTTCCCATGATGGTAGTCCTCCTTGATGATCTAGGAGAGGAGATGGTAGTAATCCTTGTATTTGATGGATTTGTAACCCTAGCTTATAGGTCTCATGCTTCAACCTTTTTGTGTCCTTGCTTCTTGATCTTGATGCTTCACTCTTCTATGTTTTCTTTAAATTCCCTTTGTTGATGTGTAACTTGGCTCTGATACTATGTTGAAGAATTGATCCAGGTGGATGTTGGTGGCCACCCACCTATCCCACTTGGACCCCAACAACTGTCTCTTTCAATTTTTCAATTTCCTTAATTGTAGCACAATTTACTATTTTTAGCATTTTTTTGGGTCTTGAACTTCCAGAGTCATTTTGAGGCCCTAAACGACGTTTTTTGGGAAAACTGGGAGCAACATTGGTCCATGGACAAATGTTTCTCTTCCCAAAGTTGTATTCCTCGGATAGATCTTTCTAACCAGCTATTATGCGCGTCAAACAAAGATTATATGCCAAAGTTACGACCCCGGGAAGTTGATGTACCAATTTACCCAAACAGGGCCCACAATTTGGCGTTTCATCTCCTAGGGTTAGGTTTTTGGATGTTTAGGGTTTTCCATTGTTTCTCAACAATAAATAGGCCTTCGAGCCTCATTGTAAGATAGTTCAGAGGCATGTAGCCACCACATCTCCTCTCAGAGATAAGATACCATCGCCCTAGCTGGTTTATTTCCATTTTTGTTTGTAAGCATATTTCAGTATTTTACATTAATGAAATGAAGCATTATTTATGCTGCATCTCTCTATTCATAGTTATTTTTGTACTTTATTGCATTCCTGTATAAATCCAGATCAAGGATGTAGGGGATCTAAGTTAGGGTGAGATTCTTCTGACGATAATAAGTATTTGTGAAGAAATTTTACTTTTCTTATTAGCACAATCTTCTCTTATTATTATTATTTTGTATTTTATTTCTTCATCAAATAGTTACAAAAACAAAAGAGACAATAACACAAGATATTGGCTCTCAGCCAGGGCAAAACCTCTCTCTCCTAGAGAGGAAAACCCTTCTACAAATTTATCTTATTGAATCTTCAATTGACAAATGCCAAACCATAGACCCTTGACCAATAGATCCTCCAAGCACAAGACACAGTCTCTCTTTTTGCACCTTCCTTTATGTTCTTCAATCAAAGCATCATTTTGCACTGCACCCTGATCTCTAACTTCTCACTTATTCCAGCAACTGGAAACACGCCTGGAGAAACCCTAAGTCTCATTTAGAGACCTCTATTATGAAGTACTTCTTCTTTTCTCTTCCTCGCTTGGCAATCTTTCTTTTGATTGATGCTTAGGCTATAAGATGGGGTTCTTCTTGAATTATATTTCTGAGTTAGAGGCTGATCCTAAAACCCTACTATAGATCTCAATTTTCCTCGCACGTGTGGCTGATTAGGGCTCAAGATTGTCCCTCTTTCTTGCTCCTTTTCTTTGCTTGAGTTGACACCTACTTCTCTTGAGATGGAGGTCTATATGGAGCCTCTTTTTAGTACAACCTAACTATATTAAGTTTCTTCTCTCATGGATCTAAAATGACCACAGAAATACCCTCTCTTCTTCGCACGCGTGAGAGAAAAGAACCCTAAAACAGTTCTCCAAAACTCTTATTTCTTTCTTTTCTTCTTCTTTGGTCTAGAAGCATCCATTTTCTCTTATTCATACCTCCTTCTTGACTCTCTTTCTTGCTTATTTTAGAGAGAGCTTTATGGTCTATTTGTGAGGTCAAACTGCCCTATATATAGGAATTTGTCCCTCCTATTTGGGTCAACTTGAGCTAGTGAGGCCGACATGTCCATAAGTGCACCAAAAATTCATTTCTTTGAGCCGAATTGAAGATGAGACTTGTCTTTGCTTTCTATGATCTCTTTTGACATATTTCTTTGACTCTAATACATAAATTTACATAGTGTAACATACCCACATGGGTCTTTAACAATTACATTAAATCTTTGACTTTCCTAGAAGCACTTAAACATGTGCTTGACCTATCAAATGGGAAAGAAACCCATTCTTGATAATGAAAAAAATAATAATTATTTACTTTTACAAGTGCAAAGATCAAAATCACATTTATGAAAAATGAACCTAGTTACATTTCCTTCAACAATACGGACTAGTTAAATTCCTTTTGTTTCAAAGGTTTTATATCCTATAGCTGGAAAGGTTTTGTATAACAAAAATGTTGTTTTCATAGAATTTATTTTTTCTCCCATAGTGGTGTAGTGAGAATAGGATGATAAGAAGTCAACAACTCATCTACCACCAAAGACCATGAATTTTGAACTAGAAAAAAACATGCAGTTCATGATGGACTTAAGGAGGAGGAAGGTTCAATTATTTAGAAGAGGAGGCAGAAATTTCACTTCAAAATTTAAGGAGGCACACTTGATAAATAAAACAACTAAATACATATAACTATAGTCTATCTAATTTCATATGTATATATGTTTTTATCTACTAACGCTAGTGATCCTAGGACTACAAAATAGGCAATGGCTATGGAAGATAAACATCTATAGATATAGATCATAGATGGAAAAGTGGTTGCACTTATATAGAATGATATATGAGGCCTTGTATTGTTTATTTATATACATAGATCTATTAAATGTAAATGACATGGCAATGTTGAAAAATACAAGGCAAGGTTGGTTGCAAAATAATATTCCTAGGTTAAGGGGATAGAATTTAAAGAGATATTTTCCTCAATTGCTAATTTAACATTTATTAGATTCCTACTATCTATATTAGCATCTTTTTAGTTAATTATAGAATAGATGGATATGAAAACGACATCCCTACATGGTGACTTAAAACAGGAGATCTATATAACATAACGAGAGCACTCAGTTGAAAAAGGTAAAAAATCATTGGTTTTCAAGTTAAATAAGTCATTACATGGTCTCAAACAATCTACTATAATATGGTACCAAAATTTTGAATTCTTTTCCTTGGGATTAGGTTTTCTAATATCTAAATCATATTTTCATGCATTAGAAACAAGAACATGGTCACTTCCTTGTTATCACTCTAAATGTAGATGATATATTATTATTTGGTAATAGTAATGATATGATTTTTTTATTTGAAGTCTTAGTCGCAATTTGATATTAAGGATTTGGGGTCTACCAAATATATATTAGGAATGGAGATTAGGAGGGATAGAGTGAATATAAGGAATTGGTTGAGCAGATTAAGTATGTAAATTTTGTATTATAATGTTTTTGCATGGTAGATTACATACCATTGAGTGTTTTGATTTTTCAAAAGAATTAAAATTTCAGTTGAGAAATGTCCTACATCACCTATAAAAATGGAGAATACAACCTAAATCATTGTGTTTAACAAATTTAACAAATTTCATTGATAAAATTCGAAATTTGGTAGATTTGATATGCACCCTAACAAATTTGATAAAAGGTGACTTGTTATTCGCCTTTAAACCTAATGCCCTTTAATAATTAATCTTAAGTGATTTTAAATGACATTTACACATGCAGTGGTGGAACGTGCTCTTTGTCTTCATATGCAACCAAGTCTCTTGTATGGATGTCACCTATTTATCATGCATGAATTATGTCTCTTATATTGTGTTTATCATCATCTATTATCATAATGATGTTTCAAGAGACCCACAGTCAATGTATATATAGGGTTATGTGGATTCTGATTGGGCAGAGGATGTAGATAGAATGATATTTATGAGCAAATACATGTTACAATTATTTGGTGGAGTAGTTGTTCTGATGAGAATGCAACAAGCTATGGTCACTTTGTCCAAGGACAAGCATAATATATGGTAGCTAATGATACATTGAAGGAGGCCATTTGGTTTAGGGAACTATGTTAAGAGGTAATGCTAAGTGAAAAAATATTACAATTAAATGTGATAGTAATGATGACTTTTGTACAACTAAAAGACCAAACCTTCTTGCAAATACAAAGTATATAAATATGTAGTTCCATTTGATTAAAGACATGGTAGAAAGTGATCCCACTACGTGTAGAATAGAAAATGATAGGGTGTTCTCTTAAGGCACTTCATGGTGAAAAGACCACCAGTTAGAAACCCTCTGGGTGAAAATCCATTCATGCTAAGGGCTAGTGTGGCCTAGGTTGCCTGCGATCATCGAGTGATTTTGATGGCTCAGATGCCATTCAATTGTGACTACTCAAGCCATAAGTTAAGTGTGCTAGCCATCTCAAGGCTCACATTACCTAAAAAAAACATGGTAGAGAGTGGAAAGGTGATCCTAGAGAAAATTGGCACCTTGTAGAAAGTTGCAGATGACTGGATGAAATGAGTGAGCATGGGTAAATTTGTTGTGAGTTTATGGACCTTATGGGTCTTAGCAATAAGTCTATAGTTTTATGTATTCTCGGTTGTATTCTTTTAAGGTGTATGACAACTAAAATAATGTCAGAATAGGTGTATCATACACCTTGTAGTGTTGTCGTGGAGTACAAAATAAATTCTAGATATAAATACAAAATAATGTAATAATTAATGAGTAATAATGTCACATCATAACTAATGAGTAATGGAGAGGAAACTTAGCAATGAGATAGTTTCTACCAGCTAGGACCTATAGGCATGTTTCTTGAAGGGGTCGCTTATACTCGGTTCGATCTTGGGCCTCTCCTAGTGTTGTTTATTGCCTCGTTTGACGAGAGCGAAATAATTCGATGGTAACTACCCACTCTAAATACCAAAAAGTGTAGCTTCCCCCCTATAGATCCTCTTTTCTAGTCAAGTTGTCATTAGAGTTCCCTGAAATCGCCTGGTTGGATGTATCATGATTAGGATCTCCTTCAAAAATACTTTAGATACATCTATGCATGAAATTTTCTTCTCCTTGTCATTGGGACCCTAATGGAAGAGCGGAAAATGGTTGCTTTGGGGCTGTATAGGTGCACTGAAAGGGAGGGCAAGGAAGAGATTTCCTTTTCTTTCTAACTGATTGTAAAGTAATAAATTTCTCATTGTTTTTTTTTAGTAGAATGTTCAAATAGTTATTTAAGTATAGTAATAGGATATAAGTAATAAGATCTAAGCTAGTCTAAGTAAAGTGTACGGGTTAAAGATAAAACTCCTAAGTGACTAAAGATTATTAACACCCTAGAATACAATGATTATTCTTCCTTATAATACAAATAATAAGAAAATAAATAGTACTTAAGCTATACTCTTGTGGTATGTTGCTTATATCTAATGAAGAAAATAACTATGTAATTCCTAACTAACCCATAAGGATAACAATACTACCTAACTAATTTAGAAAAAATATATTCTAATATCCTAAAGAGACTTTAAACCTTCTAACCTAAAGATACGCTATATCTACTAATATAATAATATTTCCTAACCTAAAGCCTCAATAGACCCTAAATAGTCTCATCGTAACGCCCATTCCTGGACCTTAATTTCTGACTGAACGCATAGGGAGCAAGCATTCTACAACCTTATATAATAGAGCCTCTACGAATGGACCATGAAATATGAGCTCTATCACTTTGAAAAACCATCTTCCCCACGTATCGAAATCAAATGGGGTCATTTTCCACATGTTAGAATCTCATCTCCACTAGTTTTGATGGGTCAACCTCACCCCATGTCTATTTTCTACGGATATAATTTTGAATCAAAACTTTGGGTGGTGGGATTTATATATCATGGATAGGAGTATTTTGAAACCAACCCTCCCAACTTTGTACCAACCCCCCACCCACCTGGTGCGTATCTCAGATGAGGATATTCTTGCTTCGTGCCTGGCCTTTATATATTTCTTTCTACACATAACTCTTTGAATTTGATACAAAGTAACATCAATGAATAACTTGTTGGTAGTTCCAACATGTAGAAATGGAAAATCATAAATAATTTATGGCTTTATTGTGTTTATTTATGTTTTATGCTTCCTTAGAGACCCCTCCTTGACATCTTACAACATATGAAGTTGTGTAGTGTCCTGTGAAGTAGACATTATTTGATGGTATAGAGTTTAACATTTTGGCCATAGTCTAAATCTTTTGCATTGGGCTCTTTTGTGGGCATATTTCTAGGTCACTCTTACTCGAAATTTGACAGAGATTTACTGGAATTACAAGTTTGACTTGTGAAATTTGCATAGTTTGAGTCCTCGAGGGGTTTTGTTTATGCATTCAAAACACATTTACATTTTAAATAATTCTAAGCAAAAAAATTATTTCCTTATTCCAATGGGAAAAGGCCAAAACATAGAAAAGTTAGATTTCAAATCAAAGGAACCCATTTCAAACTAAAATTTTAATTTGGCCCCTTGTTATGAAATTCAAAAATATAGCAACCTAGCAATGTAAGTTGAATGGTTGATAAATGTCCATAGATTTAGGACACTTATGCATCAAAGAAAAACAATTGTGGCAACAAGGTTGACAAGAAATCAAATCTTAAGATTGGAAGTAGGTTACTCAAAAAACTTTTAATAACTCAAATAATCACAAATATCCATTTATAAAATACAATTAATATAATCAATTTAATGACAATTTTTTATTAAATGGTGATAAGAAAAATATTTTTTTTATTAAATCTTAACTAATCTAACGATATATGAAATTAGAACATCAATTCAAAAAAGAAAATAAACTGTAATAATATATTTGAAAAAAAAAAATTCTAAAAAAAATCAAAAATCTTAAAATTGAAAGTCAGTTATGTAACTTAAAATTTTTTAATAATACAAATAGTAAGAAATCCCTATTTTTTATATAATACAATTAACTTAATCACTACCTTTAACTATTACCATTAGCAAATAAAAATATGTAAACCAATCAATACTAAACCTAATAGAGATATAACCATAGTAGAGATATACGCCTAAAAGTATGTATTAGGGAAATGGATTATGATTGATATGGCATGAGTACACCAGGTGTGTGACCAAAACTGAGGGCGGCCATAGGTGGCATTGTTGGCATCGAGCAGGATTGTCTAGGGACTCTTCAAATCTCAATACTTCCCATTTAATGCATCACTGCCAAATGTGTATACGTTTACCGGGTTCAACAAGGCCCGCAGAGTCAGCCGACATTAGCACCATAGGCGCAGTTACTGCTCTGATAGATGTCGAAAGAGCCTAGGTGCTTGGGTCTAAGGTAGTAAGAAGGAATTTGACGGAATGATAGGCTGTCAAATAAAGTTTAAAAATTGTTAAGGGTTTTGTTAAGCTGTTTTTTTTAAGCTGAAGTTGTGAAACGGGCTGGAAAATAGTCAAATTTAATTAGCGAATTTGTTTTGAAATTCAAGATTTTGTGAAATATTAAAATTTATAATTTATAATATTAAATTTATTTAAAAAATATTAATTAAAAAAAAAAAAATTTACCAAATTTTATTAAAAAAATATAAAAAATTAAACTCTTGAAATATTTTCAATATTTGAATGAGGTCCTCCATCTAATAATTCAGATACATTTTTTTATTGTGATTCTGGATCTAAAATTCTCTGTATTTGAATGAGGTGCTCCATCCAATAATTCACATACATTTTTTATTGTGATTCTGGATCTAAAATACACATACAAATATATATAGTAGATATCATTTTTGGGATTCAACTGCGTTAAGTAAGTCATTCAAAGTATGACCATTTCCATGAGAGGTAGTCACTTAGCACTCATTGCATCGGGTGATGCTCACAGGGGTGAAGAAGTGGGATTGAAACTAGTGAAATGTGGAGAACGAATCACATAGCATCAATCATCACTTCCGGGGTGAAGAAGTGGGATTGAAACTAGTGAAATGTGGAGAACGAATCACATAGCATCAATCATCACTTCCGGGGCTTGCACCCGGTAACCAGGACTTCCCAGGAGGTCACCCATCCCAGAACTCCTCTGGCTCAAGCGCGCTTAACTATGGAGTTTTTCCCACAATCAAGCCCACTTAGCTTGCTACCCCATTTGCAAAACCTTAGCAAGTATTGTGCCTCATGAACCATTCAGGTAGAGATCCTCAAAAAGAGTCAAGGGATCTCTACCTGAATGGTTCATGAGGCACAATACTTGCTAAGGTTTTGCAAATGGGGTAGCAAGCTAAGTGGGCTTGATTGTGGGAAAAACTCCATAGTTAAGCGCGCTTGAGCCAGAGGAGTTCTGGGATGGGTGACCTCCTGGGAAGTCCTGGTTACCGGGTGCAAGCCCCGGAAGTGATGATTGATGCTATGTGATTCGTTCTCCACATTTCACTAGTTTCAATCCCACTTCTTCACCCCTGTGAGCATCACCCGATGCAATGAGTGCTAAGTGAACTATTCAAAAATCATGAGAAATTAGTCACTTTACGACTACCTCTCATGGAAATGGTCATACTTTGAATGACTTACTTAACACAGTTGAATCCCAAAAATGATATCTAATATAATGCACTGCGAAAATCCCCCATACAAAAATATATATAGTATTCATGGTTCTTCCAACTCGAAAAAGTAAGGAAAAGAACATAGGTCAAATTGGCAATGGCCCCGGGGTTTTATCCGGGCGATTTAGGGAGGCCTTGCCGTATACAACAACCTAAAAATAAAAATATTTAAGCGCCCTCACGTGGCAACTGCAAGCGGCTTATGGGTCACTGTTTTTTTCGCTGAATCTTGTTTGGGTGGGATCTCTGCAACTTGTATATTTTGTTCCGTTTTCTTGTTCCTCAAATCCGTCTGCTTTGTCATGAGTTTAATGTGTTTGCTTTTCTGATGATCATGTTCGTCAAGGTGTTTGTTTTCTGATGATCTTGTTTGGATATAGAGTTGTGATTTTGTAACTTTCTCTACATAATGGAATAAAAGGGTGTTTTTTTCTTCTGAAAAAAACCCTTATTAGCTATTTTAAGCTTTCATAAAAATATTTAAGCACCCTAGAGTGGCAAATGCAAGCTTATTAGCCATTTAAACGCTCATAAAACTATTAAAGAAGCAGGAATGAAATGATTTATATGATTTATATGGGCATGGTTTAATTATTATTAATTTTTGAATTTGGGCAATTTTATTGGCTTAAATTTTGATTTTTGTTATTTAAAATGAATTTTTTATTATAAATATAGATTCAACACTTTGAAAAATACTGAGATATTTTATAATATATGAATTCAGCATTTTGAAAATTTTTGAGATACTTTATAATATATAGATTCAGCATAAGACACTTAAATGATAGAGAGTTCACAATTTAAACAAGTAATTTAAACAAATCTTTACAAAATTCTAAACAAAATAAACCAAAAATATACTAGAAAACTCTTCAAAAACATATAACAAATAAACTACAACATTTATCATTTAAAATGTAGAGTTTGCAAATTCCATAATTAAATATAAAAAGAACTAAATAAATTGTTCAAAATATCAAATAAAAGCAACACAATTTCTTATGGCCATTAATCTAAACATATAGTCAAAAATTAATGTTGTGACAGAACGGAAACTGCATGCATAATATTGTTCATATTTATTTCTAATGACCAGTGAAAATGGACTTATTTTATCCTTTTTCAAAATAAAATACATATTCAACCAGAATCATTCTTAATATTTTTATCACAAAATATGGTACACATTATAAGCTTCTTTCACTAAATACTGCATTATCAATGATCCATTGAAACCACTGGTTATTCAATATCCATCTTTTTCACTATCAGAAATGGAATTTTTTAGCGGAAAAGAAATATAATTTTTCCGTATTAAAAAAAAGTTACATATTTTTAGATTTGAAGAGATCATTAAACACACTTTTAAAGAGTGTTACATAGCATATACTAAGTGGCTATATTGCCTACAACATTTGAAAATTCAGCAAACCATGAGCAAAAACAAAAAAACAGACCTCCTGTAATCAGAACTCAAACAAAATACTAACAACAAACAAAGCGCAACAGTAATCGAAATACTTAGTTAACCCTAGTTGTGCTCCGGAGTGGCTAATTGTGGAGCAGAATTAGAGGGAGGAAGTGGAATAAGGGGACTAAAGGGTGTGAATGGTAGAAAAGGTGGGGTTAAACCACCGAGTGAGGGTGGAATAAAACCCAATGGAGGAAAATCAAAAGATGGAATTGTTGGGACATTAGGAAGTCCAATACCACCACTGGGAGGTGATTCAAAGCCAGGAATATTCAACAATGATCGCCTCCTGCTCTGAGCATTCTTTGATGGATCCCTGGAGGTAGCGCACACAGTGCTCATAAACAGAATCACCGCGAATGTGGCAACAGCCCATAATTTCGACGAGCGCTGCATTTTCACAGAAATGGATTTGTGGAATGCACAGAACTACCATCTACAATCTTTTTTTATAATACTCGCCAACCTGCACATTGTCTGCCTCTGCAAACTCGTGTCAGCTGCCACTGACATCGCCACGATTCAACAATCAATGACTGTAAAAGCACAACTACTCCACTGGTTCTCATTACTAAAGAGCTCTCTTCTTTTTTTTACCAATGTAGATTAAACTTGTAGTGTAAACTTGTAGTGTCAGGCCTGTAATTTTCCTTTATTTAAATTGTATTTTTAATTAAAAAATTAGTTAGTAATATAAAAAAATTATTAGTGAGTTATATTAAAAAAATATTGAGAAAATTGAAATCAATTTTGTTGCCTTATGTTTATTTTTTAAATAAAGTGTTCAAAATTTTAATTTAATCATCAAAAATTATTAAATGGATGATAGAGATTTAATCTCCAAGAGAAATTTAAGAATATTTATAGTAATATACACAAATCAAGGGTTGAAATTTATCTTCAAAGTATTTATACTTTTTTTTACCTTTTTAATTAATTAAAAAATGTCATATAATCAACTATATGAAGTAACTTATGATTTTTTTGGCATGTGGTATTAATGAGCTATAGTATTGTAACGAGACCTATTTATAAATTAAGAATCTCGAGTTAAATGTGCATGATTAAGAATATTATCTCATTTTTATAAAATCTATATATGTTCAACTTATATATTAATTATTTTCTATAATTAATAATAATAAAAATAATTTAAAATAGTTATAATTTAATTAGCTTTCATGATTATTTTTTAATAATGTAAATAGCGTCAAGTAAATAATTGATGTCTATACGCATTTGACAGTCATTTATTTATATAGTTGTGTTAGTTTTACTAGATTTCATACAAAATTGACATAAAAAAATCACATGATCAAACTGAAACCATCATCATCTTGCTTTATTACACTATGATATCATCATATGGCATCATCTTCTTGCTTTATTACACTATGATATCATCATATGACATAGTTTTCTCTTCATGTTGCTTCATTACACCATGCTATTATCATATGGCATGGTTTTGTTTTCTATTTAGATTTTAAAAATTAGTAGGTAGATTTCCCTATTCCCGTTTAATTTAAAAAAGAGGTACATAGTACAACATATTCCACATATCTCAAAACCATGATTACTTAGTCATGTCAATGAGACTTGAACCTCAATGTTAAGGTTATTATTAAACCCTCCCAAACACCTAAAAATACACTCACTTAATTATGTAAAAACAGTAAAATGCAAAAGCATCACTAAAGTTTAGTACAAACATTTATGTTGTATAGATGGTACAATACTAGAGTACAAACTCTTTTTTTCAGAGTGGATATTTTGAAAGTATAATGGAAAAAAAGGTGGAGGATATTAAACTTTTAAACTTGTATAATACCTCTTTCATAATACCTCTGAAAAATGTGATAGATCTAGTTTTATGATGAATAAGAGTTCGCAGCTTAAAAATTAAATGTGAAGCCTCATAATGGGATATGACAACTGCAACACCTGGGATGCATAAGTTACTAGAGTTATTTTTTATTTTTACTTTTAATTATCTCAGTGTTTTTTGTTTTCATTTATTGGTTGGAACTTGTGGCTCGGGAAAAAGCCTAGTAGAACTTTATAATAAAATATTGATTGGAAATAAATTATAAGAAAGACCAAGAATAACAAATTCCAAAACTCTTGACAGTTAGAAATAATTAAAACAATTACCACCTTCTCTCACTCCCTAGAGAAAGGAAAAGGAAAAGAATTTGATCTCAATGGAAGGAGAGAGAGAACTGGGAGTTGAAACAAAAGAAATGGAAACCCTATAGAAGTTTCTGTAAGGGGGTAGAGTTATGTCAGGTTTGAGGTGTTTTTGAGCTGGACACCAAGCCAGTGAAACCTTTGAGTAAGGAACCTGAGTACGGAACCTTGAGGAAGGTTAATTCTGAACTGGACTAGTAAAGTCTTGAGGTTCATAGTTGATCAGGTGCTAAAAAAATTGCTCAAAATTCAAATTTGTCAGGTCGGTGTGGAACCTGAACAACCACGTAGTTCTTATCATCCTGAATCTGGTGCAACTTGATTCGCATGAAACATAATCTGTACGCTCCAAGAAACACGTTTTTTTTCATTTTCCTAAACACATGAATTTTTGCAAAAAAAAAATGACAGTGCAATCAACATTTCATACTACTAATGTGGTGTTGACTAGGCATGCCTATGTGGCAGGGTGATTTGGCATTGACTGTTTCCTCCAGCGAATTAGGTGGTGCCAAGTGGTAAGATTTCAATGGCGTTGACGTGACAGTTGGTGGCCAACCAGAGGCTGCGACGTGGCACAGTCAGGGGCTGCCATGTGGCAGCCCTAGGGCCACCACAATTTGTTAAGGGTCAAATGGATTAGGCGGGGGTCGAACACCAGACCTATGTCCAACAAACAATTCCATCTACCATCGCGCCACCATGTGTCTTATTATATTATGGCACACGGCAGATATTTAAACATTAACGTAAAGCAATTTCGGGAAAGGGGCCATCCATGGGGGCCATCCCCTGCGCGCATGCAACCCAAAAAAGCCACGAGCAAAGCAGAGTGGGGGCCTCACTGGTGGGGCCGGGTCATTGGCCTTAGCCCCAGGCATGTGGCCCCCCACATGGCTTGATTTTAGGAAATAAGGCCTTATAAGGCTTTTAAGTGCCCCGACAAATCTGTCCAGATATTGGGTAATTTGGTTCTCGGTTAATGGAATTAAAGGTGAAATTGTGGTGTGGTGCTGGATTTTGGGGAATTTGTAGAGTGAATAATGCAAGAGCTAGGGGAAGTCATAACTTCTTCAGTTTTTAACCAATTCAGGAGCAAGAAGAGGCTAGACAGGAATTTTTGGACATTCTGGAGTCATTGGAGTAGGTCTCAGAGCTATTTGAGTATTATAAAGTGATGTATTCATACTTTTGAGCATAATAGAGAGGGCCAAACCATTGGACGCTGGACCAAGGAGACGTAGCCCAGGAGGAGTGAACTTCTTCATCATGTGTTGTTGTGTTACTGTTTATGGTGATGTTTATGTCTGATATATGTTGTTGTTCATTCATTTTTTTATGTTAATTTGTACATGAAATTTACATAAAGACATTCAAAAGCTCATAATAAAACTTGCAATTAACCTCATGAATCCTTAAGCATTTTACATATGTCGAAGAGGAATTTGCCACAACAAAACTAATTTTCCCATTCAGATCAAGTTTGGTATTAGAGATCTTGGTTTTCTTTGTGCAACGAGAATTTAATTGTTTGCAACTGAATGCGATGCTTACAAGGTTGAAGCTCAAGAGAGGAGAAGGAATTCTGGTTGAAGGTCCTGAAGTTGGGACAAAGATAAGGAGAGAAAGTTTTCCACGATCTCCACCACCAATTCTACCTCAAATTGCAGTTGAAGCTTCAGCAAGCATGTCACATGAAGGAGAGCTTGCAAATTTGTCAAAGGATGAGAAGGTTTTTAGGAATGATTTCTTTGACATGCAAGAGATGGTGAAAGTCCTTTATGAAGAGAGGAATACAAGACTGCAGGGTGAAAGCTCCAAGCCTCCAAAAGGAGAATGTTCTTTAGGAGGAGGAGGTAATGGAAATGGAGGTAAACCTCCACCATCTCCACCATCATCTTCATCTTCATATTCACAAGAATCTTCATCCTCTTCCACTGATACAATCATGACTCATACTCATCAACATACCTCAAAAGGAATTGGTAAAACATCTCTGTTAAAACTTGATATTAAATTTGAGCTGCCTATGTATAATGGTGAAGTGAATGCAGAGAAACTTGACAATTGGGTTTGTTATTTGAGGTCTATTACAGAATTCAAAACCTTCAATGTGATGGCACAAAGACTTAGCTGCCTTCCTTAAGATTGGAGGGTGTAGCACTAGTATGGTGGGAACCCAAGACACAGGAAGAGATAAAAAAACATGGTAAGATATCAATTTTTTGATCTGATTTCATTGCTGCAATTAAAATACAATTTTACCCTCTAGCATATATGCATAAATCCATCTTGAATTGGCAGAACTTTAGACAACTTAAAGGTCAAAATGTGCAAGATTACACCCAAGAATTTAGAAGAAGGTCTCTAATGTTAGGTGTAGATTTGCAATCAAAAGACACGTTGTTTAAGTATATAGGGGGTTTACACAGCTACCTAAGGCATATTATCCTTATGTTTAATCCCACTACTCTAGATGAGGTTTGTGTGCAAGCCACTCATCTTGAGGCAAGAGGTAAAAATATCCCAGAAGAGGGTAGAAAAAATCCATTTAAGGGTAAAGAAAAAGAAAAGGGTTTCAAAGGGAAAGGAAAGAAAAATGCATCCATTAAAAAGGAAGGAGAGAAAACAATATGTAAACATTGTTCCAAAGAGGGTCACGATGAAGACCATTGTTGGAAGCTTCATCTAGAGATGAGGCCTAAGAAACTCAACAACAAAGGAAAAGAAAAGATAGTTACAATCATTCAAGAGGATTTGGGATCTGATTTGGGTGATGAAACTAAAATTATAGCCATGGGTATAAAAGGAAAAGAATCCATTGCTAGCACTAGTACATCAAATTGTCACACTAGCACTCCAAATGAAGAAACAAGGATTGAATTATTTCATGTGAGGGTTATTGCAAAACATACAAAAATCAACACACTATTTGATAGTGGGTCTCAAGCCAACTTGATATCTAAAGACTTAGTCAAGAAACTTAATCTTGAAACCATTCCACATCCCAAGCCATATCCATTGGGTTGGATATGCAAGGACACAAACTTACAGGTTACAAGGAAATGTATTCTTCGGTTTGCAATCACAACAAACTTCATTGACGAAGTTGAATTAGATGTTGTACCACTTGATATTTCAGGAATTGTTTTGGGTAGTCCTTACCTCTATGATAGAAAAGAAATATTCTATCGCCATGAAAACAAGTACCACTTGTTCAAATATGGTGTGGATTATATTGTGAGAGCTCATCGCAAGAAACTAAATCTTTCATTAGTTAATGCAGGAAAAATGAAAAGACTAGTGAATTCAAGCAAGAATTCAGTGCTTCTTGTGATCAAACCAAATAATGATGTTGATTATGAAGCATTTGAAGGTTGTGATACAAAATTGAAATATGATTGTGTTGATGTAGTTAACCAATATGATGAGATGTTTTAGGAACCAAAGGGATTGTCTCCCAAGAGGGGATCCAGCATGAAATACCATTGCAACAATATTGTCATCTTTCTAACATTGGCATGTACAGGATGTCAATAATGGAAAATGCAGAAATAGAAAGGCAAACCCAAGAGTTGTTGAGAAAAGGGATCACCCGACTAACTCCTTCGCCATATAGGTCACCTATTATTTTGGTGCCCAAGAAGAATGGAAATCATGTCACTAAGTGGAACTTAAGGAGTGGATATCATCAAAGTAGAAGTGTTGAAGTGTTGATTTGGGGTAGCATTGGATGTGCTCTAGCAATGAAAATTGGTGGAGAGGCTAAAGCACATGAGATCTCCAAGCCCCATAAATGGTTTGGGCATATTCTAACCAATTTGGGAGATATTAAAACAATTAATATATTTAATGGAGTTCCTAAGTCTAATCTTAGGAAAAATAAAGTATTAATGGGTATTAATATAAAAATGGGTTAGAAGGCTCCAAAAGTCGTGGATCAAGCCAAATCTAATCTTAGTCGTTGATTAGAGATTTAATCTTAGTCGTTGAAGGACCAACGAGAAAAGCATAAGAAGAGGCTTGAGTGTCAGTTGGAGAACACACTGAGGGAGACCAATCAATTCGATTTTTGGAGTGAGGTTAGTTGAGAAATTCGAACTAGTCGTCTGGAGAGGAGCAAGAGGCAGCGTGTACAGAACATAAAGTCGAGAACAACACCAGAAGACTAGCGCAGAGGTTGGAGAGGTAGACGCAAAGGCAGCAGACTGCACAGTCACTAGAGGACCTGCGTGGGTGACACAGAGAGGCCCAGTGGTAACGCAGAGAGGCAGGAGCTGACACAAAGGGCTTGGGAGCTGCCCAGAGGCCAACAAGCCTGACGTTGAGATTGAGAGAAGTGCTGGAGATGTTTTCTTTGTTGGGTAAGCTGGTTTGGCACCCATATGTACTGAAGAATTGTTGAATAATAAAATCCTCCTCTACTGCACTGGTTTTCCCACATTGGGTTTTTCCAGGGAAAATTGTCCAAAACATCTGTGTTGATGTGTTAATGTGTTGATTCTTGTGCATGAGTTTGTTTCTGTATTATGGTGTGATATCTACAACAAAATTTATTTTAATGTTTACTGAAGGGTTTTCATAAATAACTTATTGAGAAATAAGTAGGTAAAATAAATGAGTTGTTGCAGTGACAAAATTTTCACATGAAGGAGACACATGGAAGATGACATTCAAAACAAAGCAAGGTTTATTTGAATGGCTAGTTATGCTTTTTGGTCTTAGCCATGCTCCTACTACTTTCGTGTATATGATGAATGATGTATTGGATCCATTTCTAGATAAGATAATCTATTTAGATGAAATCTTAGTTTTCATAAAATATCTTGATGAACATGTCATGCATGTGAGAAAAGTACTTGATGTCTTGAAGAAAGAACAGTTGTTTTTTAAGATGTCATAGTGTGAATTCGGTAAAACTTCTTTGGTGTGATTGATGCATATTGTTGGAGGAAGTGAGTTGAAGATAGACCCCTCCAAGGTTGATGTCATGATGAATTGGCCAACGCCCAAGACAGTCACTGGAGTAGGAATTTTTTTGGGAGTAGCCCAATATTGGAGAAAGTTTATTGCTAAATTTTCTTCTATCACAACTCATTTGCATGCATTGACTAGTGTGGAAAAGGTCTTCCAGTGGGGAGGAAAGAAACAAAAGGCATTTGATGTATTGAAAGAAAATATCGGTTCAACTTATGTACTTGCAAACGACTCTGCCATGGGCACAGTCCTCATGCAATATGGTAAGGCCATTTCATGTCATTCAGAAATTTTCAATGGTGCAATGACAAAGTTGTAGCAATCAAGGCACTTTCAACGAATGGGATCCTTACAACAATTCCACTTGGTCAGCAGGTATAAGAAAGGTATATACAAAAAGGTTGATGATATGATTTTTAGGCCTATTGTTAGTGCAACTACTTTACTCAAGCATAATTTTGTTTTGCATGAAAGTTATGTTCAGCAATATGCATACTTTCAAAATGTACATTTAAGCTTGAGTCAAGAGAACCAAGTAGGGGAATTTGATTACCATTTGCGTCATAATTTTTTGCACCATCTTGTTAAGAAGGATGTTGTTATTCGTAGTGACATGGAAAAACCAAGAAGTTCATTGAACGATTCCAAATGGTACCTCAAACAGTTCAAGATCAACTAAAAAAGATCCAAGGCAAGTACAAAGCAAGCCACGAAAATCGTCATGTAGATCACAAGTTCCAAGCCGGTGAGGAAGTTTGGCTTCACATTAGAAAATAGAAGCTCCAAGGAGAAGGTAAAAAGCTAAAACCAATTCGATATGGCCCATTCAAAATTATAGAAAAGATTGGTGACAATGCATTCAGGTTGAATTTGCCTTCATATATGGAAATTTATGTTGTTGTTGACGTTGAGAACTTAAGGTTGTATGAGCCTTCTTTGATTGAAGATCAAGGAGAGAATGTTCAAATTATTTCCATTAAGGATTTTTCTTCTAAATGCCTTAAAGAACTACAACAAGACATCATTCTTGACAGGTGAACAAGGTCTTCAAAACGAGGGAGTGTGGACTACCTTTGAGTGGGGCTCAAAGGAAAAAATCCTTCTAAGGCCAAATGGATCAAGATTGGAAAGGTGAGGGAATTGTACCCTCACACATCGAATAACTGAAAGTGATCTTTTGGGGTCCAAAATCTTCTAGTGGGAAGGAATGATCAGGTGCTCAAAAAGTTGATGATAATTCAGAGTTATCAGATTGGTGTGGAACCTGAATGACCGCGCAGTGCTCATCATCCTGAATCCGTCGCAACTCGTTTCATGCAAAATAGACTCTGTATGCTCCCAGAAACATGTTATGTTTATTTTCCTACACAGACGAATTTTTGCAAAAAACAAATATGATAGTCCATTCAACAGTTCGTACTGCTGACATGGCACTGAATGGGCATGCCTACGTGGCAGGGTGATTGTGCATTGATTGTTTTCCTCCTACGAATTAGGTGGTACCAAGTGGCACGATTTCAATGGCGTTGGTGTGGCATGATATGGTTGGTTGGTTGGTGGCAAACCACAAGCTGCCATGTGGCAGTCCAAGGGCCATGAAAATTTGTTAAGGGCTGAATGGACCAAGCAGGGGTCAAACACCAAACATCTGTCCAACAAACAATGTCATCTACCGTTGCGCCACCATGTGTCTTATTATACTATGGAATGCAACATATATTTAAACATTAATGTAAATCAATTTCAGGAAAGGGGCTAGCTCCTGGGCGCACACAACCCAACAAAACCAAGGGCAAAGTGAAGTGGGGGCTCGACCAATGGGGGTGGGCCGTTGGCCTTAGCCCCAGGCACGTGGTCCCCCCATGTGGCCTAATTTTCAGAAATAAGGCCATAGAGGGATTTTAAGCACCCCAAATATTGGGCAATTTGGCACTCGGTTAGCGAAATTGTAGGCAGGTGCTAGATTTTGGGGAATTTGTAGAGCGAATAGTGCAAGAGCTAGGGAAAGCCATAACTTCTTCATCCTTTTGCCAATTCATGAGCAGGAAGAGGCTAGAATGGCATTGTTTGACATTCTGAAGCCATTGGAGCAGGTTTCAGAGTTGTTTGAGTATTGTTAACTAATCTATTCACACTTTTGAGAGTAATAGAGAGGGCCAAGCCATTGAAAGCTGGACCAAGGAGACGTATCTCGGGAGGGGTGAACTCCTTCATCATCTAATGTTGTGTTACTGTTTATGGTGACGTTTATGTTTGATATATGTTTTTGTTCATTCATTTGTTTATGTTAATTTGTACATGAAATTTACATAAAAACATTCAAAAACTCATGATAAAAGTTTCAATTAACCTCATGAATCCTTAAGAACTTTTACATATTCTGAAGAGGAATTTAGCACAACAAAACTAGTTTTCCCATTCAGATCAAGAATGGACCAACTCAGTGGTTAGATTCTGTATCTGTGTCGAGAAAGGAAGCTCGGGTCTAAAAATGACCTCATTTCCAGACTTGTGGTTGGGAGGCTTGGTCTTCATTTATAGCTAAGTAATGAACTTTGTGCAATAGTATTATGTTCTGTTTATTTCTATTCTTGAAAATTACAGACTAGGTAGCAGTAAAGAGGCGTTCATTTATTATTATAGGTCATGCTAGATCATGCTAAGAATGTTACTTTCTAATTACTTTTATTATTGGATTATGAGTTATGTAGAAGCTATGTAACACCCCCAAACTACATGGTTGAGTTATTTTTACTGTTTTACTATTTTATTTTTACAATGTTGTGTTCCGAAAGAAAACTTGGAGACTCATGGTTGACATAGCTAAAGTAATTTTGATAAATAATGCTTGACATAAATAAAATTAATTTCAAGAAAAGAAATAATAAAATTAATTTGAAGAACAAAAATTATCTAAACAAAACCTCATGAGAGAGTTATGGATAGAAGTAATTTTCATAAATAATGCTCGACAGAAATAAAATTAATTTCAAGAAAAGAAATTAGCTAAAGAAAACCTCATGAAACAGTGATGGATAGTTACACATTAGTTTCTTTCAAAAAAGAGGATTCGAGGAAGGCAAGGTGGATGGAGAATCAAGGAAGAAAAGGGAACTGATTGAGATCCTTGAGGGAATCAAGGATGCGGAAGGACACTATTGAATAACTCAGGAACTTCTTGAGTTGGCTGACATAAACCAGTGGAAGTCCTGGAGACATCCCGAAAAGGGTGAAACTCGGAACTAGACTAACAGTCTTGATGTTCAGAGTGACTCAAATTGTTTTGTGCTATTATTGTCTCGAGGGGAAGAGATCGGCAGAGAGGTTGGACATCATAGCTAGACTCACGTTTGGGTGGTGAGATCTTCTGAAAAAGATTAAGCTATCTAAAGAAAAAGATAATAAGTACTTAAATACACCTTGGTATGGTATTGCTTAAATAAATCTGCTTAGTCTGTGAATATTGTTTAAGGAACAATATTACAAATTCAATTAGAGATTTTTGTTATCTTTGAATATTGTTGTGATGAACAATCCTATGAATTTAATCAGGGATTTTGGTCTATCTTTGAATAGAACTATAATAGATTATGAGGATGCCTTTGAGGGAAAGTACTAAAACCGCTCAAAAATACAATGTACATGAAAACGACGAAGGTCCTATCGAGGTAACCTCCAGTAACCAATTCTAGAGGTCTGGCCATACAGGCCAAATAGATATAACTAAGCTAGCCACATGACTGGTTCACTGAGAAATGATATAACAAATGACTACATGAAAATGTGAATTAAACTATAGAAATCACCAAGATAGATAACAACAACAAATTGAAATTGTTTATAAACTGAGGGACACCCCTTTTCAGGCCTTACTTATGATGACCAATGGTAAATCAGGAAAAAAAAAAATTGCAATAGGAAAAAATATATATGCAAGAATTCGAAACTAAAGAACGAGCTAACCGACACCAGCAAAGGAAAAATCTTGCTCAGACGTCAATACAGTTACAATAGAGCAGGGCACAAAACCCTTACTATCATTCTTTTAAAATAAAACGCAATGGAACTGTACAAGAATTTTTTTTACTGAAATTAACTTTAACCGCATTCAAAACTGTTCAGGGTAGTCTTCAAGTCATACAAACGACTTATAAACTTTGAACAGTGAATTAATGAAGAATCCTGAGGTCTTATCACGACTTAGATAATTACAATAGTGTAATACGAAAGAAATTCACATTCTGATTACAAACTCCACAGAAGAGTTTATACTATCCATAGCAAGACAAAACCCTCAAACCCTGACCGGCCATTTGGACGGTATCACGAGGGTTTCATCCGATTGAAATAACCTAACCACGGCTATGAGGAATGGCACAAATAATACCACAGTGCTGCATGGAGAACAGTGAACTGCAACTGGAGGAACATAGCCCTAATGAGAGGCAAGGAACCAATCTGGAAAAAGGGACTGGGTGTTAGAAATAGCTACTCACAACCCAAATGCATACCGGCAGGGTGAGGAATCGTGAGGAACTTTTACCTGTGTATCACGCAAACCAGAAAACGAAACAGTTAATGAAATATGTCAAAGTAAAATGAAAAGTAGAATAAACGAACAACAAAAAATCAACCTACAACCTGGGACGATACCTTGAAAACTCGGTGCCTTGAGAAATGCGGTGGCGTCCATAGCTGCTTCGAAGGCATGAGTAGAGTTGTTAATTCAAACCCTTGGTTGCAAAATAATATTCCTAGGTTGAGGGGATAGAATTTGAAGAGATATTGTCCTCAATTAATAAGTTAACGTCTATTAGATTCCTACTATCTATATTAGCGACTTTTTAGTTAATTATTGAATAAATGGATATGAAAAAAACATCCCTACATGGTGACTTAAAAGAGGAGATCTATATAACATAGCGAGAGCACTTAGTTGAAAAAGGTGGACATTCATTAGTTTGCAAGTTAAATAGGTCATTATATGGTCTCAAACAATCTACTATAATATGATACCAAAATTTTGATTTTTTTTCTACTATAATATGATATCAAAATTTTGAATCTTTTTCCTTCAGATTAGGGTTTTTAAGATCTAAATCATATGTGCATGCATTAGAAACAAGATCGTGGGCGCTTCCTTGTTATCACTATATATGTAGATGATATATTATTATTTGGTAATATTAATGATATGATTTTTTATTTGAAGTCTTAGTCACAATTTGATATTAAGGATTTAAGGGCTGTTAGCAAATATATCTTAGGAATGGATATTGGGAGGGATAAAGTGAATATAAGGCTTTGGTTGAGGTAGAGTAAGTGTGTAAATTTTGTATTATAATGTTTTTATATGGTAGATTATAGACCATTGAGTGTTTCGATTTTTTTGTAAGAATTAAAACTTCAGTTGAGAAATGTCTTACATCACCTCTAAAATTACAGTGTATGACCTAGATCACTAAGTTCAAAAAAATTAGCAAATTTCATTGATAAAATTTAAAATTTGGTAGATTTGATATGCACCCTAACAAATTTGATAAAAGGGGACTTGTTATTCGCCTTTAAACCTAGCCACCCTTTCATGATTAATCTTAAGTGTTTTTAAATGACATTTACACATGCAGTGGTGGAATGTGCTCTTTGTCTTCACATGCAACCAATTCTCTTGTATGCATGTCACCTATTTATCATGCATGAATTATGTCTCTTGTATTGCGTTTATCATCATCTATTACCATAATTATGTTTCAAGAGACCCACACTCAATGGATATATATGGTTATGTGGACTCTGATTGGGAAAAGGATGTAGATAGAATGATAATTACGAGAAAATTCATGTTACAATTATTTGGTGAAGTGGTCATTCTAATGAGCATGCAACAAGCTATGGTCACTTTGTCCAAGGAGAGGCATAGTATATGGTAGCTAATGATACATGTAAGGAGGCCATTTGGTTTATGGAACTATGTTAAAAGGTAATGCTAAGTGAAAAACTATTACAATTAAATGTGATAGTAATGGTGCCTTTTGTATAGCTAAAAGCCCAACCCTTCTTGCAAATACAAAGTATATAAATATTTAGTACCATTTGATTACATACATGGTAGGGAGTGAGCCCACTGGGTGTATAATAGACAATGATAGAGTGTTTTTTAAGGCACTCTGTGGTGAAAAGACCACCAGTTAGAAACGTTGTGGGTGAAAATCCTACCATGCTAAGGGATGGTGTTGGCTAGGCTAGGTGTAATCATCAAGTAATTTTGACGGCTCAGATGCCCTTGGGTTGCAACTACTCAAGCCACAAGTTAAGCGTGCTAGTCATCTCAAGGCTCACATTACCTAACAAAAAAAAAAGACATGGTAGAGAGTGGAAAGGTGATCCTATAGAAAGTTGACACCTTGTAGAAAGTTGCAAAGGACTAGATGAAATGAGTGAGCATGGGTAAATTTTAGTGTTGTGAGTTTATGGGCCTTGGCAATTAGGCTATAACTTGATGCATTCTCGTTTTTTTTCTTGTAGGGTATATGACAACTAAAAGAATGTCAGAATAGGTGTATCATACACCTTGTAGTGTTGTAGTGGAGTACAAAATAAATTCCAGATATAAATAAACAATAATGTAATAATTAATGAGTAATAATGTCACATAATAACTAATGAGTAATGGAGGGGAATCAATATAAAGTAAAATCAATGAATAACATGTTGGTAGTTCCAACATGTAAAAATGGAAAATCATAAGTAATATATGGATTTATTGTGTCTATTTATGTCATATGCTTCCTTAGAGACTTCTTCTTGACTTCTTACAAAATATAATCATAAGTAATTTATGGCTTTATTGTGTCTATTTATGTCATGTGCTTCCTTAGATACTTCTTCTTGACTTCTTATAAAATATGAAGTTTTGTAGTGTCCCATGAAGTAGACACTATTTGATGGGTATAGAGCTTAACATTTTGGCCATATTCTAAATCTTTTGCATTTGGTTCTTTGTGAGCATATTTCTAGGTCACTTTTACTCTAAATTTGAAGAGATTTATTGGAATTACAAGTTTGAGTTGTGAAATTTACATATTTTGAGTGCTCCAAGGGGTTTTATTTATGCATTCAAAACAAATTTACATTTTAAATAATTCTCACCAAAAAACCTATTTCCTTATTCCAAGGAAAAAAGGCCAAAACATAGAAAAGTTAACTTCAAATCAAAGGAAACCATTTCAAACTAAAATTTTAATTTGGCCACATGTTATGAAATTAAAATATATATTAACCTAGCAATGTAAGTTGCATGGTTGATGAATGCTCATAAGTTTAAGACACTTATGCAACAATGAAAAACAATAGTGGCAACAAAGTTGGTAAGGATCCAACTGTTAGAGTTGGAAGATTGTTTCTTGCTCAAAAGACTTGTAATAACATAAATAATCACAAATATCCATTTATAAAATTCAAGTAGCATAATAAATTTAATGACAATTTTTGGTTAAATAGTAATAAAAAAATATTTTTTTTATTAAATCTTAACTAGTCTAACCATATCAATTAAATTGTTGGTTTATAAACCACTATAAACTCAAAATGCGAATTTAAGAAAGAAAAATAATTATAATAATATGTTTGACTTAAAATTAAAAATTAATTACCTGACTAAAAATCTTTTAATCATATAAATAATCACAAATTCTCATTTATACAATACAATCAATCTATCAAAACTTTTGAACATTACCTCTAACAAATAAAAATTTGTAAACCAACTAAACATTTGTAAACCAACCATTGCCGACCATAGTAGAGATATATGCCTAAAACTATGTATTAACCCATGACCAAATTTGAGGGCGGCCATGGGTGGCAGTGTTGGCATCGAGCAGGATTGTCCATGGATTCTGTCGTGGTGCATTGAATGTAATTGTTAAACTTTAAATCTATTATACGTCTCCACATCTTAATACTTCCCATTTAATGCATCACTGCCAAATTTATATACGTTTCGAAATTCTAACCCTGACATCTTTAAATCTGTGAAGAGTAGGGGAGGGTCGCCAATACATGTGCACCCTCCCCGCCACGTCAGTTTACCACGCGTCAACCCACATGGCTCCGGTACGACACCTGTCCACCGTGGAGCTGGCCGTGTGGGCTATCACCTCGCGTCTTAAAACACCTCCTTCGCGCCATTTACTAGGTTGGTCTGGGCTCATTTCTGCGATGTTCCATTTTCCCTTTGTCTTTCTGCTCGGGGCCGGTTGTTGGGCGAAGCCCCCCGCCGAAGATGGCGCGGGACAGCCCTATAACTTGCGCGCATGGTGGTTAGAACGTGTGTTGGGGGAATGCTGTGTTCGGTCGACAGGGTTTGTATTGTTGCGCGCAGAGTCGTTTATTCATGTGCTGGTGCGAAGGTTTGATGGAGTTTCTGGGTTTCTGGCTGCGACAGCGGTTCTGATTTTCTTGTGCTTTTCCGCCTGGATTTCTTGGTCGTTCTGGAATGCAAGTTGTTTAACATGGAATGCCGGTTGTTTAGCATTTCTCTGGTGGTGGTCTTATTCGGCGATTTTGTTGTTTGGGGAGGAGTCGGTCGCCATTCTACTGAGCTTGAGGTAACATAGGATTTTTCTGTTTTGCTCTGCTGTTTTTGTTGTTTTTCTGATCTCTAATGGCTTCTAATGGCTTTTTTCTTCCTGTTGCAGGTGTTGCAGGTGTGGAAAAGGACGTTGCAGGTGTGGAGAAGGTCTGGCGAGCTGTGGGGAAGGTGGGGGAGGTCGGCGACCATCCATGGCCTGTAACCGGTAGGATTTTTAATCCTACTCGCTTTACTCTGTGTTTTTCAACACAAGCATCTCTAACAGGATATTTTGTGAACTTTCTATGGCATTTTATGGCAGTATTTTGAGCATTTTTTTGAGGGTTTAGGGTTTTAGGCATTCTATGGCATTTTTGCTGTTTTAGGGTTTAGGGTTTTAGGCTTTCTATGGCATTCTGTTTTTGTTGTTTTGCTGTTTTAGCCTGTTTTAGCCCTCAAAATGCTCTGTAGCTGCTCTCCCCTGACTTGCATAGCCGGCCCCGAGCAGAAAGATAAAGGGAAAATGGAACATCGCAGAAATGAGCCCAGACCAACTTTCGAAACTCTCTGTAGCTGCTCTCAATTGCCTTGTTACTGTGTTTGCTTTATAGATAAAAACGCTGCATTTTTATTGTCCCTGCTATTGTATCTTTTTCATTTGGCATATGAGGGTTTCTCTTTTCTTTCATAGAGTTCTGAGTGCTCTGCTTCGTGCTATTGTTTGTTTTATATTCGACTGCTCGGAGGGGAAGGCTCTTCTAAAGCCTCACTAAACCCTTACGAAGCTTCTTCGCAGACTTGCTACTCAGGTTGCTCTCTGGGCTACAGTGTTGTAGTTATGTATTTCTAGCCAAGAGCCTGGTAATTTCCTTGTTGGTAAATTATTGGTATTTTTAATCTCCTTTCTGGAAGTGAGACTTGTCAAGCGGCCTCGGCCCTTGTAGACATTCTGTATAAGTTATATGTTTTTTTCTAAAGGACTTTGTATGGAAGCCGTGGACATTTTACGGCCTTAATCACAGTTATACTGTTAATTTATTTATGGTTTCTTGAAATAATAACTGTTATCTTGTTTCCTTCTACGAAAGTCTTATTCCAAATTTTACACATAGGTTGCATTTCTCTATTATTTAAATTGACTTGTAAGCATTTCTCTGGATACTGTTTGAACACTGTTATTCTTGATTTACTCAGTGTAGAATATTATGATTTCCTTCTGCTGTAAAACCTTGCGTACTGATAAGTTTTTGAGATCGTTTCCACTTGTGACGATGCATCTCTGTTTGAAGGTTATTTTGTTTTTACAGTTGATGAGTTTATAAGTTAAGAAATGGGTAGGGTTTACTGTTATATGAACAGAGCTTCTACTCTTTTATTTCCTCTTAATATCGCTCAGCTTTTACTAGCAAACTTTATAGGATTAAATCCTTGTCAGGGTTTTGTTAGAGTTTTGTCAGGGTTTTGTTAGAGTTTTTTCAGGGTTTTGTTAGAGTTTCCTTGTCAGGGTTTTGTTAGAGTTGAAATGCCCGATAATGCATGCAGAGAAATTGACCGTTCTTCATGAAGAAATAGGTTCGATATCTGCTTGAGTCGGAGTGTTGGTGTTTTCAACCTGTAACTCCAGTGTCTCTCAGTAGTTATGTCTTCGGTCAGGTCTTGAGTGGGCATATCAATTTGGAACAATTTCTGTTTTTTACACCTATGACCTGGAGCATATTTTTCATCACAATTATAGGAGAGTCCATTTCTTTGGTGGTCTGCCATTTGTGTTGGAGACAACCTTTGTACTTCCAAGGGATGTGTAGGAATTGTGCTAAGTTGGAATATTTGATTCTGCAAACAGATTTCTATGCACTTTTGAAACTTTTCTTCCTAGTTGCTTTGGGAACAGGGATATAAGGAGTGCAGAGCTATCGGGAGAGGAGAATGTGTTGATAATAGTGATATATTTGTAGGGTGCTGGTGTCCATTGTAGCTGTTGAATTGTCTAGATTGTGTACCTCTGAATGTAAATTTCTTGTAATATGTGAAAAGAATATTGAATCAAAACCCTCCTTGACCCGTATATAGCACATGACCTACTGAAATTTTAAATTTATGGAGTCGGTATAATCTCTATTCCAAAAAACATAATTATTGTTGCTTAGTTGCCATGCATTAGATACTGTGAACACTCTTATCAAGAGCCAATTCAATCCCTTTAAGAATGGCATGTGCTTCTGCCTGATTGTTGATCTTTCCTAAGGTTCATTCAAATTTTAAACTTTATTTATCTCCAACGTTGATGACAAGACCCACAATTGCAGTTACCCTGGATTTCCTTTCGGTACACTGATTTCCTTTGAATCTCTCTTATTTTTGCAATGCCTAGTTTTGTGCAGGGAAGTTTAAATTACAGGAAAGCTTAACATGCTGTAGATTTTGAGCTCTGAAGCAATTTTGTGGGATTTTTGTATACCTACTGCTTTGGAATTTCCTTCTTACATGTATTAGAGGCAATTCATAATTTTTCTGTACCGTAATACACTGTTATAGATCAATATTAACTCCAGAACTCATAAGTGTAAAAAGGGATCTAAAGAAACAGAGACATGATTCTCTTGATGCTTAAAAGATCCCATCTTAAGATGGGTCTACGCTGGTTTATATTTTGTAGATTTATAAATTATTGTAATTTTATTTTTATTTAGTTTTTATAATAATTTAGCTATTTTTAATTTTCCATTTTTACTCCAATTCTTTTTTCCCCCTCTAAGAAGGCTGTTGTAACTTTGCGTCAATTATAACAATTCATTAGTTAACCAAACAATTGTCATATGTGAATCACTCATATTGTCAAACAATTGATCTACTCATGAACGAAAATGAAAAAGGTGAATAGGTGCTTAGAAAAGAATTAATGACTAAGCCACAATTCGTCATATAGCTGATTAGGTTACTGTGCACCCAAATTTCTCTATCTTTTGGAAAATTGATGTAACAAGATGGAACAATATGATTCTCATAGTTGTTCATCAACTGATTTGATTAATTTAGATACTTCCATCATTTTTACTGACACATATAAAAACACATGCTCTCTATAAGTTGGGCATACTCCACGGTGGACAGGTGTCATACCGGAGCCATGTGGGTTGACGCGTGGTAAACTGACGTGGCGGGGAGGGCGCACATGTATTGGCGACCCTCCCCTAGGTGATTGATAAAAATCATAACTATGTTCTTTATTGTATTTCTAGTTTCCAGCAATGTAAAGTTCTTATTGATTCTAATTCAATCAATAACATGCTAAGTATAGAGTTCCTTACTACTAGTGCCTCGTACATTAGAAGCGAGCAGGAGGTGTTTCTAATTGTGAGTGTAGACTTATATTCAGTGTTAAGTGATTGTAAACTTGCCCAGCACTGTCATCACATTATAACGGTCCACTTATTGGAGCCATAAGTGAGTTTAGAGCTTTGTACAGTGCACACAGAATAACTTATAGAAATAGTTTTATCATAATTAATATTTTACAGAAAGACATATTCCATTGAAAATTTCTTATCAAAACATAGTTAGGTTGCCACAAGAAATCACTACTAGGTTGTAAGCCAAAATGTTGCTGTGCCAAGAAAAAGATACAATCCATCCAAAATCCACATCATAATGTGGTTAGAACCGAAAACATATGACACCCCTATTCTTTATGGCCCTGAGAATCTTGAGTGCCAAAACTCCCCGAGTTACCTTCTTGAGCCAGGTAGGTTGGCCTACTAGGCTGATTAGGAAATGGTTGATTGTTGACATATGATTGATTCCAATTTGCAGCTTCCAACCATGGAGGTATTGAGTACCCATACCTCACATTTGCACTATTGACCCCTGCATTAAGTGGAGGTGTGTAATGAGCATACAGAGAATTGACACCAGCTCTGGTAGGAACAAGGCAAGTGGGTAAACCCTCGGTTTGATAGTGGGGCACTTGAATGTTTATGAGATCTTGGAATAATGGTGTATTATCTGCAATGGAGTCCAATGAGTTTGAAATAATCCTAGTTTCATCAGCTATTCTTGTATCGTTGATCATCCCTTGTTCCTTTTCAAGCATTTGTTGTGCCTTTCGTTTTTCCTTTTCCTGTCTTGCCATTTGCTTTTGTTGGTCTTTAACTTGCCTTGCTTTATCTCTTTCAATCCTTTCTTCTGCTCGCTGTTGTGCTGCAACAATCCTTGTTGCCTTCTTCTCCTTGACCATATCCTTCTTTTTCTGTTTTAATTCTTGCATTTCAAGTTTCTTTTTTTCTGACTCAACTAACAGGTTTATATAGTCCTCTGAGGTGAGTAGCTGTGAGCTTCGGCCCAGACGAAGACTACCCGGTGCACCTTGCGTTTTTCTCATTGATACTCTCTCTACTGTTAGCTTTAGGAACCGTCCAAGTGTCTTCTCCACCCCTTCCACCTGCATGTCATTGCTTGGTACTTCCCTTTCAGCATCTGTTGGAACTGATTGAACCATATCATTATCTTCATTTGATGCCTCATTATGTCCTTCATCTTCTTCCATTGATCTATTGTCCACAAAAAAATGAACAATTTCACTGTTCAATTCTGCTGGTTGTGAGGGCATGTTCATGCTTTCTTCATTGGTTGCTGAGACACTATGTGCATTCAAATTGATCATTGCTTCTGCTAGCCATGAAGGTGGGGTTACTTGGCTTGGCAATGTCAATTGGTCATTTTCAACTGCATGTTCAACAATATCATTAGCAATATCAGCAACAGGAATTTGATGTTCTTGAGTTGGTGGAACAATCTCCATGTTACTAGGAATTTGTTCATTGTTATATTGTGTTTCACATACAGTTTCATCATCTTCAGCATATAACTGTCCTTGAGACAGGGAAATCATATTACCAGCTGCAACAACATCATCTTGGTCATCTTCTTCTTGCACTTCAACACATGTTTGGACATTCCCTTCTTCCTGACCATCCACATGAAACGCTTGGCTACAACCAGTATCATGCATAAGAGCATCATAGTTCAGTGGCCAGATTCCTGTCCTCCTAAAGCCAGCCTTGATATTTGATGGTGTCAAAGCCCTTTTAAAAGCTTTACTTGCAAGCTCTGCTAGCTCAAACCTTTTCACCTCAACCCCTAGATTCTTTGCCATCCACGCAGCACGTTCCGACCTGAAATAGTTCTTGAAAGGGCCAAACACACTAACATCAAGGGGTTGCAGCCTATGAGTGGTATGAGCGGGCAATGTCAACAGGTCGATGCCTAAATTGTTTGCTTCCTCAATTGTTTGTACAGCCATGTGGCTCCCATGGCCATCTAATATCAAAAGGTGTATGCTATTAGGCGAGACGCCACCTGGTACCGATGCAGCAAAGTGAAAAAGCCAACTTAGAAACAGTTCTTTAGTCATCCATGCATGCGGATGTGCAGCCATGCATGCACCTGGTTCACAGTTCTGTATATAGTTTTTTAGTTGATTTTTACCTTTGAATAGATAAAATCCTGGGATTGAAGTACCAATTGCATTAACACAACATAAAATAGTTATCCACTCCCTGCTCTTGGGCAAAATCTTTGGCACATTTCGGCTCCCTCTCTTGGCAATTACCCGCATGCCACAATTCCTCCCTGCCTGTAAACCTGTTTCATCACAGTTCCATATATGGTCTGCTCCATAAGAATGTTTATCATAAGCACTAGAAAGTGTTTCATAGAATTTTTGCACAACTGCAGGGCGCAAATTTAATGCTCTGTCTCTGTCAAGGCCCTCAGCAGTACGCAATACAAGTTCTGGATGCCTTTTTTTAAACCCAAACCACCATGATTTACCAGGAAACCCATCTTTGAATGGGTTTGGCCTCCCTTGACAGATTTGAGCAACTGTTGATTTGAGTTGTATCAACTCTAGCCCATGTCCCAGTTGGGCCATCTCTTTACACCACTCAACCACCTCAGCCTCCTCATCCTCAGTCATAACTGTAAGAGGCCCTCTACGTTTTGTATGAGTCAGTCCATTTATCCAATAATGTATTGACGAGGGAGGAATACCATGTTTTTTTGCAGATGCCCGAACTGAGTATCCATTAAACTCTATGTCGTCAATTGCAACTAACATTTGTTCTTTTGTCCATCCTCTTATAGCACTGATCTTTTTAGTTGAGCTTGCCCCTTGGACTATTGTTGATGGTGGTTATGTGGCTGATGGTGTGTTAACATCAGCGGCTGTCACATGGTCATCTTCAACAATGTTCCCTGGTGCATTGCTGGCATCGACATCAGCTGGCCTGTCATCATCAGACGATGTGCATCGCAGCTGCGCACCCCTTGTCACTCTCCTGCCACTTCTCCTTGTACGAGCAGAGTAACTTCCTTTTGCCATAGAAGCAACAACCTGTAAAATTATTGCATGCATTTAGACATTAGAATATATGTTAAATTATGCTTTATTACTTCTGCAAAAATTACTTTTCCTCTATTACAGGAAATTATCAAAACATTTTGGATACAGAGCTTGTTACAGGAAATTATCAAATGTGAAGGAGATACGTGCTACTAAAATAGTTACACTTCCTCCATACAAATATGTTATTTTCCATTTTTATTAGGCTAAAAAGAAGTGTGGGTGGGGAACTGATTGTCAGTTTGCTCACTCAGAAGAAGAACTTCAAAAGGGTCAGCAAGTATTTTCTATTTTTTGTCAGAAACTAGAAACAATTTATGGCAATGCAATAAGTTCCAACATTTATGACGAGGTAAATAATTATAAAATCAAGTTGTCCATGCATTATGAGAAAAAGGGAACCTATTCAAATGGGTTGAAGTGCAAATTTTCCCATGGACACAATGAGCTTAGGCCTTTAGGTCACAGATTCATGCAACAATTTGTCCTAACAAAGCATTTTTTTTCAACGTTGTCAAAGAAAGACTCAATTTGTTGATTTTGTCTTGATAGAGCATTTGTTTTCAGCTGTCAAAGAAAGACTCAGTTTTTTGATATTTTACAAGGATCGAATTTGTAACTTTTTTGGCCATGAATATTTCACTGAGATTGTGTGTTGAATTTCAATTTGATAAGAGATGAAATATTTCAGAACAAATATTATTCTATAGTTGCTAACAATTTGAGGATATTTAATGCTATTCCTAATTTGCTCTACATTTTTGGAATTAAAAAATCTTGGTCTTTGATTCCTTCTACTTGTTTACTCATGATCAAATTCTATTACCAATTGAAAATTATGTTACCCACATTTTTCATTTTTTCAGTAAGGACAAAACATTTTGGATACAGAGCTTGTTACATTATGATTCTATGGTCTCCCAGGTGTCATAGACAATTGGTTTTACTTCAGTTTAATTGAGTTTCATTGCAGTCATTTATTTTTTATATTTTTTCATATAATTTATTTACTTATTTTGAATATTGTGAAGAACAATCTCTGCTCCAAGATTTCTCTCCATTATCTGTGACTTAATTTACAGTGCTGAATTATGTAAATCCCCATTCCTTTGGTCCAACTTTTACAACTCCGTATGGCTCGGGCTCTCCATACCCTAAGGTCTCGAGCTCAACGAGGTGAAAAGATATGAAGGCCAATAAGACTGTCATCTGCTATGTTACTTATAATTGTGTTTTCTCATTATCTAAAATCTTACAGTCATCTAATCCAATAAAGAGAAATGGTCATCTGCTCGGGCTTCCATTCTAAGAAACCATTCCCCAGTTCTATGGTCCATTCATCAGTAGTATAAATTCACTTATTTGCAGTCTTTCGACTCAATATCAAAATGTTTGCTTTCTCAATAGCTTCATGCTTCTGAAAATATGTGAAAAATATGTGAAAAATTACTAAGTTTATCAGAGTCATTAAAGTTACAATTCGTTTTTGTTCTATGTTTTAACTCATCCATGTTCACTCGGATCTTGTCACTTCTGAATTGCCCAAAATCGGATGGTTCACACTAGGAGTACAGTTTGACATCGGCTGGCATTCTTTCTTTTACAATAACCTTTCCTTCTTTCTGACAGGAGGTCTTATAATAATATAGTTGTCGACGAGTAAAGTAAGTCAAGCAAGCCAGTTCCGTAGCTGTCCAATGGACAAAGGCTTCTTTCTTTAGAGTCCTGCCCGCCCCCTTCTTCATTCATTCATTTAGGCCCGACTAGGAGTGGATCCAGGGAACCTGGCTCGGGAACAGCTTCTTACTAGTAGGGGCTAATCACAGTAAGAGAGTCCAATCTCTGAAATAGAGCTTAGTCTCTCCCCATAGTAGTATACTAGTAAAAGGCGTAGATTGTGACTTGATCCAATAGAGTCAGAACACCTTTATATCTAAAAGAAATGGTGCTCGATGAAACGATCCAGATTCCACACTATGCTGTGGGCTGGGGGGAGAGCTGCTTTGCGAAGCTAGGCGTTCAGTGTTCTTATGGAGGAACCATAGAACCCAAGCCATAATAATCGCTCAATTCCTGTAAGCTAAGGTTCAAGGTTCAATTCCTGTTAGGTAAACAAGCTATCGCTCAATTCCTGTAAGCTAAGGTTCAAGGTTCAATTCCTGTTAGGTAAACAAGCTATCGCTCAATTCCTGTAAGCTAAGGTTCAAGGTTCAATTCCTGTAAGCTAAGGTTCAAGGTTCAATTCCTGTTAGGTAAACAAGCTATGACTACAGTACTAGCACGACATACGTAACATTTGGACATACGTAACATTTGTGATATGTAAGTTGTAATCCCTATGAAGTTGATGATCGAATAATTCGTGTAAGCTAACCTTCAATTCCTGTAAGGTAAGCAACCTGTGACATTGATTAGATGGATACGACTGTATTCGATAGCTTAACTCTATAAGCTAGAACACATACATAAACTCTGTATAAAAAAGGTTAACTGTAACTGTATAGGTTAACTGTCACCACCCTATGGACAGAACTGTAATGTAAGAAATCTGATAAATGAATGGAAAGAACTGTAATGTAAGAAATCTGATAAATGAAAACAATGAAAACAGAACTGTAAGAAGAATGAGTTGTAATTCATATAACTGACTTGAATATATTGGCTACTGTTTTGTGATGTTGTCTTGAAGTTTGCTGAATAGTTTGAAAGCATAAGATGCAACTTCAACAGTGGGTGGACTTCTTTTATAGTTTTGGGGACTTGATTTTAATTGGTGGACATGGATGCACATGGATTGCAATGGCTTCATTTTGAATGTGTGGTATGGATTTAATTTGTTGTGATCTAATGGTTGGGAATTGTTTATTTGTTGATCCATGTGCTTTGATCTGTTTTAATGAGAAATAGAGTGAGTTGGGTGTCATTTATTGCAGTTATTGGGTCTGGGTGTCATTTATTGAACAAAGTGGATTTAATTGTTATTGGGTTGGGTGTCATTTATTGAACAAATTGGATTTAATTGTTATTGGGTTGGGTGTCATTTATTGAACATAGGGTGTTTAGTTGTTGAACAACACAGCAGTTATGGCTGACATACATTCCTTTTGTTATGTGCAGGTAGGCATATTTATTTGGGATGCAAAGTTGCAGTTCTGATGAGTGGGGGTTGAAGTGACTACTGTTTTGTACTTCTGGAATAGACCAGTTTGGAAGCCTTTATGGCTCTAGCTATTTTCTACTTGGGTCAATATGTTTTGCAATATTAAATAGTTAAATACTATTTATGGACAGTTGTGGGCCCAGTCAATATATGGGTGATTTTTGGACATAATTTAAAACTTATTTATACATAATGTTATTTATTTCTGTTTAAATTTTGGTTTCAAAAGTCTTAATCACTGGTGGTTTGGTGGGACCACTATTATATCAACTATTGGTCCCTGCACAATATTAAGAATCTCTCCCCTATAACTCTTATTTTTTTATAATTGAATAAAACTTGTTGAAGATTTATTGAAATTACACATTTTAATTATAAAATTTATGTAGTGTAATTAAAATAAAAATATTTTATAATATTAAATTTATTTCTATATTCAAAATTAAGTTTAAGAGAATAATACAAAAATATAATTTAATCAAAATTTATTTACCAAAGTTTATTAAAAAATTAAACTCTTGAAATATATTCAATTATAAACATACACTTTTGGTTTTGATTCTCGATCTAATAATACAAATATATATATAGTTGGATTATCCATTGTTCTTCCAACTCGAAAAAGTAAGGAAAAGAACAAAGTCAAATCGGTCATGGCTCCGGGGTTTTATCCCACGACGTGAATCAGGGCGATTTAGTGAGGCCTTCCCTTATACAAGGACCTAAAAAATAAAAATATTTAAGCGTCCTTAAGTGGCATCTTCAAGCCTATTGGCTTTCTTAAACCCTCATAAAATTATTAAATGAATATTTCGATGTTTATTATAATTAGATGTTTATCGAAGTATTATTTTTTTAAATATATATGTTTAACTTATATATATATATATATTATAATTAATTATAATTATAATTTAATTAGTTTATATGAATTTTTTAATAAAGCAAGTTGTATCAAGTAAATATTTTGATGCTATTTGATGCTTATAATAAATAGATGTTGTAATGTACTCCGGTAACCTCACATGTAAAAGTAATGAGTTAGAATTTTTACACAAATTACTTACAAGTAATTATCTAAATCACAACTCCACATTCCTCATTAACAATTAGATACGATGTTCATAGAACATAAAGTAAATTTCAATAGAGGACAGTGAGTAGCATAACCATTGTCAACCATTGTTGTAGTCCAATAACATAAATTGTCTGATGAACCTTGCATCCATTACCTGATTTCTTTAACCATAATAATTAACCACATACTTGACATTATGATTATCACATCAAATAAGGACTCAACATAATCAATGATTCAGCATCATCAAACTGACACAATAAGCAATCACATCATTGAACACCGATATACCCTGGAAACCCCGTAGGGTGAAAACCAGCAAACATTTAATTTTATTATTAAATGCTCGTGAGGGTTTTCACCCCACTCAATGGCTTATAAGGGATTCCATCCCTTATCCATTGTTATAAATTATTACAATGAAGTATCCTTAAAATGTCACATAACTAGCTAGAAGCTTTTACATTTTCCATGAAACCCTTTACTTACATATCACCACTCTCTACATCCTTGTGGCATGATTGTTCTATCAATGTACGATCCTGCAACTCGTGCTCATCTGCATGGACCATTAATTCTTTACCTGCCACAGTGTTAAATATAACCTATACTTTGCGTAAGTAATCCAACTTTTCCTGCCAATGTTGTCATTAACAACATTGATATCATGATTACATTTATACATAATCATATTAACTAATATTTCCCTTCGCATAAGCACATATTCTTAGAGGACAAAACACTAAGGCATTCCTTTGAAGGAACTAACTAAAACATCTGTTATAATCTTCTTACATGAAAATTTACATAAAATTTATCAAAAGAATTAGTCCTTTAGCTATTACTTTTGATGCATGCAAATCTATAAAGCAATCTACACAACTTGTTTTCTCTTCACGCATGCGAATGTATATCCTTTCTAATGAAAGCTAACACAAATATCGTGTGCATACACATCTCATTCAACAAGAAACTAAGATAATAGTTATGTTAGCATAAAAGTAATCACATATCATTTTCCTAAAGAAATATGATTCAATAGTTCTTCTATCCATACAAAGAACATATCTCTATAACACAATGATTATTCTTTGTGCATCCAATAGCTTATCATAATAGCCTTCCTTTAATGTATGCAGCACATATTCCCTTTTCTAGAATTCTATCAACATTTCATGTAAACAATTACATACTTCTTTTTTAAAGGAAATCATTATAACCTCATTTTTCTATCTTCCTATATGTAGGTTTCTCATGCTTCCCTTTCAAGAAATTATTATAGATACCCATCTTTATGCATAAAAATCAAGAAATAATAACAAGGTTAACTTAACTTTTTATGCACCAAAATCAAGAAATCGACACAACTCATCTAGCAAGACAATCTTTTCAAGAGATTATTATTTTCAAGAAAGTTAACATAATCACTTTCTCTATGTACACACAAAATCATATTTCCAATGTCACAATGGCTACCCCTTTTGTGCATGCAACATGTGTTTTTCCTAACACAATTACTTTTACTTCAAAGCACATAATATTTTCATGAAACAAATATGGATTCTGGTTCTTGTATGAACATTATTCATATGTGTCTTTTAAGAAAAGAATCTCTATTTTTGTTTCAAGAGATCTCTCATAAAGGCCATTATTTTCACACATGAAGTATGCACACTTTTTCTAAAAAGAAACTATCTTAATTACTATTATTTATGTATGTATAAAACATACTTTTTCTTCAAGAAAGTTGATAATGATTATCTATGTGCCTAGAAGCACACAACATAATTTATTCAAAGAAAACTTGGCTATTTTTCATACTATGTCCTCAAGAGGTTTACATGTCTCACCATCTTTTCTCAAGAAGATATTTTGGGTATTTAGCAAGAACCTTGTGTAATTTTTTCCAAAGAATAATAGAGCTACTTAACTTTTAATACTCTCAAGCAATCACAAAACTACTTAGTTTTTACTGTGCTATGTGCCTAAACTTAACAAACAAATATTACCGAGAAGACTTATATTCCTGCGATATTTTAATACATGGAAGCTTGCAATACCTGGCAATCATAACCAAACTATACTTTGTGCATCTAAATAAAGAATTTACTTTAATACATGGAAACTTGCAATACCTGGCAATCATAACCAAACTATACTTTGTGCATCTAAATAAAGAATTTACTTTAAGGAACATGGACATTATTAACCATATCTTTCTGTGCACATAAACAAAGAATATTTCAAGAAATTAACTTATCTTTTCCAGTTTCAAGAACCATTCGGCTTTGCCTGAGTCGAAGAAGGGGATGCGTTGCCTTGTTGACAGAGTGGTTTAGCGTCAGGATTTGTTCCAGACAATGGCAAAGACTCGGCTCCAACTGTCATTTCCTTTGTTTTTGCAGTCTTTTTAACTGCGGAATAACAACGTCTAGAACTTTTCCAGTGCTAAAGCACGTACGTGCAATAGACGCTGGTTCTCCTTACCAATCTTGTATCAGTGACCATAAGAAATCAATGACCTTATGCTCTCATTTCCAGGCCAGAGAACATAAATTCAGAGACATTCAAGGCAACTGTCCGAAGACTTTAATCCTTCGGCCCCGAATTGAATTGAGAGTATAAACCCTGGAAATGTAGATGGGAGACGTGATTATGCCTGAAAGCATTCAGTTCGAGGGGACTTAAGTGGTTATTCCAAAGATATATGCGTCCTCCTCTTCTAGCGAAAGGATTTCCCTGACCATGGAGCTGCGAGAAATGTGAGCGGAAATCAAGAATCAGTTTAATTACTGATTCGTAACTTTTGATTTTACATTTGGTTATTTACTAGAGGAATATTACAAATGTTTATCTGTATTTGCTACTTATTTATTTATATAGTTGTGCAGTTTTACTAGATTTCATACAAAATTGGCATAAAAAAAAATCATACTATTAAATTGAATCCATCATCATCTTTCTTTATTACACTATGATATCATCATCTTGCTTTATTATGTTTTTTCTTCATTACAGCATGCTATTTGGCATGGTTTTGTTTTCCTATTTAGATAATGTTAAATTGGAAGTTGCTAAAGGTCACTTTATCCACACTCTGATTTATTCAAATACTCAAATTTATTGTGCTTTTTCCTTAATTTAAAAAAAAAGATACATAGTACAACATATTTCTAAATAATCCACATACTTCAATATAACTATACTTAATCATGTTAATAAGATTTAAATCTAGGTAATCATGTTAATAAAATTTAAACCTAGGTATAAAAATTATCATTAAACCCTCCCAACTACTTAAAATATACTTAAAATATACTCACTTTGACTATAAAATACAAAAACATCACTACATTTATATTTATGTTACCCTATGTGTAAATGATGGAGTACAATTTTTTTTATATCCAAGTGTGCAGATTATTTGAAAGTATAACCGAGAAAAAGGTGCGTGATATTTTTAAGGTGAATCTTTAAAAGCCACTATTAAACTTGTATAGTACCTCTTTAATAATACATGAACTGTGAACCTGACAATGAGCTGGCGAATCAAAAATTAAATGCGAAGCCTGACAATGGGATAGGGCCGCTACTTCCTGAACGACAGTTGGGTGGTGAAAGCCATTATTAGACCTTTATGCTATGAAATTAGTGAGAAAAGTAGTAACATTAATAATTTTTTAACTAATTTTTGTGCGATGGCTCATATAAATTTTGGTAGTGGCTAATTTTGATGAATTTACATATTTATATTTTTACTTTTAGTGAAATTTATGTAAATAAATGTATAAATTATGGTGGGTAATAATTTATTTACATGAATATAAAAAAATTTAAAGTAATTCCTAAATATTTATAAATATTTAGCCACTATTTAATTTATATGATTGTGTTGATTATGTTATTAAACAATATTTATAAATATATATATTTGTTTGTTTTTTCAAGTTATATTAAATTTAGATTAGATTTAACTTTAATATTAAATGGAAAAATAATTTACCTAATTATAAGATGTTATCACAAAAAATGTACAAAAATTATATAAAATTCAAATAATTAAATTAAAAACTTGAAACTCTTTGTTTACTATAATTCCAGTATACTCATGGCTAAGATTCCATATCCTTATAGACTTTCTCTTTCTTTACTTTTTGCTTTGAATTTGATATTTAAAATAAGAAACCATGTAATATTTTTTATTAGATAAATTTGAATATAAATGTATACTAATCTTTAAAGAACTAATAATATATGCATAATTATATATATATATAAATATTTTAAATTTTAGTTTTACATAGATACATTATTTTAGTCATATTATTAATTTGTTGATAGAATATTTCAACCACATATCAAATTAGCAAATAATTAGTTGGAAAGAATATTTCAAATTCAACTAAATCTAACAACCTCATAAATGATAGAAGCAAACAACTCACATAAAGATAAAATTTACATTACAATAAACAACACGTTAACGAATTACAACTTTATGGAATTATGAAGAATCTCAAATCAATAAAACTAGTAGATGCTAATAATAGTTCAACTTTATAAATTAAATGATTGGTAAATGATGATAAACATTGAGACACTTAACTCAAGATACATCTCATATTGCCAAGATTAAAAATACAACAAACATTAACTAAAATATAATTTATTATTATTATTATTAATTGTAAAAAAAGTTAATGTATGAATTAAACTTGCTTACATTTAAAAAGATAGGTAATAATATTCTAAACCATGGAGATTCACTTTTATTTAGATATTTTTAACATGTAAATAGGCTTTGTTACAATACCATATATCACTAATACCATATGCCCAAAAAAACATAGATCATGTTTATATGATATTTTTTAATTAATCAATTTAATTAAAAGAATAGTAAGGGCATAACTACTTTTAAGATAAATTTCAACCTTTAATTTGGGACTATTATTAAAAATGTTCTAGAATATTTCATAAAAGTTAAATCTCTACTATCTAGCTAATAATTATTGGTAATTAAATTAAAATTATAAAATCTTGATTCCAAAATAAACAAATCTCGATTCCAAATTAAATTTATAATAATAAAAAATTAAAAACAAACATCCTAAAAAAATTCAACCAATAAAAAAAATTCAAACAACATTACATATAATATACCTGTCCTAACATATTTATCATACACGGTAGGTCCTATAGTATTGGTTTCTTATGTTTCTTATGGGAGGATTTACTCTTCCTTATTAGCTCTATATGCCATGTGAGTATCTTCTCCAAAATTTCACTTAACATTTCCTTCATTACATATAATATACCTGTCTTAACATATTTATCATACATTGTAGGTCCTATAGTATTTGTTTCTTATGGGAGGATTTACTCTTCCTTATTAGCTCTATATGCCATGTGAGTATCTTCTCCAAAATTTCACTTAACATTTCCTTAGGTGCATCATCTCAATAACCGATACTCACTTTTCCAACAAGGTGTTTTCATAGTGCTCATGATGATTTTGCATTAGATTCTTCTCCTTAGAAAATCGAAGAGGTCCTCGCGGTTTGCATTACCTTCTCAATCTCCCATTTGACTCCTTGGATTACCTTTAGTTTATTCTCTAAATTGAAATAGCCATGATTATCTCTACTAACAATGTGTGAACACGTGACCAATATGAGCATCTTATTGGTGTCTTTAGTATTCATCTCTAATTTCTTGAAACTAGGTTGGTGCTCTACTTATAATGGATTCTCCTTCAAATTAATAATCTTTTCTTTGTTGTTAGTCTTTTCTTCTCTCATTTCAAACTATGATACCACTTGACTAACCCCAATAAAGTCACTAACTCCTAGAGAATTAAGAATTGAATAATGGTAATGCTTTCCATAGATTATATACTTAGTCATTGAAAAACACTACCACCAACATTTTTCTACGAAAGAAATCACTCTTTACACATCATCACAATAAATTTCTTCATCTCTAATCCGAAAATCTTTGGTTAGTGCATTATACCATAGACACATACATCTTGGGAGGTATTTCACTCAATCTTAGGTCAATGCATTATACTGTAGACATATACATCTTGGGAGTTATTTCACTCAATATTTTGTATACACATAATTTTATCTCTTATAACAAATCATGTATACTTATCGTGCCATTCATGTTAGAAACATAAAAACGAAAAATACTCATTTTATGCTTGCTACACGAACAATGCAATTATAATCCCTCCGAAAATCCACATTCCATTTCCCATTATCTGCCAATATCTTAATCTCTCAACCTTCTCTAACAAACTTTGGTTACTTCATAAAATGAGTCCTTTGATTTGAACCGAACATTACACATTTAATCTTGAATCTATTTGTAACTACTCCATGTCGAAACAATGAGGGTCGCCCTTGAAGTACGGTAGATACCATGTGAGTGCATACAGGGGTTATTTAATGTCTCGATATATATTTGGTATAACGGTAAATAGTTTGGGGCAGGGGATTTTAGAATAATATGGGCACACACCTATTTAATTATTGATAAATTTTTGTAAAAAATGGTGAATTTCTAATAATCCACTATTAATAATTAAAATTGATTTACCAATACGATATTAGAGAAATAAAAGAAGCTTGTAAAAATTTATGAAAATAGATTTACCAATAGGACATTAGAAAAATAAGAAAGCTTGCCATAATTTCTGAAAATATGGATGATTTACCCATAGGATATTAGAGAAATAAGAGAAGCTTGCGATAATTTTTGAAAATAGGGATGATTTTTAAAGCGTATGGAAGTACACGCTTCAATTTTTTTTTTACTAAATGACCCTTGATAGACCAAAATATTATTTGGGCTTCTTAATATTCCATGCAAGTCACTGGAACTAGCATAGTTATCATATGCTTCAGTTCCTCTAGTGTTTATTTCTCATCCTGACCTTTACTTTTTGTTATTGGGTTTTTCTTCTATGCAAGTATCCTTTTACAACTTCCATGTGGCATATCCTCTGGCCATCACTTTATCTCAACTACTAGTAATCACTTCTTCTAATAGAGCATTGTTAAAATGTTCATGATGCTTTCACATTACACTCCCCTTCTTAGAAACTCTAATAATGTCCGTGTGTTTTTCTCTTCTTTTTTAATATCTTCGTGACTCCTTATAACCATCTTTGGCCACTTATCTAGATAAAAATCAAGCTACACTATTTTACTTAACCATGCATGCACGTGTGACCAAAATTAGCATATTATTGGTATCTACAACACAACCATATCCTCTTGCTCAAAATTATATTAACTAAATGACATCTCTACTCGTGTCTTACACCACCTTTGCTCCACCTTTAATATCTTCTCTTACCACATATTTTGAAATTATGAACCTCTTCTCTCTTGCCTCTCTTTTCTTTTCTTAGCAACTTCCATTTCTAAGTATTAGATGTCACATCCATGGGAAGAGAGGCGGCCTCATGCAAAGAAAATGTCCATTCTTTCCTTTCATAATTCATTTTTCCATTTTCTATCAAAGAATTCCTCTCCCATAAACAATTTCTATTCTTTTATTCATATGTTGTTCCTCTCATTGTTCATGGAGGAACTTATGTGAAACTATGGTTGTTACAATTGCAATTAGTGACAAAACCCCGTGAAATCATGGTTGGCAAGAGAATATGGGGAATTTTGGATTTGCTGATATGATCTAGGTGGATATTGGTGGCCACCCGCCTATTCCACTTGGACCCCCACCAATGTTTCTTTTTAGTTTCCTTAATTGTAGCACAACTTACTATTTTTGGTAGCTTTTTGGGTCCTAAACTTCTAGACCCGTTTTGAGGGAATAAAATATGTTTTTAGGGAAAACAGAGATATTGGAAATGTTCCAAACTAATTTTATTATTTCTTTTCGACCTCCTCTTTGAGATCCTCAAAATTAGGTATTATGATAGCCAATCGAAGATCGTATGCCAAAGTTACGACCCCAGGAATTTGATGTTCCACCTTACCCCAATGGGGCCCACAAGCTTTTGGCGCTTCATCTCCTAGGGTTAGGTTTTCTCAATGAGAAAAAGGCCACCGAGCCTCATTGTAACACGGTTGAGGGGAATGTAGTCACCACATCTCTTCTCAAAGATAAGCTACCATCGCCTGAGCTAGTTTATTCCATTATGTATGTAAGCATATTTAAATTCTTTGATATTAATGAAATGAAGTTTTATTTCTGTTGCATCTTGGTGTTTATGTTTGTATTTGTATTATGTTGTGTTCCTGTATAAGTCTGGATCAGTGGTATCAAAGCGATCTGTTCATTCTCTGTTTTTCTTTGCATGTCCCTAACAAGGTCAGGGTATAAGGAGTTAGGGCTCGAACTAGTTGAAAATTTGCAAGACCAGTCTCACAAACCTCGATGACCTCCCATGGCAGAAGAAAAGAAAGATGAGGGAGCACGAGATCCTTTCAAAATATTGCTCGAGGAAGCCCTCAAGTGACAGAGGAACGAGATGATGGACAATTTTTCCCAAATCCTTTAGCGGCTACCCACAGGCGATGCATATTCATCCAACAACCACTCTAGAGGCGCCACTCCCTTTAAAGTATAAGTTAACTTTGACATTCCCATATTTGAAGGGCATATAGATGTAGACATCGCAGATAGATGGTTAAAACTATTGGAAGGATATTTTTTGGTTCATGACTTTTCCAATTGGGAAAATATTACTTTTTCACTCCTCAAAGTTGCCCCCCATGTCAAGGACTGGTGGGAACCTAATATGAGCATAAGGATGAGATGGAATCCTCACTATTTTCATCCACACCCACTTGGAATTCTTTCTGAGATACCACCAAGGAACAATATTACCCTGTCGGGAGCTATGAAGATAAATACATAAAGTGGACCATGCTGCGATAGGGAAGGGACAAAGATATGCCAAAGTTCACAAATATGTTTCATACCCTTCACACGAAGTTGGGTATCAAAGATTCTGAGCAGAATTTAGTACTCATGTACTGCAGTTATCTACACAAGTACATCCTGGACGAGATGTAGTTCCTTGACATCTCCTCGCTTGGCATCGCTTATCGATACAATGTCAAGATCAAGAAGAAATTTAAAGAGAAGAATAAAGACTTTGGATTTGTGAATCTGAAGCAAGGGGAAAGGCATCCCCAAACCACAAAACAAAAGACAAATCCAAGGCGGGGTGACCCAAGACAACCCGTCGAAGCCACAAGAAAAGAAGAACACCACGAAGATAAGGACACATGGAATAGGTGTGAGTTCCATAAGAGCCCCACTCACAACACAAATGAGTTTCGAGCCAAGCAATCACTGGTGGTCGAGCTAAAAGCCTACGAATCAAATGCATGTTATGACTCTGAGTTAGAACCTGATAAGGGGAATGAGAAAGGGAAGCATATTATTGATGCGAAGTCCAGGGCCACCATTGCCACCACAAAGCTCTAGAAGGTTGAGCCCAAAAATCCAGAGGAGGGGGAGCAACTCGTCCATTCATATATGTGGGTGAAGGGTTCTTCACTACAATTCCTTGTTGATAGTGTAAGCCAAAAGAACCTTATTTCAGTAGAGGTCATGAAGCGGTTGGGCCTACCGACCACACCACACCCACAACTGTACACCATCAGGTGGCTTCACTAAGGATGAGATCTCTGCATCAGCCAACATTGCCTCCTTCCCTACAACATCAATCCCTTCACAGATGAGGTATGGTGTGATGTTGCTCCTCTTGAATTTTATGATGTATTAATAGGCCAACCATACTTGTGGAAGCATTATGTTGTGTATGAGTCTAGGCTTCACACTGTTATAATTTATTTAGGAAATAAGTTATACATGATACCAGAGGTAGCATCGCCTACTGTCATCTCATTGATCTCTGCGAAGTAATGCAGTAACATCATTTCCCAGACTAGGAAATTTGTCGTCCTTATGGTTCGCCCTTAAGGAAAGAAGAAGGTTGTGGCCACATCCGCGCCTCGAGACAAGGCTCCTCCGCATGACAGCAACATATGGATAAGGTCGTGGAGGAGTACATGAATATCTTCACCTCGCCCACAGGGGTACCCCTACATTTTCGGGTCCAGCACTGCATCGATTTGACCTTGGGTGCGCCACTACCCAATAGGTTGATCTATCGACGCTTTGTTCTAGAGAACGATGAAATCAAGAGGCAAATTCAAGAGTTGTTTCAAAAAGGGCACATTAGGCTGAGTTCATCACCTTGTGGGGTCCCAATTATGTTGGTATAGAAGAAGGAGCGGACCTGGAGACTCTATATCGACTATCGGGCGTTGAATAAAATCATTATCCTGAATAGGTATCCAATCCCATAGATTGTTGACATTTTGTACCAGCTCATGGGGATTAAATATCTCATCAATATTGAGTTGAATTTTGATTATCACCAAGTACCAATCAAACCCTCCAATGTGTGTAAGATTGACTTCAAATCCAAGGAGGGCCTTTTCGAATGGTTGGTCATGCGATTCGGGTTGACGAATTCCCCCACAACCTTCATGAGGATGATGAATTACATCTTGCGGCCCTTCACCAAATCATTTACGGTAGTGTATTTGGATGACATCCTGATATTCGGCTAGAGTTGGGAAGAGCACCTCCACCATATTTGATAGGTCCTCCAAACCCTGCAACAACAAAAATTGTGTGACAATCTAGAGAAATGCACTTTTAGTATGACCTAGTTTCAATATCTGGGGTACATCATTGATGAGAAGTTTGTGCATGTGGACCCACCCAAGATACAAGTTATTTAGGATTGACCAGCCCCAACCACTCTAACTGAGCTTCGCAAATTTCTAGGTCCTGTCAATTTCTACCGTAGGTTCGTGTTGGGGTTCTGTCATATCACTTGGCCTTTGAGTCAAGTCAACAAGGGTGGAGCGAAAGAAAATTTATTTTTGTTTGAATCCCAATAGAAGGCATTTGTTGAGTTGAAGCATCATCTCTTCTCTACACAAGTGCTCACATTACCATACCTACAACAACTGTTTGATATTGAGGCAGATGCCTTCGACTATGCTATTTGTGCAGTTCTTACTCAGCAGGGGCATCTAGTGGCATATCACAATGAAACACTTTGAAAACACGGTTCAAAAGTATCCCACCTATGACAAAGAAATGTATCTCATTGTGCAAGCTAGCTAACAATGGAAACATTACATTCCGGGGGAGGAAACGATCATCCACATAGACTTCCGACCCCTGAAGTTCATACAAACATAAGGAAAGTTGCAGAACAATCACCATCAGAAATGGTCCACATAACTGAAATATTTCCATTTGAACATTAAGTACAAGAAGGGTAGCACCAATAATGTTGTAGAATGCCTCAGCCGACCGTTGGTCATGGCGCTGACCACTATGCTTCACTCTTGTGGACAGGAGACTTCGAGGTGGTCACATCTTTACAAGAGTGATCCAGAATTTAGCAACACATACCAAATGCTCCTGGAAGGAAAGCAAGTTCATGATTTTCACCTCCAGGGTGCACTGTTATGCCACTTGGGACACCTTTGTGTTCCTTCAAGCAAGCGTGCCAAGATGATTTGGGAGGCACACTACAGTCAGGTCACTAGACATTTTAGAGTAGAGAAAATAGTAGTAGTGTTGCAGAAGTATTTTTATTGGCCAAACCTTCGACATGATGTTGGAAAGTACATCAAATCCTGAACTGTCTATGCCTTTCAAACCAACCATCAAGAAGAAAGGCCTATATACTCCTATGCCTACTCCTAGTTAGCCTTGGGAATCCATATACATGGATTACATGTTGAGCCTTTCTTCTACTAAGCATGGAAATGACTCTACTTTCGTGGTCGTCGATAGATTATCTAAGATGGTTGTTCTAGTGGCCTACAAGAAAAGTATCACAACAAAAGCCACTGTTAAGCTCTTCTTTGAACGAGTGTGGGTACACTTTGGAATCCCATAGTCCATTATCTCAAATCAGGACAACAGGTCCCTGAGTACATTTTGGTCAAGCCTCCGGTCAATTCTGGATACCAAGCTCACTAATTCCACAACCTTCCACCACCATTCTGATGTCCAAAAAGAGGTCATCAACATGATGATCATGCACATTCTGCGCATGTACAACTTGAAGCATCCATGCACATTGGATGAAAGCCTCCCCCATGTCCAACATAGTTATAATAGAGCTCTCCATAGGTCAAGTGGCCACAACCCCTTTCAGGTGGGATTGGGATTCCAACCACTATGTCCCATTGATGTGGCCATACCATTTGCAGCTACCTAGGTAGATTTAGCTCATTTCTAGGTCGAAGATAACAAGGCTAACAGTTTCATTGAGTGCATTCAACACACCCGCCAGTAGGTCCATGACATATTGGATAGAGCCAATGCTAAGTACAAGCAACATCATGATCAGCATCAGGTGCCATACAGGTTCCAGGTGGGTGACAAATTTTGGTTACATTTGTAGAAGGAGTGTCTTGCTTGGGCCCACCACAAGCTTCACCCACTCTTATATGAGACTTACATCATCAATAAGGTTGTGGGAGACAATGATTTTGAGCTCAGCATTCCCCCATTCCTTGGCCTGCACCCAGTGTTCAATGTGGATCACCTTCGACCATACTTTCCACCATTACTGGACACATCAGACATTGTAGAACAACTCACACCAATAGAGCTAAATCCAAACTGGATGGAATAGGCCAAAATTGATTGGATCATTGACATGCAGATCAATAACACTCACGAGTAGAAGATACAATTGTATCAGGTTGTCAAATCTGGCCAACTCCTACACGAAGGCAAGTGGCTCACCAGGGACCAAGTTTAGCAGAAGTTTCCTTGTCTCATGGATTCGCTCAAGGCAATGGGGACCATTGCTTCCTAAGGGGGGAAGATTAATCTAGGTGGATATTGGTGGCCACCTGCATTTTCCAATTGGACCCCCAATGTTGTTTCTTTTCAGTTTCCTTAATTGTATCACAACTTAAATTTTTTAGAAGTTTTTTGGGTCCTAAACTTCTGGAGTCGTTTTGTGGGACTAAAATACGTTTTTAGAGAAAACGGAGAGACTCAAAAAGAGAAAAATTAATTTGTTAATTTATTTTTGGCCTCTTCTTTGAGATCTTTGAAAAGAGGTATTATGATAGCGAAATAGAGATCGTATGCCAAAGTTACACCGCAATAATTTGACGTTCTAACTGACCCCAATGGGGCCCACCAAATTTCGGCGCTTCATCTCCTAGGGTTAGTTTTTTGGATGTTTAAGGTTTCTCATTGTTTCTTAATGATAGAAATGCCACTGAGCCTAATTGTAACATAGTTGAGAGGCATGTAGCCACCACATCTCTTCTTAGAGATAAGCTACCATCGCTTGAGCTAGTTTATTTCCATACTGTATCTAAGCATATTTTAGTTCTTTGATATTAATGAAATGAAGTTTTATTTCTATTGCATCTTGATGTTTATGTTTGTATCTGCATTTTGTTGCATTCTTGTATAAGTACGGATAAGTGGTATCAAAGTTGTATGATCTTTGTTTTTCTTTGCATGTCCCCAAGGAGGTTAAGGTATAAGGATTTAGGACTCGGACTAGTTGAAAATTTGCAAGACTAGGCTCGCAACCCCCGATGACCTCCTATATCAGAAGAAAATAAAGACGAGGATGCAGGATATCCTTTCAAAATATTGCTTGAGGAAGCCATCTAGTGACAGAGAAATGCTATGATGGATAACTTTTCCCAAATCCTTCGGCGACTACCCACAGGTGACACATCCTCATCTAGTAGCCACTTTGGAGGTGCCACTCCCTTTAAGGTACAAGTCAACTTTGACTTTCACATATTTGAAGGCTAGCTAGATGCAGACACCGTAGATAGATGGTTAAATATGTTGGAAGGATATTTTTCGATTCATTACTTTTCCAATTAGGAAAAGATTACTTTTGCACTCCTTAAAGTCTCCCCCCATGTCAAGGAATGTTGGGAAACCTACTGTGAACAAAAGGATGGGAGGGAATCCTCACTGTTTTCTTCCGCACCCACTTGGAATTCTTTCGTTGATGCCATCAAGGAACAATATTACCCTGTCAGGAGCTACGAATATAAACACATAAAGTGGACCACCCTGCAGTAGGGAAGGGACCAAGATGTGTCAGAGTTCAAAAATATTTTTCATACCCTTTGCATGAAGTTGAGTATCAAGGATTTTGAACGGAATTTGGTACTGAACTACCATGACTTTCTACACAAGTACATCGAGGATGAGATGGAGTTACTGGACATTTCCTCACTTGGCACCGCCTATCGATACGCTATCAAGATTTAGCAAAAATTTAAATATAAGAAGTGAGACTTTGGATCTACGAATTTGAAGCAAGTGAAAGGCACCTCGAAACCACAAAACAAAGGACAAATCCAAGGCGAGGCGACCTAGGAAAACCCACTGAAGCCACAAGAAAATAAAAACACCATGAAGACAAAGAAGGACACATGGAAATTGTGTGAGTTCCATAAGAGTCCCACTCACAACACAAGTGAGTGTCATCCATGCAGTCACTGGTGGCCGAGCTAAAAACTTCTGAATTAGATGCATGTTCTGAATCTGAGTTAGAACTCAACAAGGGGAATGACAAAGGGAAGAAGATTATTGATGCAGAGCCCAGTGCCACCGTTGCCACCACAAAGCTCTAGAAGATTGATCCTAAAGATCCAGATGAGGGAGAGTGACTCTTGCACTCATAGATGTGGGTGAAGGGTTCTTTGTTGTAGTTCATTATCGGAAACATAAGCCAAATGAACCTCATTTCAGCAGAGTTCATGAAGCGGTTGGGCCTACCAACCACACCACACCTTCAATCGTACACAATTGGGTGGCTTCACCAAGGATGGCATATCTGCATCATCCAGCAGTGTCGCCTTTCCTACAGCATCAAGCCCTTCATAGATGAGGTACTGTGAGCCTAAAATGGTGGCTCAAAATCCAAGACCACAACCTCTGAACTGGAAATTTTAGGCCATAACCGCACCCTAGTAGGTTTATGCATGAAGTTGTAGGCGTATAACTGCATGGAGGCCTTGTCATGCATTTTGTTGTGAGCCCAAGTCACTAAAAAAGAAATCCAACTCAAGGTTTGGGCACTAGGAGTGGTTGTCTAGCTCTTGGGTGTCTTGTATCCCCTGAGGAAGGTCAATAAAGGTCCATTTTGTCGACTCCACTTCCTTAACTATACTTAGGAGGTTGGGTCATGCTATAGTAGCCCTCAAATCATGTTTACCTCGATAGGACGGTGAAAATAGGTAAATGTGGGAGGGGTGGTTAAAGATTGGTATCAGAGCATGGTTCAAATACTTGGACTAAATGGGCAGAATGTATTTGTCATGTGTGCATGTGAGTGTCTATGTGGTATTTATGCATGCATTTTCATGGTTATGGTTTTCGTATATGGGATCATTGTAGGTAGTTGGTATTATCATGCATGCTGTCAATATATTGATATGATTATGCATATACATGTATCATGCTAATCTTGATTTTGCAGATGAGATAGCCTCCGCTGATCTTCACTAAGGTATGTTGATTATGTGTGTATTTGGTTATCTGACATGGTATGTTTGTAGGAAGAAGAAGATAAAATATGACTAGAAAAATGGTGGAATCTGGATTATAGTTCATGAGACTCTCCTTACAGATCAGATGAGAAGCACAGAGATGAGTATTCTCCTGAAATAGAAAACACCTTGAGAAGTTTAAAAGAAAAAAATTGAAGTTTCAAGGCAGATAATGATAGAATCATTTAGTCGCAAGAAAGGCTTTCCAGGGAACAGGAGAAACAAGAAGAGTTCAAAGAAGTTATCCTTCAGAGTTTGTCATACTTATAGAGAGGGGGAAAACCACATATTAGTGATGGATAGGAGGACAGGACTAATGGGGCATAAGGTAGCAGGTCTCATTGTGGGCACAGGTCGTCGAACAGAGATGACACGGTCATAGATGGTAGGTTCTTGGATAAACCTGACAGGAGGGGTGGTTGATATGGGTTCTATTCTAGATCTAGTTTAGATAGTTATCATGGTCATCATCGCTATCACCCTTATAAGAGGTGTGAGAGGGGATACATACCAAATGATTTTAAGAAAGCCAAGCCACCTACATTTGATGGAGCATTGAAGAAACTGGAAGATGCAGAGGCATGGTTTCTTTGAATGAAGAAGTTCTTTGAGCTGCATGATTAAACAGAGAACATGAAGGCCAAGATAGTTATTTTCAGTCTCAAAGGGAAAGCAGATATCTAGTGGGAAGATGTGAAGTGTGTCAGATACGTCAAGACAAAGGAGTTGAGTTGGAATGAATTCAAGAGACTCTTTAGGAAGAAATACTTGTCAAGGAGGTATTATGAAAGTATGGTTAAGGAGTTCTATAAGATGAAGATGGGATCTATGGGAGCGGAAGCTAGAGTTGTTGAGGTATCTGCCCATTGACGGTGCTAGACCTGAAAACATTAATGGGATCTCCCCGATATGAAGTCCCAACTAGACCTCAAAACGTTTGCAGTAGGAGTCCCATCAGTGGGTGGTAGTGTAATGCCTTGACCGCAGTATCGCGCAGAGGTAAGTAAGATAAATTTGGGTGAGAGCAAGTGTGTGACCCTGCAGAGAGTCAAGTGCGATGCATGAATGTTTTAACACACGGAGGTTAAAATGAAGTGAACTCCTTAGAATCCTATAATAGTACACAGCTTGAAAGGAACACACAAGTAGAATGACATCACAAACTAAAATGCAGAAAAATCCACAAATTAAAGTGACCAGTTAATCCAACAACACACATTCAACAAGATTCGTACAATTGCATGCAAAGTATTTCGCAACAACAACCATTGGTGCAAAAATAGGGTAACGCATGAGACACTTGGAAAATGCAATGTAAAACTTGAAACAACACTTATAAAAGCTAAAACAAGTTAAAACGCCAAGAGTCATTCAAAGAAACAAGTGAAACAACACTCTCACAAGCTAAACAAAAAAAAAAGTGACAGAAAAAACAACAAAAGAATAGAAAAGCAAAACTCACCCAGAAAAGTGATTACAATCGCACCAAAGGTTCCTTAATCTCCCCGGGAATGTTAGAGCTCCAAGATTGAATGTGAAAATGAGCTCTAGCAGCGTCGATTAAATAGTTTTGGTCAATTAGGGCTTATGATGCACATGCAAAAAATCTAGGAAAAAGCGACACTTGGTGAGAGTTTCCAAGTAACTCAAGTGCCTTTTCCGAGATGCTAAAAATAGATCCCTATCTTTTAGGGTTTTTTTTTTTGTTTTTTTTTTTGTTTTTTGTTTTTTGTTTTTTGTTTTGTTTTGTTTTTGTTTTTTGTTTTTTGTTTTGTTTTTTGTTTTTTGTTTTTTGTTTTTTGTTTTTTGTTTTTTTTTTTTTTTTTTTTTTTTCAGGAAAAACTGTCATTTGTTGCCCGGAAATATTGTGCAGTTTTGGGAAGAAATACATAGCCCTCTTGCTCATGCATTATGAAATTTCTGAGCATAGTTGGTTCTTCACAATTTCTTGGCTGAGTAGCTCTAGGTTTCCTCCCATTATCTGTGCAATTTCCTAGCTCAAAGCTAGTTTCCATCCAGTTTTGTGCAATTCCTGGGATCAAGGATCATTGTCAGTCAAGACTGCAGAATTCCCAAGAGAAAGGCCAGTTGCCCTCAAGGGTTGCATAGTTCTCTAAGGCAAGCTTGGAACTGTCAAAAGACCAAGTCAAGAGATTGGCTTGTGGGTTAGAAAAAGAGCTAAGTGAGAAAACACAAGCCAAGATGGAAAGAATAAAGCTCAGTTGAAGCACAAGTACCTGGATTAGTGCAAGATGAGTTGTTGTGGTTTAGAAGGGAGGCTCCAAAATGAACCATAGGAAAAATTTTGGAGGATGGTTGTAGCCGCTACAACATTGGTGACACACTCGTAGAACTCTAGCTCTCTGTATGGACCTTGTCTCGTGCAAAGCGAGTCTAACTCTTCCGGAAGCATTGTTTAATTCTTTGATTGTCATGGTTTCTTCACTTAGCTTGAGTTACAGATGTAACACTTACCATTATTTTTATTGGAAACACACATACCAAGCCAAGTCAAATTGAGTTGTTTCGATTGGGGATGAGGGGTATATAGATGCACAAGTAAAATAGATTGTTAGATTTTTAGTTTCATCTCTGGTGTTGCTCCGCTGCTAGTAGGCCTGGAAAGTACCTCGACAAAGTCACTTCATGAACACAAGCATTTCTCCACTGCCAGCCAGCCTATATAGTACCGCGGTGGAGTTATTTGATTCACCTCTCTATGCAGGAATCCTTTCTCTTCTTTCGCCCTTTATTTTATTTTTTTCATTTTTTCATTTTTCAAAGAATTGTGCATATGCACTTATTTATTTCATGAGGCGGAAGAGGGATCTCGACTTATTGAGAGAAGAAGAGGTTGTCCCTTCAGAGAAGGATATTTATATGTACCTCTGACATACTTGATAAGGTATTCCCCCAATCCTTACTCTACTTGACTAAGTTGACAAGGGTTAACCAAATATAGAAAACTTATTAGAGTAGGCGTTGCTAGTTAAGAGTGTAAGCATTGTGATTCCACCATGAATCTCTCTAAAAGGAACATATTTTCCATTAGGGTATCATCGACTAGAAGAAATGCAAGATTCACATAAAGAGAGGGAATAGGAAGATAACCAAGTGTTGATAGTTTTACAAGTTCCTCTTGGATTTCAACCTACTTGTCTAATAACTGAAACATGGTTTCATGCAAAAACTAACCTACAGGTGCAAAAGAAAACAGGAAAATGAAAGAAGTAAGACAAATTGAAAGAAAGAAGAAAATTAAGACACAAGAAAGAAAGAAAACACTACTCATACTCCTAGGCTAAGAATAGCATGGGCTAACTCATGTGAAGTGATACTTCCAATGCAGCAATCGGTGTATTGGTTGGCCCATGTAGGCAAAAGCATGATTGACAAGAAAGATATGAAATCAAACCAATACATAAGAAAGATAAAGCAATGTAAATGAATATGTTTGAAGCTTCAATGCATCCACAGAAAAGTAAACACGAAAAGCACATGGAAGATACTCTACAGATGTATCATGGTGTCATGTCACATTGCGTGTTGAAGACAAGCATGTGCACACCTTCGAACTTGACAAATGAGAAAATGTAAAGAAAGAAGAATACTTTTTTTTCGCAATAGCGCTTTCTATGTATGACTCCTCCAATGCATGAGTAATAGGATTGTGTGATTTCGGTGGAGGATGCGAAAACTGTGAAATAGATTGATTTTCAGTGTAAACAATAGAGTGATGAGGAGCCTAGAAATATTCAACAGATTTCTAATCAGAAGTAGAACGAACCTAAAAGCTATGACAACCTGACATAACCATCAGCTCGGGCTGAAGTGCCTCGACAGCTTGAGGATTTTCCAATTCATCAGAAGATGGATCATCAAAGACCGATGGCTTAGAAAGATCAACAATAGACAAATCAGAATCATGATAAAATGAATGAATGAAAATATCACGATAGCCACAATCAGAAAACTCAAGATGATGGACAGCGACATCCTCATGATCTGATGAATCATAAAGAGGGGATGATGAAAAATGAGAAATTTCACCCTCTATGTTTCCAGAAATGTAAGATGAGATATTGGGTGGATCAGGGAAGATAGATTTGTCCTCTTTGCAATCAAATGAAAAACTGGCATCCCACGAGTTCTGTGAATGATCGGAAATAGAAACATCTAGAAATGAATTTTCATAAGATGAAACAAAAATATAAGAATCATGGAAGATGTTAGGATAAAGTGGATGAGGCACAGACAAAAGAAGGTCATCCTTAACTGCAGATTCTTGTTCAAACTCCCGCACATACTTGTCAAAAATGGTAACGCAGGTTGGTTTTTCAACACCAACTTCGTCCAGTACTTGATCCTCGTGAACATTACATGTGAGATCCGAGACGGATGAACACAACACACCAAAATATGGAGGATCAAATGAAATAAATGATGAAGACTGAGGAGGTAAGACCCCTTGAAAACCATTGGGGTTACAATCCAAATCTACGTAGAAATCCTAAGTAGGTGGGGTGGAAGGAGATAGTGACAGATCAATAAGTGGATTCTCAACTTCTCCCACCTCAACTTGTAGAGCTAGATTTTTTTTTATGAGAAGGGGACGGAGGGTCACTTGGGACAACATCCTTGTCTGTCTCATATTTAGAAGCTCTAGCACCAAGTTATGTTGGGAGAGGTTCGAAAGATTCTAAATCATGTGAATTCTCATAAATGTGAGCAAGATACTGAAATATTTCCTCCAAAAATTCCAAGTTGACTTCATCTTCATGGAATTCAGAACAATAGTTAAGAAAACGACCGTGAAAATATTGAAGAGATTCATTCGGTGATTTTCACAATTTTTTTTTATTAAGTGATTTACGATCATAAAGAACAAAAGCACAACATAGTTCTCTGAACATGTGATCAAAAGAGTGTATAGAGGTTGCAGACAATGTGTGACACCATTGTTTTGCGCGCCCTTCAAACGTGAAAGCGAAGAACCCACAAGAAATGTCATTCGAGGGGACATCATGCCTATCGCAAAAGCCAACAAAAGAAATTGTGTGCCTGAACAAGGGTGTTCCAATGTCGCCATTGAACTTATATTTGGACAAGTAATATCTAATTCTCACTGGTGCTTGAAAATCAATAGCGTGAGAAAAACATGTCAGGGTTATGTTTTCAACAGAAGTCATGAAATATGTGTAGAAATTCAAAAAAGACTTCAAGGACTTAGCTTGTCATCTAGTCCTCCTTCTAACACCAGAAATGTTGACAGTGTTGGACCCACAACATTCATGGGATCTCCCTGGTATGAAGTCCCAACTAGACCTCAAACTATTTGGAGTAGCAGTCCCAGCAGTGGGTGGTAGTGTAATTCCTTGACCATCGTAGCATTGGGAGTATTATGATGAGCCTTGGCTTCCCAATCCTTTCCTAAGCTACTCATATTTCTGGATCAACATTTGGACCTTTTCTTTCTCTAGCTCTGCCTACAGCTTCATCTTCTTTGCTAAATGAAGTGGGGACCCTTTGTACTGCATTTTCCACTACTATACATGGGAAATGGAAACATGTGTGTTCTTGAGAGTTTAGAAAAACTCTTTGCTTTGCTACTGTAAGTCATGCACACGAACAAATTCTATATGCACGGTGACAAATTTGTCATAGATCTTCCACATGGTACTCTCAAGTGTTGATACTTCATCAAATATCACTTTCCTCATCTCCCTCATTGTGGAAAGTGCACTCTGCTCTCGAAATTGTTCTGCCTCTTGCCAAGCAGCCTATAAGTTATTTTCCAGTTATTCATTCTCGGCCAACTAAAACTTAACATTTGAGCTTGTTGCTCCTACATAGGCCAAGCTGGCATCGACAAGGGAATTTGTATGCTTCTTGATGTATGGTATTATCACCCTTTCATTTATGAATGCAGGTGATGCGTGGTCATCTAGAAAGTGCTTCCTCTGTGCATGTACAATCCTCTTATGAAACTCATCAAATTATAGATTGTACACGTCCATGATTGGATCATCATCAAGGAAAACAACTTCTCCTTTCTTGGTTGGGACAGGTCCTGACACTGGAGGTGGTGGAGACTGAGAGATGACCTATGGTGCTCTCGACATAAGGTTACTGTCTTCATTATGTGGCTCCTGGTCCAAATTCATGTCTGTCACTTTGATTATTTGCTCAATGTTCCTAGAAAGCTCCTGATCCTACATGTGTTCACCCTCTTCTCCAGTTGTTGGGTGTTATGAATCATCAACCTGCATGGGCGTTGTTTTCTCTATCATCGCTCCTTTTCTTTCTTCTTCTTCCCACTTCTGCTCCTCTTCTCTTTCTCTCCTCCTCAGATCCTCTTCTTCCTTAAACTTCTTCTCCATCTCTTATAGCTTCATTTATTCTTCCGATAGCCTCTTCTTTTCTCTCTTCCTTCTCTATGCTCTCTCTCTCCACTGCTCCCTCTTTTCTTCTTCTTCCAAAGCTTCTTTCTCCAAGACAAGATTTGTCTTCATCTTGCAACTTTGCTTTGCCTCTAGATTCTCAACAATCTTCCTCTTTCCCTTGTCTTGCACTGGATTGTTTAGTATTGCTGCTATTGTTGTTGCTTCCTGTGTTGTTGCTGCCTACAGAGAACCTTTCCAAGTTGTTGCTATACTGACCGGTTCATTGAGTATGGAGGCATTATAATAGTACCTCCAAGGGTCCTCCTCCACACAATGAAATGTCCCATGGATCCATAGAATGTAAACTCTTACACAGTGGTCCTTGCAAATACAGTGGGGATCATACAGATTAAATTATTTGGTTCTGAATGTGAATCCCACTATTGCCTAAGCTTTGACATCTACATCCTTCAAGCTCTTAATCTCATACAATCTGATCCACAAATGAAGAGCAGACCATGACACTTTCTTCTTCCTATGTAGTCTTGTTGACAACCCTGTGGATTGGTGATATGAGACCTCTTGCATGACCAACTTGTTAGTGACATATTTAGCTCAAAAATCAAAGTTCTCAGAATCGCTTGAAACCTAAACGATTGTGTCTGTATCAGCGATACGATCACAATGCAACACGTTTCACTCCAAGCTGAGCTTGTATGAGGAAGATATCGTGTTCTGCCTGCTTTTCCAAATAGAGGAATTTAAAAAGGAAAATGTACAGTCACTGCACAGTCAGTAGTCTGTACTGTTGACGTGGAAGGTGACTAGGCAGGTCAAGGTTGGTCAATGTCTAGTAAGGACTCACCAATTGGCACATTGTTGTTGGTCTGCAAGTGTGGTGATTTCACAAGTTTTTATTGGTCGGAGGTGGACCAATGAGGAGGGGACATATGAAACCAGAACAATCCAAATACAATAACAAGATATGCATGAAAGCGTGTTGGCTCCGATATTATTATTATAAGTGAATTTTCCATCCACACATACACCATTGACAACCGCTAGCCCCAATAGTGGAACATTACAATCAAGAACACCTGCTCCTCCAAAGAAGTATACTTTCTCTATGTTGTGGAGAAGCCAAGGCTCATCACAATATTCCCAAGTCTTTTCTAAGCCTAAGCCTAGCCAAAAGCTTGGCTCCCAAAATCCTCTTCTATGAGTTATGAGGTTCTATTTATAACAAAGGGTGGGGTGGCCCTTGACATTCCCCTTTGTGACTCTTTGACTACCCTCATGACTCTTCAACTTCCTTACAAGTAACTCATTATATAACATGATGACCTTTCACATTCCATTAATGACACTTGGAATTTCACTTACAACATATTTAAAAATAATATTACATTTTCCACATGTACCCATGTAAGATAAAATATGCTACAGATAACCTAACAAGACAAAACACTATGACATTGAAGTTTGGGGAAAGACCAACTCGACAACCTCCACTTGGTGCTTCTTGGTCACATATTGATGCCAAACTTGGTACTTTGTGATGATGTCTCCAAACTACTTGATGGTGTCTTTCTAATAACAGACTCTTGGGTCCATCGCATCATGGTATATGGTTTTGGAACCTGTGTCCAACTCGTTCTGAAGCATGTGCAGAATGGTGTTGACCATGACAGGACCACCAATTTACTTCTGCATGCTATGTGCGCTTAGCTCCAAGCCATCCTTGGTGGCCTCTTGCCTTAGTTTCTCCATGTACTGATCGGTCTCTAGCTGGACTTGGTTCTTAGGTCTAGCCTCAGTGAGGGAACTGGTTGATGTGATCCTGTGCGTTGTCACCATAACATCCAAACTATTGTACAACCATGCATATGAGGCCTATATGCTACTGAATAATGGGGTGAGTTTCTCATAGTTCTAGATCAACATCTGGACCTTTTCTTTCTCCATCTCTACCTATGGCTTCATCTTCTTTGCAAAGTGAAGTGGGGCCCCTTTGTACCGCATTCTCCACTCCTATACATGGGAGATGACAGCATGTATGTTCTTGAGAGTATGGACAAACTCTTTGCTCCACTGTTATAAGCCATGCACATGGAAAAATTCTTTATGCATGGTGACAAATCTATCATAGATCTTCCACATGGTACTCTCAAGTGTTGATACTTCATCAAGTATCTATTTCCTCGTCTCTCGCATTTCAGAAACTAAACTCTACTCTCGAAGTTGTTTTGCCTCTTTCCTGGTAGCCTACAAGTTCTTTTCCAATTGTTCATTCTCGACCAATAGGAACTTAACGTTTGAGCTTGTTGCTCCTGCATAGGCCAAGATGGCATTGGCAAGGGCAATTGGATGCTTCCTGATGTCTGGCACTATCACCCTTTTCTTGATGAATTCAAGTTATGTGTGATCATACGGAAAGTGCTTCCTTCACGCTTGTACAATCCTCTTCTACAACTTGTCAAATGATATATTGTACACGTCCATGACCGGATCATCATCAAGGAGAAAAAATTCTCCTTGCTCGCTCAGGACAGGTCCTAACACCAGAGGTGGTGGACACTGAGAGATGACCTCTGGTGCTCTCAACATAAGGTTAGTGTCTTCATTTTGTGGATCCTGCTCCAACTCCATGTCTTTCACTTCGATCAGTTGCTCAATGTACCTAGAAATATCTTGATCCTACATGTGTTCACCCTCTTCTCTAGCTACTGGGTGTTCTAACTCATTAACCTGCACAGGCATTGTTTGCTCTTTCACCGCACCTTTCCTTTGTTCTTCTTCTTGCTTCTGCTTCTCTTCTCTTTCTGTCCTCCTCAAATCTTGTTCTTCCTTCAACTTCTTCTCCATATCCTGCAACTTCAGTTATGCTTCCTGCAACCTCTACATTTCTCTCTTCCTTTAGTTTTTTCTCTTTCTCTACTACTCCCTCTTTTCTTCCACTACCAAAGATGCTTTCTCCAAGAGAGGATCTGCCTTCATCTTGCATCTTTTCTATGACTCTAGATTCTTGGAAATCTTCTTTTTTCCCTTTTCCTACACTGGATTGCTGCCTATTTTTTTTGTTGTTATTTCTTTTTGTGCTGTTATTTCCTGCAGAGCAACTTTCCAAGTTCTTGCTATTGTAACAACCCCTCCTCCCAGGTCTACCCAAGTAACCAACCAGCTGGGGTAAACATACGATTATAGAGATCACTATAAGGGATTCAAATTCCTTAGGGACCTTAAGGAAATGGAACCGATGAAACATATAAAACCAACACATCCACATCAGCAACAACCACACATGAGACATGTCAGTTACTCAGGAATCATGTCCCTGAGTCGCACTGATGAATTAACCCTTTTAATCCCTAGTAGCTCTCATGCTATAGGCATGACAACATCTAGAAGCCAAAGTCTCTCTCACATGCCTATGTGCTAGCGTTCTTAGACTCTTCTCAGTAGACCTGTGCCAGCATCCCCAACATTTGAGCCACTAACACAGAATCCTGACCTCTGCCTAGAAATTGTTAGAACCTCCAGAATCCATCAAAGACATGATAACAAGATAATCAAATCAAAAATAAACCTCAAGACTAGGCCTGAGCATCCCCAACTGGGACTCAAATTCTATCACACACTTGGCATTAATGCAACCTATAGGTCTACGATACAAGACCTATCATAAATGACTCAAAGAAATCATGAAACATAACTAGAAGGATCACCACCTTCTCCATTAAATTGTTATAACATCAATTAGGTCTTGCATCCATCCATTTAAAAATTACAAGTAAATACATGAAATAACCATGACATGAACCAGTCATACAACCATGCTTATAACCAACATTGAACCATATAAATATAAGAGATATGAAAACCATTAAATCCACATATAAACCAATGCAAAAGTAAGAGAACTTAGCTTTTTATTAATCATAGGAAAATCTGACCAGGTTTAGGACTTCCACATACCACCTGACCATAGACATGGCAGAACCAAATCTCTCTCTTAGCCAGTCACCCCAGTGCCATATTCCAAGCATGAATGTGGGATCTCATAGAACAACAAATCCAAGAACAACCAAGGGAATCTAGAGGTTAAACCACCTCCACCCTCACCAAACCATGATTACACGAAAACTGGTGCTCCTATCACAACCGAACCGAACTTGGAATGCCATCCGTAATCCATCACTATCCTTGAGGAATTTTATGTCCCCTTGTCTGTCAGGTTTTACCGCAATCTAATTCTAGATCACTAGGCCCTAAACCGAGATCAATATCTTAGGCTTTACCACAATCCAAACTCAGATCACTAGGCCCTAAACTGAGACTTCTCCCTTAGGATTTACCATGTATCCTGCCAAAACTAGTCAAGGGATTCCTAGACCTTTGGGAATGAAACTTGAGACCACCTCCACTCAGGATTCTGAAATCCATCCCACAAACCAAAGCTCAAACTGAGATAAACATCCTAATATACCATGGCATTCAGAAAAAGGTAAGGCTAGGCTGAAAACAACTATCATAACCCAGCAAAACCATGCCACCGATAGAAAGAGAACCATACACTAACATGAAAATCCATGCCACCAAAAGCAAGAGAACCATGCACTAACATGCAAAGCCATGCATGTCCAAATCAGATAGGAAATTACACATGCAAAAGGTTAAGTACAAGTATTCCTGTTGAAGCTTCTTGATCCTACTTTCCTTTCCTTGATCCTTGCTTTCCTTCCTTTCCCTTTTCTTGCTTTTCCTTCCTCTCTCCAAAGTTAGAGTGCTCCAAGAAAACTCTAAGTGATCAAGCATGAGTGAGAGAGAGAGAATAATGAGAGAGCTCCAAAACTGAACTGACAAAAGGTTGCCAATTGATCCTCAGAAGCCTTTTTCTTAATGAGGCATCTATTTTCTTCATTTTCAATTATTTTCCTTCAATTTCCTCCTCACATGCAACATGTGACATTTCACCTCAATTTTCTCCTAATTTCCATTTATTTTCATAAATAAATGTGTCAAAAATTCCTTTATGCCTTTTTAATTCCTTTTCCTTAACTTTTGCCAATTTTCCTTAGCTAAAACACACATCTAGTGATGCCCACTAGGATATCTTTTCCCAACATTCAGCTTGGAATATGTGTCCCTTACTTGTGGTCTTATTTTGCCTTTATTAACTTTTACTACATGAAATTTTCACCAAGGTTGTTAGAGAACCCTCCCCGTTGGGGGACACCATCCTCATTGTTCAACCACACCTATACTTCAACAAAAACACCAAAAATAAAACATAATGCCCATGAAGCTTTATAACATTTCTTGATGTAGTGTTTACAATGATCAGCCCACTAAAAATCGAACCAACATGACAACATAATGACATGACACCCCTACCACTTATTGGATCTTTATAACTTAGCTCATGGAGGTATTTACATCCATATACATATATATACATATACCAAAACATCAGCAAAACATATGCCAAACATATACCAACATCAAACTAAAACTTCTTTGTCTCAACCGACAAAAAATGAAGGATATAGGGCCTGCATCTGATCTTCCTACTCCCATGTAGCTTCTTTAGGCCCAAAGTGCTTCCACTGCACTTTAACTTTCTCTATGTCTTTTTTTCCTGAGCATGAGATGTTTCCACTGTAATATGAATTGAGGTCCCGGCTAGAACTCTCCTTCTTTCTCCACCTATAATACAGACCAATCAATAACATGATCAACATCCTTTATATACTTCTTAAGCGATGAAATATGGACAACATCATGGAATTTCACTATAGGAGGCAGTGCAATTAAATATACCATCGGTCCAATCCTCTCAAGTATCTTGAAAGGCCCGCAATACAGTGGTGCCAACTTGGCACATGAACCAATCCTCAAAGATCTTTTCTTGGGCTTGATGCACAAATACACATGCTCCCCAACTTGAAACTCATTGAACACTCTGTGTTTGATCCACATAACTCTTATGTTTGTCATGTGCTGCCTTTAGATTCTTCTTTATAACTTGCATTTCTTGCTCCATGTCTACCAACATATCTGGTCCAATAAGACCATGTTCACAAGATCACTTCAGCTGATGGGAGTGTTAGAAATCCACCCATACAATCCCTTGAAAGGACTCATCCTCAATGACTCTTGATAACCGTTGTTGTATGTGAAATCAACTAATGGAAGATACTCCTCCCATTTCCTTTGCAGGCAAATCACATACATCCTCAACATATCCTCCAAGATCCTGTTGACCCTCTCTATCTGTCCACCTATCTATGGATGATAAGTTGTACTGAAGGCCAACTTTGTATGTGAACTTTGCATCCTTGTTTGACACAATCTTCTTCGAAACATTGTGCAATCTCACTATCTCTATGATGAACACTTATGTTACCTCACTGGTTGAATATTTAGTCTTTACTAGAATGAAGTGAGCTACCTTGCTCAACATGTCAACCATGACCATAATAGAATCATGTTTCCTTGCCGTCCTTGGAAGACCTGTAATGAAATCCATGGAAATGACCTCCCATTTCCATTCTGGAATCGCTATAGGCTGTAGTAAACCATCTGGATGCTTACATTCTACCTTTACCTACTCACAATATAAAAATATAGCCATGAAATCTACCACTTCCTTCTTCAGATTCAACCAATCGTAGAACTTCTTCAGCGCCATCAACATCTTCTGATATCCTGGATGACCTAAGTATGGCTTGACATGAAACTCCCTCAAGATAAGACTCTTGAGCTCATTGCAATTCAGCACATAGATCCTGTCCCTAAACCTCACCAAACCATCTCGCATGAGATGAGAGTCCGCATCCTGATCACCTATACATGTGCTCTATTGTAACCTATGCATAATCTCCATGTATTTGTCATCCTCCTATCCTGCCTAAAAGATCCTATCATGTAAATCTGTCCCATAAGAACTCATATATGCTATATGATTTACCTATACCTTCCTGCTAAGAGAAGTTGCAACCCGATTCTCCTTCCCTTTAATGTATTTGATCTCGAAGTCAAACTCACTAAGGGTAGCCAACCATCTAGCTTGCCTGGCATTTAGATTCGACTGGTCAAAAAAATAGATCAACCCACTATGATTGCTCATCAATGTAAACCTCCTACCAAGAAGATAGTGCCTCCACATCTTTAATGCATGTATAATCAATGTTAGCTCAAGATCATGCGTCAAATAGTTCTGCTCGTACTCATTCAATTTTTGTGACTCGCAAGACACTACCTATCCTTCTTGCATGAGAACTCCACCAAGTCCTCTCTTGCAAGTATCTGTACACATTACAAACTCCTAGTTCAGATCCCTAATCTTTAGCACTAGTGCATGTGTCAACAACTACTTAAGCTGGTCAAAACTAACCTCGCATTCTTCTATCCATTCGAACTTCTTACCTTTCCCCTGCAATGATGTGATAGGATATGCAATGCGTGAGATTTTCCTGATGAACCTCCTGTAGTAACCTGTCAATCCCATGAATTATCTCACCTCATCCACATTCTTAGGATCTGCCCACTCCATGATAGCCCTTATCTTTTCTGGATCCAGTATTCTGCCATCCTTGGAGACAAATTTCCCCAAGCAATGTACCTCGGTCTGAAATACACTGCACTTGCTAAGTTTAGCATATAATTGATGCTCTCTTAGCAATCTCAACACTGCTGCTAAATTCTCAGCATGTTCTTTCTCATTTTTAGAATATACCATTATGTCATCAATGAATACAATAACAAACATGTCGAGATAAGGACACAACACATTATTCATCAAACAAATAAATGTAGCTGGAGCATTAGTCAAACCGAATCGAACAACAACAAACTCATAATTCCCATACCTAGTCCTGAATGCAGTCTTGAAGATATTCTCTTCCTTGATGTGTACCCAATGATATCCCAATCTCAAGTTGATCTTAGAGAACACTACTGCACAATCTAAGAGTATGTTGTAGCAACTACAACCACCCTCCAAAATTTTTCCTTAGCTTTGTTTTGGAGCATCCCTAGCAACCATCCTTAGCAGCATGTATTGTACTCACAAGTACTTACGCTTACATTGATTTTCAGTGGCTTGCCAGCCTATGGATGCTAGTTTGTTTCACTTCCTTCACAGGCTTCCATTTTGGACTCAAGCTAATTGTTGGCTAAGCAGATCCCTCATAAAATTGTGCAATTCTATAGGGGAACCAACCTTTCCTCCAGAAATTGCGCAAATTTGTTGGGCAGCCTGCTAAGCTCCAAAATTGCACAGAGCAGTCAGACAGGCTTCCTTGAGAAAACTGCGCAATCTGGCTAGCACTGCAGCTCAACCCAGAAATTGTGCAATTATGGGAAGTAATCACCTAATGACCCCAGAAATTGCACAATCCCTCTAGGACAATCAACCTAACTCATCCCAGAAATTGCACAATTCCTGGAGACAGTCACCTGCTGACCCCAGAAATTATGGAATCCCTCAAGGGCAGCCAGCCCAACTCAACCTAGAAACCACACAAAGTTTCATCCCATGCTTGCAGACCGATGCATGTGCCTCAAGTTGACTGGTTCCCTCTAGGACCAAGAAAAATTGATTTGCATGCATGGGTTACTTTTCCCGAAATAGCAAAAGGCAACATGCAAAAGGCATCCCTAGATTTGAGGGATATATTTTTAGCAGCTGGAGGTTACATGCAAATATCATTTTAGAAACCTCCCGCCAAGTGTCACTTTTTCCTAGATTTGTGGCATGCGTGTCATAACCTCGATCTTATCAAAACTTATGAACTAGATGCTATAGAGCTCATTCCTCACATCGATCTTACATCTCTGACATCCCACATCACATCCAGGAGTCTTCGGCACTTTCAGCTTAGTTGTTTCAGGGTAAGTCTGCTTCTCATGTCTTGTGCTGCGTTTTTGTCGCTTTTTGTGTTTCGCTTTGTGTAAGTGTTGTCTGCTTGATTTCAATGAGTGCTTGCTGTCATTTTAATGTATGTTAGCTTGTAGAAGCACCATTTTAGTTTTTGTTTGCATCTCACTGTTGTCGCATGCATGACATTGTTTTTGCACTAGCGGTCGTGGTTGCAGCGATTCACTTCACACATGCATGCCTTCTCATTTTCTGAATCCTGCACTTACTATTTTCATGCATGAACATTTACTCTTGTTTACACTCAATCTCACCATGCATTCAAACTTCTCATGTTTTCAGTCGCTCGTCGGCGGGTCTTGGCTGCCTTGGCCCGAACCTTGCCTTTGCCCGGCTAGCATTGCACATTGCTAGAAGTGAAGGCTCTGCCCTCCATCCAGGAATTGCACAAGTCTAGCCTAGCACTGACCTACAAGCTTGCATTGCAAAATTCTGGGAGGTAGTGCCTTTCTGGCCCTAGAAACTACGTGATGCAGTTCGCTGGTTTGCATGTCACTACTGACTAAAATTGCACATTGCGCAGTTTCAATCCTCAACAGACTAGGTTGGACTGTGCATTGCACAGTTCTAGTAGTCAATCAGCCTCCTGATAGCCCAGCTTGTTTCTTGTGCAGTTTTGGTAGTCGGTCTCCCAGCATCCTGGTGAAAATTGTGCAATCTTCACAGACAGTCACACAGGTATGTTGTTATGAAACCAGCTCAAGAAAAGATAGAAAAGATAGATCAACGCCTTAGAATTCAGCCTCTTCGAGGGGTTAACCTCCTTTACATTACATAAATGAACAATTCTTCCATGATACAAATGAAAAGACCTCCTTTCTATATATAGGAGTCTAAGGGGTCATAACATAACTAGAGCCGACATAACAATAATAATGTAAGGGCACAATAATAACAATAGTGGGCTTCTATGGGGCACAATAGTAACAATGAGCTGGTTTCATAACATATGTTGCATGTTAGTCATCCAGTTTGTTTTGGTTTTCAACTAACAAATTTCTTTCCATGAGTGTTGCTATGTCTCCAGGTATCACAGGTGTTGATTTGCCTCTCAGCATCACAAGTACAATGGCTTCCAGGAGAGCAAAGTCAAAGACACCTTTGAGAGCGCAAGTGGGGATGCAGTTGATCAAGTGTCTATGAACTTGCCTATCTATGAAGACATCAAGTCATTCATGCACAAGGATATCAACATGAAATGACAATTACATCACAATGGGCAGCACCATCAACGGTAGCAGAAGGTAGCAGACCTGCATGAGACAAATGCAAGAGGAAGGTTGTTGACAGCATAGAGGCGAAGCAAAGTTGCAAGATTGAGCAGATCCACTTGTGATGAAAGCAGTTTTTGAGATTGAGGCTATGAGGAAATAGGAGAATCGAGCAAAGGAAGAGAGAGAGAAACAAAGAAGGAGTTGCATGTATTGAAGCGGAAACTCAAGGAAGAACAGGAGCTACACAGACGAGAGACAAAGTTGCAATAGGAATAGATACAGTAGGAGGTTCAACATCCATAGACATATGAAATTGTGCCCATACTGGTTATAGACCTAGCCCAATAGCTAGCACAAAGCAGATAGGGTGAGAAGTGTTGTCAATCACATGCAAGGGTGTTCAGGAGCATGGATGTCATTGTGTGCATGCATGCGATCCCACCCATTTGGCACACTCATTGAGGCGAAGACAAGAAGTAAGTCCGACTGGAGTTGAACATGTATTTCGACAAGTTGATGTGCATGGTCACCAGCACACACTTGGAGATCATCATAGACACTATGCATCAGTATGTTAATCCTTGTCAGCTCAGGAAAGCAGAGTAAGGTGAGGGGGAAAACCTTAACAAGCACGTCATAGGTATATACAAACTACTTCTCTGAAGGAACAACCTCCTCTACTCTCAATAAGTCGAGATCCCTCTTCTGCCTCTAAAATGAATAAGTGTTATGCACATTTATGGAAAATGAAAAATTAATAAGGAAAAAGAAGAGAAAGGCTTCCTGCACAGAGAGGTGATGCAAGTAACTCCGTCGGGGTACTGACCAGGCTCACTGGCAGTGGAGCGATGCTTGTGTTCTCGCGTGACTCTGTCGGGGTCCTGTCCAGGCCTGTTAGTAGTGGAGCAACACCAGATATGAAACTAAAACTCCGATGATCATATGGCTTGTGCACCAATATACCCCTCATCCCCAATCGAAACAACTGTGTTGGATTGGCTTGGAATGTATGCCAACTGACCGAGAGCTTGGCAGATGCTATATCTTACAATCAAGCAAGTGTGGAAACCAAGACAAACAGAGAACTAAACAATACTTCTGGAGATGTTAGACTTGATTTTCACGAACAAGGTCCATTCATAGAGATGGAGTTCTACTAGTGTGTCACCAAGTGTTGTAGTGGCTACAAACACCCTCCAAAGTTTTTCCTTAGCTTCATTTTGGAGCCTCCCTACCAACCATCCTTAGCAGCATGTCTTGCACTAACAAGTATTTATGCTTCAATTGATTATCAGTGGATTTCCAGCCTGTGCATGTCAGTTTGATTCAATTCCTTCATAGGCTACCATTCCAGACTCAATCTAATTGCTCGTTGAGCATCTCCCTCAGAAAATTTCGCAATTCTAGAGGGGAACCAACCTTTCCTCCAGAAATTACACAAATCTACTGGGAAGCTAGCTGAGCTCCAAAATTGCGCAGAACAGTGAGACAAGCTTCCTTGAGAAAACTGTGCAATCTAGCCCAACACTGTAGCTCAGCCCGGAAAATTGTGCAATTCTAGGAAGCGTTCACCTATTGACCCCAAAAATTGTGCAATCCCTCTGGGACAACCAACCCAACTCAACCCAGAAATTGCACAATACTGGGAGACAATCACATGCTGACCCCAAAAATTACGCAATCTCTCAGGGGAAGCCAACCCATCTCAACCTAAAAACTATGCAAAGTTTCATCCTAGGCTCGTAGATTGATGCATGTGCCTTCAGTGTGATCCGTTCCCTCTGGGACTGAGAAAAAATGATTTGCATGCATGGGCTACTTTTCCCGAACGAGCTACTTTTCCTGAAATAGAAAAAGGTAGCATGCAAAAGGCATCCCTAGATTTGAGGGATCTATTTTTAGCAGCTAGAGGTTACATGCAAAGATCATTTTAGAAACTTCCCGCCAAGTGTCACTTTTTCCTAGATTTGGGACATGCACGTCATAACCTCGATCTTATCAAAACTTATGAATCGAACGCAATAGATCTCATTCCTCACATAAATCTTGCAGATTTGACATCCCATATCGCATCCAGGAGTCTTCAGCACTTTCAGGGTAAGTCTGATTCTCATGTCATGCGCTGCGTTTCTGTCGCTTTTGTGTTTCACTTAGTGTAAGTGTTGTCTGCTTGATTTCAATGAGCACTTGTTGTCATTTTAATGTATGTTAACTTGTAGAAGCACCATTTCAGTTTTCATTCGCATCTCACTGCTATCGCATGCATGACACTGTTTTTGCACCAGGGGTCGTCGTTGTGGCAACTCGCTTCACACACATGCATGCTTTCCCATTTTCCAAATCCTGTGCTTATTATTTGCATGCATGAACATTCACTCTTGTTTACACTCAATCTCACCATGCATTCAGACTTCTCATGTTTTCAGTTGTCCGTCGGCAGGTCTGGGTTGCCTTGGCCCGAACCTTGCCTTGCCCAGCTAGCATTGCGCATTTTTGGAAGTGTAGGCTCTACCTTCCCTCCAGGAATTGTGCATGTCTGGCCTAGCACTGACCTATAGGCTTACATTTCACAATTTTGGGAGGAAGTGCCTTGCTGGCCCCAAAAACTGCCCAATGTAGTTTGCTGGTTTCCATGTCACCGCTGACTGAAATTGCACATTGCGCAGTTTCAGTCCTCAGGAAACTAGGCTAGATTATGAATTGCATAGTTCCAGTAGTCAATCAACCTCCCAACAGCCTGGACTGTGCCTTGTGCACTTTTGGTAGTCAATCTCCCAGCCTCCCAGTGAAAATTGTGCAATCTTCACAGGCAGTCACACAGGTATGTTGCATGTCAGTCATACAATTTGTTTTGGTTTTCAAACAAAATATTTCTTGCCATGAGTGGTGTTGTGTCTCCAGGTATCACAGGTGCTTGTCTGCCTCTCAGCAGCATAGGCACAATGGATTCCAGGAGAGGAGAGTCAAAGACACCGTTGAGAGCGCAACTGGGGATGCAGTTAATCAAGTGTCTATGAACTTGCTTATCTATGAAGACATCAAGTTGTTCATGGACAAGGATATTACGATGAAATGACAATGGCATCATAGCGAGCAACACCATCAACGACAGTAGAAGGTAGCAGACCTACATTCTACAAATTCAAGAGGAACGTTGTTGACATCATAGAGGCTGAGAAAAGTTTCAAGATTGAGTAGATCCACTTGTGATGAAAGAAGCTTTGGAGATTGAGGCTATGAGGCGACAGCGCGACATGAGAATTGTGCAAAGGCAGAGAGAGATAAACAGAGAGGAGTTGCAGGTGTTGAAGCTAAAACTCAAGGAAGAACAAGAGCCGCACAAACGAGAGATGGAGTTGCAACAGGAACATGTACAACAGGAGGCGCAACATCCACAGACTGATGAAATTGCACCCATACAGGTTATACACCCAGCCCAACAATTCATACGGAGCAGACAGGGTGAGCAGTTTCGTCGATTGCATGTAAGGGTGTTCAGGAGAATGGATGTCATTGTTGGCATACTCACCGAGGCGAAGACAAGAAGCAAGTTCGAGTGGAGCTAAACATGTATTTCGACAATTTGATGCGCATGGTCACTAGCAAACACGTGGAGATCAGCACAGACACTATGCATCAATATGTTTCTGGTCTAGCTACACTCAAGACGATGATGTGCATGTTATCAGATGAGTTGGACAGAGGAGCCATATTAGTGTACCCGGATGCAATGAAGGTAAGAGTTCGCTTTTAGCAGGATGTCACCATTCAGCACACAGACATCATCACAGACGACCAATCTTGGCATCAATTCACCACCGTCGATCATCGCAAGGATGTTGAAGAGTTGGTCTTACCACAACTGTCCCCATGTTGGTGATAGCTTGCATTGATTGCTCAAGCCTATTTTATCTCACGTGGGTACATGTGCAGATTGTATGTAACGTCTTGTAAAGTGAAAGTCCAAGTGTCGATACTTGAATATAACAATCATGTAGTAGGTGAAGAGTCATAAAGGGGAATGTCAAGGGTCACCCACCCTTTACTCTTTATAGAACCTCATAACTCATTGTAAGGGCTTTTGGTCAGCCAAGCTTCCGATAGGAGTATGTTAGAGAAAGCTTGGAGAGTATTATAACGAGCCTTGGCTTCTCCACAGTGCAGAGATAGTAATCTCTTTGGAGGAGCAGGCAGCAGTGACTGTACCGTTCTGTTATCAGGACTAGTGGTTGGTCATGGTTGTACTATATGATTGCAACTTTCACTGCTTAATATAATAGAGCCAACATGTTTCATGCATATGTTGTTATTGTATTTCAATTAACTTGTCTATCTAATGATATATGTATATGTTTTCTTACGCATGTATGTATAGACTCTCTCTGTATATGTATGTATGAATCTTACTGAGATGTGTTGTTGGTTTAACCATCACATTGGATTGTTGGTTCATCTTCCTTCCAGTTTGTGATGCATCTTTTCTCATTTGTTCCCTTCCAAGCTACGTGTTTACACAGGTTTCCAAGGGGCACACTCACTCCACTTTTCGTGTGTTAGAACCATTCATGCACCTTCCTTTGCTTGCTGCGCATGTCACACCCTTGTTACCAACAGGGACATCTTACTTACCTCTGTGTGCAACCACGGTCAAGACGATACCGTACGACCCACTTCTGGGACTCCTACACCTAATGATCTGAGGTCTAGTTGGGACTTATTACAGGGGAGATCCCCTGACATGTTGGCGGGTCCAACACCGTCAACAGAGTACCATATTTCTTCTTTATAAACAACATTGGTGCACCCCAAGGTGATACACTTGGCCTAATGTATCCCTTGTCAAGCATCTCCTTTAACTGCAACTTAGCCTCTACCAACTCAAGTGTTCTCATCCTATAAGGTGATTTTGATGTTGGAGTTGCCCCTGCACCAACTCAATAGAAAATTATACCTCCCTATGAAACTCTGTAATGTCCTAAGGAAATACATCCTGAAACTACTACAAAACTGGGTACCTTCCCAACACATCAGCATCCTCAACCTCCTTACCTTTGTCACTAGAAATGTGCACTACAAATAACATACACCCTATCCTGTGACTATGCTTTGCTTGCATAGCAATCACCATCCTAACTAATGTGGCTTTGTTCTTACCCTGCAAGACTCTTAGTTCCCCATTGTCATCAACACACTTAATGACTTTGTCATAATAGTCTACCTTGTTTCTATGAAGATACAACCAATCCATGCCCAACAACATACTGTATGAGCCCAACGATAATACGTTTAGATGTGTTGTGGTAGGTATACCATTTAAATCAAATGCGAAAGCTCTTACCCAATGATTAACTCGTTTATTTTTACCTATAAACAACTGCACTAACCAAGATTCTGCCAGCAACTCTTTACTCAAACCACACTTATCCGCCAATTTAGGACTAACATAGTTATAAATAAATCTAGGGTCAATCAAAATAGAAATAACTTGATCACAAATCTTGCCGTCCATCTCAAGGATTGATGCTTGGTGTTATGTCTACCTTTTGTCCACAACCACATAAATATGAGGAATGCTCTTGCCTACATCCCCAATAGTCTGTGCCTCCTACGTACTATATATTTGAGGCTTACCATCCTAATTCTATGGAAAAACGCTTGTAAGGTCCTCCTTGCCACATGTCCAACACTCCAACCGACCAATACCAACACTTCTATGCTACTGCTACGACTCATGTCCCTCTCTAGTTGCATTAAACCTCTTTTGTGGTGCCACATTTTCTTTCTCATATACATTTTGAGGCGTTGTCCTCTTAGGATTCCATTTATCTTTACCTTTGTCTTTTCCCTTCCATCCTTGCTAAGATTCATTCTTATGCTTTGATTGTTCATAAAAATGCTTTAGTTTCCCAATAACTTCCTCAAGTGACCGAGGCTCATCGAACTCAATGTAGTCTCTGTATGCAATTGGCAATACACTGATGAATCTTTGAATAGCTTCTCCTCCCTGAGGTAAGGCACATATCTCAAAAGCTCCAAAAACCTCCTAGTATACTCCTCATCTGTCATATAACCCATCCACAACTCATAAAACTCCTTAGCTCTGTCATAATAGCACCTCTATGACAAGTACTTCTTTTTGAAGAGTCTTTCAAATGCATGCCAATTCAAATCCTCCTCATATATACCTTTGACATTATTCACATCTTCCCACCAAATATTTTCTTTACCTTTGAGACTGAAAGTGGTTATCTTTGCTTTAATGTTTTCTGAATAATCATGCAATCAAAATAATTTCTTCATACCAAGAAACCATGCCTCTACATCATGTGATTTCTTCATTTCTCCATCAAAGGTAGGTGCTTTTCTTTCTTAAACTCATCTGGAAAGTATCACCTATCACACCTCCTGTAAGGATGATAACAATGATGATCACGATGTCTGTCAGAACTAGAACTATAATAGTACCTGTGTCGATCACCTCTCCTATCCGGAGTGTCCAACAACCTGCCATCTCTGATCATGTCATATCTATCAGACCTGTGTCTAATATGATACCTACTGCCATATGCTCCATTAGTTCTGTGCTCATGTCCATGATGATCTGAAGTGGTCCTTTTTTCTGCAAATCTGACAAGCTCTGAAGTAGTATCACATTCATCTCTACTTGTTTCTCTTGTGCCTGAATTATTTTTTCATTGTCTGCTTTGCAACTCCTTATTTCTTCTTTCAGGCTTCTCAATGTGTCTTCCAAGTCATAAGAGTGCACCACACCACATTTCCCATATGATAAATAGGGAAATTATATGTCGTCTACCACCTTTATAGTCATTTGATCTCTTTCCTACAAGGCATACTATTTCAACTAAACCAAATCACAATAAACCAACTTACCTTAGCATAATTTGGGGAGGATACCTTATCTACAAGATCATCAAATCAACTTGATACATGTATAACATAATCATAACAACATATAGACATATATCAAATAAGCGTATCAACACATAAACATCATTATAGTTAGGGTCCAGTCATCAATGCAAGTTCATATCAACAATGCATGTTATGACCTCACGCATGACCACAACCATTACTCCAATATACACATTTCCACATGCAACTATCAACATGCATAAGCAATGCAAAATCAACTACACATACGCATAAACGCATGTAGTCGAGCATAAGCAACCAATTCTGGTAACTAACCTACAAGACTAATACATGTAATCAAAAAACCAAGAATTCAACCTAACATACAAGGATTTAGTCAAGCTTCATATAATCATATAACTTGTGATATAATCCTAATGATGTATTCCACCAGATCACATCAAGATCCTCATGACAACCTTACTACAAGCACGATCAACATGATGTAATGCAACAAGTACATGGAATGCAAGTGTAAGAGACACACATGAAACTAACATGCATGCATGACAAACAAAGTCACCCAAGGAGAGTGCAACCACACTCTGATACCAATATGTGGTATCAGATATGACCTAAAGAGAGAGTAACCATGCTCTGATACCAATATATGGTATTAGTTATGATCCAAAGAGAGCGCAACCATGCTCTGATACCAATCTGTAACACACCCTCCTCCCAAGTCTACCTAAGTAACTGACTAGCTAGGGTAAACATGCGATGAGAGAGGTCACTATAATGGATTCAAATTCCTTGGTGACCTTAAGGAAATGGAACCGATGGAAAATATCAAACTAACCCATCCACATCAACAACACCTCAAGAGACATGTCAGCGACTCAGGCATCATGTCCCAGACTCCCACTGATCAATTAAGCCTTTTAATCCATGGTCGCTCTTATGCTATAGGCATGAAAATGTCTAGAAGCCAAAGTCACTCTCACAGGCCTATGTCCTAGCATCCCTAAACTCTTTTCAACAGACTTGTGCTAGCATCCTTGATATTTGAGCCACTTTTCTAGTCCAGAATCTGAGCCTCTACCTAGAATTTGTTACAACCTCTAGAATCCATAAAATTCATGATGACAATATAAACAAATCTAAAATCAACCTTAGGACTAGACCTGAGCATCCCCAATTGGGACTGACATTTTGTCAAACACTTGGCGTCAATGCAACCTACAGGTCTAGGATACAAGACAAAACATAAATGATTGAAAGAACTTATGAAACATGACTAGAAGGATGACCACCTTCTCCATTGAACTATTATAACATCAATTAGGTATTGCATCCATCCATTTAACAATTACAAGTAAATACATGAAATAACCATGACATGAACCAGGCATACAACCATGCTTATAACCAGCATAAAACCATATAAATATCAAAGATATGACAACCATTAAATCCACATATAAACCAGTTAAAAAGTAAAAGAACTTAGCTTTTATTAATCATAGGAAAACTCGACCAGGTTCAAGACTTCCACGTACCACCCGACCATAGACATGGTTGAACCAAATCTCTCTTTCAACTAATCACCCTCGTGCCATATTCCAAGCATGAATGTGAGATCTCATAGAACAATCAATCCAAGAGCAACAAAGGGAATATAGAGGTTAAACCACCTCCACCTTCACCAAACCGTGATCACACAAAAACTAGTGCTCCGATCACAATCAAACCGAACTTAGAATTCCATCCAGAATCTATCACTATCCTTGAGGAATTTCTCATCTCCTTGCCTCTCAGGATTTATCACAATTCAATCCTGGATCAATATGCCCTAAACCGAGACCAGTCTCTCAGGTTTTACCGTAATCCAAACACGGATCACTAGGACCTAAACCAAGACTTATCCCTCAGGATTTACCGTGTATCCCGCCAAAACCGGTCAAGGGATTCATAAGGCTTTGGGAATGAAACTTGAGACCACCTCCACGCCAGATTCTGAAATCCATCCGAAAAACCAAAGCTCAAACCGAGATAAACATCCCAACATACCATGGCATCCAGAAAAAGGTGAGGCTAGGCTGAAAACCACTGTCATAACTTTGAAAAACCATGCCACCGATAGCAAGATAACCATACACGAACATGAAAATCCATGCATACCCAAACCAACTAGGAAATAGCACATCCAAAAAGTTACATGCAAGTAATCTTGCTGAAGCTACTTAATCCTGATTTCCTTTCCAAGATCCTTGATTTCCTTCCTTTCCCTTTGTTTTCTTTTCCTTCCTTTTTGCAAAGCTAGAGTGCTCCAAGAAAAGTCTAAGTGGCCAAGAGTGAGAGAGAGAGAGAGAATAATGAGAGAGCTCCAAAACTAAACTGAAAAAAGGTTACCAACTAATCCTCAGAAGCCTTTTTATTAATGTGACCTCTATTTTCTTCATTTTCCATTATTTTCCTTCAATTTCCTCGTCACATGCAACCTCTGACTTTTCACCTTACTTTTCTCCTAATTTCCTTTATTTTCATAAATAAATGTGCAAAAATGCCTTTATTGCTTTTTAATGCCTTTCCCAATTTTCCTTAGCCAAAACACACATCAGGTGATTCCCACTAGGATATCTTTGCCCAACATTTATCTTGGAATACGTGTCCCTTACCCGTGGTCATATTTTTCCTTTATTAACTTTTATTACATGAAATTTTAACTAGAGGTGTTACAGCTATACTGACCAGTTCATTGAGTCTACACGCATTATAACAATACCTCCAAGGGTCCTCCTTTGCCCAATTAAATGTCTGATGGATCCATGGAAAGTACACTCACACAGTGGTCCTCCCAAACACCGTGGGGATCATACAGATTAAATTCTTTGGTGCCGAACTTGAATCCCACTATCTCCTTAGCTTCGACATCTGCATCCTTCAAGCTCTAAATTTCGTACAATCCGATCCGCAAAGGAAGAGCGAGCCATGGCACTTTTTTTTTTCCTATGCAGTCTTGCTGACAACCGTGTGGAGAGGTGATATGAGACATATTGCATGACCAACTTGTCAGTGGCATGCCCTGGTAGAACTTGCGGAAGCTTCTCTTCGCCACACACTTTGATGAAGGTGCCACATGGTGAAGCTTACCAATCTGCGATGTTCACTATCACCTTCGTTGCCTCTTGGGACATGCAAAGGGGATCTTGATCAAAGATAAGCTTGTACAACTGGATGATAAAATGGTCAGTTAAATTTGCCATCAATCCTCGATAGTTGTAGTCGGAAAGAAACTTGCAATAAACATTGAGAACAATCTCCTTTGGTGTCCATGTCCATGTCATGTTAGGGAACTGCTGCTCGGCACAAATTGCATCAAGTAAGTATGCGAACATGTAGAATCTCGCTTGTTCATTCTTGGTCGGATTCCGAACGTTAGTCACATGGACCTTCAACTGATGAGCCAACAAGTCTAACCAGTTGAATGGCTTCCCATCATTCACCAACTAGTCTAGCATGAATACCTAACCTTCAAGAAAGGTTTCTGTGTTCTCTTGACTGTATATTCTACAAGAAAATATGGTCAAGAACTGATACGCCTTCCTGAGAGACCTTATATTGTAAACATGATTGGGTGTCTATCTAAACTTCGACGACTCTTTCACTTAATGCTTGACGACATCTCTAGTGTTCACGAAGTTGTGGGTGGCATAGAAAATTGAATCCATGTGCTACACAGGCTGGGGTAAATGATACATCTGCTAAAGTTCTCAGCCTTGAAGGTGGCAAGCTCTTTCGCCCTGGAACTGCTCAAAGTCTTTCTCTGTTCATCTGTGTGTGAGACTAGAGTATGAAATATTTTTAGGGCCAACTCATTTAAGTCACAAAGTGATTGGAACAATCATAAAACAAATAATTGAGAGATGGGTTACCTAGGATGGTGCTCTATTTCCTTGGAAGTCTTCCATTAGTGCACTTAAAAGAACCCCATCTCTCAATTTTCCCATAGAAATTTAGCAAAAAGCTAAGAGGAAACAAATAAATAAATTAAAACATGAAATTTACATTGTAGTGGGTGAATCTTGGACAATTTCATCAATCAATTAAATATTTCAAATTTATGAATGGATATGTCGGTAATAGCCATGAAAAAGGTTGTGAACATCCTCAATAACCTTGGTTTTCAACGCTCCCTAGATGCACACAAAAACCGAAAGAGTTAGGGTAAGCAAACATTAATAAAAGTGAAGAAACAAGAAAATATGGAAGAAACAAGATTGTGTTTGACAAAGGTAAGGATATTTGTCGTAGAAGCGAAAACATATAATTACTTATTTCCCTAGCGAACCAATACAAAGATGATCAAATTTGGAAACGAATAGAACATTGTTTCTCCATAGGGTTGCCCAGCCGATTTTGGCAAAGGTAACCAAGAAAATGATTGGAATACGAGGCGAGGAGAGGAGGGCGGCTACCCTCTAACCAACCCCCTTCGAATCTCAACGTTGATTAGAACCTAATCACAGATTTATCACGCATACCCTCATAATTAATTACCAGATGGCACACAACTGAAATAGCTTCGAGATAGTTCAAAGTCTATATTTCTTGAAGGTCGAACCATACATCATACATCATACCCGATCATATAAACCATGTGAAATATAGTGTTATACCCTACTCCTTTTGAAGAATCATACCTTCGTTTTTAAAAGACTACATGGGCATAAATAAATTTCATTGTAACCTTACACTATCGATTTAATATGATTTAATATCAGTGTATTATATGGTGGTAACATAATTGCAATCAATACCAAAAATAACTTTATTCCAAAGACATAAGATACACAAAACATATACCTTTAAAGCATATTATATGGTGAAAGTATTAATACGCAATACATTTTTTTGGTTGAGGTATGTTACAATTATTATTGTATTAATTATTATTAAATAATTAATATAAACCATTTATTTATGATTTTTTTAAATATATTGTGATAGTATTTATATGGTTGTGGAATATATGTTGATAATTAATGTCTACTAAAATCACTTTTATTTAATTTAAGTTATTTTTCGTGATTATATTATATTGTGTTTATGATTTTAATTATTTTAATTTTATTATAAAAAATACTTTTATTATTTTTATAATTCGATATTTTATTAATATTTTAAATTTATAAATATAATTTATATTTAAAATCACGTATTATAACTTTGTTTATAGAAATTAAATATTTAAAGTGGATATATATATTCTTATTTAATATGAAGTTAACAAATTTTATATATATATAATTTGTTAACTTCATATTAAATAAGAAAGGGATCTCTTTTCGAATTAACCTATATTCAACAATACATTAGTAGAATATTTTGATTGTAATAATATTTTAATTTTCAATTACTTTATATATACATATATAAAATATTAAATTCGTTTCTTAATATTTTATTTCATAACAATCATTTATATATATTAATGATTATTATTATTTGTTTAATATAATCTATTGATTTTAAAGTATTGAAATAATCGATGAAGTTGATATTAATGTCCACTAAGATCAATATGGTCTATCGAACCTTAAGAAAATAAGAGATTAATTGATATTCTTTAATATTTTATTTCTATAATTGAAAAGAAAGCAGAGAAGCGTTCCTATATCACTATAGTTTTCTTGACTTAACAAATCAAGAATGTTGGTAGTGTGGCAAAGATTTTTAAAATTAGAACAAATGTGAATACGAGCTAGGAAGTCCAAAAGAAAATGTTTTTCATCTTCAGCCCTCTAAGTATTGCAAAGGTGATAGACTCTTTCATCCCAATGTGTTTTGGGAGTTGACTAGCGTTTTATTTTACTTTGAAGATCATGAGAATTAGTTCTTATCTTGGTAATGTTCATTCTCTTCTTAGAATTGGTCAAGACAAAAAGATAATTCTGGTTATCAAGATTGGGGTTGATCACCTCCTTATAATACCTTAGCTTCTTTTTTCCCTCTAACTCCTTATTTTCCCACTATTGTTCCTTAAATTTGGAAGTAATGATGTTTTCGATATTGTCCTTATTGTTTGAGTTGATCTCCTCTTTTTCTCCCCAATGATCTAGCCAAGACTGGGCATCCTTGTGCCAACCTTGCTTGAGACAGAGGTGGGGGTTTTGGATAGAGTTAGAAGAAATTTTGGGGAACATCTTGGCTTTCATGTTCCATAACTTCTTCTTGTACATGAGATACCTAACCATACCCATGATTTCAATGTGGGAAAGGTTAGATTCAATATGGAGGATAGGGTAGGGAGTATTCCATTTAATATTGATGTTGTAGGTTATAAATTGCTTTTGGATCAACTCAATCTTCCTCCATGATTATCTAGATATACGGCAACACCAAACCTCACATCCATATAAAATAAAAGTGGTGAGGAAAGTCTCAAAGAGGAACTTTTTTTACTCCATACTGAAAGATCGGTCAACTTACATTGTTTCTAAGCCCATAATAAGATTTCCAACCTCCAAATACCCTTTTCTCAATCCTATAATTCTAGTTGAGCTGATGATGAATGTCAATTCCCAAATACTTGTATGAGGAAACTTTCTCCAAGCAACTATAATCATAAATGAAATTATCCTAGTTGATCGTTTTGGATTTAATTATCATGATTTTAGTCTTCTAAGTATTAACAGTCATACCCATATTGGAGCAATAATCTTGGAGGATTCTAAGCTTCCTGTTGAGCTCGTCTTGGCTCCTATCTAGAATAATGATATCTTCAACATAAAGGAGAAGAGTAATGACTAGACCAGTGATCTTGGGGCCATCACATCCTATAGTTTCCAAATAGTCTTTTAGCTTATCAATGTAAATGCCAAAATGGGTGGGGGATAGGGGGCACCCTTGCTTAACTCTGAGATTGAATTTAATTTCTTCTAACAAACTATTAGTGGTCTTAAGCTTGGAAATAACATTTTTGTATAACCTAGTCACAAAAACCCTTAACTCGACATGAACCATTATCTCTTATAGCCTCTTCCATAACTTATCCCAAGAAACCATGTCAAAAGATTTTCTAAAGTCAACAAAATAGCATAAGATATCATTTTTATTATTATAATATTCCTTTGCAATGATCCTAAAACTAACAAGATGGTCTATAGTTGAATAATGTCTCATAAATCCATCTTTCCCTTTAGCTCTTTTACCTTAGCTTTCAAGCCAAAGGCTAATCATATGTTCCAAAACAAGCCCATATAGTTTGGCTAAAATATGGATAATCATAATGGTTCTATAGTTGGAGGGAGTGTTTTTATCCCCACTTTTAAAGATAGGGACAATAAGGCTTTGTGTCCAAGGCTCAGGGATGCCTTATTTCGCTGCCAAATTGAGGAGTTTGTGTATATGAGGGATGATGATAGGCCTTCCCCTTTTGAAAATTTCAGCTTGGTAGCCTTCAATATCCCTAGCTTCCCCATTAGCGATTTTCTTAATCCTGAACTCCATGTCTTCCAAATAAAATATATCCTCCTCTAGAGGAGTGTTCAAGATGGTTCCCATGGTGTGAGGGGAATCATAGAGATTCTTAAAACTACCAAAAAGCGGTTTCAAGACATTTTTTTAGTAAATTGTCTTATCTTGAGACAAAAATACAAATTGTAAGTTGTCTTTAAGCGAGTGTCTCAAATTATTGTTGTAAAAAATGTCTCCCTAAAGACATTATAGAACACAAGTATTAATATATCTTAAGAGAAAATTCATTTTTGTCTCTCAAGATACTATAGCTACGATTAAAGACACATATTGTCTCTATAGAGATAATATGTCTTTAATCCAAATTATTTTCTCTCTTGAGACCATAAAAAATTGTCTTTAGAAACAAACTATAGAATGTGCATCTTTTTGTTTGTTCAGTGGTTAATTCATGTTTGGGCACGATGGAATCAAACCACCAACCTCCTGTTTGTAAGGAAGGTGCTCTTCCATTGAGCTATCACCCTTTAAGAAAATGTGGAACATTATATGATCCATTGTCTAGCAAATTGTGTGAACGAATTGGATTGAGGTTCTACTTGTTGAATAATTTCTCTACATTGAGAAATGTTGATAAATTCATCTGTCATCAATATTCTGGATTGAATGTTGATAAGGGTTGGTCTATCTAACAAAATCTGGCAATTTCATTGTTGAAGGTATTGATTGTGTGAGAGTGAGTATTACTGTCTGATTACATTACCCATGTCACTACCCAAGAGACATTGTTGTTAGTTTTGGTATGTCCAATGCATTGGAATTAGAGACAATGACCACTATAGTTCTAAAGTTCTAGTCAAAATGCATTTGCATGAAAGAGACGAACAAAGTTAAATTGTTGTTGATTCTATGCTGAAGGTAAATAGTGAGACTGAAATTGTGTTGAGATATGGAGATTTCATAGGTGAAAATGCCCAATTGGATCACTGAAGAAGATTTTGTGAAGTGTTGACCAAATCGTGGTAGTTTGGCATCTCTATTTACAATTGTTTTGGAAATCATTTTTGTTGACATTTTGCACATTGAATCTAAAATTGGAATCATGGGATATGATAATATGGGTTGTTTGTATGTAAAACACTCCTCTAGTATGAGAAGTATGCACTAAGAAAGGATTGTTATAAGAGGGGTTTTAAATGGAGGAGATATGTCTTTGAAGGACGTGATCAAACAATGGTGTTTTAAAGGGAAGTCAAAGATGACTTGAACACCATTATAAAAGGTTTTGATTGAAGTAAAAAGCTTGAGAAAGGAATACTCTACATGGATTTTGTAAAGGGGATTCACTATTATGCATATGGGATATTAGAGAAAAGCACCCGACAAGTTGTAGGGGAATAAGCTATTAAAGGACATTGTGTATAACAAAAGTAGAGGATTGAAGTGATTGAAAGTTACACATATGATTATGCCTTTTGTTGAATTTCTTTTATAAATGGTAGACGCACTGAAGAGTGTTCCCAATTATAGAAGTCAATTTAAGATTTGAGCTACTGATATTTTTCAATTGTGGTTGTGCATTTTTTACTCTTCAAACTAACCAAATGTTAATATTATTGTTGGATGAGTTCATTGGAATAAATAAGTGGAGATGTTAAGCACCTTGTCTCAAGACTTGTGGTCAAAAGAGAATTGTGTATGGATAAGGGAACTGAAGGTGAGGTACTACACTTTGTTCTGGTCATAATTGAAACGGAAAACCTATGATGAAGGAAGACACAAAAAAGAAAATTTATTGCACCAAATACACTATATCATTTATTGGATTTCAGTTGATACAGGCATTTAGGTCTTCAGAATTGGTTGTTGTTATCATTTTTTTCTTCTGCCAACAATGTTCCAATGCATGGGAAAATGCAACTGAAATGATGAGTTATTGCCACAAAGTGCTTACACCTAAAACAATCATGAGGCTGGATAATTGTGGAGATATTTTTCTTCCAAATTTTGTTAATTAAATGCTTAATTCCAAAAGCTAAGAGTATAGCATAAAATCAGGATGTTGTAAAAAAGCAGGTTCAACAAACTGGATAGCACTTGCAATTATCTTACTTGATAGTGAACTAAAAAATGTGGAACCAATTTTTTGTAGTGATAACCTACATACCAACTATATTTAACCTCTATTTCCTACAAAGAATTGCAAATTGAACTATGTTGGTCTACCCATTTTCAAATTCTCTCCTAGAGTTCCCCCCATTACATAAAAAATATATATATTGGGAAACATGGGATCAAACTCTAGAGATATGTTCCTGTACATCCTCTAATTCCTTGTCTACACTAGTTATGCCAACTAAAACATCTCATTGTTTCTCTTTGATTCATACAATAGAGATCAATATGTAGAACATCTAAAGCTATTTTTCAACCATATGTTGTAGCGGATACAACCACCATTGAAAATTTTACCTTAGCCCATTTTGGAGCCTCCCTACCAACCTTACACAACACTTTTTCTTGCTCTGTCAAGTACAGAAGGTTTAGTGGCTTTCACACACAAAGGTAGCCTATCGAGCACAGTTTGATCCATTCCCCTCACAGGCTGTTCACTCGGACTTGGTCTAGCTGCAGGTTGAGTAGCTTCCCCTAGAAAATTGTACATTTCTGTAGGGCAACCAGCCTTCCCTCCAGAAATTGCACAATCCTCTCTGGCAGCCTGCTAGGCTCCAAGATTGCACAATCCTGCCAATAAACACTCCCAACAGGATTTGTGAAAATTTCCCCAACACAGCTACTCAGCCTAGAATTTGTGCAAACCTGGGCAGCAGTCAGCTGCTCTGCTCAGAAATTGTGCAATCCTCCTGGGAACCTCCAATCTTCTTTGAAGATGAACAAGACACTCTTGTACTCTTGGGATCAAACTCCGGTATAGGAGGCGGAGGGGAAGGCAGTGGAGGAAGTGGAGTAGGAGATGAACCGACAGACTCAGATCCAAAACCATTAGAGTTCGAAGGAGAGTAAGAAGATGAAGAGGACGATTTGGAAAAATAGATGGCTAACCCAAATCTTGAATGGATGACTCAGGGACCATTGGCTCTCCCGGATGTTTTACACAAGATGTTGAAGCAAGCAAAGAGAATGAACATCAAGTTTAACCCTAACAGCATAGTGAAGGCAAAAGACGACTTAGACGACTTCTACCTACAGTTGCAGACCCTTGAGGTACGTTATGACGACATAACGTGTAGATTGTTTCCATGTACCTTGGATGGCTGGGAAGCTACTTGGTATCATAGCCTTCCACCCAACTCCATACAAAACTGGGGTTCTTTCAAATGTATGTTCCTTGAAAATTTTGTTGATGAAAAGACTCTAGCCATGCTACTCAAAGAATTGGGAAGCCTCAAGATGAAGGAAAAATAGAAAGTAAAATATTTCAATCAGAGGTTTACACGTATCTTGAACAAGTTTGCAGTAGACATCAAACCTCATGACTCCATCACTGTCGACTATTTCACATCCGCACTGCCAACCACCATCGCAGAGTTCATCAAGCAAGCTGTGAAGCCAACACTGTTAGAAAGTTGCAAAGAGGCAATTATTGTTGAGAAATACTTGCGTGCCATTAGAGTCATTAAGGATGACGAATCAACGAAAGACTCCAAGGATGCGAGCTGAAAGCCCCAAGAAACGACAATCAAAGGCAGGGACAAGGAAGCAACTGAAATTGAGACCCTCACTCACCTTATCAAGAACTTGACCAACGAAATGTCCAAACTCAAGCAACGGAAGCCAGACACGTTCACGAATAATCATCTGCCCATAAAGATATAGGCAAGCATTTCATCAACCGGCTCATCAAGAAATAGCCGATTCGGTTCCAAATTTGTGTAGAAGCCTATGTTCCAACTCGATCAATGCGTTGATCCTAAGTACTATTCCTTCGATGAAGAATTTTATCCCGAGAACTCTTGTTTAGATTGGAAGCGAGTTGTTACCTCTGTCTGTACTCATACACTCGCTATGGATGGTGACATACAGGAGCAACCAGAAGATACTGATGATAACGAAGAGGTTGCACCTGGTGAAGCACCAAGTTTTGGGCATGTGGTGAATGCATATCAGTGCTCGCAAGTAGTCTCGAAGACGAACACCGAGAAGCAGCCCCAAAATAAAAATGATCACTACAATCTTAGGAGCAATGGGGATGCCCCCACACTTGATGAGATGCAAGAGAAAGTGAGACGGCTGATAAAGAAGGTTGATCCACCAGCTTCCTCAAAGCAACAAACACAAATCAAGTTCGAGAAGGCTGTGGCAGATAAGAACACATCCATGAGCAGCAAGTTGCAGAATAATCCGCCAGACAGCACAAGCATCTGTCCCACCGCGGACACCTTGGTGAGTCTACCACCACTAGATTACAACATAATTGATGACATGAAGAAAACTCGAGTGAACATCAGTCAGTTCGAGTTAGGCAAAGTCCAAAGGCAACGCCTGCTACGCGCATTGGGACAAATGGAAATAGACAACACAACCTCTACTAACAAGGGAACATGCACACCTCCTTGATCAATATCAACTGTGCTCAATACACTTCGAACGGAAGAAGAAAACCCAGGTTTCCCCCATTCTTGCTTTCATTCGAAGTTTTCAACTACAATGTCCACAAATGTTTGGTTGATTCTGGCACAATAGCCAATGTCATGCCGCTCTCCATTGCTAATAAGATCAATGCACAATGGAGTGAAACATCCACGAGAATCATCCAACTTGATGGAAAATCAGTACCAACCATTGGTGAAGTACGAGACGTGATCATCTGACTATCCCATGACAGTCAAGTCCACCAGTGCATGAACATAATCGTTGTGGACATATCAGAAAAATATGGTCTGCTGCTTAGCAGACACTAGTCCAGCAAGCTAGATGGATACTTTGCTACAGACTGGCCTCACCTATGGCTTCCGTACAAGGGAAAATGCAACCAATTACGGGTGTTATCCTAGAGGTATATGAAGTACAATGTAACTCCCCTTGACAACTAGAATGAACCATTGGCCTTCACAGAACTCATGTTTGGAAACTGCCTCCTGGAAAAGACATTGGAGTGTTATCTTGCATAGCCTACTTCAACATCATTAGATAAGTAGTTCAGACTCCTTCCTTGCCCAACTGATGATAATGATACTTGTAAAGTTTGTTTTTATGTTAGTAGATGTAGTAGCAACAGTGGCAGTAGCAGCAGTACCAGCACACCAAATGGTCCATGTACAAAGACGTTGTGGGCCATGAGTCTGGACAAGTCAGGAACACATGATGGCTCAAGAACTGAGTATATCATAGTCATCAAAAACAAGTTAAAATGCATGATTTCAAGTTTTTCGAAGTTTGAAGTCCCAAATAATGATGCTGAAGCACTCATGCTGAACACACGAAGGACCAACACTATGAACGAACATAGCGACTTGGGAATCCACCATGATCCAAAGATGGCTAATCTCAGTACAAGTTACACACTACAACATCGACCAATCATTGACCACTTGATCTAACTGTACCAAGATGGGCCTGCACGAGTACATGATGACCTAAGTACCCACTACATGTGAACAATCCAACATGAGATTCTAAGTAAAGGAGAAGACAAGCCACTACAACAATGAATAGGTATCACATACATGTTGTTTGTACTCCTTTCACCGAATATATTGATTAACATTTTAAGTGTTTGGATTACTTGCAAAGTTTGTCATCACACTTGGTTTTCTGATTTAAATCCTCCACATAAGAATCTCGGAAGATCCGCTTACACATTGACTTCAGAAAATCGAACCCTTCCAAGAGTAAAAAAAATTACCCCATGACATCATCCGAGCCCATGCTGCACACAATACTTGAGACAGTAGTGTTGTTTTCACTTGAATTTTTTCTGCAATGCCACTAGGTTCTGGTAGCGGAACCCGGTGGACTAGCACTGGGTGATGAGAAACTTGGCTCACACACCTATCATTTGAAATCACTCGATGGGAGGATTGATGATCTTCCTTTCAAACAGACAAGTCCTCAAACATTAGTTTAGTAGGTCGAGTCACGTCCATGCCTTGTACATAGTCTGCCTACTTCTTGGTGTTTCATTTGGTTTGTTTTGCTTATTATCTTTGCTTTTGCTTTGTTTTATTCTGATTACTATTTTTGTTCACTTAAATTTTGTTTGTTTGATATATTACTATTTTCGTTTCCGAAAATAAGTGCTGCCAACTACTACGTTCTGGCTTTTGAATAGAGTATGTGGCTGAAATTTGAAGAGACTTGTGACATTGCAGCACTTGGCTAGTATTGTGTCTATTGTCTCTATGCTTGGTTACAACCTTCGGTCGATGAAGTCCTGACGGAAACTATGAACCGTTTGTAAGGGAAGCTTTGTTCCAATCGTGAACCTGTGTCCACACTGGGAAGCCCTATGCCTGTGCTCAACCTTCTGTTCTGTGTGTTGAAGCTAATCCAATTAGTAGAAATGGAGAAAGGGAAAAATCTAAACGAGCAAACCTATGTCAGAGGACTTACATGCTTCTCTGAAGGAACAACCCCTTCTGCTCTCAATAAGCTGGGATCCCTCTTCTGCCCTAAAAATAAATAAATGCCTGTGCATAGTTCTCTTAAAAAAAATAAAAAGGCGAAAGAGGAGAAAGCCTTCATGCACAGAGAGGTGAAGCATGCAACTCCACGGGGTATTGACTGGGTTTGTTGGCAATGGAGCAATGTGTGTGATCCTGCGTGACTCTATCAGGGTATTGTCTAGGCCTGCTCGCAGCGGAGCAACACCAGAGATGAAAACTTATACTCTGAAAATATTCAACTCGGGAACTAAACTACCTTTCCTAGATTTGAAACACTGAGATCTAAGCTAAAATTTTGATTGTGTTTGACTGATTTAGCAAGGGGTGAACCATGTATTTCCATGGAATAAATGGGGAAATTGAAGTAGCCTACACATCGATTCAATACTTCCTAAAAGACCAAGGCCATGTGCCAGCATGAACTGAAACAGAGAAGTTGGATTCCTACCATTGTGTTTCCAAGTGTTGTAGCTGCTGCAACCACCCTCCAAAATTTTGGCCTGCATCAATTTCAGAGCCTCCCTTGAAGAGTTTCATTTGATGACTGCACACACCTAGGTTAAATCCGTGAGCCTGTGTTAGTCTTTACATTCACCTTGCTTGTTTGTTACACTCAAGTCTCTACATGTTGATGTCTAAGTCATGCTTGCGACCATGTTCTGGTTATGCTCAAAGTGTTTTCTTCATATGTGTTTGATATGTTTGCCATGAAAGAATCTTTCGCACTCACACATGGAGTCACATTCACTATCGTGCAAGTGTCATCTTGATCATGAACGATCAATCACAAGTGTCCCGCTTGTCGCTTCCACTGTCAGTCAGTCATGTTGAACATATGTATCCGGATGGTTTGGTCGTTTCGTTGTCAAGTCATGTGAGTGTGTGTCCGTATGATCACCTATGCATCTTTTGACTATTCACACACTTAGTCATTTTTGCTAAAGTTCTGACGACCAGACTTCTCAATGACAGCCGAACCATCACCCTGCTTTCGACTCGATCGATTGTCAACCAAAACAACACAGAATCACCAAGCTAGTTCTTTCAAGTTGTGTTGCTTGCAAGCAATTAAATCAACACTCATGCTGGCCACCCAGACAGTTGACTGATTGTTCATCTCAGAAATTACGCAGTGCTCATGAGCAGGCCTCCCGCTGCCCATCAGTCAGCTCAGCTTAGAAATTGCGCATAGATGATCAGTAGGCCAGCCTCCTAGCCTTAATGCGATTTTCCCAGTTAGTAGATCCCAGCAGCAGACTGCCTGTTCCCTCTAGGAATTGCATATTTTCTGCTACCAATGACTGAGCACTCATCTCGAAATGATTCGTGAGTGATGTACATGTTATCTTACTGTGTATGTTGTGATTGCCGCATCTAAGTGGACTGCTCTGACAAAAGTTGCGTATGTCCTTTGTGTTGTGTATTCCTAGTCGAGTTGGGTCTGATCCCTTTCAACATGGAACTCACCTTCACCTTTTCCCCTCACAGTGAAAGAACCATTGACACAAGTACACTTACACTCACTAGGCACGCGAACCTCACTTCTTGAAGACAAAGCAAACCACTCTCCTGTGCTGACAAGCAAGAGTTGAGGCAAATCCTTAAGACAGTGGAAATCGGGCCATCATACCGAATGGGACTCCCACACCAAACGACGTGAGGTCTAGTTGGGACTTCATACTGGGGTGATCCCTTGAACATTGGCGGGTCTAGCAGCGTCGACACCTAGTTGTAGAATTGAGACTACAATATTGAAAGGAAGGTATCTAAAGGGTCTATGATGTTCACAAGTTCATTTTCAAGTCTTAGAGGATGTTGTGGAGTGATGAGAAGCAAAAAGTAATCTTTATAGGAAATTGTGGGTGCATTATGAAGAATTTTGTCTATAAGGGTACAAGATTGTTATAACATTGCTACAGGATGCCCTCTTTTGTACAAGATTGCATCTAAGAGAAATATGATTGTTCTAGGAGTGGCTTGAAGGTGGGATAAGGTGGTAGGAGGTTGTGAAAGGGTACAAGATACCTTGTGTTGCATGACATTTTGTCACATTAGGAAAATGACCATTGGTTTGGATCTTTGGCTATCCATAAAAGTGTTCCAAAGCATCCCCATACAATGCTAGAACCCAAATAATCCCAAAGAGAATGATATTCCTGGATCTCAAGGCCCAAAAACCTATTTTTGGCTTCCTGCGCAGTTCCCTAGCCCATTTATGTGCATACACAGAAGAGACCATTAGAGTCTGCGCAAAAGTGTGCTTTGGTTTACACTGCTTTTAATTAAAAGGGTAGAAAAGACATACCTACTCTTGAGATAGATCTCAACCGTTTCCTTTTGATTACTACTAAGAATATTCTAAAATATTTTTGGGAGGTTAAATCTCTACCATCCACCTAATAATTATTGATAATTAAGTTAACATTTTGAAATGAGTAGTCTCTAGTGCCACTTTTTGGATGTTTTTCCTGTGGATTTTTCTGGTCTAATTTCTCTAAAATCCAGTAGGAATTCATTGAAATCACAAGCTTGATGGGTAACCCTTGCACAATAGAAGTGACCTAGGGCTTTTTCATGGTGCCGAATCTAGTCCAAAAACTAGTTTAAATAACACAAATCAAGATTTCACCTGAAATTTCTCCACCGGCACCGGAAACTCCAAAAAGTCACACTAAAGACAACTCCATTTTGAAATCCATATTTAAAGAGAAACATGTCTATCCACGTAGTTTTAATGTTGGAATTTTGAAAAGCATTGTGTCCATTTATACATTCATAAACACATTTTAAAAAACAAGAAAACATAATTTTGGCAAAAAAATTTATTGCTGAATTCTTATAAAAACAAACCATACAAAAAAGGAAGAAGTTAAAATCCAAACTGACTATAACTACTTCAAACTTAAATTTTTATTTGGTCACTTATTGTGATATTAAAATATACTCATGTAGCATTGAAAAATACTTCATAATACATCTTGAGTTGTTAAAATTAAAAAACCATAAAATTTAATTTAATTGAAACTTTATTTTAAATTATTATTTTACTATTATTAATTAAAAAAAATAATATATAAGTGAATCATATATATCTAAAAACATATAATAAGATTTTTAATCATGGAAATTCACCCTGTTTATCAAAGAGATTCTTAATTTATAAATTGGATTCTTAATTTATAAATTGACTTTGTTACAATCCCATGCACCAATACCACATGGTTTATCAATATTATGAACCCAAAATATCATAACTCATTTTATATAACACATCTTCTTATTCATATGCCATTTTTTTATTAATTAATTTAATAAAAAAATCAATAAAAACTTGACTTCTTTAAAGATAAACCTTAACATTGAATATGGTTGCTAACTTTATCAAATCTTATTGATTCACATTTAATGTATCTCTACCAAACCCATTTCAACCATGCTAGCAGTAACTTAGGTGTTACAACTCTGATCGATGTCAGAGGAGTGTAGTGCTTAGAGATCAGGGAGAATTTTTATTTTATGTTTTTTTTTTTAATTTTTTTGGTTTTTAAAATATTTTTTAATTAATGTTATTTAATATTAGATAAAGATTATTAAAGTGATAAATTTGAATTATGAAATTTGATAAAGATTTATTAAAATTATAAGTTTAAATTAAGAATTTCACATAATTTATGTTGGGTGTGGAGCCTGATTATCTTCTATATTCAAAGGTATCACCACATTGGACCCCAATTCGAAATGGGGGCGGCAACGCCACCCGTAAAATATTCACTGCAGGGGGGTCCGGGGGTGGCGGCTGCGACCTTTGGGAGCCCCCCCCTGGTGGGGGATGCCACCGAAGCTTAAAACAACTGTAAAATTGCCTTGTAAAAGTATAGTAATTTCTAGTCAATCTAGGTCGTTCATTAGGCGGATGATCTGACGGTAGAACTTATGTTTAGTTTAGGGTTTTTTTCCCTAGAAGGCAACCCCTCTCTTTGTATGAGGGCATTGTATTTGAGGCTGTGTGATAGATGTGTATTCTATGAGCGGGAAGTAGAGAGGTGAGACTATGAGAGAAAAGAGAGGATATTACAGCGGATCTGTTGTAGGTTGTGTCTCTTCATTTTGCTGGATAATAGAAAGCAAGGACTGGCTGTTCGGGGTGGACGTAGCCCAAACTGGGTGAACCACGTATATCTGTGTCTCTCTTGTTTTGTGCATTTTCTGTGAGAATTGCATTTATGGAAAATAGAAGAGAGTCAGATTTATCAGAGTTGGGAAAGAAAAGAAGAATGAAAAATTAGAGCTTGTGCATATAGATGTATGGGGACCTGCTCAGGTATCATCTCTCGGTGGCTCTCGTTATTATGTTACTTTTATTGATGATGCAACTAGAAAAACTTGGATTTATTGTATTAAGAATAAATTTGATGTATTTGATACTTTCAAGAAATGGAAAGCTTTGGTTGAGATTGAGACAAGAAATAAATTGAAGTGTCTTAGATCAGACAATGGAGGTGAATATTGCAGCAAAGGTTTTGATAGGTATTGTTCAGAGCATTGAATTTGCAGAGAGAAGACAGTTCCAAGAACACCACAAGAAAATGGTGTGTCAGAAAGGATGAACATAAAAATCATGGAGCGTGCAAGGTGCATGAGATTGCATGCAGGATTGCCTTTACAGTTTTGCGCAGATATTGTAGATACTGCTGTTTATCTAATAAACAGAGGGCCTTCAAGTTCCTTGGATGGTGGTGTTCCAGAGGAAGCATGGATAGGTAAAAAGGTAAACTACTCTATTTTAAAGCCTTTTGGTTGTGAGGCCTTTGTCCATATTGATAAAGAAAATAGAACAAAGCTTGAGGCAAAGTCAAAGAACTGTACCTTTATTGGATATGGTGTTAGTGATTTTGGTTATCGCTTATATGATTACGAAAATCACAAAATCATTAGGAGTAGAGATGTACTATTCAATGAAAAGGTCTTGTATAAGAGTCAGTGGCAGGAAAAGAAACAGGAAAAGGAAAACAAGGAATACGCAGTTCTTGATGAAATCACTGAAAAAGTAAAGGTGCCTGAAAATAATAATAATCAACAACCACAACAACAACAGGCACCCCAAACACCTAAAAGTGGTGTTAGAAGATCTACCAGGATAAGTAGACCCCCTGAACGACACTCTCCTTCATTATATTATTTATTGTTGACTGATTCCGATGAACCCGAATGTTATGAAGAAGCAATGCAGGTTGAAAGCAGGAAGAAATACGAGGTAGCCATGGAAGAAGATATGGACTCCTTAATGCATAACCAGACTTGGGATTTAGTCAGGTTGCCTGTAGGAAAAACTACATTGAAGAATAAATGGGTTTACAGGCTGAAGGAAGAAGATGGAGAAAAACAAAGGTATAAAGCTAGACTTGTGGTGAAGGGGTTTGCATAGAAGAAAGGTATTGATTTTGATGAAATATTTTCTCCTGTTGTTAAAATGACTTCAATCAGAACTATTTTAAGTCTTGTAGCAGCTGAAGATTTGCATCTTGAGCAGTTAGATGTAAAGACAACCTTTCTCCATGGGGATTTGGAGGAAGAGATATATATGCAGCAGCCACAAGGATATGGGGTGAAAGGGAAGGAGAAAGTAGTGTGCAGGTTGAAGAAGAGCTTGTATGGCTTAAAACAGGCTCCAAGGCAGTGGTATCTAAAATTTGACAAGTTTATGTCTGAACAAGGTTATATTAGATGTCACTCTGATCATTGTGTTTATTTGAAAAAGCAAAATGATGGCAGTTATATTATATTGTTATTGTATGTAGATGACATGCTTGTTGCAGGATCTAACATGCAGGAAATAAATGTGCTCAAAATAAAATTGGCAAATTCATTTGCAATGAAGGATCTGGGAGCTGAAAAACAAATCCTTGGTATGAGAATAACTAGAGATAGGAAAAATCATAAATTAACATTGTCTCAGAATGAGTACATACAAAAGGTGTTGAAAATATTTAACATGCACAATGCAAAACCAGTTAGTACACCTTTTGCTAGCCATTTCAAACTAGCAAGGAAATGTTCCCAAAGACCCAAGAAGACATGGATTATATATCTAAAGTTCCATATGCATCAACATTTGGAGGCTTAATGTATGCAATGGTTTGCACAAGGCCTGATATTGCACATGCAGTGGGAGTTGTAAGCAGGTACATGAACAATCCAGGAAAGGAACATTGGATGGCAGTAAAATGGATTCTCAGATATTTGAAAGGTACCACAAATCAAGCATTATGCTTTGGTGGTTCAAACATCTCCCTACAAGGATATGTTGATGCAGATATGGTAGGTGACAGAGATAACAGGAGGAGCACTACAGGATATGTATTTACTGTTGGAGGAACAACTGTTAGTTGGGTTTCAAAGATCCAAAGTGTTGTTGCACTTTCAATAACAGAAGCAGAGTATGTTACTGCTACAGAGGCTAGTAAAGAAATGATTTGGTTACAAAGGTTTATGGGTGAACTGGGTAAGGAGCATGATATGGGCACGCTAGACAGTGATAGCCAAAGTGCCATCCGTCTTGCAAAGAACTCAGCATTTCATTCCAGGACTAAACACATACAGCTCAAGTACCATTTCATACGATCAGTGTTGGAAGATGGAGAGTTGAAGCTGGAAAAGATACACACTAGCCAAAATCCTGCAAATATGCTAACAAAAGTTGTAACCAGGGAGAAACTGAGAATATGCTCAGTTTCAATTGGTCTTCAAGGATGACGATGAAGATGAGGAACAACCAGGTCCAAAGAGGAGTCATTGTCCAGCAAATGGAGCAGCAATGGAGTTGCTACAATCAGTCTCCAAGTGGGAGATTGTTGGGTGTGGAGCCTGATTATCTTCTATATTCAAAGGTATCGCCTAGTTCGGAATGGACCCTACATTGGACCCTAGTTCAAAATGGGGGCGGCAACGCCGCCCGTAAAATATTTACTGCAGGGGGGTCCGGGGGGGGGGGTGGCTGCGACCTTTGGGAGCCCCCCCCCCCCCCCCCTGGTGGGGGGTTTCGGGGGCAGCGCCCCCGAAGCTAAAAACAGCTATAAAATTGCCTTGTAAAAGTATAGTAATTTCTAGTCAATCTGGGCCATTCATTAGGCGGATGATCTGACGGTAGAACTTATGTTTAGTTTAGGGTTTTTTGCCCTAGAAGGCAACCCCTCTCTTTGTATGAGGGCATTGTATTTGAGGCTGTGTGATAGATGTGTCTTTTGTGAGCGGGAAGTAGGGAGGTGAGACTGTGAGAGAAAATAGAGGATATTACAGCGAATCTGTTGTAGGTTGTGTCTCTTCATTTTACTGGATGATAGAAAGGAAGGACTGGCTGTTCGGGGTGGATGCAGCCCAAACTGGGTGAACTACGTATATCTGTGTCTCTCTTGTTTTGTGCATTTTCTGTGTTTATATTTCTGCAATATTTTATGTGTTCCATTGCTCTGTAATATATAATTTTCTAACAATTTAAGTGTTATAGAAATGTTTTATTATCGTAAATTTATTTATATATCTAAAAATATCTTTTAAAAAATATAAAATTATATTTTAATTATGTTGATATGGGTTTTATTATGAGGCTATTGTTAGTGATATTGTAGAGATTCATCCTCTTTTATTATAGAGATTTTCTTTAGTTGTACCGGTAGTTTAAGATATAGCTTAAGGAAAAATTCAAGGTTGGAGGTGGAAGATTCGTCATACCTTTTTTTCTATTTTGAAGTTGCGGCTCTCATGTCTTGCACCAACTTCTCACAACTCGTTACAATGACCTCTTCGGTGCCCAGGGTGGGTGGGGAGTTGTTGTGCATTGCCTCTTTGTCTTCCACTGAAAAATGCCCAAGGTGGGTGGGACGTTGTTATGCATTTCCTCTTTGTCTTCCATCGGAAATGCACATTTCTTGGTGCAATGTAGAAGAAGAAATGAGGCATGTATGAAGGGCTACTTGATCTAGTGACAAGAGAGAAAGCATGTCATTTGTGTTGTTTTCCAAAGCAATGAAAGGGTTGTGTATGACAGACAAATCCTTGAGAGATCATTCCTTTTCTCCTCTTCATTCCCACAGGAAAATGTTTTGTTCTTGTCCATCACTGAACTCAAGCCAACAAACACAAATTCATGGCTCTTGTAACACATATTTCTACTCTTGAAACACGAATCAAGCACAGATTCATGACTCTTTCAACACATATCACTTCCAATCTCCCAACTCACGGAGTTCTGGTCATAAGTTCAAATCCTTGGATGCTGGGAATCTGTGTCAACGCACTCAATTTCTGAATCCTCTGGCATTGCATTTAGCATCATGAAAAATTATGTAAAGGAAGCTTGAGCAACAACAATATACACAATCAATCTCCAACCTTAGTAGCAAATTCTAGCCCCTTTCAAGCAAATTCGTCACATGCAAATATCATGGAGAGACCTACAACAAGTTAACCATATCACAGTCAGGATGCTAAATGCATGAATTACTAACAACATACAATAATGTAAAGGGGCCAAGATCTATTAAACCATAAAAGAGAACCCTGAGTTCCTCTTGCGATTGGAAAAATACTGCTTACCACTGGAAATATACTGCAATGTTCTGTGCATGCCTCTGAGGTAGTACATTGTCATTCACTGCTTGGAGCATGAGGCACAAAATAGGAATTATGTGTAAAGTTTCCATGTTAATCACTATAATTGATTGAACAAAGGGATTTTGGTCAATTCCATCTTCATCCCTTACTTATGGACCAAAGGGGATTTAGGTTAGTCCATCTTTGTCCCTTACTTATGGGTTGGCCAAAACGAATGAGTGCGTTGATTCCTTTACTGTAGCTATGATTGATATAATCAACTCAAATCCTTAGTAAGGTTTGAAGGTGTCTATGAAAGAACTATGCGCGGGTGGGTGTGTGAGTGGCCTCTCTGTCCTGTCCTATAGCAACAACAACAATAATTATATTTCGACACCTCTGTAGTGAAACCATGTGAATTGTCATGCCTTGCCCATGACAACTACAGTTGCCTGAAGTTGCATTATACACTCCTCATGCTCTGTGACGTAGGTATACGAGTTTAGTGGAGACACCAAGTGGGCCTCATACAGGGAGGACCTTAAATGAGATCCACATGCATATAATCTACTTTAATTTTAACTTCGTTTTAGATTACATCTTCGATTATAATTTCACATAAAATTCTGATAAATAAAATTTATACACAAGTTATGCATAGGCTAACTGTTTTTAGGGACGTGCCTATGAATAGAAGAGATCTTTCTGCACAAGGAGTCCATCAAAAATAATGTGCTCCCATGGTGTTCATGGATCAGGGTTGATGGGTTCACCTGGTAGGTTAAATTATAGTGAGTACCATGGCACAATGAACAACTGAATTTGGCAGTGATAGTAGATGCTTCAAGCACATGTTTCTATACAAATTTTCTGACAAGACCCTAAGTGTTGTTGATTTTTATATATTGGTTAAGTTGCACATGAATGCTTTTATTGGAGTTTTTGCTTTACAATCATTTCGTTGACTTCATTGTCATTTCCAACCCTATAATACAGTTTTATTGTTCCTGCAAATGTTTAAATATCCATGGGACATAAAGATAACTCGACCCCTTTTATAGTGTGTTCTATATATTTTCCAAAACAATACATTTGTTGGGATTTGAAAGACTGTTAAAATAAAAATTGAAGTAATCAACTATAATTCCAAATTATGGCTTATACGTGCAACAATTTGTTGCATACAAGAGCTGAATATTCCTAAATTTCTACCAAACTTCGTATATTTTCCAAAACATTATATTTTTTGGGATTTGTAAGACTGTTAAAACAAACATTGAAGTAATCAACTATAATTCCAAATTATGGCTTATACGTGCAACAATTTGTTACATACAAGAGTTGAATATCCCTAAAGTTCTTCCAAACTTCATAGTAGATTATGGTATTTGAAATAATTTATGTAGCCTTTCTTCCATGAGGACTTAAACACTATCACCATAAAATCAGTAGGAAATGATGCACACTATGGATAGATCACATTTGGGGTGTAAAACCATGTTAATAGTTTCATTTGGGGTTCATGCTAATTTGTTCATATTCACTTAATTTTTTTTCTTATCTACCCTGCTACTCATGAATATTTCCTTTTTAAGTGTTGAAGATTCTAAAAATGTGATTCTGAAATTGTAGAGACAAATGAGACAAAAAAAATTTATTTTATGAAATTTACTTTGTGGCAAAGTCAAAGGGTTTCCAAATTCAAAACCATAACATCCAGAGGGTAACAATTGAGAAGCTTCATAATTGTTTGTTTTCACGGTGGATGTACAATGGACAAGCACCCTTAATGACTCATTTTCTTTTTTAAATTTAGTTAGCATGTATCACCCTTTCTCCCATATTTGGTCAGTCGTCCTCATTTCTTCCATGCTAATTTTTTTGCCCAAAGTATAAATAATCCAAAATGGAAGTTCTAAATTCACATTTTTCTTTTATAATTGTTGTGATAAGTGTATTGTACATTTTTGTTGTATGGATGGGACAAGTGATATCATTATACTAGCTTTTTATGCCTGCTTCCGCATCCTCTCCTTAACAGTCGAGCCTGCTTACGCATCCTTAATAGTCGAGCCTGCTGTAGCATCCTGGAAGACATTCTTCCTATTTGTGAGCGCCTTTTCTCGCGCATCCCCGTGCCCCCATTCTCACTTCCTTGGGTAAGGTCCCAAATTGAGGGAACTAAAAATATTTTTTTCATCCCCCAGAATTTTTCCGCATTGCACAGATCCATCATAAAAATCTCCATCTATCCATTCTCCGGCTCTTTTTTTAAACTTCAATGAAATACTTACGATTTTATACATCAGGAATTCGTCATCCACTATGCTTGATAAACGATATGGTTGGAAGACCATTACTTTTAAATTGAGCAACCTAACAACAATTAATAATTGTTGCAGCTTACAAGGGTCCTCAAGAAATGTTTACGAATTCATTTTATTATATATATTGTCTAATTAGGTGTCTTAAAAATGAAAGGTTTGTGAGTGATTATTACTATCAGCAATATCAACATAGATTGGATATCAATAATGGCCTCTATTTAATCTTGATTTTGAATAAAAACATGTAAAAATAACTTACCCCAACAAAATATTTCATAACACCATTTCTGATGGAGAAACATGCTCTACTAGATTCCATGATTATAGCAACCTATGGTGTATGACATATTCAACTATTTTATTAATTGATATGGTATGATGATTATTTTCGACCTATTGTTGCCACTTTTAAATCATCTGCAATGTTAAAGAACCTTTGGTTACCAGAGTTCTCTTCTAATGATTATGAAAATCACTACACTCGTAGGTTAAATCTTTTTCTTTGACTTTCTAGTTTGGCCCTCTCATACAATTTGGGTCTCGTATTCTCATCTAGTGTTTCCTGTATATAGTCATTTATATGTGTTTGGTATTCTCATTTGTTGTCGGTTGTATATAGTCATTTATCTAAGAGACATGATTAAATGCATGTAATCATGGAATGTCTCATTGTTTTTTCCATTGAACTATAATATGGAATAAGTTTATTTATATGTTTATTTTTAAACCAAGTAGCTCATTGTAACTATATAGTAAGTTTATAAAAAATCACATACAAAACATTCTAGATTTGCTTCCTAGCTTGATTCACAATTTCTCTTGTAATTGAAAACAAAGATAACGTCATTTTCTTAAGTTATGGTAGCCTGATTCACAATTTTTCTTGTAATTGAAAACAAGGTTAACTTTATTTTATGAAATTATGGTGGTTGGTTGCCATTCTGATTGAGATCAAAGTGGAGTAGAGTAGTTCTTTTTGATATCCATTAGGTCATTAAGTTGGTGCACAATTTCTTCTTGAACTTCGCCATGAGTGAAATTTGTAGATTTTTTGTTGTTCAACATTGTTGAGAAAGTGTCTTCATGTAGGCTAAGCACAAGACCTTTAAGAACATTGCACACAACCTCAATAATTTCCATCTTCTACCTTTGATCAACCAATAATTTCACTAGAGAAGCATGTTGAGTAACACATGTTCATTTTCATTTACTTTTGTGGTTACCCAAAACAAAGAGGTCCTTTAAGCATATTGCACATAACCTCAAGAATTTCCATCTTCTACCTTTGATCAACCAACAATTTCACTAGAGAAGCATGTTAAGTAACACATGTTCATTTTCATTTACTTTTGTGGTTACCCAAACAAAGAGTTCTTGTTAGTTTGAATACAACTTTTGCGTCTTAATACTTTTTTAATTTCTGCCATATCCCTATGCTTCTTATCTTCACCCACAATGAGTGGACAACCAAATGAACAAGGCAATAAATGCCAACATAGAACTAGGTGTAAATAATTACACCAAATTTTATGAGACTTGAACTAGGATGAAGTCATACATTTATTCTTGTGATAGTAGAAGTTGTTGGAGTAATGGGGGCTCTTTCTTGAATTCCATTTCCATTTTTTGCATTGAGGTTCTCTACAATCCACTATGGGGAAATATTGTAGTGCTTTTAAATGAGTGTAAACATTTAAACGTCTAATCAATGTGGGAAAGTTGTTCCTCATTTTATAGGTTGAATATAAGTTGTGGTTAGTTATTTTCCAACGATATCAGCTAACCCGGGTGAGTAAAGTGGTCTTGTAATGTCTGTTCTTTGGAGACATGCGTGTTGTTGTTGATTACAAGACCATGACATTGTTCCTTATTAAGTTTGAAACACCAGAAATATTAAAGCACGAATTGAAAAAATAACTTGTGCCAAATTAAACATAAACATACCTGAACGTAAAAGCCTCTTATGATCATGAACACATGCACAATATATGCTACTAACCCAGTCTTTCTGATATCAAAAATTGTAGCACCTATAACCTCTCCAACTCCCTTCATGTGAAGAAAAACTGAGTCAAAACAATGTCAATGCATTTATCATAGGTACGTAAGATGACTAGGACACAAAGTTACAACTCACATGCGCTTTGATGATTACTAAATATAGCCCAAGCAAGGTTAGCAAAAATGTAGTTGCAGTCCTTTGAAAATGGGTCGTAAAATACTATGCAATAGAAAATAGTTGCAAAGAAAATTTGAGCTAATATGTGCCAAACTGTATCATCACCCATATTACCATAAAACAAAAATTGAAGACCTAGTGCAAGAAGTCATGTCTCAAAGTGGTCAACCCAAGAAGGTGTTCTTACACAATGCTTGTCAGTCTTGTACCAAAGGATGATGGTTCCTTCTTATAATGGATTGCGGTAGAAAAAAGAGTCACTCATTTCTTCATGAAATGTTACTAATTTCAATGTGAAAAATATTTTAAACCACAACGAATACACAAGATTGAAGGATTAAAAAGCTAACCAGAAACACTCTGAAAGAGAATTCCAAAAGAGTAATTGGGTGTTGTTTTCATTCAACTTACATGCTACAAACCAATCTACTAAATTTGGATGAATAAAAGTTATTTTAGAGAACAATTAAATCTTAGATATGCAAACAAAATGTATATTTACTCTTTGTTGCATGATTTATATAAGTTGGAGGAGATAATTCGATATATGGATTGATCCTATGCCTGACTCAAATATAAATATTATTAGGAACACAGGTCAACTGGAAATTTCAAGCAAAATGGTTAAATGCCTAACCAATGTTGAAGTGTTTTCTCTTGAAGCTGCAAATTTGGAACATGTCATTAATCATTTTAGTTGTTAAATGAGGAATCCACAAGTTCAACAAGAAATAAGGTACTCGAATGCCTTTTGAAAGAGGAGATAACAAAAAGTACAAAAAAATTAATGTCTTCATCTTATAGCTTCTACTCCTCTTAAGAAAAGGAGATGAATACATTAAAATTGTTGTATTTTTTTTTCATATATCCTCTTTCAAAAGGCATTTAAATACTTTATTTCTCATTGAAGGTACTTATTTGGAGACAAGGTGCTTATTTAAAATTTAATTCCTTGCACCTATTGAGTCCATGGTTGAGCCTTTGATTGTTATCTTACCACATTGGCATTCAAATTCTTCTATTCAAGATGTCTATAGGACTCTTCTTAAAATGTCTTGCAATATGCTACTGCAAAGGCATACTATTCAATCAATTGGGATCATAAAAAAAAACCCATACCAACCTCTTCATTCAGTAAGAGTTCGAGATAACTAGAGATGTTGATGAGTGTGGTGTCCCTATTTCAAACATCCAATAGGCCATATATCAATTTTATAATGCTAATTTTATGTATCTCAATGAAAAGACAGCCATAACAAGAAAATGTACTCATTTAAATTTAGCTTTACATTATTCTGCATTCACATGGCTTCATGATTCATTTCCTAAAAAAATACTCTCATTAATTGGGTGCAACCTTTGTGGAGGAATTAATAAAGCTTGACACCGTTATGCTAATAGGACTATAAAGCTAGCCGTTAGCTTTTGATCTTTCATGAGACAAACTAGGAATTAAAACAAGATATCTGACTTCAAATAACGACATCTGCATCTTATCATGATTGTCCTCATCAATATCTACGACCACTGGATTGGGAAGATGCAAGTACCTCATCATTCTAACTTCTGGTAACACCTTTCCACGAGAATTTTCATAATTTGCACCACCTTCTACCTAAACATTAGAAATAGATGACAAGAACCTGCTTAGTGAAGGAGAGTGATATTGCATAGGCCACAAAAATTGGCACTGGTAGGATCTGTAGGTTATCACCATAGTAGTTATTGCAGCCTCATAAATCTCTCTAGTTTCTTTTCTCTTTTAGGAATCAAGTTTTATCAAGCTCTGCATGAGCCCTCTCTCTCATTTTCTTTGCTCATAATAGTCATAAGATGAAGAAATTAAAATTTCTTCTCTCTTAAGTTTTCTTGAAGCACCGTCTCTACTAATTTTAATGCCTTCATTTCATTTTCTTGAGCCTACTAGGAATTAATTCTTGTTTACCTGATGTTCATGCTTCAATCCCAAATTTAAAACTTTAATTTCACCAATATAAAGTATTGATTGATAATGGATTGTTCTAACATCAATCCATTTGATTACATTCATTTAACTTATATTTCTAAATTATATTGATAATTTAAAGATTTAAATGTTATGTAATATAAACTAAAAACTTCAAGCTATTTATAATGTAGGACAACCTCAAGTAATCCCTCAAGATCAACTTTTGTATGGGAAGAATATTTTTGTTTGCAGATTCAAGTTCATAAATAGCAATTTGGAGGAAGTAAAGGTTTTCACACACAACATCCTTTCCTACCCAAGCTTTCGGGGCCAAAAATATTTATTGGACTTGTTATTTACCTCTTTTATGCTAATCAATAATTAATTACATTGATGTCAATCTACTTCACAACCACTTTGTGAAAAAAGTTAGTTCTACCTTCCACTTAGATGTTATCACTGAGGGATATACCTTTCATTGAGACACTATTGTTTGAAAGTATCTTTTACTTCTCAGTCATTCCCCCATAGCAGATGGTGTGTTTCAGCAATGAGATAACAAGTCAAAAGAGAGGCACAATAGTTAAGGAAGGAGCATGGTGAACAACATTCCTCTATTTATGCATACATTGTTCTCGTGACTTTTTATTATTAATTATTGTTCTAAAATCAGCAGTTCCAAAATTAGGAATTATTGTTGTCTCCAGAATAGGTACTTTTTAATTGATTTTGACTTAGAATTACGAATTTCTAATTTATGACTCCAAAATAGGTTCCCCAACCTTCACAGTTTGAACTTGGGCTGTTTACGTGGTGGTGCTCCATACCAACCACAAAGTAAAAACTCATAGCCAAAGGTTTTAATCCTTGTTTATTTAAGATTACATTGGAGATCAGATTGCAATTCTTAATTTAAAAATACATCAACCGCTTAGCCCACAGGGGGAAACTCAATTGATGATCGCCATGTTATGAAGTATTACATGAACCATGAGAGTCAAAGTTCAAATCCCAGTGGGTCGAGCCAACAAAAACAAAAATTATGATAACCACCTGTAAACAAATCTAACATATTATTATAAATGATGTGTTTAGAAGTACACATCTATTTTAATGAAAAATTTTCAATCTAAATGTTTTTCCCAGATTGGGATATAATGATATTTGTTGGATAGAAGCTTTTGTAACCTGAACACTAATGACATTCAAACCAAGGATGATATGATCTGCATTTAGTTAGAAGTTATTTTTCTCCTTGTTGAATATTGTTTATGACTATTAAATAAAGAAAAATTAGCTTGACATGATAATGTATCAAATCTAACTTCTTTTCTCCCAAATATTTTAAAAATGGACATATATGAATTATTTTATTGAAAAGTTTCATGCATATTAGTAGTGATATCAATTTTGTGACACAGAGATTGCTTGAGTTTTGTACATCTGAGTCAGAATTGTGCAAAGAATTGGATGAGATGTTCAATGGAGGAAGAATGCAGATGATTCATCTTTATGAGTGCTTGTCGATACCCTTGTTAAAGAAGGGGATGAGAGTGAAGATGTTTTCAAACGACTTATTTTCAAGTTTAAAATTGTCTCAAACACAAAGATGTTTGTTTCCCTAATTAAAAAGCTCATCAAAGCTAAGAAGCTAACCACTGCTTACTATTTATTTACAGTATTGAGGAATGAAGTTGTTGTTCTGAACGTGTCTGTTTACATTTTTTTTCACTGCTGCAGGAGAAGCTGGAAACTTTAGTTTTGCATTTCCTATCTTCAAGGATTTGTTAGCTAATAAATATCTAGATTCTATGTGTAATTTTTCTTTATGCAGGGCATTTGCAAAGGTGGGAGATACAAGAGTAGCCTATGACATTTTTAGGGAGTTGTTGGAGAGATTTATTTGCAATACTACAGTGCTAAAGCAACTTATATATGTGTTTGTTGAAATAGGGAAAATAAAATCATCTCTTGGACTCTCTGAATTTATGAAGCATTGGAAGTGAAAATGAGACCTGGTCACCTATAATGCTATTATTTATATTGTTGACAAGGAAGGCCACGTAGATGCAACATTTGATGACTTTTTGACTACGAGGGACTTGGGACATGTACCTGATATTATAACCTACAATACATTAATAAAAAAATTTAGAAAGTTTGATCGATTATATTTGTATTTGATTATTTTTCAAGAGAAGGTTGGAAGGGGAATTCAACCCAATTTGCACACTTACATTGCTCTAATTGATAGTTTTGGTCGAATGGGGTAGGTTGAAGAAGCAATATGGTTGTTCCATGAAATGAAATAAAAGGGTTGTAAGGCATCAATTTATGTTTATAGGTATCTCATCAGAAATATCAAAAAGGCCAGTAATATGAGCTTAGAAAACGAACTATAAGAAGAAATAAAATTATGTGTTTCTAATTTGTTACATCCTAATGATTTTAAGAAAAAGCACAAATGATAAATGATTTTCTAGATCTCTTACATATTGAAATTATGCATGTGTATTATTCTTTTGATGAACAATCTTGGTTCTTAGGGATGTCTGTTGATTGATTATCTAGTCTTCAGTTGTTGTTATGATGTTTTGTGAAACCCCATTAGCAAAGATCTATGTTGTAATGGAAGAAAAAAAAGTTACTTTTATCAAAATGAAGTTAATGCAAGATCTTGGAAAGGATAGAATATGAAACATAAACTCTAAAATACAAGTGTCGTTAAAATTTACTTAAGAGCTAACCTATTTCAGACACGAAAGTACCAAACAATGTTTATGTTAGTCACTGAGGTTGAAAAAGTAACACTCTCTAATACATAGACTATGTAGGGATCATCAAACTGTTCCAAAAGAATAACAATGCATTTTGTGCATATCAATATAAATTTTATAATGCATACTTTTAACAAATTTCATTACTAACACATTATTCAACATGCATTATATGAACAAGAACCTTTCCATTCATAAATAATAGGTCTTATGTACTAAGGCTAGGCTACAATAGACCATCCCATTGTAAATATTTGACCTTCAAATAAAAAAGCTACATTCATTGTAAATTTCAAATTAGGGAATTGAACCTTGCAAAAATAACATACTTTCACTTTTTTCTTTGATGTCAAAAAACTCATACACCACTTTAAGGTCATTAAAATTGGTCAATATTGATACTTGAACCGCTTCTGCCTCTGTGTGTGGAACTGGTAAACTCAATCTCGAAATGGATTTTCTACTCGATCTTTTGCTATAACTACGTAAACTCAGTAAAAAACGATTTATTAGATCCCCTCACTTTGTTTACCATCATACAATGTGGGAACATGCCGTCTATTGAAAAACCTTGGTTAGAGCAAAGTCATTTCTGAGCCCTAGACATGGTCAAGGAAAAAGATACAAAATTCAAATTGTTCACTTCCAGTAACACATTTAGAAACATGAAAGACAAATAATAAATAAACAAATTGTGGTGCATTTCAGCTAATGGGGCATACACAATATAAAACTTTAATCCAGGGGCCATGTAGTTCAAAAAATAAAGCATCTAAAAGTCCAAAGCTAAATGCATTTTCAACTCCATGTATTTGGTCATTTTCCAAGACAAATTCTGCAGCCCACATTGTGCCATAACTCCAAAAGGACTAATTATAATATGCAATTCGCACCAGATTGTGTCATGTGTGCATGAGAAGATTCTAATGGATCCAAAAAGTCATGCCCTTAGCCATACATCATTTGTTTACTTAAAGACCCGCCAACAGTCCTCTACATGTTTATAAGTTTTAGTGAGATTGATTGTCTTAAGTTTTACCCAATTTGATTGTCTTATGTTTTACCAAGATTGATTGTCTTAGTCGGATGGATTTGATTTGAGGGAGTAGATATCTACTTTCCTTGATTGAACTCCATGATGCTATGGAGTGGATTACGACCTTATATCATGGTCAAAGTTGTGAGGCTCCATATTGGTGTTCTTTCGCCACAGGAAATGCTTTCAATTACATCCCCTTTTGTAATGTAAGTATTAGGTTTTTCATTTAAAATAGAAAAAATAAAAATCTTTCTCTTCCCTTGGATGGCACAAACAAGTTGATTCCATATCCATTTATGTGGGCTCTTCATGGATTCATTAGCAAGATCATTCTCCCTTTCATAGGAGAAAGGAAGATTTGCACAAGAGAGTGGAATGATTCTTTCTTTTAGATCAAACATACAACATTTGTTTTATAAGGAACTTATCTCCGCCATAACTCATATAATTCCTCTTATGCACACTAAGTCATGCATATTTCTCTTGTTTGTATACAATCTAAACCAATTTGTATAATTTTGTTGCAGCATTTGCATTTTATTGTAAGGAATCTAATGCAGTTTAGTCTTATTATTGCATTGACTAATATCATTATCACCTGTCATTAGATCTTGTTGTTGGGGGTTGCAAAACAATGACTTCAATTCTCTTAGATCATTAACACTTTTCATTAGATTTTGTTGTTGATTTCATATGTTATTCCGCTCTAAACAATATTACTTTCATTGCAAGGTCCACATATTTTTCCGCGTCTATTTCAAATGTTTTATTATATATATTTTAGGGGTCAAAAAACCCACATCACTATTGGCATGTCATTTACACTTTGGGGTTAAAGAGAGAACCTTGGGGGACCAAAGTCCTCACTCACAAGTCCCTTCCCGAGTCAGAATACCACACCATAACCATATATATATATATATATATATATATATATATATATATAATTTAATGGGTTGTAATTCACTATTCTGTTGAAATTTGGTACCGGAGGATAGGTGGTTCCCTTAGGCTTTGATCTTTGGCCTAGGGACAAGTGTCCAAAAGAATTTAATTTTTCTCCTAAAGTGACTTTATAATTTTATAAAGTTAAATATAATTTAAAAGTGACTTTAAGTGATAAAGTTACTAAGTCTAATTTTAATGCGACTTTTATAAAGTCAATGAAAAATTAGAAAGGAAAAGTGACTTTGGAAATAAATGACTAAGTGGGTCTTTATTAAAGTGGGGTGAATTAAAAAATAAAAAGTGAGATTTAAATGAGCATTTAATCTCAGCCATTGATCTAAATCTATTTTAGCCATTGGATTTAGAGATCACCCAAAAGTCATTTGGAGTTATATTAAGGGAGGAAAAGGAAGAAAAGAACACATTCGATTCAATTCTTTCATGAGCAGATTGGGAGAAGGAGAGCAAGAGAGCAAGAGAGATTTCTGAGCAGGGAGGAGAAGGAGACAGCAGCTTGGCACACATTCCAAGGCAGTAGTTGAGCTTATTTGTACAGTTGATTCAGCACACAGTGAAAGGCAGATTTTGGCATGATTTTCGAGGAGAGGTTTGCACAAAAATCGAGGAGCAGTTTGTTGGTTTTTCTGCACGCAAAACGAGGTCCATACAACAGCATTTAATACTGAAAGTGGGCATGAAAATCGAGGAGACCGTACAGTATTTATTACTGTCCTGTTTGCTGTAATTTCCAGTTTGCTGTGAAGCATGGGAAAAGAGATAAGTTGTAAATTTGCTTGCTGATTTTTTGCTGAAAATTTTTCACTGTAAAAGGCAATTTTCAAAATTAAAGAAGAGCTCTCAAACTGGTTTTCCCCAAGAGTTGTAGGGTGTTTTTCTAGGGTCACATCGACCAAAAATCTCAGTGTTTAAATGTGTTTTAATGGCTGTTTATTACTGCTGATTTTTATTTCTGCAATTTCCAGCATTCTGTAAAATTTCCAGAATTTGTGTTTTCAGCAAATTTATTCTTTTCAGCTTGTTAAATGTATGGTTATGGGAAAGGGCGTTTAACTATATCGGAGAAATAAGGAGAAACTAAAAACCGTGGTGGGAAAACAGAAATTTCTACATGGTATCAGAGCTTGAGTGCTGAAGGGCAGTTTGGGACAGCAAAAGGAAAAATTACAGTTGCTGATTTTTCACTCAGAAAATTCCAGCAAGCTGATTTTTTCATAAACAACAGTTTTATCTTTACTACAGCAGTGCTATTTTTCAGTTTTAGGACAGCAGGATGTCATTGGGATTGAGGGTGGAGGATAGGCTGGATGGGCATATAAATTACAGCATTTGGAAGGAGAGAATGCAGAGTATCTTTGAGGAGGCAGAAGTCTGGGATATCATGGTGCATACCACACAGAACCCTGTTGTTGTGCCTACTGATGCTACTCAGTTGAAAGCTTATAATAAAAAGAACAACAAGGGTAAGAGGCTGATTCTAGACGGAATCAAAGACCATTGCATTCCTCATGTGAGAGGAAAGTGCAATGCCCATGAGATGTGGACAGCATTGTCCAATCTCTACCAGAGTACCAATGAGAACCGGAAGATGGTCCTGAAGGAGAAGCTAAAGAACATTAAGATGGGTAATGATAGTGCAGCTGGATATCTCACAAAGATTACTAATGTGAGAGATGAGTTGGCAGCGATTGGAGAGGCCATTCCACCCACTGAGTTGGTGCGGATTGCAGTGAATGGCCTCCCCCGTTCATGGTTGAACTTTGCTGATGGGGTTTGTGCATGTGAGACCCTTCCCACATGGGAGAGGTTTTGGGATGATTGCATTCAGACAGAGATCAGGAAAGGTCAGCTTGGGGCAGCCAAGCCAGTTGAGCAGGATGAGGATGTAGCACTGGTGGCAGGAGGCAAGAAAGGCAAAGGGAAGAAGCAGGCTTCCAAAAGCAGTGGTGGGGGCAAAGGCAAAGGTAAAGGTAAACAGGGGAACACACAGAAGGACTATTCCAAGGTGAAGTGTTGGAATTGTCAAAAGATGGGACACTATGCAGTTGTGTGTCCGGAGAAGAAGAAGAAGAAGGGGAAGAACCAGGACGTGGCAGCTTCAGCAGAGATTGAGGACTTTGCTAGTTGTTTTGACCGAGAGTTTGCGTTCACTACGTGTGAGTCCTCTAGTGCAGGATCACCTGCCACACAGGTTCAGAGGGAGCATGCTTTTCCCTCGATTAGCGGAGCATCTTCAGGTATCTGGTATGTGGATAGTGGGGCTTCACGTCATATGACAGGAGTCCGTGAGTACTTCTCAGAGCTTTCAAAGAGTGGCACTGATATTGAGGTAGTACTCGGTGATGACAGAGTTGTTAGAGCAGTCGGGGTGGGGACAGTGACATTTCAGAGGGAGTCCAAACCTCCCTTGAAGGTGTCAGAGGTTCTTTATGTGCCAGGGATGAGGAAGAACCTCATATCCGTCTCAGCTTTGGAGGACAGAGGATATGAGGTACTGTTCAGGGGAGGACAGGTGTTGATGTATCCCAGGTGCACTCCAGCTGATTCAGCTAGAGTGATAGGTGTACGCCATGCAAAGGTGTACAAGTTTGCATTCCAGCCCCTTTTGGCATTGAGCAGTAGTACCGACAACAGAGCTAGCAGTTTTGAGCTGTGTGAGATTTGGCACCGCAGGATGGGACATATGTATCATGGAGCCTTGAGGACATTGCAGGAGATCACTACAGGTGTGCCAAATTTCAGTACTGATCACTTTGATACATGCAGAGGTTGTGCGATGGGAAAATTTGCCAAATCCCCTTTTCCCAGCAGTGACAGCAGAGCGACGGGGATACTTGATTTAATTCATTCCGATGTGAGCGGTCGGATGTCTCATGTTTCCTTGAGTGGATATGAGTACTATGTTTTATTCATTGATGATCACTCTAGGAGGACTTGGATTTATTTTTTGAAGACCAAGAGTGAGGTCTTCAAGCGGTTTCAGGAGTTCAGAGCTCTTGTGGAGACTCAGACAGGTCGAAAGATCAAGTCCTTGAGGTCGGACAATGGAGGAGAGTACACCCTTAGAGAGTTTGTTGACTATTGTGCGGAGGCAGGCATTAGGAGGGAGTTCACTGTTCCTTACAACCCCCAGCAGAACGGGGTTGCAGAGAGGAAGAACAAATCCATCATAGGGGCTGCCAAAGCCATGTTACATGATCAGGGGTTGCCATTGTTCTTGTGGGCAGAGGCTTGCAACACAGCTGTTTACTTACAGAACAGGAGTCTGCATCGTGCCTTGGGGCACATGACTTCGAAGGAGGCTTTCTCTGGGAAGAAGCCTGATATTGGTCATCTTCATCTCTTTGGATGCATTACATACTCCTATATACCCAAGGAGAAGAGGACCAAACTAGAGCCCACCGCAGAGAAGGGTATCTTTGTGGGCTACAATGAGACCTCAAAGGCCTTTCAGATTTACATTCCTGCACAGAGGAGAGTTGTTGTCAGATGGGATGTGAAGTTCGAGGAGGACAGGGCCTTTAGGAGGTCACGGGAGTTAGAGTATCTGGATCAGCCAGACCCTCGGCAGCAGTTGAGTCAGTCGCAAGGATCCAGTATGCAGGGATCAGGAGGATCTGGAGGTACATCTATGAGGATGTCAGGTTCGTTAGTGAGCAGTGGCTCGCCGAGCCAGAGGGGTGGTGCTCCGGGCAACATGCAGAGCAGTTCACAGAGTAGTTCACTAGGGAGTCCATTGATGGACAGTTCACACGGTGCCTTAGCTTCTACAGGTTCAGGTGCAGGCAGGAGGACAGCAGACAGACAGTCAGGAGTTTAGGCTACTGATGGTGATGAGGAGGAGGAGTTTCATTCTCCTATGGGAGAAGCATGCTCAGGGAAGAGAAAGCCCAAGTGGCTTCAGGACACCTTGAGAGATGCCACATCTATTGCTGAGCCGAAGAGGCCTGTCAGAGAGAGTAGACCACCTGAGAGGTTTTGTAGCCATATGGCGATGGTTACCAGCATCCTTGACTCTGAGCCTTCTAGCTATGAGGAGGCAGCTAGTCAGCAGGTCTGGAGAGAGGCCATGCAGGAGGAGTATTCTTCTATCATGAAGAATGATGTTTGGGAGGTGGTGCCGAGGCCTGAGGGCAAATCCGTGGTTACTTCCAGATGGCTTTACAAGGTAAAGCATGCTGCAGATGGCAGCATTGAGAAATTCAAAGTGAGGTTTGTGGCTAGAGGGTTCTCCCAGGTAGAGGGAGTTGATTATGAGGAGACCTTCCCTCCCGTGGCTCGATATACTTCGATCCGCTCCATTATATCGATAGCAGCAGAGATGGGTTAGAAGATCCACCAGATGGATGTGAAGACCGCATTTCTCAATGACTTCATACGGGAGGAGCTGTACATTGAGCAGCCATAGGGCTTTGAGGTGCATGGGAAGAAGTCCCATGTGTGTAGACTGAAGAAGGCCCTTTATGGCCTGAAGCAAGCTCCCAGAGCTTGGTACTCCAGGATAGATACATATTTGCAGGGGATGGGTTTCACAAAGAGTGAGGCAGATCCGAACCTTTAATTTATTGTGATTGGTGAGGAGCCTCTCATTCTGGTGTTGTATGTGGATGACTTGATCGTTACAGGTGCAGAGAGACTCATAGAGCACTGCAAGAGAGATCTTGCGATAGAGTTTGAGATGAAGGACATCGGCTTGATGCATTACTTTTTGGGTTTGGAGGTGTGGCAGGAGGAGGGGCATTTCTTCCTGGGGCAGGGGAAGTATATTGTGGACATTCTTAGCAGATTCCACATGGAGGATTGTAGACCCATGTCGACACCAATGATCACCAACTGGAAGAAGCTTCATGCTTCAGATTCCGAGTTGGTGGATCCCACATTGTACAGACAACTGATTGGTTCCTTGATGTATTTGGTCAACACTAGACCAGATATCTGTTTTGCAGTCAACACGATGAGTCAGTTTATGTGTGAGCCTAGGAAGGTTCATTGGGTGGCTGCAAAACACATTTTGCGATACTTGCAGGGGACAGTGGATTATGGTCTAGACTACAGGCAGGGAGATGGAGTGAGATTGGCAAGATACACTGATTCTGATTGGGCAGGTTGTGCTTCTGATAAGAAGAGCACTTCAGGGTGCTGTTTTGGGTTGGGTTCAGCAGTAGTGTCATGGTTCAGCCGGAAGCAGCAGTCAGTAGCACTGAGTTCAGCGGAAGCAGAGTATATGGCAGCCAGTCTAGCTAGTTGTGAGGCTATCTAGCTTCGCAAGATGTTGTTTGGCTTATTTGGTCAGCCGTTGAGAACTTCAATGATTTACTGTGATAATCAGAGTTGCATTAAACTCACGGAGAATCCAGTATTTCATGACAGGTCAAAGCATATCGGGATCAGATATCATTTCATCAGAGACTATGTTCAGAAGGGAGTTGTGAAGCTTGAGTATATTTCCACTGATGAGCAGGTTGCAGATATCCTTACCAAAGCCTTACCACGGGGCAAGCATGTCTACTTCAGAGACAAGATGGGTGTGGTGAGGAACACCTTCCTCGGTAAGAGGGAGTGTTGAAATTTGGTACCGGAGGACAGGTGGTTCCCTTAGGCTTTGATCTTTGGCCTAGGGAAAAGTGTCCAAAAGAATTTAATTTTTCTCCTAAAGTGACTTTATAATTTTATAAAGTTAAATCTAATTTAAAAGTGACTTTAAGTGATAAAGTTACTAAGTCTAATTTTAAAGTGACTTTTATAAAGTCAATGAAAAATTAGAAAGGAAAAGTGACTTTGGAAATAAATGACTAAGTGGGTCTTTATTAAAGTGGGGTGAATTAAAAAATAAAAAGTGAGATTTAAATGAGCATTTAATCTCAGCCATTGATCTAATCTATTTCAGCCATTGGATTTAGAGATCACCCAAAAGTCACTTGGGTCACCCAAAAGTCATTTGGAGTTATATTAAGGGAGGAAAAGGAGGAAAATAACACATTCGATTCAATTTTTTCATGAGCAGATTGGGAGAAGGAGAGCAAGAGCGCAAGAGAGATTTCTGAGCAGGGAGGAGAAGGAGACAACAGCTTGGCACACATTCCAAGGCAACAGTTGAGCAGATTTGTACAACTGATTCAGCACACAGTGAAAGGCAAATTTTGGCACGATTTTCAAGGAGAGGTTTGCACAAAAATCGAGGAGCAGTTTGTTGATTTTTTTGCACGCAAAACGAGGGCCATACAACAGCATTTAATGCTGAAAGTGGGAATGAAAATCGAGGAGACCGTACAACATTTATTACTATCCCGTTTGCTGTAATTTCCAGTTTGTTATGAAGCATGGGAAAAGAGATAAGTTGTAAATTTTCTTGCTGATTTTTTGCTGAAAATTTCTCACTGTAAAAGGCAATTTTCAGAAATAAAGAAGAGCTCTCAAACTGATTTTCCCCAAGAGTTGTAGGGTGTTTTTCCAGGGTCACATTGACCAAAAATCTCAGTGTTTAAATGTGTTTTAATGGCTGTTTATTACTGCTGATTTTTATTTATGCAATTTCCAACATTCTGTAAAATTTCCAGAATTTGTGTTTTCAGCAAATTTATTTTTTTCAGCTTGTTAAATGTATGGTTATGGGAAAGGGCATTTAACTATATGGGAGAAATAAGGAGAAATTGAAAACCGGGGTGGGAAAACAGAAATTTCTACATATTCATTGTTATTCAAACTTTAAAAAGGGAAAGAAAATAAGTCAAATTGGCAAAGACTCTAGGGCAGTTTTATCCCAAGGCTTAGCCAGAATCCGGGCAATCTAGAGAGCCCTTGCCTTATACAACTACTTAAAAATAAAATATTTAAGCAAGTGGAAACTTCAAGCTTATGTGCGATTTCCAAATCCCGTGATTTAAGTGTAAGAAAACTTAAAGGAACTAAAGCACAGAATTTGATGAGCAGCTCAAAATATCGAATAGAAAGCAATATAATTTCCATCTTCTACCTTTGATCAACCAACAATTTCACTAGAGAAGCATGTTGAGTAACACATGTTCATTTTCATTTACTTTTGTGGTTACCGAAAACAAAGAGTTCCTTTAAGCATATTGCACACAACCTCAAGAATTTCCATATTCTACCTTTGATCAACCAACAATTTCACTAGAGAAGCATTTTGAGTAACACATGTTCATTTTCATTTACTTTTGTGGTTACCCAAAACAAAGAGGTCTTGTTACATTTGAATACAACTTTTGCATCTTAATACTTTTTTAATTTCCACCATATCCCTATGCTTCTTATCTTCACCCACAATGAGTGGAAAACCAAATGAACAGAGCAAGAAATGCCAATATAGAACTAGGTGTAAATAATCACACCCAAGTTTATGAGACTTGAACTAGGATGAAGTCATACATTTATTCTTGTGATAGTAGAAGTTGTTGGAGTAATGAGGGCTCTTTCTTGAATTTCATTTCCATTTTTTGCATTGAGATTCTCTACAATCCACTATGGGGAAATATTGTAGTGCTTTTAAATGAATGTAAACATTTAAACGTCTAATCAATGTGGGAAAGTTGTTCCTGGTTTTATAGGTTGAATATAAGTTGTGGTTAGTTATTTTTCGGCGATATCAGCTAACCCGAGTGAGTAAGGTGGTCTCATAATGTCTGTGCTCTGGAAACATGTGTGTTGTTGTTGATTACAAGACCATGACATTGTTCCTTATTAAGTTTTAAACAACAGAAATATTAAAGCACGCACTGAAAAAATAGCTTGTGCCAAATTAAACATAAACATACCTGAACGTAAAAGCCTCTTATAATCATGAACACACGCACAATATATGCTGCTAACCCAGTCTTTCTGATATCAAAAATTGTAGCACCTATCAACTCTCCAACTCCCTTCATGTGAAGAAAAAGTGAGTCAAAACAATGTCAATGCATTTATCATAGGTACGTAACATGACTAGAACATAAAGTTACAACTCACATGCGCTTTGATGATTACTAAATATAGCCCAAGCAAGGTTAGCAAAAATGTAGTTGCAGTCCTTTGAAAATGGGCCGTAAAATACTATGCAATAGAAAATAGTTGCAAAGAAAATTTGAGCTAAGATGTGCCAAACTGTAGCATCACCCATATTACCATAAAACAAAAAATGAAGACCTGGTGCAAGAAGTCGTGTCTCAAAGTGGTCAACCTAAGAAGGTGTTCTTACACAATGCTTGTTAGTCTTGTACCGAAGGATGATGGTTCCTTCTTATAATGGATTGCAGTAGAAAAAAGTGTCACTAATTTCTTGATGAAATGTTACTAATTTCAATGTGCAAACTATTTTAAACCAGGACGAATACACAAGATTGAAGGATTAAAAAGCTAACCAGAAACATTCTGAAAGAGAATTCCAAAAGAGTAATTGGGTGTTGTTTTCATTCAACTTACATGCTACAAACCTGTCTACTAAGTTTGGATGAATAAAAAGTTATTTTAGAGCACAAGTAAATTTTAGATATGAAAACAAAATGTATATTTACTCTTTGTTGAATGATTTATATAAGTCGAAGGAGATAATTTGATATATTGATTGATCCTATGCCTGACTCAAATATAAAAACTATTAGGAACACAGGTCAAATGGAAATTTCAAGCAAAATGGTTAAATGCCTAACCAATGTCTAAGTGTTTTCTGTCGAAGCTGCAAATATGGAAAATGTCATTAATCATTTTAGTCGTTATATGAGGAATCCACGAGTTCAACAAGAAATAAGGTACTCGAATGCCTTTTGAAAGAGGAGATAACAAAAAATACAAAAAAATTAATGTCTTCATCTTATAGCTTCTACTCCTCTTAAGAAAAGGAGATGAAGACATTAAAATTGTTGTATTTTTTTCATATATCTTCTTTCAAAAGGCATTCAAATACCTTATTTCTCATTGAAGATGCTTATTTGGAGACAAAGTGCTTATTTAAAATTTAATTCCTTGCACCTGTTGAATCCATGGTTGAGCTTTTGATTGTTATCTTATCACATTGGCATTCAAATTCTTCTATTCAAGATGTCTATAGGACTCTTCTTAAAATGTCTTGCAATATGCTACTGCAAAGGCATACTATTCAATTAATTGGGATCATAAAGACAAACCCATACCAACCTCTTCGTTCAGTAAGAGTTCGAGAAAACTAGAGATGTTGATGAGTGTGGTGTCCCTATTTCAAACATATAATAGGCCATATATCAATTTTATAATGCTAATTTTATGTATCTCAATGAAAAGACATCCATAACAAGAAAATGTACTGATTTAAATTTAGATTTACATTATTCTACATTCACATGGCTTCATGATTCATTTCCTAAAAAAAAACTCTCATTAATTGGGTGCAATCTTTGTGGAGGAATTAATAAAGCTTTACACCGTTATGCTAATAGGACCATAAAGCTAGCCGTTAGCTTTTGATGTTTCATGAGATGAACTAGGAATTAAAACAAGATATTTGACTTCAAATAACAACATCTGCATCTTATCATGATTGTCCTCATCAATATCTATGACCACTAGATTGGGAAGGTGCAAGTACCTCATCATTCTAATTTCTGGTAACACCTTTCCATGAGAATTTTCATAATTTGCACCACCTTCTACCTAGAAATCAGAAATAGATGACAAGAACCTACTTAGTGAAGGAGACTGATATTGCATAGGCCACAAAAATTGGCATTGGTAGGATATGTAGGTTATCACCATAGTAGTTATTGCAGCCTCATAAATCTCTCTAGTTGCTTTTTGCTTTTAGGAATCGAGTTTTATCAAGCTTTGCATGAGCCCTCTCTCTCATTTTCTTTGCTCATAATAGTTATAAGATGAAGACATTGAAATTTCTTCTCTCCTAAGTTTACTTGAAGCACCGTCTCTCCTAATTTTAATGCCTTCATTTCATTTTCTTGAGCCTACTAGGAATTAGTTCTTGTTTACCTGATGTTCATGGTTCAATCCCAAATTGAAAAGTTTAATTTCACCAATATAAAGTATTGACTGATAATGTATTGTTATAACATCAATCCATTTGATTACATTCACTTAACTTATATTTCTAAATTATATCGCCAATTTAAAGATTTAAATGTTATGTAATATAAACTACAAACTTCCAGTTATTTATATTGTTGGACAACCTCAAGTAGTCCCTCAAGATCAAGTTTTGTATGGGAAGAATATTTGTGTTTGCAGATACAAGTTCATAAATAGCAATTTGGAAGAAGTAAAGCTTTTCACACACAACATCCTTTCCTACCCAAGCTTTCAGGGCCAAAAATATTTATTGGACTTGTTATTTACCTCATTTATGGTAATCAATAATTAATTAAATTGATGTCAATCTCCTTAACAACCACTTTGTGAAAAAAGTTAGTTCTACCTTCCACTCAGATGTTATCACTGAGGGATATACCTTTCATTGATACACTATTGTTTGAAAGTATGTTTTACTTCTTAGTCATTCCCCCATAGTAGATGGTGTGTTTCAGCGATGAGATAACAAGTCAAAAGAGAGGCACAATAGTTAAGGAAGGAGCATGGTTAACAACATTCCTCTAGTTATGCATACATTGTTCTCATGACTTTTTAGTATTAATTATTGTTCTAAAATGAGCAGTTCCAAAATTAGGAATTATTGTTGTCTCCAGAATAGGTACTTTTTAATTCATTTTGACTTAGAATTACGAATTTCTAATTTATGACTCCAAAATAGGTTCCCCAACCTTCACAATTTGAACTTGGGCTGTTTACGTGGTGGTGCTCCATACCAACCACAAACTAAAAACTCATAGCCCAAGGTTTTGATCCTTGTTTATTTAAGACTACATTGGAAATCATGTTGCAATTCTTAATCTAAAAATACGTCAACCACTTAGCCCACAGGCTGAAACTCAATTGACGATTGCCATGTTATGAAGTATTACATGAACCATGAGAGACAAAGTTCAAATCCCTATGGGTCGAGCCAACAAAAACAAAAATTATGTTAACCACCTGTAAACAAATCTAACATATTATTATAAATGATGTCTTTGGAAGTACACATTTATTTTAATGAAAATGTTTCAATATAAATGTTTTTCCCAGATTGGGATATAATGTTATTTGTTGGATAGAAGCTTTTGTAACTTGAACACTAACGACATTCAAACAAAGGATGATATGATCTGCGTTTAGTTAGAAGTACATTTGAGTCATAATTGTGCAAAGCATTGAATGATATGTTCAATGGAGGAAGAATGCAGATGATTCATGTTTATCAGCGCTTGTCGATACCCTTGTTAAAGAAGGGGATGAGAGTGAAGATGTTTTCAAATGACTTCTTTTCAAGTTTAAAATTGTCTCCAACACAAATATGTTTGTTTCCCTAATTAAAAAGCTCATCAAAGCTAAGAAATTAACCACTGCTCACTATTTATTTGCAGTATTGAGGAATGAAGGTGTTGTTCTGAACGTGGCTGTTTACATTTTTTTTTTTTACTGCTGCAAGGGAAGCTGGGAACTTTAGTTTTGCGTGTCCTATCTTTAAGGATTTGTTAGCTAATAAATCTCTAGATTATATGTGTTATTTTGCTTTATGCACGGCATTTGCAAAGGTGGGAGATACAGGAGTAGTCTATGACTTTTTCAGGGAGTTGTTGGAGAGCTTTGTTTGCAATACTACAGTGCTAAACAAACTTATCGATGCGTTTGTTGAAATAGGGAAAATAAAATCATCTCTTGGACTCTTTGAATTTACGAAGCATTGGAAGTGAAAACGAGACGTAGTCTCCTATAATGATATTTTTTATATTGTTGACAAGGAAGGCCAGGTAGATGCAACATTTCATGACTTTTTGACTACGAGGGACTTGGGACATGTACCTAATATTATAACCTACAATACATTAATAAACAATTTTAGTAAGTTTGATCAATTATATTTGTGTTTGATTCTTTTTCAAGAGAAGGTTGGAAGAGGAATTCAACCTAATTTGCACACTTATGCTGCTCTAATTGATAGTTTTGGTTGGATGGGGTAGGTTGAAGAAGTAATAAGGTTGTTCCATGAAATGAAATAAAAGGGTTGTAAGGCATCAATTTATGCTTGTAGGTATCTCATATAAAATATCAAAAATGCTAGTAATATGAGCTTATAAAACGAACTATTAGAAGAAATAAAATTATGTAGTTCTAATTTGTTACATCCTAATGATTTTAAGTAAAAGCACTGATGATAAATTATTTTCTAGATCTGTTACATATTGAAATTATGCATGTGTATTATTCTTTTGATGAACAATCTTGGTTCTTAGGGATGTCTGTTGATTGATTGTCTGGTCTTCAGTTGTTGTTATGATGTTTTATGAAACCCCATTAGCAAAGATCTATGTTGTAATGGAAGAAAAAAAAGTTACTTTTATCAAAATGAAGTTAATGCAAGATCTTGGAAAGGATAGAATATGAAACATAAACTCTAAAATACAGGTGTCGTTAAAATTTACTTAAGAGCTAACCTATTTTAGACACGAAAGTACCAAACAATTTTGAGTTAGTCATTGAGGTTGAAAAAGTAACACTCTCTAATGCATAGACTCTGCAGGGATCATCATACTGTTCCAAAAGAATAACAATGCATTTTGTGCATATCAATATAAATGTTATAAAACATATTTTTAATAAATTTCATGACTAAAACATTACTCAACATGCATTATATGAACAAGAACCTTTCCATTCATAAAGAATAAGTCTTATGTACTAAGGCTAGGCTACAATAGACCATCCCATTGTAAATATTTGAACTTCAAATAAAAATGCTACACTCATTGTAAATTTCAAATTAGGGAATTGAACCTTGCAAAAATAACATACTTTCACTTATTGCTTTGATGTCAGAAAACTCATACACCACTTTAAGGTCATTACAATTGGTCAATACTGATACTTGAACCGCTTTTGCCTCTGTGTGTGGAACTAGGTAAACTCAATCTCGAAATGGATTTTCTACTTGATCTTTTGCTATAACTACATAAACTCAGTAAAAAACGATTTATTACATCCCCTCACATTGTTTACCATCATACATTGTCAGAACATGCTATCTATTGAAAAAACCTTGCTTGGAGCAATATTATGTCTGAGCCCTAGACATGGCCAAGGAAAAAGATACAAAATTCAAATTGTTCACTTCTAGTAACATATTTACAAACATGAAAGAGAAAGAATAAATAAAAAAAATGTGGTGCATTTCAGCTAATGGGGCATACACAATATAAATCTTAATCCAGGGCCATCCAGTTCAAAAAATAAAGCATCTAAAAGTCCAATGTTAAATGCATTTTCAACTGCATGTATCTAGTCATTTTCCAAGACAAACTCTGCCGCCTACATTGTGCCGTAACTCCAAAAGGACTAATTATAATTTGCAATTCGCACCAAATTGTGTCATGTGTGCATGGGAAGATTCTAATGGATCCAAAAAGTCATGCCCTTGGCCATATATCATTTGTTTACTTAAAGACCTACCAACAATCCTCTACATGTTTATAAGTTTTAACTAGATTGATTGTCTTAAATTTTACCCAAATTGATTGTCTTAAGTTTTACCTAGATTGATTGTCTTAGTCGGATGGATTTGATTTGAGGGAGTAGATATCTACTTTCCTTGATTGAACTCCATGATGCTATGGAGTGGATTACGACCTTATATCATGGTCAAAGTTGTGAAGCTCTGTACTGGTGTTCTTTCACCACAGGAAATGCTTGTAGTTACGTCCCTTTTTGTAATGTAAGTATTAGGTTTTTCATTTAAAATAGAAAAAAGAAAATCCTTGTCCTTCCCTTGGATGACACAAACAAGTTGATTCCATATTCATGGATTTATTAGCAAGATCATTATCCCTTTCATAGGAGAAAGAAAGATTTGCATAAAAGAGTGAAATGATTTTTTCTTTTAAATCAAACATACAACATTTGTTTTATAAGGAACTTATCTCCGCCAAAACTCATATAATTCCTCTTATGCACACTAAGTCATGCATATTTCTCTTGTTTGTATACAATCTAAACCAATTTGTATAAATTTGTTGCGGCGTTAGCATTTTATTATAAGGAATCTAATGCAGTTTAGTCTTATTATTGCATTGATTAAAATCATTATCACCTGTCATTAGATCTTGTTGTTTGGGGTTGCAAAGCAATGACTTCAATTGTCTTAGATCATTAACACTTTTCATTAGATTTTGTTGTTGAGTTCATCTGTTATTCCACTCTAAACAGTATTACTTTCATTGTCAATGTCCACATATTTTTCCGCCTCTATTTCAAATGTTTTCTTATATATATTTCCAAATCCCGTGATTTAAGTGTAAGAAAACTTAAAGAAACTAAAGCACAGAATCTGATGAGAAGCTCAAAATATCCAATAGAAGGCGGTATAATTTCTTATTGGCATTAATCTAAACATGTGGTAAAGAATAATGTTGTGGGAGGCCGGAACCTACATGCATAATATTGTTCAATATTTTTAATACGATTGGAGCTGGACTTATTTTCTCTTTTAATTTGCAATTTTTCAAAATAAAATACATATTCAAACAACATTATCATTCATAATTTATCACAAAATAAGATACACATGGTACGGATCTTTGATCAAACACTCTACTATTATCACTAAATCATCATGATCCATTGAAACCACTTCTTATTTAATATCCATCTCTTTAACACTATTATCAGAAATGGATGTCACCCCTAACAACAAACAAAGCCCAAAAGTAGTCGAAATACTTATCTACCCCTAGTTGTGGAAGTGGAAGTGAAATACTTATCTACCCCTAGTTGTGGAAGTGGAAGTGAAATACTTATCTACCCCTAGTTGTGGAAGTGGAAGTGGAAGTGGAAGTGGAGGTAGAAGTGGAAGTGGAACCGGAAGTGGAAACGAGGAAGTGTAAGTGTAAGTGTAAGTGGGTGGGGCAGAGAAGCGTGGAAGTGGAAGACGGGGTTGAACCACCCAGAGACGGTGGCGCCAAACCGCGCAATGGAGGAAAATGAAAAGGTGGAATTGTGGGAAGTCCAATCCCACCACTGCCGGGAAGCTGCAACAATGATCGCCTCCTGCTCTCACCATTCTTTGATGCAGGATCCCTCGAGGCAGCACACACAGTGCTCATAAATAGAATCACCGCGAATGCGGCAGCAGCCCATAATTTCGACGAGCGCTGCATTTTGACAGAAATGGATGTGTGGAATGCAGTACAAAACTACCATTTACAATTTTCTTTTATAATACCCAGTAGCCCAGCTGCACGCTGTCTCAGCTACCTCTGACATCGTCATGGATTCAGAAATCAATGACCCAAACAACCCAGCGACTCCAACGGCTATCATTCATGGCGGACACGCTGCATTGTCACAAAACCAATTAACAGCAAAAATGTAAAAAGGCGGCGTTTGATAAGTGGTATCATATACTTTCAATTTCTGCCATCTGTTTTGGAATTGGAATTTGGTAATGCCAAGATTGTTGAAATTATAAATTCAGAGTTGGGTAGAATTCAGGGACTCCATTTCTACAATATTAATCATCTGGTAAATTCTGTCATGCACGTGATTCCGCGCCGCAAAACGTTAGTTGCTACAATCGTTTGTGGCTAAGAACTAGTACGAAACTAAATAACGGCGTTGTCTATGGAGGCTGTAAATTTGCCCAGGCAGATAAAAATTGTGGACTTCTAACATTTTTTTGTCAAAAAATTTGGCAGTAGGACTATTAATGGTGGAAGTAGATTCAGGTTATTATTTAAAATCACTTAGCTTCCATTTCTGCCATCTTTCTTGGAATTTGGTGATGTCAAGATTGTTGAAATTACAAATTGAGAGTTGGGTAGAATTTAAGGACTTCATTTCTACCATCTTAATCATCTGGTAATTCCTTCGAGATTTCTGCCATGCACCTTATTCAACGCCGCAAACTGTTAGGTGCTACTGTACAAGAAGTTAGTTATAGCAGACAAGAACTAGTACGAACCTAAATAACAGCAAAAATTTCCATAGTAGAATCAGTTGCATTATCTGAAAGGTTTACACGCTCTGTTTAATAGGAAATCATGCAATCATAAGCCATTTCCCCCAACTACCGACATGAGGGGTCATCATCGGCTTAGTGTAACGAGGCGGTTATTTACCAGCTAAAATCTGATGTGATACCAAAAATCTTTAATAGAGAATAAAAAATAAAAATTTATAATATAAAATAAAAAGTTTAACTCTAAAACTAGTATTTCTAAATATAATATTAAGAGAAATCTTTAAAAATTTTAAACAATAAATTTAATAATTTAAAATTATAACTTTCATAATATTTTAAATAAAATCTACTTAGGAAAAGCTAACTAAGCCCTCGTGGTATCGTTCCACCACTCTCTACAATCATTATATTGTAGGGAAAATTTTACTTTAATGTAAAAGTATAAAGTATAATTTGAGGACAATCTTAATTGCTATTTCAAAATTATAATTATAATTATAATTATATATTTTTGAATTTTAAATGTTTACATTCCGTATTTATATTATTTCAAATAATAATTATATAGATTAATATTTGTTTTGTTATTACGAATCGAGGAGAAGTGGAAGGTAGCGAGCTCTCCAACTTGATTTAGGGTTGGCGCTAGGGTTTAGGCATTGGGTACCATGGCAGGATGCACAGGGGTAGAGTGATGCTCCCTCCTACAGTCAAGTAGTTACGAATAGAAGCAAGGACGCGGGAAAGTTGAGTTTCAAGAAACCTCTGGAGAAGGCAATACAGGAAAGAAACATAGAAAAATTGGGAAAACGCAAACCTCATGATCAGGAAGGGAAGCAGCAGCAGGAAGCTAGTAAGGAGAAGGAAAAAGAGGGTAGTAGTCAAAAACCTAATTCCATAAGGACAACTGGGGTTTGCAAACCCAAGTGGAACATCATACCTCGGGTCATCTTAAGCGACCCAGCGCTACAAGCGCATAAGGATCATATGACGGAATATGCAATCATATGCAAATTCATGGGGATATGGCCAACAGAGAGGGCACTGCACGTATGGATAAGGAGCCACTGGAAGCCAAAGGGGGAAATACACCTTCATCTGGGATCTAAGGGCTTCTTCACAGTAGTATTCACAAGCCTAGAGGATAAAGATAGAGAGTTCGAAGGAGGACCATATTTCTACATGAGGCCATGGATGATGAACTTTTTCCCGGAACACGATACATTCACATCGATACCGGTATGGATTAGACTATACTCCCTTCCTCTGGATTATTGGCTACCAAAATCTCTAAAAACAATAGGCAACAAACTGGGGCATTTTCTAAAGATCTGAGATGTGACTCTGAAAGGAAAATATACCTCCTTCGCCCGGATATATGTGGAAATGGACTTATCTGGAGCACATCCCATTCAGGTGTCACAAATGCCATGAGCATGGGCATCTATATAGAGACTGCCCAACAAACAACATGGAGAGATATGTGAAAACCATTGTGGATAAAAATCCCGAGGGTTTTACCAAGGTTGGGGGCAAAGGGAAAGGCAGAAGATGGCCGCAAAAGAAGACCAATGAGGAAAGACAACCGAGCCACAATAGCTTTAAGATCCTAGAAGAAGAAGAAGGAAACAAAGAAACAAACCAGGAAATGGAGAACATTATCACTGAGAAGGAAAGGGATGATAGCATGGAAGATATCATAGATAACAACCAACAAAAGGAGGATCTACCAAGCAGTATGGAGATAAATAGGGACCATGAGATGCCTCCAAGTGAGGTGGGAACGGAGGACCATGAACTGTGGGAGATTCTAGATAGGGAAAATCTAGATCTAGAGAAATTTCTGGAACAAGGGACGGCCAAAGGATTGAGATCCCTGCCAAAAGAGGAATATGATAGGGTTCAACAACGCTTCCTATGGAGATCACAATCGAAGGGATCTAGAGTCAAAAGAAATCATGAAACCCAGGGGCATAGAGGGGTCAAGATGATGGAGGAAAAACGGGCATATAATCTCCAAAGAACCCAGGCAGTAAAAGAGGAAGAAAAAGACAGAATGAGTTGCTAAATGAATGTGGGAAACTATTGATTGACTCAAGTAAGATGATAGGTCTCACCAGTTATTCCTTTACAAACCTTTCTTAATGAAGCTCACAACCTGGAATATTAGAGGCATAGGATATAGAAGGAACCAAAGAAATCTCAGTAATAGAATAAAAGAAAAAAACCAGATATGATTTTTATCTAGGAGACAAAATGTTCAATGGATAAGATTAGAGAAATTCATAATAAATGGCTAATCAAGTATGAGTATCTAGAGTTTAAAGCAAAAAACTCAGCGGGGGGGATTTTCACGCTGTGGGATCCTCAAAAATTTGGAATCCTGGATGCTGAGGCATCTAGGAACTATCTTTCTTTGGTATGTGAACCTTTAGGTGATAAGGAGATATACATCATCACAAATGTCTATGGACCTCAAAAGCAAGAAGAAAAGCTCATTCTTCTCACCTCTCTTGAGGAACTAAGAGCAAGACACCCTAATATGCCATGGATTGTTGTAGGAGATTTCAATATGATAAGATCTCTTACAGAGAAAAAATGTGGTATCAGACAGCTAGGCAGAGACTCCATGGCCTTCCAGAACTTCATAATGAACACGGGGTTAGTGGACACTAAAACAATAAATGGGACCTTCACCTGGAACAACAAGAGGGGAGGGGCTTCACAAGTTACCTCTAAAATAGATAGATTTATTATTTCAGAGGATCTCTTTCTCTCAATCCCTGCCATGACAGCTTCTATTCTTCCCTTTGGAGGTTCCGACCATTAGCCTGTACAGCTGGAAGCCACTTTTATGGGTACACTAAGAAACAGACCTTTCAAGTTTGAAAATGCCTAGCTCTCTCACCCTAAATTCACCAGTAATATTGACAAACGCTGGAAAGAGGATCTGAACATTCAAGGCACTAGAATGTTCCTGCTCCAACAGAAACTTAAACATATCAAGTCTAGGCTTAAAGATTGGAACAAAAAGGAATTTAGCAATTCCTTCAAAGCCAAAAGGGAAGCTGAGCAAAAACTCCAGGAGATCAATTAGATCAGCATCACAAAGGGCTTTACTGAGGAGCAGAAAAAGCTAGCTGATTCTTTGCAGGAAGAATGGGAACATAGGTGCTTGCAAGAGGAGATTTTCTGGAGATAGAAATAAAGGATACGATGGATTAGAGAGGGAGAAAGAAACACAAAGTTCTTTCATAAATCCACCATGGATCATAGGCACACAACAAAATCACAAAGCTCAAAGATTCTCAAGGGAGAGAACTCATCTCTCATAAAGACATGGAATCTATCCTTGTAAAACATTTCCTCAAAATAGCAGAGGAGCCTCTGGAGGATAGATCCAGGTTCATCAACCATTTCACTCAGTATATCCCTCAGCTAGTTACCAGAGAGGACAATCATAATCTTAACAGGCTAGTGTCGGTAGAGGAGGTCAGTGAAGTGATCAATGAAATGCAAAATGGAAATGCTCCAAGCCAGGATGGATTTAATGTAGACTTCTTCAAAGCTTGCTGGAAAATAGTCAAACAGGATATCCTTGAGGTGGTGGAAGACTCAAGAAGATCCAAAAAGGTTTTGAAGGCTTTTAATGCTTCCTTCATAGCTTCGATCCAAAAACAAAAAAAGGCCATGACTCTGGATGGTTTCAGACCCATAGCTTTATGCAATGTGGTGTATAAAATTATTTCCAAGGTGATCGCCAATAGACTCAAGCCCCTCTTACCAGCTCTCATCTTAGAGGAGAAAACGATCTATGTGGAAGGAAGACAAATCCTCAATAACATCATCCAAGTGCATGAGGTGGTACACTCTCTCAAAAGCAACAAGCAAGCTGGTATGATCATTCAGCTGGACCTAGCGAAAGCTTATGACAAGCTAAGTTGGTCTTATATAAGGGCAGTTCTAAGAGCCTATGGCTTTGACCAAAACTGGATAAGATGGGTTATGGCACTAGTTACCACGACCAATTTTTCCATCCTGCTTAATGGCACTCCTTCAAGACTCTTCACACCCTCTAGAGGTCTCAGACAAGGGGATCTGCTCTCACCCTTCCTCTTTGTTCTCATGATGGGAGGGCTAGGCAGAGCGATTAAAATGGAAAATGTTGAAGGAAGAATCGAGGGTATCAAACTCACCTTCGATGGAGCGGCAAACACTCATCAACAATTTTTGGATGACATAATGCTGCAGGGCATACCCACAGTCAGGGAAGCCAAAACGATCAAACATATTTTGAATGACTTTTCTATGGCAGCTGGCACAAAGATAAGCCTCAACAAATCAAATTTTTTTTTCTTTAACACTGACATTGCTATTCAGAGAAACATAATCAGAATTCTTGGGTTTCAAAGGGACCAACTACCTTCCAAGTATCTGGGCATACCTCTCACAGATAAACGTCTAAGAAAGGAAGTGTGGGAGCCAATAGTAAATAAACTTCAGGACAAGATCAGAAAATGGACATGGAGGTCTTTAAATTTGGCGGGGCGCCTTGTGCTCACACAGGCTGTCCTACAAGCAATTCCCATGTTCATGCTCTCAGCTCTTCCTGCTCCTAAAGGAATTAAGCAATAGATCAGAAGAATACAAAGGGATTTTCTATGGGGCAGAGGAGAAGAGAAAAATAAATGGGCTTTAGTATCCTGGGACAAGATCTGCAAACCCAAGAGATATGGTGGCTTGGGGCTTCATGATCCTGAAACCCTCAGCAGAGTTTCGGGAGCTAAAATTTGGTGGAGGCGGATCAAGGAATCGGCAACTCCCTGGGCTAAGCTTTGGAAAAAAAAATATGCCAAGAATTGGTAGGAGAAGGATCACATTAGAATGTCACGGCATATTAAGGTCTCCCACATTTAGAAGCTTTCTTGGGAAAATAAAGGCATTGTTCAGCAACATAGTTTCTGGGAGATTCGAGCTAGGAACCTAACACAATTTGGGAGGATAACTGGCAATAGGAACCCAACTTGTACAAGGAGGAATTAGCAGCTCTCAAAAATGACACAGACAATAAAGGTCTACTTATGGTAAATGACTTCTGGGACGAGGTAAGGAACAATAGAAAATGGAGGATTTGGAAGGATCTAGGCCATAGTGAGGAGAGCCCTCTGAAGGCCCAGGAAGACGCTCTTTCTCAGGATCTAGAGCATAGGAGGATTCCGGTATCCTCCTTGCCTGATCAACTAAGATGGGGAAAGAACATCGAAGGAAACTTTAACCTCAAAGAAGCCAAATAGGTAGTAACAGGATTTAACTACCTAAACCCTGATCAAGTTTGGAAGAATCTTTGGCAAAGCCCCCACTGGATGAAAATAAAGTTATTTATTTGGCTAGTTCATCAAAGGAAAATTTTAACTTGGGAGAACCTCCTGAAAAAAGGCTTCATTGGACCTTCCAAATGTTACCTTTGTGGCTCACAAGAGGAGATGATGGATCACCTTTTCAACCTCTGCCCTTTCACCTATACCATGTGGGAATGGGTGGCCTCAATCTTTACGCACACTGATAAGGATAGACTCAGCATCTCCAACACTTTGAAGAATTGGAGGAAAAACTTCTCAGGGAATGAAATCATTAATAAAGCCTGGATGCTGGTTCCAGGCTTTATCATCTAGGATGTTTGGAAAGAACACAATAATCTGATCTTCAAGAACAAAGCAAGCAAGCCCCAACATATAATTTACCAAATTTTAAGGTAGCTCAAAGACATAGTCAGCTGCTTTTTAAGGAAACTTTCTAAGGACCCTCCCCTGCCCCAAGATGCGTGTATTCTACTATATTTGGGTGTCCAATCTTTAGGCCCATAGGGCATAATCAAAGGTGTGCGCAAAACAAATGCAGATATAAATATTTGGAACCCTCTCCACATGGCTTCTTAAAGGTCAACATAGACGGAGCATTTAAGGGCAACCCAGGGTTAGCTGGTTTTGGGGGTGTTATAAGAGATGAACAGGGTCAAATAAAGGAGATCTTTCATGGCCACTTGGGGAAGGCCACTAATAATATGGCGGAACTCATGGCCTTAGAGCAATGCTTTGAAATCTTGGTGGATTCAAATTCACACAATGTCATCATTGAAGCAGATTCGGAATTGATTATTAGAGCAGCCAAGAAAATATGCAATGGTACATCACCGGATAAAGTGTCGAAACACTGGAGGCTATCGCAGGTCTTTCACCATATCTACACTCACCTGCAAACCTTAAGAACTGTAAGCTTTGTCCATGTGAAAAGAAAAGCTAACATGTTAGCTGATTGTTTGGCGAATGAAGGAGTGATAAATAAGGAAAGGGACACTCAACACATTTAGTTGTTACCACCAGGCAAACTGTTAGAGGATTGTCTCTGTTAGGCTGCTAAAGATAGGCATTGATGGATTGACAAGATGGATCGAGGAGGCTCAGGAGACAAGCAAGAGAATAGGGAAGCCTAAACTGTTTGCCTGTTGTGTGGCAGTAGTCTGCAAATTGTATTGGAATTAGTATTCCATTAGATTTGAGTGCCTGGTTGTGATCAGCGAAGGAAGACCAAGGACGGAATGGTGTGAGGACCGTTTCTAGAAATGTTACAAGTTTGATTAGCCATCGATCACTGTAAGGATTGATGGCGATCCTTTGATTAATGAAATATTGTTATATATGAGTGTCTGTGTGTTAAACGGAGTATGGCAGAGAACCTAGGGTTTAAGCATAAAGCCATTGATAAGCAGAAGATCAGTGGCATAGGAAGAAATGAATGAGAACCGTCCGATGGGATAGATCGATGGTCTTCACATGGTAGGAGAGCGCGGGAGTTAATTCGCGAGGGTAGTGGTTTCTCGAACTTGTTGAAGCCCCGAAAATCGGGTCGACAACAAGGGGGATACCCACCCGGTCCGGACCTTGGTTGGCAGCTCCTTATCCGTTTGGTATAGCGGGTCCGACTGGGGATAATGGGACCAGTTTCCCAATTTAAGGGTGTGTGTGTGTGTAGAGTTGGATGATGCTGATCTAAGAGTACTTAAAGCTAATTTAGTTCAGACTTTTAAACTAACTCTATGCTATTGTAATCTAATGAGAAACAACAGATCTAATCTACGCTAACCCGGGGTGTATTTCTTCTATTATGCGATCTAAAGAGATTTCAAACAATAACTGGTAATAAAGATCATTCAGCTATCATAAGAATAGAAATCAATTAAGATAAACCACTTTGCATAAAAAGCTAGGCAAAACAATTGTGAACAACATATCGCATAATAAGTTATTCATATATCAAACATAAATAAATGACTCCACCGTACAAAAGTGCCAAATGGTAACTCACACATTCATGCAGTAACATCTAAACAACTAAAAACTGTATATCACTTTAAGAATATAAACGGAAACGGTCAAGAGATAAAAGTACCATTTATGACTAGTTCCACTCATAAGCTTCAAGCAACAATGATTTATCTCTCCTTGCTCTAACATCTACTAAGAGTACAGAAGTGCAACATGAGTAGCAGATATCAAATGCAAACATTAATAAACCTTGATCCATCCATTCATCAAAACCCCCTCCGAGGGTGCAAAAGTGCATGTTCTGAGGACAAGTTTTTTGACAAATTTCTGGACCCTTCTCCTAATGCCTGAGAAGGGTTTAAATACTGCTAACTAATTAACTTAATTACATAAATTTAGGATACAGTTTTAAATGACTGCCCTTCTGCTAAAGCAAAACTATTTCTAAAAATTGAATCTAATACCTAACCATTTCTGTATTTGCTCCTTAGTGTTGCAAGCATGCAACATTCGCCTAGGAAGAGTTGGCTGGTCGCCTTCTGCTTTCGTTTGAGCTATGAAAATAGAAATAACAAGTGTTGGCACCACTTTCTGGTAAACTAGAAGATATTTTCGAGAATCTTCCTCTGGCTGGGTGTATTCACTGCGTGTATACTTGGTAATAACCCAAATTTCTCTCAAACTGATTCTGCTTTTGCTATTTCGGTTTCCAGCCTTGCGAATGACTGAACAAGTTAGGGACTTTGCTCTCTGAACAATTTTCTGCATCGAAAACTGCTTCCGTTTTTTGTTCCAGGCTTTTCTGGTGCGTTTTCCTTCTTTAGTGCCCTTTTTCCTTTACCGGGCATAAGCTTCAGGATCTTTTGTAAACCTGTTGCTTTTGTGCGCCTTTGACTCTGAACTTTGGGTGGCCTATTGACATCAGCATCTGTTGAGTGATACTCCAGAATTTGTGGTCCTGTTGCATGCGGCATCCGTTTATGAAGGGATCTCTTCTCTGTTCTCCGAGCATTGATGCTTTCCTCTTTTCCTTAGATGTTTCCTGCACATTGCTTCATGTTATTTCCTGTCTTACAGTTTACGCAAAGGAAAAGAGTAATGATAATAAAGATTGACATGAAAGCTTTAAGCTCTTATGAATGCATAATCATGAAACCCATAATGAACTGACTCTTCGAAAAACACAAAACTGTCCTTCTTGAATACTTTGTCGTACATTCATTAATTTCTTTTAAGGCGCGCGCCCAATTTTGTTTTACGGACAACTTTCCTTGAATACTGCGCCGAGGAAAATTTGCGATGGGTGATTTCTGCGACTCGCATCGCAGCATCGCGGATCGCGTCGTCAAGATGTGTCATCGCAGAAATTTATGAACGCATTTATCGCAAATCGCATTCATCGCAGATTGCAGCATCCAAGATCGCAGATCGCACTTAGTCATTCAATCATTGTGTGCTGCTTACGTGATGTTGCGATATGTGACGTCGCATATCGGCCGTCGGAGATTTCTTAAGTTTTTTCATTTAAGAGTGCTTCATAATGTATGCGATGCGATGAATTTCGCGTCGCTTCTTCGCAACTTATTATGCTCATAGGAAAATGTTTCATTCTCTTCTCGCGATGCGATACAGTTTTAGGGAGTTGAATACAAAATTTTTTTATAAAATGTTTTTTGAATTTTTTATTAAGGGTCCCCATTTGCTTGGTGTTATTGCTAATACCAAACAAAGAGGGGGGTTGTTGGTGGCGACAACAGAACCATAAGTGGTATTTCGGGTGTCGTCTAAGTGGTAACTAGTTTTTCAAGAAAGGCCTATGATTCCACTCATCGAACGACACGTAGCAGCAAGGAGGAGAGAGGAAACCACTTATTCAGGCGGTTAATCCTCGTGCTACTGGTCCGCTCGAAATCATTGTGGACTGTTGGATCCACGAAGTGTAGATCAACGGTGGAGGTTATGTCATGCAAGTTGTTTAATCGACAATCAGAGCAAGGAGAAGGAGTTGGCTTGCGATACACTGATTTGCGATTAAGTGATACGTCGATAGCTATTGGATCGATGAAAGAGTTGGACGACAGATATTAGGCTGATCGGAGATTGGCGTTCGAAGGTTGCAGTGGGAAGGCGTTGGACAGGATGTGTGGACCCACCGATATTTATGGTTGTGGGTGTAAAATTTTTGAAGTTCGACCTTAAGTGTTGCTGGTCGGGATTTTGTGTATTTCTTGTGTAATTCGTTTATTCTGATAGAGTGAATGGTTCTGAGTTTTAAGAATTTAAAGCGAATTACACTTCAGATAGGTTTTGTGGGCCATATCCCACAGGCCTCTGGATTGAGTTTTGGTAAACAAAAGGGATTTTGGTTTACCCTGTAACATATGTAATGTACTAGTTCGGTTAATAGAAGGCTCCATTCTTACTTGACCAAAAAATTAATATTTGTTTTGTTATTAGTTTGGTTTAAGAGAAACCAAACCCCTAACATATGTTAAGATTTTGAGGTTGCTAAAACTTTGTTTAATTAGAGCATCTTGTAAATAAAAATTTATAAAAACACACTAGTTGTGTCAAACTTTGATGTACATATTCTTGATAAAACAAAATAGATTATTAGTATTGCAAGAAGAAAAAAAACCAGTAAGTCATAATAACTATTGGACACTGGTTGTGTCAAACCTTGACCTACCTGGACTTGATAAAACAAAATAGATTATTAGTGTTGCAAGATGAAAGAAACCAGTAAGTCATAATAACTATTGGATAGAATCTTCAAACATCACCCTAGTTGGTCGCTATTCTCATCCAAGGAGAAGGAGATGTTAGCTGATCTCCTCCCTAGAATTATCAACATGTTGTCTATAGTGTCAATATTTTCCTCTAACTCTACCATTTCAATAGAATTCTCTTGCTAAGTCCTCTTGTACCTCCCTATGTTGCTTGCAATTGTGTATGTTTGTTTGATCCATGAAATGACAAGAGTGCATGCAATGGGCCAAGTATAGTGGAAACCACAACCCTTTTCATGTGAACTAGCATCATATCAAGACAGGGGAACACCAATCCCTAAGCACTTCACTAGAGGATAGTAAAATTTAATTCTCCTAAGACATTTCTCCAAATTGCAATTTGTACAATTATTTCCCATAATTGAGCCGAGAGGCTCATTCTACAATCGAATACGAGGGGTATGTGTAGGTTTATCGGTCGGTAGGCCCCACTTTAAAATAAAAATAGAAAATAAAAATTATGTACTAAATAGAAAAATAATGTCAACTATAATAAAAAAATTAAAACTTATACTTTTCAAAAATATTTAAACAAGATATTTAAATTAACTATTTGAAGATCGATCTTAACTAATATATGTCGATATCAATTTCATAAATTAAAAACTATGCTCTAAATAAAAAAATAATATCAACTATAATTAAAAAAACAAAAAACTTGTACTTTTCAAAAATATTTCAAGAAGAGATTTAAATAAACTATTTGAAGATCTATGTTAACTAATATAACTCATTATCAACTTCTTATATATCTATATATAGAAAAAAAATGTTAAAATAATATAATTTAATGTTGTATATAAAAAAATATACAATGTGGGTTATCAATAAAATATTTTAATAAAAATTGATATTGACATATACTTAGAAATATATTAATAATAGAAAATCATTTTAATTTGCATGATTAAATGTCTCGATGTACATGTGATGTAAAATATCTTAGTGTAAATTACATAAAATGTAATAAACTTTTATTTGGTCCTATATATACTCTATTTAGCATTTAAAAATACAATTTATTATACAATGAAAAATAACACATTGTATATTGCACTCTTAAGAAGTTTGCATGTGAAGAAATTTGATCCCTCTCCACTCATGTTAGATCCGTATTTAAGATGGGTCTATGTTGGTTGAGCCCAAAGGCTCATTGGTATGAGGGGGATGTGTAAGTTTGTTCGTCTGCCTTCCTCTAAAATAAAAATAAAAAATAAAAATTATGTTCTAAATAGAAAAATAATGTGATTTATAATTAAAAAACAAATTAAAACTTAATACTTTACAAGAATATTTCAACAAGAGATTTAAATAAACTATTTGAAGATCTATGTTAAGTAATATATGCAATATCAACTTCATAAAAGATAATGTCATATATAATAAAAAAAATAAAAAAATAAAACTTATACTTATCAAAAATATTTCAATAAGAGATTTAAATAAACTATTTGAAGATGTATGTTAACTAATATAAACCGATATCAACTATATGTGTGTGTGTGTGTGTGTTAAAATAAAATATTTTAATGTCATATATAAAAAAATATTCAATGTTTGTTATCAATAAAATATTTTAATAAAAATTAAAATTGACATATACTTAAAAAGATTAATAATAAAAAACCATTTTAATTTGCATGATAAAATGTCTAGATGTACATGTGATGCAAAATGTTTTAATGTAAATTACATATAATGTAATAAACTTTTTTTGCCCCTATACATACTCTATTAACATTTAAAAATACAATTTATTTTATAATGAAAAATAACACATTGTATTTTGCACTCTTAAGAAATTTGTAATGAAGAAATTTGATTATGAGGGGATGTGTAAGTTGTGCCCCTTTAAAAAAAAAAAAAAAAAAAAAAATTATGCATAAATGAATGTGCCATAAAATATTTAGAAGTAAAAAAATGTATAAGAAAAATGTTTAAATCTTATACTTTTCAAAAATATTTCCACAATAGATTTAAATAAACTATTTGAAGATTTACGTTAACTAATTTATATTGATATCAACTTCATATATATCTATAAATATAGAAAAAAAATTGTTAAAATAAAAGATTTTAATGTTATATATAAAAAATATTCAAGGTGTGTTATCAAAAAAATATGGCTCATATTAGATTCGTAATTAAAATAGATCTATACTAGTTGTATTACAATGAACATTAAAATACTCCATATCCAAATTTCCATTTTCATCTTTTTATAATGTGAAAACAATAAAAAAAATATGACTCAAATTAAATTCGTAATTAAAATAAATCTATATTAATTGTATTACAATGAACATTAACCATTAAAATACTCCAAATCAAAATTCCCATTTTCATCTAAATTTTATAATGTGGAAACAATTAAAGCACTAGTGAGATGCAAAAGCATCCCTTAACTAAAATACAATTTTTTTTTTTGTTTTTTATAGTGTGCGAAAGCATCCCTTAACTAAAATGCAGCACACAATTTTAAGAAACCTCTGCAAATCTGAGACCAAAGGCATCACGATGAATGGTGCATGACATTATTTTAAATAAAGGTAAATCCTTTAGTAGGCTCTATTAAATTTTTATAATACCCCTTTAATTAAATGTGATGTGTCAAAATGGGTGAGGTCTAGTTGGATGGTGAATAATTTTTTATAATACCTTTTTAATTAAAATTAAATGTAATGCATGAAAATGGGTTAGGTGTAGTTTCTTGGTGAACGAGTAGGGTAGTTGAACATTAACCCTATCTAGTTGGCTAGTGAATGAGTTGGCTTCCTCCTGAGTGAGAGTTGGGTAGGGAAACCCATTACTGAGTGAGAGTTGGGTAGGGAAACCCATTATTAAGCTTTTATCAGTTTTATTGACTTGAATTTTAAGAGAACATTTAGTTTTTTAGTTAAATGTTAATTTTAACTATTAATTAAATGGTTAGATTTAACTTTATGATGAATGAAATTTGAGTATTAAGTGTAATAATGGTTTGAATGTTAATTTTAATTATGGTTAATGAAAGTTGAGTGTTTATACAAGTGGTTATATGTTAAACATTGTGTGTGACAACGGTGAAGTTTTATATCAAGAAGAAATAGAAAAAGGAATAACATTGTAAATACTAAATAACAACGAAGGTTTATATTCAATTCGCCTTTCTCTCTTTTATCTCATTGGCCATCACATCCTCAACTCTTCTCACTTCTACTAACTAGTTCTTCAAGTTGATGAATTCTTCTTTGAGCTTAACATCCTTATCATCAGAGATCCAAAAAAAATTCTCCTAATCTCTGTGTGCATTTTTTTAGCCTACTAACTTCAATAATTTCTTTTCTTTAACATCCATGGCTGAATCATATTTATCCTGAAGGAGCATCATTCTATCACCATCATCACCACTAGGAAACTCAACATGGCTATCATCAGATCTGTCTAAAACATAACTAAAAAATAATTCATATTTACTAATACCTTTAGATCTAATTTGTTAGAGCACATCGGGTTCTGATTTCTCCTTATAGTCAACCACACCATTCACTCTAGGGGGACTCATCTTATCAGGCTAAGTGTAGAAATTATGTGTAGATTTGAAAATGCTCATGAAATTTACTAAATCACAAGATTCAAAGCTACTCTACTACTCTGTGGAATTCAATTCACAATCTAGAACACAAATCATATACATGCAAAAGGAAACATCACACATACACAAATATTTATCTAGGGGAAAACAACTGCTCAAAACCCCTTCCTATTTGTATGACATTAACCAAATAATAGAGATGAGTAAATATGTTTGCTCAAGCCTGAGCACAACCTACAAGTGTATAGTCTATCCCTCTACCTGATTGACTGACACTATACAATACTTAGCCAATTTTCAAACCCTCCAAAGTCTTATTTCCTTTTGTTGTTCCCTGAGGAATTAGGCCCCTATTAAATACGAAATTCCTCAATTTGAATTGTGCAATTCCTTAGGTTCATCCTTTGATTTCATGCACCCCCTGTACACATCTAAGTAGTCTACAACTAATAGTACACCGCCTTGGAATCTCCATCTCAATTGGGTAACTCGAATTCTCTGCATGAAACAATTATTTTGGGTTGATTGATGAGTTAGCTAGATGATCACTGAGTGTGACTAAACTAGTGTAACTGAGAATAACTCAATTTAACTGAATTATATTATTACAAATTAGAAATCACTCATGTTACTTGAACTCAATGCCTCCAACTCGAATTAACTGAATTAACTAAGTGACCAAATCCATGTCACCTCAATTAACTACCTCCAAGGTTTCTGTTGAATTGGAAATTAAAATTTTCTCTAGTTTGACCAGGGCAAAGACAAACTCATATTTTTTTGCTGCATTTTTTCAACACTGAGATTATATCTTTTGTGAGTCCTTATTATTATTATTATTGTTTCTCTTCTTCTTGATGTCCCATTGTTGCTTCCATATAATACCTGCAATCTTTCCCAAATGTCCTTGGCATAGTTCAGATCTGCATTGTGGAGATTCTCATAAATCACACACATCGATTACACATTATGATACATAATTTTTTCTTACATGGTATCCTTTCCACGACCTTCACATACTAATCTCAAAGTGTTATATCCATAAGATAATAACTATGACTTAACCTTTTCTTTCCATATCTACTACTTTGTAAATTTTCACCGAGATTTGCTTTCCATCAGTAAAGATACACTTGAAAGCCACGCTCTGATACCAATTTTGGGAAGCTTGAAAATATTGAGATGTAAGGAGAGAATTAGTATTGCATTGCTAGATAACGTTTTACATTTTTTCTTTCACATTAACTAAATCATCATGTATTAACTAGTAGCATGATATAAACAACAATAACATATGCATGAACAATAATCAACACAAGTACAAATTAATCATGATCAATGGCACATAAAAAAAAATGAAGACATAGGATGTAAGGTGGAAACCCTTCTATGTTAAAAACCACCATCTACTTTTCTTCTTATTAATCAAAATTTTCTCTTTTACATATGCACTGGCCACCACCAACGTGCAAGCCACAACTTTCCAATCATGCAAGAAACTCTTTCTCAAGGCCACTTCCTAATGGAAGCCACCACTTCATGAAATTTATAGGCCATCACCTACTTAAAGCCACACTCCCATAACTATGTAGGCCACCACCTGCTGATGACCACCACCTTCAGTAATGTTTCCAACCACCACTGGAAGGAAGTCGGTACTAGAAAGAAATCAATACAATACCTGGGGAATTATGTTATGCCGAAAATAAACAAGCCACCACTTTCTAGTGATCCACCACTCACCCGCTAAAGGATCCAACCTTCAAGCTCTTGTGGACCTTGTTTCATAATGTTTTATATAGGGATCCACCTGCATCAACACAAGCAACTATGGGACTTATTTCATCCCATTTTTATATTGGATCCGCTCTAAAATTTATGCTCATGAATAATTAAATACAAGACCTCTATGCAACATAACTCTTTACTCATGCAATCAATGCTCTCAACCTCAAGCTCAAACCATATCAACAACATACTCTCAAAACATCTCTCTCATACATCAGTACAATTGGTATTATACATATCATCAACTCACTATGGCTCAGTCCAATACATAAATTCAATGAAAAACATAATGCCCCCTCACTTAGCAACATAAATACACTGGGTTCCTAGCCTATACTCCAACTCAAGCAATACTAGGAAGCATATGTCAAATACATAAAGCTACAACACTGTATATACTGAACACAAACTTTGTTAGTCACACACAAATCAAAACCTATAACCACATACTCCACATGGTAGTAATTGCAACCACAATTAGTTAACATCCTCTATCTCTAAGATCAGCCTCTACAAAAATGCTTTCCATTTACAACAACCATACACTATTATCTACACACTCAAAACTCTGCCTCCAAAATGCACTAGCATTCTTTGTTCTGACCATGCACATGTATAACCATCAACAATGTGCACTTCTACACTAGAAATGAGTCAATTTGTTATGCACAGTATATTCCTATAAAACTCTCTCCATTCTTAGAACCACTCCAACAAACATACAACCTCTTCGATTTTTTCCCTTTCACTATGTCCAAACCAACTAATGGTTCCTGGTATTACAAGAAGAATGTTGCAATTCCCAATGCTTCCAACTTTAATTTATCAATCTGGAGTTTGTACAAACTTAAGAAGTGTTAGTGCTATATGCACAACAAGCAAGATTCTACTCAAGTTGTTCCGAGGCAATGAATTGAATTGAGATGTGCAGAGACCACTTTGAAAAATGCAAAAAGGAAAACTACCTAGCTTAACTTTGCAAGAAAATAGATTATTGAAGCATAACTTGTTCTATTGCATGAAAGAAACATTTAATTTATTTTCATGAAAGGAAATGTTCGAAAGGAAATCCTAATATATTTTGCAGAAGCTAAATAGTAGGAAAGAAACCATAACCTAGTTGCATGAAAGTAAATGCCACGAAAGTGAATCTAATCTATCTTGCAAGAAAATAAATCTATGTTATTGCAATCAAGGTAAATTCTATTCTATTTGCAAAAACAATTAAATTCTCAAAAGTAATCAAGGTAAAATAATTTTATGCTACTTAACTCATAACCAAAATAATTTACCCTAGTGTTGTAGCGACTACAACCACCCTCCAAAATTTTGGATTACATCAATTTCGGAGCCTCCCTTGAAGAGTTCCACTTGATTATTACACACATGCGGGTTCACTCCGTGAGCCCGTGTGAGTCTTTACATTATCCTTGCTTTTTTTTGCACTCATGTCTCTGCATGTTGATGTCTAAGTGATGCTTGCGACCGTGTTTTGGTTATGCTCAAAGTCTTTGCTTCGTATTTGTTTGATGTGTTTGCCATGAAAGCATTTGTCGCACTCACACACGAAATCACATTCACTGTCGTACAAGCATTGTATCGATCATGAACGATCAGTCACGAGTGTCGCGCTTGTCGCTTGAACCATCGGTCAGTCATGTTGAACATATGTATCTGGATGGTTTGGTCGTTTTTTCGTCAAGTCATGGGAGTGTGTGTCTGTATGATCACCTATGCATATTTCGACTCTTTACACACTTAGTCAATTTTGCTGAAGTTCTGACGACCAGACTCCTCACTGACAACTGGACCATAACCTTGCTTTCGACCCAGTCGTCTGTCAACCAGAACAACGTAGAAGCGCCAATCTAGTTCTTTCAAGTTGTGTTGCCCACAAGAAATTCAATCAGAACTCATGTTGGCCACTCGAACAGTCGACTGACTGTTCATCTCAGAAATTACGCAGTGCTCATGAGAAGGCCGCTCATTTCCCATTAGTCAACCCAACTCAGAAATTGCGTAGAGATGATTAGCAGGCCGACCCCCTGGCCTTAATGCAATTTTCCCAGCCAATAGCTCCCAGTAGCAGACTGCTTGTTCCCTCCAGGAATTGCTTAGTTTCTTCTTCCAGTGACTGAGAAACCAACTGAAATTTCCCTCTAGGAATTTCACAGATCTGGCTTCCAGTGACCCCAGCAAACAACTGGCAATTCCCTCTAGGAGTTGTACAGATTTGGCTGCCAGTGACCCTAGCAGCCAACTGGCAGTTCCCTCTGCGAATTAAGCAAATCTAGATGCCAGTGACCCCAGCAACTAGCAGGAATTTTCCTCTGGGAATTGCGCAAGTCTGGCTGCTAGTGACTCCAGCAGCCAACTGGCAATTACCTATGGGAATTGCGCAAGTTTGGCTGCCAGTCTCCCCGACAGTTCCCCAGAAAAATTGTGCAATCCTTACCTTCTGACCCTTCCTATAGCCTGGCCCATTCCTCTGGAAAATTACACAAATCTGTCTGTCTAGCCCCTACTAACTGTTTATTCTAGAAAATGTGTAGAGCATGCTTGCCTTTCCTTCCAACAGCATGGACTGTTCCTCCCAAGATTTATGTAGTTTTGCCTCCTAGCCGAGCCAAACCTTGCATTCAGTCAATGTCGACTTAGATCGATTGTATCCATCTCTCAGTGACTCTTACACAGTTTTCATCAGGAGTTGCCCAGAGCCATCATCCCACATCACAGCCCTACTGCCTCTTGCAGTCACTTGCATTCAAATGATCATGTGTGATGGTAGACTAGGGGGTTTTCGATTTGATGACATATCGTCATGAGTGACTATAGTTACAGGTACACCAACAAACATGTCAAGGCGACGAACAAGATGAATGAAGGGAGCACATGCAGATGGATAGGTTCACCAATGGACGAATGAGCGAAGCATACGAAGTAGACGAACACATCAAACATGCACCTTCGTGAACAAGTGAGCCTATCAAGCCTTCCAACATGAAATAGAGGAACAACATGCTAAAGCTTCATCAAGCAAACCAAGGACCATCGAAGACTTCATGCACTTTGCCATGCGAAGGTGAAGCTATGGTACACCATGAAGACATCCATCACTCAACAACACTCTAGCTCGACATGCACTCTAGCAGGGAACACGAATGTACCAGCAATGTCATGCCAAGTCATGTCGAGTCAAGTCATGAGTCATGTTGTCCACATTTCTACTATGGGCTTGTTGTCAATCAATGTGATGTAACGTGGAAGTCCAAGAGACCCACTTGTTGAACATAGAGTCATGTAAATCAGAAAGTCATGGAAGTTGAACAGCCATAAAGGTAGTCGAACAACCATAACAGTTAGTTTCACCCTTGGCTATAAATACCCCCCTCATTTGTACATGAAAGGAATTTTCACCCCAGCTCCTCCCACATAGCCAAGAGATTCTTTAATGTTTTCTTTGAGGAGTAAGTAGTGGCTCCAATGCCCCGCTGATGGGGTTAGTGATGTATGTGTAATGATGTGTCTTGGAACTTTTGCTTAATTCAGAAGCCTGTCAACAGGCCAACACGTTTTCACACATGTATTGTATTTGTTGTAAGACTAATCTTTAATAGTTTTAATGCATGTTGCTTTAACCATGTGTTTTACATCTGAACCGATTCATTTGTTGTAATGCATAATTTATTAATGGAAATGTGTTATATATGCTGTTAATGATGTCCCGTCCGTGTCGATTGCTCTGTAGGATATCGGATAGACCTTTCACATGAACCTTGCTGTAACAACCGTCGCATTTGTCTTGGACTGATGTGTGATTGTTGTACATGTTATCTTCCCTTGTATGTTATGACTGCCGCACCCGAGTGGACTGCTCTACCGGAAGCTATGTATGTCCTTTTTTTTGTGTGTTCCTAGCTGCGTTGGGACTGATCCCTTTAAACCTGGAACTCACCTTCACCTTTTCCCCTCACTTTGAAAAAACCATTGGCACAAGTACACTTACACTCACCAGGCACGTGAATCTCACTTCTCAAAGACAAAGCAAACCACTCTCCTGTGCTGACAAGCAAGAGTTGAGGAAAATCCTTAAGACAATGGCAACTGGTCCATCATACCGGATGGGACTCACACACCAAACAGTGTGAGGTCAAGTTGGGTCCAGCACCATCAACATTTATGGTGCGAGAAGGAGGGTAGCCAGTCGTACATGGTTGAAATTCCCTCACACTCACTCATCAACCATCTAGTCAAGGCAGTAACTCGAAACCCCTCTCTCACAACTCTGTGGTTGGTTACTCCTCACCTCCTAGATTGAACATGAAATTTCATATCAACACCTCTGCTCCGTCTGTCCCATCACTCGCCAGTTCGCGAAAGTAGTTGGACTGATCCCAGGCGTACAGTACTTTCCACATGCTTCTAAGAAGCCAAAGGCCACTCCCATAGGAGTGGTTGTATCATTAGTGGAAGAAGCAGCCCTTACTACTCTTGAAGGCTGGGAAGAAGCTATTGAAGATGGAGAGGAACCTCCAATCTTCTTTGAAGATGAACAAGGCACTTTTGTAGTCTTGGGATCAAACTTCGGTATAGGAGGCGGAAGGGAAGGCAGCGGAGGAAGTGGAGGAGGAGACGAACCGACAGACTCAGATCTAGAACCATTAGATTCCAAACGAGAGGAAGAAGATGAAGAGGACGAAGAGGAAAAATATATAGCGAACCCAAATCTTGAATGGATGACTCAGGGACCATTGGCTCTCTCGGATGTTCTACACAAGATGTTGAAGTGAGCGGAGAGAATAAACATCAAGTTTAACCCTAAAAATGCGATGAAGGAAAAAGACCACTTAGACAACTTCTACCTACAGTTGCAGACCCTTGAGGTACCTTATGACGATATAGCGTGTAGATTGTTTCCATGTACCTTGGACAGCTAGGCAGCTGTTTGGTATCACAGCCTTCCACCCAACTCTATACAAAACTGGGGTTCTTTCAAATGCATGTTCCTTGAAAAGTTTGTTGATGAAAATACACTAGCCATGATACTGAAAGAATTGGGAATCTTCAAGATGGAGGGAAAATAGAAAGTAAAATATTTCAATCAAAGGTTTACACGTATCTTGAACAAGTTTGCAGTAGACACCAAACCTCATGACTCCATCATTGTCAACTATTACACATCTGCACTGCCAACCACCATCGCGAAGTTCGTCAAGCGAGTTGCGAAGCCAACACTGTTAGAAAGTTGCGAAGAGGCAATTGTTGTTGAGAAAGACTTGCGCGCCATTAGAGTCATTAAGGATGACGAATCAACGAAAGACTCCAAGGATGCAAGCAGAAAGCGCTAAGAAACGACAATCAAAGGAAGCGACATGGAAGCAACTGACATTGAGACACTCACTCGCCTTGTCAAGAACTTGACCAACAAAATGTCCAAACTCAAGCGACAGAAGCCAGACACATTCGTGAACAGTCATCCACCTAGATAGAGATAGGCAAGCATTTCATCAACCGGTTCATCAAGTAATAGCCGATTCGGTTCCAAATTTGTGCAGAAGCCTATGTTCCAACTCAATCAATGCATTGATCCTAAGTACTGTTCCTTCGATGAAGAATTTCATCCCGAGAACTCTTGCTCAAATTGGAAGTGAGTTGTTACCTCTGTCTGTTCTCATACACTCAATGTGGATGGTGACATACAAGAGCAACCGAAAGATACTGATGATAACGAAGAGGTTGCACCTGATGAAGCACCAAGTTATGGGCATGTGGTGAATGCATATCAGTGCTCGCAAGTAGTCTCAAAGATGAACACCGAGAAGCAGCCTCAAAAGAAAAATGATCACTACAATCTTAGGAGTAAAGGGGCTCCCCCCACACTTGAGGAGATGCAAGAGAAAGTGAAACGGCTGATAAAGAAGGCCGATCCACCAGCTACCTCAAAGAAACAAACACAAAGCAAGTCTAGGAAGATAGCGGCAAATAAGAACACATCCATGAGCAGAAAGTTGTAGAATAATCCCCTAGATAGCACAAGCATTCATCCCACCCTAGACACCTCAATGAGTCTACCCCCTCTAGATTACAACATAGTCTATGACATGAAGAAAACTCGAGCGAACATTAGTTTATTCGAGTTAGCCAAAGTCTAGAGCCAACGAGATATCCTGTTGCTTGCATTGGGACAAACGGAAACATACAACACAACCTCTACCAACAAGGGAACAAGCACACCTCCTAGATCACTATTCACTATGCTCAATACACCCCGAATGGAAGAAGAAAACTCATGTTGCCCCCCATTCCTGCTTTCATTCAAAGTTTTCAACTACAATGTCCACATCTATTTGGTTGATTCTGGCGCAATAGCCAATGTCATGCTGCTCTCCATTGCTAATAAGATCAATGCACGATGGAGCGAAACATCCGCGAGAATCATCCAACCTGCTAGAAAATCAGTACCAACAATTGGTGAACTACGATACATGATCATCCGAATATCCCATGACAGTTGGGTCCACCAGTGCATCAACATAATTGTTGTGTACATATAAGAAAAATATGGTCTGTTGTTCAACAGAGACTGGTCCAACAAGCTAAATGGATACTTTGCTACTGACTAGTCTCACCTGTGGCTTCTGTACAAGGGAAAATGCAACCAATTACGAGTGTTATCTGAGACGTATATGAGGTACAACATCACTCCCCTTGATAGTGAGAATGAGCCATTGGCCTTCACAGAACTCATGTTTGGCAACTACCTCCTGGAAAAGGCATTAGAGTGTTATCCTGCACGGCCTACTTCAACATCATTAGATAAGTAGTTGGGGCTCCTTCCTCGCCCAACTGATGATAATGGAACTTGTAAAGTTTGTTTTTATGTTAGTAGCAGTAGTAGCAACAGTGGCAGTAGCAACAGTACCAGCACGCCAAACGGTCCATGTACAAAGAAGTTGTGGGCCATGAGTCTGGACAAATCAGGAACACATGATGGCTCAAGAACTGAATGTATCTCAGTCATCCAAAACAATGGACAATGCATGATTTCAAGTTTTTCGAAGTTCGAAGTAACAAACAATGATGTTGAATCACTCATGCTGAACACATGAAGGACCAACACTATGAACGAACAGAGCAACTTGGGAATCCACCATGATCCGAAGATGGCTAATCTTGGTACAAGTTACACGCTGCAGCATCGACCAATCGTTGACTGCTTGATCTAACTATAGTAGGATGGGCCTGCATGAGTACATGATGACCTGAGTACCCACTACATGTGAACAATGCAACATGAGATTCTAGGTAAAGGAGAAGACAAGCCACTACAACAAAGAATAGGTATCACATACATGTTGTTTGTACTCCTTTCACCGAATAGATTGATTAACACTTTAATTGTTTGGATTACTTGCAAAGTTCATCATCACACTTGGTTTTCTGATTTAAATCCTCCATATAAGAAATCTAGGAAGATCCACTTACACATTGACTTCAAAAAATCGAACCCTTCCCGGAGTAAAAGCAATTACCCCGTGACATCATCCGAGCCCATGCTGCACAAAATACTTGAGACAGTAATGTTGTCTTCACTTGAAGGTTTTCTGCAATGACATTAGGTTTCGATAGCGGAGCCCGGTGGACCGACACTGGTCCACAAAAAACTTGGCTCACACACCTATCATTTGCAATCACTCGATGGGAGGATTGATGATCTTCCTCTCAAACAGACAAGTCATCAAACATTAGTTTAGTACATCGAGTCGTGTCTGTGCCTTCTACATAGTATGCCTATATCTTGTTGTTTCATTTGGTTTGTTTTGCTTATTATCTTTGCTTTTGCTTTGTTTTATTCTGATTACTTTTTTTGTTCACTTAAATTTGTATGTTTGATATATTACTATTTTTGTTTCCGGAAATAAGTGCTGCCAACTACTACGTTTTGGCTTTTGAATAGAGTATGTGGTTGAAATTTGAAGAGACTTGTGACATTGCAGCACTTGGCTGGTCTTGTGTCTATTTTCTTTGTGCTTGGTTACAACCTTCGGCTGATGAAGTCCTGACGGACAATATGAACCGTTTGTAAGGGAAGCTTTGGTCCAATCGTGAACCTGTGTCCACACTAGGAAGCCCCATGCCTGTACTCAACCTTTTTCTCTGTGTGTTGAAGCTAATCCAATTAGTAGAAACGGAGAAGGGGAAAAATCTAAACGAGAAAACGTATGTTAGAGGTCTTACATGCTTCTTTAAAGGAACAAACTCTTCTGCCCTAAAAATAAATAAGTGCCTGTGCAAAGTTCTCTTAAAAAAATAAAAAGGCAAAAGAGGAGAAAGCCTTCATGCGCAGAGAGGTGAAGCATGCAACTCCATAGGGGTATTGACTGGGCTCGCTGGTAGTGGAGCAATGTGTGTGTTCCTGCGTGACTCTACCGGGTTACTGTCCAGGCTTGCTGGGAGCAGAGCAACACCAGAGATGAAAACTTATACTCTGAAAATCTTCAACTCGGGAACTAAAATACCCTTCCTGGATTAAAAACACTACGATCTTAGCTAAAGTTTTGATTGTGTTTGACTGAGTTAGCAAAGGGTGAACCATGTATGTCCATGGGGTAAATGGGGAAACTAAAGTAGCCTACACATCGATTCAATACTTCCCGAAAGACCAAGGCCATGTGCTAGCATGAATCGAAATAGAGAAGTTGGAGTCCTACCAGTGTGTTGCCAAGTGTTGTAGCGACTACAACCACCCTCCAAAATTTTGGCCTGCATCAATTTCGGAGCCTCCCTTGAAGAGTTTCACTTAATGACTGCACACATCCGGGTTCACTCTGTGAGCCCATGTGAGTCTTTACATTCACCTTGCTTGTTTGTTACACTCAAGTCTCTACATGTTGATGTCTAATTCATGCTTGCGACCATGTTCTGGTTATGCTCAAAGTCTTTGCTTCGTATGTGTTTGATGTGTTCGCCATGAAAGAAGATGTTGCACTCACACATGGAGTCACATTCATTGTCATGTAAGGGTCGTCTCGATCATGAACAATCAATCACGAGGGTCGCATTTGTCGCTTGCACTTTCAGTCAATAATGTTGAACATATGTATCCAAATTGTTTGGTTGTTTCGTTGTCAAGTCATGTGAGTGTGTGTCCGTATGATCACCTATGCATCTTTTCACTGTTCACACACTTAGTCATTTTTGTTGAAGTTCTGATGACCAGACTCCTCAATGACAGCCGAACCATCACCCTGCTTTCGACTCGATCGACTGTCAACCAAGACAACACATAATCACCAAGCTAGTTCTTTCAATTTGTGCTTCCTGCAAGCAATTCAATCAGCACTCAAGTTGGCCACCCGGATAGTCAACAGATTGTTCATCTCAGAAATTACGCAGTGCTCATGAGTAGGCCTCCCACTGCCCATCAGTCAGCTCAGCTCAAAAATTGCGCAGAGATGATCAGCAGGCCGGCCTCCTGACCTTAATGCAATTTTCCCAGTCAGTACCTCCCAATAGTAGACTGCCTGTTCCCTGCAATGCTAGAACCCAAATAATCCCAAAAAGAATGATATTCCTGGATCTCAACGCCCAAAAACCTATTTTTAGCTTCCTGTGTAGTTCCCTACTCCATTTATGTGCATACACAGAAGAGACCATTAGAGTTTGGGCAAAAGTGCGCTTTGTTTTACACTACTTTTAATTATAAGGGTAGAAAAGACATACCTACTTTTGAGATAGATCTCAACCGTTTCCTTATGATTACTACTAAGAATATTCTAAAATATTTTTGGGAGGTTAAATCTCTACCATCCACCTAATAATTATTGATAATTAAGTTAACATTTTGAAACGAGTAGTCTCCAGTGCCACTTTTTGGAAGTTTTTCTTGTGGATTTTTCCGGTTAGTTTCTCTAAAATCTGGTAAGAATTCATTGAAATCACAAGCTTGATGGGTAACCCCTGCACAATAGAAGTGACCTAGGGCTTTTTCATGGTGCTAAATCCAATCCAAGAACTAGTTTAAATAACACAAATCAAGATTTCACCTCAAATTTTACGCCGGCATCGGAAACTCCTAAAAGTCACACTAAAGACAACTCCATTTTGAAATCCCTATTCAAAGAGAAACATGTCTATCCACATAATTTTAATGTTGGAATTTTTAAACGCGTTGCATCCATTTATACATTCAAAAACAAGTTAAAAAAAAAAAGAAAACATAATTTTGGAAAAAAAAATTATTGTTGAATTCTTATAAAAACAAACCATACAAAAAAAGAAGAAGTTAAAATCCAAACTGACTATAACTACTTCAAACTTAAATTTTAATTTGGTCACTTATTGTGATATTCAAATATACTCATGTAGCATTGAAAAATACTTCATAATACATCTTGAGTTGTTAAAATTAAAAGACCATAAAATTTAATTTAATTTAATTGAAACTTTATTTTAAATTATTATTTTACTATTATTAATTAAAAAATTAATATATAAGTGAATCATATATATTTAAAAACATATAATAATTTTTAGTCATGGAAATTCACCCTCTTTATAAATTGAATTCTTAATTTATAAATTGAATTCTTAATTTATAAATTGACTTTGTTACAATACCATGCCCCAATACCACATGGCTTATCAATATTATGAACCCAAAATATCATAACTCATTTTATATAACACTTCTTCTTATTCATATGACATTTTTTTTAATTAATTAATTTAATAAAAAAATCAATAAAACCTTGACTCTTTTGAATATGGTTGCTAACTTTATCAGATCTTAATATGTGTTACAAATCTGATCGATGTCAGAGGAGTGTAGTGCTTAGAGATCAGTGGGAATTTTTTTTTTTGGTTCTCAATTTTTTTTTAATTAATGTTATTTAAAATTAGATAAAGATTATTCAAATTATAAATTTGAATTATGAAATTTGATAAATATTTATTAAAATTTTAAGTTTAAATTAATAATTTCACATAATTTAAGTGTTAAAGAAATGTTTTGTTATCATAAATTTATTTATATATCTAAAAATATATTTTAAATAATATAAAATTATATTTTAACTATATTGATATGGGTTTTATTATGAGGTTATTTTTAGTGATATTGTAGAGATTCGTCCTCTTTTATTGTAGAGATTTCTTTTAGTTGTACCGGTAGTTTAAGAGATAGCTTAAGGAAAAATTTAAAGTTGGAGGTGGAAGATTCGTCACACCTTTTTTTCTATTTCGAAGTTGTGGCTCTCATGTCTTGCACAAACTTCTCACAACTTGTTACAATGACCTCTTCGGTGCCCAGGGTGGGTAGGGAGTTGTTGTGCATTGCCTCTTTGTCTTCCACTAAAAAATGCCTACGGTGGGTGGGACGTTGTTATGCATTTCCTCTGTCTTCCATCAGAAATGCACATTGCTTGGTGCAATGTAGAAGAAGAAATGAGGCATTTCTGAAGGGCTACTTGATCTAGTGACAAGAGAGAAAGCATGTCATTTGTGTTATTTTCCAAAGCAATGCAAGGGTTTTGTATGACGGACAAAGCCTTGAGAGATCATTCCTTTTCTCCTCTTCATTCCCACAAGAAAATGTTTCGTTCTTGTCCATCACCAAACTCAAGCCAACAAACACAAATTCATGGCTCTTGCGACACACATTGCTACTCTTGAAACACGAATCAAATGAAGATTCATGACTCTTGCAACACATATCACTTCCACTCTCCCGACTCGTGGAGCTCTGGTCGTAATTTCAAATCCCTGGACACTGGGAATCTGTATCAACGCACTCAATTTCTGAATCCTCTGGCACTGCATTTAGCATCATGAAAAATTATGTAAAGGAAGCTTGAGCAACAACAATATACATAATCAATCTCCAACCTTAGTAGCAAATTCTAGCCCCTTTCAAGCAAATTCGTCACATGAAAATATCATGGAGAGACCTACAACAAGTTAACCATATCACAGTTGGGATGCTAAATGCATGAATTATTAACAACATACAATAATGTAAAGGGGCCAAGATCTATTAAACCATACAAGAGAACCCTGAGCGCCTTTTGCGATTGGAAAAACACTGCTTACCGCTTGATATATACTACAATGTTCTATACATGCCTCTGAGGTAGTACATCGTCTTTCACTGCTTGGAGCATGAGGCACAAAATAGGAATTATGTGTAAAGTTTCCATTTTAATCACTATAATTGATTGAACAAATGGATTTAGGTCAATTCCATCTTCGTCCCTTTCTTATGGACCAAAGGGGATTTAGGTTAGTCCATCTTTGTCCCTTACTTATGGGTTAGCCAAAACGAACGAGTGCATTGATTCCTTTACTGTAACTCTGTTTGATATAATCAGATCCAATCCTTAGTAAGGTTTGAAAGCACTATGCGCGGGTGGGTGTGTGAGTGGCCTTTGTTTCTTGTCCTATAGCAACAACAACAATAAATGTGCTTGGGAACCTCTGTAGTGAAACCATGTGAATTTCTGTGCCTTGCCCATGACAACTACACTTGCCTGAAGTTGCATTATACACTCCTCATGCTCTGTGACGTAGGTATATGAGTTTAGTGGAGACACTAGGTGGGCCTCATACAGGGAGGACCTTAAATGAGGTCCACATGCAGATAATCTACTTTAATTTTAACTTCATTTTAGCTTACACCTTCGATTATAATTTCACATAAAATTCTGATAAATAAAATTTATACACAAGTTATGCATAGGCTAATTGCTTTTAGGGGCGTGCCTATGAATAGAAGAGATCTTTCCGCATAGGGAGTCCATCAAAAATAATGTGCCCCCATGGTGTTCATGGATCAGGGTTGATGGGTTCACCTAGTAGCTTAAATCATAGTGAGTACCATGGCACAATGAACAACTGAATTTGGCAGTGATAGTAGAAACTTCAAGCGCATGTTTCTATACAAATTTTCTGACAAGCCCCTAAGTGTTGTTGATTTTTATATCTTGGTTAAGTTGCACATGAATTCTTTTATTGGAGTTTTTTCTTTACAATCATTTTGTTGACTTCATTGTCATTTCCAACCCTCTAATATAGTTTTATAGCTTCTGCAGACGTTTAAATATCCATGGGACATAAAGATACCTCGACCCCTTTTATGTTGTGTTATATATATTGTCCAAAACAATATATCTGCTGGGATTTGTAAGACTGTTAACAAATTATGGCTTATACGTGCAACAATTTGTTGCATACAAGAGCTGAATATTCCTAAATTTCTACCAAACTTCATATATTTTCCAAAACAATATATTTGTTGGGATTTGTAAGACTGTTAAAACAAAAATTGAAGTAATCAACTATAATTCCAAATTATGGCTTATACGTGCAACAATTTGTTGCATACAAGAGTTGAATATCCCTAAATTTCTACCATACTTTGTAGTAGATTATGGTATTTGAAATCATTTATGTAGCCTTTCTTCCATGAGGACTTAAACACTATCACCAGATAATTACTAGGAAATGATGCACACTATGGATAGATAGCATTTGGGGTGTAAAACCATGTTAATAGTTTCATTTGGGGTTCATGCTGATTTGTTCATATTCACTTAATTTTTTTGCTTATCTACCCCGCTCCTCATGAACATTTCCTTTTTAAGTGTTGAAGATTCTAAAAATGTGATTATGAAATTGTAAAGACAAATGAGACAATAGCAATTTATTTTACGAAATTTACTTTGTGGCAAAGTCAAAAGGTTTCCAAATTCAAAACCATAACATCCAGAGGGTAATAATTGAGAAGATTCATAGCCTACATAATAATAATAAAGTAAGGGCAAGGACATCCATGAAACACACTTTGCTAGGTCACGCCACTGTTGAACCTGCTCTTTCAGCCATGGACCTTAGCCATGGCCCCTCCATATGCAACCTTGAAGGTGGCTACCACATAGCATGCCTTCTCCACCCTTGTCAAATCCTTACCCCCACAACACCCTTGCCCAGCAATCTCTAAGTTTGTGAAGAAGCTAGTTGTTTTGCAAGAGGTGATCCTTCCTCTAGCTCTTTCATTAGCAGAACAAGGTCTCATTGGATAATTCACTAGTCTCTAGCCCTCTCTAAAGACAGTGCAAAGGTGGGTCAAACGAAAATGGTCTGATAAAATACAAGGAAAAATCTCCATCGACTTTGTGGGAAAGAGTACTTCACCTTCCATTTTGAATCAAGAGAAGACAAGGATCTAATCTTTAGAAACAGACCATATTTCATGGACTCCAAAGGCTTATACCTAAACAAATGGAATCCGTATTTCAACCTCGAATTGGATGTCCCTAGTGCAGTCCCAGTCTAGGTTCGGCTCCCTCACCTTCCTCTCCACTATTGGGGAGACGAATCAGTTCGAGCCATTGGGAATGATGTTGGAAGATTTATTGATCATAGTGAGCCAAAAGATAACATGCAAGCCTGCCCACATATGTGTTGAAGTTGATCTCGGAAAAGGCCTCCCTGAGACCATCAAACTCAAAGTGGATGACTAGACGCACATCCAACAATTGGAATACAAGAAGATCCCTTTCAAATGCAAGGCATGTCACAAATATGGCCATTTTGCCAATCTCTGCTCTAAATTAGTTGATGTTGAAATTTTTTCACAAGATGAGCAATGGGAAACGGTCAAGAAAAAGAAAACTACCTCCAACCCCAAGGTAAACCCTGAAGCTACCCCTCCCAAGACTAATACAACCATCCCCTCCACCTCATCTCTCCTAAACTCTTCCACCCCCTCCCTCGCCCATCCACTCCCTCCCCCTACTTCATCCAATCCTTTCTCTGCCATTTCCCCCCTGAAGACAACCTCCCTTCCATGTCACAAGCTGATGCCGTTGAACCCAGGCCCCCTCTTCTTATCTCCTCCTCCTTTTCCCATGATCCTCCCTCTTCTAGATCTACCAGGAGTTATTCTAAAGAGCACGGTGTTACTATGGACACAAAAAAAAACAAGGATTAAGAAGGAAGTCTTCAAAGCAACAGAGAGTTGAAAATGCTCAAAAGGATATTTCCATGGGTACGCAAAACCCCATAGAAACCTACATTTTGGGGCAAAATAATAAAGAAGCAGTGCACAAGGAACAAGGAGGGCAAGCAACTCTCTGTACCCCTCACACTCAATGATGAAAGTTCTATCTTGGAATAGCAGGGGACTAGGGCACCCCTCCGAAGTTGTTGCCCTAAAAGATATAATAATACATGAAAAAACAGAAATCCTATTCCTACAAGAAACAAAAAAAGGACACCAAGAAATGAAAGGAATCATTGGTAAGCTAAAGCAGTATAAAGGATGCATAAGCGAATCAAGGGGTGTCTCCGAGGGAATTTCAACCCTCTGGAATCACAACATTTGGAAACACATAATAGATATAGTCAGCCAGTACTGGATTAAAATCGCTCTAGAGAGATTAAAAGATAACCAAAGGATTGTCATCTATAACATCTATGCACCAATACACTATAGAGACAAAGAGAAGTGTTGGACTTCCCCCAAAACAAACATAGATGAAGAAGGAAGCATCAATATTATTCTCGATGGAGATCTCAATCTCATGCTCCACTCCAATGAGAAAAGAGGAGGATATTTTTCTCATGACCCCTACAGATCACAGTTGGAGAACATCATGCAGGATCATGATCTAGTTGACGTTGTTCCAAAAAATCATAGATTCACTTGGAATAATTGCAAATTGGGCAAAAGTAATATCATGGAAAGGCTTGATATGATTTTGGTGAGTGTCATGCTCCTCTTATCTTAGTCCACTGCTTATGCCATTGTTCTCCCCTACTCAACGTCTGATCATTACCCCATAATTCTTGTTCGTGAAGCACACTACCCTTTAGGGCCCATACCTTTTAAATACAACCCACTGTGGAGCAGCATTCCTACTGTCAAACAGATTGTCAAAAACACATGGTCTTAGCACATAGAAGGATCATCGGGATACATATGGGAAAACAAGTTAAAAAGGACCAAATATGCCTTGAAGGAATGGGCAAAAAACTACTACACAGAACTTGAGAATGACAAAATTGAGATAAAAAAGAAATTGGAAAAAATTCACAACATAACAAAGGAACGAGGGCTCTCCCAGGAATATAAAGCACTCGAAGACAATCTCTACTTCCAGCTATATCGTGCCAATAAAGCAGAGGAGCAAAAGTGGAGAATAAAATCAAGGCAGCTGTGGTTGCAAGGAGGAGACAAAAATTCTTCTTTCTTTCATAAGCAGGCCACTATCAGGAAAATTAGGAACAATGTTACCTCCATCATCGATGCTGAAGGCAATCTCCAAACCACTCAAGGTGCTATCAAAAAGGCAGCCTCAGATCATTACAATGCTCTTTTAATAGAAACGAAAGAGGTGGAAGATTACTCAGATCTACTGCAACACCTCCCCACTGAGATCAGTAAGGAAATCAATGAAAACCAGATCAAGGAGATCAAAGAAGAAGAAATAAGAAGAGCTATTTGGATGCTCCAACCAGACAAAGCTCCTAGCCCAGATGGTTCCCCATTTTCTTCTTCCCAGCTTATTGGGGAATAATAAAAAAAATATCTTGTCAAAATGATAAATTGGACTCAACGCAAGGGTTAAATTGGAGGTTTCACCAATGCCACCCATCTTCCCCTCCTTCCTAAAGAGAATCGACCTTCATCCTTCTCTTGATTTCAACCCATTTCTCTTTGCAATTCATCTTACAAAATTCTAACCAAAATCCTCGCCTCTCGTCTTAAACCTCTCCTCCCCTCACTCATCTCTGAAAATCAAGGAAGCTTCTTGGCTAATAGGCAAATTTCGGAGTCAATTCTCCTTGTCCAAGAAGCTATACACTCCAGCCAATCTATAAAGGAAAAAGGTTTCATTCTAAAATTGGAATTAGCCAATGTCTTTGAGAGAGTTAGACACTCATTCCTCCTTGTTGTTCTACAGAAAATGGGGTTTGTTGTGCCCTTCCTTGACCTCATCAAAGCTTGCATTTTAGGTCCCTGGATCTCTCCTCTCATTAATGGCAGATCAGGTCATCCTTTCAATCCTCTCGAGGGCTAAGACAAGGTTGTCCCCTTTCTCCTTACTTGTTCATCTTGATGGCTGAGCCCTTTAGTAAGGCCTTGGACTAGAATCTGCGTGTCAGTCTTATCACAAGTATTAAGTTCGGGAATGGAGTTAAAAACATAAACGAATCTCAATTTGCTGACGATACACTGTTAATGGGAGGAGCCTCCAATATAATAGCTCGTCGTTTCAAAGCCCTCTTAGACAAATACATGAGCTACTCAGGAGGTATGGTCAACCATCTCAAAAGTTGCATCTATGGTTGGAACACTTCTGCTCAAGTCCTTCATAACATCGCTAGCACTTTTGGGGTCCCTTGCAAATTAGACTGGGGGAATTTCACTTATCTGGGCATGCCAGTGAGTGCTCGTACTCTAAAAGCTAAAGTATGGGACACTATCATAGATAAAATGAAAAGGAAAGTGCAGCAATGGGGCTCCTCTTGGCTCAATCCAGCAGGCCGCCTAGTTCTCCTAAAAACAGGTCTTTCTTCGTTTCCCTTATACCAATTCACACTTCTGCAAGCTCCTACTAATTTTCATCACAAAATGGAAGCCATCCTCCATCATTTTCTTTGGAAAGGGGAGAAAAATGAAAAAATAAGTACAATCTTATAAATTGGAAGCAGATCATTCAAACCCAGGAACGTGGAGGTTTAGGAATCAGATCTCCCAACCTCCTAAATCTGGCATTTGGTGGCAAGATTGTTTGGAGATTCATTAGTGGCCAATATGCTTGGTGGAAAAGTGTGTTGGAAGCCAAATATCTAAACTCTCCAAGACAACACCTCTTGGATTACGATATCCCTAACAGAGTTTGCTCTAAAATCTGGAAGTTGTGCAAGAAATCAATCCCCTTTCTTGCCCAAAACATTTCCAAAGTCCCCAAGGGTGGCACCAACATCAAAATCGGAGCAGAAAAAATAATGGGACAAAAGCCTATCAGCAACAAACCTGGAATTAATTAGATCCTCTCCTTCTTTGACAACATAGGGCTTCATTACTTGGACTAGATATCTCAGTGGGATACCCAATCTCAGACTTGGATAGGATGGACCTTTCCAGCCATACCCATAGACCTCAAAGCAAGTTTTGCTAATCTCCAAGCCCACCTCCATAGCATTGCTCCAATTCAAAAAAACGACAATGATGGCTTCCGTTGGGATCCTTCAGGCTCCAATTACACAATCGAAGCCGCACACCAGCATATTTGTAACAATGAACACCCCATGCCCATTTGGCCGCATTGGAAAATCGTCTGGAAATCAAAGACCATTCCAAAAATAAAATTCTTCATTTGGGTCCTCCTAAAAGGGAAAGTTCTCACATTTGATAATTTGAAAAAACGAAGCATAATTGGTCCATCCTGTTTCCCAAACTGCCAAGCTGCTGAAGAAATCGTCCAAAACCTCTTCATCGCTTTCCCCTTTACCATTGCCTATTGGAAATAAATCTATCTTAACGCCCATCTCCCCTGCATCCCCCATAACACCATTGTTGAAATTCTGCATCTTTGGAAGAATAACTATCCATGGCAACGAAAGAAGAACAATATTGTCAAAAGAGTTTGGGATGCTCTTCCCTATTCTCTCTTCTGGAACATATGGTTGGCAAGAAACCAGATGGTCTTCAAAGACAAAGAAACCAACACAAGGAAATTATGTAACAAGGCAAGGAGCCTTACATTGGAAACCATCTCAATCAAAAGTAAAAAAAAAATTGACATTGCTGATCTCTGTGTTGAAGAAAGGAACTTCATAGGGTATTTGTTGGATAAAAGTAACAACAACCAAAGCGAGAGTAACATCAGTAGCCAGTGCAACAACTCTAATCACAGTTGGAAAATAAGATTGAATGATGAAGAGCTTTCCATCTAGCTCAGAAACTGTAACACCCACTATCTCTTCTTCGATGGGGCCTCCAAATCTAATCCAGGAATGGCAGGGGCTGGTGGAATCATCTACAACGGCAATAGAGATATCAAAATGACTTATGAATGGGGATTCGGCCCCCTCTCCAACAACATGGTTGAAGCTCTCGCACTATACCAAGGGCTCATCCAACTTCAAAAACATGGCATAGACATTGCAATGGTCCTTGGAGACTCGGCCACCATCATAAGTCTAATGGTTCACAACCGGAGTGCTTCTAATGTGCTCCTGCAACAAACTATCAATTGGTGTCAATTTCTTACCCAGCAAATGACAAATATCCATTTCTTCCATGTTCTTTGATCCCTCAATAAGGAGGTCGACACTTGTGCCAATAAATCTTGCACCAGATCCATAGGCAGTCTCCTTTTCAACTCCATCGAATCCCAAAATTATATACCATGATCAAAAGAAAATCAATACTCAAACCGGCTGCTAAATTTATTAATAATATTGAGTACTTTTTCACCATCACTCGCAACATCATCATGCAGAATCAGATCCTGGTCGCCGCAAAAATCCATATTGAAATTCTCCATCATGATGAATTTATCACCATATCTCTGAAAACAATACGGCAATCTCCCTTCTGTCCCATCACCCATGCTGCTCTATTCCACTCATTCCTCTCTCGTGAGGCTTCTCACATTTTCCCGTGACTCCCTCCCCATTCTTCCCTACCCCCTTGCTAGAGCCCGCCTACATAATCGCACTCTCCTTCTCTCAGAATCTCATCTTCGCTTCTCCCTGGCTGCATCTACTACATCTATCGTTTCCTCTCGATCGATCTTCTGCTCCGAGCCTTTGTTCCCCTTCCCTCATTTATGCTAATCCTCCTCTAAGTTTCTTCTTCTCAGGCTTGTTGGATCAGCAATCCTACAGCACACTGATCTCACTACGCAAGGAGAACTTAGATTGTCCATACACAATGGCGAGAAATGAGGACTGCTTACACTGTGCCAACCTGCAAGTAGAACTGGAACAAATCCGAGCTCACTAGAAGATTTTGGAAACCAAAATCGACACCCATGCCCAGATCACTAAGGAGAGGCATGAGGTCGACCTCAATCTCTTTTTCCACAGAGTTTCTTCCCTTCAAGAGCAGTTCAATGACCTCTCAAATAGATGCAGTCATGTCCAAGAGTCCATCGAAATTCTGAAGTTCATCATGGAAAAAAGTAGCACTCCCAGCACCAGCTCCTAAAATTGAAGGAACGCAGAAGTTGAAGGCAATCATGAAGATTCTACAGCCCACCAAATGAGTCATATCAACATAGACTAAGCATGACTTGCAAATTCTATCTCTTACTATTTCAGTTTATTAGAAACTATACTTGTTCAGGTTTTCCAAAAGTCAAGAATGACAGAAGCAAAGAGGAAATTTATCTTCCTTGTAATATTTCCTTACTTTGCTTCTCGGGCATAATGCCTTGTAACACTGGAGCTTAGCCTCCCCAATTATTTTTGGAGTACAAACAACAACCAATTATGTAAAAAAAAAACAATTGAGAAACTTCATAATTGTTTGTTTCCACGGTGGCTGTACAATGGACAAGCACCCTTAATGACTCATTTTCATTTTAAAATTTAGTTAGCATGTTTCACCCTTTATCCCATATTTGGTTAGTCGTCCTCATTTCTTCCATGCAAATTTTTGTGCCCAGAGTAGAAATAATTTAAATGGAAGTTCCCATTTCACATTTTGCTTTTATAATTGTTGTGATAAGTGTATTATATATTTTTATTGTATGGATGGCACAATCTAACATTGAGAAACCTAACAACAATTAATAATTGTTGCAGCTTACAAGGGTCCTCAACAAACGATTAGGAATTCATTTTATTATACATATTGTCTAATTAGGTTTCTTAAAAATGAAAGGTTTGTGAGTGCTTATTACTATCAGCAATATCAACTTAGATTGGATATCAATAATGGCCTCGACCTGATCTTGATTTTGATTAAACACATGTAAAAATAACTTACCACAACAAAATATTTCATAACACCATTTTCGATGGAGAAACATGCTCTACTAGATTCCATGATTATAGCAACCTATGGTGCATGAGATATTCAACTATTTTATTAATTGATATGGTATGAAGATTATTTTCGACCTATTGTTGCCTCTTTTAAATCATCTGCAATGTTAAAGAACTTGTGGTTACCAGAGTTCTCTTCTAATGAGTATGAAAATCACTACACTCATAGGTTAAATCATTTTCTTTGACTTTCTAGTTTGGCTATCTCATACAATATGGGTCTCGTATTCTCATCTAGTGTTTCCTGTATATAGTCATTTATCTAAGAGACGTGATTAAATGCATGTAATCATGGAATGTCTCATTGTTTTTGCCATTGAACTATAATATGGAATAGGTTTATTTATATGTTTATTTTTAAACCAGGTAGCTCATTGTAACTATATAGTATGTTTATAGAAAATCACATACAAAACATTCAAGATTTGCTTCCTAGACTGATTCACAATTTTTCTTGTAACTGAAAACAAAGATAATGTCATTTTATGAAATTATGTTAGCCTGATTCACAATTTTTCTTGTAACTGAAAACAAGGTTAACTTCATTTTATGAAATTATGGTGGTTGGTTGCCATTCTGACTGAGATCAAAGTGGAGTATAGTAGTGCTTTTTGATATCCATTGGGTCATTAAGCTGGTGCACAATTTCTTCTTGAACTTTGTCATGAGTGAAATTTGTAGATGTTTTGTTGTTCAACATTGTTGAGAAAGTGTCTTCGTGCAGGCTAAGAACAAGACCTTTAAGCACATTGCACACAACCTCAATAATTTCCATCTTCTACCTTTGATCAACCAACAGTTTCACTAGAGAAGCATGTTGAGTAACACATGTTCACTTTCATTTAATTTTGTGGTTACCCAAAACAAAGAGGTCCTTTAAGCATATTGCACACAACCTCAAGAATTTCCATCTTCTACCTTTGATCAACCAACAATTTCACTAGAGAAGCATGTTGAGTAACACATTTACTTTTGTGGTTACCCAAAACAAAGAGGTCTTGTTACGTTTGAATACAAATTTTGCATCTTAATAATTTTTAAATTTCTGTCATATCCATATCCTTCTTATCTTCACCCACAATGAGTGGAAAACCAAATGAACAGGGCAAGAAATGCCAATATAGAACTAGGTGTAAATAATTACACCCAATTTTATGAGACTTGAACTAGGATGAAGTCATACATTTATTCTTGTGATAGTAGAAGTTATTGGAGTAATGGGGGCTCTTTCTTGAATTTCATTTCCATTTTTTCACTGAGGTTCTCTACAATCCACTATGGGGAAATATTGTAGTGCTTTTAAATGAGTGTAAACATTTAAACGTCTAATCGATGTGGGAAAGTTATTCCTGGTTTTATAGGTTGAATATAAGTTGTGGTTAGTTATTTTCCAAGGATATCAGCTAACCCAGGTGAGTAAGGTGGTCTCGTAATGTCTGTGCTTTGGAAACATGTGTGTTGTTGTTGATTACAAGACCATGACATTGTTCCTTATTAAGTTTGAAACAACAGAAATATTAAAGCACGCAATGAAAAATAACTTGTGCCGAATTAAACCTAGACATACCTGAACATAAAAGCCTTTTATGATCATGAACACACGCACAATATATGCTACTAATCTAGTCTTTCTGGTATCAAAAATTGTAGCACCTATCAACTCTCCAACTCCCTTCATGTGAAGAAAAAGTGAGTCAAAACAATGTCAATGCATTTATCATAGGTACGTAAGATGACTAGGACACAAAGTTACAACTCACATGTGCTTTGATGATTACTAAATATAGCCCAAGCAAGGTTAGTGAAAATGTAGTTGTAGTCCTTTGAAAATGGGTCGTAAAATACTATGCAATAGAAAATAGTTGCAAAGAAATTTTGAGCTAAGATGTGCCAAACTGTAGCATCACCCATATTACCATAAAACAAATATTGAAGACCTAGTGCAAGAAGTCGTGTCTCAAAGTGGTCAACCCAAGAAGGTGTTCTTACACAATGCTTGTCAGCCTTGTACCAAAGGATGATGCTTCCTTCTTATAATGGATTGCAGTAGAAAAAACAGTCACTCATTTCTTCATGAAATGTTACTAATTTCAATGTGCAAACTATTTTAAACTAGGACGAATACATAAGATTGAAGGATTAAAAAGCTAACTAGAAACACTCTGAAAGAGAATTCCAAAAGAGTAATTAGGTGTTGTTTTCATTCAACTTACATGGTACAAACCAATCTACTAAATTTGGATGAATAAAAAGTTATTTCAGAGCACAAGTAAATATTAGATATGCAAACAAAATGTATATTTACTCTTTGTTGCATGATTTATATAAGTCAGAGGAGATAATTTGATATATTGATTGATCCTATGCCTGACTCAAATATAAATATTATTAGGAACACAGGTCAAATGGAAATTTCAAGTAAAATGGTTAAATGCCTAATCAATGTTGAAGTGTTTTCTCTCGAAGCTGCAAATCTGGAAAATGTCATTAATCATTTTGGTCATTATATGAGGAATCCATGAGTTCAATGAGAAATAAGGTACTCGAATGCCTTTTGAAGGAGGAGATAACAAAAAATACAAAAAAATTAATGTCTTCATCTTATAGCTTCTACTCCTCTTAAGAAAAGGAGATGAAGACATTAAAATTGTTGTATTTTTTTTCATATATCCTCTTCCAAAACGCATTCAAATACCTTATTTCTCGTTGAAGGTGCTTATTTGGAGACAAGGTGCTTATTTAAAATTTAATTCCTTGCACCCGTTGAATCCATGGTTGAGCCTTTGATTGTTATCTTGCGACATTGGCATTCAAATTTTTCTAATCAATTTGTCTATAGGACTCTTCTTAAAATGTCTTGCAATATGCTACTGCAGAGGCATACTATTCAATCAATTGGGATCATAAAGACAAACCCATACCACCCTCTTCGTTCAGTAAGAGTTCGAGAAAACTAGAGATGTTGATGAGTGTGGTGTCCCTATTTCAAAGATACAATAGGCCATATATCAATTTTATAATGCTAATTTTGTGTATCTCAATGTAAAGACATCCATAACAAGAAAATGTACTCATTTAAATTTAGATTTACATGATTATGAATTCACATGGCTTCATGATTCGTTTCCTAAAAGAAAACTCTCATTAATTGGGTGCAATCTTTGTGGAGGAATTAATAAAGCTTGACACCGTTATGCTAATAGGACCATAAAGCTAGCCGTTAGCTTTTGATGTTTCAAGAGATGAACTAGGAATTAAAACAAGATATATGACTTCAAATAACGACATCTGTATCTTATCATGATTGTCCTCATCATTATCTATGACCATTGGATTGGGAAGGTGCAAGTACCTCATCATTCTAACTTCTGGTAACACCTTTCCATGAGAATTTTCATAATTTGCACCACCTTCTACCTAAACATTAGAAATATATGACAAGAACCTACTTAGTGAAGGAGACTGATATTGCATAGGCCACAAAAATTGGCATTGGTAGGATATGTAGGTTATCACTAGTTATTGCAGCCTCATAAATCTCTCTAGTAGCTTTTGCTTTTAGGAATCGAGTTTTATCAAGCTCTGCATGAGCCCTCTCTCTCATTTTCTTTGCTCATAATTGTTATAAGATGAAAATATTAAAATTTCTTCTCTCCTAAGTTTACTTGAAGCACTGTCTCTCCTTATTTTAATGCCTTCATTTCATTTTCTTGAGCCTACTAGGAATTAATTCTTGTTTACCTAATGTTCATGCTTCAATCCCAAATTGAAAACTTTAATTTCACCAATATAAAGTATTGATTGATAATGGATTGTTCTAACATCAATCCATTTGATTACATTCATTTAACTTATATTTCTAAATTATATCGCCAATTTAAATATTTAAATGTTATGAAATATAAACTAAAAACTTAAAGGTATTTATAATGCAGGACAACCTCAAGTAGTCCCTCAAGATCAAGTTTTGTATGGGAAGAATATTTGTGTTTGTAGATTCAAGTTCATAAATAGCAATTTGGAAGAAGTAAAGCTTTTCACAAACAACATCCTTTCCTACCTAGGCTTTCAGGGCCAAAAATATTTATTGGACTTGTTATTTACCTCTTTTATGGTAATCACTAATTAATTACATTGATGTCAATCTCCTTAACAACCACTTTGTGAAAAAAGTTAGTTCTACTTTCAACTTAGATGTTATCACTGAGGGATATACCTTGCATTGAGACACTAATGTTTGAAAGTATCTTTTACTTCTTAGTCATTCCCCCATAGTAGATGGTGTGTTTCAGCAATGAGATAACAAGTCAAAAGAGAGGCACAACAGTTAAGGAAGGAGCATTGTTAACAACATTCCTCTAGTTATGCATACATTGTTCTCGTGACTTTTTAGTATTAATTATTGTTCTAAATTTAGCAGTTCCAGAATTAGGAATTATTGTTGTCTACAAAATAGGTACTTTTTAATTCATTTTGACTTACTTAGAATTATGAATTTCTAATTTAGGACTCCAAAGTAGGTTCCCCACCCTTCATGGTTTGAACTTGGGCTATTTACGTGGTGGTGCTCCATACCAACCACAAAGTAAAAACTCACAGCCCAAGGTTTTGATCCTTGTTTATTTAAGATTACGTTGGAAATCATGTTGCAATTCTTAATCTAAAAATACGTCAACCACTTAGCCCACAAGGTGAAACTCAATTGGTGATCGTCATGTTATGAAGTATTACATGAACCATGAGAGTCAAAGTTCAAATCCCTGTGGGTCGAGCCAACAAAAACAAAAATTATGTTAACCACCTGTAAACAAATCTAACATATTATTATAAATTATGTCTTTGGAAGTACACATTTATTTTAATTAAAATGTTTCAATCTAAATGTTTTTCCCAGATTGGGATATAATGTTATTTGTTGGATAGAAGCTTTTGTAACCTGAACACTAATGACATTCAAACCAAGGATGATATGATCTGCAATTAGTTAGAAGTTATTTTTCTCCTTATTGAATATTGTTTGAGACTATTAAATAAGGAAAAATTAGCTTGACATGATAATGTATCAAATCTAACTTCTTTTCTCCCCAATATTTAAAAAATGGATGTATATGAATTATTTTATTGAAAAGTTTCATGCATATTAGCATTGATATCCTTTTTGTGACACATACATTGCTTGAGTCCAGTACATCTGAATCAGAATTGTGCAAAACATTGGATGAGATGTTCAATGGAGGAAGAATGCAGATGATTCATGTTTATCAATGCTTGTTGATATCCCTGTTAAAGAAGGGGATGAGAGTGAAGATGTTTTCAAACGTCTTATTTTCAAGTTTAAAATTGTCTCAAACACAAAGATGTTTGTTTCCTTAATTAAAAAGCTCATCAAAGCTAAGAAATTAACCACTGCTTACTATTTATTTATAGTATTGAGGAATGAAGGTGTTGTTCTGAACGTTGCTATTTACATTTTTTTTATTGTTGTAGGAGAAGATGGAAACTTTAGTTTTGCATGTCCTATCTTCAAGGATTTGTTAGCTAATAAATCTCTAGATTCTATGTGTTATTTTGCTTTATGCAGGGCATTTGCAAAGGTGGGAGATACAGGAGTAGCCTATGACGTTTTCAGGGAGTTGTTGGAGAGCTTTGTTTGCAATACTACAGTGCTAAACAAACTTATCGATGCGTTTGTTGAAATAGGGAAAATAAAATCATCTCTTGGACTCTCTGAATTTATGAAGCATTTGAAGTGAAAACGAGACTTGGTCACCTATAATGGTATTATTTATATTCTTGACAAGGAAGGCCAGGTAGATGCAACATTTCATGACTTTTTGATTGTGAGGGACTTGGGACATGTACCTAATATTATAACCTACAATACATTAATAAACAATTTTAGAAAGTTTGATCGATTATGTTTGTGTTTGGTTCCTTTTCAAGAGAAGGTTGGAAGAGGAATTCAACCCAATTTGCACACTTACACTGCTCTAATTGATAGTTTTGGTCGAATGGGGTAGGTTGAAGAAGCAAAAAGGTTGTTCCATGAAATGAAATAAAAGTGTTGTAAGGCATCAATTTATGTTTGTAGGTATCTCATAAGAAATATCAAAAAGGATAGTAATATGAGCTTCAAAAATGAACTATCAGAAGAAATAAAATTATGTGGTTCTAATTTGTTACATCCTAATGACTTTAAGAAAAAGCAAAGACGATAAATGATTTTCTAGATCTCTTACATATTGAAATTATGCATGTGTATTATTCTTTTGATGAACAATCTTGGTTCTTAGGGATGTCTGTTGATTGATTCTCTGCTCTTCAGTTGTTTTTATGATGTTTTATGAAACCCCATTAGCAAAGATCTATGTTGTAATGGAAGAAAAAAAAGTTACTTTTATCAAAATGAAGTTAATGCAAGATCTTGAAAAGGATAGAATATGAAACATAAAGTCTAAAATACAGGTGTCGTTAAAATGTACTTAAGAGCTAACCTATTTCAGACACGAAAGTACCAAACAATTTTGATGTTAGTCACTGAGGTTGAAAAAGTAACACTCTCCAATGGATAGACTATGCAGGGATCCTCAAACTGTTCGAAAAGAATAACAATGCATTTTGTGCATATCAATATAGATATTATAAAGCATACTTTTAATAGATTTCACGACTAACACATTATTCAACATGAATTATATGAACAAGAACCTTTCCATTCATAAAGAATAGGTCTTATGTACTAAGTCTAGGCTACAATAGACCATCCCATTATAAATATTTGACCTTCAAATTAAAAAGCTACACTCATTGTAAATTTCAAATTAGGGAATTGAACCTTGCAAAAGTAACATACTTTCAATTTTTGATTTGATGTCAAAAAACTCATACACCACTTTAAGGTCATTACAATTGGTCAGTACTGATACTTGATTTTCTTATGCCTCTGTGTGTGGAACTGGGTAAAATCAATCTCGAAATGGATTTTCTACTTGATATTTTGCTATAACTACATAAACTCAGTAAAAATTGATTTATTACATCCCCTCACTTTGTTTACCATCATACAATGTGAGAACATGCCATTTATTGAAAAAACCTTGGTTGGAGCAAAGTTATTTCTGAGCCCTAGACATGGTCAAGGAAAAAGATACAAAATTCAAATTGTTCACTTCCAGTAACATATTTACAGACATGAAAGACAAAGAATAAATAAACAAATTGTGGTGCATTTTAGCTAATGGGGCATACACAATATAAATCTTTAATTCAGGGGCCATGTAGTTTGAAAAATAAAGCATCTAAAAGTCCAAAACTAAATGCATTTTCAACTCCATGTATCTGGTCATTTTCCAAGACAAACTCTGCAGCCTACATTGTGCCATAACTCCAAAAGGACTAATTATAATATGCAATTCGCACTAGATTGTGCATGTATGCATGAGAAGATTCCAATGGATCCAAAAAGTCATGCCCTTGGCCATATATCATTTGTTTACTTAAAGACCTGCCAACAGTCCTCTACATTTTTATAAGTTTTAGCGAGATTGATTGTCTTAGGTGGATGGATTTGATTTGAGGAAGTAGATATCTAGTTTCCTTGATTTAACTCCATGATGCTATGGAGTGGATTACGACCTTATATCATGGTCAAAGATGTGAAGCTCCATATTGGTGTTCTTCCCCAGAGGAAATGCTTGCAGTTAAGTCCCTTTTGGTAATGTAAGTATTAGGTTTTTCATTTAAAATAGAAAAAATAAAAATCTTTCTCTGCCCTTGGATGGAAAAAACAAGTTGATTCCATATCCATTTATGTGGGCTCTTCATGGATTCATTAGCAAGATGATTCTCCATTTCATAGGAGAAAAGAAGACTTTCACAAGAGAGTGGAATGATTCTTTCTTTTAAATCAAACATACAACATTTGTTTTATAAGGAACTTATCTCTACGAAAACTCATATAATTCCTCTTATGCACACTAAGTCATGCATATTTCTCTTGTTTTTATACAATCTAAACCAATTTGTATAATTTTTTTGCAGCATTATCATTTTATTGTAAGGAATCTAATGCAGTTTAGTCTTATTATTGCATTGAATAATATCATTATCACCTATCATTAGATCTTGTTGTTGGGGGTTGCAAAACAATGACTTCAATTCTCTTAGATCATTAACACTTTTCATTACATTTTGTTGTTGAGTTCATATGTTATTCCACTCTAAACAGTATTACTTTCATTGTTAAGTTCCACATATTTTTCCGCCTCTATTTCAAATGTTTTCTTATATATATTTTAGGGGTCAAAAAACCCACATCACTATTGGCATGTCATTTACACTTTGGCATTAAAGAGAGAACCTTGGGGGACCAAAGTCCTCGCTCACAAGTCCCTTCCCGAGTCAGAATACCTCACCATAACCCCCCCCCCCACCCCACACACACACACACACACACACACACACACACACACACACATATATATCTATATATAATTACGCCGTAAGGCATTCCCTCTGAAATAAACTTTTCTCTCTACCTACATGTCATTAATTTGCACCATTAGATGATATGCTAGATGATTGAGCAATGTTGAGTTGCTCGATTATGCTGAGGTAGTTACAACTCCCTAACCACCTAGACCAACGCAAATTTGATACTGTAAGCCACACAAATTGGTCTAAACTGTCTTAGGCCTTTTGGTTGTTGAATACCTCTTGCACCAGAAGGGTTTTGCCCTGTCCTCCCATACCCACAATAGCAATCACTCTGAATCTATTTTCCAGTATCCACTAACTGACATTTTTAGTATCTTCCGTTAATCCCACCGCTTGAAATTGAGATAGAAGAGCACAGGATTTTCTTCTTTTATCTTCTTCTGATGATTCAATATATGCATTGAGTGCTTGAACAACAACAGTAGCATTTAGGGAGGTCAGATATTTGAGATATTTAGCACCCGTGTGTATCTTTGTGATTCTTTCCTTCAGTTTTCTAATGCTCCTGCCCATTCGATAGCGGAAAATTATGTTGATGAAAATAAGATTTCCCTGCTCACATTCCTCCACTATGTCGACAACATCAGTGAGAAAATCCTGAAGTCTGTTAAGCCAATTGGTCACTGAACTAGAATTGGAAGTTTTGGTGGCTCTCGCATCTGTCAATAAGCATTTAATGGAATTAACCTCATCACAAATGAATTCAAAATCTTCTTCCCTAACCACCTGACCAGCGCAAATTTGATCCTCCATAACAGTTTTGGCTTCGCTTCAGGTTTAGGCTTCGGGTCATCAATTGAAGTGGTTGGTGCAATCCTCCTCTGGAGCACTTTGATCTCTCGGAGCCCATTTTTGAGCACATTGCTAAGCTTTAGGCTGGAATCGTCCCTGTTCAATATAGAAGATTTGTGGATTTTGTTTGTATCTGGTAGCTTTAGTGTTGTTTAGAGTTTCTTGATGTGGGTTTTGAACTAGAGGTGGTGCTCTGTTAAAAAGTTGTTTTGAGTTTCTTGATATGGGGTTTGAATTGGTGTCGGTTTCTTGATTCAGGGTACCCTGTCAAAGAAAGGGCGGAATTCATTTCACCATTAATGGTCATTCGTACTTCAATCTGCTCCTCATCACCAATGTTTTACCCTCCACTTGAAAACTGTTCGCCGAGCTTCCAAGAGAGTTTGTGGAGTTTATGGCACCCTAAATGAAGATATTTTCACATCGAGGAATGTCAGCAGTCTTTCCAAATTCCTACATTGGTAATGTTTTAAAAGCAAAAATCTAGTGGCCTTATCTCCGCTTATCTGGTGGAAGAAAGGGGAGAGGCAGTCGACCAAGCTCTGGATCAAGTATCTGGAGGCCACTCTGAATCAAGATGTGGAATATTTCAACATTTATGCACGGACGGGCAACATCATCAATACTATCCGCAGTGACATTGTGGCTGTTCAGGATGCTATCAGTGAGAAGGTCAGTTAATTTTTTTCTATGTTCTCAATGGTTTCAATTTATGTCAATGGAGACAGCCAAAATGAACTAATGTGTCTTACTAATGGTTAATTGATTACTTAGTGTATGTTTGTTTGCTTGACCTTTTCCTTTTATCAGTACAGTCTACGACTAGTCTTGAAGAACTCATGAACACCCTTCCATTCCCCTACTACTCCTCTCTTTGGGGCCTTTTGAAATTGCTTATAAATCTCCTCTTGAGATTAGATTATGGAAATTTCATTAACTTTGATGTAATTCAATTCGCAGCTAGGCAATTTCATCCATTACATGGCAACATTTGTGGCTGGATTTGTGGTGGGGTTCATCACAGTGTGGAAGTTGGCTCTGTTGACTCTTTCAGTGGTGCCATTGATAGCCTTGTTAGGAGCCATTCATACCATAACGATAACCAAGCTTTCCTCCAGGAGTCAGGATGCATATGCAGAGGCTGGTAACATTGCAGAACGGGTGCTGAATTGTTTGATATAATCAGCTCCCTTTTCTAGTGAGGAATTGAACTGTTTTTAATGGGGCTAAATTTAATTCAATTCAACTTGTAGGCCTTGGCACAAATTCGCATGGTTTTCTCATTCGTAGGCGAGGAGAAAGCGCTAAAAGCGTATTCTGCGTCTCTAAGTGTGGCTCAGAAGATTGGATATAAGAGTGGTCTCGTAAACCAATTTGGGCTGCGGTCAACATATTGTGTGATATTTTGCTGTTATGCTCTACTTTTGTGGTATGGAGGATGGCTTGTGACGCACCATGATACAAATGGAGGATTGGCCATATCTACTATGTTTTCAGTCATGATTGGTGGATTGTATGTAGTATACCCAATTGCCTGTTTTCTCCTATTTCTCCACAATTTGATTTGTAGGAAGTGATTTTACAATTTTAATCTGTTGTTGCAGAACATTGTGGCAAGAAACTCCCATCATGATAGCATTTTCAAAGGAAAAATTTGCTGCTATGAATATATTTAGAACTGTTGATCATAGGCCCAAGATTGATCGAAACTACTTTGATGGAATTACTCTGCCCGCAGTCACAGGCCATGTCCAGCTACGAAACGTGAATTTTGCATATCCCTCTAAACCAGAGATATCCATTCTCAGCCGTTTCTCATTGAACATTCCCACAGGAAAAACTATAGATATGGTTGGTCGAAGTGGGTCGAGAAAGAGTATTATAGTTGCTCTAGTTGAGCACTTCTATGACCCCATTGAAGGTATCCAATACATGATTTTACATGGCATTTTCATACCCTGAACTCCAGTTTTTAGTTTAATGAATTGCTTCTCAAAAGTACTATTTTTAATTTTTGTGAATGAAGGTCAAGTGCTACTTGATGGGTTTAACATCAAAACTCTATAGTTGAAATGGCTTAGACAACATATAGGGCTTGTGAATCAGGAACCGACATTGTTTGCAATAAGCATTAAGGAAAACATGCTATTGGGAAGAGAGGATGCAACCAAGGTGGAAATGGAGGAAGCAGCTAGAGTTGCAAATGCACACTCTTTTATCACAAAGCTCCCCGAAGGATATGACACTCAACTGAGTGCTACTAGCTATAATTACTGAAAATTCTTTGTTGCAAACATGCTTAATTAGTTTTCAGTTGATTGTTTGTTGCAGAGATGGTTGATTAGGTTTGGTGATTATGCTTATTTCCTTGCTCAGTCTTCTAGTCGCTCTTTATGACTTGTGTGTGTGAATAACAACAGTCTGATATGTTTACCTTACAATCCTGGAATACCTTCTCCCACTATTAAGTCTCCTTCCCTTCCATTTCTAACCCAAATCCCCAGGAGTTGAACTATATATCTATGGTTTATAGCACTTTTCTTCCATCTCACTGTTCCTTTTCTATATGTCAGAGTTGATAGTAGCCATGGTTATGATTTGTACTAAGTTGGCTCTGCAACTCCAGGTTGGTGAAAGAGGTGGCCAACTATCAGGCAGACAAAAGCAACACATTGCAATAGCCATAGCGATGTCGAAGAACCCGACCATACTACTTTTGGATGAAGCAACCAATTCTCTGGACTCTGAATCAGAAAAATTTATTCAGGAAGCCCTTGACAGGTGCATGATAGGAAGAACAACAGTAGTTGTGGCACATCGTCTCTCAACCATTAGGAAGGCTGATCTGGTGGCAGTTGTTCAACAGGGGAGCATTTTGGAGATGGGGACTCACGATGACCTTATCTGAAAAGGGGATGACGAGGCTTATTCAAAATTGATCAGACTCCAAGAAACTACCCATGAGCTTGGTAACAATGCAAGAAAGAATAGTGCCAGGTAAAGGTTTTATCCCACTATGTTAATGCAATAATGGCACATTGTGGCTAACCTATGCAATAGTTTTCTCACTGAAAGTCTATAGAATTGGAATTGTTTTGTTTCTCCCATAAATCCTCTCGCCTTCTTTATAAAATTGTAATTTTTTTGTAGTCCCATAAATCATTGGGGCCTTCTCTGTAAAACTGTAATTATAATGCTTATCCTCAGCTTCTTCTTCATAAAATTATACTTGTTTTGTTCATCCTTAGATTAGCAGTTTGTGAAATTATAATTGTTTTGTTTGTCTATAGATCCTCAGGGTTTTCTTTGGAAAATTATTTAGCAGCTGCCAAGTTTTTCTGGTTTTATTACAGTGAAATATTTTCCACCAAACTGTTTGGATTCCTTCTCATACAATCCTTCATTTTTTTTCCTCAAATATAATGGTTTTGTTCGGTCGAGAGATAAATCTTTTTTCTTAAATTGTAGTTGTTTTGCTCCTCCCATTAACCCTTATAGTTTTTATTGGTACTTTAGATGCTACTCTGTAGAAGTTTATGGACTTTTACATTTTGTCACATTCTGAATGACCCACTCATTCATCACCAAGACAGAAAGGAAACTTGTTCTGTACCTTCCATAAATTCTCAGTATTTATCAGTCTAAATGATCCCGAGAAGTAAGGGGAAATAGAATGAACATAGATTTGTATTCTCGTTTTGATTTTTTGTTTGTTTGCCCATTTCCAGGCCCTCCAATGTAAGGAATTGTATGAGCTCTCCCATAATTTGAAGAAATTCTTCTTATGTCCGATCTCCCTATTCCGGAAGGCTTTCAGACTTCTATACTTCCGATTTCAGCACATCTGTCGATGTCAACAGAGCACACAAAACAGAGAAAGTAGCCTTCATAGAGCAGGCAAGGTCATTCTGGAGACTAGTCAAGATGAATGCCCCAGAATGGGCCTATGCCCTACTAGGATCCGTAGCGTCCATGTTCTGTGGTTCAATAAGCGTACTCTTCGCTTACATCATGAGTGTTGTGCTGAGCATCTATTACAACCCTGATCCATTATAGATAAAAAATGAAATCAAGAAATACTGCTTTGTTGTGATAGCGATATCATTTGGCACCCTCATTTTCAATACGGTGCAGCATTCCTTTTGGGAAATTGTTGGCGAGAATCTGACCAAGCGGTTCTGACAGACAATGCTTGAGGTGAGCAAAACGATTTTCGTGAAAAAAATCAGATTGACATGGCATTCTGAATATAGTTTTGGTTTTCTAGTAAAAATACAAAAAGTGAAAAAAATTGTAGGTTTCTAATGTTTTTGGCGTTTTTGAACCAGGGAGCAACAATCCTAAATCAGGAGGTGTATATAGTGCCATGGGGAGGATCAAAGGAGGCAGTTAATCAATGGGAAAAGCAAATGATAAAATTTCATGAAGAGGGAAACGCATTAGGAGTATTTTCATTTACTTATTTTTACTCTTTTATATTTTTTATTTATTTTTATATTTGGAGGAACAATGTTCAAATAAATTTAAGAAGAAATCTGTTTCCTCAAAATAGCATTAATACTGCACTTAGATGTAGACCTTGCTTACCTTGCCATAGTCGTTCTTGTATCAAATCAATTTTATGGTCTCTGTATATGTGTTTCTTGACTAAGTTTTATGCAAAAGTGTTGATTTCCAATTTCTGCAATATCTATTGAGCATAATAGTTGTCAACTTGTGTATTATCAGAGTTGCAGAGAAGTCTTCTATTAAGAATATGTTGAGAAATAGAGTGCAGTCACAATATTATTTTTGTGTTGCAATATCTATTGAGCATAATAGTTGTCAACTTGTGTTTTATCAGAGTTGCAGAGAAGTGTTCTATTAAGAATTGGTTGAGAAATAGAGTGCAGTCACAATATTATTTTTGTGTTATCAAAATTAGAGAAGTGATTCATGGAGAACTTGTTGGATGTAGTAAGACTTGACATCAATGAGTCAGGAAATATCAAGCCAGGCAGTAGCCCCGGTGTATATTTTTCCTGATAAAACTGGATAGTACTAGAGGATTTACATTGATATACATACTTAAGGTCTATGTAACATCAGACCTTAACTGGCCAAAATGAGTGCCGGATTATATTTTTTGGGTGGTGATAGGACGAGGCAGTGGAAACAAGTTGCTTTAGTGACTATCAAGGAGCCCTATGCTTTAGAAACTGCTATCCTTCTTAGTGTAAGTATGATTTTATTAGCTTATCAGTGTTTGCAATTGTAAGGTTTAAAGGGTAAATTCTCTGCTATGATTTCGTTACAAGTGGATTTTTGTTGGGATTTGAATTTGCTATAAAGAGATGGAATTCAAGATGTAACTTTACTGATAGTCACATTCAGATTGACATGGCATTCTGAATATAGTTTTGGTTTTTTGGTAAAAATGCAAAAAGTGAAAAAAATTGTAGGTTTCTAAAATTTTTGGCATTTTTGAACAATCCTAAATCAGGAGGTGTATATAGTGCCATGGGGAGGATCAGAGGAGGCACTTAATCAATGGGAAAAGCAAATGATAAAATTTCATGAAGAGGGCAATGCATTAGGAGTATATTAATTTACTTATTTTTACTCTTTTACATTTTTTATTTATTTTTATATGTGGAGGAACAATGTTCAAATAAATTTAAGAAGCAATCTGTTTCCTCAAAATAGCATTAATACTGCACTTAGATCTAGACCTTACTTACCCTGCCATAGTTGTTCTTGTATCAAATCAATTTTATGGTCTCTGTGTATGTGTTGAAATCTCTGATCTTTCAATTTTGTTTTGAGGTATTTGATAAATGAGTACCATTCATGGGTAAACGACAGTACATTTTTCCTGTTGTATAGTTCCAAGATCAAGATTGGCTCATGTAGATTACCTCAAAGGCCATTTTGGTCAAGGATATTTAGAGTAACCTAGAATAAGATTTTACTTGTGAAAAGAAGGGAAAATAATGAAAAACAAATTTCATTTATTTTGACTGTTTTGTAAGAAAAATTCTTAAATGTAATCTTGCTTTACAAACTATTTGCAGAGAAGGAAGGTCCTACCCTTTAAATTCTACTTATTCCTGTAGTTTTGTAGAGTAGAAGTAGCTTAAAAAGGCAACGTACCTTACCAATGGAGAAAATTAAAATTTAGATATTACATCAAAATTTAGAAAGTCATACTTCTTAGACTGAAAAATGATTTTCTCAATTAGCCTATGATATTCTGAGGATATTAACATTGTTGTTATTTGATAGTTTGAAGTCCTTGATAAGAAACTGAGATTTTTTGTTCCATTTTGCTGACCAGGCAGTAAAACTGGTTACAACAATGCTTTCAAAAGGTTATACCCTAGGAAAAGATACTTTAAGCAAAGCCAAAGAGTTAGACGAGAAGTATCAAGTGATGGACACTGCTGCAGCAAAGGTGGCAGATTTTGGCAAATTCTTCGGAGAGATATCAAAAGCAGCTTTGATTACAGCTGGGCATGCAGCTTGCAACGAGGGAACATCACCTGTCAACAACAGCTATTTTGCAATAAGAGCACTGATGGTTGTTGGGGTTCTTGATAGGGCAGCCAAAGCTGCTGCTAATTTTGGTAATAGGAATAATGCAACAAAGAAGTAGAATTGAAGTATTATGGCACTATCAAGTTAGAACTGTAATGTAGTGGTGTTGGCCTTCAGGTTTATCTGTCTCATAATTAAGTATGCATGTAATGTTTCTTACCCTGCCATAGTCGTTCTTGTATCAAATCAATTTTATGGTCTCTGAATATTCGTTTAAATGTCTGATCTTTCTGTAGCCCTTCACATTGACATACACTATATATATGGGCTTCAACCCCCAAATGCATGCTAGATAGCTATTGACACCAGCTAACATCAAGAAATTGGAGACGCTTCAGACCACTCAAGCGGTTGGGCATCTTTTTGATGTTTGTTTTGGATAAATTTAGGAACTTCAAATGTTCTAAGTTCCTAATAGATGTGGGCAATGACTAGATGGAAGTATGACTTAGATCTAACACAGTCATCTAAACCAAATAAACAACGTCTTCGTTCTATATTTTTATTCATTCCTTCAAAATATTTGTTAATTCTGTCCCGAATTCCCTTTACACCCCCCTTATTTTTCCTCAGACACTTTTATTTGTTTGAAAGTTGACAGTAGCAGCTCTTTAATGAAAAATTTGGGTGATATTGTAAGCCACACAAATTGGTCGAAACTGTCTCGGCCCTTTTGGTTGTTAAATACCTCTTACACCAGAAGGGTTTCACCCTGTCCTCCCATACCCAAAATAGCAATCACTCTGAATCCATTTTCCAATATCCACCAACTAACCTTTTTAGTATCTTCCTTTAATCCCACCGCTTGAAATTGAGATAGAAGAGCACAAGATTTTCTTCTTTTATCTTCTTTTGAAGATTCAATATATGCATTGAGTGCTACCTTAACAATGGAGAAAAGTAAAATTTAGATATTACATCAAAATTTAGAAAGTCTTACTTCTTAGACTGAAAAATGATTTTCTTAATTAGCCTATGATATTCTGAGGATATTAACAATGTTGTTATTGGATAGTTCGAAGTCTTTGATAAGCAACTGAGATTTTTTGTTCCATTTTGCTGACTATGCAGTAAAAGTGGTTACAACAATGCTTTCAAAAGGTTATACCCTAGGAAAAGATACTTTAAGCAAAGCCAAAGAGTTAGAGGAGAAGTATCAAGTGATGGACACTGCTGCAGCAAAGGTGGTAGATTTTGGAAAATTCTTCGGAGAGATATCAAAAGAAGCTTTGTCAAGATGTAACTTTATTGATAGTCACATTCAGATTGACATGGCATTCTGAATATAGTTTTCGCTTTCTGGTAAAAATACAAAAGTGAAAAAATTTGTAGGTTTTGGATGTTTTTTGCGTTTTTGAACCAGGGAGCAACAATCCTAAATCAAGAGGTGTATATAATGCCATGGGGAGGATCAGAGCAGGTAGTTAATCAATGGGAAAATAAAATGATAAAATTTCATGAAGAGGGAAATACATTAGGAGTATTTTAATTTACTTATCTTTACTCTTTTATATTTTTACATTTATTTTTATATGTGGAGGAACAATGTTCAAATAAATTTAAGAAGAAATTTGTTTCCTCAAAATAGCATTAATATTGCACTTAGATCTAGACCTTGCTTACCCTGCCATAGTCGTTCTTGTATCAAATCAATTTTATGGTCTTTGTATATGTGTTTAAATGTCTGATCTTTCAATTTTGTTTTGAGGTCTTTGATAAATGAGTACCATTCATGGGTAAACGATAGTACTTTTTCCCTGTTGTATAGTTCCAAGATCAAGATTGGATCATGTAGATTACCTCAAAGGCCATTTTTGTCAAGGATATTCAGAATAACCTAGAATAAGATTTTACTTGTCAAAAGAAACGAACATAATGAAAAACAAATTTCATTTATTTTGAATATTTTGTAAGAAAAAGTCTTAAGTGTAATCTTGCTTTACAATCTATCTGTAAATAACTATTTGTAGAGAAGAAAGATCCTACCCTTTAAATTCTACTTATTCCTGTAGTTTTGTAGAATAGAAGTAGCTTAAAAAGGCCACTTACCTTACCAATGGAGAAAAGTAAAATTTAGATATTACATCAAAATTTAGAAAGTCATACTTCTTAGACTGAAAAATGATTTTCTCAATTAGCCTATGATATTATGAGGATATTAACATTGTTGTTATTGGACAGTTTGAAGTCCTTGATAAGCAACTGAGATTTTTTGTTCCACTTTGTTGAACAAGTAGTAAAAGTGGTTACAACAATGCTTTCAAAAGGTTATACCCTAGGAAAAGATACTTTAAGCAAAGCCAAAGAGTTAGATGAGAAGTATCAGGTGATGGACACTGTTGCAGCAAAGGTGGTAGATTTTGGCAAATTCTTCGGAGAGATATCAAAAGCAGCTTCGATTATAGTGGGGCATGCAGCTTGCAATGCATGAACAACACCTGTCAACAGTAGTTATTTTGAAACAGGAGCACTGATGGTTGCTGGGGTTCTTGACAGGGCAGCCAAAGCTGCTGTTAATTTTGGTAATAGGAATAATGTAGCAAGAAAGTAGACTTGAAGTATTATGGCACTATCAAGTTAGAACTGTAATGTAGTGGTGTTGGCCTTCAGGTTTATCTATCACATAATTAGAATGACAACAACCCGCATTTAAAGAATTTCTCACCCCTCTCCTAATTAGAAATACAATTTTGGGTTCTCTACTAATTTTATCCACACCCATTTAATCTAACAATGGACATAGAACATGTATATTTATACCCGTGCATTGGAAATACCATTTTATACAACAACCCACATTTAAAGCATTTCTCCACCCCTCCTAATTAGAAATACAATTTTGGGTTCTCTACTAATTTTCTCCACACCCATTTAATCTAACAATGGACATAGAGCATGTATATTTATACCTGTGTGTTGGAAATACCATTTTATACTTTAATGTTTATTATTTTTGTTTTATTATTATTGCTTGAATTTCTTCTTAACAAGTGGTTGTGTTTTTTATGGTTTTAGTGAACGTATGGGTTCCAATGTTGGCTCTCTTATTATGGAGTCTAATTCATCTTTGAGAATTTTTCAATTATTAAATTAGGTTAGTCAATTGCTTAAAATATTAAATTTATTTCAAAAGGCTTTTGTTACTTTATAGGTTAGACACTGGCTTGAAATATTAAACTTATTCCAAAATGTTTTTGTTACTTTATAGATAAGGCATAGATTGCTTGGCTCTATGAAAATAATGAAGGGAAGATACATGTTAATCTGTTACTTGTGCTTTTTGACTGAAAAATACATGGTGAGAAAAAAATGCATATTATGCTAATTGAGGAATTTTTTTCACTTGTCGAACTTATAGTATTGAATTTAACACACTAACACTTTACACAATGAACTAACAATATTCATAATGAAAATAGCAATATGGAAGATTTATCTGCCTAACGAAAAAGGCAATATGGGAGATTCCAATCACATTCCAAGGCAATTTTTAAAATGTGGATGTGACAAAAGGTTGTTGTGGAAGGTGTTGTTTGTATATGGGAAATTTCTTGATCATTGTGTATAATCCTAATGTTGATAGATATGTCTACTAAGTGGTTCCAGTTAATGGGGCATTGATTTGAGCGTTCAATATATTTGTATTCTTTATCAAAGAATTCTTTGGTTGTATTTGTGTTCTTCAATTTATGCCTTACATCGTTTCCTTTTCAACATCTGGTGCAAATGCTAGTTATAATTTAATGGGTTGTAATTGATTATTCATTGTTATTCAAACTTTAAAAAGAGAAAGAAAATAAGTCAAATTGGCAAAGACTCTGGGGCAATTTTATCCCAAGGCTTAACAAAATCTGGGCGATTTAGAGAGCTCTTGCCTTATACAACTACTTAAAAAATAAAATATTTAGGCAAAGTGGAAACTTCAAGCTTATGTGCAATTTCCAAATCCTGTGATTTAAGTGTAAGAAAACTTAAAGAAACTAAAGCACAGAATCTGATGAGCAGCTCAAAATATCGAATAGAAGGTGGTATAATTTCTTATTGGCATTAATCTAAACATGTGGTAAAGAATAACGTTGTGGGAGGCTGGAACCTACATGCATAATATTGTTCAATATTTTTAATACGATTGAAGCTAGACTTATTTTCTCTTTTAATTTGCAATTTTTCAAAATAAAAGACATATTCAAGCAACATTATTATTCATAATTTATCACAAAATAGGATACACATGGTACAGATCTTTGATTAACACTCTACTATTATCACTAAATCATCATGATCCATTGAAACCACTTGTTATTTAATATCCATCTCTTTAACACTATTATCAGAAATGGATGTCACCCCTAACAACAAACATGCCCAACAATAGTCGAAATACTTATCTACCCCTAGTTGTGGACAGGATTGGCTAACCTGGGTGAAGGGGAATTAAAGGAGGGGAAGCGAGGAAGTGGAAGACAAGAACTAAAAGGTGGTCGTAGTGGTGGGGTTGAACCACCCAGAGACGGTGGCGCCAAACCGCGCAATGGAGGAAAATGAAAAGGTGGAATTGTGGGAAGTCCAATCCCACCACTGCCGGGAAGCTGCAACAATGATCGCCTGCTGCTCTCACCATTCTTTGATGCAGGATCCCTCGAGGTAGCACACACACTGCTCATAAATAGAATCACTGCGAATGCGGCAGCAGCCCAGAATTTCGATGAGCGCTGCATTTTGACAGAATTGGATGTGTGGAATGTAGTACAGAACTACCATCTACAATCTTCTTATATAATACCCAGTAGCCAAGCTGCACGTTATCTCAGCTGCCTCTGACATTGTCATGGATTCAGAAATCAATGACCAAAAAAACACAGTGACTCCAACGGTTATCATTCATGGCGGACACGCTGCATTGTCACAAAACTAATTAATAGCAAAAATGTAAAAATGCGGTGTTTGCTATCCATTTAAAAAAGGGTGACGTAGTCATTCTCAAGATCGACCTTTGTAAAGCGTATGATTATTTGGAATGGGGATTCATTAGATGCCTGCTTGCGAAGATTGGGTTGAGGGTCGGCATGATAAACTGGATCATGGCATGTGTGGAAAAGGTGAATTATGTGGTTATCATAAATGGGCTTCCATCGTATTTCTTCCTTGTATCTAGAGGCCTTCGCCAGGTCTGCCCTTTATCTCCGCTTCCCTTTATATTAGCTATGAATTCTCTCAGTTTACATATAAATAAGGCGGTTTAGGAAAATAGGTGCCAGCCGTTGAAAATTTGCAAAAATATTGCGATATCTCATAATCTGTTTGTGGATGATATCATTTTGTTTGGAATTTTATGCAAAATCACATGGCTTTCATACTATGAAATTTTCAAAAATTTCCAGAGGGCAACCGGGATGCAGATTAACTGTTCGAAGTCTATTATTTATCATAATGATATAAACTAGGAAGATATCGACTGGTTATTTGCTCTTTTCGGTATTGAGACTCTACCCATTAGTGGGGGAATTAAATATCTTGGTTTTTTACTGAAAGCAAATGCTTACTCAATAACGGACTGACAATGGATCCCAGAGAGATACTACAAGAAAATATCAGTATGGGAGTACATAACTCTCTCCTTGGCAAGTAGAGTAATCTTGGCACAATTCGTTTTACACCAGTTGGCTGTCTACTGGGCTCATTTGTTCTTCCTCCCCTCAAGCATAATTAAAACAATGAATAAACTCACTGCTATTTTTATATGGGGGGGACAGGCTAGAAAAAGTAAATATCACCTCACGAAACTGTCACATATTACTTTACCGAAGGATATGGGGGGATGGGGTCTTTTGGATATGTGATCTTTTGGAAAGGCCCTCTTATGCAAAACACTGTGGAGGGGTGTTTTCGATGAAGAGCCCTGGAGCAAAGCTATTGAGATGAAGTATTTACGCAGAAAGGATTTATCTTTCTGGTTCAGAAAAGATAGGATTGGTTCATCCTATGGATCGTCAATTTGGTTAAGTCTCCGTAAAATTGAAAACTTCTTTCTGAAGAATTTGATATGGTGATTTCAATGAGGAAAAAAGATCCTTATCGGAAAAGATTCATTTCTAAGTGGCATGGAGGAGATCATTGTTCTGGAATCTTTCCTGGCTTTCCTCCATAGAAGAGGTATTTTTTTCTGGGATGGTTTAATCTCCAGATGGCAGGGTCCTATTCCACTGTGGTGCGAAGCCGATAGTCTGAAAATGCCCACTGACATTGATAAAGCTCAGGAACTGTGGCATTTTCCGCTCGTCGGAGCGTGATTATTTAACTTGGAAAAATGTAAAGGGGATGAACTCCATTCGGGTAAAGGATGCTTATCAGAGCTTGATTAGGCGAAAACAGTGTTCTTGCAATTCTACACTCCCTCTCGTTCTCTAGAAAGTTGGATGCCCATCCAAAATGGTTTTTTTCTCATGGTTGCTATTTCACAATAAAATTCTGTCATGGGCGAATTTAAGAAAGCGGGGATGGCAGGGGCCAGGTTTCTGCCCCATCTGCAGGTCTGCAAAGGAAGATAACTACCACTTATTTTTTAACTGCATTGGTACTCAGCAACTGTGGCTATCTCTGGAGAATTATTTTGGCATTCAACATCTGTCTCACGCTACTATAAAGGAAGCTCTTCTTTTGGTGCAATCAACAAAAAGAGTCATGGAGGATAATTTTCATCACCTCTGTATGGAGCATCTGGAAATGGCACAATAATTTCATTTTCAAAGGAAGAAGCTCCCCTTTTCTGGAAATCCTTTATAACATTATTTCTCTCTATGAACCAGTCCCTTTTTTCTCCCCCAAGCAAAAGAAACAGGTTGTCATTGACCCTTCACAGGTACACTCGTCTATGCCAAGAGCGTTTTTTGATGGCGCTGAGCAAAATGGATCATGTGGCTGTGGTTTTCATATTTTAGTAGATATGGACACTCAATTTCTAATTTTTTGGAACGGGGGAAGAGGCACCAACAATATAGCCGAGGCAATGGCCCTCGCTGGCCTTTTAATCTTCTGCCTCTTTCTTAATAGTCAAGGTGTTTCTATTTACGGAGATTCAAAAATCATGGTGGAAAATGTCACAGGAAAAATACCATCTCCAGTCCTCACCTCGTTGGATGGTTAGACAGGATAAAGTTCTACTGGAATCTTCTGAAGGATGGCTCAATACATCATATCTACAGAGATAAAAATCCGCAGGCAGATGCTTTATTGAAGAAGGGTCTTCTTGAGGCTCCTGGTCTTTGGCATGTACAGGTCTTTTTTGAAAGAAAAATATGCTCCATACAGGATTTTTATACTTATGACTTTTAGTTTCTCTCTTTCAGATCATCAGATCCTTTTAGTTTGTCTTTCTGCTTTATATGTTTCCAGGTCTGTGGTATCATGATGTGGTTTCTGGTTTTTTTGTCTCCACAGGAACGTATCTCAAAGTTTTTCTCCTATGTTTTTCTTTGGATATCCTTTTGTAGCATAGTGCTTTGGCTGATCCTATTTTGGTTCCTGTTTCCAGTTTTCATCAGATTGTGGGAGAACAGTCTTGTATATTTGGCTCTGTCTCCCCATTTTTGATCATGGCCTTTTTATGCTAATCCAGATCCAGATCCTTTTGAGACATATGCTATGTATTCAATGAATGTACATGTGGCCTTTTTATATATCTTATATAAATATAATCGTGCTTTTTCACCCTAAAAAAAAGTAGTATCATATACTTTCAATTTCCGCCATCTGTCTTGGAATTGGAATTTGGTAATGCCAAGATTGTTGAAATTACAAATTCAGAGTTAGGGTAGAATTCAGGGACTCCATTTCCACAATATTAATCATATGGTAAATTCTGCCATGCACGTGATTCCCCGCCGCAAAACGTTAGTTAATACTGTACAATAAATTATCGTTTGTGGGTAAGAAATAGTACGAAACTAAATAACGGCGTTGTCTATGGAGGCTGTAAATTTGCCGAGGCAGATAAAAGTGGTTGGCTTCTAACATTTATTGTCAAAAAAATTGGTAGTAGGACTATATTAATGGTGGAAGTAGATTCAATGGTGGAAGTAGATTCAGGTTATTATTAAAAATCACTTAGCTTCCATTTCTGCCATCTTTCTTGGAATTTGGTGATGTCAAGATTGTTGAAATTACAAATTGAGAGTTGGGTAGAATTCAAGGACTTCATTTCTACCATAATAATCATCTGGTAATTCCTTCGAGATTTCTGCCATGCACCTTATTCAACGCCGCAAACTGTGAGGTGCTACTGTACAACAAGTTAGTTATAGCAGACAAGAACTAGTACGAAACTGAATAACAGCAAAAATTTCCATAGTAGAATCAGTTGCATTATCTGAAAGGTTTACACGCTCTGTTTAATAGGAAATCATGCCATCATAAGACATTTCTTCCCACTACCGACATAATGGGTCATCATCGGCTTAGTGTAACGAGGCGGTTATTTACTAGCTGAAATTCTGATGTGATACCAAAAATAAAAAATCTTTAATATAGTATAAAAAATTTAAATTTATAATATAAAATAAAATTTTTAACTCTAAAAGTTGTATTTCTTAATATCATATTATGAGAAATCTTTAAAAAATTTAAATAATAAATTTAGTAATTTAAAATTATAATTTTCATAGTATTTTAAATAAAATCTACTCAGAAAAGCTAACTAAGCCCTCCTGGTATCGTTCCACCACTCTCTACAATCATTACATTGTATGGGAAAATTTTAGTTTAATGTAAAAGTATAAAGTATAATGTGAGGACACTGTGAATTGCTATTTCAAACTAATTATAATTATTTCTATCTATATATATTTTTGAATTTGAATTTTGAATTTTTACATTACGTATTGATTAATATTTATTTTGTTATTAGTTTGTTTTAAGGGAAACCAAACCTCTAACATATATTAAGATTTTGATGTTGCTAAAATTTTGTTTAATTAGAGCATCTTGTAAACAAAAATTTACACCTCTAACATATATTAAGATTTTGATGTTGCTAAAATTTTGTTTAATTAGAGCATCTTGTAAACAAAAATTTACAAAAACATATTGGTTGTGTCAAACCTTGATGTACATGGACTTGATAAAACAAAATAGATTATTAGTTTTGCAAGAAGAAAAAAACCAATAAGTCATAATAACTATTGGACACTGGTTGTGTCAAACCTTGATGTACGTGGACTTGATAAAACAAAATAGATTATTAGTATTGCAAGAAGAAAAGAACCAGTAAGTCATAATAACTATTGGACAGAATCTTCAAACATCACCCTAGTTAGTCGCTAATCTCATCTGAGGAGAAGGAGATGTTAGTTGATATCTTCATCGAAGGAGAAGGAGATGTTAGTTGATATCCTCGCTACAATTATCAACATATTTTCTATAGTGTCAATATTTTCTTCCAACTTTGCCCTTTCTATAGAATTCTCTTTCTAAGTCCTCTTGTACCTCCCTATGTCGCTTACAATTGTGTATGTTTCTTTGATCGATGAAATGACAAGAGTGCATGCAATGGTCCAAGTATAGTAGAAACCACAACCCTTTTCATGTGAACTAGCATCATATCAAGACAGGAGAACACCAACCCCTAAACACTTCACTGGGGGATAGTAAAATTTAATTCTCCTAAGGCATTCTTCCAAATTGCAATTAGTACAATTATTTCCCATCATTGAGCCGAGAGGATCATTCTACAGTCGAGTATGAGGGGTATGTGTAGGTTTATCGGTCGGTATGCCCCCCTTTAAAATAAAAATAGAAAATAAAAATTATGTACTAAATAGAAAAATAATGTCAACTATAATAAAAAAATTAAAACTTATACTTTTCAAAAATATTTAAACAAGATATTTAAATAAACTATTTGAAGATCTATGTTAACTAATATATGTCGATATCAATTTCATAAAATGAAAACTAAAAATAATATCAACTATAATTAAAAACACAAAAAACTTGTACTTTTAAAAAATATTTCAAGAAGAGATTTAAATAAACTATTTGAAAATCTATGTTAACTAATATAAGTCGATATCAACTTCTTATATATCTATATATAGAAAAAAATGTTAAAATAAAATATTTTAATGTTGTATATAAAAAAGTATTCAATTTGGGTTATCAATAAAATATTTTAATAAAATTGATATTGACATATAGTTAGAAATATATTTATAATAAAAAATCATTTTAATTTGCATGATTAAATGTCTCGTTGTACATGTGATGTAAAATATCTTAATGTAAATTACATATAATGTAATAAAGTTTATTTGGTCCTATATATACTCTATTTAGCATTTAAAAATAAAATTTATTACACAATGAAAAATAACACATTGTAGGTTGCACACTTAAAAAGTTTGCACGTGAAAAAATTTGATCCCTCTCCACTCATGTTAGATCAATACTTAAGATGAGTCTATGTTGGTTGGGCCCAAAGGCTCATTGGTATGAGGGGGATGTGTAAGTTTGTTCGTCAGTTTTCCGCTAAAATAAAAATAAAAATTATGTTCTAAATAGAAAAATAATGTCATTTATAAATAAAAACAAATTAAAACTTAATACTTTTAAAAAATATTTCAACAAGAGATTTAAATAAACAATTTGAAGATCTATGTTAAGTAATATATGCAATATCAACTTCATAAAAGATAAAGTCAGATATAATAAAAAAAATAAAAAATAAAACTTATACTTCCCAAAAATATTTCAATAAGAGATTTAAATAAACTATTTGAAGATGTATGTCAACTAATATAAGCCGATATCAACTATATATGTGTGTGTGTGTGTTAAAATAAAATATTTTAATGTCGTATATAAAAAAATAAATATTCAATGTTGGTTATCAATAAAATATTTTAATAAAAATTAATATTGACATATACTTAAAAAGATTAACAATAAAAAACCATTTTAATTTGCATGATAAAATGTCTAGATGTACATGTGATGCAAAATGTTTTAATGTAAATTACATATAATGTAATAAACTTTTTTTTGCCCCTATACATACTCTATTTAGTATTTAAAAATACAATTTATTTTATAATGAAAAATAACACATTGTATTTTGCACTCTTAAGAAGTTTGTACTGAAGAAATTTGATTATGAGGGGATGTGAAAGTTGTGCCCCTTTAAAATAAAAATAAAAGTAATTATGCATAAATGAATGTGCCATAAAGTAATTAGAAGTAAAAAATGTATGAGCAAAATGTTTAATTCTTATACTTTTCAAAAATATTTCCACAATTGATTTAAATAAACTATTTCAAGATTTATGTTAGCTACTTTATATTGATATCAACTTCATATATATCTATATATATAGAAAAAATTGTTAAAATGAAAGATTTTAATGTTATATATAAAAAAATATTCAATATCTTTATAAAAAAATATGGCTCATATTAGATTCATAATTAAAATGGATCTATATTGGTTGTATTACAATGAACATTAAAATACTCCATATCAAAATTTCCATTTTCATCATTTATAATGTGAAAACAATAAAAAAAGATATCTCTTATTAAATTCGTAATTAAAATAAATCTATACTAATTATATTACGATAAACATTAACCATTAAAATACTCCATATCAAAATTCCCATTTTCATCTTTTTATAATGTGGAAACAATAAAAGCACTAGTGAGACGCAGATGCTATGATGCAAAAGCATCCTAAAGTGCAGTACACAATTTTAAGAAACGTCTGCAAATCTGAGACCAAAGGCATCACGAAGAATGGTGCACAACATTGTTTTAAATAAAGGTGAATCCTTTAGTAGGTTCTATTCAATTTTTATAATACCCTTTTAATTAAATGTGATGTTCAAAATGGGTGAGGTCTAATTTTTTATAATACCTTTTTAATTAAAATTAAATGTGATGCGTGAAAATGGGTTAGGTGTAGTTTCTTGTTGAATGAGTTGGGTAGTTGAACATTAACTCTATCTAGTTTGCTAGTGAATGAGTTGGCTTCCTTGTGAGTAAGAGTCGGTAGGGAAACCCATTATTAAGTTTTTATCGGTTTTATTGACTTGAATTTTAAGTGTAACCGTTAGTTTTTTAGTTGAATGTTAATTTTAACTATTAATTAAATGGTTAGATTTAATTGTATGATGAATGAAACTTGAATATTAAGTGTAATAATTAATTTGAATGTTAATTTTAATTATGGTAAATGAAAGTTGAGTGTTTATTTAAGTGGTTATATGTTAAACATTGTGTGTGACAATGGTGAAGTTTTATATTAAAAAGAAATAGAAAAAGGAATAACATTGTAAATACTAAATAATAACGAAGTTTTACATTCAATTCGTCTTTCTTTCTTTTATCTCATTGGCCATCACATCCTCAACTCTTCTCGCTTCTACTAACTAGTTCTTCAAGTTGATGAATTCTCCTTTGAGCTTAACATCCTTATCATCAGAGATCTACAACAATTTCTCCTAATCTCTACATGCATTTTTTTAGCCTACTAACTTCAATAATTTTTTTCTTTAACATCCATGGCTAAATCATATTTATCCTGAAGTAGCATCATTCTATCACCATCATCACCACTAGGAAACTCAACATGGCTATCATCAGATCTATCTAAAACATAACTAAAAAATAATTCATATTTACTAATTCCTTTAGATCTAATTTGTTAGAGCACATCTAGTTCTGATTTCTCCTTATAGTCAACCACACCATTCACTCTAGGGGGGCTCATCTTATTAGGCTAAGTGTATAAGCTATGTGTAGATTTGAAAATGCTCATGAAATTTACTAAATCACAAGACTCAAAGCTACTCTATTGTTTTGTGGAATTCAATTCACAGTCTAGAACACAAATCATATACATGCAAAAGGAAACATCACACATACACAAATATTTATCTAGGGGAAAACAACTCCTCAAAACCCCTTCCTATCTGTATGACATTAACCAAATAATAAAGATGAATACATATGTTTTCTCAAGCTTGAGCACAACCTACAAGTGTATAGTCTATCTCTCTGCCTGATTTACTGACACTGTACAATACTTAGCCAATTTTCAAACCGTCCAAGCTCTTATCTCCTTTTGTTGTTCCCTGAGGAATTAGGCCCCTATTAAATAGGAAATTCCTCAATTTGAATTGCGCGATTCCTTAGGTTCATCCTTAGATTTCATGCACCACCTGTACACATCAGAGTAGTCTACAACTAATAGTACACTGCCTCTCCATCTCAATTGGGTAACTCGAATTCTCTGCATGAAACAATTATTTTGGGTTGTTTGATCAATTAATTAGATGATCACTGAGTGTGACTAAAGTCACACTACACAACTTGAACTTACACTAGTTCCTCTAACAGTCAGAACTAGTGTAATTGAGAATAACTCAATTTAACTGAATTAGATTATTACAAATTAGAAATCACTTATGCTTACCTGAACTCAATGCATCCAACTCGAATTAATTGAGTTAAGTAAGTGACCAAATCCATGTCACCTCAGTTAACGATCTCCAAGGTTTTTGCTGAATTCGAAATTCAAATTTTCTCTAGTTTGACCAGGGCAAAGTCAAACTCATATTTTTTTGCTGCATTTTTTCAACACTGAGATTATATCTTTTGTGAGCCCTTGTTCTTATTATTATTCTCGCTCTTCTTCTTGACATCCCCATTGTTGCTTCCATATAACACCTGCAATCTATCCCAGATTTCCTGTTTGGTCAATTTAGTGTCCTAAATTGCTCTACATAAATTATCAATTCGGGTATCGTAAACTGATGAAGTGTAGTGCACTGTTTGTGCTAGATAAACCTTCTTACTTCATTTTTTTTCTATTTTATTTTGTTTTGGGGGTTCTTGGTCTTTAGTTCCTAATGATTTACAATGTAATTATCAGAAAATTAAATCTAACTTTTGTAAAGACTGCTCAAAATCTAGAAATGAAAACAGAGCTTAAGCAAGAAATGAAAACAAAGTTTCTATTCATGTTTCACTATTATTTCCAAATCATGAACTAAAACTGAAAGTGAAATTTTCAATTGATGTCTGACTAATTACAGAAATAAAACTAAATGAAATACTCAGTTACTCTGCCTCTCAATTTTGGGAGAAAGTATCATTGGGATGACATTTGAGGAATCTTGTACTTCATTATTCTAAGAGAAAACAAATACAGAGGTGCAACAAAGACTCATTGCATAAATGAAATTTTCAACCACTTAGTTTAGGATGAATTATCAACTTGAAGGGTTTTTCAGAAACCTTCATTAACACCATGAGTCAGTAAACTAAAAATAAAATGGAAAAGACAGTAAATGGCACTGAACAGTCTAATTGAAAATTTAAAGACTAGTAAAACAGTGAATGAAGTAAACTAGATTACATTACTAGGTTTCAACTTCTAACTACTGATAAAAACTAGAAAGAGATCAAGAGAAAAGAAGCTACTCTAAATTATGAATACTATTAATAAGAAAATGATGAAAATTGCATTATAAACATTGTTAGTAAGAAAATGATTATAAACACTGTGAAGGAAAATGATGAATTTACAGTTAACAACAAGAAGAAAAATAAAATGAAATTAAACCTTCTTCATTGCAGGGGCCCTCTGCAACTGATTATGCTATGCTTGCTCAATCAACTCCAAGAAAACTCCTTCAGATTTCCATAAAACATACAGTCTTCATATTAAAAATAGGGACACAAAAATTCCTAGGAACTACACAGTTTTAAAACTTTGATTTCATAATAAAACGATCACTATTACTACTAACTTATTCAATCCTTTACACAAGTATTTATAAGAAAAAGCATACAACTGTTTGTGGATAAAAGCATGCTATAGCCAAACATGTAGGAGGCAAATATGCATAGTTTCTTCCTCAGCTGCTGGAGACATAAATCCAAGACATGGTGGTTGTTGGATTCGGTTATACAGGTGGCTGTTGGAGTTCATAGGTACAGGTAGTTGCTCCGGTTAATGCTTCCCATTACTGTGAAATGTGTTAATTAACCACAAAACAAAGTCTTGTTACCTTCGGTATCTGCATTTGACTTATCCATTGACCGTAGTCTTACGACATCTTCTTTTTCAACCTGGGATAAGTGAATAGGATAGGGTCCATGTCACGATGATTTCCAAGCTGCCCATGTAGCTAGTTTCTCCTTCTAACTCCTGGAACCTGTTAAAGCATGAAGATCGCTACGGAACAACTGATTAGCTGCAGAATAGGCTATGTTTCATAGCTAATATAAAAAAAATTATTCAAACAGCAAAACATAAAATCATAACATGTAAATCACTAATGGTCCTCCTCAAGACAGTATATACTAGTCATTGGTGATGAGAATGCATCTTTCTCATGGAAAAACAAAGGAAAGGAATGAGAAGAATTTCTTAGGGAAAGAGTAATTTTCAGGCTCAACATAACCTCACTGCAAAATCATTGCATGTCCCCATCAATTTTTCCAAATTGTGGACTCTTTTTTCTATTGCATCTGCTCAGATACCTCTGCCAATACACCTAACTTCCTTCTCTTGCTCTTCTTTGAAGTGACAGCCATCCTTGGTTTCTTCATGAGAATTCTATATTTAAGGTTGATCACTGCCTTGTTCAAGTTTCTATTCTTCCTCTTTAACTTCCTATTTTTCTTGTACCATAGGCCTAGGTGTAGTATTGTATTGTCATGAATGGCTTTATCCAATTTGTTTCGTTTCTTTAGGGCTTCATTTTCTTCCTTAATATGCCTGTTCAATATCTCCAACTCATAGATTTCTTGTTTGAGTGAGTTAGTCATAGGTTCTTGTGGATTGACAGGTTGTTCTGGATTGGCTGAGGAACTTGGATCCCTTGAGGAATTTTTCTTTTCTACTGATTCTATGTAATCATAAATTTACTGTTGTATTGGATCTATGCCTGGGGATCCTCTGCTGGGGTTGCCTTCAAAATACTGTCTAGGAGAGTTCTGGGGATTGTATGTAAATGGAATATTTTCAGGGGATGATATTGGGGTTTCTCCTTCTAGATTGATGAACTCTGTTTCCTTTTATGATACCCTCTTTACCATTCCTCTGAGCCTAGAGTTTCTTCTAAGGGGTTTTATGTTCTCCTCCTTTGCACCCTTTTTCTCTTTTCCTATATTTTCCTTCCCCTTGATTTATCTCTTAATCTCTGTCAAATTTTCAGAGATTGGTTGTTCGTCATCTGGTTTTAATGGAGATTCAGGTGTGTTCTCAGTAATTCCAACGAATTTCTGTTTTATCTTCTTCCTCTGCTTGATTTGCTTTCTGATCTTTGTTAATTTTTCAGAGATTATTTCTTCTTCATCATTTTTCTGTACTGAAGGATCAGGGTTGCTTTGAATGGTGAGATTAGTCTTCTTTCTCCTACTCTTTTTGACACTATATTTTTAGGAGATTCTGGTGGCTCTTGGAAATGGTTTCTTATCATAAATTTTTCCCAGGTGTCCCCTATTTTCTTTAGATGATATTCAACTAGGATTTTGACCAATCCGTGGTGGTACATGGTTGTTTCCAGAGATTCTATTTTCTTATGTACATTTGAAGCCATTCTCCTTAACTGTTAAGAAGGAAGTAAGGTTGGTTGATGTTTCCATTGTCTAGAATGTTCATCAATAAATGTATATGATAAACATACATACATTCAAATCTTCCCTCACATGTAATAAATTTTTGTATTATCAAAAGCATGTTTCTCCATTTATTTTTGAGTGTTGAAATAGGGATTCCTTTCCTAAGCACAGTGGCATCCATACCCTGGCATCCATACTTGGGTTCCTGAGGAATACCTTCCATGATTCATTGTGAAATTCTTTGTTTTTGAACCACCTCTCACCAAGTCTTGGTAGTTTTGTAGCCTCTACTATGTAAGATTCTCTTATTGCAAACTTGATGTCCCCAATCTCCACTTCTTTACCATCAAATGATCTAGCGAAAGATTTCATGATCTCCTTGTGATATCCATCAAATGTTTCAATGAACTTGAGCCATCCAGTCTTTGGAAACATCTCCTTGAGTTGGGGGTATCCTTCCATAAATTTTTCCCCTACAGGCTTCGCCCTGACAATGAGTCCCATGGTCTTTGTTTTGTAGAATTTACTAACCTCAAAATTACTCTTACTGTTTATAAAATGAGTGCTATTGAGGAAATGGAATGATTATGTGTATGGAAATGGAATGACTGTGTGTAAAAAATGGAAAGACTGTGTATATGAAATGGCTATGTGAACATGAGATAAAAACTTAAGAGCTGGCATGTAATAAATAGACAGTAAGGGTTTAGAAAGTCATAGATAGGTAGGTCACATCGTTATCTTGACCGTTAACAGGTGTAGTTGTGGAGGACCGTTTGAGTACAAGTTATGGAGTTTGATATGGAGATTTGTTATGAAAGAATCATTGAGATCGTTTGTCATTAAAGACAGAAGATATGGCGGAGACATCATGGCGGTCAAATCAAATTATGGTTGATTAAGGAGACATGTGATTATACATACTATACAAACTTATGTTTTCAAATTGCTTTTTGAAATAAAGTTTTGCATTTACCTTTGGAACCTTTACCTTTTGCTTGCTAAATTTTTTTTTATGTTGATCCACAGGTACCTTGAGCATGATTGGTATTCAAAAATTGTTTTTTCTTCAATTCCCTGCATACATGATTTTATTATGAACTGTACACTTGTGCCTGAACTGATAAACAAATTGTAGTTGCAGAATAGAATCAACTACAGAACGCGAAACAAAAAGTGAAGTATGGCTTATGGATCATGAATGAAATGGAAATGGCTATGTAAGTGAAATGAAATGATATGAAAGACAACATGATAAATGAAATGGAGATGGAATGAATAGTGAAAAAGGAAAAATTTATTGATGAAATATGACAATGGGATGAAGTGAAACTGCAAAAATAAAATGGAGTGAGCTGAGATGAGATGATGAATTTTGTAGAATCTAAACTACAGAGTGATTGTGGCTTTTTGTCACTACTTATTACAAAAAGAAAATGGAAAATATAGGGTGTCAAAAACCTCTGATTTTCACCTTGTATTTTCTGTATAAGTATGCCAATCAATGATTAGTTTTCAACCTTACGCAATTTATTATATTTTTTTATTTGTTTTTTTTTCTTAGGAAAAAAAATCAAATAAATCTCATATGGCCCAAGCCAATGAGTTTGAAACTTCCCTTGAAAATATTCAAACTTTGAATCAAATCACAGTGCCCAATCTCCCACTTGAAACCTCTTGTCCTTGATGTACTTTTCATGCCATTTAGCCCTCTGTTGTTGGACTATACTAGTCCTTTGAACTGCATCTTGTCTGATTTCACCAAGTTCATTTAATTGCTCCAGCCTATGCTTTTGTGCCTCTGATAAATCTAGTCCCAGTTGGACTACCACCCTGAAAGTTCTAATTTGGAACTTTATAGGGAACATGACTTTTTTTCCCATAAACAAGTTCATAGGGTGTATGTCCCGTTGTGTTCCTCCATGTAGTTCTATAGGCCCACAAGGCTTCAGGAAGCCTTTCTACCCAATCTCTTCTATGTAGATGCAGAGTCTTGGTGAGGATTCCTTCAATCACTTTATTTGTGGATTCCACTTGACCATTTGCTTGTGGATGATAGGGAGTAGATTTCCTATGCTTGATCTTGTATTCTTCCAAAAGCCCTTCCACCATGTTAGATGTGAATTTAGATCCCTGATCTGTCACAATTTCTCTTGGAAAACCAAAATGAGTGAAGATGTCCTAAAAAAGAAAATTAACTACAGATTTTTCATTAGCAAAAGGTAATGCTTTGTCTTCTACCCATTTAGTGACATAATCAGTGCATGCCAATATCGTTTTCTGCTTATATGGAGGATTAATTGGTCCAATAAAATCTAAGGCCCAGTTTTCAAAAGGTTCGATGAGTACCTGAGTTTGTAATGACATTTCATTTGAGGGAACAGGTTTCCCTACCCTTTGGCAACTGTCACATCTCCCAACATATTCTTTAGCATCATTGAAGATGGATGTCCAATAATATCCTAAAAAAATGATTTTATAGGCTATCCTCTTGTTAGCAAAGTGTCCACCACACGGCTCATCATGACATGCCTTAAGAATCTCGGGCATTTCATCTTCCTTGAAACACCTTCTGATCATAAGATCTAGCCCCTTTTTATACAATTTGTTAGTGATCCATGAATATCTTGCACTTTCCTGAATAATTTTTCTTTTCTCTCTAGGAAACAAATGTGAAGGTAACTTTCCTGTGACTAAGTAGTTAGCAATATTTTCAAACCAAGGAGTTTGAGTAGTTACTACAAAAATATATTCTTCAGGAAACTTATCTTCAATTGGAGAATCTTCTTTGATATTCTGAATCCTAGACAAGAAATCAGCAACTGTGTTTTGTTTTCCAGGTCTATCTAGCACAGTAATGTTGAATTCTTGGAAAAATAAAAGCCATCTTGTAACTCTACCATTAGTAATAGGTTTCTTCATCAAATATCTAATTTCAGAGTGATCTGTATGAACAAAGGTTTCATAGCATGTTATATAATCTCTGAACTTGTTAATTGCATGAACAATAGCTAAAAATTCCTTTTTAGTCACAACATAATTCAACTAAGTGGGAGTCAAATTCTTACTTGTATAGAAAATGGCATAAGGAATCAAATCTTTTTGTCGCAATATAGCTCCCAGAGCTGTATCTGAAGCATCTGTGGAAATATGGAAAGGGAGTTTCTAATTTTGACCTCTTAAAATGGGTGCTTCAGAAATTTTTGCTTTCAAGGTTTCAAATGCCAACTAGCAACAAAATTCCAATTGAATTCACAATCTTTGGTAAGAAATTTGAAGAGTGGGGATGCTATTTTAGTCAAGTTTTCTATAAATCCTCTATAGTACCATGTGAATCCCAGAAAACTTCTAACATCCTTTTGGTAATTTGAAATTGATAATTTAGAGATGACTTCAAATTTAGATTTGTCAATTTTAATTCCATCTCCTGAAATGTGATGTCCTAAAACAATACCTTTTGTAAACATCATAAAACATTTTTCATGGCTTAGTGAAAGGTTTTTTTCCTTAAACATCTTTTAAGAACTTTTTCCAAAATTTCCAAAGCTTCTTCAAATGTATTTCCATAGACTATAAAATCATCCATATCTATATATATATATATATATATATATATATATATATATATATATATATATATATATCTACACAATCATGTATCAGATAAAAAAAAATTCCTAGTACTGCTCTTTGGAATGTTGCAGGTGCATTACATAATCCAAGAGGAAGTACTCAATAGGCATAAGCTCCACATGGACAAGTAAATGTGGTCTTATCCTGATCTTAAGGTGCTACCTGAATTTGATTATAACCACTAAAACCATCCAAGAATGAGAAATACTTCTCACATGCTAATGTATCTAACACTTGATCTATAAAAGGCAAAGGAAAATGATCTTTAAGGGTTTCTTTATTCAATTCTCAGTAATCAATGCACACCCTCCATTTATCATTCTTTTTAGGCACAATTACCAAAGGAGAAATCCATTGGCTATCTGAAATTGGATAAATGAAGTTTACATTTAGTGGTTTTTGGAGCTCTTCTTTCACAATCTCTCTAAGATTTGGATTCATCCTTCTTTGAGGTTATCTAATAGGTCTACTATTTTCCTCAATGTATATGTGACGGATACAATTATTAGGATCAATGCCTTTCATGTCGATGTATTCCCATGCAAATGCAGCGGAATGTGTTTTTAATGTTTTGATTAGCTCTTCTTGTTCTAGTTTTTCCAAGTTTTTGTTTATGTTCAATGTCCTACCTGGAAAAATTTCAATTGTAGAGCTACCAAAATATTCCATAGAATAGAGAGACATTTTCCTAGATGAAAAATATTCAACATTATATTTTTCTTGAAATTTCTCAAGGTTATATTCTGAAGATGATTCAAAATTTTCCAATGTATTCAAAATTTGACTATCTTCACTAATTTCTAAAATAGCAAAGAGAGGTTGAATATCATCTTCATCATCAATCCATTCTTTGTCATCTATTTCTTAAATTTCTTTTGCTGGAGGATACAGAGTAAATTTTTTTGTTGAATTACCATCATATATATACATGTCACAAGATCTACAACTAGTAAAAGCATCAACTGTGGCCAACCAAGGTATTCCTAATATGAGTGGATGTCCTCCTAGATTGTTCTTGGGAGTTAAGATCATGAAATCAACAGGATATTCCCAAGAATCTAAGGATACTGAAATATCTTCTAGCACACCATCTGGTTTGATTACTGATCTATCTGCTAGTTGTAGTAAGGTAGGTGTGTAGAGAAGATTAGGAAGTTTAAGCTGCTCCATAGTTTGTTTACTCATGATGTTTATTGCTGCCCCTAAGTCAATCAATGTATTTGGAATTTCAATTCCATTGATATGTGTTTTGACAATTGGACTTCCTGGATCCACATATTTTTGTATGGCAATTTTTCCCATCATTATGTTTGTTATTTTTCCTACCAAGTGAATTTTTTTTGTTTCTTTTGATTTTCTTCCTGGTTTTTTTATGCTCAACTCCTTTATTGTTTTGGCTAGAATTGGAATTTATCTAATGGCTTGTAGCAAAGGAATTTTGATACAGACATTCTTCAATTCATCTAGAAAATCATAGTTGGGCAACAAGATCTGTTTTTCTACCCCTCTATCAATTTGTAGTCTTTCAAGAAAAGGAGGTGTAGAAGTAGATGTTGGTTTCTCAATGATAGGAGTTGTGTTACTCATTCTTTTTGTTTTTCTTTTTCAATGTTTTGTTTTTGGAGAGATTTTCCCTCAAAACTTTGTTGACTTTTAGAGAATCTTCCTCAGAACTGTCTTGTTCTTGAATAACTACAGAAGGTCTTTCCTTTTCTAATATCCTTCCAGATCTTAGTTGAACATCATTAAGATCTAGAGGAGTAATCATGTAAGTTGGAAATTGTTGTCCTTCTACCATGTAAGCATTCCGAGGGTTTTTATTGTTGGGTTTTGGTAATGGTTGGGCAGGTAGCTGATTTGGTTTCTACTGAAATGGTAGTAAGAGTTGAAGATTTTGGTTTAGTTGTGGAGGTTGTTGTGGAAATGGCAATGAAAGTTGAGGATTCTGATTTTGAAGTTGTGGCTGCTGATTTTGTTGCTGAATGTGTGGGGGAAGATAATTCTAATATGATGGAGGATATTGGTAATATTGAGAAAATATCCCATAAGGATTTTGTACTCCTTGTGCCCATAGTTGAGATTGAAATTGAGGTTGAGGTTGAGGCCAAGGTTGCTACCAATAATTCCAGTTTGGTGGGGGCTGAAGATACATTTGATTGTTAAATCCCTGATTTTGTGGCCCCTCCCAAGGTCTTCTAGAAGCAAAACAAAGAGATTCTGCAGAATTTGGGACAGTTTCCTCTTGAAAGACAGCGTTAAGACCTGGGATTGAAGGATAACCTTTGGTCTCATAGTTTTCTAAGCAAATCATACAAGTTTCTACAATTTGTGCATCAAAAGGGCATTCCCTTAGAGCATGTTTTTTTTTGCATTTTGGACAAAAAATGGCTAAAGCATCAGCCTCAGTTATTTTGCTTGTTTTGTATTTTAAGGGTGTCTAAATTCTTACTAAGGCTTTGTAGAATGTCAGTTTTAAATTCATCAAGCATATTACCAATTTCTGCCCTATTTACAGATCCCATTGTAGATTTATTTACTCTAACAAGAGAAGGATCTCTTGGCCCTTTCCCTGTTTTAGATTTCTCTCTTGAGAGATGAACACACAATTCTCCTATATCATTTAATGGAAGTTGAGAGATATCTCGCTTCCCCATCATGTTAAGGATATCTATCAACTCATCTTTAATGGCTTTTAATAAAAGAGCTTTCAAGGTTTCTTCATCTAAATTTTTCATCTTTTCTCTTTTCAAATTATAGTTGAATCCCTCAATCAAATCTTCTTAGTTTTCATCCTCCCTTTGCATCATTTTGAACACTTCATCATTGTGATTGGTAGGCATGCAATAATCCAAGTACGTATCCAAAAACATTTTTTTCATGTCATTCCATGTTCTAATGGACTGAGTGACTAACCCCATGAACCATTTCAAAGCAGCCCCTTTCAGTGTTGAAGGAAACAATGTAAGTTTTTGAGAGTCTTCTAGATAGTCATAAGTTCTGCACAAGACTTCAAACTGAAACAAAAATGTTTAAGGATCCTCACTTTTCATCCCATAGAAGTTTGGGAGGAGAGAAGGTGAGATATTTTTCATTGTGGCATTTGTTTCCTCATCCACTATAGGGAATCCAAAAGATATATATATTTCCCTATTTCCTCTGCCTCCTCCATTATTTCCTCTACCTTCTCCATTATTTCCTCTACCTCTCCCTCTACCCCCTCCTCCAAATATTGAGAATTCTCCATCTTGTCCCTTTTCTGCCATTATAGTTTCTTCAGAGTCAGTATAGGGTTCAATTTGCAAGGTTACTTCCTCTTCTTCTGGTTCTTCTATTAATGGAATATGGGAGAGAGGTTCTACTTCTTCTTCCTCACCAGGTATTCCTAATTCTTCAACTACAATGTGCTCTCCTGTGGAGGTGAAAAAGGGCTATTCCTGTTGTTGGAAATTCAACATTTTTTTCCCCTAGGATTGACTTGGTAGATGAAGTAGGATATTCATTTGATTGGATTTCTGCCCCTGGAATTCTAGGAGTCCTATGGTTGGGAGTATGAGTTTTGGATGGAGGTGTGTCTTTTCTTGTTCTTGGTGGAGTAGGTGGTGTTGTAGGAATTGAACTTCTGCCCCTAGCTATGAATCCACCCCTAGAGTCTCTTTCCCTATGCATGTCATTGTTTTTTTTTTGAATGTAAGAGATAAGGCTACCTAGTTACACCTCCCTAGTAATGGCGCCAAAATGTTTGGTTAATTTAGTGTCCTAAATTGCTCTACATAAATTATCAATCCAGGTATTGTAAACTAATGAAGTGTAGTGCATTGTTTGTGCTAGATAACTGTTGGGTCCCTATAATACTAGTGATTACCCCATTACTATTGTAGTTATACCCCTTATTTATATTGTTGTGCCCCTATTACCCCCATATTGTTATTTCTGTGCCCCATAGAATCCCTCTATTGTTATTTTTGTGGCTTTATATTATTATTGTTAGGTCGGCTGGATTATATTGTGACTCCTTAGACTCCTATATATAGAAAGGAGGTTTTGTCATTTGTATCATCCAAGAATTGTTCATTTATGTAATGTAAAGGAGGTTGCCCCCTCGAAGAGGCTGAATTCTAAGGCGTTGATCTATCTTTTCTATCTTTTCTTGAGCTGGTTTCATAACATTTGGTATCAGAGCTTTGGATTCTAGGGTTTCGCTGCTCCAAACAGGTCATCGTGGAATTTTCGCTATAACTTGTTTTCTGTGACGTTTCAGAAGTCACAACAAAAAGCCATTTGAGAAGAAATCGCGCTGAACCTTGGGTCCGAATTTCATAGTTTTTTGCGCGATATTTGCGGAGATATGATCTGAGGAAGTTGGCCTTTTTGCAGACTCCTGAATTACATTCAAAACAGGTGACCTGGGGAAAATCGTCATAACTTTCTCTCTGGGGATTGGATTGAAATTTCGTAAGAAGGTATAGAAAGAGGATGGACTGTAGTTTCTTGTGTGTGTGTTTCAGATTCAAAGGTTGAAACAGTGACTCGTGGCACGTCGTACAAGTTCGCTCTACTGAACCAGTCTAAAAGCAAGTCACTGTGGGAGATTTCACATAACTCTTCCTTGGAGAATCCAATTTGGCTCAGACTTGTGGCATTGGAAAGAGGACGCAGAAGGCTACTACAGGTAGCTATTTCAGAACTAGATGATCTGAAATTACAGAGATACATTAGATTCAATATCAGGCTTCTATAAAGTGAAAAAAGGTGTGTAGTTTTTTTTTTTTAAATTTTGGTGTAAGCTTGGTTGAACGAAATTCAAAGGGAATAGTAAAGCATTATTATCAGTAACTGATGCCCCGAGGAAAGAAAATGAAAACACCTAGTAAGGAACCTGAAAGCTCTAGCATGACTCATGAAGAAGAGGAAGAAATGCTACATGATATATCAAAATTACAAGAACAAGTGCAACAAATGTCACGCTCACAAAATTTAACAGATGCTAAGATAAATGGCGTGGAAGCTAAGATAAGTGGCGTGGAATCTAAGGTAAATGGCGTGGAATCTAAGATAAAGGGCATGGAAGCTAAGATGGATGAGTCGAAGACAGATTTGAAGAGAGACATGGCAGATTTGAAGATAGATTTGAAGACAGACATGGAAGAATTGAAGAAGTTGCTACAAGAAAGGGTCACTAATGGTGAAAAGGTAGTAAAGGAAACTCATGATGAGAACAAAAGAAATGTTAATCATGATTCCATAGACACTAATGTTGGATCGAAGAATCACCATATTCCAAAAATTGATATGAGGAAGTTTGATGGCAAGGATCCCGCCACATGGATATTACAGATGGAGCAATTCTTCGATCTCAATAATGTGCAAAACGCACAAAAGGTACGTATGGCAACTGTATATTTGGAACCAAATCAGTTTGTATGGTATCAATGGCTTTGTTCTCGTAAACAATTTATCACTTGGGCAATTTTTACGGAAGAATTGATAGCACATTATGAAGATACAAAAAGCAACACTTTTTTTAGCCAATTGATAAGTCTCAAACAAAAGGGTTCAGTAATGGAGCACATTGAGGAGTTCCAAAAATTGAACATAAGGGTAAAAGATATTCCAGAGGAGCATAGGATTGATGTGTTCATAGGGTCTTTAAAGGATAATATCCAACATGATGTTCGCCTTTGGGAACCTGATTCATTAGAGAAGGCATTCAGGTTAGCAAGAAAAATGGAAAGCAAAATTATGGCAACCAGGAAGCATACCACTCACAACTATAAAGACGGAAGTGTTGTTGCCCCTAGTCTTCCACAACCTATAAGGTTGACACCACAACAATTGGAAGAAAAAAGAGCAAAAGGGCTTTGTTACAGTTGTGATAGCAAATACACTAAAGGTCATAAGTGTGCTGAGAAGAAATTATTCTACATAGATTGTGAAGAGGAAGAAGAAAAGGAGCAAGAAAGGTCAAAAGAAGAAGATATACTCCAGGAACAAAGCCTAGATGAAGAACAAATAAATCCGACCATATCTTGTAATGCATTGGCAGGAATTACCACTCCTCAAACCATCAAGATAGAAGGACAAATCAAGAAGAAAAAGGTAATAGTGTTGATTGATTCAGGAAGCACCCACAATTTTATTCATTGTAGGGTAGCAAAAGAATTGAATTGCTTCCTATATCCAGCACCAGAGTGTCAAGTGATGATTGCAAATGGAGGAACAATAAATTTCTCTGGAAAGTGCCATAATATCAAGCTATCCATGGGAGAATATGTATTGACTAGCCCAATGCTTTCCATTCCAATGGGAGGTGCTGATGTTGTACTAGGAGTCCAATGGCTACAATCCTTGGGTACAATAGCTTTTAATTTTCAAGAACTTTTCATCAAATTTTCTACGGAAGGAAAGGAAGTTGAATTAAGGGGTATTGCAGGGAAACCAGGAAAGATAATCAGCTCTAATGGTATGACAAAGCTTCTAAAAAAGGAGCAAAGAGGTGTAATTGCACAATTATGTTCGCTAGATGTTTCCACATTGGAATCATCTATTTCTCCAGATCTCCAAAAAGTCTTGGACAATCATTCCAAGGTATTTGAGACTCCCAAGGGTCTCCCACCTATGCGTGATCATGATCATGCTATTCATCTGATTCCAGGAAGTGTTCCTCCAAACATCAGGCCGTACAGATATCCCTATGTCCAAAAAAGTGAAATTGAACGTATGGTTGCAGAAATGCTAGAGGCTGGTATAATTCAACCGAGTCAAAGTTCTTTCTCAGCTCCAGTAGTATTGGTGCACAAGAAGGATGGATCATGGCGCATGTGTCCGGATTATAGGGAGCTCAACAAGCTCACTATTAAAGATAAGTTCCCCATTCCTGTATTGATGAATTACTGGATGAATTGCATGGATCAATTTACTTCACCAAGTTGGATCTTCGTTCGGGATATCATCAAATCAGAATGAAGATTGAAGACATTCCGAAAACGGCATTTAGAACTCATGAGGGTCATTATGAATTTTTGGTCATGCCTTTTGGCCTTACCAATGCACCTTCAACATTTCAAGGTTTGATGAATTCAATTTTCAAACCATTCCTTAGAAAATTTGTGTTAGTATTTTTTGATGATATACTAATCTACAGCAAGTCTTGGAAGGATCATGTTGAACATGTTGACAGGGTGCTACAACTATTGGAGGAGAAACAATTATATGCAAAAAGATCCAAATGTTTCTTTGGAGTCCAGGAGGTGGAATATTTGGGTCATATTGTATCTCATGAAGGAGTTAAGGTAGACCCTAGCAAAATTAAAGCCATTAAGGAATGGAAAATCCCCACATCCATAAAGCATCTGCGAGGATTTCTTGGGTTGACAGGGTATTATCGCAAGTTTGTTAAGAATTATGGGAGAATAGCAGCACCTCTAACAACATTATTGAAGAAAGATTCATTTTCATGGACTCCGGAAGCAACAAAGGCCTTTGAACATCTTAAAGAGGCAATGTGCCAAGCACCGGTCTTAGCTACACCGGACTTCACAAAAACCTTTATTGTGGAATGTGATGCTTCAGGAAATGGAATTGGTGCTGTTCTAATGCAAGATGAAAGACCCATTGCTTTTGAAAGTCGTCCAATCAAGGGAAAGTTTTTAAGCAAAGCTATTTATGAGAAGGAAATGTTGGCAATACTCCATGCACTTAAGAAATGGCGACCCTACCTAATGGGAAGACACTTCAAGGTAAAAACGGATCATGATAGCCTTAAATACTTTTTAGAACAAAGATTATCCTCTGAAGAGCAACAAAAGTGGGTCACAAAGATGTTGGGTTATGACTTTGAAATCATCTACAAAAAAGGGAAGCAAAATGTGGTGGCAGATGCACTCTCAAGAAAGGATGAGGATGTGGAAGCATTGTTGTGTGCCATTTCTATTATCCAACCAGATTGGATAAACGAAGCAAGGGAGGAATGGAAGAATGACGAAGAAGTGTGGGCACTTATTCGAAAGCTACAACAAGATTCCAGTACTTCTGATACATTTAGCTGGCAAAATGATTCGTTATGGTACAAAGATCGCTTATACCTCTGTAAGAATTCCCAGCTAAAACAAAAGATTCTTATGGAATTGCACACTTCTCCCTTAGGAGGGCACTCAGGATTTTTAAAAACTTACCACAGGGTTAAGAAGGAATTTTTTTGGGATGGCCTTAAATCAGATATTCAAAAGTTTGTGGCGGAATGTTTGGTTTGCCAGCAAAATAAAGTTGAAACAATTAAGACACCGGGTCTATTACAACCTTTATCCATTCCAAGCCAACGTTGGGAGGAGGTTTCAATGGATTTTATCACAGGTTTACCCAAGTCTGAGGGAAAGAGTGTCATCATGGTGGTAGTTGACAGACTTACCAAGTATGCACACTTTTGTGCATTATCACATCCATTTAAAGCCAGTACAGTTTCTACTGCATTTATGGAAACAGTTCAAAAGCTACATGGAAACCCAAAGATTATTGTAAGTGACAGAGATCCCATTTTCACTGGAAATTTTTGGACAAATTATTTTCTTGTCTTGGTACTCAGTTAGCTCATAGCTCATCTTATCATCCTCAATCTGATGGGCAAACTGAGATAGTAAACAAATGTTTGGAAGGATATCTTCGTTGCTTTGTATCTGATAAACAGACACAATGGGTCAAATGGTTGCCTCTGGCTGAATGGTGGTATAACACTTCCTTCCATACAGCAACAAAAATGACCCCATTTATGGCACTTTATGGGTATCAACCACCATCCATCACATCATATTTAAGAGAAAATTCTAAGGTTCAGGCAGTGGAACATCACATCGAACATCAACAACAAGTCCTCCAACTCTTAAAGGATAACCTCGTGTTGGCACAAAATAGAATGAAACAACAGGCAGATCAACATCGCAGTGAAAGAAGTTTTGATGTAGGTGATTGGGTATTCCTACGGCTACAACCATATAAGCAAATGTCCCTAAAGCAAGCTAAGAAGGATAATAAATTATCACCAAAGTATTATGGTCCGTACAAGGTGTTGCAAAAGATTGGTACTATGGCATACAAATTGGAGCTTCCTGCAGCTTCTCGATTGCACCCAGTTTTCCATGTTTCATGTTTAAAGAAGGTTATAGGTGACAAGCTCCCAATTCAAACAATATTGCCAGAACTTGACGAGGAAGGAAAAATTATATTGGAACCGGAAGCAGTCACAGAAACAAGAACTCGACAGCTACGAAATCGATCAATTTCAGAGTATCTTATCAAGTGGAAGAACTTATCCGCTGAAGATTCCACATGGGAGGATGAGAATTTTATGCAGAAGTATCCAGAACTACTCAAGCGTTGAGGACAACACTTTTTTGAAGGAGAGGGGCATGTTGGGTCCCTATAATACTAGTGATTACCCCATTACTATTGTAGTTATACCCCTTATTTATATTGTTGTGCCCCTATTGCCCCCATATTGTTATTTCTGTGCCCCATAGAATCCCTCTATTGTTATTTTTGTGGCTTTATATTATTATTGTTAGGTCGGCTGGATTATATTGTGACTCCTTAGACTCCTATATATAGAAAGGAGGTTTTTTCATTTGTATCATTCAAGAATTGTTCATTTATGTAATGTAAAGGAGGTTGCCCCCTCGAAGAGGCTGAATTCTAAGGCGTTGATCTATCTTTTCTATCTTTTCTTGAGCTGGTTTCATAACAATAACCCTTCTTACTTCGTTGTTTTTGTGTTTTACATTGTTTTGGGGGTTCTTGGTCTTTAGTTCCTAATGATTTACAATGTAATTATCAAAAACTTAAATCTAACTTTCGTAAAGACTGCCCAAAATCTCAAAATGAAAACAAATCTTAAGAAAGACTTGGAAGCAGAGCTTAAGCAAGAAATGAAAACAAAGTTTCTATTCCTATTTCACTGTTATTTCCAAATCATGAACTAAACTGAAAGTGAAATTTGCAATTGATGTTTGACTAATTACATAAATAAAAGTAAATGAAATAATTAGTTACTCTGCCTCTCAATTTTGGGAGAAAGTCTCATTGGGATGACATTTGAAGAATTTTGTACTTCATTATTCTAAAAGAAAACAAATATAGAGGTGCAACAAAGACTCATCGCATAAATGAAATTTTCAACCACTTAATTTAGAATGAATTATCAACTTGAACAGTTTTTCAGAAACATTCATTAACACCATGAGTCAGTAAACTAAAAATAAAATGGCAAAGATAGTTAATGGTACTAATTAATCTAATTGAGAATTTAAAGACTAGTAAAACAGTGAATGAAGTAAACTAGATTAAATTATTGAGTTTCAACTTCTAACTACTGATAAAAGCTAGAAAGAGATCAAGCAAAAAGAAGCTACTCTAAATTATGAATACTATTAATAAGAAAATGATGAAAGTTACATTATAAACATTGTTAGTAAGAAAATGATTATAAACACTGTGAAGGAAAATGATGAATTTACAGTTAACAAGAAGAAGAAAAATAAAATGAAATGAAACCTACTTCAGTGCAGGGGCCCTCTCCAACTGATTAGGCTATGCTTGCTCAATCATCTCCAAGAAAACTCCTTCATATTTCCATAAAACATGCGGTCTTCATATTAAAAACAGGGACACAAAAATTCCCAGGAATTACAGAGTTTTTAAACTTCGATTTCACAATAAAACTATCACTATTACTACTAACTTCTTTGGTCCTTTACACAGGTATTTATAAGAAAAACCATACAACTGTTTTTGTAGAAAAACATGCTATAGCAAAACACGTAAAAGATAGATACGTGGAATTTCTTCCTCAGCTGCTGGAGACATAAATCCAAGACATGGTGGCTGTTGGATTCGGTTGTACAGGTGGTTGTTGGAGTCCGTAGGTACAAGTAGTTGTTCCAGATAACACTTCCCATTACTGTGAAACATGTTAATTAACCACAAAACAAAGTCATGTTATCTTCGGTCTCTACATTTGACTTGTCCATTGACCGTAGTCTTATGCCATCTTCTTTTTTGACCTGGGATAAGTGAATAGGACAAGATCCATGTCACGATGATTTCCAAGCTACCCATGTAGCTAGTTTCTCCTTCTAACACCTAGAACCTGTTAAAGCATGAAGGTAGCTACGAAATAGCCGATTAGCTGCAGAATAGGCCATGTTCCGTAGCTAATATACAAATAAAAGCATAACATGTAAATCACTAAATGTCCTCCTCAAGACAGTATATACTAGTCATTGGTGATGAGAATGCATCTTTCTCATGGAAAAACAAAGGAGAGGAATGAGAAGAATTTCTTAGGGAAAGAGTAATTTTGAGGCTTAACATGTCCTTGGAAGATTTTAGATCTGTGTTTTGGAGATTCTCATAAATCACACACCTCGCTTGTGCATTATGATACATAATTTTTTCTTACATGGTATCATTTCCACAACTTTCACGTACTAATCTCAAAATGTTATATCCATAAGATAATAACTATGACTTAACCTTTTCTTTCCATGTATCTAGTACTTTGTAAATTTTCACCCAGATTTTCTTTCCATCGGTAAAGATGCACTTGAAAGCCCCACTCTGATACCGATTTTGGGAATCTTGAAAATATTGAGATGGAAGGAGAGAATCAGTATTGCGTTGCTAGATAGCGTTTTACATTTTTTCTTTCACATTAACTAAATCATCATGTATTGACTAGTAGCATGATATAAACAACAATAACATATGCATGGACAATAATCAACACAAGTACAAATTAATCGTGATCAATGGCACATCAACAAAAAAATGAAGACATAGGATGTAAGGTGGAAACCCTTTTGCGTTAAAAACCACCATCTACTTTTCTTCTTATTAATCAAAATTTTCTCTTTTACATATGCACTGGCCACCACCAACGTGCAAGCCACAACTTCCCAATCATGCAAGCAACTCTTTCTCAAGGCACTTCCTAATGGAAGCCACCACTTTGTGAACTTTACATGCCATCAACTACTTAAAGCCACACTCGAATAACTATGTAGGCCACCACCTGCTAATGATCACCACCTTCAGTAATGTTTCCAACCACCACTGGAAGGAAGCCACTACTCCAAATTAGTCAATACACTACCTGAGGGATTATGGTATGCCCTAAATAAACAAGCCACCACTTTCTAGCGATCCACCACTCACCTGCTAAAGGCTCCAACCTTCAAGCTCGTGTGGACCTTTTTTCACAATGTTTTATATAGGGGTCCACCTACATCAACCGAAGCAAGTATGGGACTTATTTCATCCCATTTTTATATTGGATCCGCTCTAAAATTTATGCTCATGAATAATTGAATATAAGACCTCTATGCAACATAACTCTCTACTCATGTAATCAATGCTCTCAACCTTAATCTAAAACCATCTGAACAACATACTCTCAAAACACCTCTCTCATACATCAGTACAACTGGTATTATACATATCATCAACTCACTATGACTCAGTCCAATACATAAATTCAATGAAAAACATAATTCCCCCTCACTTAGCAACAAGATACACTGGTTTCCTAGCCTATACTCCAACTCAAACAATACTAGGAAGCATATGTCAAATACATAAAGCTACAACACTATATATAATGATCACAAACTCTGTTAGTGACACACAAATCAAAACCTATAACCACATACTCCACATAGCAGTACTTGCAAACACAATTAGTTAACATCGTCTATCTCTAAGATCAGCCTCTACAAAAATGATTTCCAGCAACAACAACCATACACTATTATCTACATATTCAAAACTCTACCTCCAAAATGCACTCTATAATAAATCCAATGCACTAGCATTCTTTGTTCTGACCATGCACATGTATAACCATCAACAATGTGCACTTCTACACTAGAAAACGCTCTGTGTCAATTTGTTATCCACACTACATTCCTATCAAACACTCTCCATGCTTAGAACCACTCCAACAAACATACAACCTCTTCCATTTTTTCCCTTTCACAATGTCCAAACCAACTAATGATTCCTGGTATTACAAGAAGAATGCGACAACTCCCACCGCTTCCAACTTTAATTTCTCAATCTGGAGTTTGTAAAAACTTCAGAAGTGTTAGTGCTATATGCACAACAAGCAATATTCTACTCAAGTTGTTATGAGGCAATGAATTGAATTGAGATATGCAAAGACCACTTTGCAAAATGCAAAAAGGAAAAATACCTAGCTTAACTTTGCAAGAAAATAGATTATTGAAGCATAACTTGTTCTATTGCATGAAAGAAAAATTTAATTTATTTTCATGAAAGGAAATGTTGGAAAGGAAATCCTAATCTATTTTGCGGAAGCTAAAAAGTAGGAAAGAAACCATAACCTAGTTGCATGAAAGTAAATTACATGAAAGTGACTCTAATCTATTTTGCAAGAAAATAAATATATGTTATTGCAATCAAGGTAGATTCTATTCTATTTCAAAAACATTAAATTCTCAAAAGTAATCAAGATAAAATAATTTTGTGCTACTTAACTCATATCCAAAATAATTTACCCTAGTGCTATAGCGACTACAACCACCCTCCAAAATTTTGGCTTGCATCAATTTTAGAGACTCCCTTGAAGAGTTTCACTTGATTACTGCACACACCCGGGTTCACTCCATGAGCTCGTGTGAATCTTTACATTCACCTTGCTTGTTTGTTGCACTCAAGTCTTTGCATGTTGATGTCTAAGTCATGCTTGTGACCGTGTTCTGGTTATGCTCAAAGTCTTTGCTTCGTATGTGTTTGATGTGTTTGCCATGAAAGCATCTATCGCACTCACACACGAAGTCACATTCATTGTCGTGCAAACGTCATCTCAATCATGAAAGATCAATCACGAGTGTCGCACTTGTCGCTTGAACTGTTGGTCAGTGATGTTGAACATATGTATCCGGATGGTTTGGTCATTTCATCGTCAAGTCATGTGAGTGTGTGTCTATATGATCACCTATGCATATTTCAACTCTTCACACACTTAGTCAGTTTTGCTAAAGTTCTTACGGCCAGACTCCTCACTGACAACTGGACCATAACCTCGCTTTTGACCCGGTCGACTGTTAACCAGAATAGTGCAGAAGCACCAAGCTAGTTCTTTCAAGTTGTGTTGCCCACAAGCAATTCAATCAGCACTCATGTTGGCCACCCGTACAGTCGACCGGCTGTTCATATCAGAAATTATGCAGTGCTCATGAGAAGGCCGCTCACTTCCCATCAATCAGCTCAGCTCAGAAATTGCGTAGAGATGATTAGCAGGCCAACCTCCCAGCCTTAATGCAATTTTCCCAGCCAGCAGCTCCCAGCAGTAGACTGCCTATTCCCTCCAGGAACTGCGTAGATTTGGATTCCAGTGACACCAGCAACCAACTGACGGTTCCCTCTGGGAGTTGCGCAGATCTAGCTGCCAATGACCCCAGCAGCCAACTAGTAGTTCCCTTTGGGAATTAAGCCAATCTAGCTGCTAGTGACCACAGGAACCAGCACATAGTTTCCTTTGGGAATTGTGCAAGTCTGGCTGCCAGCGACCCTAGTAGCCAACTGGCAGTTCCCTATGGGAATTGTGCAAGTCTAGCTGCCAGTCTCCCTGGCAGTTCCCCACAAAAACTGTGCAATCCTTGCCTTCTGACCCTTCATGTAGCCCGACTTGTTCCTATGGAAAATTACGCGAATCTGTTTATCTAGCCCCTGCTGAATATTCATTTTAGAAAATGCGTAGAGCATGCCTGCCTTTCCTTCCAACAGCTCGGACTTCTCCTCCAAAAAATTTTGTAATTTTTCCTCCTAGCCGAGCCAGACCTTGCATTCAGTCAGTGTCGACTTAGATCACTTATCTCCATCTCTCAGTGACTCTTACGCAGTTTTCATCAAGATTTTCTTAGAGCCATCATCCCGCATCATAGCCCTACTGCCTCTCTCGGGCACTTGCATTCGAATGACCATGTGTCATGGTAGACTAGGGTGATTGGGATTTGATGACGTCTTGTCATGAGTGGCTGCAGTTACAGGTACACCAACAAACATGTCAAGGTGACGAACGAGATGAATGAAGGGAGCACATGCAGATGGATAGGTTCACCAACGGACGAACGAGCGAAGCATGCGAAGTAGATGAACGCATCGAACATGCACCTTCGTGAACAAGTGAGCCTCTCAAGCCTTCTAGCATGAAAGCAAGGAACAACATGCTAAAGCTTCATCAAGCAAACCAAGGACCATTGAAGACTGCGCACACTTCGCCATGCGGAGGTGAAGCTATGGTACACCATGAAGACATCCATCACTCAACAATACTCTAGCTCAACATGCACTCTAGCAGCAACATGAATGTACCAGTAATGTCATGCCAAGTCATGTTGAGTCAAGTCGTGAGTCATGTTGCCCACATTTCTACTATGGGCTTGTTGTTAATCAATGTGATGTAACGTGGAAATCCAGGAGACCCACTTGTTGAACATAGAGTCATGTAAGTCAGAAAGTCATGGAGGTCAAACGGTCATGAGGGTAGTTGAATAGCCACAAGGGTCAGCTTCACCCTTGGCTATAAATACCCCCCTCATTTGTACATGAAAGGAATTTTCACCCCAGCTCCTCCCACATAGCCAAGAGAGTCTGTAATCTTTTCTTTGAGGAGTAAGTAGTGGCTCCAACGCCCCGCAGACGGGGTTAGTGATGTATGGTGTAACAATGTGTCTTGGAACTTTCTCTTAATTCAGAAGCCTGTCAACAGGCCAACACATTTTCACACATGTATTGTATTTTTTGTAAGAATAATCTTTAACAGTTGTAATGAATGTTGCTTTAACCATGTGTTTTACAAATGAACTGATTAATTTGTTGTAATGCATAATTTATTAATGGAAATGTGTTGTATATGCTATTAATGATGTCCTGTCTGCGTCGACTGCTCTGTCGGACATTAGACAAACCTTTCACATGAATGTTGTTGTAACAACCATTGCACTCATCTTGGAATGATGTGTCATTGTTGTACATGTTATCTTACCTTGTATGTTGTGATTGTCGCCTCCGAGTGGACTGCTCCACAAGAAGCTGTGTATGTCCTCTGTGTTGTGTTTTCCTAACCGAGTTGGGACTGATCCCTTTCAACCTAGAACTCACCTTCACCTTTTCCCCTCAGAGCGAAAAAGCCATTGGCACAAATACACTTACACTCACCAGGCATGTGAAGCTCACTTCTAGAGGACAAAGCGAACCACTCTCCTGTGCTGACAAGAAAGAGTTGAGGAAAATCCTTAAGACAATGGCAAGCGGTCCATCATACTGGATTGGACTCCCACACCAATGTGTGTGAGGTTTAGTTGGGACTTCATACCAAGGTGATCCCTTAAATGTTGGTGGGTGCAACACCGTCAACATTTCTGGTGCGAGAAGGAGGGCAGCTAGTTGTACATGGTTGAAATTCCCCTCACGCTCACTCATTAACCATCTGGTGAACGAAGTAACTCGCAACCCCTCTCTCACGACTCTGTAGTTGGTTACTCCTCACCTCCTAGAATTGAGCATGAAATTTCATTTCAACACCTTCGCTCTATCTATCCCATCACTCGCCAGTTCACAAAAGTAGTTGGACTAATCCCAAGCATACAGTACTTTCCACACACTTCTAAGAAGTCAAAGGGCACTCCCACAGGAGTGGTTGTATCATCAGTGGAAGAAGAAGCCCTTGCTACTCTTGAAGTTTGGGAAGAAGCTATTGAAGACAAAGAGGAACCTCCAATCTTCTTTGAAGACGAACAAGGCACTCTTGTAGTCTTGGGATCAAACTCCAGTATAGGAGGTGGAGGGGAAGGCAGCGGAGGAAGTGGAGGAGGAGACAAATTGACATACTTAGATCTAGAACCGTTAGATTCTGAAGGAGAGGAATAAGAAGAAGAGGACGAGAAGGAAAAATAGATGGCTAACCCAAATCTTGAATGGATGACTTGGGGACCATTGGCTCTCCCGGATGTTCTGCACAAGATGTTGAAGCAAGCAAAGAGAATGAACATCAAGTTTAACCCTAACAGTGCAATGAAGGCAAAAGACCACTTAGACAACTTCTACCTACAGTTGCAGACCCTTGAGGTACGTTATGAAAACATAGCATGTAGATTGTTTCCATGTACCTTGGACGGCTGGGCAGCTGCTTGGTGTCACAACATTCCACCCAACTCTATACAAAACTGGGGTTCTTTCAAACATATGTTCCTTGAAAATTTTATTTATGAAAAGACTCTAGCCATGCTACTCAAAGAATTTGGAAGCCTCAAGATGGAGGGAAAAGAGAAAGTATAAGATTTCAATCAGAGGTTTATACGTAACTTGAAAAAGTTTGCAGTAGACACCAAACCTCATCACTCCATCACTATCGACTATTACACATCTGCACTGCCAACCACCATCGCGAAGTTCGTCATGTGAGCTACGAAGCCAACACTGTTAGAAAGTTATGAAGAGGAAATTGTTGTTGAGAAAGACTGGTGCACCATTGGAGTCATTAAGGATGACGAATCAACGAAAGACTCCAAGTATGCGAGCAGAAAGCCCCAAGAAATGACGATCAAAGGCAGGGACAAGGAAGCAACTAACATTGAGACCCTCACTCACCTTGTCAAGAACTTGACCAGTGAAATGTCCGAACTCAAACAACAGAAGCCAGACACATTCACGAACTAGATAGGCAAGCATTTCATCAACCGTCTCATCAAGCAATAGCCAATTCAGTTCCAAATTTTCACAAAAGCCTATGTTTCAACTCGATCAATGCATTGATCCTATGTACTATTCCTTCGATGAAGAATTTCATCCTGAGAACTCTTGTTCAGATTGGAAGCGAGTTGTTACCTCTGTCTATACTCATACACTCTATGTGGATGGTGACATACAGGAGCAATCGGAAGATACTGATGACAAAATAGGTTGCACTTGAGGAAGCACCAAGTTCTGGGCATGTGGTGAACGCATATCAGTGCTCGCAAGTAGTCTCGAAGATGAACACCAAGAAGCAGCCTCAAAAGAAAAATGATCACTACAATCTTAGGAGTAAAGGGGCTCCCCCCACACTTGAGGAGATGTAAGAGAAAGTGAGACGACTGATAAAGAAGGTCGATCCACCAACTACCTCAAAGAAACAAACACAAAGCAAGTCCAGGAAGACAGCGATGGATAAGAACACATCCATGAGTAGCAAGTTGCAGAATAATCCACCAGAAAGCACAAGCATCCATCCCACCTCGGACACCTCAATGAATCTACCACCTCTAGATTACAACATAGTCGATGACATGAAGAAAACTCGAGTGAACATCAGTCTGTTCAAGTTAGCCAAAGTCCAGAGCCAATGAGATATCCTACTGCACGCATTGGGACAAACGGAAATAGACAACGGAACCTCTACCAACAAGGGAACATGCACACCTCCCAGATCACTATCCATTGTGCTTAATACACTTAGAATGGAATAAGAAAACCTAGGTTGCCCCCCATTTCTACTTTCATTCGAAATTTTCAACTACAATGTCCATAACTGTTTGGTTGATTCTGGTGCAATAGCCAATGTCATGCCGCTCTCCATTGCTAATAAGATCAATGCACGATGGAGCAAAACATCCACGAGAATCATCCAACATGATAGAAAATCAGTACCAGCCATTGATGAACTACGAGACGTGATCATCCGACTATCCCATGACAGTCGAGTCCACCAATGCATCAACATAATTATTGTGGACATATCAGAAAAATATGGTCTGCTGCTCAGCAGAGACTGGTCCAGCAAGCTAGATGGATACTTCGCTACAAACTGGTCTCACATGTGGCTTCCATACAAGGGAAAATGCAACCAATTACGGGTGTTATCCGAGAGGTATATGAAGTATAATGTCACTCCCCTTGACAACGAGAATGAACCATTGGCCTTCACAGAACTCATGTTTGGCAACTGCCTCCTAGAAAAGACATTGGAGTGTTATCCTGCATGGCGTACTTCAACATCATTAGATAAGTAGTTGGGACTCCTTCCTCGCCCAACCGATGATAATGAAACTTGTAAATTTTGTTTTTATGTTAGTAGCAGTAGTAGCAACAGTGGCAGTAGCAATAGTACCAGCACACCAAGTGGTCCATGTACAAAGAAGTTGTGGGCCATGAGTCTGGAAAAATCAGGAACACATGATGGCTCAAGAACTGAGTGTATCTCAGTCATCCAAAACAATGGACAATGCATGATTTCAAGTTTTTCAAAGTTTGAAGTCACAAACAATGATGCTGAAGCACTCATGCTGAACACATGAAGGACCAACACTATGAACGAACAGAGCAACTTGGGAATCCACCATGATTTGAAGATGGCTAATCTCGGTACAAGTTACACACTACAACAACGACCAATCATTGACCGCTTGATCTAACTATACCAGGATGGGCCTGCACGAGTACATGATGACATGTGTACCCACTACATGTGAGCAATCCAACATGAGATTCCAGGTAAAGGAGAAGACAAGCCACTACAACAAAGAACAGGTATCACATACATGTTGTTTGTACTCCTTTCACCGAATAGATTGATTATCATTTTAAGTGTTTGGATTAATTGCAAAGTTCGTCATCACACTTGGTTTTCTGATTTAAATCCTCCACATAAGAAATCTTGGAAGATCCACTTACGCATTGAATTTATAAAATTGAAACCTTCTTGGAGTAAAAACAATTACCCCGTGACATTATCCGATCCCATGCTACACACAATACTTAAGACAGTAGTGTTGTCTTCACTTGAAGGTTTTCTACAATGCCACTAGGTTCCAGTAATAGAGCCCAGTGGATCGGCACTGGTCCACGAGAAACTTGGCTCAAACACCTATCATTTGAAATCATTCGATGAGAGGATTGATGATCTTCCTGTCAAACAGACAAGTCCTCAAACATTAGTTTAGTAAGTCGGTTCGCATCCGTGCCTTGTACATAGTCTGCCTACTTCTTATTGTTTCATTTGATTTGTTTTGTTTATTATCTTTGCTTTTGCTTTGTTTTATTCTTATTACTACTTTTGTTCACTTAAATTTTGTTTGTTTGATATATTACTATTTTCTTTCCGGAAATACATGCTACCAACTACTATGTTCTGGCTTTTGAATAGAGTATGTGGCTGAAATTTGAAGAGACTTGTGACATTGCAGCACTTGACTAGTGTTGTGTCTATTTTCTCTGTGCTTGGTTACAACCTTAGGTCGATGAAGTCTTGATGGAAAATATGAACTGTCTGTAAGGGAAGCTTTGGTCGAATGATGAACCTGTGTCCACGCTGGGAAGCCCCATGCCTATACTCAACCTTCTACTCTGTGTGTTGAAGCTAATCCAATTAGTAGAAATGGAGAAGGGGAAAAATCTAAATGAGAAAACCTATGTTAGAGGTCTTACATGCTTCTTTGAAGGAACAACCTCTTCTGCTCTCAATAGGTTAGGATCCCTCTTCCGCCGTAAAAATAAATTAGTGCCTATGCACAGTTCTCTTAAAAAAATGGCGAAAGAGGAGAAAGCCTTCATGCGCAGAGAGGTGAAGCATGTAGCTCCACCAGGGTATTGACTGGGCTGGCTGGCAGTGGAGCAATGTGTGTGTTCCTGTGTGACTCTACCAGGGTATTGTCCAAGCCTGCTGGCAGTGGAGCAACACCAAAGACGAAAACTTAGACTCTAAAAATCTTCAACTCGGGAACTAAACTACCCTTCCTGGATTTGAAACATTGAGATCTAATCTAAAATTTTGATTGTGTTGGACTGAGTTTCCAAAGGGTGAACCATGTATGTCCATGGGGTAAATGGGGAAACTGAAGTAGCCTGCACATCGATTCAATACTTCCCGAAAGACCAAGGCCATGTGCTATCATGAACCGAAACAGAGAAGTTGGAGTCCTACCAGTCTATTGCCAAGTGTTGTAGTGGCTACAACAACCCTCCAAAATTTTGGCCTGCATCAATTTCGGAGCCTCCCTTTAAGAGTTTCACTTGATGACTGCACACACTCGGGTTCACTTCGTGAGCCCGTGTGAGTCTTTACATTCGCCTTGCTTGTTTGTTACACTCAAGTCCCTACATGTTGATGTCTAAGTCATGCTTGCGACCATGTTTTGGTTATGCTCAAAGTGTTTGCTTCGTATGTGTTTGATGTGTTCGCCATGAAATAATTTGTTGCACTCACACATGGAGTCACATTCATTGTCGCGCAAGGGTCGTCTCGATCATGAATGATCAATCATGAGTGTCGTTCTTGTCGCTTGCACTGTCGATCAGTCATGTTGAGCATATGTATCTGGATGGTTTGGTCGTTTCTTTATCAAGTCATGTGAGTGTGTGTCCATATGATCACCTATGCATCTTTTCACTGTTCACACACTTAGTCATTTTTGCTGAAGTTCTGATGACTAGACTCCTCAATGACGCTGAACCATCACCCTGCTTTCGACTTGATCAATTCTCAACCAAAACAACACAAAAAATCCAAGCTAGTTCTTTCAAGTTGTGCTACCTGTAAGCAATTCAATCAGCACTCATGCTGGCCACCTAGACAGTCGATCGATTGTTCATCTAAAATATTACTCAATGCTCATGAGCAGGCCTCCCACTGCCCATCTGTCAGCTTAACTTAGAAATTGCGCAGAGATGATCAGCGGGGCGGCCTCCCGGCCTTAATACAATTTTCCCAGTCAGCAGCTCCCAACAGCAGATTGCATGTTCCCTCCAGGAATTAGGCAGTTTCTGTTGCCAGTGACTGAGAACTCGTCTCGGAATGATCTGTGAGTGATGTACATGTTATCTTACCTTGTATGTTGTGACTGCCGCATCCGAGTGGACTGCTCCATCAGAAGCTGTGTATGTCCTTTGTGTTGTGTTTCCTTAGACGAGTTGGGACTGATCTGTTTCAACCTAGAACTCACCTTCACCTTTTCCCCTCACAGTAAAAGAACCATTGACACAAGTACACTTACACTCACTAGGCACACGAACCTCACTTCTCGAAGACAAAGCGAACCACTCTCTTGTGCTAACAAGCAAGAGTTGAGGAAAATTCTTAAGACAATGGAAATCGGGCCATCATATCGGATGGGACTCCCACACCAAACGGTGTGAGGTCTAGTTGGGACTTCATACTGAGGAGATCCACTGAACATTGGCAGGTCCAGCACCGTCAACAACTAGTCGTAGAATTGAGAATACAATATTGAAAGGAAGGTATCTAAAGGGTCTATGATCTTCACAAGTTCCTTTTCAAGTCTTAGAGGATGTTGTGGAGTGATGAGAAGCAAAAAGTAATCTTTATAGGAAATTGTGGGTGCATTATGAAGAATTTTGTGTATAATGGTACAATATTGTTATAGCATTGCTACAGGATGCCCTCTTTTGTACAAGATTGCATCTGAGAGAAATCTAATTGTTCTAGGAGTGGCTTGAAGGTGGGATAAGGTGGTAGGAGGTTGTAAAAGGGTGCAAGAGACCTTGTGTTGCATGACATTTTGTCGCATTATGAAAATGACCATTGGTTTGGATCTTTTGCTATCCATCAAAGTGTTCCAAAGCATCCCCTTGCAATGCTAGAACCCAAATAATCCCAAAGAGAATGAAATTCCTGGATCTCAAGGCCCAAAAACCTATTTTTGGCTTCCTGTGCAGTTCCCTAGTCCATTTATGTGCATACACAAAAGAGACCATTAGAGTCTGTGCAAAAGTGCGCTTTGTTTTACAATACTTTTAATTAAAAGGGTAGAAAAGACATGCCTACTTTTGCGATATATCTCAACCGTTTCCTTATGATTACTACTAAGAATATTCTAAAATATTTTTGGAAGGTTAAATCTCTACCATCCACCTAATAATTATTGATAATTGAGTTAACATTTTGAAATGAGTAGTCTCTAGTGCCACTTTTTGGAAGTTTTTCCTTTGGATTTTTCTGGTCTAATTTCTCTAAAATCCAGTAGGAATTCGTTGAAATCACAAGCTTGATGGGTAACCCTTACACAATAGAAGTGACCTAGGGCTTTTTCGTGATGCTGAATCGAGTCCAAAAACTAGTTTAAATAACACAAATCAAGAATTCACCTCAAATTGTTCCGTCGGCACCAGAAACTCCAAAAAGTCACACTAAAGACAACTCCATTTTGAAATCCCTATTCAAAGAGAAACATGTCTATCCACATAATTTTAATGTTGGAATTTTTAAAAGTGTTGCATCCATTTATACATTCAAAAACACATTTTAAAAAACAAGAAAACATAATTTTGGCAAAAAAATTATTTTTGAATTCTTATAAAAGAAAACCATACAAAAAAAGAAGAAGTTAAAATCCAAATTGACTATAACTACTTCAAACTTAAATTTTAATTTGGTCACTTATTGTGATATTTAATATACTCATGTAGCATTGAAAAATACTTCATAATACATCTTGAGTTGTTAAAATTAAAAAACTATAAAATTTAATTTAATTGAAACTTTATTTTAAATTATTATTTTACTATTATTAATTAAAAAATTAATATATAAGTGAATCATATATATTTAAAAACATATAATAAGATTTTTAATCATGGAAATTCACTCTCTTTATCAAAAATATTTTTAATTTATAAATTGGATTCTTAATTTATAAATTGACTTTGTTACAATACCATGCGCCAATACCACATGACTTATGAATATTATGAACCGAAAATATCATAACTCATTTTATATAACATTTCTTCTTATTTATATAACATTTTTTTAATTAATTAATCTAATAAAAACCAATAAAAAACTTTAAAAAAAACTTTACTTCTTTAAAAATAAAGCTTAACATTTTATTTATAAATAATATAAATAAAATAGTCTATAAAAAAATTAAATTTATACCACTTACTATTTAAATTAAAATTTTAGAAACTCATTCCAAAATAGACGCACAACCAAATAATATATTTTATAAAAACATATCCCATGTGACAAAGTGCAGTAGATATACTACTAAAACTATGATTGCGAAAATGGATGGATACTGAACTATGATTCATATGGCTGTTGTGCACCAGATGCATGGTAGTGTTGGCATCGAGCAGGTTTGTCTATGCATTCTGCAGTAATACATTGAATATGGTTGCTAACTTTATCAGATCTTATTGCTTCACATTTAGTGCGTCGCTGCCAAACCCGTTTCAACCATGCCAGCAGTGAGCCAAGTCAGTAGACATTAACATAGGTGTTACAACTCTGGTCGATGTCATAGGAGCGTAGTGCTTAGAGATCAGGGAGAATTTTTATTTTTTGTTTTATTTTTAATTTTTTTGGTTTTTAAAATATTTTTTAATTAATGTTCTTTAAAATTAGATAAATATTATTCAAATTATAAATTTAAATTATGAAATTTGATAGAGATTTATTAAAAGTATAAGTTTATAGAAATGTTTTGTTATCATAAATTTATTTATATGTCTAAAAATATATTTTAAATGATATAAAATTATATTTTGATTATGTTGATATGAGTTTTGTTATGAGGTTATTGTTAATGATATTGTAGAGATTCGTCCTCTTTTATTGTAGAGATTTCCTTTAGTTGTACTAGTAGTTTAAGATATTTAGTTTAAGAGATAGTTTAAGGAAAAATTCAAGGTTGGAGGTGGAAGATTCGTTCCACCTCTTTTGCTATTTTGAAGTTGCGGCTCTCATGTCTTGCACCAACTTCTCACAACTCGTTACAATGACCTCTTCAGTGCCCAAGGTGGGTGGGGAGTTGTTGTGCATTGCCTCTTTGTCTTCCACCGAAAAATTCCCAGGGTGGGTGGGGAGTTGTTGTGCATTTCCTCTTTGTCTTCCATTGGAAATGCACATTGCTTGGTGCAATGTAGAAGAAGAAATGAGGCATTTCTGAAGGGCTACTTGATCTAGTGTCAAGAGAGAAAGCATGTCATTTGTGTTGTTTTCCAAAGCAATGAAAGGGTTGTGTATGACGGACAAAGCCTTGAGAGATCATTCCTTTTCTCCTCTTCATTCCCAGAGGAAAATGTTTCGTTCTTGTCCATCACCGAACTCAAGCCAACAAACACAAATTCATGGCTCTTGCAACACATATTGCTACCCTTGAAACACGAATCAAGCGCAGATTCATGACTCTTGCAACACATATCACTTCAATCTCCCAACTCATGGAGCTTTGGTGGTAAGTTCAAATCCTTGGATGTTGGGAATCAATGTCAATGCACTCAATTTCTGAATCCTCTGGCATTGCATTTAGCATCATGAAAAATTATGTAAAGGAATCTTGAGCAACAACAATATACACAATCATTCTCCAACGTTAGTAGCAAATTCTAGCCCCTTTCAAGCGAATTCGTCACATGCAAATATCATGGAGAGACCTACAACAAGTTAACCATATCACAGTCGGGATGCTAAATGCATGAATTACTAACAACATACAATAATGTAAAGGGGCCAAGATCTATTAAACCATAAAAGAGAACCCTGAGTGCTTCTTGCGATTGGAAAAATACTGCTTACCACTGGAAATATATCGCAATGTTCTGTGCATGCCTCTGAGGTAGTACATCGTCATTCACTTCTTGGAGCATGATGCACAAAATAGGAATTATGTGTAAAGTTTCCGTGTTAATCACTATAATCGATTGAACAAAGGGATTTAGGTCAATTCCATCTTTGTCCCTTACTTATGGACCAAAGGGGATTTAGGTTAGTCCAGCTTTGTCCCTTACTTATGGGTTAGCCAAAACGAATGAGTGCATTGATTCCTTTACTGTAACTCTGATTGATATAATCAGCTCCAATCCTTAGTAAGGTTTGAAAGCGTCTATGAAAGCACTATGCGCGGGTGGGTGTGTGAGTGGCCTCTGTGTCTTGTCCTGTAGCAACAACAACAATAAATGTGTTTGGGCACCTCTGTAGTGAAACCATGTGAATTGTCGTGCACTGCCCATGACAGCTGTAGTTGCCTGTAGTTGCATTATACACTCCTCATGCTCTATGATGTATGTATATGAGTTTAGTGGAGACAACAAGAGGGCCTCATGCAGGGAGGACCTTAAATGAGGTCCACATGCATATAATCTACTTTAATTTTAACTTCATTTTAGCTTACATCTTTGATTATAATCACATAAAATTATAATAAATAAATTTTATACACAAGATATGCATAGGCTAACTGTTTTTAGGGGCATGCCCATGAATAGAAGAGATCTTTCCGCACAGGGAGTCCATCAAAAATATTGTGCCCCCATGGTGTTCATGTATCAGGGTTGACAGGTTCGCCTGGTAAGTTAAATCATAGTGAGTACCATGGCACAATGAACAATTGAATTTTGCAGTGATAGTAGATGCTTCAAGTGCATGTTTCTATACAAATTTTCTAACAAGCCCCCAAGTGTTGTTGACTTTTATATCTTGGTTAAGTTGCACATGAATTCTTTTATTGGAGTTTTTTCTTTACAATCATTTTGTTGACTTCATTGTCGTTTCCAACCCTCTAATACAGTTTTATTGTTTCTGCAGACATTTAAATATCCATGGGACGTAAGGATACCTCGACCCCTTTTATGGTGTCTTCTATATATTTTCCAAAACAATATATTTGTTGGGATTTGTAAGACTGTTAAAACAAACATTGAAGTAATCAACTATAATTCCAAGTTATGGCTTATACGTGCAACAATTTGTTGCATACAAGAGCTAAATATTCCTAAATTTCTACCAAACTTCGTATATTTTCCGAAACAATATATTTATTGGGATTTGTAAGATTGTTAAAACAAACATTGAAGTAATCAACTATAATTCCAAATTATGGCTTATACGTGCAACAATTTGTTGCATACAAGAGTTGAATATCCCTAAATTTCTACCAAACTTCGTAGTAGATTATGGTATTTGAAATCATTTATGTAGTCTTTCTTCGATCAGGACTTAAACACTATCACCAGATAATCACTAGTAAATGATGCACAATATGGATAGATCACATTTGGGGTGTAAAACCATGTTAATAGTTTCATTTGGGGATCATGGTGATTTGTTCATATTCACTTAATTTTTTTTGCTTATCTACCTTGCTCCTCATGAATATTTCCTTTTTAAGTGTTGAAGATTCTAAAAATGTGATTCTGAAATTGTAGAGACAAATGAGACAATAGAAATTTATTTTACGAAATTTACTTTGTGGCAAAGTCAAAGGGTTTCCAAATTCAAAACCATAACATCTAGAGGGTAACAATTGAAAAGCTTCATAATTTTTTGTTTTCACGGTGGATGTACAATGGACAAACACCCTTAATGACTCATTTTCCTTTTTAAATTTAGTTAGCATGTTTCACCCTTTATCCCATATTTGGTCAGTCGTCCTTATTTTTTCCATGCTAGTTTTTTTGCCCAAAGTAGCAATAATCCAAAACGGAAGTTCCCATTTCACATTTTTCTTTTATAATTGTTGTGATAAGTGTATTGTATATTTTTATTGTATGGATGGCACAATGTAGAATTCAGCAACCTAACAACAATTAATAATTGTTGCAGCTTACAAGGGTACTCAAGAAACGTTGAGGAATTCATTTTATTATACATATTGTCTAATTAGGTTTCTTAAAAATGAAAGGTTTGTGAGTGCTTATTACTATCAACAATATCAACTTAGATTGGATATCAATAATAGCCTCGATCTGATCTTGATTTTTCTTAACACCTAATCCTCATGATTGGGTGAATATAATGTAAATAGATAAATAAGTAATATGAATAGTCATTGGGAGATGAACTGAACAGTCTCTCCCTCATGTCTTTAATGAAGACCTACCTGAACGAATAAACACGAGTCAATTTTTGGTTGAGGAGTTACTGCCTGGTCTGACATGGTATGAGAGCCACCTCTCAAAATAGTTGTAACTCCCATCTGCCTACTGCTCTCTGTCCTCTGCCTACTACTCTCTGTCAACTGCTTACTGCTCTCTGTCCCCTCCACTATCGTTGTTGTGTGTTGTACACTGGTCTAACATTGGTATGCGTTGATGCTACTCCATATCTAAAACCTTTTTTCTGGACTATCCAGCTGCTCCATATCTAAAACCATTATGAACACTGCTCGTTACTATGCGTTGAGGCTGCTCTTATCTAAAACCTTTTTCTGTATTTGAAATATTTTTAGTATCTTCAGAGTCAATCTCAGTCGCCTGTATGAGATTGGGATCTATAAATTATTCTAGTCTGCCATCTCTGGTGCTGCTGGTAATACTCTGCTGTAAAAATGGATGTTACCTCATGAATGAGTCGTTAAGTTGCTTGGTATGGTGATTAGAGCTTTTGGGTATAGTTGGGTTTTACTAATCCTTATATTTCCTTTAAATTTCATCTCCACACTACATGGTTTTCTTTTCAAAGAGGACATTTTGGTTCGAGAGTAAATTGGAAACGTTACCCTCACTTAGGTTTATGCTGCTCTAGTTGCTTGTCACAAAGCTTGTTGACTTGTGGTAGCAATGCAACTTAGTCATCACACAGCCATCCTCGTTGCTGCTTGGATATTCACACACGTTGATTCTTCAGACTGATAAGATTGTCTTTTCTCCCATCGATTAAGAGCATAGTTGTGCAGGGACTGTCTAAGTTTTTAGATTGTTCCAGATAGATAAATAGCATTGTGGGTTATGAATTTGTGCTTGAACTTCCAACCACATGCACCACCCTTGGTCCGCACATCAATGTCAGTGCCACACTCATCACCACGCTGAATGTCCACTAGTAGAAGCAGAGGAGTGGCTCCACGAAAATTCATGCCCAACATAGATTCATCCAACAACGTTATAGACAACATTTTTTTCTCAAACTATCGACTCTCCTTGTATTTTTTGCAATATGTTTTAATACATATTAGAAAGCTGTTAGTGTATGGTTATATTGTGCAAAAGTCGAAGATTACAAGATTGGTGTCAGATATGCAAAACCCATGTGCATTTGATTTGATGTAATATTAGGTTCATGAGCTACGGTGCAGTTAATGGCTTCTACGCACTAGCATCATCTACCCCTAAAATATTTGGGAATCGGGTTATATAAATTTAAGTTTAATTATCTATTTTTTGGTACGCTGACTGCATGGTATTGGCGTCCATATTGGTATATGAGGAAGAGATTTGAAATCTTTTGAGAATGTCTAGTTGATCTATGTTTTATATTTTCATTAAAGACAAAGACAGTACATGGAGAGAATGCCCCTTTGAAATGTAATTTAAAAAAAAAAAATTACCACCAGAAGTACCATTTTACTGTATATTGGCAGAAGTATTTTTGTATCAACAGAAGTAATTTCTTTTTACAAAATGCATTCAATCATATCCATGGTGGGAATAGCTCTCAATGGCAAGGAGAACTATCCTGAATGGTCTCGGATGATAAAACACACCCTCATTTTCAATGAGTTGTGGAAAGGAGTATGTGTCAGAGACGGATACAATGAACCAGAACAACCTACCTCAGACAAAGAGCTCGTCATTTGGGAAAACAAGAACAACAAAGCTTATGCATTAATTGTAGTATCTGTAAATGAAGAGGTGAGTCGCCATATTTCGTCATATTCAATTGTCTTTGAAGCCTTACAAAAGTTGAAAGAACTCTATGACTCACATTTTGCACTTGAAGTTGTTCAACTCATGATTAAACTCTTAACTCTTGAACTGAAAAATAATGATCCTCTTGCTCTTGCATCTGAATTAAAGTCTATAATGCATGATATCAAATACACTAAGGTTGAATTGGATATTCCTCTTATTGCTTTTCTCAAGGCACTTTATCCTACTTACTCCAATTATCTTGAGTCATTGCAAGCAAATGCAATTCTCAAAGATATCACCTTTGACTCTCTTGTGAAAAAATTTGCTGAAAGAGAGAAAGCTTTTGGAAAGAAGTTAGCCCTTGAATCTTCTGAAGAGGTTGTGTGCCTTGCTCATAAAGAAAAGCATCCTGCTCAAGATTCTTCAAGAAGAAGAGGGGGTCGAAGAGGAACAGGAAGATATTTTAGAGGCAGGGGGGCAGACATTCTCAAGGAGAAAAGGCAGATTTGCACTGCATTCACTGCAAAAGAAATGGATCACATGATGCCTCTACATGCAAGCTACCATGGGACAAAATTGAGTAGAAAAGAAACCAACAGAAAGGTAAAAATGACGATATAGACAAAGGTAAAGCACTTGAATCCACTCACTATGTTGTGGCACAATGTAATATTGGTGTAAATGAAGATTTAGTTAATGCTTCACTTGCTTCTTGGAAAAATTATTGGTTTCTTGATTCAAGAGCAACCTGCCACATGACTCATAGAAAATATTTTTCTGAAGAATTTACTGACAATGTTGATGGAGCAGTATACTTTGCAGACCAATAAAAAATCAAGCCATTAGGGCTTGGCACAATCAGGCTTAAACTACCTGGTCTTCTAGACTTTCTTCTGCATCATGTTCTATATCTCCCACAACTCAAGAGAAACTTGATGTCCTTGGTCCACATCCGCCAGCAAATTCACTCCATTCATATGTTTGATGGCAAGCTTGAGGTAAGAAAATCATCTGACCACTCACTTGTCATGAGGGGAATAGAAGAAGAAAGGCTTCTCAAGCTGCAAGGAACCTCTGCTCGTGCACAACATTTCTCATACAATTATTGTCATGAAGAAGGTACACTTCCATCAATTTTATTATGGCATGCTAGATTTGGACATTTGAACTATGATGGTCTCCGCTTGTTGAAGAAAAATGGTGTTGCTGGTTTGCCTACAATTCCTAGGAAAATTAAGCAATGTGATGCTTGTATTCTAGGAAAGCATGTCGCAAACAGTCTTTTCATGATTCACATTCAAGAGCACATAGAAAACTTGAACTCATTCATTCAGATTTATGTGGTCCAATTCCTGTTCCTTCTGCAAATGGAAATAAATGTATGATGACATTTATTGATGACTACACTAGAACGTGTTGGGTTTATTTATTGAAGAACAAATTTGATGCTTTTCAAACATTCAAGACTTTTCATAAATGGATTGAAAATGATGCACAATCTCATATTGGGTCTATTCACACTGATAATGGAAAAGAATACACATCAAATGAATTTGAAAACTATCTTCACCAACATGGGATCAAACATCAAACAACTCTGCCTTATAATACCCAACAGAATGGTGTAGCTGAAAGAATGAATAGGACAATCTTAAATATGGTATGGTCCATGCTCTTCTTCAAAAATGTAAAGATAATGTTTTGGGCTGATGATATTCTATGTGCTGCATATATAAAGAATAGATGTCCATCTAATGCTATTAGAAACAAGACTCCATATGAAATGTGGTATGGACATGTTCCTTCGGTAAAGCACCTCAGGGTCTTTGGTTCTACCTGTTATGCTTTGATACCAAAGGTACATAGAAACAAACTTTGTGCAAGAAGTCATAAGTGTATCTTCCTGGGGTATTAAAACACCTCCGAAGCATACTGTCTCTATGATGAAATAAATAAAAAATTTGTTGTAACTAGAAATGTAATTATTCTTGAATCATCCAAAACTGACAATGTTGTTGAGCGGCAACTTGATCGCTTGGATAGACTCGCAAAAGAAAAATCATTTCAAGAATTTGATAATAAGATTCCACATCTTGAAGGGGGGATTCCTATACTAGATCAACATGTAGAATCTTCTTCTAAAGAACACTCTCCCCCACATGAAACTCCAACAATGGATGATGCTTTAAGTGATGTGATTGATAGAATTGGGAGACTCAATCTTGATTCAGTCCCAACTCAATCAACGGAGCAACCCAGACCATCTGAGAAAGGTCCCCCAAAGTGGCTGACAAAGACACTTGAAAGTATTCATCCTGATGAGGTTAGAAAGATAGGAATTAGAAATTCAAACAGGCAAAATGGAGGTGATGTGGATGACTCTAATTCACCTGTTGATATGGATGTTTCTTATGATTGTGAATTGAACTTGTCTAAAGATTTTGAACCAACTTCCTTCAAAGAAGCTGCTTCTCATGATGAATGGAAAGAAGTGATGCAAAAGGAGTATGATGCCCTCATAAAGAACGACACTTGGAAGTTGGTTGATCCTCCATTAGGAACCAAACCAATTGGCTACAAGTGGGTCTACAAGAACAAGTATAAAGCTAATGGCTCATTTGACAAGCACAAAGATAGGCTTGTGGCAAAAGGCTTTGCACAAAAGGAAGGGGTCGATTATGAGGATACTTTTGCCCCCACAACAAAATGGGCTACCATCCGGACACTCTTTGCCCTGCCAACTCAAAACGGTTGGAAAGTCCATCAAATGGATGTAAAAAATGCTTTCTTGAACAGAGATCTAAAAGAGAATGTTTTTATGTCCCAGCCTGAAGGATTTGTTGTGAAAGGACATGAACATAAAGTATGAAAACTGGTGAAGTCCTTGTATGGCCTCAAACAAGCACCGCGAGCCTGGTACGAAAAACTAACTGAGCATCTTCTGAAACTCAATTTCAAACATTATGATCTTGATGATGCAACTTTATTTGTCAAGAAAGTTGGCAAAGCAGTTGTATATCTTGCAGTATATGTAGATGATCTTTTGATGACAGGGAACAATGAAAGCTACATTGCATCCATAAAGAAGGAATTGAGGAAAAGTTTTGAAATGACTGATTTGGGCTATGTTCATTACTATCTTGGCATTGAAGTAACCCAACATCCGAAGTCCATATTTCTTTCTCAAAAGAAATACATTGGAGATCTGTTGAATAGGTTTGGCATGACAGAGTGCAATCCTCTTACTACTCCAATGGAACAAAACTTAAAGCTCACATCTATTGAAGGAAAAGAATTTTAGGATGCTACAAAGTATAGACAGCTTGTAGGAAGTCTCAACTACGTAACTACTACCAGACCGGACATTTCGTTTGCTATTGGAGTCCTCTCTAGGTTTATACAAAATCCTTGTGAGGGACATTGGTCTACTGCAAAAAGAGTTCTAAGGTACTTAAAGGGAACTCAAGACTTTGGAATCAAGTATACACAGGTGGACTTCAGCTTGATTGGATACTCTGATTTAGACTTCGATGGAGATAAAGAAACTGGGGTATCTACTTCAGGATATGATATAAGTCTCGGATTAGGAGTTGTCTCTTGGAGATCACGCAAACAATCAGTTCCAGCAGCTTCTATTGTTGGCAGCAGCTGAAGCAACAAAAGAAATTGTGTGGCTCAGGAAAATTCTCGAAGATTTGCAGGTAAAACAAGTACAATGAACTCCACTCACGATTGACAATACCACTGCAATAAAGTTGGCCAAGTACCCAAAGTTCCATGATCGAACGAAGCACATCAATACTAAATATCATCTGATTCGACATCATGTTGAGGCCAAAGCAATCCATCTCCGTCATTGTTCCACAAATGAGCAAATTGCAGACACCTTCACCAAAGCGCTTGGAAGAGAAAAGCTTGAATGATTCAGAATGATGCTTGGACTCACCAACATCCCTTCAGATTAAGGGGGGAGAATGTTGACACCTAATCCTCATGATTGGGTGAATATAATGTAAATAGATAAATAAGTAATATGAACAGTCATCGGGAGATGCACTGAACAGTCTCTCCCTCATGTATTTAATGAAGACCTACCTGAAGGAATAAACAGGAATCAATTTTTGGTTGAGGAGTTACTTCTTGGTCTGACAATTTTGATTAAAAACATGTAAAAATAACTTACCACAACAAAATATTTCATAACACCATTTTTGATGGAGAAACATGCTCTACTAGATTCCATGATTATAGCAGCCAGTGGTGCATGACATATTCAACTATTTTATTAATTGATATGGTATGACGATTATTTTCGACCTATTGTTTCCTCTTTTAAATCATCTGCAATGTTAAAGAACCTGTGGTTACCAGAGTTCTCTTCTATTGAGTATGAAAATCACTACACTCGTAGGTTAAATATTTTTCTTTGACTTTCTAGTTTTGCCCTCTCATACAATCTGGGTCTCGTATTCTCATCTTGTGTTTCCTGTATATAGTCATTCATCTGTGTTTGGTATTCTCATCTGGTGTCGCTTGTATATAGTCATTTATCTAAGAGACATCATTAAATGCATGTAATCATGGAATGTCTCATTGTTTTTGCCATTGAACTATAATATGGAATAGGTTTATTTATATGTTTATTTTTAAACCAGGTAGCTCATTGTAACTATATAGTAAGTTTATAGAAGATCACATACAAAACATTCTAGATTTTCTTCCTAGCCCGATTCATAATTTTTCTTGTAACTCAAAACAAAGATAACGTCATTTTATGAAATTATGGTAGCCTGATTCACAATTTTTCTTGTAATTGAAAACAAGGTTAACTTCATTTTATGAAATTAGTTGGTTTCCATTCTGGCTGAGTTCAAAGTGGAGTAGAATAGCAACTTTTGATATCCATTGGGTCATTGAGCTCGTGCACAATTTCTTTTTGAACTTCGTCATGATTGAAATTTGTAGATTTTTTGTTGTTCAACATTGTTGAGAAAGTGTCTTCATGCAGGCTAAGCACAAGACCTTTAAGCACATTGCATTCAACCTCAATAATTTCCATCCTCTACCTTTGATCAACCAACAATTTCACTAGAGAAGCATGTTGAGTAAAACATGTTAATTTTCATTTACTTTTGTGGTTACCCAAAACCAAGAGGTCCTTTAAGGATATTGCACACAACCTCAAGAATTTCCATCTTCTACCTTTGATCAACCAACAATTTCACTAGAGAAGCATATTGAGTAACACATGTTCATTTTCATTTACTTTTGTGGTTACCCAAAACAAAGAGGTCTTGTTACGTTTGAATACAACTTTTGCGTCTTAATACTCTTTCAATTTCCACCATATCCCTATGCTTCTTATCTTCACCCACAATGAGTGGAAAACCAAATGAACAAGGCAAGAAATGCCAATATAGAACTAGGTGTAAATAATTACATCTAATTTTATGAGACTTGAACTAGGATGAAGTCATACATTTATTCTTGTGATAGTAGAAGTTGTTGGAGGAATGGGGGCTCTTTCTTAAATTTCATTTCCATTTTTTGCATTGAGGTTCTCTACAATCCACTATGGGGAAATATTGTAGTGCTTTTAAATGAGTGTAAACATTTAAATGTCTAATCAATGTGGGCAAGTTGTTCTTGGTTTTATAGGTTGAATATAAGTTGTGGTTAGTTATTTTCCGAGGATATCAACTAACCCAGGTGAGTAAGGTGGTCTCGTAATGTCTGTGCTCTGGAAACATGTGTGTTGTTATTGATTACAAGACCATCACATTGTTCCTTATTAAGTTTGAAACAACTGAAATATTAAAGCACGCACTGAAAAAATAACTTGTGCCAAATTAAACATAAACATACCTAAACGTAAAAGCCTCTTATGATCATGAACACACACACAATATATGCTACTAACCCAGTCTTTCTGATATCAAAAATTGTAGCACCTATCAACTCTCCAACTCCCTTCATGTGAAGAAAAAGTGAGTCAAAACAATGTCAATGCATTTATCATAGGTACGTAAGATGACTAGGACACAAAGTTACAACTCACATGTGCTTTGATGATTACTAAATATAGCCCAAGCAAGATTAGAAAAAATGTGGTTGCAGTCCTTTGAAAATGGGTCGTAAAATACTATGCAATAGAAAATAGTTGCAAAGGAAATTTGAGCTAACATGTGCCAAACTATAGCATCATCCACATTACCATAAAACAAAAATTGAAGACCTAGTGCAACAAGTCGTGTCTCAAAGTGGTCAACCCAAGAAGGTGTTCTTACACAATGCTTTTCAGTCTTGTACCAAAGGATGATGGTTCCTTCTTATAATGGATTGCAGTAGAAAAAAGAGTCACTCATTTCTTCATGAAATGTTACTAATTTCAATGTGCAAACTATTTTAAACTAGGACAAATACACAAGATTGAAGGATTAAAAAGCTAACTAGAAACACTCTGAAAGAGAATTCCAAAAGAGTAATTGGGTGTTGTTTTCATTCAACTTACATGGTACAAACCAATCTACTAAGTTTGGATGAATAAAATGTTATTTTAGAGCACAAGTAAATCTTAGATATGCAAATAAAATGTATATTCACTCTTTGTTGCATGATTTATATAAGTTAGAGGAGATAATTTGATATATTGATTGATCCTATGCCTGACTCAAATATAAATATTATTAGGAACACAGGTCAAATGGAAATTTCAAGCAAAATTGTTAAATGCCTAACCAATGTTGAAGTGTTTTCTCTCGAAGCTGCAAATGTGGAACATGTCATTAATCATTTTAGTCGTTATATGAGGAATCCATGAGTTCAATGAGAAATAAGGTACTCAAATGCCTTTTGAAAGAGGAGATAACAAAAAAATACAAAAAAATTAATGTCTTCATCTTATAGCTTCTACTCCTCTTAAGAAAAGGAGATGAAGACATTAAAATTGTTGTATTTTTTTTCATATATCCTCTTTCAAAAGGCATTCAAATACCTTATTTCTTGTTGAAGGTGCTTATTTGGAGACAAGGTGCTTATTTAAAATTTAATTCCTTGCACCTGTTGAATCCGTGGTTGAGCCTTTGATTGTTATCTTACCACATTGGCATTCAAATTCTTCTATTCAAGATGTCTATAGGACTCTTCTTAAATTGTCTTGCAATATGCTACTACAAAGTCATACTGTTCAATCAATTGGGATCATAAAGACAAACCGATACCAACCTCTTCCTTTAGTAAGAGTTCAAGATAACTAGAGATGTTGATGAGTGTGGTGTCCCTATTTCAAACACACAATAGGCCATATATCAATTTTATAATGCTAATTTTATGTATCTCAATGAAAGGACATCCATAACAAGAAAATGTACTCATTTAAATTTAGATTTACATGATTCTGCATTCCCATGGCTTCATGATTCGTTTCCTAAAAAAAATATCTCATTAATTGGGTGCAACCTTTGTGGAGGAATTAATAAAGCTTGACACCGTTATGCTAGTAGGACCATAAAGGTAGCCGTTAGCTTCTGATCTTTCATGAGACAAACTAGGAATTAGAACAAGATATATGACTTCAAATAATGAGATCTGCATCTTATCATGATTTTCCTCATCAATACCTGTTGAGTCCCAAACTTGCATCTTTCCTATACACCTTTCTAGACTTTTTCCATTTACCTGGACCTCCTAAGCTGTCAAGATCATTGCATATTAGTTTAAAAGAGCATATAAAGTGGTTTCCTAACTATGTTTTGTGTCTACTGTTTGAATTAGATTTTTGCTCATTGAGGTGCGGAATCTTGCCACTTTCCGCATCGAGTTCAACTTTCCGCAACCTTTTTGTTAAAGTCTATATTGTAGGTGTCTTCAGGCAAATCGAGCCACATGGGCAAGTTGGAAATGATGGGGACATGGACCGAGTCCTATTGGCTCAGTCGAATTCACCAAAGAAGGCCATGGTCAAAGGTAGTCAAGCGGTGGTCAACATAAGAGTCCTACGGTGACAAAACTTTTTTTTTCACCACGTGAAGACTTGTGTGGCCGTTCCTAAATCTCAGGGGACATATCAACACCTGTGGACTGCTCCATAAAGTGAATCCAACAACCACCCTCAGTAGATTTAACCTTCACGACAACCATGACGCTAGATCCCTGGACGTGGTTGTTCACGTGTCTTTTATCTGCACAGTTTTTAGGAAATTAGTTATGTAGTCCTCTGTTATAAATAATGCGTTCCCATACGCATAGTAGTTAGCCTTTGTAATGTAACTTTGACTATTAACGAGCCCACTGTGCCGTGACATTATTTCTGTGTTATGACTGCATTTTGAATACATGAGAAGACTCTGTTTATAAGCTCAATTCATGGTTGATAGCTGATTGCCCGAGGTTGTGCAGAGGGCCCCTGTACACACCGAGGTTTTGTTTATTGCTGTATAGTTTCATGCTTTATTTCCTTACGTTTCTGATGCCATAATTATTCACTTTCTTAGTTTTAATTCCAGCACTGTTTTATTTATTTAAGTTTTGTTCATTTGCTTTATTAGTTAAGATTAGATATTAAATTACTCATGTCATTTTCAGTTACCTCCGAAAGCCATAGCGAGACTAATGGTGAGGAATTGAAGTATAAGTGTGTAGTTTGATATTAGTTTATTGTTCTGCAAGTTAGTTATTGAATTGCTCATGTCATTTTCAGTTACCTCCGAAAGCCATAGCGAGACTAATGGTGAGGGATTGAAGTATGAGTGTGTAGTTTGATATTAGTTTATTTTTCTACAAGTCAGTTATTGAATTTCTCATGTCATTTTCAGTTACCCCCGAAAGCCATAGCGAGACTAATGGTGAGGGATTGAAGTATGAGTGTGTAGTTTGATATTAGTTTATTTTTCTACAAGTCAGTTATTGAATTTCTCATGTTATTTTCAGTTACCCCCGAAAGCCATAGCGAGACTAATGGTGAGGGATTGAAGTATGAGTGCATACTTTGATATTAGTTTATTTTTCTGCAAATTAGATATCAGATTGCTCAAGTTGTTTATGATTACCTCCGAAAGCCAGAGCGAGACGAATGGTGAGGGGTCGGAATATGAGTTGATGTAATTTGATTTTAGCTTACTTTGCTTGCAATTTTTGGATTTCTTTGAGTTCAGTTTCTTTTGTATTTAGACAGCAGCAAGGATAATGGGTTTCATGATCAACAGTTCACTGTTTGTTTGATTAGAATAGTGGCAAATTTTCATTTTCTTTTAGGAATTAATTTCATCATTGCATGTTTTAAAACCTTTTTGCAAGCTTGAAGATTTGGAAATCATTTTAAAGGACATCATTGCCTTGAACATTTTTATCCATACTTGTCATTTAGAATTACCATCTCACATTAGGGAATCAACGAAGATAAACCCAAAAACAAACTAAAAATAAAAAAAAAAAGACAAAGAGTAAGAAATAGGTTATCTTGCACATATAGTGCGCCTCACTTCAGCAGTTTACGACTCCCGGATTGACAATTAATATAGCAATTTAGGACACTCTAAATTGAACAAACAATACCTATGACCACTAGACTGGGAAGGTGTAGGTACCTCATCATTCTAACTTCTGGTAACACCTTTCCATGAGAATTTTCATAATTTGCACCACCTTCTACCAAAACATTAGAAATAGATGATAAGAACCTACTTAGTGAAGGAGACTGATATTGCAGAGGCCACAAAATGGGCATTGGTAGGATCTGTAGGTTATCACCAAAGTAGTTATTAGAGCCTCATAAATCTCTCTAGTTGCTTTTTGCTTTTAGGAATCGAGTTTTATCAAGATTTGCATGAGCCCTCTCTCTCATTTTCTTTGCTCATAATAGTTATAAGATGAAGACATTAAAATTTCTTCTCTCCTAAGATTACTTGAAGCACCGTCTCTCCTAATTTTAATGCTTTCATTTCATTTTCTTGAACCTACTAGGACTTAATTCTTGTTTACCTGATATTCATGCTTCAATCCCAAATTGAAAAATTTAATTTCACCAATATAAAGTATTGACTGATAATGGATTGTTCTAAAATCAATCCATTTGATTACATTCATTTAACTTATATTTCTAAATTATATCGCCAATTTAAAGATTTAAATGTTATGTAATATAAACTAAAAACTTCAAGTTATTTATAACGCACTACAACCTCAAGTAGTCCCTCAAGATCAAGTTTTGTATGGGAAGAATATTTGTGTTTGCAGATTCAAGTTCATAAATAGAAATTTAGAGGAAGTAAAGCCTTTCACACACAACATCCTTTCCTACCCAAGCTTTAAGGGCCAAAAATATTTATTGGACTTGTTATTTACCTCTTTTATGGTAATCAATAATTAATTACATTGATGTCAATCTCCTTAACAACCACTTTGTGAAAAAAGTTAGTTCTACCTTCCACTTAGATGCTATCACTGAGGGATATACCTTTCATTGAGACACTATTGTTTGAAAGTATCTTTTACTTCTCAATCATTCCCCCATTGTAGATGGTGTGTTTCAGCAATGAGATAACAAGTGAAAAGAGAGGCACAACAGTTAAGGAAGGAGCTTGGTTAACAACATTCCTCTAGTTATGCATACATTTTTCTTGTGACTTTTTAGTATTAATTATTGTTCTAAAATTAACAGTTCGAGAATTAGGAATTATTGTTGTCTCCAGAATAGGTACTTTTTAATTCATTTTGACTTAGAATTATGAATTTCTAATTTAGGACTCCAAAATAGGTTCCCCACCCTTCATGGTTTGAACTTGGGCTATTTATGTGGTGCTCCATACCAACCACAAAGTAAAAACTCATAGCCCAAGGTTTTGATCCTTGTTTATTTAAGATTACATTAAAAATTAGGTTGCAATTCTTAATCTAAAAATATGTCAACCACTTAGTCCACATGGGAAACTCAATTGACGATCACCATGTTATGAATTATTACATGAACCATGAGAGTCAAAGTTCAAATCCCAGTGGGTCGAGCCAACAAAAACAAAAATTATGTTAACCACCTGTAAAAAAATCTAACATATTAATTGTAAATTATGTCTTTGGAAGTACACATTTATTTTAATGAAAATGTTTCAATCTAAATGTTTTCCTAGATTGGGATATAATGTTATTTGTTGGATAGAAGCTTTTGTAACCTAAACATTGATGACATTCAAACCAAGGATGATATGATCTGCATTTAGTTAGAAGTTATTTTTCTCCTTGTTGAATATTGTTTGAGACTATTAAATAAGGAAAAATTAGCTTGACATGATAATGTATCAAATCTAACTTCTTTTCTCCCCAATCTTTTAAAAATGGATGTATATGAATTATTTTATTGAAAAGTTTCATGCATATTAGCATTGATATCTTTTTTGTGACACAGACATTGCTTAAGTCTGGTACATCTGAGTCAGAATTGTGCAAAGCATTGGAAGAGATGTTCAATGGAGGAAGAATGCAGATGATTCATGTTTATTAGTGCTTGTCGATATCTTTTTTAAAGAAGGGGATGAGAGTGAAGATGTTTTCAAACGTCTTCTTTTCAAGTTTAAAATTGTCTCAAACACAAAGATGTTTGTTTCCATAATTAAAAAGCTCGTCAAAGCTAAGAAATTAACCACTACTTACTATTTATTTACAGTATTGAGTAATGAAGGTGTTGTTATGAATGTGGTTGTTTACATTTTTTTTTACTATTGCAGGAGAAGATGGAAACTTTAGTTTTTCATGTCCTATCTTCAAGGATTTTTTAGCTAATAAATCTCTAGATTCTATGTGTTATGTTGCTTTATGCAGGGCATTTCCAAAGGTGGGAGATACAGGACTAGCCTATGACTTTTTTAGGGAGTTGTTGAAGAGCTTTGTTTGAAATGCTATAGTGCTAAACAAACTTATCGATGCGTTTGTTGAAATAGGGAAAATAAAATCATCTCTTGGACTCTCTGAATTTATGAAGCATTGGAAGTGAAAACGAGACCTGGTCACCTATAATGTTATTATTTATATTCTTGACAAGGAAGGCCAGGTAGATGCAACGTTTCATGACTTTTTGACTGCGAGGGACTTGGGACATGTACCTGATATTATATCCTACAATACATTAATAAACAATTTTAGAAAGTTTGATCGATTATATTTGTGTTTGATTCTTTTTCAAGAGAACGTTGGAAGAGGAATTCAACCCAATTTGCACACTTACACTGCTCTAATTGATAGTTTTGGTCGAATGGGGTAGGTTGAAGAAGCAATAAGGTTGTTCCCTGAAATGAAATAAAAGGGTTGTAAGGCATCAATTTATGTTTATAGGTATCTCATAAGAAATATCAAAAAGGCCAGTAATATGAGCTTATAAAATGAACTATCAGAAGAAATAAAATTATGTGGTTCTAATTTGCTACATCCTAATGATTTTAAGAAAAAGAAAAGATGATAAATGATTTTCTAGATCTCTTACATATTGAAATTGTGCATGTGTATTACTCTTTTGATGAACAATCTTGGTTCTTAGGTATGTCTGTTGATTGATTGTCTGCTCTTCAGTTATTGTTATGATGTTTTATGAAACCCCATTAGCAAAGATCTATGTTGTAATGGAAGAAAAAAAAGTTACTTTTATCAAAATGAAGTTAATGCAAGATCTTGGAAAGGATAGAATATGAAACATAAACTGTAAAATACAGGTGTCGTTAAAATGTACTTAAGAGCTAACCTATTTCAGACACGAGAGTACCAAACAATTTAGAGGTTAGTCACTGAGGTTGAAAAAGTAACACTCTCTAATGCATAAACTATGCAGGGATCATCAAACTGTTCCAAAAGAATAACAATGCATTTTGTGCATATCAATATAAATGTTATAAAGCATACTTTTAATAAATTTCATGACTAACACATTATTCAACATGCATTATATGAACAAGAACCTTTCCATTCATAAAGAATAGGTCTTATGTACTAAGGCTAGGCTACAGTAGACCATCCCATTGTAAATATTTGACCTTCAAATAAAAAAGCTACACTCATTGTAAATTTCAAATTAGGGAAATGAACCTTGCAAAAATAACATACTTCCACTTTTTGCTTTGATGTCAGAAAACTCATACACCACTTTAAGGTCATTACAATTGGTCAGTACTGATACTTGAACCTCTTCTGCCTCTATGTGTGGAACTGGGTAAACTCAATCTCGAAATGGATTTTCTACTCGATCTTTTGCTATAACTATGAAAACTCAGTAAAAAATGATTTATTACATCCCCTCACTTTGTTTACCATCATACCATGTGAGAACATGCATGTACTAAAAAAACCTTGGTTGGAGCAAAGTTATTTCTGAGCCCTAGACATGGTCAAGGAAAAATAATCAAAATTCAAATTTGTTCACTTCCAGTAACATATTTACAAACATGAAAGACAAAGAATAAATAAACAAATTGTGGTGCATTTCAGCTAATGGGGCGTACACAATATAAATCTTTAATCCAGGGGCCATGCAATTCAAAAAATAAAACATCTAAAAGTCCAAAGCTAAATGCATTTGCAACTCCATGTATCTGGTCATTTTCCAAGACAAACTCAACAGCCTACATTGTGCCATAACTGCAAAAGGACTAATTATAATATGCAATTCGCACCAGATTGTGTCATGTGTGCATGAGAAGATTCCAATGGATCCAAAAATTCATGCCCTTGGCCATATATCATTTGTTTACATAAAGACCTACCAACAGTCCTCTACATGTTTATAAGTTTTAGCGAGATTGATTGTCTTAAGTTTTACCCAAATTGATTGTCTTAAGTTTTACCTAGATTGGTTGTCTTAGTCGGATGGATTTGATTTGAGGGAGTAGATATCTAGTTTCCTTGATTGAACTCCATGATGCTACGGAGTGGATTATGACCTTATATCATGGTCAAAGTTGTGAAGCTCCATATTGGTGTTCTTTCACCACAGGAAATGCTTGCACTGTCCCTTTTTGCAATGTAAGTATTAGGTTTTTCATTTAAAATAGAAAAAATAAAAATATTGCTCTGCCCTTGGATGGCACAAACAAGTTGATTCCATATCCATTTATGTGGGCTCTTCATGGATTCACTAGCAAGATCATTCTCCCTTTCATAGGAGAAAGGAAGATTTGCACAAGAGAGTGGAATGATTCTTTCTTTTAAATCAAACATACAACATTTGTTTTATAAGGAACTTATCTCCGCCAAAACTCATATAATTCCTCTTACGCACACTAAGTCATGCATATTTCTCTTGTTTGTATACAATCTAAACCAATTTGTATAAATTTGTTGCAGCATTAGCATTTTATTGTAAGGAATCTAATGCAATTTAGTCTTATTATTGCATTTACTAAGATCATTATCACCTGTCATTAGATCTTGTTGTTGGGGGTTGCAAAACAATGACTTCAATTCTCTTAGATCATTAACACTTTTCATTAGATTTTGTTGTAAAGTTCATATGTTATTCCGGTCTAAACAATATTACTTTCATTGTCAAGGTCCACATATTTTTCCGCCTCTATTTCAAATGTTTTCTTATATATATTTTAGGGGTCAAAAAAACCCACATCACTATTGGCATGTCATTTACACTTTGGGGTTAAAGAGAGAACCTTGGGGGACCAAAGGCCTCTCTCACAAGTCCCTTCCCTAAGTCAAAATACCTCACCATAACCCCATATATACATATATATATTTCAACTGGTTGTAATTGACTATTCATTGTTATTCAAACTTTAAAAAGGGAAACAAAATAAGTCAAATTTGCAAAGACTCCGGGGCAGTTTTATCCCAAGGCTTAGCCAGAATCAGGGCGATTTATAGAGCCCTTGCCTTATACAACTACTTAAAAAATAAAATATTTAGGCAAAGTGGAAACTTCAAGCTTATGTGCGATTTCCAGATCCCGAAATTTAAGTGTAAGAAAACTTAAAGGAACTAAAGCACAAAATCCGATGAGCAGCTCAAATATCAATAGAAGGAGGTATAATTTCTTATTGGCATTAATCTAAACATGTGGTAAAGAATAATGTTGTGGGAGGCCGGAACCTGCATGCATAATATTGTTCAATATTTTTAACACGATTGAAGCTGGACTTATTTTCTCTTTAAATTTTCAATTTTTCAAAATAAAAGGCTTATTTTCTCTTTTAATTTTCAATTTTTCAAAATAAAAGGCATTCAAGCAACATTATTATTCATAGTTTATCACAAAATAGGATACACATGGTACGGATCTTTGATTAAACACTCTACTGTTATCACTAAATCATCATGATCCATTGAAACCACTTGTTATTTAATATCCATCTCTTTAACACTATTATCAGAAATGGATGTCACCCCTAACAACAAAGAAAGCCCAACAGTAGTCCAAATACTTATCTACCCCTAGTTGTGGACAGGAGTGGCTAACCCGGGTGGAGGGGAATTAAAGGAGGGGAAGCGAGGAAGTGGAAGACGGGAACTGAAAGGTGGTCGCAGTGGCGGGGTTGAACCACCCAGAGACGGTGGCGCCAAACCGCGCAAGGGAGGAAAATGAAAAGGGGAATTGTGGGAAGTCCAATCCCACCACTGCCGGGAAGCTGCAACAATGATCGCCTCCTGCTCTCACCATTCTTTGATGCAGGATCCCTCGAGGTAGCACACACACTGCTCATAAATAGAATCACCGCGAATGCGGCAGCAGACCATAATTTCGACGAGCGCTGCATTTTGACAGAAAAGGATGTGTGGAATGCAGTACAGAACTACCATCTACAATCTTCTTTTATAATACCCAGTAGCCCAGCTGCACGCTGTCTCAGCTGCCTCTGACATCGTCATGGATTGAGAAATCAATGACCGAAAAAACACAGCGACTCCAACGGTTATCATTCATGGCGGACACGCTGCTTTGTCACAAAACTAATTAACAGCAAAAATGTAAAAACGCGGCGTTTGATAAGTGGTATCATATATTTTCAATTTCTGCCATCTGTCTTGGAATTGGAATTTGGTAATGCCAAGATCGTTGAAATTACAAATTCAGAGTTGGGTAGAATTCAGGGACTCCATTTCTACAATATTAATCATCTGGTAAATTTTGCCATGCACGTGATTCCCCGCTGCAAAACGCTAGTTGCTACTGTACAATAAGTTATCCTTTGTGGCTAAGAACTAGTACGAAACTAAATAACGGCGTTGTCTATGGAGGCTGTAAATTTGCCCAGGCAGGTAAAAATGGTTGGCTTCTAACATTTTTTGTCAAAAAAATTGGCAGTAGGACTGTATTAATGGTGGAAGTAGATTCAGGTTATTATTAAAAATCACTTAGCTTCCATTTCTGCCATCTTTCTTGGAATTTGGTGATGTCAAGATTGTTGAAATTACAAATTGAGAGCTGGGTAGAACTCAAGGACTTCATTTCTACCATATTAATCATCTGGTAATTCCTTCTAGATTTATGCCATGCACCTTATTCAACGCCGCAAACTGTTCGGTGTTACTGTACAACAAGTTAGTTACAGTAGACAATGATGGTACCAGCCCACACTACGATGTACAAACTTTATTAAGCCTATCCGGTGTTGATTAACAATATGTATTTGGTTTTCGATTAATCACTAATCACACATTAATCATAAGATATTTTTTCAATGGTGGCTGGAACATTTATGACAGCTGTACTAACTTTGATCCTCTTTTCAGCTTGTTCAACTTGGCAAAAGCCTTGGAATTTTGGTATTTTGTCATTCTGGTTTTTCGCTCTGCATGGTAAACTTAGTGAGGGTTTGTTTTGGAAATGGTTGTTTGTGCTGTATGCGAGAGGAAATGAGCCACAGGCTCTCCCCGCACCGGTTATGGCTATGCTCTTTGCTAGTGCGACCTTGTTACTCGTTCTGGTGGCTTGCCTGCACAGCTTCTTGGCACAGGGTATTGGTTTGTTTATTCAAGTAAGAAAACGACCGCTGTTTGGTCTTGTACAGTCTCTCAACTGTTTCCTGTTATGCTATTTCTTTGTTTTGTTACGGTTCTGTTGCTAATTTTTTATTAATGACTCCGCATGCTCTGGGTTGCAGACATGGTGACCTCACTCTGCTCATATTCCTCAGGTAAATTTGCTATCCATGCTTTATTTCTTCTCCCATCTTGTTCCAGCTCTAACAGTATTTTGCCCCTTTGGTCTCAGGTGGTCGCCGGGGTTTGTGGCTCAATGGTCTGCATTTTCTCTGTGCGAATAAGTCTCCAGGTAACGGTTTTCTCACTTTGCACAAATTTTATTACTCTTCATTTGTCCTCTTCTATTTGCAGTTGACCTAACAGGTTTGTCCTATTTTGGTCTCGCAGGTCAGGGTTTGCTCTTGGACGTGGTCGGTTTTGAGCTCCTCGGCTCTTACCCGGTAGGTTCTGCCACTGTCTTCATTTTGTGGTTAAAACTAGAGTCTGTAGGTTTCGTTGGCCCAAGTCACAATACTTGTTCATTTGTTCTTCTCTGATGTCGCTATGCGACCTGGGTTCACCTGTCACAGCCCCTCTTTGTAATTTATTTATTTGTAATTGTAAGGTTGTATTCAAAGCCGACTGTTCCAAAACCTTCGACTAGGGTTTGCTAGTTCGTGGATGTTATTTTCCTTTTACTCTGGCCGGTGTACTAGCCCTAGACTGCTATGTATAAACAAATCTATATATCTTTCTTTTTCGATTGGAATGAAAAAAGGAATTATGTTGACATGAGTTTTTACTGGTTACCTCTGTTTTGGGCTCGACCACTGGGCACTTAGATTTTTGTTGTCTTGTTCGGACTGTTGTGATGCGTTAGACTCTTTCGGTCGTGGGCTTTTATTTTACTGCTTGCCAATCCTCGCGGTTGGAAACTTATGTGCAATTCGATTTGTCAATGCTCCGTTCTTTAAGAGAGGAAATGAATGAAATTGTATGCATGCACCATATTTGTCATTTTGGATTATTTAATGGTTAAGAGAAGGAAATTTAGATACACAATACAAGATTGTTACAAATGGATGGATTTGAAAATAAACTTATTCTCTATCTTTTATTATTGTGTGCAAAATGCTGAACCCCTAGAATGATTTTCGATTTTACATTTATACTTTCTGTCCATAGTTACGTGGACTGTGTGTAGTTATTTTTTCAGTTGCTATTCTATTAGTTACACAACTATTTATGGATTCGATTCTGTTTGTACTCCAAGATATTACATTAGCCATGTTTGTCTTTTTTCTCTAAAACGAAAAAAAACAATTATTAAACTATTGTCTATTAAAGAAAAACAAAACAGTGACCCTAACTGACAAGACTGTTTCTAACTGATACTGAGATTAAAAAGAAATAGAGTCCTACATTCTACTTTGACAAACTGAACATAAAGAAACCAATTCGCTAATAAAACTTTCCATCTTGGCAGAGACCAACACCCAATCATGGTGCCTTAGCTGGATGCTCCTGCATCAGGTTCCCGGGGTAAAAAGAAATCATGACTCCGATTCATGAGCTTCTTGACAGAATACCATGTCTGCTCTATCTATCTGGCATCAAGCCACAAACTATCCTCGATAGGATGGTTCTTCCACTTGAACAGATATTGCAGATTCTCTTTCCACCGAGTTCGCTTAGCCACCTGAGTGTCGAGGATTCTCTTGATCTTGGGAGGCTGAACGTAAGGCATTTGTCTCATCCAAGTTGCACTTCCATCTTGGGTGTCTCGTGTAGGTCGTGTGGTTCTGTCTTCTTCTTCTGGGTCAGCAATGTAGGGAAACAGGTCTGCCACATTAAAAATGGGCGAAATGCCTATCCCTGGTGGCCGCTATATTTGATAGGCATTCGCTGAAAATTTTCAGAGAACTTTTTAGGGACCTATCTTCTTATACTTCAGCTTGTTGTATGCTCTTCTAGGGAAGCATTCCTTGCGCAAATGCCCGAGGACTTCATCTCCCACATTAAACTGCACTTCCCTCCATTTCAAATCTGCTTGTTGCTTATTTTTTTGGCTGCTATGCTACAGTTTAATTTTCACCTGCTCATGCAAATCCCTCATCGCGTTAGCGAAATCTTCCCCATCTGCATTTCGCCCCTCTTACTGTCCTAGATCTTGCAACTCATGCACTCCATGATGATACATGCCATACAAGATCTGAAAAGCACTGCTACCCGTGCTGCGATTAGGTGAGTCGTTATAAGCGAACTCTGCCTAGGCAAGTACTCGATCCCAAATCCGTGAATTCTCACCAATCAAGCTTCGTAGCAGGTTCCCTAGACTTCTATTTACCACGTCTGTTTTCCCGTCGGTCTGCGGGTGATAAGCAGAGCAGTATCTCAACTGCGTATCCATCTTCTTCCACAGGGTGCGCTAAAAGTGCCTTGTAAACTCCACGTCCCTGTCAGAAAGAATAGACTTTGGCAAACCATGTAGTCTGACAATCTCTGTAAAGAACAAGTGGGCCACGTGAGTGGCATCGTTGGTTTTTTTGCAAGGGATGAAATGCACCATCTTCGAAAACCGGTCCACTACTACCATCACCGAGCCATAACCCCGCTATGTCCTTGGTAGACCCAAGACGAAGTCCAAGCTCATTGAGTCCCACGGTCTACTTGGAATGGGCAATGGTGTGTAAAGTCTTGTGTTTTGATAGTCACCTTCTGCTAACTGGCACACTTTACATCTGGTCACAAATCTTTGCACATCCCTTCGCATTTTTGGCCAAAAGTAAAAATGGCTGAGCTGCTCTAATGTCTTGTCTATGATGAGATTTCCAGCTAGACCTCCACTGTGCTTCTCCTGCATAATATTCTCTCTCATCGAGCAGTCAGGAATGCATAGATGTCCTCTTCTAAGTAGCAGTTTCTCCTGCAATTTATAGTCCAACCATGGACTATTATCTCTCACCAAAGGGTTCTGACATGCCCCGTAGGACTCCTTCAAATCTTTGTCAGCCTGATACAAATCTTTCACGTGCTCAAAACACAGCACTTGTATAGTACTCTCCTGCAAGAGTAAGGCCCTCCTACTCAATGCATCCGCCACCTTGTTGGCCTGCCCGCTGATGTGTTTCAACACAAAGGTGAAACTCTAAAAATATTCAATCCACTTAGGATGTTTGTGATTCAACTTGTGCTGTTGCATCACATACTGCAGTGCAGAATTATCCAAGAACAAAACAAATTCATTTCCCAACAAATAGTGTCTCCAATGCTTAAGTGCTTGGACGACAGCATAGAACTCCTTGTCGTAGGATGAATACTTCTACCTGATTTCATTCAACTTCTCGCTAACAAATGCAACAGGTTTATCCTCCTGGCTAAGTACAACTCCAATAGTCGTACTGCTTGCATCACAATGAACCTGAAAAAGTTTTTTAAAATTTAGTAGTCTCAAGATCGGTCGCTCTGTGATCTTCTTCTTTAGTAGCTGAAAACTCCTCTTTGCTGCATCAGTCCATCGAAAAGGCTGACTGTCCTTTTTGATAGTGTCCAACATAGGTGCACAGATTTCACTAAAATTTCTTATAAATTTTCAGTAAAAACTCGCCAACCCATGAAAACTACGTACCTCAAATAAGCTTTTCAGGGATGGCCAATTGACTATCACTGCAATCTTCTCTGGATCCATCTTTAGCTCATTTTCTGCTATTACAAAGCCCAAATAAATTAATTCTTTTTGCAGAAAAGTACACTTTTTCATATTTATTAGCAGTTTGTTCTGCTGCAATTTTTCCAGCACTTTTCAAACATGTCGAAAGTGTTCCTCCCTTGTCTTGTTGAAAATCAATATGTCGTCCAGGTACACTATCACAAACTTCCCAATGTATTCTTTCAGCATTTCATTTATTAATCGCATAAAGGTACTGGGTGCGTTTCTTAGTCCAAATGGCATGACCAGCCACTCATACAGCCTCTCGTTATTTTTGAAGGCTCTCTTCCACTCATCCCCCTCTCCAATTCGAATATGATGATACCCACTCTTTAAATCAATCTTAGAAAAATATGCTGCTGTGCTTAGGCAATCCATCATGTCATCCATCTGTGGAAGTGGAAATCTATACCAGATGGTGATCTTGTTGATGGTCCTCCAGTCTGTGCACATCGACCATTCTCTTCCTTTCTTGGGAGCGAGAAATGTTGGAACTGTGCAAGGGCTCAAGCTCTCCCTTATCAACCCTTTGTCTAGCAGTTCCTGCACCTGCTTTCTAATCTCCTCATTGTCTTTGGGACTCATCCGATATGTTGCCTTATTTGGCAAACTTGCTCCGAGTATAAAGTCAATATGATGACTTATGCTTCTTTTAGGGGGTAGTTTATCTGGCAAGTCATCCACCACTATATCATTAAACTCCTGCAACATCTGCTAAATTTTTATGGGTAAATCTGACGCCTTTGTGTGTAGCAGCACCGTCTTTGCTCTTCTAACAACAACATAGCTCACCTAACTATCATCAACTTGTTTCAGAAACTGTTTCCCACTCATTAACAATACTCTCGTCTCACTTGTCCCTGTTGTTTCTTCCTCCTTGATGGGCACAAGCGTGTGCTTGACCCCATCTTTGACAAACTTATAACAGTTTGTCTTTTCGTCATGTACCATCTTCCTGTCATACTGCCATGGCCTACCTAGCAGTATGTGACATAAATCCATCGACATTATGTCACAAATGAACTTATCCTTACATCTGTCGATATGAAACTCCACTTTGCATTGCTAATCTACCAGCAACTGATGGCCTTTTTGGAGCAATGAAACTTTGTAAGGGGTGGGGTGTTTCAACCGCTTCAACCCCAACTTTTCCACCATCTCTGTGGCCACCAAATTATCTATACTTCCACTGTCAATAATCAGCTTACAGTGCTTACCCTGTGACTTACAAACCGTATGAACAAAGCTTTCCGCTGAGTTTGTTCAACTGTTTCTTTGGCTAGTTTCAGCAACACCTTGTTCAAAACTAAGGCTTTCCCTGCTTCCAGCACATTTTCTGCTTCCTGGGGAGGTGCCTCTGCTTCTTCTGGTTGTGCGACATACACACCCTTCTGTCCATCTCGTTCTACCTCAGGGCATTCAAACGATCTATGTCCCCACTTATGACACCTGTAACATTGATAACTAGCTCATCTACCTCGGCCATTTCCCTTGCCTTGCTGATATGGCCTACCAACTCTCGTGCTTTCACCTCTTTCTGTTGTTCCGAAAGCTTTGGAACTGCTGCCTTCTTCATTACTACTAGCAGTTAGCCCTCTGCCATAAGGCTGTCCTCTTCCTCTGTCGGTTCCCTATCCTCTCCTGGCATTTTGTTTTCTGGCGATTTTCTCCTCTGCTTTCATAGCACTTTGATATGCTTCTTCAATGTTTTTCGGGGAAAGAATGCTAATTTCATCTAAGATTTCTAACCTTAAACCATTTACATACCTGGTTGTTTTCTCCAGGGTGTCCTTTGTATAACCAGCCCTTAAGCTCACTCGGTAAAACTCTTCAGTGTACTCCCTTACTGTCATCCCTTTCTGTTTCAGATTCTGCACTTGCCTGTGTAGTGCAATCTGGTAATCCTTAGGCAGAAATCTTCCTTTCAACTTGGCCACCATCCTTGACCATTTCTTGATTAACAACTTGTTCAACTTCCTTCTCTCTGTTTGGACACTGTCCCACCACAAGGCTATGTGTCCCTTCAACTTTGTCACAGTGAACTTGACTCTACGGTTCTCATTGATCTCTTCGCACTCGAAATACTTATCCAATTTGCTGATCTAGTCCAACAGAACCTCTGTGGACAAGCTGTTGTCATAATTTGGGAGTTTTGGTTTGGGTTTGCTGCTCGCCATTAGGACCGACCTCAACAGCCTCATTTTTTTTCCTTCTTCATCCGATCCATCTGTTGTCACTTACCTCGATCCTCATTTCCTACTTTTTTAACCTAGAAAAACCCTTAGCATTTTGGTATTCCGTCATTCGGGTTTTTCACTCTGCATGGTAAAATTAGTGAGGGTTTGTTCTGGAAATGGCTTTCTGTGTTGTATGCGAATGGAAATGAGCCACAGGCTCTCCCTGCACCAGTTATGGCTATGCTCTTTGCTGGTGCGACCTTGTTACTCGTTCTAGTGGCTTGCTTGCTCAGCTTCTGGGCACAGAGTATTGGTTTGTTTATTCAAGTATGAAAACGACCGTTGATTGGTCTTGTCCGGTCTCTCAACTGTTGCCTGCTATGCTATTTCTTTGTTTTGTTACGGTTCTGTTGCTAATTTTTTATTAATGACTTTGCGTGCTCCAGGTTGCAGACACAGTGACCTCACTCTACTTGTATTCTTCAGGTAAATTTGCAATCCATGCTTTATTTCTTCTCCCATCTTGTTCCAGCTCTAACAGTATTTTGTCCCTTTGGTCTCAGGTGGTTGCCGGGGTCTGTGGCTCAGTGGTGTATGTTTTCTCTGGGCGAATAAGTCTCCAGGTAATGGTTTTCTCACTTTGCACAAATTTTATTACTCTTCATTTGTCCTCTTCTATTCGCAGTTGACGTAACAGGTTTGTCTTGTTCTGGTCTCACAGGTCAGGGTTTGCTCTTGGACGTGGTCGGTTTTGAGGTCCCCAGCTCTTACTCGGTAGGCTCTGCCACTGTTTTCATTTCGTGGTTAAAACTAGAGTCTGTAGGTTTCGTTGGCCCAAGTCACAATACTTGTTTATTTGTTCTTCTCTGATGTCGCTATGTGACCTCGGTTCACTTGTCACAGCCCCTATTTGTAATTTATTTCTTTGTAACTGTAAGGTTGTATTCAAAGCCGACTGTTCCAAAACCCTCGACTAGGGTTTGCTGGTTCATGGATGTTATTTTCCTTTTACTCTGTCCAGTGTACTAGCCCTAGACTGCTATGTATAAAGAAATATATATCTTTCTTTTTCGATTGGAATGAAAAAAGGAATTACGTTGACATGAGTTTTTACTGGTTACCTTTGTTTTGGGCTCGACCACTGGGCGCTCAAATTTTTGTTGTCTTGTTCGGACTGTTGTGATGCATTAGACGTTTTCAGCCATGGGCTTATATTTTACTGCTTGCCAATCCTCATTGTTGGAAACTTTTTTTTTCTCAGTAAAAACTAAATCTATTAAGAGAATGTATAGTACAATAAAAGGTTACAACCAAGAGTAGCAAGAACACAGGCAGCTGAAAAGGATAGGCTATTCAACTCGGCCCCTAGAAGAAAGAGAGAAGAGAGTAGAGTCGAGCAAGAAGAAACTAGAAGGACCGAGGAGCAATAACAGAGTAGAGGATTCTACCCAACATGGGAAGGATAAACTATTCGGCATTTTTTCCCTTTCTTTTACCAAATTTGACCCATCTAGTAGGGCACTGCTGAGCTGGCAAGATTTGCAAACTGAGCTGGGCTGACTGAGAGGTTTCCTTATCTGAATCCGATGAAGAGGATTCATGATTCCTTTTCTGAGAGATTGGCTGGACAGACAAATCCTCAGGCTCAGCCGAGGGCGGATCCTGTGCCAGCTTTGCTTCCACTTCTTCCTCAATCTCCTCCTCTTCATCCGAGCTGAAATCAAAATCGTCCATGGGGGAGGGTCATGAGGCTTCCAGCTTTTGGATTTCTACTTAGGATTATCTTTCTTCTTTTGGGCAGGCATCGAGGGACAAGAGCTCTGAAGGTGCCCTGTGTGGTGGCAGTTGCGGCAGCGAAAGGCTGTGTTCTCGTAATCCAAGGTCTGAGTCCAATGGAAGTCTCCAATTTTGAGATTGATCTGGTCAGGGAGACCTTTGCTCATGTCTATTTCTGCACAGATTCTGGCGAAGGTGTATAGGCCCTTTTCCCCTCTAGAAATGTCTGTGTCTAGAAAGCGGCCTAGAGAATTGTCGATCCCTTGGAATACAGCAAAGTGCCATAGATGCACAGGAGATTAGGAAGTCTGACCCAGATTGGGAGCTTGGTGATGATTGCTGTAGAGGGATCGAAATCTGGGAACCAGGGGGTGAGGAATAAACCTGCTGAGCCCCAGAACCATGGCCCTGCAGTTAAAGCTCTTTGGTAGTCCTCATCAAGGGCAAACACTACAATGAAGAAGCCCTTTGAGCATAACAGAACCTTACAATTGTTGGTCCAATTAGAGTGAATCCACTGGTAGAGGTCTACTGTGCATGGCCATAGCCCATTGAACCTGCAAATAATGGCATGCTCTGCAAACTTTTGGGTTTGTTCATCCAGCGTTGGATGCATTATTTCAATGGAGGGGGTTTCCTCTAGTTTGTCCACCAGAAAAGGTTTGAGAGCCTGAATTCGTGGAACTGTCTTCTCAGGCATCTGAGCATGGACAACATCTTTGTATGATAACACCCTAGCTGAGGATGACTATCCTACAGCTCCCCCTCTCAAACGAAGGGTAAAAATAATGGAGGAATTTCTCTTAATGCTGTAAAAAGAAAGGGGATAAAGATCCTCAAGTTGTTTACCTTCGTGGAGAAGTTGTTGAGCTGTAGAGGGATCCCCAGCTTGAGTTCCAAAGCATGCTCGAGGTCCTGCACTACATCCAATGAGCTCACCCACTGTAGCATAGTTTTGCCAGAGATGAGCTTGATTTGGATATGAAACGAGGTAGAAAAATCAAAGTTTCTCTTTCCTCTACAAATTTGAGACGAGAGGAGGCAGGTGCTTTGAAGGGATTTCTTTTTCTGAACTTGCCGTAGGGGCTTGTGAGAAGATGATGGGAGAATCCCAACGTCATCGAGTCTGTCATTGCTTTCCGCCCCATAGAGCTTCCATATGCTCCTTCCAGGCAGATCCAGGGAGCTGAGGGAATTCTGAAGATTAAAAACAGAGTATTGGCTATTCTTGGGGGACAGAGGAGGTACTAATAGGGTTGAGCATCCTTCCAGAGCATAAAATGTCTTCCCAGGAGCCGCCGCCTGAGGAGAAGCATGATTATAATCTGCATGTTCGTCCTTAACCATTGCGTCTGCAATCTGAAGGGGGCGGCGGGTGCGAGAAGCAGCAACAGAGGGCCACGATCTGGCTGCCCCAAAGTCCCGAGCGGAACATAAAAGAGTGAGGGGGGCACTCAGAAGAGATTGGAAGACATGCGGTTCAACATTGAAGGAGGAAACCAACGTTCCATGACTGAATCGCGCCTCACCATCACCAGCAAGGCCGAGCAGAGGCCGGACGGCGGCCGAAGGAAGGGAGGCGGCGGCAAGGCTGTTAGGGTTCATTGTCCAGCACTGTCTTTCCCAACTCGTCTATCTCTTGAAAAAAGTTCATTGTTGGAAACTTATGTGCAATTTGATTTATCAATGCTATGTTCTTTAAGAGAGGAAATGAATGAAACTATATGCATGCACCATATTTGTCATTCTGAATTATTTAATGGTTAAGAAAAGGAAATTTAGATACACAATACAAGAATGTTACAGAAGGATGGATTCGAAAATAAGCTTATTCTTTGTCTTTTATTACTGTGTGAAAAATGCTGAACCCCCAGAATGATTTGCGATTTTACATTTATACATTTTGTCCACATTTACTTGAACTGTGCGTAGTTACTTTTTTAGTTGTTATTCTATTAGTTACACAACTATTTATGCATTCGGTTTTGTCTGCACTGCAAGATTTTACATTAGCCATGTTTGTCTTTTTTCTATAAAACGAAAAAAAAACAGTCATTAAACTATTGTCTATTAAATACAAACAAGACAGTGACCTAACTGACTAGACTGTTCCTAACTGATATTGAGATTAAAAAGAAACAAAGTCCTACATTCTACTTTGACAACCGAACATAAAGAAACCAATTCGCTGATAAAACTTTCCACCTTGGTGGAGACCAACACCCGGTCATGGTGCCCTAGTTGGATGCTCCTGCATCACACAAGAACTAGTACAATGTTGAATAACAACAAAAATTTCCATCGTAGAATCAGTTGCATTATCTGAAAGGTTTACACGCTTTGTTTAATAGGAAATCATGCAATCATATGCCATTTCTTCCCAGTACTTACATAATAGGTCATCATCAGCTTAATGTAACAAGGCGTTATTTACCAGCTGAAATTATGATGTGATACCAAAAATCTTTAATATAGTATAAAAAATGTAAATTTATAATATAAACTAAAAAATTTTGCTCTAAAAGTTGTATTTCTTAATATTATATTATAAGAAATTAAAAAAATAAATAAATAATAAATTGAATAATTTAAAATTATAATTTTCATAATATTTTAAATAAAATCTAAGAAAAGCTAACTAAGCCCTCCTGGTATCGTTCCACCACTCTCTACAATCATTACATCGTATGGGAAAATTTTAGTTTAATTTAAAAGTATAAAGTATAATTTGAGTACAATGTGAATTTCTATTTCAAAGTAATTATAATTATAATTATAATTATAATTATAATTATATATATATATATATTTTTTTTTTTTGAATTTTGAACTTTTACATTACAAATAATAATTATATAGATTAATATTTATTTTGTTATTAGTTTGTTTTAAGGGAAACCAAACCCCTAACATATGTTAAGATTTTGATGTTGCTAAAACATTGTTTAATTAGAGCATCTTGTAAATAAAAATTTACAAAAGCACACTGGTTGTGTCAAACCTTGATGTACATGGATTTGATAAAACAAAATAGATTATTAGTTTTGCAAGAAGAAAAAAACCAATAAGTCATAATAACTATTGGACACTGGTTGTGTCAAACCTTAACGTACGTGGACTTGATAAAACAAAATAGATTATTAGTGTTGCAAGAAGAAAAAAACCAGTAAGTCATAATAACTATTGGACATAATCTTCAAACATCACCCTAGTTAGTCGCTAATCTCATCCAAGGAGAAGGAGATGTTAGTTGATATCCTCATCGAAGGAGAAGGAGATGTTAGTTGATATCCTCGCTAGAATTATGAACATGTTGTCTATAGTGTCAATATTTTCTTCCAACTCTGCCATTTCTATAGAATTCTCTTGCTAAGTCCTCTTGTACCTTCCTATGTCGCTCACAATTGTGTATGTTTCTTTGATCGATGAAATGACAAGAGTGCATGCAATGGGCCAAGTATAGTAGAAACCACAACCCTTTTCATGTGATATAGCATCATATCAAGACAGGGGAACACCAACCCCTAAATACTTCACTAGGGGATAGTAAAATTTAATTCTCCTAAGGCATTCCTCCAAATTGCAATTTGTACAATTATTTCCCATCATTGAGCCGAGAGGCTCATTCTACAGTCGAGTATGAGGGGTATGTGTAGGTTTATCAGTCGATAGGTCCCCCTTTAAAAAAAAGTAGAAAATAAAAATTATGTACTAAATAGAAAAATAATGTCAACTATAATAAAAAAAAATAAAATTAAAACTTATACTTTCCAAAAATATTTAAACAATATATTTAATTAAACTATTTGAAGGTCTATGTTAACTAATATATGTCGATATCAACTCATAAAATGAAAATATGTTCTAAATAGAAAAATAATATCGACTATAATTAGAAAAACAAAAAACTTGTACTTTTCAAAAATATTTCAAGAAGAGATTTAAATAAACTATTTGAAGATCTATGTTAACTAATATAATTCGATATCAACTTCTTATATATCTATATATAGACAAAAATGTTAAAATAAAATATTTTAATGTTGTATATAAAAAAATATTCAATGTGGGTTATCAATAAAATATTTTAATAAAAATTGATATTGACATATACTTAGAAATATATTAATAATAAAAAAATCATTTTAATTTGCATGTCTCGATGTACATGTGATGTAAAATATCTTAATGTGAATTACATATAATGTAATAAACTTTTATTTGGTCCTATATATACTCTATTTAACATTCAAAAATACAATTTATTATACAATGAAAAGTAACACATTGTATGTTGCACTCCTAAGAAGTTTGCATGTGAAGAAATTTGATCCCTCTCCACTCATGTTATATTGGTACTTACGATGGGTCTATGTTGGTTGGGCCCAAAGGCTCATTGGTATGAAGGGGATGTGGAAGTTTGTTCGTCCATCTTCCTTTAAAATAAAAATAAAAAATAAAAATTATGTTCTAAATAGAAAAATAATGTCATTTATAATTAAAAAACAAATTAAAACTTAATACTTTTCAAAAATATTTCAAATAGAGATTTAAATAAAATATTTGAATATCTATATTAAGTAATATATGAAATATCAACTTCATAAAAGATAATGTCAGATATAATAAAAAAAATAAAAAATAAAACTTATACTTTTCAAAAATATTTCAATAAGAAATTTAAATAAACTATTTGAAGATGTATGTTAACTAATACAAGCCGATATCAACTATATATGTGTGTGTGCACGTGTGTTAAAATAAAATATTTTAATGTCGTATATAAAAAAAATATATATTTAATGTTGGTTATCAATAAAATATTTTAATAAAAATTAATATTGACATATACTTAAAAATATTAATAATAAAAAACCATTCTAATTTGCGTGATAAGATGTCTAGATGTACATGTGATGCAAAACGTTTTAATGTAAATTACATATCATGTAATAAACTTTTTTTTCCCCTATACATACTCTATTTAGCATTTAAAAATACAATTTATTTTATAAAGAAAAATAACACATGGTATTTTACACTCTTGAGAAGTTTGTACTGAAGGGGATGTGTAAGTTGTGCCACTTTAAAATAAAAATAAAAATAATTATGCATAAATGAATGAGCCATAAAGTAATTAGAAGTAAAAAAAATGTATAAGAAAAATGTTTAAATCTGTCACATACCAATACACAAGTAAATTTTTTTTTTTAACCATCATATAAACATAGGAATAATATGAATAAATAAACATTCATTAGTTCTGCGTATTGCAATCATATTATAGCCTTACCATTTACAAACTGTTCTATGAGGAAACTTTATATATATATATCTGTTCCTATGTTATGATTGGTTCTATAATCCGCTCATACAAGTCGACATAAGATTATGGTTCTAACCTTATCCCCGCCATGGTTCATAGGCGTTTATTTCAAAATTGACTTATATAAATCTCGGAAATAAATGGTAAGTACGTAAGGGTTTTGGGTGGCACTTCAGTCTTAAATGATTATGGCAGTTTCCGTCTATATACGTGCTGGTTGCTTCACCGAGGCAGGCCGAAGCCGCAAGTCCCGTCCGGCTCTGCTACCTCACCAGCTGGCCTGCGTAGCATCGTCCATCTGGCTTGATGAACGACCGGCCTCCGGCTTGCCATGCGACCTCCGCGTGCTCGGTACTCTGCACAGTCTGGCAGTCTCGAACTTACCAATTCACCGCCGATTCCCGGTTCATTCACTGGTGATCGAACGGTGGGAAAGAGCCCGCCCAAATCGAGGGCTGCGATTGAACCATAGGGTGGTGGGTGCTTGAAATATCTTCTGTGTGGTTACTTCTAAGTTTTGTTTCTCTTTTTACTGTCGAGCGCCTCTGTCACTCATGGTTCATGGCGCCAGGCTCACACAGAGTGTCTCACCTCCAAGTAACCGAGTGCTCGGCAGAGCGACTTCGCCCTCCAGCTCCGGAACAGGTATCGGCTTAACCTTGGTTCAAGTTTTCCACATTTCCGGTTCAATACTCATGCCCTCACAGGTTATCGAGCTTTAACGTCTTTAGTTTTAATTACGATTCTGCCAGACTTTGTATACAGTCTATTCTTCGGCATTTTATGAATTTATAGATATGATGATACTATTCTAATGTGTTTCAGATTATGTGATTTTTGCAGGAGGCAATTCCGGCTGTTAAACCAGTGGCAAGGCCGGTTGTTGCATCCGCAGCCTTGGAAGATCCTTCCGACTTTCTACCAACCCATGTCCAGGTAAGGGTTTCTTTTATTTTTTTTGGTATGTATCAGAGTCGTGGCTTGTTAGCGTTTCTGTGGTAACGGCTGAGCCACTGACCATCTGAAACAGGGTGTTGGTCTTCTCGAGCTACGGAATTCTTCCGCCATACATCGGGGTTGCTCCCCATGGGAAAACCCATGTTTCCCTTCGTATTCAGTTGTTTATTAAAAGTCGGGTCTCCCCGCCAGCCCTCAGGCGGGAACGTCCATTAAGTGGCGCGGGATGCCCTGTATTGTTCACTTGATACCTCATTGTGATCTGTTGTTAGTATAAGCGGACAAGTTCCTCAGATTGATCAATGTTTGTTTAAATGACTCTGTTCTCGGTTTTAATCTTAACTTAAAAGTTAACATGGGAGTTTGTACAGAGACCTTTATTTGGCTCCGGCGCTGTGTAATCGTTGTCCACCGGGCTTGCGGCCCTCTCTGCAATTTTTATTATGTTTATAAGTTGAATGCTTATCTCTATTCATTTCATTTCCATATATATATACATGTTTTTTTTCCATGGTTAATCTTTTTATGTAAATTTTTCTAGCAGTTAAGCCCCTGCCGGCTAGCAATATTTAAGCCCGTTTACAGAGATTCCTTTAAGAGCCGGGGCTTCTGACAATAGCTGCTGTGCATGCATGTCGGCCTCGGCCCTTTCTCCATTCCTCGGGGCTAGGGCATATCTAGCCGACTATCTTGTTTTCTTTCTGTAATTATATATACATTTAAAAGTTGGAAACTTACAATGTAAATGGTTTACTACTGCGAGCTATTTGCTCTGCTCCGTAAATGGTTGAATGTTCTTTTCCTTTCTTTATATCGATAAAAGGTCTGGATGATTACTATTGTTCTCGGTTTGATACATATATTTACATATCGCTTCCGCGCAATGATGTTTTTCTTGCTCTATTCCATCTGGAATTATAGAAGATGATTACATAGTAATGCTTTACATATATTCACATGTCGCTTACGCACAGTGATGGTTTCTTGCTCTATTTCATCTGAAAATTATAGAAAATGATAATACAGTAATACTTTCATGTTTTGTGTTCTTTCTATAACTTATGTTACAGAGGTTTTGACCGACATGTTTGCACTGTTAACCTGTGTTTGAAAGGTCCGGCTCCAAACTCTGCCGACTGTGCAGAGATTAGGTTCTTTCTTTAAAGATCGTTTAAATATTTCCTCATCACCTTTACTTGCATATCAAAAGACCTTAGAAGAATTACACAGTTTTTAAATGAATTCTTAAATGTTTTAGCAAGCCGTACCTGAACAGTAGCAAACCTTTTTGTAGCGCTTGTCAACCTCCCGACCGTAGGAAGATCCTCCTCGATCTTCCACCCCCAAGCACTCTTGCAGATCTTTACTGACTGCAAACTCCCTGGTTATACCAGAGTCACGCTATCTGATCCTAACCAGACGTAGCGGATTCAGGAATCATTTCACTTCCAAGTACTGGCTATCCGGTCTCTACCAGACATAGCTCATCATCATACTTTGCCATTTGATCCCAACCAGACTTGGCATTCCCCCTTTTCCTCTGGGGTCTCAACTATCTCATGGAGGTAGTTAGGTTTTCTCTTGTTTCAACTACCTCAACAGTTGCTAATCAACAATTAATCACATACTTAATTAAACAGTGATAGCACAATCAATTATCATAGTAATTAAAAGTAATAACAACAGAGTTATTATAATTTACCCAACAAGGTTTTTGGTTCACAATTAAATTACTGTTTTACTTAATATTACTGCTTCACTAGGAGCATTACATCTCCCCCTCCTGAAGCTCAACATCGTCCCGATGTTGCTGTTCACTCAGAAACAATCTGGGATAAGCTTCTTTCATACTCTGCTCATCCTCCCACGTGGCCTCCTCGGGTCCAAAGTGCTGCCACTGTACTTTAACCTGGTTGATGACCTTTTTCCGCAGCTCGACTCTTCTCCGATCTAATATGTTCACTGGCTCGACCAGGAACTCTCCTTCCGGTTCCACCTGAAACACATAATATGCAGGTTAGCTGTTTTCCAAAATTTCATTTTTATTTTATGTTTATCTTTCAGCATCTTCTTACCTGAATGTCCTGCCAACTTATTATGTGTCTAGGGTCATATACATATTTCTTTAAAAAAGATTCATGGAAAACATTATGGACCCGGATATGGCTGGGTAGGGCTAGCTGATAAGCTACCGGCCCCACTCGTGCTAAAATCTGGAAGGGCCCACAAAAGCGAGGTGCCAGTTTGGCACAAGTATTCCATTGGAGAGTACTTCTCCTTGCTCGGATTCTGACATATACATGTTCGCCCACCTGATATTCTGTAAAGGTTCTTTTCCAATCTGCAAAATTTTTTTGCCTGTCCTGAGCTGTTTTTAAATTAGCTCGGACTCTCTTGACCATGGCTTCCATCTCTTCCAACATTTCTGGGCCCAGCATGAGTTTGTCTTCTGGTCCACTCCAACTGGATGGCGTACGACATTTCCGGCCGTAAAGTACCTCAAATGGACTCATCCGCAAGGATGCATGATATCCATTGTTATAGGCAAACTCCACAAGGTGTAAGTACTCCTCCCATCGGGTAGGTTGTTGCATCACATATGACCTCAGCATGTCCTCCACCACCTGATTCACCCGTTCAGTCTGCCCGTCAGTTTGCGGATGATAGGCGGTGCTGAAATTCAATTGAGTCCCCAGACCTTCAAACAAGGTCTTCCAAAAGGCTGATGTGAATTTGACATCGCGGTCGGATACTATAGTTTTTGGCAGCCCGTGGAGTTTGAATACGTTCTGCATGAAAACATTTGCGATTTGAGCTGCACGATATGTAGATTGAACCGGTATGAAGTGCGCTGATTTGCTGAGCTTGTCTACCACAACCATTATAGAGTCATTGTTCTTTTTGGACTTTGGCAACCCCGTAATAAAGTCCATGGTAATAGTCTCCCACTTCCATTCTGGTATGGGTAAAGGCTGTAGTAAACCCGCAGGGTGTTGATGTTCAGCCTTAACCTGTTGACATTCTAAGCATCGCGCCAGATATTCTACCACGTCTCTTTTCATGCCCGGCCAATGATACTCCTTCCGAAGCGAGGTAATTAATTTTTGATAGCCCGGATGTCCCGCATAAGGGCTTTTGTGATATTCATCCAGAATCTTTTCCTTGATACTGCTCTGATTGGGTACGTAAATTCTTTTCTGGTAACACAGAATTCCGGCTGCATTCAAATCGTACCCTTGTTGTATTATGTGAGTATTTAAATTCTGCACCAGCTGCTTCTTTTGTAAGTAAATTCGATCTTGTGCAGCGGCCTCTTTAATTTCTTTGTCAAGGGTGGACTGTCCTTCACTAATACCAATTTCATAAATGCAATGCACTTTTCGACTCAGTGCATCAGCTACCCTGTTCTCTTTTCCTTTCAGGTGCTTAATTTCAAAATCGAAATTCCCCAAAAAGTCCACCCACCTTGCTTGCCTAGCGTTTAAGGTTGGTTGACTAAAGTAGCTAGTTAAGCTGTGGTGATCGGTCATTAGCAAGAATTTTCTTCCCACCAAATAATGGCGCCACATCTTCAGCGCATGAACCACTGCAGTTAATTCCAGATCATAGGCAGAATACTTCTGCTCATGCTCCTTCAATTTTCTGGATTCGTATGCGATCACTTTCCCCTCTTGCATTAGCACCCCCCCTACGCCCTCTTTGCTTGCATCTGTGCAAACAACATATTCCTTTTCTGGGTCTGCAACACTTAGCACAGGTGCAGTGGTGAGCAAGTTTTTGAGCTGTTCAAAGCTTCATTGACAATCTGCTATCCACTTGAATATCTTTCCCTTCTTTTGCAAAGAGGTGATGGGGTATGCAACCCTGGAAAAGCCTTCCACAAACCGCCGGTAATATCCAGCCAGCCCCATAAAAGATCTGATATCTGCCACATCCTTGGGTATTGGCCATTCCATTATAGTTTTGATCTTTTCGGGGTCCACAGCTATACCTTCTTTTGTAATAATATGTCCCAAATACTGGATCTGTTCTTTATAAAATTCACATTTGCTAAATTTACCATATAGCTGATGCTCCCGTAGTGTCTGCAACACTACTCTGAGATGCTCCTCATGCTCTTTAATATTCCGGGAGTATATAAGTATATCATCAATAAAGATTAACACGAATTTGTCTAGGTACTGATGAAATACCTTGTTCATCAAGCACATAAATGTCGCAGGTGCATTGGTCAACCCAAATGGCAGTACCACGAACTCGTAGTGCCCATAACGAGTTCGAAAAGCTGTTTTGGCTATGTCCTCATCCTTAATTCTGATCTGATGATAGCCCGACCTCAAGTCGATCTTTGAGAAGATTGTCGCCCCCTTCACCTGATCAAACAGTTCGTCAATGCGGGGTAGTGGATATTTGTTTTTAACTGTCAATTTATTCAGCTGTCTATAATCTATGCACATACGGAGAGTTCCATCCTTTTTCCTAACAAACAACACAGGGGCTCCCCAAGGGGATATGCTGGGACGAATATACTTTTTGTCCAATAATTCTTGCAACTGCATCTTTAACTCAGTTAATTCCGGCACACTCATCCGGTATGGTGCTTGGGATACTGGGGCTGCACCGGGTATCAATTCTATGGTGAAATCCAAATCTCTTTTGGGCGGTAGCCCTGGTATTTCTTCTGGAAATACATCTGCAAAATCTCGCACAACTGGTATACTTTCCACGGTCGTAATTTTGTCTTCAGATCCAGCATACCCCACTTGTACTGCATATATTTGACAATTTTTTTGGACACTTTTAGCCAGCTGTGAAGCCGTAATTGGTCGGACCTGCACTGGTTTTTGGATACCTTGAATTTCTTTTTCTTTTCCCAGTTCATCTCGATAAGAGATCGTTTTTGTCTTGCAGTTTATTACAGACCACCGCTTTTCTAGCCAATCCATTCCTATTAGCACATCATATGAACCCAGAGGGAGTACATTCAATTCTATTATTACTGTCTGGCCGGCTAACCTTAATGGACAGTTGCTGACCTTAGCCAGCACTCGTCTTTTGGCCCCAGTGGCAAGCTGTACCAACCAGGGATTCTTAAACTTAACAGTTTGCAAACTACAACTCTCCACAACTTTGGGACTTACGTAGCTTAAAGTAGCTCCTGGGTCTACTAAAATGGAAATAGTTCGATCAAAGATCTTACCTTCAAATTCTATCATTGTTGGCTGGTAATCTGCTTGTCGATCCTCGAGTGCGGCATTTATTCTGGGTATGGACCGAGCCACGTCTCCCACTGTGGAGGCTTCGTAAATCTGGGACACCTGATCGCTTTCCTTCCGGTGAGGGAAATTTTTAATATAATGAGGTCCGCCACAACCCCAGCACTGAACCGGTGGCCTAACTGTGCCCTCATTATCAGCTCTAACCGGTTGTTCACTGTATTTAGATTCAGCAGGTGGCTTAAATCTGATCTGATTTCTGGATGGATTTCTATTGTTGTTCCCTTTCGAGAATCCCTTGTGAAGATTGCTGCGAGTTCCCTTAACTCCTATGGTCACCCTACTGCCCTTTTTATCTGCCCAGCGTCTTCCAGAATTTTCTCCTTTTTGTTTGTTCTGCTGATAACATATTCTAGCCTTCCGAATTGCTTCGTCCATCGTTTTCGGATTATCAAATTCGATTCTTTCTCGCATAGCCTGAGGTAGGCTACTAACAAACCGCTGCACCTTAGCTTTTTCCTCTCTAATATATGGTACATAGCGAAGCAGAGATGTGAATTTAGTTATGAACTCATCTATGGTCTGCTGTCCCAGCCGCAGATCATGAAATTCTCGTGCTTTCTCATCATAGAAGCGTTCTGTCAGGTACTTTTCCTTGAAATATCTTTGAAAAGTCTCCCAAGTCACATCTTGCTCACTCACTCCCCACACCATCTTGACTTCTTCCCACCATAATGTAGCCTTGGCCTGTAGCTGGAAGATGGCCAATCATGCCTTAAGATGGTGATCATACTCGTATACTTGGAAATACTTATTCATGTTGATTAGCCAGGCCTCTGCAGCTTCTTCTGATTCTCCATCGAAATGAGGTGGTTTAATCTTCCGGAACTCTCCTTGTAGTTCTCTCCGTGGTTTCTTTGGTGTTTGATATTCAGAAGCGTTAAGAGACTTTTCTCCTCGTGCTTCCGCCCTTTCCTCTGCTTCCTCCTATTCAGTGTGATAGCTTTGTTCATCTGATACTCGGGCCTGCTCAAGCCTAGGATGAGACCTCTGTTGATGTTGCTTATCAGATAAACTTTTCAGAATCCTCTCTTGTTCCATGTTTAGTCTTGCGTTGTCCTCACGCAAACGGGCCATTTCGTCCTTCAGCTCCTGGACTGTCCTCAATATTGCCAAATCGGTGTTGCGGCCTTCCTCTCCCAGTTGTACCCATATCTCAGGATTTCCCTGAGGGTGGGCAAAATTATTTGGTCGATCCAAATTTCCATGAGGAGCGCTACTGGTTCTCCTCATCCCGCTGTCACCTGAACAAAATTAGCTCATTTAATAGATATAATTTTTTCTATATTTCGATATACTCCTTACTGGATTGTTAGGAGGCTACTTTACATTGCTGACTCTATTAAAATTAGCCCGAGGTCTAGAGTTGTAATCTGGGCTCTGATACCACTTGTCACATACCAATACACAAGTAATTTTTTTTTTTTAACCATCATATAAACATTAGAATAATATGAATAAATAAACATTCATTAGTTCTGCGTATTGCAATCATATTATAGCCTTACCATTTACAAACTGTTCTATGAGGAAACTTTATATATATATATCCGTTCCTATGTTATGATTGGTTCTATATTCCGCTCATACAAGTCGACACAAGATTGTGATTCTAACCTTATCCCCGCCATGGTTCATAGGCGATTATTACAAAGTTGACTTATATAAATCTCGGAAATCAATGGTAAGTAAGTAAGGGGTTTGGGTGGCACTTCAGTCTTAAATGATTATGGCAGTTTCTGTTTATATACGTGCTGGTTGCTTCACCGAGGCAGGCCGAAGCCGCAAGTCCCATCCGGCTCTGCTGCCTCACCAGCTAGCCTACGTAGCATCGTCCATCTAGCTTGATGAATGGTCGGCCTCCGGCTTGCCATGCGACCTCCGCGTGCTCGGTACTCTGCACAGTCTGGCAGTCTTGAACTTACCAATTCACCGCCGATTCCCGGTTCATTCACTGGCGATCAAACGGTGGGAAAGAGCCCGCCCAAATCGAGGGCTGCGATTGAACCATAGGGTGGTGGGTGCTTTAAATATCTTCTGTGTGGTTACTTCTAAGTTTTGTTTCTCTTTTTATTGTCGAGCGCCTCTGTCACTCATGGTTCATGGCGCCAGGCTCACACAGAGTGTCTCACCTCCAAGCAACCGGGTGCTCGGCGGAACGACTTCGCCCTCGAGCTCCGGAATAGGTATCGACTTAACCTTGGTTCAAGTTTTCCACATTTCCGGTTCAATACTCATGCCCTCACAGGTTATCGAGCTTTAACGTCTTTAGTTTTAATTACGATTCTGCCAGACTTTGTATACAGTCTATTCTTCGGCATTTTATGAGTTTATAGATACGATGATACTATTCTAATGTGTTTCAGATTATGTGATTTTTGCAGGAGGCAATTCCGGCTGTTAAACCAGCGGCAAGGCCGGTTGTTGCATCCGCAGCCTTGGAAGATCCTTCCGACTTTCTACCAACCCATGTCCAGGTAAGGGTTTCTTTTATTTTTTTTGGTATGTATCAGAGTCGTGGCTTGTTAGCATTTCTGTGGTAACGGTTGAGCCGCTGACCGTCTGAAATAGGGTGTTGGTCTGCTCGAGCTACGGAATTCTTCCGCCATACACCGGGGTTGCTCCCCATGGGAAAACCCATGTTTCCCTTCGTATTCAGTTGTTTATTAAAAGTCGGGTCTCCCCGCCAGCCCTCAGGCGGGAACCTCCATTAAGTGGCGCGGGATGCCCTGTATTGTTCACTTGATACCTCATTGTGATCTGTTGTTAGTATAAGCGGATAAGTTCCTCAGATTGATCAATGTTTGTTTAAATGACTCCATTCTCGGTTTTAATCTTAACTTAAAAGTTAACATGGGAGTTTGTACAGAGACCTTTATTTGGCTCCGGCGCTGTGTAACCGTTGTCCACTGGGCTTGCGGCCCTCTCTGCAATTTTTATTATGTTTATAAGTTGAATGCTTATCTCTGTTCATTTCGTTTCCATATATATATACATACTTGTTTTTTTTCCATGGTTAATCTTTTTATGTAAATGTTTCTAGCAGTTAAGCCCCTGCCGGCTAGCAATATTTAAGCCCGTTTACGGTGATTCCTTTAAGAGCTGGGGCTTCTGAAAATAGCTGCTGTGAATGCATGTCGGCCTCGGCCCTTTCTCCATTCCTCGGGGGCTAGGGCATATCTGGCCGACTATCTTGTTTTCTTTCTGTAATTATATATACATTTAAAAGTTGGAAACTTACAATGTAAATGGTTTACTACTGCGAGCTATTTGCTCTGCTCCGTAAATGGTTGAATGTTCTTTTCCTTTCTTTATATCGATAAAAGGTCTGGATGATTACTATTGTTCTCGGTTTGATACATATATTTACATATCGCTTCCGCGCAATGATGTTTTTCTTGCTCTATTCCATCTGGAATTACAGAAGATGATTACATAGTAATGCTTTACATATATTCACATGTCGCTTACGCACAGTGATGGTTTCTTGCTCTATTTCATCTGAAAATTATAGAAAATGATAATACAGTAATACTTTCCTGTTTTGTGTTCTTTCTATAACTTATGTTACAGAGGTTTTGACCGACATGTTTGCACTGTTAACCTGTGTTTGAAAGGTTCGGCTCCAAACTCTGCCGACTGTGCAGAGATTAGGTTCTTTCTTTAAAGATCGTTTAAATATTTCCTCATCACCTTTACTTGCATATCAAAAGACCTTAGAAGAATTACACAGTTTTTAAATGAATTCTTAAATGTTTTAGCAAGTCGTACCTGAACAGTAGCAAACCTTTTTGTAGCACTTGTCAACCTCCCGACCGTAGGAAGATTCTCCTCGATCTTCCACCCCCAAGCACTCTTGCAGATCTTTACTGACTGCAAACTCCCTGGTTATACCAGAGTCATGCTATCTGATCCTAACCAGACGTGGCGGATTCAGGAAGCCTTTCACTTCCAAGTACTGGCTATCCGGTCTCTACCAGACATAGCTCATCATCATACTTTGCCATCTGATCCCAACCAGACTTGGCATTCCCCCTTTTCCTCTGGGGTCTCAACTGTCTCATGGAGGTAGTTAGGTTTTCTCTTGTTTCAACTACCTCAACAGTTGCTAATCAACAATTAATCACATACTTAATTAAACAGTGATAGCACAATCAATTATCATAGTAATTAAAAGTAATAACAACAGAGTTATTATAATTTACCCAATAGGGTTTTTGGTTCACAATTAAATTACTATTTTACTTAATATTACTGCTTCACTAGGAGCATTACAAAATCTTATACTTTTCAAAATATTTGAAGATCAGTTGCATTATCTGTAAAATTTACACGCTCGGTTTAATAGGAAATCATGCCATCAAAATCTTTAATATAATATAAAAAATTTAAATTTATAATATAAAAAATTTAAATTTATAATATAAAATAAAATTTTTAACTCTAAAAGTTGTATTTCCTAATATAATATTAAGAGAAATCTTTAAAAATTTTAAATAATAAATTTAATAATTTTGAAATTATAATTTTCATAGTATTTTAAATAAAATCTACTTAGAAAAGCTAATTAAGTCCCCCTGGTATCGTTCCACCACTCTCTACAATCATAATATTGTATGGGAAAATTTTAGTTTAATGTAAAAATATGAAGTATAATTTGAGGACAATGTGAATTGCTATTTCAAACTAATTATAATTATAATTATAATTATAATTATATATATATATATATATATATATATATATTTTGAATTTTGAATTTTTATATATATTTGAATTTTGAATTTTTACCTGAGGTATTTATATTATTTCAAATAATAATTATATAGATTAATATTTATTTTGTTATTAGTTTGTTTTAAGGGAAACCAAACCTCTAACATATGTTAAGATTTTGAGGTTGCTAAAACTTTGTTTAATTAGAGTATTTTGTAAATAAAAATTTACAAAAACATACTGGTTGTGTCAAACCTTGATGTACATGGACTTGATAAAACAAAATAGATTATTAGTTTTGCAAGAAGAAAAAAACCAGTAAGTCATAATAACTATTGGACACTAGTTGTGTCAAACCTTGACGTATGTGGACTTGATAAAACAAAATAGATTATTAGTGTTGGAAGAAGAAAAAAACCAATAAGTCATAATAACTATTGGACACAATCTTCAAACGTCACCCTAGTTAGTCACTAATCTCATCCAAGGAGAAGGAGATGTTAGTTGATATCCTCATCCAAGGAGAATATGTACATGTGATGTAAAATATCTTAATGTAAATTACATATAAGGTAATAAAATTTTATTTGGTCCTATATATACTCTATTTAGTATTGAAAAATACAATTTGTTATACAATGAAAAATAACATATTGTATTTTTCACTATTAAGAAGTTTGCACGTGAAGAAATTTGATCCTTTTCCACTCATGTTAGATCCATACTTAAGATGGGTCTATGTTGGTTGAGCCCAAAGGCTCATTGGTATGAGGGCTATGTGTAAGTTTTTTCGTCCATCTTCCTTTAAAATAAAAATAAAAATTATGTTTTAAATAGAAAAATAATGTCATTTATAATTAAAAAAACAAATTAAAACTTAATACTTTTCAAAACATTTCAACAAGAGATTTAAATAAACTATTTGAAGATATATATTAAGTAATATATGCAATATCAACTTCATAAAAGATAATGTTAGATATAATAAAAAAAAAAAAAAAAAAAAAACTTATACTTTTCAGAAATATTTAAATAAGAGATTTAAATAAATTATTTGAAGATGTATGTTAACTAATATAAGCTGATCTCTCTGGGCTCATGTACGAGGGGATGTGTAAGTTTTTTCGTGTGCCCCTTTAAAATAAAAATAAAAATAATTATGCATAAATGAATGTGCCATAAAGTAATTAGAAGTGAAAAAATGTATGAGCAAAATGTTTAAATCTTAAAATTTTCAGAAGTATTTCAACAATATATTTAAATAAACTATTTGAAGATCTACATTAGCTAATTTATATTGATATCAACTATATATATATATATATATATATATAAAATTGTTAAAATAAATTTTTTTAATGTTATATATAAAAAAATATTCAATATCTTTTATCAAAAAAATATGGCTCATATTAAATTTGTAATTAAAATGGATCTATACTCGCTATATTACAATAAAAATTAAAATACTCCATATCAAAATTTCCATTTTCATTTTTTTATAATACTAAAACAATAATTAAAATAATTATATACTAATTGTATTACAATTAACATTAACCATTAAAATACTCCATATCAAAATTCCCATTTTCATCTTTTTATATGTGGAAACAATAAAAGCACTAGTGAGATGCAAAAGCATCCGTAAACTACACTACAACTTTTTTTTGTAGTGTGCAGATGGTATGATGCAAAAGCATCGCTAAAATGCAGTACACAATTTTAAGGAACGTCTGCAAATCTGAGATCAAAGGCATCAGGAAGAATGGTGCATGACATTGTCCTAAATAAAGGTAAATCCTTTAGTAGGCTCTATTAAGTTTTTATAATATCCCTTTAATTATCGATGGTGAATAATCTTTTATAATACCTTTTTAATTAAAATTAAATGTGATGCGTGAAAATGGGTTAGGTGTAGTTTCATGGTGAATGAGTTGGGTTAGGTGTAGTTTTTTTTGGAGAATGAGTTGGGACCAAGAATTAGGTTTGGAAGTCATTAATGTTCTCAACTAAGGTTTAGGGTTTGCAGTTGCTCCTAAAAACCTACTTATTGAGAATATGATCTGTAGCATAGAGGATGGGATTAATAACTTTTCTTTGGAGGATAAGGAAGCATTAAGACAAGAGTTTTTCTTCATTGTGAGAAAGGTGAAAACTCCCAAAAGTAATTTAAGTAAAGAAGAACAAATTGCCTTTAAATCCTTGCGGAACAATAATAAAATTGTAGTTTTTAAGGCAGATAAAGGAGGGTCAGCAGTGATCTTGGATAAAGAAGACTATGTATGTAAAATGAATGAACACCTCAGATGTGGCAGTTACAAGAAGTTGAGCAATAACCCCATTCCCAAAATTATGAAGGAGGTAAAAAAGACAATTTCAGATTCTAGCCTTGAGGAAAAATTAAAGAAAAGATTAATCCCTTCTTCTGAAACCATCCCAAGAATTTATGGTTTACCCAAAATCCATAAAGAAGGGGTTCCTCTTAGACCTATAGTTAATACCATTGGTTCCCCAACCTATGAGCTTGCCAAGTATGTTGCTAAAATCCTTAAGCCCCTTGTCGAGAATACTGATTCCTTCATCAAGGACTCCCATGATTTTGTGAATCTTATTAAAAATGAGAGGGTAGACCATGATGACATCCTTGTAAGCTTTGACGTAGTATCCTTATTCACCAAGATTCCCCTTGATGAAGCCATTTAGGTTATAAAAGATGTTACTGATCCAGGAACTGCAAGATTGGCTGAAATCTGCTTGCGGTCAACTGTTTTCACCTTCCAAGGAGAATATTATGAGCAGACATCTGGGGTGGCAATGGGATCACCCCTTTCGCCAATTGTGGCCAACTTATACATGGAATAGTTTGAAAACAAAGCCCTTGAATCATACCCTTTGAAGCCAGCATGATGGAAGCGATTCGTCAATGATACCAATATAAAATGGACTCATGGTAAAACAAAGCTTCATAAGTTTTTTATTCACCTCAACTCCATCTCTCCGGAAATAAAATTTACAATGGAGCTAGAAGAAAACATGAGCATCCCATTCTTAGACATACTCATCATCAGGAAGGAGGATGGCTCTTTAGGGCATAAGGTTTTCAGGAAGTCAACCCACACAGAGAACTACCTCCACGCCGATTCCCACCATCACCCAACCCAGAAGTTTGGAGTTCTAAACACTCTGGCTATCAGAGCCCTTTGAATCTCGGACTCCGAGCATATGGATGAAGAGAAGAAGCATTTAGTTTTGACTTTTAAGGGTATAGGCTACAAAGAAAAAGAACTTAAAATAGCTATAGAGAGAGCTGAAAGAAGGGTGTTATCTTAGGAGCTTAAGGCTCGAGACCAACCTCAGTGTGGTAGGGTATTTCTACCTTATATTCAAGGAGTGACAGATAGGATTGCTAAAATCCCAAAAAGAAAAGCATAAACACACAATTCTCAGCACTTGGAACTATTAGGCAAGGTATGAGGTCTGTCAAAGATAATATTGATAGACATCAAAGTTACATTGGTGAAACAGGTCGCTCATTGCAGACAAGACTCAAGGAACATGGAGCTGATATTAGGAATGAAAGATTTCGTACTTCGGCCCTCGCAGAGCATTCCTAAAAAACTAAGCACCATATCTGTTTGGAAAATGCCTCAATTGTCGCAAGAGAAGAACAACATCATAGGTGAAAGATTAGAGAAGCTCTTGAGATTATCAAACATCCACATAATCTCAATAGAGACAATGGAATTGAGATTAGTGGAAGTTGGCTTCCCTTAATAAGAGAAATTAAGATCACCAATACATCTCAGGTATAGCGCTTAGTGGGTAGATATCTCCCTCTCCTATTCCAATTAGTATTACTATTTTTGTTACTCTTAATAATAATTTTCAAAACTAGTAAATATGATAATAATAATAATTATTAATTAATTACAACAATTACAATAATAATTATGATAATAACTATTACTAATTATTATTATGAATTGTTATTATTAATTATTAATTAAGATCTATTAATAAATAATAATAATTATTAAATAATAATTATTAAATAATAATTATAAAATATTAATTAGTATTTAATATTTAGTAAATAATAATTAATAAGTAGTATTTAATTATAACATTTACAATAATAATTATGATAATAACTATTACTATTATCATTGATTATTATTATGAATAATTATTATTAATTATAAATTAAGATCTATTAATTAATTAAACTATTATTAATTATTAATTATTATTAATCATTAATTATTATTAATTACTAATTATTAATTATTATTATTAATAATAACTATTATTATTTATTATTAACTACTATCTATTATTAATTATTAATAACTATTAACTATTATTAATTATTATTAACTACTAACTATTATTAATTATCAATAGCTATTAACTATTATTAATTATCATTAATTATTAATTAAGATCTATTAATAAACATTTGGTAGTAAAAATTTATAATAATGATTACTATTTTTAAAAATTATTAATATTAATTATGAAGATTATTATTAATCAATATTAAGATTCAGTTATATTAAGATTAAGGATTAGTGTTCAATTAAGATTAAGGATTATGTATTTATTTAATATTAATAATTGGATTTAATAATAATAATTTTTAATACTTAAAATTAATAAATTAACTCTTCAATAATTATTTAAAAATTATTCAATATTACAATAAAAACTTAAAAAATATAATAATAAATATCATTAATCAAGCCGACCTTCATGTCATACTTAAATCAACTCTCTTCATAACTATTTAAATCTCTCAATTTAGCTCTTCTACTATTAGCATTCAAGAAGTCTTGATGATGGATCCCTGTTGGGATTTGAAACGTTGACGAAAAATGGTTTTTACTGGGTTCTCCGATAACTAAGTCAAATGAGTTGGGTAGTTGAACATTAACCCATCTAGTTGGCTAGTGAATGAGTTGGCTTCCTCCTAAGTGACAGTTGGGTAGGGAAACCCATTATTAAGCTTTTATGGGTTTTATTGACTTGAATTTTAAGTGTAATAGTTAGTTTTTTAGTTGAATGTGAATTTTAACTATTAATTAAATGGTTAGATTTAACTTTATGATCAATGAAACTTGAATGTCCACTGTAATAATTGGTTAGTTTTTTAATTGAATGTTAATTTTAATTTTATGGTAAATGAATGTTGAGTGTTTATACAAGTGGTTATATGTTAAACATTATGTGTAACAAGGGTGAAGTTTTATATCAAGAAGAAATAGAAAAAGGAATAACATTGTAACTATTAAATAACAACGAAGTTTTATATTCAATTCACCTTTCTCTCTTTTAGCTCATTGGCCATCACATCCTCAACTCTTCTCACTTCTACCAACTGGTTCTTCAAGTTGATGAATTCTTCTTTGAGCTTAGCATCCTTATCATCAGAGATATACAACAATTTCTCCTAATCTATGCATGCATTTTTTAGCCTACTAACTTCAATAAATTTTTTTCTTTAACATCCATGGCTAAATCATATTTATCCTGAAGTATCATCATTCTATCACCATCATCACCACTAGGAAACTCAACATGGCTATCATCAGATCTGTCTAAAACATAATTAAAAAATAATTCATATTTACTAATACCTTTAGATATAATTTGTTAGAACACATCTGGTTCTGATTTCTCCTTATAGTCAACCACACGATTCACTCTAGGGGGACTCGTCTTATTAGGCTAAGTGTAGAAATTATGTGTATATTTGAAATTGCTCATGAAATTTCCTAAATCACAAGACTCAAAGCTACTCTACTGCTTTGTGGAATTCAATTCACAATCTAGAACACAAATCATATACATGCAAAAGGAAACATCACACATACACAAATATTTATCTAGGGGAAAACAACTACTCAAAACCCATTCCTATCTGTATTACATTGACCAAATAATAGAGATGAATACATATGCTTGCTCAAGCCCGAACACAACCTACAAGTGTATAGTCTATCCCTTTGCCTGATTGACTGACACTATACAATACTTAGACAATTTTCAAACCCTCCAAGCTCTTATTTCCTTTTGTTGTTCCCTAAGGAATTAGGCCCCTATTAAATAGGAAATTCCTCAATTTGAATTGTACAATTCCTTAGGTTGATCCTTTGATTTCATGCACCACCTGTACACATCGGAGTAGTCTACAACTAATAGTACACCGCCTTGGAATCTCCATCTCAATTGGGTAACTCAAATTCTTTGCATGAAACAATTATTTTCGGTTGATTAATCAGTTAACTAGATGATCACTGAGTGTGGCTGAAGTCACACTACACAACTTGAACTTCTACTAGTTCCTCTAACAATCAAAACTAGTTTAACTGAGAATAACTCAATTTAACTAAATTAGATTATTACAAATTAGAAATCATTCATGCTTACCTGAACTCAATGCCTCCAACTCGAATTAACTGACTTAACTAAGTGACCAAATCCATGTCACCTTAGTTAACTACCTCCAAGGTTTCTGCTAAATTGGAAATTAAAATTTTCTCTAGTTTGACCAGGGCAAAGTCAAATTCATATTTTTTTGCTGCATTTTTTCATCATTTCATCGTCAAGTCATGCGAATGTGTGTTCGTATGATCACCTATGCATATTTTGACTGTTGACACACTTAGTCATTTTTGCTGAAGTTCTGATGACCAGACTCCTCATTCATAACCAGACCATCACCCTGCTTTCGACTTGATCGACTGTTAACCAGAACAGTGCAGAAGCACCAAGTTAGTTCTTTCAAGATGTGCTTCCCACAATAAATTCAATTAGCACTCATGCTAGTCAACCAATAGTCGACCAACTGTTCATCTCAGAAATTACGCAGTGCTCATGAGCAAGCCTCCTACTGCCCATCAGTCAGCTCAGCTCAGAAATTGCGCAGAGATGATCAACAGGCCGACATCCCGGCCTTAATGCAATTTTTCCAGCTAGCAGCTCCCAGCAGCAGACTGCCTATTTCCTCTAGGAATTGTGCAGTTTCTGCTTCCAGTGATTGACCAACGAACTGGAAGTTCCCTCTGGGAATTGCACAAATATGGCTTCCAGTAACCCCAGCATCCAATTGGTAATTCCCTATGGGAATTGTGCAAATCTGCCTACCAGTGACCCCAGCAACCAACTGGCAGTTCCATCTGGGAATTGCGCAAATGTGGATGCCAGTGACCCCAACAACCAGTAGGCAATTCCCTGTGGGAATTACGCAAGTATAGCTGCCAGTACCCTAGTAGCCAACTAGTAGTTCCAGTCTAGCTACTAGTCTCCCGGGTAGTTCCCTAGAAAAACTAAGTAATCCCTACCTGCTAGTCCTTCTTGTAGTCCGACCCATTACTCTGGAAAATTGCACAAGTCTGGTTGTCTAGCCCCTACTGACTCTTCATTCCAGAAAATGCACAGAGCATGCCTGCCTTTCCTTCAATCAACCCAGACTGTTCCTTCCAAAATTTTTGCAATTTTTCCTCCTAGTTGAGCCAGACCTTGCAGTCAGTCACTGTTGACTTAGATCGCTTGTCTCCATCTCTCAGTGGCTCTTACGTAGTTTTCATCAGCAATTGCCCAAAGCCATCATCCCACATCACAACCCTGTTGCCTCTCCCAGTCACTTGCATTCGAATGATCATGTGTCATGGTAGATTAGGAGGTTTTGGATTTGATGTCCTCTCGTCATGAGTGACTGCAAGTATAGGTACACCAACAAACATGTCAATGTGACGAACGAGATGAATGAAGGGAGCACATGTAGATGGATAGGTTCACCAATGGACGAATGAGCGAATCATGTGAAGTAGATGAACGTAGCGAACATGCACCTTCGCGAACAAGCGAGCCTGTCAAGCCTTCCAACATGAAAGCAAGGAAAAACATGCTAAAGCATCATCAAGCTAACCAAGGACCATTGAAGAATCTGCACACTTCGCCATGCGAAGGTGAAGCTATGGTACACCATGAAGACATCCATCACTCAACAACACTCTAACTTGACATGCACTCTAGCAGCAACACGAATGTACTAGCAATGTCATGCCAAGTCATGTCGAGTCAAGTCATCAGTCATGTTGCCCACATTTCTACTATGGGCTTGTTGTCAATCAATGTAATGTAATGTGGAAGTCCAAGAGACCCACTTGTTGAATATAGAGTCATGTAAGTAGGAAAGTCATGGAAGTCGAATGGTCATGAGGGTAGTCGAACAACCACAAGGGTTAGTTTCACCCTTGGCTATAAATACCCCCTCATTTGTACATGAAATGAATTTTCACCCCAACTCCCCCCACATAGTGAAGAGAGTCTGTAATCTTTTATTTGAGAAGTAAGTAGTGGCTCCAACACCCCGCTGACGGGGTTAGCGATGTATGGTGTAACGATGTGTCTCGGAACTTTTGCTTAATTCAGAAACCTATCAACAGGACAACACATTTTCACACATGTATTATATTTGTTGTAAGACTAATCTTTAACAGTTGTAATGCATGTTTCTTTATCCATGTGTTATACATCTAAACCGATTCATTTGTTGTAATGCATAATCTATTAATGGAAATGTGTTGTATATGTTGTTAATGATGTCCCGTCCATGTCGACTGCTCTACTGAACATCAGACAAACCTTTCACATGAACCTTGCTGTAACAATCGTCGCACTCGTCTCGGACTGATGTGTGAGTGTTTTACTTGTTATCTTACCCTATATATTGTGACTACCGCATCAGAGTGGACTGCTCTGCCGGAAGCTATGTATGTCCTTTGTGTTGTGTGTTCCTAGCCGAGTTGGGAATGATACCTTTCAACCTAGAACTCACCTTCACCTTTTCCCCTCATAGTGAAAGAACCATTCACACAAGTACACTTACACTCACCAAGCACGCGAACCTCACTTGTCGAATATAAAGCAAACCACTCTCCTGTGCTGACAAGCAAGAGTTGAGGAAAATCCTTAAGACAATGGCAACTGGTCCATCATACTGGATGGGACTGCCACACCAAATGGTGTGAGGTTTAGTTGGGACTTCATACCAGGGTGATCCCTTGAATGTTGGTGGGCTTAACACCATCAAAATTTTTGGCACTAGAAGGAGGGCAGGTAGTTGTACATGGCTTAACATCCCCTCACACTCACTCATCATCCATTTGGTCAAGGCAGTAACTCACAACCCCTCTCTCATGACTCTATAGTTGGTTACTCCCCACCACCCAGAATTGAACACAAAATTTCATATCAACACCCTCGCTCTGTCCATCCCATCACTCACCAGTTCACAAAAGCAGTTGGACTGATTTCAGGCGTATAGTACATTCCACATGCATCTAAGAAGCCAAAGGTCACTCCCACAGGAGTGGTTGTATTATTAGTGGAAGAAGCAGCCCTTGCTACTCTTGAACGTTTGGAAGAAGCTATTGAATACAGGGAGGAACCTCCAATCTTCTTTGAAGATGAACAAGGCACTCTTGTAGTCTTGGGATCAAACTTCGGTATAGGAGGTGGAGGGGAAGGCAGCGGAGGAAGTGGAGGTGGAGACGAATCGATAGACTCAGATCCCGAACCATTAGATATCAAAGGATAGGAAGAAGATGAAGAGGGCAAAGACGAAAAAGAGATGGTTGACCCAAATCTTGAATGGATGACTCAGGGACCATTGGCTCTCTTGGATATTTTGCACAAGATGCCGAAGTGAGTGGAGAGAATGAACATCAAGTTTAACCTTGAAAGCGTAGTTAAGGGAAGATCACTTAGGCAAGATCTACCTACAGCTGCAGACCCTTGAGGTGCGTAATGACTACATAGCGTGTAGATTGTTTCCATGTACCTTGCACAGTTGGGCAGTTTCTTGGTATTACAGCCTTCCACCCAACTCTATACAAAACTGTGGTTCTTTCAAACATATGTTCCTTGAAAAGTTTGTTGATGAAAAGACTCCAGCCATGGTACTAAAAGAGTTGGGAAGCCTCAAGATGGAGGGAAAAGAGAAAGTAAAAGATTTCAATCAAAGGTTTACATGTATCTTGAACAAGTTTGCAGTAGATGCCAAACCTCATGACTCCATCACTATCAACTATTACATCATCTACACTGCCAACCACCATTGTGGAGTTCGTCAAGCAAGCTGCGAAGCCAACACTGTTAGAAAGTTGCGAAGAGGCTATTGTTATTGAGAAATATTTGCGCACCACTGGAGTCATCAACGATGATGAATCAATGAAAGACTCCAAGGATGCGAGTAGAAAGCCCCAAGAAATGGCGAGTAAAGGCATGGAAAAGGAAGCAACTGACATTGACACCCTCACTCGCTTTGTCAAGAACTTGATGAGCGAAATTTACGAACTCAAGAAATAGAAGCCAAACACATTTGCGAATAGTCTTCTGCCCAGACAGAGATAGGAAAGCATTTCATCAACGAGCCCATCAAGAAATAGCCAGTTCGGTTCCAAATTTGCACAGAAGCCTATTTTCCAACTCGATTAATGCATTGATCCTAAGTACTGTTCTTTCCATGAAGAATTTCATCCCGAGAACTCTTTTTCAGATTGGAAGTGAGTTGTTACCTCTGTCTATACTCATACACTCGATGCAGATGGTGACATACAAGAGCAATCGGAAGACACTGATGATAACGAAGAGGTTGCACCTGATGAAGCACCATGTTCTGGGCATGTGGTGAACGCATATCAGTGCTAGAAAGTAGTCTCGAATATGAACACGGAGAAGCGGCCCCAAAAGTAAAATGATCGCTACAATCTTAGGAGTAAAGGGGCTCCCCCCACACTTGAGGAGATGCAAGAGAAAGTGAGATGGCTAATAAAGAAGGCCGATCCACCAACTGCCTCAAGGCAACAAACAAAAAGCAAGTCTGGGAAGACAGTGGCAAATAAGAACACATCCATGAGAAGCAAGTTGCAGAACAATCCGCCAGACAACACAAGCATCCGTCCCACCCCGAGCACCTCTGTTAGTCTACCACCTCTGGATTACAACATAGTCGATGACATGAAGAAAAATTGAGTGAACATCAGTCTGTTTGAGTTAGCCAAAGTCTAGAGCCAGCGAGATATCCTTCTACACGCATTGGAACAAACGAAAATAGACAACACAACCTCTACCAACAAGGGAACATGCAAACCTCCCGAATCACTATCCACTTTGTTCAATACACTTCGAATGGAAGAAGCAAACCCAGGTTGCCCCCCATTCCTGATTTCATTCAAAGTTTTCAACTACAATGTCCACAACTATTTGGTTGATTCTAGCACAAAAGCTAATGTCATGCCGCTTTCCATTGCTAAGAAGATCAATGCACGATGGAGTGAAACATTTGCTAGAATCATCCAGCTTGATAGAAAATCAATACCAGCCATCGATGAACTACGAGACGTGATCATCCAACTATCCCATGACAGTCGAGTCCACGAGTGCATCAACATAATTTTTGTGGACATACCGAAAGCATATGGTCTGCTTCTCAATAGAGACTCGTCTAGCAAGCTAGATGGATACTCTTCTACAGACTGGCCTCACTTGTGGCTTCCGTACAAGGGAAAATGCAACCAAATACGGGTGTTATCCAAGAGGTATATGAAGCACAATGTCACTCCCCTTGACTGCGAGAATGAACCATTGGCCTTCACAGAACTCATGTTTGGCGACTGCCTCCTGGAAAGGGCATTGGAGTGTTATCCTACATGGCCTACTTCAACATCATTAGATAAGTAGTTGGGACTCCTTCCTTGCCCAACTGATGATAATGAAACTTGTATAGTTTTTTTTTTTTTTTTTTTTTTTTTGTGTTAGTAGCAGTAGTAGCAACAACGATAGTAGCAACAATACCAGCACGCCAAGTGGTCCATGTATAAAAAATTTGTGGGCCATGAGTTTGGACAAATTAGGAACACATGATGGCTCAGGAACGAGTGTATCTCAGTCATCCAAAACAATGGACAATGCATGATTTCAAGTTTTTTGAAGTTCGAAGTCACAAACAATGATGTTGAAGCACTCATGTTGAACACATGAAGGACCAACGCAATGAACAAACAGAGTGACTTAGGAATCGACCATTATCCAAAGATGGCTAATCTCGGTACAAGTTACACACTGTAGCATCGACCAATCGTTGACCACTTGATCGCACTGTAACAAGATTGGCCTACACGAGTAGATGATGACCCGTGTACCCACTACATGCGAACAATCCGACATGATATTCCAGGTAAAGTAGAAGAATAGTCACTACAAAAAAGAACAAGTATCACATACATGTTGTTTGTACTCCTTTCACAGAATAGATTGATTAACATTTTAAGTGTTTGGATTACTTGCAAAGTTCATCATCACACCTGGTTTTCTGACTTAATCCTACACATAAGAAATTTGGGAAGATCTGCTTACACATTGACTTCAGAAAATTGAACCCTTCCCAGAGTAAAAACAATTACCCTGTGCAATCATCCAAGCCCATACCACACACTATACCTGAGACAGTAGTGTTGTCTTCACTTGAAGGTTTTCTCCAATGCCACTAGGTTCTGGTAGTGGAGCCCAGTGGACCAACAATGGTCCACGAGAAACTTGGCTCACATGCCTATCATTTGCAATCACTCGATGGGAGGATTGATGATCTTCCTATCAAACAGAAAATTCCTCAAACATTAGTTTAATAGGTCGGACCGCACCTGTTCCTTGTACATAGTCTTCCTACTTCTTGTTGTTTCATTTGGTTTGTTTTTCTTATTATCTTTTCTTTTTGCTTTGTTTTATTCTGATTACTATTTTTGTTCTCTTAAATTTTGTTTGTTTGATATATTACTATTTTTGTTTCCAGAAATAAGTGCTGCCAACTACTATGTTCTATCTTTTGAATAGAGTATGTGGCTGAAATTTGAAGAGACTTGTGGCACTGTAGCACTTGGCTAGTCTTGTGTCCATTTTCTTTGTGCTTGGTTACAACCTTTGGTCGATGAAGTCCTGACAGAAAATAAAAACCGTCTATAAGGGAAGCTTTGGTCCAATCGTGAACCTGTATCCACACTGGGAAGACCCATGCTTGTACTCAACCTTCTGCTCTATGTGTTGAAGCTAATCTAATTAGTAGAAACAGAGAATGGGAAAATTCTAAACTAGAAAACCTATGTTAGAGGTCTTACATGCTTCTCTGAAGGAACAACCTCTTCTTCTCTCAATAATTCAGGATCCCTCTTTCGTCCTAAAAAACATAAGTTCTTGTGCACAGTTCTCTTAAAAGAAATAAAAAGGCGAAAGAAGAGAAAGCCTTCTTGTGCAGAGACATGAAGCATGCAACTCCACCGGGGTACTGACCAGGCTCGCTAGCAGTGGAGCAATGTGTGTGTTCCTGCGTGACTCTATTGGGGTATTGTACAGGCCTGCTGGTAGCAGAGCAACACCAGAGATGAAAACTTATACTCTAAAAATCTTCAACTTGGGAACTAAACTACCCTTCCTGGATTCGAAACACTGAGATCTAAGCTAAACTTTTGATTGTGTTTGACTAAGTTGGCAAAGGGTGAACCATGTATGTCCATGGGGTAATTGGGGAAACTGAAGTAACCTGCACATCGATTCAATACTTCCTGAAAGACCAAGGGCCTATGCTAGCATGAACCAAAACAGAGAAGTTGGAGTCCTACTAGTGTGTCACCAAGTGTTGTAGTGGCTACAACCACCCTCCAAAATTTTGGTTTGCATCAATATTAGAGCCTCCCTTGAAGACTTTCACTTGATGATTACACATGCCTAGGTTCACTCCATGAGCCCGTGTGAGTGTTTACATTCACCTTGCTTGTTTGTCACACTCAAGTCTCAACATGTTGATGTCTATGTCATGCTTGCGACCATGTTCTGGTTATGCTCAAAGTCTTTGCTTCGTATGTGTTTGATGTGTTCGCCATGAAAGCATCTGTCGCACTCACACATGGAGTCACATTCACTGTCGCGCAAGTGTCCTCTCAATCATGAACAATAAATCATGAGTGTCGTGCTTGTCGCTTGCACTGTTGGCCAGTCATGTTGAACATATGTATCTGGATGGTTTGGTCATTTCGTCGTCAAGTCGTGCGAGTGTGTTTCCGTATGATCACCTATGCATCTTTTGACTGTTCACACACTTAGTCATTTTTGCTAAAGTTATGACAACCAGACTCCTCAATGATAGCCGAGCCATCACCCTACTTTTGACTCGATCGACTGTCAACCAAAACAACATAGAAGCACCAAGCTAGTTCTTTCAAGTTGTGCTGCTCACAAGCAATTGAATCAGCACTCATTCTGGCCACCTGGACAATCAACTGGTTGTTCATCATAAAAATTACATAGTGCTCATGAGTGGCCCTCCCACTACCCATCAGTCAGCTGAGCTCAGAAATTGCACAGAGATGATCAGTAGGCTGGCCTCCCGTCCTTAATGCAATTTTCCCAGTGAGCAGCTCCCAGTAAAAGACTCCCTGTTCCCTCCAGGAATTGCACAGTTTCTGCTGCCAGTGACTGAGTAGCCAACTGGAAGTTCTCTTTGGGAATTGCACAGATCTAGATTCCAGTGTCCCCAGCATCCAACTGGTAGTTGCCTCTAGGAATTGCGTAGATCTGTCTACCAGTGACCCCAGTAGTCAACTAGGAGTTCCCTATGGGAATTCTGCAAATCTGGAGTCAATGACCCCAGCAGCCAGCAAGGAGTTCCCTCTAGGAATTGCATAAGTTTGGCTGCTAGTGACCCCAATGGTGAACTTTAGTAGCTCCCTCTAGGAATTGCACAATTTTGGCTACCAGTCTCCTCGGAAGTTCCCTAGAAAAACTGTGTAATCCCTGCCTACTGACCCTTCCTACAGTCCGACCCATTTCTCTGGAAAATTGCGCAAATCTGTCTATCTAGCCCCTGCTTATTGTTTGTTCTATAAAATGTGCAGAGCATGCCTACCTTTCCTTCCAGTAGCCCGGACTGTTCCTCCCAAAATTTGCGCAATTTTTCCTCCCAGCCGAGCCAGACCTTGCAGTCAGTCACTTTCAACTCAGATCACCTGTCTCCATCTCTCGGTGACTCTTGTGCAGTTTTCATCACCGGTTGCTCAGAGCCACCATCCTGTATCATAGCCCTGTTGCCTCTCCTGGTCACTTGCATTCAAATGATCATGTCTCAGGGTAGACTAAGATGTGTTGTATTTGATGTCATCTCGTCATGAGTGACTGTAGGTATAGGTACACCAACAAACATGTTAAGGCGACGAACGAGATGAACAAAGGGAGCACATGCAGATGGACAGGTTCACCAACGGACGAACGAGTGAAGCATGCGAAATGGACGATCGCAACGAACATGCACCTTCGTGAACAAGTGAGCCGGTCAAGCTTTCGAGCATGAAAGCAAGGAACAACATCTCAAAGCTTCATGAAGCGAACCTAGGACCATCCAAGACTCTGCGAACTTCACCATGCGGAGGTGAAGCTATGGTACAACATGAAGAAATCCATCACTCAACATCACTCTATCTCAACATGCACTCGAATAGCAGCATAGATGTACCAACAATGTCATGTCAAGTCATGTCAATTCAAGTCATGATTCATGTTCCCCACATTTCTACTATGGGCTTGTTGTCAATCAATGTGATGTAACGTGGAAGTCCAAGAGACCCACATGTTGAACATAGAGTCATATAAGTCAGAAAGTCATGGAAGTCGAACAATCATGAGGGTAGTCAAATAGCTACAAGGGTCAGTTTCACCCTGGGCTATAAATACCCCCCTCATTTACATGAAAGGACTTTTCACCTTAGCTCCTCCCACATGGCCAAGATAGCTTGTAATATTTTCTTTGAGTAAGTAGTGCCTCCAACGCCCCACTCACGAGGTTAGTGATGTATGGTGTAATGATGTGTCTTGGAACTTTTGCTTAATTCAGAAGCCTTCCAACAGGCCAACACATTTTCACACACATATTGTATTTGTTGTAAGACTGATCTTTAACACTTGTAATGCATGCTTATTTAACCATGTGTTCTACATCTGAACTAATTCATTTATTGTAATGGATAATCTATTAATGGAAATGTGATGTATATGATGTTAATTATGTCTCGTCCGTGTTGATTTTTTGCTGGACATCAGACAGGCCTTTCACATGAACCTTGTTGTAACAATCGTCGCACTCGTCTTGGACTGATATGTGAGTGATGTACATGTTATCTTACCTTGTATGTTGTGAATCCCACATCCAAGTGGACTGCTCCACCGAAAGTTGTGTATATCCTTTGTGTTGTGTGTTCCTAGCTAAGTTGGGACTGATCCCTTTCAACCTAGAACTCACCTTCACCTTTTCCCCTCACAGTGAAAGAACCATTGATGCAAGTACACTTAAACTCACCAGGCACCCGAACCTCACTTCTCGAAGACAAAGCAAACCACTCTCTTGTGATGACAAGCAAGAGTTGAGGAAATCCTTAAGACATTGGAAACCGGGCCATCATATCAGATGGGGCTCCCACACCAAACAATGTGAGGTCTAGTTGGGACTTCATACCAGGGTGATCCCTTGAACGTTGACGGGTCTAGCACCGTGAACACCTAGTTGTAGGATTGAGACTATAGTATTGAAAGGAATGTATCTAAAGGGTCTATGATCTTAATAAGTTCATTTTCAAGCCTTAGAGGACATTTTGGACCGATGAGAAGCAAAAAATAATATTTGTAGGCAATTGTGGGTGCATTATGAAGAATTTTGTGTATAATGCTACAAAATTGTTATAACATTGCTACAGGATGCCCTATTTTTCAACAAGATTGCATCTGAGAGAAATCTAATTGTTCTAGGAGTGGCTTGAATGTGGGATAAGGTGGTAGGAGGTTGTTAAAGGATGCAAGAGACCTTGTGTTACATGAAATTTTGTCGCATTAGGAAAATGACCATTGGTTTGGATCTTTTGCTATCCATCAAAGTGTTCCAAATCACCCCCATGCAATGCAAGAACCCAAATAATCCAAAAGAGAATGATATCCCTAGATCTCAAGGCCCAAAAACCTATTTTTGGCTTCCTGTGTCGTTCCTTAGTCTATTTATGCGCATACACAGAAGAGACCATTAGAGTTTTCACAAAAGTGCACTTCGTTTTACACTATGGCCTACACACATGACTCAACACAAGTAAAAATAAAAATTAAATTCTACAAGCTTTGTTAGTTGAATCTTTCCCAACTAACAACTTTGAATGGATTGCTAACCAATCCTGATCCTTCACATCATGGAGCTACTTCCCTCTCTTTTTGGATCCCCTATCCCACCATTTGTGGATCTCATCTCTTAGGAAGAGGATCCCAAACCTCCTCCTCTTGGCCTATAAATCAAACTCGGGCCAGAGGATTGGAGAGGACTATTGAAGGTAGGCTTATGTTGTAGAAATAAGGCTAGAAGGATTTTCATCCAAGGAGAATGTTGGAGATTATGGGAAGAGGTTTGTAACATAAAGGGCTTGAGGTTGTAAGTTTGTTCTCCCTTTTATTTTATAAAAACCAATTGCTCTTTCCTAATCATGTTTATTCTGATATCATTTGTGAGCTTCCTTGATCACTCACATAGGTTATGATTGGTTATTGATTCAATTTATGATATATGTCGAGTTAACTATTTCATTTGTCCTTCATTCTATATACTAGATGCTTTGATCCTTTGTGTGTTTCTATCTATGCGGATCTCTTTCAAAACATCATGGATAAGTTGTGGAAAGCACTGGAACAATCTCTAAAGCATCAAGGAGAAGCCAATTGTTGAAGGCACTGAAAGGACTTCAACAAGTATTTAGTTAAACCGATAACTGATCTCTCACATATTACTTGTTTTAATCAGTCGTAAGATAAGGAAAGTAGTAGTTCTTTTCTTGTTACTAGATTTCGTTTGAGATCTAGGGAGATCCATCTTGTCCGCAAGAGGGATTAGTTTGCCTAACAAATTGATGATCATAATGTGGATCATATCACTCTCCACCATTCTATTTGTTTTTACCTTTGATCCTTTTGTCATAGCCCTCTCTAAATGTTTGGAAAATATTGAAAGTATGGATTTTATGATTTGTTTGGCTTGTTTTCATTTTTTCTAAAAATTTTCCGCTGTGTGTACTTTATCTTTAGGCACAAAGAGTATTTCTACGCACTTGGAACTTAGAAATAGTGCATATGTGCATTGTATATATCTATTGCCTGCACACATACATGGATTTTTGAAAATTTGAGTTTCTCTTCACCGAGTCTAGAAATTTTTGTTTTTCCTATTTAAGTACACTTGTTTAGTCCTTCATTAAGTCTTTGTCAGTTTGGTTGAGCGTTGTGAAAGAGTTTGCTTGAAATTTTCTCGTTTTCACAAATTAGGGTAAAGGCTTCATCTTGTGTGTTGTCGATCTATCAAAAGAAATATCATTTGGTCTTGGTTTTTTGTTTTCCTTTCTTTCATCTTTCAAATAGATCAGATCCTATCTCTTTTTTTTTTGTGAAAGATTTTTTTTGTGAGTGAAAAGAAATTATTTTCAAGAATGAGTATTGTTTATGAAAAGTGCTTCTTATGATGGATTTGAAACAAAAAGTCATTTTTCTTCCATTACTGAAGTGTTTCAGAATTATACTCTTGACTACATTAAATTCATGCCATTCATTAGGAGAAATTAATTTTAGTTTTGATTAATTTCTTCACGCATTGTGGAATTTTTTTTTGAGTGATTGTATGTCAAAAGGAAAGTTTCTTGATTGTTTGGGTTATTGGGCAAATTGAAATTTTAAAAGTTAATTTCTGCATTTGGGTAATTCAAAATTGAATATTTGTATTTAGGAAAAGGGATATAGTGGGAATTTAAAAGTTTTTTGCATTTCCATTGAAAAATTGAAAAGTCTCTCTCCTTACTTCAGTTAGAAATTCATTGAAAAGAAAATATTACAATTTCATGTTCGATTGCATTAAGGTTTTGCGTCAAGTCGTAACACCATATGTTTCACACATGGTGAAACAAGTATCACCTCATACTCTAGTTACTACTGGTGAAACAAGAGCTTTTCCAAGAGTTCCTTTTTATCCTTTCCGACCAGATCCTTGGTATTCTACCCCTTTGGACCTTTTAGGTCAAAGTTTTCCACCTCACCGCATTCCTTTTTACTATTCATCGAGATGAATCGTGTCAGAAATTCCTCTTGGGAATCAACCTACTGATACCTCTATGTTTACCAGCTCTCTGGAGTCATTATTGTATGGTGGTCCTTCAGTTCCTCTTGGGTACCAGTCACTTAGTGGAACTTTTTTAGGAGCTACTCCTTCCCCTCAAGTTTCTACTTGGTCATCTAGTTTATCTACATCTACTATTCAGAGCATGACATCCATGCCTGAAGCACCTTTGGCATCAGACCAATATGTTCACATGATATCTGCTAACTTGGGTAATCCTCAAGTAAACCCAACTAATGTTTATTACTTGCCTAGGGGACAGCCACCTTATCCTCCACCTAGAGGACAACCTATTTTCGGAGCATATCCTACACCTGGAGGACAATCTTTTACTAGAACTTATTGTTAGATACCTCAACTCGATTTGGGTCAACCTCTTGTGGCAAAACCCTTGATTGGTACTCCTTACCTTGGGATGAATACTATTTAGAACCCTGATTTCCCTCAACAACTTGTTCCAGTTGCCCCACAAGTGTTAGTTTATCAACCTTTTTAGCCTATTGGACAATCTATTCCACAAATACTTATGCCAAGTATTGCAGTACCTGTCCAACAATCTGTCCAAGGAATTTTACAAACACCTATCCAACAATGTGTACAAGGAATTCCATAAACACATATTCAACAACTAGTTCAACAAGTTGTTCAAAGTGGATCTCAAACACCTATTTAGTCTATTGTCCAGACATCTGTTCAACAACCTATTTTGTGTTCACCTCAGACACCTATCCTAGGAGTATCACAACCGACTATTAAATTTGCCCCTCAAATATTTCATTCAAAAATTACACAGGCTATCCCTTAGGCATCTGCTCATCAAACTAGTCCTACTGTCCAATCTACAACATAGATTCCTATCAGACAACCTGGTACAGGGACAAAGAAAACGCCTTTTCAAGGTCATTTTTTTCAAGTTTCACTTTTTCAAGGTCAAGATTTTAAAATCCCTCCTTTCCAAGGTGAATATTTCCAAAGCCAGCCTTTTCAAGGTCAATATTCTCAAATTCAACCTATTCAAAGTCAATTTGTTGAAGGTTAACCTTTGCAAGTTCAACCTTTACAGGGGCAATATTAGTTGGGTCAAATGGGTTCCTTTTCAACCACCACCTGGTATGATTCACCTTGGTTACCCTGGAGGAATATAAATTCCAACCTCACAGGCTATTCCAGGATATCAAGGGTATCCTCCTCCAGGGGTTGGACTTAACCCTTAAGATTATCAAACTCCACAAGAAGACCCCAACCAAAAGTTACCATTCATCGCAACCTTATATTTACCATCTTTATCCTGGATGACAAACAATCCTATCTATTATTATCCTTTTTGGCCAATGATTCCTACCAAGTTACTGAGTGATATAACGAAGTTTGAAGGTAAATCAGGAGAGGACCCATCAAATCACGTTATGACATATCATATTTGGTGCACATCGAATTCACTAATCAATGATTCTATCAAACTTCGGCTTTTCCAACAAACATTAATAGATTTGACAAAAAAATGGTACATTGACTTACCTTGCGCTTCTTTCCATAATTTAAACTCTTTAGCAACAACATTTTTGTCACATTTTCAGCTACCAATTCAATATGACACTGGTACTTAACTTTTAACTTCCCTAAAACAATTGAAATCTACTTATATTTCAGATCATATATATGAATGGAGACGTAGGCATCGATTAGTCAAAGCTTTTATTCCAGATCAAATTTTAGTTGAATGGTTTACAAAATCATTGCTTCTCAGTATTACCGAGGATTTTTTTAAGGGATTTGTTGTAACAAAAGAACATGTAATTTCTCATGCCCAATACTTAGACTTAGTCTATACCCAATATGGCACCTTATACAAGAAAATCCTAAATTTACCTCGCCCATCAATTTTAGATCAATCTGATTCAAATCCTATAGGATCTAACATCATTGATGGTGTAATTGGTTCTATCAACAATCAGTCTAAGGGTAAAAAGAAGAATTCTAAAAGTACTCATACCTTTTCTATACACGATTCACCCACTTAAAGCCTTTCTCCATAAACTACTTCTGAAATTAATGTCATAGAATCATCTATTGGCAAGAATCAACCATTCGGAGGTAAAAATAAGGGGAGAGGTAAAACAAAAAAAATTCTTCTCAGAAAGAGAAACCAACTAAAAATGAACCTACTAACGAGAAAAAGAATCCTCGTTATCCTTACCTTATTTGTAATGAAGATCATTATACAAAGCAATGCCCACATCAAGAAGAGGTTACTAAATTTTTAAAAGGTTCTCTAACTCACGTTGTTTTGAAGGATCCTTTTCCTTCTCGAGACAACAAAATGATTTCAAATAATCCATATTATTGTTCCATACCTATAGATATCATGACAATGTCTTTGCAGAAATTATGGTAGCAACAAGATCAAAAGATTACGGATCTAAGGGTCTTGCAGTAAATGGAAATGATGCTAGTCAATCTAGTCAACCTTCCAGTTCAATTCCTCCTCCTCCATCTGAACCATTATAGATTAATAAAACAAACCTTGACATGATGATTTGACCACCTCCCAAAGGTGTTGTTCGAAAAATAGCTTTCAACCCACATGCTAGAGCTGCCCAAAATTACAACATTTTTGAAGACCTGGCGATGTCTCCTTCAACAATGCTGGCTCTTGAGGTGCTAAAAACATGTACATCACAAAGAAAGTTACTATTGTCATCTATTGGAGCAATTGATCCTAAGGATTCTAAACTTATTATCTTTGACCTTAAAATTCATATACCAAGACTCTCACATCATCCGACATTCCAAATACCATTTTTTGTCAAAACCAAATGAGTGTTTCACAAAGTTATTGACGAAGGATCTTCTACGTGTTTCATATCTATTGCTTGTTGGAAATATTTAGGTTCTCCAACTATCAATTAGTTACCTACCACTTTAAAAGCCTTTGATGGAAGAGGTTTTCATCCTTATGGAATCCTAAATGATCTACCCATAGAGTTAGAAGGTAAGGCACGTGAACCTCACTTCTCGAAGACAAAGAAAACCACTCTCCTGTGCTAACAAGCAAGAGTTGAGGAAAATCCTTAAGACAATGGAAACTGGTCCATCATACCAGATGGGACTCGCACACCAAACAGTGTGAGGTCTAGTTGGGTCCAACACCATCAACATTTATGATGCAAGAAGGAGGGTAGCTAGTCGTACATGGTTGAAATTCCCCTTACACTCACTCATCAACCATCTAGTCAAGGCAGTAACTCACAACCCCTCTCTCACGACTCTATGGTTGGTTACTCCTCACCTCCTAGAATTGAACATGGAATTTCATATCAACACCTTTGCTCTGTCTGTCCCATCACTCGCCAGTTCGCGAAAGTAGTTGGACTGATCCCAGACGTACAGTACTTTCCACGTGCTTCTAAGAAGCCAAAGGCCACTTCCATAGGAGTGGTTGTATCATCAGTGGAAGAAGCAACCCTTACTACTCTTGAAGGTTGGGAAGAAGCTATTGAAGACAAAGAGGAACCTCCAATCTTCTTTGAAGACGAACAAGGCACTGTTGTAGTCTTGGGATCAAACTCCGGTATAGGAGGCGGAAGGGAAGGCAACGGAGGAAGTGGAGGAGGAGACGAACTGACAAACTTAGATCCAGAACCATTAGATTCCAAACGAGAGGAAGAAGATGAAGAGGACGAAGAGGAAAACTAGATGTCTAACCCAAATCTTGAATGGATGACTCAGGGACCATTGGCTCTCCCAGATGTTCTGCACAAGATGTTGAAGCGAGCGGAGAGAATGAACATCAAGTTTAACCCTAACAGCGCGATGAAGGCAAAATACCACTTAGACAACTTCTACCTATAGTTGCAGACCCTTGAGGTACGTTATGAGGATACAACGTGTAGATTATTTCCATGTACCTTGGACGGCTGGGCAGTTGCTTGGTATCACAGCCTTCCACCCAACCCTATATAAAACTGGGGTTCTTTCAAACGTATGTTCCTTGAAAAGTTTGTTGATGAAAAGACTCTAGCCATGCTACTCAAAGAATTAGGAAGCTTCAAGATGGAGGGAAAAAAGAAAGTAAAAGATTTCAATCAAAGGTTTACATGTATCTTGAACAAGTTTGCAGTAGACACCAAACCTCATGACTCCATCATTGTCAGCTATTACACATCTGCACTGCCAACCACCATCGCGAAGTTTGTCAAGTGAGTTGCGAAGCCAACACTGTTAGAAAGTTGCGAAGAGGCATTTGTTGTTGAGAAAGACTTATGCGCCATTAGAGTCATTAAGGATGACGAATCAACGAAAGACTCCAAGGATGTGAGTAGAAAGCACTAAGAAACGACGATCAAAGGAAGCAACAAGGAAGTAACTGACATTGAGACACTCACTCGCCTTGTCAAGAACTTGACCAACAAAATGTCCGAACTCAAGCAACAAAAGCCGGACACATTCGAGAACAGTCATCAACCTAGACAGAGATAGGCAAGCATTTCATCAACCGGCTCATCAAGCAATAGCCGATTCGGTTCCAGATTTGTGTAGAAGCCTATGTTCCAACTCGATCAATGCGTTGATCCTAGGTACTGCTCCTTCGATGAAGAATTTCATCCCGATAACTCTTGGTCAGATTGGAAGCCAGTTGTTACCTCTGTCTGTTCTCATACACTCAATGCGGATGGTGACATACAAGGAACAACTGAAAGATATTGATGATACGAAGAGGTTGCACCTGATGAAGCACCAAGTTATGGGCATGTGGTGATTGCATATCAGTGCTCACAAGTAGTCTCGAAGACGAACACCGAGAAGCAGCCCCAAAAGAAAAATGATCACTACAATCTTAGGAGTAAAGGGGCTCCCCCACACTTGAGGAGATGCAAGAGAAAGTGAAACGGCTTAAAAAGAAGGCTGATCCACCAGCTACCTCAAAGCGACAATCACAAATCAAGACAGGGAAGATAGCGACAGATAAGAACACATCCATGAGCAACAAGTTGCAGAATAATCCCCTAAACAGCACAAGCATTCATCCCACCCCAGACACCTCAATGAGTCTACCACCTCTAGATTACAACATAGTTTATGACATGAAGAAAACTTGAGCGAACATTAGTTTGTTTGAGTTAGCCAAAGTCTAGAGCTAACGAGATATCCTGTTGCATGCATTGGGACAAACGGAAACAGAAAACACAACCTCTACCAACAAGGGAACAAGCACACCTCCCAGATCATTATTCACTATGCTCAATACACTCCGAACGGAAGAAGAAAACCCAGGTTGCCCCCCATTCTTGATTTCATTCGAAGTTTTCAACTACAATGTCCACAACTATTTGGTTGATTCTGGCGCAATAGTCAATGTCATGCCGCTCTCCATTGCTAATAAGATCAATGCACGATGGAGCGAAACATATGCGAGAATCACCCAACCTGCTAGAAAATCAGTACCAACAATTGGTGAACTACAATACGTGATCATCCAACTATCCCATGACAGTTCAGTCCACCAGTGCATCAACATAATTGTTGTGGACATATAAGAAAAATATTGTCTGATGTTTAGCAGAGACTGGTCCAGCAAGCTAAATGGATACTTTGCTATAGACTAGTCTCACCTGTGGCTTCTGTATAAGGGAAAATGCAACCAATTACGAGTTTTATCTGAGAGGTATATGAAGTACAATGTCACTCCCGTTGACAGTGAGAATGAGCTATTGGCCTTCACAGAACTCATGTTTGGCAACTGCCTCTTGGAAAAGGCATTAGAGTGTTATCCTGCACGACCTACTTCAACATCATTAGATAAGTATTTGGGGTTCTTTCCTCGCCCAACTGATGATAATGGAACTTGTAAAGTTTGTTTTTATGTTAGTAGCAGTAGTAGCAACAGTGGTAGTAGCAGCAGTACCAGCACACCAAACGGTCCATGTACAAAGAAGTTGTGGGCCATGAGTCTGGACAAATCAGGAACACATGATGGCTCAAGAACTGAGTGTATCTCAGTCATCCAAAACGATGGAAAATGCATGATTTCAAGTTTTTTGAAGTTCGAAGTAACAAATAATGATGCTAAATCACCCATGCTGAACACATGAAGGACCAACACTATGAATGAACAGAGCAACTTAGGAATCCACCATGATCCTAAGATGGCTAATCTCGGTACAAGTTACACACTGCAACATTGACCAATCATTGACTGCTTGATCTAACTGTAGTAGGATGGGCCTGCACGAGTACATGATGACCTGAGTACCCACTACATGTGAACAATGCAACATGAGATTCTAGGTAAAGGAGAAGACAAGCCACTACAAAAAAGAATAGGTATCACATACATGTTGTTTGTACTCCTTTCACCAAATAGATTGATTAACATTTTAATTGTTTGGATTACTTGCAAAGTTCATCATCACATTTGGTTTTCTGATTTAAATCCTCCACATAAGAAATCTAGGAAGATCCGCTTACACATTGACTTCAGAAAATTGAACCCTTCCCGGAGTAAAAGCAATTACCCCGTGACATCATCCGAGCCCATTCGGCACACAATACTTGAGATAGTAGTGTTGTCCTCACTTGAAGGTTTTCTGCAATGACACTAGGTTCCAATAGCGGAGCCCGGTGGACCGGCACTGGTCCACAAAAAACTTGGCTCACACACTTATCATTTGCAATCACTCGATGGGAGGATCAATGATCTTCCTGTCAAACAGATAAGTCATCAAACATTAGTTTAGTAAGTCGATTCACGTCTATGCCTTGTACATAGTATGCCTACTTCTTGCTGTTTCATTTGGTTTGTTTTGCTTATTATCTTTGCTTTTGCTTTGTTTTATTCTGATTACTATTTTTGTTCACTTAAATTTTGTTTGTTTGATATATTACTATTTTTGCTTCCAGAAATAAGTGCTTCCAACTACTACGTTCTGGCTTTTGAATAGAGTATGTGGCTGAAATTTGAAGAGACTTGTGACATTGCAGCACTTGGCTAGTCTTGTGTCTATTTTCTCTGTGCTTGGTTACAACCTTCGACCGATGAAGTTCTGACGGAAAATATGAATCGTCTGTAAGGGAAGCTTTGGTCCAATCGTGAACCTGTGTCCACACTGGGAAGCCCCATGCCTGTACTCAACCTTTTGCTCTGTGTGTTGAAGCTAATCCAATTAGTAGAAACGGAGAAGGGGAAAAATCTAAACAAGCAAACCTATGTCAGAGGTCTGTTGATGCCTCAAAAATCGCTGCAACAACAATGGGGGATAACCACCCGGTCCGGACCTTAAAGCAGTTCCTTTTCCGTTTGGTGTGGTGGCTCTGACTGGTTTAACTAGGTCCAGTTACCTTCTCCCTATTGCTATTGGTTTATGATGTATCTTTACCTACCAATAGACAGGGATATCAGATCAATTCTTCTTGCTGATCAGGCAAGAGAATGACCCTTAAGCTGATTTGGGTTCAGCCAAGCCACAACTAAAGTTTTGCCTCTTTGAGGAGAGGACTTAAAAGAATGTAGAATTTACTCTAAATGCAAGCTTATTCTATAATGCAAGCAAAAGAAACTAATCTAAATCCTATCTTAATTAGGCAGATATAGATCTAACCCAACTAAGAGCAAGATAATTAAAGTATTGGGATTTAAATATGTCTTGTTTATAATGAATATCAAGTTAATGAAGTAGTTCAATTAGCTGATATTATGGTTACCAAAACACATCCTATTAAGACCTTATAACTTGAAATAATAAACCAACAACATTCTAGGAAGTAGTTCACAAAAATGATATTGATTATCAAATCAATAAATCCAATAATTGAATAATGATATGTGGAAATAGTTCACAACACATTACCATTCAACAAATCAGTTTTATAAGACAGATTTCTGAGTAAATAGTTACTCAAAAATCATATTTTAATTCATAAGAACAGAGATACCTAATAACAATATTGAGAAAATTACCCATGTTGACAATAATGCACCAACATGAACAAAATGAGACATTCATGTTATCATAAAAATGAAACTGATATTTGAAACAGTAGTATTAAAAATACCAATTTATTGCATCCATTTCTCTGATCTTGGTCTTCAACAGTCCTTTACATTGCTTGAACTTCTGTCTTCAAAACTAGAGCCACAATAGTGCAAACTCTACCCCTCATACATAATTCAAGATACAAAGAAAAAATCCTCAATAATCCCCAGATCTGAGATTTTCTCTCCTCTTTCCTACAACTCTAAATTCCTATTACAGTAGTGCTTTTAGAAGTCTAGAATTGTAGAGGAGAGCAGCCCCCTCATTACATTCTGCAATCTATTACTTATACTATTTGTGAAGGAATTCTTGAGAGGAAAGTTTGGTGAAGAGAAATCTGTTAAATCCAATTTTATTTTCTCAAAAATCTTGATCTTCAATTGCTGGAGCATTCTCATTGATTGAGATCATTTTCTCCATATTTCTTCCACTGTTTTCCTGCAAAAAGAAATCAAAATAAATTAAAATGCAACAATAAAATCAACATGGCATTGCTGGCATTTAAATCAAATCCAATCAAATTCTATTTAAATAACTAATTGAAAATAAAATATAAACTTTCTCTTGATGCCTGGGATGATTTAATTGGCCAAGGTTATTATTGACGAATGGATATGCAATTAGAAGAGGCTTGGGCAAATGAAAATGCAGAAAATAACTCAGAAAATTTATTTTGTTTTAGAAATTCGGAGCTTGATCTTCTGCTTGATTTTCGACCAAATAAATGACCAAATCTGTTAATGAAACCTCCTCAGAAATGTTCTCCTTGATTTTCTCTTTCCAATGAGCCGTCCTGGGCCTCATTTGGCCAAGTAAAACTCATTCTATGAGCTTCCAAAGTTGATGAGTCAAATTTGGCATGAATATGGAAATTCTGTTGCTGGGCTAAAAAAAATAAAAATTCTCATTAAAAATTAAATCCTAAATTAAAATTCTAATTAATTCTAAATTAATTGTTAATTATAAACTAAACTAATTATTAATAAACTATTTATTAATTTAACTAACTGATATCTAATTAACTATTTATAAAAAAATTTAATCTAATTAAAAACTAATTAATATTAATCTAAATGATATTTAAATTTAAATCAATCAAATTAATTAAATATTATAAATTAACTAATTTAAAATATTAAATAATTACTTTAATATATTATATTATAACTTAAACTAATATACCAACCTACCTTATTTTTTACACTTCACTCATACGTGAGTGATTTCAAAAACAAATACCAAACCTTTTAATAAGACTTAGAGTTAAAGCATCATGTCCTATCGCATCGGCAAATCGGGGAATATGGTGTCGGGCTTTTATTACAATGCAATATAAAATCCCCGATCCGATATCGCATCGGAAGATGGCTATCGTGGTTTTTAAAATGTGTCAATGCAAAATCCCCGATCCGATATCGCATCGGGGCATGGTATATATCGGGGTTCTTAAAACTTGTTTAATGCAAAAGCTCCGATGCGATTGAAAAGTCCCAATGCGATATAATTTTTTTTTATATTAAATTTTAATTTAATTTAATTAATTATATTAAATAATAATTAATTAATTTAAGATTTAATATTAAAAATCAATTTTTATTTTGGTTTTATTTTATGAGGATTATTTTATAAACTACAGCCACTCTTAATAAAAGTAAAAAATATAAAAATAAACTACAGCCACTTCGAAAATTTTGGGTTTTCGAGATTAATAATTGATTTAGAAATTGGAGTAAATTTCTTAAATCTCGATACTTAATGATTTGGCTGCATAACTAAAAATGAAAAATGTTAGTAAAAACTCGCTACGGGTTAATATTTAAAATGAATGCGTTATTGAACTAATTTATTTACAAAATGCAATATTGTACATTTTATGCAATTTTAACCCAGGCTACATAAATAATCAGACTTTCAAAAGAGTGCCATTTTCAAACCAGTTGACCAAATGAGGCGAAACAAGCGTCAATGGGAAGCTTATAAAAAATCGATTTTAACAAGGCAATCAAAACAAGAATCCAAAGCAAATGAAAAATTAACAAAAGCATAGGGCAATCAACTAAATAAAAATCCAAAAAGGCGTTTAGCCAAATTTTTATAGAAAGGGTCCCCATTATTTGAAGTGAACACATCAATAATGGGGAGGGTTGTGTTTTTACCACAACAATGGCAACACACGGGAGAAGAACCAGTTATCTCTCTTTGATATGAATGAGATTTTCCTAAAATTAAAGTAAAAATAATTAAAGAAGAGAAAATTATGCTTGAAATGCTTGACTAGGTTCATTAATCTGAATAAAAACAAGAATCATCTAACTGTAATTTTTCTCAAAATTTCTCATGAATTAAAATATTTCAAAACTCTATATCAATCCTTAATTAGTTGTAGAGATAAAGTAGGGGTCACTTTACAGCTTAGCTTTTTAAAATATACTCCTTTGTCATAGGTAGAGCCACTGCTGCCAGCAAACATTTATAGTTTCGACAGGGTTACCTTTTAATCATAAATGATTCAGAATCCCATCTGTTTAAGAATTATTGATCTAGAGATAAAGCCATTTATATATGTTTATTTTCTTTGAATTTTTATTTTTATTTTTCTTAAAAGCCATTGTCCTGGTTTGGTGGCCAAATAGTTGACAATGCCATTCACTGGTTATAATCGGACTAAACAAGTTGGCTCGTGATGAGACCCCTTGTCTTATAATTGTTTGCAATCATAAGCCATTACCCTGGTTTGTTTAGCAGTGTTGGTAATGTCAGCCTATTTTTTCCCTATGATCATGGTAAGCAGGCTCATGATGAGACCTCTCATCTTTTAAGTTTAAATATATTTCTGGATTATACTCTAGAAAAATAAGACTCTTTGGGACAGGGAGAATCATTGACTCCTTAAGAGTTAAGAATGACAATTTCAGAGGTAAAGGTGCTTTGTTGTAAAGTGTCTTTACTTGGTTATAAATAACTTTTCTTGATTGATAATAAAACTTTGAAAGATCTTAATAAAATTTTGAAATCTCAAAATGATTACAATTTGATGAAAAAGAAATTTTTAAATTTTATGATACTTTGCCAACTTCTCTCGATTAGTAATCTCTTCCTTAAATATGTCTACTTTTATAATAAGAAAATCAAACTTTACTAAGAGATTTAAGAAAATGCTAATAGGTAACTATTAACAATTTTTCTCCATGAATGCTGACTATAGTTAGGTAATAAGAAGGCCTTCCATATAAATCATGGCAAAGTCACCAAAATCAAAATTGAAAACCAAAAGAAAAGAAGTCTTATGCTAAAGTGAAAAAAGAAATCAACAAACAAAACAAAAATGATTTTTTTTTTTTTAAGTGGAAAGGAAAATCCAATTTTTTTAAAAGATAAAGTTCAAACAAGAATGTTTATACCAATGTCTCAACAATATGAATAAAAAGAAAATAATCGTGTAATAAATCTTTCTTATGTCGAGATTTAGGAAAATCATACCTTGCAGTGATGATAAAATTCAGCCATAATGAAAGCTTTCTGTCTGATGTCAATCTTTTTGTTCCAAAACATCATTTTAATCATTTTCTAAAAAAGGAATGCTTAAAGAAACAGATTAAGGGTTCAGAAACTTCCTGGTGTAGTTGTTTCAATGAAGATTATCACTGCTTATTGAAATAAAGCCAAGAGAATAGTATGGACTTTGAAAATATGATCTGGTAGAGGATTGGAAGCTTTTATGAAGCGTTGCAAAACAGATTAATATATCAGAAAAACAAAACTGAAACTAAAGTAACGAAATGGAAATTAATGAAAGTGGGCACATGAATCTTACCATTGGATCATTGCTTTTTATCTTACCTGAAAGGTATTAGTTTCTCCAAGCTAGCTAACTTCTTATTTTAATTAACATTAAAAACATGAAGAAGTCCAACTAACCGAAAACCTGTAACCCAAAATCATTATTTATTTTATTTACACTAAAGCAAGCAGTAAAGTGTAAAAATGGAATGCTTAGTGCTCAGGGGAGCTGAAATTAAAACAAATGCATCAAAAATGAGAATAAAAATTTGGAGTATGAATGTTTCTCAAAATATTATAAGTTTCACATAAATTCCATGATTTTATAAATTGTCCAGAATCAAGACCAAATCCAAGATAATAAAATTTAAATATGAAGATGGAGAAGTCTTGAATTCCATTTTTAATTATGGAATTATATATTTAAATCTAAAATGTATGAGAAATTGAAATGATTTTGGTATGCTGCAAATTTTGTCAACAATTGCTTTTTTCCCATAGTGGTTTCCCAAGCTCGCTTTTAAAATAACACATCGCTGTATTGGATGATTCGCATCACATGTCTCTTCACCATGCTTGAATTTTAATTTACAAGACTTCACTTTTGTTGCTATGCCACATATCGATTAAATGTTAATGGCTCAAAGGCATGCATTGGAAGCTATCGCATCGGAGATTGCAATGGCAAATTTCCGATAAGAACATGTGCAATGAAATGAAGTGATCGCATCATTAAAGAAATATTATATCGGGGATCGGAGAATATTTACATTGTGTTTCCCATATCGCAAAACGCACATCATAGATTCAGAGAAGTGACGTGAGCATAAAAAATGTGATGAAACGATTGCAGTATCGGCGATGCGATGGGTGACGTAGCTAATTGGCAATCGACGAACTTTGGGTACCCGATGTAACACGATATGATTCTTGCGATGTCGATATGCGATGAATGACGTGGCTAGTCGGTGATCGGCAATTTTAAGCACATGGTGTAACAATATTTGATATGCCAATATGCGATGAAGAGTGGACCCAATAACTTTTTATGATGGGATTTCAATAACATATCGGATCCGAGACATCGACCCTTTTAAAGTTCTGCTCCTACCATTATTGCGATTGAGCAGACACGATATTTTTTATGAATTTGATTTGAATTTCATATCGGATTCGGAAATATCGGTAAAGTCGATTATCAGAAATCGGCGATTTATGATAATAGAAATATACTTCAACTACAAAGCTCCGATATGCGAAATGCGATATGGCATATGAGTAAGATAATACATCGGAGGTATTTTATGAACCATTTGTTATCAAAAGAAATGCTAAGAACTACTTCCAATGAAATCTTATGATGCGAATGGTCTTATGATATTCTTGGAAATTTCAATTGGGTTTACTGATGGTTGAAAGCAAAGTTAAAAATGTTCAAATTCTAATGAATCACAAAATAAATTTTCCCTGGACCTGTTGCAAATCTGAAATGGGTTTTCTTCTTACTTCAAGTTTTGAAAACAAAATGAAAACTTGTAAATAAAATAGAACATCAAAAATAAAATAAAAAATAAACTAAGGAAAAGAGAAACTAATAAGAGATGAGAACGAACTTGTAAATGCGTAGCTGGAAGGAAATTGTCTGCAGATTTTACCTCATAAATCTTCAAATTCTTCCATTGATTTATCAATTTTCTTCCTTTGTTTAAAATCATCTCATTATTTATTCTAAATCTAAGTGTGAAATCAGCCTAAATAAAATCTGTTTATTCATGTCCAGGGAATATAAAATTTACCATAAATAAATATGAAACTATGTTTCCCTTTTGAAGTGCTACAACAATTTATTACCTCTGCTTATTCTGAATAACTTGAGAAGAATCTGTATTGTTATAGCGACTATTGAATAATGCCTTTAGTAAATAAATATGATGCGTATGGTAGCATCAAATAATCAACTAAAGATCAGAATGGGATAGAGCCACTAATTGTGGAAAAATATCAAAACAGATTTGAATGTGTGCACTCAGCAAAATGGACATCCTGAAGGTCAGCTTTGCAAATTTCAAGGAAAATAATATGAACTTCATATGATTACCGTGAAAGGTTAGACTGAGTAATAATGATTGAATTAGAATTAAGCTTATGATAGATAGTCATACATTTCATGGGATAATGGGATCATGAAGCTTTTATATCCTCAAATCCTTACCATATAAATTTCAAAAGAAAATCTTAGAAGGAAATCTCGAAATAAAGAAAAGTGGCTTTAATGCGATCGATGCCAAGTGCAATCTTAATTGAATTTAATCAAGACATTATTCAAAATAGGCATAGTAGAGGTATTGTTGTAAGAAATTTAAAAAAAAGAAGCAAGAATTAAAATTTTCTGATAGGGAAAAATGTTTTCACTGAACATGTATGAGAATGGCTGATTGCTTTGTTTTATTTCTTAATCTACAAAACTGTTAAAAACAAATTAACTATACAAAACAAACTAACTAAATTAATTCTACTCCTATTCTAACCATATACATGAAAATGACTAGGTATAGTCATATTTTCAGTGTAGCCATTTTCTCATTTTAATTGCTGCATGTATGTACAGTTCAAATGTTAGTAATAAAAATACAAATCTAATTAAACTAAGAAAATTAAATATGAAATCAGAATGTACAGTTAGTGTTAGCAAGTTGATTAAAATCTCCTTCTCTTGAAATTTGCTTTCCAATTCAATACCAATTGGATCACAAAAATCTGGATGGATTTCCATTAATGATTGGGAAATGTTCAAAAGAGGAGATGACAGGCCGAATTGTGGATATGAGTTTTCAAATTCAAAGGCCTGGAAAGAATTATTAGTGTTATGTACAAATGTTAAGCTATTAACAATCTCCTTTGAGAGAAAAATTTCCAAATATTTTTCAATTGAATTAATGAAAAATGGATGGAAATCTTTCAAATGAAATGGAAAATTATTAATTGAATTGAATTGCTGGCCAGATTGCAAAAATACATTCTCTTGTTGAAATTGCCTTTGAAAAAATAGAAGCTTTTGATGAAACACTAGCATTGATTGAAATTGAAATATTAATATCTTTTGATGCTCATGATTATAATATGAAACTTCAATTTCCCAATCGGGCAATGCATCAATTGAGTATTTGATAGTAAGGTGTTCAATATGCCAGCGAAAAGTGTGAAAATTTTGCAAAACAAAATCAGAAAATAAATCTAAATTTAAACGAAATAACTGTGAAAGAAAAACTAAAATGAAATCACTATTTGCACAACTAATGTTACAGCGCAATTGGGATTGTTTTGAAATAATTTCTCTTTCACAAGGATTGGCTAGAATTATGAAATTTGGGTAATTTCGAATTCCAACTTGTGAAATAGAAAACGAATTATGATTATGGATAGGAATGGGAGTTTGATCCTTATATGAATCATAAATTGGAATGATTTCTTGAATGGTGAAATCATGAAGATAATTTGCTGCTCTAAAATGAGGATTAGTTGAGATAATTCCTAAATTGAAGCGTTCTTCATCCTCAGATGTTATTTGAATTTTATCATGAGGATTCTCTTGAGAAGAATAAAAATCAACATCCTCAATGTCAGAGTAATCATCATAAATGACCTCACAAGATTTCCTGGAATTCCCTTCGATTTCATCCAATATACCAAAACAAGGAGGAACAAAAATCTCATGTTCATTAGTGGCAAAAGAATGATCAATTATTGTTTCTTTATCTTGATAAAAATTTAATGGTAATTCATTTAAATCATCCTCTTTAATTTCTGAAATATCATTAATACCAAGAGGAAAAATATTACCATCATTGAAAATATCAGGATAAAGGGAAAAATGTGAACCTGAAACAATGCATTTAAAAATGTCTCTGTTTGAGAACTCTTGTGAATTATGCTCATTGTAAATTTCAGATTCTAAATCATTCCTTTGCGTGCTTATGCTTTCTTGAAGAAGGCTACTTTGCTATTGTGATTTCGGCATTTGATCATCATGGAGAAATTCAGAAATTTGTACAGCAGTTTGCATTTTATTTACTTTGATTGCTGCTTGTACTTGCTGATTTGCGATTTGATTTTCCGAATTTACTTCAAAGTAGCTTTCAGATTTCAAGGCGGCTTTTTCTCCAAAATTGTTGTTGTTGTCTTCTTGCATTTGAATGGAAATATTTTCCAAGCTTTGTGAAACCACTTCATCACCATTTATTTGCACATCTAAATTGGGACTCTCATTTATATTGGAAGGGGATAGAACAAAGCTTGAATTAATTTCATATGGATTGGGAATGGGTGGAAGAGAACAAATATATTCAAACAAATCTAATGATTCTTCTTCCGTAGGTTTAGCTTCGTCTTTAAATCTTAAACAATTCAAGTGAAATCGAATATTAAAATCATTAACAGACTCATTTTCAAACCTACGTAGATATTCAATTTCTTCACATAGCTGTTCATAATCATAGCCGTCAAATTTACAAATGAAAATTGTAAAAAATTGATCCCAGCTATGGATTGAGGCAACTGGAAGAGTTCTACACCAATTTCTGGCTTTTTCCGCAAATGTGAGAGTACAAATTTTGCATAAGATGCCTTCATCAATTCCTTGAAAATCATAATTTGAAACATTTTGAATAAATTGAAAGACATGGTTAAAAGCAGAAGAATTTCTTTTACCATTAAATTTTACCTGAGACAAGAGTCTTACCACTTCGGGTGGAGTATTGGAAGATGCACGTCCATGGATACAACTCCAAATTGGAAGCTTAAGAGGAGCCATCATGATTTAAATAAAGTGTTAAATTGAAAAGACTCCAATAGACAAAAAAATCTCAGGCCCTCCTTCTAGCGCCAAAAATGTTGATGCCTCAAAAATCGCTACAACAACAATGGGGGATAACCACCCGGTCCGGACCTTAAAGCGGCTCCTTTTCCGTTTGGTGTGGTGGCTCCGACTGGTTTAACTAGGTCCAGTTACCTTCTCCCTATTGCTATTGGTTTATGATGTATCTTTACCTACCAATAGACAGGGATATCAGATCAATTCTTCTTGCTGATCAGGCAAGAGAATGACCCTTAAGCTGATTTGGGTTCAGCCAAGCCACAACTAAAGTTTTGCCTCTTTGAGGAGAGGACTTAAAAGAATGTAGAATTTACTCTAAATGCAAGCTTATTCTATAATACAAGCAAAAGAAACTAATCTAAATCCTATCTTAATTAGGCAGATATAGATCTAACCCAACTAAGAGCAAGATAATTAATGTATTGGGATTTAAATATGTCTTGTTTATAATGAATATCAAGTTAATGAAGTAGTTCAATTAACTGATATTATGGTTACCAAAACACATCCTATTAAGACCTTATAACTTGAAATAATAAACCAGCAACATTCCAGGAAGTAGTTCACAAAAATGATATTGATTATCAAATCAATAAATCCAATAATTGAATAATGATATGTGGAAATAGTTCACAACACATTACCATTCAACAAATCAGTTTTATAAGACAGATTTCTGAGTAAATAGTTACTCAAAAATCAGATTTTAATTCATAAGAACATAGATACCTAATAACAATATTAAGACAAATTACCCATGTTGACAATAATGCACAAACATGAATAAAATGAGACATTCATGTTATCATAAAAATGAAACTGATATTTGAAACAGTAGTATTAAAAATACCAATTTATTGCATCCATTTATCTGATATTGGTCTTCAACAGTGCTTTACATTGCTTGAACTTCTATCTTCAAAACTAGAGCTACAATAGTGCAAACTCTACCCCTCATACATAATTCAAGATACAAAGAAAAAATCCTCAATAATCCCCAGATCTGAGATTTTATCTCCTCTCTCCTACAACTCTAAATTCCTATTACAGTAGTGCTTTTAGAAGTCTAGAATTGCAGATGAGAGCAGCCCCCTCATTACATTCTGCAATCTATTACTTATACTATTTGTGAAGGAATTCTTGAGAGGAAAGTTTGGTGAAGAGAAATCTGTTAAATCCAATTTTATTTTCTCAAAAATCCTGATCTTCAATTGCTGGAGCATTCTCATTGATTGAGTTCCACTATTTTCCTGCAAAAAGAAATCGAAATAAATTAAAATGCAACCATAAAATCAATATGGCATTGCTGGCATTTAAATCAAATCCAATCAAATTGTATTTAAATAACTAATTGAAAATAAAATATAAACTTTCTCTTGATGCTTGGGATGATTTAATTGGCTAAGGTTATTATTGATGAATGGATATGCAATTAGAAGAGGCTTGGGCAAATGAAAATGCAGAAAATAACTCAGAAAATTTATTTTGTTTTAGAAATTTGGAGCTTGATCTTCTGCTTGATTTTCGACCAAATAAATGACCAAATCTGTTAATGAAACCTCCTCAGAAATGTTCTCCTTGACTTTCTCGTTCCAATGAGCCGCCCCGGGCCTCATTTGGCCAAGTAAAACTCATTCTATGAGCTTCCAAAGTTGATGAGTCAAATTTGGCATGAATCTGGAAATTCTGTTGCTGGGCTAAAAAAAATCAAAATTCTCATTAAAAATTAAATCCTAAATTAAAATTCTAATTAATTCTAAATTAATTGTTAATTATAAACTAAACTAATTATTAATAAACTATTTATTAATTTAACTAACTGATATCTAATTAACTATTTATAAACAAATTTAATCTAATTAAAAACTAATTAATATTAATCTAAATGATATTTAAATTTAAATCAATCAAATTAATTAAATATTATAAATTAACTAATTTAAAATATTCAATAATTACTTTAATATATTATATTATAACTTAAACCAATATACCAACCTACCTTATTTTTTACACTTCACTCATACGTGAGTGATTTCAAAAACAAAAACCAAACCTTTTAATAAGACTTAGAGTTAAAGCATCATGTTCTATCGCATCGGTAAATCGGGGAATATGGTGTCGGGCTTTTATTACAATGCAATATAAAATCCCCGATCCGATATCACATCGGGGTATGGTATATATTGGGGTTCTTAAAACTTGTTTAATGCAAAAGCTTCGATGCGATTGAAAAGTCCCGATATAATTTTTTTTATATTAAATTTTAATTTAATTTAATTAATTATATTAAATAATAATTAATTTAAGATTTAATATTAAAAATCAATTTTTATTTTGGTTTTATTTTATGAGGATTATTTTATAAACTACAACCACTCTTAATAAAAGTAAAAAAAAAATATAAAAATAAACTACAGCCACTTCGAAAATTTTGGATTTTCGAGATTAATAATTGATTTAGAAATTGGAGTAAATTTCTTAAATCTCGATACTTAATGATTTGGCTGCATAACTAAAAATGAAAAATGTTAGTAAAAACTCGCTACGGGTTAATATTTAAAATGAATGCGTTATTGAACTAATTTATTTACAAAATGCAATATTGTACATTTTATGCAATTTTAACCCAGGCTACATAAATAATCAGACTTTCAAAAGAGTGTCATTTTCAAACCAGTTGAGCAAATGAGGCGAAACAAGCGTTAATAGGAAGCTTATAAAAAATCGATTTTAACAAGGCAATCAAAACAAGAATCCAAAGCAAATGAAAAATTAACAAAAGCATAGGGCAATCAACTAAATAAAAATCCAAAAAGGCGTTTAGCCAAATTTTTATAGAAAGGGTCCCCATTATTTGAAGTGAACACATCAATAATGGGGGGGTTGTGTTTTTACCACAACAAGGTCTTACATGCTTCTCTAAAGGAACAACCTCTTCTGCTTTCAATAGGCCAGGATCCGTCTTCTGCCTTAAAAATAAATAAGTTCCTGTGCACAGTTCTCTTAAAAAAAATAAAACAGCAAAAGAGGAGAAAGCCTTCATGCGCAGAGAGGTGAAGCATGCAACTCTACAGGGGTATTGACCGGGCTCGCTGGTAGTGGAGCAATGTGTGTGTTCCTGCGTGACTCTATCGGGGTACTGTCCAGGCCTGTTGGGAGCGGAGCAACACCAGCGATGAAAACTTATACTCTGAAAATCTTCAACTCGGGAACTAAACTACCCTTCCTAGATTAAACACACTGAGATCTCAGCTAAAATTTTGATTGTCTTTGACTGAGTTAACAAAGGGTGAACCATGTATTTCCATGGGGTAAATGGGAAAAATGAACTAGCCTACATCGATTCAATACTTCTCGAAATACCAAAGCCATGGCTAGCATGAATCGGAATAGAGAAGTTGGAGTCCTACCAGTGAGTTGCCAAATGTTGTAGTGACTACAACCACCCTCCAAAATTTTGGCCTGCATCAATTTCAGAGCCTCCCTTGAAGAGTTTCACTTAATGATTGCACACATTCGGGTTCACTCTGTGAGCCCATGTGAGTCTTTACGTTTGCCTTGCTTGTTTGTTACACTCAAATCTCTACATGTTGATGTCTAAGTCATGCTTGCGACCATGTTCTGGTTATGCTCAAAGTCTTTGCTTCATATGTGTTTGATGTGTTCACCATGAAAGAAGATGTTGCACTCACACATGGAGTCACATTCATTGTTGTGTAAGGGTCATCTCGATCATGAACGATCAATCATGAGGGTTGCATTTTTCGCTTGCACTGTCGGTCAGTCATGTTGAACATATGTATCCGGATTGTTTGGTCGTTTTGTTGTCAAGTCATGTGAGTGTGTGTCCGTATGATCACCTATGCATCTTTTCACTATTCACACACTTAGTCATTTTTGTTGAAGTTTTGATGACCAGACTCCTCAATGACAACCGAACCATCACCCTGCTTTCGAATCGATCAACTGTCAACCAAAACAACATAGAATCACCAAGCTAGTTCTTGCAATTTGTGCTTCATGGAAGCAATTCAATCAGCACTCAAGTTGGTCACCCGGATAGTCAACCCATTGTTCATCTCAGAAATTACGCAGTGCTCATGAGCAGGCCTCCCACTGCCCATCAGTCAGCTCAGCTCAGAAATTGTGTAGAGATGATCAGCAGGCCGACCTCCTGACCTTAATGCAATTTTCCCAGTCAGTAGCTCCCAACAGTAGACTGCCTGTTCCCTGCAATGCTAGAACCCAAATAATCCCAAAGATAATGATATTCCTGGATCTCAAGGCCCAAAAACCTATTTTTAGCTTCTTGTGCAGTTCCCTACTACATTTATGTGCATACACAGAAGAGACCAATAGAGTCTGCGCAAAAGTGCGCTTTGTTTTACACTACTTTTAATTAAAAGGGTAGAAAAGACATACCTACTTTTGAGATAGATCTCAACTGTTTCCTTATGATTACTACTAAGAATATTCTAAAATATTTTTGGGAGGTTAAATCTCTACCATCTACCTAATAGTTATTGATAATTAAGTTAACATTTTGAAATGAGTAGTCTCTAGTGCCACTTTTTGGAAGTTTTTCCTGTGGATTTTTCCGGTTTAATTTCTCTAAAATCTGGTAGGAATTCATTGAAATCACAAGCTTGATGGGTAACCCCTGCACAATAGAAGTGACCTAGGGCTTTTTCATGGTGCTGAATCCAATCCAAAAACTAGTTTAAATAACACAAATCAAGATTTCACCTCAAATTTTTACGCCGGCACCAGAAACTCCTAAAAGTCACACTAAAGGCAACTCCATTTTGAAATCCCTATTCAAAGAGAAACATGTATATCCACATAATTTTAATGTTGGAATTTTTAAAAGCGTTGCATCCATTTATACATTCAAAAACACATTTTAAAAAACAAGAAAACATAATTTTGGCAAAAAAAACTATTGCTGAATTCTTATAAAAACAAACCATACAGAAAAAGAAGAAGTTAAAATCCAAACTGACTATAACTACTTCAAACTTAAATTTTAATTTGGTCACTTATTGTGATATTCAAATATAATCATGTAGCATTGAAAAATACTTCATAATACATCTTGAGTTGTTAAAATTAAAAGACCATAAAATTTAATTTAATTGAAACTTTATTTTAAATTATTATTTTACTATTATTAATTAAAAAAAATTAATATATAAGTGAATCATATATATTTAAAAACATATAATAATTTTTAATCATGGAAATTCACCCTCTTTATCAAAGAGATTCTTAATTTATAAATTGGATTCTTAATTTATAAAATGACTTGGTTACAATACCACGCCCCAATACCACATGACTTACCAATATTATGAACCCAAAATATCATAACTCATTTTGTATAACACTTCTTCTTATTCAAATAACAATTTTTTTAACTAATTAATTTAATAAAAAATCAATAAAAACTTCACTCTTTTAAACATAAACCTTAACATTTTATTTATAAATAATATAACAAATATAATAAAAATAAAAAATAAAACTTTATACCACTTACTAATTAAATTAAAATTTTAAAAACTCATTCCAAAATAAATACACAACCAAATAATATATTTTATAAAAACATATCCCATGTGACAAAGTGCAGTAGATATATTACCAAAACTATGATTGCGAAAATGAATGGAAACTGAACTATGATTCATATGGCTGTTTTAAAAACTCATTCCAAAACAAACATACAACCAAATAATATATTTTATAAAAACATATCCCATGTGACAAAGTGCAGTAGATATATTACCAAAACTATGATTGCGAAACGAATGGATACTGAACTATGATTCATATGGCTGTTGTGCACCAGATGCATGGCCAAAACGTGGAGGGTGGACATGCATGGTAGTGTTGGCATCGAGCAGGTTTGTCTATGCATTCTGCAGTAATACATTGAATATGGTTGCTAACTTTATCAGATCTTATTGCTTCGTGGCTGCCGAACCCGTTTCAACCATGCCAGCAGTAACATAGGTGTTACAACTTTGATCGATGTCAGAGGAGTGTAGCGCTTAGAGATCAGGGGGAATTTTTTTTGGTTCTCAAAATATTTTTTAATTGATGTTATTTAAAATTAGATAAAGATTATTCAAATTGTAAATTTGAATTATGAAATTTGATAATAATTTATTAAAATTATAAGTTTAAATTAAGAATTTCACATAATTTAAGTGTAAAAAAATGTTTTGTTACCTTAAATTTATTTATATATCTAAAAATATATTTTAAATAATATAAAATTATATTTTAATAATTTTGATATGGGTTTTATTATGAGGTTATTGTTAGTGATATTGTAGAGATTCGTCCTCTTTTATTGTAGAGATTTCTTTTAGTTGTACCGGTAGTTTAAGATATCTAGTTTAAGAGATAGCTTAAGGAAAAATTTAAAGTTGGAGGTGGAAGATTCGTCACACCTTTTTTGCTATTTTGAAGTTGCGGCTCTCATGTCTTGCACCAACTTCTCACAACTTGTTACAATGACCTCTTCGGTGCCCAGGGTGGGTGGAGAGTTGGTGTGCATTGCCTCTTTGTCTTCCACTAAAAAATTCTTAGGGTGGGTGGGACGTTGTTATGCATTTCCTCTTTGCCTTCCATCTGAAATGCACATTGCTTGGTGCAATGTAGAAGAAGAAATGAGGCATTTCTGAAGGGCTACTTGATCTAATGACAAGAGAGAAAGCATGCCATTTGTGTTGTTTGCCAAGGCAATGCAAGGGTTGTGTATGACGGACAAAGCCTTGAGAGGTCATTCCTTTTCTTCTCTTCATTCCCATAGGAAAATGTTTCGTTCTTGTCCATCACCGAACTCAAGCCAACAAACACAGATTCATGGCTCTTGTGACACACATTACTACTCTTGAAACACGAATCAAATGCAGATTCATGACTCTTGCAACACATATCACTTCCAATCTCCCGACCCGTGGAGCTCTGGTCGTAATTTCAAATCCCTAGACGCTGGGAACCTGTGTCAACGCACTCAATTTCTAAATCCTCTCGCATTTCATTTAGCATCATGAAAATTTATGTAAAGGAAGCTTGAGAAACAACAATATACACAATCAATCTCCAACCTTAGTAGCAAATTCTAGCCCCTTTCAAGAAAATTCATCACAGTCGGGATGCTAAATGCATGAATTACTAACAACATACAATAATGTAAAGGGGCCAAGATCTATTAAACCATAAAAGAGAACCCTGAGCGCCTCTTGCGATTGGAAAAACACTGCTTACCGCTTGAAATATACTGCAATGTTCTGTACATGCCTCTGAGGTAGTACATCGTCATTCACTGCTTGGAGCATGAGGCACAAAATAGGAATTATGTGTAAAGTTTCCATTTTAATCACTATAATTGATTGAGCAAATGGATTTAGGTCAATTCCATCTTCATCCCTTACTTATGGACAAAAGGGGATTTAGGTTAGTCCATCTTTGTCCCTTACTTATGGGTTAGCCAAAAATGAACGAGTGCATTGATTCCTTTACTGTAAATCTGTTTGATATAATCAGATCCAATCCTTAGTAAGATTTGAAAGCACTATGCGCGGGTGGGTGTGTGAGTGGCCTCTGTGTCTTGTCCTATAGCAACAACAACAATAAATGTGTTTGGGCACCTCTGTAGTGAAACCATGTGAATTTCTGTGCCCTGCCCATGACAACTATAGTTGCCTAAAGCTGCATTATACACTCCTCATGCTCTGTGACGTAGGTATACGAGTTTAGTGGAGACACCAGGTGGGCCTCATACAGAGAGGACCTTAAAGGAGGTCCACATGCATATAATTTACTTTAGTTTTAACTTCATTTTAGCTTACACCTTTGATTATAATTTCACATAAAATTCTGATAAATAAAATTTATACACAAGTTATGCATAGGCTAATTGCTTTTAGGGCGTGCCTATGAATAGAAGAGATCTTGCCACACAGGGAGTCCATTAAAAATAATGTGCCCCCATGGTGTTCATGGATCAGGGTTGATGGGTTCACCTAGTAGGTTAAATCATAGTGAGTACCATGGCACAATGAACAACTAAATTTGGCAGTGATAGTAGAAACTTCAAGCGCATGTTTCTATACAAATTTTCTGACAAGCCCCTAAGTGTTGTTGATTTTTATATCTTGGTTAAGTTGCACATGAATTCTTTTATTGGAGTTTTTTCTTTACAATCATTTTGTTGACTTCATTGTCATTTCCAACCCTCTAATACAGTTTTATAGTTTCTGCAGACGTTTAAATATCCATGGGACATAAAGATACCTCGACCCCTTTTATGGTGTGTTATGTATATTGTCCAAAACAATATATTTGTTGGGATTTGTAAGACTGTTAAAACAAACATAGAAGTAATCAACTATAATTCCAAATTATGGCTTATACGTGCAACAATTTGTTGCATACAAGGGCTGAATATTCCTAAATTTCAACCAAACTTCATATATTTTCCAAAACAATATATTTGTTGGGATTTGTAAGACTGTTAAAACAAAAATTGAAGTAATCAACTATAATTCCAAATTATGGCTTATACGTGCAACAATTTGTTGCATACAAGAGTTGAATATCCCTAAATTTCTACCAAACTTTGTAGTAGATTATGGTATTTGAAATCATTTATGTAGCCTTTCTTCCATGAGGACTTAAACACTATCACGAGATAATCACTAGGAAATGATGCACACTATGGATAGATAGCATTTGGGGTGTAAAACCATGTTAATAGTTTCATTTGGGGTTCATGCTGATTTTTTCATATTCACTTATTTTTTTTGCTTATCTACCTTGCTCCTCATGAACATTTCCTTTTTACGTGTTGAAGATTCAAAAAATGTGATTCTGAAATTGCAGAGACAAATGAGACAATAGCAATTTATTTTATGAAATTTACTTTGTGGCAAAGTCAAAGGGTTTCGAAATTCAAAACCGTAACATCCAGAGGGTAATAATTGAGAAGATTCATAGCCTACATAACAATAATAAAATAAGGGCAAGAACATCCATGAAATGCGCTTTGCTAGGTCACGCCGCTGCTGAACCTACTCTTTCGGCCTTGGCCCTTAGCCATGGCCCCTCCAGATGCAACCATAAAGGTGGCTACTGCCTAACAGGCCTTCTCCGCCCTTGTGAAATCCTTACCCCATAGTGCCCTTGCCCAGCAATCTCTAAGTTTGTGAAGAAGCTAGATGTTTTGCAAGAGGTGATCCTTCCTCCAGCTCTTCCTCGCATGGAAGCTCTTTCATTAGCAGAACGAGGTCTCATCGGATAATTCAATGGTCTCTAGCCCTCTCTAAAGACAATGCAAAGGTGGGTCGAACGAAACTGGTCTGATAAAATACAAGGCAAAATCTCCATCTGCTTTTGTGGGAAAGGGTACTTCACCTTCCATTTTGAATCAAGAGAAGACAAGTATCTAATATTTAGAAACGGACCATATTTCATGGAATCCAAAGGCTTATACCTCAACAAATGGAATCCATATTTCGACCTCAAATTTGATCTCCCTAGTGCAGTCCCAGTCTAGGTTCGGCTCCCTCACCTTCCTCTCCACTACTGAGGAGACGAATCGATTCAAGCCATTGGGAATGATGTTGGAAGATTTATTGATCGTAGTGAGCCAAAAGATAACATGCAAGCCTGCGCCCACATATGTGTTGAAGTTGATCTCGGAAAAGGCCTCCCTGAGGCCATCAAACTCAAAGTGGATGACTGGACGCACATCAAATAATTGGAATAAAAGTAGATCCCTTTCAATTGCAAGGCATGTCACAGATATGGACATTTTGCCAATCGCTGCTCTAAATTAGTTGATGTTGAAAATGTTTCACAAGATGAGCAATGGGAAACGGTCAAGAAAAAGAAGACTGCCCCCAACCCCAAGGCAAACCCTGAAGTTGCCCCTCCCAAGACTAATACAACCATCCCCTCCACCTCATCTCTCCTAAACTCTTCCACCCCCTCCCTCGCCCATCCACTCCCTCCCCCTACTTCATCCAATCCTTTTTCCGCCATTTCCCCCCCTGAAGACAACCCCCCTTCCATGTCCCAAGCTGATGCCATTGAACCCAAGCCCCCTTTGCTTATCTCCTCCTCCTTTTCCCACGATCCTCCCTCTTCTAGATCTACCAGGAGTTCTTCTAAAGAGCACAGTGTAATTATGGACACACAAAAACAAACAAGGATTAGGAAGGAAGTCTTCAAAGCAACAGAGAGATGAAAACACTCAAAAGGATATTGCCATGGGTACACAAAACCCCATAGAAACCTACATTTTGGGGAAAAATAATAAAGAAGTAGTGCACAAGGAACAAGGAGGGCGAGCAACTCTCCGTACCCGTCACACTCAATGATGAAAGTTCTATCTTGGAATAGCAGGGGACTAGGGCATCCCCCTGAAATTGTTGCCCTAAAAGATATAATAATACATGAAAAACCAGAATCCTATTGCTACAAGAAACAAAAAAAGGACACCAAGAAATGAAAGGAATCATTGGTCAGCTAAAGCAGTATAAAGGATGCATAAGCAAATCAAGGGGTGTCTCCGAGGGAATTGCAACCCTCTGGAATCACAACACTTGGAAACACATAATAGATATAGTTAGCTAGTACTAGATTAAAATCGCTCTAGAGAGATTAACAGATAACCAAAGGATTGTCATCTATAACATCTATGCACCAATACACTATAGAGACAAAGAGAAGTGTTGGACTTCCCTCAAAACAAACATAGATGAAGAAGGAAGTAGCAATATTATTCTCGGTGGAGACCTCAATCTCATGCTCCACTCCAATGAGAAAAGAGGAGGCTATTTTTCTCATGACCCCTACAGATCACAGTTGGAGACCAATGCAGGATCATGATCTAGTTGACGTTGTTGCAAAAAATCACATATTTATTTGGAATAATCACAAATTGGGCAAAGGTAATATCATGGAAAGGCTTGACAGGATTTTGGTGAATGTCATGCTCCTCTTATCTTACTCCACTACTTATGACATCGTTCTCCCCTACTCAACGTCTGATCATTACCCCACAACTCTTGTTCTCGAAGCACACTGCCCTTTAAGGCCCATACCTTTTAAATACAACCCACTGTGGAGCAGCATTCCTACTGTCAAAGAGATTTTCAAAAACACATGGTGTCATCACATAGAAGGATCATCAGGATACATATGGGAGAACAAGTTAAAAAGGACCAAATATGCCTTGAAGGAATGGGGAAAAAACTACTACACGGAACCTGAGAATGGCAAAATTGAGATAAAAAAAGAAATTGGAAAAAATTCACAGCATAACAGAGGAACGAGGACTCTCCCAAGAATATAAAGCACTCGAATGCGACCTCTACTTCCAGCTATATCGTGCCAATAAAGCAGAGGAGCAAAAGTGGAGAATAAAATCAAGGCAGCTGTGGTTGCAAGGAGGAGACAAAAATTCTTCTTTCTTTCATAAGCAGGCCACTATCAGGAGAATTAGGAACAATGTTACCTCCATCATCGATGCTGAAGGCAATCTCCAAACCACTCAAGGTGCTATAAAAAATGCAGCGTCAGATCATTACAATGCTCTTTTAATAGAAATGAAAGAGGTGGAAGATTACTCAGATCTACTGCAACACCTCCCCACTGAGATCAGTAAGGAAATCAATGAAAACCTGATCAAGGAGGTCGAAGAAGAAGAAATATGAAGAGTTATCTGGATGCTCCAACCAGACAAAGCTCCTAGCCCAGATGGTTTCCCCATTTTCTTCTTCCTAGCTTATTGGAGAATAATAATAAAAATATATTTTCAAAATGATAAATTGGACTCAACGCAAGGGTTAAATTGGAGGCTTCACCAATGCCACCCATCTTGCCATCCTTCCTAAAGAGAATCGACCTTCATCCTTCTCCTGATTTCGACCCATTTCTCTTTGCAATTCATCTTACAAAATTATAACCAAAATCCTCGCCTTTCGTCTTAAACCTCTCCTCCCCTCACTCATCTCTGAAAATCAAGGAGGCTTCTTGGCTAATAGGCAAATTTTCGACTCAATTATCCTCGTCCAAGAAGCTATACACTCCCGCCAATATAGAAAGGAAAAAGGTTTCATTCTAAAATTTGACTTAGCCAATGCCTTTGACAGAGTTATACACTCATTCCTCCTTGCTGTTCTACAAAAAATGGGGTTTGTTGTGCCCTTCCTTGACCTCATCAAAGCTTGCATTTCAGGTCCCTAGAGCTCTCCTCTCATTAATGGCAGACCGGGTCATCCTTTCAATCCTCTCGAGGGCTAAGACAAGGTTGTCCCCTTTCTCCTTACTTTTCCATCTTGATGGCTGAGTCCTTTAGTAAGGCCTTGGACTATATTTTCATGTCGGTCTTATCACAGGTATTAAGTTAGGGAATGGAGTTAAAAACATAAACGACTCTCAATTTGCTGACGATACACTATTAATGGGAGGAGCCTCCAATATAATAGCTCGTCGTTTCAAAGCCCTCTTAGAAAAATACTTGAGCTACTCAGGAGGTATAGTCAACCATCTCAAAAGTTTCATCTATGGTTGGAACACATCTGCTCAAGTCCTTCATAACATCGCTAGCACTTTTGGGGTCCCTTGCAAATTAGACTGGGGGCATTTCACTTATTTGGGCATGCCAGTGAGTGCTGGTACTCTGAAAGCTGAAGTATGGGACACTATCATAGATAAAATGAAAAGGAAAGTGCAGCAATGGGGCTCCTCTTGGCTCAATCCAGCAGGCCGCCTAGTTCTCCTAAAAACAGGTCTTTCTTCTTTGCCCTTATACCAATTCACACTTCTACAAGCTCCTACTAGTTTTCATCACAAAATGGAAGCCATCCTCCATCATTTTCTTTGGAAAGGGGAGAAAAACGAAAAAAAGAATTACAATCTTATAAATTGGAAGCAGGTCATTCAAACCCAGGAACGTGGAGGTTTAGGAATCAGATCTCCCAAGCTCCTAAATCTGGCATTTGGTGGCAAGATTGTTTGGAGATTCATTAGCGGGCAATCTACTTGGTGGAAAAGTGTGTTGGCAGCCAAATATCTAAACTCTCCAAGACAACACCACTTGGATTACGATATCCCTAACAGAGTTTGCTCTAAAATATCGAAGTTGTGTAGGAAATCAATCCCCTTTCTTGCCCAAAACATTTCCAAAGTCCCCAAGGGTGGCACCGACATCAAAATCAGAGCAGACAAAATAATGGGACAGAAGCTTATCAACAAAAATCCTGGAACTGATCAGATCCTCTCCCTCTTTGACAGCATAGGGCTTCATTACTTGGACCAGATATCTTAGTGGGATACCCAATCTCAGACTTGGATAGGATGGACCTTTCCAGCCATACCCATAGACCTCGAAGCAAGTTTTGCTAATCTCCAAGCCCAACTCCATAGCATTGGTCCAATTAAAAAAAAGACAACGACGGCTTCTGTTGGGATCCTTCAGGCTCCAATTACACAATCAAAGCTGCACACTAGCATATCTGTAACAATGAATACCCCATGCCCATTTGGCCGCATTGGAAAATCATTTGGAAATCGAAGGCCATTCCAAAAATAAAATTCTTCATTTGGGTCCTCCTAAAATGGAAAGTTCTCAGATCTGATAATTTGCAAAAACAAGGCATAATTGGTCCATCCCATTGCCGAAACCGCCAAGCTGCTGAAGAAAGCATCCAACACCTCTTCATCGCTTTCCCCTTTACCATTGCATGTTGGAAAGAAATCTATCTTAGCGCCCATCTCCCCTGGAGGCCCCATAACTCCATTGTTGAAATTCAACATCTTTGGAAGAAGAACTATCCGTGGCAACGAAAGAAGAACAATAGTGTCAAAAGAGTTTGGGATGCTCTTCCCTATTCTCTCTTGTGGAACATATGGTTGGCAAGAAATTGGATGGTCTTCAAAGACAAAGAAACCAACACAAGGAAATTATGCAACAAGGCAAGGAGCCTTACATTGGAAACCATCTCAATCAAAAGTCAAAAGAAAATTGACATTGTTGATCTCTGTGTTGAAGAAAGGAACTTCATAGGGTCTTTGTTGGATAAAAGCAACAACGAACAAAGTGGGGGTAACATCAGTAGCAAGTGCAACAACTCTAATCATAGTTGGAAAATAAGATTGAATGATGAAGAGCTTTCCATCTGGCTCAGAAACTGTAACACCCACTATCTCTTCTTCGACGGGGCCTCCAAATCTAATCCAAGAATGGCAGGGGCTGGTGGAATCATCTACAATGCCAATAGAGATATCAAAATGACTTAGAATGGGGATTAGGCCCCCTCTCCAACAACAGGGTTGAAGCTCTCGCACTATACCAAGGGCTCATCCAACTTCAAAATCTTGGCATAAACATTGCAATGGTCCTTGGAGACTCGGCCACCATCATAAGTCTAATGGTTCACAACTGGATTGCTTCTAATGTGCTCCTGCAACAAACTATCAATTGGTGTCAAGTTCTTACCGAGCAAATGATAGATATCTATTTCTTCCATGTTCTTTGATCCCTCAACAAGGAGGCCGACACTTGTGCCAATAGAGCTTGCACCAGATCCATAGGCAGTCTCCTTTGCAACTCCATCGAATCCAAAAATTATCTACCATGATCAGAAGCAAATCAATACTCAAACCTGCTGCCAAATTTATTAATAATATTGAGTACGTTTTCACTGTCACTCGCAGCATCCTCATGCAGAATCAGATCCTGGTCGCCGCAAAAATCCATATTGAAATTCTCCATCATGATGAATTTATCACCATATCTCTGAAAACAATCCACCAAGCTCCCTTCTGTCCCATCACCCATGTTGCTCTATTCCACTCATTCCTCTCTCGTGAGGCTTCTGGCATTTTTCCCGTGACTCCCTCCCCATTATTCCCTACCCCCTTGCCAGAGCCCGCCTACATAATCACGCTCTCCTTCTCTCAGAATCGCATCTATGCTTCTCCCTGGCTGCATCCGCTCCATCTATTGTTTGCTCTCAGTCGATCTTCTGCTCCGAGCCTTCGTTCCCCTTCCCTCATTTCTGTTAATCCTCCTCCAAGTTTCTTCTTCCCAGGCTTGTTGGATCAGCAATCCTGCAGCACACTGATCTCACTACGCAAGGAGAACTTAGATTGGCCATACGCAATGGCGAGAAATGAGGACTGCTTACACTGTGCCGATTTGCAAATAGAACTAGAACAAATCCGAGCTCACCAAAAGATTTTGGAAACCAAATTGACACCCATGCCCAGATCACTAAGGAGATGCATGAGGCCGACCTCAATCTCTTTCTCCACAAAGTTTCTTCCCTTCAAGAGCAGTTCAATATCCTCTCAAACAAATGCAGTCATGTCCAAGAGTCCATCAACATTCTCAAGTTCATCATGGAAAAAAGTAGCACTCCCAGCACCAACCCCTCAAATTGAAGGAACACAGAAGTTGAAGGCAATCCTGAAGATTCTACAACCCACCAAATGATTCATATAAACATAGACTAAGCATGACTTTCAAATTCTATCTCTTACTGTTTCAGTTTATTAGAATCTATACTTGTTCAAGTTTTCCAAAAGTCAAGAATGACAGAAGCAAAGAGGAAATTTGTCTTCCTTGTAATATTTCCTTACTTTTCTTCCCGGGCATAATGCCTTGTAACACTGTAGCTTAGCCTCCCCAATTTTTTTTGGAATACAAACAACAACCGATTATGTAAAAAAAATAAAATTGAGAAGCTTCATAATTTTTTGTTTCCACGGTGGATGTACAATGGACAAACACCCTTAATGACTCATTTTCTTTTTAAAATTTAGTTAGTATGTTTCACCCTTTATCCCATATTTGATTAGTCGTCCTCATTTCTTCCATGCACATTTTTGTGCCCAAAGAAGAAATAATCCAAAATGGAAGTTCCCATTTCACATTTTGCTTTTATAATTGTTGTGATAAGTGTATTATATATTTTTATTGTATGGATGGCACAATGTAAAATTGAGCAACCTAACAACAATTAATAATTGTTGCAGCTTACAAAGGTCCTCAAGAAACGTTTAGGAATTGATTTTATTATACATATTGTCTAATTAGGTTTCTTAAAAATGAAAGGTTTGTGAGTGCTTACTACTATCAGCAATATAAACTTATATTGGATATCAATAATGGCCTCGACCTGATCTTGATTTTGATTAATCACATGTAAAAATAACTTACCACAACAAAATATTTCATAACACCATTTTCAATGGAGAAACATGCTCTACTAGATTCCATGATTATAGCAACCTATGGTGCATGACATATTCAACTATTTTATTAATTGATATGGTATGATGATTATTTTTGACCTATTGTTGCCTCTTTTAAATCATCTGCAATGTTAAAGAACTTGTGGTTACCAGAGTTCTCTTCTAATGAGTATGAAAATCACTACACTCGTAGGTTAAATAGTTTTCTTTGACTTTCTAGTTTGGCCATCTCATACAATCTGGGTCTCGTATTCTCATCTAGTGTTTCCTGTATATAGTCATTTATCTGTGTTTGGTATTCGCATCCGGTGTCGCTTGTATATAGTCATTTATCTAAGAGACCTGATTAAATGCATGTAATCATGGAATGTCTCATTGTTTTTGCCATTGAACTATAATACAGAATAGGTTTGTTTATATCTTTATTTTTAAACCAGGTAGCTCATTGTAACTATATAATAAGTTTATAGAAAATCACATAGAAAACATTCTAGATTTGCTTCCTAGACTGATTCACACTTTTTCTTGTAACCGAAAACAAAGATAATGTCATTTTATGAAATTATGTTAGCCTGATTCACAATTTTTCTTGTAATTGAAAACAAGGTTAACTTCATTTTATGAAATTATGGTGGTTGGTTGCCATTCTGACTGAGATCAAAGTGGAGTAGAGTAGTGCTTTTTGATATCCATTGGGTCATTAAGCTGGTGCATAATTTCTTCTTGAACTTTGTCATGAGTGAAATTTGTAGATATTTTGTTGTTCAACATTGTTGAGAAAGTGTCTTCATGCAGGCTAAGCACAAGACCTTTAAGCACATTGCACACAACCTCAATAATTTCCATCTTCTACCTTTGATCAACCAACAATTTCACTAGAGAAGCATGTTGAGTAACACATGTTCATTTTCATTTAATTTTGTGGTTACCCAAAACGAAGAGGTCCTTTAAGCATATTGCACACAACCTCAAGAATTTCCATCTTCTACCTTTGATCAACCAACAATTTCACTAGAGAACCATGTTGAGTAACACATGTTCATTTTCATTTACTTTTGTGGTTACCCAAAACAAAGAGGTCTTGTTACATTTGAATACAAATTTTGCATCTTAATACTTTTTTAATTTCCGCCATATCCATATGCTTCTTATCTTCACCGACAATGAGTGGAAAACCAAATGAACAGGGCAAGAAATGCCAATATAGAACTAGGTGTAAATAATTACACCCAATTTTATGAGACTAGAACTAGGATGAAGTCATACATTTATTCCTGTGATAGTAGAAGTTATTGGGGTAATGGGGGCTCTTTCTTGAATTTCATTTCCATTTTTTGCATTGAGGTTCTCTACAATCCACTATGGGGAAATATTGTAGTGCTTTTAAATGAGTGTAAATATTTAAACATCTAATCAATGTGGGAAAGTTATTCCTGGTTTTATAGGTTGAATATAAGTTGTGGTTAGTTATTTTCCAAGGATATTAGCTAACCCGGGTGAGTAAGGTGGTATCGTAATGTCTGTGCTTTGGAAACATGTGTGTTGTTGTTGATTACAAGACCATGAAATTGTTCGTTATTAAGTTTGAAACAACAGAAATATTAAAGCACGCACTAAAAAAATAACTTGTGCCGAATTAAACAGAGACATACCTGAATGTAAAAGCCTTTTATGATCATGAACACATGCATAATATATGCTACTAATCCAGTCTTTCTGATATAAAAAATTGTAGCACCTATCAACTCTCCAACTCCCTTCATGTGAAGAAAAAGTGAGTCAAAACAATGTCAATGCATTTATCATAGGTACGTAAGATGACTAGGACACAAAGTTACAACTCACATGTGCTTTGATGATTACTAAATATAGCCCAAGCAAGGTTAGCGAAAATGTAGTTGCAGTCCTTTGAAAATGGGTCGTAAAATACTATGCAATAGAAAATAGTTGCAAAGAAAATTTGAGCTAAGATGTGCCAAACTGTAGCATCACCCAAATTACCATAAAACAAATATTGAAGACCTAGTGCAAGAAGTCGTGTCTCAAAGTGGTCAACCCAAGAAGGTGTTCTTACACAATGCTTGTCAGTCTTGTACCAAAGGATGATGCTTCCTTCTTATAATGGATTGCAGTAGAAAAAAGAGTCACTCATTTCTTCATGAAATGTTACTAATTTAATTGTGTAAACTATTTTAAAGCAGGATGAATGTAGACAAGATTGAAGGATTAAAAAGCTAACTAGAAACACTCTGAAAGAGAATTCCAAAAGAGTAATTAGGTGTTGTTTTCATTCAACTTACATGGTACAAACCAATCTACTAAATTTGGATGAATAAAAAGTTATTTTAGAGCACAAGTAAATCTTAGATATGCAAACAAAATGTATATTTACTCTTTGTTGCATGATTTATATAAGTCAGAGGAGATAATTTGATATATTGATTGATCCTATGCCTGACTCAAATATAAATAATATTAGGAACACAAGTCAAATGGAAATTTCAAGCAAAATGGTTAAATGTCTAATCAATGTTGAAGTGTTTTCTCTCGAAGCTGCAAATCTGGAAAATGTCATTAATCATTTTGGTCGTTATACGAGGAATCCATGAGTTCAATGAGAAATAAGGTACTCGAATTCCTTTTGAAATAGGAGATAACAAAAAATACAAAAAAAATAATGTCTTCATCTTATAGCTTCTACTCCTCTTAAGAAAAGGAGATGAAGACATTAAAATTGTTGTATTTTTTTCATATATCCTCTTTCAAAACACATTCAAATACCTTATTTCTCATTGAAGGTGCTTATTTGGAGACAAGGTGCTTATTTAGAATTTAATTCCTTGTACCTGTTGAACCCATGGTTGAGCCTTTGATTGTTATCTTGCCACATCGGCATTCAAATTCTTCTATTCAAGATGTCTATAGGACTCTTCTTAAAATGTCTTGCAATATGTTACTACAAAGGCATACTATTAAATCAATTGGGATCATAAAGACAAACCCATACCAACCTCTTCGTTCAGTAAGAGTTTGAGAAAACTAGAGATGTTGATGAGTGTGGTGTCCCTATTTCAAACATACAATAGGCCATATATCAATTTTATAATGCTAATTTTGTGTATCTCAATGAAAAGACATCCATAACAAGAAAATGTACTCATTTAAATTTAGATTTACATGATTCTGCATTCACATGGCTTCATGATTTGTTTCCTAAAAGAGAACTCTCATTAATTGGGTGCAATCTTTTTGGAGGAATTAATAAAGCTTGACACTATTATGCTAATAATACCATAAATCTAGCCATTAGCTTTTGATGTTTCAAGAGATGAACTAGGAATTAAAAAAAGATATCTGACTTCAAATAACGACATCTGCATCTTATCATGATTGTCCTCATCAATATCTATGACCACTGGATTGGGAAGGTGTGAGTACCTCATCATTCTAACTTCTGGTAACACCTTTCCATGAGAATTTTCATAATTTGCACCACCTTCTACCTAAACATTAGAAATAGATGACAAGAACCTACTTAGTGAAGGAGACTGATATTGCATAGGCCACAAAAATTGGCATTGATAGGATATGTAGGTTATCACCATAGTAGTTATTGCAGCCTCATAAATCTCTCGAGTTTCTTTTTGCTTTTAGGAATTGACTTTTATCAAGCTCTGCATGAGCCCTCTCTCTCATTTTCTTTGCTCATAATAGTTATAAGATGAAGACATTAAAATTTCTTCTCTCCTAATTTTACTTGAAGCACCGTCTCTCCTAATTTTAATGCCTTAATTTCATTTTCTTGAGCCTACTAGGAATTCATTCTTGTTTACCTAATGTTCATGCTTCAATCCCAAATTGAAAACTTTAATTTCACCAATATAAAGTATTGACTGATAATGGATTGTTCTAACATCAATCCATTTGATTACATTCGTTTAACTTATATTTCTAAATTATATCACCAATTTAAAGATTTAAATGTTATCAAATATAAACTAAAAACTTCAAGGTATTTATAATGTAGGACAACCTCAAGTAGTCCCTCAAGATCAAGTTTTGTATGGGAAGAATATTTGTGTTTGCAGATTAAAGTTCATAAATAGCAATTTGTAAGAAGTAAAGCTTTTCACACACAACATCCTTTCCTACCTAGGCTTTCAGGACCAAAAATATTTATTGGACTTGTTATTTACCTCTTTTATGATAATCAATAATTAATTACATTGATGTCAATATCCTTAACAACCACTTTGTGAAAAAAGTTAGTTCTACCTTCCACTTAGATGTTATCACTGAGGGATATGCCTTTCATTGAGACACTATTGTTTGAAAGTATCTTTTACTTCTCAGTCATTCCCCCATAGTAGATGGTGTGTTTCAGCAATGAGATAACAAGTCAAAAGAGAGGCACAACAGTTAAGGAAGTAGCATGGTTAACAACATTCCTCTAGTTATACATACATTGTTCTCCTGACTTTTTAGTATTAATTATTGTTCTAAAATTAGCAGTTCCAGAATTAGGAATTATTGTTGTCTGTAGAATAGGTACTTTTTAATTCATTTTGACTTACTTAGAATTATGAATTTCTAATTTAGGACTCCAAAATAGGTTCCCCACCCTTCATGGTTTGAATGTGGGCTATTTACGTGGTGGTGCTCCATACCAACCACAAAGTAAAAAATCACAGCCCAAGGTTTTGATCCTTGTTTATTTAAGATTACATTGGAAATCATGTTGCAATTCTTAATCTAAAAATACGTCAACCATTTAGCCCACAGGGTGAAACTCAATTGACGATCGCCATGTTATGAAGTATTACATGAACCATGAGAGTCAAAGTTCAAATCCCTGTGGGTCGAGCCAACAAAATCAAAAATTATGTTAACCACCTGTAAACAAATCTAACATATTATTATAAATTATGTCTTTGGAAGTACACATTTATTTTAATTAAAATGTTTCATTTATTTTAATTAAAATGTTTCAATCTAAATGTTTTTCCGAGATTGGGATATAATGTTATTTGTTGGATAGAAACTTTTGTAACCTGAACACTAATGACATACAAACCAAGGATGATATGATCTGCATTTAGTTAGAAGTTATTTTTCTCCTTGTTGAATATTGTTTGAGACTATTAAATAAGGAAAAATTAGCTTGACATGATAATGTATCAAATCTAACTTCTTTTCTCCCCAATCTATTAAAAATGGATGTATATGAATTATTTTATTGAAAATTTTCATGCATATAAACATTGATATATATTTTGTGACACAGACATTGCTTGAGTCCGATACATCTGAGTCAGAATTGTGCAAAGCATTAGATGAGATGTTCAATGGAGGAAGAATGCATATGATTCATGTTTATCAGTGCTTGTCGATATCCTTGTTAAAGAAGGGGATGAGAGTGAAGATGTTTTCAAACTTCTTCTTTTCAAGTTTAAAATTGTCTAAAAAACAAATATGTTTGTTTCCCTAATTAAAATGCTCATCAAAGCTATGAAATTAACCTCTGCTTACTATTTATTTAGAGTATTGAGGAATGAAGGTGTTGTTCTGAACGTGGCTGTTTACATTTTTTTTTATTGTTGCAGGAGAAGATGGAAACTTTAGTTTTGCATGTCCTATCTTCAAGGATTTGTTAGCTAATAAATCTCTATATTCTATGTGTTATTTTGCTTTATTCAGGGCATTTGAAAAGGTGGGAGATACAGGAGTAGCCTATGACTTTTTAAGGGAGTTGTTGGAGAGCTTTGTTTGCAATACTACAGTGCTAAAGAAACTTATCGATGCATTTGTTGAAATAGGGAAAATAAAATCATCTCTTGGACTCTCTGAATTTATGAAGCATTGGAAGTGAAAACGAGACCTGGTCACCTATAATGGTATTATTTATATTCTTGACAAGGAAGGCCAAGTAGATGCAACGTTTCATGACTTTTTGACTATGAGGGACTTGGGATATGTACCCAATATTATAACCTACAATACATTAATAAACAATTTTAGAAATTTTGATCGATTATATTTGTGTTTGATTATTTTTCAAGAGAAGGTTGGAAGAGGAATTCAACCCAATTTGCACACTTACATTGCTCTAATTGATAGTGTTGGTCGAATGGGTTAGGTTGAAGAAGCAAAAAGGTTGTTCCATGAAATCAAATAAAAGGGTTGTAAGGCATCAATTTATGTTTGTAGGTATCTCATAAGAAATATAAAAAATGACAGTAATATGAGCTTAGAAAATGAACTATCAGAAGAAATAAAATTATGTGGTTCTAATTTGTTACATCCTAATGATTTTAAGAAAAAGCAAAGATGATAAGTGATTTTCTAGATCTCTTACATATTGAAATTATGCATGTGTATTATTCTTTTGATGAACAATCTTGGTTCTTAGGGATGTCTATTGATTGATTGTCTACTCTTTAGTTGTTGTTATGATGTTTTATGAAACCCCATTAGCAAATATCTATGTTGTAATGGAAGAAAAAAAAGTTACTTTTATCAAAATGAAGTTAATGCAAGATCTTGGAAATGATAGAATATGAAACATAAACTCTAAAATACAGGTGTTGTTAAAATGTACTTAAGAGGTAACCTATTTCAGACACGAAAGTACCAAACAATTTTGATGTTAGTCACTGAGGTTGAAAAAGTAACACTCTCCAATGGATAGACTATGCAGGGATCATCAAACTGTTCCAAAAGAATAACAATGCATTTTGTGCATATCAATATAAATGTTATAAAGCATACTTTTAATAAATTTCATGACTAACACATTATTCAACATGCATTATATGAACAAGAACCTTTCCATTCATAAAGAATAGGTCTTATGTACTAAGGCTAGCTACAATAGACCATCCCATTGTAAATATTTGACCTTCAAATAAAAAACCTACACTCATTGTAAATTTCAAATTAGGGAATTGAACCTTGCAAAAGTAACATACTTTCACTTTTTGATTTGATGTCAGAAAACTCATATACCACTTTAAGGTCATTACAATTGGTCAGTACTGATACTTGAACCGCTTCTACCTCTGTGTGTGGAACTGGGTAAACTCAACCTTGAAATGGATTTTCTACTCGATATTTTGCTATAACTACGTAAACTCAGTAAAAAATGATTTATTACATCCCCTCACTTTGTTTAACATCATACAATGTGAGAACATGCCGTTTACTGAAAAAACCTTGGTTGGGGCAAAGTTATTTCTGAGCCCTAGACATGGTCAAGGAAAAAGATACAAATTTCAAATTGTTCACTTCCAGTAACATATTTACAAACATGACAGACAAAGAATAAATAAACAAATTGTGGTGCATTTCAGCTAATGGGGCATACACAATATAATTCTTTAATCCAGGGGCCATGCAGTTCAAAAAATAAAACATCTAAAAGTCCAAAACTAAATGCATTTTCAACTCCATGTATCTGGTCATTTTCCAAGACAAACTCTGCAGCCTACATTGTGCCATAACTCCAAAAGGACTAATTATAATATGCAATTCGCACCATATTGTGTCACGTGTGCATGAGAAGATTCCAATGGATCCAAAAAGTCATGCCCTTGGCCATATGTCATTTGTTTACTTAAAGACCTGCCAACAGTTCTCTACATGTTTATAAGTTTTACCGAGATTGATTGTCTTGGATGGATTTGATTTGAGGGAGTAGATATCTAGTTTCCTTGATTTAACTCCATGATGCTATGGAGTGGATTACGACCTTATATCATGGTCAAAGATGTGAAGCTCCATATTGGTGTTCTTTCCCCACAGGAAATGCTTGCAGTTAAGTCCCTTTTGGTAATGTAAGTATTAGGTTTTTCATTTAAAATAGAAAAAATAAAAATCTTTCTCTGCCCTTGGATGGCAAAAACAAGTTGATTCCATATCCATTTATGTGTGCTCTTCATGGATTCATTAGCAAGATCATTCTCCCTTTCATAGGAGAAAAGAAGATTTGCACAAGAGAGTGGAATGATTCTTTCTTTTAAATCAAACATACAACATTTGTTTTATAAGGAACTTATCTCCATGAAAACTCATATAATTTCTCTTATGCACACTAAGTCATGCATATTTCTCTTGTTTGTATACAACATAAACCAATTTGTATAAATTTGTTGCAGCATTAGCATTCTATTGTAAGGAATCTAATGCAGTTTCGTCTTAATATTGCATTGACTAATATCATTATCACCTATCATTAGATCTTGTTGTTGGGGGTTGCAAAACAATGACTACAACTCTCTTAGATCATTAATACTTTTCATTAGATTTTGCTGTTGAGTTCATATGTTGTTCCACTCTAAACAGTATTACTTTCATTGTCATGGTCCACATATTTATCCGCCTCTATTTCAAATGTTTTCTTATATATATTTTAGGGGTCAAAAAACCCACATCACTATTGGCATGTCATTTACAATTTGGGGTTAAAGAGAGAACCTTGGGGGACCAAAGTCCTCTATCACAAGTACCTTTCCGAGTCAGAATACCTCAACATAACCACACACACACACATATATATAATTACGCCATAAGGTGTTCCCTCTGAAATAAACTTTTCTCTCTGCCTACGTGTCATTACTTTGCACCATTAGATGATATGTTAGATGATTGAGCCATGTTGAGTCGTTCAATTATGCTGAGGTAGTTACAACTCCCTAACCACCTAGACTAGCACAAATTTGATACTATAAGCCACACAAATTGGTCGAAACTGTCTCGGACCTTTTGGTTGTTGAATACCTCTTGCACCAGAAGGGTTTTGCCCTGTCCTCCCATACCCACAATAGCAATCACTCTGAATCCATTTTCCAATATCCACCGACTGACCTTTTCAGTATCTTCCTTTAATCCCACCGCTTGAAATTGAGATAGAAGAGCACAGGATTTTCTTCTTTTATCTTCTTCTGAAGATTCAATATATGCATTGAGTGCTTGAACAACAACAATAGCATTGAGGGAGGTCAAATATTTGAGATATCTAGCACCCTTGTGTATCTTTGTGATTCTTTCCTTCAGTTTTCTAGAGCTCCTGCCCATTCGATAGCGGAAAATTATGTTGATGAAAATAAGATTTCCCTGCTCACATTCCTCCACTATGTCGACAGCATCAGTGAGAAAATCCTCAAGCCTGTTAAGCCAATTGGTCGCTGAACTAGAATTGGAAGTTTTGGTGGCTCTCGCATCTGTCAATAAGTGTTTAATGGAATTAACCTCATCACAAATGAATTCAAAATCTTCTTCCCTAACCACCTGACCAGCGCAAATTTGATCCTCCATAACATTTTTTGCTTCGCTTCTAGTTTAGGATTCGGGTCATCAATTGAAGTGGTTGGGGCAATCCTCCTCTGGAGCACTTTGATCTCTCGGAGCCCATGTTTGAGCACATTGATAAGTTTTAGGCTGGAATCATCCCTGTTCAGTATAGAAGGTTTGTGGATTTTGTCTGTATCTGCTAGATTTAGCGTTGTTTAGAGTTTCTTGATGTGGGTTTTGAACTAGAGGCGGTGCTCTATTAAAAAGTTGTTATGAGTTTCTTGATATGGGGTTTGAATTGGAGTTGGTTTCTTGATTTAGGGTACCCTATGAAAGAAAGGGTGGAATTCATTTCACCATTAATGGTCATTCGTACTTCAATTTGCTCCTCATCACCAACGTTTTACCCTCCACTTGACAACTGTGCACCGAGATTCCAAGAGAGTTCGTGGAGTTTATGGCACCCTAAATGAAGATATTTCCACATCGAGGAATGTCAGCGATCTTTCCAAATTCCTACATTAGTAATGTTTTCGAAGCAAAAATCTAGTGGCCTTATCTCCGCTTATCTGGTGGAAGAAAGGGGAGAGGCAGTCGAACAGACTCCGGATCAAGTATCTGGAGGCCACTCTGAATCAAGATGTGGAATATTTCAACATTGATGCACGAACGGGTGACATCATCAATACTATCCGCAGTGACATTGTGGTTGTTCAGGATGCTATCAGTGAGAAGGTCAGTTAATTTTTTTCTATGTTCTCAACGGTTTCAATTTATGTCAATGGAGACAGGCAGAATGAACTAATGTGTCTTACTAATGGTTAATTGATTACTCAGTGTATGTTTGTTTTCTTCACCTTTTCCTTTTATCAGTATAGTCTACGACTAGTCTTGAAGAACTCATGAACACCTTTCCATTCCCCTGCTACTCCTCTCTTTGGGGCCTTTTGAAATTACTTATAAATCTCCTCTTGAGATTAGATTATGGAAATTTCATTAACTTTGATGTAATTCGGTTCGCAGCTAGGCAATTTCATCCATTACATGGAAACATTTGTGGCTGGATTTGTGTTGGGGTTCATCACAGTGTGGAAGTTAGCTCTACTCACTCTTGCAGTGGTGCCACTGATAGCCTTGTTTGGAGTCTTTCATACCATAATGATAACCAAGCTTTCCTCCAAGAGTCAGGATGCATATGCAGAGGCTGGTAACATTGCAGAATAGGTGCTGAATTGTTTGATATAATCAGCTCCCTTTTCTAGCGAGGAATTGAATTGTTTTTACTGGGGCTAAATTTAATTCAATTAAACTTGTAGGCCTTGGCACAAATTCGCATAGTTTTCTCATTCGTAGGCAAGGAGAAAGTGCTGAAAGCGTATTCTGCGTCTCTGAGTGTGGCTTAGAAGATTGGATATAAGAGTGGTCTCGTAAACTGATTTGGGCTGGGGTCAACTTATTGTGTGATATTTTGCTGTTATGCTCTACTTCTGTGGTATGGAGGATGGCTTGTGACGCACCACGATACAAATGGAGGATTTTCCATATCTACTATGTTTTCAGTCATGATTGGTGGATTGTATGTAGTATACCCAATTGCGTGTTTTCTCTTGTTTCTCCACAATTTGATTTGTAGGAAGTGATTTTACAATTTGAATCTGTTGTTGCAGAACATTGGGGCAAGCAACTCTCGGTATGACAGCATTTTCAAAGGCAAAATCTGCTGCTGTGAATATATTTCGAACTATTGATCATAGGCCCAAGATTGATCGAAAATACTCTGATGGAATTACTCTGCCCGCAGTCACAGGCCATGTCCAGCTACGAAACATGAGTTTTGCATATCCCTCTAGACCAGAGATACCCATTCTCAGCCGTTTCTCATTGAACATTCCCGCAGGAAAAACTCTAGCTATGGTTGGTCGAAGTGGGTCGGGAAAGAGTATTGTAGTTGCTCTGGTTGAGTGCTTCTATGACCCCATTGAAGATATCCAATACATGATTTTACATGGCATTTTCATACCGTGAACTCTAGTTTTTAGTTTAATGAATTGCTTCTCAAAAGTACTGTTTTTAATTTCTTTGAATGAAGGTCAAGTGCTACTTGATGGGTTTAACATCAAAACTTTATAGTTGAAATGGCTTAGACAACAGATAGGGCTTGTGAGTCAGGAGCTGGCGTTGTTTGCAACAAGCATTAAGGAAAACATGCTATTGGGAAGAGAGGATGCAACCAAGGTGGAAATGGAGGAAGCAGCCAGTGTTGCAAATGCACACTCTTTTATCACAAAGCTCCCCGAAGGATATGACACTCAGGTATGTACTACTAGCTATAATAACTGAAAATTCTTTATTGCAAAGATGATTGATTAGTTGTCAGTTGATTGTTTGTTGCAGAGATGGTTGATTAGTTGTTTGGTGATTATGCTTGTTTCCTTGCTCAATCTTCTAGTCGCTCTTTATGACTTGTGTGTGTGAATAACAACAGTCTGATATGTTTACCTTTCCATCCTGGAATACCTTCTCCCACTATTAAGTCTCCTTCCCTTCCCTTTCTAACCCAAATCCCCAGGAGTTGAACTATATATCTATGGTTTATAGCACTTTTCTTCCATCTCACTATTCCTTTTCTATATATCAGAGTTGATAGTATCCATGGTTATGATTTGTACTAAGTTGGGTCTGCAACTCCAGGTTGGTGAAAGAGGTGGCCAACTATCAGGCGGAAAAAAGCAACACATTGAAATAGCCAGAGCGATGTCGAAGAACCCGGCCATACTACTTTTGGATGAAGCAACCAGTTCTCTGGACTCTAAATCAAAAAAACTTGTTTAGGAAGCCCTTGACAAGTTCATGATATGAAGAACAATAGTAGTTGTGGCACATCGTCTCTCAACCATTAGGAAGGATGATCTGGTGGTAGTTGTTCAGCAAGGGAGCATTTTAGAGATGGGGACTCATGATGACCTTATCTGACGAGGGGATGATGGGGCTTATTCAACATTGATCAGACTCCAAGAAACTGCCCATGAGCTTGGTAACAATGCAAGAAAGAACAGTGCCAGGTAAAGGTTTTATCCCACTATGTTAATGTAATAATGGCACATTTTGGTTAACCTATGCAATAGTTTTCTCACTAAAAGTCTATAGAATTGGAATTGTTTTGTTTCTCCCATAAATCCTCTCGCCTTCTTTATAAAATTGTAATTTTTTTGCAGTCCATAAATCCTTGGGGCCTTCTCCATAAAACTGTAATTATAATGCTTATCCTCAGCTTCTTCTTCATAAAATTATACTTGTTTTGTTCATCCTTAGATTAGCAGTTTGTGAAATTATAATTGTTTTGTTTGTCTATAGATCCTTAGGGTTTTCTTTGGAAAATTATTTAGCAGCTGCTAAGTTTTTCTGGTTTTATTACAGTGAAATATTTTCCACCAAACTGTTTGGATGCCTTCTCATACAATCCTTCATTTTTTTCCCTCAAATTATAATGGTTTTGTTTAGTCCAGAGATAAATCTTTTTTCTTAAATTGTAGTTGTTTTGCTCCTCCCATTAACCCTTATAGTTTTTATTGGTACTTTAGATGCTACTCTGTAGAAGTTTATGGACTTTTACATTTTGTCACATTCTGAATGACCCACTCATTCATCACCAAGATAGAAAGGAAACTTGTTCTGTACCTTCCATAAATTCTCAATATTTATCAGTCTAAATGATGCCAGGAAGAAAGGGGAAATAGAATGAACAAAGATTTGTATTCTCGTTTTGATTTTTTGTTTGTTTGCCCATTTCCAGGCCCTCCAGCGCAAGGAATTTTGTGAGCTCGCCCATAATTGGAAGAAATTCTTCTTATGGTCGATCTCCCTATTCCAGAAGGCTTTTAGACTTCTCAACTTCCGATTTCAGCACATCTCGATGTCAACTCAGAACACAAAAAAGAGAAATTACCTTTCATAGAGCAAGCAAGGTCATTTTGGAGACTAGTCAAGATGAATGCCCCAGAATGGGCCTATGCCCTACTAGGAACTGTAGCATCCATGGTTTGCGGTTCCATAAGCGCACTCTTTGCTTACATCCTGAGTGTCGTGCTGAGCATCTATTACAACCCTCATCCATTATACATAAAAAATGAAATCAAGAAATACTGCTTTGTTCTGATAGGGATATCATTTGGCGCCCTCATTTTCAATATGGTGCAGCATTCCTTCTGGGAAATCGTTGGCGAGAATCTGACCAAGTGGGTCTGACAGACAATGCTCAAAGGTGAACAAAGCGGTTACCGTGAAAAAATTCACATTGACATGGCATTCTGAATATAGTTTTGGTTTTCTGGTAAAAATACAAAAAGTGAAAAAAATTGTAGGTTTCTGATGTTTTTGGCGTTTTTGAACCAGGGAGCAACAATCCTAAATCAGGAGGTGTATATAGTGCCATGGGGAGGATCAGAGGAGGTAGTTAATCAATGGGAAAAGAAAATGATAAAATTTCATGAGGAGGGCAATGCATTAGGAGTATTTTCATTTACTTATTTTTACTCTTTTATATTTTTTTATTTATTTTTATATGTGGAGGAACAATGTTCAAATAAATTTAAGAAGAAACCTGTTTCCTCAAAATAACATTAATACTGCACTTAGATCTAGACCTTGCTTACCTTGCCATAGTCGTTCTTGTGTCAAATCAATTTTATGGTCTTTGTATATGTGTTTCTTGACTAAGTTTTATGCAAAAGTGATGATTTCCAATTTCTGCAATATCTATTGAGCATAATAGTTGTCAACTTGTGTATTATCAGAGTTGCAGAGAAGTCTTCTATTAAGGATATGTTGAGAAATAGAATGTAGTCACAATATTATTTTTGTGTTGCAATATCTATTGAGCATAATAGTTGTCAACTTTTGTTTTATCAGAGTTGCAAAGAAGTGTTCTATTAAGAATTGGTTGAGAAATAGAGTGCAGTCACAATATTATTTTTTTGTTATCAATATTAGAGAAGTGATTCATGGAGAACTTTTTGGATGTAGTAAGACTTGACATCAATGAGTCAGGAAATATCAAGCCAGGCAGTAGCCCTGGTGTATATTTTTCTTGATAAAACTGGATAACACTAGAGGATTTGCATTGATATACATACTTAAGGTCTATGTAACATCAGACCTTAACTGGCGAAAACCAGTGCCTGATTATATTTTTTGGGTGGTGATAGGACGGGGCAGTGGACACAAGTTGCTTTAGTGACTATCAAGGAGCCCTATGCTTTAGAAATTGCTATCCTTCTTAGTGTAAGTATGATTTTCTTAGTTTATCAGTGTTTGCAATTGTAAGGTTTAAAGGGTAAATTCTCTGCTGTGATTTTGTTACAAGTGGATTTTGGTTGGGATTTGAATTTTCTATAAAGAGATGGAATTCAAGATGTAACTTTACTGATATTCACATTCAGATTGACATGGCATTCTGAATATAGTTTTGGTTTTCTGGTAAAAATGCCAAAAGTGAAAAAATTTGTAGGTTTCTGAAGTTTGTGGCGTTTTTGAACTAGGGAGCAACAATCCTAAATCAGGAGGTGTATATAGTGCCATGGAGAGGATCAGAGGAGGCAGTTAATTAATGGGAAAAGCAAATGATAAAATTTCATGAAGAGGGAAACGCATTAGGAGTATATTAATTTACTTATTTTTACTCTTTTATACTTTTTATTTATTTTTATATGTGGAGGAACAACGTTCAAATAAATTTAAGAAGAAATCTATTTCCTCAAAATAGCATTAATACTGCACTTAGATCTAGACCTTACTTACATTGCTATAGTTGTTCTTGTATCAAATCAATTTTATGGTCTTTGTGTATGTGTTGAAATCTCTGATCTTTCAATTTTGTTTTGAGGTCTTTGATAAATGAGTACCATTCATGTAAACGACAATACTTTTGTCATGATGTATAGTTCCAAGATCAATATCGGATCATGTAGATTACCAAAAAGGCCATTTTGGTCCAGGATATTCATAGTAACCTAGAATAATATTTTACTTGTGAAAAGAAAGGAAAATAACGAAAAAAAAAAATTCATTTATTTTGACTGTTTTGTAAGAAAAAGTCTTAAATGTAATCTTGCTTTACAAACTATTTGCAGAGAAGGAAGATCCTATCCTTTAAATTCTATTTATTCCTATAGTTTTGTAGAAAAGAAGTAGCTTAAAAAGGCCACCTACCTTACCAATGGAGAAAAGTAAAATTTAGATATTACATCAAAATTTAGAAAGTCATACTTCTTAGACTGAAAAATGATTTTCTCAATTAGCCTATGATATTCTGAGGATATTAACATTGTTGTTATTTGACAATTTGAAGTCCTTGATAAGCAACTGAGATTTTTTGTTCCATTTTGCTGACCATGCAGTAAAAGTGGTTACAACAATGCTTTCAAAAGGTTATACCCTAGGAAAAGATACTTTAAGCAAAGACAAAGAGTTAGACGAGAAGTATCAAGTGATGGACACTGCTACAGTAAAGGTGGCAGATTTTAGCAAATTCTTTGGAGAGATATCAAAAGCATCTTTGATTATAGCTGGGCGTGCAGCTTGCAATGCAAGAACAACACCTGTCAATAGCAGTTATTTTGCAACAGGAGCACTGATGGTTGCTGGGGTTATTGACAGGGCAGCCAAAGCTGCTGCTAATTTTGGTAATAGGAATAATGTAACAAAGATGTAGAATTGAAGTATTATGGCACTATCAAGTTAGAACTGTAATGTAGTGGTGTTGGCCTTTAGGTTTATCTGTCTCATAATTAAGTATGCATGTAATGTTTCTTACCCTGCCATAGTCGTTCTTGTATCAAATCAATTTTATGGTCTCTGAATATGTGTTTAAATGTCTGATCTTTCTGCGGCCCTTCACATTGAGATACACTATATATCTATGGGCTTCAACCCCCAAATGCATGCTAGACAGCTGTTGACACCAGTTAACATCAAGAAATTGGAGATGCTTCAGACCACTCAAGCGGTTGGCCATCTTTTTGATGTTTGTTTTGGATAAATTTAGGAACTTCAAATGTTTTAAGTTCCTAGTAGATGTGGGCAATGACTGGATGGAAGTATGACTTAGATCTAACACAGTCATCTAAAACAAATAAACAACGTCTTCGTTCTAGATTTTTATTCATTCCTTCAAAATATTTGTTAATTCTATCCTGAATTCCCTTTACACCCCCTTCTTTTTCCTCAGACACTTTTATCTATTTGAAAGTTGACAGTGGCAGCTCTTCAATGAAAAATTTGGGTGATACTGTAAGCCACACAAGTTGGTCGAAACTGTCTCGGACCTTTTGGTTGTTGAATACCTCTTGCACCAGATGGGTTTTTCCCTGTCCTCCCATACCCACAATAGCAATCACTCTGAATCCATTTTCCAATATCCACCAACTAACCCTTTTAGTATCTTCCTTTAATCCCACCGCTTGAAATTGAGATAAAAGAGCACATGATTTTCTTCTTTTATCTTCTTCTGAAGATTCAATATATGCATTGAGTGCTACCTTAACAATGGAGAAAAGTAAAATTTAGATATTACATCAAAATTTAGAAAGTCTTAGTTCTTAGACTGAAAAATGATTTTCTTAATTAGCCTATGATATTCTGAGGATATTAACAATGTTTTTATTGGACAATTTAAAGTCCTTGATAAGCAACTGAGATTTTTTGTTCCATTTCGCTGACTAGGCAGTAAAAGTCGTTACAACAATGCTTTCAAAAGGTTATACCCTAGGAAAAGATACTTTAAGCAAATCCAAAGAGTTAGACGAGAAGTCTCAAGTGATGGACACTGCTGCAGCAAAGGTGGTAGATTTTGGAAAATTCTTTGGAGAGATATCAAAAGCAACTTTGTCAAGATGTAACTTTACTGATAGTCACATTTAGATTGACATGGCATTCTGAATATAGTTTTGGTTTTCTGGTAAAAATACAAAAAGTGAAAAAAACTGTAGGTTTTGGATGTTTTTGGCATTTTTGAACCAGGGAGCAACAATCCTAAATCAGGAGGTGTATATAATTCCATGGGTAGGATCATAGGAGGTAGTTAATCAATGGGAAAAGCAAATGATAAAATTTCATGAAGAGGGCAATGTATTAGGAGTATTTTAATTTACTTATTTTTACTCTTTTATATTCTATTTATTTATTTTTATATGTGGAGGAACAATGTTCAAATAAATTTAAGAAGAAATCTGTTTCCTCAAAATAACATTAATACTGCACTTAGATCTAGACCTTGCTTACCCTGCCATAGTCGTTCTTGTATCAAATCAATTTTATGGTCTTTGTATATGTGTTTAAATGTCTGATCTTTCAATTTTGTTTTGAGGTCTTTGATAAATGAGTACCATTCATGGGTAAATGATAGTACTTTTTTCCTATTGTATAGTTCCAAGATCAAGATTGGATCATGTAGATTACCTCAAAGGCCATTTTGGTCAAGGATATTCAGACTAACCTAGAATAAGATTTTACTTGTGAAAAGAAAGGAACATAATGAAAAACAAATTTCATTTATTTTGACTATTTTGTAAGAAAAAGTCTTAAATGTAATCTTGCTTTACAAACTCTCTGTAAATAACTATTTGCAGAGAAGGAAGATCCTACCCTTTAAATTCTACTTATTCCTGTAGTTTTGTAGAATAGAAGTAGCTTAAAAGGGGCACCTACCTTACCAATGGATACAAGTAAAATTTAGATATTACATCAAAATTTAGAAAGTCATACTTCTTAGACTGAAAAATGATTTTCTCAATTAGCCTATGATATTCTCAGGATATTAACATTGTTGTTATTGGATAGTTTGAAGTCCTTGATAAGCAACTGAGATTTTTTGTTCCATTTTGCTGACCAAGCAGTAAAAGTGGTTACAACAATGCTTTCAAAAGGTTATACCCTGGGAAAATATACTTTAAGCAAAACCAAAGATTTAGACGAGAAGTATCAAGTGATGGACATAGTTGCAGCAAAGGTGGCAGATTTTGGCAAATTCTTCGGAGAGATATCAAAAGCATCTTTGATTATAGCGGGGCATGTAGCTTGTGTTGGAAATAATACTGAGAGGGGGGGTGAATCAGTATTATCAGATCAATCAAACCTTTTCAATGCTCAGAAACATATACGCTACTTCAGTTAAGTAAAACAGCGTGTACACGCTACTGTGACTAAATAAAACAGCGTATAAGCAGAAAACTCATAACTTAGTTAGCTTATTCTTCAGTTAAGTTCATTATTCAGCACATTAACAGTAAGCAGATGCAGTATAACAGAACGGATCAAAAGTCACACACATGAACACCAAGATATAAGGTGGAAACCCAATGTGGGTGAAAACCACCTGCTGCAAGTTATCTCTATCTTTCTTTAAGAAACTTCAGTTTACAATCTTTTGTACTGGTGCAGCCTTATACCAGTACGCAGGCTACAACCTGCAGAAGGCTACAACCTTCTCTCGTTCTCCAAACTTCCTTGGAAGGGAGCTCCAACCCCCTTTGTTCTTGTACTAGCCAAGATACTAGTACGTAGGTGCTGACCTACAATCTTCTTTTCTTCAGGTATCACCTTTCATACATTTTCAGACTTGAATATTCCTGAAGCACAACATTACAATCTGAAGACCACAATTCATTCAATTTCCACAACAGATCATTGAAGCATAAAACAACCAAACTCTGAATCACTGAACCACTGAACCCTGTCAATCACCAGTTATCAGAACACAGAGCAGACTACAGAACTCTGCAATAACTGTCAGACCCCACTGTAAACCCAAAAACAAGCTTCAAAAGATATACGCTACTTCAAGGAGCCAAACCCGCGTATACACGCTCTTTTACCGAAGCCAACCTGCGTACAGATCTAAAAATAAACTTTCTCAATTTGCAGCTGTACCAGACATTAGTTAGACCCAGAACATAGCATTGCGACAATATGCAGATCTAGAAATAAGCATAATCAACCATATCATGATAGTGCATTTCAAACCATTAGATCCCGATCTATCCTTAGATCTAGTCTTCCATCAACCAATGTGATCTCTCCTTGGCTTAGATCAAGCAACCCAGCACCTGCAAATCAGATCTCTTTCACTCTTAGATATTCAAGCCCTTGTCGAAAGATGATTTTGCCTAATGATCTTCTTCTCCTTATATAGTCTTAGGCCTAGCTCAATACCAAGAGCCAAAACCATAGTAACACAATACCATCAACTTCAAAACTAGGGATCGACACGCCCGTCGAGACACAATGGTCCGAAATCATAGGCACAACTTCCAAGGACTAACCACCATGGACCAAAGGAACCTTTCCACATACACGCGCTTTTTATGAATCGAACTAGCGTGTACACGCGACTTGGGCTTAACGAAACGGCGTGTATGAGCTTCCTTGGCATGCTGTACTGAGATCTGTCTTCTGATTAAGATGCCATCACTTGTACCAACCTCTGAGTGAGTTGCCATCAAGGACAACACTTGAATCATAATGCCAACAATCTCCCCCTTTGGACTTGATGGCAACCACCACACCAAGTCACTCTCCCCCTTTGACATCAAGAGCAAAGGGCTGTGCTCCCCCTGAGGACATGCTGATACCTCTGCTTGGCTGTGCTGACTCGTGCTCCCCCTGACAGTAGGCCAGATCTGAAAAAGATGTTCTTCAACAAGAGCCAAGATTTATACACCATAAGGGACCTTCCTATCACCAAAAGACTCAATACATACATCCATACTCCCTACCAAGAGGGGACATATCAGAAACAACCAATTATATTACAGCATTCATCCCAGGCATAGTGGGGAAACCAACATAGGCCGTTACATGACCTTGACACCATAAAAGAGATATGACAAGAGAGATACATGACATAGAGACAACAGATCTAGACCAAGACTTAGGAAAGACACCAGCAACATCTGATAAACATCTTGTTAGATCAGCAACCAGAATTTCTTTCTGAGCTCCTTCTCCTGAAACCAACAACCAAAACATCTGAATGCCAACAATGCTTTATGAGACTTTTGAGCTGCTCCCCCTGAACCTGTGCCTGTTGCACTCCCTGAAACTGTGCCTGAAGAATTCTGACATTCCTATTGCTTTTCAGAACTTCAGAGTTTTCCCTTGCTGTTCAGAACTTCATATACGCGTTTTATCCTGTATAAAACAGCGTATGTACGCGGATATTCTTTCTGCAACAAGCGTCCATCATACACGCGACTTACCCAACATAAATCCGCGTGTATACGCTTATATCCCTTCCGTAACCTGCGTATACCAACTTTTCTGTAGAACAAACAATCTTCAACAACAGGATGAAGCATCAACTACTCCCAGCTTTTGTCTGAGATATTCAAAAGTTTCCCTGGGCAGTGGTTTTGTGAGAATATCAGCAACTTGCTCCTTAGAAGGAACATACTCCAACTTGACCTTCTGCTCAAGCACTTGTTCCCGAAGAAAATGGTACTTGATTGGTATGTGCTTGGTCTTTGAGTGCATGACAGGATTCTTTGAAATGCTGATTGCACTTGTATTATCACATAAGATAGAGACAGGTGGAGTGCAAGTGATTTGAAAGTCCTGCAAGGTCTGCATCATCCAAAGAAGTTGTGTGCAACAAGATGCTGCAGCCACATATTCTGCTTCAGCTGTAGATAAGGCAATCGAACTTTGTTTCTTGCTGAACCAAGATACTAATCTAGAACCCATGAAGAAAGCACCTCCACTTGTGCTTTTCCTATCATCCACACTTCCAGCCCAATCTGCATCTGTGTAAGCATGAAGAGTGAGATCAGTATTTCTAGGATACCATAAGCCATAGTTTTGGGTCCCTTGAAGATATTTGAAGATTCTTTTGACTGCCTGAAGATGAGTTTCCTTTGGGTTGGCTTGAAATCTTCCAACCATTCCTACTGCATGTGTAATATCTGGTCGAGTACCTGTCAAATAAAGCAAACTCCCAATCATGGATCTATAAGTGGGTTGGTGAACTGCTGCTGATTCATCATTTGCACTGAGGCTGCATCCTGTAACCATGGGTGTACATACTGGTTTTGACTCTTCCATGCCATACTTCTTCAAGATCTGCTTGAGGTATTTGGTTTGAGACAAGAAGATACCTCCTTCATTTTGTTGGATTTGCAATCCAAGAAAATATGTCAATTCTCCAAGAAGTGACATTTCGAATTCTTTCTGCATAACCAAGGCAAAGTTTTGACTCATGGTCTCTTCATTGCTGCCAAAAATAATATCATCTACATAAACAACAAGGATTAGCAATTTGTTATTTTCAACTTTTATATAGAGATTGCTATCTGCTGATCCTTTTGAAAAGCCTTGTTGGTGAAGATATTTGTCCAAGCGATAGTACCAAGCCCTTGGAGCTTGTTTGAGCCCATAGAGTGCCTTTTTCAATCTGCATACAAGGTTTGGATCATTTCCAAGAATGAACCCATCTGGCTGCTCAATATATACTTCTTCTTCTAAGTCTCCATTTAGGAAGGCTGATTTCACGTCCATTTGAAATACCTTGAAGTTTTGAAAGCTTGAGAGAGCAAGGAACATTCGGATGGCCTCTAGTCTTGCCACAGGAGCAAAGGTCTCTTCAAAATCTATTCCTTCTTGCTGTGCATACCCTTTACAAACAAGTCTGGCCTTGTTTCTAATTACTTCTCCATTTTCATTTAACTTATTCTTGAAGACCCATTTTGTTCCTATTACATTCTTATCTTTTGGTCTAGGAACTAATTCCCAAGTGTTGTTCCTTTCGATTTGCTCAAGTTCTTCATCCATTGCTTTGACCCAACATTCATCTTTGCATGCTTCTTTCACATTTTGTGGTTCAATGGAGGAGAGTAGAGCCAAGTAGCTTGAAGCTTCTGCAAGTGTCCTTCTTGTTTGTACTCCTGCTTCTTTCTGCCCCACAATCTGAGTTTCTGGATGATTCTTTTGGACATATCTGGATGGAGTCTTCTCTTCTATTCTTGTCTGCTCCTCTGGTTCTTCTTGAGATTCTTCTTCTTCATCATTTCGCCTTTGAGAGTAACCTTCATCTTCTTCAATGTCTTCATGATGAACTTGCCTAGGAATATATCCCTTCTCATCAACCACTATATCAATACTGTCAACAATTCTGCCAAGTCTTTTATTGTAGCACTTGTATGCTTTGCTATGTGGAGAATAACCAAGAAGAATGCCCTCATCTGCTCTAGGTTCAAGTTTGCCAAGTTGCTCATCAGTATTCTTAATATAACATTTGCTCCCAAAGATTTTGAAATGCTTCACGGAAGGAGTTTTACCACTCCAAAGCTCATGAGGTGTTTGAGTGCTGTTTACTCGGACATTTGTTTTGTTAAGAATGATAACAGCAGCATGTGCAGCTTCACCCCAGAAGGTTGCAGGAGTACCTGATTCATCGAGCATAGCACGAGCCATTTGTTGGATAGTTCTGTTCATTCTTTCCACAACCCCATTTTGCTGAGGAGTTCTAGCTGTAGAGAATTCTCTTCTTATCCCATGTTCATCGCAGAAATCGAAAAATTCATTTGATGTGAACTCCCCACCTCTGTCAGATCTGAGGCACTTAATTTTGTGTCCTGATTCATTTTCAGCCAATGCTTTGAAGGATTTGAATTTTTCGAATGCTTCATCTTTGTGCTTCATAAGCCCTAACCAAACAAACCTTGAGAAATCATCAATGAATAATATCAGATATTCTTCTCCTCGAGGTGTCCTTTTCCTAAATGGACCACATACATCTGTATGGACTAGCTCAAGAGGCAAGCTAGCTGATCCTTCCTTTTCTGGAAAGTTAGTTCTGGTTTGCTTTCCAAACTGACAAGATTTGCATATAGTGTTGTCTGGAATTTTGATATCTGGAAGATCGCGAACTGCCTGATATTTGCATGCTTTTCTTATTTGTGAGAAGCTTAGATGTCCCAACCTTCGATGCCATAGCCAGTGCTCTTCATCCTTGCTAAGATAGCATTGTTGTTGTCCTTCTTCAAATATGTACAGATTATTTGGAGTTCTTTTGCCTTTGAGAACTGTTTTACCTGTATCAAGATCACGAACAAGACATCCATTCGATCTGAAAATAACCTCGGTTTTTTGATCACACATCTGACTGACACTTAGAAGATTATGCTTCAATCCATCAACATACAAAACATTTCCAGCCTTGACCTTTTCTTTCAAAGGAGCAATACCTTTTCCTTTTATAGTTGCAGGAGTATCATTTCCAAAAGAAACTTTCTTTCCCTTTTCTAAAGTAGAATAAGATTCAAGTTTTTCTTTATCACCTGTCATATGTTTCGAACATCCACTGTCAATGTACCATAGATTTTCTTGTCCTTCTGCATAAAACGCTATCCCACATCTTTCTGTCTGAGGTTCTTTTATTCTCCATTTTTTGGTGCTCGTGGCTTGTTCCTTTTTCTCCTGAAACCTGCTCCTGCATTCAGATTCTTTATGACCAAAATTATTGCAAATAGAACATTCAACTTCATTTTCAAGAACCGAAAAGTTGTTATAGGTCCTCTTTGTAATCCCTGTCATACTTCTTTGTTTTTGAGCTTCCCTAGTCATGATTGTTTTATATGCAACACATTGAGCTGCTTTGTGACCAAAGTTATGGCAAGAAAAGCATTGTCCATTGAAGAAGCTTCTGCGGTTATTGAATCTACCAGCCAACTGATTGTAATTTCTATTTTCATCTATTCTTGTGCCAAACTGAGAAGATTTTACCTGTGGTTGGTTGTAGCTTTTGTTCACCCTTAAGAAGGATTGTCCCTGATAGTTTCTGTTTGTAATTCGTCCCTGCTTTACCTGATTATCTTCATTGTTCTTCTGCTCATTTCTTCTTGCTGCATCAAGATAATTCTTTGAGGTGGATGCTTTAGAGGTTTCTCCATTATAGCCCAAACCTGTCTTGTTTAGAGGAGACCGCTGCACATTGATAATCTCATCCAAAGTTTCAGATCCTTTGACAAACTTAAGATTAATAGCTTTTGTTTTCTCAATTTCTTTTCTGAGACCAACAATTTCACCTTCTAGTTTTTCAAGATGTTTTTCCTTTTCATCAATTTGAAATTGCAAAGTATCAATGATCACACTCTTTTCTTCTATGCATCTCTTGAGTCTAGTAATTTCATTATAGAGATTATCCACATCTACAGCATCCTCATAATCATCATCTTCAAATGCCATTAATAGCTTATATTTATTACCTTGTTCATCTTCATCACTGTTTGATAAGCCATCACTATCTTCATGGGTGTAGTAGCTTTTCTTATTTGCACTTTGTTTCTTATTCCATCTAGCAGGTTCTTTTCCTTTATCTTTATTAGGACATTTTGCAGCATAATGACCTACTCTTCCACAAGCAAAGCATTTGAAAGGTAGCTTACCTCTGAACCTTCCAGCACCCCTTTGAATATTTCTAACAAAATTTGATTCTTCTTCCTCTTCTTCTGGAACATGGCTTGCCTCATAGTAATCTTCTTTTCCTGATGCCTTAAAAGCAGCTTCCCTTCTGTCTGATGGACCTCCCTTTCTCATTTCATAAGCAGTTAGAATTCCATGTAACTGAGACATAGTGAGAACTTTGAGATTTTCCTTTTCTTCTATTGCAGATACTTTAGATTCAAACTTGGGGGATAATGATCTTAGAATCTTTGAAACTACTATAGTCTCTTTTATTTCTTCACCCAAATTTTTCATACAATTAACAATCTCGTCTACCCGAAGAAAATAATTTGCCACACTTTCATCATTATACATCTTGAGAGTCTCATATTGAATCCTGAGAGTTTGAAGTTTAGCTTCCTTTACCTGTTCATCTCCTTCATAGCTAGTGATCATTTTGTCCCATATCTCTTTTGCTGATTTGAAGTGCATGACCTTCATGAATTCTGTTTGGGATATACTTCCTAATAGAGTACTGACTGCTTTTGCATTTGTTTCATATGTCTTTTTCTCAGCTGGATCTGTAGGAGTAACTGAAGGAAAAGCATAGCCTGTTTCTACAATGTTCCAAACTTCTGTACCAAGAGATTGAAGATATGCAGTAACTCTTACCTTCCAATAATTGAAATTTGTTCCATCAAAAACCGGTGGCCTGATTGATGCTTCTTTCTCGTAGTTGCTCATGATGAATGATCTACCTTCAAGCGATCAAGCTTCCCTGAAGGACCTGCTCTGATACCAATTGTTGGAAATAATACTGAGAGGGGGGGTGAATCAGTATTATCAGATCAATCAAACCTTTTCAATGCTCAGAAACATATACGCTACTTCAGTTAAGTAAAACAGCGTGTACACGCTACTGTGACTAAATAAAACAGCGTATAAGCAGAAAACTCATAACTTAGTTAGCTTATTCTTCAGTTAAGTTCATTATTCAGCACATTAACAGTAAGCAGATGCAGTATAACAGAACGGATCAAAAGTCACACACATGAACACCAAGATATAAGGTGGAAACCCAATGTGGGTGAAAACCACCTGCTGCAAGTTATCTCTATCTTTCTTTAAGAAACTTCAGTTTACAATCTTTTGTACTGGTGCAGCCTTATACCAGTACGCAGGCTACAACCTGCAGAAGGCTACAACCTTCTCTCGTTCTCCAAACTTCCTTGGAAGGGAGCTCCAACCCCCTTTGTTCTTGTACTAGCCAAGATACTAGTACGTAGGTGCTGACCTACAATCTTCTTTTCTTCAGGTATCACCTTTCATACATTTTCAGACTTGAATATTCCTGAAGCACAACATTACAATCTGAAGACCACAATTCATTCAATTTCCACAACAGATCATTGAAGCATAAAACAACCAAACTCTGAATCACTGAACCACTGAACCCTGTCAATCACCAGTTATCAGAACACAGAGCAGACTACAGAACTCTGCAATAACTGTCAGACCCCACTGTAAACCCAAAAACAAGCTTCAAAAGATATACGCTACTTCAAGGAGCCAAACCCGCGTATACACGCTCTTTTACCGAAGCCAACCTGCGTACAGATCTAAAAATAAACTTTCTCAATTTGCAGCTGTACCAGACATTAGTTAGACCCAGAACATAGCATTGCGACAATATGCAGATCTAGAAATAAGCATAATCAACCATATCATGATAGTGCATTTCAAACCATTAGATCCCGATCTATCCTTAGATCTAGTCTTCCATCAACCAATGTGATCTCTCCTTGGCTTAGATCAAGCAACCCAGCACCTGCAAATCAGATCTCTTTCACTCTTAGATATTCAAGCCCTTGTCGAAAGATGATTTTGCCTAATGATCTTCTTCTCCTTATATAGTCTTAGGCCTAGCTCAATACCAAGAGCCAAAACCATAGTAACACAATACCATCAACTTCAAAACTAGGGATCGACACGCCCGTCGAGACACAATGGTCCGAAATCATAGGCACAACTTCCAAGGACTAACCACCATGGACCAAAGGAACCTTTCCACATACACGCGCTTTTTATGAATCGAACTAGCGTGTACACGCGACTTGGGCTTAACGAAACGGCGTGTATGAGCTTCCTTGGCATGCTGTACTGAGATCTGTCTTCTGATTAAGATGCCATCACTTGTACCAACCTCTGAGTGAGTTGCCATCAAGGACAACACTTGAATCATAATGCCAACAGCTTGCAATGCAGGAACAACACCTGTCAACAACAGTTATTTTGCAACATGAGCACTGATGGTTGCTGGGGTTCTTGACAGGGCAGCCAAAGCTGCTGCTAATTTTGGTAATAGGAATAATGCACCAAGAAAGTAGACTTGAAGTATTATGGCAATATCAAGTTAGCACTGTAATGTAGTGGTGTTGGCCTTCATGTTTATATGTCTCATAATTAGAATGACAACAACCCGCATTTAAAGAATTTCTCACCCCTCTCCTAATTAGAAATACAATTTTGGGTTCTCTACTAATTTCCTCCACACCCATTTAATCTAACAATGGACATAGAAAATGTATATTTATACCTGTGCTTTGGAAATACCATTTTATACAACAACCCACATTTAAATCATTTCTCCACCCCTCCTAATTAGAAATACAATTTTGGGTTCTCTACTAATTTTCTCCACACCCATTTAATCTAACAATGGATATCGAGCATGTATATTTATACCTGTGCGTTGGAAATACCTTTTTATACTTTAATGTTTATTATTTTTTTTTTATTATTATTGCTTGAATTTCTTTTTAACAAGTGGTTGTGTTTTTTATGGTTTTAATGAAAGTATGGGCTCCAATGTTGGCTCTCTTATGATGGAGTACAATTAATCTTTGAGAATTTTTCAATTATTAAATTAGGTTAGTCAACTGCTTAAAATATTAAATTTATTTTAAAAGGTTTTTGTTACTTTATAGGTTAGACACTGGATTGAAATATTAAACTTATTCCAAAATGTTTTTGTTACTTTATAGATAAGGTGTAGATTGGTTGGCTCTATGAAAATAATGAAGGGAAAATACATGTTAATCTGTTACTTGTGCTCTTTGACTGAAAAATACACGGTGAGAGAAAAATGCATATTATGCTAATTGAGGAATTTTTTTCACTTGTCTAACTTACAGTATTGATTTTAACACACTAACACTTTACAACAATGAACTAACAATATTCATAATGAAAATAGCAATATGGAAGATTTATCTGCCTAATTAAAAAGGCAATATGGGGGATTCCAATCACGTTCCAAGGTATTTTTTAAAATGTGGATGTGACAAAAGATTGTTGTGAAAGGTGTTGTTTTTATATGGGAAATTTCTTGATCATTGTGTATAATCCTAATGTTAATAGATATGTCTACTAAGTGGTTCCAGTTAACGGTTAATGGGGCACATTAATTTGAACGTTCAATATATTTGTATTCTTTATCAAAGAATTCTTTTGTTGTATTTGTGTTCTTCAATTTATGCCTTACAACGTTTCCTTTGCAACGTCTGGTGCAAATGCTAGTTATAATTTAATGGGTTGTAATTGATTATTCATTAAACTTTAAAAAAAGAAAGAAAATAATGAAATTGGCAAAAACTCCGGCGGCAGTTTTATCCCAAGGCTTAGCCAAAATCCGGGCGATTTAGAGAGCCCTTGCCTTATACAACTACTTAAAAAATAAAATATTTAGGCAAAGTGGAAACTTCAAGCTTATGTGCGATTTCCAAATCCCGTGATTTAAGTGTAAGAAAACTTAAAGAAACTAAAGCACAGAATCTGATGAGCAGCTCAAAATATCAAATAGAAGGCGGTACAATTTCTTATTGGCATTAATCTAAACATATGGTAAAGAATAACGTTGTGGGAGGCCGGAACCTGCATGCATAATATTGTTCAATATTTTTAATACGATTGAAGGTGGACTTATTTTCTCTTTTAATTTGCAATTTTTCAAAATAAAAGACATATTCAAGCAACATTATTATTCATAATTTATCACAAAATAGGATACACATGGTACGGATCTTTGATTAAACACTCTACTATTATCACTAAATCATCATGATCCATTGAAACCACTTGTTATTTAATATCCATCTCTTTAACACTATTATCAGAAATGGATGTCACCCCTAACAACAAAGAAAGCCCAACAGTAGTCGAAATACTTATCTACCCCTAGTTGTGGACAGGAGTGGCTAACCCGGGTGGAGGGGAATTAAAGGAGGGGAAGCAAGGAAGTGGAAGATGGGAACTAAAAGGTGGTCGCAGTGGCGGGGTTGAACCACCTAGAGACGGTGGCGCCAAACCGCGCAATGGAGGAAAATGAAAAGGGGGAATTGTGGGAAGTCCAATCCCACCACTGCCGGGAAGCTGCAACAATGATCGCCTCCTGCTCTCACCATTCTTTGATGCAGGATCCCTCAAGGTAGCACACACACTACTCATAAATAGAATCACTGCGAATGCGGCAGCAGACCATAATTTCGACGAGCGCTGCATTTTGACAGAAAAGGATGTGTGGAATGCAGTACAGAACTACCATCTACAATCTTCTTTTATAATACCTAGTAGCCCAGCTGCACGCTGTCTCAGCTGCCTCTGACATCGTCATGGATTCAGAAATCAATGACTGAAAAAACACAGCGACTCCAACGGTTATCATTCATGGCGGACATGTTGCTTTGTCACGAAACTAATTAACAGCAAAAATTTAAAAATGCGGCGTTTGATAAGTGGTATCATATACTTTCAATTTCTGCCATCTGTCTTGGAATTGGAATTTGGTAATGCCAAGATTGTTGAAATTACAAATTCAGAGTTGGGTAGAATTCAGGGACTCCATTTCTACAATATTAATCATTTGGTAAATTCTGCCATGCACGCGATTCCCCGCCGCAAAACGTTAGTTGCTACTGTACAATAAATTATCGTTAAGATCGTTTGTGGCTAAGAACTAGTACGAAACTGAGGGTTTGAAGGAACAGTCGATGGAAACGAAGAGAGCAAGGGTAACAGCGGCGGAGAAGAGCAGGGATCTCCTGCAAAGAGTAGAAGCAAGGAAAGGAGAACGATTCTGATAAAAGGAGAAGAGATTAGAGGCAGGCTGAGCTGAAGGCAACTATGGAAAGCCGGCAGGGGAGGGGAGAGATCCCCTCCTATAAAAATGTTGCAACAGGAGAAGCTAGTGGAAGCAGATTGCAGAGCAGCTCCAGAGAAAGTAATAGAGAAGCACCGGTAATGGGAAACCTATGGTAGCTGAAGACAGGCGGAAGATGCTTACCAAGGGCTCAGAAAAAACCCAGGTATGTAATACCCAATAACAAACTTGAGGAATATAACAGCTATATGAAAGATCATGCTCTGATTTGCAAGTTTATAGGGTATTGGCCATCAGAAAAGGATTTATTTAGATGGATACACCAAAGATGGAGACCAAAAGGGCATATTGAACTAAAATTAGGGGCTAAAGGCTTTTTTACAGTAATTTTTGCAAATCTGGAAGATAAAGAGAGGATATTTGAAGAAGGACCATATTTTATGAACAACGCGGGTTTGTTCATGAAATATTGGGAGGAAAGATATAACCCGGAAAATGAAAAAATGTTAGCTGCCCCAATTTGGGTCAGATTGTTTGGTTTACCGGTGGAATTTTGGGACCCTGAAATCATGGAAGGCATAGGTAATACAATTGGAAACTTTGTCAAGGTCGCGGAATCAACAAAAAGAGGAAAATATACATCATATGCTAGACTGTGCATCTATATGAACATAGCTGAGCCACTACCTGAATATATAGAACTGGAATATCATGATGAAGTATGGCAACAGCCAATAGATTATGAGCACATTCCGTTCAGGTGTAGAAGGTGCCATGAATATGGACACCTGTACAAGCAATGCCCACTGAATAAGGAAGAGGAAACCCACAGTCAAAAGGAAGAAGAACAAAAGAAGACAGAAAAAGCAGAGGAGACGGAAAAGGGCTTCCAACAGGTTAGTAGAAAAAAGAAAACTGCTAAGGAAGGAACAAAAACTCAAATACAAACGAAATCAATAACTATAGAGAGTCAAAATAAATTCCAAATCCTTCAGCAGGATAACGAAGAAAATGAAGAAAAGTTGGTAGAAGAAAATGGTTTAGCAGACGAACCAATGGAAATAGTCAGAGAAACAAAAGACAAAGACTCTGAAACAACAGTAGAATCTGGAGAAGAAGCAGGAGACGGAGTAGAGGTAGTATCTGAACAAATCCAAATGGAGATGGAAATGCCGAAAGAAAATGAAGTAGAGGAAGAAAGAATCATGAAAAAGCTGATTCAAGAATGGAAAAACCTTGATGAAAGATTCATACCAGAAACACAGAAGCAAATATACAAAGAAGCATTTCAAAAATATAAGGAAAAAAAGGGAAAAACTATGGATAAGCAAACAGGCATAGCAGGGGCGCAGGAAAATAGTTTGATGGGAGTGGATAGCACTGGTAAAGGCAGCAGAAAGAGAGGCAGGAAAACGTTGAATGAAACTATCCAAACTGTTGGTGAAATTTTAGTCAATTCAGGCAAAGTGATACCTCTGTCAGAGGTATTTTACCAACCACCCAAAGTTTAAAATGATAGTTATCAGCTGGAACATCAGGGGTCTCAACAGTAAGGGAAAGCAGAGATACCTGAGGGAGAAGCTAAAGAGAGATAAACCAGGGATTATAATAATACAAGAAACTAAGATCAGTATGCAGAGTATGGAAAAAAATAGAAAAAATAACAAAATACAATATGAAGTTATGGGACAAGATGCAATTGGATCAGTGGGAGGCATTGCAATATTATGGAATCCTGACGAAGTAGTTTTTGAAAACTGGCTAAGTATGCCCAGAATTCTCACCGGAATAGGTAGGATTCTAGGGACAAAGGAAAGAGTTCTTATTACAGGAGTCTATGGACCTCATGTACCGGGGGAAAGAGAAAGGTTTCTTAGAAACGTGCAAGCAGCTAGAAGGATATGCCCAGATCTACCATGGATAGTAGGGGGAGATTTTAACATGATTAGGACGATGGAGGAAAAAAAAGGAGGAATAAGGAAACCTGACCAGTATATGGAAATGTTTAATGAAATGATAAATGAACAAAGACTGGTAGATATATTAACTATTAATGGGGTATATACATGGAATAACCGAAGAGGTGGGAAGAACCAGATAGCTTCCAGATTAGACCGCTTCCTAGTCTCAGAATCAATCATGAATCGAGATGTCTTTATAGAAGCGAAAATTATGCCAACTTTAGGTTCAGATCACTGGCCGGTCAGATTGGAAATAGACATTAAAAAAAACTCAGGAAAAAGACCTTTCAGATTTGAGGCCTTTTGGCTAAGAGATCCGAAGTTTATGAAAAAAGTAGAGGAATGGTGGTCTCAAAGCACGGCTCAAGGAAAAGGAAAGATGCATACCTTCCAATTAAAACTCAAAGAATTAAAGGGCAAGATAAAGCAATGGAACAAAGAAGAATTTGGAAACATAATGGAAGAGAAACAGAAATTAGAAAGAGATATGGAAGAATTACAACAGAAAATAATTACTGAAGGTAGATCAGAGGAAAGCAGCAAAAAGGAAGGGGTTATACTTGGTAAACTGGAGGAGAGAAGAAAGCAGGAAGAAGTGTTATGGAGACAGAAAGCTAGAATTAGATGGTTAAGGGAAGGAGAAAGAAACACCAAGTTTTTCCATCAAGCCATGATACAACACAGGCAGAGGAATAGAATTCATTCTATCAAAAACGAGGATGGGGAAAGGATTGTGGAACAGGAAGGAATTGAGAAGGTAGTGGTACAGTATCATAAAGGAATTCTGACGGAACCCCACACTGATAGATCAGAAGCCATAGAAAAGATTTGTAAGGTAATTCCTAAAATCATAACAGATGATCAGAATAAAGCCTTGATGAGAGCAGCAACCTTTGAAGAGGTAGAGGAAATTGTGATGAGTATGAAGAAAGGTACAGCACCGGGGCCTGATGGATATACAATAGAATTCTATCAAGCAGGATGGTACTTCCTGGGAAAAGAGGTGCTAGAGCTCGTAGAAGAATCCAGAATAAATCAAAAGGTATGGCCAGCCCTTAATTCTACTTTCTTTACCTTGATTCCGAAAAGTACTAAATCAGAAGAGGCTCAAGGCTTTCGACCTATTGCACTATGTAATGTCATTTACAAAATAATCTCAACCCTGATCGCTAAAAGGCTAAAGCCCCTACTGGCCAGTTTAATCTCCCCTGAACAAACAGGATTTGTAGAGGGTAGGCAGATCCTGGATGGATTAGTTGTCACGCAAGAAGTTATACACTCCTTGAAGACAAAAAAATAGCAGGGAATGTTGATCAAACTTGATCTTTCAAAGGCTTATGATCGATTAAACTGGAAATATTTGGAAAAGGTATTGGAAAGTTTTGGTTTCAACAACAGATGGATAAACTGGATATTCAACCTTATAGAAACTCCAAATTATTCTATACTAGTAAATGGAACCCCTTCAGCAACCTTTAATGCAAACAGAGGAATAAGGCAAGGGGATCCCATATCCCCGTTTTTATTTATATTGGCAGCAGAGGGTCTGGGCAGGTACATAAAGAAGGAATTAGGAGAAAGCAGAATCAAAGGGCTGCGATTATGGGGAAATAATTTGCCTATAACCCATCAGCAGTTTGTAGACGACATTATGCTATTTGGGGAAGTATCTATAAAAGAAGTGAGGAACCTGAAAAAAATCCTAGATCTATTTGCAGAAGCTTCAGGAATGGAAATCAACAAGGAGAAATCATGTACGTTTATCTTCAATACAATAGATCCTATCAAAAGACACCTAACCAGGACTTTGGGATTCAAGCAGGGGGAACTCCCAACAAAATACCTGGGAAACATGATTGACATTAATCCCAAAAGGTGGAAGAATTGGCGAGGAATTATAGAAAAACTTCAAAACAAGATGGCTAATTGGGCATTCCGATCGTTAAATATAGCTGGAAGGATAGTGCTACTGAAATCAGTACTACAAGCAATACCCATCTATCCACTATCAATTATGGCGGCACCCCAAAAAGCCTACTCAAAGATCAGAGAAATTTTTGGAAAATTCCTCTGGGGAGGCCCGAATCAACAAAGGAAATGGGCTTTAGTGTCCTGGAAAAACCTATCAAAAAGAAAGGAGGAAGGGGGACTAGGATTGAGAGACCCTGAGAAATTAAACAAGGTGCTTGGAGCAAAATTATGGTGGAGATGGATGAGGGGAGGCAACGACCTTTGGAAGGAAATATGGAGATATAAGTATAATATGCCAAAGAAGACGGAGGAAATCCTTCGCTTGGAAGAAACACCGAGAGGATCTACCATCTGGGATCTAGCAAGACAAAACAGAAACCTAATAAATAACCATGCTTTCTGGGAGATTCGTGGAGGAAATGAAGCCAGATTCTGGGATGAGAAATGGCAACAACGAGAAAAACTGAGTAATTTACACTCCTTTCAGAACATGCAACAAACAGCATTAAGAAAGAATTGGCAGCATGTGAAAGACTACTGGAAAACAGAGGAAACAGATGAAATATGGCGCCAGTGGAAAAAGCCAGAAGAATGGGATACAGACATAGACCAAGAACAGCAAAAAGCATACCTGAGAGAAATCGAATCAAGGAAAATAAAGGTCAGAATCGGAAAAGATATTCTCAGATGGGGCAATTCAACGAAAGGAGAATTCACAGTCAAAGAGGCTTATTACTTGATGGATCAGCAGGAAAGAACAGAGGAAAATATGGAATGGAAGATAATATGGGACAATAAGTGGTGGCCAAAAATAACTCTATTCGCCTGGTTAGTGGCAAAAGAAAGGATTCTGACCTGGGATAAAATTCAAAAGAAAGGTTTTAGCGGCCCATCAAGATGCAGTATGTGTAATATAGAGGTAGAAAATCAAGAGCACTTGCTGAACAACTGTGTTTATGTAAAGAACTTATGGGCAGAAACGAGGAACCTGTATGGTAAATCTCAAAGAAACCCCAGAGACATAAAACAAACCATATTCCAGTGGCATAAAGAGAAATTTCAATGCAAGGTAGTACAAAGGGCATGGAGACTCACGGTTGGCTTTGTGATCTGGTTGGTGTGGAAAGAAAGAAACCGAAGAACTTTCCAAGATAAAAATAAAAATACTGAAGTAGTATGGAAAAGAGTCTTAAGTTCTGTAAGGGAAACAATCCTAGCTGAAGAATGGGAGGAGGAGGAGTGGAAAGCAGATCGGTATGAAGAACAAATTCTAGCAAAACTAAACCTGAAATATGAAATGGTATATAACAGAAGGGGAAAAAGAAATAATAAGATCGTCCAGAGTTCAGATCAATTTTGCTACCCAAGAGAGCGGTTCATCAAACTGAACTTTGACGGGGCTTCGAAAGGGAATCCTGGAAATGCAGGATTTGGGGGAATTTTCCGGGACAGTGAGAAAACCACTAGATGGATTTTCGCGGAATGGGGAGGTGAGATGACAAATAATGAAGCGGAGCTATGGGCAGTTCACCAGGGCCTGAGAATCGCTATAAGAAATAGCTACAGAAATTTAGAAATTGAAGGGGACTCCCAGCTGGTTATCGAAATGTTGAGAAAACTCAATAATGGAAAAAAATGGGAACAAGTAGCAGTAAGTTGGCGAACGGCCGGGATAGTGCAGGATTTGGCAAAATTGATGAGAAGGATAGACTACAAAATTTTTAGCCATGTCAGACGCAAAGGAAATCAAGCGGCGGATTTTCTCGCCAACTGGGGAAGTACGAACAAGGACAACAGTGTTGACAGCAAATGACCATTAGTTATCAATAATAAGAAATGGGAGGAACTGGCAAGGACCAAAAATCAAGACTATGTGAAATCCTTATAACAGACATAATTACCCTAAACAATTGATGGATATGATGGACGATCGAAACAGGCTAATAAATGAGTGTTGGGAGTGGCAAAGAAGAAATCTAGGCAATGAGTAGAAGACATTAAATCAGGCACGTACAAGCAATCGAAATAAGCAAACATCACACCGCAATAGCAGAGAAACGATGGCGAGGAAAGGAGTAAAGAACGGCATGTCAGAAACCAAAGGTGGAAATGATAATCGGGAAACAGAGGAAGAAGATGGCGGCAAGCAAAATAACAGGTGGCACGGTAAATTTCAACTGAAGGATAGGTGGAACGAGGCAAGGAGATCTATTAAAGAGCAGAGACAAGACGGGAGAAGGCAGAAGAGATATGCTGTAGTGCGAAAAGATCCGTGTAGTAAGAAGGTGACGGACCGCGGTAACGACGAGAGCACTGCACCAAACAAAGTAAATAACTGTAAGAGGAGGATCAGTATGGAAACCAGAAGGAATACAAGGTTCGAAGAAGACACGGAGGCAATGGAGCGCAGAACCTGGGAGAGTAAAGGAAAGAGTGTGGCGAAGGAGGAAAAGGCGGAGGAAATTTATGAGATTCAGGATGATACTGAAGAGGAGGAGGAAAGGTACGAGGCAGACAGGGAAATGGACAACTTGAGATGCGAGGCAGGCAGGAAGAGCAGGAAAAGGATGATTGAAGAGCAGTTGGAGAATTTAGAAAGTGAAGAACAACATGTCTGTGGACGCAAGCGAGGCAGAGGCGAAAGTAGCACGCCAGGCAGGGGCAATAGGGGTGGCAGGGGACAGTACAGAAATAGAGGAGGAAGAAGAAGAGGGCAGAGCCCGCAAGGAAGGGGCAGAGGGAGAACAGAGAGGTATTGTAGAAAGTCAAAAAGATCTCTAGATAGGAAAATCCAACATGCAGAAAGAGCCTACAACATGAACACCAACCCAAAAATCAGGAGGATAATACAACACATGGAAGAAGAGGCCATCCAAGCTCAATCAGATTCTGAGATGGAAGACTGGGAGTTCCTTCTTCCGGACCCGGGCAATACTAGGGGTAGGATGACTCTGTTTAAGCAGTCTATACATGTATATTGGGTAATGAAGAGACTGCTGGCAAAAGCTCTGGAACAAGCAGCAACAGAAATGGCGGAAATGGCGCAGGGAGTTCCAAATTTAAGGAGAGAATTGAGAATAATGCAGATTACTTTGGAGATGCAAGACAAAAAGATGGAGGAAATTCAGGCGATGATCAAGGAAGGACACCTAGGAGCCAACCGAGAAGCTGATCAACAGCCAGCAGCTGGAGTTCCATGAAAACAGATATGCATTAATTTTGATGAATTTTCAAAGAATAGTTAAATCTAAGATCCTCACTGTTATAGATAGGGAAATATGTTATATGCATTTAAGTAGTAAGAGTAAGTGTAAAGACTGTTTAGTTTATTTAGCTTGGACAAATAGAATCTGGACTTATTATTTTTGGCTGGCAATGAAAGACTTAAGGTGGCTAAGATACCCGGTTTCCCATAAGGGCGGGGTGAAGCCACCATGATACTGTAATATTTTGGTTTATGATAATAGAAAGAAGTACCACCACAGTTTACAAAAAAAAAGAACCAGTACGAAACTAAATAACGGCCTTGTCTATGGACGCTGTAAATTTGCCCAGGCAGATAAAAGTGGTTGGCTTCTAACATTTTTTGTCAAAAAAATTGGCAGTAGGACTGTATTAATGGTGGAAGTAGATTCAGGGTATTATTAAAAATCACTTAGCTTCCATTTCCGCCATCTTTCTTGGAATTTGGTGATGTCAAGATTGTTGAAATTACAAATTGAGAGTTGGGTAGAATTCAAGGACTTCATTTCTACCATATTAATCATCTGGTAATTCCTTCGAGATTTCTACCATGCACCTTATTCAACGCCGCAAACTGTTAGGTGCTAGTGTACAATAAGTTAGTTATAGCAGACAAGAACTAGTACGAAACTGAATAACAGCAAAAATTTCCATAGTAGAATCAGTTACATTATCTGAAAGGTTTACACGCTCTGTTTAATAGGAAATCATGCCATCATAAGCCATTTCTTCCCACTACCGACATAATGGGTCATCATCGGCTTAGTGTAACGAGGCGGTTATTTACCAGCTAAAATTCTGATGTGATACCAAAAATCTTTAATATAGTATAAAAAATTTAAATTTATAATATAAAATAAATTTTTTAACTCTAAAAGTTGTATTTCTTAATATCATATTATGAGAAATCTTTAAAAAATTTAAATAATAAATTTAGTAATTTAAAATTATAATTTTCATAATATTTTAAATAAAATCTACTCAAAAAAGCTAACTAAGCCCTCCTGGTATCGTTCCACCACTCTCTACGATCATTACATTGTATGGGAAAATTTTAGTTTAATGTAAAAAGTATAAAGTATAATGTGAGGACAATGTGAATTGCTATTTCAAACTAATTATAATTATTTCTATCTATATATTTTTTAATTTTGAATATTTTTGAATTTTGAATTTTTACATTAGGTATTTATATTATTTCAAATAATAATTATATAGATTAATATTTATTTTGTTATTATTTGTTTTAAGGAAACCAAACTTCTAACATATGTTAAGATTTTGATGTTGCTAAAACTTTTTTAATTAGAACATCTTGTAAATAAAAATTTACAAAGACATATTGGTTGTGTCAAACCTTGATGTACATAGACTTGATAAAACAAAATAGATTATTAGTTTTGCAAGAAGAAAGAAACCAGTAAGTCATAATAACTATTGGACACTGGTTGTGTCAAACCTTGACATACGTGGATTTGATAAAACAAAATAGATTATTAGTGTTGCAAGAAGAAAAGAACGAGTAAGTCATAATAACTATTGGACAGAATCTTCAAACATCACCCTATTTAGTCGCTAATCTCATCCAAGGAGAAGGAGATGTTAGTTGATATCCTCATCGAAGGAGAAGGAGATGTTAGTTGATATCCTCGCTAGAATTATCAACATGTTGTCTATAGTGTCAATATTTTCTTCCAACTCTGGCATTTCTATAGAATTCTCTTTCTAAGTCCTCTTGTACCTCCCTATGTCGCTTACAATTGTGTATGTTTCTTTGATCGATGAAATGACAAGAGTGCATGCAATGGGCCATGTATAGTAGAAACCACAACCCTTTTCATGTGAACTAGCGTCATATCAAGACAGGGGAACACCAACCCCTAAACACTTCACTGGGCGATAGTAAAATTTAATTCTCCTAAGGCATTATTCCAAATTGCAATTTGTACAATTATTTTCCATCATTGAGCCGAAAGGCTCATTCTACAGTCGAGTATGAGGGGTATGTATGTGTAGGTTTATCAGTAGGTATGCCCCTCTTTAAAATAAAAATAGAAAATAAAAATTATGTACTAAATAGAAAAATAATGTCAACTATAATAAAAAAAATTAAAACTTATACTTTTCAAAAATATTTAAACAAGATATTTAAATAAACTATTTCAAGATCTATGTTAACTAATATATTTCAATATCAATTTCATAAAATGAAAACTATGTTCTAAATAAAAAAATAATATCAGCTATAATTAAAAACACAAAAGACTTGTACTTTTAAAAAATATTTCAAGAAGAGATTTAAATAAACTAATTGAAAATCTATGTTAACTAATATAAGTCGATATCAACTTCTTATATATCTATATATAGAAAAAAATGTTAAAATAAAATATTTTAATATTGTATATAAAAAAATATTCAATTTGGGTTATCAATAAAATATTTTAATAAAATTGATATTGACATATAGTTAGAAATATATTAATAATAAAAAATCATTTTAATTTGCATAACTAAATGTCTCGATTGTACATGTGATGTAAAATATCTTTTATTTGGTCCTATATATAATCTATTTATCATTTAAAAATAAAATTTATTACACAATGAAAAATAACCCATTTTATGTTGCACTCTTAAGAAGTTTGCACGCGAAAAAATTTGATCCCTCTCAACTCATGTTAGATCAGTACTTAAGATGGGTCTATGTTGGTTGGGCCCAAAGGCTCATTGGTATGAGGGGATGTGTAAGTTTGTTCGTCCGTCTTCCTTTAAAATAAAAAATAAAAAATAAAATTTATGTTCTAAATAGAAAAATAATGTCATTTATAATTAAAAAACAAATTAAAACTTAATACTTTTAAAAAATATTTCAACAAGAGATTTAAATAAACAATTTGAAGATCTATGTTATGTAATATATGCAATATCAACTTCATAAAAGATAATGTCAGATATAATAAAAAAATAAAAAATAAAACTTATACTTCCCAAAAATATTTCAATAAGAGATTTAAATAAACTATTTGAAGATGTATGTTAACTAATATAAGCCGATATCAACTATATATATGTGTGTGTGTGTTAAAATAAAATATTTTAATGTCGTATATAAAAAAATTAATATTCAATGTTGGTTATCAATAAAATATTTTAATAAAAATTAATATTGACATATACTTAAAAAGATTAACAATAAAAAACCATTTTAATTTGCATGATAAAATGTCTAGATGTACATGTGATGCAAAATGTTTTAATGTAAATTACATATAATCTAATAAACTTTATTTTGCCCCTATACATACTCTATTTAGTATTTAAAAATACAATTTATTTTATAATGAAAAATAACACATTGTATTTTGCACTCTTAAGAAGTTTGTATTGAAGAAATTTGATTATGACGGGATGTGTAAGTTGTGCCCCTTTAAAATAAAAATAAAAATAATTATGTATAAATGAATGTGCCATAAAGTAATTAGAAGTAAAAAAATGTATGAAAAAAATGTTTAATTTTTATACTTTTCAAAAATATTTCCACAATAGATTTAAATAAACTATTTGAAGATTTATGTTAGCTACTTTATATTGATATCAACTTCATATATATCTATATATATAAAATTGTTAAAATAAAAAATTTTAATGTTATATATAAAAAAATATTCAATAACTTTATCAAAAAAAAATATGGCTCATATTAGATTCGTAATTAAAATGGATCTATATTGGTTGTATTACAATGAACATTAAAATACTCTATATCAAAATTTCCACTTTCATTTTTTTAGTGCGAAAACAATGAAAAAAAAACAATTAAAATAAATTTATAGTCATTGTATTACAATGAACATTAACCATTAAAACACTCCATATCAAAATTCACATTTTTATAATGCGAAAACAATAAAAGCACTAGTGAGATGCAAAAGCATCCCTTAACTACAATGCAATTTTTTTTTTTTTAATAGTGTGCAGATGGTATGATGCAAAAGCATCGCTAAAATGCAGTACACAATTTTAAGAAACGTCTGCAAATCTGAGACCAAAGGCATCACGAAGAATGGTGCACGACATTGTTTTAAATAAAGTTAAATCCTTTAGTAGGTTCTATTCAATTTTTATAATACCCTTTAATTAAATGTGATGTGTCAAAATGGGTGAGGTCTAGTTTGATGGTGAATAATTTTTTATAATACCTTTTTAATTAAAATTAAATGTGCTGCGTGAAAATGGGTTAGGTGTAGTTTCTTGTTGAATGAGTTGGGTAGTTGAACATTAATTTTATCTAGTTGGCTAGTGAATGAGTTGGCTTCCTCCTCAGTAAGAGTTGGGTAGGGAAACCCATTATTAAGTTTTTATTGGTTTTATTCACTTGAATTTTAAGTGTTATTGTTAGTTTTTTAAGTTGAATGTTAATTTTAATTATTAATTAAATGACTAGATTTAACTGTATGATGAATGAAACTTGAATATTAAGTGTAATAATTGGTTTGAATGTTAATTTTAATTATGGTAAATGAAAGTTGAGTGTTTATGCAAATGGTTATATGTTAAACATTGTGTGTGACAATGGTGAAGTTTTATATCAAGAAGAAATAGAAAAAGGAAAAACATTGTAAATACTAAATAACAACGAAGTTTTATATTCAATTCGCCTTTCTTTCTTTTATCTCATTGGCCATCACATCCTCAACTTTTCTCGCTTCTACTAACTAGTTCTTCAAGTTGATGAATTCTCCTTTGAGATTAACATCCTTATCATCAGAGATCTACAACAATTTCTCCTAATCTCTACATGCATTTTTTTAGCCTACTAACTTCAATAATTTTTTTCTTTAACATCCATGGCTAAATCATATTTATCCTGAAGTAGCATCATTCTATCACCATCATCACCACTAGGAAACTCAACATGGCTATCATCAGATCTGTCTAAAACATAACTAAAAAATAATTCATATTTACTAATTCCTTTAGATATAATTTGTTAGAGCACATCTAGTTCTGATTTCTCCTTATAGTCAACCACACCATTCACTCTAGGGGGGCTCGTCTTATCAGGCTAAGTGTAGAAGCTATGTGTAGCTTTGAAAATGCTCATGAAATTTACTAAATCACAAGACTAAAAGCTACTTTATTGCTATGTGGAATTCAATTCACAATCTAGAACACAAATCTTATACATGCAAAAGAAAACATCACACATACACAAATATTTATCTAGGGGAAAACAACTGCTCAAAACCCCTTCCTATCTGTATGACATTAACCAAATAATAGAGATGAATACATATGTTTTCTCAAGCCTGAGCACAACCTACAAGTGTATAGTCTATCTCTCTGCCTGATTTACTGACACTGTACAATACTTAGCCAATTTTCAAACCATCCAAGCTCTTATCTCCTTTTGTTGTTCCCTGAGGAATTAGGCCCTATTAAATAGGAAATTCCTCAATTTTAATTGTGCAATTCCTTAGGTTCATCCTTAGATTTCATGCACCACCTGTACACATCAGAGTAGTCTACAACTAATTGTACATCGCCTTAGAATCTCCATCTCAATTGGGTAACTCGAATTCTCTGCATGAAACAATTATTTTGGGTTGTTTGAACAGTTAACTAGATGATCACTGAGTGTGACTAAAGTCACACTACACAACTTGAACTTCCAATAGTTCCTCTAATAGTCAGAACTAGTGTAATTGAGAATAACTCAATTTAACTAAATTAGATTATTACAAATTAGAAATCACTCATGCTTACCTGAACTTAATGCATCCAACTCGAATTAATTGAGTTAACTAAGTGACCAAATCCATGTCACCTCAGTTAACGATCTCCAAGGTTTCTGCTGAATTGGAAATTCAATTTTTCTCTAGTTTGACCAGGGCAAAGTCAAACTCATATTTTTTTGCTGCATTTTTTCAACACTGAGATTATATCTTTTGCGAGCCCCTGTTCTTATTATTATTCTCGCTCTTCTTCTTGACATCCCCATTGTTGCTTCCATATAACACCTGCAATCTATCCCAAATGTCCTGTTTGGTCAATTTAGTGTCCTAAATTGCTCTACATAAATTATCAATCCGGGTATCGTAAACTGATGAAGTGTAGTGCACTGTTTGTGCTAGATAACCATTCTTACTTCGTTGTTTTTCTGTTTTATTTTGTTTTGTGGGTTCTTGTTCTTTAGTTCCTAATTATTTACAATGTGATTATCAGAAAATTAAATCTAACTTTTGTAAGGACTGCCTAAAATCTAAAAATGAAAATAGAGCTTAAGCAAGAAATGAAAACAAAGTTTCTATTCATGTTTCACTATTATTTCCAAATCATGAACTAACACTGAAAGTGAAATTTTCAATTGATGTCTGAGTAATTATAGAAATAAAACTAAATAAATACTCAGTTACTCTGCCTCTCAATTTTGGGTGAAAGTCTCATTGGGATGACATTTGAGGAATTTTGTACTTCATTATTTTAAGAGAAAACAAATACAGAGGTACAACAAAGACTCATTGCATAAATGGAATTTTCAACCACTTAGTTTAGGATGAATTATCAACTTGAAGGGTTTTTCAGAAACATTCGTTAACAACATGAGTCATTAAACTAAAAATAAAATGGCAAAGACAGTAAATGGCACTAATCAGTCTAATTGAAAAATTAATTTAAAGACTAGTAAAATAGTGAATGAAGTTAACTATATTACATTACTGGGTTTCAACTTCTAACTACTGATAAATAGAAAGAGATCAAGAAAAAAGAAGCTACTCTAAATTATGAATACTATTAATAAGAAAATGATGAAAATTGCATTATAAACATTGTTAGAAAGAAAATGATTATAAACACTGTGAATGAAAATGATGAATTTACAGTTAACAAGAGGAAGAAAAATAAAATGAAATGAAACCTTCTTCATTGCAGGGGCCCTCTGCAACTGATTAGGCTATGCTTGCTCAATCAACTCCATGAAAACTCCTTCAAATTTCCATAAAACATACTATCACTATTAGTACTAACTTCTTCGATCCTTTACACAAGTATTTATAGGAAAAACCATACAACTGTTTGTGGGGAAAAACATGCTATAGCCAAACACGTAGAAGGTAGATATGCAGAATTTCTTCCTCAGCTGTTGGAGACATAAATCCAAGACATGGTGGTTGTTGGATTCGGTTCTACAGGTGGCTGTTGGAGTTCATAGGTACAGGTAGTTGTTCCGGATAATGCTTCCCATTACTGTGAAATGTGTTAATTAACCACGAAACAAGTCTTGTTACCTTCGACTCTGTGTTTGACTTATCCATTGACCATAGTCTTATGACATCTTCTTTGTCAACCTAGGATAAGTGAATAGGATAGGGCCCATGTCACAATGATTTCCAAGCTACCCATGTAGCTAGTTTCTCCTTCTAACACCTGGAACCTGTTAAAGCATGAAGATAGCTGCAGAACAACTGATTAGTTGCAGAATAGGATTCGTTCCATAGCTAATATACAAAAACTTATTCAAATAGCAAAACATAAAATCATAACATCTAAATCACTAAATGTCCTCCTCAAGACAGTATATTCTGGTCATTGGTGATGAGAATGCATCTTTCTCATGGAAAAACAAAGGAAAGGAATGAGAATAATTTCTTAGGGAAAGAGTAATTTTGAGGCTCAACATACCCCCACTACAAAATCATTGCATGTCCCCATGCAATTTTCCAAACCGTGGACTCTTTTTTCTATTGCATCTGCTCAGATACCTCTGCCAATACACCTAACTTCCTTCTCTTGTTCTTCTTTGAAGTGACAGCCATCCTTGGTTTCTTCATGAGAATTCTATATTTAAGGTTGATCACTGCCTTGTTCAAGTTTCTATTCTTCCTCTTTAACTGCCTATTTTTCTTGTACCATAGGCCTAGGTGCAGTATTGTATTGTGATGAATGGCTTTATCCAATTTGTTTTGTTTCTTTAGGGCTTCATTTTCTTTCTTAATATGCCTGTTCAATATCTCCAACTCATAGATTTCATGTTTGAGTGAGTCAGTCATAGGTTCTTGTGGATTGATAAGTTGTTCTGGATTGGCTGAGGAACTTGGATCCCTTGAGGCATTTTTCTTTTCTAGTGATTCTATGTAATCATTAATTTACTGTTGTATTGGATCTATGCTTGGGGATCCTCTGCTGGGGTTGCCTTCAAAATACTGTCTAGTAGAGTTTTGAGGATTGTGTGTAAATGGAATATTTTCAGGGGATGATACTGGGGTTTCTCCTTCTAGATTGATGAACTATGTTTCCTTTGATGATACCTTCTTTACCATTCCTCTGAGCCTAGAGCTTCTTCTAAGGGGTTTTATGTTCTCCTCCTTTCCACCCTTTTTCTCTTTTCCTATATTTTCCTTCCCCTTGATTTCTCTCTTAATCTCTGTCAAATTTTCAGAGATTGGTTGCTCGTCATCTGGTTTCAATGGAGATTCAGATGTGTTCTCAGTAATTCCACCCACTTTCTGTTTTATCTTCTCCCTCTGCTTGATTTGATTTCTGATCTTTGCTAATTTTTCATAGATTGTTTCTTCTTCATCATTTTCCTATACTGAAGGCTCAGGGTTGCTTTGAATGGTGAGATTAGTCTTCTTTCTCCTACTCTTTCTGACACTATATTTTTAGGAGATTCTGGCGTCTCTTGGAAATGGTTTCTTATCAGAAAGTTTTCCCAGGTGTCCCCTATTTTCTTTAGATGTTATTCAACTAGGATTTTGACCAATCCGTGGTGGTACATGGTTGTTTCCAGGGATTCTATTTTCTTATGTACATTTGAAGCCAATCTCCTTAAACTGTTTAGAAGGAAGTAAGGTTGGTTGATGTTTCCATTGTCTAGAATGTTAATCAATAAATGTATATGATAAACATACATACATTCAAATATTCCCTCACAGGTAATAAATTTTTGTAATATCAAAAGCACGTTTCTCGATTTATTTTTGAGTGTTGAAATAGGGATTCCTTTCCTACGCACAGTGGCATCCATAGTTGGGTTCCTGAGGAATACCTTCCATGATTCACTGTGAAATTCTTTGTTTTTGAACCACCTCTCACCAAGTCTTGGTAGTTCTGTAGCCTCTGCTATGTAAGATTCTATTATTGCAAACTTGATGTCCCCAATCTCCACTTCTGTACCATCAAATGATCTAGCGAAATATTTCATGATCTCCTTGTGATATCCATCAAATTTTTCAATGAACTTGAGCCATCCAGTCTTTTGCAACATCTCCTTGAGTTGGGGGTATCCTTCCATAAATTTTGCCCCTACAGGCTCCGCCCTGACAATGAGTCCCATGGTCTTTGTTTTGTAGAATTTACTAACCCCAAAATTACTCTTACTGTTTATAAAATGAGTGTTATTGAGGAAATGGAATGATTGTGTGTATGTAAATGGAATGACTGTGTGTAGAAAATGGAAAGGCTGTGAATATGAAATGGCTATGTGAACATGAGAGAAAAACTTAAGAGTTAGCATGTAATAAATAGATAGTAAGGGTTTAGAAAGTCGTAGATAGGTAGGTCACATCGTTCTCTTTACCGTTAATAGGTGTAGTTGTGGAGGACCGTTTGAGTACAAGTTATGGAGTTTGAAGTGGAGATTTGTTATGAAAGAATCATTGAGATCGTTTGTCATTAAAGACGGAAGATATGGCGGAGACATCATGGCGGTCAAATCAAATTATGGTTGATTAAGGAGACATGTGATTATACATACTATACAAACTTATGTTTTCAAATTGCTTTTTGAAATAAAGTTTTGCATTTACCTTTGGAACCTTTACCTTTTGCTTGCTAATTTTTTTTTGATGTTGATCCAAAGGTACCTTGAGCATGATTGGTATTCAAAAATTGTTTTTCCTTCACTTCCTTGCATACATGATTTTATTATGAACTGTAAACTTATGCCTGAACTGATAAAAAAATTGTAGTTGCAGAATAGAATCAACTGTAGAACGTGAAACAGAAAGTGAAGTATGGCTTATGGATCATGAATGAAATGGAAATGGCTATGTAAGTGAAATGAAATGATATGAAAGATAAGATGATAAATGAAATGGAGATGGAATGAATACTAAAAAAGGAAAAAAATTATTGATGAAATATGACAATGGGATGAAGTGAAATTGCAAAAATAAAATGGAGTGAGCTGAGATGAGATGATGAATTTTGCAGAATCTAAACTATAGAGTGATTGTGGCTTTTTGTGGCTTTTTGTCACCCTGTATTTTCTGTATAAGTACGCCAATCAATGATTGGTTTTCAACCTTATATAATTTATTATATTTTTTTATTTGTTTTTTTTCTTAGGAAAAATAAAGACTAAGTTAGTGGAGAAGAAGGATTCTTCTTCATTAACTTCATTTCAGAATTGTCTTGAAAAATCTTGATGAACTCTTGTTTTGAAATTGGTTTTTGATATCTCTTTAATCTATGACCATTCACAAGAAGAGGAGTTTTACTTTCATCTATTGTTCTGATCCTCACTGCTCCATTACTAAAAAAAATTTCAATCTCATATGGCCCAAGCCAATGAGTTTGAAACTTCCCTTGAAAATATTCAAACATTGAATCAAATCACAGTGCCCAATATCCCACTTGAAACCTCTTGTCCTTGACGTATTTTTCATGCCATTTAGCCCTGTGTTGTTGGACTATACTAGTCCTTTGAACTACATCTTGTCTGATTTCACCAAGTTCATTTAATTGCTCTAGCCTATGCTTTTGTGCCTCTGATAAGTGTAGTCCCAGTTGGACTACCACCTTGAAAGTTCTAATTTGGAACTCTATAGGGAACATGACTTTTTTCCCATAAACAAGTTCATAGGGTGTATGTCTTGTTGTGTTCCTCCATGTAGTTCTATAGGCTTATAAGGCTTTAGGAAGCCTTTCTACCCAATCTCTTCTATGTAGATGCACAGTCTTGGTGAAGATTCCTTCAATCACTTTATTTGTAGATTCCACTTGACCATTTGGTTGTGGATGATAGGGAGTAGATTTCCTATGCTTGATCTTGTATTCTTCCAAAATCCCTTCCACCATGTTAGATGTGAATTTATATCCCTGATCTGTCACAATTTCTTTTGGAACACCAAAATGAGTGAAGATGTCCTCAAAAAGAAAATTAACTACAGATGTTTCATTAGCAAAAGCTAATGCTTTGTCTTCTACCCATTTAGTGACATAATTAGTGCATACCAATATATGCTTTTTCTACTTAGATGGAGGATTAATTGGTCCAATAAAATCTAAGGCCCACTTTTCAAAAGGTTCGATGAGTACCTGAGTTTGTAATGACATTTCATTTGAGGGAACATGTTTCCCTACCCTTTGGCAACTGTCACATCTCCCAACATATTCTTTAGCATCTTTGAAGATGGATGGCCAATAATATCCTAAAGAAATGATTTTATAGGCTATGCTCTTGTCAGCAAAGTGTCCACCACACGGCTCATCATGACATGCCTTAAGAATCTTGGGAATTTCATCTTCCTTGAAACACCTTCTGATCATAAGATCTGGCCATTTTTTATACAATTCGTTAGTGATCCATGAATATCTTGCACTTTCCTGAACAATTTTTCTTTTCTCTCTAGGAAACAAATGTGAAGGTAACTTTCCTGTGACTAAGTAGTTAGCAATATTTTAAAACCAAGGAGTCTGAGTAGTTACTGCAAAAATATATTCTTCAGGAAACTTATCTTCAATTGGAGAATCTTCTTTGATATTCTGAATCCTAGACAAGAAATCGGTAACTGTGTTTTGTTTTCCAGGTCTATCTAGCACAGTAATGTTGAATTCTTGCAAAAGTAAAAGCCGTTTTGTAACTCTGCCATTAGTAATAGGTTTCTTCATCAAATATCTAATTTCATAGTGATATGTATGAACAAAGGTTTCATAGCATGTTATATAATGTCTGAACTTGTTAATTGCATGAACAACAACTAAAAATTCCTTTTTAGTCACAGCATAATTCAACTAAGTGGGAGTCAAATTCTTACTTGTATAGTAAATGGCATAAGGAATCAAATCTTTTTGTCCCAATACAGCTCCCAGAGCTATATCTGAAGCATCTATGGAAATATGGAAAGGGAGTTTCTAATTTGGACCTCTTAAAATGGGTGCTTCAAAAAATTTTGCTTTCAAGGTTTCAAATGCCAACTGGCAACTAGAATTCCAATTGAATTCACAATCTTTGGTAAGCAATTTGAAGAGTGGGGACGCTATTTTAGTCAAGTTTTCTATAAATCTTCTATAGTACCCTGTAAATCCCAGAAAACTTGTAACATCCTTTTGGTAATTTGGAATTGATAATTTAGAGATGACTTCAACTTTAGATTTGTTAACTTTAATTCCATATCTTGAAATGTGATGTCCTAAAAATATACCCTCTATAAACATCATAAAAGATTTTTCATGGCTTAGTGAAAGGTTTTTTTCCTTAAATCTTTTCGGAACTTTTTCCAAATTTTCCAAAGCTTCTTCAAATGTATTTCCATAGACTATAAAATCATCCATATATATCTCTCCACAATCATGTATTAGATCAAAAAAATTCCTAGTACTACTTTTTGGAATGTTGCAGGTGCATTACATAATCCAGAAGGGAGTACTCAGTAGGCATAAGTTCCCCATGGAAAAGTAAATGTGGTCTTATCCTGATCTTAAGGTGCTACCTGAATTTGATTATAACCACTAAAACCATCCAAGAATGAGAAATACTTCTTACATGCTAATGTATCTAACACTTGATCTATAAAAGGCAAAGGAAAATGATCTTTAAGGGTTTCTTTATTCAATTCTCAGTAATCAATGCACACCCTTCATTTGCCATTCTTTTTAGGCACAATTACCAAAGGAGAAACCCATTGGCTATCTAAAATTGGATAAATGAAGTTTACATTTAGTAGTTTTTGGAGCTCTTCTTCCACAATCTCTCTAAGATTTGGATTCATCCTTCTTTGAGGTTATCTAATAGGTCTACTATTTTCCTCAATGTATATGTGATGGATACAAGTCTTATGATCAATGCCTTTCATGTCGACGTATTCCCATGCAAATGCAGCAGAATGTTTTTGTAATGTTTTGATTAGCTCTTCTTGTTCTAGTTTTTCCAAGTTTTTGTTTATATTCAATGTCCTACCTGGAAAAATTTCAATTGTAGAGCTACCAAAATCTTCCATAGAATAGAGAGACATTTGCCTAGATGAAAAATATTCAACATTAGATTTTTCTTGAAATTGCTCATGGTTATATTCTGAAAATTATTCAAAATTTTCTAATGTATTCAAAATTTGACTATCTTCACTAATTTCTAAAATAGTAAAGAGAGGTTGAATATCATCTTCATCATCAATCCATTCTTTGTCATCTATTTCTGAAATTTCTTTTGCTGGAGGATACAGAGTAAATTTCTTTGTTGAATTACCATAATAAATATACATGTCACAAGATCTACAACTAGTAAAAGCATCAATTGTGGCCAGCCAAGGTCTTCCTAATATGAGTGGATGTCCTCCTAGATTGTTCTTGGGAGTTAAGATCATGAAATCCACAGAATATTCCAAAGAATCTAAGGATACTGAAATATCTTCTAGCACACCATCTGGTTTGATTACTGATCTATCTGCTAGTTGCAGTAAGGTAGGTGTGTAGAGAATATTAGGAAATTTAAGCTGCTCCATAGTTTGTTTACTCATGATGTTTATCGCTACCCCTAAGTCAATCAATGTATTTGGAATTTCAATTCCATTGATATGTGTTTTGACAATTGGACTTCCTGGATCCACATATTTTTGTATGGCAATTTTTCCCATCATTATGTTTGTTCTTTTTCCTACCAAGTGAATTTTTTTTGTTTCTTTTGCTTTTCTTCGTGGTCTTTTTATGCTCAACTCCTTTATTGTTTTGGCTAGAATTGGAATTTCTCTAATGGCTTGTAGCAAAGGAATTTTGATACAGACATTCTTCAATTCATTTAGAAAATCATAGTTGGGCAACAGGATCTGTTTTTCTACCCCTCTATCAATTTGTAGTCTTTCAAGAAAAGGAGGTGTAGAAGTAGATGTTGGTTGCTCAATGATAGGAGTTGTGTTCACTGATTCTTTTTGTTTTTCTTTTTCAATGTTTTGTTTTTGGAGAGATGTCCCATCAAAACTTTTATTAACTTTTAGAGAATCTTCCTCAGAACTGTCTTGTTCTTGAATAACTATAGAAGGTCTTTCCTTTTCTAATATCCTTCCAAATCTTAGTTGAACATCATTAAGATCTAGAGGAGTAATCATGTAAGTTGGAAATTGTTGTCCTTCTACCATGTAAGCATTCTGAGGGTTTTTATTGTTTGGGTTTGGTAATGGTTGGGCAGGTAGCTGATTTGGTTTTTGCTGAAATGGCAGTAAGAGTTGAGGATTTTGGTTTAGTTGTGGAGGTTGTTGTGGAAATGGCAATGAAAGTTGAGGATTCTGATTTTGAAGTTGCGGCTGCTAATTTTGTTGTTGAATGTGTGGGGGAAGATAATTCTAATATGATGGAGGATATTGGTAATATTGAGAAAATATCCCATAAGGATTTTGTACTCCTTGTGCCCACGGTTGAGATTGGGATTGAGGTTAAGGTTGAGGCCAAGGTTGCTACCAAGAATTCCAGTTTGGTGGGGGCTGAAGATACATTTGATTGTTAAATTCCTGATTTTGTGGCCCCTCCCAAGGTCTTCTAGAAACAAAACAAAGAGATTCCGCAGAATTTGGGACTGTTTCCTCTTGAGAGACAGCGTTAAGACCTGGGATTGAAGGATAACCCTTGGTCTCATGGCTTTTTGAGCAAATCATACAAGTTTCTACAATTTTTGCATCTAAAGGGCATTCCCTTAGAGCATGTTTTTTTCTGCATTTTGGACAAAAAATGGGTAAAGCATTAGCCTCGGTTTTTTTGCTTGTTTTTTATTTTAAGGGTGTCTAATTTCTTACTAAGGCTCTGTAGAATGTCAGTTTTAAATTCATCAAGCATATTACCAATTTCTGCCCTATTTACAGATCCCATTGTAGATTTATTTACTCTAACAAGGGAAGGATCTCTTGGCCCTTTCCTTGTTTTAGATTTCCCTCTTGAGAGATGAACACACAATTCTCCTATATCATTTAATGGAAGTTGAGAGATATCTCGCTTCCCCATCATGTTAAGTATATCTATCAACTCATCTCTAATGGCTTTTAATAAAAGAGCTTTCAAGGTTTCTTCATCTAAATTTTTCATCTTTTCTCTTTTCAAATTATAGTTGAATCTCTCAATCAAATCTTCTAATTTTTCATCCTCCCTTTGCATCATTTTGAACACTTCATCATTGTGATTGGTAGGCATGCAGTAATCTAAGTACCTATCCAAAAACATTTTTTTCATGTCATTCCATGTTCTAATGGACTGAGTGACTAACTCCATGAACCATTTCAAAGCAGCTCCTTTCAGTTTTGAAGGAAACAATTTAAGTTTTTGAGAGTCTTCTAGATAGTCATAAGTTCTACACAAGACTTCAAACTCAAAAAAAAATGTTTAAGGATCCTCACTTTTCAACCCATAGATGTTTCGGAGGACAGAAGGTGAGATATTTTTCATTGTAGCATTTCTTTCCTCATCCACTATAGGGAATCCAAAAGATATATCTATTTCCCTATTTCCTCTACCTCCTCCATTATTTCCTCTACCTTCTCCATTATTTCCTCTACCTCTCCATCTACCCCCTCCTCCAAATAGTGAGAATTCTCCACCTTGTTCCTCTTCTGCCATTATAGTTTCTTCAGAGTTAGTATAGGGTTCAATTTGCAAGGTTACTTCCTCTTCTTCTGGTTCTTCTATTAATGGAATATGGGAGAGAGGTTCTACTTCTTCTTCCTCTCCAGGTATTCCTAATTCTTCAACTACAATGTGCTCTCCTATGGAGGTGAAAAAGGGCTATTCCTGTTGTTGGAAATACAAAATTTTTCTCCCCTAGGATTGACTTGGTAGATGAAGTAGGATATTCTTTTGATTGGATTTCTGCCCCTGGAATTCTGGGAGTCTTATGGCTGGGAATATGAATTTGGGATGGAGGTGTGTCTTTTCTTGTTCTTGGTGGAGTAGGTGGTGTTGTAGGAATTGAACTTCTGCCCCTAGCTATGAATCCACCCCTAGAGTCTCTTTCCCTATGCATGTCATTGTTTTTTTTTTTAATGTAAGAGATAAGGCTACGTAGTTACACTTCCCTAGCAATGGCGCCAAAATGTTTGGTGAATTTAGTGTCCTAAATTGCTCTACACAAATTATCAATCCGAGTATTGTAAACTCATGAAGCGTAGTGCATTGTTTGTGCTAGATAACCCTTCTTACTTCGTTGTTTTTGTGTTTTATGTTGTTTTGGGGGTTCTTGGTCTCTTGTTCCTAATGATTTACAATGTAATTATCAAAAACTTAAATCTAACTTTCGTAAAGACTGCTCAAAATCTAAAAATGAAACAGATCTTAAGAAATACTTGGAAGCAGAGCTTAAGAAAGAAATGAAAACAAAGTTTCTATTCCTATTTCACTGTTATTTCCAAATCATGAATTAAAACTGAAAGTGAAATTTGCAATTGATGTCAGACTAATTACATAAATAAAACCAAATGAAAAAACTAGTTACTCTGCTTCTCAATTTTGGGAGAAAGTCTCATTGGGGTGACATTTGAGGAATTATGTACTTCATTATTCTAAGAGAAAACAAATATAGAGGTGCAACAAAGACTCATCTTATAAATGAAATTTTCAACCACTTAATTTAGGATGAATTATCAACTTGAAGGGTTTTTCAGAAACATTCATTAACACCATGAGTCAGTAAACTAAAAATAAAATGGAAAAGATAGTAAATGGCATTGATTAATCTAATTGAGAATTTAAAGACTAGTAAAACAGTGAATGAAGTAAACTAGATTAAATTATTGAGTTTCAACTTCTAACTACTGGTAAAAGCTAGAAATAGATCAAGCAAAAAGAAGCTACTCTAAATTATGAATACTATTAATAAGAAAATGATGAAAATTACATTATAAACATTATTAGTAAGAAAATGATTATAAACATTGTGAAACCTTCTTCAGTGCAGGGGCCCTCTCCAACTGATTGGGTTATGCTTGCTCAATCAACTCCAAGAAAACTCCTTCGTATTTCCATAAAACATGTGGCCTTCATATTAAAAACAGGGACACAAAAATGCCCAGGAATTATAGAGTTTTTGAACCTCAATTTCACAATAAAACTATCACTATTACTACTAACTTCTTTGGTCCTTTACACAGGTATTTATAAGAAAAACCATACAACTGTTTGTGGAGAAAAACATGCTATAGCCAAACACGTAGAAGACAGATATGCGGAATTTCTTCCTCAGCTGCTGGAGACATAAATCCAAGACATGGTGGCTATTGGATTCGGTTGTACAGGTGGCTGTTGGAGTCCATAGGTACAGGTAGTTGTTCTAGATAACGCTTCCCATCACTGTGAAACATGTTAATTAACCACGAAACAAAGTCATGTTACCTTCGGTCTCTACGTTTGACTTATCCATTGACCGTAGTCTTATGCCATCTTCTTTGTTGACCTGGGCTAAGTGAATAGGACAGGGTCCATGTCACGATGATTTCCAAGCTGCCCATGTAGCTAGTTTCTCCTTCTAACACCTGGAACCTGTTAAAGCATGAAGGTAGCTGTGAAATAGTCGATTAGCTGCAGAATAGGCTGTGTTCCGTAGCTAATATACAAAAAAGTATTCAAACAGCAAAACATAAAAGCATAACATGTAAATCACTAAATGTCCTCCTCAAGAGAGTATATACTGGTCATTGGTGATGAGAATGCATCTTTCTCATGGAAAAACAAAGGAAAGGAATGAGAATAATTTCTTAGGGAAAGAGTAAATGAGAAGAATTTCTTAGGGAAAGAGTAATTTTGAGGCTTAACATGTCCTTGGCAGATTTCAGATCTGTATTTTGGAGATTCTCATAAATCACACACCTCGCTTGTGCATTATGATACATAATTTTTTCTTACATGGTATCATTTCCACAACTTTCACATACTAATCTCAAAATGTTATATCCATAAGATAATAACTATGACTTAACCTTTTCTTTCCATATCTAGTACTTTCTAAATTTTCACCCAGATTTTCTTTGCATCGGTAAAGATGCACTTGAAAGCCCCGCTCTGATACCAATTTTGGGAAGCTTGAAAATATTGAGATGGAATGAGAGAATCAGTATTGCGTTGCTAGATAGTGTTTTACATTTTTTCTTTCACATTAACTAAATCATCATGTATTAACTAGTAGCATGATATAAACAACAATAACATATGCATGGGCAATAATCAACACAAGTACAAATTAATCATGATCAATGGCACATCAACAAAAAAACGAAGACATAGGATGTAAGGTGGAAACCCTTTTGCGATAAAAACCACCATCTACTTTTCTTCTTATTAATCAAAATTTTCTCTTTTACATATGCACTGGCCACCACCAACATGCAAGCCACAACTTCCCAATCATGCAAGCAACTCCTTCTCAAGGCACTTCCTAATGGAAGCCACCACTTTGTGAACTTTACAGGCCATCACCTACTTAAAGCCCCACTTGAATAACTATGTAGGCCACCCCCTGCTAATGACCACCACCTTCAGTAATGTTTCCAACCACCTCTGGAAGGAAGCCACTACTCCAAATTAATCAATACACTACCTGAGGGATCATGTTATGCCCTAAATAAACAAGCCACCACTTTCTAGTGATCCACCACTCACCTGCTAAAGGCTCCAACCTTCAAGCTCTTGTGGACCTTTTTTCACAATGTTTTATATAGATATCCATCTGCATCAGCCCAAGAAACTATGGGACTTATTTCATCCCATTTTTATATTGGATCCGCTCTAAAATATATGCTCATGAATAATTGAATACAAGACCTCTATGCAACATAACTCTCTACTCATGTAATCAATGCTCTCAACCTCAAGCTCAAACCATCTGAGCAACATACTCTCAAAACACCTCTCTCATACATCAGTACAACTGGTATTATACATATCATCAACTCACTATGAATCAGTCCAATACATAAATTCAATGAAAAACATAATGCCCCCTCACTTAGCAACATCGGTACATTGGGTTCCTAGCCTATACTCCAACTCAAACAATACTAGGAAGCATATGTCAAATACATAAAGCTACAACACTATATATACTGATCACAAACTCTGTTAGTAACACACAAATCAAAACCTATAACCACATACTCCACATGGTAGTACTTGCAAGCACAATTAGTTAACATCGTCTATCTCTAAGATCGGCCTCTACAAAAATGCCTTCCAGCTACAACGACCATACACTATTATCTACACATTCAAAACTCTGCCTCCAAAATGCACTCTGTAATAAATCCAATGCACTAGCATTCTTTGTTCTGACCATGCACATGTATAACCATCAACAATGTGCACTTCTACACTATAAAATGCTCTGTCTCAATTTGTTATCCACACTACATTCCTATCAAACACTCTCCATGCTTAGAACCACTCCAAAAAACATACAACCTCTTCCATTTTTTCCCTTTCACTATGTCCAAACCAACTAATGATTCCTGGTATTACAAGAAGAATGTTGCAACTTCCAACCCTTCCAACTTTAATTTATCAATCTGGAGTTTGTAAAAACTTAAGAAGTGTTAGTGCTATATGCACAACAAGCAAGATTCTACTCAAGTTGTTATGAGGCAATGAATTGAATTGAGATATGCAGAGACCACTTTGAAAAATGCAAAAAGGAAAAATACCTAGCTTAACTTTGCAAGAAAATAGATTATTGAAGCATAACTTGTTCTATTGCATGAAAGAAACATTTAATTTATTTTCATGAAAGGAAATGTTCGAAAGGAAATCCTAATCTATTTTGCAGAAGCTAAATAGTAGGAAAGAAACCATAACCTAGTTGCATGAAAGTAAATGCCATGAAAGTGAGTCTAATCTATCTTGCAAGAAAATAAATCTATGTTATTGCAATCAAGGTAAATTCTATTCTATTTGAAGAAACATTAAATTCTCAAAAGTAATCAAGATAAAATAATTTTGTGCTACTTAACTCATAACCAAAATAATTTACCCTAGTGTTGTAGTGATTACAACCACCCTCCAAAATGTTGGCTTGCATCAATTTCGAAGACTCCCTTGAAGAGTTTCACTTGATGACTACACACACCTAGGTTCACTCCATGAGTCCGTGTGAGTCTTTACATTCGCCTTGATGTTTTTTGCACTCAAGTCTTTGCATGTTGATGTCTAAGTCATGCTTGCGATCGTGTTCTGGTTATGCTCAAAGTCTTTTCTTTGTATGTGTTTGATGTGTTTGCCATGAAAGCATCTATCACACTCACACACGAAGTCACATTCATTGTTGCGCAAATGTCGTCTTGATCATGAACGATCAATCATGAGTGTCGCGCTTGTCGCTTGAACCGTTGGTAAGTCATGTTGAACATATGTATCCAGATGGTTTGGTTTTTTCATCGTCAAGTCATGTGAGTATGTGTCTGTATGATCACCTTTGCATATTTCAACTCTTCACACACTTAGTCAGTTTTGCTGAAGTTCTGACAGCCAGACTCCTCACTGACAACCGCACCATAACCTCTCTTTCGACCCGGTCGACTGTCAACCAGAATAGTGCAGAAGCACCAAGCTAGTTCTTTCAAGTTGTGTTGCCCACAAGCAATTCAATTAGCACTTATGTTGGCCACCCGTACAGTCGACCGACTGTTCATCTCAGAAATTATGCAGTGCTCATGAGAAGGCCGCTCACTTCCCATCAGTCAGCTCAGCTCAAAAATTGTGTAGAGATGATCAGCAGGCCGACCTCCCAGCCTTAATGCAATTTTCCCAGCCAGTAGCTCCCAGTAGTAGACTGCCTGTTCCCTCCAGGAACTGCGCAGATTTGGATTCCAGTGACACTAGCAACCAACTGACAGTTCCCTCTGGGAGTTACGCAGATCTAGCTGCCAGTGACCCCAGCAGCCAACTGGTAGTTCCCTCTAGGAATTAAGCAAATCTAGCTGCTAGTGACCCCAGCAACCAGCAGGTAGTTTCCTCTGGGAATTGCACAAGTTTGGCTGCCAGTGACCCAGTAGCCAACTGGAAGTTCCCTATGGGAATTGTGCAAGTCTAGCTGCTAGTCTCCCAGGCCGTTCCCCACAAAAATTGTGCAATCCTTGCCTTCAGACCCTTCCTGTAGCTCGGCTCGTTCTTATGGCAAAATACACGAATCTGTTTATCTAACCCCTACTGACTATTCATTCTAGAAAATGCGCAGAGCATGCCTGCCATTCCTTCCAACAGCCCAGACTGCTCCTCCAAAAATTTTTGCAATTTTTCCTCCTAGCCAAGCCAGACCTTGCATTCAGTTAGTGTCGACTTAAGTCTCTTGTCTCCATCTCTCAGTGAATATTACGTAGTTTTCATTAAGAGTTTCTCAGAGCCATCATCTCGCATCATAGCCCTGCTGCCTCTTTCAGTCACTTGCATTTGAATGATCATGTGTCATGGTAGATTAGGGCATTTTGGATTTGATGACGTCTTTTCATGAGTGACTGCAGTTACAGGTACACCAACAAACATGTCAAGGCGACGAACGAGATGAATGAAGGGAGCACATGCAGATGGACAGGTTCACCATCAGATGAACGAGCAAAGCATGCGAAGTAGACGAATGCATCGAACATGCACCTTCGCGAACAAGTGAGCCTCTCAAGCCTTCTAGCATGAAAGAAAGGAACAACATGCTAAAGCTTCATCAAGCAAACCAAGGACCATTGAAGACTGCGCGCACTTCGCTATGCGGAGGTGAAGCTATGGTACACCATGAAGACATCCATCACTCAACAACACTCTAGCTCAACATGCACTCTAGTAGCAACACGAATGTACCAGCAATGTCATGCCAAGTCATGTTGAGTCAATCATGAGTCATGTTGCCCACATTTCTACCATGGGCATGTTTTCAATCAATGTGATGTAACGTGGATGTCCAAGAGACCCACTTGTTGAAGATAGAGTCATGTAAGTCAAAAAGTCATGGAAGTCAAACGGTCATGAGGGTAGTCGAATAGCCACAAGGGTCAGCTTCACCCTTCGCTATAAATACCCTCCTCATTTGTACATGAAAGGAATTTTCACCCCAGCTCCTCCCACATAGACAAGAGAGTTTGTCATCCTTTCTTTGAGGAGTAAGTAGTGGCTCCAATGCCCTGCTGACGGGGTTAGTGATGTATGGTGTAATAATGTGTCTTGGAACTTTCTCTTAATTCAGAAGCCTGTCAACAGGCCAAAATATTTTCACACATGTATTGTATTTTTTGTAAGACTAATCTTTAATAGTTGTAATGAATGTTGATTTAACCATGTGTTTTACATATGAACTGATTAATTTGTTGTAATGCATAATTTATTAATGGAAATGTGTTGCATATGCTATTAATGTTGTCCTGTCTGTGTCGACTGCTCTGTCGAACATTAGACAAACCTTTCACATGAATGTTGTTGTAACAACCATTGCACTCATCTTGGACTGATGTGTCAGTGTTGTACATGTTATCTTACCTTTTATGTTGTGATTGTCACCTCCGAGTGGACTGCTCCACCGGAAGCTGTGTATGTCCTTTGTGTTGTGTGTTCCTAACCGAGTTGAGACTGATCCCTTTCAACATGGAACTCACCTTCACCTTTTCCACTCAGAGCGAAAAAACCATTGGCACAAATACACTTACACTCACCAGGCATGTGAACCTCACTTCTCGAAGACAAAGCGAAGAACTCTCCTGTGCTGACAAGCAAGAGTTGAGTAAAATCCTTAAGACAATGGCAACCGGTCCATCATACCAGATTGGATTCGCACACCAAAGTGTGTGAGGTTTAGTTGGGACTTCATAGCAGGGTGATCCCTTAAATGTTGACGGGTCCAGCACCGTCAACATTTCTGGTGCGAGAAGGAGGGAAGGTAGTTGTACTTGGTTGAAATTCCCCTCACACTCACTCATTAACCATCTGGTGAATGAAGTAACTCGCAACCCCTCTCTCACGACTCTGCAGTTGGTTACTCCTCAGCTCCTAGAATTGAACACGAAATTTCATTTCAACACCTTCGCTCTATCTATCCCATCACTCGCTAGTTCACAAAAGTAGTTGGACTAATCCCAAGCATACAATACTTTCCACACACTTCTAAGAAGTCAAAGGGCACTCCAACAGGAGTGGTTGTATCATCAGTGGAAGAAGCAGCCCTTACTACTCTTGAAGTTTGGGAAGAAGCTATTGAAGACAGAGAGGAACCTCCAATCTTCTTTGAAGACGAACAAGGCACTCTTGTAGTCTTGGGATCAAACTCTGGTATAGGAGGCGGAGGGGAAGGCAGCGGAGGAAGTGGAGGAGGAGACGAATCGACATACTTAGATCCAGAACCATTAGATTCTGAAGGAGAGGAAGAAGAAGAAGAGGACGAAAAGGAAAAATAAATGGCTAACCCAAATCTTGAAGGGATGAATCAGGGACCATTGGCTCTCCCGGATGTTTTGCACAAGATGTTGAAACGAGCGAAGAGAGTGAACATCAAGTTTAACCCTAACAGTGTAGTGAAGGCAAAAGACCACGTAGAAAACTTCTACCTATAGTTGCAGACCCTTGAGGTAGGTTGTGAAAACATAGCATGTAGATTGTTTCCATGTACCTTGGACGGCTGGGCAGCTACTTGGTGTCACAACGTTCCACCCAACTCTATACAAAACTGGGGTTCTTTCAAACGTATGTTCCTTGAAAATTTTATTTATGAAAAGACTCTAGCGATGCTACTCAAAGAATTTGGAAGCCTCAAGATGGAGGGAAAGGAGAAAGTATAAGATTTCAATCAGAGGTTTACACGTAACTTGAACAAGTTTGTAGTAGACGCCAAACCTCATCACTCCATCACTATCGACTACTACACATCTGCACTGCCAACCACCATCGCGAAGTTCGTCAAGTGAGCTATGAAGCCAACACTGTTAGAAAGTTACGAAGAGGCAATTATTGTTGAGAAAGACTTGCGCACCATTGGAGTCATTAAGGATGACGAATCAACGAAAGACTCCAAGGATGCGAGCAGAAAGCCCCAAGAAATGACGATCAAAGGCAGGGACAAGGAAGCAACTGACATTGAGGCCCTCACTTGCCTTATCAAGAACTTGACCAGCGAAATGTCTGAACTCAAGCAACATAAGCCAGACACATTCACAAATAATCATCCACCCAAAAAGAGATAGGCAAGCATTTCATCAACCGTCTCATCAAGAAATAGCTAATTCGGTTCCAAATTTTCACAAAAGCCTATGTTTCAACTCAATCAATGCATTTATCCTAAGTACTATTCCGTCGATGAATAATTTCATCCTGAGAACTCTTGTGCAGATTGGAAGCGAGTTGTTACCTCTGTCTATACTCATACACTCTATGCGGATGGTGACATACAGGAGCAATCAGAAGATACTGATGATAATGAATAGGTTGCACCTGAGGAAGAACCAAGTTCTAGGCATGTGGTGAATGCATATCAGTGCTCGCAAGTAGTCTCAAAGACGAACACCAAGAAGCAGCCCCAAAAGAAAAATGATCACTACAATCTTAGGAGTAAAGGGGCTCCCCCCACACTTGAGGAAATGCAAGAGAAAGTGAGACGGCTGATAAAGAAGGCCAATCCACCAACTACCTCAAAGAAACAAACACAAAGCAAGTCCGAGAAGATAGCGACGGATAAGAACACATCCATGAGTAGCAAGTTGGGACTTCATACCAGGGTGATCCTTAAATGTTGGCGAGTCCAGCATCGTCAACATTTCTGGTGCGAGAAGGAGGGTAGCTAGTTGTACATGGTTGAAATTCCCCTCACACTCACTCATTAACCATCTGGTGAACGAAGTAACTTGCAACCCCTCTCTCACGACTCTGCAGTTGGTTACTCCTCACCTCCTAGAATTGAACACGAAATTTCATTTCAACACCTTCACTCTATCTATCCCATCACTCGCTAGTTCACAAAAGTAGTTGGACTAATCCCAGGCATACAGTACTTTCCACACACTTCTAAGAAGTCAAAGGGCACTCCAACAGGAGTGGTTGTATCATCAGTGGAAGAAGCAACCCTTGCTACTCTTGAAGTTTGGGAAGAAGCTATTGAAGACGGAGAGGGACCTCCAATCTTCTTTGAAGATGAACAAGGCACTGTTTTAGTCTTGGGATCAAACTCCGGTATAGGAGGCGGTGGGGAAGGCAACGGAGGAAGTGGAGGAGGAGACGAATCGACATACTTAGATCCAGAACCATTAGATTCTGAAGGAGAGGAAGAAGAAGAAGAGGACGAAAAGGAAAAATAGATGGCCAACCCAAATCTTGAATGGACGACTCAGGGACCATTGGCTCTCCCGGATGTTCTGCACAAGATGTTGAAGCGAGCGAAGAGAATGAACATCAAGTTTAATCCTAACAGTGCATTGAAGGAAAAATACCACTTAGACAACTTCTACCTACAGTTGCAGACCCTTAACGTACGTTATGAAAACATAGTGTGTAGATTGTTTCCATGTACCTTGGACGGCTGGGCAGCTGCTTGGTATCACAAGTTCCACCCAACTCTATAAAAAACTGGGGTTCTTTCAAACGTATGTTCCTTGACAATTTTAGTTATGAAAAGACTCTAGCCATGATAATCAAAGAATTTGGAAGCCTCAAGATGGAGGGAAAAGAGAGAGTATAAGATTTCAATCAGAGGTTTACACATAAGTTGAACAAGTTTGTAGTAGACACCAAACCTCATCACTCCATCACTATCGACTATTACACATCTGCACTGCCAACCACCATCGTGAAGTTCTCCAAGTGAGCTATGAAGCCAACACTGTTAGAAAGTTACGAAGAGGCAATTGTTGTTGAGAAAGACTTGCGCACCATTGGAGTCATTAAGGATGACGAATCAATGAAAGACTCCAAGGATGCGAGCAGAAAGCCCCAAGAAATAACGATCAAAGGCAGGGACAAGGAAGCAACTAACATTGAGACCCTCACTAGCCTTATCAAGAACTTGACCAGCGAAATGTTCGAACTCAAGCAACAGAAGCTAGACACATTCACGAACAATCATCCACCCAGAAAGAGATAGGCAAGCATTTCATCAACCGGCTCATCAAGCAATAGCTAATTCGGTTCCAAATTTTCACAAAAGCCTATGTTTCAACTCAATCAATGCATTGATCCTAAGTACTATTCCATCGATGAAGAATTTCATCCTGAGAACTCTTGTTCAGATTGGAAGTGAGTTGTTACCTCTTTCTATACTCATACACTCTTTGCGGATGGTGACATACAGGAGCAATTAGAAGATACCGATGATAATGAATAGGTTTCACCTAAGGAAGAACCAAGTTCTGGGCATGTGGTGAACGCATATCAGTGCTCGCAAGTAGTCTCGAAGACGAACACCAAGAAGCAGCCCCAAAAGACAAATGATCACTATAATCTTAGGAGTAAAGGGGCTCCCCCCACACTTGAGGAGATGCAAGAGAAAGTGAGACAGCTGATAAAGAAGGCCGATCCACCAACTACCTCAAAGAAACAAACACAAAGCAAGTCCGGGAAAATAGCGACGGATAAGAACACATCCATGAGTAGCAAGGTGTAGAATAATCCACCAGACAGCACAAGCATCCGTGCCACCCCAGACACCTCAATGAATCTACCACCTCTAGATTACAACATAGTTGATGACATGAAGAAAACTCGAGTGAACATCAGTCTATTCAAGTTAGCCAAATTCCAGAGCCAATGAGATATCCTATTGCACACATTGGGGCAAACGGAAATAGACAACGGAACCTCTACCAACAAGGGAACATGCACACCTCCCAGATCACTATCCACTGTGTTTAATACACTCAGAATGGAAGAAGAAAACCTAGGTTGCCCCCCATTACCTGCTTTCATTCAAAGTTTTCAACTACAATGTCCATAACTATTTGGTTGATTCTGGTGCAATAGCCAATGTCATGCTGCTCTCCATTGCTAATAAGATCAATGCACGATGGAGCAAAACATCCGCGAGAATCATCAAACTTGATAGAAAATCAGTACTAGCCATTGGTGAACTACGAGATGTGATCATCTGACTATCCCATGATAGTCGAGTCCACCAATGCATCAACATAGTTATTGTGGACATATCAGAAAAATATGGTTTGCTGCTCAGCAGAGACTGGTCCAGCAAGCTAGATGGATACTTTGCTACAGACTGGTCTCACCTATGGCTTCCATACAAGGGAAAATGAAACCAATTACGGGTGTTATCCGAGAGGCATATGAAGTATAATGTCACTCCCCTTGACAGCGAGAATGAACCATTGGCCTTCACAGAACTCATGTTTGGCAACTGCCTCCTGGAAAAGGCATTGGAGTGTTATCCTGCATGGCCTACTTCAACATCATTAGATAAGTAGTTGGGACTCCTTCCTCGCCCAACTGATGATAATGAAACTTGTAAATTTTGTTTTTATGTTAGTAGCAGTAGTAGCAATAGTGGCAGTAGCAGTAGTACCAGCACGTCAAATGGTCCATGTACAAAGATGTTGTGGGCCATGAGTCTGGACAAATCAGGAACTCATGATGGCTCAAGAAATGAGTGTATCTCAGTCATCCAAAATAATGGACAATGCATGATTTCAAGTTTTTCGAAGTTCGAAGTCACAAACAATGATGCTGAAGAACTCATGCTGAAAACACGAAGGACCAACACTATGAACAAACAGAGAAACTTGGGAATCCACCATGATTTGAAGATGGCTAATCTCGTTACAAGTTACACACTACAACAATGACCAATCATTGACCGCTTGATCTAACTATACTAGGATGGGCCTGCAGAAGTACATGATGACCTGAGTACCCACTACATGTGAACAATCCAACATGAGATTCCAGGTAAAGGAGAAGAAAAGCCACTACAACAAAGAACAGGTATCACATACATGTTGTTTGTACTCCTTTCACCGAATAGATTGATTAACATTTTAAGTGTTTGGATTACTTGCAAAGTTTGTCATCATACTTGGTTTTCTGATTTAAATCCTCCACATAAGAAATATGGGAAGATCCACTTACGCATTGAATTCATAAAATTGAAACCTTCTCGGAGTAAAAACAATTACCGCGTGACATTATCCAAGCCCATGCTACACACAATACTTAAGACAGTAGTGTTGTATTCACTTGAAGGTTTTCTGCAATGCCACTAGGTTCCGGTAGTAGAGCCCGGTGGATCGGCACTGGTCCACGAGAAACTTGGCTCACACACCTACCATTTGCAATCACTCGATGGGAGGATTGATGATCTGCCTCTCAAAAAGGCAAGTCCTCAAACATTAGCTTAGTAAGTCGGGTCGCGTTCGTGCCTTGTACATAGTCTGCCTACTTATTATTGTTTCATTTGGTTTGTTTTGTTTATTATTTTTGCTTTTGCTTTGTTTTATTCTTATTACTACTTTTGTTCACTTAAATTTTGTTTGTTTGATATATTACTAATTTTTATTTTTTTTTTGGAAATAAGTGCTACCAACTACTATGTTCTAGCTTTTGAATAGAGTATGTGGCTGAAATTTGAAGAGACTTGTGACATTGCAGCACTTGACTAGTGTTGTGTCTATTTTCTCTGTGCTTGGTTACAACCTTCGTTCGATGAAGTCTCGACAGAAAATATGAACTGTCTGTAAGGGAAGCTTTGGTCGAATCATGAATCTGTGTCCACACTGGGAAGCCCCATGCTCGTACTCAACCTTCTACTCTGTGTGTTGAAGCTAATCCAATTAGTAGAAATGGAGAAGGGGAAAAATCTAAACGAGAAAACCTATGTTAGAGGTCTTACATGCTTCTCTAAAGGAACAACCTCTTTTGCTCTCAATAAGTCAGGATCCCTCTTCCGCCCTAAAAATAAATAAGTGCCTATGCACAGTTCTCTTATAAAAAAAGGCAAAAGAGGAGAAATCCTTCATGCGCAGAGAGGTGAAGCATGTAACTCCACCGGGGTATTGACCGTGCTGGCTGGCAGTGGAGCAATGTGTGTGTTCCTGCGTGACTCTAGCAGGGTAGTGTCCAGGCCTACTGGCAGTGGAGCAACACCAAAGACGAAAACTTAGACTCTAAAAATCTTCAACTCGGGAACTAAACTACCCTTCCTGGATTTGAAACATTGAGATCTAAGCTAAAATTTTGATTGTGTTTGACTGAGTTTGCAAAGGGTGAACCATGTATGTCCATAGGGTAAATGGGGAAACTGAAGTAGCCTGCACATCGATTCAATACTTCCCAAAAGACCAATGCCATGTGCTATCATGAACCGAAACAGAGAAGTTGGAGTCCTACCAGTCTATTGCCAAGTGTTGTAGTGGCTACAACCACCCTCTAGAATTTTGGCCTGCATCAATTTCGGAGCCTCCCTTGAAGAGTTTCACTTGATGACTGCACACACCCTGGTTCACTCCGTGAGCCCGTGTGAGTCTTTACATTCGCCTTGCTTGTTTGTTACACTCAAGTCCCTACATGTTGATGTCTAAGTCATGCTTGCGACCATGTTCTGGTTATGCTCAAAGTGTTTGCTTCGTATGTGTTTGATGTGTTCACCATGAAATAATTTGTCGCACTCACACATGGAGTCACATTCATTGTCGCACAAGGGTCATCTCGATCATGAATGATCAACCATGAGTGTCGTGCTTGTCACTTGCACTGTCGGTCAGTCATGTTGAACATATGTATCTGGATGGTTTGGTTGTTTCTTTATCAAGTCATGTGAGTGTGTGTCCATATGATCACCTATGCATCTTTTCACTGTTCACACACTTAGTCATTTTTGCTGAAGTTCTGACAACGAGTCCTCAATGACAGCCGAACCATCACCCTGCTTTCTACTCGATCGATTGTCAACCAAAACAACACAGAAAATCCAAGCTAGTTCTTTCAAGTTGTGCTACCTGCAAGCAATTCAATCAGCACTCATGCTGGCCACCAGGACAGTGACCGATTGTTCATCTCAAAAATTACGCAATTCTCATGAGCAGGCCTCCCATTGCCCATCAGCCAGCTCATCTTAGAAATTGCGCAGAGATGATCAGCAGGCCAACCTCCCGGACTTAATGCAATTTTCCTAATCAGCAGCTCCAACCAGTAGACTGCCTATTCCCTCCGGGAATTACGCTGTTTCTGTTGCGAGTGACTGAGCACTCATCTCGGAATGATTCGTGGGTGATGTACATGTTATCTTACCTTGTATGTTGTGACTGCCACATCCGAGTGGATTGCTCTGTCGGAAGCTATGTATGTCCTTTTTGTTGTGCTTTCCTAGCCGAGTTGGGACTGGTACCTTTCAACCTAGAACTCACCTTTAGCTTTTCCCCTCACAGTAAAAGAACCATTGACACAAGTACACTTACACTCACTAGGAACGCAAACCTCACTTCTCGAAGACAAAGTGAACCACTCTCTTGTGCTAACAAGAAAGAGTTGAGGAAAATTCTTAAGACAATGGAAATCGGGCCATCATACCGGATGGGACTCCCACACCAAATGGTGTGAGGTCTAGTTGGGACTTCATATCGAGGAGATCCCCTAAACGTTGGCAGGTCCAGCACCGTCAACACCTAGTTGTAGAATTGAGACTACAATATTGAAAGGAAGGTATCTAAAGGGTCTATGATCTTCACAAGTTCCTTTTTAAGTCTTAGAGGATGTTGTGGAGTGATGAGAAGCAAAAAGTAATCTTTATAGGAAATTGTGGGTGCATTATGAAGAATTTTGTGTATAATGGTAAAATATTGTTACAACATTGCTACAAGATGCCCTCTTTTGTAAAAGATTGCATCTGAGAGAAATCTGATTGTTCTAGGAGTGGCTTGAAGGTGGGATAAGGTGGTAGGAGGTTGTGAAAGGGTGCAAGAGAGCTTGTGTTGCATGACATTTTGTCGCATTAGGAAAATGACCATTGGTTTGGATCTTTTGCTATCCATCAAAGTGTTCTAAAGCATTCCCCTACAATGCTAGAACCCAAATAATCCCAAAGAGAATGATATTCCTGGATCTCAAGGCCCAAAAACCTATTTTTGGCTTCCTGTGCAGTTCCCTAGTCCATTTATATGCATACACAGAAGAGACCATTAGAGTCTGTGCAAAAATGCACTTTGTTTTACACTACTTTTAGTTAAAAGGGTAGAAAAGACATACCTACTTTTGAGATAGATCTCAATCGTTTCCTTATGATTACTACTAAGAATATTCTAAAATATTTTTGGAAGGTTAAATCTCTACCATCCACCTAATAATTATTAATAATTAAGTTAACATTTTGAAATAAGTAGTCTCTAGTGCCACTTTTTGGAAGTTTTTCCTGTGGATTTTTCTGGTCTAATTTCTCTAAAATCGAGTAGGAATTTCTCTAAAATCCAGTAGGAATTCCTATAAAAACAAACCATACAAAAAAAGAAGAAGTTAAAATCCAAACTGACTATAATTACTTCAAACTTAAATTTTAATTTGGTCACTTATTGTGATATTTAATATACTCATGTAGCATTGAAAAATACTTCATAATACATCTTGAGTTGTTAAAATTAAAAAACCATAAAATTTAATTTAATTGAAACTTTATTTTATATTATTATTTTACTATTATTAATTAAAAAAAGTAATATATAAGTGAATCATATATATTTAAAAACATATAATAAGATTTTTAATCATGGAAATGCACCCTCTTTATCAAAGAGATTTTTAATTTATAAATTGGATTCTTAATTTATAAATTGACTTTGTTACAATACCATGCGCCAATACCACATGGCTTATCAATATTATGAACCCAAAATATCATAACTCATTTTATATAACATTTCTTCTTATTTATATGACATTTTTTAATTAATTAATTTAATAAAAAAATCAATAAAAACTTAAAAAAAAAAAATTGACTTCTTTAAAAATAAACCTTAACGTTTTATTTATAAATAATATAACAAAAATAACTTATAAAAAAATTAAATTTATACCACTTACTAATTAAATTAAAATTTTAAAAACTCATCCCAAAATAGACACAACCAAATAATATATTTTATAAAAACATATCCCATGTGACAAAGTGCAGTAGATATATTACCAAAACTATGATTGCGAAAATGAATGGATACTGAACTATGATGCATGGCCAAAACGTGGAGGGTGGACATGCATGGTAGCGTTGGCATCGAGCAGGTTTGTCTATGCGTTCTGCAGTAATACATTGACAGACAACCAAATAATATATTTTATAAAAACATATCCCATGTGACAAAGTGCAGTAGATATATTACCAAAACTATGATTGCGAAAATGAATGGATACTGAAATATGATGCATGGCCAAAACGTGGAGGGTGGACATGCATGGTAGTGTTGGCATCGAGCAGGTTTGTCTATGCATTCTGCAGTAATACATTGAATATGGTTGCTAACTTTTAATGCGTCGCTGCCAAACCCGTTTCAACCATGCCAACAGTGAGCCAGTAGACATTAACATAGGTGTTACAACTCTGGTCGATGTCATAGGAGTGTAGTGATTAGAGATCAGGGAGAATTTGTATTTTTTGTTTTATTTTTAAATTTTTTTTGGTTTTTAAATTTTTTTTTATTCAATGTTATTTAAAATTAGATAAATATTATTCAAATTATAAATTTGAATTATGAAATTTGATAGAAATTTATTAAAAGTATAAGTTTATAGAAATGTTTTAGTATCATAAATTTATTTATATATCTAAAAATATATTTTAAATGATATAAAATTATATTTTAATTATATTGATATGGGTTTTATGATGAGGTTATTGTTAATGATATTGTAGAGATTCGTCCTCTTTTATTGTAGATATTTCTTTTAGTTGTATTAGTAGTTTAAGATATCTAGTTTAAGAGATAGCTTAAGGAAAAATTCAAGGTTGGAGGTGGAAGATTCGTCACACCTTTTTTGCTATTTTGAAGTTGCGGCTCTCATGTCTTGCACCAACTTCTCACAAATCGTTGCAATGACCTCTTTAGTGCCCAGGGTGGGTGGGGAGTTGTTGTGCATTGCCTCTTTGTCTTCCACCGAAAATGCCCAGGGTGGGTGGGGAGTTGTTGTGCATTTCCTCTTTGTCTTCCATCAGAAAGCACATAGCTTGGTGCAATGTAGAAGAAGAAATGAGGCATTTCTGAAGGGCTACTTGATCTAGTGACAAGAGAGAAAGCAAGTCATTTGTGTTGTTTTCCAAAGCAATGAAAGGGTTGTGTATGACGAACAAAGCCTTGAGAGATCATTCCTTTTCTCCTCTTCATTCCCACAGGAAAATGTTTCGTTCTTGTCCATCACCAAACTCAAGCCAACTAACACAAATTCATGGCTCTTGCAACACATATTGCTACTCTTGAAACACGAATCAAGCGCAGATTCATGACTCTTGCAACACATATCACTTCCAATCTCCCAACTCATGGAGCTCTGGTTGTAAGTTCAAATCCTTGGATGCTGGGAATCCGTGTCAATGCACTCAATTTCTGAATACTCTGGCATTGCATTTAGCATCATGAAAAATTATGTAAAGGAAACTTGAGCAACAACAATATACACAATCAATCTCCAACCTTAGTAGCAAATTATAGCCCCTTTCAAGAAAATTCGTCACATGCAAATATCATGGAGAGACCTACAACAAGTTAACCATATCACAGTCGGGATGCTAAATGCATGAATTACTAACAACATACAATAATGTAAAGGGGCCAAGATCTATTAAACCATAAAAGAGAACCCTGAGTGCCTCTTGCGATTGGAAAAATATTACTTACCACTAGAAATATACCGCAATGTTTTGTGCATGCCTCTGAGGTAGTACATCGTCATTCACTTCCTGAAGCATGAGGCACAAAATAGGAATTATGTGTAAAGTTTCCATGTTAATTACTATAATCGATTGAACAAAGGGATTTAGGTCAATTCCATCTTTTTCCCTTACTTATGGACCAAAGGGGATCTTAGGTTAGTCCATCTTTGTCCCTTACTTATGGGTTAGCCAAAACGAATGAGTTCATTGATTCCTTTACTGTAACTTTGATTGATATAATCAGCTCCAATCCTTAGTAAGGTTTGAAAGCGTCTATGAAAGCACTATGCGCGGGTGGGTGTGTGAGTGGCCTCTGTGTCTTATCCTGTAGCAACAACAACAATAAATGTGTTTGGGCACCTCTATAGTGAAACCATGTGAATTTTCGTGCCCTGCCCATGACAACTATAGTTGCCTGAAGTTGCATTATACACTCCTCATGCTCTATGACGTAGGTATATGAGTTTAGTGGAGACACCAAGTGAGCCTCATTAAGGGAGGATCTTAAATGAGGTCCACATGCATATAATCTACTTTAATTTTAACTTCATTTTATCTTACATCTTTGATTATAATCACATAAAATTCTAATAAATAAAATTTATATACAAGTTATGCATAGACTAACAGTTTTTAGGGGCATGCCCATGAGTAGAAGAGATCTTTCCGCACAGGGAGTCCATCAAAAATATTGTGCCCCCATGGTGTTCATGTATCAGGGTTGATGGGTTTGCCTGGTAAGTTAAATCATAGTGAGTACCATGGCACAATGAACAATTGAATTTGGCAGTGATAATAGATGCTTCAAGCGCATGTTTCTATACAAATTTTCTAACAAGCCCCCAAGTGTTGTTGATTTTTATATCTTGGTTAAGTTGCACATGAATGCTTTTATTGGAGTTTTTTCTTTACAGTCATTTTGTTGACTTCATTGTCGTTTCCAACCCCTCTAATATAGTTTTATTGTTTCTGCAGACATTTAAATATCCATGGGACGGAAAGATACCTCGACCCCTTTTATGGTGTCTTCTGTATATTTTCCAAAACAATATATTTGTTGGGATTTGTAAGAATGTTAAAACAAACATTGAAGTAATCAACTATAATTCCAAATTATGGCTTATACATGCAACAATTTGTTGCATACAAGAGCTAAATATTCCTAAATTTCTACCAAACTTCGTATATTTTCCAAAACAATATATTTTTTGGGATTTGTAAGATTGTTAAAACAAACATTGAAGTAATCAACTATAATTCCAAATTATGGCTTATACGTGCAACAATTTGTTGCATACAAGAGATGAATATCCCTAAATTTCTACCAAACTTCATAGTAGATTATGGTATTTGAAATAATTTATGTAGTCTTTCTTCCATGAGGACTTAAACACTATCACCAGATAATCACTAGGAAATGATGCACAATATGGATAGATCACATTTGGGGTGTAAAACCATGTTAATAGTTTCATTTGGGGATCATGCTGATTTGTTCATATTCACTTAATTTTTTTGCTTATCTACCCTGCTCCTCATGAATATTTCCTTTTAAGTGTTGACGATTCTAAAAATGTGATTCTGAAATTGTTGAGACAAATGAGACAATAGCAATTTATTTTATGAAATTTACTTTGTGGCAAAGTCAAAGGGTTTCCAAATTCAAAACCATAACATCTAGAGGGTAACAATTGAAAAGCTTCATAATTGTTTGTTTTCACAGTGGATGTACAATGGACAAACACCCTTAATGACTCATTTTCTTTTTTAAATTTAGTTAGCATGTTTCACCCTTTATCCCATAAACTCTTCACTCTTGAACTGCAAAATAATGATCGTCTTGCTCTTGCATCTGAATTAAAGTCTATAATGCATGATATCAAATCCACTAAGGTTGAATTGGATATTCCTCTTATTGATTTTCTCAAGGCACTTTATCCTACTTACTCCAATTATCTTGAGTCATTGCAAGCAAATGCAAATCTCAAAGATATCACCTTTGAATCTCTTGTGAAAAAGTTTACTGAAAGAGAGAAAGCTTTTGGAAATAAGACAACCCCTGAATCTTCTGAAGAGGTTGTGTGCCTTGCTCATAAAGAAAAGAATCCTACTCAATATTCTTCAAGAGGAAGAGGTGGTCAAAGAGGAATAGGAAGATATTTCAGAGGCAGGGGGGACAGACATTCTCAAGGAGAAAAGGCAAATTTGCACTGCATTCGCTACAAAAGAAATGGATCACATGATGCCTCTACATGCAAGCTACCATGGGACAAAATTGAGTAGAAAAGAAACCAATAGAAAGGTAAAATTGACGATACAGACAAAGGTAAAGCACTTGAATCCATTCACTATGTTGTGGCACAATGTAATATTGGAGTAAATGAAGATTTATTTAATGCTTCACTTGCTTCTTGGAAAAATGATTGGTTGCTTGATTCAGGAGCAACCTGCCACATGACTCATAGAAAATATTTTTTTGAAGAATTTACTGACAATGTTGATGGAGCAGTATACTTTGCAGACCAATAAAAAATCAAGCCATTAGGGCTTGGCACAATCAGGCTTAAACTACCTGGTCTTCTAGACTTTCTTCTGCATCATGTTCTATATCTCCCACAGCTCAAGAGAAACTTGCTGTCCTTGGTGCACATACGCCAGCAAATTCACTCCATTCATATGTTTGATGGAAAGCTTGAGGTAAGAAAATCATCTGACTACTCACTTGTCATGAGGGGAATAGAAGAAGAAAGGCTTCTCAAGCTGCAAGGAACCTCTGCTCGTGCACAACATTTCTCATACAATTCTCATCATGAAGAAGGTAAACTTCCATCAATTTTATTATGGCATGCTAGATTGGACATTTGAACTATGACGGTCTCCGCTTGTTGAAGAAAAATGGTGTTGATGGTTTGCCTACAATTCCTAGGAAAATTAAGCAATGTGATGCTTGTATTCTAGGAAAGCATAGCAAATAGTCTTTTCATGATTCAAATTCAAGAGCAAATAGAAAACTTGAACTCATTCATTTAGATTTATGTGGTCCAATGCCTGTTCCTTCTGCAAATGGAAATAAATATATGATGACATTTATTGATGACTACACTAGAATGTGTTGGGTTTATTTATTGAAGAACAAATCTGATGCTTTTCAAACATTCAAGAATTTTCATAAATGGATTGAAAATGATGCACAATCTCATATTGGGTCTATTCACACTGATAATGGAAAAGAATACACATCAAATGAATTTGAAAATTATCTTCACCAACATGGGATCAAACATCAAACAACTGTGCCTTATACTTCCCAACAAAATGGTGTAGCTGAAAGAATGAATAGGACAATCTTAAATATGGTGTAATCCATGCTCTTCTTCAAAAATTTAAAGATAATGTTTTGGGCTGATGATATTCTATGTGCTGCATATATAAAGAATAGATGTCAATCTAATGCTATTAGAAACAAGACTCCATATGAAATGTGGTATGGACATGTTCCTTCGGTAAATCACCTCAGGGTCTTTGGTTCCACCTGTTATGCTTTGATACTAAAGGTACATAGAAACAAAGTTGGTGCAAGAAGTCGTAAGTGTATCTTCCTGGGGTATTAAAACACCTCCAAAGCATACTGTCTCTATGATGAAGTAAATAAAAAGTTTGTTGTATCTAGAGATGTAATTTTTCTTGAATCATCCAAAACTGACAATGTTGTTGAGCAACAACTTGATTGCTTGGATAGACTCGCAAAAGAAAATTCATTTCAAGAATTTGATAATAATATTCCACATCTTGAAGGGGGTATTCCTATACTGGATCAACATGTGGAATCTTCTTCTAAAGAACACTCTCCCCCACATGAAACTCCAACAACGGATGATGCTTTAAGTGATGTGATTGATAGAATTGGGAGACTCAATCTTGATTCAGTCCCAACTCAATCAACGAAGCAGCCCAGACCATCTAAGAAAGGTCCCCCAATGTGGCTGACAAAGACACTTGAAAGTGTTCATCCTGATGAGGTTAGAAAGACATGAACTAGAAATTCAAACCGGCAAAATGGAGGTGATGTGGATGACTCTAATTCACCTGTTGATATGGATGTTTCTTATGATTGTGAATTGAACTTGTCTACATATTTTGAACCAACTTCCTTCAAAGAAGCTGCTTCTCATGATGAATGGAAAGAGGTGATGCAAAAGGAGTATGATGCCCTCACAAAGAACGACACTTGGAAGCTGGTTGATCCTCCATTAGGAACCAAACCAATTGGCTGCAAGTGGGTCTACAAGAACAAGTATAAAGCTAATGGCTCACTTGACAAGCACAAAGATAGGCTTGTGGAAAAAGGCTTTGAACAGAAGGAAGGGGTCGATTATGAGGAGACTTTTGCCCCCACAGCAAAATGGGCTACCATCCAGACACTCTTTGCCCTGGCAGCTCAGAACGGTTGGAAAGTCCATCAAATGGATGTAAAAAATGCTTTCTTGAACAGAGATCTAAAAGAGAATGTTTTTATGTCCCAGCCTGAAGGATTTGCTGTGAAAGGACATGAACATAAAGTATGAAAACTGGTGAATTCCTTGTATGGCCTCAAACAAGCACCACGAGCCTGGTACGAAAAACTAACTGAGCATCTTCTGAAACTCAATTTCAAACGTTATGATCTTGATGATGAAACTTTATTTGTCGAGAAAGTTGGAAAAACAGTTGTATATCTTGTGGTATATGTAGATGATCTTTTGATGACAGGGAACAATGAAAGCTACATTGCATCCATAAAGAAGGAATTGAGGAAAAGTTTTGAAATGACTGATTTGGGCTATGTTCATTACTATCTTGGAATTGAAGTAACCCAACATCCGAAGTCCATATTTCTTTCTCAAAAGAAATACATTGGAGATTTGTTGAACAGGTTTGGCATGACAGAGTGCAATCCTCTTACTACTCCAATGGAACAAAACTTAAAGCTCACATCTATTGAAGGAAAAGAATTTGAGGATGCAACAAAGTATAGACAACTTGTAGGAAGTCTCAACTACCTAACTACTACCAGACCAGACATTTCGTTTCTGATTGGAATCCTCTCTAGGTTTATGCAAAAGCCTTGTGAGGGACATTGGTCTGTTGAAAGAAGAGTTCTAAGGTACTTGAAGGGAACTCAAGACTTTGGAATCAAGTATACATAGGTGGACGACTTCAGCTTGATTGCATACTCTGATTTAGACTTCGATGGAGATAAAGAAACTGGGGTATCTACTTCAGGATATGCTATGAGTCTTGGATTAGATGCTGTCTCCTAGAGATCGCACAAACAATTAGTTCTAGCAGATTCCACAACAGAAGCAGAATACGTGGCAGGAGCTGAAGCAACAAAAGAAATTGTGTGGCTCAGGAAAATTTTTGAAGATTTGCAGGTAAAACAAGTACAATCAACTCCACTCATGATTAACAATACCTCTGCAATAAAGTTCACCAAGTACCCAAAGTTCCATGATCGAGCGAAGCACATCAATACTAAATATCATCTAATTCAACATCATGTTGAGGCCAAAGCAATCCATCTCTGTCATTGTTCCACAAATGAGAAAATTGCAGACATCTTCACCAAAGGGCTTGGAAGAGAAAATCTTGAATGATTCAGAATGATGCTTGGACTCACCAACATCCCTTCATATTAAGGGGGGGAATGTTGACACCTAATCCTCATGATTGGGTGAATATAATGTAAATAGATAAATAAGTAATATGAACAGTCATCAGGAGATGAACTGAACAGTCTCTCCCTCATGTATTTAATGAAGAAATACCTGAAGGAATAAACACGAATCAATTTTTGGTTGAGAAGTTACTTCCTGGTCTGACAATTTTGATGAAAAACATGTAAAAATAACTTACCACAACAAAATATTTTATAACACCATTTCTGATGGAGAAACATGCCCTACTAGATTCCATGATTATAGCAACCTGTGGTGCATGACATATTCAACTATTTTATTAATTTATATCATATGACGATTATTTTCGACCTATTGTTGCCTCTTTTAAATCATCTGCAATGTTAAAGAACTTGTGGTTACCAGAGTTCTCTTCTATTGAGTATGAAAATCACTACACTCGTAGGTTAAATCTTTTTCTTTGACTTTCTAGTTTTTCCCTCTCATACAATCTGGGTCTCGTATTCACATCTAGTGTTTCTTGTATATAGTCATTTATCTGTGTTTGGTATTCTCATCCGGTGTCACTTGTATATAGTCATTTATCTAAGAGACATGATTAAATGCATGTAATCATGGAATATCTCATTGTTTTTTCCATTGAACTATAATATGGCATAGGTTTATTTATATGTTTATTTTTAAACGAGGTAGCTCGTTGTAACTATATAGTAAGTTTATAGAAGATCACATACAAAACATTCTAGATTTTCTTCCTAGCCCGATTCACAATTTTTCTTGTAACTCAAAACAAAGATAGTGTCATTTTATGAAATTATGGTAGCCTGATTCACAATTTTTCTTGTAATTGAAAACAAGGTTAACTTCATTTTATGAAATTACGGTGGTTGGTTGCCATTCTGGCTGAGTTCAAAGTGGAGTAGAATAGCACCTTTTGATATCCATTGGGTCATTGAGCTCATGCACAATTTCTTCTTGAACTTCATCATGAGTGAAATTTGTAGATGTTTTGTTGTTCAACATTGTTGAGAAGGTGTCTTCATGCAGGCTAAGCACAAGACCTTTAAGCACATTGCACTCAATCTCAATAATTTCCATCTTCTACCTTTGATCAACCAACAATTTCACTAGAGAAGCATGTTGAGTAAAACATGTTCATTTTCATTTACTTTTGTGGTTACCCAAAACCAGGAGGACTTTTAAGGATGTTGCACACAACCTCAAGGATCTCCATCTTCTACCATTGATGAACCAACAATTTCACTATAGAAGCATGTTGAGTAACACATGTTCATTTTCATTTACTTTTGTGGTTACCCAAAACAAAGAGGTCTTGTTACGTTTGAATACAACTTTTTCATCTTAATACTCTTTTAATTTTTTCCATATCCCTATGCTTCTTATATTCACCCACAATGAGTGGAAAACCAAATGAACAAGGCAAGAAATGCCAATATAGAACTAGGTGTAAATAATTACATCTGATTTTATGAGACTAGAACTAGGATGAAGTCATACATTTATTCTTGTGATAGTAGAAGTTGTTGGAGCAATGGGGGCTCTTTCTTAAATTTCATTTCCATTTTTTGCATTGAGGTTCTCTACAATCCACTATGGGTAAATATTGTCGTGCTTTTAAATGAGTGTAAACATTTAAACGTCTAATCAATGTGGGAAAGTTGTTCTTGGTTTTATAGGTTGAATATAAGTTGTGGTTAGTTATTTTCCGAGGATATCAGCTAACCTGGGTGAGTAAGGTGGTCTCGTAATGTCTGTGCTCTGGAAACATGTGTGTTGTCATTGATTACAAGGCCATGACATTGTTCCTTATTAAGTTTGAAACAACTGAAATATTAAAGCACACATTGAAAAAATAACTTGTGCCAAATTAAACATAAACATACCTAAACGTAAAAGCCTCTTATGATCATGAACACACACACAATATATGCTACTAACCCAGTCTTTCTGATATAAAAAATCGTAGCACCTATCAACTCTCCAACTCCCATCATGTGAAGAAAAAGTGAGTCAAAACAATGTCAATGCATTTATCATAGGTACGTAAGATGACTAGGACACAAAGTTACAACTCACATGTGCTTTGATGATTAATAAATATAACCCAAGCAAGGTTAGCAAAAATGTGGTTGCAGTCCTTTGAAAATGGGCCGTAAAATGCTATGCAATAGAAAATAGTTGCAAAGGAAATTTGAGCTAACATGTGCCAAACTGTAGCATCATCCACATTACCATAAAACAAAAATTGAAGACCTAGTGCAAGACGTCGTGTCTCAAAGTGGTCAACCCAAGAAGGTGTTCTTACACAATGCTTTTCAATCTTGTACCAAAGGATGATGGTTCCTTCTTATAATGGATTGCAGTAGAAAAAAGAGTCATTCATTTCTTCATGAAATGTTACTAATTTCAATGTGAAAACTATTTTAAACCAGGACAAATACAGAAGATTGAAGGATTAAAAAGCTAACTAGAAACACTCTGAAAGAGAATTCCAAAAGAGTAATTTCGTGTTGTTTTCATTCAACTTACATGCTACAAACCAATCTACTAAATTTGGATGAATAAAATGTTATTTTAGAGCACAAGTAAATCTTAGATATGCAAACAAAATGTATATTCACTCTTTGTTGCATGATTTATATAAGTCAGGGGAGATAATTTGATATATTGATTGATCCTATGCCTAACTCAAATATAAATATTATTAGGAACACAGGTCAAATGGAAATTTCAAGCAAAATTGTTAAATGCCTAACCAATGTTGAAGTGTTTTCTCTCGAAGCTGCAAATATGGAACGTGTCATTAATCATTTTAGTCGTTATATGAGGAATCCATGAGTTCAATGAGAAATAAGGTACTCAAATGCCTTTTGAAAGAGGAGATAACAAAAAAATACAAAAAAATTAATGTCTTCATCTTATAGCTTCTACTCCTCTTAAGAAAAGGAGATGAAGACATTAAAATTGTTGTATTTTTTCATATATCCTCTTTGAAAAGGCATTCAAATACCTTATTTCTTGTTGAAGGTGCTTATTTGGAGACAAGGTGCTTATTTAAAATTTAATTCCTTGCACCTGTTGAATGCATGGTTGAGCCTTTGATTGTTATCTTACCACAATGGCATTCAAAATCTTCTATTCAAGATGTCTATAGGACTCTTCTTAAAATGTCTTGCAATATGCTACTGCAAAGTCACACTGTTCAATCAATTGGGATCATAAAGACAAACCGATACCAACCTCTTCCTTTAGTAAGAGTTCGAGATAACTAGAGATGTTGATGAGTGTGGTGTCCATATTTCAAACACACAATAGGCCATATATCAATTTTATAATGCTAATTTTATGTATCTCAATGAAAAGACATCCATAACAAGAAAATGTACTCATTTAAATTTAGATTTACATGATTCTGCATTCACATGGCTTCATGATACGTTTCCTAAAAAAAATCTCTCATTAATTGGGTGCAACCTTTGTGGAGGAATTAATAAAGATTGACATCGTTATGCTAATAGGACCATAAAGCTAGCCGTTAGATTTTGATCTTCCATGAGACAAACTAGGAATTAGAACAAGATATATGACTTCAAATAATGACATCTGCATCTTATCATGATTTTCCTCATCAATACCTGTTGAGTCCCAAACTTGCATCTTTCCTATACACCTTTCTAGACTTTTTCCATTAACCTGGACCTCCTAAGCTGTCAACATCATTGCATATTAGTTTAAAAGAGCATATAAAGTGGTTTCCTAACTATGTTTTGTGTCTACTGTTTGAATTAGATTTTTTCTCATTGAGCTGCGGAATCTTGCCGCTTTCCGCAGCCAGTTCAACTTTCCGCAACCTTTTTGTTAAAGTCTATATTGTAGGTGTCTTTAGGAAAATCGAGCCACATGGGAAAGTTGGAAATGACGTCGACATGGACCGAGTCCTATTGGCTCAGTTGAATTCACCAAAGAAGGCCATGGTCAAAGGTAGTCAGGCGGTGGTCAAGATAAGAGTCCTACGGTGACAAAACTCTGTTTTTCACCACTTGAAGACTTGCGTGGCCGTTCCTAAATCTCAGGGGAGATATCAACACCTGTGGACTGCTCCATAAAGCGAATCCAACAACCGCCCTCAGTAGATTTAACCTTCACGGCAGCCATGATGCTAGATCCCTGGACATGGTTGTTCACGTGTATTTTATCTATGCAGGTTTTAGGAAATTAGTTATGTAGTCCTCTGTTATAAACAATGCGTTCCCATATGCATAGTAGTTAGCCTTTGTAATGTAATTTTGACTGTTAACGAGCCCACTGTGCCGTGACATTATTTCTGTGTTATGACTGCATTTTGAATACATGAGAAGACTCTGCTTATAAGCTCAATTCATGGTTGATAGCTGATTGCCCGAGGTTGTGCAGAGGGCTCCTGTACACACCGAGGTTTGGTTTATTGCTGTATAGTTTCATGCTTTATTTCCTTACGTTTCTGATGCCATAATTATTCACTTTCTTAGTTTTAATTCAAGCACTGTTTTATTTATTTAAGTTTTGTTCATTTGCTTTATTAGTGAAGATTAGATATTAAATTACTCATGTCATTTTCAGTTATCTCTGAAAGCCATAGCGAGACTAATGGTGAGGGATTGAAGTATGAGTGTGTAGTTTGATATTATTTTATTTTTCTGCAAGTTAGTTATTGAATTGCTCATGTCATTTTCAGTTACCTCTGAAAGCCATAGAGAGACTAATGGTGAGGGATTGAAGTATGAGTGTGTAGTTTGATATTAGTTTATTTTTCTACAAGTTAGTTATTGAATTTCTCATGTCATTTTTAGGTACCTCCGAAAGCCATAGCGAGACTAATGGTGAGGGATTGAAGTATGAGTGCGTAATTTGAAATTAGTTTATTTTTCTGTAAATTAGATATCAGATTGCTCAAGTTGTTTATGATTACCTCCAAAAGCCAGAGCGAGACGAATGGTGAGGGGTCAGAATATGAGTTGATGTAATTTGATTTTAGCTTACTTTGCTTGCAATTTTTGGATTTCTTTGAGTTCAGTTTCTTTTGTATTTAGACAATAGCAAGGATAATAGGTTTCATGATCAATAGTTCACTGTTTGTTTGATTAGAATAGTGGCATATTTTCATTTTCTTTTAGGAATTAATTTCATCATTGCATATTTTAAAACCTTTTTGCAAGTTTGAAGTTTTGGAAATCATTTTAAAGGAAATCATTGCCTTGAATATTTTTATCCATACTTGTCTTTTAGAATTACCATCTCACATTAGGGAATCAATGAAGATAAACCCAAAAACAAACTAAAAATAAAAAAAGACAAAGATTAAGAAATAGGTTATCTTGCACATATAGTGCGCCTCACTTTAGCAGTTTACGACTCCCGGATTGGCAATTAATATAGCAATTTAGGACACTCTAAATTGACCAAAAAATACCTATGACCACTAGATTGGGAAGGTGAAGGTACCTCATCATTCTAACTTCTGGTAACACCTTTCCATGAGAATTTTCATAATTTGCACCACCTTCTACCAAAACATTAGAAATAGATGATAAGAACCTACTTAATTAAGGAGACTGATATTGCAGAGGCCACAAAAATTGGCATTGGTAGGATCTGTAGGTTATCACCATAGTAGTTATTGGAGCCTCATAAATCTCTCTAGTTGCTTTTTTCTTTTAGGAGTTTTATCAAGCTTTGCATGAGCCCTCTCTCTCATTTTCTTTGCTCATAATAGTTATAAGATGAAGACATTAAAATTTCTTCTCTCCTAAGATTACTTGAAGCACCGTCTCTCCTAATTTTAATGCCTTCATTTCATTTTCTTGAACCTACTAGGAACTAATTCTTGTTTACCTAATGTTCATGCTTCAATCCCAAATTGAAAACTTTAATTTCACCAATATAAAGTATTGACTAATAATGGATTGTTCTAAAATCAATCCATTTGATTACATTCATTTAACTTATTTTTCTAAATTATATCGCCAATTTAAAGATTTAAATGTTATGTAATATAAAATAAAAACTTCAAGTTATTTATAATGCAGGACAACCTCAAGTAGTCCCTCAAGATCAAGTTTGTATGGGAAGAATATTTGTGCTTGCAGATTCAAGTTCATAAATAGAAATTTAGAGGAAGTAAAGCTTTTCACACACAACATCCTTTCCTACCCAAGCTTTCAGGGCCAAAAATATTTATTGGACTTGTTATTTACCTCTTTTATGGTAATCAGTAATTAATTACATTGATGTCAATCTTCTTAACAACCACTTTGTGAAAAAAGTTAGTCCTACCTTCCACTTACATGCTATCACTGAGGGATATACCTTTCATTGAGACACTATTGTTTGAAAGTATCTTTTACTTCTCAGTCATTCCCCCATAGTAGATGGTGTGTTTCAGAAATGTGATAACAAATAAAAAGAGAGGCACAACAGTTAAGGAAGGAGCTTGGTTAACAACATTCCTCTAGTTATGCATACATTGTTCTCGTGACTTTCTAGTATTAATTATTGTTCTAAAATTAACAGTTCGAGAATTAGGAATTATTGTTGTCTCCAGAATAGGTACTTTTTAATTCATTTTGACTTACATAGAATTATGAATTTCTAATTTAGGACTCTAAAATAGGTTCCCCACCCTTCATGGTTTGAACTTGGGCTATTTACGTGGTGGTGCTCCATACCAACCACAAAGTAAAAACTCACAGCCCAAGGTTTTGATCCTTGTTTATTTAGTATTACATTGGAAATTAGGTTGCAATTCTTAATCTAAAAATACATCAACCACTTAGTCCACAGGGGAAACTCAATTGACGATCACCATGTTATGAATTATTACATGAACCATGAGAGTCAAAGTTCAAATCCCAGTGGGTCGAGCCAACAAAAACAAAAATTATGTCAACCACCTGTAAACAAATCTAACATATTATTGTAAATGATGTCTTTGGAGGTACACATTTATTTTAATGAAAATGTTTCAATCTAAATGTTTTCCTAGATTGGGATATAATGTTATTTGTTGGATAGAAGCTTTTGTAACCTAAACACTAATGACATTCAAACCAAGGATGATATGATTTGCATTTAGTTAGAAGTTATTTTTCTCCTTGTTGAATATTGTTTGAGACTATTAAATAAGGAAAAATTAGCTTGACATGATACTGTATCAAATCTAACTTCTTTTCTCCCCAATCTTTTAAAAATGGATGTATATGAATTATTTTATTGAAAAGTTTCATGCATATTAGCATTGATATCTTTTCTGTGACACATACATTGCTTGAGTCCGGTACATCTTAGTCAGAATTATGCAAAGCATTGGATGAGATGTTCAATGGAGGAAGAATGCAGATGATTCATGTTTATCTGTTCTTGTCGATATCTTTGTTAAAGAAGCGGATGAGAGTGAAGATGTTTTCAAACGTCTTCTTTTCAAGTCTAAAATTGTCTCAAACACAAAGATGTTTGTTCCCTAATTAAAAAGCTCATCAAAGCTAAGAAATTAACCACTACTTACTATTTATTTACAGTATGGAGGAATGAAGGTGTTGTTTTGAACGTGGTTGTTTACATATTTTTTTTTACTGTTGCAGGAGAAGATGGAAACTTTAGTTTTGCATGTCCTATCTTCAAGGATTTGTTAGCTAATAAATCTCTAGATTCTATGTGTTATTTTGCTTTATGCAGGGCATTTGCAAAGGTGGGAGATACTGGACTAGCCTATGACTTTTTGAGGGAGTTGTTGAACAAATTTGTTTGAAATACTACAGTGCTAAACAAACTTATCGATGCGTTTGTTGAAATAGGTAAAATAAAATCATCTCTTGGACTCTCTGAATTTATGAAGCATTGGAAGTGAAAACGAGACCTGGTAACCTATAATGCTATTATTTATATTCTTGACAAGGAAGGCCAGGTAGATGCAACGTTTCATGAATTTTTGACTGCGAGGGACTTGGGACATGTACCTGATATTATATCCTACAATACATTAATAAACACTTTTAGAAAGTTTGATCGATTATATTTGTATTTGATTCTTTTTCAAGAGAAGGTTGGAAGAGGAATTCAACCCAATTTGCACACTTACACTGCTCTAATTGATAGTTTTGGTTGAATGCGGTAGGTTGAAGAAGCAATAAGGTTGTTCCATGAAATGAAATAAAAGGGTTGTAAGGCATCAATTTATGTTTGTAGGTATCTAATAAGAAATATCAAAAAGGGCAGTAATATGAGCCTAGAAAATGAACTATCAGAAGAAATAAAATTATGTGGTTCTAATTTGTTACATCCTAATGATTTTAAGAAAACGAAAAGATGATAAATGATTTTCTAGATCTCTTACATATTGAAATTATGCATGTGTATTATTCTTTTGATGAACAATCTTGGTTCTTAGGTATGTCTGTTGATTGATTGTCTGCTCTTCAGTTGTTGTTATGATGTTTTATGAAACCCCATTAGCAAATATCTATGTTGTAATGGAAGAAAAACAGTTACTTTTATCAAAATGAAGTTAATGCAAGATCTTGGAAAGGATAGAATATGAAACGTAAACTCTAAAATACAGGTGTCGTTAAAATGTACTTAAGAGCTAACCTATTTCAGATACAAAAGTACCAAAAAATTTTGATGTTACTCACTGAGGTTGAAAAAGTAACACTCTCTAATGCATAGAATATGCAGGGATCATCAAACTATTCCAAAAGAATCACAATGCATTTTGTGCATATCAATATAAATGTTATAAAGCATACTTTTAATAAATTTCATGACTAACACATTATTCAACATGCATTATATGAACAAGAACCTTTCCATTCATAAAGAATAGGTCTTATGTACTAAGGCTAGGCTGCAATAGACCATCCCATTGTAAATATTTGACCTTCAAATAAAAAAGCTACACTCACTGTAAATTTCAAATTAGGGAAATGAACCTTGCAAAAATAACATACTTTCACTTTTTGCTTTGATGTCAGAAAACTCATACACCACTTTAAGGTAATTACAATTGGTTAGTACTGATACTTGAACTGCTTCTGCCTCTATTTGTGGAACTGGGTAAACTCAATCTCGAAATGTATTTTCTACTCGATCTTTTGCTATAACTATGTAAACTGAGTAAAAAATGATTTATTACATCCCCTCACTTTGTTTACCATCATACAATGTGAGGACATGTCATCTATTGAAAAGACCTTGGTTGGAGAAAAGTTATTTATGAGCCCTAGACATGGTCAAGGAAAAAGATACAGAACTCAAATTTGTTCACTTCCGGTAACATATTTACAATGAAAGACAAAGAATAAATAAACAAATTGTGGTGCATTTCAGCTAATGGGGCATACACAATATAAATCTTTAATTCAGGGGCCATGCAGTTCAAAAAATAAAACATCTAAAAGTCCAAAGCTAAATGCATTTTTAACTCCATGTATCTGGTCATTTTCCAAGACAAACTTAGCAGCCTACATTGTGCCATAACTCCAAAAGGACTAATTATAATATGTAATCCACACCATATTGTGTCATGTGTGCATGAGAAGATTCCAATGGATCCAAAAATTCATGCCCTTGGCCATATATCATTTGTTTACTTAAAGACCTACCAACAGTCCTCTACATGTTTATAAGTTTTAGCGAGACTGATTGTCTTAAGTTTTACCCAAATTGATTGTCTTAAGTTTTACCTAGATTGGTTGTCTTAGTCGGATGGATTTGATTTGAGGGAGTAGATATCTAGTTTCCTTGATTGAACTCCATGATGCTACAGAGTGGATTATGACCTTATATCATGGTCAAAGTTGTGAAGCTCCATATTGGTGTTCTTTCACCACAGGAAATGCTTGCAGTGTCCCTTTTTGTAATGTAAGTATTAGTTTTTTTATTTAAAATAGAAAAAATAAAAATATTGCTCTGCCCTTGGATGGCACAAACAAGTTGATTCCATATCCATTTATGTGGGCTCTTCATGGATTCATTAGCAAGATCATTCTCCCTTTCATAGGAGAAAGGAAGATTTACACAAGAGAGTGGAATGATTCTTTCTTTTAAATCAAACATACAACATTTGTTTTATAAGGAACTTATCTCCGCCAAAACCCATATAATTCCTCTTATGCACACTAAGTCATGCATATTTCTCTTGTTTGTATACAATCTAAACCAATTTGTATAAATTTGTTGCAGCATTAGCATTTTATTGTAAGGAATCTAATGCAGTTTAGTCTTATTATTGCATTGACTAAGATCATTATCACCTGTCATTAGATCTTGTTGTTGGGGGTTGCAAAACAATGACTTCAATTCTCTTATACCATTAACACTTTTCATTAGATTTTTTTGTTGAGTTTATATGTTATTCCTCTCTAAACAATATTACTTTCATTGTCAAGGTCCACATATTTTTCCACCTCTATTTCAAATATTTTCTTATATATATTTTAGGGGTCAAAAAAACCTACATACTATTGGCATGTCATTTACACATTGGGGTTAAAGAGAAAACCTTGGGGGACCAGAGTCCTCGCTCACAAGTCCCTTCCCAAGTCAGAATACCTCACCATAACCCCCCATACATATATATATATAATTCAATGGGTTGTAATTGACTATTCATTATTATTCCAACTTTAAAAAGGGAAACAAAATAAGTCAAATTGGCAAAGAGTCCGGGGCAGTTTTATCCCAAGGCTTAGCCAATCCGGGCGATTTAGAGAGCCCTTGTCTTATACGACTACTTAAAAAATAAAATATTTAGGCAAAGTGGAAACTTCAAGCTTATGTGCGATTTCCAGATCCCGAAATTTAAGTGTAAGAAAACTTAAAGAAACTAAAGCACAGAATCTGTTGAGCATCTCAAAATATCAATAGAAGGCGGTATAATTTCTTATTGGCGTTAATCTAAACATGTGGTAAAGAATAATGTTTTGGGAGGCCAGAACCTGCATGCATAATATTGTTCAATATTTTTAATACGATTGAAGCTGGACTTATTTTCTCTTTTAATTTTCAATTTTTCAAAATAAAAGACATATTCAAGCAACATTATTATTCATAATTTATAACAAAATAGGATACTTAATACGATTGAAGCTGGACTTATTTTCTCTTTTAATTTTCAATTTTTCAAAATAAAAGACATATTCAAGCAACATTATTATTCATAATTTATAACAAAATAGGATACACATGGTACGGATCTTTAATTAAAAACTCTACAATTATCACTAAATCATCATGATCCATTGAAACCACTCGTTATTTAATATGCATCACTTTAACACTATTATGAGAAATTGATGTCACCCCTAACAACAAACAAAGCCCAACAATAGGCGAAATACTTATCTACCCCTAGTTGTGGACAGGAGTGGCTAACCTGGGTGGAGGGGAATTAAAGGAGGGGAAGCAAGGAAGTGGAAGATGGGGACTAAAAGGTGGTCACAGTGGCGGGGTTGAACGACCCAGAGACGGTGGCAGCAAACCGCGCAATGGAGGAAAATGAAAAGGTGGAATTGTGGGAAGTCCAATCCCACCACTGCCGGGAAGCTGCAACAATGATCGCCTCCTGCTCTCACCATTCTTTGATGCAGGATCCCTCGAGGTAGCACACACAGTGCTCATAGATAGAATCACCGCGAATGCGGCAGTAGCCCATAATTTCGACGAGCGTTGCATTTTGACAGAAATGGATGTGTGGAATGCAGTACAAAACTACCATCTACAAATATTCTTTTATAATACCCAGTATCCCAGCTGCACGCTATCTCAGCTGCCTTTGAAATCGTCATGGATTCAGAAATCAACGACCGAAAAAACACAGTGACTTCGGTTATCATTCATGGCGGACACGCTGCATTGTGACAAAACTAATTAACAGCAAAAATGTAAAAAGACAGCGTTTGATAAGTGGTATCATATACTTTCAATTTCTGCCATCTGTCTTGGAATTGGAATTTGGTAATGCCAAGATTGTTGAAATTACAAATTCAGAGTTGGGTAGAATTCAGGGACTCCATTTCTACAATATTAATCATCTGGTAAATTTTTCCATGCACGTGATTCCCCGCCACAAAACGTTGGTTGCTAGTGTACAATAAGTTATCCTTTGTGGCTAAGAACTAGTACGAAACTAAATAACGGCGTTGTCTATGGAGGCTGTAAATTTGCCCAGGCAGGTAAAAGTGGTTGTCTTCTAACATTTTTTGTCAAAAAAATTTGCAGTAGGACTATATTAATGGTGGAAGTAGATTCAGGTTATTATTAGAAATCAGTTAGCTTCCTTTCTGACATCTTTATTGGAATTTGGTGATGTCAAGATTGTTGAAATTACAAATTGAGATCTGGGTAGAATTCAAGGACTTCATTTCTACCATATTAATCATCTGGTAATTCCTTCGAGATTTATGGCATGCACCTTATTCAACGCCGCAAACTGTTAGGTGTTACTCTACAAGAAGTTAGTTATAGCAGACAATCATGGGACCAGCCCACACTACGATGTACACACTTTATTAAAGTCTATCCGGTGTTGATTAACAATATGTATTTGGTTTGCGATTAATCACTAATCACACATTAATCATAAGATATTTTTTCAATGGTGGCTGGAACATTTATGACAGCTCAATCCTAGTTTCCCACTTGTTCAACTTGGCAAAACCCTTGGCATTTTGGTATTCTTTCATTCTGGTTTTTTGCTCTGCATGGTAAACTTAGTGAGGGTTTGTTTTGGAAATGGTTGTTTGTGCTGTATGCCAGTGGAAATGAGCCACAGGCTCTCCCCGCGTCGGTTATGGCTATGCTCTTTGCTGGTGCGACCTTGTTACTAGTTCTAGTGGCTTGCCTGCGTAGCTTCTGGGCATAGGGTATTGGTTTGTTTATTCAAGTAATAAAACAACCGTTGGTCGGTCTTGTCAAGTGTCTCAACTATTGCTTGTTCTGCTATTTCTTTGTTTTGTTACGGTTCTGTTGCTAATTTTTTATTAATGACTCCGCATGCTCTGGGTTGCAGACACGGTGACCTCACTCTGCTCATATTCTTCAGGTAAATTTGCTATCCATGCTTTATTTCTTCTCCCATCTTGTTCTAGCTCTAACAGTATTTTTCCCATTTTTCCCCTTTAGTCTCAGGTGGTCGCCGGGGTTTGTGGCTCAATGGTCTGTGTTTTCTCTGTGCGAATAAGTCTCCAGGTAACGGTTTTCTCACTTTGCACAAATTTTATTACTCTTCATTTGTCCTCTTCTATTCGCAGTTGACCTAACAGGTTTGTCCTATTCTGGTCTCGCAGGTCAGGGTTTGCTCTTGGACGTGGTCGGTTTTGAGCTCCTCGGCTCTTACCCTGTAGGTTCTGCCACTGTCTTCATTTCGTGGTTAAAACTAGAGTCTCTAGGTTTCGTTGGCCCAAGTCACAATACTTGCTCGTTTGTTCTTCTCTGATGTCGCTATGCGACCTGAGTTCACTTGTCACAACCCTTGTTTGTAATTTATTTCTTTGTAATTGTAAGGTTGTATTCAAAGGGGACTGTTCCAAAACCTTCGACTAGGGTTTGCTAGTTCGTGGATGTTATTTTCCTTTTACTTTGTCCGGTGTGCTAGCCCTAGACTGCTATGTATAAACAAATCTATATATCTTTCTTTTTCGGTTGGAATGAAAAAAGGAATTATGTTGACATGAGTTTTTATTGGTTACCTCTATTTTGGGCTCGACCACTGGGCACTCAGATTTATGTTGTCTTGTTCGAACTGTTGTGATGTGTAGACTCTTTCGGTCGTGGGCTTTTCTTTTACTGCTTGCCAATCCTCATTGTTGGAAACTTATGTGCAATTCAATTTGTCAATGCTCTGTTGTTTAAGAGAGGAAATGAATGAAACTGTATGCATGCACCATATTTTTCATTCTGGATTATTTAATGGTTAAGAAATGGAAATTTAGATGCATAATACAATATTGTTACAGATGGATCGATTTGAAAATAAACTTATTCTCTATCTTTTATTACTGTGTGCAAAATGCTGAACCCTCAGAATGATTTTTGATTTTACATTTATACTTTCTATCCACAATTACCTGAACTATGCGTAGTTATTTTTTCAGTTGCTATTCTATTAGTTACACAATTGTTTATGCATTCGATTTTTTCTGTACTCCAAGATTTTACATTAGCAATGTTTGTCTTTTTTCTCTAAAACGAAAAAAAAACAGTTATTAAACTATTGTCTATTAAAGACAAACAAAACAGTGACCCTAACTGAGAAGACTGTTCCTAACTGATACTGAGATTAAAAAGAAACAAAGTCCTACATTCTACTTTGACAAACTAAACATAAAGAAACCAATTCGCTGATAAAACTTTCCATCTTGGTGGAGACCAACACCCACTCATGGTGCCCTAGCTGGATGCTACTGCATCAGGCTCCCGGGGTAAAAAGAAATCATGACTCTGATTCATGAGCTTCTCGACTGAATAACCTGCCTACTCTATCTGTCTAGCATCAAGCCACAAACTGTCCTCGATAGGATGGTTCTTCCACTTGACCAGATATTGCAGATACTCTTTCCACCGAGTTTGCGTAGACACGTGAGTGTCGAGGATTCTCTTGATCTTGGGAGGCTGAACGTAAGGCATTTGTCTCATCCAAGTTACACTTCCATCTTGGGTGTTCCGTGTAGGCTGTGTGGTTCTGTCTTCTTCTTCTGGGTCAGCAATGTAGGGAAACAAGTCTGCACATTAAAAATGGGCGAAATGCCTATCCTCGGTGGCCGCTGTATTTCATAGGCATTCGCTGAATATTTTCAGAGAACTTTGTAGTGACCTATCTTCTTATACTTCAGATTGTTGCATGCTCCTCTAGGGAAGCATTCCTTGCACAAATGCCCGAGGACTTCATCTCCCACATTAAATTGCACTTCCCTCCATTTCAAATCTGCTTGCTGCTTATATTTTTGGCTGCTATCCTACAGTTTAATTTTCACCTGCTCATGCAAATCCCTCATCGCGTTAGCGAAATTTTCTCCATCTGCATTTCGCCTCTCTTACTGTCCTAGATCTTGCAACTCATGCACTCCGTGATGATACATGCCTTACAAGATTTGAAAAGGACTGCAACCTGTGCTGTGATTAGGTGAGTCGTTATAAGCGAACTCTGCCTAGGCAAGTACTCGATCCCAAATCCGTGAATTCTCACCAATCAAGCTTCATAGCAAGTTCCCTAGACTTCTGTTCACCACCTCTGTTTTCCCGTCGGTCTGCGGGTGAAAAGCAGAGCAGTAACTCAACTGCGTATCCATCTTCTTCCACAGGGTGCGCTACAAGTGCCCTGTAAACTCCACGTCCCTGTCAAAAAGAATAGATTTATGCAAACCATGTAGTCGGAAAATCTCTATAAAGAACAAGTGGGCCACGTCAGTGGCATCGCTGGTTTTTCTGCAAGGGATGAAATGCACCATCTTCAAAAACCAGTCCACTACTACCATCACTAAGCCATAACCCCGCTATGTCCTTGGTAGACTCAAGACGAAGTCCAAGCTCACGGAGTCCCACGGTCTTCTTGGAATGGGCAATGGTGTGTAAAGTCTCGTGTTTTGACTACCGCCTTTTGCTAACTGGCACACTTTACATCTGGTCACAAATCTCTGCACATCCCTTCGCATTTTTGGCCAAAAGTAAAAATGGTTGAGTTGCTCTAATGTCTTGTCTATGCTGAAATTTCCGGCTAGACCTCCACTGTGCTTCTCCTGCATAATATTCTCTCTCATCGAGCAGTCAGGAATGCATAGCTGTCCTCTTCTAAACAACAGTTTCTCCTACAAGTTATAGTCCAACCATGGACTATTATCTCTCACCAAAGGGTTCTGACATGCCCCGTAGGCCTCCTTAAAATCTGTGTCAGCCTGATACAAATCATTCACATGCTCAAAACCCAGCACTTGTATAATACTCTCCTGCAAGAGTAAGGCCCTCCTACTCAATGCATCCGCCACCTTGTTGGCCTGCCCGCTGATGTGTTTCAACACAAAGGTGAAACTCTGCAAATATTCAACCCACTTAGCATGTTTGTGATTCAGCTTGTGCTGTTGCATCACATACTGCAGTGCAGAATTATCCAAGAACAAAACGAATTCATTCCCCAGCAAATAGTGTCTCCAATGCTTCAGTGCTTGGACGACAGCATAGAACTCCTTGTCATAGGATGAATACTTCTACCTGCTTTCATTCAACTTCTCACTGAAAAATGCAACAGGTTTATCCTCCTGGCTAAGTACAGCTCCAATAGTCGTACCGCTTGCATCACAATGAACCTGAAAAAGATTTTTAAAATTTGGCAGTCTCAGGATCGGTCTCTCTGTGATCTTCTTCTTTAGTAGCTGAAAACTCCTCTTTGCTGCATCAGTCCATCGAAAAGGCTGACTGGCCTTTTTGATAGTGTCCAACATAGGTGCACAGATTTCACTAATTTTTTTTATAAATTTTTAGTAAAAAATCGCCACCCCATGAAAACTACATAACTCAAATAAGATTTTCAGGGATGGCCAATTGAATATCACTGCAATCTTCTCTGGATCCATCTTTAGCTCATTTTCTGCTATTACAAAGCCCAAATAAATTATTTTTTTTGCAGAAAAGTACACTTTTTCATATTTATTAGCAGTTTATTCTGCTGCAATTTTTCCAGCACTTTTCAAACATGTCGAAATTGTTCCTCCCTTGTCTTGCTGAAAATCAATATGTCGTCCAGGTACACTATCACAAACTTCCCAATGTATTCTTTCAGCATTTCATTCATTAATCGCATAAAGGTACTGGGTGCATTGCTTAGTCCAAATGGCATGACCAGCCACTCATACAGCCTCTTGTTATTTTTGAAGGCTATCTTCAACTCATCCCCCTCTCGAATTCGAATATGATGATACCCACTCTTTAAATCAATCTTAGAAAAATATGCTGCCGCGCTTAGGCAATCCATCATGTCGTCCATCTGTGGTAGTGGAAATCTGTACCAGATGGTGATCTTGATGATGGCCCTCGAGTCTGTGCACATCTGCCATTCTCCTCCTTTCTTGGGAGCGAGCACTGTTGGAACTGTGAAAGGGCTCAAGCTCTCCCTTATCAACCCTTTGTCTAGCAGTTCCTGCACCTGCCTTCTAATCTCCTCATTGTCTTTGGGACACATCCGATATGTTTCCTTATTTGGCAAACTTTCTCTGAGTATAAAGTCAATATGATGACTTATGCTTCTTTTAGGGGGCAGTTTATCTGGCAAGTCATCCACCACTATATCATTAAACTCCTGCAACATCTGCTGAATTTCTATGGGTAAATCTGACACCTTTGTGTGTAGCAGCACCGTCTTTGCTCTTCTAACAATAGCATATCTCACCTCGCTATCCTCAACTTGTTTCAGAAACTATTTCCCACTCATTAATAATACTCTCGTCTCACTTATCCCTGTTGTTTCTTCCTCCTTGATGGGCACAAGCGTGTGCTTAACCCCATCTTTGACAAACTTATAACAGTTTGTCTTTTCGTCATGTGCCACCTTCCTGTCATACTGCCATGGCCTGCCTAGTAGTATGTGACATACATCCATCGACATTATGTCACAAATGACCTTATCCTTATATCTGCGAATATGAAACTCCACTTCGCATTGCTCATCTACCAGCAACTGATGGCCTTTCTGCAGCCATGAAACTTTGTAAGGGGTGGGGTGTTTCAACGACTTCAACCCCAACTTTTCCACCATCTCTGTGGCCACCAAATTATCTGTACTTCCACTGTCAATAATCAGCTTACAGCGCTTACCGTGTGACTTACAAACCGTTTGAAACAAAGCTTTCCGCTAAGTTTGTTCAGCTGTTTCTTTGGCTGGTTTCAGCAACACCTTGTCCAAAACTCAGGCTTTCCCTGCTTCCGACACATTTTCTGCTTCTTGGGGAGGTGCCTCTGCTTCTTCTGGCTGTGCGACATACACACCCCTCTGTCCAGCTTGTTCTGCCTCAGGGAATTCAAACGATCTGTCTCCCCACTTGTGACACCTGTAACATTGATAACTAGCTCCTCTACCTCGGCCATGTCCCCTGCCTTGCTGATATGGCCTAACACCTCTCGTGCTTTCACCTATTTCTGTTGTTCCGAAAGCTTTAGAACTGCTGCCTTCTTCATTACTACTAGCAATTTTCCCTATGCCATAAGACTGTCCTCTTCCTCTGCTGGTTCCCTATCCTCTCCTAGAATTTTTTTTTCTGGCGATTTTCTCCTCTGCTTTCATAGCACTTTGATATGCTTCTTCAATGTTTTTCAGGGAAAGAATGCTAATTTCATCTAATATTTCTAACCTTGAACCATTTACATACCTGGTTGTTTTCTCTAAGGTGTCATTGTATAATCGACCCTCTTCAGTGTACTCCCTTATTGTCATCCCTTTCTGTTTCAGATTCTGCACTTGCCTGTGTAGTGCAATCTGGTAATCCTTAGGCAGAAATCTTCCTTTCAACTTGGCCACCATCCTTGACTATTTCATGATTAACAACATGTTCAACATCCTTCTCTCTGTTTGGACACTGCCCCACCACAAGGCTATGTGTCCCTTCAACTTTGTCACAGTGAACTTGACTCTACGGTCCTCACTGATCTCTTCGCACTCGAAATACTTATCCAGTTTGCTGATCCAGTCCAACAGAACCTCTGTGGACAAGCTGTTGTCATAATTTGGGAGTTCTGGTTTGGGTTTGCTACTCGCCATTAGGACCGACCTCAACAGCCTCATTTCTAGTCCTTCTTCATCCGATCCATCTCTTGTCACTACAACTTCTTCTTCACTATCGTCTCCTACCTCTGGATCCCTTCTTCTCCCTGCTTCAACTGCCTCCAAACAGGCAGTAAGGATCCTGATCTCCTCCCTCAACCCTTCCTCTGCTATCCTTCGAACACCTCTTCCACGACCTCATCTTCCTACCTCCATTTCTCAAGCCAATTCCAAATCCTGCTCTGATACCACTATGATGGGACTAGCCCACACTAAAATGTACAAACTTTATTAAAGTCTATCCGATGTTGATTAACAATATGTATTTGGTTTGCGATTAATCACTAATCACACATTAATCATAAGATATTTTTTCAACGGTGGCTGGAACATTTATGACAATGCTTTAATGCGACAACTGAGCTGTACTTACCTCGATCCTCGTTTCCTACTTGCTTAACTTAGAAAAACCCTTGGAATTTTGGTATTCTGTCATTTGGGTTTTTCGCTCTGCATGGTAAATTTAGTGAGGGTTTGTTCTGGAAATGGCTTTCTGTGCTGTATGCGAGTGGAAATGAGCCACAGGCTCTCCCTGCACCGGTTATGGCTATGCTCTTTGCTGGTGTGACCTCGTTATTTGTTCTGGTGGCTTTCCTGCTCAGCTTCTGGGCACAGAGTATTGGTTTGTTTATTAAAGTAAGAAAACGACCACTGATTAGTCTTGTCTGGTCTCTCAACTGTTGCCTGCTATGCTATTTCTTTGTTTTGTTACGGTTCTGTTGCTAATTTTTTATTAATGACTCTGCATGCTCCAGGTTGCAGACGCAGTGATCTCACTCTGCTCGTATTCTTCAGGTAAATTTGCAATCCATGCTTTATTTCTTCTCCCATCTTGTTCCATCTCTAACGGTATTTTGCCCCTTTAGTCTCAGGTGGTCGCCAGGGTCTGTTGCTCAATGGTTTGTGTTTTCTCTATGCGAATAAGTCTCTAGGTAACGGTTTTCTCACTTTTCACAAATTTTATTACTTTTCATTTTTCCTCTTCTATTTGCAGTTGACCTAACATGTTTGTCTTGTTCTGGTCTCGCAGGTCAGGGTTTGCTCTTGGACATGGTCAGTTTTGAGCTCCTCAGCTCTTACCCGGCAGGCTCTGCGACTGTCTTCATTTCGTGGTTAAAACTAGAGTCTGTAGGTTTCGTTGGCCCGAGTCACAATACTTGTTTGTTTTTTCTTCTCTGATGTCGCTATGAGACCTGGGTTCGCTTGTCACAGCCCCTGTTTGTAATTTATTTCTTTGTAACTGTAAGGTTGTATTCAAAGCCAACTGTTCCAAAACCCTCGACTAGGGTTTGCTGGTTCATGGATGTTATTTTCCTTTTACTCTGTCCGGTGTACTAGCCCCAGAATGCTATGTATAAACAAATATATATCTTTCTTTTTCGGTTGGAATGAAAAAAGGAATTACGTTGACATGAGTTTTTACTGGTTACCTCTGTTTTGGGCTCGACCATTGGGCGCTCAGATTTTTGTTGTCTTGTTCAGACTATTGTGATGCATTAGACTCTTTCGGCCGTGGGCTTTTCTTTTACTGCTTGCAAATCCTCATTGTTGGAAACTTATGTGCAATTTGATTTGTGAATGGTCTGTTCTTTAAGAGAGGAAATGAATGAAACTATATGCATGCACCATGTTTGTCATTCTGAATTATTTAATGGTTAAGAAATATAGATACACAGTACAAAATTGTTACAGATGGATGGATTCGAAAATAAACTTGTTCTCTGTCTTTTATTATTGTATGAAAAATGCTGAACCCCTCGAATGATTTTCGATTTTACATTTATATCTTCTGTCCACAGTTACCTGAACTGTGTGTAGTTACTCTTTCAGTTGTTATTCTATTAGTTACACAATTGTTTATGCATTCGGTTTTGTCTGTACTGCAAGATTTTACATTAGCCATGTTTGTCCTTTTTCTCTAAAACGAAAAAAAAAAACAGTTATTAAACTATTGTCCATTAAAGACAAACAAAACAGTGACCCTAACTGACTAGACTGTTCCTAACTGATACTGAGATTAAAAAGAAACAAAGTGCTACATTCTACTTTGAAAACTGAACATAATGAAACCAATTCGCTGATAAAACTTTCCACCTTGGCGGAGACCAATTCCGGGTCATGGTGACCTAGCTGGATGCTCCTGCATCACACAAGAACTAGTACAAAACTGAATAACAACAAAAATTTCCATAGTAGAATCAGTTGCATTATCTGAAAAGTTTACACACTCTATTTAATAGGAAATCATGCAATCATAAGCCATTTCTTCCCACTATTAACATAATGGTTCATCATTGGCTTAGTGTAACGAGGCAGTTATTTACGAGCTGAAATTATGATGTGAACCAAAAATCTTCAATATAGTATAAAAAATTTAAATTTATAACATAAAATAAAAATTTTGGCTCTAAAAGTTGTATTTCTTAATATCATATTATGAGAAATTTTTAAAAATTTTAAATAATAAATTTAATAATTTTAAATTATAATTTTCATAATATTTTAAATAAAATCTACTCATAAAAGCTAACTAAGCCCTCCACCACTCTCTACAGTCATTACATTGTATGGGAAAATTTTAGTTTAATGTAAAAGTATAAAGTATAATTTGAGAACAATGTGAATTGCTATTTCAAACTAATTATAATTATAATTATAATTATATATGTATATATATTTTTGAATTTTGAACTTTTACATTAGGTATTTATATTATTCCAAATAATAATTATATAGATTAATATTTATTTTGTTATTAGTTTGTTTTAAGGGAAGTCAAACCCCTAACATATGTTAAAACTTTGATGTTGCAAAAACTTTGTTTAATTAGAGCACCTTGTAAATAAAAATTTACAAAAACACACTAGTTGTGTCAAACCTTGATGTACATAGACTTGATAAAGCAAAATAGACTAGCATTTGCATCTAATGTTGCAAAGGAAACGCCGTAAGGCATAGAGTGGGGAAGAATAGGGACATGTGAATGGACATTGTTGAAAGCAAGGGTGGATGATAATGAGTTACAATTGCAATAGTTAGTTACGTGTAGTCTGAAAATGGATATTTTGTAAATAATAATAGTTTGTGGAAGAATAGCGACATGTGAATGCACATTGTTGAAAGAAAGGGTGGATGATAATGAGTTACAGTTGAAAGTATTAGTTATGTGTATTTTGAATATGGATATTTTGTAAATAATAGCAGTGTGTAGAAAAATAGAAACATGTGAATGGACATTGTTGAAAGCTAGGGTGGATCATAATGAGTTATACTTGAAATAATTAGTTATGTCTATTCGAATATGGCCATTTTGTAAATAATAGTAATGTCATGTAGAGGTTATCCATTATCCATGTAGTTGTTTTTGTTTATGTGAACATGTTTTTTTTCATTATTTTAAAGTAAAGCTACAAAATAGATATATCAATAAAGCTACTCAGCAGCTTAACAACTTTTTTAGCACGAAAAACAAGCTATATGGTTGTATTATATTCATCCAGCAGATATGTACAACAATGTTGATATGGAAACCATTTGATATGAAAAATGTAATGTGGTTCAAACCACATGGAGAGAAAGGATATATGTAGCCCTATCAGATCTGTTACATAAAGGTATTAAGGAAATATATTGCATAATGCACATATGTTCATATAGAATTCAGAAAATCAGTCCCTTGAGCCAAGATTATATTCGGAAAAAAGACAAAAATATGATTCAAATGTTGGGGAAACAGAAAATCATACCGGATTTGACTTCAGAAAATAGAGAAATATGTACTCGGCATGGAAAAGACTTGGATCTGGTGGGAGGTGTTGTCCACTGTAATCTGCATCCTCCATATACCCTGTGGCAATGATAGCCCCTGTTTTGATAAAGCATCTGCTCTCCGGTTTTTATCCCTGAAAATATGGGAGATTGTGTAGTCTTTCCTGTTGCACCACAAAGCCTCAAGCCTGTTCAACCAGCCAGAGAGATGTATATTTTTTATGATATGTTTAGACAGTACATGGTCGATGATGACTTTCGAGTCTCCAAAAATATGAAGGTTTTTGAGGCCAAGGAAGTCAGAGATAGAAAGGAGACCAGCCATGGCCATAATTTCTGCTTTGTTGTTAGTTCCAGGTCCTCCATTCCAATGTATGTCAAAAGCTTGTCCTTCTTCTGGGATTATATAAACTCCACAGGCGCATGTGTCATGCTGAGCAGCACCGTCAAAAAAAGCACAGGGATATCCATAGGCATCGTTGGGCTGTTGATTCCTTCCTTGTCTGACTTTGGGATGTCGTGGCCGAGCTAGCGCTTCATATAAACAAAGGATAGATTCGAAAAATTTATAAAATGGTTCCCTTTTGGAATCTAAAATAATTCGATTTCGCCATTTCCATATGGCCCAGATTGTTAACAAAGAAATGGGCCTCCACTTGCAGTACATGTTACTCCATGCTTTGAAAGCCTCATATATAGAAGGAGCATTGACGATGGCGAAACCAAAGTGAGTAGTCAAGTTCTGCCAAATCAACTGGGATTGAGCACACTGTAGGAAAATATGCAAATTATTCTTAGAATTTGACCTACAAAGGGGGCATATGACAGGCCCACACCATTTGCGCTTCTAGAGATTCTCCCAAGTGAGATTCCTGTCATGAAAAACCAGCCAAGCAAAAATAATTATTTTTAAAGGGCATCCAGGTTTCCAAAATGTTGGGGGAAAAATACGATCACATGCATCGGATTCTGATAATAAAATTTGGAGATATATATGCTTTGCATATACAGTCAATGCACCACCGAGACCTTTCCAAACGAGGCAATTCCTGTCTGACGAGTGATACAATCCACGCGATTGCAGTGAAATAATGATAGCATTCCATTGGGATTCCAGAGCACCGGGTAATTGCATTTCTGTAGCAGTTTTCCAGATTGGAATAGGACCATACCATTTTTTTATTGCACTAGCCCAAAAGAAATATCCCCTGCTGTGTAAATTTCTCAAAAGTTGAGAGGAGATATGGATCTTTTCTCCCGCACTTGCGAATTCATCAAATCCAATGATAATAATGGATCCGGATTGGAATTTCCAAATCAAATTTTTTCTAAAGAACAACTCCAATCTTTTAAAACCTCTCCATATATATGAGTCGTTGGTGTATCTAGTGGAGCGCTATCTATACCAATATGTCATGTTTTTCTCATCCATGTACTTAGCTCTAATGGTTTTTCTCCAGTTGGATTCACCCATAATCGCTTTCCACATTGATTTACATAGAAGGGCTCTTCTAAAGGAGTGTAAATCCAATATGCCCCAACCTCCCATATTTTTTGGCCGTGTCAACTTCGAAAGCTTGCTGAGGTGATATTTATCTTCTCCTTCTGTCCTCCCCATATGAAATTAGATATCATTCTGTTTAAACTGTTAATAGTAGATGAAGGGATATAGAAAAGGTGTGCCCAAGAAACCATGATTTGTACCAGTAGGGATTGTGTGAGAATGGTGCGACCTCCAATTGATAAGCCCCTGTATTCCCATGTAGATATTTTCTTATAGAACTGATCCGGAATCCACAACTAGTCGGCCAATCTGTAACCCATAGGTTTCAAATTGAATCCTAGATATTTGAAGCCCTTCAGGATAGGAAATGCTTTAATGTTGAAAAGATCTATTATAAATGTGATTATATCTCCATTTACATCAGCGACATGGAATGAAGATTTTAAATCGTCGATATACATGCCGGTGGCCTTTTGAAATCTCTCCAAGATTTCATAGATACATATCCATGTTGATTTGTACAGTATGGCTGACAGAAGGATATCATCAACAAAAAGATTATGCGACATGAATATATCCCTGCAAATGGGGAGAGGCTTATATCTCTCTTGTTGGATCTCTTTCTTTATGTGTAGGCTCAGAGATTTCATAACTAGAATGAAAAGGAGTGGAGATAGGGAGAAACCTTGACGTAAGCCCCTGGTCGCTTTGAAGAAAGGAGTTGGGACACCGTTAATTAGGACTGTATAATTTACTTCCACCACACAGGCCATGATCCATCTAATGCACCTGACATCTAGGCCAATCCTAGCCAGTAGGCATCGCATAAATCCCCAGTGCACACAGTCGTATGCCTTTTTAAGGACGGTTTTTAAAAGAGCAACTTCTATTTTCCTGCTATGCATTGAGTGTAAGCATTCTTGGGTGAGAGCCACCGCTTCTAAGATATTTCTGTCTTTAAGAAACCCGTGTTGCTTTGGAGAAAGATGTAGAGATAGAGTGTTTCTAATTCGAATAGATATAATCTTTGATATGACCTTGTATAATACGTTACACAATGAGATTGGCCGATAATCTGAAAATGTGGAGGAGAGCTTTTTCTTTGGAATTAGAGCGATATATGTTGAGGAGATTTTTTGGCTTATGAAACCCTGTGTTCTCGTTTCCTTGACCATCTTTAGGATATTTGTCTTAAATATTTCAAAGAAGTGGATGAAGAAATCGATGGTCCACCCATCGAGCCCGAGGCACTTGTCCTTCTGGAATGATTTCATTGTTGCCAATAATTCTTCTTTTGAAACTTCAGCAAATAGAGCTCTGTTTAGACTTTCATCAAACATAGTGGGGTACGGGTCTATTCCACATAGAATATCCTCAATATTGCAAACAGAATCCTCACTGTAAGCCCTTTTGTAAAATTTCGCAGCTTCTCTAGAAATAGCATCCTTTGAGGAGTGAGAATTTCCTTCCTCATCCTTGATCTCCCAAATAGAGTTTGTCTCCCTTCTCTTATTTGAAAACCTGTGAAAAACCTTGGTGTTTTATCTCCTTCTCTGAGCCATAATGCTCGACTTTTGAGCCTCCAAGTGGCCTCTTCTTCTTATAATATCTTTTGTTTTCTTCTTTCTAAATCCCATATATGTTTTATGATGGTGGATGCCATGGAGGGATTTTTAAAAAGTGTAGATAAGTACTCCAGTTTCCTACATATGTCCTTTAGCTCCTTTATTGGAGACCGATTTCTCTTTTTGCCATTTTTTAACCTCCTTTTGAAGAAATTGCAGGCAGTCAAGGAATTGTCGGGAAGAGTCATTTTCCTGCATGGGAGATAGCTTCCATGTATCATTTATAAATTTGTTGAATTGACCATCAGCAAGCCATGTACAATTGAACTTGAAAGGATATCCAAATCTGCGTCCAACATATTTCCACTAAAAAGAAATGGGGAGGTGATCAGATATGAAAGATGGTATGATGTTCATTGTAGGAGGCCCATATCTTTTTATCAGTCTTTCATGGAAGATAAATTTGTCTAATCTTTTCGCCAGATAGGAATTGTTGGATTGCCCATTGTCCCAAGTTGGTCCCTGACCAACAGGCAGGATATCAATAAAATTATTTTGTATAATAGATTCCCAAATGAATCTCCCCATCGGATCATATTTCCTGCCATTGCCCCATATTTTGTCATTACAAAAGGTGTAATTAAAATCTCCACCAATTATAAAAGAGTCAATTTCAAGTAGTTCAGAAGAAAGAAGATAATTCCAGAAAGGGAACCGGTTTTTATATGGAGCATAAATATTCAATATGTGAATGGGGTCTGAAGATCCACGGAAATGGGCCAGCACAAGAATGCAAGCGAAACATTGAAAAGCAGTAGTCATAATCCATTTAGGGTCCCATAATACAGCTAGTCCTCCAGACATGCCCACAGCATTTGAAGCGACCATATGCCATGTTGGTAGCATTTGCCTGAAGTAAGAAATGGTTTGTGAGCTATCGTGCATGGTTTCCTGTATAAGAAGCATTTTAGGTTTTGAAGAGAGAAAAAGATTTTTTAGGGCCAGAAATTTGGGGTCAGCTCCAAGGCCCCAAATGTTCATTGATAGAATGTCAATCATTTGGGAACATCATTAGGCCGACATGCTCTAAGAGGCCTTTTATCAGGAATATCTTCAGCTGCAATTTCTGTAACAGGAATGTCAATTAAGGAAAGATCCCGGGTTGACGAGTCCTGTCTTCCCTTCCTACCCCGGAAGTGTCTACTACCACGCTTCTCTTTGTGGCGGACAGTTATGTTTCTAGCCGAATTAGGGCTAATATTGGGCGAGGGGGAACGATTGGGTCGATGGACAGTTAATGGTTGAAGTTTTAAAGATGCTTTTTTAAGGAGGTCAGTATCCTGATCAAAAGAATTACGGGGAGAGGTTCAAGGGGATAGTGGAGGGGAAATAGGGATATATGGAGCCTTACCTTTGCGGTCAGGTACATGTCCAAGGGATGGAGGTTTAGGGGAGTGAGCTATATATGGAGATTTATTATTTATATCAAAAGAGCGACCAAGTGAGGGGGAAGACGGGAATCTTTGGATGGGTGGAATGTGAGAGGAAGAGGATTGGGGCGATGAAGATATGTATTGAATATGGGCGGACACAGGATCAATACATGGAGGCTTAGAAGATGCAGGAGGGAGGGGAATCTCAGGGTCCAGTTCCAATTCACGAGGCGGAGAAATATTGGAGAAGCCCGTTACTCTGGCCGACAGGTTAAAAAAGGACAGCGAGGGAGTCTTAGAAACAGTGGAAGAATGGGGTCGATCAGCAGAATAGTTAGAATTACGATTTGTAGGGTCCACAGATACAGATCGAGATTGTGGAAGACTGGCAGATCAATGTAGGGAACGACCTTTCGGTGAGGATAGGACGTCATTGGTTATGACTGGAGCCCGATAGACCTCCATGGTGTTAGGCCATTCATATGCCGAATTTTCTCTTTCATATGTCGAAACAGGAATATTTACAACATGGAACCTTTTCTTCTGTTTACCGCCAGGGCGACGAGGACAATTACGAAAAAGGTGTCTGGTTTTGTGACAATTTGAACACCTAAATGGGACGCCCTAGTAATCTAATCGTTGTTGAATTTTGGACAGCTCCCAAGTTAAATCAATAGACTCTGGAAAACCCCCAAAATATGGGAGATTGTGTAGTCTTTCCTGTTGCACCACAAAGCCTCAAGCCTGTTCAACCAGCCAGAGAGATGTATATTTTTTATGATATGTTTAGACAGTACATGGTCGATGATGACTTTCGAGTCTCCAAAAATATGAAGGTTTTTGAGGCCAAGGAAGTCAGATATAGAAAGGAGACCAGCCATGGCCATAATTTCTGCTTTGTTGTTAGTTCCAGGTCCTCCATTCCAATGTATGTCAAAATCTTGTCCTTCTTCTGGGATTATATAAACTCCACAGGCGCATGTGTCATGCTGAGCAGCACCGTCAAAAAAAGCACAGGGATATCCATAGGCATCGTTGGGCTGTTGATTCCTTCCTTGTCTGACTTTGGGATGTCGTGGCCGAGCTAGCGCTTCATATAAACAAAGGATAGATTCGAAAACTTTATAAAATGGTTCCCTTTTGGAATCTAAAATAATTCGATTTCGCCATTTCCATATGGCCCAGATTGTTAACAAAGAAATGGGCCTCCACTTGCAGTACATGTTGCTCCATGCTTTGAAAGCCTCATATATAGAAGGAGCATTGACGATGGCGAAACCAAAGTGAGTAGTTAAGTTCTGCCAAATCAATTGGGATTGAGCACACTGTAGGAAAATATGCAAATTATTCTTAGAATTTGACCTACAAAGGGGGCATATGACAGGCCCACACCATTTGCGCTTCTAGAGATTCTCCCAAGTGAGATTCCTGTCATGAAAAACAAGCCAAGCAAAAATAATTATTTTTAAAGGGCATCCAGGCTTCCAAAATGTTGGGGGAAAAATATGATCACATGCATCGGATTCTGATAATAAAATTTGGAGATATATATGCTTTGCATATACAATCAATGCACCACCGAGACCTTTCCAAACGAGGCAATTCCTGTCTGACGAGCGATACAATCCACGCGATTGCAGTGAAATAATGATAGCATTCCATTGGGATTCCAGAGCACCGGATAATTTCATTTCTGTAGCAGTTTTCCAGATTGGAATAGGACCATACCATTTTTTTATTGCACTAGCCCAAAAGAAATATCCCCTGCTGTGTAAATTTCTCAAAAGTTGAGAGGAGATATGGATCTTTTCTCCCGCACTTGCGAATTCATCAAATACAATGATAATAATGGATCTGGATTGGAATTTCCAAATCAAATTTTTTCTAAAGAACAACTCCAATCTTTTAAAACCTCTCCATATATATGAGTCGTTGGTGGATCTAGTGGAGCGCTATCTATACCAATATGTCATGTTTTTCTCATCCATGTACTTAGCTCTAATGGTTTTTCTCCAGTTGGATTCACCCATAATCGCTTTCCACATTGATTTACATAGAAGGGCTCTTCTAAAGGAGTGTAAATCCAATATGCCCCAACCTCCCATATTTTTTGGCCGTGTCAACTTCGAAAGCTTGCTGAGGTGATATTTATCTTCTCCTTCTGTCCTCCCCATATGAAATTAGATATCATTCTGTTTAAACTGTTAATAGTAGATGAAGGGATATAGAAAAGGTGTGCCCAAGAAACCATGATTTGTACCAGCAGGGATTGTGTGAGAATGGTGCGACCTCCAATTGATAAGCCCCTGTATTCCCATGTAGATATTTTCTTATAGAACTGATCCGGAATCCACAACTCGTCGGCCAATCTGTAACCCATAGGTTTCAAATTGAATCCTAGATATTTGAAGCCCTTCAGGATAGGAAATGCTTTAATGTTGAAAAGATCTATTAGAAATGTGATTATATCTCCATTTACATCAGCGACATGGAATGAAGATTTTAAATCATCGATATACATGCCGGTGGCTTTTTGAAATCTCTCCAAGATTTCATAGATACATATCCATGTTGATTTGTACAGTATGGCTGACAGAAGGATATCATCAACAAAAAGATTATGCGACATGAATATATCCCTGCAAATGGGGAGAGGCTTGTATCTCTCTTGTTGGATCGCTTTCTTTATGTGTAGGCTCAGAGATTCCATAACTAGAATGAAAAGGAGTGGAGATAGGGAGAAACCTTGACGTAAGCCCTTGGTCGCTTTGAAGAAAGGAGTTGGGACACCGTTAATTAGGACTGTATAATTTACTTCCACCACACAGGCCATGATCCATCTAATGCACCTGACATCTAGGCCAATCCTAGCCAGTAGGCATCGCATAAATCCCCAGTTCACACAGTCGTATGCCTTTTTAAGGCCGATTTTTAAAAGAGCAACTTCTATTTTCCTGCTATGCATTGAGTGTAAGCATTCTTGGGTGAGAGCCACCGCTTCTAAGATATTTCTGTCTTTAAGAAACCCGTGTTGCTCTGGAGACAGATGTAGAGATAGAGTGTTTCTAATTTGAATAGCTATAATCTTTGATATGACCTTGTATAATACGTTGCACAATGAGATTGGCCGATAATCTGAAATGTGGAGGAGAGCTTTTTCTTTGGAATTAGAGCGATATATGTTGAGGAGATTTTCTGGCTTATGAAACCCTGTGTTCTCGTTTCCTCGACCATCTTTAGGATATCTGTCTTAAATAATTCAAAGAAGTGGATGAAGAAATCGATGGTCCACCCATCCGGCCCGAGGCACTTGTCTTTCTGGAATGATTTCATTGTTGCCAATAATTCTTCTTCTGAAACTTCAGCAAATAGAGCTCTGTTTAGACTTTCATCAAACATAGTGGGGTATGGGTCTATTCCCCATAGAATATCCTCAATATCGCAGACAGAATCCTCACTGTAAGCCCTTTTGTAAAATTTCACAGCTTCTCTAGAAATAGCATCCTTTGAGGAGTGAGAATTTCCTTCCTCATCCTTGATTTCCCAAATAGAGTTTGTCTCCCTTCTCTTATTTGAAAACCTGTGAAAAAACTTGGTGTTTTATCTCCTTCTCTGAGCCATAATGCTCGACTTTTGAGCCTCCAAGAGGCCTCTTCTTCTTATAATATCTTTTGTTTTCTTCTTTCTAAATCCCATATATGTTTTATGATGGTGGATGCCATGGAGGGATTTTTAAAATGTGTAGATAAGTACTCCAGTTTCCTACATATGTCCTTTAGCTCCTTTATTGGAGACCGATTTCTCTTTTTGCCATTTTTTAACCTCCTTTTGAAGAAATTGCAGGCAGTCAAGGAATTGCCGGGAAGAGTCATTTTCCTGCATGGGAGATAGCTTCCATGTATCATTTATAAATTTGTTGAATTGACCATCAGCAAGCCATGTAAAATTGAACTTGAAAGGATATCCAAATCTGCGTCCAACATATTTCCATTAAAAAGAAATGGGGAGGTGATCAGATATGAAAGATGGTATGATGTTCATTGTAGGAGGCCCATATCTTTTTATCAGTCTTTCAAGGAAGATAAATTTGTCTAATCTTTTCACCAGATAGGAATTGTTGGATTGCCCATTGTCCCAAGTTGGTCCCTGACCAACAAGCAGGATATCAATAAAATTATTTTGTATAATAGATTCCCAAATGAATCTCCCCATCGGATCATATTTCCTGCCATTGCCCCATATTTTGTCATTACAAAAGGTGTAATTAAAATCTCCACCAATTATAAAAGAGTCAATTTCAAGTAGTTCAGAAGAAAGAAGATAATTCCAGAAAGGGAACCGGTTTTATATGGAGCATAAATATTCAATATGTGAATGGGGTCTGAAGATCCACGGAAATGGGCCAGCACAAGAATGCAAGCGAAACATTGAAAAGCAGCAGTCATAATCCATTTAGGGTCCCATAATACAGCTAGTCCTCCAGACATGCCCACAGCATTTGAAGCGACCATATGCCATGTTGGTAGCATTTGCCTGAAGTAAGAAATGGTTTGTGAGCTATCGTGCATGGTTTCCTGTATAAGAAGCATTTTAGGTTTTGAAGAGAGAAAAAGAATTTTTAGGGCCAGAAATTTGGGGTCAGCTCCAAGGCCCCAAGTGTTCATTGATAGAATGTCAATCATTTGGGAACATCATTAGGCCGACATGCTCTAAGAGGCCTTTTATCAGGAATATCTTCAGCTGCAATTTCTGTAACAGGAATGTCAATTAAGGAAAGATCTCGGGTTGACGAGTCCTGTCTTCCCTTCCTACCCCGGAAGTGTCTACTACCACGCTTCTCTTTGTGGCGGACAGTTATGTTTCTAGCCAAATTAGGGCTAATATTGGGCGAGGGGGAACGATTGGGTCGATGGACAGTTAATGGTTGAAGTTTTAAAGATGCTTTTTTAAGGAGGTCAGTATCCTGATCAAAAGAATTACGGGGAGAGGTTCAAGTGGATAGTGGAGGGGAAATAGGGATATATGGAGCCTTACCTTTACGGTCAGGTACATGTCCAAGGGATGGAGGTTTAGGGGAGTGAGCTATATATGGAGATTTATTATTTATATCAAAAGAGCGACCAAGTGAGGGGGAAGACGGGAATCTTTGGATGGGTGGAATGTGAGAGGAAGAGGATTGGGGCGATGAAGATATGTATTGAATATGGGCGGACACAGGATCAATACATGGAGGCTTAGAAGATGCAGGAGGGAGGGGAATCTCAGGGTCCAGTTCCAATTCACGAGGCGGAGAAATATTGGAGAAGCCCGTTACTCTGGCCGACAGGTTAATAAAGGACAGCGAGGGAGTCTTAGAAACAATGGAAGAATGGGGTCGATCAGCAGAATAGTTAGAATTACGATTTGTAGGGTCCACAGATACAGATCGAGATTGTGGAAGACTGGCAGATCAATGTAGGGAATGACCTTTCAGTGAGGATAGGACGTCATTGGTTATGACTGGAGCCCGATAGACCTCCATGGTGTTAGGCCATTCATATGCCGAATTTTCTCTTTCATATGTCGAAACAGGAATATTTACAACATGGAACCTTTTCTTCTGTTTACCGCCAGGGCGACGAGGACAATTACGAAAAAGGTGTCTGGTTTTGTGACAATTTGAACACCTAAATGGGACGCCCTAGTAATCTAATCGTTGTTGAATTTTGGACAGCTCCCAAGTTAAATCAATAGACTCTGGAAAACCCCCAAAATATGGGAGGTTGTGTAGTCTTTCCTGTTGCACCACAAAGCCTCAAGCCTGTTCAACCAGCCAGAGAGATGTATATTTTTTATGATATGTTTAGACAGTACATGGTCGATGATGACTTTCGAGTCTCCAAAAATATGAAGGTTTTTGAGGCCAAGGAAGTCAGATATAGAAAGGAGACCAGCCATGGCCATAATTTCTGCTTTGTTGTTAGTTCCAGGTCCTCCATTCCAATGTATGTCAAAATCTTGTCCTTCTTCTGGGATTATATAAACTCCACAGGCGCATGTGTCATGCTGAGCAGCACCGTCAAAAAAAGCACAGGGATATCCATAGGCATCGTTGGGCTGTTGATTCCTTCCTTGTCTGACTTTGGGATGTCGTGGCCGAGCTAGCGCTTCATATAAACAAAGGATAGATTCGAAAACTTTATAAAATGGTTCCCTTTTGGAATCTAAAATAATTCGAGTTCGCCATTTCCATATGGCCCAGATTGTTAACAAAGAAATGGGCCTCCACTTGCAGTACATGTTGCTCCATGCTTTGAAAGCCTCATATATAGAAGGAGCATTGACGATGGCGAAACCAAAGTGAGTAGTTAAGTTCTGCCAAATCAATTGGGATTGAGCACACTGTAGGAAAATATGCAAATTATTCTTAGAATTTGACCTACAAAGGGGGCATATGACAGGCCCACACCATTTGTGCTTCTAGAGATTCTCCCAAGTGAGATTCCTGTCATGAAAAACAAGCCAAGCAAAAATAATTATTTTTAAAGGGCATCCAGGTTTCCAAAATGTTGGGGGAAAAATATGATCACATGCATCGGATTCTGATAATAAAATTTGGAGATATATATGCTTTGCATATACAATCAATGCACCACCGAGACCTTTCCAAACGAGGCAATTCCTGTCTGACGAGCGATACAATCCACGCGATTGCAGTGAAATAATGATAGCATTCCATTGGGATTCCAGAGCACCGGGTAATTTCATTTCTGTAGCAGTTTTCCAGATTGGAATAGGACCATACCATTTTTTTATTGCACTAGCCCAAAAGAAATATCCCCTGCTATGTAAATTTCTCAAAAGTTGAGAGGAGATATGGATCTTTTCTCCCGCACTTGCGAATTCATCAAATCCAATGATAATAATGGATCTGGATTGGAATTTCCAAATCAAATTTTTTCTAAAGAACAACTCCAATCTTTTAAAACCTCTCCATATATATGAGTCGTTGGTGGATCTAGTGGAGCGCTATCTATACCAATATGTCATGTTTTTCTCATCCATGTACTTAGCTCTAATGGTTTTTCTCCAGTTGGATTCACCCATAATCGCTTTCCACATTGATTTACATAGAAGGGCTCTTCTAAAGGAGTGTAAATCCAATATGCCCCAACCTCCCATATTTTTTGGCCGTGTCAACTTCGAAAGCTTGCTGAGGTGATATTTATCTTCTCCTTCTGTCCTCCCCATATGAAATTAGATATCATTCTGTTTAAACTGTTAATAGTAGATGAAGGGATATAGAAAAGGTGTGCCCAATAAACCATGATTTGTACCAGCAGGGATTGTGTGAGAATGGTGCGACCTCCAATTGATAAGCACCTGTATTCCCATGTAGATATTTTCTTATAGAACCGATCCGGAATCCACGACCAGTCGGCCAATCTGTAACCCATAGGTTTCAAATTGAATCCTAGATATTTGAAGCCCTTCAGGATAGGAAATGCTTTAATGTTGAAAAGATCTGTTAGAAATGTGATTATATCTCCATTTACATCAGCGACATGGAATGAAGATTTTAAATCATCGATATACATGCCGGTGGCTTTTTGAAATCTCTCCAAGATTTCATAGATACATATCCATGTTGATTTGCACAGTATGGCTGACAGAAGGATATCATCAACAAAAAGATTATGCGACATGAATATATCCCTGCAAATGGGGAGAGGCTTGTATCTCTCTTGTTGGATCGCTTTCTTTATGTGTAGGCTCAGAGATTCCATAACTAGAATGAAAAGGAGTGGAGATAGGGAGAAACCTTGACGTAAGCCCTTGGTCGCTTTGAAGAAAGGAGTTGGGACACCGTTAATTAGGACTGTATAATTTACTTCCACCACACAGGCCATGATCCATCTAATGCACCTGACATCTAGGCCAATCCTAGCCAGTAGGCATCGAATAAATCCCCAGTTCACACAGTCGTATGCCTTTTTAAGGCCGATTTTTAAAAGAGCAACTTCTATTTTCCTGCTATGCATTGAGTGTAAGCATTCTTGGGTGAGAGCCACCACTTCTAAGATATTTCTGTCTTTAAGAAACCCGTGTTGCTCTGGAGACAGATGTAGAGATAGAGTGTTTCTAATTTGAATAGATATAATCTTTGATATGACCTTGTATAATACGTTACACAATGAGATTGGCCGATAATCTGAAATGTGGAGGAGAGCTTTTTCTTTGGAATTAGAGCGATATATGTTGAGGAGATTTTTTGGCTTATGAAACCCTGTGTTCTCGTTTCCTTGACCATCTTTAGGATATCTGTCTTAAATATTTCAAAGAAGTGGATGAGGAAATCGATGGTCCACCCATCGAGCCTGAGGCACTTGTCCTTCTGGAATGATTTCATTGTTGCCAATAATTCTTCTTCTGAAACTTCAGCAAATAGAGCTCTGTTTAGACTTTCATCAAACATAGTGGGGTACGGGTCTATTCCCCATAGAATATCCTCAATATCGCAAACAGAATCCTCACTGTAAGCCCTTTTGTAAAATTTCACAGCTTCTCTAGAAATAGCATCCTTTGAGGAGTGAGAATTTCCTTCCTCATCCTTGATTTCCCAAATAGAGTTTGTCTCCCTTCTCTTATTTGAAAACCTGTGAAAAAACTTGGTGTTTTATCTCCTTCTCTGAGCCATAATGCTCGACTTTTGAGCCTCCAAGAGGCCTCTTCTTCTTATAATATCTTTTGTTTTCTTCTTTCTAAATCCCATATATGTTTTATGATGGTGGATGCCATGGAGGGATTTTTAAAATGTGTAGATAAGTACTCCAGTTTCCTACATATGTCCTTTAGCTCCTTTATTGGAGACCGATTTCTCTTTTTGCCATTTTTTAACCTCCTTTTGAAGAAATTGCAGGCAGTCAAGGAATTGCCGGGAAGAGTCATTTTCCTGCATGGGAGATAGCTTCCATGTATCATTTATAAATTTGTTGAATTGACCATCAGCAAGCCATGTAAAATTGAACTTGAAAGGATATCCAAATCTGCGTCCAACATATTTCCATTAAAAAGAAATGGGGAGGTGATCAGATATGAAAGATGGTATGATGTTCATTGTAGGAGGCCCATATCTTTTTATCAGTCTTTCATGGAAGATAAATTTGTCTAATCTTTTCGCCAGATAGGAATTGTTGGATTGCCCATTGTCCCAAGTTGGTCCCTGACCAACAAGCAGGATATCAATAAAATTATTTTGTATAATAGATTCCCAAATGAATCTCCCCATCGGATCATATTTCCTGCCATTGCCCCATATTTTGTCATTACAAAAGGTGTAATTAAAATCTCCACCAATTATAAAAGAGTCAATTTCAAGTAGTTCAGAAGAAAGAAGATAATTCCAGAAAGGGAACCGGTTTTATATGGAGCATAAATATTCAATATGTGAATGGGGTCTGAAGATCCACGGAAATGGGCCAGCACAAGAATGCAAGCGAAACATTGAAAAGCAGCAGTCATAATCCATTTAGGGTCCCATAATACAGCTAGTCCTCCAGACATGCCCACAGCATTTGAAGCGACCATATGCCATGTTGGTAGCATTTGCCTGAAGTAAGAAATGGTTTGTGAGCTATCGTGCATGGTTTCCTGTATAAGAAGCATTTTAGGTTTTGAAGAGAGAAATAGAATTTTTAGGGCCAGAAATTTGGGGTCAGCTCCAAGGCCCCAAGTGTTCATTGATAGAATGTCAATCATTTGGGAACATCATTAGGCCGACATGCTCTACGAGGCCTTTTATCAGGAATATCTTCAGCTGCAATTTCTGTAACAGGAATGTCAATTAAGGAAAGATCCCGGGTTGACGAGTCCTGTCTTCCCTTCCTACCCCGGAAGTGTCTACTACCACGCTTCTCTTTGTGGCGGACAGTTATGTTTCTAGCCAAATTAGGGCTAATATTGGGCGAGGGGGAACGATTGGGTCGATGGACAGTTAATGGTTGAAGTTTTAAAGATGCTTTTTTAAGGAGGTCAGTATCCTGATCAAAAGAATTACGGGGAGAGGTTCAAGTGGAGAGTGGAGGGGAAATAGGGATATATGGAGCCTTACCTTTGCGGTCAGGTACATGTCCAAGGGATGGAGGTTTAGGGGAGTGAGCTATATATGGAGATTTATTATTTATATCAAAAGAGCGACCAAGTGAGGGGGAAGACGGGAATCTTTGGATGGGTGGAATGTGAGAGGAAGAGGATTGGGGCGATGAAGATATGTATTGAATATGGGCGGACACAGGATCAATACATGGAGGCTTAGAAGATGCAGGAGGGAGGGGAATCTCAGGGTCCAGTTCCAATTCACGAGGCGGAGAAATATTGGAGAAGCCCGTTACTCTGGCCGACGGGTTAAAAAAGGACAGCGAGGGAGTCTTAGAAACAATGGAAGAATGGGGTCGATCAACAGAATAGTTAGAATTACGATTTGTAGGGTCCACAGATACAGATCGAGATTGCGGAAGACTGGCAGATCAATCTAGGGAACGACCTTTCGGTTAGGATAGGACGTCATTGGTTATGACTGGAGCCCGATAGACCTCCATGGTGTTAGGCCATTCATATGCCGAATTTTCTCTTTCATATGTCGAAACAGGAATATTTACAGCATGGAACCTTTTCTTTTGTTTACCGCCAGGGTGACGAGGACAATTACAAAAAAGGTGTCCAGTTTTGTGACAATTTGAATACCTAAATGGGACGCCCTAGTAATCTAATCGTTGTTGAATTTTGGACAGCTCCCAAGTTACATCAATAGACTCTGGAAAACCCCCTCTGAATTCCTTTTCTATGAGAATCCAGGCCACCCGCTTGTCTTTTGCCCCAATACACCTAGGATTGACGTATATGAACCGCCGAATAACATTTCCTATTTTTTCCATAGATTCTTTGGTCCACAGCTCAAGAGGCAGGCCATGTAATTTTGGCCAAATGTAATTGTTTTGGGGCGTGCAACGAAGCAGATTAAAACCGATAAACCATCTGTGCAGAGCTAAAAAGCTCTTCTCTTTCACCTAGTGTTTCGAATAGATAATTAGCTCTTCTCTTTCACCTAGTGTTTCGAATAGATAATTTCCAAGTCACGTACCCTAAGGAAGTGGAAAGTAGATATTTTATTGACAATGATTAATTAATTCTTTTAACTATCTTTACATTATTTGATAAGAGAGAAGTAGATTAATTAATTATTTTAACTATTTATTGTATTGAAATATATCTTTTATAACCTAATATAAAAGATATATATAATTCCTTCATAATTCTATATAAATAATAAAATAATTAAACATGTATAATTATTTTAATGTTAACATGAAATTTAAATAAAATATCTATAAATATTAATAAAAAAATAATAATAATAAATATTTTAATTTCTATTTTAATTAAAATATTTTTATTTCAACCTTTTATGTATAAAAATATATATTATGAAAATATAAATTTTATTTAAATTTAAATTTAAAATAATATCATTAACAAATATTTCATTATTAAAAATAATTAAAAAATATTTCATTATTAAAAATAATAAAAAAATATTTCATTATTTGGGCTCCCATTAGTCATGCGATCAATCAATCTAGATCTAACGGTCATGAGAAAACATAAGTAGGTTGTGTAACGAATTCCTTTCCTGGTACTAGAGTTGTGCCTCATTCTGTCGTGTGCTTTAGTGTTAGGACACTCTGCAACTTCATGGCGATAGAGGGTTTCAACAACTAGAATTGCTTCCTTTTGCAAGTATTCAAAGTGCACAACCTCCCTGTTTGACATTTTGAACTAGAATTGCTTCCTTTTGCAAGTATTCAAAGTGCACAACCTCCCTGTTTGACATTTTGAGAGTTTAATGGCGATTTTCAAAACATCATCTATACAAGTAATCATAATAAAAATTCTCAAACACTATAATAATTATTTTCTATTTTAAATTTTTATTTTATGTTTTTTGAAATAATCAAATATAAACCTTTTAATTTTAATTATTATAACAAAGTTTAAAGATAAACATAAATTTAAATTTATAAATTTTATTTTATTTTAAATTTCAATGAATCCTCAGTAACAGCTCTACTTGCAACCCGATATAAATCGGAGTGTTATGATCAAAGTTATTGGAGTTCAAATCCCCTTAACTAACTCGCAGGAGGAGCAACCTAGACACCTAAAAGTTATAGTGGTAGCAATGAGATTCAACCCCATATCAAACGAGTACAAAACCAGCCCAATTACCAATTCCCCTGATCACTAAAAAAAATCCATATTATTTTTAATTATAATTCTAAAATAAATAAAACCCAAAAATAATTAAATATAAAAATTTATTTAAAATATATATATTTATTAAACCGAAGCGATTAAAAAGCATTGATTACCACTTTTCTCATTATCATTTACCATAAACCCAAGTGCTCATATTCTTTGCTACCCATTTTCCCGTATATTAATTAAAAAGAAAGAAAAAAATTGCCACCACATTCTAAATGTGTATTCAATGGTTTATTTTATACACATAAATAAACAAAGCTCGCACCTTTTATATATATATATATATAAACAAAGCTCGCACCTTATATATATATATATATATATATATATATATATATATATATATATATATATATATATATATATATATATATATATATATATATATATATATATATCGAAGTGCTCGTGTTCTTTGCTAACCCATTTTCCCATACCCCATATTCAATGGTCTACTACTATAATACTGGTGTACCTTCTGCACATTAATAGAAGAAAAACTCGCACTTACTTTATATCGAAGAACTTACTACCCTCTTCGTGTGTATTCAGTGGTCTACTACTATAATACTGGTGTATTTTCTACACATTAATAGAAAAAAAGCTTACACCTCCCAAAATACAGTCATGGTTATATTACTAGAAAACATAAACTTTAAACTTTTTGCTCTCACAGACTGTTCAAGTCAACATGGTTTGTTGAATTTTTAATACAGAACTTATTAGCAGCATCAACATTACAAGCCAAACCATAGTTCTAACATAGATGCCTATCTAGTACATAGTTTATCTCTAACATCAACATATATGGCTATCTACTCCATAATTTATCTCTAAAATCCCAATGGATTACGATTAGTTGCATTTTGTTTGAATTCCCTTCGGTAGGTTAAGCCGAGGATAGTGACCATCTTAATAAACCTTCTGTTGAGTTCCAAGGGGAAGGAAACCTTTGTAAACTCTATATTTGCAAACTATTTTACCATGTACTCACCTACTATGATTTCATTCCACTCGAAATCTCACATTAGTGTCTCCTCAACAATGCCTAAACACTGATCTTTGGAACGTCGTATGCACTAAACAGGCATCAGCTAACCGAGTCACCATGAAGCTGTGACACTTCTGATGGAACACTTCACTCTGGTTCTAGTTTTCCAGTATCTTCTCTGCGAGAGGGACTCATAACTTTCCGACTACTCAAATCCAGAGTCTCAGTTTATACGTCACTAAAGGCATGATTAGCATTCGAAAAGGAGAGGGACTCCATAACTTTCCGACTACTCAAATCGGAGTCTCAGCTTATCCGTCACCAAGGCCTGGTTAGTAATACAAAATTTTGAAGTTCTAAACCGAGTCTCCTCATTTTTTTCATTGCATTTTCTGCTCTTTTCATGACATTAATTTTCTGCTCTTTGCATGACATTATTCAAATGTAACTTGTACTCGTAGGAACTCATTGTGTGTGGAATTAAATTCTGCGACTGACAAGTATCTGACAAGTATCCACTTTGCATTCATTTTTGTAACACATCAAGAGAAAAAAAAAAAATTGAATTTTCATTGTATTTTCTGCTCTTTTCGTGACATTATTCAAATGTCACTTGCAGGAACTCATTGGTTTCCCCTCCCAAAATGTTTACCTCGAAGAATGACATTATCATCTTGAATCTGGCTGATTCTTTTAAAGTTGATTTTGATATTACTTTTTTTTATTGGGAGACTCATTTTTTAGCAGAAAAATTCCCCTAATAACAAGGAAGAGAATTATGATTTATAAGAAAATTAACAGACCAAAAATGATCACTTAGTAAAAATGATAAAAACGCTTAGTTTTATGATAAAAAGACGTCCCTCCATAGCAGGGGCTGAGACATCCAACGAAACATCCTAGCACAGTATAGACATTCATCTTCTGAATGAATGCAATTCAACCTCCTTCCTATTATAAATGTAAAGATGGCAGGAGTTTTATAAGTTCATGACCGGCCGTGTAGCAAGATCCGTTGAACAATAACTTCATAGAAATCTAGAATCCATCAAGGTACATGATGAAAGAGCTTTAGCTCCTTTAACCACAAATATGAACATAGTAAGATTGGCATCAGTTAAAAGTCTTCAATTATTTACAAGTAACAGCCGTGTCATTGCATGTAGTGAGATAATAGTTCAAAAGAGTAAACTAAGAATAAAATATTATATCTTTACAAAGAATCTTACAGAAAACAGACCATCAATGCTACGAGAACTACTACACTACTACACACTTTTTATGATGAATATATTACACAAACCCTCTTGGGCGTTGTCACAGGAGGTCAGATTATTTTCAGATACGGAATCACACTACAGTCAAAATTTCTTAACTATAGCTTGCAATTGTGCCATGTTCGGCAGAATCAGCACAGTACACAAACAACTGTCTTCAATGTCACAATGCCATCAGTTACCAGTGTCTTTTCAGTGGATCTTACTTGGTGACTTATCACCAAAACGAAGGATCACAAGTGCCAAGAAAAATGCCCTAGAGAACAAATGACGAGAAATATCAAGAACACTGCATCTACATGCCAACAGCATCCCATCAAATTAGGTAAGAGAATTATCAAATCCTGAAAAAGCTGTAATAGAATGCTCAAGCCCTCTGAGTGATATAGATCTTCGATGTCAGAGAAGCCTTTCCGAATCACAAATTAATTTTGGAATAGTCATGGTTGACCAGCAAATGGATGTTTGAGCCACTTAGCAATTGATGCCACACTGTTGTAGGTCTGGTCCTTTGATCTTGGTTGTGAAGGGATCTATACGAACCCATAACAAAGAGAAAATAGATGCCAGAAGAATTGACCAAACAATAACAATAGTTGGAGTGCGGTTCTGGCGACCCATTAAACCCTTGAGGAAAGGATAAAGGTGAACAATCACCCAAAAAGCAAAAAAGAGTTTCCCAAACAGGGGACCCCATGATCTATAACCGGTACTGATAGCATATGAGATGCCCGCCACCACATCTACAATGTTAATTATAAGAAAAGTGGTTGGGGGGATAAGGAGAGCAGTCCATTTGATCATATACAACTCTGCAAAATCACCACCTTCGTCTGAAGTTTTTGAGGTAACAGTGAAGTTTGTGTCAACGCCAGCAAGGACCTTTAGTAATCCTTGAATGACTGCAAAGAGATGAGCAGACACACCTCCAATCACCCAGAACTGCTCATTCCTCCACCATTCATCAATGCCAACCCCGCTCCATCGCATTTCTAGTATGCCAGTAGCAAAAATGGATAAAAATAATGAAATGAACCATAAACTTGCAAGAGTGCTAATCTGCAAATCAACAAATGAAAGTTAGAAGGGTCAGAACAATCCGATGTCTGTTAAAAGACCAGTTTTAACCAGATAGTGAGTAGAGGCTAAAAATCTACCTCGGGAATAATGAATTTCCCAGTAAGAAGACATATTGCCGGAAATGTACAATATGCAAGCAGAGGAATAGAAGTGATAGGATAAACAGTGGTGTTTATATATGCCAGCCTCTCCAACCATTTGAGCCTTCCAGTATAACCATACCAAATTGGAAAATGCCTGCTAAGAAGAATTTCCACAGAGCCCAAAGCCCATCGCAGAACTTGGTTCAGACGATCAGAAAGATTAATTGGAGCAGATCCCTTGAATGTAGGGCGAGGAGGCATACAGTATATTGATCGCCAACCACGAGAGTGCATTTTAAAGCGAGTCAAAATATCTTCTGTCACAGAACCATATATCCAACCAATCTGCACAAGATACAAAATCCCAATCCATTAAAAAATTAAATCTCAGTTATGCTAGGCCCAAAGAAACAAATATAGGCACTATTATTCGCAAATTGGTGGTTATGGTTTTACCTCTTTTCCCCAATCTGACTTGTCTTCATAACCACAGCTGATTACATGGATTGCTTCTTTTAATAAATCAGCAGGAGTTGCAGATTGTGGCACGCCACTATTCTCCATTTGAGTGGATGCCACAAAGACAAGGGATTGACCAAATTTTTTGTCCAAGCTTTTTTGGAACACCAGCGGGGATTTTTCATCATCAAATCCTGTGTATAGTTAGCAAACAGTGAAATATGTAAGGCAGAGGCAAATATAAAAATGTGGCATCTAGTAGCTTAAGAAACTGTTTAGAAATTGGCATTTACCTTCCACACCTCCTTCTATGTCTTCCAGACTACTGAATATGGGGACAGTTGAATCAGTTGGCCTGTCTAATTTTTTTGTGTCGTTGTACTTCTTGTTTGATTTTCTGCTCTTCTTTCTAGGTCCACAACAGCTTGAAAAATGGATCTTACCTTTGTGAGGAGGCTCATAACCATAGAGGGCTTGCCTATTGAAAACGCACCCTGTGCCCACATAAACAGGCCCCTGTATCCCATCCAAACCCTTCAAATTGATCTGCAAACAATCCAGTACAATATTTTAGTTTCAAAAGCGCATAAAGCAGCATACGCAAATGCAAGTCTGTAACAATGCAATTTGATCAACACTCACATCAAAAAAGACTGTATTGTGATTAGCATATCGATCATTTCTGTCAATGCCATCAAACCTTTGAGGGAACTGAACATAACGGACTTTCTTCCCAAGGGTAGGATCCATCATAAAACACATGGCCTCACGAAGGGCCCTGTTGTTGTTTATATAATGGTCACAATCAAGATTGAGCATATAAGGGCCATTGGTAAGAAATGCGGAAACACGAACCTGTAAATAAATAACAAGAGGAACATTCTTACTAAGAACAACATAATTTTAAAAAATCAAATTTAAAAGGCAAAATAACTTTTCCATATTTTGGTTTAGAAAATTACTTACCAATGGTTGCTAGATGAGCACGATGGGTGAGGAGAGTGGAAATGCTATTGGCAACGTAATGGAAATTAGGATTTCTGGGTGCAATCTAGGAGCAGTGGTAGCTGGTTGTGAAGTAGCTCAGAGATTGGAGGGATGTGTGCAGCTTATGAGCCTTCCCAGAAGTGCAGGAAGCATTGTTAGGTCAAAGCAAGTGAGTATTTGATTAATTTTTCCTTTTGAATGGATTCTGCAGGGTGCAAAGTTCCTGACCAGATCAAGCTTTATATGGTTACTTCCACAGGCATAAGCCAACTTCATACAAGCAAAATCGGCAAAATCAAGCATCACTTCTTTCAGTCCATCGAATTTACAGAATCGATCCATCCATGCACTCAGCAATGGAATTTTCTCTGGATCTATAAAACGCTATCGGTAGCCTTCTCGAGGACTTTGATAATCGCTGACAAACCACCCAATGCGATGTCAAGCAAGCCGATATGATCCCCTCCAAAATACAGTTTTCCTGAGAAGCACTGGTTGGTTCACAACGCTTCCTATCAAAAGAAAGTTTGTAACGCTATCTTCCACTGCTTTTTGTAGCTGCTCGCCATGGCCAGCGAAAACTCCTCGCAGACATGGATAGAACTGAGGGGCACACATTAAAACCAGGAGTATATTGGTTATTGAATAGAAAAATAATATTTTTAACTTTCGATTACATGGACTGCGATGATAAGCGGGTATGTGAAGAATGAGTTGTTCCAGGAAGCAATTCAACTCTATTCTCAAATGCAATGTGCTGCTATACAGCCTGATAATTTCACATTTTCCTGTGTACTTAAGGCCTGTGCTGCCTTATCAGCTCTGCAACAGGGCAAACAGATTCATAATCACATAATTCGACTTAATGGAGTGAAGCATGATGTGGCTATAGAGAATGCCCTTGTGGTCATGTATTCTCAATGCAGCAGATTAGACATTGCACGCCAAGTGTTTGACACAATCTCTCATAGAAATGCCATCTCTTGGAATTCTATGATTTCTGGTTATTCTCAAATGGGTATCCTGAAGAGGCCCTAGAATTGTTTCGTGGAATGCAGAGTGATGCCGTGGAGCTTAATTGGATCACCATTACGGCTCTGCTCCCGGCCTGCGGATACATGGGAGTTGTGCGACAGGGGAAGGAGATTCATGGGGTATGTAATTAAGAGTGAAATAGAGACTGATGTTTTGGTGGGAAATGCCCTCATAGACATGTATGCTAAATGTGGGAGTATAGAAACTGCGTGCAAAGTCTTCGATGAAATGCCAGTGAGAGATTTGGTGTCGTGGAATACAGTAATTGCAGGGCAGGGAATTAATGGGCGTGGGGAGGAAGCCATAAAATATTTTTTTCGAATGCAGGAGGATGAAGCAGGGTTGAGGCCAGACAGTATTACCTTTATTTCGCTTCTATCTGCGTGTAGCCATGCAGGCCTCGTCGAGGAAGGATGGCTATATTTCAAGAGCATGAGTGAAGATTATGATATCACTCCTGAGGTTGAGCACTATGCATGCATAGTGGACCTTCTAGGTCGTGCTAGACGAATAGAAGAGGCATACAAATTCATCCAAGAAATGCCACTGGAACCCAGTTATGGATAGCACTGAGGGGCACACATTAAAACCAGGAGTATATTAGTTATTGAATAGAAAAATAATATTTTTAACTTTCGAAGACACAAATAGCAGATAAGGAAAGGATCGATGAGATACGAATGCAGGCGATTACTAAGAATGAACTAAATTACCTTATCATCTACAAAGGCAGCCCAGAAACGAGCAATGGCTCGGTCATATGGATCTTTGGGAATTCTTGTGAACAGGGTTCGATTTCAGCAGCAGCTCGCTCTTAGCTCTGAGATTCTCTTCCGCGAACTGTTCATCGATACGTTTAAGAGCCAGTGCTATGCGAACTCGCGCACAATGAAGGGACTCAGAGTCATACCGAACCGCTTTACCTGCCCCTTTTCTCCCGTTTTCTTATTTCAGTTTTCGATCAACGATCAAAATTCGTTCAATCGTCTAACATCACAGATCCACGGTCCACAATAGAACACCAAGGCGGCTGGGGCAATTCATCTCAAAGGGAAACGCCTTACGGCGTAATTATTAGTTTTGCAAGAAGTAAAAAACCAGTGAGTCATAATAACTATTGGACACTAGTTGTGTCAAACCTTGACGTACATAGACTTGATAAAACAAAATAGTTTATTAGTGTTGCAAGAAGAAAAAAACTAGTAAGTCATAATAACTATTGGACAGAAGCTTCAAACATCACCCTAGTTAGTCGCTAATCTCATCCAAGGAGAAGGAGATGTTAGTTGATATCCTCATCGAAGGAGAAGCAGATGTTAGTTTATATCCTCGCTAGAATTATCAACATGTTGTCTATAGTGTCAATATTTTCTTCCAACTCTACCATTTCTATAGAATTCTCTTGCTAAGTCCTCTTGTACCTTCCTATGTCGCTTACAATTGTGTATGTTTCTTTGATCGATGAAATGACAAGAGTGCATGCAATGGGCCAAGTATAGTAGAAACCACAACCCTTTTCATGTAAACTAGCATCATATCAAGACAGGGGAACACCAACCCTTAAATACTTCACTAGGGGATAGTAAAATTTAATTCTCCTAAGGCATTCCTCCAAATTGCTATTTGTACAATTATTTCCCATCATTGAGCCGAGAGGCTCATTCTACAGTCGAGTATGAGGGGTATGTGTAGGTTTATTAGTCGATAGGCCCCCCTTTAAAATAAAAATAGAAAATAAAAATTATGTACTAAATAGAAAAATAATGTCAACTATAATAAAAAAATTAATACTTATAGTTTTCAAAAATATTTAAACAAGATATTTAATTAAACTATTTGAAGGTCTATGTTAACTAATATATGTCGATATCAACTCATAAAATGAAAATATATTCTAAATAGAAAAATAATATCGACTATAATTAGAAAAACAAAAAACTTGTACTTTTCAAAACTATTTCAAGAAGAGATTTAAATAAACTATTTGAAGATCTATGTTAACTAATATAGGTCGATATCAACTTCTTATATATCTATATATAGAAAAAATGTTAAAATAAAATATTTTAATGTTGTATATAAAAAAATATTCAATGTGGGTTATCAATAAAATATTTTAATAAAAATTGATATTGACATATACTTAAAAATATATTAATAATAAAAAATCATTTTAATTTGCAAGATTAAATGTCTCGATGTACATGTGATGTAAAATATCTTAATGTAAATTACATATAATGTAATAAACTTTTATTTGGTCCTATATATACTCTATTTAGCATTCAAAAATACAATTTATTATACAATGAAAAATAACACATTGTATGTTGCACTCTTAAGAAGTTTGCACGTGAAGAAATTTGATCCCTCTTCACTCATTTTAGATCAGTACTTACGATGGGTCTATGTTGGTTGGGCCCAAAGGCTCATTGTTATGAGGGGGATGTGGAAGTTTGTTCGTCCATCTTCCTTTAAAATAAAAATAAAAAATAAAAATTATGTTCTAAATAGAAAAATAATGTCATTTATAATTAAAAAACAAATTAAAACTTAATACTTTTCAAAAATATTTCAACAAGAGATTTAAATAAAATATTTGAATATCTATGTTAAGTAATATATGCAATATCAACTTCAGAAAAGATAATGTCAGATACAATAAAAAAAATAAAAAATAAAACTTATACTTTCAAAAATGTTTCAATAAGAAATTTAAATAAACTATTTGAAGATGTATGTTAACTAATACAAGCCGATATCAACTATATATATGTGTGTGCATGGGTGTGTTAAAATAAAATATTTTAATGTCGTATATAAAAAAAATAAATATTCAATGTTGGTTATCAATAAAATATTTTAATAAAAATTAATATTGACAGATACTTAAAAATATTAATAATAAAAAACCATTCTAATTTGCGTGATAAAATGCCTAGATGTACATGTGATGCAAAACGTTTTAATGTAAATTACATATAATGTAATAAACTTTTTTTTGCCCCTATACATACTCTATTTAGCATTTAAAAATACAATTTATTTTATAATGAAAAATAACATATTGTATTTTACACTCTTAAGAAGTTTGTATTGAAGAAATTTGATTACGAGGGGATGTGTAAGTTGTGCCCCTTTAAAATAAAAATAAAAATAATTATGCATAAATGAATGTGCCATAAAGTAATTAGAAGTAAAAAAATGTATGAGAAAAATGTTTAAATCTTATACTTTTCAAAAATATTTTCACAATAAATTTAAATAAACTATTTGAAGATCAGTTGCATTATCTGAAAAGTTTACATGCTCGGTTTAATAGGAAATCATGCCATCAAAATCTTTAATATAGTATAAAAAATTTAAATTAATAATATAAAATAAATTTTTTAACTCTAAAAATTGTATTTCTTAATATAATATTAAGAGAAATCTTTAAAAATTTTAAATAATAAATTTAATAATTTTGAAAGTATAATTTTCATAATATTTTAAATAAAATCTACATAGAAAAGCTAATTAAGCCACCCTAGTATCGTTCCACCACTCTCTACAATCATTACATTGTATGGGAAAATTTTAGTTTAATGTAAAAGTATGAAGTATAATTTGAGGACAATGTGAATTGCTATTTCAAACTAATTATATATATATTATATATATATATATATTTTTGAATTTTGAATTTTTATATATATTTGAATTTTGAATTTTTACATGAGGTATTTATATTATTTCCAATAATAATTATATAGATTAAAATTTATTTTGTTATTAGTTTGTTTTAAGGGAAACTAAATCTCTAATATATGTTAAGATTTTGAGATTGCTAAAACTTTGTTTAATTAGAGCATTTTGTAAATAAAAATTTACAAAAACATATTGGTTGTGTCAAACTTTGATGTACATGGACTTGATAAAACAAAATAGATTAGTAGTTTTGCAAGAAGAAAAAAACCAGTAAGTCATAATAACTATTGGACACTGGTTGTGTCATACCTTGACATATGTGGACTTGATAAAACAAAATAGATTATTAGTGTTGCAAGAAGAAAAAAACCAGTAAGTCATAATAACCATTGGATAGAATCTTCAAACATCACCCTAGTTAGTCACTAATCTCATCCAAGGAGAAGGAAATGTTAGTTGATATCCTCATCCAATGAGAATATGTACATGTGATGTAGAATATCTTAATGTAAATTACATATAAGGTAATAAAATTTTATTTGGTCCTATATATACTGTATTTAGTATTCAAAAATACAATTTGTTATACAATGAAAAATAACACGTTGTATTTTTCACTATTAAGAACTTTGCACGTGAAGAAATTTGATCCCTTTCCACTCATGTTAGATCCGTACTTAAGATGGGTCTATGTTGGTTGAGCCCAAAGGCTCATTAGTATGAGGGCGATGTGTAAGTTTTTTCGTCCATCTTCCTTTAAAATAAAAATAAAAATTATGTTCTAAATAGAAAAGTAATGTCATTTATAATTAGAGAAACAAATTAAAACTTAATACTTTTCAAAATATTTCAACACGAGATTTAAATAAACTATTTGAAGATCTATGTTAAGTAATATATGCAATATCAACTTCATAAAAGATAATGTTAGATATAATTAAAAAAAAAAAAAAAAATTCTTATACTTTTCAAAAATATTTCAATAAGAGATTTAAATAAATTATTTGAAGATGTATGTTAACTAATATAAGCTGATCTCTTCGGGCTCATGTACGAGGTGATGTGTAAGTTTTTTCGTGTGCCCCTCTAAAATAAAAATAAAAATAATTATGCATAAATGAATGTGCCATAAAGTAATTAGAAGTAAAAAAATGTATGAGCAAAATGGGACATAAAGATACCTCGACCCCTTTTATGGTGTGTTATGTATATTTCCTAAAACAATATATTTGTTGGGATTTGTAAGATTGTTAAAACAAACATAGAAGTAATCAACTATAATTCCAAATTATGGCTTATACGTACAACAATTTGTTGCATACAAGAGCTGAATATTCCTAAATTTCTACCAAACCTCATATATTTTCCAAAACAATATATTTGTGGGGATTTGTAAGACTGTTAAAACAAAAATTGAAGTAATCATCTATAATTCCAAATGGCTTATACGTGCAACAATTTGTTGCATACAAGAGTTGAATATCCCTAAATTTCTACCAAACTTTGTAGTAGATTATGGTATTTGAAATCATTTATGTAGCCTTTATTCCATGAGGACTTAAACACTATCACCAGATAATCACTAGGAAATGATGCACACTGTGGATAGATAGCATTTGGGGTGTAAAACCATGTTAATAGTTTCATTTGGGGTTCATGCTAATTTTTTCATATTCACTTAATTTTTTTGCTTATCTACCCTGCTCCTCATGAACATTTCCTTTTTACGTGTTGAATATTCTAAAAATGTGATTCTGAAATTGTAGAGACAAATGAGACAATAGCAATTCATTTTACAAAATTTACTTTGTGGCAAAGTCAAAGGGTTTCCAAATTCAAAACCATAACATCCAGAGGGTAATTATTGAGAAGATTCATAGCCTATATGACAATAATAAAGTAAGGGCAAGGACATCCATGAAACGCGCTTTGCTAGGTCACGCCGTTGCTGAACCTGCTCTTTCGGCCTTGGCCCTTAGCCATGGCCCCTCCGGATGCAACCCTGAAAGTGGCTACTGCCTAACATGCCTTCTCCACCCTTGTCAAATCCTTACCCCCACAGCGCCCTTGCTCAACAATCTCTAAGTTTGGGAAGAAGCTAGATGTTTTGCAAGAGGTGATCCTTCCTCCAGCTCTTCGTCGCATGTCAGCTCTTTCATTAGCAGAACGAGACCTATCTCATCGGATAATTCACTGGTCTCTAGCCCTCTCTAAAGAAAATGCAAAGGTGGGTCGAACGAAACTGGTCTGATAAAATACAAGGAAAAATCTCCATCTGCTTTTGTGGGAAAGGGTACTTCACCTTCCATTTTGAATCAAGAGAATACAAGGATCTAATATTTAGAAACAGACCATATTTCATGGACTCAAAAGGCTTATACCTCAACAAATGAAATCCTATTTCGACCTCGAATTGGATGTCCCTAGTGCAGTCCCGGTCTAGGTTCGACTCCCTCACCTTCCTCTCCACTATTGGGGAGACGAATCGGTTCGAGCCATTGGGAATGATGTTGGAAGATTTATTGATCGTAGTGAGCCAAAAGATAACATGCAATCCTGCGCCCACATATGTGTTGAAGTTGATCTTGGAAAAGGCCTCCCTGAGGCCATCAAACTCAAAGTGGATGACTGGATGCACATCCAACAATTGGAATACAAGCAGATCCCTTTCAAATGCAAGGCATGTCACAAATATGGCCATTTTTCCAATCGCTGCTCTAAATTAGTTGATGTTGAAAATGTTTCACAAGATGAGCAACGAGAAATGATCAAGAAAAAGAAAACTGCCCCCAACCCCAAGGCAAACCCTGAAGCTGCCCCTCCCAAGACTAATACAACCATTCCGTCGACCTCATCTCTCCTAAACTCTTCCATCCCCTCCCTCACCCATCCACTCCCTCCCCCTACTTCATCCAATCCTTTTTCCGCCATTTCCCCCCTTGAAGACAACCCCCCTTCCATGTTCCAAGCTGATGCCACTGAACCCAGGCCCCCTCGGCTTATCTCCACCTCCTTTTCCCATGATCCTCCCTCTTCTAGATCTACTAGGAGTTCTTCTAAAGAGCACGGTGTAACTATGGACACAAAAAAAAAACAAGGATTAGGAAGGAAGTCTTCAAAGCAACAGAGAGATGAAAACACTCAAAAGGATATTGCCATGGGTACGCAAAACCCCATAGAAACCTACATTTTCGGGCAAAATAATAAATAAGCAGTGCACAAGGAACAAGGAGGGCGAGCAACTCTTCATACCCCTCACACTCAATGATGAAAGTTCTATCTTGGAATAGCAGGGGACTAGGGCACCCCCCCGAAATTATTGCCCTAAAAGATATAATAATACATGAAAAACCAGAATCCTATTGCTACAAGAAACAAAAAAAGGACACCAAGAAATGAAAGGAATCATTGGTCAGCTAAAGCAGTATAAAGGATGCATAAGCGAATCAAGGGGTGTCTCCGAGGGAATTGCAACCCTCTGGAATCACAACATTTTAAAACACATAATAGATATAGTTAGCTAGTACTGGATTAAAATCGCTCTAGAGAGATTAACAGATAACCAAAGGATTGTCATCTATAACATCTATGCACCAATACACTATAGAGACAAAGAGAAGTGTTGGACTTCCCTCAAAACAAACATAGATGAAGAAGGAAGTAGCAATGTTATTATCGGTGGAGACCTCAATCTCATGCTCCACTCCAATGAGAAAAGAGGAGGCTATTTTTCTCATGACCCCTATAGATCACAGTTGGAGACCATCATGCAGGATCATCATCTAGTTGACGTTGTTGCAAAAAATCACAGATTCACTTGGAATAATCGCAAATTGGGAAAAGGTAATATCATGGAAAGGCTTGACAGGATTTTGGTGACTGTCATGCTCCTCTTATCTTACTCCACTGCTTATGCCATCGTTCTCCCCTACTCAACATCTGATCATTACCCCACAACTCTTGTTCTCGAAGCACACTACCCTTTAGGGCCCATACCTTTTAAATACAGCCCACTGTGGAGCAGCATTCCTACTGTCAAAGAGATTGTCAAAAACACATGGTGTCAGCACATAGAAGGATCATCGGGATACATATGTGAAAACAAGTTTAAAAGGACCAAATATGCCTTGAAGGAATGGGAAAAAAACTACTACACGGAACCTCAGAATGACAAAATTGAGAAAAAAAACAAATTGGGAAAAATTCACAGCATAACAGAGGAACGAGGCCTCACCCAAGAATATAAAGCACTCGAAGGTGATCTCTACTTCCAGCTATATCGTGCCAATAAAGCAGAGGAGCAAAAGTGGAGAATAAAATCAAGGCAGTTGTGGTTGGAAGGAAGAGACAAAAATTATTCTTTCTTTCATAAGCAGGCCACTATTAGGAAAATTAGGAACAATGTTAGCTCCATCATCGATGCTGAAGGCAATCTCCAAACCACTCAAGGTGCTATCAAAAAGGCAGCCTCAAATCACTACAATGCTCTTTTAATAGAAACGAAAGAGGTGGAAGATTACTCAGATCTACTACAACACCTCCCCACTGAGATCAGTAAGGAAATCAATGAAAACTTGATCAAGGAGATCGAAGAAGAAGAAATAAGAAGAGATATCTGGATGCTCCAACCAGAAAAAGCTCCTAGCCCAGATGGTTTCCCCATTTTCTTCTTCCTAGCTTATTGGGGAACAATAAAAAAAATATCTTGTCAAAATGATAAATTGGACTCAACGCAAGGGTTAAATTGGAGGTTTCACCAATGCCACCCATCTTGCCCTCCTTCCTAAAGAGAATTGACCTTCATCGTTCTCCCGATTTTGACCCATTTCTCTTTGAAATTCATCTTACAAAATTCTAACCAAAATCCTCGCCTCTCGTCTTAAACCCCTCCTCCCCTCACTCATCTCTGAAAATCAAGGAGGCTTCTTGGCTAATAGGAAAATTTCTGACTCAATTATCCTAGTCCAAGAAGCTATACACTCCAGCCAATCTAGGAAGGAAAAAGGTTTCATTCTAAAATTTGACTTAGCCAATGCCTTCGATAGAGTTAGACACTCATTCCTCCTTGTTGTTCTACAGAAAATGGGGTTTGTTGTGCCCTTCCTTGACCTCATCAAAGCTTGCATTTCAGGTCCCTAGATCTCTCCTCTCATTAATGGCAGACCAGGTCAACCTTTCAATCCTCTCAAGGGCTAAGACAAGGTTGTCCCCTTTCTCCTTACTTTTTCATCTTGATGGCTGAGTCCTTTAGTAAGGCCTTGGACTATAATCTGTGTGTCAGTCTTATCACATGTATTAAGTTCGGGAATGGAGTTAGAAACATAAGCGACTCTCAATTTGCTGACGATACACTATTAATGGGAGGATCCTCCAATATAATAGCTCGTTGTTTCAAAGCCCTCTTAGACAAATACATGAGCTACTCAGGAGGTATGGTCAACCATCTCAAAAGTTTCATCTATGGTTGGAACACATTTTCTCAAGTCCTTCATAACATCGCTAGCAGTTTTGGGGTCCCTTGCAAATTAGACTGGAGGCATTTCACTTATCTGGGCATGCCAGTGAGTGCTGGTACTCTGAAAGTTGAAGTATGGGACACTATCATAGATAAAATGAAAAGGAAAGTGTAGCAATGGGGCTCCTCTTGGCTCAATCCAGCAGGCCGCCTAGTTCTCTTAAAAAAAGGTCTTTCTTCTTTTCCCTTATACTAATTCACGCTTTTGCAAGCTCCTACTAATTTTCATCACAAAATGGAAGCCATCCTCCATCATTTTCTTTGGAAAGGGGAGAAAAATGAAAAAAAGAAGTACAATCTTATAAATTGGAAGCAGGTCATTCAAACCCAGGAACGTGGAGGTTTAGGAATCATATCTCCCAAGCTCCTAAATCTGGCATTTGGTGGCAAGATTGTTTGGATATTCATTAGCGGCCAATCTGCTTGGTGGAAAAGTGTGTTGGAAGCCAAATATCTAAACTCTCCAAGATAGCACCACTTGGATTATGATATCCCTAACAGAGTTTTCTCTAACATCTGGAAGTTGTGCAAGAAATCGATACCCTTTCTTGCCCAAAACATTTCCAAAGTCCCCAAGGGTGGCACCAACATCAAAATCGGAGTAGACAAAATAATGGGACAGAAGCTTATCAGCAATAAACCTGGAACTGATAAGATCCTCTCCCTCTTTGACAGCATAGGGCTTCATTACTTGGACCAGATATCTCAGTGGGATACCCAATCTCAGACTTCGATAGGATGGACCTTTCCAACCATACCCATAGACCTCGAAGCACATTTTTCTAATCTCCAAGCCCACCTCCATAGCATTGCTCCAATTAAAAAAACGACAACGATCGCTTCCATTGGGATCCTTCAGGCTCCAATTACACAATAAAAGCCGCACACCAGCATATCTATAAAGATGAATACCCCATGCCCATTTGGCCGCATTGGAAAATCGTTTGGAAATCAAAGACCATTCCAAAAATAAAATTCTTCATTTGGGTCCTCCTAAAAGGGAAAGTTCTCACATCTGATAATTTGCAAAAACGAGGCATAATTGGTCCATCCCTTCGCCCAAACTGCCAAGCTTCTGAAGAAACCATCCAACACCTCTTCATTGCTTTGCCCTTTACCATTGTCTGTTGGAAAAAAATCTATCTTAACACCCATCTCCCCTGGAGCCCCCATAACTCCATTGTTGAAATTCTGCATCTTTGGAAGAACAACTATCCATGGCAACGAAAGAAGAACAATATTGTCAAAAGAGTTTGGGATGCTCTTCCCTATTCTCTCTTGTGGAACATATGGTTGGCAAGAAACTGGATGGTCTTCAAAGAAAAAGAAACCAACACAAGGAAATTATGTAACAAGGCAATGAGCCTTACATTGGAAACCATTTGAGTCAAAAGTCAAAAGAAAATTGACATCGCTGATCTCTGTGTTGAATAAAGGAACTTCATAGGGTATTTGTTAGATAAAAGTAACAACGACCAAAGCAGGAGTAACATCAGTAGCCAGTGCAACAACTCTAATCATAGTTGGAAAATAAAATTGAATGATGAAGAGCTTTCCATCTGGCTCAGAAACTGTAACACCCACTATCTCTTCTTCGATGGGGCCTCCAAATCTAATCCAGGAATGGCAGGGGCTGGTGGAATTATCTACGACACCAATAGAGATATCAAAATGACTTATGAATGGGGATTAGGCCCCGTCTCCAACAACAGGGTTGAAGCTCTCGCACTATACCAAGGGCTGATCCAACTTCAAAAACTTGGCATAAACATTGCAATGGTCCTTGGAGACTCGACCACCATCATAAGTCTAATGGTTCACAATTGGAGTGCTTCTAATGTGCTCCTGCAACAAACTATCAATTGGTGTCAAGTTCTTACCGAGCAAATGATAGATATCCATTTCCTACATGTTCTTCGATCCCTCAACAAGGAGGCAAACACTTGTGCCAATAGAGCTTGCACCATATCCATAGGCAGTCTCCTTTGCAACTCCATCGAATCCCAAAATTATCTACCATGATCAGAAGAAAATCAATACTCAAACCTGCTGCCAAATTTATTAATAATATTGAGTACTTTTTCACTGTCACTCGCAGCATCCTCATGCAGAATCAGATGCTGGTCACCGCAAAAATCCATATTGAAATTCTCCATCATGATGAATTTATCACCATATCTCTAAAAACAATCCGCCAATCTCCCTTCTGTCCCATCACCCATGCTGCTCTATTCCACTCATTCCTCTCTCGTGAGGCTTCTCGCATTTTTCCCGTGACTCCCTCCCCATTCTTCCCTACCCCTTTGCGAGAGCCCACCTACATAATCGCGCTCTCCTTCTCTCAGAATCGCATCTCAGCTTCTCCCTAGCTGCATCCACTCCATCTATCGTTTCCTCTCGGTCGATCATCTGCTCCGAGCCTTCGTTCCCCTTCCCTCATTTCTGTTAATCCTTCTCCAAGTTTCTTCTTGCTATGCTTGTTGGATCAGCAATCCTGCAACACACTGATCTCACTATGCAAGAAGAAATTAGATTGGACATACGCAATGGCGAGAAATGAGGACTGCTTACATTGTGCTGATCTGCAAGCAGAACTAGAAAAAATCCGAGCTCACCAAAAGATTTTGGAAACCAAAATCGACACCCATGCCCAGATCACTAAGGAGATGCATGAGGCTGACCTCAATCTCTTTCTCCATAGAGTTTCTTCCCTTCAAGAGTAGTTCAATGTCCTCTCAAATAGATGCAGTCATGTCCAAGAGTCCATCGTCATTCTGAAGTTCATCATGGAAAAAACTAGCACTCCCAGCACCAACTCCTCAAATTGAAGGAACGCAGAAGCTGAAGGCAATCCTGAAGATTCTATAACCCACGAAATGATTCATATAAACATAGACTAAGCATGACTTTCAAATTTTGTCTCTTACTGTTTCAGTTTATTAGAATCTATACTTTTTCAAGTTTTCCAAAAGTCAAGAATGACAGAAGCAAAGAGGAAATTTGTCTTCCTTGTAATATTTCCTTACTTTGCTTCCCGAGCATAATGCCTTGTAACACTGGAGCTTAGCCTCCCCAATTTTTTTTGGAATACAAACAGCAACCGATTATGTAAAAAAAAATAAAAATTGAGAAGCTTCATAATTGTTTGTTTCCACAGTGGATGTACAATGGACAAGCACCCTTAATGACTCATTTTCTTTTTAAAATTTAGTTAGCATGTTTCACCCTTCATCCCATATTTGGTTAGTCGTCCTCATTTCTTCCATGAAAATTTTTGTGCCCAAACTAGAAATAATCCAAAATGGAAGTTCCCATTTCACATTTTGCTTTTATAATTGTTGTGATAAGTGTATTATATATTTCTATTGTATGGATGGCACAATGTAATATTGAGCAACCTAACAACAATTAATAATTGTTTCAGCTTACAAGGGTCCTCAAGAAGCGTTTAGGAATTCATTTTATTATACATATTGTCTAGTTAGGTTTCGTAAAAATGAAAGGTTTGTGAGTGCTTATTACTATGAGCAATATAAACTTAGATTGGATATCAATAATGGCCTCGACCTGATCTTGATTTTGACTAAACACATGTAAAAATAACTTACCACAACAAAATATTTCATAACACCATTTTCAATGGAGAAACATGCTCTACTAGATTCCATGATTATAGCAACCTATGGTGCATGACACATTCAACTATTTTATTAATCGATATGGTATGACGATTATTTTTGACCTATTGTTGCCTCTTTTAAATCATCTCCAATCTTAAAGAACTTGTGGTTACCAGAGTTCTCTTCTAATGAGTATGAAAATCACTACTCTCGTAGGTTAAATCATTTTCTTTGACTTTCTAGTTTGGCCATATCATACAATCTGGGTCTTGTATTCTCATCTAGTGTTTCTTGTATATAGTCATTTATCTTTGTTTGGTATTCTCATCTGGTGTCACTTGTATATAGTCATTTATCGAAGAGACATGATTAAATGCATGTAATCATGGAATATCTCATTGCTTTTGCCATTGAACTATAATACAGAATGGGTTTATTTATATCTTTATTTTTAAACCAGGTAGCTCATTGTAACTATATAGTAAGTTTATAGAAAATCACATACAAAACATTCTAGATTTGCTTCCTAGACTGATTCACAATTTTTCTTATAATTGAAAACAAAGATAATGTCATTTTATGAAATTATGTTAGCCTGATTCACAATTTTTCTTGTAATTGAAAACAAGGTTAACTTCATTTTATGAAATTATGTTGGTTGGTTGCCATTCTGACTAAGATCAAAGTGTAGTAGAGTAGTGCTTTTTGATATCCATTGGTCATTAAGCCGGTGCACAATTTCTTCTTGAACTTTGTCATGAGTGAAATTTGTAGATGTTTTGTTGTTCAACATTGTTGAGAAAGTGTCTTCATGCAGGCTAAGCACAAGACCTTTAAGCACATTGCACACAACCTCAATAATATCCATCTTCTACCTTTGATCAACCAACAATTTCACTAGAGAAGCATGTTGAGTAACACATGTTCATTTTCATTTAATTTTGTGGTTACCCAAAATGAAGAGGTCCTTTAAGCATATTGCACACAACCTCAAGAATTTCCATCTTCTACCTTTGATCAACCAACAATTTCACTAGAGAAGCATGTTGAGTAACACATGTTCATTTTCATTTACTTTTGTGGTTACCCAAAACAAAGAGGTCTTGTTACATTTGAATACAAATTTTGCATCTTAATAGTTTTTTAATTTCCGCCATATCCATATGCTTCTTATCTTCACCCGCAATGAGTGGAAAACCAAATGAACAGGGCAAGAAATGCCAATATAGAACTAGGTGTAAATAATTACACCCAATTTTATGAGACTTGAGCTAGGATGAAGTCATACATTTATTCCTGTGATAGTAGAAGTTATTGGAGTAATGGGGGCTCTTTCTTGAATTTCATTTCCATTGTTTGCATTGAGGTTCTCTACAATCCACTATGGGGGAATATTGTAGTGCTTTTAAATGAGTGTAAACATTTAAATGTCTAATCAATGTGGGAAAGTTATCCCTGGTTTTATAGGTTGAATATAAGTTGTGGTTAGTTATTTTCCAAGAATATTAGCTAACCCGGATGAGTAAGGTGGCCTCGTAATGTCTATGCTTTGGAAACATGTGTGTTGTTGTTGATTACAAGACCATGACATTGTTCCTTATTAGGTTTGAAACAACAGAAATATTAAAGCACGCACTGAAAAAATAACTTGTGCCGAATTAAACATAGACATACCTGAACGTAAAATCCTTTTATGATCATGAACACATGCACAATATATGCTACTAATCCAGTCTTTCTGATATCAAAAATTGTAGCACATATCAACTCTCCAACTCCCTTCATGTGAAGAGAAAGTGAGTCAAAACAATGTCAATGCATTTATCATAGGTACGTAACATGTCTAGGACAAAAAGTTACAACTCACATGTGCTTTGATGATTACTAAATATAGCCCAAGCAAGGTTAGCAAAAATGTAGTTGCAGTCCTTTGAAAATGGGTCATAAAATACTATGCAATAGAAAATAGTTGCAAAGAAAATTTGAGCTAAGATGTGCTAAATTGTAGCATCACCCATATTACCATAAAACAAATAGTGAAGACCTAGTGCAAGGAGTCGTGTCTCAAAGTGGTCAACCCAAGAAGGTGTTCTTACGCAATGCTTGTCAGTCTTGTACCAAAGAATGATGCTTCCTTCTTATAATGGATTGTAGTAGAAAATAGAGTCACTCATTTCTTCATGAAATGTTACTAATTTCATTGTGCAAACTATTTTAAAGCAGGATGAATACACAAGATTGAAGGATTAAAAAGCTAACTAGAAACACTCCGAAAGAGAATTCCGAAAGAGTAATTAGGTGTTGTTTTCAATCAACTTACATGGTACAAACCAATCTACAGAATTTGGATGAATAAAAAGTTATTTTAGAGCACAAGTAAATCTTAGATATGCAAACAAAATGTATATTTACTCTTTGTTGCATGATTTATATAAGTCAGAGGAGATAATTCGATATATTGATTGATCATATGCCTGACTCAAATATAAATATTATTAGGAACACAGGTCAAATGGAAATTTCAAGCAAAATGGTTAAATGCCTAATCAATGTTGAAGTGTTTTCTCTTGAAGCTGCAAATCTGGAAAATGTCATTAATCATTTTGGTCGTTATATGAGGAATCCATGAGTTCAATAAGAAATAAGGTACTCTAATGCCTTTTGAAAGAGGAGATAACAAAAAATACAAAAAAAATAATCTCTTCATCTTATAGTTTCTACTCCTCTTAAGAAAAGGAGATGAAGACATTAAAATTGTTGTATTTTTTTCATATATCCTCTTTCAAAACGCATTCAAATACCTTATTTCTCGTTGAAGGTGCTTATTTGGAGAGAAGGTGCTGATTTAAAATTTAATTCCTTGCACCTGTTGAATCCATGGTTGAGCCTTTGATTGTTATCTTACCACATTGGCATTCAAATTCTTCTATTCAAGATGTCTATAGGACTCTTCTTAAAATGTCTTGCAATATGCTACTGCAAAGGCATACTATTAAATCAATTGGGATCATAAAGACAAACCCATACCAACCTCTTTGTTCAGTAAGAGTTTGAGAAAACTAGAGATGTTGATGAGTGTGGTGTCCCTATTTCAAACATACAATTGGCCATATATCAATTTAATTTTGCTAGTTTTGTATATCTCAATGAAAAGACATCCATAACAAGAAAATGTACTCATTTAAATTTAGATTTACATGATTCTGCATTCACATGGCTTCATGATTCATTTCCTAAAAGAGAACTCTCATTAATTGGGTGCAATCTTTGTGGAGGAATTAATAAAGCTTGATACTGTTATGCTAATAGGAACATAAAGCTAGCCGTTAGCTTTTGATGTTTCAAGAGATGAACTAGGAATTAAAATAAGATATCTGCATCTTATCATGATTGTCCTCATCAATATCTATGACCACTGGATCGGGAAGGTGCGAGTACCTCATCATTCTAACTTCTGGTAACACCTTTCCATGAGAATTTTCATAATTTGCACCACCTTCTACCTAAACATTAGAAATAGATGACAAGAACCTACTTAGTGAAGGAGATTGATATTGCATAGGCCACAAAAATTGGCATTGGTAGGATAGTAGGTTATCACCATAGTAGTTATTGCAGCCTCATAAATCTCTCTAGTTTCTTTTTGCTTTTAGGAATCGAGTTTTATCAAGCTCTGCATGAGCCCTCTCTCTCATTTTCTTTGCTCATAATAGTTATAAGATGAAGACATTAAAATTACTTCTCTCCTAAGTTTACTTGAAGCACCGTATCTCCTAATTTTAATGCCTTCATTTAATTTTCTTGAGCCTACTAGGAATTAATTCTTGTTTACCTAATGTTCATGCTTCAATCCCAAATTGAAAACTTTAATTTCACAAATATAAAGTATTGACTAATAATGGATTTTTCTAACATCTATCCATTTGATTACATTCATTTAACTTATATTTCTAAATTATATCGCCAATTTAAAGCTTTAAATTTTATGAAATATAAACTAAAAACTTCAAGGTATTTATAATGTAGGACAGCCTCAAGTAGTCCCTCAAGATCAAGTTTTGTATGGGAATAATATTTGTGTTTACAGAATCAAGTTCATAAATAGAAATTTGGAAGAAGTAAAGATTTTCACACACAACATCCTTTCCTACCTAGGCTTTCAGGGCCAAAAATATTTATTGGACTTGTTATTTACCTCTTTTATGGTAATCAATAATTAATTACATTGATGTCAATCTCCTTAACAACCACTTTGTGAAAAAAGTCAGTTCTACCTTCCACTTAGATGTTATCGCTGAGGGATATACCTTTCATTGAGACACTATTGTTTGAAAGTATCTTTTACTTCTCAGTCATTCCCCCATAGTAGATGGTGTGTTTCAGCAATGAGATAACAAGTCAAAAGAGAGGCACAATAGTTAAGGAAGGAGCATGGTTAACAACATTCCTCTAGTTATGCATACATTGTTCTCGTGAATTTTTAGTATTAATTATTGTTCTAAAATTAACAGTTCCAGAATTAGGAATTATTGTTGTCTGTAGAATATAGGTACTTTTTAATTCATTTTGACTTACTTAGAATTATGAGTTTCTAATTTAGGACTCCAAAATAGGTTCCCCGCCCTTCATGGTTTGAATATGGGCTATCTACGTGGTGGTGCTCCATACCAACCACAAAATAAAAACTCACAGCCCAAGGTTTTGATCCTTGTTTATTTAAGATTACATTGGAAATCATGTTGCAATTCTTAATCTAAAAATACGTCAACCACTTAGCCCACATGGTGAAACTCAATTGACGATTGCCATGTTATGAAGTATTACATGAACCATGAGAGTCAAAGTTCAAATCCCTGTGGGTCGAGCCAACAAAAAAAAAAATTATGTTAACCACTTGTAAACAAATCTAACATATTATTATAAATTATGTCTTTGGAAGTACACATTTATTTTAATTAAAATGTTTCAATCTAAATTTCTTTCCCAGATTGGGATATAATGTTAATTGTTGGATAGAAACTTTTGTAACCTGAACACTAATGAAATTCAAACCAAGGATGATATGATCTGCATTTAGTTAGAAGTTATTTTTCTCCTTGTTGAATATTGTTTGAGACTATTAAATAAGGAAAAATTAGCTTAACCTGATAATGTATCAAATCTAACTTCTTTTCTCCCCAATCTTTTAAAAATGGATGTATATGAATTATTTTATTGAAAAGTTTCATGCATATTAGCATTGATATCTTTTTTGTGACACAGACATTGCTTGAGTCTGGTACATCTGAGTCAGAATTGTGCAAAGCATTGGATGAGATGTTCAATGGAGGAAGAATGTAGATGATTCATGTTTATCAGTGCTTGTCGATATCCCTGTTAAAGAAGGGGATGAGAGTGAAGATGTTTTCAAACGTCTTCTTTTCAAGTTTAAAATTGTCTCAAACACAAAGATTTTTGTTTCCCTAATTAAAAATCTCATCAAAGCTAAGAAATTAACCACTGCTTACTATTTATTTACAGTATTGAGGAATGAAGGTGTTGTTCTGAACGTGGCTGTTTACATTTTTTTTATTGTTGCAGGAGAAGATGGAAACTTTAGTTCAAGGCATTTGCAAAGGTGGGAGATACAGGAGTAGCCTATGACTTTTTCAGGGAGTTGTTGGAGAGCTTTGTTTGCAATACAACAGTGATAAAGAAACTTATCGATGAATTTGTTGAAATAGGGAAAATAAAATCATCTCTTGGACTCTCTGAATTTATGAAGCATTGTAAGTGAAAAAGAGACCTGGTCACCTATAATGGTATTATTTATATTCTTGACAAGGAAGGCCAAGTAGATGCAACGTTTCATGACTTTTTGACTTCGAGGGACTTAGGACATGTACCTAATATTATAACCTACAATACATTAATAAACAATTTTAGAAAGTTTGATCGAATATATTTGTGTTTGATTCTTTTTCAAGAGAAGGTTGAAAGAGGAATTCAACCCAATTTTCACACTTACACTGCTCTAATAGATAGTTTTGGTCGAATGGGGTAGGTTGAAGAAGCAAAAAGGATGTTCCATGAAATGAAATAAAAGGGTTGTAAGGCATCAATTTATGTTTGTAGGTATCTCATAAGAAATATCAAAAAGGCCAGTAATATGAGCTTAGAAAATGAACTATCAGAAGAAATAAAATTATGTGGTTCTAATTTGTTACATCCTAATGATTTTAAGAAAAAGAAAAGATGATAAATGATTTTCTAGATCTCTTACATATTGAAATTATGCATGTGTATTATTCTTTTGATGAACAATCTTGGTTCTTAGGGATGTCTGTTGATTGATTTTCTACTCTTCAGTTGTTGTTATGATGTTTTATGAAACCCCATTAGGAAAGATATATGTTGTAATGGAAGACAAAAAAGTTACTTTTATCAAAATGAAGTTAATGCAAGATCTTGGAAAGGATAGAATATGAAACATAAACTCTAAAATACAGATGTCGTTAAAATGTACTTAAAGGCTAACCTATTTCAGACACGAAAGTACCAAACAATTTTGATGTTAGTCACTAAGGTTGAAAAAGTAACACTCTCCAATGGATAGACTATGCAGGGATCATCAAACTGTTCCAAAAGAATAATAATGCATTTTGTGCATATCAATAGAAATGTTATAAAGCATACTTTTAATAAATTTCATGACTAACACATTATTCAACATGCATTATATGAACAAGAACCTTCCCATTCATAAAGAATAGGTCTTTTGTACTAAGGCTAGCTACAATAGACCATCCCATTGTAAATATTTGACCTTCAAATAAAAAATCTACACTCATTGTAAATTTCAAATTAGGGAATTGAACCTTGCAAAAGTAACAAACCTTCACTTTTTGATTTGATGTCAGAAAACTCATACACCACTTTAAGGTCATTACAATTGGTCAGTACTGATACTTGAACCGCTTCTGCCTCTGTGTGTGGAACTGGGTAAACTCAATCTCGAAATGGATTTTCTACTCGATATTTTGCTATAACTACGTAAACTCAGTAAAAAATGATTTATTACATCCCCTCACCTTGTTTAACATCATACAATGTGATAACATGCTGTTTATAGAAAAAACCTTGGTTGGAGCAAAGTTATTTCTGAGCCCTAGACATGGTCAAGGAAAAATATACAAAATTCAAATTGTTCACTTCCAGTAACATATTTACAAACATGAAAGACAAAGAATAAATAAACAAATTGTGGTGCATTTCAGCTAATGGTGCATACACAATATAAATCTTTAATCTAGGTGCCATGTAGTTCAAAAAATAAAGCATCTAAAAGTCCAAAACTAAATGCATTTTCAACTCCATGTATTTGGTCATTTTCCAAGAAAAACTCTGCAGCCTACATTGTGCCATAACTCCAAAAGGACTAATTATAATATGCAATTCGCACCATATTGTGTCATGTGTGCATGAGAAGATTCCAATGGATCCAAAAAGTAATGCCCTTGGCCATATATCATTTGTTTACTTAAAGACCTGCCAACAATCCTCTAGATGTTTATAAGTTTTAGCGAGATTGATTGTCTTAGTTGGATGGATTTGATTTGAGGGACTAGATATCTAGTTTCCTTGATTTAACTCCATGATGCTATGGAGTGGATTACGACCTTATATCATGGTCAAAGATGTGAAGCTCCATATTGGTGTTCTTTCCCCACAGGAAATGCTTGCAGTTAAGTCCCTTTTGGTAATGTAAGTATTAGGTTTTTCATTTAAAATAGAAAAAATAAAAATCTTTCTCTGCCCTTGGATGGCAAAAACAAGTTGATTCCATATCCATTTATGTGTGCTCTTCATGGATTCATTAGCAAGATCATTCTCCCTTTCATAGGAGAAAAGAATATTTGCACAAGAGAGGAATGATTCTCTCTTTTAAATCAAACATACAACATTTCTTTTATAAGGAACTTATCTCCGCCAAAACTCATATAATTTCTCTTATGCACACTAAGTCATGCATACTTCTCTTGTTTGTATACAATATAAACCAATTTGTATAAATTTGTTGCATCATTAGCATTTTATTGTAAGGAATCTAATGCAGTTTAGTCTTATTATTGCATTGACTAATATCATTATCACCTATCATTAGATCTTGTTGTTGGGGGTTGAAAAACAATGACTTCAATTCTCTTAGATCATTAACACTTTTCATTAGATTTTGTTGTTGAGTTCATATGTTATTCCACTCTAAACAGTATTACTTTCATTGTCAGGGTCAACATATTTTTCCACCTCTATTTCAAATGTTTTCTTATATATATTTTAGGGGTCAAAAAACCGAGATCACTATTGCCATGTCATTTACACTTTGGGGTTAAAGAGAGAACCTTGGGGGACCAAAGTCCTCGCTCACAAGTCCCTTCCTGAGTTAGAATACCTCAGCGTAACCACACACACACACACACACACACACACACACACATACACACACACACACACACACACACATATATATATATAATTACGCCATAAGGCGTTCCCTCTGAAATAAACTTTTCTCTTTGCCTACGTGTCATTACTTTTCACCATTAGATGATATGTTAGATGACTCAGCCATGTTGAGTCGTTCAATTATGCTGAGGTAGGTACAACTCCCTAACTGCCTAGACCAGCGCAAATTTGATACTGTAAACCACACAAATTTGTCAAAACTGTCTCGGACCTTTTGGTTGTTGAATACCTCTTGCACCAAAAGGGTTTTGCCCTGTCCTCCCATAGCCACAATAGCAATCACTCTGAATCCATTTTCCAATATCCACTGACTGACCTTTTCAGTATCTTCCTTTAATCCCACCGCTTGAAATTGAGATAGAAGAGCACATGATTTTGTTCTTTTATCTTCTTCTGAAGATTCAATATATGCATTGAGTGCTTGAACAACAACAGTAGCATTGAGGGAGGTTAGATATTTGAGATATTTAGCACCCACGTGTATCTTTTGATTCTTTCCTTCAGTTTTCTAGTGCTCCTACCCATTCAATAGTGGAAAATTATGTTGATGAAAATAAGATTTCCCTGCTCACATTCCTCCACTATGTCCACAACATTAGTGAGAAAATCCTCAAGCTTGTTAAGCCAATTGGTCATTGAACTAGAATTGGAAGTTCTGGTGGCTCTCGCATATGTCAATAAGCATTTAATCGAATTAACCTCATCAGAAATGAATTCAAAATCTTCTTCCCTAACTACCTGACCAGCGCAAATTTGATCCTCCATAATAGTTTTGGCTTCGCTTCTGGTTTAGGCTTTAGGTCATCAATTGAAGTGGTTGGTGCAATCCTCCTCTGGAGCACTTTGATCTCTCGGAGCCCGTTTTTGAGCACATTGCTAAGTTTTAGGCTGGAATCGTCCCTGTTCAATATAGAAGGTTTGTGGATTTTGTCTGTATCTGCTAGCTTTAGCGTTGTTTAGAGTTTCTTGATGTGGGTTTTGAACTAGAGGTGGTGCTCTGTTAAAAAGTTGTTTTGAGTTTCTTGATATGGGGTTTGAATTGGAGTTGGTTTCTTGATTCAGGGTACCCTGTGAAAGAAAGGGCGGAATTCATTTCACCATTAACGGTCGTTCGTACTTCAATCTGCTCCTCATCACCAACGTTTTACCCTCCACTTGACAATTGTGCACCGAGCTTCCAAGAGAGTTCGTGGAGTTTATGGCACCCTAAATGAAGATATTTTCACATCGAGGAATGTCAGCGGTCTTTCTGGATTCCTACACTAGTAATGTTTTTGAAGCAAAAATCTAGTGGCCTTATCTCCGCTTATCCGGTGGAAGAAAGGGGAGAGGCAGTCGACCAGGCTCTGGATCAAGTATCTGGAGGCCACTCTGAATCAAGATGTGGAATATTTCAACATTGATGCACGGACGGGCGACATCATCAATATTATCCGCAGTGACATTGTGGATGTTTAGGATGCTATCAGTGAGAAGGTCAGTTAATTTTTTTCTATGTTCTCAACGGTTTCAATTTATGTCAATGGAGACAGCCAAAATGAACTAATGTGTCTTACTAATGGTTAATTGATTACTTAGTGTATGTTTGTTTGCTTGACCTTTTCCTTTTATCAGTACAGTCTACGACTAGTCTTGAAGAACTCATGAACACCCTTTCATTCCCCTGCTACTCCTCTCTTTGGGGCCTTTTGAAATTGCTTATAAATCTCCTCTTGAGATTAGATTCTGGAAATTTCATTAACTTTGATGTAATTCGGTTCGCAGTTAGGCAATTTCATCCATTACATGGCAACATTTGTGGTGGGGTTCATCACAGTGTGGAAGTTGGCTCTGCTGACTCTTGCAGTGGTGCCATTGATAGCTTTTTTTGGAGTCGTTCATACCATAATGATAACCAAGTTTTCCTCCAACAATCAGGATGCATATGCAGAGGCTGGTAACATTGCAGAATAGGTGCTGAATTGTTTGATATAATCATCTCCCTTTTCTACCGAGGAATTGAATTGTTTTTAATGGGGCTAAATTTAATTCAATTCAACTTGTAGGCCTTGGCACAAATTCACATGGTTTTCTCATTCGTAGGCGAGGAGAAAGTGTTGAAAGTGTATTCTGCGTATCTGAGTGTGCCTCAGAAGATTGGATATAAGAGTGGTCTCGTAAACTGATTTGGGCTGGGGTCAACTTATTGTGTGATATTTTGCTGTTATGCTCTACTTCTGTGGTATGGACGATGGCTTGTGACGCACCATGATACAAATGGAGGATTGGCCATATCTACTATGTTTTCAGTCATGATTGGTGGATTGTATGTAGTATACCCAATTGCCTGTTTTCTCCTGTTTCTCCACAATTTGATTTGTAGGAAGTGATTTTACAATTTGTTGCAGAACATTGGGGCAAGCAACTCCCAGCATGACAACATTTTCAAAGGCAAAATCTGTTGCTGTGAATATATTTTGAACTATTGATCATAGGCCCAAGATTGATCGAAACTACTCTAATGGAATTACTCTGCCCCCAATCATAGGCCATGTCCAGCTACGAAACGTGAGTTTTGCATATCCCTCTAGACCAGAGATACCCATTCTCAACCGTTTCTCATTGAACATTCCCGCAGGAAAAACTGTAGCTATGGTTGGTTGAAGTGGGTCGGGAAAGAGTATTGTAGTTGCTCTGGTTGAGCGCTTCTATGACCCCATTGAAGGTATCCAATAGATGATTTTACATGGCATTTTCATACCCTGAACTCCGGTTTTTAGTTTAATGAATTGCTTCTCAAAAGTACTGTTTTTAATTTCTGTGAATGAAGGTCAAGTGCTACTTGATGGGTTTAACATCAAAACTCTATAGTTGAAATGGCTTAGACAGCAGATAGGGCTTGTGAGTCAGGAACCAACATTGTTTGCAACAAGCATTAAGGAAAACATGCTATTGGGAAGAGAGGATGCAACCCAGGTGGAAATGGAGGAAGCAACCAGAGTTGCAAATGCACACTCTTTTATCACAAAGCTCCCCAAAGGATATGACACTGAGGTATGTGCTACTAGCTGTAATAACTGAAAATTCTTTGTTGCAAAGATGATTGATTAGTTGTCAGTTGATTGTTTGTTGCAGAGATGGTTGATTAGTTGTTTGGTGATTATGCTTGTTTCCTTGCTCAGTCTTCTAGTCGCTCTTTATGACTTGTGTGTGTGAATAACAACAGTCTGATATGTTTACCTTGCCATCCTAGAATACCTTCTCCCACTATTAAGTCTCCTTCCCTTCCCTTTCTAACCCAAATCCCTAGGATTTGAACTATATATCTATGGTTTATAGCACTTTTCTTCCATCTCACTGTTCCTTTTCTATATGTCAGAGTTGATAGTAGCCATGGTTATGATTTGTACTAAGTTGGGTTTGCAGCTCCAGGTTGGTGAAAGAGGTGGTCAACTATCAGGTGGAGAAAATCAACACATTACAATAGCCAGAGCGACGTCGAAGAACCCGACCATACTACTTTTGGGTGAAGCAACCAATGCTCTGGACTCTAAATCAGAAAAACTTGTTCAGGAAGCCCTTGACAGGTTCATGATACGAAGAACAACAGTAGTTGTGGCACATCATCTCTCAACCATTAGGAAGGCTGATTTGGTGGTAGTTGTTCAACAAGGGAGCATTTTGGAGATGGGGACTCACGATGACCTTATATGAAAAAGGGATGACGGGGTTTATTCAACATTGATCAAACTCCAAGAAACTGCCCATGAGCTTGGTAACAATGCAAGAAAGAACAGTGTCACGTAAAAGTTTTATCCCACTATGTTAATGCAATAATGGCACATTGTGGTTAACCTATGCAATAGTTTTCTCACTGAAAGTCTATAGAATTGGAATTGTTTGTTTCTCCCATAAATCCTCTCGCCTTCTTTATAAAATTGTAATTTTTTTGTAGCCCCATAAATCCTTGGGGCCTTCTCTGTAAAACTGTAATTATAATGCTTATCCTCAGCTTCTTCTTCATAAAATTATACTTGTTTTGTTCGTCCTTAGATTAGCAGTTTGTGAAATTATAATTTTTTTGTTTGTCTATATATCCTCAGGGTTTTCTTTGGAAAATTATTTATCAGCTGCCAAGTTTTTCTGGTTTTATTACAGTGAAATATTTTCCACCAAATTGTTTGGATTCCTTCTCATACAATCCTTCATTTTTTTCCCTCAAATTATATTGGTTTTGTTCGGTCCAGAGATAAATCTTTTTTCTTAAATTGTAGTTTTTGTGCTCCTCCCATTAACCCTTATAGTTTTTATTGGTACTTTAGATGCTACTCTATAGAAGTTTATGGACTTTTACATTTTGTCACATTCTGAATGACCCACTCGTTCATCACCAAGATAGAAAGGAAACTTGTTCTGTACCTTCCATAAATTCTCAGTATTTATCAGTCTAAATGATCTTGGGAAGAAAGGGGAAATAGAATTAACATAGATTTGTATTCTCGTTTTGATTTTTTGTTTGTTTGCCCATTTCCAAGCCCTCTAGTGCAAGGAATTCTGTGAGCTCGCCCATAATTGGAAGAAATTCTTCTTATGGCCGATCTCCCTATTCCAGAAGGCTTTTAGACTTCTCAACTTTCGATTTCAGCACATCTGTCGATGTCAACGCAGCACACAAAACAGAGAAAGTACCCTTCATAGAGCAAGCAAGGTCATTCTGGAGACTAGTCAATATGAACGCCCCAGAATGGGCCTATGCCCTACTAGGATCCGTAGCGTCCATGGTCTGCGGTTCCATAAGCGCACTCTTCGCTTACATCCTGAGTGTCGTGCTGAGCATCTATTACAACCTTCATCCATTATACATAAAAAATGAAATCAAGAAATATTGCTTTGTTCTGATAGGGATATCGTTTGGCGCCCTCATTTTCAATACGGTGCAGCATTCCTTATGGGAAATCGTTGGCAAGAATCTGACCAAGCGGGTCCGACAGACAATGCTCGAAGGTGAACAAAACAGTTTCCGTGAAAAAATTCAGATTGACATGGCATTCTGAATATAGTTTTGGTTTTCTGGTAAAAATACAAAAAATGAAAAAAATTGTAGGTTTCTGATGTTTTTGGCATTTTTGAACCAGGGAGCAACAATCCTAAATCAAGAGGTGTATATAGTGCCATGGGGAGGATCAGAGGTGGCAGTGAATCAATGGGAAAAGCAAATGATAAAATTTCATGAAGAGGGCAACACATTAGGAGTATTTTCATTTACTTATTTTTACTCTTTTATATTTTTTATTTATTTTTATATGTGGAGGAACAATGTTCAAATAAATTTAAGAAGAAATCTCTTTACTCAAAATAGCATTAATACTGCACTTAGATGTAGACCTTGCTTACCTTGCCATAGTTGTTCTTCTGCCAAATCAATTTTATGGTCTTTGTATATGTGTTTCTTGACTGAGTTTTATGCAAAAGTGATGATTTCCAATTTCTGCAATATCTATTGAGCATAATAGTTGTCAACTTGTGTATTATCAGAGTTGCAGAGAAGTCTTCTATCAAGAATATGTTGAGAAATAGAGTGCAGTCACAATATTATTTTTGTGTTGCAATATCTATTGAGCATAATAGTTGTCAACTTTTGTTTTATCAGAGTTGCAGAGAAGTGTTCTATTAAGAATTGGTTGAGAAATAGAGTGCAGTCACAATATTATTTTTGTGTTATCAAAATTAGAGAAGTGATTCATGGAGAACTTGTTGGATGTAGTAAGACTTGACATCAATGAGTCAGGAAATATCAAGCCAGGCAGTAGCCCTGGTATATATTTTTCCTGATAAAACTGGATAATACTAGAGGATTTTGATTGATATACATACTTAAGGTCTATGTAACATCAGACCTTAACTCGCGAAAACCAGTGCCTGATTATATTTTTGGGTGGTGATAGGACGGGGCAGTGGACACAAGTTGCTTTAGTGACTATCAAGGAGCCCTATGCTTTAGAAATTGCTATCCTTCTTAGTGTAAGTATGAGTTTATTAGTTTATCAGTGTTTGAAATTGTAAGGTTTAATGGGTAAATTCTCTGTTGTGATTTTGTTACAAGTGGATTTTGGATGGGATTTGAATTTGCTATAAAGAGATGGAATTCAAGATGTAACTTTACTGATAGTCACATTCAGATTGACATGGAATTCTGAATATAGTTTTGGTTTTTTGGTAAAAATACAAAAAGTGAAAAAATTTGTAGGTTTCTAAAGTTTTTGGCATTTTTGAACTAGGGAGAAACAATCCTAAATCAGAGGTGTATATAGTGCATGGGGAGGATCAAAGGAGGAAGTTAATCAATGGGAAAAGAAAATGATAAAATTTCATGAAGAGGGCAAAGCATTAGGAGTATATTAATTTACTTATTTTTACTCTTTTATATTTTTTATTTATTTTTATATGTGGAGGAACAACGTTCAAATAAGTTTAATAAGAAATCTGTTTCCTCAAATTAGCATTAATACTGCACTTAGATCTAGACCTTACTTACCCTGCCATAGTTGTTCTTGTATCATATCAATTTTATGGTCTTTGTGTATGTGTTTAAATCTCTGATCTTTCAATTTTCTTTTGAGGTCTTTGATAAATGAGTACCATTCATGGGTAAACGACAGTACTTTTTTCCTGTTGTATAGTTCCAAGATCAAGATTGGATCATGTAGATTACCTCAAAGACCATTTTGGTAAAGGATATTCATAATAACCTAGAATAATATTTTACTTGTGAAAAGAAAGGAAAATAATGAAAAACAAATTTCATTTATTTTGACTGTTTTGTAAGAAAAACTCTTAAATGTAATCTTGCTTTACAAACTATTTACAGAGAAGGAAGATCCTACCATTTAAATTCTACTTATTCCTATAGTTTTGTAGAATAGAAGTAGCTTAAAAAGTCCACCTACCTTACCAATGGAGAAAAGTAAAATTTAGATATTACATCAAAATTTAGAAAGTCATACTTCTTAGACTGAAAAATGATTTTCTCAATTAGCCTATGATATTCTGAGGATATTAACATTGTTGTTATTTGACAATTTGAAGTCCTTGATAAGCAACTCAGATATCAAAAGCAACTTTGTCAAGATGTAACTTTACTGATAGTCACAGATTGACATGGAATTCTGAATATAGTTTTCGTTTTCTGGTAAAAATACAAAAAGTGAAAAAATTTGTAGGTTTTGGATGTTTTTGGCGTTTTTGAACCAGGGAGCAACAATCCTAAATCAGGAGGTGTATATAATGCCATGGGGAGGATCAGAGGAGGTAGTTAATCAATGGGAACAGCAAATGATAAAATTTCATGAAGAGGGCGATGCATTAGGAGTATTTTAATTTACTTATTTTTACTCTTTTATATTTTTTTTTTTTTTGTATATAGGAAATTTCTTGATCATTGTGTATAATCCTAATGTTGATAGATATGTCTACCAAGTGGTTCCAGTTAACGGGGCATTGATTTGAGCGTTCAATATATTTGTATTATTTATCAAAGAATTATTTTGTTGTATTTGTGTTCTCCAATTTATGCCTTACAACTTTTCATTTGCAACATCTGGTACAAATTCTATTTATAATTTAATGTGTTGTAATTGATTATTCATTAAATTTTAAAAACAGAAGGAAAATAAGTCAAATTGGCAAAGACTCCGGGGCAATTTTATCCCAAGGCTTAGCCAAAATCCGGGCGATTTACAGAGCCCTTGCCTTATACAACTACTTAAAGCATAAAATATTTAGGCAAAGTGGAAACTTCAAGCTTATTTGCGATTTCCAAATCCCGTGATTTAAGTGTAAGAAAACTTAAAGAAACTAAAGCACAGAATCTGATGAGCAGCTCAAAATATCGAATAGAAGCCGGTATAATTTCTTATTGGCATTAATCTAAACATGTGGTAAAGAATAACGTTGTGGGAAGCCGGAACCTGCATACATAATATTGTTCAATATTTTTAATACGATTGAAGCTAGACTTATTTTCTCTTTTAATTTGCAATTTTTCAAAATAGAAGACATATTCAAGCAACATTATTATTCATAATTTATCACAAAATAGGATACACATGGTACGGATCTTTGATTAAACACTCTACTATTATCACTAAATCATCATGATCCATTGAAACCACTTGTTATTTAATATCCATCTCTTTAACACTATTATCAGAAATGGATATCACCCCTAACAACAAACAAAGCCCAACAGTAGTCGAAATACTTATCTACCCCTAGTTGTGGACAGGAGTGGCTAACCCGTTACTATTATCAGAAATGGATGTCACCCCTAACAACAAACAAAGCCCAACAGTAGTCGAAATACTTATCTACCACTAGTTGTGGACAGGAGTGGCTAACCCGGGTGGAGGGGAATTAAAGGAGGGGAAGCGAGGAAGTGGAAGACGGGAACTAAAAGGTGGTCGCAGTGGCGGGGTTGAACCACCCAGAGACGGTGGCGCCAAACCGCGCAATGGAGGAAAATGAAAAGGTGGAATTGAGGGAAGTCCAATCCCACCACTGCCGGGAAGCTGCAACAATGATCGCCTCCTGCTCTCACCATTCTTTGATGCAGGATCCCTCGAGGTAGCACACACACTGCTCATAAATAGAATCACCGCGAATGCGGCAGCAGCCCATAATTTCGACGAGCGCTGCATTTTGGCAGAAATGGATGTGTGGAATGCAGTACCGGACTACCATCTACAATCTTCTTTTATAATACCCAGTAGCCCAGCTGCACGCTGTCTCAGCTGCCTCTGACATCGTCATGGATTCAGAAATCAATGACCGAAAAAACACAGCGACTCCAACGGTTATCATTCATGGCGGACACGCTGCATTGTCACAAAACTATTTAACAGCAAAAATGTAAAAACGCGGCGTTTGATAAGTGGTATCATATACTTTCAATTCTGCCATCTGTCTTGGAATTGGAATTTGGTAACGCCAAGATTGTTGAAATTACAAATTCAGACTTGGGTAGAATTCAGGGACTCCATTTCTACAATATTAATCATCTGGTAAATTCTGCCATGCACGTGATTCCCCGCCGCAAAACGTTAGTTGCTACTGTACAATAAATTATCGTTTGTGGCTAAGAACTAGTACGAAACTAAATAACGGCGTTGTCTATGGAGGCTGTAAATTTGTCCAGGCAGATAAAAGTGGTTGGCTTCTAACATTTTTTGTCAAAAAAATTGGCAGTAGGACTGTATTAATGGTGGAAGTAGATTCAGGTTAATATTAAAAATCACTTAGCTTCCATTTCTGCCATCTTTCCTGGAATTTGGTGATGTCAAGATTGTTGAAATTACAAATTGAGAGTTGGGTAGAATTCAAGGACTTCATATCTACCATATTAATCATCTGGTACTTCCTTCGAGATTTCTGCCATGCACCTTATTCAACGCCGAAATTGTTTAGTGCTACTGTACAACAAGTTAGTTATAGCAGACAAGAACCAGTACGAAACTGAATAACAGCAAAAATTTCCATAGTAGAATCAGTTGCTTTATCCGAAAGGTTTACACGCTCTGTTTAATAGGAAATCATGCCATCATACGCCATTTCTTCCCACTACCGACATAAATATGGGTCGTCATCGGCTTAGTGTAACGAGGCGGTTATTTACCGGCTGAAATTCTGATGTGATACCAAAAATATTTAATATAGTATAAAAAATTTAAATTTATAATATAAAATAAAAAATTTAACTCTAAAAGTTGTATTTCTTAATATCATATTATGAGAAATCTTTAAAAAATTTAAATAATAAATTTAGTAATTTAAAATTATAATTTTCATAATATTTTAAATAAAATCTACTCAGAAAGGCTAACTAAACCCTCCTGGTATCGTCCCACCACTCTCTACAATCATTACATTGTATGGGAAAATTTTAGTTTAATGTAAAAGTATAAAGTATAATGTGAGGACAATGTGAATGACTATTTCAAAGTAATTATAATTATTTCTATCTATATATATTTTTGAATTTTGAATTTTTACATTTCAAATAATAATTATATAGATTAATATTTGTTTTGTTATTAGTTTGTTTTAAGGAAAACTAATCTTCTAACATATGTTAAGATTTTGATGTTGCTAAAACTTTGTTTAATTGGAGCATTTTGTAAATAAAAATTTACAAAAATATATTGGTTGTGTCAAACCTTGATGTACATGGACTTGATAAAACAAAATAGATTATTAGTGTTGCAAGAGGAAAAGAACCACTAAGTCATAATAACTATTGGACAAAATCTTCAAACATCAACCTAGTTAGTCGCTAATCTCATCCAAGGAGAAGGAGATGTTAGCTGATATCCTCGCTAGAATTGTCAACATGTTGTCTATAGTGTCAATATTTTCTTCCAACTCTACCATTTCTATAGAGTTATCTTTCTAAGTCCTCTTGTACCTCCCTATGTCGCTTACAATTGCGTATGTTTCTTTGATCCATGAAATGACAAGAGTGCATGAAATGGACCAAGTATAGTAGAAACCACAACCCTTTTCATGTGAACTAGCATCATATCAAGACAGGGGAACACCAACCCCTAAACACTTCACTCGGGGATAGTAGAATTTAATTCTCCTAAGGCATTCTTCCAAATTGCAATTTGTACAATTATTTCCCATCATTGAGCCGAGAGGCTCATTCTACAGTCAAGTATGAGGGGTATGTGTAGGTTTATCGGTCGGTATGCCCCCCTTTAAAATAAAAATTATGTACTAAATAGAAAAATAATGTCAACTATAATAAAAAAATTAAAACTTATACTTTTCAAAAATATTTAAACAAGATATTTAAATAAACTATTTGAAGATCTATGTTAACTAATATATGTCGATATCAATTTCATAAAATGAAAACTATGTTCTAAATAGAAAAATAATATCAGCTATAATTAAAAACACAAAAAACTTGTACTTTTAAAAAATATTTCAAGAAGAGATTTAAATAAACTATTTGAAAATCTATGTTAACTAATATAAGTCGATATCAACTTCTTATATATCTATATATAGAAAAAAATGTTAAAATAAAATATTTTAATGTTGTATATAAAAAAATATTCAATTTGGGTTATCAATAAAATATTTTAATAAAATTGATATTGACATATAGTTAGAAATATATTAATAATAAAAAATCATTTTAATTTGCATGATTAAATGTCTCGTTGTACATGTGATGTAAAATATCTTAATGTAAAATACATATAATGTAATAAACTTTTACTTGGTCCTATATATAATCTATTTAGCATTTAAAAATAAAATTTATTACACAATGAAAAATAGCACATTGTATGTTGCACTCTTAAGAAGTTTGCACGTGAAAAAATTTGATCCCTCTCCACTCATGTTAGATCAGTACTTAAGATGGGTCTATGTTGGTTGGGCCTAAGGGCTCATTGGTATGAGGGGGATGTGTAAGTTTGTTCGTTTGTCTTCCTTTAAAATAAAAATAAAAAATAAAAATTATGTTCTAAATAGAAAAATAATGTCATTTATAATTAAAAAACAAATTAAAACTTAATACTTTTAAAAAATATTTCAACAAGAGATTTAAATAAACAATTTGAAGATCTATGTTAAGTAATATATGCAATATCAACTTCATAAAAGATAATGTCAGATATAATAAAAAAAATAAAAATTAAAACTTATCACACATGTACAACAATTTCTCCTAATCTCTACATGAAATTTTTTAGCCTACTAACTTCAATAATTTTTTTCTTTAACATCCATGGCTAAATCATATCTATCCTGAAGTAGCACCATTCTATCACCATCATCACCACTAGGAAGCTCAACATGGCTATCATCAGATCTGTCTAAAACATAACTAAAAAATAATTCATATTTACTAATTCCTTTAGATCTAATTTGTTAGAGCACATATAGTTATGATTTCTCCTTATAGTCAACCACACCATTCACTCTAGGGAGGCTCGTCTTATCAGGCTAAGTGTAGAAGCTATGTGTAGATTTGAAAATGCTCATGAAATTTACTAAATCACAAGACTAAAAGCTACTCTATTGCTCTGTGGAATTCAATTCACAATCTAGAACACAAATCATATACATGCAAAAGGAAACATCACACATACACAAATATTTATCTAGGGGAAAACAACTGCTCAAAACCCCTTCCTATCTGTATGACATTAACCAAATAATAGAGATGAATACATATGTTTTCTCAAGCCTGAGCACAACCTACAAGTGTATAGCCTATCTCTCTGGCTGATTTACTGACACTGTACAATACTTAGCCAATTTTCAAACCGTCCAAGCTCTTATCTCCTTTTGTTGTTCCCTGAGGAATTAGGCCCCTATTAAATAGGAAATTCCTCAATTTGAATTGTGCAATTCCTTAGGTTCATCCTTAGATTTCATGCACCACCTGTACACATCGGAGTAGTCTATAACTAATAGTACACCGCCTTAGAATCTCCATCTCAATTGGGTAACTCGAACTCTTTCCATGAAACAATTATTTTGGGTTGTTTGATCAGTTAACTAGATGATCACTGAGTGTGAGTAAAGTCACACTACACAACTTGAACTTCCACTAGTTCCTCTAATAGTCAGAACTAGTGTAATTGAGAATAACTCAATTTAACTGAATTAGATTATTACAAATTATAAATCACTCATGCTTACCTGAACTCAGTGCATCCAACTTGAATTAATTGAGTTAACTAAGTGACCAAATCCATGTCACCTCAGTTAACGATCTCCAAGGTTTCTACTGAATTGGAAATTCAAATTTTCTCTAGTTTGACCAGGGCAAAGTCAAACTCATATTTTTTTCCTACATTTTTTCAACACTGAGATTATATCTTTTGTGAGCCCTTGTTCTTATTTATATTCTCGCTCTTCTTCTTGACATCCCCATTGTTGCTTCCATATAACACCTGCAATCTATCCCAAATGTTCTGTTTGGTCAATTTAGTGTCCTAAATTGCTCTACATAAATTATCAATCTGCGTATCGTAAACTGATGAAGTGTAGTGCACTATTTGTGCTAGATAACCATTCTTACTTCGTTGTTTTTCTGTTTTATTTTGTTTTGGGGGTTCTTGGTCTTCAGTTCTTAATGATTTACAATGTAATTATCAGAAAATTAAATCTAACTTTTGTAAATATTGCTCAAAATCTAAAAATAAAAATAGAGCTTAAGCAAGAAATGAAAACAAAGTTTCTATTCATGTTTCTCTGTTATTTCCAAATCATGAACTAAAATTGAAAGTGAAATTTTCAATTGATGTCTGACTAATTACAGAAATAAAACTAAATGAAATACTCAGTTACTCTGCCTCTCAATTTTGGGAGAAAGTCTCATTGGGATGACATTTGAGGAATTTTGTACTTCATTATTCTAAGAGAAAACAAATACAGAGGTGCAATAGAGACTCATTGCATAAATGAAAGCTTCAACCACTTAGTTTAGGACGAATTATCAACTTGAAGGGTTTTTTAGAAACATTCATTAACAACATGAGTCAGTAAACTAAAAATAAAATGGCAAAGACAGTAAATGGCACTGATCAGTCTAATTGAAAATTTAAAGACTAATAAAGCAGTGAATAAAGTAAACTAGATTACATTACTGGGTTTCAACTTCTAACTATTGATAAAAACTAGAAAGAGATCAAGAAAAAAGAAGCCACTCTAAATTATGAATACTATTAATAAGAAAATGATGAAAATTGCATCATAAACATTGTTAGTAAGAAAATTATTATAAACACTGTGAAGGAAAATGATGAATTTACAGTTAACAAGAAGAAGAAAAATAAAATGAGATGAAACCTTCTTCATTGCAGGGGCCCTCTATAACTGATTTGGCTATGCTTGCTCAATCAACTCCATGAAAACTCCTTCAGATTTCCATAAAACATATGGTCTTCATATTAAAAATAGGGACACAAAAATGCCTAGGAATTACAGAGTTTTAAAACTTCGATTTCACAATAAAACTATCACTATTAGTACTAACTTCTTCAGTCCTTTACACAAGTATTTATAAGAAAAACCATTACAACTGTTTGTGGAGAAAAACATGCTATAGCCAAACACGTAGAAGGAAGATATGCAAAATTTCTTCCTCAGCTGTTGGAGACATAAATCCAAGACATGGTGATTGTTGGATTCGGTTATACAGGTGGCTATTGGAGTTCATAGGTACAGGCAGTTGTTCCTGATAATGCTTCCCATTACTATGAAATGTGTTAATTAACCACGAAACAGAGTCTTGTTACCTTCGGTATCTGTGTTTGACTTATCCATTGACCGTAGTCTTATGACATCTTCTTTGTCAACCTAGGATAAGTGAATAGGATAGGGTCCATGTCACGATGATTTCCAAGCTGCCCATGTAGCTAGTTTCTCCTTCTAACACCTGGAGCCTGTTAAAGCATGAAGATAGCCGCAGAACAACTGATTAGCTGCATAATAGGCTGTGTTCCATAGCTAATATACAAAAACTTATTCAAACAGCAAAAAATAAAATCATAACATGTAAATCACTAAATGTCCTCCTCAAGACAGTATATACTGGTCATTGGTGATGAGAATGCATCTTTCTCATGGAAAAACAAAGGAAAGGAATGAGAAGAATTTCTTAGGGAAAGAGTAATTTTGAGGCTCAACATACCCCCACTACGAAATCATTGCATGTCCCCATGCAATTTTTCCAAACTGTGGACTCTTTTTTCTATTGCATCTGCTCAGATACCTCTGCCAATACACCTAACTTCCTTCTCTTGCTCTTCTTTGAAGTGACAGCCATCCTTGGTTTCTTCATGAGAATTCTATATTTAAGGTTGATCACTGCCTTGTTCAAGTTTCAATTCTTCCTCTTTAACTTCCTATTTTTCTTGTACCATAGGCCTAGGTGTAGTATTGTATTGTCATGAATGGCTTTATCCAATTTGTTTTGCTTCTTTAGGGCTTCATTTTCTTTCTTAATATGCATTTTCAATATCTCCAACTCATAGATTTCTTGTTTGAGTGAGTCAGTCATAGGTTCTTGTGGATTGACAGGTTGTTCTGGATTGGCTGAGGAACTTGGATCCCTTGAGGCATTTTTCTTTTCTAGTGATTCTATGTAATCATAAATTTATTGTTGTATTGGATCTATGCTTGGGGATCCTCTGCTGGGGTTGCCTTCAAAATACTGTCTAGGAGAGTTTTGAGGATTGTATGTAAATGGAATATTTTCAGGGGATGATACTGGGGTTTCTCCTTCTAGATTGATGAACTTTGTTTCCTTTGATGATACCTTCTTTACCATTCCTCTGAGCCTAGAGCTTCTTCTAAGGGGTTTTATGTTCTCCTCCTTTGCACCCTTTTTCTCTTTTCCTATATTTTCCTTCCCCTTGATTTGTCTCTTAATCTCTGTCAAATTTTCAGAGATTGGTTGTTCGTCATCTGGTTTCAATGGATATTCAGATGTGTTCTCAGTAATTCCACCGACTTTTTGTTTTATCTTCTTCCTTTGCTTGATTTTCTTTCTGATCTTTGCTAATTTTTCAGGGATTGTTTCTTCTTCATCATTTTTCTATACTGAAGGCTCAGGGTTGCTTTGAATGGTGAGATTAGTCTTCTTTCTCATACTCTTTCTGACACTATATTTTTAGTAGATTCTGGTGTCTCTTGGAAATGGTTTCTTATTAGAAAGTTTTCCCAGGTGTCCCCAATTTTCTTTAGATGATATTCAACTAGGATTTTGACCAATCCGTGGTGGTACATGGTTGTTTCCAGAGATTCTATTTTCTTCTGTACATTTGAAGCCATTCTCCTTAAACTGTTTAGAAGGAAGTAAGGTTGGTTGATGTTTCCATTGTCTAGAATTTTCATCAATAAATGTATATGATAAACATACATACATTCAAATCTTCCCTCACAGGTAATAAATTTTTGTAATATCAAAAGCATGTTTCTCCATTTATTTTTGAGTGTTGAAATAGGGATTCCTTTCCTAAACACAATGACATCCATACTTGGGTTCCTGAGGAATACCTTCCATGATTCACTGTGAAATTCTTTGTTTTTGAACCACCTCTCACCAAGTCTTGGTAGTTCTGTAGCCTCTACTATGTAAGATTCTCTTATTGCAAACTTGATGTCCCCAATCTCCACTTTTGTACCATCAAATGATCTAGTGAAAAATTTCATGATCTCCTTGTGATATCCATCAAATTTTTCAATGAACTTGAGCCATCCAGTCTTTTGCAACATCTCCTTGAGTTGGGGGTATCCTTCCATAAATTTTGCCCCTACGAGCTCCGCCCTGACAATGAGTCCCATGGTCTCTGTTTTGTAGAATTTACTAACCTCAAAATTACTCTTACTGTTTATAAAATGAGTATTATTGAGGAAATGGAATGATTGTGTGTATGGAAATGGAATGACTGTGTGTAGAAAATGGAAAGACTGTGTATATGAAATGGCCATGTGAACATGAGAGAAAAACTTAAGAGTTGGCATGTAATAAATAGACAGTAAGGTTTTAAAAAGTCGTAGATAGGTAGTTCATATCGTTATCTTGACCATTAACAGGTGTAGTTGTGGAGGACCCATTTGAGTACAAGTTATGGAGTTTGAAGCGGAGATTTGTTATGAAAGAATCATTGAGATCGTTTGTCATTAAAGATGGAAGATATGGTGGAGACATCATGGTATTCAAATCAAATTATGGTTGATTAAGGAGACATGTGATTATACATACTATACAAACTTATGTTTTCAAATTGATTTTTGAAATAAAGTTTTGCATTTACCTTTGGAACCTTTACCTTTTGCTTGGTAATTTTTTTTGATGTTGATCCACAGGTACCTTTAGCATGATTGGTATTCAAAAATTGTTTTTTCTTCAATTCCTTGCATACATGATTTTACTATGAACGGTACACTTGTGCCTGAACTGATAAACAAATTGTAGTTGCAGAATAGAATCAACTGCAGAACATGAAGCAGAAAGTGAAGTATGGCTTATGGATCATGAATGAAATGGAAATGGCTATGCAAGTGAAATGAAATGAGATGAAAGACAAGATGATAAATGAAATGGAGATGGAATGAATACTGAAAAAGGAAAAATTTATTGATGAAATATGACAATGGGATGAAGTGAAACTGCAAAAATAAAATGGAGTGAGGTGAGATGAGATGATGAATTTTGCAGAATCTAAACTACAAAGTGATTGTGGCTTTTTGTCACTACTTATTACAAAAATAAAGTGGAGAATATAGGGTGTCAGAAACCTCTGATTTTTACCCTGTATTTCTGTATAAGTATTCCAATCAATGATTGGTTTTCAACCTTATACAATTTATTATATTTTTTTATTTGTTTTTTTTCTTAGGAAAAATAAAGACTAAGTTAGTGGAGAAGAAGGATTCTTCTTCACTAACTTCATTTCAAAAAATTGTCTTGAAAAATCTTGATGAACTCCTCTTTTGAAATTGGTTTCTGATATATCTTTAATCTATGACCATTCACAATAAGAGGAGTTTTACTTTCATCTATTGTTCTGATCCTCACTGCTCCATTACTAAAAACCTTTTCAATCTCATATGGCCCAAGCCAATGAGTTTGAAACTTCCCTTGAAAATATTCAAACTTTGAATCAAATCACAGTGCCTAATCAACCACTTGAAATCTCTTGTCCTTGATGTATTTTTCATGCCATTTAGCCCTCTGTTGTTGGACTATACTAGTACTTTGAACTGCATCTTGTTTGATTTCACCAAGTTCATTTAATTGCTCCAACATATGCTTTTGTGCCTCTGATAAATCTAGTCCTAGTTGGACTACCACCTTGAAAGTTCTAATTTGGAACTCTATAGGGAACATGACTTGTTTTCCATAAACAAGTTCATAGGGTGTATGTCCCGTTATGTTCCTCCATGTAGTTCTATAGGCCCATAAGGCTTCAGGAAGCCTTTCTACCCAATATCTTCTATGTAGATGCACAATCTTGGTGAGGATTCCTGCAATCACTTTATTTGTTGATTCCACTTGACCATTTGCTTGTGGATGATAGGGAATAGATTTCCTATGCTTGATCTTGTATTCTTCCAAAATCCCTTCCACCATGTTAGATGTGAATTTAGATCCCTGATCTGTCACAATTTCTCTTGGAACACCAAAATGAGTGAAGATGTCCTAAAAAAGAAAATTAACTACAGATTTTTCATTAGAAAAAGGTAATGCTTTGTCTTCTACCCATTTAGTGACATAATCAGTGCATACCACTATATACTTTTTCTGCTTAGATGGAGGATTAATTGGTCTAATAAAATCTAAGGCCCACTTTTCAAAAGGTTCGATGAGTACCTGAGTTTGTAATGACATTTCATTTGAGGGAACAAGTTTCCCTACCCTTTGGCAATTGTCACATCTTCCAACATATTCTTTAGCATCTTTGAAGATGGATGGCCAATAATATCCTAAAGAAATGATTTTATAGGCTATCCTCTTGTCAGCAAAGTGTCCCCCACACGGCTCATCATGACATGCCTTAAGAATCTTGGGCATTTCATCTTCCCTAAAACACCTTCTAATCATAAGATCTGGCCCTTTTTTATACAATTTGTTAGTGATGCATGAATATCTTGCACTTTCCTGAATAATTTTTCTTTTCTCTCTAGGAAACAAATGTGAAGGTAACTTTCCTGTGACTAAGTAGTTAGCAATATTTGCAAACCAAGGAGTTTGAGTAGTTACTGCAAAAATATATTCTTCAGGAAACTTATCTTCAATTGGAGAATCTTCTTTGATATTCTGAATCCTAGACAAGAAATCAGCAACTGTGTTTTGTTTTCCAGGTCTATCTGTCACAGTAATGTTGAATTCTTGCAAAAGTAAAAGCCATCTTGTAACTCTGCCATTAGTAATAGGTTTCTTCATCAAATATCTAATTTCAGAGTTATCTGTATGAACAAAGGTTTCATAGCTTGTTATATAATGTCTGAACTTGTTAATTGCATGAACAATAGCTAAACATTCCTTTTTAGTCACAACATAATTCGACTAAGTGGGAGTCAAATTCTTACTTGTATAGTAAATGGCATAAGGAATCAAATCTTTTTGTCCCAATACAGCTCCCAGAGCTATATCTGAAGCATCTGTGGAAATATGGAAAGGGAGTTTCTAATTTGGACCTCTTAAAATGGGTGCTTCAGAAATTTTTGCTTTCAAGGTTTCAAATTCCAACTGGCAATCTAAATTCCAATTGAATCCACAATCTTTGGTAAGAAATTTGAAGAGTGGGGATGCCATTTTAGTCAAGTTTTCTATAAATCTTCTATAGTACCCTATAAATCCCAAAAAACTTCTAACATCCTTTTGGTAATTTGGAATTGATAATTTAGAGATGACTTCAACTTTATATTTGTCAACTTTAATTCCATCTCCTGAAATGTGATATCCTAAAAAAATACCTTTTGTAAACATCATAAAACATTTTTCATGGCTTAGTGAAAGGTTTTTTTTCTTACATCTTTTAAGAACTTTTTCCAAATTTTCCAAAGCTTATTCAAATGTATTTCCATAGACTGTAAAATCATCCATATATACCTCTACAAAATCATGTATTAGATCAAAAAAAATTCCCAGTACTGCTCTTTGGAATGTTGCAGGTGCATTACATAATCCAAAAGGAAGTACTCGGTAGGCATAAGTTCCCCATGGACAAGTAAATGTGGTCTTATCCTGATCTTCAGGTGCTACCTGAATTTGATTATAACCACTCAAACCATCGAAGAATGAGAAATACTTCTTACGTGTTAATGTATCTAACACTTGATCTATAAAAGGCAAAGGAAAATGATCTTTAAGGGTTGCTTTATTCAATTCTCAGTAATCAATGCACACCCTCCATTTACCATTGTTTTTAGGCACAATTATCAAAGGAGAAACCCATTGGATATATGAAATTGGATAAATGAAGTTTACAATCAGTGGTTTTTGGAACTCTTCTTTCACAATGTCTTTAAGATTTGGATTCATCCTTCTTTGAGGTTGTCTAATAGGTCTACTATTTTCCTCAATGTATATGTGATGGATACAAGTCTTAGGATCAATGCCTTTCATGTCGATGTATTCCCATGCAAATGCAGCAGAATTTTTTTGTAATGTTTTGATTAGCTCTTCTTGTTCTAGTTTTTCGAAGTTTCTGTTTATGTTCAATGTCCTACCTGGAAAAATTTCAATTGTAGAGCTACCAAAATCTTCCATAGAATAGAGAGACATTTGCCTAGATGACAAATATTCAACATTAGTTTTTTCTTGAAATTTCTCATGGTTATATTCTGAAGATGATTCAAAATTTTCTGATGTACTTAAAATTTGACTATCTCCACTAATTCCTAAAATAGCAAAGAGAGGTTGAATATCATCTTCATCATCAATCCATTCTTTGTCATCTATTTCTGAAATTGCTTTTGTTGGAGGATACAGAGTAAATTTCTTTGTTGAATTACCATCATAAATACACATGTCACAAGATCTACAGCTAGTAAAAGCATCAACTATGGCCAGCCAAGGTCTTCCTAATATGAGTGGATGTCCTCCTAGATTGTTCTTGGGAGTTAAGATCATGAAATCCACAGGATATTCCCAAGAATCTAAGGATACTAAAATATCTTCTAGCACACCATCTGGTTTGATTACTAATCTATCTACTAGTTGCAGTAACGTAGGTGTGTAGAGAAGATTAGGAAGTTTAAGCTGCTCCATAGTTTGTTTACTCATGATGTTTATTGCTGCCCCTAAGTCAATCCATGTATTTGGAATTTGAGTTCCATTGATATATGTTTTGACAAATGGACTTCCTGGATCCACATATTTTTGTATGGAAATTTTTCCCATCATTATGTTTGTTCTTTTTCCTACCAAGTGAATTTTTTTTGTTTCTTTTGCTTTTCTTGCTAGTTTTTTTATGCTCAACTCCTTTATTGTTTTGGCTAGAATTGGAATTTCTCTAATGGCTTGTAGCAAAGGAATTTTGATACAGACATTCTTCAATTCATCTAGAAAATCATAGTTGGGCAACAAGATCTATTTTTCTACCCCTCTATCAATTTGTAGTCTTTCAGGAAAAGGAGGTGTAGAAGTAGATGCTGGTTGCTCAATGATAGGAGTTGTGTTCACTGATTCTTTTTGTTTTCAATGTTTTGGTTTTGGAGAGATGTTCCCTCAAAAATTTTATTGACTTTTAGAGAATCTTCCTCAGAACTGTCTTGTTCTTGAATAACTACAGAAGGTCTTTCCTTTTCTAATATCCTTCCAGATCTTAGTTGAACATCATTAAGATCTAGAGGAGTAATCATGTAAGTTGGAAATTGTTGTCCTTCTACTATGTAAGCATTCTGAGGGTTTTTATTGTTCAGGTTTGGTAATGGTTGGGCAGGTAGCTGATTTGGTTTCTGCTAAAATGGCAGTAAGAGTTGAGGATTTTGATTTTGAAGTTGTGGCTACTGATTTTGTTGCTGAATATGTGGGGGAAGATAATTGTAATATGATGGAGGTTATTGGTAATATTGAGAAAATATCCCATAAGGATTTTGTACTCCTTGTGCCCACGGTTGAGATTGAGATTGAGGTTGAGGTTGAGGCCAAGGTTGCTACCAAGAATTCTAGTTTGGTGGGGGTTGAAGATAAATTTGATTGTTAAATCCCTAATTTTGTGGCCCCTCCAAAGGTATTCTAGAAACAAAACAAAGAGATTCTGTAGAATTTGGGACTGTTTCCTCTTGAAAGACAGCGTTAAGACCTGGGATTGAAGGAAAACCCTTGGTCTCATGGCTTTCTGAGCAAATCATACAAGTTTCTACAATTTGTTCATCTAAAGGGCATTCCCTTAGAGCATGTTTTTCTCTACATTTTGGACAAAAAATGGCTAAAGCATCAGCCTCAGTTTTTTTGCTTATTTTGCATTTTAAGGGTGTCTAATTTCTTACTAAGGCTCTGTAGAAAGTCAGTTTTAAATTCATCAAGCATATTACCAATTTTTGCCCTATTTATAGATCCCATTGTAGATTTATTTACTCTAACAAGAGAAGGATCTCTTGGCCCTTTCCCTGTTTTAGATTTCCCTCTTGAGAGATGAACACGCAATTCTGCTATATCATTTAATGGAAGTTGAGAGATATCTCGCTTCCCCATCATGTTAAGGATATCTATCCACTCATCTCTAATGGATTTTGATAAAATAGCTTTCAAGGTTTCTTCATCTAAATTGTTCATCTTTTCTCTTTTCAAATTATAGTTGAATCTCTCAATCAAATCTTCTAAGTTTTCATCCTCCCTTTGCATCATTTTGAACACTTCATCATCATGATCGGTAGGCATGCAATAATCCAAGTACCTATCCAAAAACATTTTTTTCATGTCATTCCATGTTCTAATGGACTAAGTGACTAACCCCATGAATCATTTCAAAGTAGCTCCTTTCAGTGTTGAAGGAAACAATTTAAGTATTTGAGAGTCTTCTAGATATTCATAATTTTTGCACAAGACTTCAAACTCAAACAAAAATGTTTAAGCATCCTCACTTTTCAACCCATAGAAGTTTGGGAGGACAAAAGGTGAGATATTTTTCATTGTGGCATTTGTTTCCTCATCCACTATAGGGAATCCAAAAGATATATCTATTTCCCTATTTCCTATGCCTCCTCCATTATTTCCTCTACCTTCTCCATTATTTCCTCTACCTCTCCCTCTACCCCCTCCTCCAAACAGTGAGAATTCTCCAGCTTGTTCCTCTTCTACCATTATAGTTTCTTCAAAGTCAGTGTAGGGTTCAATTTGCAAGGTTACTTCCTCCTCTTCTGGTTCTTCTATTAATGGAATATGGGAGAGAGGTTCTACTTCTTCTTCCTCACCAGGTATTCCTAATTCTCCAACTACAATGTGCTCTCCTGTGGAGGTGAAAAAGGGCTATTCCTGTTGTTGGAGATTCAAAAAATTTCTCCCCTAGGATTGACTTGTAGATGAAGTAGGATATTCTTTTGATTTGATTTCTGCCCCTGGAATTCTAGGAGTCCTATGGCTGGGAGTATGAGTTTGGGATGGAGGTGTGTCTTTTCTTGTTCTTGGTGGAGTAGGTAGTGTTGTAGGAATTGAACTTCTGCCCCTAGCTATGAATCCACCCCTAGAGTCTCTTTCCTTATGCATGTCATTGTTTTTTTTTTGAATGTAAGAGATAAGGCTACCTACTTACACTTCCCTAGCAATGGCACCAAAATGTTTGGTCAATTTAGTGTCCTAAATTTCTCTACATAAATTATCAATTCGGGTATCGTAAATTGATGAAGTGTAGTGCATTGTTTGTGCTAGATAACCCTTCTTACTTCGTTGTTTTTGTTTTTTATGTTGTTTTGGGGGTTCTTGGTCTTTAGTTCCTAATCATTTACAATGTAATTATTAGAAACTTAAATCTAACTTTCGTAAAGACTGCACAAAATCTAAAAATGAAAACAGATCTTAAGAAAGACTTGGAAGCAGAGCTTAAGCAAGTATTGAAAACAAAGTTTATATTCCTATTTCACTATTATTTCCAAATCATGAATTAAAACTGAAAGTGAAATTTGCAACTGATATCTGACTAATTACATAAATAAAACTAAATGAAATAATTAGTTACTCTGCCTCTCAATTTTGGGAAAAAGTCTCATTGGGATGACATTTGAGGAATTCTGTACTTCATTATTATAAGAGAAAACAAATATAGAGGTGCAATAAAGACTCATCGCATAAATGAAATTTTCAACCACTTAATTTAGGATGAATTATCAACTTGAAGGGTTTTTCAGAAACATTCATTAACATCATGAGTCAGTAAACTAAAAATAAAATGGCAAAGATAGTAAATGGCACTGATTAATCTAATTGAGAATTTAAATACTAGTAAAATAGTGAATGAAGTAAACTAGATTAAATTATTGAGTTTCAACTTCTAACTACTCGTGAAAGCTAGAAATAGATCAAGCAAAAAGAAGCTACTCTAAATTATGAATACTATTAATAAGAAAATAATGAAAATTACATTATAAACATTATTAGTAAGAAAATGATTATAAACACTGTGAAGGAAAATGATGAATTTACAGTTAACAAGAAGAACAAAAATAAAATGAAATGAAACCTTCTTCAGTGTAGTGGCCCTCTCCAACTGATTAGGATATGCTTGCTTAATCAACTCCAAGAAAAATCCTTCGTATTTCCATAAAACATGCGGTCTTCATATTAAAAACAGGAACACAAAAATGCCCAGGAATTACAAAGTTTTTAAACATCGATTTCACAATAAAACTATCACTATTACTACTAACTTCTTTGGTCCTTTACACAGGTATTTATAAGAAAAACCATACAACTATTTGTGGAGAAAAGTATGCTATAGCCAAGCACGTAGAAGACAGATATGCAGAATTTCTTCCTTAGTTGCTGGAGAAATAAATCCAAGACATGGTGGCTGTTGGATTCGGTTGTACAGGTGGCTGTTGGAGTCCATAGGTACATGTAGTTGTTCCAGATAACGCTTCCCATTACTGTGAAACATGTTAATTAACCACGAAACAAAGTCATGTTACCTTCGGTCTCTACGTTTGACTTATCCATTGACCGTAGTCTTATGCCATCTTCTTTTTCGACCTGGGCTGAGTGAATAGGACAGGGTCCATGTCACGATGATTTCCAAGCCGCCCATGTAGCTAGCTTCTCCTTCTAACACCTGGAACCTGTTAAACCATGAAGGTAGCTACGAAATAGCCGATTAGCTGCAGAATAGGCTGTGTTCCGTAGCTAATATACAAAAAATTATTCAAATAGCAAAACATAAATGTATAACATGTAAATCACTAAATGTCCTCCTCAAGACAGTATATACTAGTCATTGGTGATGAGAATGCATCTTTCTCATGGAAAAACAAAGGAAAGGAATGAGAAGACTTTCTTAGGGAAAGAGTAATTTTGAGGCTTAACATGTCCTTGGCAGATTTCATATCTGTATTTTGGAGATTCTCATAAATCACACACCTCGCTTGTGCAATATGATACGTAATTTTTTCTTACATGGTATCATTTCCACAACTTTCACATACTAATCTCAAAATGTTATATCCATAAGATAATAACTATGACTTAACCTTTTCTTTCCATATCTAGTATTTTGTAAATTTTCACCCATATTTTCTTTTCGTCAGTAAAGATGCACTTGAAAGCCCCGCTCTGATACCAATTTTGGGAAGCTTGAAAATATTGAGATGGAAGGAGAGAATCAGTATTCCGTTGCTAGATAGCGTTTTACATTTTTTATTTCATATTAACTAAATCATCACGTATTAAATAGTAGCATGATATAAACAATAATAACATATGCATCGACAATAATCAACACAAGTAAAAATTAATCACGATCAATGGCACATCAACAAAAAAATGAAGACATGGGATGTAAGGTGGAAACCCTTTTGCGATAAAAACCACCATCTACTTTTCTTCTTATTTATCAAAATTTTCTCTTTTACATATGCACTGGGCACCACCAACGTGCAAGCCACAACTTCCCAATCATGCAAGCAACTCTTTCTCAAGGCACTTCCTAATGGAAGCCACCACTTCGTGAACTTTACAGGCCATCACCTACTTAAAGCCACACTCGCATAACTATGTAGGCCACCACCTGCTAATGACCACCACCTTCAGTAATCTTTCCAACCACCACTGGAAGGAAGCCACTACTCCAAATTAATCAATACACTACCTGAGGGATTATGTTATGCCCTAAATAAACAAGCCACAACTTTCTAGCGATCCACCACTCACCCGCTAAAGGCTCCAACCTTCATGCTCTTGTGGACCTTTTTTCACAATGTTTTATATAGAGATCCACCTGCATCAACCCAAGCAACTATGAGACTTATTTCATCACATTTTTATATTGGATCCGCTCTAAAATTTATGCTCATGAATAATTGAATACAAGACCTCTATGCAACATAACTCTCTACTCATGTAACCAATGCTCTCAACCTCAAGCTCAAACCATCTGAACAACATACTCTCAAAACACCTCTCTCATACATCTATACAACTGGTATTATACATATCATCAACTCACTATGACTGAGTCCAATACATAAATTCAATGAGAAACATAATTCCCCCTCACTTAGCAACATAGACACACTAGGTTCCTAGCCTATACTCCAACTCAAACAATACTAGGAAGCATATGTCAAATACATAAAGCTACAACACTATATATATTGATCACAAACTCTGTTAGTAACACACAAATTAAAACCTATAATCACATACTCCACATGGCAGTACTTTCAACCAAAATTAATTAACATCGTCTATCTCTAAGATCAGCCTCTACAAAAATGCTTTCCAGCTACAACGACCATACACTATTATCTACCCATTGAAAACTCTGCCTCCAAAATGCACTCCGTAATAAATCCAATGCACTAGCATTCTTTGTTCTGACCATGCACATGTATAACCATCAACAATGTGCACTTCTACACTAGAAAACGCTCTATGTCAATTTGTTATCCACACTACATTCCTATCAAGCACTCTCCATGCTTAGAACCACTCCAACAAACATACAACCTCTTCCATTTTTTCCATTTCACTATGTCCAAACCAACTAATGATTCCTGGTATTACAAGAAGAATGCTGCAACTCCCAACACTTCCAACTTTAATTTATCAATCTGGAGTTTGTAAAAACTTAAGAAGTGATAGTGCTATATGCACAACAAGCAAGATTCTATTCAAGTTGTTATGAGGGAATGAATTGAATTGAGATATGCAGAGACCACTTTGCAAAATGCAAAAAGGAAAAATACGTAGCTTAACTTTGCAAGAAAACAGATTATTGAAGCATAACTTGTTCTATTGCATGAAAGAAACATTTAACTTATTTTCATGAAAGGAAATGTTCGAAAGGAAATCCTAATCTATTTTGCAGAATCTAAATAGTAGGAAAACCATAACCTAGTTGTGTGAAAGTAAATGCCATGAAAGTGACTCTAATATATCTTGCAAGAAAATAAATCTATGTTATTGCAATCAAGGTAAATTCTATTCTATTTGCAAAAACATTAAATTGTCAAAAGTAATCAAGATAAAATAATTTTGTGCTACTTAACTCATAACCAAAATAATTTACCCTAGTGCTGTAGCGACTACAACCACCCTCCAAAATTTTGGCTTGCATCAATTTCGGAGACTCCCTTGAAGAGTTTCACTTGATGACTGCACACACCTAGGTTCACTCCGTGAGCCCATGTGAGTCTTTACATTCGCCTTGCTTGTATGTTGCACTCAAGTCTTTGCATGTTGATGTCTAAGTCATGCTTGCGACCGTGTTCTGGTTATGCTCAAAGTCTTTGCTTTGTATGTGTTTAATGTTTTTTCCATGAAACCATCTATCACACTAACACACGAAGTCACATTCATTGTCACGTAAACTTCGTCTCGATCATTAATGATTAATCACAAGTGTCGTGCTTGTCGCTTGAACAATTGGTCAGTCATGTTGAATATATGTATCCTGATGGCTTGGTTGTTTCATCGTCAAGTCATGTGAGTGTGTGTCTGTATGATCACCTTTGCATGTTTCAACTCTTTACACACTTAGTCAGTTTTACTAAAGTTCTGACAGCCAGACTCATCACTGAAAACCGGACCATAACCTCGCTTTCGACCAGGTCGACTGTCAACTAGAATAGTGCAAAAGCACCAAGCTAGTTCTTTCAGGTTGTGTTGCCCACAAGCAATTCAATCAACACTCATGTTGGCCACCCCTATAGTCGAATGGTTGTTCATCTTAGAAATTATCCAGTGCTCATGAGAAGGCCGCTCACTTCCCATCAGTCATCTCAGCTCAAACATTGAGCAGAGATTATCAGAAGGCCGACCTCCCAGCCTTAATGCAATTTTCCCAGCTAGCAGCTCCCAGCAGTAGACTGCCTGTTCCCTTGAGGAACTGCGCAGATTTGGATTCCAGTAACACCAGCAACCAACTGGTAGTTCCCTCTGGGAGTTGCGCAGATCTAGCTGCCAATGACCCCAGCAGCCAACTGGTAGTTCCCTCTAGGAATTAAGCAAATATATCTGCGATTGACCCCAGCAACCAGCAGGCAGTTTCCTCTGGGAATTGCACAAGTCTGGTTGCCAGTGACCCCAGTAGCCAACTGGTAGTTCCCTATGGGAATTGTGCAAGTCTAGCTACCAATCTCCCCAGCAGTTCCCCACAAAAACTGTGCAATCCTTGCCTTCTGACCCTTCCTATAGCTCGGCTCGTTCCTTTGGAAAATTACGCGAATTTGTTTATCTAGCCCCTACTAACTATTCATTCTAGAAAATGCGTAGAGCATGCCTGCCTTTCCTTCCAACAGCTCGGACTATTCCTCAGAAAATTTTTGCAATTTTTCCTCCTAGCCAAGACAGACCTTGCATTCAGTGAGTTTCGACTTAGATCGCCTATCTCCATCTCGAAGTGACTCTTACGTAGTTTTCATCAGGAGTTTCTCAGAGCCATCATCCTGCATCACAGCCCTGCTGCCTCTCTCGGTCACTTGCATTCGAAAGATCATGTGTCATGGTAGACTAGGGCGTTTTGGATTTGATGACATCTCATCATGAGTGACGGCAGTTACAGGTACACCAAGAAACATGTCAAGGCGATGAATGACATGAATGAAGGGAGCACATGCAGATGGACAGGTTCACCAACGGACGAATGAGCAAAGCATGCGAAGTAGACGAACGCATCGAACATGCATCTTCGCGAACAAGTGAGCCTCTCAAGCCTTCTAGCATGAAAGCAAGGAACAACATGCTAAAGCTTCATCAAGCAAACCAAGGACCATTGAATACTGCGTGCACTTCGCCATGCGAAGGTGAAGCTATGGTACACCATGAAGACATCCATCACTCAACAACACTCTAGCTCAACATGCACTCTAGCAGCAACACGAATGTACCAGCAATGTCCTGCCAAGTCATCTTGAGTCAAGTCATGAGTCATGCTGCCCACATTTCTATTATGGGCATGTTGCCAATCAATGTGATGTAATGTGGAAGTCCAAGAGACCCACTTGTTGAACATAGAGTCATGTAAGTCAAAAAGTCATGGAAGTCGAACGGTCATGGGGGTAGTCAAATAGCCACAAGGGTCAGTTTCACCCTTGGCTATAAATACCCCCCTCATTTGTACATGAAAGGAATTTTCACCTCAGCTCCTCCCACATAGCCAAGAGAGTTTGTAATCTTTTCTTTGAGGAGTAAGTAGTGGCTCCAACGCCCCGCTAATGGGGTTAGTGATGTATGGTGTAACAATGTGTCTTGGAACTTTCTCTTAATTCAGAAGCCTGTCAACAGGCCAACACATTTTCACACATGTATTGTATTTGTTGTAAGACTAATCTTTAACAGTTGTAATGAATGTTGCTTTAACCATGTGTTTTACATATGAACTGATTAATTTGTTGTAATGCATAATTTATTAATGGAAATGTGTTGTATATGCTATTAATGATGTTCTGTCTATGTCGACTGCTCTGTCGGACATTAGACAAACCTTTCACATGAATGTTGTTGTAACAACCGTTACACTCGTCTTCGACTGATGTGTCAGTGTTGTACATGTTATCTTACCTTGTCTGTTTTAATTGTCACCTCCGAGTGGACTGCTCCGCCGGAAGCTGTGCATGTCCTTTGTGTTGTGTGTTCCTAACCAAGTTGGGACTGATCCCTTTCAACCTGGAACTCACCTTCACCTTTTCCCCTCAGAGCGAAAAAACCATTGGCACAAATACACTTACACTCACCAGGCATGTGAAGTTCACTTCTCGAAGACAAAGCGAAGCACTCTCCTGTGCTGACAAGCAAGAGTTGAGGAAAATCCTTAAGACAATGGCAACTGGTCCATCATACCGGATTGGACTCCCACACTAAAGTGTGTGAGGTTTAGTTGGGACTTCATACCAGGGTGATCCCTTAAATGTTGGTGGGTCCAGCACCATCAACATTTCTGGTGTGAGAAGGAGGGCAGCTAGTTGTACATGGTTGAAATTCCCCTCACACTCACTCATTAACCATCTGGTGAATGAAGTAACTCGAAACCACTCTCTCACGACTCTGCAGTTGGTTACTCCTCACCTCTTAGAATTGAAGGCAAAATTTCATTTCAAAACCTTCGCTCTATCTATCCCATCACTCGCTAGTTCACGAAAGTAGTTGGACTAATCCCAGGCATATAGTACTTTCCACACGCTTCTAAGAAGTCAAAGGGCACTCCAATAGGAGTGGTTGTATCATCAGTGGAAGAAGCAGCCCTTGCTACTCTTGAAGTTTCGGAAGAAGCTATTGAAGACAGAGAGAAACCTCCAATCTTCTTTGAAGACGAACAAGGCACTCTTGTAGTCTTGGGATCAAACTCTGGTATAGGAGGCGGAGGGGAAGGCACTGGAGGAAGTGGAGGAGGAGACGAATTGACATACTTAGGTACAAAACCATTAGATTCTGAAGGAGAGGAAGAAGAAGAAGAGGACGAAAAGGAAAAATAGATGGCTAACCCAAATCTTAAGTGGATGACTCAGGGACCATTGGCTCTCCCAGATGTTCTGCACAAGATGTTGAAGCGAGCGAATAGAATGAACATCAATTTTAACCCTAACAGTGCAGTGAAGGAAAAAGACCACTTAGACAACTTCTACCTACAGTTGTAGACCCTTGAGGTACGTTATGACAACATAGCGTGTAGATTGTTTCCATGTACCTTGGATGGCTGGGCAGCTGCTTGGTATCACAACGTTCCACCCAACTCTATACAAAACTAGGGTTCTTTCAAACGTATGTTCCTTGAAAATTTTATTTATGAAAAGACTCTAGCCATGCTACTCAAAGAATTTGGAAGCCTCAAGATGGAGGGAAAAGAGAAGGTATAAGATTTCAATCAGAGGTTTACACGTAACTTGAACAAGTTTGTAGTAGACACCAAACCTCATCACTCCATCACTATCGACTATTACACCTTTGCACTGCCAACCACCATCGTGAAGTTCGTCAAGTGAGCTGTGAAGCCAACACTGTTAGAAAGTTACGAAGAGGCAATTATTGTTGAGAAAGACTTGCGCATCATTGGAGTCATTAAGGATGACGAATCAACGAAAGACTCCAAGGATGCAAGCAGAAAGCCCCAAGAAACGATGATCAAAGGCAGGGACAAGGAAGCAACTGACATTGAGACCCTCACTCGCCTTGTCAAGAACTTGACCAGCGAAATGTCTGAACTCAAGCAACAGAAACCAGACACATTCATGAACAATCATCTGCCCAGAAAGAGATAGGCAAGCATTTCATCAACTGACTCATCAAGCAATAGCTAATTTGGTTCCAAATTTTCACAAAAGCCTATGTTTCAACTCAATCAATGCATTGATCCTAAGTACTATTCCGTCGATGAAGAATTTCATCCTAAGAAATCTTGTTCAGATTGGAAGTGAGTTGTTACCTTTGTCTATACTCATACACTCTATGCGAATGGTGACATACAATAGCAATCAGAAGATATTGATGATAACCAAGAGGTTGCACCTAAGGAAGCACCAAGTTCTGGGCATGTGGTGAACGCATATCAATGCTCACAAGTAGTCTCAAAGATGAACACCAAGAAGCAGCCCCAAAAGAAAAATGATCACTACAATCTTAGGAGTAAAGGGGCTCCCCCCACACTTGAGGAGATGCAAGAGAAAGTAAGATGGCTGATAAAGAAGGCCAATCCACCAACTACCTCAAAGAAACAAACACAAAGCAAGTCCAGGAAGACAGCGATGGATAAGAACACATCCATTAGTAGCAAGTTGCAGAATAATCCACCAGGAAGCACAAGCAGTCGCCCCACCCTGGACACCTCAATGAATCTACCACCTCTAGATTACAACATAGTCGATGACATGAAGAAAACTCAAGTGAACATCAGTCTGTTCAAGTTAGCCAAAGTCCATAGCCAATGAGATATCCTACTGCACACATTGGGACAAACGGAAACAGACAACAGAACCTCTACCAACAAGGGAACATGCACACCTCCCGGATCACTATCCACTGTGCTTAATACACTCAAAATGGAAGAATAAAACCCAGGTTGCCCCCCATTGCTGCTTTCATTCGAGTTTTCAACTACAATGTCCATAAATGTTTGGTTGATTCTAGCACAATAGCCAATGTCATGCCGCTCTCCATTGCTAATAAGATCAATGCACGATGGAGCAAAACATCCGTGATAATCATCTAACTTGATAGAAAATTAGTACCATCCATTGGTGAACTACGAGACGTGATCATTCGACTATCCCATGACAGTTGAGTCCACCAGTGCATCAACATAATTATTGTGGACATCTCATAAAAATATGGTCCGCTGCTTAGCAAAGACTGGTCCAGCAAGCTAGATGGATACTTTGCTACAGACTGGTCTCACCTATGGCTTCCATACAAGGGAAAATGCAACCAATTACGGGTGTTATCCGAGAGGTATATGAAGTATAATTTCACTCCCCTTGACAGTGAGAATGAACCATTGGCCTTCACAGAACTCATGTTTGGAAACTGCCTCGAGGAAAAGACATTGGAGTGTTATCCTGCATGGCCTACTTCAACATCATTAGATAAGTAGTTGGGACTCCTTCCTCGCCCAACTGATGATAATGAAACTTGTAAAGTTGGTTTTTATGTTAGTAGCAGTAGTAGCAATAGTGGCAGTAGTAGTAGTACCAGCACGCCAAATGGTCCATGTACAAAGAAGTTGTGGGCCATGAGTCTGGACAAATTAGGAACACATGATGGCTCAAAAACTAAGTGTATCTCATTCATCCAAAACAATGGAAAATGCATGATTTCAAGTTTTTCGAAGTTCGAAGTCACAAACAATGATGTTGAAGCACTCATGCTGAACACACGAAGGACCAACACTATGAACGAATAGAGCAAATTGGGAATCCACCATGATTTGAAGATGACTAATCTCGGTACAAGTTACACACTACAACAATGACCAATCGTTGACCGCTTGATATAACTATACCAAGATGGGCCTGCACGAGTACATGATGACCTGAGTACCCACTACATGTGAACAATCCAACATGAGATTCCAGGTAAAGGAGAAGACAAGCCACTACAACAAAGAACAGGTATCACATACATGTTGTTTGTACTCCTTTCACCGAATAGATTGATTAACATTTTAATTGTTTGGATTACTTGCAAAGTTCATCATCACACTTGGTTTTCTGATTTAAATCCTCCACACAAGAAATCTGGGAAGATCCACTTACGCATTGACTTCAGAAAATTGAAACCTTCTCGGAGTAAAAACAATTACCCCATGACATTATCCAAGCCCATGCTACACACAATACTTAAGACACTAGTGTTGTCTTCACTTGAAGGTTTTCTGCAATGCCACTAGGTTCCGGTAGTAGAGCCCGGTGGACCGGCACTGGTCCATGAGAAACATGGCTCACACACCTATCATTTGCAATCACTCAATGGGAGGATTGATGATCTTCCTGTCAAACAGACAAGTCCTCAAACATTAGTTTAGTAAGTTGGGTCGCGTCCGTGCCTTGTACATAGTCTGCCTACTTCTTATTGTTTCATTTGGCTTGTTTTGTTGATTATCTTTTCTTTTGCTTTGTTTTATTCTTATTACTATTTTTGTTCACTTAAATTTTTTTTGTTTGATATATTACTATTTTTTTTCCAGAAATAAGTGCTACCAACTACTATGTTCTGGATTTTGAATAGAGTATGTGGCTAAAATTTGAAGAGACTTGTGACATTGCAGCACTTGACTAGTGTTGTGTCTATTTTCTTTGTGCTTGGTTACAACCTTCGGCCGATGAAGTCCTGACGGAAATATGAACCGTCTGTAAGGGAATCTTTGGTCGAATCATGAACCTATGTCCACGCTGGGAAGCCCCATGCCTGTACTCAACCTTCTACTCTGTGTGTTGAAGCTAATCCAATTAGTAGAAATGGAGAAGGGGAAAAATATAAACGAGAAAACCTATGTCAGAGGTCTTACATGCTTCTCTGAAGGAACAACCTCTTATGCTCTCAATAAGTCAGGATCTGTCTTATGCCCTAAAAATAAATAAGTGCCTATACACAGTTTTCTTAAAAAAAAAAGGTGAAAGAGGAGAAAGCCTTCATGCACAGAGAGGTGAAGCATGCAACTCCACCATGGTATTGACAAGGCTAGATGGCAGTGGACCAATGTGTGTGTTCCTGCGTGACTCTACCAGGGTACTGTCCAGGCCTGCTGGTAGCAGAGCAACACCAAAGACGAAAACTTAGACTCTAAAAATCTTCAACTCATGAACTAAACTACCCTTCTTGGATTTGAAACATTGAGATCTAAGCTAAAATTTTGATTGTGTTTGACTGAGTTGGCAAAGGGTGAACCATGTATGTCCATGGGGTAAATGGAGAAACTGAAGTAGCCTGCACATCGATTCAATACTTCCTGAAAGACCAAGGCCATGTGGTCTCATGAACCGAAACAGAGAAGTTGGAGTCCTACCAGTCTATTGCCAAGTGTTGTAGTGGCTACAACCACCCTCCAAAATTTTGGCCCACATCAATTTAAGAGCCTCCCTTGAAGAGTTTCACTTGATGATTGCACACACCCGGGTTCACTCCGTGAGCCCGTGTGAGTCTTTACATTCGCCTTGCTTGTTTGTTACACTCAAGTCTCTACATGTTGATGTCTAAGTCATGCTTGCGACCATGTTCTGGTTATGCTCAAAGTGTTTTCTTCGTATGTGTTTGATGTGTTCGCCATGAAATAATCTGTCGCACTCACACATGGAGTCACATTCATTGTCGTGCAAGGGTCATCTCGATCATGAATGATCAATCACGAGTGTCGTGCTTGTCGCTTGCACTGTCGGTCAGTCATGTTGAACATATGTATCTAGATGGTTTGGTTGTTTCTTTATCAAGTCATGTGAGTGTGTGTCTGTATGATCACCTATGCATATTTTCACTGTTCACACACTTAGTCATTTTTGCTAAACTTCTGACGACCAGACTCCTCAATGACAGCCGAAGCATCACCCTGCTTTCAACTCGATTGATTGTCAACCAAAACAACACAGAAAATCGAAGCTAATTCTTTCAAGTTGTGCTACCTGCAAGTAGTTTAATCAGCACTCATGCTGGCCACCCGGACAGTCAATTGATTGCTCATCTCAAAAATTACGCAAAGCTCATGAGTAGGCCTCCCACTGCCCATGAGTCAGCTTAGCTTAGAAATTGTGCAAAGATGATCAGTAGGCCGGCCTCCTGGCCTTAATGCAATCTTCCCAGTCAGTAGCTCCCAACAGCAGACTGCCTGTTCCCTGCAGGAATTAGGCAGTTTCTGTTGCCAGTGACTAAGCACTCGTCTCGGAATGATCCGTGAGTGATGTACATGTTATCTTACCTTGTATGTTGTGACTACCGCATCAGAGTGGACTTCTCTGTCGGAAGCTGTGTATGTTCTTTGTGTTGTGTTTTCCTAGCCGAGTTGGGACTGATCCCTTTCAACCTAGAACTCACCTTCACCTTTCCCCTCACAGTAAAAGAACCATTGACACAAGTACACTTACACTCACTGGGCACGTGAACCTCACTTCTCGAAGACAAAGAGAACCACTCTCTTGTGCTAACAAGCAATAGTTGAGGCAAATTCTTAAGACAATGGAAATCGAGCCATCATACCGGATGGGACTCCCACACCAAACGGTGTGAGGTCTAGTTGGGACTTCATACCGAGGAGATCCCCTGAATGTTGGCGGGTCCAGCACCGTCAACACCTAGTTGTAGAATTGAGACTACAATATTGAAAGGAAGGTATCTAAAGGGTCTATGATCTTCACAAGTTCCTTTTCAAGTCTTAGAGGATGTTGTGGAGTGATGAGAAGCAAAAAGTAATCTTTATAGGAAATTGTGGGTGCATTATAAAGAATTTTGTGTATAATGGTACAATATTGTTATAACATTGCTACAGGATGCCCTCTTTTGTACAAGATTGCATCTAAGAGAAAAACGATTGTTTTAGGAGTGGCTTGAAGGTGGGATAAGGTGGTAGGAGGTTGTGAAAGGGTGCAAGAGACCTTGTGTTGCATGACATTTTCTCGCATTAGGAAAATGACCATTGGTTTGGATCTTTCGCTATCCATCAAAGTGTTCCAAAGCATCCCCCTGCAATGCTAGAACCCAAATAATCCCAAAGAGAATGATATTCCTGAATCTCAAGGCCCAAAAACCTATTTTTGGCTTCTTGTGCAGTTCCCTAGTCCATGTATGCGCATACACAGAAGAGACCATTAGAGTCTGTGCAAAAGTGCGCTTTGTTTTACACTACTTTTAATTAAAAGGGTAGAAAAGACATACCTACTTTTGAGATAGATCTCAACTGTTTCCTTATGATTACTACTAAGAATATTCTAAAATATTTTTGGAAGGTTAAATCTCTACCATCCACCTAATAATTATTGATAATTAAGATAACATTTTGAAATGAGTAGTCTCTAGTGCCACTTTTTGGAAGTTTTTCCTGTGTATTTTTCCGGTCTAATTTCTCTAAAATCCAGTAGGAATTCATTGAAATCACAAGCTTGATGGGTAACCCCTACACAATATAAGTGACCTAGGGCTTTTTCATGATGCTGAATCCAATCCAAAAACTAGTTTAAATAACACAAATCAAGAATTCACCTCAAATTTTTCCGTCGGCACCAAAAACTCCAAAAAATCACACTAAAGAAAACTCCATTTTGAAATCCCTATTCAAAGAGAAACATGTCTATCCACATAATTTTAATGTTGGAATTTTTAAAAGCGTTGCATCCATTTATACATTCAAAAACACATTTTAAAAAACAAGAAAACATAATTCTGGCAAAAAAATTATTTTTGAATTCTTATAAAAACAAACCATACAAAAAAAGAAGAAGTTAAAATCCAAACTCTATAACTACTTCAAACTTAAATTTTAATTTGGTCACTTATTGTGATATTTAGCATACTCATGTAGCATTGAAAAATATTTCATAATACATCTTGAGTTGTTAAAATTAAAAAACCATAAAATTTAATTTAATTGAAACTTTATTTTAAATTATTATTTTACTATTATTAATTAAAAAAATTAATATATAAGTGAATCATATATATTTAAAAACATATAATAAGATTTTTAATCATGGAAATTCACCCTCTTTATCTAGGGTGGGTGGGGAGTTGTTGTGCATTTCCTCTTTGTCTTCCATCGGAAATGCACATTGCTTGGTGCAATGTAGAAGAAGAAATGAGGCATTTCTGAAGGGCTACTTGATCTAGTGACAAGAGAGGAAGCATGTCATTTCTGTTGTTTTCCAAAGCAATGAAAGGGTTGTGTATGACGGACAAAGCCTTGAGAGATCATTCCTTTTCTCCTCTTCATTCCCACAGGAAAATGTTTCGTTCTTGTCCATCACTGAACTCAAGCCAAAAAACACAAATTCATGGCTCTTGCAACACATATTTCTACTCTTAAACACGAATCAAGCACAGATTCATGACTCTTTCAACACATATCACTTCCAATATCCCAACTCATGGAGCTCTGGTCATAAGTTCAAATCCTTGGACGCTGGGAATTCGTGTCATCACACTCAATTTCTGAATCCTCTGGCATTGCATTTAGCATCATGAAAAATTATGTAAAGGAAGCTTGAGCAACAACAATATACATAATCAATCTCCAACCTTAGTAGCAAATTCTAGCCCCTTTCAAGCAAATTCGTCACATGCAAATATCATGGAGAGACCTACAACAAGTTAACCATATCACAGTCGGGATGCTAAATGCATGAATTACTAACAACATACAATAATGTAAAGGGGCCAAGATCTATTAAACCATAAAAGAGAACCCTGAGTGCGTCTTGCGATTGGAAAAATACTGCTTACCACTAGAAATATATTGCAATGTTCTGTGCATGCCTCTGAGGTAGTACATCATCATTCACTGCTTGGAGCATGAGGCACAAAATAGGAATTATGTGTAAAGTTTCCATGTTAATCACTATAATCTATTGAACAAAGGGATTTAGGTCAATTCCATCTTTGTCCTTACTTATGGACCAAAGGGGATTTAGGTTAGTCCATCTTTGTCCCTTACTTATGGGTTAGCCAAAACGAACGAGTGCATTGATTCCTTTACTATAACTCTGATTGATATAATTAGATCCAATCCTTAGTAAGGTTTGAAAGCGTCTATGAAAGCACTATGCGCGGGTGGGTGTGTGAGTGGCCTCTGTGTCTTGTCCTGTAGCAACAACAACAATAAATGTGTTTTGGCACCTCTGTAGTGAAACCATGTGAATTGTCGTGCCGTGCCCATGACAATTGTAGTTGCCTGAAGTTGAATTATACACTCCTCATGCTCTATGACGTAGGAATATGAGTTTGGTGGAGACACCAATTGGGGCTCATGTAGGGAGGACCTTAAATGTGGTCCACATGCATATAATCTACTTTAATTTTAACTTCATTTTAGCTTACATCTTCGATTATAGGCACATAAAATTCTAATAAATAAACTTTATACACAAGTTATGCATAGGCTAACTATTTTTAGGGGCATGCCCATGAATAGAAGAGATCTTTCCGCACAGGGAGTCCATCAAAAATATTGTGCCCCCATGGTGTTCATGTATCAGGGTTTATGGGTTTTCCTGGTAAGTTAAATCGTAGTGAGTACCATGGCACAATGAACAATTGAATTTGGCAGTGATAGTAGATGCTTCAAGTGCATGTTTCTATACAAATTTTCTAACAAGCCCCCAAGTGTTGTGATTTTTATATCTTGGTTAAGTTGCAGATGAATGCTTTTATTGGAGTTTTTGCTTTACAATCATTTTGTTGACTTCATTGTCGTTTCCAACCCTCTAATACAGTTTTATTGTTTTTGCAGACATTTAAATATCCATGGGACGTAAAGATACCTCGACCCCTTTTATGGTGTCTTCTGTATATTTTCCAAAACAATATATTTGTTGGGATTTGTAAGACTATTAAAACAAACATTGAAGTAATCAACTATAATTCCAAATTATGGCTTATACGTGCAACAGTTTATTGCATACAAGAGCTGAATATTCCTAAATTTCTACCAAACTTCGTATATTTTCCAAAACAATATATTTGTTGGGATTTGTAAGATTGTTAAAACAAACATTGAAGTAATCAACTATAATTCCAAATTATGGCGTATACATGCAACAATTTGTTGCATACAAGAGTTGAATATCCCTAAATTTCTACCAAACTTCGTAGTAGATTATGGTATTTGAAATCGTTTGTGTAGTCTTTCTTCCATGAGGACTTAAACACTATCACCAAATAATCACTAGGAAATGATGCACAATATGGATAGATCACATTCGGGGTGTAAAACCATGTTAATAGTTTCATTTGCGGATCATGCTGATTTTTTCATATTCACTTAATTTTTTTTCTTATCTACCATGCTCCTCATGAATATTTCCTTTTTAAGTGTTGAAGATTCTAAAAATGTGATTCTGAAATTGTGGAGACAACTGAGACAATAGCAATTTATTTTATGAAATTTACTTTGTGGCAAAGTCAAAGGGTTTCCAAATTCAAAACCATAACATCTAGAGGGTAACAATTGAAAAGATTCATAATTGTTTGTTTTCACGGTGGATGTACAATGGACAAACACCCTTAATGACTCATTTTCTTTTTTAAATTTAGTTAGCATGTTTCACCCTTTATCCCATATTTGGTCAGTCGTCCTGATTTCTTCCATGCTAGTTTTTGTGCCCAAAGTAGCAATAATCCAAAATGGAAGTTCCCATTTCACAGTTTGCTTTTATAATTGTTGTGATAAGTGTATTGTATATTTTTATTGTATGGATGGCACAATGTAAAATTCAGCAACCTAACAACAATTAATAATTGTTGTAGCTTACAAGGGTACTCAAGAAACGTTGAGGAATTCATTTTATTATACATATTGTCTAATTAAGTTTCTTAAAAATCAAAGGTTTGTGAGTGCTTATTACTATCAGCAATATCAACTTATATTGGATATCGATAATGGCCTCGATCTGATCTTGATTTTTCTTAACACCTAATCCTCATGATTGGGTGAATATAATGTAAATAGATAAATAAGTAATATGAATAGTCATCGGGAGATGAACTGAACAGTCTCTCCCTCATGTATTTAATGAAGACCTACCTGAAGGAATAAACACGAGTCAATTTTTGGTTGAGGAGTTACTACCTGGTCTGACATTGTATCAGAGCAACCTCTCAAAATAGTTGTAAATCCCATCTGCCTACTGCTCTCTGTCCTCTGCATACTGCTCTCTGTCCACTGCCTACTACTCTCTCTCCCCTCCACTGTCACTATTGTGTTTTGTACATTGGTCTAACATTGGTATGCGTTGATGCTACTCCATATCTAAAACCTTTTTTCTGGACTATCCAGCTGCTCCATATCTAAAACCATTATGAACGTTGCTCATTACTATGCATTGAGGATGCTCATATCTAAAACCTTTTTCTGTATTTCAAATATTTTTAGTATCTTCAGAGTCAAGCTCAGTCGCCTGTATGAGATTGGGATCTGAAAACTATTCTAGTCTACCATCTCTAGTGCTGTTGGTAATACTCTGCTGTAAAAATGGATGTTACCTCATGAACGAGTCGTTAAGTTGCTCGGTATAGTGATTAGAACTTTTGGGTACAGTTGGGTTTTACTAATCCTTATATTTCCTTTAATTTTGTCTCCACACTACATGGTTTTCTTTTCAAAGAGGACATTTTGGTTCGAGAGTAAATTGGAAAAATTACCCTCACTTAGGTTTATGCTGCTCTAGTTGCTTGTCGCAAAGCTTGTCGACTTGAGGTAGCGATGCAACTTAGTCATCGCACAGCCCTCCTCGCTGCTACTTTGATATCCACACACATTGATTCTTCACACTGATAAGATTGTCTTTTCACCCATCGATTAAGAGCAGAGTTGTGGAGGGACTGTCTAAGTTTTCAAATTGTTCCGGATAGATAAATAGCATTATGGGTTATGAATTTGTGCTTGAACTTCAGCCACATACGCCACCCTTGGTCCACACATCAATGTTAGTGCCACGCTCATCACCACACTGAATTTCCACCAGTAGAAGTAGAGGAATGGCTCCATGAAAATTCATGCCCAACATAGATGCATCCAGTGACTTTATAGACAACGTTTTTTTCTCAAACTATCGACTCTCCTTGTATTTTTTTTGCAATATGTTTTAATACATATTAGAAACTTGTTAGTGTATGTTGATATTGTGCAAAAGTCGAAGATTACAAGATTGGTGTCAGATATGCGAAACCCATGTGCATTTGATTTGATGTATTATTAGGTTGATGAGCTATGGTGCAGTTAATGGCTTCCACGCACTAGCATCATCTACCCCTCAAATATTTGGGAATCGGGTTATATAAATTTAAGTGTAATTATCTATTTTTTGGTATGTTGACTGCATGGTATTGGCATCCATATTCGTATATGAGGAAGAGATTTGAAATCTTTTGAGAATGTCTAGCTGATCTATGTTTTATATTTTCATTAAAGACAAAGATAGTACATGGAGAGAATGCCCTTTTGAAATGTAATTAAAAAAAAAAATTACCACCAGAAGTACAATTTTACTGTATATTGGCAGAAGTATTTTTCTATCAGCAGAAGTAATTTTTTTTTACAAAATGCATTCAATCATATCCAGGGTGGGAGTAGTTCTCACTGGCAAGGAGAAGTATCCTGAATGGTCTCGGATGATAAAACACACCCTCATTTTCAATGAGTTGTGGAAAGGAGTATGTGTCATAGATGGAGACAATGAACTAGAACAACCTACCTCAGACAAAGAGCTCATCATTTGGGAAAACAAGAACAACAAAGCTTATGCATTAATCGTAGCATTTGTAAATGAAGAGGTGAGTCTCCATATTTCGTCATATTCAACTGCCTTTGAAGCCTTACAAAAGCTGAAAGAAATCTATGACTCACATTCTGCACTTGAAGTTGTTCAACTCATGATTAAACTCTTCACTCTTGAACTGCAAAATAAAGATCCTCTTGCTCTTGCATCTGAATTAAAGTCTATAATGCATGATATCAAATCCACTAAGGTTGAATTGGATATTCCTCTTATCACTTTTCTCAAGGCACTTTATCCTACTTACTCCAATTATCTTGAGTCATGGCAAGCAAATGCAAATCTCAAATATATCACCTTTGACTCTCTTGTGAAAAAGTTTGCTGAAAGAGAGAAAGCTTTTGGAAAGAAGACAACCCCTAAATCTTTTGAAGAGGTTGTGTGCCTTGCTCACAAATAAAAGCATCCTGCTCAAGATTCTTCAAGAGGAAGAGGTGGTCGAAGAGGAAGAGGAAGATATTTCAGAGGCAGGGGCAGACATTCTCAAGGAGAAAAGGCAGATTTGCACTGCATTCGCTGCAAAAGAAATGGATCACATGATGCCTCTACATGCAAGCTACCATGGGACAAAATTGAGTAGAAAAGAAACCAACAGAAAGGTAAAATTGACGATACAGAAAAAGGTAGAGCACTTGAATCCACTCACTATGTTGTGGCACAATGTAATATTGGAGTAAATGAAGATTTATTTAATGCTTCACTTGCTTCTTGGAAAAATGATTGGTTGCTTGATTCAGGAGCAACCTGCCATATGACTCACGATACAGATAAAGGTAAAGCACTTGAATCCACTCACTATGTTGTGGCACAATGTAATATTGGAGTAAATGAAGATTTATTTAATGCTTCACTTGCTTCTTGGAAAAATGATTGGTTGCTTGATTCAGGAGCAACTTGCCACATGACTCATAGAATTTGTTTTTTGAATAATTTAATAACAATGTTGATGGAGCAGTATACTTTTCAGACCAATACAAAATCAAGCCATTAGGGCTTGGCACAATCAGGCTTAAACTACCTGGTCTTCCAGACTTTCTTCTGCATCATGTTCTATATATCCCACAGCTCAAGAGAAACTTGTTGTCCTTGGTCCACATCCGCCAGCAAAGTCACTCCATTCATATGTTTGATGGCAAGATTGAGGTAAGAAAATCATCTGACCACTCACTTGTCATGAGGGGAATAGAAGAAGAAAGGCTTCTTAAGCTGCAAGGAACCTCTGCTCGCGCACAACATTTCTCATACAATTCTCATCATGAAGAAGGTACACTTCCATCAAGTTTATTATGGCATGCTAGATTTGGACATTTGAACTATGACGGTCTCCGCTTGTTGAAGAAAAATGGTGTTGCTGGTTGGCCTACAATTCCTAGGAAATTTAAGCAATGTGATGCTTGTATTCTAGGAAAGCATAGCAAACAGTCTTTTCATGATTCACATTCAAGAGCACATAGAAAACTTGAACTCATTCATTTAGATTTATGTGGTCCAATGCCTGTTCCTTCTGCAAATGGAAATAAATATATGATGACATTTATTGATGACTACACTAGAATGTGTTGGGTTTATTTATTGAAGAACAAATCTGATGCCTTTCAAACATTCAAGAACTTTCATAAATGGATTGAAAATGGTGCACAATCTCATATTTGGGTCTATTTCCACTGATAATGGAAAAGAATACACAACAAATGAATTTGAAAACTATCTTCACCAACATGGGATCAAACCTCAAACAGTTGTGCCTTATAATCCCCAACAAAATGGTGTAGCTGAAAGAATGAATAGGACAATCTTAAATATGGTATGATTCATGCTCTTCTTCAAAAATGTAAAGATAATGTTTTGGGCTGATGATATTCTATGTGCTGCATATATAAAGAATAGATGTCCATATAATGCTATTAGAAACAAGACTCCATATGAAATGTGGTATGGACATGTTCCTTCGGTAAAGCACCTCAGGGTCTTTAGTTCCACCTGTTACGCTTTGATACCAAAGGTACATAGAAAAAACTTGGTGCAAGAAGTCGTAAGTGTATCTTCTTGGGGTATTAAAACACCTCCAAAGCATACTGTCTCTATGATGAAGTAAATAAAAAGTTTGTTGTATCTAGAGAAGTAATTTTTCTTGAATCATCCAAAACTGACAATGTTGTTGAGCGGCAAATTGATCGCTTGGATAGACTCGCAAAAGCAAAATCATTTCAATAATTTGATAATAAGATTCCACACCTTGAAGGGGGGATTCCTATACTAGATCAACATGTGAAATCTTCTTCTGAATAATACTCTTCCCCACATGAAACTCCAACAACGGATGATGCTTTAAGTGATGTGATTGATAGAATTGGGAGACTCAATCTTGATTCAGTCCCAACTCAATCAACGGATCAGCCTGGACCATCTGAGAAAGGTCCCCCAAAGTGGTTGACAAAGACACTTGAAAGTGTTCATCTCGATGAGGTTAGAAAGACAGGAACTAGAAATTCAAACCAGAAAAATAGAGGTGATGTGGATGACTCTAATTCACATGTTGATATGGATGTTTCTTATGATTGTGAATTGAACTTGTCTACAAATTTTGAACCAACTTCCTTCAAAGAAGTTGCTTCTCATGATGAATGGAAAGAAACGATGCAAAAGGATTATGATGTCCTCATAAAGAACGACACTTGGAAGCTGGTTGATCCTCCATTAGGAACCAAACCAATTGGCTACAAGTGGGTCTACAAGAACAAGTATAAATATAATGGCTCACTTGATAAGCACAAAGATAGGCTTGTGGCAAAAGGCTTTGCATAGAAGGAAGGGGTCAATTATGAGGAGACTTTTGCCCCCATATCAAAATGGAATACCATTCATACACTCTTTGCCCTAGCAGCTCAGAACGGTTGGAAAGTCCATCAAATGGATGTAAAAAATGATTTCTTGAATAGAGATCTAAAAGAGAATGTTTTCATGTCCTAGCCTAAAGGATTTGCTGTGAAAGGACATGAACATAAAGTATGCAAATTGGTGAAGTCCTTGTATGGCCTCAAACAAGCACCGCGAGCCTGGTATGAAAAACTAATTGAGCATCTTCTGAAACTCAATTTCAAACATTATGATCTTGATGATGCAACTTTATTTGTCAAGAAAGTTGGAAAAATAATTGTATATCTTGTGGTATATGTAGATGATCTTTTGATGACAGGGAGCAATGAAAGCTACATTGCATCCATAAAGAAGGAATTGAGGAAAAGTTTTGAAATGACTGATTTGGGCTATGTTCATTACTATCTTGGCATTGAAGTAACCCAACATCCGAAGTCCATATTTCTTTCTCAAAAGAAATACATTGGAGATATGTTGAATAGGTTTGGCATGACAAAGTGCAATCCTCTTACTACTCCAATGGAACAAAAATTAAAGCTGACATCTATTGAAGGAAAAGAATTTGAGGATGCAACAAAGTATAGACACCTTGTAGGAAGTCTCAACTACCTAATTACTACCAGACCAGACATTTCATTTGCTATTGGAATCCTCTCTAGGTTTATGCAAAAGCCTTGTGAGGGACATTGGTCTACTGCAAAAAGAGTTCTAAGCTACTTGAAGGGAACTCAAGACTTTGGAATCAAGTATACACAGGTGGACGACTTCAGCTTGATTGGATACTCTGATTTAGACTTCGATGGAGACAAAGAAACTAGGGTATCTACTTCAGGATATGCTATGAGTCTTGGATTGGCAGCTGTCTCCTAGAGATCATGCAAACAATCAGTTCCAGCAGATTCCACAACAGAAGAAGAATACATGGCAGTAGCTGAAGCAAAAAAAGAAACTGTGTGGCTCAGGAAAATTCTTGAAGATTTGCAGGTAAAACAAGTACAATCAACTCCACTCATGATTGACAATACCTCTGCAATAAAGTTGGCCAAGAACCCAAAGTTCCATGATTGAATGAAGCACATCAATACTAAATATCATCTAATTCGACATCATGTTAAGGCCAAAGCAATCCATCTCTGTCATTGTTCCACAAATGAGCAAATTGTAGACATCTTCACCAAAGCGCTTGGAAGAGAAAAGCTTGAATGATTCAGAATGATGCTTGGACTCACCAACATCCCTTCATATTAAGGGGGGAGAATGTTGACACCTAATCCTCATGATTGGGTGAATATAATGTAAATAGATAAATAAGTAATATGAACAGTCATCGGGAGATGAACTGAACAGTCTCTCCCTCATGTATTTAATGAAGACCTACCTGAAGGAATAAACACGAATCAATTTTTGGTTGAGGAGTTACTTCCTGGTCTGACAATTTTGATTAAAAACATGTAAAAATAACTTACCACAACAAAATATTTCATAACACCATTTCTGATGGAGAAACATGCTCTACTAGATTCCATGATTATAGCAACATGTGGTGCATGACATATTCAACTATTTTATTAATTGATATGGTATGACGATTATTTTCGACCTATTGTTGCCTCTTTTAAATCATCTGCAATGTTAAAGAACCTGTGGTTACCAGAGTTCTCTTCTATTGAGTATGAAAATCACTACACTCATAGGTTAAATCTTTTTCTTTGACTTTCTAGTTTGGCCCTCTCATACAATCTGGGTCTTGTATTCTCATCTAGTGTTTCCTGTATATAGTCATTTATCTATGTTTGGTATTCTCATCTAGTGTCGCTTGTATATAGTCATTTATCTAAGAGACATGATTAAGTGCATGTAATCATGGAATGTCTCATTGTTTTTGCCATTGAACTATAATATGGAATAGGTTTATTTATATGTTTATTTTTAAACCAGGTAGCTCGTTGTAACTATATAGTAAGTTTATGGAAGATCACATACAAAACATTCTAGATTTTCTTCCTAGCCCAATTCACAATTTTTCTTGTAACTCAAAACAAAGATAACATTATTTTATGAAATTATGGTAGCATGATTCACAATTTTTCTTGTAATTGAAAACAAGGTTAACTTCATTTTATGAAATGACGGTGGTTGGTTGCCATTCTGACTGAGTTCAAAGTGGAGTAGAATAACGCTTTTTGATATCCATTGGGTCATTGAGTTGGTGCACAATTTCTTCTTGAACTTTGTCATGAGTGAAATTTGTAGATGTTTTGTTGTTTAACATTGTTGAGAAAGTGTCTTCATGCAGGCTAAGCACAAGGCCTTTAAGCACATTGCACTCAACCTCAATAATTTCCATCTTCTACCTTTGATCAACCAACAATTTCACTAGAGAAGCATGTTGAGTAAAACATGTTCATTTTCATTTACTTTTGTGGTTACCCAAAACAAAGAGGTCCTTTAATGATATTGCACACAACCTCAAGAATTTCCATCTTTTACCTTTGATCAACCAACAATTTCACTAGAGAAGCATGTTGAGTAACACATGTTCATTTTCATTTACTTTTGTGGTTACCCAAAACAAAGAGGTCTTGTTACGTTTGAATACTACTTTTGTGTCTTAATACTCTTTTAATTTCCGTCATATACCTATGCTTCTTATCTTCACCCACAATGAGTGGAAAAGCAAATGAACAAGGCAAGAAATGCCAATATAGAACCAGGTGTAAATAATTACATCTAATTTTATGAGACTTGAACTAGGATGAAGTCATACATTTATTCTTGTGATAGTAGAAGTTGTTGGAGCAATGGGGGCTCTTTCTTAAATTTCCTTTCCATTTTTTCATTGAGGTTCTCTACAATCCACTATGGGGAAATATTGTAGTACTTTTAAATGAGTGTAAACATTTAAACATCTAATCAATGCGGGAAAGTTGTTCTTGGTTTTATAGGTTGAATATAAGTTGTGGTTAGTTATTTTCCGAGGATATCATCTAACCCGGGTGAGTAAGGTGATATCGTAATGTCTATGCTCTGGAAACATGTGTGTTGTTATTGATTACAAGACCATGACATTGTTCCTTATTAAGTTTGAAACAACAGAAACATTAAAGCACACACTGAAAAAATAACTTGTGCCAAATTAAACATAAACATACCTAAACGTAAAAGCCTCTTATGATCATGAACACGCGCACAATATATGCTACTAACCCAGTCTTTCTGATATCAAAAATTGTAGCACCTATCAACTCTGCAACTCCCTTCATGTGAAGAAAAAGTGAGTCAAAACAATGTCAATGCATTTATCATAGGTACGTAAGATGTCTAGGACACAAAATTACAACTCACATGTGATTTGATGATTACTAAATATAGCCCAAGCAAGGTTAGCAAAAATGTGGTTGTAGTCCTTTGAAAATGGGCCGTAAAATACTATGCAATAGAAAATAGTTGCAAAGGAAATCTGAGCTAACATGTGCCAAACTGTAGCATCATCCACATTACCATAAAACAAAAATTGAAGACCTAGTGCAAGAAGTCGTGTCTCAAAGTGGTCAACCCAAGAAGGCGTTCTTACACAATGCTTGTCATTCTTGTACCAAAGGATGATGGTTCCTTCTTATAATGGATTGCAGTAGAAAAAAGAGTCACTCATTTCTTCATGAAATGTTACTAATTTCAATGTGCAAACTATTTTAAACCAGGACAAATACACAAGATTGAAGGATTAAAAAGCTAACTAGAAACACTCTGAAAGAGAATTCCAAAATAGTAATTGGGTGTTGTTTTCATTCAAATTACATGCTACAAACCAATATACTAAATTTGGATGAATAAAAACTTATTTTAGAGCACAAGTAAATCTTAGATGTATGCAAACAAAATGTATATTCACTCTTTGTTGCATGATTTATATAAGTTAGAGGAGATAATTTGATATATTGATTGATCCTATGCCTGACTCAAATATAAATATTATTAGGAACACAAGTCAAATGGAAATTTCAAGCAAAATTGTTAAATGCCTAACCAATGCTGAAGTGTTTTCTCTCGAAGCTGCAAATGTGGAACATGTCATTAATCATTTTAGTCGTTATATGAGGAATCCATGAGTTCAATGAGAAATAAGGTACTAAAATTCCTTTTGAAAGAGGAGATAATAAAAGAATACAAAAAAATTAATGTCTTCATCTTGTAGCTTCTACTCCTCTTAAGAAAAGGAGATGAAGACATTAAAATTGTTGTATTTTTTTCATATATCCTCTTTCGAAAGGCATTCAAATACCTTATTTCTTGTTGAAGGTGCTTATTTGGAGGCAAGGTGCTTATTTAAAATTTAATTCCTTGCACATGTTGAATCCATGGTTGAGCCTTTGATTGTTATCTTACCACATTGGCATTCAAATTCTTCTATTCAAGATGTCTATAGGACTCTTCTTAAAATGTCTTGCAATATGCTAATGCAAAGTCATACTGTTCAATCAATTGGGATCATAAAGACAAACCGATACCAACCTCTTCCTTTAGTAAGAGTTCGAGATAACTAGAGATGTTGATGTGTGGTGTCCCTATTTCAAACACACAATAGGCCATATATCAATTTTATAATGCTAATTTTATGTATCTCAATGAAAAGACATACATAAGACGAAAATATACTCATTTAAATTTATATTAACATGATTCTGCATTCACATGGCTTCATGATTCGTTTCCTAAAAAAAATCTCTCATTAAATGGGTTCAACTTTTGTGGAGGAATTAATAAAGCTTGACACCGCTATGCTAATAGGACCATAAATCTAGCTATTAGCTTTTGATCCTTCATGAGACAAACTAGGAATTAGAACAAGAAATATGACTTCAAATAACGACATCTGCATCTTATCATGATTTTCCTCATCAATACCTGTTGAGTCCCAAACTTGCATCTTTCCTATACACCTTTCTAGACTTTTTCCATTTACCTGGATGTCCTAAGCTGTCAACATCATTGCATATTAGTTTAAAAGAGCATATAAAGTGGATCCCTAACTATGTTTTGTGTCTGCTGTTTGAATTAGATTTTTTCTCATTGAGCTGCGGAATCTTGCCACTTTCCGCAGCCAGTTCAACTTTCCGCAACCTTTTTGTTAAAGTCTATATTGTAGGTGTCTTCAGGCAAATCAAGCCACATGGGCAAGTTGGAAATGACGTGAACATGGACCGGGTCCTATTGGCTCAGTTGAATTGACCAAAGAAGGCCATGGTCAAAGGTAGTCAAGCGGTGGTCAACATAAGAGTCCTACGGTAACAAAACTCTGTTTTTCACCACGTGAAGACTTGCATGGCCGTTCCTAAATCTCAGGGGACATATCAACACCTGTGGACTGCTCCATAAAGTGAATCCAACATCCACCCTCAATAGATTTAATCTTCACGGCAACCATGACGCTAGATCCATGGACGTGGTTGTGCATGTGTCTTTTATCTACGCAATTTTTAGGAAATTAGTTATGTAGTCCTCTGTTATAAATAATGCGTTCCCATATGCATAGTAGTTAGCCTTTGTAATGTAATTTTGACTGTTAACGAGCCCACTATGCCGTGACATTATTTCTGTGTTATGACTGCATTTTGAATACATGAGAAGACTCTGTTTATAAGCTCAATTCATGGTTGATAGATGATTGCCCGAGGTTGTGCAGAGGGCCCCTATACACACCGAGGTTTGGTGTATTGCTGTATAGTTTCATGCTTTATTTCCTTACGTTTCTGATGCCATAATTATTCACTTGTATATATTTCATTTTGTATGGTATTAACGTGTTATTTCTGTCCATAATTTTACATGCTTTAGAATGTTGTTAACTGATTAGTGTCTTTGTTTCATATTACAGTAGGTAGCCCAGGCATTTGCACATAGTTTTACAATGACTAATGACATGGAATCAGTCTTGTCCTTCTGCTGATTTATTTTTCTTAGTTTTAATTCCAGCACTGTTTTATTTATTTCAGTTTTGTTCATTTGCTTTATTAATAAAGATTAGATATTAAATTACTCATGTCATTTTCAGTTACCTCCAAAAGCCATAGCAAGACTAATGGTGAGGGATTGAAGTATGAGTGTGTAGTTTGATATTAGTTTATTTTTCTGCAAGTTAGTTATTGAATTGCTCATGTCATTTTCAGTTACCTCTAAAAGCCATAGCGAGATTAATGGTGAGGGATTGAAGTATGAGTGTGTAGTTTGATATTAATTCATTTTTCTACAAGTTAGTTATTGAATTTCTCATGTCATTTTCAGTTACCTCCGAAAGCCATAGCGAGACTAATGGTGAGGCATTGAAGTATGAGTGCGTAATTTGATATTAGTTTATTTTTCTACAAATTAGATATCAGATTGCTCAAGTTGTTTATGATTACCTCCGAAAGCCAGAGCGAGACGAATGGTGAGGGGTCAAAATATGAGCTGATGTAATTTGATTTTAGCTTACTTTTCTTGCAATTTTTGGATTTCTTTGAGTTCAGATTCTTTTGTACTTAGACAACAACAAGGATAATAGGTTTCATGATCAACCATTCACTGTTTGTTTGATTAGAATAGTGGCACATTTTCATTTTCTTTTAGGAATTAATTTCATCATTGCATGTTTTAAAACCTTTTTGCAAGTTTGAAGTTTTGGAAATCATTTTAAAGGACATCATTGCCTTGAACATTTTTATCCATACTTGTCTTTTAGAAATACCATCTCACATTAGGGAATCAACGAAGATAAACCCAAAAAAAAACTAAAAATAAAAAATGACAAAGAGTAAGAAATAAGTTATCTTGCACATATAGTGCGCCTCACTTCAGCAGTTTACGACTCCCGGATTGACAATTAATATAGAAATTTAGGACACTCTAAATTGACCAAACAATACCTATGACCACTGGATTGGGAAGGTGCAGGTACCTCATCATTCTAACTTCTAATTACACATTTCCATGAGAATTTTCATAATTTGCACCACCTTCTACCAAAACATTAGAAATAGATGATACAAACCTACTTAGTGAAGTAGACTAATATTGCAGAGGCCACAAAAATTGGCATTGGTAGGATCTGTAGGCTATCACCATAGTAGTTATTGGAGCCTCATAAATCTCTCTAGTTGCTTTTTGATTTTAGGAATCGAGTTTTATCAAGCTTTGCATGAGCCCTCTCTCTCATTTTCTTTGCTCATAATAGTTATAAGATGAAGACATTAAAATTTCTTCTCTCCTAAGATTACTTGAAGCACCCTCTCTCCTAATTCTAATGCCTTCATTTCATTTTCTTGTACCTACTAGGAATTAATTCTTGTTTACCTGATGTTCATGCTTCAATCCCAAATTGAAAACTTTAATTTCACCAATATAAAGTATTGACTCATAATGGATTGTTCTAAAATCAATCCATTTGATTACATTCATTTAACTTATATTTCTAAATTATATCGCCAATTTAAAGATTTAAATGTTATGTAATATAAACTAAAAACTTCAAGTTATTTATAATGCAGGACAACCTCAAGTAGTCCCTCAAGATCAAGTTTTGTATGGGAAGAATATTTGTGTTTGCAAATTCAAGTTCATAAATAGCAATTTAGGGGAAGTAAAGGTTTTCACACACAACATCCTTTCCTACCCAAGCTTTCAGGGCCAAAAATATTTATTGGACTTGTTATTTACCTCTTTTATGGTAATCAATAATTAATTACATTGATGTCAATCACCTTAACAACCACTTTATGAAAAAAGTTAGTTCTACCTTCCACTTAGATGCTATCACTGAGGGATATACCTTTCATTGAGACACTATTGTTTGAAAGTATCTTTTACTTCTCAGTCATTCCCCCATAGTAGATGGTGTGTTTCAGCAATGAGATAACAAGTCAAAAGAGAGGCACAACAGTTAAGGAAGGAGCATGGTTAACAACATTCCTCTAGTTATGCATACATTGTTCTCGTGACTTTTTAGTATTAATTATTGTTCTAAAATTAATAGTTCGAGAATTAGGGATTATTGTTGTATCCATAATAGGTACTTTTTAATTCATTTTGACTTACTTAGAATTATGAATTTCTAATTTAGGACTCCAAAATAGGTTAATCACCTTTCATGGTTTGAACTTGGGCTATTTACGTGGTGGTGCTCCATACCAACCACAAAGTAAAAACTCACAGCCCAAGGTTTTGATCCTTGTTTATTTAATATTACATTAGAGATTAGGTTGCAATTCTTAATCTAAAAATACATCAACCACTCAGTCCATAGGGAAACTCAATTGACGATCACCATGTTATGAATTATTACATGAACCATGAGAGTCAAAGTTCAAATCCCAGTGGGTCGAGCCAACGAAAACAAAAATTATGTTAACCACCTGTAAACAAATCTAACATATTATTGTAAATGATGTCTTTGGAAGTACACATATATTTTAATGAAAATGTTTCAATCTAAATGTTTTCCCAGATTGGGATACAATGTTATTTGTTGGATAGAATCTTTTGTAACCTAAACACCAATGACATTCAAACCAAGGATGATATGATCTGCATTTAGTTAGAAGTTATTTTTCTCCTTGTTGAATATTGTTTGAGACTATTAAATAAGGAAAAATTAGCTTGACATGATAATGTATCAAATCTAACTTCTTTTCTCCCCAATCTTTTAAAAATGGATGTATATGAATTATTTTATTGAAAAGTTTCATGCATATTAGCATTGATATCTTTACTGTGACACAGACGTTGCTTGAGTCCGGTACATCTGAGTCAGAATTTTCAAAAGCATTGGATGAGGTGTTCAATGGAGGAAGAATGTAGATGATTCATGTTTATCAGTGCTTGTCGATATCTTTGTTAAAGAAGGGGATGAGAGTGAAGATGTTTTCAAACGTCTTCTTTTCAAGTTTAAAATTGTCTCAAACACAAAGATGTTTGTTTCCCAAATTTAGATACTCATCAAAGCTAAGAAAGTAACCACTACTTACTATTTATTTACAGTATTGAGGAATGAAGGTGTTGTTCTGAACGTGGTTGTTTACATTTTTTTTTTACTGTTGCAAGAGAAGATGGAAACTTTAGTTTTGCATGTCCTATCTTCAAGGATTTGTTAGCTAATAAATCTCTAGATTCTATATGTTATTTTGCTTTATGCAGGGCATTTGCAAAGGTGGGAGATATAGGACTAACCTATGACTTTTTCAAGGAGTTGTTGGAGAGCTTTGTTTGAAATACTATAGTGCTAAACAAAGTTGTCGATGTGTTTGTTGAAATAGGGAAAATAAAATCATCTCTTAGACTCTCTGAATTTATGAAGCATTGGAAGTGAAAACGAGACCTGGTCACCTATAATGCTATTATTTATATTCTTGACAAGGAAGGCCAGGTAGATGCAATGTTTCGTGACTTTTTGACTGTGACGGACTTGGGACATGTACCTGATATTATATCCTACAATACATTAATAAACAATTTTAGAAAGTTTGATCGATTATATTTGTGTTTGATTCTTTTTCAAGAGAAGGCTGGAAGAGGAATTCAACCCAATTTGCACACTTACACTGCTCTAATTGATAGTTTTGGTCAAATGGGGTAGATTGAAGAAGCAATAAGGTTGTTCCATGAAATGAAATAAAAGGGTTGTAAGGCATCAATTTATGTTTGTAGGTACCTCATAAGAAATATCAAAAAGGCAAGTAATTTGAGCTTAGAAAATGAACTATCAGAAGAAATAAAATTATGTGGTTCTAATTTGTTACATCCTAATGATTTTAAGAAAAATCAAAGATGATAAATGATTTTCTAGATCTCTTACATATTGAAATTATGCATGTGTATTATTCTTTTGATGAGCAATCTTGGTTCTTAGGTATGTCTATTGATTGATTGTCTGCTCTTCAATTGTTGTTATGATGTTTCATGAAACCCCATTAGCAAAGATCTATGTTGTAATGGAGGAAAAAAAGGTTACTTTTATAAAAATGAAGTTAATGTAAGATCTTGGAAAGGATAGAATATGAAACATAAACTCTAAAATACAGCTGTCGTTAAAATGTACTTAAGAGCTAACCTATTTCAGACATGAAAGTACCAAACAATTTTGATGTTAGTCACTGAGGTTGAAAAAGTAACACTCTCTAATGCATAGACTATGCAGGGATCATCAAACTGTTCCAAAAGAATAACAATTCATTTTGTGCATATCAATATAAATGTTATAAAGCATACTTTTAATAAATTTCATGACTAACACATTATTCAACATGCATTATATGAACAATAAACTTTCCATTCATAAATAATAGGTCTTATGTACTAAGGCTAGGCTATAATAGACCATCCCATTGTAAATATTTGACCTTCAAATAAAAAAGCTACACTCACTGTAAATTTCAAATTAGGGAAATGAACCTTGCAAAAATAACATACTTTCACTTTTTGCTTTGATGTCAGAAAACTCATACACCACTTTAAGGTCATTACAATTGGTCAATACTGATACTTGAACCGCTTCTGCCTCTATGTGTGGAACTGGGTAAACTCAATCTCGAAATGGATTTTCTACTCGATCTTTTGCTATAACTATGTAAACTCAGTAAAAAATTATTTATTACATCCCCTCACTTTGTTTACCATCATACAATGTGAGAATATGCCATCTATGGAAAAAACCTTGGTTGGAGCAAAGTTATTTCTGAGCCCTAGACATGGTCAAGGAAAAAGATACAAAATTCAAACTGTTTACTTCTAGTAACATATTTACAAACATGAAAGACAAAGAATAAATAAACAAATTGTGGTGCATTTCAGCTAATGGGGCATACACAATATAAATCTTTAATCCAGGGGCCATGCAGTTCAAAAAATAGAACATCTAAAAGTCCAAAGCTAAATGCATTTTCAACTCCATTTATCTTGTCATTTTCCAAGACAAACTCTGCAACCTACATTGTGCCATAAGTCCATAAGGACTAATTATAATATGAAATTCGCACCAGATTGTGTCATGTGTGCATGAGAAGATTCCAATGGATCCAAAAAGTCATGCCCTTGGCCATATATCATTATTTTACTTAAAGACCTGCCAACAGTCCTCTACATGTTTATAAGTTCTAGCGAGATTGATTCTCTTAAGTTTTACCCAAATTGATTATCTTAAGTTTTACCTAGATTGGTTGTCTTGGATGGATTTGATTTGAGGGAGTAGATATCTAGCTTCCTTGATTGAACTCCATGATGCTACGGAGTGGATTATGACCTTATATCATGGTCAAAGTAGTGAAGCTCCATATTGGTGTTCTTTCACCACAGGAAATGCTTGCAGTGTCCCTTTTTGTAATGTAAGTATTAGGTTTTTCATTTAAAATAGAAAAAATAAAAATATTGCTCTGCCCTTGGATGGCACAAACAAGTTGATTCCATATCCATTTATGTGGGCTCTTCATGGATTCATTAGCAAGATCATTCTCCCTTTCATAGGAGAAAGGAAGATTTGCACAAGAGAGTGGAATGATTCTTTCTTTTAAATCAAACATACAACATTTGTTTTATAAGGAGCTTATCTCCGCCAAAACTCATATAATTCCTCTTATGCACACTAAGTCATGCATAATTCTCATGTTTGTATACAATCTAAACCAATTTGTATAGATTTGTTGCAACATTAGCATTTTATTGTAACGAATCTAATGCAGTTTAGTCTTATTATTGCATTGACTAAGATCATTATCACCTGTCATTAGATCTTGTTGTTGTGGGTGGCAAAACAATGACTTCAATTCTCTTAGATCATTAACACTTTTCATTAGATTTTGTTGTTGAGTTCATATGTTATTCCGCTCTAAACAATATTACTTTCATTGTCAAGGTCCACATATTTTTCCACCTCTATTTCAAATGTTTTCTTATATATATTTTAGGGGTCAAAAAACCCACATCACTATTGGCATGTCATTTACACTTTAGGGTTAAAGAGATAACCGAGGGACCACAGTCCTCGCTCACAAGTCCCTTCCCAAGTCAGAATACCTCACCATAGCCCTATATATATATATATATATATATATATAATTCAATGGGTTGTAATTGACTATTCATTGTTATTCAAACTTTAAAAAGGGAAACAAAATAAGTCAAATTGGCAAAGACTCCGGGGCAGTTTTATCCCAAGGCTTAGCCAGAATCCGGGCTATTTAGAGAGCCCTTGCCTTATACAACTACTTAAAAAATAAAATATTTAGGCAAAGTGGAAACTTCAAGCTTATGTGCGATTTCCAGATCCCGAAATTTAAGTGTAAGAAAACTTAAAGAAACTAAAGCACAGAATCTGATGAGAAGCTCAAAATACCAATAGAAGGCGGTATAATTTCTTATTGGAATTAATCTAAACATATTGGAATTAATGTAAACATGTGGTAAAGAATAATGTTGTGGGTGGCCGGAACCTGCATGCATAATATTGTTCAATATTTTGAATACGATTGAAGCTGGACTTATTTTCTCTTTTAATTTTCAATTTTTCAAAATAAAAGACATATTCAAGCAACATTATTATTGATAATTTATCACAAAATAGGATACACATGGTACGGATCTTTGATTAAACACTCTACTATTATCACTAAATCATCATGATCCATTGAAACCACTTGTTATTTAATATCCATCCCTTTAACACTATTATCAGAAATGGATGTCACCCCTAACAACAAACAATGCCCAACAGTAGTCGAAATAATTATCTACCCCTAGTTGTGGACAGGAGTGGCTAACCCGGGTGGAGGGGAATTAAAGGAGGGGAAGCGAGGAAGTGGAAGACGGGGACTAAAAGGTGGTCGCAGTGGCGGGGTTGAACCACCCAGAGACGGTGGCGCCAAACCGCGCAACGGAGGAAAATGAAAAGGTGGAATTGTGGGAAGTCCAATCCCACCACTGCCGAGAAGCTGCAACAATGATCCCCTCCTGCTCTCACCATTCTTTGATGCAGGATCCCTCGAGGTAGCACACACAGTGCTCATAACTAGAATCACCACGAATGCGGCAGCAGCCCATAATTTCGACGAGCGTTGCATTTTGATAGAAATGGATGTGTGGAATGCAGTACAGAACTACCATCTATAATCTTCTTTTATAATACCCAATAGCCCAGCTGCACGCTGTCTCAGCTGCCTCTGACATCGTCATGGATTCAGAAATCAACGACCGAAAAAACACAGTGACTCCGGTTATCATTCATGGCGGACGCGCTGCATTGTCACAAAACCAATTAACAGCAAAAATGTAAAAACGCGGCGTTTGATAAGTGGTATCATATACTTTCAATTTCTGCCATCTGTCTTGCAATTGGAATTTGGTAATGCCAAGATTGTTGAAATTACAAATTCAGAGTTGGGTAGAATTCAGGGACTCCATTTCTACAATATTAATCATCTGGTAAATTTTGCCATGCACATGATTCCCCGCCGCAAAACATTAGTTGCTACTGTACAATAAGTTATCCTTTGTGGCTAAGAACTAGTACGAAACTAAATAACGACGTTGTCTATGGAGGCTGTAAATTTTCCCGGGCAGGTAAAAATGGTTGGCTTCTAACATTTTTTGTCAAAAAAATTAGCAGTAGGACTGTATTAATGGTGGAAGTAGATTCAGGTTATTATTAAAAATCACTTAGCGTCCATTTCTGCCATCTTTCTTGGAAGTTGGTGATGTCAAGATTGTTGAAATTACAAATTGAGAGCTGGGTAGAATTCAAGGACTTCATTTCTACCATATTAATCATCTGGTAATTCCTTCGGGATTTATGCCATGCACCTTATTCAATGCCGCAAACTGTTCGGTGTTACTGTACAACAAGTTAGTTATAGCAGACAATGATGGGACCAGCCCACACTACGATGTACAAACGTTATTAAAGTCTATCCGGTGTTGATTAACAATATGTATTTGGTTTGCGATTAATCACTAATCACACATTAATCACAAGATATTTTTCAATGGTGGCTGGAACATTTATGATAGCTGTACTAACTTCAATCCTCGTTTCTCGCTTGTTCAACTTGACAAAACCCTTGGCATTTTGGTATTCCGTCATTCTGGTTTTTTTCTCTGCATGGTAAACTTAGTGAGGGTTTGTTTTAGAAATGGCTGTCTGTGCTGTATGTGAGTGGAAATGAGCCACAGGCTCTCCCTGTGCCGCTTATGGCTATGCTCTTTGCTGGTGTGACCTTATTACTCGTTCTGGTGGGTTTCCTGCTCGGCTTTTGGGCACAGGGTATTGGTTTGTTTATTCAATTAAGAAAACGACTGCTAGTTGGGTTTGTCCGGTCTCTCAACTGTTGCCTGTTCTGCTATTTCTTTGTTTTGTTATGGTTCTGTTGATAATTTTTTATTAATGACTCCGCATGCTCCGGGTTGCAAACACGGTGACCTCACTCTGCTCAGTAAATCTGCTATCCATGCTTTATTTCTTCTCCCACCTTGTTCCAGCTCTAACAGTATTTTGCCCCTTTAGTCTCAGGTGGTCGTCGTGGTCTATGGCTCAATGGACTCTGTTTTCTCTGTGCGAATAAGTCTCCAGATAACGGTTTTCTCACTTTGCACAAATTTTATTACTCTTCATTTGTCCTCTTCTATTCACAGTTGCCCTAACAGGTTTGTCCTGTTTTGGTCTCGCAGGTCAGGGTTTGCTCTTGGACGTGGTCGGTTTTGAGCTCCTCGGCTCTTACCCGGTAGGCTCTGCCACTGTCTTCATTTCGTGGTTAAAACTAGAGTCTGTAGGTTTCGTTGGCCCGAGTCACAATACTTGTTCATTTGTTCTTCTTTGATGTCACTATGCGACCTGGGTTCACTTGTCACAGCCCCTGTTTGTAATTTATTTCTTTGTAATTGTAAGGTTGTATTCAAAGACCACTGTTCCAAAACCCTCGACTAGGGTTTTCTAGTTCGTGGATGTTATTTTCCTTTTACTCTGTGTGGTGTAGTAGCCCTAGACTTCTATGTATAAACAAATGTATATATCTTTCTTTTTCGGTTGGAATGAAAAAAGGAATTACGTTGACATGAATTTTTACTGGTTACCTCTGTTTTAGGCTCGACCTTTGGGCACTCAGATTTTTGTTTTCTTGTTCGAACTGTTGTGATGCGTTAGACTCCTTCGGTCGTGGGCTTTTCTTTTACTGCTTGCTAATCGTCATTGTTGGAAACTTATGTGCAATTCGATTTGTCAATGCTCTGTTCTTTAAGAGAGGAAATGAATGAAAGTGTATGCATGCACCATATTTGTCATTCTGGATTATTTAATGGTTAAGAAAAGGAAATTTAGATACACAATACAATATTGTTACAGATGGATGGATTTGAAAATAAACTTATTCTCTATCTTTTATTACTGTGTGCAAAATGTTGAACCCCCAGAATGATTTTCGATTTTACATTTATACTTTCTGTCCACAGTTACCTGAACTATGCGTAGTTATTTTTTCAGTTGCTATTCTATTAGTTACACAACTGTTTATGCATTCGGTTCTGTCTGTACTCCAAGATTTTACATTAGCCATGTTTGTCTTTTTTCTCTAAAACGAAAAAAAAACAGTTATTAAACTATTGTCTATTAAAGACAAACAAAACAGTGACCCTAACTGACTAGACTGTTCCTAACTGATACTGAGATTAAAAAGAAACAAAGTCCTACATTCTAATTTGACAAACTAAACATAAAGAAACCAATTCGTTGATAAAACTTTCCATCTTGGCGGAGACCAACACCCAGTCATGGTGCCCTAGCTGGATGCTCCTGCATCAGGCTCCCGGGGTAAAAAGAAATCATGACTCCGATTCATGAGGTTCTCGACTGAATAACCTGTCTGCTCTATCTGTCTAGCATCAAGCCACAAATTGTCCTCGATAGGATGGTTCTTCCACTTGAGCAGATATTGTAGATACTCTTTCCACCGAGTTCGCTTAGCCACCTGAGTGTCGAGGATTCTCTTGATCTTGGGAGGCTTAACGTAAGGCATTTGTCTCATCCAAGTTGCACTTCCATCTTGGGTGTCCCGTGTAGGCCGTGTGGTTCTGTCTTCTTCTTCTGGGTTAGCAATGTAGGGAAACAGGTCTGCCATATTAAAAATGGGCGAAATGCATATCCCTGGTGGCCGCTGTATTTCATAGGCATTCGCTGAAAATTTTCGGAGAACTTTGTAGGGACCTATCTTCTTGTACTTCAGCTTGTTGTATGCTCCTCTAGGGAAGCATTCCTTGTGCAAATGCATGAGGACTTCATCTCCCACATTAAACTGCACTTCCCTCCATTTCAAATCTGCTTGCTGCTTATATTTTTCGTTGTTATCCTACAGTTTAATTTTCACCTTCTCATGCAAATCCCTCATCGTGTTAGCGAAATCTTCCCCATCTGCATTTCGCCTCTCTTACTGTCCTAGATCTTACAACTCATGCACTCTATGAGGATACATGCCATACAATATCTGAAAAGGACTACAACCCGTGCTACGATTAGGTGAGTCGTTATAAGCGAACTCTGCCTAGGTAAGTACTTGATCCCAAATCCGCGAATTCTCACCAATCAAGCTTCGTAGCAGGTTCCCCAGACTTCTGTTTACCACCTCTGTTTGCCCGTCGGTCTGCAGGTGATAAGCAGAACATTAACTCAACTGCGTATCCATCTTCTTCCACAGGGTGTGCTAAAAGTGCCATGTAAACTCCACGTCCCTGTTAGAAAGAATAGATTTAGGCAAACCATGTAGTCTGACAATATCTATAAAGAACAAGTGGGCCATGTGAGTGGCATCGTTGGTTTTTCTACAAGGGATGAAATGCACCATCTTCGAAAACCGGTCCACTACTACTATCACCGACCGATAACCGCGCTATGCCCTTGGTAGACCCAAGACGAAGTCCAAGCTCACTGAGTCCCACGGTCTACTTGGAATGGGAAATGGTGTGTAATGTCCCGTGTTTTGACTGCCACCTTTTGCTAACTGGCACACTTTACATCTGGTCACAAATCTCTGCACATCCCTTCGCATTTTTGGCCAAGAGTAAAAATGGCTGAGCTACTCTAATGTCTTGTCTATGCTGAAATTTCCGGCTAGACCTCCACTATGCTTCTCCTGCATAATATTCTCTCTCATCGAGTAGTCAGGAATGCATAGTTGTCCTCCTCTAAACAACAGTTTCTCCTGCAAGTTATAGTCCAACCATGGACTATTATCTCTCACCAAAGGGTTCTGACATGCCTCGTACACCTCCTTAAAATCTGTGTCAGCCTGATACAAATCTTTCCCGTGCTCAAAACCGAGCACTTGTATAGTACTCTCCTGCAAGAGTAAGACCCTCCTACTCAATGCATCCACCACCTTGTTGGCCTGCCCGCTGATGTGTTTCAACACAAAGGTGAAACTCTGCAAATATTCAATCCACTTAGCATGTTTATGATTCAGCTTGTGTTGTTGCATCACATAGTACAGTGCAAAATTATCCAAGAACAAAATGAATTCATTTCCCAGCAAATAGTGTCTCCAATGGTTAAGTGCTTGGATGATAGCATAGAACTCCTTGTTGTAGGATGAATAATTCTACCTACTTTCAACAAATGCAACAGGTTTATCCTCTTGGCTAAGTACAGCTTCAATAGTCGTACTGCTTGCATCACAATGAACCTGAAAAAGCTTTTTAAAATTTGGCAGTCTCAGGATCGTTCACTCTGTGATCTTCTTCTTTAGTAGTTGAAAACTCCTCTTTGCTGCATCAGTCCATCGAAAAGGCTGACTGGCCTTTTTGATAGTGTCCAACATAGGTGCGCAGATTTCACTAAAATTTCTTATAAATTTTTGGTAAAAACTTGCCAGCCCATGAAAACTACGTACCTCAAATAAGCTTTTTGGGGATGGCCAATTGACTATCACTGCAATCTTCTTTGGATCCATCTTTAGCTCATTTTCTTCTATTACAAAGCCGAAATAAATTAATTCTTTTTGCAGAAAAGTACACTTTTTCAGATTTATTAGCAGTTTATTCTGCTGCAATTTTTCCAGCACTTTTCGAACATGTCGAATGTGTTCTTCCCTTGTCTTGCTGAAAATCAATATGTTGTCCAGGTACACTATCACAAACTTCCCAATGTATTCTTTTATCATTTCATTCATTAGATGCATAAAGGTACTGGGTGCATTGCTTAGTCCAAATGGCATGACCAGCCACTCATACAGCCTCTCGTTATTTTTGAAGGCTCTCTTCCACTCATCCCCCTCTCCAATTCGAATCTGATGATACCCACTCTTTAAATCAATCTTAGAAAAATATACTGTCGCGCTTAGGAAATCCATCATGTCGTCCATCTATGGAAGTCGAAATCTCTACCAAATGGTGATCTTATTGATAGCCTCGAGTCTGTGCACATCCGCCATTCTCCTCCTTTCTTGGGAGCAAGAACTGTTAGAGTTGTGCAAGGGTTCAAGCTCTACCTTATCAACCCTTTGTCTAGCAATTCCTGCACCTGCTTTCTAATCTCCTCATTGTCTTTAGGACTCATCCGATATGTTGCCTTATTTGGCAAACTTGCTCCGAGTATAAAGTCAATATGATGACTTATGCTTCTTTTAGGGGGCAGTTTATCTGGCAAGTCATCCACCACTATATCATTAAACTCCTGCAACATCTACTGAATTTCTATGGGTAAATCTGACACCTCTGTGTGTAGCAGCACCGTCTTTGCTCTTCTAACAACAACACAACTCACCTTGCTATCCTCAACTTGTTTCAGAAACTGTTTCCCGCTCATTAACAATACTCTCGTCTCACTTGTCCCTGTTGTTTCTTCCTCCTTGATGGGCACAAGCGTGTGCTTGACCCCATCTTTGACAAACTTATAACAGTTTGTCTTTTCATCATGTACCACCTTCCTGTCATACTGCCATGGCCTGCCTAGCAGTATGTGACATACATCCATCGGCATTATGTTACAAATGACCTTATCCTTATATTTTCCAATATGAAAATCCACTTCGCATTGCTCATCTACCAGCAACTGATGGCCTTTTTGGAGCCATGAAACTTTGTAAAGGGTGGGGTGTTTCAAGCGCTTCATCCCCAACTTTTCCACCATCTCTGTGGCCACCAAATTATCTGTACTTCCACTGTCAATAATCAAATTACAGCGCTTACCGTGTGACTTACAAACTATCCGAAACAAAGCTTTCCGCTGAGTTTGTTCAGCTATTTCTTTGGCTGGTTTCAGCAACACCTTGTTCAAAACTAAGGCTTCCCTTGCTTCCGGCACATTTTCTGCTTCTTGGGGAGGTGCCTCTGCTTCTTTTGGTTGTGCGACATACACACCCCTCTGTCCAGCTTGTTCTGCCTCAGGGCATTCAAACGATCTATGTCCCCACTTGTGACACCTGTAACATTGATAACTAGCTCCTCTACCTCGGCCATTTCCCCTGCCTTGCTGATATGGCCTACCACCTCTCGTGCTTTCACCTCTTTCTATTGTTCCAGAAGCTTTAGAACTGCTGCCTTCTTCATTACTACTAGCAGTTCGCCCTCTACCATAAGACTGTCCTCTTCCTCTACCAGTTCCCTGTCCTCTCCTGGCATTTTGTTTTCTGGCGATTTTCTCCTCTGCTTTCATAGCACTTTGATATGCTTCTTCAATGTTTTTCGGAGAAAGAATGCTAATTTCATCTAATATTTCTAACCTTAAACCATTTACATACCTGGTTGTTTTCTCCGGGGTGTCCTCTGTATAATCGACCCTTAAGTTCACTCAGTAAAACTCTTCAGTGTACTCCCTTACTGTCATCCCTTTCTGTTTTAGATTCTGCACTTGCCTGTGTAGTGCAATCTGGTAATCCTTAGGCAGAAATCTGCCTTTCAGCTTGGCCACCATCCTTGACCATTTCATGATTAGCAACTTGTTCAACATCATTCTCTTTGTTTTGACACTGTCCCACCATAGGGCTATGTGTCCCTTCAAATTTGTCACAGTGAACTTGACTCTATGATCCTCACTGATCTCTTCACACTCGAAATACTTATCCAATTTGCTGATCCAGTCCAGTAGAACCTCTGTGGACAAGCTGCTATCATAATTGTGGAGTTCTGGTTTGTGTTTGCTGCTCGCCATTAGGACCGACCTCAACAGCCTCATTTCTGGTCCTTCTTCATCCGATCCATCTGTTGTCACTACAACTTCTTCTTCGCTATCGTCTCCTACCTCTGGATCCCTTCTTCTCCCTGCTTCAACTGCCTCCAAACGGGCAGTAAGAATCTTGATCTCCTCCCTCAACCCTTCCTCTGCTATCCTTCGAACACCTCTTCCACGACCTCGTCTTCCTACCTCCATTTCTCAAGCCAATTCCAAATCCTGCTCTGATACCACTATGATGGGACCAACCCACAATACAATGTAAAAACTTTATTAAAGTCTATTCAGTGTTGATTAACAATATGTATTTGGTTTGCGATTAATCACTAATCACACATTAATCATAAGATATTTTTTCAACGGTGGCTAGAACATTTATGACAATGATTTAATGCGACAACTGAGTTGTACTTACCTCGATCCTCATTTCCTGCTTGTTCAACTTGGAAAAACCCTTGGCATTTTGGTATTCCGTCATTCGGGTTTTTCGCTCTGCATGGTAAACTTAGTGAGGGTTTGTTCTAGAAATGGTTTTCTGTGTTGTATACGAGTCGAAATGAGCCACAGGCTCTCCCTGCAACGGTTATGGCTATGCTCTTTTCTGGTGTGACCTTATTACTCGTTCTAGTGGCTTTCCTGCTCGGCTTCTGGGCACAGAGTATTGGTTTGTTTATTCAAGTAAGAAAATGACCGCTAGTTGGTCTTGTCCAGTCTCTCAACTGTTGCCTGCTATGCTATTTCTTTGTTTTGTTACGGTTCTGTTGCTAATTTTTTATTAATGTCTCTGCATGCTCTAGGTTGCAGACACAGTGACCTCACTCTGCTTGTATTCTTCAGGTAAATTTGCTATCCATGCTTTATTTCTTCTCCCATCTTGTTCCAGCTCTAACAGTATTTTTCCCCTTTGGTCTCAGGTGGTCGCCGTGGTCTGTGGCTCAATGGCCTGCGTTTTCTCTGTGCGAATAAGTCTCCAGGTAACGGTTTTCTTACTTTGCACAAATTTTATTACTCTTCATTTGTCCTCTTCTATTCGCAGTTGACCTAATAGGTTTGTCCTGTTCTGGTCTCGCAGGTCAGGGTTTGCTCTTGGACGTGGTTGGTTTTGAGCTCCTCGGCTCTTACCTAGTAGGCTCTGCCACTATCTTCATTTCGTGGTTAAAACTAGAGTCTGTAGGTTTTGTTGGCCTAAGTCACAATACTTGTTCGTTTGTTCTTCTCTGATGTCGCTATGCGACCTGGGTTCACTTGTCACAGCCCCTGTTTGTAATTTATTTCTTTGTAACTGTAAGGTTGTATTCAAAGCCGACTGTTCCAAAACCCTCGACTAGGGTTTACTGGTTCGTGGATGTTATTTTCCTTTTACTCTGTCCGGTGTACTAACCCTGGACTGCTATGTATAAACAAATATATATCTTTCTTTTTCGGTTGGAATGAAAAAAGGAATTACGTTGACATGAGTTTTTACTAGTTACCTCTGTTTTGGGCTCGACCACTGGGCGCTCAGATTTTTGTTGTCTTGTTCGGACTGTTGTGATGCATTAGACTCTTTCGGCCATGGGCTTTTCTTTTACTTCTTGCCAATCCTCATTGTTGGAAACTTATGTGCAATTCGATTTGTCAATGCTCTATTCTTTAAGAGAGGAAATGAATGAAACTATATGCATGCACCATATTTGTCATTCTGAATTATTTAATGGTTAAGAAAAGGAAATTTAGATACACAATACAAGATTGTTACAGATGGATGGATTCGGAAATAAACTTATTCTCTGTCTTTTATTACTGTGTGAAAAATGCTGAACCCCCAGAATGATTTTCGATTTTACATTTATACTTTCTGTCCACAGTTACCTGAACTATGCGTAGTTACGTTTTCAGTTGTTATTCTATTAGTTACACAATTGTTTATGCATTTGGTTTTGTCTGTATTGCAAAATTTTACATTAGTCATGTTTGTCTTTTTTCTCTAAAACGAAAAAAAACAGTTATTAAACTATTGTCTATTAAAGACAAACAAAACAGTGACCCTAACTGACTAGACTGTTCCTAACTAATACTGAGATTAAAAAGAAACAAAGTCCTACATTCTACTTTGACAAACTGAACATAAAGAAACCAATTCGCTGATAAAACTTTCCACCTTGGCGGAGACCAACACCCGGTCATGGTGCCCTAGTTGGATGCTCCTGCATCACACAAAAACTAGCACGCAATTGAATAATAGCAAAAATTTCCATAGTAGAATCAGTTACATTATCTGAAAGGTTTACATGCTCTGTTTAATAGGAAATCATGCAATCATAAGCCATTTCTTCCCACTACTGACATAATGGGTCATCATTGGCTTAGTGTAATGAGGTGGTTATTTACCAGCTAAAATTATAATGTGATACCAAAAAATCTTTAATATAGTATAAAAAATTTAAATTTATAACATAAAATAAACTTTTTGGCTCTAAAAGTTGTATTTCTTAATATCATATTATGAGAAATCTTTAAAAATTTTAAATAATAAATTTAATAATTTCAAATTATAATTTTCATAATAATTTAAATAAAATCTACTCAGAAAAGCTAACTAAGCCCTCTTGGTATCGTTCCACCACTCTCTACAATCATTACATTGTATGGGAAAATTTTAGTTTAATGTAAAAGTATAAAGTATAATTTGAGGACAATGTGAATTGCTGTTTCAAACTAATTATAATTATAATTATAATTATAATTATATATATATATATATATATATATATATATATATATATATATATTTATTTATTTTTGAGTTTTGAATTTTTACATTAGGTATTTATATAATTCCAAATAATAATTATATAGATTAATATTTATTTTATTATTAGTTTGTTTTAAGGGGAATAAACTCCTAATATATGTTAAGATTTTGATGTTGCTAGAACTTTGTTTAACTAGAGCATCTTGTAAATAAAAATTTACAAAAACACACTGGTTGTGTCAAACCTTGATGTACATGGACTTGATAAAACAAAATAGATTATTAGTTTTGCAAGAAGGAAAAAACTAGTAAGTCATAACAACTATTGGACACTGGTTGTGTCAAACCTTGACGTACGTGGACTTGATAAAACAAAATAGATTATTAGTGTTGCAAGAAGAAAAAAACGAGTAAGTCATAATAACTATTGGACATAATCTTCAAACATCACCCTAGTTAGTCGCTAATCTCATCCAAGGAGAAGGAGATGTTAGTTGATATCCTCATTGAAGGAGAAGGAGATGTTAGTTGATATCCTCACTGAAGGAGAAGGAAATGTTAGTTGATATCCTCGCTAGAATTATCAACATGTTGTCTATAGTGCCAATATTTCCTTCCAACTCTGCCATTTCTATAGAATTCTCTTGCTAAGTCCTCTTGTACCTTCCTATGTCGCTTACAATTGTGTATGTTTCTTTGATCGATGAAATGAAAAGAGTGCATGCAATGGGCCAAGTATAGTAGAAACCACAACCCCTAAACACTTAACTAGGGGATAGTAAAATTTAATTCTCCTAAGGCATTCCTCCAAATTGCAATTTGTACAATTATTTCCCATCATTGAGCTGAGAGGCTCATTCTACAGTCGAGTATGAGTAGTATGTGTAGGTTTATCTGTCGATAGGCCCCCCTTTAAAATAAAAATAGAAAATAAAAATTATGTACTAAATAGAAAAATAATGTCAACTATAATAAAAAAAATTAAAGCTTATGCTTTTCAAAAATATTTAAAAAAGATATTTAATTAAACTATTTGAAGATCTATGTTAACTAATATATGTCGATATCAACTTCATAAAATGAAAACTATGTTCTAAATACAAAAATAATATCGACTATAATTAGAAAAACAAAAAACTTGTACTTTTCAAAAATATTTCAAGAAGAGATTTAATTAAACTATTTGAAGATCTATGTTAACTAATATAAGTCGATATCAACTTCTTATATATCTATATATAGAAAAAAATGTTAAAATAAAATATTTTAATGTTGTATATAAAAAAATATTCAATGTGGGTTATCAATAAAATATTTTAATAAAAATTGATATTGACATATACGTAGAAATATATTAATAATAAAAAATCATTTTAATTTGCATGATTAAATGTCTCGATGTACATGTGATGTAAAATATCTTAATGTAAATTACATATAATGTAATAAAATTTTATTTGGTCCTATATATACTCTATTTAGCATTCAAAAATACAATTTATTATACAATGAAAAATAACACATTGTATGTTGCACTCTTAAGAAGTTTGCACGTGAAGAAATTTGATCCCTCTCCGCTCATGTTAGATCACGACGGGTCTATGTTGGTTGGGCCCAAAGACTCATTGGTATGAGGGGATGTGGAAGTTTGTTTGTCCATCTTCCTTTAAAATAAAAATAAATAAAAAAAATATGTTCTAAATAGAAAAATATGACATTTATAATTAAAAAACAAATTAAAACTTAATACTTTTCAAAAATATTTCAACGAGAGATATAAATAAACTATTTGAATATCTATGTTAAGTAATATATGCAACATCAACTTCATAAAAGATAATGTTAGATATAATAAAAAAAATAAAAAATAAAACTTATACTTTTCAAAAATATTTCAATAAGAAATTTAAATAAACTATTTGAAGATATATGTTAACTAATACAAGCCGATATCAACTATATATATGTGTGTGTGCGTATGTTAAAATAAAATATTTTAATGTCGTATATAAAAAAAAATATTCAATGTTGGTTATCAATAAAATATTTTGATAAAAATTAATATTGACATATACTTAAAAATATTAATAATAAAAAACCATTCTAATTTGCATGATAAAATGTCTAGATGTACATGTGATGCAAAATGTTTTAATGTAAATTACATATAATGTAATAAACTTTTTTTTGCCCATATGCATACTCTATTTAGCATTTAAAAATACAATTTATTTTATAATGAAAAATAACACATTGTATTTTACACTCTTAAGAAGTTTGTACTGAAGAAATTTGATTACGAGGGGATGTGTAAGTTGTGCCCCTTTAAAATAAAAATAAAAATAATTATGCATAAATGAATGTGCCATAAAGTAATTAGAAGTAAAAAGAAATGTATGAGAAAAATGTTTAAATCTTATACTTTTCAAAAATATTTCCACAATAAATTTAAATAAAACTATTTGAAGATCAGTTACATTATCTGAGAAATTTACATGCTCGGTTTAATAGGAAATCATGCCATCAAAATCTTGAATATAGTATAAAAAAATTAAATTTATAATATAAAATAAAATTTTTAACTCTAAAAGTTGTATTTCCTAATATAATATTAAGAGAAATCTTTAAAAAATTTAAATAATAAATTTAATAATTTTGAAATTATAATTTTCATAATATTTTAAATAAAATCTACTTAGAAAAGCTAATTAAGCCCCCCTCGTATCGTTCCACCACTCTCTACAATCATTATATTGTATGGGAAAATTTTAGTTTAATGTAAAAGTATGAAGTATAATTTGAGGACAATGTGAATTGCTATTACAAACTAATTATAATTTATATATATATATATATATATATATATATATATATATATATATATTTATTTATTTATTTATTTATTTGGATTTTGAATTTTTATATATTTGAATTATGAATTTTTACATGAGGTATTTATATTATTTCAAATAATAATTATATAGATTAATATTTATTTTGTTATTAGTTTGTTTTAATGGAAACCAAATCTCTAATATATGTTAAGATTTTGAGAATGCTAAAACTTTGTTTAATTAGAGCATCTTGTAAATAAAAATTTACAAAAACATACTAGTTGTGTCAAACCTTAATATACATGGACTTGATAAAGAAAATAGATTATTAGTTTTGCAAGAAGAAAAAAACTAGTAAGTCATAATAACTATTGGACACTGGTTGTGTCAAACCTTGACCTACGTGGACTTGATAAAACAAAATAGATTATTAGTGTTGCAAGAAGAAAAAAACCAATAAGTCATAATAACTATTGGACATAATCTTCAAACATCACCATAGTTAGTCACTAATCTCATCCAAGGAGAATATGTACATGTGATGTAAAATATCTTAATGTAAATTACATATAAGGTAATAAAATTTTATTTGGTCCTATATATACTCTATTTAGCATTCAAAAATACAATTTGTTATACAATGAAAAATAACACATTGTATTTTGCACTATTAAGAAGTTTGCATGTGAAGAAATTTGATCTCTTTCCACTCATGTTAAATCCGTACTTAAGATGGGTCTATGTTGGTTGAGCCCAAAGGCTCATTAGTATGAGGGCGATGTGTAAGTTTTTTCGTCCATCTTCCTTTAAAATAAAAAATAAAAATTATGTTCTAAATAGAAAAATAATGTCATTTATAATTAAAAAACAAATTAAAACTTAATACTTTTCAAAATATTTCAACAAGAGATTTAAATAAACTATTTGAAGATCTATGTTAAGTAATATATGCAATATCAACTTCATAAAAGATAATGTCAGAGATAATAAAACAAATAAAAAATAAAACTTATACTTTTCAAAAATATTTCAACAAGATTTAAATAAATTATTTGAAGATGTCTCATGTACGAGGGGATCTGTAAGTTTTTTCGTGTGCCCCTTTAAAATAAAAATAAAAATAATTATGCATAAATGAATGTGCCATAAAGTAATTAGAAGTAAAAAAATGTATGAGAAAAATGTCTAAATCTTATAATTTTCAAAAGTATTTCAACAATATATTTAAATAAACTATTTGAAGATCTACGTTAGCTAATTTATATTGATATCAACTTTATATATATATCTATATATATAATATTGTTAAAATAAAAAAATTTAATGTTATATATAAAAAAATATTCAATATTTGTTATAAAAAAATATGGCTCATATTAGATTCGTAATTAAAATGGATCTATACTAGTTATATTACAATGAACATTAAAATACTCCATATCAAAATTTCCATTTCCAATTTTTTATAATATGAAAACAATAATTAAAATAAATATATAGTAATTGTATTACAATTAACATTAACCATTAAAATACTCCATATCGAAATTCCCATTTTCATCTTTTTATATGTGGAAACAATAAAAGCACTAGTGAGATGCAAAAGCATCCGTAAACTACACTACAACTTTTTTTTGTAGTGTGCAGATGGTATGATGCAAAAGCATCGCTAAAATGCAGTACACATTTTTAAGGAACGTCTGCAAATCTGAGATCAAAGGCATCAGTGAGAATGGTGCATGACATTGTTTTAAAGAAAGGTAAATCCTTTAGTAGGCTCTATTAAGTTTTTATATTATCCCTTTAATTAGTGATGGTGAATAAGTTTTTATAATACCTTTTTAATTAAAATTAAATGTGATGCGTGAAAATGGGTTAGGTGTAGTTTCTTGGTGAATGAGTTGGGTTAGGTGTAGTTTTTTTTGTGAATGAGTTGGGACCAAGAATTAGGTCTGGAAGTCATTAATGTTCTCAACAAAGGTTTAGGGTTTGCAGTTGTTCCTAAAAACCTACTTATTGAGAATATGATCTGCAACATAGAGGATGGGATTAATAACTTTTGTTTGGACGATAAGGAAGCATTAAGACAAGAGTTTTCCTTCATTTTGAGAAAGGTGAAAACTCCCAAAAGTAATTTAAGTAAAGAAGAACAAATTTCCTTTAAATCATTGTGGAACAATAATAAAATTGTAGTTCTTAAGGCAGATAAGGGAGGGTCAACAGTGATCTTGGATAAAGAAGACTATGTATGTAAAATGAATGAACAACTCAGATGTGGCAGTTACAAGAAGCTGAGTAGTAACCCCATTCCCAAAATTATGAAGGAGGTAAAAAAGACAATTTCATATTCCAGCCTTGAGGAAAAATTAAAGAAAAGATTAATCCTTTCTTGTGAAACCATCCCAAGAATTTATGGTTTACCCAAAATCCATAAAGAAGGGGTTCCTCTTAGACCTATAGTTAATACCATTGGTTCCCCAACCTATGAGCTTGCCAAGTATGTTGCTAAAATCCTTAAGCCCCTTGTCAGGAATACTGATTCGTTCATCAAGGACTCCCATGATTTTGTGACTCTTATTAAAAATGAGAGGGTAGACCATGATGACATCCTTGTAAGCTTTGACATAGGATCGTTATTCACCAAGATTCCCCTTGATGAATCCATTTAGGTTATAAAAGATGTTACTGATCTAGGAACTACAAGACTAGATGAAATCTGCTTGCGGTCAACTGTTTTCACCTTCTAAGGAGAATATTATGAGCAGACATCTGAGGTGGCAATGGGATCACCCCTTTCGCCAATCGTGGCCAACTTATACATGGAATACTTTGAAAAAAAAGCCCTTGAATCATACCCTTTGAAGCCAGCATGATGGAAGTGATTCGTCAATGATACCAATATAAAATTGGCTCATGGTAAAACAGAGCTTGATAAGTTTTTTATTCACCTCAACTCCATCTCTTCGGAAATAAAATTTACAATGGAGCTAGAAGAAAACATGAGCATCCCATTTTTAGACATACTCATCATCAGGAAGGAGGATGGCTCTTTAGGGCATAAGGTTTTCAGGAAGTCAACCCACATAGAAAACTACCTCCACGCCGATTCCCACCATCACCCAACCCAAAAGTTTGGTGTTCTAAACACTCTGGCTATCAGAGCCCTTCGAATCTCTGACTCTGAGCATCTAGATGAAGAGAATAAGCATTTAGTTTTGACTTTTCAGGGTATAGGCTACAAAGAAAAGGAACTTAAAATAGCTATAGAGAGAGCTGAAAGAAGGGTGTTATCTCAAGAGCTTAAGGCTCAAGACCAACCTCAGTGTGGTAGGGTATTTCTACCTTATATTCAAGGAGTGACAGATAGGATTGCTAAAATCCTGAGAAAGAAAAGCATAAACACACAATTCTCAGCACTTGGAACTATTAGGCAAGGTATGAGGTCTATCAAAGATAATATTGATAGACATCAAAGTTACATTGGTGAAAGAGGTCGCTCCTTGCAGACAAGACTCAAGGAACATGGAGCTGATATTGGGAATGAAAGGTTTCGTACTTCGGCCCTAGCAGAGCATTCCTCAAAAACTAAGCACCATATTTGTTTGGAAAATGCCTCAATTGTCGCAAGAGAAGAACAACATCATAGGCGAAAGATTAGAGAAGCTCTTGAGATTATCAAGCATCCAGATAATCTCAATAGAGACAATGGAATTGAGATTAGTGGAAGTTGGCTTCCCTTAATAAGAAAAATTAAGATCACCAATACATCTCAGTTATAGCGCTTAGTGAGTAGATATCTCCCTCTCCTATTCCAATTAGTATTACTATTTTTGTTACTCTTAATAATAATTTTCAAAACTAGTAAATATGATAATATAATTATTACTAATTAATTACAACAATTGCAATAATAATTATGATAATAACTATTACTAATTATTATTATGAATTGTTATTATTAATTATTAATTAAGATCTATTAATAAATAATAATAATTATTAAATAATAAGTATTATTAAATAATAATTATAAAATATTAATTAGTATTTAATATTTAGTAAATAATATTTAATAATTAGTATTTAATTATAACATTTACAATAATAATTATGATAATAACTATTACTATTATCATTAATTATTATTAATTACTAATTATTAATTATTATTATTAATAATAACTATTATTATTTATTATTAACTACTATCTATTATTAATTATTAATAACTATTAATTATTAGCTATTATTAATTATCATTCATTATTAATTAAGATCTATTAATAAACATTTGGTAATAAAAATTTATAATAATAATTAGTATTTTTAAAAATTATTAATATTAATTATTAAGATTATTATTAATCAATATTAAGATTCAGTTACATTAAGATTAAGGATTAGTATTCAATTAAGATTAAGGATTAGGTATTTATTTAATATTAATAATTGGACTTAATAATAATAATTTTTAATACTTAAAATTAATAAATTAACTCTTCAATAATTATTTAGAAATTATTCAAAATTACAATAAAAACTTAAAAAATATAATAATAAATATCATTAATCAAGTCAACCTTCATCTCATCCTTAAATCAAATCTCCTCATAACTATTTAAATCTCTCAATTTAGCTCTTCTACTATCAACATTCAAGAAACCCTGATGATGGATCCCTGTTGGGATTTGAAACGTTCACGAAAAATGGTTTTTACTGGGTTCTCCAGTAACTAAGTCAAATGAGTTGGGTAGTTGAACATTAACCCATATAGTTGGATAGTGAATGAGTTGGCTTCCTCCTGAGTGAGAGTTGGGTAGGGAAGCCCATTATTAAGCTTTTATGGGTTTTATGACTTGAATTTTAAGTGTAATACTTAGTTTTTTAGTTGAATGTGAATTTTAACTATTAATTAAATGGTTAGATTTAACTTTATGATCAATGAAACTTGAATGTCCACTGTAATAATTGGTTAGTTTTTTAATTGAATGTTAATTTTAATTTTATGGTAAATGAAAGTTGAGTGTTTATACAAGTGGTTATATGTTAAACATTATGTGTAACAAGGGTGAAGTTTTATATCAAGAAGAAATAGAAAAAGGAATAACATTGTAAATATTAAATAACAACAAAGTTTTATATTCAATTCACCTTTCTGTCTTTTAGCTCATTGGTCATCATATCCTCAACTCTTCTCGCTTCTACCAACTGGTTCTTCAAGTTGATGAATTCTTATTTGACCTTAGCATCCTTATCATCAGAGATCTACAACAATTTCTCCTAATCTCTGCATGCATTTTTTTAGCCTACTAACTTCAATAAAAAAATTTCTTTAACATCCATGGCTAAATCATATTTATCCTGAAGTATCATCATTTTATCACCATCATCACCACTAGCAAACTCAACATGGCTATCATCAGATTTGTCTAAAACATAACTAAAAAATAATTCATATGTATTAATACCTTTAGATCTAATTTGTTAGAGCACATCTGGTTCTGATTTCTCCTTATAGTCAACCACACCTTTCACTCTAGGGGGGACTTGTCTTATCAGGCTAAGTGTAGAAATTATGTGTATATTTGAAATTGCTCATGAAATTTCCTAAATCACAAGACTCAAAGTTACTCTACTGCTCTATGGAATTCAATTCACAATCTAGAACACAAATCATATACATGCAAAAGGAAACATCACACATACAAAAGTATTTATCTAGGGGAAAACAACTACTCAAAACCCCTTCCTATCTGTATTAAATTAACCAAATAATAGAGATGAATACATATGCTTGCTCAAGCCCGAGCACAACCTACAAGTGTATAGTCTATCCCTCTGCCTGATTGACTGACACTACACAATACTTAGACAATTTTAAAACCCTCCAAGCTCTTATTTCCTTTTGTTGATCCCTAAGGAATTAGGCCCCTATTAAATAGGAAATTCCTCAATTTGAATTGCGAAATTCCTTAGGTTGATCCTTTGATTTCATGCACCACCTGTACACATCCGAGTAGTCTACAACTAATAGTACACTGCCTTGGAATCTCCATCTCAATTGGGTAACTCAAATTCTCTGCATGAAACAATTATTTCAGGTTGATTGATCAGTTAACTAGATGATCACTAAGTGTGACTGAAGTCACACTACACAACTTGAACTTCTACTAGTTCCTCTAACAGTCAAAACTAGTTTAACTGAGAATAACTCAATTTAACTGAATTAGATTATTACAAATTAGAAATCATTCATGCTAACCTGAACTCAATGCCTCCAACTCGAATTAACTGACTTAACTAAGTGACCAAATCCATGTCACCTTAGTTAACTACCTCCAAGGTTTCTGTTAAATTGGAAATTCAAATCTTCTCTAGTTTGACCAGGGCAAAGTCAAATTCATATTTTTTTGCTGCATTTTTTCATCAATTCATTGTCAAGTCATGCGAATGTGTGTCTGTATGATCACCTATGCATACTTTGACTGTTCACACACTTATTCATTTTTGATGAAGTTCTGATGACTAGATTCCTCATTGACAACCAGACCATCACCCTACTTTCGACTTGATCGACTGTTAACCAGAACAGTGCAGAAGCACCAAGCTAGTTCTTTCAAGTTGTGCTTCCCACAATAAATTCAATTAGCACTCATGCTGGTCAACCAACAGTCGACCAACTGTTCATCTCAGAAATTACGCAGTGCTCATGAGAAAGCCTCCTGCTGCCTATCAGTCAGCTTAGAGCGGAAATTGCACAGAGATGATCAAAAGGCCGACCTCCTCACCTTAATGCAATTTTCCCAACCAGCAGCTCCCAGCAGCAGACTGCCTATTTCCTCTAGGAATCGTGCAGTTTCTTCTTCCAGTGACTGACCAACCAACTGGAAGTTCCCTCTGGGAATTGCGCAGATATGGCTTCCAGTAACCCCGACATCCAATTGGTAGTTCCCTATGGGAATTGTGCAAATTTGGCTACCAGTGACCCCAGCAGCCAACTGGCAGTTCCATCTAGGAATTGCGCAAATCTAGATTCCAGTGACCCCAACAACCAGTAGGTAGTTCCCTCTGGGAATTATGCAAGTATGGCTGCCAGTGACCCTAGCAGCCAACTAGCAGTTCCCTATGGGAATTGTGCAAGTCTGGCTACTAGTCTCCTGCGCAGTTCCCTAGAAAAACTAAGCAATCCCTACCTACTAGTCCTTCTTGTAGTCCCACCCATTCCTCTGGAAAATTGCACAAATCTGGCTATCTAACCCCTGCTGACTGTTCATTCCATAAAATGCACAGAGCATGCTTTCCTTTCTTTCAAACAACCCAGACTGTTCCTCCCAAAATTTTTGTAATTTTTCCTCCTAGCCGAGCCAGACCTTGTAGTCAGTCACTGTTGACTTAGATAGCCTGTCTCCATCTCTCAGTGACTCTTACATAGTTTTCATCAGCATTTTCCCAGAGCCATCATCCCACATCACAACCCTGTTGCCTCTCCCAGTCACTTGCATTCAAATGATCATGCGTCATGGTAGATTAGGAGGTTTTGGATTTGATGTCCTCTCGTCATGAGTGACTGCAGGTAGAGGTACACCAACAAACATGTCAAGGTGACGAAAGAGATGAATGAAGGGAGCACATGCAGATGGATAGGTTCACCAATGGACGAACGAGTGAATCATGTGAAGTAGACGAACATAGCGAACATGCACCTTCGCGAACAGGCGAGCCTGTCAAGCCTACCAACATGAAAGCAAGGAAAAACATGCTAAAGCTTCATCAAGCGAACCAAGGACCATCGAAGAATCTGCACACTTCGCCATGCAAAGGTGAAGCTATGGTACACCATGAAGACATACATCACTCAACAACACTCTAACTCGACATGCACTCTAGTAACGACACGAATGTACCAGCAATGTCATGCCAAGTCATTGTCGAGTCAAGTCATGAGTCATGTTGCCCACATTTCTACTATGGGCTTGTTGTTAATCAATGTAATGTAACATGGATGTCCAAGAGACCCACTTGTTGAATATAGAGTCATGTAAGTAGGAAAGTCATGGAAGTCGAATGGTCATGAGGGTAGTCGAACAACCACAAGGGTTAGTTTCACCCTTGGCTATAAATACCCCCTCATTTGTACATGAAATGAATTTTCACCCCAACTCCTCCCACATAGTGAAGAGAGTTTGTAATCTTTTCTTTGAGAAGTAAGTATTGGCTCCAACACCTCACTGATGGGATTAGTGATGTATGGTGTAACGATGTGTCTTGGAACTTTTGCTTAATTCAGAAGCCTATCAATAGGACAAAACGTTTTCACACATGTATTATATTTTTTGTAAGACTAATCTTTAACAGTTGTAATGCATGTTGCTTTATCCATGTGTTATACATCTGAACTGATTCATTTGTTGTAATGCATAATCTATTAATCGAAATGTGTTGTATATGTTGTTATTGATGTCCCGTCCATGTCGACTGCTCTGTTAAACATCAGACAAACCTTTCACATGAACCTTGTTGTAGCAATCGTCGCACTTGTCTCATACTAATGTGTGAGTGTTGTACTTGTTATCTTACTTTGTATGTTGTGACTGCCGCATTCGAGTGGACTGCTCTGCCAGAAGCTATGTATGTCCTTTGTGTTGTGTGTTCCTAGCCTAGTTGGGAATGATACCTTTCAACATGGAACTCACCTTCACCTTTTCTCCTCACAATGAAATAACCATTGACACAAGTACACTTACACTCACCAAGCACGCGAACCTCACTTCTTGAATATAAAGCAAACCACTCTCCTATGCTGACAAGCAAGAGTTGAGGTGAATCCTTAAGACAATGGCAACTGGTCCATCGTATTGGATGGGACTGCCACACCAAAGGGTGTGAGGTTTAGTTGGGACTTCATACCAGGGTGATCCCTTGAATGTTGGTGGGTTTAACACCGTCAAAAATTTGGCACTAGAAGGAGGGCAGCTAGTTGTACATGGCTGAAATTCCCCTCACACTCACTCATCATCCATTTGGTCAAGGCAGTAACTCACAACCCCTCTCTCATGACTCTATAGTTGGTTACTCATCACCACCCAGAATTGAACACAAAATTTCATATCAACACCTTCGCTTTGTCCATCCCATCACTTGCCAGTTCGGAAAAGTAGTTGGACTGATTTCAGGTGTATAATACATTCCACATGCATATAAGAAGCCAAAGGTCACTCCCACAGGAGTGGTTGTATTATCAGTGGAAGAAGCAATCCTTGCTACTCTTGAATGTCTGGAAGAAGATATTGAAGACAGAGAGGAACCTCCAATCTTCTTTGAAGACGAACAAGGCACTCTTGTAGTCTTGGGATCAAACTTTGGTATAGGAGGTGGAGGGGAAGGCAGTGGAGAAAGTGGAGGTGGAGACGAATTGACAGACTCAGATACAGAACCATTAGATATCGAAGGATAGGAAGAAGATGAAGAGGGAAAAGAGGACAAAAATATGGTTGACCCAAATCTTGAATGGATGACTGAGGGACCATTGGCTCTCTCGGATGTTCTGCACAAGATGCCAAAGCGAGTTGAGAGAATGAACATCAAGTTTAACCCTGAGAGCATAGTGAAGGGAGAATATCACTTAGGCAACTTCTACCTACAGCTGCAGACCCTTGAGGTGCGTGATGATGACATAGCATGTGGATTGTTTCCATGTACCTTGGACGATTGGGCAGCTGCTTGGTATCACAGCCTTCCACCCAACTCTATACAAAACTGGGGTTCTTTCAAACGTATGTTCCTTGAAAAGTTTGTTGATGAAAAGACTCTAGCCATGGTACTAAAAGAATTGGGAAGCCTCAAGATGGAGGGAAAAGAGAAAGTAAAAGATTTCAATCAAAGGTTTACGTGTATCTTGAACAAGTTTGCAATAGACACCAAACCTCATGACTCCATCATTGTCAACTATTACATCATCTGCACTACCAACCACCATCGTGGAGTTCGTCAAGCGAGCTATGAAGCCAACACTGTTAGAAAGTTGCGAAGAGGCATTATTGAGAAAGACTTGCGCACTATTGGAGTCATCAAGGATGATGAATCAATGAAAGACTCCAAGGATGCGAGCAGAAAGCCCCAAGAAATGGGGAGCAAAGGCATGGATAAGGAAGCAACTGACATTGAGACCCTCACTCGCCTTGTCAAGAACTTGACGAGGGAAATTTACGAACTCAAGAAACGGAAGCCAAACACATTCGCGAATAGTCATCTGCCCAGAGAGAGATAGGAAAGCATTTCATCACCAAGCCCATCAAGAAATAGCCGGTTCAATTCCAAATTTGTGCAGAAGCCTATTTTCCAACTCGATTAATGCCTCAATCCTAAGTATTATTCTTTCCATGAAGAATTTCATCCCAAGAACTCTTTTTCAGATTGGAAGTGAGTTGTTACCTCTGTCTATACTCATACACTAGATGTGGATGGTGACATACAAGAGCAACCAGAAGACACTGATGATAACGAAGAGGTTGCACCTGATGAAGCACCAAGTTCTAGGCATGTGGTGAATGCATATTAGTGCTAGAAAGTAGTCTCGAAGACGAACATGGAGAAGTAGCCCCAAAAGTAAAATGATTGCTACAATCTTAGGATTAAAGGGGCTCCCCCCACACTTGAGGAGATGCAAGAGAAAGTGATATGGCTGATAAAGAAGGCCGATCCACTAGCTACCTCAAGGCAACAAACATAAAGCAAGTCTGGGAAGACAACGGCAAATAAGAACACATCCATGAGAAGCAAGTTGCAGAACAATCTGCCAGACAGCACGAGCATCCGTCCCACCCCGAGCACCTTTCTTAGTCTACCACCTCTGGATTACAACATAGTCAATGACATGAAGAAAAATTGAGCGAACATCAGTTTGTTCGAGTTAGCCAAAGTCCAGAGCCAGCGAGATATCTTGCTACACGCATTAGAACAAACGAAAATAGACAACACAACCTCTACCAGCAAGGGAACATGCAAACCTCCCGGATCACTATCCACTTTGTTCAATACACTTTGAATGGAAGAAGTAAACTCAGGTTGCCCCCCATTCCTAATTTCATTCGAAGTTTTCAACTACAATGTCCACAACTATTTGGTTTATTCTGGCGCAAAAGCTAATGTCATGCCGCTTTCCATTGCTAAGAAGATCAATGCACGATGGAGCGAATCATCTGCTAGAATAATCCAACTTGATAGAAAATCAATACCAGTGATTGGTGAGCTACGAGACGTGATCATCCAACTATCCCATGACAGTCGAGTCCACTAGTGCATCAACATAATTGTTGTGGACATACCGAAAGCATATAGTATTCTGCTGAGTAGAGACTCATCTAGCAAGCTAGATGGATACTTTGCTACAGACTGGCCTCACCTATGGCTTCTGTACAAGGGAAAATGCAACCAAATACAGGTGTTATCCGAGAGGTATATGAAGCACAATGTCACTCCCCTTGAGTGCAAGAATGAACCATTGGCCTTCACAAAGCTCATGTTTGGCGACTGCCTCCTGGAAAAGGCATTGGAGTGTTATCCTACACGGCCCACTTTAACATCATTAGATAAGTAGTTGGGAATCCTTCCTTGCCCAACTGATGATAATGAAACTTGTATAGGTTTTTTTTTTTTTTTTTTTTTTTTTTTTTTTTTTTTTTTTTTTTCTGTTAGTAGCAGTAGTAGCAACAGTACCAGCACGCCAAACAGTCCATGTATAGAAAAGTTGTGGGCCATGATTCTGGACAAATAAGGAACACATGATGGCTCAGGAACGAGTGTATCTCAGTGATCCAAAACATGGGCAATGCATGATTTCAAGTTTTTTGAAGTTCGAAGTCACAAACGATGATGTTGAAGCACTCATGTTGAACACATGAAGGACCAACGCTATGAACAAACATAGTGACTTAGGAATCCACCACGATCCAAAGATGGCTAATCTCGGTACAAGCTACACACTATAGCATCGACCAATCGTTGACCACTTGATCGAACTGTAACAAGATGGGCATACACGAGTAGATGATGACCTGTGTACCCACTACATGCGAACAATCCAACATGATATTCCAGGTAAAGTAGAAGAAAAGTCACTACAACAAAGAACAAGTATCACATACATGTTGTTTGTACTCCTTTCACAGAATAGATTGATTAACATTTTAAGTGTTTGGATTACTTGCAAAGTTATTCATCACACTTGGTTTTCTAACTTAAATCCTCCACATAAGAAATCTGGCAAGATCTGCTTACGCATTGACTTCAGAAAATTGAATCCTTCGTAGAGTAAAAACAATTACCCTGTGCAATCATCCAAGCCCATACCGCACACTATACCTGAGACAATAGTGTTGTCTTCACTTGAAGGTTTTCTACAATGCCACTAGGTTCTGGTAGTGGAGCCTAGTGGACCGGCAATGGTCCATGAGAAACTTGGCTCACATGCCTATAATTTGAAATCACTCGATGGGAGGATTAATGATCTTCCTATCAAACAAAAAATTCCTCAAACATTAGTTTAATAGGTCGGACTGCACCTATTCCTTGTACATAGTCTTCCTACTTCTTGTTGTTTCATTTGGTTTGTTTTTCTTATTATCTTTTCTTTTTCTTTGTTTTATTCTGATTACTATTTTTGTTCACTTAAATTTTTTTTGTTTGATATATTACTATTTTTGTTTCCAGAAATAACTGCTGCCAATAACTAGGTTCTATCTTTTGAATAGAGTATGTGGCTGAAATTTGAAGAGACTTGTGACACTGTAGCACTTGGCTAGCCTTGTGTCCATTTTCTTTGTGCTTGGTTACAACCTTCGGTCGATGAAGTCCTACTGAAAATACAAACCGTCTATAAGGGAAGCTTTGGTCCAACCGTGAACTTGTATCCACACTCGGAAGACCCATGCTTGTACTCAACCTTTTGCTCTATGTGTTGAAGCTAATCTAATTAGTAGAAACAGGGAATGGGAAAATTCTAAACTAGAAAACCTATGTTAGAGGTCTTACATGCTTCTCTGAAGGAACAACCTCTTCTTCTCTCAATAATTCAGGATCCCTCTTCCGCCCTAAAAAAAAATAAACTTGCATGTGCACAGTTCTCTTAAAAAAATAAAAAGGTGAAAGAAGAGAAAGCCTTCCTGCGCAGAGACGTGAAGCATGCAACTCCACCGGGGTACTGACCAGGCTCACTGGCAGTGGAGAAATGTGTGTGTTCCTGCGTGACTCTGCCGAGGTATTGTCCAGTTCTGTTGGTAGTGGAGCAACACCAGAGATGAAAACTTATACTCTAAAAATCTTCAACTCAGGAACTATACTACCCTTCCTGGATTTGAAACACTGAGATCTAAGCTAAACTTTTGACTGTGTTTGACTGAGTTGGAAAAGGGTGAACCGTGTATGTCCATGGGGTAAATGGGGAAACTGAAGTAACCTGCACATCGTTTCAATACTTCTTGAAAGACCAAGGCCCTATGCTAGCATGAACCAAAATAGAGAAGTTGGAGTCCTACTAGTGTGCCGCCAAGTGTTGTAGTGGCTACAACCACCCTCCAAAACTTTGGCTTGCATCAATTTTGTAGCCTCCCTTGAAGAGTTTCATTTGATGATTACACAAGCCTAGGTTCACTCCATGAGCCCATGTGAGTGTTTACATTCACCTTGCTTGTTTGTTACACTCATGTCTCTACATGTTGATGTCTAAGTAATGCTTGCGACCATGTTTTGGTTATGCTCAAAGTCTTTGCTTCGTATGTGTTTGATGTGTTCGCCATGAAAGCATCTGTCACACTCACACATGGAGTCACATTCACTATCGTGCAAGTGTCCTCTCAATCATGAACGATAAATCACGAGTGTCACGCTTGTTTCTTGCACTGTTGGCCAGTCATGTTGAACATATGTATCTGGATGGTTTGGTAATTTCGTCGTCAAGTCATGTGACTGTGTTTCCGTATGATCACCTATGCATATTTTGACTGTTCACACACTCGATCGACTGTCAACCAAAACAGCATAGAATCACCAAGCTAGTTCTTTCAAGTTGTGTTGCTCACAAGCAATTCAATCAGCACTCATTCTGGCCACCCAGACAATCAACTGGTTGTTCATCTTAAAAATTACATAGTGATCATGAGTGGCCCTCCCACTGCCCTTCAGTCAGCTCAGCTCAGAAATTTCACAGAGATGATCAATAGGCTGGCCTCCTGGCCTTAATGCAATTTTCCTAGTCAGCAGCTCCCAGTAACAGACTGCCTGATCCCTCTAGGAATTGCGCAGTTTTTGCTGCCAGTGATTAAGTAGCCAACTGGAAGTTCTCTTTGGGAATTGCACAGATCTGGCTGCTAGTGACCCCAACAGCCAACTAGTAGTTCCCTCTAGGAATTGCGCAGATCTATCTACCAGTGACCCCAGTAGTCAACTAGGAGTTCCCTATGGGAATTGTGAAAATTTGGAGTTAGTGACCCCAGCAGCCAGCAAGTAGTTCCCTCTAGGAATTGCACAAGTCTGGCTGCCAGTGACCCCAATGGTGAACTCTAGTAGCTCCCTCTAGGAATTGCACAAGTTTGGCTACCAATCTCCTGGGCAGTTCCCCAAAAAAACTGCGTAATCCCTGCCTATTGACCCTTCCTGCAGCCCAACCGGTTTCTCTGGACAATTATGCAAATCTAGCTATCTAGCCCCTGCTTATTATTTGTTCTAGAAAATGTGCAGAGCATGCCTGCATTTCCTTCCAGTAGCCCTGATTGTTCCTCCCAAAATTTGCGCAATTTTTCTTCCCAGCCGAGCCAAACCTTGCAGTCAGTCACTGTCGACTCAGATTGCCTATCTCCATCTCTCGGTAACTCTTGCAGAGTTTTCATCAGCAATTGCTCGGAGCCACCATCCTATATCATAGCCCTGCTACCTCTCCCGGTTACTTGCCTTCAAATGATCATGTGTCATGGTAGACTAAGATGTTTTGTATTTTATGTCGTCTCATCATGAGTGATTGTAGGTATAGGTACACCAACAAACATGTTAAGGCGACGAACGAGATGAACAAAGGGAGCACATGCAGATGGACAGGTTCACCAATGGACGAACGAGTGAAGCATGCGAAATGGATGAACGCAACGAACATGTAGCTTTGTGAACAAGTGAGCCGATCAAGCTTTCGAGCATGAAAGAAAGGAACAACATCTTAAAGCTTCATGAAGTGAACCTAGGACCATCCAAGACTCTGCGAACTTCACCATGCGGAGGTGAAGCTATGGTACAACATGAAGACATCCATCACTCAACGTCACTCTAGCTCAACATGCACTCCAGCAGCAGCACAAATGTACCAACAATGTCATGTCAAGTCATGTCAAGTCAAGTCATGATTCATGTTCCCCACATTTCTACTATGGGCTTGTTGTCAATCAATGTGATGTAACGTGGAAGTCCAAGAGACCCACATTTTGAACAAAGAGTCATGTAAGTCAGAAAGTCATGGAAGTCGAACAGTCATGAGGGTAGTCGAACAGCTACAAGGGTCAGTTTCACCATTGGATATAAATACCCCCCTCATTTACGTGAAAGGACTTTTCACCTCAGCTCCTCCCACATAGCCAAGATAGTTTGTAATATTTTCTTTGAGTAAGTAGTGACTCCAACGCCCCGCTCACGGGGTTAGTGATGTATGGTGTAACGATGTGTCTTGGAACTTTTGCTTAATTCAGAAGCCTGCCAACAGGCCAACACGTTTTCACACACATATTGTATTTGTTGTAAGACTGATCTTTAACACTTGTAATGCATGTTTATTTAACCATGTGTTCTACATCTGAACTGATTCATTTATTGTAATGCATAATCTATTAATGGAAATGTGATGTATATGATGTTAATGATGTCTCATCCGTGTTGATTTTTCTACCGGATATCAGACAGGCCTTTCACATGAACCTTGTTGTAACAACCATCGCACTCGTCTTGGACTGATCTGTGAGTGATGTACATGTTATCTTACCTTCTATGTTGTGACTCCCACATCCGAGTGGACTGCTCCACCAAAATTTGTGTATGTCCTTTGTGTTGTGTGTTCCTAGCTGAGTTGGGACTGATCCCTTTCAACCTAGAACTCACCTTCACCTCTTCCCCTCACAGTGAAAGAACCATTGATGCAAGTACACTTACACTCACCAGGCATGCGAACCTCACTTCTCGAAGACAAAGAAAACCACTCTCTTGTGATGACAAGCAAGAGTTGAGGAAATCCTTAAGACATTGGAAATCGGGCCATCATACCGGATGGGGCTCCCACACCAAACAATGTGAGGTCTAGTTGGGACTTCATACTAGGGTGATCACGTGAACGTTGGTGGGTCTAGCACCATGAACACCTAGTTGTAGAATTAAGACTATAGTATTGAAAGGAAGGTATCTAAAGGTTCTATGATCTTCATAAGTTCATTTTCAAGCCTTAGAGGACATTTTGGAGTGATGAGAAGCAAAAAGTGATATTTGTAGTCAATTGTGGGTGCATTGTGAAGAATTTTGCCTATAATGCTACAAGAATTTATAACATTGCTATAGGATGCCCTATTTTTCTACAAGATTGCATCTGAGAGAAATATAATTGTTTTAGGAGTGGCTTGAAGGTGGGATAAGGTGGTAGGAGCTTGTTAAAGGATGCAAGAGACCTTGTGTTACATGACATTTTGTCGCATTAGGAAAATGACCGTTGTTTTGGATCTTTCGCTATCGATCAAAGTGATCCAAATCACCCCCCTGCCATGCTAGAACCCAAATAATCCAAAAGAGAATGATATCCCTGGATCTCAAGGCCCAAAAACCTATTTTTGGCTTCCTGTGCAGTTCCCTAGTCTATTTATGCACATACACAGAAGAGACCATTAGAGTCTGCACAAAAGCGCGCTTTGTTTTACACTGTGGCCTACACACATGACTCAACACAAGTAACAAATAATAACAAAAGTCTACAAGCTTTGTTAGTTGAATCTTTCCCGACTAACAACTTTGAATGGATTGCTACCCAATCCCGATCCTTCACATCATGGAGCTACTTCCCTCTCTTTTTGGATCCCCTATCCCACCATTTGTGGATCTCATCTCCTAGGAAGAGGATACCAAACCTCCTCCTCTTGGCCTATAAATCAAACTTGGGCTAGAGGATTGGAGAGGACTATTGAAGGTAGGCTTATGTTGTAGAAATAAGCTAGAAGTATTTTCATCCAAGGAGAAGGTTGGAGATTATGGGAAGAGGTTTGTAACATAAAGGCCTTGAGGTTGTAAGTTTGTTCTCCCTTTTATTTTATAAAAACCATCTGCTCTTTCCTAATCATGTCTAATCTAATATCATTTGTGAGTTTCTTCGATCACTCACATAGGCTATGATTGGTTATTGATTCAATTTATGATATATTCCGAGTTAAGTATTTCATTTGTCCTTCATTCTATATACTAGATGCTTTGATCCTTTGTGTGTTTCTATCTATGTGGATCTCTTTTGAAACATCATGGATTTGTTGTGGAAAGCACTAGAATGATCTCTAAAGCATCAAGGAGAAGCCAATTGTTGAAGGCACTGAATGGACTTCAACAAGTATTTCGTTAAACCGATAACTGATCCCTCACATATTACTTGTTTTAATCAGTCGTAAGATAAGGAAAGTAGTAGTTCTTTTCTTTTTACTAGATTTCGTTTGAGATCTAGGGAGATCCAGCTTGTCCGCAAGAGGGATTAGTTTTCCTAAAAAATTTATGACCATACTGTCGATCATATCACTCTCCATCATTCTATTTGTTTTTACCTTTGATCCTTTTGTCATAGCCCTCTCTAAATGTTTAGAAAATATTGAAAGTATGGATTTTATGATTTGTTTGGCTTTCTTTCATTTTTTCTAAAATTTTTCCACTGTGTGTACTTTATCTTTAGGCACAAAGAGTATTTCTACACACTTAGTCCTTAGAAATAGTGCATATGTGCATTGTATATATCTATTACCTGCACACATACATGGATTTTTGAAAATTTGAGTTTTCTCTTCACTGAGTCTAGAAATTTTTGTTTATCCTATTTAATTACACTTGTTTAGTCCTTCATTAAGTCTTTGTCGGTTTGGTTGAGTGTTGTGAAAGAGTTTGCTTGAAATTTTATCGTTTTCACAAATTAGGGTAAAAGCTTCATCTTGTGTGCTGTTGATCTGTCAAAAGAAATATCATTTGGTCTTGGTTTTTTGTCTTCCTTTCTTTCATCTTTTGAATAGATTAGATCTTATGTCTTTTTTTTGTGAAAGAATTTTTTGTGAATGAAAACAAATTATTTTCAAGAATGAGTATTGTTTATGAAAAGTGCTTCTTATGATAAACAAAAAGTCATTTTTCTTCCATTACTAAAGTGTTTCAGAATTATACTCTTGACTACATTAAATTCATGGCATTCATTAGGAGAAATCAATTTTAGTTTTGATTAGTTTCTTCACGCATTGTGGAATTTTTTTTCGAGTGATTGTATGTCAAAAGGAAAGTTTCTTGATTTTTTGGGTTATTGGGCGAATTGAAAATTTAAAAGTTAATTTCCGCATTTGGGTAATTCAAAATTGAATATTTGTATTTAGGAAAAGGGATATAGTGGGAATTTAAGAGTTTTTTGCATTTCCAATGAAAAATTGAAAAGACTCTCTCCCTAATTCAGTTAGAAATTCATTGAAAAGAAAATATTACAATTTCATGTTCCATTGCATTGAGGTTTTGCATCAAGTCCTAACACCATATGTTTCACATACATTTACCTTTGAGTAAGTAACAACTCTTAGAAATAATGCTAATAAAATAAATTTAGAAATTTTTATAATTTTAGGGCTCTTTTCCACCTACATTAAATTGGGTGGTAGGGCTTTGGAATAGGGAAGTGAGTTAAATTTCCAAAGTTGCAAACAAATATTAGAATCTTGCGAGAGGGAGTAAATCCATTTACTGCAATTTGGCTTTGGGAAGCTCCCTTTATAAAGGAGTTAAGAACGAGATCATGTCAAACCCAGTGGAGTGATCGACTCCACTTCATTGGTTATGGTAGAGTGATTTACACGTATTAAAAATGGTGTTGAAAGTTACTTAGGATCGCTTGGAAGTAAACCTTAGATTAACCATGTTGAGGAAATTTCAAGGGGATTGAAATTTGTTACTCTGCCCTTGCATGTACGTATCATCTGTGACTTCCCCCCAGGTTAAATTGTTTTAAGTGGTAACCTTGAAGACCATAATCTTAGGGTTACTTCCCAAGGTGACAATGGAGGGGAATTCTCTTCCGTACCTGGAACAAACATTGGCTAGACTCACTTGGACCTTTTTGGAGGGTATTTTTCATTTGAGATGGCATAAATGAAGATTACTTGCACCAAATCGTGTACGTTAAGTAGGTTGTCAGCGTAACTAGTTCCACCCACTCTATTTTTAGCCACTTTTTACATTGATCTTTGCGATGTAAAAGCACTATGAAAATCTTCTTTACATGGTTTGATTCCTTAGATTTACTAGCACATGTTATTTTCTTGTTTTTACTTTTTTAGAGACCTTAGGTCTTGATTTTGAATATTATTTGGATTCTTAATCAAATTTCATCGTGGCTGATTCACCAAGGCATTCACGTAGAATGTAGGGTTTACCCCCTGAATTTACACCTAGTCAAATGGAAAAGATTAAAACTGAAAGGTCAAAATCAATAGGATCTAGAAGAATAGAACAACCCGAAACATATACATTTTTAGAATCTCCGACAGTAGAAACTAAATTGATTCCAACAAAGAAGTAGAATCAGGCTTAGTTCATTCTAGCCCAAAAGTTACTGAAGTTATTCAAAGTGAATCTGATATTGGAGATTATTTAGACAAAGAATTAACTGAACCAGAAGTTGAAGAACCTGAGTCTGATATTTCTCAACCTAAATCACCTTCAACTATTATATCTCCTACTCCTACACCACCTTCACCTCGAAGGAAACTTATAATTACAACTGGACTACCTCCTGGTTTAATTAGTATTGAAGATATTACTAGGAATGAGGAGGAAGAATCACCTCGTACTCTAGTTACTACTGGTGAACCAAGAGTTTTTCCAAGAGTTCCTTTTGATCCTTTCCAACCAGATCCTTGGTATTCTACCCCTTTGGACTTTTTAGGTCAAAGTTTTCCACCTCACCGCATTCCTTTTTACTATTCACCGAGATGAACCATGTCAGAAATTCCTCTTGGGAGTCAACCTACTGATACCTCTATGTTTACCAGCTCTCTGGAGTCATTATTGTATGGTGGTCCTTCAGTTCCTCCTGGGTACCAATCACTTACTGGAACTTTTTCAGGAGCTACTCCTTCCCCTCAAGTTTCTACTTGGTCATCTAGTTTATCTACATCTACTGTTTAGAGCATGACATCCATGCCTGAAGCACCTTTGGCATCAGACCAATATGTTCACATGATATCTGGTAACTTGGGTAATCCTCAAGTAAACCCAACTAATGTTTATTACCTGCCTAGGGGACAACCACCTTATCCTCCACCTAGAGGACAACCTATTTTCGGAGCATATCCTACACCTGGAGGACAATATTTTACTAGAACTTATTCTCAGATACCTCAACTCGATTTGGGTCAACCTATTGTGGCTAAACCCTTGATTAGTACTCCTTACCTTGGGATGAATAGTATTTAGAACCCTGATTTCACTCAACAACTTGTTCCAATTGCCCCACAAGTGTTAGTTTATCAACCTTTTCAGCCTATTGGACAATCTATTCCACAAATACCTATGCCAAGTATTGCAGTACCTATCCAATAATATGTCCAAGGAATTTTACAAACACCTATCCAGTAATGTGTACAAGGAATTCCATAAACACATGTTCAGCAACTAGTTCAACAAGTTGTTCAAAGTGGATCTCAAACACCTATTCAGTCTATTGTACGGGCATCTGTTCACCAACCTATTCTGTGTACACCTCAGACACCTATCCCAGGAGTATCACAAACCACTGTTAAATTTACCCCTCAAATATTTTATTCAAAAATTACACAGGCTATCCCTCAGGCATCTGCTCATCAAACTAGTCCTACTATCCAATCTACAACATAGATTCCTATCAGACAACATGGTACACGGATAAACAAAACACCTTTTCAAGGTCAAGTTTTTCAAGTTTCACCTTTTCAAGGTCAATATTTTCAAATCCCTCCTTTCCAAGGTGAATCTTTCCAAAGTCAACCTTTTCAAGGTCAATATTTTCAAATTCAACCTGTTCAAAGTCAATTTGTTCAAGGTTAACCTTTGCAAGTTCAACCTTTATAGGGGTAATATTAGTTGGGTCAAATGGGTTCCTTTTCAACCACCACCTGGTATGATTCACCTTGGTTACCCTGGAGGAATATAGATTCCAACCGCACAGGCTATTCTAGGATATCGAGGGTATCCTCCTCCAGGGGTTGGACTTAACCCTTAAGATTATCAAACTCCACAAGAAGACCCCAACCAAAAGTTACCGTTCATCACAACCTTATATTTACCATCTTTATCCTGGATGATGAACGATCCTATCTATTATTATCCTTTTTGTCCAATGATTCCTACCAAGTTACTGAGTGATATAACGAAGTTTGAAGGTAAATCAGGAGAGGACCCATCAAATCACGTTATGACATATCATATTTGGTGTGCATCGAATTCACTAATCAATGATTCTATCAAACTTCAGCTTTTCCAACAAACATTAATAGATTTGACAAAAAAATGGTACATTGACTTACCTCGCGCTTCTTTCCATAATTTAAACTCTTTAGCAACAACATTTTTGTCACATTTTCAGCTACCAATGCGATATGACACTGGTACTTTACTTTTAACTTCCCTAAAACAATTGAAATCTACTTATATTTCAGATTAGATGCATGAATGGAGACGTAGGCATTGATTAGTCAAAGTTTTTATTCCAGATCAAATTTTAGCTGAATGGTTTACAAAATCATTACTTCTCAGTATTATCGAGGATTTTTTTAAGGGATTTGTTGTAACACAAGAACAGGTAATCTCTCATGCCCAATACTTAGACTTAGTCTATACCCAATATGGCACCTTATACAAGAAAATCCTAAATTTACCTCGCCCAACAATTTTAGATCAATATGATTCAACTCCTATAGGATCTAACATCATTGATGGTATAATTGGTTCTATCAACCATCAGTGTAAGGGTAAAAAGAAGAATTCTAAATGTACTCATACTTTGTCTATACACGATTCACCCACTTAAAGCCTTTCTCCAGAAACTACTTCTGAAATTAATGTCATAGAATCATCTACTGGCAAAAATCAACCATTCGGGGGTAAAAAGAAGGGGAAAGGTAAAACAAAAAAAATTCTTCTCAGAAAGAGAATCCAACTAAAAATGAACCTACTAACGAGAAAAAGAAACCTTGTTATCCTTACCTTATTTTTAATGAAGATCATTATACAAAGCAATGCCCACATTAGGAAGAGGTTACTAAATTTTTTAAAGGTTCTCCAACTCATGTTGTTTTGAAGGATCCTTTTCCTTCTCGAGACAACAAAATAATTTCACATAATCCATATTATTGTTCCATACCTATAGATATCATGACAATGTCTTTGCAGAAATTATGGTAGCAAGAAGATCAAAAGATTACGGATCTAAGGGTCTTGCAGTAAATGGAAATGATGCTAGTCAATCTAGTCAACCTTCCAGTTCAATTCCTCCTCCTCCTTCTGAACCATTATAGATTAATAATAAAAACCTTGACATGATGATTTTACCACCTCCCAAAGGTGTTGTTCGAAAAATAGCTTTCAACCCACATGTTAGAGCTGCTCAAAATTACGACATTTTTGAAGACCTGGCGATGTCTCCTTCAACAATGCTAGCTCTTGAGGTGCTAAAAACATGTACATCACAAAGAAAGTTACTATTGTCATCTATTGGAGCAATTGATCCTAAGGATTCTAAACTTATTATCTTTGACCTTAAAATTCATATACCAAGACTCTCACATCAACCGACATTCCAAATACCATTTTTTGTCAAAACCAAATGAGTGTTTCACACAGTTATTGACGAAGGATCTTCTACGTGTTTCATGTTTATTGCTTGTTGGAAATATTTAGGTTCTCCAACTATCAATTAGTCACCTACCACTTTAAAAGCCTTTGATGGAAGAGGTTTTCATCCTTATGGAATCCTAAATGATCTATCCATAGACTTAGAAGGTAAGACGATCATAATCAAAGTTGAAGTTGTTGATGCTCATCTCAATTATAACCTTTTACTTGGTCGAAGTTGGACCTATTCTATGTATGTGGTGGTTTCATCACTTTTTTGTATGATATTATTTCCTCATCGAGGGAAAATAGTAAAAGTAGACCAATTGTCTTACTACACTTCCGACCCTATATCTACAGGTAGCGTACCTTTCATCAGGAAAATGATTACTCCCTATGAGGATATTTGTGTTGGTTTGCTTAAAGATTCATCACTGATGGGAACTTCACACCTCCTCCACCAAATTTTCCTTCTAACATTTCCTAGGTTAACATGATCACATAAAGCACTATGGAATCTTCTGATCCATGGATAGTGTCTTTAGAATATGAATTGACCTCCTATAGCAACGAGATGCCTTTGATCCGACTTGAATTGGTTACCAGGAAATTCAAACATTTTCCGATCCACCATCTTCTGAGATTGATCGAGTGAGATGATTATTCTCAATGACTTTGGTTAGAACCAATTCCACTTCTTGATCCTTTCGATAATACATTTCCAACTAATGAAAGTATTATGGATATTATGACTTTAGATGAAATTCCATTCGAAAATTATCATCATCGTTCATATTTTCTTCCTAAACTTGATAAATAAATTGAGAATGATTTTTCAACTATATTTTCACTTGAGATCGTAGATAATCTTGAATCTGAAAATAATTTGGGAAACATATCTACAACGATTGCAATTGATATCTTAGTCAAAACAAGAATATTGAGAACATTCACATAGGTGCTTCGTGCTCACTTGAAGAAATTCAAACGTACAAAGCCTTATTTCAAGAATTCTGTGACATTTTTGCCTGGTCCTATGAGGAAATGCCAGGAATTGACCTGAGTATTATTATTCACGAAATTAATAATTACCTGGATGCTAAACCTATTAGACAATGATTACATCTAGTGCATCCACCAAAGGCTGCAACTATTAATGCTGAGGTTGACAAACTTCTTAAAGCAGGTTTTATCTACCCAATTCCCTTGACTGATTGGGTTTCAAATATTGTTCATGTTAACAAAAATCAAGGGACCATCAGAGTATGTGTAGATTATAGGGATATTAATAAGGCTTGTCCCAAATACAATGATCCTACCCCCTACGTTGATCAAATCATTAATGATTGTTCCAACAACGAAATCTTTTCTTTCATCGATGGATTTTTCGGACACAACCAAATCAACATACTCTCAACTGATCACCATAAAACTGTGTTCATATTTCAATTGGGGACTTTTTCTTACTGAAAATGCCCATTCAGATTAAATAATGTTGGCACAACCTTCCAATGGGCTATGTCTTACACATTTCATGATATCAAGAATATTGTACAACCCTATTTGGATGATTTAACAACTCATTCACTGAAATGAGAAGATCATCTAATGCATTTGAGAGTTATCTTTATCAGGTGTCATCACTACAATATACACTTGAACCCTCACAATTTTTTTTTATCTGCAACCCAATACTGTGATTTTCCATATCAAAGGAAGACATTCACATTGATCTATTCAAGGTAGAGGCTATTCTGAATTTGCCTCCTCCTTCCAATCTCTGCTAACTCCAAGGTTTGCAAGGGAAAGCGAACTTTTTATGTTGATTCATCTAGAACTATGTTGAGCTAACTAAAGGTTTTACTTAACAGTTGAAAATATGCATCTCATTTACATGGGATGAAGTTTCTCAAGAATCTTTTGATGCACTAAAAAATGTGTTGACTCATGTGTCGTTGTTGCATCCTCCCAATTATCATTGAGACTACTTTTTGTATTTAGCTACATCTGATGTCATGATTGCTATGGTTTTAGTTCAGGAAGATGAGTTGAAGGATGAGCATGTGATATATTATTTGAGCATAAATCTTATGAAAATAGAAGTAAAATACACACATGTGGAGAAATTGTCCTTGGCAACCATTCAAGTTGTCCAAATATTTTGTCACTACATTCTCTTACGCAAAACAATAGTGATTTCAGACTACAACCCTATGGTTTACATTCTTACAAGACAATTTCTAGGGGGGAAATATTCTAAATGGATAGTTATCCTGCAAGAATTTGATTTAGAATTCATAAAATCTAAGTCCAAGAAATCATTGGTGTTTGTCGAATTGTTATGTGACTTTCCCTATACTGAGACGAAAACCATGGCAGAGGATTCTCTTCCAGATGAATCCCTCTTTCTTATCAGTACTTTAGACCCATGGTATGGAGATTGTATATCTTTAAACCCAAAATTTTTGGCTAGAATTGACTCTAATCAACCGTCGTTATATTTGGTACCAATCCCAACAATACACTATTGTTGGCGATACACTTTATCATCATGGTGTTGATTCCATCTTCATACAATGTTTGACTCACGAAGAAGCCGAAAAGATATTGAATGGATTCCATTCTAGAGCTTGCGGCAATAATATGTCAAGGTTTTACACTACCCAAAATATTTTGCGCGCTAGGTATTTCTGGCCTTTGATGTTCAAACATTGTATAAAAACGGTCCAAAAATGCTACAATTGCCAAATCTACGATTGCAAAATACGTGCACCTCCAACTCCTCTTCACCCAATCATTGTTTTCAATCCTTTTGCAAAATGGCGCATCTATTTCCTTACATGTAACCCTCACTTAGCCGGCGGGCATGGGTACATTATCCTAGCAGTGGATTATTCTATGAAATGGGTCGAGGTGATGCTTACATATAATGATGATGGCGAAATGACAACCATTTTCATATTCAATCATGTGATTTCTAGCTTCGGTGTTCCACAAGCCATTGTCATGAACCATGGTAGACATTTGTTGAGACAAATTATAGTCTTATAATTTGATTAACATAAATTATCAACCTAGGCATGTAAGCTTGTGAGATGAATGCAAAGTATATGCATGCTTAACAATGTAAGTGTTGATTAATCTAACTAGCCAATCTCATAAAACCAATGACTCTTTCCTGCATCAATCACTTAGCAGCAAAGGCTATAGAGTGGATCAGAATTCCCTCTACAACTCTTAAGATTGTTGATGATGATTAGGAAAAGATATAGAAATCAACTTACAGCAAATTTAGAAATTAAATCAACATTAGAAATCAAATCTTCATTAACTGGATTCCACACATGAACAAAAAACTAATTCATTTAATCATGTTTTGCTGATATATTAGAAAGAGTCCATTAGCTGTAAAAATAAATTATTGCTACATCACAACAATAAAATGCCTAAAGACTAAACTATGGGAGTTGTGAGCAAAGGGGGCCCTCCCTTAGTCACAACCCCTTCAATTTAGAAGACTTTTCTCACTGAAATAGACAGAACATATATCTTTATATTAATCTAAAAAAGATACAGTCAAGTACAATCTGATACACAATCTTGTGTTGAAACCAACCCAGCAATCTAACAACCCCTATCATAGAAACTAGGACATAATTTATACATTTACAAAGCCCATATATGGCTCGAAATAAAGGAGACTACTAATCTAGGCCATCGGCTAACATAACTGTTACAAAATATCGATTTTAGCCATACTGGGTCTAATCCATGACTGAAAGCATGGATTAGACGAAACTTGTTACATGGTTGTAGCTTTCCTCCAAATGGTCAACGAGATAAGGCTTCTAAACTTGGGCGATGTTGTTGGTAGATGTGAAACGGCCAATAGGATAGCAACCATGGGTGATATATTCCCCACAAAACCCATGTTCCCATTTGACTTAGATATTCGTGGAACATGGCTAATCATCGATGTTGCTGTAGGAAATCCGTGACTACAGGAAATCTGGAGTGGTTGCAAGAAATAGAATCACATAGCTATCTGTAGGAATTATGGGCATGTTTCCGTAACAAAACAAATCTGCATAAGAACTCGAGATTAGTTGGCATGGTAATTAAATAAATAACAACTAGCCAAGGAGTACTCAAAGTTAAGTTAAAAGATGCTTTTTAGTGTTAATTTGCATACTTTTAGCCTATGCCACCCTTTTGGAAAAAACATAAGTATTCTAACAGAAATTGGCATAGTAGGGGTTAAAGATAGTTCAAAATGGGAGAGGTAAAGTATGGAAAAAGGTGTCAAATTCGGGCAAAACCAAGCCCCAACATATCCCCCACACCTAGCTCTTTACATGCCCCTTATGCAAGCAAAACTATTGTGTCTTCCCCAAAAGGAAAAAGGAAATCATTCCTTATCTTGAGCTGTAACTACTGCAACCAACTGATTTGGTACCTCTACCAACTGGTCCAACTAGTTACCACTGGATTTTGCAGGAATTTGACCCTTGTACATTTCTTTTCTTATTTCTTAGATGGTCTACCCTAACCTGCTTCTTTTTCATAATTCAGGCCGCTTTCTAGACCCACTCTTCATGCTCTTTCTGTATACGCAGGCTATTCTCTTTTAGGGTCTTGTTTTCCTTTCTCAAGGCTCTCTCCCAAAAGGTGAGCTCAGTGATGATTTCTTCCAATTCCTGCAGAGATCATCTCTTCTAAGGGGTTACTTCCCCTTCCTAATGTCCTTGGATAGATTGAGGGGATCCAAGGTCCTCCTCTGCTTGCTATTCTCCTTCTGAGTGATTCTCGCTTTCATGCAGCAAGGAGTCCTGAAAGGACATCGCTTCTCGTCGATAATATCAGATGACACGATATTCTCTTTACCTTTGGGTGGGCCATGTTGTTTCTTCTTATTCTTATCCGTTGTCTCGGGCAATACTTCTACATCCGAAGTATCTTTTATAGCAATTTGAATAGCCTGGCTTCTGGTAAATCATTTTTGCAGAGGTGAAAGTTCCATTCTTTGACCTAGGTTATTTTCCCTTAGTCTCTTCTGTCACCACCACTTCCTCATCTCTTTCTGCTTCCTTCGACTCTAGATCAAGGGTCTGAGGCTTCTTCTTCTTCTTTGGTTTTTTACAGGCTTCTTCTCAGTGGGCTTTGAAGAGTTGAGGTCGTCCCCCTTTTCCTTATTTACGAGTGGCCTCTGAGTCTGTGACTTCTTCTTTGCTTTTTCCATTGGTTTTTATTCTATATTCTCTGAAGGGTAAGAGTTTCTTTCCTCATCTTTCCCTTTTATCTATAGCCCACATATTCGTGGTTTTTTCCTCATTTATCTACCGGCGCTTCCTCCATGGAACCTGAGGAGTCATAATCCTCATTTTCTACAAAATAGTTTTTGGCTAAGAACTCCTCCCATGTTCGTTTTTTTATCTTTCAAAACCTCCACCAGGATGATTTTTACCAGCCCGTGGTGGTAGAGTTTTTCCTCTAAATTGGCTCCCCTCTCCTTGGTAGTCATTGAAATCTTCATCAGTGACATCCTCAAGTAATAGGGAAAATTTAACGGCTTGTCATGAAAATGGGTGAGGAACTGAATATGAAACAGGAATGTAAGCCCAAAGCGACGTTACACGTTATGTATTTCTGCAAGAAAAACAATAAGTTCTAGTACTTACTCTCATAGAAATCTGTGAAATTCCCTTACCCCAGTCAGGGTCCAAATGCTCTTTATGGAGGAAGGATGCGCAGAAGCCTTTGCTGAAATGCTAGTTCTTGAACCAACATTTTGATGCAAGGTTACCCCCGAACATACCCACAGTATGCATAAAAATTCATAAACATAACTTCCCAGGTATTTGATGCTCAAAGGAGACAAATATTCCAGCCTCTAATGGTTTAGGGCCTCTATAACAGTTCCTTTGTATCAGAACACAATAACCCCGCCAAAACCTCCCTATTAGGACTTTTGAACAACCCTCAAACCTTTGTTTATGACTTTATTAAAGTCTTCCTTATCAATCCTTCTATCAGGAATTAGAACCCTCTCATTAACCCTTAACACATTGTTTATATACGTTTTAACGTATAAAATCTTCTATCGGCACTCTTCCACTTTATAAACCATTACAAAGGAAAATCCATTTACAAAGGGAAATACACACAAAATCTTACCTACTACCCTTCAGACGGTCTCTGCGCACATATCGAGGCTACCTCTATCGCAATCAGCCATCGCATTCTCCCCGGCATTACCACATATGTGGTTCATCACCCCTCTGACTCTGATATGTGACTATCAGAGTCGTTAAATCTATGTTCTAGCCTTAAAGGGCTCAACACAACAACTTATCGCAAACACATGGAATATGGGAATACAAAGAAAATCCCGCTCTGAGCCATATACAGCGGAACTCAAATCTATTACAACCACGACTATAAATATCGTCTGATTTGGTTCATCACTGGCTCTCCGCCGTGCCCCTCCTCTGATCACCTGAGATCTCTGATCGCCAACTAGTGCTTAATCGCTATTGGCGTAACGACCCTTAATTATTCCACTGTCGCTTAGACCTTTGGCTTCTCTGATATGCAATCAGCGATTAGATCTGGACCGTCGATCTGAATCTTGATCTGATAGTCCATGCTTAATCACATGATTGCGATTGCTCCATTTCAAAGGCTCATTCTGATGTCTTCAAAAGGATTCTGCCGATGTGACTTAATCTTGGCCATTGATCTAAATGATCCAATGGTTGCTGAGCGTCAATACTTCACTTCTCGCTCTTCCTTTTACTTGGGTTTTTACGCTATTTTTTCAGCGTTTCCTCTGTGGGTTGATTCTTCAAAAGGTTCTGGTTCCTCGCTGTTTCCACTGCTCAACTCTTTCTGAGCTTAACTCCTCGAACTCTCAACTTCGTTGTCTCTCCAGAGCTCCGCTCTGATGCTTCAATTGGACTCGATGATCCATTACGATTCTTCTGAATCGTTCTCCTCTCTTTGCATGTTCTTCACCGGAACTCTGCATGCAACCACAATTATAGAACCTACGACTTCACCATCTATATGTAATTCATTCATTCCATATAATTTCACACATTCACATAGTCATACTAGACTTCTGTGTATATATAAATATGAACAATTGATACATGTCAAGACTTTTTATCTCTCATGGACATGTTCTTCAATATCAGTGGCCTCTCCCTTTGACTCTTCCCGCAGGCTTACATATATGCCAGGAGTTCTATTGAAATGTCCTGGTTCGACTCCTAAGTCCTCTATCCATTATGTCCACTTCTAATTAATTCCTAAAAGCTCTCTCTTGTCCCTCGAATCATGGAATGTTTAAAGATTCCTAATTGACTTTAGGCTCTTTTGTCATTATTTCCACTCATGTTCTCATTTATTCGAGAGCACTTACAATTTCCTCCCATTATCTAATTAAATCACTTAAAAGCATAGATTACATTAATTTGAGACTTAGGAAACTACTCCTCTAAAGCTACATGTCCCCCTATGTTTACTTAATTATAATGATTTTCTCTGGGCTGAATGCTCCTGCATCAGACTCCCAAAGTAGAAAGTATTCTTGATCTCCTGATCATGTGTCTTCTAATCTTTATCTTCCTGGATCCCACACTTTGTGCTGTAACTGTCCATATTATTTGTTCCCTTGTTGTTGCTTTACTTCTGTTGTCTTTTGCTCCATTTTCTTTTTCTTGTCAATCAGATTCAAGTTCTGATTGATATTTCTTCCTGTTGCTACCATTTTCCTCCATTTGGACTGCTTCATCATCAGATCCCACATTTCTTCATTCTTTGTCTCCAGTATATCTTTGGACTGGTTCATATTCTGCTTCATTTTTCTGCCTCCTTCTCTTTATTTCAATTTGTTGTTGCTGCCTATTAATTGTTCATACTGCTACTGGTTTACTTTTCTTCTTCATTTTCTCTTGTTCCAATTTCTTTGCTTACTTTGAATTCTATTTTTCTTGCTTCAACCTTTGCCCTGGTTGCTTTGCTGACTACCTCGCTATCATCCTTACCCTCTTTCATGAGTGAATCATGATTGTTCAGCACTTTCTCTAGCAAATTAAGTTCTCTATTCCATGGATTGATTTCTTCCATAGTCTCTTCTTCTTTCACCTTTATTTGTCTGCTCACTCATGTCAAATCTCCTCCAGCACCTGCAACAAAACCTGCACACTCAAAACACTTGTTATTAAAAACACAAGGCTGTTGTGCCTTATTTCTGTTTTTGCAACAACTTGGTTTACTGCTCTATTTCTTTCTCCTCTATCAGCACATCAGTATGTTGATTAGAACTCTCCAAAGAATCCCTGAGACTGTCAACTAGTCTCTCCTCCACACCATTTGTCCTAATGATGTCTTCCTTCCCTTGTGCACTATAGTGAACTCCTTCTCTTACAGTGTCAACTACTGAAATTTCATATCCATTTCATTTTCCTTGCGACTCTCATTCATGACAATTCTTTTACCTTACCTTTCAGCAGTCTATTTTGAATATCTATTCTCTGTTTTTCTAATTCCCTTATTTGAAAATCCAATTTTCTATATAGCTTAACAACTTCAATTGGAGTAGATTTTGAAAATTATACACAATTCTCCATACCTTCCTTTTTTATAGATAGATCATTAGATGTCCTTTTTCCCTTAGCTAAGTCTATTGCATAGACTTCTTCTTCCTTAACATCTTTCAGTAGATTTCCTTCTTTTTCCTTATTTGTCTCTACAGCTTGCACAGTTACTTCCATTGTGCCTATCATCATAGTGAATTGATGATCCTTTAGTATGTTTTCAGTTAACATAGTTTCTTCTTCAAGCTTGCCTTCAATCTCTTGTTGTTTGTCTTCCTCAAGAGCTATCCTTGTCTCACCACCTGCATTATCATACTCATGCATTTGTTCTGCATCCACAGACAAACTATTAATCTTAAAAACATAAGACCCTATGGTCCCACTTGATGGTTCAGCCATCATATCTGCTTGATGTTCTAAATCCTTCATATGATTCAGAAATTCTTCGATGGCCTCCTCTTCAATCTTCTCAAGCCCTTCATTTGGTTGCTTGATATCTTCCTCCAACTGCATATGAGACCTATCTATCTCATCCTCTTCCAAAACAGAATTTGGATTCTTCTTGTCTTCTTTCTCCTTTATGACAATATCAGAAAATTGTCCTTCTTTACATGTTTCACCTATAAACATACACAAATTGTCAGTATTAAATCCATGTGACCTTTTTGCCTCACTTGAAATTCCAGCCTTCAAGTCTTCACTCCCTCCCAAAATTTCTCCCTATTCTGGATCACAAATGGATTCTTCCATTTCTAACTCAACTTCCTTGAGTTTTTCCTTCAGCCACTTCACTTGCTTTTGTTGTAACCTTCTCTGTATTTCTTTCCATTTTACTGGCTTCTTCCTCAAGACCCAACCTAGTCTCTGGCTTTCCTCAAGAATTCTCCTTAATGCATCGAGTTGTTCTTTTAACTCTACAATCTCTTGGTCAATTTCTTATTGACTCATCTTCTTGCCATTTGCCTTGGCATCCTTTTTCTTCATCTTTCTTCTATTGTGGTTTCTCTCTAAACCTTTGCTATGACTATCAATAGTCATATTCTTCTCTTCTTTCTTCATGAGCTCTCACTCATCTGCAACAAGCCTCTGCTACAGCTAGTCCTCCTCATTGCAATCTTACCTCACTAAGCTCTCCTCACTCAGTCTTTTGGTAAGAATGGTCTTCTATCTGGAACCTCTTCTTGAGCAACACCTTTGCTCCTTCTAGGCTTCTACAATTTCTCATTCTCTCTTGAGAACACTTCAGCTATCCTCTCTGTCCAATCTGTTGTTGGATTCTTCAAGTTCACTACAACTTCTCTATCAAAGTTTTTTCCTTACTCTATCTTCAAGAACACATATGGTTCTCCTCTCACAGCTTCTCTTGCTGTCACCTTTGTATTAGTATAAAAGCACACATTCTGAATTTAAATAGAACACATTATCTCACCTTCAATATCTCAGCATGATCTTGTTTCACCATTCCACCATGGATTGTTCTATGTTTTGTCTCCAAGTCCTCTTCCTTCATAACTTGCATTCTCTTTCCTTCAAGAAATCCTCTGTTCCTGTTTATTCCAAGCCTCTGCTAGAACTACTACAATCTTCCAAGAACTTCAAAGTTCTCCTTACAGTCTTCTGTTGTAGTCTTCTGCACATTACCTTCTTCTGTGTGCAATCTCCTTTCATAGGAAGTCTTCCCCGCTCTGATTTCAAACTTGCTTTGATACCAAATCTACTATGATACCACTAATGATGTAGGGATACCTGCACATACCCACAGTATGCATAAAAATGCATAAACAAAACTATCCCAGGTGTTTAACTCTGCAATGGAGTTAAAACTACAAACCATGAATGGTTAAGGCCCTCTTTTACTCTCTTTCAGAATGATTCATGGACTGACGAAAGTCACACATTAACCCACCTTTTCCTTCTCAGAAAGTTAATCACCTTGCTTTAAACCTTCTATTGGGACTTGAATCACTCCTTAATCTTCTCATACAACTTATTAAAGTCTTTCTTTTAAATCTTTCCTATCGGGACTTTAAACCTCTTCGCAGCCTTTATTTAACCCCTTAACCACACACACACACAGATATATATATATATATATATATATATATATATATATATATATATATATATATATATATATAAATAAATATATATATATATATATATATATAGATGTATATATATAACCACCCTCTCATATCCTTGGCTATATATATATTAACACACAAAATCCTTATCAGCACTTTTTCCTTCAGAAATATTTTACAAAGGAAATATCATGCAAAGATACCTTTCTCCGCTTTTATATGGACTCTGCATAGTCCCCGAGGTTAAACCTCATCACAATCGGCATTCGCTCCCATCGCGGGAACACCACATATATGGTTACATCACCCCTCCAACTCTGATATGTGACTATCGAAGTTGTTAAAACTATGTTCTAGCCTTAAAAGGATTGACACAACAACTTATTGCAAACACATGGAATACGGGAATACAAACGAAATCCCACTCTGGGCCATATACAGTGGAACTCAAATCTATTACAACCATGACTATAAATATTGTCGGGTTGAGTTCATCACTGGATCTCCGTTGCACCCCTCCTCCAATAACCCGAGATCTCTGATCGCCGATTAGTGCTTAATTGCTATCGGTATAATGGCCCTTAATTATTCCACTGTCGCTTAGACCTTTGGCTTCTCCGATATGAAATCGACGATTATATCTGGATCGTCTATATGAATCTTGATCCGATGGTCCACGGTTAATCGCATGATCATGATCGCTCCATTTCAAAGGCTTGTTTCGATGTCTTCAAAGGGATTCCACTAATGTGACTTAATCCTGGTCGTTGATCTAAATGATCCAATGACTACTCAGCATCAATACTTCACTTCTCACTCTTCCTTTTACTTGGGTTTTCTTTATGTTATTTTCCCAACGTTACTTTTGTCGGTCGATTCTTCAAAAGGTTCTAGTTCCTCACTGTTTCCATTGCTCAACTCTTTCTGAGCTTAACTCCTCAAACTCTCAACTTCGTTGTCTCTCCAAAGCTCTTCTCTGATACTTCAGTTGGATTCAATGGCCCATTACGATTCTTCTAAAGTGTTCCCCTCTCTCTGTGTGTTCTTCACCAGAACTCTGCTTGCAACCACAGTTATAGAACCTACGACTTCACCATCTATATGTAATTCAATCATTCCATATAGTTTCACGCATTCACACAGTCAGAATAGAATTATGTGTATATATCAATATGAATAATTGATACATGTCAAGACTTTCGGTCTCTCATGGGCTTGTTCTTCAATATTAGTGGCCTCTCCCTTTGACTCTACCCATAGGCTTACATATATGCCAGGAGTTCAGTTGAACTGTCCTAGTTTGACTGCTATATCTACTGAACCGACTCATAAATCCTCTATCCATTATGTTCACTTCTAATTAATTCCTAAAAGCACTCTGTTGTCCCTTGAATCATGGAATGTTTAAAGATTCGTAATTGACTTTAGGCTCTTTTGTCATTATTGCCACTCAAGTTCTCATTTATTTGAGAGCACTTACAAATTCCTACCATTATCTGATTAAATCACTTAAAGGCCTAAATTACATTAATTTGAGACTTAGGAAAGTACTCCTCTAAAGCTACATGACCCCTTATGTCTACTTAATTACAATGATTTTCTCTGGGCTGAATGCTCCTGCATCACGTTCTCCCAACTGTGAAATCCTGCATGCTCACGCTACCAAACCCTTGGTCAACTTGAATTGCACATCCCCAACAAGATCCTTATCTTCATTTAGGTTCAAGGAGAAATATTTTGTCACCTCCGAGTTGTGGCCGCTGAATCATTGGAAAAATGGCAGCCACCTTGTTTTTCCAATCTCACCTTACTACGAGGGTCGGCCTCCAGTAGCTCAGGCCCTTGCAGCTCAAAGCAGTCGGGGGCACATAATTTCGACATGGTGAAAGACTAGAAGACAGGGCATATGCACTTCTTTGGAAATATCAGCTTAAGCTTTGTAACGGACTCGTGCGAGAAGGGAGGGCTTATTATAGAAATTTATCACAAAGCACATGATTTTTGAGAGATGGGTTTTGATCATGATTGTCATCATGATCCGACCTGCAGGAAGATATGGGGAGTACATTTAATGGTCGTGTTAGAATCATAGAGATCAGGCGAGGAGCTGGAGTCATAATGCACTGAATTACGGATGTGTTTTGCTGCAAGGGTGACCATAGTCGAAATGTCATACAAATATTAAAAATTAAAGCATTAATTACCCTTTACCTCAAGTACCCTTTCGTCGGGTGTACTTTACCTTTCTACCTTCCAATAATCTAGTACTTCGGATGATGCGTGCATGTCCTTGAGATGATAACCCACCTAATAGTTAAATCAGATATATGATTTCATAATTCATGACCTCGACTTGTATTTAAAATCTGTCAGTACTTTTAAATAATATTAAATTAATTCTTTGTCTATGCTTTTTGTTTTTCTGAAAACAAGGTGTCGCTACAGGAAATGGAACCAAGACTGTTGATCTTTCTGCAGGAAATCGAACCATGACTTGCAGAGCTTCTATAGGAAATTGGACCATGACTTGCGAGCTTCTATAGGAAATCAAACCATCAACCAACACTTCTCCCTCGTTTGTGTACAGTTCACTGCACATGAATAAAAAGTGTTGATGTTGAATGTGGAATGAGCTCATTGGATTACCAACCATTGAGGTTAGTTGTTAACCAATGCGAGGCCCATCACCTTTAACGAGAGAGAGGACCAAGGTACCATGATGCATCCTATCGGGTGTGAATTAATGTGTTGATGTCCAACCCCCCTATAGGATCCAATAGTTAAGGAGCCATAGTGATTCCCCATTGCTGCTAGCGAGATAATCTGTCATTAGGGAATACAAGCTTGAAGGCATCATAAGACTCTGATATTGCACCCAAATATTGCTAATGTCGATGGGTCAAGATTGTTGGAAGGGGGGCCTTAAGAAATCCCACCTTAGTCCAACACGAGCAATCCATATTTAGCTGAAAACAAAATTTATTGAGAGAATCCTACTGACCTATAATTTTAACGAGCCCAGGGCAGTCCATGCTCGCTAGATTTCATTTTTAGAGAGTCTGAAATACTTGGAAAATAAGACTCCAAGGGGGCTCCTTTTCTGTAATTAGTCCATTGGGCCTGGAGAAAGGAATAAACCTATACCCAATAGACATTCCTCTCATGTTTTACTGAGCACGAGGAGGAACAAAGTGAGCTCATTGTTTTCACATGAAATTAGGAAGAGATAGTGGAAGGAATGATCCATTCTCTCACCATCTGCAACTCTCTTTTCTTCACAATTTCTTCCAAAAATTCCTCCTTAGATTGGGATTTTGATATAACTTGAGTCTAAGCCCATTCAAAAATAATGTAACATTCCCATCATCAAAGGTTTTAACCCGAATAGATCCATTATCAAAGATTTTCTCAATTTCATAGGGGCCCAACCAATGTGCATTAAATTTTCCTTTAAAGTTCTTGAATTTTGAATCATACAACAATGCCCAGTCTCCCTCTTTGAACTTCTTCTTTTTAATGTATTTTTTGTGCCATTTAGCTCGTTGTTGCTGAATCAAGTCAATATGCTAAAAAGCATCCTGCCTAATCTCATCCAACTCGTTGAGCTGCAGGATTCTTTGTTGCTGAGCTTCATCAAGATCTATATCCAAATCTACTGCCATCTTAAAAGTTTTGATTTGAAATTCAATGGTCAATAGAACTTTGTTTCCATACACCAATTCATATGGATAAAAGCCAGTGGTATTCATCCATGTAATCTGGTAGGCCCACAATGCTTTAGGAAGTCAGTCAGACCAATCCTTCTTATGTAATTGCATCGTCTTGGTAAGAATTGTCTCCAACACCTTATTTCTTGATTCCACCTATCCATTGGCCTATGGATGATAAGGGGTGGACTTCCAGTGAGTAATCTAATATTTCTACACAATTCCCTGCATAAGCCTTGATACAAACTGAATACCTTGATCAATGACTATTTCCCTAGGTACCCCAAATCTTACAAAAATATCAGAAAAAGGAAAATCTACCATTGTTTTCTCTGTTTCTCTAGGTAGTGCTCTTGCCTCCACCCACTTCGTAACATAATTAGTACAAACTAAAATATACTTGTTACCTTTGGACATAGGGTTGATGGGACGTACAAAATCAAGAGCCCACCTCTCAAAAGGTTCTATGAGAACCTGTGGCTACAAAGGCATCTTGTCTGATTGTACATGCCACCCCATTCTCTGGCAGCTGTCACACTTTTGGACATATTCCCTTGCATATTTGAAAATACTTGGCCAATAGTAACCTGAGCAAAGGATCTTGTAATCCATTCGCTTGTATGCAAAATGTCCTCCACACGGTTCATCATGACAAGGTCTCAAAATGTCATAGATCTCGTCTTCCTAGACACACCTGCGGATAATCAAATCAGGTCTAGTGAAAGAAGATCTCCCCTAATCCAAGAGTAATCAACCCTTTTTCTAATAATTCTCTTTTTTTTATTAGATGAAAAATAAGGAGGCAACTTTCCTGTAGCAAGGTAATTGGCCATGTCTAAAAACCAAGGCGCTTTAATAGAAATAGAAAACAAATTTTCATCAGGAAATCTATCATTAACAAGAACATCCTCACCTGCATGGTTGAGTCTAAATAAGAAATCATCTACCTAATTTTCCTTTCCAAGCCTATCCAATACCGTGATATCAAATTCCTGCAGCAACAAAATACATCTAGTAATCTTGCCATTAGTAACTGGTTTATTCATGAGATATCGAATCGCAGAGTGATCGGTGTGTACAAAAACTTCATAGCCCATGATGTAATGTCTAAACTTATTAATAGCATAAATCACATTAAGGAATTCTTTTTCAGTTATCATATAATTCAGTTCTGCAGGACTTAAGTTTTTACTAACATAATAGATAGGATGGGTTACAGGATCCTCCTTTTGTCCCAATACTGCTCCTATGGCTGAATCAGAGGCATCCGTCGAAATATGAAAAGGAAATTTCCAATCTGGGCCTCTCAATACTAGTGCTGAAGAAAGCTTTTCCTTGAGTGTATCAAATGCAGCTTGACACTCATCATCCCAATGAAATTCAACTTCTTTAGTCAATAATTTAAATAATGGAGAGGATACTTTTGTAAAATTTTCAACAAACCTTATATAGTAGCCTGCATGTCCAAGGAAACTTCGAACTCACTTTTGATTGGTTGGTGGGGATAGCTTTGCAATGACTTCAATATTTGTTGAATCAACTTTAATTCCTGCATCATAACCATGATGACCCAAAACAATACCTTCTTTCATAATCATAAAAAAAAACTCATTACTTAATGAGAGGTTAGTTTCTCTACATCTCTGCAAAAATTTCTCAAGATTATGTAAAGCTTCTTTAAAAGTATCACCCATGACTGTAAAGTCATCTACATAAGTCTCTATGTAATAATGCAAAAGATCAGAAAAAATACCAAGGACTACCCGCTGGAACGTGGCTGGTGCATTGCATAGACCAAATAGTAGTACCCTATATGCATAGGTGCCACAGGGACATGTGAATGTAGTATTTTCCTAGTCTTCCAGAGCTATCCTTATTTGATTGTACCCACTTAACCCATCTAGGAAGGAAAAATACTCTTTTCCTACTAAAGTGTCCAGTACTTGGTCTATAAAAGGAAAGGGAAAGTGATCTTTCAAGGTAGCCTTGTTCAGTTCCCTGTAATCCACACACACTCTCCATTTACCATTATTTTTGGGGACAGTAACCAACGGAGATACCCACTAGCTATCCAAGATAGGATAGATGAACCCTACATTTAACAATTTCTACAATTCATCTTGCACAATTTCCCTTAAAGCGGGGTTCATCCTCCTTTGTGACTATCTTACGAGCCTAGATTTATCTTCTATATAAATATGATGAATGCATGTGTCTTGGTGAATGCCTCTCATATCTATATATTCCCAGGCAAAAGTGTCTGAAAAGTTTTTCAATGCTTGAATTAACTATTTTTCCTATTCAAGGGTTAAGGCAGAATTAATATTCAAAGGTTTTTCAAGAAAAAATTCAACAACCTTACTCCCCCATTCAGTGATGGAATATGCAGGAAATGCAGATAATAAGGCTAAATGTAGTTTGGTTTCTGTACTATACTCATGGAATCCCATAGATTAGTAATGAAATCTAAATTATGACTAGACCGCCCTTCTTCTTGCTGCAAAAAATCAAGATTAGAAATATAACAATTTATCAAATTTTCTTCTTAATTTTCTTTAAGGTTCATGGCTTGGGCAATTGTCAAAACTGGTCAGGCACATTCTAAATCATGCTCTTCTTCTTCAACCCAATGTGTATTTTTCAATCTTAAAATAGGTTGAGCGGGGGAGACAAATTAATGTGCTTTATTTTAGTCCCATGAGTGATGGTCATGTTTCCAGACCTACACCCCATATAAGCATCTGTCGTGGCTAACCACGATCTCCCCAAGATCAAAGGATTCCCTCCTAAGTTAGTTTTGGGTTGAAGAACATAAAAATCTGCAGGGTACTTCCAGGAATCTAATGGGATGACAATGTCTTCTAATACCCCCTATGGCTTTACCTTAGACCTATCTACTAATTTTGACATGGTAGGAGTAGGCAATAAGTGAAAGGTTCCTATTCTAGATAAGGTCTCCATAATCATCACATTAATGGTTGAACCTAAATCAATTAAAGTTTCTTCTATAGCTTGTCCATTGATAAAGGTGGTAACCACATGGATTCCAGGGTTTGCATATTTTTCAGTAACAAATCCGGTAGACATTAAACTTGCAAGCTTTCCACCTACTTGAATTATAGAGAGTTCTCTCTTTTGTCTTCCTGGTCTCTTGGTACATATCTCCCTTACTATTTTAGTATAGATTGGGATATCTTTAATTTCTAGCAGCAATGGGATCCTAATGCATAAATTTCTCAATCCAGACACAAGATCAAACTCAGTTTTTTTTAGTCACATTTCCAACTTCTCTGGAAAAGGGGGTTGGATTATATGGGATGAGGAAGGTTCTTGTGGCCTTGAAGTAGGTTGTCCTGCTGCTTTAGGCGTGGTTTCAATTTCAGGCATTTCTAGAGTGTCTTCCTCTACAATCTCTTCAATTCATCCAGGCTGATTCACCACTTTTCTTGATTTCAGCTGGATTTCCTGCAGCGACACAGGAAATTCTTGTAACACAGGAATAAATTTCCTGCAACGACTATGGTGCAATTCAGTAGGTAGGAAAAGTGGGATAGGTGACCAATCCAATGTTGTGAGTGCATTGGATGGTTTTATTATTGGGGTTAGACACTGGCTGGGTAGGAAGTTACGTTGGACATGGTTGATTTGGTGGGGTAGGTAGCTGAAGCTGCTACTGTTGAGGTTGAATCATTTGTTGTTGCGTGGGTTGCAGAGGATAAAAGTTTTGAGAAGGAAAATTCTGAGTGGTAGGGTAAGAAATGTTCCCCTACCAAGGTTGTTGTGGAGTCCAAGTATGCCAGGACATTGGAATATCCCACATTTGATTTTGATTATAAGGAACTTGAAAATGCGACTGAGACATACCTGCAACACATGGTTTCCATGGTCTTTGAGGCGCCATTGCATAAAGTGCATTGACAATGCCTTGATCTGCTAGATATGTTGCTTTGATTTTAGGAAGTGGAGGGCATTGATCAATGGAGCGCTCTGCTTCACAAATTCAACATATCTTTATGTTATCTATAGGACATTCCCTCAAGGTATGCTTCTTCCTGCATTTTGAACAGAACACGGCTATGGATTTTTCTAGTTCCTCCTATTTTTCCTGTTTCTTCTTAACCTGCAAAACATACTATTGAGAAGCTAAGAATATCAGTCCTAAAATTTTCAAATAAATTACCCATTTCAGCTCTGGTTACTCCAACTCCAGCAACTAACTTGACAACCCTGGAAGTAGTATCTCTTGCTCCCCCTCCAACTTTAGAATTTCCTCTTGAATATCGACGACATATCTCACATACTTCATCATAGCCCAACTTTGATATGTCACCTCCTCCCATCAGATTCAAAATCTCTAGAGATTTTAGTTTGATTACTCTGAGAAAAATTGTTCTTTTAGTATCCTTACTCAGTTGATTCATTTTGGATCTCTACAGATTATACTGAAATCTAACCACCAAGTCCTCAACACTCTCCCCCTCCTTCTGAGCCATGCCAAAAATATTTTCTCTGAGGTCCCTAGTCTTGTAATAATCTTGATACTTTCTCAAGAATACCTTTTTCATTTCCTCCTAAGTGGTGATGGAGTTTGAAGCCAACCCCATAAACCACCTGAGAGTTGCATCCTTCAATGTTGTAGGAAACAACTTCAGCTTCTGAGCATTAGAAGAATAGCCATAGCTCTTGTATAGCACATTGAACTTGAATAGAAAGGCATCAGGATCTTCACTAGGAACTTCGTGAAAGTTAGGCAAGGCTGAAGGAGGAATATTCTTCATCTGAGTAGCTCCACCATCCTCCCTGATAGGGAATTCGAATGTGACCAATTCTTCTTCCTTCTCATCGTATCCATCTATGTGGCTAGTCCCATCTTCATGAGCCATTCTTGACCAAAAGGAAGTGGGGGCTTTGTAAGCTACAGATTCTGTGGAATCAATGGTTTAGAATTCTGTTTCTTGAATAGGATTGCTAAGGAATTCTTTTTCAAGTTGAATACTGAGAAAAGATGTTGTTTTTCTTGTGACAGGAGATTCGAAGTGGGCAGAAACAAAAGATTTTCCTACAGAAGCTGCTACTGTAGAAGCAGGAATATGTTCTGGGCTCTTTTCAGGACCACAGACCTCCTAACCGGACTCTTCTTCTCTTGCTGCCTTATATCTTGCAGACTTATTTTTCCTTGCCAGTGTATTAGTAAATGAAGTGGTTCTCACACCACCACAAAATGCATTTGTAGATGTTGGACCCAATAATCTACAATGAAAACAAATTCAAAAGAAACTACTTACCAAACAATGAGGACACGACTTTGGCGATTTTTTTACTTCCTCTAGTGTGTGGGCTTTGCCCTTTGTCTTACCACTTCGACTCCCCCGGTCCTGAAAAATTCCAAACAATGCATGTAATACAAAAACACTTCAGTATTATCCCTTTAGCACCTCCCTAACAACGACGCCAAAATGTTGAGTCAAATTATAGCCTTATAATTTGATTAACATAAATTATCAACCCAGGCAAGTAAGCTTGTGATATGCATGCAAATTATATGCAGGCTTAACACTATAAGTGCTAATTAATCTAACTAGCCAATCACACAAAACCAATGGGTCTTGCCTGCATCAATCACTTAGCAGCAAAGGCTATAGAGTGGATCAAACTTCCCTCTACATCTCTTAAGATTGTTGATGATGATTAGGAAAAGATATAGAAATCAACTTACAACAAATTCAGAAATTCAATAAACATTAGAAATCAAATATTCATTAACTAAATTCCACATATGAACATAAAACTAATCCATTTAATCCAGTTCTGTTGATATATTAGAAAGAGTGAATTAGTTGTAAAAATAAATTATTGCTACATAACAGAAATAAAATGCATAAAGACAAAACTATGGGAATTGTGAGCAAAGCAAGCCCTCCCTTACTCACAACCCCTTCAATTTAGAAGAGCTTGCTCACTGAAATAAATAGAATATATATCATTATATTAATATGAAAAATATACAGTCGAGTACAATATGATACACAGTCTTGTGTTGAAACCAACCCAACAATCTAACAACCCCTATCATCGAAACTAGGACAAAATTTATACATTTAGAAAGCCCATATATGGCTCGAAATAAGGGAGACTACTAATCTAGGCCATCAGCTAACATAACTGTTACAAAATATAGATTTTAGCCATACTCGGTCTAATCCATGACTAAAAGCATGGATTAGATGAAACTCATTATATGGTTGTAGCTTTCCTCCAAACAGCCAATGAGAGGAGGCTTCTGAACCTGGGCGATGTTGTTGGAAGATCTGAAATGGCCAATAGGAGAGCAACCATGTGTGATATATTCCCCACAAAACCCATGTTCCCATTTGACTTAGATATTCGTGGAACATGGCCAACCGCTGATGTTGTTGCAGAAAATTGGGCGGTTACGGGAAATCTGCGATTGTAGGAAATCTGGAGTGGTTGCAGGGAATAGAATCGCATAGCTGTCTATAGGAATTATGTGTATGTTTCCAAATCAAAACAATTTTGCACAAGAACTTAGGATTAGTTGGCATGGTAATTAAATAAATAACAACTAGCTAAGGAATACTCAAAGTTAAGGTAAAAGATGCTTTTTAGCGTTAATTTCCATACCTTTAGCCTACGACACCCTTTTGGCCAAAACATAAGTATTCTAACTGAAATAGGCATAGTAGGGGTTAAAGATAGTTCAAAATGGGAGAGGTAAAGTATGGAAAAAGGTGTCAAAATCAGGAAAAACCAAGCCTCAACACCATTTTCAAAACTGTATGATGAACGAACTTACTTCGAAGCTAGGATTGCATCATGACAGTTCTAGTCCATATTACCCACAACCAAATGGCCAAGGAGAAGCCATTAAAAAGGTTTTGACCACCATTATTAAATGGATTGTCAGAATTCATAAATGAAATTAGCATCTAATGCTTTTTCCAGCTTTGTGGGCATATCGTACCTTAGCAAAAACTTCAACTGGTTTTACTCCCTTCCAGCTAGTTTACAGTCTAGAAGTAGCCTTTCATATTGAATTTGAAATATGTCATTAAAATTGGCAATCGGATTGTTACCAGCCACTTCTACAGAGGAGAAATTTTTTTGTACTTAGCATGACTAGATGAGACTTGTCATGATGTTGCATTATCTAGTGAGACTCATAAGAAACGAGTTAAGGCACAATTTGATCAAAATGTAAAACCTCACTCATACTCAGAAAGCGACCTATTCTTGGTTTATGATCAAGAGAACAATAAATTAGGTGTTGGTAAATTCGAACCCATGTGGCGTGGTCCTTATATTGTAAAACATGTACTAGAAAAATGGGCTTATGAGCTAGTTGATTATGACGATATTTCTTTAGGAAAGCCCTGAAATGGCCTTTATCTGAAGAAATATTATGCTAAAATCGTTCAATGAGGAATTTGCATATTTTTGTATCATATTTTGTGTGTGGTAATTCTAACATCTTTTTAATATTTTCTACTAATTCTCTTGCTTATTTTGTGTTACATTTGATTTGTAGATATCGACTCTCCCTCAAATTTACATTGTCTTTGCCGATGGTGCTAGTCATAGTACTCAAAAATTTTCTTCCGCGACCTGTCATTTATTCACCCACTTATGAGTTATTTTCTATTCATGGGATATGCCTTCGTCAAACAATGAATAACATCATAGAGTATGGTGAATTTATTGAGATATTATTTGATGCCATTTCATTTGGTATTCATCGGTTGATCATTATGTTAGATTCTCAACTCATAGTATTGCTGCAATGTTAAGAATGTTTTTGTGGGTTCATCACTTGGAGAGAGAGTTTTATTACATCGAATATCAACACATTCCAAGACATTTAAACACATTAACTGATGCATTAGCTAAGTATGTGTTCAATCAACATTTGTAATATCTGTAAGAGAGTAAACACAATATTCATCCATATATTGTACAAGATAAACTGAGACAAAAGAAATAGTTTTCAGTAGTTAAAATATATGTAAAAATTATGCATTTACAAAAATGTCATCCAAGACATGAGGCCCCATGGCCTTTATTATCCAAACATGCCGATACATCATCAAAAAACAAAATATAGCCCTATTACTAGCTGCTGTTCATGATGATCGTGGTAGTACAAAACAACATTAGCTACTTGTCATAGTAAGTGACTAATCGACCAAGGAACCCCCATGGTGTGTCTCTGATAGCGGAGAGGCAATTCATCAATCCCAACATCTGGGATGTCTAGGGTGAACCTTTCTAGGTTGTGCTCCAACTTAGTCAAAGCCTTCACTATATCGGGGTTTTGTATTGCGGGAACTACTAGCAACTCACCATGTATGTAAAATTGGTGTAGTCCTGCTAGTCTCACTGGGTCCACAACTACATGATCATTTCAAATAGTTAGTTTTGGATGCCAAAAGACAAAAAAAAAATTAAATAAATACAAAACAACCAAAATGTAAAATGTTTACCTAGGTCACCCCACTACATTCCAGTTGGTAGTGGAATATTTGGATCACCTGTGTAATCTATGCATGCATATGGAAATTCCTCGATCATAACAACCAGACATTCTAGCCATCCAAAGAAATCAGGAGTATATCGAACAGTTTGGCCTTCACCACCTTCATGGCGTGCCATCAATGTGACCCACTTCAACATACGAGGATCTCGTAGTCCTCCTCCATCTATGGCTACCTATGGGGCAAGAAGGGGGATCCTATATAGAATGAATGAGATAACAAATGATCCATACTCAAAATTCTTGATTTTTCCAGTTTTCACTCTAGTTAGTTGCCCTTTCAAGTTGGAAACTACCCCTTCACACTAGTTAAATATTGTAGGCTAAAAGAACTCTACAGAAATCTACATCTAAGACTTGGTGAGTAAGTGAAGTGTTGCACTCCCACATAATCATGCAACAATGAAGTTGATAGCCCTCAAATGAAGCCTCTCAATGGTTTTGATATCAATTCATTTGTCTTTGAGTTCAGCTCTTGGAAAACAATGTTGCACTAAGTAAGTGGTAGTTGTTTTACCACCCCATCTATGCTCATAAAAATAAATGCCAACTCAATGGCGTGGGAGCCCAGACAATAAATAAATGTCACGAACATATTTTGTGAGTCTATGATCTCCAATCAAGAATCACACTTTATGTACATTCCATTTTATCGGCGTCCATTCCAACAAATCTAGCTGGGCCTTCATGTCTGAGATTGTGAAAACTTTGTACAGGTCACCGTTTCTCAGAGTCTTTGAAGTTTCTGGATGGTTCAAATATGCTATATCTTTTTCTTCATGTTCATTCTCTCTCCACTCCATTTTTGTAGATGAAAACACTGAATAATAAACCTGGAAAATCATTAGAAAACATTGTGATGATTTTTTGCAAAAAAAATGGGCGTTTTCATTAACTTTTCAAAACCTTCGGCATTATACGCCTTCACCTTTTAAGACCAATGCGTATTTGCATGATTTTAGCCTTAGAAACTGTACAAATATGATCTTTATGAGTAAAAAAATCGGTCAATGTGCGGAGGCCCGATGAAGAGAAACTACACACACCGAGGGCGATTTTCGAATTGATAAAAGCCCCCAAAAAACCTAAATAGATGGTGAAAAGAAAAAAGAAAGAAATGAAAATGAAGATATCAGAGATATCATTTACCTGGAAAAGATGGCTTGTAATTTGGTCTAACGGTTTGCCTAGAATCTACCTCTGAAGTTCTTGGTGATAAATGCACTCAACCTCTCTCAAATGGTAAAAAACACAAATGGTAAAAAGCTTTTACTTTTTTTGGATTTTTATAAGTTTTTAGGCCCATTAAAATATTATTTTTTGGCTATTAGCCTCTGAAATCCAAATTTTAAATGTTTTAACAATATTTTTGAGAAGTGACTATTATTTTTAGTTTAAATGTGCTAAACATAGGTTATTTACAAAAATGAATCATTTTAGAGATGAGAACATTTTTATCGCTTTTTCAAACTCGCTAAAAACTTACGAAAAAGAGAAACCAAGACTTCTCTTTATGCACTTGTCAAAATCCCTAAACATGAAAAGATCGTTGAGAACTTCACTATTCGAACTCGAAAAAGTAGATGAACAGTTGTCTATTTAGTATAAGTTTACCCCTTTTACACACTGAACTAGACTATTTACGAAAAAGTTATACGTTGACTAATAATGGTCAATAAAGTTCTCTCTTGCATTATTTTACCTTTTTCCAGGCTTGAGAGACTAAATTTATGAAAAATGACACTGTGGAGTTTACTTATGTGTTTCTCCTGACTCCCTTAAAATGAAAAACATCGAGCTTTACTTTCACAAGCCTTGTTAAAATTTTATGTTGAAATAACTTAACGAGTATTCTTTTCGTGTTTTTTCAAACTCTTTAAAGATGAAAATGACATTGAGTTACCCCTTCACTGGACTCATAAAACTTAAATAGTGTAGGAATAGTCAATCATGAAGAGATCAAACCACTCCTTCCCAGGGTTTGTCAAACATACTCCGAAGGACTCATTCGAACGATGAGCTTAAAGGATAAGCATGTGTTATCCTCCTCAAGCTTGCCAAAAATAAAGAGGTACTCTCCAGTAATGGTGGGGGGAATTTTGTAAAGAATGTTTGTTTTTATATTACAAAAGGTAGTATTTCGCTCTTCAACATCACACTCTGTCACTTTTGTGTCCGAGTTGGGAAATCCATTTATCTCTTAGTTGACCATACCTAATTGAAGGTATTCAGTTGGTTTTGGGTATTATTTTTTAGTCAAATGCTACCAATTCAAAATGTCGTGATGCTAGTATGTTCAAGAGAAGTCCAACCTCAATCAAAATTACCTTGCAATTCATAACCTTCAATCACATTGACCATCCCTGAGTCGGTCCTAGATTACTCCAAATTGTTGTTCTTCAAAACTTGACATGAGTTTTGTGTTGTAGGCCCTCCTGCGACGGGTCACTTCCTATCGAATTTAGCTCACTATCTAGGATTTGACCTAGAAACCTTTCTCAGTACCTTGGAGACTGCATTCCTTAATCGTATGTTTCTTGCCTTCGACGATAGATTTTCATCATTGAACTTCGATCAAATGATTCTATGAGTGTTCAAATTTAGCACATATATTCACACTTCATAGATTGTACTAGAAGTACCTTGAGAAACATTGTCACTATTGGTGGTTTCTCTTACGCTTGTTAACTGTTCACATCATTGACCGATAATCAAGTGGTTTCTACCATGTTTGACTGCGAGACATTCACTCGCATGGCTAGATTCATACTATGGATTGAGAGACGGAGATCAAGACCCTGGATCTAGATTCATCCATCCAAGCTACGTGGAGTTATTAAATATTCATGATTATAAACATAGATCCATTGATGGCTACACCCATACTATGTTGTTTATTGACATGGATATTCAGATGTATTTTTGTACTCGTACTTTGAGACATTTATGTTATGAGTATGGGAAATCCTACCTTAGTGACGACTTTTTATTGCATTGTAACATCTGATTAATTGTTTACAAGAAAAAAAATTATGAGAGCCATACATAGCTTTTGTCATAAAACACATAAATAATCAGCTTAATAGCAGCAAAAATACTCATGAAATCACAACCATATAAACCACATATAATCCAGTATAATACTCATAGAAATACAATGATAAATAATCTCATATTTATGATGAAAAATCCAAACCTAGGATGGGAATTCCACACTCCATCTGACCATAGAATGGCTAAGCCAAATCCTTCTTCAGCCATTCACTCTCGTGCCATATTCCAAGCATGAATGTGGGATCTCATAGAACACATCAATCCAAAACCATGCAGATCTTCCAGAGGTCATCCACCTCAACCCATCAACAGTGACTCCACCTCATGGTCAAACATCACAAAGCCATCGTCAAATCTGTCTCTATGCCAACCATATAGGACTCTAAAGCGTTTAATCCAACCCGGCTTCCAGGACTAGTAACTCAACCCATGGATGGTTTCGAGCTCCCGAGCGTTTATCCAAGCAAGGCTCCAGGACTAGTAACTCAACCCACCAAGAGCTCCAGAGAATTTTTCCAACCAAGGCTATGGGACTAGTAACTCAACCTAAGCTATTACAAGGCTTCTAGATCATTTTTCCAACCATGTCTCTAGGACTAATAATTCAACCCAAGTCGTTATAGGGCTTCCATAGCGTTTCTCCAACCAAGGCTCCAGGAACGAATAACTCAACCCAAGCTAGAGAAAACATGAGAACCAACCAATACCAAACAAGGAATTAAACCCACAATCTCCATGGCTATCCAGGAAATGGAAAGGCTAGGCAATCCACTGTCAATCCAAGCAATCCTCCATGCCAGTGATAGATCATGACCAATAATCCACATGCATATTCCATGCATGCCAAAACTAGTGAGGAAAACATACATGCAACTCGGTACCTTCCAGCAAAACCCGTTGTGGTTGTTGATCCCGATATCCTCTTGCACTTTCCCGCTCTTCTTTTTCCTCCTTCATCCAAAAATCCAAGTATACCACAGTCTCCAAGAGTGAGCCAAGAAATCCTAAGTATCCAAGAGTATGAGAGGGAGAGAGAATAGAAGTGAGTGCCACCAAAACTTAACTGACCAAGCTCACCCACTGATCCTCAGAATCCTTTTTATTAACGAGGTCTCTATTTCTTGATTTTCCATTATTTTCCTTCATTTTCCTCCTCACATGAAACCTTTGACCTTTCACCTCCCTTTTCTCCTAATTTCCATTATTTTCAGAAATAAAATTCCAATTAATACCTCTTGCTTTTCCAAAGCCTTAGCCATTGCCTTTTCCAATTTCCTTAGCCATAATAAATTGAATGAACACCCACTACGATGTTTTACCTACCATTAATCTTAGAATACGTGTCCCATCAACTGTGGCCTTATATATTTTTACATGAATTTTTAACTAGGGGTGTTACAGAACCCTCCCCCTTGGGGTTCACCATCCTCGGTGTTCAATGACACCTATAACCAATAAGACTACTGAAAACAAAACATACTTCCCATGTAGCTTTATAACACAGCTCGTTGCAGTATTTACAATGACCACTACTGAAACATGACAATCATATCATTTACTGGAGATTTATAACACAACTAAATAAGGTATTTAGAATAATAACTACATATACTCACATACACATTTGCTTCGCCTAGCAAATAATCATATTCTCTATGGAGCTTTATAAATCCATCTTGATACAATATTTACAATAATACACATATACACATATGCACATTTTCTCAACCAACAAATAAAAGGATATGATGCCTGTATCAATTAACAAGGGAATCCAAAGGCTCGCACCTCCACCGTCAAAAGTAGTACCGGGATTCACCTCCTTCCCAGGAAGTCCATAATCCACTGTCAAAGTCAAAGCTACATCCAATGTCTAGTGTTGTAATCTGCACCACTTTTCCTCTCAGTGAACATTTACCAGCTCATTGTTCAAGGGCACACTCCCAATGTGCATCTAATTCCATCTAACAATGCTAATGACCAAAACAAATATATCCCAAACCTTCCCTTCTCTGCTACATAGTCCCTCCAGTAATCTGGTCTCCCCCTTTTGTGGAGTCACACACCTTCCAGGTTCCGCTGGCACCCCCATCCCAGGTAGTCCATCCCTTGGCAAGGCTTCCTCACACCAAAAGATACAAAAGCTAAGCATATTCCTACCTTAAAACCATCATACCAGTCATAGCATGCTCATGGAAATCAATGGACACTATTGGGTATCAGTGTCCCACAATGGCCCTATTCCTGAAGTGCTTTATCAACATATTGTTGCCTATTCTAATTTCTTTCGCTTCTATTGCTAATTCTTGTTGTTAGTTTCAACCACTCAACTGGGACTTTCTGTGTTTCTTGTACCAAGCACATAAATTCCACTAGATTTTAAATGAATTGAAATAAATTCAAATCATACCTCATTGGTGGCCTGTCAATAAGGTACACTTTCAATTCTTTTTGCTTCCTGTCACAACAAGTCAAAATAGAATCTTTGACCAAATCAGTATGTATAAACATATCACATTGGGTTAGCTCAAAACAAAACCATCATAGATCAAAATCATAACTCACATGTAACCATCATAAACCAGAATCATAGATCATATGTAATCACCATAGACCAAAATCATAAATCACATGCATAATGAAACTGGAATAAAATAATGATACTTATCCTTTAATCAAACCTTAGCTTCTACCTTTGTCTTTATTCCGTACACACACAGGATCGGTTGCCACACCCTACAAACAACTAGTGCTTTCTCCTCAACCATGTGCACATATAGATATTGTTCATCACACACATACAACTACACATGAGATACAACAACGTTCAATACATGCACCTACACCTGACACACAACACATACATCTACACCCAGTGTAAAATGGAACACAATACATGTGCCTACACACGATGTACACCACCACACAATACATACACTTACACCCAATGTACAACAAAATACATCCATTTATACCCGATGTACAATGCCACATAATACATGTACGTACACAAAGTACAACATAACAAATACACATGTCATGATACCATGACTACACAATGCACATACACAGTATCGCACTCTCACAACACGACATGTATGACACGCTCACAATACCACATGTACAGCAATACCATATGTATAACACATACAAAGCACCACCTGCACAACATGTGCACAGCATCACATCTACACGGTACCACCTACACAACATGTACACAATGAAACATGTATATCATACCACTTGTACAACGTGTACACAATGCCAGATGTACATAGCACCACATGCACGAGATGTACATGACACCGCATATACACAGTATCACATGCACGACATGTACACAACACCACATGTACAACATGTACACAGTACCACATGCTCATGGTAGCACTTGTACAATCATGCACACAACACCACATGTACAACATGTACATAGTACCACATGCTCATGTTACCACTTGTACAATCATGCACACAACACCACATGTACAACATGTACATAGTACCACATGCTCATGGTACCATTTGTACAATCATGCACACAACACCATATGTACAACATGCACACAACACCATGCATACATACAACTGCATATACAACATGTACATAAGACACTATGTACACATCAATGCATATCCAACATGCGCACAACACCATATGCACACAACACTGTATATCCATCATGCACACAATATAATGTGTACACAGCACCACATATCGAACATGTACACACACTATATATACACCACACCGCATGTGCACAACATCACAGATATAATCAGGTACAACATATGCACAACAATAGTACCACCATCCAAAAGCACACTGTCTCTACCAAACAACCTTTCTTCGAGTATCTTATCAATGCTTGTCCCAAGATGCCACAGACCACGCTACTTTCATTTTGTTGATGTATCCCTCAGTATAGCCTGCTCATAACATAGACATAATATAATCACATAATATCAACCCATAACCACATGATACTGACCTCATATATTTTTCATGACCAAGGACCTCGTCATGCCATTCACCTACATAAGGAATCATTCTTCCACAAGAATGATCCATGATGACCCCATCAGAAAGTGACATAGATACATTGATACATACATGCATATACATAAACATTAGCATAAATAATCATGATCTTGTGAGACAATGATATGCATACATACACATACATACATATAAACATTAACATAAATTAATAATGATCTAGTCATTCAACGACATACATACATACATATATAGACATCAGCATAATAATGATCACAACTTAATTACTAGATATCATAAGGTCAAGGTTGAGAGAACTCCCTTTATGCATGCAACACATGTGCAACATTGAGAACAACAGTTCCCAACATAGCCAAGGCATTTGACACCTCATATTCATTTACTTCACCTTTCTTGATTACCTTTACATGATTATCCTGTCATCATCCAGTCACACCATTGGACCCAACCAATCCAGCTGGATGTCATATTCTTGCCTTCAACTTCCTTTATACATGCACCAGCTTCATTTGAGTCTTACATTGCCTACTGGATTTCATTCGGCTCTCTCCAAGCTCCAATAACTTTCCTCTTTCCCAGCCAATTGCCAAGACTCAAAACTTAAAAGGCAAGCATGAGAAACAAACATTAAGAAACCCATGAAAAAAAATAACAATACGACACCACAAACAAAGTGGCATGATCATGCACTAGGCATAACAAAACTGCAAATCAAGAACTAGCAAATCACAAAAGACAAAATGCACAAGAGTAACAACAGAAACCATGACTCAATCCCCATGCTTCCTAGAGCCTCCAAGGGAAAGCTCAACTTGAGCCTTCTTCAATATTTCATTGTAGTCTCTTTTCCATGAAATCCCTTGCATCAAATTTCCATCAATACATAACTGTTAGTGCATAAATAAGCATAAAAAAACACCAGTTACCTTATCTTGTTGTGCCAAGCATGTTTCTTGCAACTGAACAAATACTATCCATCTCTCAAGGGACTCCAATACTTTGACGAAATAACTAGAAGTAGTTGTTATACCTATCATATACATGTTCATGACTATAGCACATGTCCACATAATGTCAGACAAAATCAAGGCTAAGAAGACTTCATGTATGCAAAACACTTATTTGTTTAGAATTAGGGTTTCTTTTACCAATACATTCTTGCAATTGAGTCTTACTATGCACTGTCACATCACCCAACTGTTGGTTATATAAAAACATCAACTATTACCTTGTCCAGCTAATACCAAGTATGTTTCCCTGCAACTACTCACACATGTCAACCACATGCTCCAAATATAAAGAAAATCATATCTATCAATTTGAAAACCTTTACCAAATTCAGTAAACATGTCATAATCCACTAACAATAATAATGCTACAACTATCACCTACTACACTCAAGTACATATAAGTTCTCTCAACACATTTGTATTAGTACAACCATCTTAAAACAAGATCATTTGAACAAATACTCGTATTATGAAGTTCATCAAACATTCAACCAACTTGCAAATATACCATGTTAAATAACTCAAATAAATGACATAATATACACCAAACACTCAAACCCCAAATAGACGACATAATAAAACAATGAAGCATCAAGTATAAAACATAAGAAAACTCATACTTTAATGTGTCTCAGGGGAGGTTATCTTTTCTACACAATCAATCTAGTTAGCATGATATAACTTCACAACACATAAACTCAAACAAAAATAAGATCATGATATCCATAACAGTAACTAACTAACATGTTCACATTATAGTCTCATAAGCATTTGTCATTCATGAATAAAATAACATATGTACGATTAGTCTAGATTAGTACAACACAATGTCACAAACAAGTCAACTCATACCTGAATTTCATAACCCTGACCATCTGCATTGACCAATCCAGCTTAGTAAGATACATATAGCATCAAGGTCTTAATGTAATAACCCTAATCATCAAGTTACTAACATATAACAACAACAAGTTATATATCACGCACATCAAAAACATATAACATAATAATCAAGTTATTTAAAATAAAATAACAAGAGCAAAGCATACAACCACAGGTTACTACCACTCATGAATATTGGACATAGGTGCATATAACTACACTATTCAACAAGCATCTATCATGTATGTAACCATAACATCAATAGAATGAAAGACATACACATAACCATAATGCACATAACAATCCTTATCCTACATACTTGCATGCCCAACATACAAACCTATATGATGAGATGCTCCTGCCTCAAGGTCCAATGTTGCAACTTCACTTTAATGATCTACATCTCCTGCTCTATCTCATCCAAAACATTAGCATCATAACATAACAATATCATCATGATGACCTAATTGCATGTAATGACCTCACATTGCATGTTTGACCTACTATACATGCATAGCTATAACCATGACAATGCACGCATATAGACACCGACATGCATGACAATGCATATACACCCATACACTCATGATGACACATCCCACAACAACACCATCCACCTTCACATGGTGACATCACTACAACCATGATCAACATTATGCAAATGCAACAAGCACATGGACTACAAGCATAAGGAATACATATGCAACCGACATGAGTGCATGACCAACACACCACCTATCTAGTCTGAGGGGTGAACTTTGCTCTAATACCACCTTGTAACACCCTCCCCCCACATCTACCCAAGAAACCCACCAATTGGGGAAAACATGCGACAAGAGGCCACTATGATATGATTCTACCTCCTAAGTCACATTAAGGAAGTGGAACCGACAGAAAAACACCATACATACATTCAACATCAACATTAGGACCCTTATAAACCAATCTATCACTTTAGGAAGCTTGTCTTTGGGTCCAATTGAAATTTTGGACAAATTTCCCTTTGGATGCTCTCATGGGCATGCCAATGTCTAGGGACCTTTGGACGCTCTCATAGGCCTACAAGCCGACATCTAGGGACCCTTTTGCTCAGTTATGTGCCAGCATCCCTAAGAATTAAGCCACATTTGTAAGCCTAGAGCCCAGGTCACTGCCCAGAATTGCATGATACATTCAGAACATTAAATTAACAAGGAAATGACAGTGCAAAAGAAATAATTTGAATGAGACCTTGATTGGACCCCTAGTAGCCATGACAGGCATTTCGTCAAAATTATCACGAATATGTAATCTATAGGTGTAAATAATAGATCTGAGCATAGGGGTCTCATACTTAGCTCAGAATCGAAAAGTAGCATTGATGCCTTAACACATCAACTACCATTTCATCCATTAGGTCATAGATACACTCATTGTTCATTTACAAGTAAAACCATGATGAGAGCCATACATAGCTTCTGTCATAAAACACATAAATAACCATCATAGTAGCAACATAAATACTCATGAAATCACAACCATTTAAACCAAATACAATCCAGTATAAGGCTTATTGAAATACAAGGACAAATAACCTCATATTGATGATGCAAATTTCAAACCCGAGATGGGACTTCCACGTTCCACCTGACTGTAGAATGGTTGACCCAAATCTATCTTCATCCATTCACCCCCATGTCATATTCCAAGCATGAATGTGGTATCTCATAGAATACATCAATACAAAACCATCTAGGGGTTCTAGATGCCATCCACCTCAACCCATCAAAACTGATTTCACCTCATGGCCGGATATCACAAAAACATCATCAGAGCTGCCTTTATCCTAGCCATCTAGGGCTCCAGAGCATTTATTCCAACCAAACTTCCAAGACTAGTAACTCAACCCATGACTTCTGTTGGGCTTAAGAGAGTTTGTCCAACCAAATCTCCAGGACTAGTCACTCAAATCACAACTATTGTTGGGCTCCAAAGCATTTTTCCAATCAAGGCTGCAAGGCTAGTAACTCAACCCACCAACGGCTTCAAAGTGTTTGTCCATCCAAGGCTACGGGACTAGTAACTCAACCCAAGCTATCAAAGGGCTTCCAGAGCATTATTCCAACCAAGGCTCCATGATTAATAACGCAACCCAAGATGTTACAGGGCTTCCAGAGCATTTGTCCAACCAAGGCACTAGGAACTAATAACTCAACCGAAGGTAGAGGAACACATGAGAACCAACCAAAACAAAACAAGGAAATAAACCCAAAATCTCCATGTCTATCCTAGAAATTGCAAGGCTAGGCAATCCACTGCCAATCCAGAAAATCCTCGATGCCAGCGACATATCATGACCAATAATCCACATGCATATGCCATGCATGCCAAAACTAGTGAGGAAAACATATATGCAACTCAGCATCTGCAAGAACAAGCTATTGTAGTTGTTGATCCCAATATCCTCTTATGTTTTCTTGCTCTTCCTTTTTGTTCTTGCTCCAAACTCCAAGTATGCCACACTCTCCAAGAGTGCTCAAAGAAACCCTAAGTGTCCAAGAGTATGACAGAGAGAGAGAGAGAGAGATAAAAGAAGTGAGTGCCACCAAAACTGAACTGACCAAGTTCACCCACTAATCCTTAGCAGCCTTTTTAAATAATGAGGCCTCTATTTCTTCATTTTCCTCCTCACATGCAACCTGTGGCCTTTCACCGCCCTTTCCTCCTAATTCCATTATTTTCATAAATAAAATTCCAATTAATGGCTCTTTCCTTTCCAAAGCCTTAGCCATTTCCTTTTCCACTTTCCTTAGCCATAATAAACCGAATGAACACCCATTAGGATGTTATTCCCACCATTCAGCTTGGAATATGTGTCCCATCAATAGTGGCCTTATATATATTTTACAAGAATTTTTAACCAGGGTTGTTACACAAATGACCGTCGATTTGGATCTTTCGCTATCCATCAAAGTGTTCCAAAGCATCCACCTACAAGGATAGAACCCAAACAATACCAAAGAGAATGAAATTCTTGGATCTCAAGGCCCAAAAACCTATTATTGGCTTCCTGTGTAGTTCCCTAGTCCATTTTTGCACATACGTAGAAGAGACCATTAGAGTCTGCATAAAGGTGTGCTCTGTTTTACACTATGTCCTGCACACATGACTCAACAAAAGTAAAAAATAAAAAATAATGTCTAGAGGCTTTGTTAGTCGAATCTTCCCCAACTAACAACTTCGAATGGATGCCTACTCAAGCCCAATCCCTCCCATCATGGAGTTACTTCCCTCTCTTTGTGGATCCCAATCCCACCATTTGTGGATCTCATCCCTTAGGAAGAGGATCCCAAACCTCCTCCTTATGGCCTATAAAGCAATCATAGGCTAGAGGATTGGAGAGTACTATTAAAGCTAGGCTTATGCTACAGAAATAAGTCTAGAAGTATTTTCATCCAAAGAGAAGGTTGGATATTGTGGGAAGAGGCTATAACATCAAGGCTTTGAGGTTGTAAGTTTGTTCTCCCTTTTATTTAATAAAAAGAAATGGTTCTTTCCTAATCATGTCTATTCTGATGTCATTTTTGAGATTCCTTGATCACTCACATAGGTTATGATTGGTTATTGATTCAATTTATGATATATACTGAGTTAAGTATTTCATTTATCTTTCATTCTACACACTAGATGCTTTGATCCTTTGTGTGTTTATGTCTATTCATATCTCCTTTGAAACATCATGTAGAAGATATGGAAAGTGTTGGAATGGTCTCTAAAGCATCAAGGAGAATCTAACTATCGAAGGCACTGAAAGAACTTCAAAACGAATTTCGTTAAATGGTAACTAATCCCTCACATATTACTTATTTCAATCAATCGTAAGCTAAGGAAAGGTGACAATTATTTTCTCGTTTGTTACTAGATTTTGTTTGAGATCTAAGGAGATCCATCTTGTCCATAAGAGGGATTAGTCTGCCTAACACCTTGCTAAGCCCATATCTACTCAATAGACCAACTTGTGCAAGGGAAAAAATGAATCTAACAGTCTCCTATAGCTCGGCGGTGTAATTTGCAATACACAGAAAATTTGGAGAAACAAATGGGGATGGAAGGAGGAGTGTTGAAGGAGGTGATGCTCATGCACAAACACATGATGCTATTCTACTTTATGAACCAACATATTTCATTTTCACATAAAATAATTGTTCATGTAACAAAGAAAAAGTGATTAAATGATTGCTAAAACACTAATTGCATAAAGAAAAATGCATGTGAAAGGATGAGTTACATTTGGAATAGAATATAACTATTTCATAAAATAAAAGCATTTTTTGGGGCTTGTCCATAGAAGGTACATAACCAATCTTCCTAAGGGAACTCACTCACCAACCTGCAGAGACAATGCTTTTCTTATAAATTAGATTTGCATAACGAAAAACAACTAGACTAAGTGCATGCAAAATAAATACATAAATAAATGTACAAAAGAAGGGGCTTGAGTACCTGGGTTGGGCCCTAACCCAAGGAAACTTAGCTCCCTTGAAGCAAACTCAGACTGGAAACAAAATGATGCTTTTCGTTAATCTCAAAATTATTCAAACATGTAACATGAAAATGGAAATAACAAGAAAACGTATCCTACTCTAATAGTCACTATATTTCCTCTAGAATTTGAATCCTACTAAGCTACTAGGCTCTCTTGTTTATCAAAAATGAGTGAGGGGCATCCTCCTTGAAGAGAGGGTTTCTTCCCTCCAAAAATCCTTCAAAAGTGGATCTGGTTTCCTAGTGTATTTGCAGTCCTTGAGGGGTAGTAACTACTCATGAGCCAACTGAGTTGTTGATGTGTTGATGTAAGGTACAATACTCCTAATTCTTCTCTTGTTGGTTTCCAACATGTTTTGCACAATAAATATTGTTTTTCCTGCATATTCAATGCATTAGGCTACATGATATGGTCGATATTCCCTAACCTTCCTATGAACACATTATATCTTGAAAAAGATATTATCAAATGCAAAATTTGAGGTTAAAATGTTGCAAAGGATGGTCAAATGGGCCTCGGATTGTACCTATTTGGGAGGCCCATCATACCCCCCTACTAAAAATTTTGCTCATCCTCTAAGTAGCTTATTCACCTAGTTGTACTTCATTCATGGCCTTGGTGGCCCCACTGACATCCCAAACTATCTCAAAAGGGATGCCTTCTTCAAGATGGAAACTTGAATTTTTCTCAATCTTAGCCCATTCTATTTATTCTTCTATTTGGCCCTTATTTTATTGTAAGTTCAACAATAGAGGAGGACTAAACTTGAGTCTAATCCAATTGATCCCCAACATTTGGACTATCCTTTTCTATAGAGGTTTTTTGTCCAAAACGTTCCTTAGCCTTTTTGGTATCACTTCTCTGATAGGCTTGCAGGATTTCATTTGCTAATAATATGAAGGTATCTTCAAATTGTAAGATTACTTGTTATTTTTTCACTGTATTGGTTGGTGCTAGCCTGGGATCTGCATCAATGAGCCTACTCTTAACTCCGCTCTGAAAAATAAGGGTTCATCTACCTTCCTAGCCATGAACCTTTTAATTTCTTCAGTTATGGCCTCTTCATGGGTGAGCCAAGAGGCCAAGGCCATTAATTTCACATCTCCCATTCTTAAGTTGGGGTCCCAAATGTTCGTGCTCATTAGTAGTAAATTATGCATGTAAAAATAAGACATTTTAGCTATATCCTCAACACTACTCTTATGACAAAACTCAATGAATTTTGTGTAGCCTTGGAAAGGGAGAGAGCCATGTTGGGCCAATGTATGAATTTGGCATTCATATCATTAGTATTTGAGGAATAATGAATAAATTTTTGATGGATTCCTGCAATGAATGGCCTCCATGGCCAAAATTTCCATTGTGGCAAGTTGTTCCTCTTTCTCCTAGAGTTGGGCTTTTATCCTTTTATTTTTTCCCTACAATTGGTCCCTTACATTGGCTTAATTTAGTCTGCGATTATCCATTTCTTCCTCCATATTTTTCATTTTCTCCTCCACTATACCCACATCTTCAACTCGTTTGGATTTTGCAATTTGCATCCTCTTGTGGGTCCTACCCCTCTCCTTCTCTAGCTCAAAGAAAAGTGGGATTGAAAAATGGGTAGGGAGTATTCTTCCTACCTTAGTCTATTTATAATATGATCCAAGTTCTAGTTGGGGATTTGGTTCTTGTAAGTCGGTATTTAGCTCTTGTAATCCCACAAACCCTTCCTAAAGCTTCTCTTCCTGTTCTTGTAGTTGCATTCCATCCAAGTCTACATAATCTTGTTAAGTGTCTTCTTTCATAGTGTGGGCATTCATTAATGGTGCATTTTCATATCTAGTGTTGCATTATCTACAATCTACAGGAGCTCCAAGTGGCTCTAGAGTATTACAAAGTTAATGCAAATGAGATAGCCAAAATCCTGCCTTCTTCATCTAAACAATTGGATTGGAGTTTTAGCATGCCTTCTTCAGTTAGAAGAAAAGATCAAAGCTTCATTATGCCTTCTTCAATGAAGCAAAGGGATCAGAGCTGCATTAGATCATTCAAGAAAGAAAAAGAGAAGGTCAAAGGTGAAATTAGAGAACTAATTAAGGGATCTATGCTTCACTTGTCCATTCAAGAACCTTAAGCAATGGATGTCCACACTAGGCTCACTTAAATTTCTTGTTTTATGTTTCTAGTGATCAAAATGAGATCAACATGTCACTTCCAGGAATTGAATGTGGGTGGGGAGGATAATAATCATTTCTCCCAACCATACTAGATAAACCCAATTCAAATATATATATATATATATATATGAGATGAGATTAATTAGTAAAAGGAAATATTTGTAATAAATATTGCATGGAAGCTTTGTTCCTCTTGGAGAAATTAGAAAACATATAATTAATACTTAAAGCGTCTTTTGTCAGAAGCTAACTAAATTAATAAAAACATTATTTACTCCTAGAATATGTAAAGTAGAATTATACCATCTATCATGAAATAAAAAGGAAATTTTAATCTTTTAAAGAGGAAGTTCATATGAACAATTATCGATGGTAAAAGGCATCGACACCAATACATTCATACAATCTCATATATATTAGTGATTAACATCATACAATTGGTAAAAGGTTTTATATATATATATATATATATATATTATGTTAAAAGGAAGTGTATATACTATTTATTAATATATATAATGTTGTTAAAAATATTCATAAGGAATTTAGGGGTTTCATGTAGAAAAAAAACAATTGAAATAACTTTTCACTTTTTCTATTAATTATTAGCAGATGAGAGGAGGCTTAATTGGTGATCACCTTGATAGGAGGTTCCAAGTTCAAACCTCCAAGTAGGTTAGCTAACCCAAAAAAAAAAAAAAAATGTGTCCTATGAGTATAAGTTTTTTTCCACTTTTTTTAAATTTATTTGCTCTTAATTTTCAATTTTCTTTTCCTCCTCATTTTTGTAAGAGGTTTGTAACCTAGGTTAGTACAAGGGAGGAGACTGCCTTGGAAGACCTGGGCATTTGAAAGCATGAAAACATAGGATCCCATCCAAACTCCATAGTGGTGAGGGAGGCAAGAGTGTCCATGGATTAGTACTAGGTGGAGTGACCCCTAAGAAGTTCCTTATGCCTTCTACCTACTCATGCTTCATCATTATCATACATTTTTCCAACAATCGCGAGTTTATTTATTTTGTTTTTTCATTTATTGTTGTTCATCTACACAAATGGTCGAAACGATATTTTTTTTAAACATTTCCAAAATGTTTTATTACATCTCGTGTATCATGTTAGTGATCATACTGTTGTAGGATGAAATCCTCAACAATTAATATGGCACTTTGATATATATTAAGCTTGAAAATAAAACGACTCCATAAAGACAACAATCATAAGGGGATTAACATGTATTTACCACCTAATTTAATAAAACGGATGTAGGTGTGTGTGAGAGTGATCATATTATTAATTAGTGGAATCCTCATCAAGTTATATTACATGTTAATACTTATGAAGATTGTAATTGCTTTTTTTGAATCTTCAGATAACATTTGTTTACTCAGTATATGGTTGCTTTTGTAGTTACAAGAGGTAGGACCATTTAAATAAACACACGATAAAGCATGAAGGAAAGTTATTTATGTGCCTGAAATAGGACTACAAATTGCAATTGTCATCTATGTCTAATTTGAAACACCATATGAAGTGACATAAAGAGAGAGGTGAGTCATGGCAAAGTCTACATATACAATCTAGAGAGATGAGGAAGTATCATTTTCCAAATTCATGTTGTGGGAAGGTTTTAAAAATTCCATCAAGGTTAGTTAATCACCTAGATGATGTGCATTGTAAATATTTACCCCCTCACTGCAAATATTTCTCTTTTGTTTGCACTAGAACTGACTTTTTCATTACTGCTCAGAATGGTGGGCTTGTAGGTTTGAGTGTCAGTTTCGTTAAGAATTTGATATTATTTTTCTTATTTATATTTCTACAACCCTACATGAGATCTTGAGAGTAGGGACAAAACATTTTCCCTATAGCATTTTTTTTCCAAACTCTATATGGACTTTGTTTTGTAGTGAAATTATTAATTGGTAGGTCTAGATTTTGGAAGATGAGTTGATTTTTTAGAGTTCCTATAAGATATTTATGATGAAGCATAATCTACATGGTAATAGGGAAAGGATTGAACATTTTGGTATCTGTTTAATATGCAAAGATACAAATAAGTGAAAATTCTCCATCTTCTAGAGCTAATTTATAGGGAAAATTATCATATCTTTAAAGCTTCGATATTAATATGGTCTTGACATGATGTCTTTTATAATCAATTTATGTATGTGATCCATAGGTTAGTGAGAGGTGGTTTATGAGACATTACCCCTCCAAAAACGGTTTCCAATCTGGAAGCTCTTTCTGGGATGCAAGTCCTTATGTTGATGTGATAGAAATCTCCCATGATCTAGACCTACCTTGTATGTGGTTTCAATGTTATGCAATTGGTATTCACTTTGGCTCATTGTTGTTATCTAAACATTATCTATAATAATTGCGAGTTTTAAGATTATTACAATGGTTAGGATTTTGTTTCACATTAATACTCCAAATTGTTAATGTTAGGTGTGTCCGTTATGAACGCTTCCATGTGGTGAATGATTGTGAGACAATGCTAGTCTATAAGGCACTATTTGCAATTATGAACAAAAACTTTTGTTAATCAAGATGGTATTAGAGTTGAAGTCCCTGCATTGATACAATAGCATAACCCCTAGCTCAAGTACTAACACCACTAGCAATTTTGATGTCATTTATTGTGAGCCTTTTTTGTTTTGTGGTTGGTTTGCTTACAACAATTACAAGTCTTACTACTACTATGGCATACCAATATATTGGGCCATCTTTGGTTTATGGCTATTACGTCCATAATAATTGCAAGTATTAATACTAGAACAACATATCATTATGTTGGGATTATGTTCCACAGCAATAGTCTCTTATATCCATTCTTTTGTAGAAGCTTTTGAAAACATGGAGAGCCCAAATTTTGTGTGTCAATTTTAGATCGATTTATTAGATCTTCCCTTCCTACATTAAGAGTAAAAAACTAGTAAATATAAAAATCAAAGTCCTTATGTTTCCATAAAAAAATTTGTAACAAAAAAATGGATCAGAAAGGTGAGTATTAATGTGGAATAGAATTCCAACACGGTGATGCATTTCTAGTCTATGGATTTGATTAGTTATTTAAGACATAGATCAATTATTTTTTATTAAGTTAAAAATTGGGGATGCATGATTGTATTATCTTTAAGTATAATTTTTATTGTCTTAAGAGAGACAATAACTAATATTAAAGACATATCTTCTTTAATCCCAACTATTGTCTCTTAAGAGACAAAAATGAAATTGTCTCCTAAGAGACAATGATTCTTATGTTGGTTGGGGGAATCCATAGGTAAGGGTGGCACCCACTCCCCGCAGTTTCATAATCAATTAGCAATGTTGTCTTTACCCATCAATTGTCACTTGTCAGGTAGATTCTTTCATTGATCTACTCGCTACACATGGTTGGTTATTTCTATTAGATCATCCCATCCACCCATGTGCCATTTTTTATGTAACTTGAGCCATTCTTGTTCATGAAGAAAGTGGTCAAGTTTGACGGTTCTAGTTATTCATGTCGGTAAAGAGTGTAGTCCCAAGGGAAGATAAGGGTTTTCCTATCAATGCAGTTGGTTCAAATTCATAAGAGTATCTAAACACTCTTAAATCAAAGCTAACAGTGGTACCTCAGAAGGTAATAGTTATAGCTAGCACAACAGTGTCTGAAAACAGGCATCTTTGTAGAGACATTTTTTTTAAGCAATAATTTGAGACACTCACTTACATACAATATTTAAGACAAAACACAACTTTTTTGGGTCTCAAATTAAGACAATCTACCAAAACATTGTCTCTAATATTGTCTTAAAACCCTCCTCTTTGTTGTAGTATTAACATATAAAAATTAGTTATAATGATGATTATTGTTTAATATCAATTTTAATTTATAAAACATTAAAAGATTGAATAAAAAATTATATTAACTATTTTATTATTATGATTGAAAAAGAATATAGGAATTTTTGTATTTAAATTTGAGTTTTATCAATTATAAATATTATTAATATTATAAATCTATTAAGTTAAATAAATTTTAATATAAGTATAAAATAATATTATTTTTAATTAAAAAATAGCTTATAATAAAAAATTATTAGATTATATATATGAATTTAATGTTAAATATTATTAACAACATTACTCATAAATAAATTTTAATATAAATATAAATATTGTTTAACGATATGGTAGTATTTCTCTAATGAAATTGATCTAAGTGGGAGAATGCTATGGTTAAGTATCATTCGTTAATGAAGAATTGGATTTTTTTTTATCAAGGCCACATCCACTACATTAAGACTTTTGCACTAGTTGCAAAATGAACTCTATTCTATTGATTCTTTCACTTGTTGCTCATTTTGGATGGGAGGTAAATTGGATTGATGTAAAAAGTCACTTTCTATATGATGATCTCAGTGAAGACATTTATATGGAGAGACCCCATGTTTTGAGGAAGATGGTAGTATTATGTGTTGATTAAAGAAATCCTTTTAAGTTCCCAAGGCATGGGATGAGAAGACTGACCACTTTTTCCTTAATCTTAGTTTCAAACACTGTGAATCAAAACGTATTACTGCATGTAAAAGTTAAAATATTGATTATTACATTAAGTATAAAAGACTTAGTAATTACATTTTATGTATATGATTTAGTCATTATTGAAAAAAAATGTGAATTTAGTTTTAGGTTTCAAGCAACAATGACAAATAGCCCACATCTCTCCATATATTTTGACTTGGCTCTAGACTCATTATTTGGTCTTGTAAAATTACGAAGTGATTTTTTTATCCACCATAGAATATGAATGGAAGATGAATATCATAATACAATGCATAGTAAAATAGAGATCACTTGGATTCAATATCTCACTAATATTAGTGATTTCTTGTTGAAGTATCAATTGTGGTGTTCCTTTATAATCAAAGTGTGATATAAATTGCGAAAAACCATTTTGCACACAATTAAAAAAAACATGTGGAGCTTCAAGCTCATTATGAAAGACAATCAATATAAGAAATTATTGTGCATCTTGTTTATTATAGAACAAATGAGTTGTGGATATATCCATGAAGCCTCTCTTAGAATATAAGCTTGCGAAAGTTCGTGCTCTAATTGGCTTCAGTGTAGTTGCAATTATGACAGGGAGCATAGAATAATTTCAGCTAATAAATTTCTAAGATCATTTTGTTGATGAGGAAATATAAGGTTGTGCATATGTAACTGTTTTTATGGTGATGTGATATATTTACATATTACTTCTGAATAAATGATGAATGGAAGTTAAATAAAGCAGCGAGACCGTAAGAAACAAAACATTAATATTCTTGTGGTAACCCCTCAGGTCCCATAGAAGTATATTCCGTATAACATGGGTACACAAGATATATGACCAAAACCCTGGACGACGAAAATTGATGGATAGCGAATGCGGCAACAGCCAATAATTTCGCCGAGCGCTGCATTTTCACAGAAATGGATGTTGTGGAATGCACAGAACTACCATCTATATATATTCTTCTTTTATAATAATAGCCTGTCTCAGCTGCCTCTGACATCGTCATGGATTCAGCCATCAATGACCGAAAAAGGACAAGTGCATGTATTGGAATTTGGTAATTTCAAAATTGTTGTTTTGCTAATGTCAAGATAGCACCTGGAACAGCTTTCAGGCTCTGGATTAGACCACAAGGCGTGTGAGAGTCAGACCAATCATTAGACCACATCCTCTTCACAAAATTGTTGAAGTTACAAATTGAGATAGGGATAGAATTCATGTATTCCATTTTTACAATTCTGGCATGCACCTTATCCCACACCTTGACCTATTAAATTTCTATAATAGATCAAAATGGGTGAATAAATTTCTATAATACTTTTTTTTAATTAATTGTCATGCTTCGAAATGGGTTAGGACCAGTTTGATGGCGAATGACAGTTGGCCATTTAAAATTTAAATGTGAAACCTGACAATGGGATCCTCCCGAGTGAGAGTTTGGGTAGTAAAACTCATCACTGGATATTTATGGAGATGAGTTTGGGTAGTGAAACTCCTTATTACATATTTATGAGACCAGCTGAGTTGAATGTTGTTGGTTAGTTCTTTAGTTAAATGTTAATTTAGCTTCTTAGTTGAATGTTAACTTTAACAATTAGTTAGGTGTTTGGTAGTGAAACTCATTACTGGATATTTATGGAGATTGGGTAGTGAAACTCTTTATTACATATTTATGAGAGCAGTTGAGTTGAAAGTTGTTGGTTAGTTTTTTTAGTTGAATATTAATTTAGCTTTTTAGTTGAATGTTAATTTTAACAATTAGTTAGGATTATCTCGTGGTGAAAACTAGTTAATGTTTATATAGATAGTTATATTTTAAGTATAGTGCATGAGAATATAAATATAAATACCTGATTGAATTGTTGTATTAATTTTATAGATGTGTTTGAAATTGAATTGTAGTATCATTTTTATAAATGTGATTGAAGAAGGATATTGAATGTTTATAATATTTATTTTTATAGGTTTTTTTTGGGGGGGAATTTGAATTTTGAATCTTATATTTTACATATTACTTCATAAAAATGTGATCGCCAATTGAGTTACATTTAGTAGACTCATTTTTAAAATTTAAAATGCCTAAAAAAAAGAAGAAGAAGAATTATGAATTAAAAACAAAAAACTGTTTTTTTTTTTTAGTTATGTATTATCTCTTTTTAGGCTTATATCCAACTCATGCCTAGACTTTACATATGAGAAATAGATATCCAAAATACATTTAAGGAAAAATAGATTTTTTATTTTGCATGATATCTTGACCTTGAATATTATTGCTTATTTTAAAGTTACTTTGTTAGGGTATTTTTTTTACATCAAAATTCCATTAATACAAGAAAATAATACTTTTAAAATAAATAGACAAACTTATATATTCACAGTGATATTATTATTTATTGTAGTATTTGTTATCACTCAGGTTGTTCCCAAAAGTTGTAAGAAAGGGAATACGACCGAGGTAACCACAGACCAATATGTAGATACAGATTCTAGACAATCTGCACCCAGAGAGGGCTCTGTCTTTATAATTTAGCTTTGTTTTGGAATGTGTTAAGCTAGTTATGAAGTACAAGGATTTTTGTTTTGAGTTTGGTTGGAGAAATGGAGATTCAATAGAATAGTGAGGTAAAACTGAAGAGTTTCAGCCCATTGGGCATGATGGAGTCAAAAAAGGATAGCTTCTTGAGTTAGGTTTCTTATCAGAGGAGGTATCACAGAACAAGATACTTAAATATGGGACAATTTATAGGCTGAAATCAGATGGAACGGTGTCAATGGGTGAAGGGCAATTAAGAATCCTTCATCATGTTGACAGAGGGAAAATGGCTGATTACTTTAAGGAGCAGTTAAGAATTCCTTAGCAAATATTCAAGAGGAAAGAATTAGGGGAAACAGGAGCAATTAAGAATTCACTGTTTATTTTAATTCTGAAGAAAACATTGATAATAACAAAGACTGAACACAGAGTGCAATCAAGCAAATTCTGAGTTACTCTTTTTCTTTATTATTGAGATCATCAAACATAGATGATATAATAAACATAGAAACTATAAAACACAAGTTAGAAGGGACTTATTGATCCATAAGATGATTCAAGAATTCTATAACATGGTTCTCAGCGTCAATTCCTCATTCAGTAAGCCAGACAAAAATGGTTCCAACAGCCTTTTATTCCAGAAGATTTCAGTATTACAGTCAAAAGCTATGAACATCCACCAACCAACCCCAAATACTTCGTGTGGGGGGTATTTGTACAAAAATATTAAAATATCTTACAAAATATCTGAAGAAGATAATATCTGATGATGATTAATGTGTTTTACAAAGATAGAGACAGATAGTCTTGAAAACAGAGGAATAATAAATTGATGTTGTGCTGGTTGTTCCATCTTTATGAGATGTACCAGAGGTAGGTGCTGTAAGTCGGTTTGCAACTTACATCCATTGATATTCCGCGCTGGCTACTCCGTAGTTGCCTGGATATTCCTTAGCCCTGATGTGATGCACTTTGACCCGCATGAATCTGATTCATTTCTGTTCTCCGCATTATAGTAGATGGTCCAAAATTTTCAATTGACCAAGAATACCAAAGATAAGTTTATAGAATTTCTAACATAATTTGCCACCACTCCAGTCCTGGTAATTTATGTCTTTGAAGCTTCCTTAAAGTTTCGTCAATTTCTATGTATTTGAAGAAATTAGGTGGGATGCTGAATAGATGCTTCACCTCGTGCTCAAGGTAGAACAAATTTTCTAGGCTGTCGTAGAGGGCTTGGCTAGATGGAAGTGATTTCTCTCCTGAATTACTTGATGATGTATTAACTTGATCAACAACATATGTATTCAATTTAAGTACATAGTCTTTTTGTTTCATCAGACGATCATTACTTCCCAAAGGACTTGGAAAACCCTTTTTATGCAAGACTATAAACTTTTCTGTGAAAGAATCAATCTCCACCTGCATGTCCTGGCATCTCCTTTCCAAATTTTGCATTAGAGTTCTCATGGTTAGAACTCTCTTGATGTCTAGAATGGTGCCTGTTCTGTCTCTTATTTCTAGTGCTTCCAGTTCTTCGCTGGTCTTGGTGTTCAAAAAATGTATCAGCCGGTTAGCTTGTTCAGGCATCTGTCCCAATAAAGCTCTTGTTTTTTGAATCTCCATTTGGGCCACTCTTATCAAGTCAATTTGCTCATAAATGATTTGGATAGACCTCCACACATCACTAAGGGATTGATTGATGTTGGTCCACAAAATTCCTATGATTTCTGCTAGAGGCTTATCGCAGAGAGATCCTTTTCTAATGCTCTCACCTTGTTCTCCAATGCTTTGACCTCCCTTGTTTTCTTTGCCACATTCATTTTTTATTTATCATAATTCATTTCCACCTTTGCCAATTGCTCTTTGACCAGTTTCAATTCTGATACTTGTAGCTTTAATTCTTCCACGGCTTTTATCAGTTGTTCTGTACTCATAGTAGTACTGTTACTTGGTGCTGTTGATGTTGTTGAGGTACCTGTGATGATCTCTGTTGTTGATGCTGGGACAGTGGAGGCAATACTGTTATAAGTGTGGAGGGGGCAGTAGTGACTATTGGGACTACTTAAGGTGGCTGGGAGGTCGACTCTCCCTGCTTTTCTTGTAGAGCCTTCTCCAATGCTTGCTCTATCTCACTCAATCTCTCATTCAGTCTCATGAGCAGGTCCATCATGTCCTCTTCAGATTTTTGTTGTACAACTTCTGCAGTCTGTGGATGCATAGACGGAGGAAATTTCAACTATTTTTTGAGGGCAGCAATGTCCTCTTCTTTCTTCTTCATCAGTGCCTTTATGCCTTTGGCATCTTTGGGATCATGTCCCAGTTCAATGATAATTTCTTCCAAGGATTTGATCCTATTGTCCTTTGCTAGACAAGAAGATTTCTCCAAATCTAATTGAGCAGAGGCATTGTTCAAGGAGTTTTGAAATTTATGAGCTAACATAGCTTTATCAGCTAGTGCAGAGTATACCATCTCTCTGGTCTATTTATGAAGCTCAATCTGGTCCAAGGGATGAATATCCTTGGCTAAGACCTCCAGATTTGTCCTGATGTAGTCAGCTGTTGATTGTGGTTGTTGCACCTTGGGTTTAAAGTAACTCATTATCATTTTTCCTTCTTTTATGTCATATGCTGACATTAACCTTTATTGTTTTGCAGGAGCCATCTTAAGATACTGGTTGTAAATTTCAAGCCTCAATGGATCGTTCCTTGCCTTTATCTCAGTGAATGTCCTTTTGATGTCAGAGGGCTACTTGCCTGGTGGCCTGGTAGATGAAACTTCCACACTATGTTGCCTTTCTAGCTCTTGTCTATGTGAGCTAGTTGATGTCTCTATCACTTACGAAGTCTGCTGGCTGGTTACCCTCTCACCTCTTAGACTTTTAGTTGTTTCTTCAAAGATTTCCTCTTCTAGTAGAGGATTGAGTCTTTGCCTTTTTTCCCCTGGTTTTTCTACAGGCCCACTGATAGGTGTGGCTTCTTCCCTGTCTCTTCTCTTGCCTCTTTCCTCATTTAGAGGAGTCTGTAATGCAGGAATCTCTGCTGCTTTGGTTTGGACCGGAGGAATCTGCCCCTGCTGGTCAGTCATTGCTTGTTGCTTCGTGTCTGCCACTTCCTTGCCCTTAGAAGACCCTGTAACTAGTGCGTTGGTTTCTTGTATAGGCTACTGTGAAGTTCCAGCAGAGGATGCACCCACTCCGGTTTGCTGAGGTAGCTTGAAAGATACCTATCCAAAAGAGTCTAGGTCAAGGGTCTTTTCAAGATCTTTCATAGCTTTTTCCATCTTTTCTTGCTCACTAATGTTTTCTATTAATGTACCCTCTACCCACTCATCCTGATTACAAACTATTCAATTTTAGGGATCCTATGATGTATATAAGCCGATAGCCTGTTTCTTACTCTTCTTTCACTTATAAAGCTATTTGGGTCATATGGCACCCACCAGAAACTTTTCTTCAATTTAAGTTCTTCCCCTAATATCTTGTTAGCGTCTTCCCATGCCTCCTTCTTATGGATGATAAAAGGGCCTAACTGGGTTTTTATTCTCAGCTGAGCCTTCTTATTACATTACAAAAGTGGGTTAAATCTTCATTGATAAGATGCCTGAAATACTCCAGGGCAAATAGTCTCATGGGCACATATTTGGGCAGCTTGTAAGGGCACAGTTCACAGCCATATATTTTGATTTCCATGTGATTCTGGTAGAGGTACCAGTCACCTATCTTGTATTGTCTGGAAAGTTGTAAAATCTACTTTATATCACCAGAGAGCCTAGGAGGAGAAGCTCCTATCAATAGAGTGGAGGTTGGATGTACAAACAAGTCAATGAATTCACAGTAGGTATAAGGGGATTCACAAACATTGTGGAAGACCAAGGTCCAAAAGATCACAAACCTACGCTCTCCTTTGGAATCCAATTTTCTGATGGGAAATGAAAAGTTGTCTGGCTGATAATATAACAGAAGGTGATATATGAATGAGGTGTACTTGAAGACTCCTTCTCTGTCGATATTTATGAATTGCTCATTGATTTTATTGGCAATGAAAGAGGCATAATCATATTTGACAGCAGGGGGCTGTCCTGGAGTAAACATTGACAACATAACTAAGATGGTCTCATCAACAAATTCACTGGTTTTGAATCCCAAGATAAAATATATCATGTCAAGAATAAGCCTGCCTATTTCAGTGAACTAGGAATGCACATAGGGAGGTGGGCCTTGGGGCTGGAAATCTGGTTTCATGAATAATTGAGCAATCCGGGTTATTTCTGAATTGGGCAATTGAGAGCCTTGCTCAAGCAAAAATCCCATGGAAAGAGGAGCAAAGGGCTGAATGGGATGGAAGTGTAACATCTCATTAATAGATTCAACAGTTATGTAAAAGAGAACAGTTTAGGATGAGGTCATATCTGCTTTACTAACAGGGTCATAGTTGGCATAGCATTGGTGAATAATATCTGGGAACACATTGACTGAGGGAAGGTAATACCTGGGATGATTAGATTCCCATATTCCATAGATATCAGAGTTACGTAGATGACTATTCCTAATTCGGCAAAATGCCTGGAGATGGTTCATGTCACTAGATAACTCTTTCATTCGAAAATCTCTGTCAGCCAAGGGTAACCAATCCAGGTCTTTATGAGGCACATTGAGGGGTGCGATGTTGAGGGCTACGAAAAATTCCATGTTTGGTTCTTGTGTTTTCAAACTGGAGGTCGGGCTTCTAGGGAGACAATGGTCTAAACAACAGTTCTGGGTGTATTTCTATGAGAGCTACAAACTGATTTTGCTTGAATTTGGCTTTCTTGGGTAAAATTCACAGAGGAAAAATAAAATTACAGGTTCGGGAAGTGAATCGGGGTAAATACCTGTGTTTAGGCGAAAAACAGTGCGATTCGCAGGTTGACCGACGAGTTGCAGAGCATGACACTGTAATTTCTTGGCCGGGTGGCGGACTGGGTGCTCGAGCAATCAACGAACGTAATGTGCATGGAAATAGTTCGCAGAGAAAGTGAATGAAAATGACATTTTCCTGACAATTTAACAAAATTTGGCTTTGGCGGGTAATTTTGACATTTAATGATAGATGACGTCAGCGAGGAGACAGTTTGTCGTTTAGCGGGGGTACGGAATGGTGACTTGGCAGTGACATGGCGGTGACGTCAGCGGGGGGGTCAGCGGGAGGGTGGTAAGTGGTTTCACCCCACACCGCTTATGATCTAAAGTGGTTTTGATGGGGAGGGCCGCGAGCAGTGTGGGAATGCGCCACACGTCCAAGGTACGGGCGTAATACCGCCACTCCCCCGGGCGTTAATGTGTAGCAGCGGAGGGGGTTGCGAGATTGATCTACAGCCGTCAGATGCGAGGGCCGAGATCTAACGGTTGACGGGCGTCGGAGATGGCGGAGGGTTTAGGAGTGGGCCCGACCCTTATAAAACCATGTTTTAATGTTATCAGGGGTATTTCTATTGGCTGGGGCTTGGTTATTAATCAGCCTGAATGGTGATTAATCCCTTTAATGCGGCTCGGGGGAAGTTTATTAACAATTTCATTGATTTCTTTGAACAACAGTGATATGGTCGTATTCGACCGGGGTGGGGATATTAAGTATTTGGGGTTTTTATCATATGTACACAATACGGGGATGGGAATAATTTACACGGGATTTATAGAAATAGGGTTAGAGTTAATATGAGAAGTGAATGTCGAAAGGACAACGCTAAGTCATATGGTTAACAACTTAGGCCAAAAAGGGAAAAATATCATTTATATGAGAAACATGAATACTCTCTAAGTAAAACGGATTTTTACTTAGGCATTTACCTTGAAACTGAATGAGTGGCTCAAGGATCTTAAGCAGATCTTAATACCCTTGGGGGGAGATTAGTAAGTGATTTGGGAGAAGTGTGAAGGGAAGTTAGTCATGCCTCACTTGACCTGTATTCAAATATATGCCATAGTACTTATGATGACAATAAGATGAACATCTTGAGAGAAAAAATTAATCATAAGCATGCTTCTGCAACATCAAAACTGCCTACACAGCCTACTGTGCCTAACATTTCTTCTTCTTTTGCCATTGGGTGCACTTGGACTGGCAAACCCTTACACATCTTCTTTTCTTTTCATGATAGGCCTACCTAAGTCAACACTTGTAACATCGAAGGGCTCAGATTTAATTGTTGAGCTCCTTTGTTTCTCTACCTAACTATTTATCTGCCAAGATTGAACAGTTTGAACAGATTTTGTTCTCTATCTCTAAACAGGAAATTCAAACATGAACTTGGCTAAGATTAAGTTGTTTGGCCATTCATCAATTGCAGCATAAAGTTCAACAAACTGCACATGAAACTTTATTTACAGAACATTAAATAGTAGTGGCATTTGGACTTGCACACTTTCCTGGTCCTTTTTCTTTGGGGTTCATTTCTTTCACTTTTTCCTTTTGACCGTTTATCTTTTCACCCTTTGATTTTTCTTTTAGGGTATACCCTCCTTACATTTTTTTTATTTTTTTTTCAAATTATGGAAAACCTTTGCAGCAGGGAAAGGATGAACATATTGCATAGCTAATTCAATAAATCATGAAATATGACACCTATTGGTATAGGAGCATAAAAGTATTCGTAAGTATTTAACTTTAAAAAGTTAATTATTATTATAAACCAAAATATGTAAACTTATAAAAAAATGTTAATGAAAGCTTTCATACTAACTAATTTATACCTAAATATTAAAAACTCTATACTCACTTTACTATTATTTCAATATATACTGCAATATTTTTACCAACACCAACTTTTATGGCTAGAAGTACTCTTCATACTAAACTAATTTATACCTAAATTTTAAAAACTCAATACTCACTGTCCTATTATTTCAATATATACAGCAATATTTTTACCAATACCAACTTTTATGGCTAGAAGTACTCTACCTGGGAGTTGTGACCTATGGAATAGTGACGTTGGGATTTTCTTAAGGCGGAGGTCAAAATTACTGAGGTCAAGACTCCTAAGTGCTAGTTCCTTGGCTAGAGGTAAAGTACTAACCCACTTAAGAGTCTTAGTCTATATCTCCAAGCGAAATGAAGGAAGAATATCATGCAATTATGCAATGGAAAAAGCATCTAATCATATACATGAAATATGCAAAACAGTTAGTAGTAAACTTTTATCTGCATCTCAAAATAGAACAGTTGTGATACATTTTCTTCATAAATCAACACAAAAAAGTATATGCCTTCTACAATTACCTATAATATAAATAGTCAACTTCATTATATTGGGGCAACCACCATCAATATAGTAATAAAAATACAATTGAGACAAAATCCATGACAACTAGTAATATACAAATATAAAAACATTTCTTATGTTAAACCTTGAACAATAGCAACCAGATTGCCAATTCATCCAACATGTTCTGAAGGAAGAAGATCAATGGGAGAAGCTTATAAATCTATAATACCAATGTAATTTTTGTCACATCCTATCATAGCATAAAAATAAATGATGTTACATGTATACAATATTTTGTTAGATTGAATATACCTGGCAAAATAGGAGAAGTGCATGCATTGCTTGATCAAGGAATTCCTCTTTTGTTCACAGATGTAAACTTGAATGGTTCATATTTAGATGGATGAACTTTCAAATCAATTTCTAAACCTCTATTTTGTTCACTTCTTCGCCTTTTATTTGTAGGAATGAGGAAACTCTTTTTTTCTTGAAAAATGATTCAAAAGTTCTTATACCAAGTGTGAAGTTAAAATCAAACATGTGTCGATTATTGGCCTCATTGAACATCCTTTTAATTTAATAGACTCACTATCTCTTAAGTGTTTTTTAAAGTGCTTGAACATCTTGATCATCAAATTTCAATGACCATAGGAGTTCTATCAACATTTGCATCAATTAGTTTTGTCTCCACTGTTATATCGAGATGATCATTGAATGTATTATCTACTACATCAAAAATGTATCGCCCCTACATTATCATCCAATAATGGCTTTGAACCCTATGCTGAGAAGTACAAACAATCAACCTTTATGGCATGCTTGCATGTGTTACCATGAATGGACCATGAGAATTCAAATATCATATAGTTCTTTCAATACCAAGTTACAAGGTTATTTTTGTCACGATTGCTTTAAATCTTCACCCAGTAAGTATGAGATATACTCTCATGTGACCACAATCATCATTTGGAATTTTTCTGCCTTTCTCCATTGAGGATTCAAATAGCTTATCTTTCTTGTGGTTGTTCAAATATCTTCATTCTTTCAAAATGTTTTTGAATTAATAAATATTGTTCTACATATTTTTAAGAGTATATGAAAAAACAAATCCATTCTATAGGCACATTTCTTCCTTCGATCAGATGGAAATTTAGATTTCAATATGCTATGATATGCCTCCATGAAATTATTTGTCTCTTGATTTGCATGAGGAAAATCATGGTGACCTTTAACCCAGATCCCTAATTGAAAGAAATAACTTAGCACAAGGAGCATATTAATGGAATAAAAAAATTAAAAAAAAAAGAAACTAGGGTATATCAACTTATAAAGATCATTACCCCCAACGCAAGGGGCGTGAAAACAATCAAAGATTTTCTCTCATTTGCAAAATCATTGAAAAATAATTTCACATATTGAACCATTGATTCGACATTAGCGCAACGTTTCATGATATAACTTAACCTCTTGAGTATAACATTTGCCTTCTATAAAGAAAAGGCCAATCCATATATATTTTTTTTCCATGCCCTCCATCCATGCTAGATGCATTATATTACTTGACACTATGTAGCCCTCCCATCAGATTCAATGCATTTATGTGAAATATTCTTACAAAATAAAACAAGTTACAAAAAGGTCTAATGAAAGTTACATCAAAGCATCAATTTCTACAAATTCATCATCAACCATGAATGCATTTACTTTCTAATTAGGGTGGATTTGATAGCATATGTTCATTAGAAACTCTAACCATGTGACAATGTTATATGATGTATTTCAAGGTGTCACAACCCATGCAACTCGTACTCCATTTTGTTGGCCATCAAACCCCACAAATGTGTACAATTGATACTACAAAATTCAATAACGCTAAATCTCAAATTTTAAGCTACAACCTGGGTGAGTCATAACCGAAATGATCATTCAAATTCACCTTGCCCCATATTTATTAGTGCTAAAAGTTGAATCCATTCCTATTAAACAATCATGATATAAAGTAACCATGGTCTCCAACATCCATTTTGATTGAATTCCAATTATTAAAGGAACATTTGGACAATTAGGTTTTTGAAAATGAAAAACCCGTCTTGTTATTTCTGATACTAGAGGTTAACACTCATTTCATATTTCTTATGAAGTTGATACTTTCCCTTCATCAAACGATTATAAATATTTTCAATATCCCTCTTGGTAAAAATAAATCTCTACTATGATCTCGTGCATCTAAGTGAAGATGTTGTTGAATGTGGTTTTAATATACAACATCAATTGGTACTTTCATAAAATAAAAAAAAATCTCTACAAAAGAGTCAATATCTCTTGAAAGTGTGGGTTTGTTCAAGGAACGAGGATCACCATATGCATTATGTCGATCATGAAAAGGCCATCCAATATCATCTTTTTTCTCATATGCGTTGTATGTCAATATTGTTATATCGAGGTCCTTATCCAAAAGCTTAACAATAAAGTGGCATTGACATCCCCTCTTCATTACAAATGGGCCTATGTGCTTGTTTGGATGTTTTCATGATCTATCTTTGTGCCATATGAACATGAGTAACTACAGTACAAATTACACACTTTAGTACAAAATCAAATATATCTACTCATGAATAACCATATGTGATCATATATATACCAACTCATAAGATGTATGGAATAACTAAAATAAAAACAAATTTACAAATGCAAGTGCCATATCATTATGAAATACTTATAGCTCATAGCAAATATGAGAATTATCCCTTTGTTCTAGAGGTTTCTTTATTATAAGCAATAAATTATAAGGAGCATCGGGATTACTTTCCTCCCCTTCAAAAAAATCAGGAACTCTACATGCAGGAACTCATGCAACGCGATCAAATAAAGGACTATTATGTATATATAATTGACTCCAAGTTAAATATTTGCTAGAAAAAGTCAACTTTTCCTTTAACTTTTGGACCTCTAAGCCTATTATAATCTCCCATTTTTTCTTCCTGACGATTTTGTATGAATACCCAAAAACATTGTAGAATATCATTAATAAGAATGTACAACGACCTATTAACCACTATATAGATTACCAACAATCAAATATGTATTATCCACAATGGATCTAATGTGAAGAAAATATTTTGATTGAAAAAAAATAAGTTAAGTGAAAGAAAACAATGGTATTTAATAGGGACTAGCAAAATCGCTAACTTGAAAAAGTCATTGACATGGATTCATACATTAGAAAAAGGCATTGGAAAAGGTGCAAAACATTTTCCCTTTAATCTATTCTCTATTAAAACTACACCCAACTTGTCAAACAAGTTGTCCTCTTGTTGTTAACTAGGTCACCAACCCAACCAATATTCAATTTCTATAGATATGGAAATTTAGATGGATTTCTTTATCTTCTTAAATTTAATTACAAGCAATAACATGGAGCTAATCATAGGCTTCATTGTATACTTTTCTTGTGTGATGTGGTGGACGTTTAATTGGTGAAAATCGCCAATAATGTCCATATAATTCCACATTTTAAATGTGTTTTGGTTAACAAAAAAGGGAACTAAATATCTCTAAAACCATACCCAATCCTAGTAACCCTAAAACAATGCTTCTAAAGAATTAAAAAAAAATACACTTTATTAGAATTTATAGGTATAGGGTAAAAATAGTGATCCAACAATGAAAAAATTAAAGTTATTAATTGTGATTTATTTTTGTATGGTTCAAAATAAATTTATAGATTGATGATAACTTTACATATGGAAAAAAATTGACAAATTTGATGAAACTAAGCAAGATAGAACAATGCCCTGTCAGGGAATCCAAGTGGATAAGATCCACCAATCCCCTTCAGATTGGCCTTCTTAGCTTAACATAAGAATGATAAAATCTTAAAATCTAATCATGTACCTTATAAACATGGTTCAATAATGTTACTCCCAAAGAGAAACGGAAAGTGTAGAGTCATTGCTAAATTTTGTTCTCACCATCCCTTACTGTCGAGAGTTAAGCATAAAAAATAATGTGCAATGCTCTTGTAACAAAAATGGAACCTCAACCATAAAAAAAATGAAATAGAACAATGATAACATAAAAATAAGCATTAAACAAAAATTGATTATTCTTCTATTATCTCCTTAAGAAATTTAAATGCGTCTTCCACCACTACATCCCATTTAAAAGATTGTTACTCCTTCTTAATAGTTTCCACTATTGGTGCACAAATGCGGCTAAAATTTCGAATAAACTTTCAGTAAAAGCTAGCCAACTCATGGAAGCTTCTAAATTCATGGATACTTGTTGGAGAAGGTCAATATTTAATGGCTTTCACCTTCTTAGGGTCCTTTTTTAGCCTTTTAGAAGAAATTACAATTCCTAAAATACCAATTATGTCTCTCTCATATTTATCGAAAGTTTTTCTCACTAAAATTTCCCCAATATGTGTTTTAAAAATATGAGATGTTCTTCCTTGGTTCTATTGTACAGAAGGATATCACCTAAGTGAAAAATCATGGACTTGACAATGAATTTTATGGGGAATTTCATTCATGAGCCTCATAAAAGTACTGAGTGCATTGGTGAAGCCAAAAAGGCATAACCAGCCATGCATACAAACCATCATTGGTTTTGAATGAAGTATTCCACTCATCTCCTTCTCTAATTCTAATATGATGATACCCACTCTTTAAATCTATTTTGGAAAAATATATGGCACCACTAAGACAATCCATTATATCATCCATGTGGGGTAAAGGGAATCTATACCTCATGTTTATTTCGTTGATGGCTTTAGAATCAGTGCACATTCACCAACCTCCATCTTTCTTTGGGCTCAAGACTATGGTACAACACAAGGACTCAAACTTTATCTAATTAGTCAATTTTCCAATAGTTCCTAGACTTATTTCTTCAATTTTTTCATTTTCTTTAGAAGGCATCCTATAAGCTTCCTTATTGGTTAGATCCTTTCACTCTAGCTAGATTCCCTCCTCTGCTCCATTGGCTCTATTTCCTACCCAAATTTTCTTCTACCGTTATTGTTGCCTAGTAGGAATCCTCCACAATCTTCAGGCATAAGGGCCAATTTCATCTTGGATTCCATATCTTAGGCCATTTATATATTTGAACACCTTCCCCACATCTACCTCGATGTGCTCTACTCTTATATTTATGTTATATAATTCCTCTGTATATTCTTTCACAGCCTTGGACTTATGCCTCTAATTCTGCAGTTTCCTTAATAAATGCAGTTGGTAATCCTTGGGCATGAAATTTCTCTTAAATTTAACCACCATTCTATCCTAACTTTTAATCTTTGCTTTCCCTTTTCTTCCCCTATCTGCATGCAACTCATTCCACCATACTGCTGCATGTCCCCTTAACTTGATCATAACATACTTGACCTTTTGATCCTCCTTAGCATCCCCATAGTCAAAATACGTGTCTAGAGTGTTGACCTAATCCAACACATCTCCCACATTAAGATTACCATCATACAATGACACTTCCATCTTTGCTTGGACCCAATCTTGGTAACTATTTTTATCAATTGTTCATCTGGTTTCTCCCTTCTTGGAGCTCCCTCCATCTCTTCCTCACAACTCGTGTCCTCACCCACACTAACATCTCCCACATTAGGTTTTCACCTCTAAGAAGTCTCCATGGCCTCCATTATTTCCTAGATATGCTTCAATTCCAATCTCACATCCTTGTCTATTCCACTCATCTCTCGATCTCCTCTTCTGGGTTGCATAGTAGCATGACAATCCTTAAAAACCAAAATTATCTTACTAGTTACAAGATTTGCAGAGCTCAATTTCTCTGATACTGCTTGATGCAACATATGTGTGGTGGTTCCTCTTCCTCATAACAACAAACCATATAATAAAAAAATATACCTCAAAAATTTTTCTCATAACCTTCCATGCGTAAACCTCCTTTCCTCCTTATATTTCATTGTAGCTACTTATTCCATTTTAACCATTTTTATAAGTAAAATAAGTTTTATTTGAATGTGGATATGCTACCATTTACAAAGGCAAGCCAAGGGTTAAATGAACCAGCCAAAGAAAAATACCCAATTTGTCGACTTTAGCCAAGGGCTCGACTACCTGACATCTGACTATTTGCTAGGACCCACATACACAAGGTCAAAACCTTAGGCTATTCATGAGATTTTATTTGAGAAATAGAAAACAAAGGGGTGACCTCTTGACCTCCAACTATAGGCCCACTACTTTGAAATTTGATCGACTATTGGGAATTGTTCTTTGATTATATTAATTTTCACCACAGGGTATTTGTTGGCTTGAGGGGGTTTGGACCCAAGTTCAGAGTTAGTTGCGCCAACCAACAAAACCCTACACTACTAGCCCTTTTGGCAACAACCCATGTAACGCAGATTGCAATCTCACTCGAGGCCATATTGGGGGATGCTAGAACTAGGTTTCTGCATCCAAAGGACTATGTGATGTGTTTCTACCAAACTTAGGGCTTTATCTTGACCTTCACAAACCCTTAACCCTTAAAACATGGAATATACAATAATTAACAATTAATAGATTTATGCCCTTCTCCAATTATGCTAAACATGCATAACATCATATAAATAAACAGATCTACATCTTCGTGAATCTAATAAGTACTTTTCTTGATCAATTGCATTCGAAAGATAAAAAATATAGTAAATTCAATGATACATCGTAATACACAGATATACAGATAGTTCTCCAAAAAAATCCTTTATTATGCTTTAGATATTCAATTACAGTCGTCCCAACCCTGTGCTCAGAGTTGCAGGGGCCCGCGCACTGAGCTATGGACTTACTAAGGTCTTCACGCACACAGCTGTAGGAGCCTTCCCCTTCGCCCAAGCACAGAATAGACAAAAGCAGACTCAAATCATGCAGTATTCGTTTATGCTATTCTTCTCCTATGAATCTTCTATGACTTCATTTTATATTCTTCTCCTATGAATCTTCTATGACTTCATTTTATATTCTTCTCCATTACAATACCATGGTCCGAGAACCATGGGCGGGTCTCAAAACAGCTTGAATCTTAACAAAATAAGGGGCTTTGACATTCTAAAAGCCCCTTTGACTCCTATCGACCTATGCTACTCGTGCTTTTCCCCTCAAAATGCAGATACTTTACAATATTTAACAAAACTTTACAATATTTGACCCAGGGGACCCCATCCCAACAAGCCCCCAACACAAAGTCATGACTCATCCTAAGTGACTCTGCTGGTGTTGCCTCAATATTTTCTTGCAAACCGCTGAACGTGATCTTCAATGCTTGAAGATTTTTTGTTCCCTGTATAGTGACCTGACGAACTTCTTCGACCGGTTTCTTTCTGGTTGGACCCTCTACTGTAAGGCCCATGGTTCTTTGTGTCTGTTGAAGAGCCTTTAACTTGCTCTACATGGTCTGTGACAGTTGGCTTGCCTCGTTGGCCCATGGTTGCATCCTTGAGTAGATAATGGAGGCCTTCTGACGCAGCTCGTCAATCTTAGTTTGGATGAACTTTCCTTCCTGAAGTCTGGTGAACCTTTGCATAGGTGTTAAGGTCCGTGTTGGCGCCCTGATCTCATTAAACTGTAGTTGTTTTTCATAGATGTCTACTTCAATCATTCACAAGTGTGCATCCTCCTGCAGCGAGGTATACATCTCCATTGTCTGCTCGAACAATTGGTTGCATTCCTTGACTACAGCTTCCAGAGTGGTCATGTCTTCTTTAATAGCAGCCTCATGCTGCTCTCTGGTTTCCGAAGGAGTGGTTGGCTGTAGCATAAGTTGAAGTTCTGAAATCTACAACTGCAACTCAAACTATACCTTTCAAATTTCTTCCTTGGATGCCTTCAGTGCAGCAACCAACTTGTGAATCTCTGTTGAGGCCACCTCTGCTGGAATTTGGAGCTTAGGGATCTCATTGCACAATTGGGTAAGGGTTGTCTCTAGTTGCTTATTTTGTTGTATAGCCCTTGTCGCAGGCCTACAAGACCTGCACTTTCTCTTCAAAAATTTGTTGATTATTAGTTTTTACCTCATCGATAATCAACAACTCTCATTTCTCCTAGACGTGGATCTCATATGAAAATCCTCAGTGCAGCTCATTCAAGGTCTGGATTGACAGTGCTGCAAGGTTGATACTTAGATTCTTCTAGTATTATGCGCACTCCTATTCTTCTGTTGTCTCAAACTGGAGAGAGGCTCTTGGTAGTGGTACAACGTGAAGCCTGAATGTGATTTTTATTGAATTAAATCTTGTCACACTCGCTTGATCCACGCTCACCTGGATCACCCATGTCTGGACCTATAATTCCTTTAGGCCCTATTGTACTTTGTCCAATACTTGGTGGTACTATTCCTCGATGTTTTGCCATATAGTTTCAGTGGCGAAGTGGACAACCTCACCTATCTCATGAAGGGTGCCCTCCTTGAGGACCAATGGTGTTGCACTCATAGACTTATCGGACTTCTGCTTCTTGTGAGGTGTAGAGCCTCTAACTTGCACCTAATTATCTATCACTACCTACAGATTTTCCTCACTTATCTCTCTCTTTTGCCCTATTTTCCCCATAAACCTATCTAGATCATTACATTTGATGTCTTTAAGCATGATTGGTTAACTTTGCTAATGTTTGACTGTTTGTCTAGATTTTTGACATATGCACAACAATTTCGCAGCCATTCAGCAATTCCGCAGCTATCTAGTCATTTCGCAGCCTTTTCATTGATCTCTATGTTCCACGTGTCATTTTGAAAAATGAATCACATGGGCACATGGGAATGAAGGTGTTAAAGGTTCCTATGCTATTAGTTCGGTCAGCAATGCCACGCACACCTCCGGTCAACGTGGATCAAACTTCGGTCAACAAAGCCAGCTCAAACGGTGTTGCGTGAGCTGATAGGTCACGTCACTCCAGATGGCGATTCCTCCACGCTATGCAGGTTATGGGAGACAGGATCTAACTTTGGATTCACCCTCCATGACGACAGAAGCCTCAAGATAACACACGGACCTATTGACGTGTTGCTGTACCTTTAATTAGCATGACTGTCAGTTAATTTCTAGTTTCATGTTTTACGCAGTAGGCAGTTGTTCATACGCCTATAAAATCCAGCGTCTGCGTACGCTTAAGGATTAGTTTTTAGTTGCTTTGTTTATGCAATTGCTACAATTTTAGTGTGTACAGAAACTCTGTTTTGAAGCTGCTGTTTCAACACTTTTTACTGTAATTTCTGCATATGAGTTAATAGAAGACTGTGCTGTTTTGACTCCTTCAAGTAGCTGATCTTTCCTTGGGTTTTGTGGATGGAGGGCCCCCATTCATAACGGCCTTTGTACAGTAAATTTACCTTTATGTTCTTGCCATTTCCTTCTTTTGAATTCAGCAATTTTCCTTTTCTTTAATACATGTACAGTTTTGATTTACTTTCACGGTCATTTCATTTCCAGCATTTACTTTAACTGATCAGGATTGTTTTCTGCAGGTGTTAGCCCGGGATTGTGTGTCTTTGTTGTATTTGCTTTATCTCTAATGGTATTTTCAGTTGTCATATTCATAGTTGCTGCCTTTACTCTGTTTTTCTAGCTTGATTTCCTGTTTAGTTTCTCAAGTTGTATGCTAACATATTGATGGTCTCCTTATCATAAGTTGTTCATCTTTAAGAGATCAGAATACTAATAAATTACAGCTTGCTTTGAGTAGTTTTTGACTTATATCACTAACTCTTTCTTCACTTGTTACACATTACAATGTATGTTGGAAGCAGAATGTTGGAGAGAGGCAAAGTGGTGTTATAATTTGTCATCTTAGAGCTTGATTACTTTTGAGACTTATATCTAACTACTTCTTAATCATGTTTCACATAGTACTATATGTTGGAAGCAGAGTGTTAGGAAGAGATGAACATTATAATTGGTCTTTAAAGTGGTTTTTCTTACCTTTTTATTGCAGCAGCATGAGTAGTGACTAGTGCTATTAGAAAGTGGTTTTTATGCTTTGCTTTCAGTTTCATTTCAAGTTATTTCTTTCAAGCTCTTTCTTTGCAAGTTTAGAAGGTAGTTAGAAACCACCAGTAACACACACTCACTCATTTAGAAATCACCTTACACACACTATCACTCATCTGTTTATAAAACCTCCATTCCATCTTAGGAAGATAAATTGACCACAAACAACACCCCCAAACGACAAAAAGATCTAAGAGGTTGCTTAAGTACATATAGTACACCTTCACTTCATCAGCTTACGAGCCCCGGGTTGACAATTAATGACATCAATTTAGGAACACTAAATTGACTAAACATTTTGGCGCCGTTGCCGGGGAAGTGAAAATTAAGTAGCCAAATTCTTAGAAAAAAAAAAAACATAAAACATAAAATTTCAAGAAAAGAAGTTGATAACCTATCAAAGTATGCTCTCCTCTTGCACTGCAAAGTGATCTGGAGGATCAGAAAAGAGAAAGTTATTGATTTAGTAGTTTCTTGAGTATGCTCTCTTCTTGCACCTAGAGTGACCTGGAAGATCAGAAAAAGAACTATTAACCTGACTTGAAGAAAAATAATAAAAAAAAAATGACATGCATAGAGCTAGAGATTCTAGGGGAAGGTTTTTAGCTAGAGCTCGAAGTTCAATTTTTACAAGTCCATCTGCTTCAAGGAATAGACAAGAGACACCTCCCTCATCTCCAACTGACACTCCTAGCCCTAGAATTCCTGGAATTCAAGAGCCAAGAATTGACTCTCCCACACCTTCTATTGAATTTGAACCAGGAAGAGACCCTTCTCTTTCTCCTACAGAAAGACCAATTGTAATTGAGGAAGTGGAATCATCTGAAGAAGAAGGAGAAATCTCTTCTCATTCACCCTTTGTAGAAGAACCAGAAGATCTTGAAATCCCTAGGGGAACCATCATGGCAGAGGAAGAAGGAGGTGGTAGAGGTAGAGGTAGAGGAGGAAGAGGAGGAAACAACAATGGAGGAGGTAGAGGTCCCATTGGAGGAGGAAATAGAGATGGGGATAACTCATTTGGGTTTCCTATTGTTAATGAGGATTCCCGAGCTACTATGAAAAACATATCGCCATCTGTCCTCCCAAATTTCCATGGGTTAAGAACTGAGGACCCCGAAACATTTTTATTTGAGTTTGAAGTTGTGTGTCGAACTTATGACTATTTGGATGACTCTCAGAAACTCAAATTATTCCCTTCAACATTGAAAGATCAAGCTTTGAAATGGTTCATGGGGTTACTCACTCAATCCATTAGGTCTTGGGATGAAATGAAACAAACATTTTTGGATAGGTATCTGGACTATTGTATGCCTACTAATCACAAGGACGAGGTATTTAAAATGATACAAAGAGAAGACGAGAGCCTAGAAGATTTACTTGAAAGATTTCAATATAACCTGAAAAGAGCAAAGATGAGTAACTTGGATGAGGAGACCTTAAAAGCCCTCCTATTAAAAGCCATTAGAGATGAATGGATAGATATCTTGAACATGATGGGGAAAGGGGATATATCTCAACTTTCACTCAGTGATATAGCAGAACTTTGTATCCATCTCTCAAGGGGCAAATCAAAAACTCAAAAAGGGCCTAGAGATCCTTCTCTCCTTAGAGCAAACAAATCTGCAACTGGATCAGTAAGTAGGGCTGAAATTGGCAATATGCTTGATGAATTCAAAACTGACATCTTAGGGAATCTTAGTGAACAATTAGATACCCTTAAGATTCATAATAAACAAAAAGCAGAAGCTGAGGCTTTGGCCATTTTTTGCCCGAAATGTAGAAAGAAACATGCTTTAAGGGAATGTCCCTTGGATGCACACATTGTAGAAACATGCGTAATTTGCTCAGAAACTCATGAGACCAAGGATTGTCCTTCAATTCCTGGCCTCAAAGCAGTCTTTCAAGAAGATCCAAATACACTTGAATCTCTCTATTTTGTTGCAAGGAGACCTTGGCGAGGGCAACAGAATCAAGGGTTTAACAACTCTATCAATTTTCAACCCCAACCAAATTGGAATCCTTGGCAACAACCCTGGTCTCAACCTCAAAATCCTTTTCAATGATGGATGCAAAGCATGCAAAATCCTTATGGGAGATTTGCTCAATTCTATCAATATCCTCCATCTTTTCAGAACCAGCAAGCTCCACAACTTCCAAATAAAGGTCAACAACTATCATTGCCATACCCTCAAGAACAACAACCTCCTCCACAAAATCAAAATTCTCAACTCTTGCTTCAATCCCAACAGAAGTCAAATCAACTTCCCTCTCAGCCATTACCAAATCCCAATAATAGGAACCCTCAAAATGCTTACATGATGGAAGGTCAACCATTTCCTACCTATATGATTGTTCCTCTCAATGAAGTACAACTCAGATCAGGTAGAATCCTAGATCAACCTTCTATAAATGTTCAACAGCCAAGCATTTCTGAGGAAGAATCTCTTAAAGTCAATAAGGGTTCTGAAGCATCACTTCAAAACCAAAATATCCAAAAAGAAAAAGAATCAACCCCCACAACTCCCATAGTTGAGCAACCTACATCTTTAGCTACACCTCCTTTTCCTGAAAGATTACAAATTGACAAAGGAGTGGAAAAGCAAATTTGGTTGCCTGACTATAATTTTCTAGATGAATTGAAGAATGTCTGTATCAAGATCCCCTTGTTACAAGCCATTAAGGAAATTCCCATTCTAGCAAAGACAATAAAGGAGTTGAGTTTGAAGAAAACAGGAAGAGAACCAGAGATACCAAAAGGATACATCTGGTTGGAAAAATTGCAGACATTATGATGGGTAAGATTACCATGCAAAAGTATGTGGATCCCGGTAGCCCTATTGTCAAAACTCATATTAATGGGGTTGAAATCCCAAATACTTTGATTGACTTAGGAGCCGCTATCAACATCATGAGTAGACAGACCATGGATCAGTTAAAGCTTCCTAACCTTCTCTTTACACCTACTTTACTGCAACTTGCAGATCGATCAATCATTAAACCTGATGGTGTATTGGAAGACATTCCAGTCTCCCTAGACTCTTGGGAATATCCAGTTGATTTTATGATTTTAACTCCCAAGAACAATCTAGGAGGACATCCTCTTATCTTAGGAAGACCTTGGCTAGCAACAGCTGATGCTTTTATCAGTTGTAGGTCTGGGGACATGTATATATCAGATGGTAATTCCACCAAGAAATTCAACTTGTATCCTCCAGCAAAGGCAATAACAGAAATAGGAGAAGATGAGTGGGTCGATGATGAGGATACTATACAACCTGTTCTAACCATCTCTGAGATCAGTGAAGACAGTCAAATCCTAAACACATTAGAAAATTTTGAAATATCTTTAGAATATGACTCTACACAGTTTCAGTTAGATGTGGACGTTGAATATCTCTCCTCTAGACAGATGTCTCTCTTCTCAATGGAAGAGTTTGGTAGTTCTACAGTTGAAATCCTTCCAGGAAAAACATTGAACATTAATAGAAACTTGGAAAGACCACAACAAGAAAAATTAACCAAACTTTTGCAAAAACATTCTACTGCATTTGCATGGGAATACACTGACATGAAAGGAATTGATCCTAAGACTTGTATTCATCACATCTATATTGAAGAAAACAGCAGACCTATTAGGCAACCACAGAGAAGGATGAATCCAAACCTTAGGGAAATCGTGAAAGAAGAACTTCAGAAATTGCTCAAGGTAAACTTCATTTACACCATTTCAGATAGCCAATGGGTTTCTCCCTTGGTTATAGTGCCCAAAAAGAATGGTAAATGGAGAGTTTGCATTGACTATCGAGAATTGAACAAGGCAACCTTAAAGGATCATTTCCCTCTACCTTTTATTGATCAGGTACTAGACAATTTAGCAGGTAAAAAGTATTTCTCATTCTTGGATGGTTTTAGTGGGTATAATCAAATTCAGGTGGCACCTGAAGATCAAGATAAGACCACATTCACCTATCCATGGGGAACTTTTGCCTACCGAGTACTCCCTTTTGGATTATGCAATGCACCTGCTACTTTTCAAAGGGCTGTATTAGGTATCTTTTCAGATCTAATCCATGATTGTGTAGAGGTCTATATGGATGATTTTACAATTTACGGTAATACATTTGAAGAAGCTTTGGAAAATTTGGAAAAAGTACTGATAAGATGTAAGGAAACAAATCTTTCTTTAAGTCATGAAAAGTGTTTTATGATGTTTACTGAAGGGATTGTTTTAGGACATCATATTTCAGGATATGGGATTAAGGTTGATAGATCCAAAGTGGAAGTCATCTCCAAGTTACCTGTTCCAAATTGCCAGAAAGATGTTAGAAGTTTTCTTGGGTTTACTGGATATTACAGAAGATTTATTGAAAACTTCACTAAGATAGCATCTCCTCTTTTCAAATTGCTTACCAAAGACTGTGAGTTCAAATGGGATCCTGAGTGTCAGTCTGCCTTTGAAACTTTAAAGACTAGAATATCTGAAGCACCCATCTCAAGGGGGCCAAATTGGAAACTCCCTTTCCACATTTCTACTGATGCTTCAGATGTGGCTCTAGGAGCTGTCTTGGGACAAAAGGATTTGATCCCTTATGCCATTTATTACACTAGTAAAAATTTGACTCCCACTGAGTTAAATTACACTGTGACTGAAAAAGAATTTCTAGCCGTTGTTCATGCAATTAACAAGTTTAGACATTATATAACCGGCTATGGAACTTTTTTCCATACTGATCACTCTGCAATTAGATATCTCATGAACAAACCTGTTACTAATGGCAGAGTTACAAGATGGCTTTTACTTTTACAAGAATTCAACATTACTGTGTTAGATAGACCTGGGAAACAAAACACAGTAGCTGATTTCTTGTCTAGAATCCAAAACACTAATGAAGATTCTCCAGTAGAAGATAAGTTTCCAGATGAATACTTGTTTGCAGTAACTACCAAGACTCCTTGGTATGCAGATATTGCTAATTATCTAGTTACAGGGAAGCTACCTCTACACTTATTTCCTAATGAGAAAAGGAAAATCATTCAGGAGAGTTCACATTATTCTTGGATTTCTAATGAATTGTTCAAAACAGGGCCAGATTGTATAATCAGAAGATGTGTTCGGGAAGATGAAATGCCTGACATCCTTAAGGCATGCCATGACGAGCCATGCGGTGGACACTTCGCTGACAAGAGAACAGCCTATAAAATCCTTTCTTTGGGATATTATTGGCCTACTCTTTTCAAAGATGCAAAGCAATATGTCAGAAGGTGTGACAGCTGCCAAAGAATTGGGAGACCAACTCTTTCAAGTGAGATGCCATTGCAGCCACAGGTACTCATCGAACTTTTTGAAAAATGGGCTTTAGATTTCGTTGGACCCATTAATCCGCCATCTAAACAAAAGAAGTATATATTGGTTTGTACTGACTATGTTACTAAGTGGGTAGAAGCAAAAGATTTGCCTTCTGCCACTGAAAATTCAGTTGTTCAATTTCTTTTTGAGGATATTTTCACTCGTTTTGGTATCCCAAGAGAAATTGTAACAGATCAAGGAAGCCAATTTACATCTAATCTGATGGAGAAGCTGATGGAGGAATACAAGATCAAGCATAGAACATCTACTCCTTACCATCCGCAAGCAAATGGTCAAGTGGAATCTACAAATAAAGTCCTTGAGAATATCATCACCAAGACTGTTCATCTGCATAGAAGAGATTGGGCTGAAAGGCTACCTGAAGCTTTATGGGCCTATAGAACTACATGGAGGAGTACCACAGGATATTCTCCTTATGAACTTGTTTATGGGAAAGAAGTCCTGCTCCCCATTGAGTTCCAAGTCAAAAATTTCAAGATGGCAATCCAGTTGGGGATGAATCCTTCAGAAGCCCAGAAGCACAAAATGGGGCAGTTAAATGAACTAGATGAGATAAGACAAGATGCCATTTTAAGAACCGATCTAGTTCAGCACCAAAGAACAAAATGGCATGATAGATACATCAAGGAGAAGAAGTTTCAGAAAGGAGATTGGGCTCTATTGTTTGATTCAAAGTTTAAAGACTTCAAAGGAAAATTTCAAACTCATTGCCTTGGGCCATATGAGATTGATGAAGTTTTTAGCAATGGAGCAGTTCGAGTGAAAACTATTGATGAATTTCATACTCATCTTATTGTGAATGGCCATCGCTTGAAGATCTACCAGAAGCCACTCTCAAAAGAGGAATTTGTCAAGTTGTTTAAAGAAGATTCTGCAATCAGGTTGATGGAGAAGGATTCTTCTCCTCCATCAGCCTAATCTTTGGTTTTTGAAAAAAAAAAAAAAAAAAAAGAGAGAGAGAAAAAAAAAGAAAAAAAATATATAAAAGTATAGGCCTGAAAACCAGTCTCTGATTGGCAGTCCTATGCAGAAAATCTGAGGTGAAAATCAGGGTCACCTGACACCTCACATTTTCCAAAAAAAAAAAAATCTCTCTCTCCTCCTTGTTCCATCTCATTTCGCCCATTTCATTCACCATATCATTCATCCAATCACTCTCACTCCACCTCATTTCTTTCCATCCATCCATCCATTACATTCCATCTCACCAATAAAGTCATTGTCAGATTTATTTCACATAGCTAAAGTTGTTTTGTGCAGACAGAGGGTATCACTGCAGTTTCCGCAGCTGAGGAGCAATTCCGCAGCCAACATCCCAATTCTGTAGCCGATACACTTTCTGTACCTGCATAAAAAAAAACACAGTCTGTTTTAAGAAGGAATCTGCAGTCCAAAAGTCATCAGCAATAATTGAAAAAAGGTCATGTAGCAGCAATAAACAATGAAAGGTTAGTGTCATATGAGCAAAATGAATCAAAGCACGGATGCATAAGGTATGATCTAATTTCTAAACCTACGGTTATAACATTTTGCATGGTTTCCGGATTGTGTTTTTAGCCATTTAATGTAATGATTACCAGTCCTTTCCATTACTCGACCGGAAATCCACGTATCTCTCAGCCTTAACAGTCCCTATTCATCACGATTTTAAAACTCAAACACAACTGCTCTTCCATTAAAACTTTTGTACCTGAGTGACGTAGACAATTGTACTACGGCTCTCTGCGTTATGATTCCGCAGCCAAATGTACACTCATGACCGATATCTAAGGGACTTAACCGTTTCTTCCCATTATTCATAACCCTCCTACGCATGTATAATCTCATTCACGTTGTTGATTCACTTCCGCATTTCCCTTGTTTTCCACTGCTCTGCCTTATTCACTACTCTGCCATCGTAACCATACTCTGTTTCATTTTTTTCTCTGCTAAACTTTGACCACTGTTGTGAGTGCATTACGACTGTTGTGTTGAAGCTGTAAATCTATTGTGTTGAAGCCGTAAATCTATTGTGTTGAAGCCACTGTTGAAGCCGTATAACCCTTTCTCCAAAGTATTAAAACAGAGCTGTAAGACAAGCCAGAGAGCTGATGGGTAAACTTTTGAGGGCAGAGCCAGAGGGCTCCAAATTTCTGGAAGGATATCCCCAAATCAAAGACGCTTTGCAGAAGGCAAATTGGCTCCAGTGCATCCAAAAATTCAAGGGTTACCATAGAGAGGTCACAAAGGCTTTTGCACGTTCTTTCAAAGACAACCAAGTGGAGATAGGAGATCTGAAATTTACAGTCACCGAAAGCAGTTTAGCACAGGCCACTTCACTACCACAAACTGGGGAGAGATGGTTCAAAAACCGATCAGTAAAAGACCAGCAATGGAAGCAAATTCTGAAGAATCCAGGTATGGATACTAGCATTTTTACAAAGGGAATCCCTGTTAGTCTTGTCAAAGAAGAATGGACAGCTTTGCTTCTACTAGTACAAAAATTCTTTACATGTGAGGGAAGGTTTGGAATTCTATATGTTTACCATGCCAAAATTATGATGCATTTCTTAGGAGAGCATGACATTAACCTTCCATATTTTTTACTCTCAAGCCTTATAAAAATGTGCTCAATAGTCCAAAGAAACCCAAGAAACATTGAGCCACATTTGTATCATCATGGGCTTGTCAAGATACTAGTTGAAGAACAGTTGAAAGCAAAAAGAGATACATGGGAAAGATTTCTTGTAAGGAATCATTTCCAAGAGATAGGGGAAGCCTCTGGTGGTTCACCTCAAGTGCCTAAAAAGAGTAGAAGGAAAAGAAGAGAGGAAATTACCCCAGAAATTGTTGTCCAATTAGAAACTGCTGTCCCTGAAACTGCTGACCAAGAAGAAACTGTCCAAGACCTGATTGAAGAAGAAATTGCTGCACATCATTCTGAAGAAGAAAATGACCCTGAGCCTGCTGTAGATATTGACCAAACAGCCCAAGAAATCATTACAGAAACCCTGCAAGAAATTGTCCAAGAGGCTGCTCAAAAGAAAAAGGAGAGTAGGAAGAGACAAAAGAAGGATAAGGGAAAAGCTATAGCCCAAGAAACCTACCTTACTCCTAAAAATTCCAGTGAAGAGGACACTCAGCGATTGGCACATAGATTGGCCCAACTTCATGAGGCTGACCTTTCCAAGAAGATGCAAAAACAAAAGCAAAAGCAACAAAAGGAAAAACAGAGCATCACCACCGTGAGGAGGAGCAGTAGGCTACAAGACAAAGTGGGGGCCACAAAGGACAAAGAGTCACTCATTATTGACTTGAGCACACCTGAAAAGGTTGCTACAAGACTTGACTTTGAGGCAAGCCCACCACATGTTGAGATTACTCCTCCACGAGAGGAAAGCCCTTTTCAACAGGAGCATGAAATCGAATTTGAGCATGAGCCTAGTCCAAAGAGGTCACCAGAGATTGACCCGGACCAGCAAAAAGTTTATAACTACCTGGAGACGTTAGAACAAGCTGCTGCTGGTCCAAGCACTGTTCTACCTCTTGAGCAGCAAGTTCACTCACTCAAACAGGAAATTTTTGAGCTTGAAGTTTTAAATCGCCACATCATACAAGAGAATGAAGCATTGAAGGAGCGAGCTAAAGTGGACAAGATGGTCCACGATAATACCATGCTTCATCTGGGCCTTTGGCAAAGGAAAAACAGAAATCTAAAGAAGAAATGCAGGAAGCGAAGCAGAGCTTTGGTCAATTTAAAATTCAGATGCTTGGTGAGGAAACCAAGAGTCAATGTGGCTACACAGAGGAAGAGGAGAAGACTAGATGTCCTAGCAGAGGCATCTCAGCAGGTGGATTAAACAATGTTTTCATTGCATGAGGACATGCAACACCCTCGTAGTGGGGGTATGTAGAGCCTCTAACTTGCACCTAATTATCTATCACTACCTACAGCTTTTCCTCACTTATCTCTCTCTTTTGCCCTATTTTCCCCATAAACCTATCCAGATCATTACATTTGATGTCTTTAAGCATGATTGGTTAACTTTGCTAATGTTTGACTGTTTGTCTAGATTTTTGACATATGCACAGCAATTCCGCAGCCATTCAGCAATTCCGCAGCTATCTAGTCATTCCGCAGCCTTTTCATTGATCTCTATGTTCCACGTGTCATTTTGAAAAACAAATCACATGGGCACGTGGGAATGAAGGTGTTAAAGGTTCCTATGCTATTAGTTTGGTCAGCAACGCCATGCACACCTCCGGTCAACGTGGATCAAACTTCGGTCAACAAAGCCAGCTCAAACGGTGCTGCGTGAGTTGATAGGTCACGTCACTCCAGATGGCGATTCCTCCACGCTATGCAGGTTATGGGAGACAGGATCTAACTTTGGATTCACCCTCCATGACGACAGAAGCCTCCAGATAACGCACGGACCTATTGACGTGTTGCGGTACCTTTAATTAGCATGACTGTCAGTTAATTTCTAGTTTCATGTTTTACGCAGTAGGCAGTTGTTCATACGGCTATAAAATCCAGCGTCTGCGTACGCTTAAGGATTAGTTTTTAGTTGCTTTGTTTATGCAATTGCTACAATTTTAGTGTGTACAGAAACTCTGTTTTGAAGCTGCTGTTTCAACACTTTTTACTGTAATTTCTGCATATGAGTTAATAGAAGACTGTGCTATTTTGACTCCTTCAAGTAGCTGATCTTTCCTTGGGTTTTGTGGATGGAGGGCCCCCATCCATAACGGCCTTTGTACAGTAAATTTACCTTTATGTTCTTGCCATTTCCTTCTTTTGAATTCAACAATTTTCCTTTTCTTTAATACATGTACAGTTTTGATTTACTTTCACTGTCATTTCATTTCCAGCATTTACTTTAACTGATCATGATTGTTTTCTGCAGGTGTTAGCCCGGGATTGTGTGTCTTTGTTGTATTTGCTTTATCTCTAATGGTATTTTCAGTTGTCATATTCATAGTTGCTGCCTTTACTCTGTTTTTCTAGCTTGATTTCTAGTTTAGTTTCTCAAGTTGTATGCTAACATATTGATGGTCTCCTTATCATAAGTTGTTCATCTTTAAGAGATCAGAATACTAATAAATTACAGCTTGCTTTGAGTAGTTTTTGACTTATATCACTAACTCTTTCTTCACTTGTTACACATTACAATGTATGTTGGAAGCAGAATGTTGGAGAGAGGCAAAGTGGTGTTATAATTTGTCATCTTAGAGCTTGATTACTTTTGAGACTTATATCTAACTACTTCTTAATCGTGTTTCACATAGTACTATATGTTGGAAGCAGAGTGTTAGGAAGAGATGAACATTATAATTGGTCTTTAAAGTGGTTTTTCTTACCTTTTTATTGCAGCAGCATGAGTAGTGACTAGTGCCATTAGAAAGTGGTTTTTATGCTTTGCTTTCAGTTTCATTTCAAGTTATTTATTTCAAGCTCTTTCTTTGCAAGTTTAGAAGGTAGTTAGAAACCACCAGTAACACACACTCACTCATTTAGAAATCACCTTACACACACTATCACTCATCTGTTTATAAAACCTCCATTCCATCTTAGGAAGATAAATTGACCACAAACAACACCCCCAAACGACAAAAAGATCTAAGAGGTTGCTTAAGTACATATAGTACACCTTCACTTCATCAGCTTACGAGCCCCGGGTTGACAATTAATGACATCAATTTAGGAACACTAAATTGACTAAACATGAGGTCCCATGGCACTCCTCTTCTACCTCTTCCTGACCCTGAAGGGGGACTCTAAGTCTGCGTCCCCTTCCTCTTCACCTTCAGTTTCAACCTCAACATCATTGCGCTTGGTTTTAGGTTCTTCAAGGTCAATAATGACCTGCAGTGTTATTACTTGTGCAGATTTCCCCTTCGATGGTTCCTTCTCTTTTTCAAAAACCTTTTCTTTTTGTGCTACCTTTTCTTTTGTATAAGCATTTTGTGCTTCTTTTTCTTTCGTAGAAGCCTTCTGTGCTTCTTTCTCTTTGACTTTTTGGGTCGTTGTTGCAACTGTTGTTTTCCCCGTTTCTCCCTCAATGGCCTTACTTGTTCCTGCGCTTTCGTCAGATGGGGTGAGCCAATCGCTCGGCCATTGCTGATGACTCCCATAATGTCATCCTCTGCAACTAAATATGGAAACATATGCCATGTTCCTGTGGCATCCTTCTTCGCGCGCATGGATAGATTGTAAAAATCTACCTTGAATTCTGCAATATTTATATATTGCACATGTAAACTAGGTGACAACCACGACTGTTGGTTGGTCACCATCTGCAGCTATGACTTGAACAATACGCAGAACATCTTTCCAAACCATTTTTTAGCTTCATGGCGCTTGGACCCAAGTTCAAAGTTAGCTGTGCTAACCAACAATACCTTACACTACAGATGATTTCGGCAACAACCCGCGTAGCGTAGGCTGCAGTCTCACCTGAGGCAGTATTGGGGGATGCTAGAAATAGGTTTATGCACCCATAGGACTATGTGATGTGTTTTTTCCAAACTTAGGGCTTTATCTTGACCTTCGTGAACCCTTAACCATTAAAACCCATAAATTACAGTAATTAACAGTTAGTAGATTTATGCCCTTCACCAATTATTCTAAACCTACATAACATCATATAAATAAATAGATCTACATCTTGGAAAATCAAATAAGTACTTTTCTCAATTAATTTCATTCAACAGATCAAAATACAGTAAATTTAAAGATACACAATAATACACAAATACACAAATAGTTCTTCAAAACAAGCCTTTATTATGCTTTAGATCTTCAATTACAGTTTTCCCAACCATGTTAGTAGATTTATGCCATTCGCCAATTACGCTAAACCTGCATAACATCATATAAATAAACATATCTACATCTTCGCAAATCAAATAAGTACTTTTCTCGATTAATTTCATTCAACTGATCAAAATGCAATAAATTTAAAGATACACAATAATACACAGATACACAAATAGTTCTTTAAAACAAGCCGTTATTATGCTTTAGATCTTCAATTACAGTCTTCCCAACCCTGCGCACATAGCTACAGGAGCTTGTGCACTTAGCTGCAGACTTACTAAGGTCTCCATGCACATAACTGCAGGAGCCTTCCCCTTCGCCCAAGTATAGAATAGACAAAAACAAACTGAAATCATGCACTATTCTTCTATGCAATTATTCTCCTATGACTCTTCTATGACTTCCTTTTATATTCTTCTCCATTACAATACCATGGTCTGCGAACCAAGGGCAAGTCTTAAAACATCTTGACTCTTAACAAGATAAGGGGCCTTTACCTTCTAAAAGCCCCTTTGACTCCCATCAACCTGCGCTACTCGCGCTTCACTCCTCAAAATGCAGAGACTTTACATTATTTAACAAAATTTTACAAAATTTGGTCCAGGGGACCCCATCGTAATAGTATTCTCTGTATTCAGCAAGAGGTTTTAGTTTTTTAATGGAGGATTCATGTTGGAGGATTATAGAATACATATCATTGCTTAACCTTTCTAAGAAAACCAAATTCATTCATATGCAGAGGCTTACCTCAATTTAACGACTAGTTAAGAACCAACCTAGATTCATCTTAACTATGGATCTATCTAGTGACGAGAGGGATCAAATCTCTCGAGGTGCAAACCTCTTTTTTGAGTGCAAAATTTGAGGAAAGGTTTGCACCTCGAGAGATTTGATCCCTCTTGGTGCTTGATAGATCTAGAGTTTAGATAGATCTAGGCTGGTTTCAGTCATATGCGGCCAAGGAAAAACTATCGAAGATATGATTAATTTTATCAATAATATGTAAAGACATATAATAATAATAAAATCATTTTAAATATGTTAAATATGTTTGAGATTAATCTGGTCATTTTGAATTTAAATTTGCTTAGTTACTTCAGTTTGTTGACATGATAAATATTATTAATAGCTTTAGTGATGAAATAAAAATTTTGAATGCAAAGTGACAATGTAATAGTGTTCAATGATAGAAAATGTGAATAATAAGAATGTGGTTCATTACAAACAAGTTTTAGTGTGATCAATCTCAAGATATTTTCTTCTACTATTCTTATTGTCACCCTTGTTATTTTTGTCATCTTTTCATAAAGATTATACGAAAAGGATAGTTGAAATCGTAAATTTAAATCTTTAGTTCGATTTGTTGTAGTAAACATCGTACCTTGTCTCTCTTGCTCTCCAATATTAATAAGTTGAATTACTATAACACAGAAATCAATGTACACTGCCAATATTTTTTGTGCTTACACTAAAATCAATGCACATTGTTAATCCAATCACTTTAAAATTAATGTACCATCATACATCCAATTACATCAAATTAGAAATCAGCATCTACATTGAAATCAATGCATCTAATGCAAAAATCAAATAAGATTAGAAAACAAATTCTACACTAAAATCAATGCATCTAATGTAAGCAATCAAATAGGATTAGAAGTCAACATCTACACTCAGATCAATGCATCTAGTGCAAGTAAGCAAAAAGGATTAGAAACCAACATCTACACTGAAATCAATGCATTTAGTGCAAGAAATTAAATTGGATTAAAAATCACCATCTACACTTAAATAAATTCATTTAGCGCAAGCAAACAAATAGGATTAGAAATCATTTACATTGAAATCAATGCATCTAGTGCAAGCAATCAAATAATTTAGAAATTAACATCTACATTGGAAATCAATGCATCTAATGCAAGCAATCAAAACAAATTAGAAACCAACATCTACATTGAAATCAATGCATCTAGTGCAAGCAATAAAATATGATTAGAAATCACCATCTACACTAAAATCTATGCATTTAATGCAAGCAATCAAATAGGATAAAAAGCATCTACATTGAAATCATTGCATCTAGTGAAAGAAATGAAATACCATTAGAAATCAATATCTACACTAAAATCAATGCATCTAGTGCAAGCAATCAAATAGGATTAAAAATCACAATCTACACTAAAATGAATACATCTAGTGCAAGCAATCAAATAGGATTAGAAATTGTCATCTACATTGAAATCAATGCATCTTGTGCAAGAAATCATCTTCCCTCTCTCCCCACTCCATCTATATCTATATCTCCCTCCATCTCTCCTTCTTTTTCTCTCTATCTCACCCCCCCAAACACACGCACTTTCTCACTCCATATTTATCAATCTCTTTGTCCCTCACTATCTCTTTCCATCTCTATCTTCTTCCCTCTCTTCACCTCCCATCAATATCTCTATCTCCCTTTATCTCTCTATATCACCCCCAAAACATAAACTCTTTTTCTCCAATCTATCTATCTATCCCTCCCTCCCCCCTCCTTCCTCCCTCCTCCCTCCTCCTCTCCTTCTCTCTCTCCTCCCCTTCTCTACCTCTCCCCCACTTCTCTCTCTTTCCTCATGTTGTCCTCTCTCCCTCTCTCTCCATCTTCCTTATCAATCCCTCTCTCTCTCTCCACCTTTATCTCTCTATGTCTTTCTTCTTACCTCCCTCTCTCTCCTCCTCCAACTTCATCTCTCTTTTCCTCCCTCTCTCCACTCTCTCACATCCTCTCTCTTTCTACCTCTCTCCCCCTTTCTCTCCCACCTCTCTCTCTCTCTCTCTCTCTTCACCCTCCAACTTGGTTACTATATCCCTCCCTCTCCTTCTCTCTCCTTCTCTCCCCCATGATCTCCATCTCTCCTTTGTCTCTCTATCTCACCCCCAAACATACACACTCTCTCTTCATATCTCCCTTGTCACTCCCTCTCTCTCTCCACTTCTCACTCTTTGTATTTCTTCTTCCCTCCCTCTCCTCCTCTCTTTCTCCCTCTCTCCTCCTCTCTCTCAAGTCATCTCTCTCGCCCTTCCTTTCTCTCCCTTTCTCTCCTATAGCCCTCTCTCTTCCCCCATCTCTCTCTCTCTCTCTCTCTCTCTCTCTCTCTCTCTCTCCTCCAATCCTCTCTCTTCCCCCATTACTCTCTTCCTGTCTATCAAGTCCTCTCTCTCATCTTTCCTCTCTCTCCCTTTCTCTCCTACCTCCCTCTCTCTTCCCCCATCTCTCTCTCTCTCTCCAACTATGTTACTATATCCCTCACCCCCCCCCCCCCCCTCTCTCCATCTCTCCTTTGTCTCTTTATCTCACCCCTAAACATACACACTCTCTTTTCATATCTCCCTTGTGACTCCTATCTCTCCAACTCAATCATTCTATGTCTTTGTTCTTCCCTCCCATATATATCTAGACTTAAGATATATCATGATATATTAGTATATATTATATATATATTAATACTATGAATATTAGAACTAATAATAATAATAATAATAATAATATTTTAATATTAATATTAGTGTTAACAATGTTTCCTTTCATGGTATTAATAATAATTTGGCTCACATGGTTCACCTAAATAAAACCTCTTTCTTGAGCTTTTCTAAATATAAAGTAGATTATGGAGTAAATATAAAAAGAGGTTTTATTTATTTACTATGCCTCCAGATTATTTATATTTTTATTTATTTACCATACTTTTTTTAGTGCTCGTAAACCTCTTTATATTTTAAATTTATATGTTGTTTATACATAGTAATAATTAGATTGATTTTTAAATAGGGCCCATATTAGATTAAAAATGTTAAATGTTAAACATGTTTACAAGCAATTAATCTTCTGCCCTGGACTTGCACCTCCAAAACCAGTACCTACCTTGGGTGCAAAGATTCATAACTTAAAGATAAAACACAAACACGAGTCTAAAAGAAGAATTATAATGACAATATATCATGTGATAGAACCTTCGAAAGGCATAAACAAAAGAGCTCCTTCTTCTTCACACTTCCTTCTTCTTCTTCCAGTACCTACCTTGGGTGCAAAGATTTATAACTTAAAGAAATAAAACACAAACACCAATCTAAAACAAGAATTATAATGACACTATATCATTTGATAGAACCTTCAAAGGCATAAAAAAAAGAGTTCCTTCTTCTTCCTTACGCTTCCACACCCGTAAAGTCTTGAAACCCATCTTTTTATACATAACACAGGGAATTTATTCCATAACAATATAGGGATGTGCTGGTTAACAATAACGTTCCCAAAGATGACATTTAGGTTTTTTTTCTAGAAGCCCTTTATTGACAACCAAAACAACTGTGCAAACAAAAAGACACATCAACAAACAAACAAAAACCATCATATAGATATGACTATCCCAAAGAGACACATAAGCAAGCAAATATTAATAGAAGGCGATATTTACATGGGAAATTTTTCTTAAAAATAAAAGGGGAGAGATGCTCTTGCATCAAAATATGTTCCATATGCTCTTGCATCAAAAATGTTCCATATGACATGGTTGTATAAGATATATGACCAAAACTCTAGATTACAAAAATGGATGAATACTGAACTATGATTGATATGGAATGATTGCACTAGATGCATGGTTATAACTATGGAGGGTGGCCATGTATGGAAATGTCAAGATTGAGCAAGATTGTCTATGCATTCTGTAGTGTTGTATTGAATGTGATTGCTACTTTTATATGTACTATTTGATGTAAAAAAAATTTCTTTCAAATTACACGCATCACTACCAAATGTATATATGTTTGGTATTGTTAACCAAGGTAATAATTTTGTTTAAATATATATATTTTTAGCTAGAACCAATTTTTATATTGCATAATCTTAATTTTTTAGTATTTCAATCATCATTTTGATATCAGAAATAGATTCAATATCATCGAAAACCTTTAACTTTTTTTTCTTTTCTTTCTTAATTTCAAACAAATTTACCAAAAATCTACATTAACACAACAAGCATAGTTACTACTTTTATAAATGCTGAAAAAACATAGTAATTAAATATCAAGGGTAATAAACTTACCACTACTTATTAAAATATGTTTAAACATGTTTTTTTTTAAATATAATTTGGCTAATTTTATTTAAAATTAGATAAAAATTCTTAAAAATTATAAATTGAGTTATAAAATTTAAGTATTATATGGATAATTTAAAAAATTAAATTTATTTATATATTTGAAATATATATTTAGGAAAAAACCACACAATTTCATTAATACAAGTTATTGCCGAATTTTATTTAAAAACAAAACATAAAATTATTTTTATTAGACATACTCTGTAGGTTTGAATGTAGGTCTTAATCCAATGGTTCACACCAGTATTTGATCGTGGATGTGAATCTAATGATTCAAAAAAATATATAGTTGGATTATTTTGAAGCCAGTAGCCATCTGGATAATGCTTTATAAGCAAGTATCTATTGTTCTTTACACTAAGGAAAATAAAGAGACAAACGGATTTCAAATTGGCAAAGGCTCCGGAGCAGTTTTGTCCCACGGTGTCAGCCAGAATCGGGGGAGATAGTGAGCCCTTTGCATGATACAACAACATCCGAAATTAAATATGTAAGCGCCTTCCGTGGCAACTTTAAGCCTGTAACCCATTTTAAACGCTCGTTGAACTATTAAAGACGCATGAATGAAAGAAATGATTTAAGTGAGAGCAGCTCAAAATATCGAATAGATTCTTATTGCCATTAATCTAAACATGTGGTGAGAGATGAATGTTGTGACAAAATGGAACCTGCATCCATTCAATTTTTTGAATAATCAATGAAGATGAACCTATTTTATCCGTTTCTACGTCGTAATTATCAAGAAATCCATAAGGCGAGTGAACAAGTTAACTGTACCAATACAGCCATTAAGGGCCTGGAAATAAATGTTACAAAATCAGCAGAAATCAAAGAACAGTTTGATACTGTTCAAGTGTAAATCATTGAGCCATCGTAAACCAACATAATTATTAATAACAAAATAGGATACGCATGGCATGCATCTTTACATTAAATACTGTATTATCAAGAAATCATGATCCATTGAAACCTCTTGTTATTTAATATCCATCTCTGTTGAAAATGTAATTTCAACCGCACATCAGTTGACCCGTGGAGCAGCAGTTAATGCACTCAAAACCGCTCAGCAAAACCACCAGAGCATATCAGACCACCTTTGATCATAAAGTAGTTTCCGTATAATCGAGCCCGATGCAATTATACTCAGCCACGTGGTCAGCAGGACTGACATTTCAGAGCCTAAAGTTCAGCGTGAAGTGGGCTCCCGATATTCATTTCAGCTGTCCGATCGCCTTCGTTGTTCTCCGCCGTCGATTGTTTCAAAGTTGCATTCAAGCCAGCGTTTATGACTTTGCCTGGAGTGAATTGAAGTTTCGTTGACCGCCATAAAATCATTCAATGCATAGTTATTGTGGTTCGTAAGTTTTTGGTAGAACATAAAATTTATTTATATCGGAGGTATGGGCGCATATGCATGTTACATATTTTTTGTATGGCATATGTGTACTTTGTAAGTTATGTTTTTGAGTGCGCGTTGACCATTTTTTTTGTAATGGAAACATAACAAGTAAAAACGTGCTCTGTATTGTTGTTGTAATTTTGCACATGGGATGAACCAGAAGCTCGCGGCAACGAAAGAACAAGGGAGCAGCAGATAAATTTTTATGTGGTAAGAAAAGAGCGAGGAGTATGAGTTTTTGGAGTTGCATATGTAAAAAATTTTTTACAGCAGTATGTATAAAAATAGTTTTACACCAGTAAATGTAAAAGGGGTTTTACAGCAGTAAATATAAATGGGTTTTTACACACCAGCAGTGTAAATTCTCAGGGGGAGAAAGAGTAAATATTTTGTTGGTTGAATGTTAATTTTTTTTGTGAATCCTTCTCAGTAAAAGAGGATGAATATGTATCATGCATTATATTTTAATGAATAGAAATCATTTTATGGTGGTGTAATACTCTGTTCTCAGTCATTTTTTTTAAAGCTTCCCTGTGCACAGGATCCTGAGGAGAGAAGGAAACAGAGCATTTCCTCTGTGTGTTCAGTTTTTATTTGTTTTTGGGATTTTACCAGAAAAATCCCCAACAATGGTATCAGAGCAGGCTTAGGCTCTTTAAAGGTGTTCAAGAAGCTGAAGGGAGGAGTCTTTTTGTTGCAGCAGTAAATCTTCTCCAGCAAAGTGAAGTCTCAGGCAAAAGATTCAGGTATTTCTCAAAGTTTTCTTTTTGTTACTGCTAAAACAGTCAGTGTTTTAAAATACACAGTCAAGAAATTGAAGCATAGTTGAGGATGCAAGGAATGGCTAGCACCAGCACTAGCATGGGTATGTTTAACACCCAGTTCCCACAGTTTAATAGGAAGAACTATGACTACTGGTCAATAACCATGAGAGATTTATTTGTCTCACAAGATCTATGGGAATTAGTTGAATCTGGGTTTGAAGAACCAGCAGATGAAAATGAGTTCAATGCATTAACTCAGACAGAGAGAGATCTGCTGAAGAGCAATAGGAAGAAGGATGCAAAAGCCATTGTATTGTTGTATCAAGCAGTGGACCAGAGTGTGTTTCCAAGGATAGCAGCAGCTAAGACATCCAATGAAGCATGGCAAACCCTCAAAACAGCCTATCAAGGCATGGAGAAAGTGAAGACAGCAAAACTACAATTGCTGAGGAGAGATTTTGAAAATCTGAGCATGAAGGAGTCAGACACCATTGACTCATTTTTCACACATGTAATTGGTCTGGTCACACAGATAAGGACTCATGGAGAAACCCTTGAAGAAAGGAGGATTGTGGAGAAATTATTGAGGGTCCTACCCTCAAAGTTTGATGTGATTGTCACCACCATAGAAGAGACAAAGGATCTCTCAAACTTTTCAGTTGATGAGCTTCATGCATCACTGATAACACATGAGCAGAGGTTGAGTAGAAATGAAAACTCATCTCTAGAGCAAGCCTTTAAGATCCAGATGTCTTTTGGAAGAGTAAGAGGTCAAGGCAGAGGAAACAAGAGAGGGAGAGGCAGAAGCCAGAACAGAGGTGGAAGAAACAGTCCAACAAATGCTCAAGGAAGAGGCAGCAATCCAAATCAGAACCAAGGCCAAGGCAGTAGCCAACAAAGAGGACAACATCATGCTCAAGGACAAAGGTATGAAAAATCCAATGTCCAATGCTATTATTGTAAAAAATATGGGCATTATGCCAGTGAATGTAGTAAGAAGCAACATGATATGAGTAATAGACAAAATGCAAATGTCACTAGAGAAAACATCAGGCAAGATAATGTGTTGTTAGCTTGTAACATGGCTGAAACAAACAGTGAGGACATATGGTTTTTAGACTCAGGTTGCAGCAACCATATGACAGGAAACATAGCCCTCTTTTCTGCTCTAGATAAAAATATGAAATCAGAAGTCACACTAGGAACTGATAGAAAAATTTCTGTTATGGGAAAAGGAGAGGTAAAAATATTTACAAAGCAAGGTGAGAAGAAAACCATAGCAGATGTCTACTATGTCCCCGGAATGAGATGTAACCTCTTGAGTATTGGACAGCTTGTTCAAAAAGGTTACAATGTTTTCTTTGTGAATGATGTATGCACCATCATGGATATAGCACCCAACAAACGATGCATTGTTGAAGTGAAGATGACAAAGAACAGGATGTTCCCTCTCAGGATAAGGGCAGATTTGAAAAACAAAGGAGAAATTGCAGCAGTCACCCAAGAGGCTTTCCAAAGCGTGCCAAAGGATGAAAATTGGTTGTGGCACTTGAGATTTGGACATCTCAATTTTGGAGGTCTAAACTTGTTAAGCAGAAAAGGAATGGTAAGAGGATTACCATTGATAGAGAAACCGGACAGCCTTTGTGAAGGTTGCATTTTGGGGAAACAACATAGAGAAAGTTTTCCATCAGGGAAGAGCATAAGGGCAAAGGCACCCTTAGAGATCATCCACTCAGATTTATGTGGACCGATGCAAGCTCCATCATTAGCAGGCAGCCAATATTTCCTAACATTTATTGATGACTTTACAAGAAAAACTTGGGTATATTTTCTTAAAAACAAAAGTGAAGTGTTTGAAAAATTCCGAAATTTCAAAGCACTTGTGGAGAACCAAAGCGGGCTGCATATAAAAGTTTTGAGAACTGACAGAGGAGGTGAGTATATCTCCAAGGAATTCCTACGATTCTGTAGAGAAAATGGAATTCACAAATAGTTTACAGCTAGGTACACCCCACAACAAAATGGAGTTGCTGAAAGAAAGAATAAGACCATCATGGATATGGCGAGGAGCATGCTAAAGGAAAAGCATTTGCCAAATGATTATTGGGCTGAAGCTGTAAATTTTGCAGTGTATATTTTGAACAGGTGTCCTACAAAAGCAGTGTTGAAAAAAGTACAAGAAGAAGCATGGAGTGGGAGAAAGCAAGGAGTCACCCACATGAGAGTTTTTGGATGTGTGGCCTATGCACACATACCAGATCAGCTAAGGAGGAAGTTGGACAGAAAAGGGGAGAAGTGTATTTTCATTGGATACAGTGAGGAATCCAAAGCTTACAGGTTGTATATCCCATCTACCAAGAAGTTTTTTGTCCGCAGAGATGTTCAATTCATTGAAGAAGAAGCTTGGGATGGGAGCATAGAGAAAACAGTGAATGTTAAAAACTATTTGTCTCATGATGAAGATGATGAGGAGGTGGCTGAAATACATCCCCAAATAGCAGCGTCAACACAAGGACAGCAAGGGACACCATTGAGGATAAATGAAAGTGCTTCTCCAAGCACACCACAAGGAGGAAATTCAAGTGCATCTTCAAGCACTTGCACACCAAATGAAAGAGATGCAATTAAAGATAAGAAATGGATAGAAGCTATGGATGAGGAGATTAATGCCATAGAGAGGAACAAAACATGGGATTTGGTTGAGCTACCAAAAGGCAAAGAAGTCATTGGAGTGAAATGGGTCTACAAGACCAAGAGCAATGCTGAAGGCAAGATAGAAAGACACAAGGCAAGGCTGGTTGTCAAAGGGTACAAACAGCAATATGGGAGAGATTATGACGAGACTTTTTCACCGGTTGCAAGAATGGAAACCATGAGAGCAGTGCTGTCCATAGCAGCTCAAAACAAGTGGAAAGTTTACCAAATGGACGTGAAGTCAGCATTCCTAAATGGAGTGTTAATGGAAGAGGTTTACATTGAACAACCTCTAGGCTATGAGAAGAAAGGTGAAGAGCACAAAGTGTGCAAATTGAAGAAAGCTCTTTATGGGCTGAAGCAAGCGCCAAGAGCATGGTACAGCAGGATAGATTCCTATCTATTGGATAATGAATTTGACAAGTGTGAAGGAGAACCCACCGTCTACATCAAAGAAAAAGATGGTAAAATTTTAATTGTTGTCTTATATGTTGATGATGTTATTTTCACAGGTAATGATGATCAGCTCATTGAGAAATTTAAATCAATCATGAAAGAGGAATTTGAAATGACTGACATGGGTTTCCTGAGATACTTCTTAGGCATAGAAGTAGATCAAAATGAAAAAGGAATTTTAATCTCACAAGCTAGATATGTAAATCAAGTGTTGGGCAGATTTAACATGCAAGAATGCAAAGCAGCGATCACTCCCACAGTAATGGGATTAAAACTCAGCAGAGAGGACAGAAGCAAGGATTTTGATCCTAGTTTGTACAAGAGTATTGTTGGCAGCCTTATGTATTTGATAGCTACTAGGCCTGACATTATGTTTGTTGTTAGTTTAATTTCCAGATTCATGGAGAGGCCAAAGGAGGCACATTGGCAGGCAGCAAAAAGAATTCTGAGGTATGTCAAAGGTACCAAAAGGTTTGGAATTTTATATAATGTCTCAGAACATTCAGATTTAGTTGGATACACTGATAGTGATTGGGCTGGAAGTGTAGATGATCAGAAAAGCACTTCCGGTTATGTTTTTCATATGGGTTCAGGAGCCATTTCATGGGCTTCTAAGAAGCAGTCCATTGTAGCATTGTCTACAGCAGAGGCTGAATATGTGGCAGCTACAGCAGCAGCATGTCAAGCAGTTTGGATGAGAAGAATGTTGAGGAGCTTAGGCCAAGAGCAGGCAAAAGCAACAATGATTTTTTGTGACAATAGCTCAGCTATTGCATTGTCAAAGAATTCAGTGTTTCATAAGAGAACGAAACACATTGATACAAGCTTTCACTACACCAGAGAATTGGTGAACAATGGAGAAATTGTCCTAGAGCATTGCAGGACTCAAGAACAGGTAGCAGACATTTTGACAAAGCCATTGGATCAAAAAAGCTTTGAATTTTTGAGGAAGTGTCTGGGTATGACTGAATGCCCAGGAGTTGAAATTAAAGGGGAGTGTTGAAAATGTAATTTCAACCGCACATCAGTTGACCCGTGGAGCAGCAGTTAATGCACCCAAAACCGCTCAACAAAACCACCAGAGCATATCGGACCGCCTTTGATCATAAAGTAGTTTCCGTATAATCGAGCCCGATACAATTATACTCAGCCACGTGGTCCTCTATATACGTCAGCAGGACTGACATTTCGGAGCCTAAAGTTCAGCGTGAAGTGGGCTCCCGATATTCATTCCAGCCGTCTGATCGCCTTCGTTGTTCTCCGCCGTTGATTGTTTCAAAGTTGCATTCGAGCCAGCATTTATGACTTTGCGTGGAGCGAATTGAAGTTTCGTTGACCGCCGTAAAATCATTCAATGCATAGTTATTGTGGTTCGTAAGTTTTTGGTAGAACATTAAATTTTTTTATATCGGAGGTATGGGCGCATATGCATGTTACGTATTTTTTGTATGGCATATGTGTACTTTGTAAGTTATGTTTTTGAGTGCGCGTTGACCATTTTTTTTGTAATGGAAACATAACAAGTAAAAACGTGCTCTGTATTGTTGTTGTAATTTTGCACATGGGATGAACCGGAAGCTCGCGGTAGCGAAAGAACAAGGGAGTAGCAGATAAATTTTTATGTGGTAAGAAAAGATATATATGCACAGTAGTGCGAGGAGTATGAGTTTTTGGAGTTGCATATGTAAATTTTTTTTTACAGCAGTATGTGTAAAAATAGTTTTACACCAGTAAATGTAAAAGGGGTTTTACAACAGTAAATGTAAATGGGTTTTTACACACCAGCAGTGTAAATTCTCAGGTGGAGAAAGAGTAAATATTTTGTTGGTTGAATGTTATTTTTTTTGGTGAATCCCTCTCAGTAAAAGAGGATGAATATGTATCAGGCATTATATTTTAATGAATAGAAATCATTTTATGGTGGTGTAATACTCTGTTCTCAGTCATTTTTTTTAAAGCTTCCCTGTGCAAAGGATCTTGAGGAGAGAAGGAAACAGAGCATTGCCTCTGTGTGTTCAGTTTTTATTTGTTTTTGGGATTTTACCAGAAAAATCCCCAACAATCTCTTTAACACTATCAGAAATGGATGTTACCCCTAACAACAAACAAAGCGCAACAACAGTCGAAATACTTAGTTACCCCTAGTTGTGCTCAGGAGTGGGTAATCTGCATGGAGGGGAATTAAAGGACGGGAAGCGAGGAAATGGAAGACGGAGACTAAAAGGTGATCGCAGTGGCGGGGTTAAACCACCCAGAGACGGTGGCGCCAAACCACGCAATGGAGGAAAATGAAAAGGTGGAATTGTGGGAAGTCCAATCCCACCACTGCCGGGAAGCTGCAACAATGATCGCCTCCTGCTCTCACCATTCTTTGATGCTGGATCCCTCGAGGTACCACCCGCACTGCTCATAAATAGAATCACCGCGAATGTGGCAACAGCCCATAATTTCGCCGAGCGCTGCATTTTCACAGAAATGGATGTGTGGAATGCAGTACATAACTACCATCTACAATCTTCTTTTATAATACCCAGTAGCCCAGCTGCATGCTGTCTGAGTTGCCTCTGACATCGTCATGGATTCGGCAATCAATAACCAAAAAAGAACAACTACTCCACTGGTTATCTTTCATGGCGAACAAGGGCATGTAGCTTCGCTTTTTTCCTTTTTTTACTAAAAATATCGCACAGTAACAACTCTCAGCCCTATATAGTCTTGCACTGGTTTATCATTTGGATTACCACAAATGAGAACCAACCATTGAACTACATCCTCCGCACAAAATCGTTGAAGTTACACATTGACCTTAACCCAAGCCGCAAAAACCTGAGGTGATACTGTACGATAAGTTATGGTTCGCTTGTGTGGCAGTACGAAACTAAATAACTACAAAATGTTCGATAATAGAATCAGTTGCGTGATGTGATGGGTATAGACTTTCTGTTCAATAAAAATCATAGGCGTAGTGTAACCAGGCAGTCTTTTACCAGTATTTTACCATTGTAGCTGAAATTCTGATGTGATACTTTAAATACCCAGTAGCTCAGCTGCACGCTGTCTTATCTGCCTCTGACATCGTCATGGATTCAACAATCAATGACCGAAAAAGAACAACTAATCCACTGCTTATCATTCATGGCAGACAAGGGCATGTACCTTCAATTTTTGCCATCCTTGGTGGAATTTTGTTGGGTAATGTCAAGATTGTTGAATTTTTTTTGTTCTTTAACGGAAGAAATTACACTTGGAATATCTCTCACGGTTTCATAATTCTATTATTGGATATCTAACCACAAAATATGAGAGAAAGGAGAAAAAAGAAAATTATTTTAATGACCATGTGGCTAGAGATAACTTATGGCACAGATTGCTTGTTCTTCTGCTTGATGTTTATGGGACAGATTGCTTCTTCATCTGCTTGATGTATTCTGTCATTTTTCTGTGGAGCTTCAAAATAAATGCTCGCAGTGTCTCGACAAACCCCTCGCCAAATAGATTATCCCAAGAGTTAGCTGCCAGCGTATAACTTTCCTTTTTGTCTTTGAAGGCCTCACATTCTATAATGAAATGTTTTTCTGTTTCCACTTTTTTGGACGAGCAAAAAATGCATACTCTTTCCTCCTACACTTCCTTTGGCCTTTTCCAGTGCCCTGTTTCACAACAGAATTGATGTGAATTAGTCCTTAACTGAGCAATGAGAATTTTGGCTCTCCAAGACATATTGGCCTCTATGCATGCTTTTGGTTGATGACTATGAGTGGGATTAAACACTTCAATATAGTAATTTTTCTTTTTTCCTAGCTCCTTATCCCAAGTACTTTTCCATAACAAAGGCTTTTATCTCTTTGTTGTTTATGGGACACACATTTAAGCAAATACCCCATTTACTAAACCATTTGTTATTTTGTTGCATCCAAGTTTTTTTGCTCTTGCACAATCTATCATCAAAGACAACCTTAGTCCATCTACCCTCTTTCATTTGCTCAATTTTTTTTAAATACCTTATGACTCGCACCATGGCAATTGTTTCAGTAGGAGCAATCACTGTTTCACTTAACAAGATATCATAAGGAACTGCACTTTTAATCTTAAATTTGCTTGTAATCAAACGCTTCTGAAATTTCTCAATTTGTCTCCACTGCATGTCGGATATACTGTTGGCCCATAGTTCACAACCATAGAGAATCACTGGAATCACTAGAAGCCCGAAAAGAGTTTGAGTGGTTTTCCAGTCCCATAACTCTGCCTCTCTACACCTATTTTGAAAAGCATAAAATTCTTTCCAACCCCCTAAAGTTCTTTTATGTCCACAATTATTCCAGCTTAGATTTTTTTGAAGTCAATTTCGAGGTATTTTTAATCCGCAACTTCTTCTACAATGTTGCCTTCAAAGTAGAACTTATGTTGGTTAGGTTTCCTTTTCTTAGAGAAAATCACTACTTTCGTTTTGATGATATTGACTTGCATCCCCGCACTTCTACAAAAATTCTCAAGGGATACTAAGTGATCTTGCAAACCAAGAGTCGATTTAGCAATCAGAATAAGGTCATCTGTATACAAAAGAAGCCTTATAACAAACTTGCCCAAATAGATACCATCACCCCCTTGTGAATTTAACCACTCTTCAAGCTTGTCGATATATAAACCAAAAAGGGTAGGAGATAGTGGGAAACCTTGGTTGACCCCGATATCACTTCTAAAACTTTCAGAAATGACTGTTGAAGTTCTAATTTTGACTTTGACCTCTTCAGACAATCTATGCAAAGCTACTCTCAAATGTTTAGGAACCCCAAGTTCCTCCATTTTGTGCCAAAGCTTATCCCTATGAACCGAGTCAAACACTTTTCTAAAACCTACTTGTCCTTTAGCACACTTATCTCTTTCTTCTGCCCATATGCTAATTTTGAGGTGGAAGAATTGCCAAGCCAGCCAAAAGTGGCAGGAATCCAGGCAGAAAAAATTTGTAAATGTAGTATTTAAATCATATTTTTCATAGTGAAATAGATTCAACACCATTAAAAAACCTCTAAAACACTTAAAATTAAATGTGACAGCTCTACTATAGTTATGTGTGAGGAATTTCAGGCCGACTCGGTTTCTACTGCCACCGCCAGACCGTAGGTATGCAAGGGTATACGATAATGTTGGCATTAATGGAACACACATTTGAATTTGACAATCTCGCTGGAAATTTGAAATTTGAATTTATAGAACCGCTCAGCCGATGTTTTTGCAGCTGCCACGTTCAACTATTAGAGGCCATTTTGGTAGTGAATGAATTCGCCATGGACAACACCATGTTTTATCCTCCAAGTTGAAATGCTCCTAGGCAATAGTGGTTGGATGCACCCTTATTGTTCGCTCTTTTCTTAACAACAATTAACTACAAGTGAAGGTGTCGGAATCAAATGGCGCACACCCTAAAGTTTGAATTGTGTTCAAGGTTATTATAATATTGCAGTTCCTGCTGAGTCTACTCCTCTGTTGTCAATGAGAAAAAAATCTTTATATTATATAAACTAGAAGATGTATAGAATAAGAAAACTTACAAATCATACTGATAATGATTGGAAGAAAACCTATTTTCCATCTCATCATAAGGGGAGCAGTGAAAGCGATCATATTGGAGCTATATATTGATCATCAAAGCAAGATCATATAACCTTGGAGGCTAATACTTTAGAAGATCCGAGGCAGTGGTGTCCCTTTTTACAACAAAATGCATGTATAATTTGGAGCAGTAATCAAAATTGACATATGTAGGAAACAGATAAACAAAAAGATATAGCAAAAAACCAAATTTTGCAAAAAATAGAGATGCTTGGATTTAACCCGGAAATAGGAAGTCCCCCATGTCGTATGTATTATGCTCCCAAGTGATCTCCAAGTACCAGTTGCCAAGTGCTCCAAGTAGTCCTTTTTTTGATAAGTTGTCTGCTTCCATGTTCTGGGATCTGCCTATGTGTTGGATTGTATAGTCTTTCTGAAGCTGCCAAAGGAGCTCTATTCTCTTTAGCCATCCTTGTAATATAGGAGTGTATATGGAGGCCTTTCCCAAAACTCGATCAATAATGATCTTGGAGTCCTTGTATATCTACAATTGTGGTATATTTAGAAAGTTGTTGAACCACAAGAGACCCCAAAGAGCAATTGCTTCTGCCTTGTTGTTGGTGTCGTGGCCTCCATTCCAAAAAATTCTATAGGATAGTCCAGTTGATATAGTAATCCAGATCCCACATGCATAGTAGCCCCTTTGTGTTGCTCCGTCAAAAAAACCCATTGGGTACATGAATTATGAGTTAACATGCATGTCAGGGTTGTCGCTGGGGCGATTGGTTTGTGAAAAAACACAGAGAAGTTTGTTACAATTCTATCTGAGACCTTCTGAAAGTCCTCTCCAGAGTTCTAGAATAGATAGTTGTTCCACCAATTCCAGATGGCCCATATACTAAGTAATGGAATGGCCCTCCAGGAGCATTTTTAGTGCTCCACCAAATCAAAGATTTCTTTATGGATGAATGTAATGAATACTGAAAACCAAAATATTTAAACAGTTTCTTCCATACCTGAATAGTGTGTTGGCATTGAGGAAAATGTGATTGTTTTTTTTGGTGTCACAGTTGCACATAGAGCATATACCTGGTCCTTGCCATTTTATTTTCTGTAAGTTCTCCAAGATGAGATTCTTATTGTGAAAAACCAACCAAGAAAAGATGATGATTTTATTTGGAATTCTTGTTTTCCAAAAGGCAAAGGGAAATTGTATATCTGCTTATAGAGTTGATACCCTAGAGAGAGAGAAATAAGTATCAACAACAATGATATTATTAGCTATCATCTTGCCCTTCCATGCGATTGAGTCTCAAGGTCCCGTGCGACAGATGCCAATGTTTTTTATATTTGCTATAATCTTGTTCCATTGTAGGGCCATGTGGCCATTTAGGCCAAGAGTGTGTGCCTTCTTCCAAATCGGAATTGGGCCTTGCCAGCCCGTTATAGCTTGACCCCAAAAATAGATGCCCTGTCCATTTAGGTGAATTTTAATGTTCTCGGGAATGAAACATTCCTCCCTAGCACCAAGGATTGCGTCCATGTGAGTTGATGAAAGAAGCATTTTTCCATTTTCCGGAAACTTTTCCAAATGGCAGACCCCTGCTTGATGCCTATGGAGCCTTTCCTGTACCAGTATCTGAAATCTTTATTTCTGAGGTACTTTTGTTGGATGATATTGCTCCAGGGGCCGTTCCCAAATAAGCCTCTCCATAAGGATTTCATCAACAGCACTCCTCCAAATCTGCGAAGATCCATAATCCCCCATCCACCTAATTCCTTTGGGAGAGTGATGCTGGCCAGTTTGGTGAGGTGGTATTTTTTTCTTTCATGGCTTCCTCCCCATATGAAGTTTGTTGTAAGGCGGTTTAGCTCCTTGACAATGGATGCAGGGATGTGGTATAGATGAGCCCAATAAACCGCCAACTGTGCTAAAACTGCTTGGGAGAGGACAACTCTCCCACCCATTGAAAGGCATCTGAACTCCCATCCAGATATCCTTTTGTAAAAGCGGTCAATAATCCATTGCCAGTCAACAGATTTGTAACAACAAGGTTTTAGGTGGTATCCAAGATATTTCATTCCCCTTTGAACAAGAATTGCCTTAATACCAAATAAACCTTCAATATATGTAATGATTTCCATGTCACAATTTCCATGGTATATTACAGATTTTCCATTGTTTATGTGTAATCCTGTAGCATTTGAAAATTTGTTAAGAATATTAAAGAGACATAACCAGGAAAAGCGACAGAGCATACCCAAAATCAATATATCATCTACAAAAAGACTGTGTGAAATGTTGTTGTTGTTTCTTATCATCAGTGGGCGGAACTGTTCCTCCATTACTGCTCTTTTTATGTGCAGACTTAGGCAATCCATTGCTAGGATGAATAGTAGCGGGGAGAGTGAGCATCCCTGCCGCAATCCTCTAGCAGCTCGAAAAAAATTAGTTGGATAACCATTTATTAGGACAACGTAATTTACATTGTCAACACATGCCATTATCCAATTTATACATCTAGGACTGAGTCCAATTTTGATAAGGACGCATCTGAGGAAACCCCAATCCAGGCAGTCGTATGCCTTCCTCAGGTCGATCTGGAAGATGGCCGCATTTAACTTCTTGGTGTGTATCGAATGCATACTCTCTTGTGTGTTTGCAACAGCATCATGGATGAGCCTGTTTTGGAGAAAGCCATGTTGTTCAGGAGAGATGTATCGCAAAAGAGTATTTCGCATTCTGCCAGCAATTGTCTTTGAAATGATTTTGTAAATAGTGTTGCACAGGGAGATCGGCCTGAAATCCGAGAATAATTTTGCATTTCTATTCTTTGGAATGAGGGAAATGAATGTAGAAGTGATGTGTTGATGTATTCTACCCATTGATCTAGATTCCTCAACCATGCTCAAAAGATCATTCTTAACAAGATCAAAGAAATGAGTAAAGAGTTCAATCGTCCATCCATCAGGACCTGGACATTTATCCCTCTTGAAGGATTTCAGTACATTCAGGAGTTCTTCCTCCGTGACTATCTTGTAGAACTCTTCATTTTGCTCGTCCTCATACATAGTAGGATAAGGCTCAATTCCCCAAATTAGATCCTCCGCCATTATATTTTCATTTTTGCCATATGCTTCCTAGAAGTAATGTACAACCGCATTGCAGATACCTTCTTGTGTCTGATGTTTTTTTCCATCCCCATCCATAATCTCCCAGATTGAATTTATGTTACGGTGATGGTTAGCAAAACGGTGAAAAAAATTTGTATTGCGGTCTCCCTCCTTTATCCAGGTCGCCCTGCTTTTTAGTCTCCAGGTAGATTCTTGAAAAGACAGTATGTTTTTCTTTCTGATTTCAAGTGCTTGTATTCATAGCCAGATCTTCATAGGAAGGTAGTGTGAGGACATTTTCGGGAGAATCCGATCCAATTCCTTCTGAATGTCTTCAAGTTCTTTCTTGTGTGCCTTTTGCTTTTGTTTTTGCCAGAGCTTTACTTTCTTGCGAAGGGAGTCCAGTTTGTCAAGGAGATTAATCATGGGGGAGGTATTTGGAAGAGCATGTCGCCCCCAGGTCTCCTGAATAAGATTATTGAACTCCAGATCTTCCAACCAAGATCTGTTGAATTTGAAAGGTATGCCCATACGGATGCCAGTTTTCCTCCATTTCAACATGATGGGTCTACTATCAGAAATGAAATTTCTTATGGTTTCTGTTCAAACATCCCCTAGTCACTCAACCAACTGTTCATAGACCAGAAAGCGGTTCAGTCTTTTGGCCACATAATCTGTTCCAGAGTGACCATTATCCCAAGTTGGGGCAGTTTTTGCAGGGCATATGTCCACAAAATTATGTAATAGAATAGCATCTTGAATTAGACCGGCCAGAGGGTTTGATTTCCTGCATCGCCCCCATACTTCATCACAACTTATAGTGCAGTTCAGGTCCCCCGCAATGATAAGGGACACCAATTCCATCATTCCAGAGGAGAAAACACGATTCCAGAAAATGAATCGGTCCTTGTAGGGGGCATATATATTGAGGATGTGAATGTTACTAGGTATTCCGCGAAATCTAGCTTCCAGTAGAATACCTGCAAAACACTGAAAAGCCTTAACAGAGACCCAAGATGGATCCCATAGGGCCACCAAACCCCCAGAGAGGCTAGATGAAGCAGTTGCAGAAATGTACCAATTCGGAAACATTTTCCGAAAGTATAGAACAACCTCTGTAACATTGTGCATAGTTTCCTGTATGAGTATGATATATGGATGTAAAGAGTAGAGAAAATTTTTGAGAGCTAAGAATTTTGGGTCAGCCCCAGACCCTGGATGTTTAGGGATATGATGCAAGTCATGGGAGGAGATCGTTGGGCTGTCGTGCTCTAAGGGCCCCAAAGGAGGAAATATCTGCAATTGGTACATCAACAAGGAAACGGTCCATTGGGGAGGCGGATGGGATATTGTTATTTCTTCCGCGAAAATGCCTGCTACCTCGGTTTTGCTTCCGTCAGACAGTTATATTGCCAGCCGAGGTAGGGCTGATGTGTGGGGAGGTAGATGACTTTGGCTTATGGATGGTGAGGGAGTGCAGGTCTAAGGTTTTCTTTGCAAAAGGAAGTCCAGATCACTTTCGATAGAGTTCGTAGGGGATGCAGTAGGTGAGTTAGGAGGAGTAACACTTAGGCAGGGTCCTTTGTCCTTGGATTGATGACGGGGTGGGATAGGAGTAGGTGAGGGTACATATGCGATATGTGAAGTGGATGGAATATTGTGATAGGGATGTGTAGTCAGAAAAGGAGCAGGTATTTCCTGACAGGGGGTAGGTTCCAAAGGCGGAGGATAATTAAAGTGAGCTGGACCTCCCGGTAATGGAAAAACCAACTTTTCAGAGAAATTTGGGGAGGATGTAACAGAAATTGGAGATGTTGCCAGAGAACCGAAAGTGAGAGGGTGGTGAGAATTTTTCTTTTGAGGAATACCTGGATGTGTCGTTTTCTGATATTGTGACGCCAGCCTTTGACCTATGCTTGGACGTTCCCTATCAAAATTAGACAGCGTGGAGGCGTTGTAACATTTCCGTCCATGTAGGCGGCCTCCAAGACATAGAGGACATTGCTCGCGCAGGTGTCCTGTTCGGTGACAGAAAGAGCAACGAAAGGGTACCCCCCAGTAATCCAGTCTCTGGTGTAGATTAATGTCTTCCCAATGTAGTTTGATGTGGTCAGGAACCCACCACGATATTCCTTCTCAATGAGGATCCATGCTACTCTCTTGTCCTGTGCACCAAGACATCTCGGGTCCACATAGACAAATTTCCCAATGGCATTTCCTATGTCTGTTAGAGCCTGTTTTGTCCACAGTTCAATCGGAAGGCCGGGCAATTTAACCCAGATTAATTTGTTGATGGGGGTATTGTGCAGGGGGTTATAACCAATATACCAATTATGCAGGGCTAGAAAGCTTTTTCCATGGACCCATGGGATGGATCTGATTGTCTCAAGATCCTCTTGACTGAGAAAGTGGAAACTGTACCAGCCTTTCATAAGTCTAACTATCGTAGGCAGGTAGCCGAGCATAGATTTCCACTTCCTTCCTAACCAATTTCTCATCTCAGAATCCTCCATAGCCGGGAAATACCATCGGCCAACAAGAGCCCGCTTCTGTAGGCTATGTATGCGGTCAACCAGGGTGGCGCTGTCAAGAGCTATAATCGGGGGTGGTGGAGTGGTTTTTATAGAACGATGTTTGTGACTTCGTTCACGTAAGGCTTGTTCGCCACCCTGCAGTGAATGTGGGGATAAGTCGACAGCTGGCACATGGATATCTCCAAGAGTAGTAGACCATGCATCCAATGATTGTGGTCCCATGTGGAGCATTTCCGCATCCATGGTGGCACGTATTTAAGTTGAGTTGGCAAACACGTCGGAGTTTGCGTCCATCCAAAGTGTATAAAGTGGGGGAGTGACGGCTTATGGGGTGTCAGTCTGTCAGGATGGAGATGGGTGTTAGGTCAAAAATTAATGGGGGCGGGTGTGAAAGATCCAAGTGAAGACAGTTAATCTTGGGAAAGTCAATCCCCGTGAATGAGGTGATAGAGTACGTGTGCGAGTATTAATTTCGCATGCCACGGGGGGAATGGAAAAAACGCCGTCATTTGTACAAACCAGAACGGGAAACATAAAGAATGTACTGACAGAGGGAATATGGCCTGATTTGGAATGTGTGAGGTCAGAGATGTGTATGGGGAGGCGTACTAGTGACATTGGGCAATTATGAGGTGCGGTGTCCGTAGACACGCATTCCACCTACACTATCGGGAAGTTGTTCGTTGATCCCCTGAGGTGTTGTTCCGATCACCGGAAAAACCAGGACCAAACCAGAGCGAAAACCAGAGAGGCCAATACAAAGACTTTACTGTGAAATTGCTAAGTATGACTCAGATATTACAGTGGCTTGTATGAGGTGGATAGATTTGGAAAAAACCTAGATGTGGTTTGCATAAAATCCTCCACAGACACAGGAAACCAATCAATCGCACAATACTATGAAAATATCTTAAAATTCCAAAATTAGAACACCAAAAGAAGAAAAAGAGGAAAATATGAGGAAAATAATATTGGAATAGCGGAGGTGAACGAGTGCTAGTTTCTAAAGGAAACCCTGGGTACGGCCTCTCTCCTGATATGCCTCTGTGAGAAGCATAAGATGGAGAGCCTCCGCAGAAATGCAGAAAGATTTCTGTCCGTTGCCTCTCAGGGCGGCGATCAATTTATGGATTGCTTTGCCTCTCCCTAAAGCAAGGGTGGAGTTGTCCAATCAAATGAAGTCTTTCTTTACAGTCTTCGAGGGTTTGGTTTAATACTCTTAATGATCATTATCATATGAAAAATCAGTTTTCATTGAAATTTTGTATTTATAATTTGACAAGGTATTCCCAATGTTTAAAAAAATAGAATAGATTTCATGTATTGGTAGATTTGGAAGTCATATCCAAATAAGTATTTTTGTTATAAATATTAGAAGGGCTAAATTTTAGGAACTATGGAGCTAATACAAAGGCTCATTTTCTCCTAAAATTAGTATAGATTCATCTAACTATGGATCTACCATGCATTAAGAGGGATCAAATCTCTTGAGATGCAAAACTTCTTTTCGGATTGTAGAACTCGAGGAAAGGCTTCCACCTCGAGGTATTTGGTCGGTCATAGCCCATGATAGATCTAGAGTTAGATGAATCTATGTTGGTTCCAATGGCAGCAAGAAAGAAGGGCTTATTTTCATATTATCATTATTATGTATATGTTTGAGATGAACTTCATACTTCAAAATTTACATATTTATTATTATGTCTATATTTCAGAATTTAAAGCAATGATGCGTCAATACAATTTTCATTGGACTTGAATTGAGGTTGGTGAGTTCATTAATTTGAATCTTCCCATTATACACAATATTTAGACATTTTTCTTCCCTTGTGTGTTTAGATATCCTATTGCTAGATATGGGTTGTAGATGTATAGCTCCCATGAGAGTTTGGGCTGATATATATTCACTAATATAGGTCCAAATTGAGATGTGCTCTTTGATGATATGCTCTATGATAGCTATTAGGTAATGTTCAGCATACGAATAGGAACAATCAAGACTCAACAATGATCAATGATCGCCTCCTGCTCTCACCATTCTTTGATACAGGATCCTTGGAGGTACCACCCATAGTGCTCATAAATAGAATCACCACCAATGCGACAACAACCCATATTTTCGCCGAGCGTTGCATTTTGACATAAATGGATGTATGGAATGTATGGAACTACCATCTATAATCTTATTTTATAATACCAAGTAGCTCAATTGCACATTGTCTCAGCTTCCTCTGACATCATCATGGATTCAACAATCAATAACCGAAAAAGAATAACTCCTCCACTGGTTATCATTCATGGGTAACAAGGGCATGCAGCTTCAATTTTTTGTTTTGTTTTTTAACTCATGAAATCACACTTGGAACAGCTTCGAGGCCTAGATATTCTTGCTCTGGATCTAACCACAAAGCATGTGGAGACTATCAATTGAGATATGGATAAAATTCATGTACTCCATTTTACTAATCTGATAAATTCTAGCATGCACCTTACCCCACACCTCAAAACATTAGGTGCTACTGTACAATAAGTTATCATTGGCTTGTCTGCCACTACGAAACTAAATAAAAACGAAAAGTTTCATCGTAGAATCGGTTGCATTATATGAAGGGTATACACATTTTGTTTAATAAGAAATCATAAGACATGTCTTCCCACTACCGATTTAAGGGGTCATCATAGGCGTAGTGTAACCAGGCGGTTTTTTACCATTCTAGCTGAAATTCTGATGTGATCAAAAAAATGTTTGCGCAGATTTTTAAATTGTATTTTTCAACTATTATATTATGAATTTTTTTTTTTAATACTAAATAATAAATTTAATAACTTAAAATTACATAAGCATTTAAAACTATTCAAGTGTTAAGGACAATACTTTTTTGGAGAGGGGCATGTTAGGTCCTTATAATACTAGTGCAACCCCCTGATTGTTATTGTTATTGTAGTGTTATTATTGTGCCCATGTAGCCCCCATATTGTTATTGTTGTGCCCCATAGAAAGTCACTATTGTTATTATTGTTCCCTTACATTATTATTGTTATGTATGCTCTGATATATTGTCACCCCTTAAATTCCTATATATACAAAGGGGGTATTTTCATTTGTATCATCCAAGATTTTTTCATTTATGTAATGTGAAGGAGGCTTCCCCCTCAAAGAAGATCATTTTTAATTTTTTGATCTATCCATTTCTGAGTTGGTTGCATAACAATTATGTTGCGATTATGTTCCACATTAATAGTCTCCTATATCCATTTTTTTGTTATACAAAAGCTTTTGAAAACATAGAGAGTCCAATTTTTGTGTGCTAATTTTAGACCGAGTTATTAGATCTTCCCTTCCTACATGAAGAGTCCAAAATTAGTAAATATAAAAGTCAAAGTCCTTATGTTTCCACAAACATTTTTGTAACAAAAAAATGGATTAGAAATGTGAGTATTAATGTGGAATAGAATTCCAACATGGTGATGCATTGCTAGTATATGGATCTCATCATTTATTTAAGACATAAATCAGTTATTTTTTATTAAGTTAAAAATTGGGGACGCATGATTGTATTGTCTTTAAATATAATTTTAGTTGTCTCTAGAGAGACAATAACTAGTATTAAAGACATATTGCCTTTAATCACAACTATTTTCTCTCGAGAGACAAATTATAACTAGTATTAAAGACATATTGCCTTTAATCACAACTACTGTCTTTGGAGAGACAAAAATGAAATTGTCCCCTAAGAGACAATAATTCTTTGTTGTCTTTTTAGGGACATTTTTTTAAGACAATATTTTGAGACGTTCACTTACTTACAGACAATGTTTAAGACAATACACTAGTTTTTTTCGTCTTAAGACAATTTACTCAAAAATTGTCTTTAATATTATCTTAAAACTCTCCTCTTTATTGTAGTGTTAGCATATAAAAATTAGTTATAATGATGATTTTTGTTTAATATCAATTTTAATTTATGAAACATTAAAAAATTATATGGGAAATTATATCAACTATTTTATTATTATGATAAAAAAGAATATAAGAATTTTTATATTTAAATTTGAGTTTTGTTAATTATAAATATTATGAATATTGAAGATGTATTTAACGTACATTAATTATAGATATTATTAATATTAAAAATATATTAAATTAAATAAATTTTAATATAAGTATAAAAGATATTATTTTTTATTAAAAAAATAAATTATAATAAAAAACAATATTGAATTATATATATGATTTTAATGTTAAATATTATTAACCACATTACTCATAAATAATTTTTAACATAAATATAAATATTGTTAAACTACATGGTAATATTTCTCTAATATATAGTTTATTCTAAATGACAGAATGTTATGGTTTATTATCATTTTTTAATGAAGAATATCATCCCTTAATGCATAATGATACATGGGATTTGGTTTCTTCTGATGTGATAGCAAAAATGTTTTGCACATATTTTTAAATTGTACTTTTGTATTATATTATGATTTTCTTTAAATACTTAATAAATTTAATATAATTTTTTTTAAATACCGAATAATAAATTTAACTTTAAATTACAATTTTATGTATTTAACAATATTTCATACAAAATTATCGGAAAAGGATTTATCTTAAAAAAACTACTTTATCAAACTCAGCGATCATTATATTACTTAATTACACTATGCAATCATTATATTGCATAGCTTTCTCTTCATATTTACTTAAAAAAAATTAGTAATTTTTTTAATTTAATATAAATCCATGATAATTTCAGCACATCATATTTATGATACTTTAAACTAAATCCCAAAGTTCCATTTTATTCGAATACTCAAAATTGCAATTTTTACCATTCTTTATCCATCATCATATTCCAATGGACACACATGACAATTTAGATAAGATATTCCTTATCAAAAGTCTCTCATTTATTTTTTAATAGTGAGTTGTTTTTAGTGGGTTTTTTTGGAAGTTTTTCTGGTGGGTTTTCGAGTTAAATTTCTCTAAAATCTGGGAGGAATTTATTGAAATCACAAGTTTGATGGGTAACTCCTGCACAATCAAAGTGCCCTAGGGGTTTCTCAAAGTGTTGAATCCATATATACACTCAAAAAACCAATTTAAATAACACAAATCAATATTTCACCTTAAAATTTTCCACCAGATTCCAGCATTAGAAAATCCAAAAAGTCACACTAAAAACAACTCCTTTTAATTTGAAATTTAAGGTAAAATGCAAAAGCATCACTAACAATACAAGCCAACTCCTTTTAATTTGAAATTTAAGGTAAAATGCAACAGCATCACTGACAATACAAGCTTTTTATAGTGTACAGATGATACAATGGAAAAGCATCACTGAACTACAATAAAAACTCTTAAGAAAAAGTTGCAAATGGTCTGAAACAAAAGCATAACGAAAAGAAGTGCATGATATTTTTTAAATAAAGGTAAATCCTTAAAGGCACTAGGGGAGAGCCACCAGTGCTTGACCGCCTCCACGTTAAGTAGTCTGTTTGCCATGCTGGCACCCTCGCGCATCATACGACACGTTTCCACTGCATGCACTAACCTATTGCACGTACATAACCACCGGTTCGACAGGTGGAGTTGGGGTTTAGGCTTTGTAATGATATCTCCTTTGTGGCTTATTTTGTGCACAATACATTTTTGTTTGGGTCCTATTGTTGTCCATTTTCTCTACCAGGTAATTGTGTGTCGTTGCTCCAATGGTGGTCGCTGCCATAACGATCCTAAGTGATGTAGGTAGTGGTTTCGGTGATGCGGGTAGTGGTTTATGGAGCAACAAAGATGGTCATGTTGGAGGTTGTTTGGTTGTGTTCATCCGTTTTGTCTTATTTTTTCGACTATTTTTTCTTCCCCATCTGGTGGTATGGGCTCGTTATTCGTCTGCGTTCCTCCCTGTGGCAGATTTAGCTCGGCTCGGTGTTGGACATGGTTGTTTCACGCTCCGAAGGGATTTTTTAGGTTTGTAGGTAAATTTGTGAGCTTGAATTTCACATTTTTTCTGCAGTTTTGGGGATATCTAACCATGTTTGATGTTATCTTGCAGGTTGTTGCAGTCTAAGCTACGATTTTTGGAGCATCTGGGGTTCTTGTGGATTTCTGGCATGGAGAAAAAAGAACAACTAGATGACTAGAAGGTAGGACACTGTCCTACCAGCCTGAATACTTTTTAAGACATTTAGCCAAATTGGATTACTGTGCCTTTGTTATGCATGTGTATGTGTTTTTAAACACCTTCACCTATGTGGGTTTCTGCTAATTTTCTGAAATTTAGCTTCAGCTATGTGGGTTTTATGTGGGTTTTCAGTTTTGTGGGTTTTGGGTTGTGGTTTTTGTGTGGGTTTTTAGTTTTGTTGATTTTGGGTTGTGTGTTTTGTGTGGATTTTCAGTTTCATGGGGGGTTTTGGGTTGTGGGCTTCCTCCATTTAGATACCCCTCTCCCTGTCTCTAGCCCCTTGCGGAATACTGGCTCTAGGCTTTGCCTTAGGTTTCTTTCTAGGCTTTTGTTGAACGATTTGTATAGCCATTGTCAGTTGCATAGGAGTGATTTCATATGAATGTCAAATGTACTAAGTCTACCCTTTTGGCGACGCCAATGACCTAATTTGAACTAACCACTGCAACATGTAACCAAGAAACAGGTGGAATCAAGACCATGTTGTTTTGATATTGTATAATGTTAATTGTTGCTTTGCTACTGTAAACTAATATGAAAATAAAAGTGAGTAAGTAGGAAAAAGTGGCGCACTGTATGATCACTTGATATTCAGAATCAAGAAATTCCAGAAGAGAGAATATTTCAGCGATGAATGAACAATCCGTAATTATGAAATTGCAGATGTTGACTTTTTATATATTGTCCAAGTATATAGCCATTCGGCATTTGAAGAGTAAGGCTAATGCTCCACCTTTCATGCTTTAAAGCCACTCTTCCCAACCCTCATGAACATCTCCAATTAGGAGTGTTGGACTCAATGGCAGTATTGTAATAATGATTTTTAATGTAAATGTGATCATTTTTCCATCTCTTATGTTATAGATGTTGTTAAAGACAGTAAGAATGGCCTATGTAATTATATTTTTCATGTTTAACCTTTAGTATGAAGAGCCATAGAATGGGGGGAATCTTTCATTGCATTGTGGATTTTGTCAAGAAGCTTTACACTATTTAGCCCCACTCTCATGGCTTTATTGTACATTAGATGTACATCAGATTTTCAATAGGTCTGTTAGTTACACTTATCTAAACATTAATGATTGTATGCTTCTGCATTTGAGATTTTAGAACAGTGTAAGATTTGTCCTTTTCCTACCTGCCATAATAGAAGCTATGTAAAGTTACACTTATACCTCATATAACATTGTCAAATTATTTGTTCAAGTAAAAATGTTCATGCCCACTTAAACACTTGTTTCTTTAGCCTCTTAAGATGCACATTTTAGGTTCATTCATCACTAGAGCTATTTATCTTCCCTTATCAAAGTGAAAAACATTTTTGGTATGATGTCTCATTTCTTTGGTGGAGGCTTGCTTGGTTCATCCCTTTTTATTTAGTGTTTCTTTGGAATACTTTTAGAAGAATGTAATATTTTATGTCATAATGGTTGGGTCATAATTCCATTAAAGATTTAGGACAAAATGTGATAGATTTTCAAGTGAATGGACCATAATTCCATTAAGATTGAGAACAAGATTGCATAGATTGGCAAGAGAAATAGGTTGTTCCATTGGTTGGTCTGTCCTAACAACCCCTTCTAATTATCATTCAATGAAATATTAAAACAAATCTCTTCCACTGGATAGATATTATAGATCTCTTTGTCTCTTGATGAATCCCCTCATGCTCAGTTTCTCGATGGTTATTAGTATATTCTATTGGTAACTACTTGTGATTTATGTTCACTTATTTTCCTTCTTTATTATGTTGCCTTCCATCAAGTAATTACCAAATTAAGTAATTACTACTTCTTTTCCTTTTCAATGTTGTTTCAAACTGGATTCAATTGATCTTTACTTTATATTATTTTCTCTTGAATTTCCTTTAGTGAGAGCAAAGGGATTGTTTTCTTTACTTCCTCTGCAAGTAAACAGAGGGTTGATTTCTATTGCACTTCTCAACCACATGCTCCTGGGTAGATGTTTCCTTTGAAAATAAAAATGGTCCATAAAGCTGAGGGTCCCCGTGGTGGAAAGAGCTACAGTGAAGCTTCTACATATTATTCAACAATGAATATGTATGTAATGATCCTAATTACAGTGATAATTTTTTATCTTTATATGTCCGATATATAACCTCTCTTGAAATAGGAACTGTCAATATATATCCTCTCTTGAAATATTAAAACAAATCTCTTCCACTGGATACATATTATAGATCTCTTTGTCTCTTGTTGAATCCCCTCATGCTCAGTTTCTCGATGGTTATTAGTATTTTCTATTGATAAATACTTGTGATTTATTTTCACTTATTTTCCTTCTTTATTATGTTTCCTTTCATCAAGTAATTACCAAATTAATTAATTACTACTTTTCCTTTGCAATGTTATTTCAAAATGGATTCAATTGATCTTTACTTTCTATTATTTTCTCTTGAATTTTCTTTAGTGAGAACAAAGGGATTCTTTTGTTTACTGCCTCTGTGAGCAGACAGATGGTTGGTTTCTATTGCACTTCTCAACCACATGCTCTTGGGCAGATCTTTCCTTTGAAAATGAAAATGGTCCATAATGTTGAGGGTCCCCATGGTGGAAAGAGCTACAATGAAGCTTCTACCTATTATTCAACAGTGAATATGTTTGTAATGATCATAATTATAGTGATAATTTTTTATCTTTATATGTGCAACATATAACCTCTTTTGAAACAGGAATTGTCAATATATAACCTCTCTTGAAATAGGAACAAATCTCTTCCACTGGATAGATATTACAGATAGACATTATAGATCTCTTTGTCTCTTGTTGAATCCCCTCATGCTCAGTTTCTCGCTGGTTATTAGTATCTTCTATTGGTAACTACTTTTGATTTATGTTCACTTCTTTTCCTTCTTTATTATGTTGCCTTTCATCAAGTAATTACCAAATTAAGTGATTATCCTGGTCATACTTGTTGTAGTTGGATCTTCACACCGAAATAAAAATAATTTTCAGATCATAATTCCAATTCAAATTCAATATAGTTTATAGTTTAGCTTCTACTATGAAACCAATCAACATATTGCATCCTTACAAAATTCACATTGCAATGTGGTTACAAAAATTAATTCATGCCACCCCTATGCTTGATGGCCTCCATTTCTTGCATTGCCCAAAATTGTTGAGTCTCCTACTTGACCCAAGTATGGTGGACTACCCAAGATTGGTTGATTAGGATGTGCTTGAATGTTACCATATCCTTGACTCCAATTTTCTCCTTGTAGCCATGGAGGGACTGAGTAGCCCAAGTGTCCACTTGTGTTACTAACGCCATCACTGAATGCAGGTGTCATATAAACAGGGTTAATATTTAAACCTACACTGGTAGGGGTATATGAGGTGGGCACAACCGATGGATGATAGAAGGGGACTTTGATGTTAATCAACTCTTGGTATGATGGTGTGTGCTCTACAATGTCGTCCAGCGTGTTGGACATCATCCTATTTCCCTCAAACTGACTTGGACCATAAAATCCCCTTCTTGTCACCCCTCGTCCTCTTTCCAACACTTCTTGAACCTTTCTTTCCTCCCTCTCTTGCCTTCCAATTATTTTTGATGTTACTTATCTTCCCTTGCTTTTTTTCTTTCCATACTTTCCTTTGATCGAGCTTCTGCTATTGTAATCCTTGCACCTCTCTTATCCTTGGCAAACTCCTTCTTTCTCTTCTTAGTTTCCTGAATTTCATTTTTTTTAATGTTAAGACTCAAACAATAAATAAATATAATATTTAGATGTGAGAAAATATGAATTCCTCCCCAAACAAAGACAATCTGCACTTGAGTTCCTTGATGAGGCCTTCACTCTCTCTACTGGTAGCTTTAGGAATGCACTAAGTATTCTCTTATTTATTGTCCCATGCTCCCTAGGATCTGACCCTTGGATTTTAGCCTTCAGTACAACTGATTGCCCCAATTTGTGGCTTCTTCAGGTACTTCATGCTGAACAGGCTACTCTTCCAGTGAACCATTGTCCACAAAATAATGAACAAGTTTGGTGTTCAACTATGATGGTTGTGGAGCCATGTCCATGATTTCCTCATGGTGGTAGACACATTATCTATGTTGATATTCATCATGGCCTTTGCCAACCATGATGGTGGGCTTACCTGGGTTGGCATGCTCAATTTTTCATTTTTTAATCTTGTTGCATTATCATTTGAAATCAAGTTTGCATTTTCATTCGCTTCATCAACTGCCTCATATGGAATATCACATGTAGAATTGGTAGGTGGTTCAGTGGGTGTGACAACCTCCATGATATTGACAGTTGGTTCATGACTGAATTGTGTCTCACTCACATGTTCATCATCATCACCACATAAGTGCCCTTCATAAAGGGACATTATACCTTCAAAAACAACATACCTTCAACAGCAACAACATCTTCTTTTGAATCAACATGGTCTTGTAAGTTCTTTGCTTCTTGACCTTCCACATAAAATTCTTGGCTACAACCAGTATCATGCATAAGAGCATCAACATTAAGTGGCCATATACCAGTCCTCCTAAATCCAACCTTGATATTAGAAGGTGTGAGAGCCCTTTTAAATTCTTTACTTGCAAGCTCAGCTATTTCAAACCTCTTTACTTCCACCGCTGGATCCTTTGCCATCCACGAAACTCACTCAACCCTGAAATAATTCTTGAAAGGCCCAAATATGCTAACATCAAGGGGTTGCAATCTATGAGTGGTATGAGCCAGAAATGTTAACAGGTCAATGCCAAAATTATTGGCCTCCTCAATTGTCTGCACAACCATGTGGCTTCCATGGCCATCTAAAATTAGTAGGTGTCTATTTTTAGGTGAGACATCCCCTGGTACATATGCAACAAAGTGACAAAGAAAATTCAGGAATGGTTCCTTTTTCATCCATGCATGGGGATGTGCTGCCATGCATGCACCTGGTTCACAGTTCTATATATAGTTTTCTAGTTGTATTTTACCTTTGAATAGCCAAAATCCTAGGATTGAAGAACCAATTGCATTGACACAAGAAAAAATAGTGATCCACTCCCTACTGTTAGGAAAAATCTTAGGCACATTTATGCTCCCTCTTTCGACAATTAGCTGCATACCGCAATTCCTTCCTACTTGTAAGCTTGTTCCATCACAGCTCCACATATGGTCTGGGGCATATGAGTGTTGCTCATATGCAGCAGAAAGAGTGTTATAGAGCTTGGACACAGTTGCAGGGCATAGATTTAAAGCCTTGTCTCTGTCAAGACCCTTAGTTTTACGTAGCAGAAGGTCTAGATGCCTTTTTTTAAATCCACTCCACCATGATTTACCAGGAAACTCATCTTTGAAGGGGTTTGACCTCCCCCGACAGATTTGAGCTACTACGAATTTAAGTTGTATAATCTCTAACCCATGTCCCAATTGGGCCATCTCCTTACACCACTCAACCACCTCGGCCTCCTCCTCTTTAGTAATAGCTGTAATAGGCCCTCTACACTTCATATTAGTCAACCCATTTATCCAATAATGTATGTTAGAGGCAACAATACCATGTTTTTTTGCTAAGGCACGGACTGAATGTCCCTTAATCTTGATGTCATCAATTGTAGCTAGCCTGTCTTGCTTTGTCCAACCTATGATGGCACTAATTTTCTTTGTTTAACTTGCACCTTGCACTGTGGTTGAAGGCGGCTATGTGGTTGATGGTGGGATAACATGATCTACCACCACAGTGTCCTTTTCAACGACATTACTGGGCGCATTGGGAGCATTCACATCACCCCCCCATCCTCATATGATGAAATGGATTTCAGGTGGGCCCCCCTCGCCTCCTCCTGTTCCTTGTACGATCTGCAATAGAGACTCTTGGCATGGTTGCAACAACCTGCAAAGTTACCACCAAATTCTGATTTTAAAAAACTATATTAGAAAACAAGGAAATTCTAATAATTTGATATTCTAATAATTAAAAGAGAATTTCTAAACCAGTGGGTCTTTTATTCATTTAGAAATTCTTCTCTAACCAGAGAATGAATCTACCTAACATTCGAATTTTCTCTTTGAAAGGATATTCTTTGGTATTATAGTAGTCTGATATTGAGTTGCAGGGGTCATATTTGAGGTTATAGTGGCAATGAAATTGGTTTCTAAACTAGTGGGTATTTTATTCGTAGAGAAATTCTTCTCGACCTTGTGATCTATTTAACAAATGATGTTGGTTGTAATGACTTTAATTTACCCTTGTTTCTCAACCAAACTAACATTATTCATTATTAAAAAAAAATGGTAACATTATTCAACAAAAACATACATGTATGTCTCCAGCAACTAAAGAATAGAATGAATGTAACACTGTGCACACACTATGTTTGTATGTCTCTAGCAACTGATGAATAGAATGAATGTAACAGTGTGCACACACTCAGTTTGTATGTTTCCAATAGATTTTGAATATAATGAATGTAACACTGTCTGAACACTTTGATTGCATGTCTCCAATAACTGATGAGTAGAATGAATGTTTGAAATGAAAATGAGTAAGAGTTGATGTTTTATAGTTTTTTCATATATAATTTAATTGGTAGGGAAGATTGGCATGGATTGCCATCTCCCAAATTCAAATGTGTGGCCTGGATTGATTTGTACATGATCAAATGACTAATAATATTTGATGGTTGATCCATGTGCTTTCCTATTTTTAATTCCTGAATTGAAAAGGTTGGTGTGTTTAATACTTGAATTTAAAGGGTTGGTGTAATTTATTGCATCCTCTGAACTAATTCATGAATTGAATGTTGTCATTTATTGTCTTCAATCATGAATTGAAAGTTGTCATTTATTTTCTTCAATATGTTGAATGGTTAAACTCACATGTACATATGGCTGACACACATTTCACCTATTCTTGTGCAGGTATTACTAAGCAATGGGTTGTGTTGCTCCAATGGAAATCTGTAGGTGACTATTTGATGGGATAGGTGTACTCCTAAATAGAATTCAATGGAATATTTTGTAGTGCATTTTAACTTATTTGGTAATTCAGAGCTAGAGATATTTGGGACATTATGTCTTGTCAACCTATGATGTTAAGGTTTGGTATTTGACACTTGTTGGCCCAATCAATATGTGGGCCCATTTTGGACTAAATTATATAACTTATATAACTTAATATAAACTATTTATGTGCATATTTTTTATGATTTATGAATATTTTTTGATGGATGTGTGGGACCAGTACTATAACTAGTATTGGTCCCTGCACAACAATAGAAGGCTCTCCCCTATTAAATTTCTATAATATGTAAAAATGGGTTAGGCCTAGTTTCAAGGTAAATAAATTTCTACAATACTTTTTTAATTAATTGTCATGCTTGGAAATGGGTTAGGACTAGTTTCATGGCAAATGAGAGTTGGCCATTTAAAATTTAAATGTGAAGCCTGACAATGGGATCTTCCTGAGTGAGAGTTTGAGTAGTGAAACTCATTACTGGATATTTATGAGATTGGGTAGTGAAACTCCTTATTATGTTTTTATGGGATCAGTTGAGTTGAATGTTGTTGGTTAGTTATTTAGTTGAATGTTAATTTAGTTTCTTAGTTGAATTTCAAGTTTAACAATTAGTTAGATTAATTTCATGGTGAAAACTAGTTAATGTTTAATTAGATTGATTTTATGGTGAAAAATAGTTAATGTTTATATAGGTAGTTATATCTTAAGCATAGTGTGTGACAATGTTAAAGGAGAAATAACATTATAAACACTAAATAATGATTTGATTACGGTATCATTTTTATAGATGTGTTTGAAATTGAATTGTGCTATCATTTTTATAAATGTGGTTGAAGAAGGATATTGAACATTTATAATATTTATTTTTAAAGTTATTTTTTTCTTTTTTGGGTTCATCTAACCCACGGGGATTTAAATTTTGAATCTCATGCTTTACATATTACCAGTGTTCCATGGGGACTCGCCCCCCCCTCAGGGGTCTAGTTTCCTAGCTCCCTCGTGCTCTCGAGACTTGGGGACGAGAAGGGGTCATTTCCCCACACTCCCAAAAAAAGGGTACATAAGGGGACGTACCAGGGGGTTGTTTCCTTGTGCTGAGAGGTCGTTTCCAAAAAGGGAGTTATGAGGGGTCATGGGGGGTCGATGTGGGACGTGCGGGGTCGAGGGGGGACGAAGGGGGACGTGGGGGATCGAGGGGCCTGAATTTTTTAAATAAACTTCTGTTTATAATTAAAATTTAACATTATTTTTAATACTTTAGGGTTTCAATTCGTTTTTTTATAAATTTAATTCATTATTCACCCTGGCCCCTCACTCCATTCACAAGACATTCCTAGTTCCTCTATGGCAGAGAGTAACTGGTCCACATATAGCTTCATCCACTCTATCAAGAGGAACAAGCTTACCTATAATAGAGCGGAGAAGATGTTTTTTGTGCACAGTGCCTTATGTCTTGAGCATAGGAAGACACCTGAGTATTTGTAGGGACCAGCAACACGATGGGATGTTGATCCAGAGGACGATGCACAGGTAGATATGGAGGAGAGACTTGATGAGAAACAGATGGGGTTGGTTGGTGTTCCACTTAGCATGTTTGAGAATGCTAGTGATTCAGATTCAAATGGTGATATGGTTGATCCTGGTTTATTCATGCAACAACTGGATGCAGAGACTAGCGGGGCATTACCTTGAGGCTTGAGAAAAATTATGCTCGTTTATCTTTTGATATGTTGATGTTCTTATGTTACTCTGGCTTTACAAAATTTTGACTCTTGATGCATCAGAGTTGACTTTTATAATTTTATGTCAATATTCACTGTTCACAGTAGGAAGTGGAACATCAATATGGTTTAAACTTTAATCATAATGTATCATGTGTGATTATAAATTAGAATTTTAAATTTATATGATATTAGATAATGACATTCATATCAATGATCATGCTTTGCAGCTTTTCAGTTCAAACCCAATTTCCATAGTGGACTCAGTTTATAAACTATATTTTATATTTATAAGTTTTTAAGACCTTCACGTCCCCCCACGTTTCCTAAAAATTGGTGGGGAGCTTTTGCATAGGCCGCTCCCACGTATCCTTGCTCCCTCGCCCCCTCGTCTCGGAAACTTGGTGGAACATTGCATATTACTTCATAACAAGATGATCGCGAATTGAATTACACTTCGTAGACTCATTTTCAAAATTTAATATGCGTAAAAAAATAACCAAAAAAAAAAATACGAATTAAATACTAAAATAAGAATTATGAATTAAAAAAGAAAACAAAACAAAAAACAAAAAAATATTTTTTTAAATTATATTTTTGTATTATCTCTTTTTACGTTTATATCCAACTCATGCGTAGACTTCACATTTGAGTAATACATATCCAAAATACATTTAAAAAAAAACAGATTTTTTATTTTGCATGATATCTTGACCTTGAATATAATTACTTATTTTAAAGTTACTTTGTTACTACATTTTTTGTTTCATTTTGAGCCCAATTTTTTAACCTCAAAATTCCACTAATACAATAAAAAAATGCTTCTAAAATAGGTAAACAAAATTATATACCCACACTGATATTATTTATTGTAGTATTCATAAATAGTTATTATAAGCCAAAAAATGTTAACTAATAAAATTTTTTAATGAAAGCTATCATACTAACTAATTTATACCTAAATATTAAAAACTCGATACTCACTTATTATTATTTCAATATATAGTGCAATATTTTTATGAACACCTACTTTTATGGCTAAAGTACTCTATTACCAACACCTACTTTTAGGGCTAGAAGTACTCTATTGGGGAGTTGTGACCTATGGAATAGTGACGTTGGGATTTTCTTGAGGCCCAGGTCAAAATTATTGAGGTCAAGACTCTTAAGTGCTAGTTCCTTAGGCCAAAGTTAAAGTACTAACTCATTTAAGAGTATTATTCTCTATCTCCAAGTGAAATGAAGGAAGAATATCATGCAATTATGCAATTGAAATAACAATAGGTTGTTTTTTATGGTTACATAGATCAATTTAGAAAAAGAATCTAATCATATATATGAAATGGGCAAAAACAATTAGTAGTAAACTTTTATACTCACCTCAAAATAGAACAATTGTGATGCATTTTCTTCATAAATCAACACAAAAACTTATATGCCTTCTGCGATTACCTATAATATAAATAGTCAATTTCATTTTATTGTGTCAACAATAACCAATATAGTAATAAAAATAACCAATATAGTAATAAAAATATAATTGAGACAAAATCCATGACAACGAGTAATATACAAATATAAAAACATTTCTTACGTTAAACCTTGAACAATAGCAACTAGATTGCCAATTCGTCCAACATGTTCTGAAGGAAGAAGATCAATGATATAAGCCTCTAAATCTATAATACTAATGAAATTTTGGTCAAATCCTATCATAGCATACATATAAATGATGTTACATGTATACAATATTTTCTTAGATGAAATATACCTGTCACAATAGGAGAAGTGCATGCATTTCTTGAGCAAGGACATCCTCTTTTGTGCATAGATGTAAACTCGAATGGTTCATATTTAGATGGATGCACTTTCAAATCAATTTCTAAACCTATATTTTGTTCACTTCTTCTCCTTTTATTTGTAGGGACGAGGAAACTCTTTTACTTGAGAAATGACTCAAAAGTTCGTATACCAAGTGTGGAGTTAAAATCAAACATGTGTCGATTATTGGCCTCATTGACCATTCGTTTAATTAATGGGCTCATTATCTCTTGAGAGTTTTTTAAAGTGCTTGAACATCTTGATCAACAAATTCGAATGACCATAGGAGTTCTATCAACATTTGCATCAACAATTGTTGTTTCCATAGCAATATCGAGATGACCATTGAATGTATTATCTGATACAACAACAAACGTATTGCCCATGCATTATCATCAAATAATGGCTTTGAACCCTATGATGAGTAGTACAAAAAATCGACCTTTATGGCATGCTTGCATGTGTTACTCTCAATTGCCCATGAGAATTCAAATATCATATAGTTCTTGGATGATCCAGATTTAAAAAGGAATGCAACAAATTATAGATATAACCATAAATAAAGAGATGCAGTAAGATTAACACTTCATTTCATTAATATCAAATAATGAAGTATGTTTACAAACACAATTGAAAGAAGACTAGTTCAGGCGATGATAGCTTATCTTTGAGAAGAGATGTGGTGGCTACATGCCTCTAAATTGTGTTAAAATGAGGCTCAAGAGAATTTTTATTACTGAACAATAAGAGAAAACCCTAAACAAAAAAAACCCTAACCCGAGGAGATGTAACACCAATAGTTTATGGGCCCCGTTGGGGTTAGTTGGGTAGCCAACTTTCTGAGGTCGTAACTTGGTCATATTATCTCCATTTGATGTGTATGATACCTCATTGTAAATATCTCACCGAGGAATACAACCACCATCACAATTGCCTTGAAAATCTCTAAAGAAATTTTTCCCAAAAAAAACGTCGTTTAGGGCCTCAAAATGGCTCTAGAAGTTCACGACTCAAAAAACTGCCAAAAATAGTAAATTGTGCTACAAATAAGGAAACTAAAAAATTGAAAGAGACAATGGTGGGGGTCCAAGTGGGATAGGCAGGTGGCCACCAATATCCACCTAGATCATTCCTCCCCCCTTAGGAATCAATGGTCCCCATTGTGTTGAGTTCCTCCATGATATGAGGAAACTTCTGCTGAACTTGGTCCCTGGTGAGATGTTTTGCAATCTCTGATGTTTCTAGTAATGGTGGGAAGCATGGTCGAGAGTAGTCCACATTGAACACATGGTGCAAGCCAAGGAATGATGGAATGTTGTCCTCTAAAGAATTGTTTCCCACAGCCTTGGTAATGGTGTAAGGACCATATAGGAGTGGTCTAAGCTTCATATGGGCTCTTGTAAGGCATTATTTATGCAAATTCAGCTAGACTTTATCACCCACCTGAAACTTGTGTGGCACTCGATGTTGATCATGTCGCTGCTTGTACTTGTCATTTTCCACAATGGAGCAACGATATATTGGCACGTTGGGTAGAGGTGCTCTGGGAGTCAGATTGAATGAATTCTTGACCTGACACTGTAACAGTACCCCTGTGGGTGAGGAGAAGATGTCCCTGTATTATTTCATGACCATATCCACATGTTTCTACTGCATGGAGGAACCCCTCACAGGGGCCATGGATGTGGCTACGATCTTCCCCTTACTTGGAGAGTGAACCAAAAAGAATAAATTTCCTAGTCTAGGAGATCAGCTTACTACATTTCTTAGCAGAGATCAAAGAGGTGGCAGTAGGTGGGGCTACCTCTGGTATCCTGTATAACTTATTACCCAAAGAAATAATTACAGAGAGAGGTTTGGACTCATATACAACATGTCTCTTCCACAAGTATGGTTGTCCTAATAATACATCAAAAACGTCGGGAGGAGCAACATCACGCAATACCTCATCCGTAAAGGGCTTGATCCTATAGGGAAGGCAAGAATGTAGGCTGACTCGAAGATCTTGTCCTTGGTGAAGCCACTTGATTTTGCATGACCACAATTGTGGTATGGTTAGTAGGTCCAACCGCTTCACGACCTCTGTTGAAATGATGTTATTTTGGCTGCCATTGTCGACAATGAATTGCAACAAAAAACCCTTCACCCAGATTTGTGTGTGTGATGCTCCCCCTCCTCTGGATCTTCGGGTTCATTCTTCTGGATCTTGGTGGTGGCAATAGTGGTGGTGGGCTCTGCATCAATAATCTTCTTCCCTTTGTCATTCCTCTTGTCGGGTTATGACTCAGGGTCGAAACATGCATCTGATTCTGAAGCCTTCAACTAGGCCACCAATGACTGCTTGGCCCGACACTCGCTTGTGTTGTGAGTTGAGATCTTATGGAACTCATACCACTTTCCTGTGTCCTTCTTTGACTTCATGGTGGTGTTATTTCTTACAGCTTTGATGGGTTATCTTGGGTCAACCTGCCTTAACTTTGTCCTTAGTTCTTTGGATTCACAGATCCAAAGTCTCACTTCTTTTGTTTAAAAAATTTCTCAATCTTGACAGCATATTGGTACGTCGTGCCAAGTGAGGAGATGTCCAAGAATTCCATCTCATCCTGGATGTACCTATGTAGATATTCACGGTATTTGAGTACCAAATTCTGCTCAGAATCCTTGATACCCAACTTTGTGCGAAGGGTATGAAAAATATTGATAAACGTTGGCATGTCTTGGTCCCTTCCTTACCGCAATGTGGTCCACTCTATGTATTTATCCTCATAGTTTCTGACAAGGTACTACTACTCCTTGATGGCACCTTAGAATGAATTCCAAGTGGGTGCAACTGAAAATAGTAAGGTTGTACTTTCATCCTTTTGCTCACAATAGGTTTCCCACCAGTCTTTGACATGGGGGGCGGCTTTGAGAAGTGCAAAAGTGATCTTTTCTTGGCTGGAAAAATCATGAATAGAAAAATATCCTTCTAGCAGATTCAACCATTTATCTACGACATCTGCATCTATCTGACCCTCAAATATGGGAATTTCAAAGCTGAGTTGTACCTTAAGGGTGTGGCACTTCCAGAGTATCTGTTGGAAGTAGATGTGTCACCACTAGGTAGCTGCTGAAGGATCTGGGAAAATTTATCCATCATCGCGTCCCTCTATTGCTCGGGGCTTCCTTGAGAAACATTTTGAAAGGATCTCCTGCCCCTTCGTCTTTATTTTCTTTCGCCATGGTAGGTCATCGGGTTTTGTGAGGTTGATTATGCAATGGTTCAACCAAATTGAGCCGTAACTCCTTATACCTTGACCTCATTGGGGACATGCAAAGGAAAACAAAGAAAGAGTAGACCGCTCTGATACCATTGATCCATATTTAAACAAGAACACAACAAATTACAGATATAGCCATAAATACAAAGATGCAACAGAAATAACACTTCATTTCATTAATATCAAATACTGAAGTATGCTTACAAATAGAATGGAAGGAAGACTAGATCGGGCGATGATAACTTATCTCTGAGAAGAGATGTGGCAGCTACATGCCTATGAATTATGTTACAATGAGGCTCGAGGGAATTTTTGTTATTGAAAAATAAGATAAAACCCTAAACGACCAAAACCCTAACCTGAGGAAATGTAACACCAACAATTTATGGGCCCCGCTAGGGTTAGTTTGGTAGCCAACTTCCCGGGGTTGTAACTTGGTCATATTATTTCCGTTTGATGCGTATGATATCTCGTTGGAAATATTTCTCTGAGGACCACAACTAATGACACAAATTGCATGGCAAACATTGAAGAAATTTTGCCAAAAAAAAATCGTTTGGGGCCTCAAAATGGCTTCGGAAGGTCAGGACCCGAAAAACTGCCCAAAATAGTAAATTGTGCTACAAATAAGGAAACTGAAAAACTAAAAGAGATAATGGTGGGGGTCCAAGTGGGATAGGTAGGTTGCAAACAATATCCACCTAGATCATTGCAATACCAAGGTTATTTTTGTCATGGTTGCTTTAAGTCTTCACCTAGTATGAGATATACTCTCATGTGACCACAATCATCATTTGGAATTTTTCTGCATTTCTCCATTGAGGATTAAAATAGCTTATCTTGCTTATGGTTGTTCAAATATCTTCATTCTTTCAAAATGTTTTTGAATTAATAAATACAGTTCTACATATTTTTAAGCGTATATAAAACAACAAATCTATTCTATAGGCACATTTCTTCCTTCGAAAATATTTCAATATGCTATGATATGCCTTCATGAAATTATGTCTCTTGATTTACATGAGGAAAATCACGGTGACCTATAACCCACATCCCTAATTGAAAGAAATAACTTAGTATAAGGAACATATTAATTGAACAAAAATGAAAAATAAAAAGAAACTAGGGTATATCAACTTATAAAGCTCATTACCCCCAACACAAGTGACGTGAAAACAATCAAATATTTTCTTCTCATTTTCAAAATCAATGAAAAATAATTTCACATATTGAACCATTGGTTTGACATTAACACAGTGTTTCATGATATAACTTAACCTCTTGAGTATAACATTTTCTTGCTCTAAAGAAGAGGCCAATCTATATATTGTTTTTTTCCATGCCCTCCATACATGCCAAATGCATAATATTACTTGACACTATGTATCCCTCTCATCGGATTCAATGAATTTATGTGAAATATTCTTACAAAATAAAACAAGTTACAAAAAGGTATAATTAAAGTTACATCAAAGCATCAATTCTATAGCCACATTTCTTCCTTCGATCAAATGGAAATTTAGATTTCAATATGCAATGATATGCCTCCTAAAATTATTTGTCTCTTGAATTGCATGAAGTAAATCATGGTGACCTTTAATCCACATCTCTAATTGAAAAAAATAACCTAGCACAAGGAGCATATTAATGGAAGAAAAAATAATGAAAAGAAACTAGGGTATATCAACTTATAAAGCTCATTATCCCCAAAGCATGTTGCATTAAAAAAATCAAATATTTTCTTCTCATTTGCAAGATCATTGAAAAAGAATTTCACATATTGAACCATTGATTCGACATTAGCGCAATGTTTCATGATATAACTTAACCTCTTGAGTATAACATTTGCTTGCTCTAAAGAAGAGGCCAATATATATGTTGTTTTTTTCCATTCCCTCTATACATGTCAGATGCATAATATTACTTGACACTATGTAGCCCTCCCGTTGGATTCAATGCATTTATGTGAAATATTCTTACAAAATAAAACAAGTTACAAAATGGTCTAATGAAAGTTACATCAAAGCATCAATTTCTACAAATTCATCATCAACCATGAATGCATTTACTTTCTAATTACGGTGGATTTGATGGCATATGTTCATTACCAACTATAACCATGTGACAAGGTTATATGATGTATTTCAAGGTGTCACAACCCATGCAACTGGTACTCCATTTTGTTGGCCATCAAACGTCACAAGTGTGTACAATTGATACTACAAAATTCAATAACACTAAATGTCAATTTTTAAGCTACAATCTTGGTGAGTCATAATCAAAATAATCATTCAAATTCACCTTACTCCTTATTTATTAGTGCTAAAAATTGAATCCATTCCTATTAAACTATCATGATATAAATTAACCATGGTCTCCAACATCCATTTTGATTGAATTCCAATTATTAAAGGAACATTTGGACAATTAGGTTTTTGAAAATGAAAAACCCATCCTGTTATTTATGATACTAGAGGTTAACACTCATTTCATATTTCTTGTGAAGTTTACGCTTTCCCTTCATCAAACAATGATAAATATTTTAAATATCCCTCTTGGTCAAAAATAAATCTCTACCACAGTCTCCTGCATCTAAGTGAAGATGTTGTTGAATGTGTGTTTGTGAAAGGACCTAGGATCTCCATATGCATTATATCGATCATGAAAAGGCCATCCATTATCATCTTTGTGCTCACATGCGTTGTATGTCAATATTATTATATCGATGTCCTTATCCAAAACCTTAACAATAAAGTGGCATTGACATTCCCTCTTCATTACAAATGGGCCTATGCATTTGTTTGGATGTTTTCCTGATCTATCTTTGTGCCGTATGAACATGAGTAACTACAGTACAAATTACACTTTAGTACAAAATCAAATATATGTACTCATGAATAACCATATGTGATCATATATATACCAACTCATACGATGCATGGACTAACTAAACTTAAAACAAATTTACAAATGAAAGTGCCATATCATTATGAAATACTTATAGCTCATATCACATATGAGCATTATCCCTTTCTGCTATAGGTTTCATTACTATAAGCAATAAATTATAAGGAGCATCGAGATTACGTTCCTCCCCTTCAAATAAAGGACTATTGTTTCTTTAATAGGGACTAGCCAAAGCGATAACTTGACAAAGTCATTGACATGGATTCATATATTAGAAAAAAGGATTGGAAAAGGTGCAAAACATTCCTTTAAGCTATGCTCTATTTAAACTACACCCAACTTGTCAAACCAGTTGTCCTCACACTATCAACTAGGTCACCAACCCAACCAGTATTCAATTTCTATAGATATGGAAATTTAGATGGATTTCTTTATCTTCTTAAAGTTAATTACAAGAAATAGCATGGAGCTAATCGTAGGCTCATTGTAGGTTATGCTTGTGCGATGTAGTGGAGGTTTAATTGGTGAAAATTGCCAATAGTGTCCATATAATTCCACGATTTAAATGTGTTTTTTTTAATAACAAAGGGAACTAGATCTCTCTAAAACCATACCCAATCATAGTAACCCTAAAATAATGCTTCTAACAATTAAAAAAAGACACTTTATTAGAATTTACAGGTATAGAGTAAAACTAGTGATCCAACAATGGAAAGATTAAAGTTATTAATTATTATTTATTGTTGAATGGTTGAAAATAAATTTTATAAATAGATGATAACTTTACATACAGACAAAAATTGTCAAATTTGATGAAACTAATCAAGATAGAGAAATTCCCTGTCAGGGAATCCAAGTGGATAAGATACACCAATCCCCTTCAAACTGCCCTTCTCAACTTAACATAAGAATAGTAAAATATTAAAATATGAGCATGTACCTAATAAACATGGCTCAATAATGTTACTCCCAAAAAGAAATGGAAAGTGTAGAGTCATTGCTAAATTTTGTTCTCACCATCCCTTACTGTTGGGAGTTAAGTATAAAAATAATGTGCAATGCTCTTGTAACAAAAAGGTGAACCTCAACCATAAAAAAAATAAAATAGAACAATGATAACATAAAAATAAGAAAGAAACAAAAATTGGTTATTCTTCTGTTCTCTCCTTAAGAAATTTAAATGCCTCTTCTACCACCGTTGCCCATTTAGAAAATTGTTTCTCCTTCTTAATAGTTTCCACTATTGGTGCACAAATGCGTCTAAAATTTCGAATAAACTTTCTGTAAAATCTAGCCAACCCATTGAAGCTTCTCAGTTCATGGATACTTGTTGGAGAAGGCCAATATTTAATGGCTTTCACCTTCTCATGGTTCATTTTCAGCCTTTTAGAAGAAATTACAAATCCTGAAAATCCAATTATGTCTTTCTCATATTTATCGAAATTTTTTCTCGCTGAAATTTCCTCAATACCAGTTTTAGAAATCTGAGATATTCTTCCTTGGTTCTATTGTACACAAAGATATCACCTAAGTGAAAAATTGTGGACTTGAAAATGAATTCTATGAGGACTTCATTCATGAGCCTAATAAAAGTACTGAGTGTGTTAGTGAAGCCAAAAAGGAATAACCAACCATTCATACAAACCATCATTGTTTTTGAATGCAGTATTCCACTCATCTCCTTCTCTCATTCTAATATGATGATACCCACTCTTTAAATCTATTTTGGAAAAATATATGGCACCACTAAGCCAATCCATTATATCATCCATGTGGAGTAAAGGGAATATATACCTGATGGTTAGTTTTTTATGTTTCTAGAATCATTGCACATTCACCAACCTCCATATTTCTTTGGGCTCAAGACTACGGTACAACACAAGGACTCACAATTTCTCTAATTAGTCAGTTTTCCAATAGTTCATCGACTTGTTTCTTGATTTCTTCATTTTCTTTAGGTGGCATCCTGTAGGCTTCCTTATTGGGTAGATTGGCTCCCAAAATTAAATCTATATCATAGTTGATGCTCCTTACAAGGAGAAAGGCATGTGGTAACTCATCTAGGATAACATCATCAAATTCATCTAATATTTCTTGATTTTCAACAAGAAACTCATTCAAATTTGTGTATAATGATAGCTCTTGGATTACCAATTAATGTGAATCTTGTTAGAAAATTACATATTATGGAGCAATGGAACACATAAAATATTACAACAATATAAACACAGAAAACGCATAAAACAAGAGAGACACAGATATACGTGGTTCACCCAGTTTGGGCTACGTCCACCCCGAATAGCCAGTCCTTCCTTTCTATTATCCAGCAAAATGAAGAGACAAAACCTACAACAAATCCGCTGTAATATCCTTTGTTTTCTCTCACAGCCTCACCTCACTATTTCTCGCTCAGAGAATACACATCTATGTCTCAGCCTCAAATAAAATGCCCTCATACAAAGAGAGGGGTTGCCTTCTAGGGCAAAAAAAAACCTAAACTAAACATAAGTTCTACCGTCAGATCATCTGCTTAATGAACGGCCTAGATTGACTAGAAATTGCTATACTTTTACAAGGAAATTTTACATATGTTTTTAGCTTTTGGGTCACTACCCCCGAGCCCTCGCTGAGGGACTGCTGGCCCCCGGACCCCCCAGCCGAGCGGGATCGGCCCCCTCGGACCCCCGCGGGGGGTACAAGTACCCCCTGCACCCCCCCGCGTGGAGGGGTGTACAAACTTCCTAGGGTATACATCCAGATGAAACAAAAGACCTTTGAATAATCATGCTCCACACACAAAAAATCTTACCTCTTCTCATTTTACCCCTTGTAGCTGTCGATTTGGAACTCTACCTTAGTTATTTCATTGACCAGGATTTGATGTCCCTTTTGTAACCATGTCTCTTGATAAGGAGAAGGATGTCCCATCTTCATCAATCCTAACTTTTCCACCATTTCCAAAGAGACTAGACTATCCGTGCAACCACTATCAATAATCACTTTGCAACATTTTCCCTTCGACTTACATATTATTCTAAACAAGTTCCTTCACTGTGCTAGATATTCCTTCTCCTTTTCTCCTTTAATTAAAATCCTCTTCAATGTTAGGGATTCATCCAACTAAGGAGTATCCACATTTACCTTTCTCTTGGCAGCCTCATCCTAGGCTTCAGCCACATGCACTCCTCTTTGAATTGTCGATATATTTTTAGGTCAATTCCATGACATATGGCCTATATTTCCATATATGAATCATTCGATTTCTCTTTCTCTACCTCTAACTCTTGGGAAAAATATGCCACCGATTAATTCTCCTCCTCTTAGATATCGACTTCTTGAACTCCCTACTTCCTCTCTTGGGGTTTGAATTATCCCCTTGTTGGGATATCCTTTGACTCTAGCTGGATTCCCTTCTCTGCTCCATTGGCTCTATTTTCTAGCCAAATTTTCATCTTCCCTTAGTACTGCCTAGTAGGCATCCTCCACAATCTTCAAGAGTAAGGGCCAATTTCATCTTAGATTTCATAACTTAGGCCATTTATATATCTAAACACCTTCTCCATGTCTACCTCGATGTGCTCTACTCTTATATTTATTTTGTAGAATTCCTCTGTATATTCTCTCACTGCCATGGACTTATGCCTCAAATTCTGTAGTTTCCTGAATAAATTTAGCTGATAATCCTTGGGCATGAACTTTCTCTTGAATTTAACCACCATTCTATCCCAAATTTTAATATTTTCTTTCACTTTTGTTCTTCTATCAGCCCGCAACTCATCCCACCATAGTGTTGCATGTCCCCTTAACTAGATCATAACATACTTTAACTTTTGATCCTCCTTAGCATTCCTATAGTCAAAATACTTGTCTAGAGTGTTGATTTAATGCAACATATCTCCCACATTAATATTACCATCATACAATGACACTTCCATCTTTTCCTAGACCCAACCTTAGTAACTAGTTTTATCAACTGTTCATCTGGTTGCTCCCTTCTTGGAGCTCCTTCCATCTCTTCCTCACAAATCGTGTCCTCACTCACACTGACATCTCCCACATTATGTTCTCACCTCCAAGAAGTGTCCATGGCCTCCATTATTTCCTAGATATACTTCAATTCCAATCTCACATCCTTGTCGATTCCACTCATCTCTCGGTCTCCTCTTCTGGGTTGCATACTAGCATCAAAATCCTTAAAAACTAATATTATCTTACTAGTTACAAGATTTGTAGAGATAAACTATTCTGATACTTCTTGATGCAACAGAGGTGTGGTGACTCCTCTTCCTCATAACGAAAAACCATATTAAAAAAATATACCTTGAAATTTTTGCTCTTGTCCTTCCGCATGTAAACCTCCTTTTCTCATTATTTTGTGTTGAAGCTACTTATTCCCTTTTAACATTTTTTATAAGAAAAATAATTTTTATTTGAGTGTGGGTATTCTACCATTTACAAAGGCAAGCCAAGGGTAAAATGAACCATCCAAAGAAAAATACCCAATTTGTTGACTTGAGCTAAGGGCCCAACTACCTAACATTCGACTATGTGGAAGGACCCACCTACACAAGGTCAAACCTCATGTTATTCATGAGAATTGATTTGAACAAAAGAAAAAAAAAAGGACAACCTCCTGACCTCCGACTACAGGTCCACTACTTTGAAATTCGATCGATTATTGGGAATTTTTCGTTGATTATATTAATTTTCATTGCAGGGTATTTGTTGGCTTGAGGGGGCTTCGACCCAGGTTCAGGGTTAGATGCATTAACCAAAATAACCCTACACTATCAGTCCTGTTGGGAACAACCCGCGTAATGCAAGTTATAGTCTCACCCGAGGCAGTATTAGGGGATGCTAGAACTAGGTTTCTGCATCCAGAGGACTATGTGATGTGTTTCTGCCAAACTTAGGGCTTTATCTTGACCTTTGTGAACCCTTAACCCTTAAAACCTAGAATTTACAGTAATTAACAGTTAGCAAATTTATGCCCTTCACCGATTACACTAAACATGCATAACATCATATAAATAAACAGATCTACGTCTTCACGAATCTAATAAGTACTTTTCTTGATTAATTACATTCAACAGATCAAAAATACAATAAATTCAGAGATACACAGATACACAGATAGTTCTTCAAAACAAGCCTTTATTATGCTTTAGATCTTCAATTACATTCTTCCCAACCGTACCCGCATAGTTGCAGGGGCCCACACACTCAGCTACGGACTTATCAAGGTCTCCACACACAGCTATAGGAGCCTTCCTCTTCGCCCAAGTACAGAATAGACAAAAGAATACTCAAATCATGCACTATTATTCTATGATATTCTTATCCTATGACCCTTCTATGGCTTAATTTTATATTCTTCTCCATTTCAATAGCATGTTCTACGAACCATGGGCGGTTCTATTATCACCCCAAGAAACTCTCCTAGGTTGTATCTCAGAGATGCTCGGGAACATTACAAACTCAACAAAATGTTGGAAATGGATGAATGCAAGGAATGATGCAAATTCAAGCCAGATAACCACTCTTACTATGCTTAACCCTAGACATGGGTGAACACCCCTAGACTACAAGGCTTTAGACCACCAATTACTCACAGTTTGAGGATTAGGTGAACATGGAGAATACTCACCACACCAACAGATGCACAAGACCATGTGATGACCGATTGCAACTAGTAAAGAGGTCTACAAATCTATTTCCTAATGCACAGACAGGATGACAGCTCTTTGGCAATAAACAAACAGAAACCTACATAGCACATTAAATGATACATACTAGATTCTAACACAGAGGTGGGATGACAACCCATCTAATGCTAAACATCAAGAACACATGAAAAATGCATAACAGGGGCAACCTAGAATAGAATAGAAGTGGAAAGTGAGCAATTAACAGCAAAAGAAGTTTGTATTAGCTGAAAATGAAGACCTGCAGGTATCACAATAGTTACAGTCTCCAGAAGTTGAACCTTACATCAAAACTACAACCATCAACCCCTATTACATCTGTGTTCGGGGTATATATAGAGTTTCATTACAAAATATCCTGCTGTTCCAGGCATGGAGGGGTCGTAATGGATCACCAACCACCTTAACTCTATGATATGGGTCTCTGCTACAATCTGATTGCTTCAGTGGATGAATTTGACGTTCTCTATTGTTCTGTTGTACTCCTCGAGCAGGTGGAGTGTTGACTGAAAGAAGCTCCATAACTCATAAATGCCTTTAGCTGCTCAAGGTTTGTACTTTCCTTCCTCGGCCATGCCGTCTCTTGAATGAGGTAGTTGAAGATTTGAAACAAAAAATACTGGGACTGGTTATGCTCGCCCTTCAGCTAAATGATACAGGTCGAAGACACAAGTACAGCATGGTGGACACATGAGCAGGCCAGGGATTATACATCAGCCATTGGATCATGTGAATGGGCGGCAGAGATCTCTCGGCGCGAGCTAACAGGGGGAAATGGGTAGAGTGATTATGGGCTGTCGGATCTCGTGGACGGACGACAAAGATCGGTCTAGAGGGGATATCGGGAGGAAGCAGGAACAAAAAACGTGAGCCGTCGGATCATGGGCAGGCAGATCTGATGGAAATTGGATGACAAAGGTGCATGGACGATAGCGGGTGGGGAAGGTATGAGCGGGTGGTAAACGGTATTCCCCGCACTGCTTATGAGGTCGGGCAGAATTCGTACAATGGGCTTGCGATCTAGTAGAACTGCGACGTGTGGCAAATGCGATAGGTGAGAAACGACTTTCCCCACGGGTTAATGTGCGGGCGGTTCGCAGGTGTGGAACGAGTGAATTCCGTCGGGTCACGCAACGGACGATCGAATGGCAAGGAACTGAACGTGGTTTAACGTGCGGGGGGGGAAGGCGGAGACCATTGGATCGGGACGATCAATGGCTGCGAATGAAGGATGACGATCAGCAGTGGAAGTGCGGGGTCGTATGGACAAGATCACGTTATGGTTTGAGTTGTGCACTCGGGGGCTGGAGGAAATATAGGCTTATACAAGGCTTTGGAGGTGAAATGGAGTTAGCGGGGCATTGAGAGTGTAAACAGCGAGAAGAAGGTAAAAATGACTAGCTGAAGCCTTCTTTTAGCAAAACCAAGGACTGAGCCCACTGCTGCTCTTCGAACACCAGCAACCTGTAGCAGAGCTAACACTGGCTCCTTCTGGGGATGAGATCCTCCCTGTGAGGTCTCAAGAACTGCAGACCAATGCCTTTATACAAAACTAGCTTAAAACATTGCCTAGTATCCATTGGGCATGGAGTCTAATTAAGTCTATGATAAAACCTATAAAGAAAATTCTTACAATCGTTAAGGCTCAGAAACCTTAAACAACATAAATTTTAAAAAATTGGCCATCTGTTGGGCCATCGAAACTGTTTCTCCTCCTCTCGGCTAGTTTATCATAGAGCTGCAAAACTGGGTTTATTTGATCATCTACCTCAAAAATGTTAGGACATTTGAGCTTAATAGGTAGATATGGATCAAATTTCACCCCCTCTCTGTGTGCTCTCGTCCTCAGATGTTCTTCATGGAAGCCTTTCTACACCTGATGAATAAAAATGGTAGCTGTTTACTTGTCTATTTCATTTGTGGCCTGCGCGATTAGTATGAATGGTGAACCAATGTATTCTTATGCAGGAGACACAGAGACCCCATCTACTCCTTCATCTTTCTTAGAATAGTCCACATCCAAGAGGAGTCCCAAGACTATGCGCCCTCTTCCTTTGTCATCTGGTAAGCTGCCTTTTCAATCTTTGTAGAGGCCATCTAGGTAGGCTTTAGAATATCAAGACAGATATTATCCATATCAGCCTTGAGCATTGAATTTTTTCCTGCCTCAATGCATAGTGGGAAACTATGAGGGATTGTCACTGGAACAGTGAGAGAAGCATAAGATGATGACGAGCTTTCTTCTCCCTTTTTGATCACTGGACTAGGGATAACAACAGGCTGGTCAAGTTGCAGATCTGCATAGTCATTGGAAGATGGGCTGGCTTCAGTCTCTTCGAGGATGGTGGGACCTACTGTTGGCTGCTTCTCCTGGTCAGCTTGTTGTTCTGCAAGTACAACAAACTAGTGAGCAATGCCTATAGATAATGACCTCTCATAGGCAGCTCTGGTTAGGAAAGGGGAATTTCCCTTATTTTCCAAACCATGGACCTCCTTATTTTCTTCAGGCCGCTCTTCTTCCATGACTATATTCTGAAAAAGGGTCTTCACCCTTTGATCATCGTTTGCCTCTTGATTTCTCTGCAAAATCTGTAGCTGATCCTTTGCTCCTCTGTATGGGTTTGGATTTGGAAGAGTAAAGGAAAAAGGAACTCCTGCTTCCTCAGAATACTGCTCAACCTCTAATCTGGAAACTTAAGAGGGCAATAACTCTATCATCCTTGCCAATTTATCGATCTTAAGATCAGACGATGATGAGGACTCACCTCCCTGTCTTCTCCTTTCACCATCACCTTCGAGTATTTCTACAGCAATGATGTTTTCTTCTACTTCAAAGGCTACATCTTTCATATCAGCCAAGGAAGCACATCTTCTTTCTCTTAACAACAGGAAAAACTGAGAATCGGAGGCACTAGCATAAGTAATCATAGCAGAAGAAGGGGTGGGATTTATTTCACATGGTATTCTCATGTACATATGGCTGAATCTCTTGTCGAAATCAGACAGCAGCTCACCATCTTCTCTCTGCAAGTTCCCAAATTCAGTATAATAAAAGAGTAGATCTTTCTTATCCCCCTTGTGCTTTAGGAACACATCATCTAGGGCCTCAATGTCTACAATAGACCTAGGGGGTAATTCTCTGAACCATTTTCTAGCTTCCCCATCTAGGCTTTGGACAAAAACCCTCATCCACACATCCTCTTCATAGATATCTAGGTTATCAGCATAGCTATGAAAGGCCTCAAGGTGCTCTTCAGCTGTTACTCCTTCTGTACGAGTAAACTTAGGCATATATTCTTGATAATCTCCTACAGGCATGGAATTCAAAGGGACAGGCAAGACCAAGGGTCCATACCTAGCAGCAACAATTCTTTCTATCTTCATAGGTGCTTGCTGACCTGCCATGACTGGGATATGTGGAATAATATTGGCAGATTGAGTAGTTTGAAGAAATGAAATGGATGACAGAGACAAAGGGATGCTATGAACTATATGGGATGCTTCTTTGGACTGAGATCTGAAAGGGAAATGAATGAATAGGAGCTTTATGAATCTCTGCAGGTGACTTTCACTAGCAGAGATACATGGGACTTTTAAGGCTTACCTGATCCTAATGCTCTTTTCTGCAAAGTTTTCTTCTGCTTAACAATCCTCTCAAGGTCAGGCACTGGAACAGCTGGTGATTTCTGAGGATTTCTTTGAGTGTGTCTCACAAACTGAGCTAGGACTATAACGTGGAGTCACCAAAGGTTGGTCTTCCTCCAGTGGAGTTTCCAGATAGATGATTACAACTATAAATGTGCCCATACCTTGTCTATCATCAAAATCTGGAACTGTGTTGTCTCCCAGGGAAGGTGAGCTTCAATCTCCTCTCCCCGAAAACAACGCCAATTAATGTTATCACCCCAAGAAACTCTCCTAAGTTGTATATCAGAGCTGCTCGGGAACATTACAAACTCAAAAAAATGTTGGAAATGGATGAATCGAAGGAATGATGCATATTCAAGCCAGATAACCACTCCTACTATGCTTAACCCCAGACATGGGTGAACACCGCCAGACTACAAGGCTTTAGACCACCAATTACTCACAGTTTGAGGATTAGGTGAACATGGAGAATACTGACTACACCAGCAGATCCACAAGACCATGTGATGGTCGGCTGCAGCCAATAAAGAGGTCGGAAAATCTATTTCCTAATGCATAGACAGGATGACAGCTCTCTGGCACTAAACAAATAGAAACCTGCATAACACATTCAATGATACATACTAGATTCTAACACAGAGGTGGGATGACAGCCCCTCTAATGCTAAATGTCAAGAACACATGAAAAATGCATAACAAGCACAGCCTAGAACATAATAGAAGTGGAAAGTGACCAATTAACAGCAAAAGAAGCTTACATTAGCTGAAAATGAAGACCAGACGCTACAGGTATCACAGTAGTTACAGTCTCCAGAAGTTGAACCTTACATCAAAACTACAACCATCAACCCCTATTACATCTGTGTTCAGGGTATATATAGAGTTTCATTACAAAGTATCCTATTGTTCCAGGCATGGAGGGGTCATAGTGGACCACCAACCACCTTAACTCTCTGATATGGGTCTCTGCTACAATCTGATTGCTTCAATGGATGAATTTGACGTTCTCTATTGTTCTACTGTACTCCTCGAGCAGGTGGAGTGTTGACTGAAAGAAGCTCCATAAATAATAAATGCCTTTAACTGCTCGAGGTTTGTACTTTCCTTCATCAGCCATGCTATCTCTTGAATGAGGTAGTTGAAGATTTAAAACAAACAATATTGGGACTGGTTATGCTCACCCTTCGGAAAAATGATACAGGTCGAAGACACAAGTACAGCATGGTGGACGCATAAGCAAGCTGGGGATTATACATCAGTCCTTGGATCATTTGAATGGGCGGCAGAGATCTCTCGACAGGAGCTAACGGGAGGAATAGGCAGAGTGATTATGGGTCGTTAGATCTCGCGGATGGATGGTGGAGCTCGGTCTACAGGGGATATCAAGAGGAAGCGGGAACAACAAACATGAGCCTTTGGATCGCAAGTAGGCAGATCCGATGGCAATCGAATGACAAAGGTGCATGGGCGATAGTGAGTAGGGAAGGTACAAGTGGGTGGTAAACAGTATTCCCCGCACCGCTTACGGGGTCAGACAGAATTCGTACAACGGGCTTGCGATCCAGTAGAACTGCGATGTGTGGTGGATGTGACAAGCGGGAAATCGCTTTCCCTACAGGTTAACGCGAGGGTGGTTCACGGGTGTGGAATGAGCAAATGATGTCGGGTCACGCGACGGACGTTCGGATGGCGGGGAAATGAACGTGGTTTAACGTGCGTGGGGGAAGAGTTGGAGACCATTGGATCGGGACGATCAACGGCTGCAAATGAAGGATGACGATCGACAGTGGAAGCGCGTGGTCGTATGGACAAGATTGTAGGTTTTAACCCTGTACAGAAATTACCTGCATACGAATTCTTAAACAAAGAAAATAAACAATGCGAGAGCATAAGCCATGAAACACATATGCACAGAGATTTTTCCCTGGATCCCAAAACCGGGACTACCATCTTGATTTTTCATTATGTTCCTTTCAATGTTACAATACATATTTATACATGCCGAAGCATCCAATACCATGGACCAAAAACCATCGCGTCCAATACCATCGACCGAAAACCATCGCGTCCAAAAAAAATGTGCGAAAATCATGCACAAAACCATAGGTGGGTCCGCCCAACCTAACATATGGTCCAAAACCAAAATTTTCCAGGGCGCTGCCTCGGACACCATAAAGTGGGGTTACGGGTGCCCTTCAAACCCCCTATTAACTACGTGGAAAGAATATAACACAACCCAACAATCTCCCACTTGTTGTTTTCTTTCCACAGGGGGCCACAGGAGAGCTTAGTCATTTTTTCAGCCCTGAGATTCCCATTGCTTCTCTACACCAAGAGAACTTCTCAGAGCTCACAGATTTTGTCAATGCATCTGCAGTATTCTTCAAAGTGTCCACCTTTACCAGCAACACCTTTCTGTCTTCTATCATATCCCTCACAAAGTGATACTGAACATCAATGTGCTTTGTCTTTGAATGATAAGCAGGGTTCTTTGCCAAGAAAATTGCACTTTGGCTATCACAGTCTATTCTTATATCTCCCTGTACTAACCCCATACTTGAACACAATCTCTGCAACCAAACTGCTTCCTTGCTTGCATGAGTGGCTGCCATGTATTCTGCCTCTGTAGTTGATAGTGCCACTACAGATTGTTTCTTACTCATCCAACTGACTCCACCTCCAAATAGGTTAAACACATACCCACTTGTAGATCTTCTCTAATCCAGATCTCCAGCCCAGTCTGCATCAACAAAGCCTTGAATATCCAACACTCTGTCCAAACCTGTTCTTCCTTAGTAGCACAAACCATAATCACTAGTGCCACGCAAATACCTGAAAACTCGCTTCACTGTTGTTCAGTGCTCCTTCCCAGGTTTTGACATAAACCTGCTCAATACTCCCACTGCATGTGCAATGTTTGGTCTAGTACAGACCATTGCATACATCAGGCTACCCACTGCACTTGCATATGGAACATAGGACATGTCCTCTTCCTCTTCTTGTGTCTTGGGACACTGTTCAGCAGATAACCTCACACCTACAGGAATAGGAACCTTCACCGGTTTACTATCCTGCATATTAAACCTTTGGAGTATTGTCTCGACATACTTCCTCTGGTTTAACCAGAGCTTCCTCTTTGACCGACCTCTTTTAATTTCCATGCCCAAAATATAGTTTGCAGCACCAAGATCTTTCATGTCGAATTTGGAGGATAATTGGGTCTTCAAATCCTGGATAATTTCTTTGTCATTTCCAACCAGCAACATATCATCCACATACAAGACTAGATAAATAATACGGTCACCAATTAATTTAAAATACACACAATGATCTTCTTTGCTTCTAGTGAAGCCAAGTCCCCGTATAAATGTATCAAATTTCTAATACCACATCCTTGGTGACTGTTTTAACCCATACAGAGACTTTTTTAACTTGTATACCAGTTCTTTTTTACCCTTCACTGCAAAGCCTTCAAGTTGCTTCATGTAGATTTCCTCTTCCAAATCCCCGTGAAGAAATGTTGTCTTCACATCCATCTGTTCTACCTCAAAATCAAAAGCAGCAGCAACAGATAAAAGTAATCTAATAGAAGTTACCTTGGCAACAGGAGAAAAAATATCACCAAAATCAATTCCCGGCACCTGGGAATAACCTTTTGCTACCAACCGAGCTTTGTATTTCTCCACCTTTCCTTCTGCATTTGTCTTCTTCTTGAACACCCATTTGCTGCCAATGGGTTTCCTTCCAGCCGGCAACTCCACCAGATCCCAAGCCTCATTTTTGTGCAAAGATGCCATTTCATCGACCATGGCCTCTTTCCAAAGTTTTCCATCCTCTTAATCCACTGCTTCCTTCACAGTTCTGGGATCATTATCAGTAACAAACAAAGCAAAATTTGAACTGAAATCAGATGGACTATACCTTTCTGGTTTCCTTCTTTCTCGAACTGATCTTCTCACAGCCGGAGTTTGTGGCTCTTCATCTTCTGATTCCTCCTCTGCTGCAGAGTCTGATTCTTCCTCCTTTGGCTCAAACTCTATCTTCTCAGGTTCCTTTGGTTGGACTTCATGTTGAATAACATCTTTTACCTCTCTGAACAACACATCTCGGCTGTACACAACCTTTCTTGTGACTAGGTTCCAAAGCTTATAACCCTTTAAACCATCCTTATACCCAATAAAGATGCACTTTTTAGATTTACTATCCAACTTGGTTCGTTTCTCCTTTGGAACATGTACATATGCATCACATCTAAATACTCTTAGATGTGAAAGAGAGGGTTTCTTACCAGTCCATACTTCTTGTGGAGTCTTATCCTCCAACGCTGATGAAGGTGATATGTTGATCAGGTAACATGCAATATCCACCGCCTCTGCCCAGAATTCCTGTCCTAACCCGGCACCACTGAGCATGCTTCTTGCCCTTTCCATCAACGTCTTGTTCATTCTTTCTGCGACTCCATTTTGCTGAGGTGTATATGGAGTAGTCTTCTGTCGTGCTATACCACACTTCTTACAAAATTCTTCAAATTCCTTACTGCAAAATTCTCCACCATTATCTGTCCTCAGCACCTTTATCTTCTTCTCTGTCTGATTTTCCACCAGAGCCTTAAATTCTTTAAACCTGTCAAAGACTTCAGATTTCTTCTTAAGAAAATATATCCATGTATTCCTTGAGAAGTCATCTATGAATGATACATAGTATACAAACTTACCCAGTGATGGAACCTTCACAGGTCCAAACACATCATTGTGCACAAGCTCTAATATATGTTTCGTCCTCTTACCACCAGAGGGGAAACTCACCCGATTCTGCTTCCCATATACACAATTTTCACAGAAATCAAAATCCAGAGAGCTATTATTCATACCTTCTACCATACCTTTACCATGAAGTATTTGAAGGCCCTTCTCTCCAATATGTCCAAGCCTTTGATGCCACAACATGGTCTTCTCTCCAAAGACCACTAGATTCTCTACTCCATTTTCAGGAACCATAGAACTATTGCACCCATCAACAATAGTGCTACCTTACAGCTTGTACAGAGTTCCAATCCGAACTCCCTGCATTAATATCAGTGCTCCTCGAACCATCTTGCAGGTATCTTTCTCGAACACCGTCTTTACACCTGCATCATCCAACTTGCTTACAGAAATCAGATTTCTGGCCAATGCAAGAATATGTAGAACACCCGGAAGTGTTCTAACCCTTCCACCTTGCAACTTCAACTTTACTTTTCCCCGACCAATGATTCTAGCCTTCCTATCTTCTCCTAAGAAGACATCACCACCATCGTATTTCTCATACTCGCAGAACCACTCTCTATGGGGAGTGAAGTGAAAGGATGCACCTGAGTCAATCAACCATTCCTCATGATCTACACGTGTACTTGAAGAAGCCAAGTACACATCCCCACCTTCATCTGAGGTGGTTTTCACCTCTGCAGAAGGAGCATCATAAGATCCCTTTCCTTTATCAAGAGCTTTAGATTTACAATCCCTTCTGAAGTGCCCTTCCTTTCCACATTTCCAGCACACCACCTTTGTAGGTTTTCCTGGAGATTTAGATCTCCCTCTAGATTTAGATCTCCCACTCGATGACTTATTTTTGTTTCTGTTCTGGGACCGTCCTCGTACAGACAAGGCATCACCATTCTGGTTGTCCATATTTTTCCGTCTCATCTCCTCCGTCAGTAAGGCTGAGACTATTTCATCAAACTGCAAAGCAGTTGCATTGCTACCTATTGCAATAAACAGACTATCCCACGAATCTGGTAGAGAACAGAACAGACTGATGCACTTATCTTCATCTGAAATTTTAATATCAACAGATAATAAGTGACTTACCACAGTATTAAACGCATTCAGATGCTCTGTCACCGAGTCTCCATCTTTCATCCTCAGGTTATACAGTTTTTTCTGCAGGAACAGTTTATTCACCAGAGACTTAGATTGGTACAAAGTCCCTAACTTGACCCACAAAGCCTTTGCTGTAGCTTCCCCTGATACATTCAGCAATACTGAATCCGAGACACACAATCGTATTGTTCTCTTTGCCTTCCGATCCAACTTCTTCCATTCTTCATCGGTCACTCCTGATGGTTTAGTACCCAGATCTACCGTGATCCACTGATCTTTATCCACCAACAGATCCTCCATCTTGAGTTTCCACAACTCAAAATTCTGACCATTGAACTTCTCAATCTCTATCTTTCCACTGCTCACCATCTTCTTTCACCACCAGAATCGATCTCGTAGATCTCCCACTGAACAGGGTCTACCACAGGCCCGAGTGAAACCCCTCAGCAACAAAGGCGTCCCCTTGAAGCCAAAACAGCTCCGATACCAAATGTAGGTTTTAACCCTGTACATAAATTACCTGCATACGAATTCTTAAACAAAGAAAATAAACAATGCGAGAGCATAACCCATGAAACACATATGCACAGAGATTTTTCCCTGGATCCCAAAACCGGGACTACCAGCTTGATTTTTCATTATGTTCCTTTCAATTTTACAATACATATTTATACATGCCGAAGCATCCAATACCATGGACCAAAAACCATCGCGTCGAAAAAACATGTGCGAAAATCATGCACAAAACCATAGGTGGGTCCGCCCAACCTAACATATGGTCCAAAACCAAAATTTTCTGGGGCGCTGCCTCGAACCCCATAAAGTGGGGTTACGGGTGCCCTTCAAACCCCCCATTAACTACGTGGAAAGAATATAACACAACCCAACAAAGATCACGTTTTGGTTTGAGTTGCGTGCTCGGGGCCTGGAGGGAATATAGGCTTATACAAGTATTTGGAGGTGAAATGGAGTTAGTGGGGCATTGAGAGTGCAAATGGCAAGAAGAAGGTGAAAATGACCAGCTGAAGCCTTCTTTTAGCAAAACCAAGGACTAAGCCCACTACTGCTCTTCGAACACCAGCAACCTGTAGCAGAACTAACAGGTTCTCAAAACAACTTGACTCTTAACAAACTAAGGGGATTTGACCTTCTAAAAGCCCCTTTGACTCCTATCGACCTGCACTACTCGTTCTTCACTCCTCAAAATGCAGAGACTTTACAATATTTAACAAAACTTTACAAAATTTGACCCAACGGACCCCATCCCAACAGGCCCCCAACACAAAGTCATGACTCATCCCGAGTCACTCTATTGGTGTTGCCTCAATCATTTCTTGCAGATTTCTGAACTCAATCTTCAATGCTTGAAGATCTGTTGTTCCCTACGCGGCGACCCGACGAATTTCTTCAACCAGTTTCTCTGTGGTTGGACCTTCGACTACAAGGCCCATGGTTCTTTATGTCTGTTGCAGTGCCTTTAACTTGCACTGAACGGTTTGTGACAGTTGGCTTGCATCTTTGGCCCATGGATGGGTTCTTGAGGAGATAATAGAGGCCTTTTAACGCAACTCATCAATCAAGGTTTGGATAAATTTCCCTTCCTGAAGTCTCGTGAACCTTTCTTCAGGAGCTAATCTCCATGCTATCACCCCGATCTCGTCAAACTGGAGTTGTTTTTCATGGATGTCTTCTTTGATCGTCTGCAAGTGTGGATCCTCCTTCAACGAGGTCCACATCTCCATTGTTTGCTCAAACAATTGGTTGTAGTCCTTCAATGCAACTTCCAAATTGGTCACGTCTGCTTTAATAGTAGCCTCACACTGCTCTCTCACTTCTGGAGGAGTGGTTGGTTGTAGCTTAGGTTGAAGTTCTGAAATATGCAACTACAACTCAAACTGTACATTTCAAATTTCTTCCTTGGATTCCTTCACTACAACAACCAACTTGTGAATCTTCTCTGCTAAGGCTACCTCTGTTGGAATTTGGAGCTTAGGGAGCTCACTGCACACTTGGGTAAGCGTTTTCTCTAGCTGCTTATTTTGTTGTATTGCCATGTCGCAAGCCTGCAAGGCCTGCACTTTCTCTTCAAAAATCTATTGATTGTTAGTTTTTACCTTGTTGATAATAAAAAATGCTCATTTCTCCCAGACGCAGAGCTCATCTAAAACTCCTTGGTGCAGCTCATGCAAGGTCTGGATCAGCAGTACTACAAGGATGATACTTAGATTTTTCTAGTAATTTTCACGCTCCTGTTCTTCTGTTTTCTCAAATTGGAGAGAGTCTCCTAGTAGTGGTACAACGCGGAGCTTGGATGTGATTTTTATTGAATTAAATCTCGACACACTCGCCTAATCCACACTCGCTTGTCCCATGCTCACCTAGATCACCCATGTTTGGACCTGCAATTCCTTCAAGCCCTATTGTACTTTGTCCAATACTTGGTGGTACTGGTCCTCGATGTGTCCCCATGTAGTTTTAATGGTGGATTGGACAACATCACCTATCTCATTAAGGTCCCCCTTCGTGAGGACCAATGGTGTCGCACTCGCAGACTTATCGGACTTCTGCTTCTTAGGAGGTCCCTTGGCATTGCGCTTCTACCTCTTCCTGACCCTGAAGGGGGACTCTAATTTTGTGCCCCCTTCCTCTTCACCTTTGGTTTCAACCTCAACATCGGTGCACTCAGTTTCAGGTTCTTCGAGGTAAATAGTGACCTGCAATGTTGCTACTTGCGCAACTTTCTCCTTCGATGCTTCCTTCCCTTTTGCATAAGTCTTTTCCTTTTGCCTCACCTTTTCTTTTGTATAAGCCTTCTGTGCTTCTTTGTCTTTCATAGAAGCCTTTTGTGCTTCTTTCTCTTTGATTTCTAGGTTGTTGTTGCAGCTATTGTTTTCCTGGTTTCTGCCTCTGCGGCCTTACTTGTTCCTGTGCCTTCATTAGATGGGGTAAGCCAATCATTCGGCCATTTTCTGATGACCCCCATAATGTAATCCTCCGTGACTAAATATGGCAACCTATGCCATGTTCTTGTGGCATCCTTCTTCGCGCATATGGACATATTGTGAAAATATACCTTGAATTCTACAATATTTGTATAATGCGCATGTAAACTAGGTGACAATTGCAGTCATTGGTTGATCACTATCCGCAACTCTAAATCGAACAATACCTAGAACATCTTTTGGGACCATTTCTTGGCTTGAGGGGGCTTGGACCCAGGTTCAAACTTGGTTGTGCTAACCAACAAAACCCTACGCTACCGGCCCTTTTAGCAACAACCCGCGTAACACAGGCTACAGCCTCACCTGAGGTAGTATTGGGGGATACTAGAACTAGGTTTTTACATCCAGAGGACTATGTCATGTGTTTCTACCAAACTTAGGGCTTTATCTTGACCTTCGCAAACCCTTAACCATTAAAACTTGGAATTTATAGTAATTAATAGTTAGCATATTTATGCCCTTCGTCAATTACACTAAACATGCATAACATCATATAAATAAATAGATCTACATCTTCGTGAATCTAATAAGTACTTTTCTTGATTAATTTCATTCAACAGATCAAAAATACAGTAAATTCAGAGATACACAGTAATACATAGATACACAGATAGTTCTTCAAAACAAGTTTTGATTATGCTTTATATCTTCAATTAGAGTCTTCCCAACCCTGCACACACAGCTGCAGGGGCCTGCGCACTCAGTTGCAGACTTATCAAGGTCTCCGTGCACAAAGTTGTGAAAGCCTTCCCCTTCGCCCAAGTACAAAATAGACAAAAAGAGACTCAAATCATGCATTATTCTTTTATGTTATTCTTCTCCTATGACTCTTCTATGACTTCCTTTTATATTCTTCTCCAGTACAATACCATGGTCCGTGAACCATGGGCGAGTCTCAAAACAACTTGACTCTTAAAAAACTAAGGGGCTTTGACCTTCTAAAAGACCCTTTGACTCCTATCGACCTACGCTACTCATGCTCTGCTCCTCAAAATGCGAAGACTTTACAATATTTAACAAAACTTTACAAAATTTGACCTAGGGGGACCCCATCCCAACAATATTCTCTGTATTCAACAAGAGGTTTTAGATTTTTAATGGAGGATTCATGTAGGAGGATTATAGAATACATATCATTGCTTAACCTTTCTAACACAAACCAAATTCATTGATATGCAAAGGCTTACCTCAATTTGACGACTAGGTAAGAACCAACCTAGATCCATCTTAACTCCAGATCTGTCAAGTGATGAGAGGGATCAAATCTCTCGAGGTACAAACCTATTTTTTGAGTGCAAAACTTGAGGAAAGGTTTGCACATCAAGAGGTTTTATCCCTCTTGGCGCTTGATAGATCTGAAGTTAAGATGGATCTAGGTTTGTTTTAGTCATGTGCAGCTAAGGAAAATCTATCAAAGATATGATTAATTTTATCAATAATATGTAAATACATCTAATATTAATATAATCATTTTAAATATGTTAAATATGTTTGAGATTAATCTGGTCATCTTAATTTTAAATTTTCTTAGTTACCTCAGTTTGTTGATATGCTAAATATTGTTAATACCTTTAATGATGAAACAAAAATTTTGAATGCATGGTGACAATGTAATAGTGTTGAATGTTAGAAAATGTGAATAATAAGAATCTAGTCAATTACAATTGGTCTCAGTGTGAACAATCTCAAACTATTTTTTTCTACTATTCTTATTGTCAGCCTTGTTATTTTTGTCATATTTTCATATCGATTATATGAAAAGCATAGTTGAAATAGTAAACAATTTAAATCTTTAGTTCTAGTTGTTGTAGTAAACATCATACCTTGTCTCTCTTTCTCTCCAATATTAATAAGTTGAATTATAGTTTTGAGGCTTCTATGATTTGTACTTTGTGTAGAGTATTCCTCCAGATTTATCGCATCCATAATTGTTTGAATCGATGTTTAGAACCATCCACTTTGGCTCATCACCAGGGTAGATTAATAAGATTGTAGGATAGATCTCTATGGAATGAATAAATAGAGGTAAGAGTTGGATGGAATGGGAATGATGGTAGCCATCAATTGATAAATTAATGATAATTGTTAATAATACTTAATATTTGTTCCAATTGCTAATTTTAATTTTAGTTGGAATTAATTTAATTTTAGATTAGGATTGAAATAAAAATAATTTGATTAATTTTAATTACTTTTTTTATTAATTTTTACTATAGTTAATTTATTAATTTTAATTTAGAATTCTCTGAATACTATTATTAATTTTTTTTTAATATTATAGTAAAGTTAATATTAATATTAATCCAAAATATATATATATATATATATATTTTTAAATATTAAATTTTTTTATTAAGATTAACCAAAATTTATTTTAAATCATTTTAATTTTGGTTTTAATTTAGAATTAATTCACTTTAGACTTAATTAATCTCTCTTTTCCTCCCTCCCTCCACTCTCTCACATCATATCTCTTCGTATCTCTCTCCCCCTTTCTCTCCCACCTCTCTCTCTCTCTCTCTCTCTTCACCCTCCAACTATGTTACTATATCCCTCCCTCTCCTTCTCTCCCCTCTTATCTCCATCACTCCTTTGTCTCTCTATCTCACCCCCAAACATACACACACTCTCTTCATCTCTCCCTTGTCACTCCCTCTCCCTCTCCACTTCTCACTCTCTTTGTATTTCATCTTCCCTCCCTCTCCCTCTCCACTTCTCACTCTCTTTGTATTTCATCTTCCCTTACTCTCTCCTCCTCTCTTTCAAGTCCTCTCTCTCTTCCCCCATCTCTCTCTCTCTCTCTCTCTCTCTCTCTCTCTCTTTCTCTCTCTCTCTCTCTCTCTCCTTTCCCTCCAATCCTCTCTCTTTCCTCATCACTCTCCTCCCCTCTCTCATATTTCCTCTCTCTGTCCCATTCTCTCCTACCTCCCGCTCTCTTCCCCCATCACTCTCTCTCTCTCTCTCTCCAACTATGTTACTATATCCCTCCCTCTATCCTTCTCTCCCCACTTCTCTCCATCTATCCTTTTTCTCTTTATCTCACCCCTAAACACACACTCTCTCTCTCCATCTCTCCCTTGTGAGCCCCAATCTCTCCACCTCAATCATTTTATGTCTTTGTTCTTCCCTCCCATATATATCTAGAGTTTATATCTATATATATATTAGATTTAATAATATTATTAATATTAATATTAGGGTTAATAATTTTTTTTTTGCATGGCATTAATAATAATTTGGCCCACATGCTTCACCTAAATAAAAACCTCTTTTTTGAGTGTTTGTAAATATAAAATGGATTATGGAGTAAATATAAAAAGACGTTTTATTTATTTACAATATCTCTTTATACCTCTTTTATATTTATTTACTTACCATACCTCTTTTATAAATATGTTATTTGGCCCATGGTATTTAGCCCATGATATTAAAATGGTATTTTGACCCTAGGCTTCTCGGGTAAGTATAAAAAAGAGGTTTTATTTATTTACCCTACCTCCAGTTTATTTATATTTTTATTTATTCATTTTTTTAGTGTTCGTAAACCTCTTTATGTTTTAAATTTATATTTTGTTTATACCTAATAATAATTAGATTGAATTTTAAATAAGACTTATATTAAATTATAAATGTTAAATGTTAAACATTACATGTTTACTAGTAATTAATTTTTTACCTTAGACTTGTTACTCCAAAACCAATACCTAGACTTGTTACTCCAAAACCAATACCTACATTGAGTGCAAAAATTCATAACTCATAGAAATAAAAATAGACACTAAAAACAAAAATTATAATACAATGCATCATGTAATCATTCGAGGGCGTAAACAAAACACTTCCTTCTTCTTCCTTACGCTTCCACAACCATAAAGTCTTCAAACACATATTTTTATACATAAGTGTCCCAAAGGGACACATAAGGAAGCAAATATTAATAAAGGCGATATTTACCTTGCAAATTTTTCTTGAAAATAAAAGGGGAGCGATGCATGTGTTCCATATGCTCTTGCATCAAAAATTGTTCCATATTTTTCTTGAAAATAAAAGGGGAGCGATGCATGTGTTCCATATGCTCTTGCATCAAAAATTGTTCCATATGATGGGTTCTACGAGATATATGACCAAAACTGTGGATTACAAAAATCCATGGCAGTGTCAACATTGAGCAAGATTGTCTATTCATTCTCTAGTGGGGTAGTGGGGTATTGAATGTGATTGTTACTTTTATATATATTATCGGATTTCAAATCTTCTTTCTCCAAATTACATGCATCACTATTAAATGTATATATATGTTTGGCATGGTTAATTAAAGTAACAATTTTATTGAGATATATATATTTTTTTAGAATCTGACAACATCATTATCAAATGCATATATGTTTGGCATGGTTAATCAAGGTAGTAATTTTGTTACGAGATAGTTTGGCATGGTTAATCAAAGTAACAATTTTTTTGAGATATATATATATATTTTTAGAATCTGACAACGTCATTATCAAATGCATATATGTTTGGCATGGTTAATTAAAGTAGTAATTTTGTTACGAGATATTTTTTTGTTAAAATTTAATAATTTTTAGATTGCGTAAATTTAGTGTTAGAAATAAATTCAATATCATCAAAATCCAAACCTTTGCTACACCCTAAATCCACCGCTTATCAACTGTAACCTAGTTTTTTTTTTAATTTCTAATAAATTTAACTACAAATCTACCGAAAAGACAACCTTTTTCAAGCGAAATTGCCCCTATATTTATAGCAATTTCAACCCGACGAACACTGGCCAATAATAAACATTAACACGACAAATATAGTTACTACTATGATAAATGCCAAAGAAACATAGTACTTATATATCGAGAGTAATAAACATACCCCTGCTTAGTATTAAAATATGTTTGAGCATGTTTTGCTTTTTAAAATATAGTAACGTTAATCCTATTTAAAATTAGAAAAGAATTCGGTAAAAGAAACATAGTACTTATATATCGAGAGTAATAAATAATCCCCTGCTTAGTATTAAAATATGTTTGAGCATGTTTTGCTTTTTAAAATATAGTTAGGTTAATCCTATTTAAAATTAGAAAAGAATTCGTTAAAAGAAACATAGTACTTATATATCGAGAGTAATAAACATACCCCTGCTTAGTATTAAAATATGTTTGAGCATGTTTTGCTTTTTAAAATATAGTTAGGTTAATCCTATTTAAAATTAGAAAAATAATTCGTTAAAATTATAAATGTGTGTTAAAAGATTTATAAAATTAGAAAAGAATTCGTTAAAATTATAAATTTGTGTTATAAAATTTACATTATTATATGAATAATTTAAAACATTAAATTTATTTATATATTTAAAAATATATATTAAAAGAACACAATTTCATTAAAACAAAGTTATTACCGAATTTTATAAGAAAACAAAACATAAATTTGTTTTATTAGAAATATAAGTTATCACCGAATGTACGTCTGAATCTAACTAATATTTGATCGTGGATGTGAATCTAATGATTCACAAATAAATATATATAGTTGGATTATTTTGAAGCCAATGGCCATCTAGATAATGCTTTATAAGCAAGTATTACAACCCGCACTGCTCATAAATAGAATCACCGCGAATGCGGCAACAGCCCATAATTTCGCTGAGCGCTGCAATTTCACAGAAATGGATGCGTGGAATGCAGTACAGATCTACCATCTATATATAATCTTCTTTTATAATACGCAGTAGCTCAGCTGCACGCTGTCTCAGCTGCCTCTGGCATCGTCATGGATTCAGCAATCAATGACCGAAAACGAACAACTACTCAATTGCTTATCATTCATGGCGGTAAATTCTGGCATGCACCTTACCCCACGGCGCAAAACATTAGGTGGTACTGTACAATAACTCATCGTTCGCTTGTCTGGCAGTAGGAAACTAAATAACAGCAAAATGTAGAATCAGTTGCATTATCTGAAAGGTGTACACGTTGTGTTTAATAAGAAAGCATGCAATCATAATACATGTCTTCCCACTACCGACTTACGGGTCATCATAGGTGTAGTGTAACCAAGCGGTTTTTTTACCAATGTAGCAGAAATTCTGATGTGATACCAAATTTTTTTAATATAATATAAAATTTTCAAATTTATAATGTAAAATAAAAATTTTAACACGAAAAAAGTATTTTTTATTATAATATTATGAAAGATATTTAAAAGTTTTGAATAATAAATTTAATAATGTGAACCTATATTTTTCTTAATATTTTAATAAAATTCAAAAAAAATTACTTAAAAAAGCTGAGTAATCCATCTTGGTATTGTGTATTGTTTCATTTCTCTGCCATCAGTGTATTGCAGGGAAAATTTTGATTTAATATAAAAGCATAATTTCTTTTTTTAAAGGTGGTTTGTTGATAGTTAGTGATTTACCTATAGCCAAACTTTAAAGGGATTGAGGGGTTTTGATCCTATAAACTTTTAATCAGCTAAATATTTAGCAGCTCGAAGTAGATTAACTCAACTAACCCTTAAAGCTATATATATAAATTGGATGCTTTATAATATGTCAAATAATAATTATATCAATTAAATTTTTTATTTTATTAATTTGCTTCGAGAAAAACCAAACCGCTAACATATGTTCACATCTTGAGGTTGCTATGATCTTGTTTAATTAAAGCATCATGTAAATAAAACTTGCAAGAAAAGAGTTGTTGTGCTAAATCTTGATGCACATGTATTATGGTAAAACAAAATAAATTATTAGTGCCATAAGAAAGAAAAAACCAGTGAGTCATAATAACTATTGGACATAATCTCCAAGCATTGTCCTAGTTGGTCACTATTCTCATCCAAGGAGAAGGAGATGTTAGCATTGTCCTAGTTGGTCACTATTCTCACCCAAGGAGAAGGAGATGTTGGTTGATTTCGTCGCTAGAATTATCGTCCACTTCTATCATTTTGATATAATTCTCTTGCTAGTTGGCTAGTGAATGAGTTGGCTTCCTCCTGAGTGAGAGTTGGGTAGGGAAACCCATCATTAAGACTTCATGGGATCTGTTGACTTGAATTTTAAGTGTAGCAATTAGTTTTCTAATTGAATGTTAAATTTAATGTTAAATTTAACTCTATCATAAATGAGAGTTGAGTGTTCATACAAGTGGTTATATGTTAAATATTGTGTGATAGTAGTGAAGTTTTATCTAAAAAATATTGAAGAAATAACATTGTAAATACCAAATAATGATTTGGTGGAACTGTAGTACAATTTGTATAGATGTGTTGGAAGTGAGGATATTGAGCATTTACAACATTTCATTTGGAGAGTTTTAAAATTTAAAATGGGTAGGAAAATAATAAAGTAAAATTAAAATAATAAACCAAGAGTTATGAATTAATAAATAAATAAATAAAATATTCTTTTTAATTGTATTTTTGAATTATCTAGGTTTATATCCAATTGGTGCTTACACTTTATATTTGAGGAATAGGTTTACTTTTCTTTCTTCTGCATGATTATTGTTTTTTTGTTTTTTGTTTTTTTGTAAATCAAGAAATTCTATTAGTTCACGAGAATAGTGCATCCATAAGTGCTTCGTTTTGGACCTCCACTAGCCTCATTCATACCAAACTTGTTGCCGAAGTCATATATACAAGAAAACACAGACCAAAAAGTCAAAAATCTTGTTGTACACACATAGATAGCCCACAAATACTAAAAGCACCCCAAAATCCATATGCACCCCATAGTCATTCTTCAACTTATATATTACCAACATCTTGGTTCACTAGACCATTTTCATGCAACTGACATAATGTCTCATGTACATGGGCCTCTATATGATCCACACGACCCTATAGATGATGTCAACATGCTTGCAACCTCTTCTGACCACAACAAAGGGATGTCAGTTGGTCTAGCATGTGCGACTGGTTATGTTGGAGGTCATTCATGAAGGAAATGATGTCATTTCTATCGTTGTGGTGTCCCACGTCAAGTGCTCCATGAGGACTATGAGTTGGTGAAGTTGTGCCTCCAATGAGTCAAAGGGATGTGGAAGGAGCACCTATCTGGGCGACTGGTCTCTCGACTTGTCTACTTCCTCCCTAAATTTCAAACGCTCCCCTTAGTGAGCAACCCCCTGTCGTCGAGGCCAACACCCCTCCTCACTCTACCACGTTGCCTTTGCATACTGCCACTCTCTGTCCCATCTCGATTCACTCCCCAAAAGGATATGTTACCTATAGCAATGACGGGCTTCCAGTCGACCACGCCAATTTCCATGATGACAGCGACTGCAAATCCTCTCCTCCTCACCTTCAAGTTAGTCAACCACCCTTCGAGGCCACATAACACAATCTATCAGGCACCTTCCTCCCAAGTGTAGTTCGACAACTGAACCCAACTCTCTCCCCGCACCCCAAAGACCCCAGTGTGGCCTCCTTCCCGAATTCTACACCTAGAAAGCAAGCTTTCACAGGGCCACAAAAACCGACACCAAAGTTTTCGCTCATGAACCTTGCACTATGTCCAACAAAAAATTGACCAAACTAATACCTAGAGTTGAAACAAGTGAAATTGGCAGTCAATACTTGAACCCAAAGAAGATGTGAAACTCTCGCGGCTAGAGTTGGTTCCTCTACACCTACGTCATCTCGTAATTCATCACTATTATTGCAACCTCACATGGGCCAAGGTCCTAGACTATTTACAAAAGCCAACCTCCCTTATCATATAAGCAACCAAAAGTGATGCAGCTAGGAAGACAAGGTATCGTTGAACCAGGCAGCCACCCTGAAGACCGTCAACTAATTTACCCACCAGCAGAGCTTCCCCATGACAAAAGTTCGTCTGTTAACGAAAGCCAGAATCAGTAAATTGGCTTGTGTTACATTCGCAAATTTTGTTGTCTTAATTAATGGTTTTCCTTTGAATTTTTTAGGGTTGGTAGAGGACTGAGATAGGGGTGCTCATTATTCCCATTACTTTTAATTCTTGTCATGGATGGTTTAAGTAAGAAGATTGGGGAGGCTTGTTTGTTGCGCACATTTGGTGGGCTTCAATTAAATCATAGGGTTTCGATATCACATTTGTTATTTGTGGATGATGTTCTCACTTTTGGGTTGATCCTTAGGGCACATTGGATTACATTGCATTCCATTTTTGCTAGGTACGGAACGACATCTGGCCTAGTGGCTAATGGAAGCAAGTCGGTTCTATTACACTCCTCTGGTAATATGGAGGAGATTGAGGACATTGTTAGGCTATTTGGGATCGAAATCTTGAACCTAGAAGAAGGCTTCACTTAGATTTTAGGCTAAAACCAAATAATTACAGAACTGGGGATAATTTGGACTTGGCTTTCAGAAAAGTTTCAAAATAGATTATCCATGTGGACGCATCGTTGCCTCTCTTTAGGAGGCAGGTACACTCTTATTCAGTCTGTATTACAAGAATTAAAGGTTTATTGGATGCATTTGTTTTTTATACCAGTGTATGACATCAAGATGATAAAGGCTATAATGGCACACTTCTTATGCTTGGGTACTAGGGAGGCTCAAAAATATCATCTTGTTTGTTTTGATGCCATTTCGAAAGACAAGGAGAGTGGTGGATGGGGGATACTAGATGTACAATTTTTTGGATGGGCATTAGTAATCAAATCCCTTTGGCAAGAATTTTATGGTAAAGGTCTTTGGAAAGACATTATTTCTGAGAAATATATGAAACACACGCCGTTAATGGAATGGTTTAGAAGAGGGGAGATTGGCATGCAAAATGGTTCATATATATAGCAGAGTTTTCATAAAGTTAAACAATAGTTGTTGACTTTGCTACATTGGTCATTTGGAAAAAGGGATAAGATCCTGATTAGCTTTGATTCTATTATTAGGGTTATTCCTACCCCTTTCTTACCTATTTGTTTAATTGAAACCCTTCATGCCAAGGGTCTCTTCATTCTTGACCAATTCATTAGACACTGGAGCGACTCCTACCCTATTTGGAAGAACGTGGTGGATATTGGCTTAGGGGTCGAAAATCTGACTTACTGACAACACTTAACTTAGAGACTTTGCTTGGATGGCCTGATTTAGAAGGATTGTGGTGATTCTCTAAAATGGTTTGGGACCATGCAAAAAGGATAGGTATATTATTTCCAAGTATTATTCCTTGACTCTTGATTGTTGGTTCTGGAAAATTTTGAAATGGGAGGTGCCTTTGAAGATCATGATATTTTGTTGGTAGTTTGGAAAAATAAAGTACTCACATGGGATAATCTATGCAAAAGGGATTCCACAGCCCGAGATAGTTCCCTTTTCGCAAGAAACCATAGGAATTTGTACTTCATCTCTTCTTGCAGTGTTCTTTGTCCTTGTAGGTTTGGACTTCGGTTATATTTATTCTACAACTCCATCCTTTGACACAATTCTCAATACTGAAATTGTGCCTCTGCTAGTGGGCATCCAGAAGAGGGAAGCACAGGTTTGTCCCTTTGTATACTTTTTAGGAGATCTGGAGAGAGAGGAATTGATTAGTAATTTAAGGAAAATAGGTTCACATCTCTGGGATCATTTCCAACATCTTGGCCTGGATGGAATCAAGGAGGGAGAAACAACACTTAGAGTTGATGCCAAAATTTAGGTCTAGTCTCTTGGAGGTCCATTTCCTGGCTGGCTTCTTTGATGGAGTCGCATAGGGTGGCAATTGTGGGTGTGGATCTTGGTTGAGATTTAACCCTTAGAATCATTTCCTTCTCTACTCGCATGGAGGATCTAGTACAAATACTAGAACCAAGATCCTGGCTCTCTTGGTGCTATTTCTGTTTGCCAAGAAGTAACAAATGGAAAGCATCACCATTTATAGAGACTCTGAATCTCTCATCGATGAGATCACATGTTAGACCAATTTTTTTCTTGCCTTTTTAAATAGATGGATGGAGTTAATTGAGCATCTGAAGCAAGATTTCATGGACATTTCATTCATGCACTTTTATAGGGGACAAACATAATGGCTATTGGATTATTAAAGAAAGGTCTTCTAGTAGCTAAGGGAGTTCTTTGCTCTAGACTAGTTTATGAAGATATGGTTTTCGAGGAGGGTGAGTTGACCCTCATTTAAATGCTCATGCCTTCAAGCATTTTACTATTTCCTTTTAGGCTACTATTTTGTGGTGTGATGCATATACAATATTTGTATTTTTTTCTATTTAGGGACATGGTCTTTGGCGCTTTAACATGGACCATTATGATCTATCTCTGCTTGTTTTGTATGAGGATGAGAGACTTTTCATATATTTTTTGCAATATGGGGAGATATTTGGATTACATGTACTTGTTTTTATTTTATAATACAAAACACACATTTTTTTTCTTTTAGATAAAAACACAAAAAAAAAAAATCATATAACATAATTTTCTATTTTATTTAAATAAAAAAATAAACCAAAAAATAATTTAATATAAAACTACAAATTCAATCTATTGTAAATCGTCATTTTAACCGTGTGAAATTTGTGTTGGTTTAAATTTCACACAAACTAAATTATACACAAATTGGTGGGTCTACGATAGAATAGGCCTTCAGCAAAGGAGAAGATTGAACCAAATGTGTGTCAAGGCGGGTGAATGTGACCCACATAGGGTGGAATCAGGTGACAATTTTCTCTTTGTCTTGCTCATGGTTTTTGGCATTGTACTTTGTGAGACCAAGCCATTGTCTCGATTTTTTATATAAATTGTGATCCTTTATAAAAATATAAGGCTAGAGGGTCGTTTCATATAAAATTGTGCATGCATAATTGTATTGATGATGACGTGATGTCTTTACATATTTCTCATGAATGGAAGTTAACTGAAGGAGAGTGACAATAAGAATTATTTTCACTGTATTGAGGGGTTATGATATTTCGCTAAATAATTGATAATATCGATATTATATAAGTAAGATTATTGTGAGGTGTATTCTGGGAGGTGTAACACTGCACTATACTAGGCAGTTGTGAAATAAGTCGGTGTCGCATGCTCAGGGGATCACAATGCACCCATTAAAGTTACTTGTAACTATGCAGAGACCCTAACATCGCGGAGACCCTAACATCCCGTGAAAATATGATGCAACATAGGTGTTGTGGTCCCTCTTCCTTAGAACAATCAATTATATAAAAGAAATAGCTTGAGCTTATTTCTCCTCTCCTTCCGTGCGTAAACCCCCTTTTCTTCCTTGTTTTGTGTCAAACATACTTATTCCATTTTAAAAAAATTTATAATTAAAATAGGTTTTATTTGAATATGGGTATAATACCATTTACAAAGGCAAGTCAGGGGTTAAATCAACCACCCAAAGAAAAATACTCAATTCGCCAACTTGAGCTAAGGGCCCGACTACCCGACCTTCGACTATTTGGCAAGACCCACCCATGTGAGGTTGGAGCTCAGGATATTCATGAGAATTTATTTGAACAAAAGAAAACAAATGGCTAACCTCTCGAACTTCAACTACCGGCCCACAACTTTGAAATTCGGTCAATTGTTGGGAATTGTTCTTTGATTATATTAATTTTTGTTGCAGGGTATTCTTTGTATTCAACAAGAGGTTTTGGTTTTTTAATGGAGGATTCAGGTAAGAGGATTCTAGAATACAAATCATTGTTCAACATTTATAACACATACAAAATTTGTTCATATGTAGAGTCTTACCCCAATTCGACAACTAGTTAGTTATTAGTCTTCTTCCTTTGACTCGCTCCAAATCCAGTATCTACCTTGGGTGTAGAGATTCATAACTAAACGAAATAAAACATAAACTCTAGTCTAAAACACGAATGACAATGACAATATATCATGTGCTAAAACCTTCCAGGGTAGTAAAAAAACATTTCCTTCTTCTTCCTTAGTCTTTCGTGCCCATGAAGTATTCAATCCCATCTTTTTATACATAACAGAGGGAATTTATTCCATAACAAAATATTGATGCACTGGCTAACAAAAGCCTTCCCAAAGATGACATCTAAGTTTTTTCTAGAAGCCCTCTATTAGCAACCAAAACAACCGTCCAAACAAAGGGACACATCAACAAACAAAAAAATAACATATATGTATAACTATCGCTCAAGGGACACATAATCAATCAAATATTAACATAAGGATATATTTACATGGGGATTTTTTCATGAAAACAAAAGGGGGAGAAATGCTCCTGCATCAAACTCCCTCAGAACAAAATATTTCATGGACTCTTGTCCATGCATCTACAATAGTGCTACCATGTTTCAAAATCTCTTCTTTGCTTATCCAAATTGCTTCTTCAACGAAAATATCATTCCAATTAACTAAATACTCGTAATAACTTTTGTTATGAGTGCTTTTGATAAAATTTTGGTCAAGAATCATCTCCAAGGATAATTTTAGGGGCGAATGTTCGCCCTTTGGCGAAATTAAGGGGTTTTAAATTTTTAGTGGGCGAATATTTTGTATCATAGTACATTTTTACAAATCACCTCAAATAGCCCACCTTATTTTAAGGGAGAGGGTAAAAAAGGTAAATTTAGCCCTTGAAATTAGGACTTACAACCTTCCATTCACCCATTTTCAAGAATAGGTTTTATTTAAGTGAATCCATTCGCCCATTTTCAAGAATAGGTTTTATTTAAGTGAATCCTATGGGCCAAATACCATATTTATAAAAGAGGTATGGTAAATTAATAAAAATATAAATAAATGAGAGGTATGGTAAATAAATAAAACATTTTTTATATTTACTCCATAAGTCACCTTATATACATGTAAGGGTGTAAACAAATAAAAATATAAGTAAAGTGGAGGTATGGTAAATAAATAAAACGTCTTTTTATACTTACTCAAAAGGTATGGTAAATAAATAAAAATATAAATAAACTAGACGTATCATAAATAAATAAAACCTCTTTTTATATTTAGTCCATAACCCTCGTTCTATTTATGAAGGCTCAAGAAAGAGGTTTTATTTAAGTGAATCCTATCGGCCAAATACCATATTTGTAAAAGAGGTATGGTAAATTAATAAAAAATATAAATAAACGAGAGGTATGGTAAACAAATAAAACATTTTTTTATATTTACTCCATAAGTCACCTTATATTTACGAACACTCAAAAAATGGGTTATATTTAGGTGAAACCTATGGCCAAAATACTATGGGACAAATATCATGGCCTAGATTGTTATTAATACCATGCAAAAAACCATTATTAACCCTAATATTAGAATTAATAAAAATAAAAATGGCACATGGTATTGACCCATGGTATTCACCTTGAATGTAGCCTATTTAAATGGGGGAATTAAACCAGCATGTAGCCTATGCTAAGATTCACTAGGACTTTACAAAGTTTTATTATTTAGTGAAAGAGTGAAAGACTCGCCAAGATCTTACAAGATTTTATAATTGAGTAAAATATTCGCCATGCCTGGTGAGAGATTCGCCAAAAAATTATATATACATATTATATTATTGATAAAATCGCCTTCCATTTTTCCTATATACCATGGAGATTCGCCCATTTATTATATTTATAAATCTAGGGGGGGTTCTTAAAATTTTCCCTGATCATCTCCATCTACAAATTTGTTTATGTTATGAGTACTTTTGGGATGATAATTGACAATGATGTAAGCACGATTAATGAAACCGGGATGATGTCAACCACATTGGACCAACTAATACACAATTATTCCAATACCTCAAAAACATTCAAGTTCCTTAATATCAGAATGAGGCTTTACCAACTTTCTATATTCCTACCAGTGTAGGTGTAAATCCTTTGTATTCTTATAATACACCTCCACTTAATGTAGGGGTTAGTAGCGCAAGTGTGAGTTACGAGTACTCAATTCCTCCATGGCTAAAAGGGGAAAATTGGACTCAATCATATGGAAACAATGTAACAAATCCTAATAAACCATGATTAGGTAGACCAACCTACTTGGATCAAGCAAGGAACTTGAAAAATTTGGGCATGGGAGATTCTGGAGGCCATCAAGAATAGGGGTGTGATATGTTTTTTGTTCTAACCACATTATGATGTGGATTTTGTTGATCTGTCATGACTCCATTGAATCAAACATTTAAAAACAAATTAATCAAAAAAATTCACAATTGTCCTATTATGACGAGAGAAGAAAATACGATCAAGACATAGTGGATGAAAAGAAAGCATACCACACAATCAATGAAGATCTTGGAGGCCATCAAGCAAAGGGGAGTCATTTTCTTATGGGTGTAACCACATTAGGAACTTCACTTTTGTAAAGATAACCATTTTGTATACTAATATAATTTATGTATGACTGATTTGGGTAGCATATACAATGTTCTCTCATGCATCCACGTAGGATGTTCTCTCTTACAACCAACTACTAGATTTCTACAATTTGACAAGCAATTCATTTTGCAAGATGATGAAATTTAATTTTATTTAAGTTTCACCTACACCTGACACTATTATTGATATTCAAGATCAGGGCCTATTTAATGAATTTTATTTTAAATTGCAACAAATTGTATACATATTCATGTATCAAGGTCCAATTTATCGACACTAATATATTAATGCTATTAGAGGATGGTGTCATTGAGAGTAAATTATAGATGGTCATGAAAAAATAATTATTTTCCTTCAAATCAACAATGATTGGTTCAAAGATTGTAATTAAAAAAATCCCTGCAATTTCATCACAGATCGAAGAAAAAATACAACTTGAAGCTACTCTCATCACAGATAAACTTGATAAAGAATAAGCTACTCTCATCACATAATTTATCGACACTAATATATTAATGTTATTCGAATATGGTGTCAGAGAGAGTCAATTCTACATGGTCATCAACAAAGAATTATTTTCCTTCAAATCAACAATGATTGGTTCAAATATTGTAATTAAAAAAAGCCCTACAATTTCATCACAGATCATGTGAAAAATACAACTTTAAGATACTCTCATCACAGATAAAACTTAATAAAGAATAATCTACTCTCATCACAAAATTTATCGACACTAATATATTAATGTTATTCGAAGATGGTTTGGTTCCATTTATAAACTTCCACATTTGGAAATGTAACATATATGTTCATTGCAATGCTCGCAATTCACTATTGCAAGACCAATGTAGCCAAGTATTCTTTGTTCGGGTATGTTTTGTCCAATTTCTTGTACTTGGCACAACTCTAAAGAACAAAGGTTTGACAATGCAACTGATGTTTTTTAATTTTAATAAAATACATTACGAAAAAGAGTCTCGACTACCCTGATACTCACCATGGGTGGTGTATTGCTATAGATATGTTGTAATGGCATTATTGGTAGCATGGGTAGCTTTGTGTTGATTGGGGTCCCCATTGTGCCATTGCCTTTTTCTTTTAATGGTGTCTTATTCTTTGTGCTTAACAGACAATGGGAAGCAAAGATTAAGGATGATGACAAAATAAAAGAGGCTAATAGCACTATGGGAGGCATGAATTCTAGTATGGAGGGAGAAGTGCCCAGAAATATTTTTGACATTGAAAGAGTCATTTCTGAAATCCTTCAAAGTGATGGATAAGGATTTGAGGTTGCATCCTTCAATAGATTGTTTTTGTAGTGTAACTAGTGGAGTAACGTTCGTGAACCAGGTAAGGATTAAGAATATTTATTGTAAGTAACATAGTACATAGAAACAACATATCTAATAGTTTTGTTTCTACCATTTCATAAATACAATTCGGTCACCTCTTCCTGTTTCCAATTATTGACATAAATTAGAACCAAGAAGTATATTTGTGGGATAATTTGTTACCTTTCTCTCCCATAATTAACCAAGGACAAGACTTGGTAACTGGTAATTTTGGAGTCTCGAGAGTAGTTTTGGGTACTAGAGTTCTATACAATTCGTTGTCTACAATGCATTTAAATGTGGATTTGAAACCCAATCTCCGAAGTAGCTCTTCTTTTTTCTCTCAAGCATAATTATAGAGTTAAAATTCAGAACTAGTGAATAGTAAATAGCCTATTTGTATTGATATATATTGACCATCTGATGCAGCCTTAGCCGCAAATATCCACAATATGCATACAAATGCATGCCATATTCATGTCCCAGGAATTCCCATCTCATACTTAGGAAAAAATCTCTTAAATCAAGGTTTAATGTTCTTAATTAAATGCTTAAGAGGAAATGTTTGATTTAGCTATCCAAGGTCTAAACCTTAATAAACGTTTGAGTGGAAACTATACAACCCTTCAATATCTTTGGTTAACTCTTATTACCCGTGCATATTAACCATAATATATTTACTCCGCTTTCTTTATATTATAACTCTTGTATAATAGAAATTACACATAAACCATTTAACCCTTCATTACTTTACCATTCTGTCGATTCACATGACTTTGCACATTTACCAATGCTCAACCTACGCTTCAAATCTACACCGTTGATTTCTTCCTTTAGATCCAATGGCTATTGCGTCATCTGCTCATCAACTAACCCAGACAATCTTTACCATTGATCCACTCCATCTGATCCAATGGCTATCGCGTCACCCACTCAACTTTTCTGCGGCCAAATCTCCATCGTAGATCAATCCTGCTTGATCCAACAGATATCGCACAATCTCGCGCTCCAACTAGCACGACCGATAAAATTTCGGAACAACGCGAGAATTTTTTTTTTGTTGTGCTATGTGGCGCCTCCACGTTTTATTGCGTAGAATTTTGAAATACCACTTACATCCTTTAGGCCGCGTGAGATACCACTTCCACCTTTGGAAAATTTCCCATGTGCTCAAATCAAAACCTTTAAGGAAGACGCTTAACCAAAGGTTGAGCGCTTAATCTCAGTATTAACCCTTAATGTTAACATGTAGTTTACTCTCTGCCATTCCTCTTCCATCATTGTTATCCATCGATCTGGCCGATCTGACAGTTTCTATGCTTTGTTGTTTGATACTTTCTATGTCACTGATCTTTCGTTTGACTCCTTCCAGAGCTTAATTAAAGTCCATCATTGGAACTGCTTAACCTCCAATTTTCTATCTACACTGTCTCAGTGCTTTGTCCTTCTCGATTTCGTTTGCACACACATATCTTATGAAAAAACACTTCGTTTATAAATAATTACAATTTAATCACATATGTACTCTGCACAGGTTAGAAATCAAATTTCTATATTCGTAAACAAGTATTTACACAGTTTCTTCTCTCAGGCCTGATTTCCAATACCAGTGGCCTCTGTTTCCCTATCTGTTCGTAGGCTTACAATCAAACTCCTCTAATTCCCAACTCTCTAACTAACTAAATATCTCTATGCCTTTTAGGCTTACATTTATACAAAAGGCTTTATAACCCATTTCGGTTCATATCCTTAATCAGATCATCAAGTCCTAAATTCTTTCAATGATCCCTTGGGGATCTCAACAACTCAACTAAATCATAAGGATTCTCTTTAATCCCCAAAATCATGAAACCAATTCCTAATCTAAGGTTTACAATATTTCAAAACCTCTGAATCCTCACTAATCACTCATCATCACTCATGTTCTCCTACATTCGAGAACATTTACAGTATTCCTCACAATATCTAATTAATTCATATTCTTAATATCTCTCTTAAACTTATTTAAAAACCTTAATAATTACATTAATTTATTACTAAGGAAACTAACTTCCTTAAAACAAAAGACCCCCTATGTCTACTAAAATACAATAATATTTCTGAGTCAAATGATCCTGCATCAAACTCCCAAGGTTGAAAACATTCATGATCCCCAGATCATGTGTTCTCATATGTTGATAGAAAAACCTCCAGGGTCCCAAACCGTAGTTTGTAACTGCCCAAATGCCCTACACCTTTGATGTTGCTGTATATCTGTTGTATTTTGGTTCAGCTTCCTCTCTTCAATCACTTTCAAATTCTGATTGATCACTCCTCCTGCTGTCATTTTCCTCAATCTGGATTGTTTCATCATCAATTGACATAATTCTTCAATATCCATCTCCGTAAAATCCTTGGCCTGGTACATACTTTTCCATTGCATCTCACTGCACGTTGTCCATTCATATTTAAACTGTTGATTACTTTCTTTAGCTTTTTCTACTTCAGCTTCTGCTATTACTCTTGAGATTGCTCCAGATACTGCTGTAGATATTGCTTCCACCCAAACTTCCTAAATATCCTTGAAGATATCTCCCTCTGCAACATCTAATTTTTTCTCCTTGTCTACAAATTTACTTTCCAATTATTTAATGTTTTCATTCCATGGGCTAAGTACTATCATGGAATATTCCTTTTCCTCCTTCATTTGACTATTCTCATGTGCCAAATATTTTTTTGTCTTTGCAACAGTATCTTCATCACAACCTGCAATAATACACCAATTATTAGAATTAAAAATATAAGGCCTCATTGCCTTTTCCTTCTCTGGAAACATCTCAATTTGATGTTCTGAGTTTTCCTCTAACTCCTTTGTCAGCACATCAGTATGCTGATTTAAATTCTCAAAAGAATTCACGAGACAGTCAGCTAGTCTCTCTTCCACAACATCTGCTTCAATGATGTTGTCATGTTCTTGTCCACTGTAGTGAACTTTTTCATTCTCATTCAGCTCTAATTTTACAACTTGAACACTTACTCTTTGGTTTTCTAGCCTTTTCTCTAAAAGACTTATCTCATGCCATAAATTTTCTATCTCACTTTCGATTTCTCTTAAAAGCTCCATACAATCCTCACTATCTTCTTCTCTTTCACAAGTATAATTTCTTGGTGACACTACTTCATTCTCGATCAAAATAAAATTCTAATCCTCCATCTTTGTGATAGTTTTAGATGTTTGTCCATCACTCTTCCTTTGGCCACTTAAGAAAATCAATTTCTCTTTGTCCTTGACCAATAACAAATTCCTTATCATAATACATAATTGTCTCATCTCTACTGAAGATATTTCCTTCACTAAGTAAGGAATTTATGAACTCTTTCTGTTGTAATAACTCAACTTGATCTTCATTTGAAAAATAGTCATCATCATACTTTGCTTGGCAACTTCCAGCTTCACTCAAGATAGTTCCATAGGATGATTTGTCTTTTGCAATACCCGCATTCACACACAAATTGTCAATTTTTAAGACCACAAGACCTCATGATCTCACTTGATGACTCAGTCATCAAGTCCTCTCGCTATTCCGAGTCCTCTACATGACTCAAAAATATTTCGATGGTCTTCTCTTCAATCTCCTCAAGTCCTTCACTTGGTTGCTTGATATCCTTCTCCACTTCTTCCTGCTTTTGGCCATCATCATGAGTCAAACTTCCTCTGCTTTCAGTCCTTGCAATATGTTGAAAAGTAAAACTTTTTCCCAACTATGTACGAGCATTTACATGAGACCTATCTATCTCATCTTCTTTCAGAACAGAATTTAGATTCTTCTTGTCTTCTTCCTCCTTTACGACAATATCAGCAAATTTTCCTTTTTCACATGTTTCACCTGCAAACATACACAAATTATCAGATTTAAAATCATGTGACCTTTTGGCCTCACTTGAAGCTTTAGTCTTCAAGTCTTCCTCCAAATACTCATTTATTCTGAGTAATTCTTCCTTCAGTCGAGCATTCATCATTTTCTCTTCCCTCTTCTGTAGTTTATGCCACCTTATCTTTATTCTCATAAGAAAACCACACCTCTGGTCTTTCTCATTCCTCTGTAACAATTCCATCAGTACTTCAAGATGGACTATTATCTTAGCCTTCTCCCTCTCATATTCTTCATCATTCATCTATCTCCATATGCCATTTGCTTTGGCATCTTCTTTCTTCACTTTGTGGTTTTTCTTTGAACCTCTATAATGACTATTAGTAGCTATCTTCTTCTCCATCTCTATGAGTTCTTCACCCACTCACTATGAGCTTCACAAGTCTCTGCAACAACAAGTCCTCCCTACTGCATGATACCTCACTAAGCTTCTCTCCTCTGAGTTCAGTATTTTGGCATCTCTTTGGTTCTCTCTTCTGGAACCATATGAGCACTCCATGCTCTAGACTTCAACTCATCTAAACCTTTAAGAACACAAATATCCTCTTGTATTTCAAACACAAATGAAATACTAGGTTCTGGCCACTCTCTCTCAGAAACCCTTACCAGCTTCCTTCATCACTTCTATTCAGGCTATGATCTTCTTGCTGAGATGCTTCACTAATTACTGTTCCCTGCATATCAATGTTATTTAAAAGAAAGATCATTCCAAGCTTTCAAAAGCTTGTTGCTGCCAAATTTCTATGGCCACTTTAAAATTCTTCTACTCAGTTTCCTTCTGAGAACACTCTTGTCCTCTCTGTCCAACCTTCAATCGGATTCTTCAGGTCCATTGCCACTTTTTTTCCAATCTTTCATTCACTTTGTCTTTCTAATTCTATCAATATTTACTCTGTCTTTAACCTACAAAACTCAAACCAAAGTTAAATAAAACAATACATGTATGATTTCACAAGCAGTCTCCATCCACTCTTCACATTCGAGTGAATCCCCATTTTCCTAAAGAAAACAAACATCGTTGTGCTTGCTTTATGCTTCTCCAATCTCTTCTTAAGAGTATCACCTACTACTTATGTCATGCCTTCTACTTATCATATTCAAATAACCTAATCTCCTCTTTCTTTTACAATCACACTTACATTCTGCACAATTCTGCTTTAATTAAAAAGAGCTTTGACAAGCTCTGATACTAAATGATGCAGCCTTAGCCATAAATATCCACAGTATGAATACAAATTCATGTCATATTCACGTCCCAAGAATTCCCATCTCATACTTAGGAAAAACTCTCTTAAATCAAGGTTTAATGTTCTTAATTAAATGCTTAAGTGGAAACGTTTGATTTAGTTATCCAAGGTCTAAACCTTAATAAACCTTTGAGCAGAAACTATACGACCCTTCAATATCTTTGGTTAACTCTTATTACCCGCGCATATTAACCATAATATATTTATTCCGCTTTATTTCTATTATAAGTATTGTATAATATAAATTATGCACAAACCATTTAACCCTTCACTAATTTACCATTCTGTCGATTCACATGATTTTGCACATTTACCGATGCTCAACCTGCACTTCAAATATGCACCGTTGATTTCTTCCTTCAGATCCAACGGCTATTGCATTGTCCGCTCATTAACTAACCCAGACGATCTCTATCGTTGATTCGCTCCATCTGATCCAACGACTGTCGCGTCACCCGCTCAATTTTTGTGCAGCCAAATATCCACTGTAGATCAATCCTGCTTGATCTAACGGATATCGTGCAATCTCGCGCTCCAACTGGCACAACCCATAAAATTTCGAGAAAACACGAGAAAAGTTTATTTGCTGTGCAACGTGGTGCCTCCACGTTTTATCACATAGAATTTTGAAATACCACTTACATCCTCTAGGCTGCGCGAGATACCACTTCTGCCTTTGGAAAACTGCCCATGTGCTTAACTCAAAACCTTTAAGGAAGACGCTTAACAAAAGGTTTAGCGCTTAATCTTAGTATTAAACCTTAATGCTAACATGTAGTTTACTCTCTGCCATTCCTCTACCGTCGTTGTTATCCGTTGATCTATCTGATCTGATGGTTTCTGTGCTTTGCTGTTTGATACTTTCTACATCATTGATCTTCTGTTTGACTCCTTCCTGAGCTTAATTACAGTCCATCATTGGAACTATTTCACCTCCAATTTTCTATGCATTGTCTTGGCGCTCTGTCCTTCTCGATTTCGTTTGCACACACATATCTTATGCAAAAACACTTCGTTTATAAATAATTACAATTTAATCACATATGTACTCTACACAGGTTTGAAATCGAATTTCTATATTCGTAAACAAGTATTTACACAGTTTCTTCTCTCAGGCCTGATTTCCAATATCAGTGGCCTCTGTTTCCCTATCTGCCCGTAGGCTTACAATCAAACTCCTCTAATTCCCAACTCTATAACTAACTCTCTCTATGCCTTTTAGGCTTACATTTATACAAAAGGTTATGTAACCCATTTTAGTTCAGATCCTTAATCTGCTCATCAAGTCCTAAAATCTTTCAATGATCCCTTGGGGATCTCAACAACTCAACTAAATCCTAAGGATTCTCTTTAATCCCCAAAATCATGAAACCAATTCCTAATCTAAGATTTACAATATTTCAAAATCTCTCAATCCTCACTAATCACTCATCATCACTCATGTTCTCCTACATTCGAGAACATTTACAATATTCCCCACAATATCTAATTAATTCCTATTCTTAATATCTCTCATTAACTTACTGAAAAACCTTAATAATTACATTAATTTAATACTCAAGAAACCAACTTCCTTAAAACACAAGACCCCCTATGTCTACTAAAATACAATGATATTTCTGAGCTGAATTCTCCTGCATCACCATCTATATATTAAAGTAGGATCTTGCTCTTCTTTATTATTCATGGGAATCTTAGAGGATTAGGCAATGCAAAGGCCGAGTTTTTTCATTGCATTATGAGCCTAAGCTGGCTATGGCTACAACTTTTGGTGATTTCTATCTGAAGGAATTTGGCCTGATCTATGTGCCTGATGTCTATGACTGTTGTCTAACTGAAAGAGATGAATTCATTGTACTAGCTATCGATCGGGTATAGTCTCTACAAAATACTAGGGTGTACTTCCTTTCCTTTCTCATGTTAGCCTCTTAGCATCATTTTTAAAGTTTACACACCATTTTAAGAACTCAAAATTTATTTTTAGATTTTATTGTATTCACTTAACTATTGTTAAGAATTTTGAAGATGACTCATGAAGATGAACCTCATTAGTAGGTTCAAAACGTCAACCAAAAAAGAATTCTATGTAATTAACTTGAAAGATAGTCTCAAAAATTAGTGTGGATCACAAAAGCCTGAGATAAAAAATAAATAAATAAAATATTCAAGACTATTTAAATGCACTTGAGGTTTCCATGTCAATTAACTGTAGAGTTGTTGGTAGTTATGGGATTCAGTGTGTTCAAAAAAACATGAGTCAATGTGGTATGTGATCCATCATCATGAAAACAAAAGATAGATAGATCAAGAATGCATATTTTGTAGATGCAGAGATTTCCAAAATATCCCCTTTGGTGATCTAACTCAAATAGGAGAAAGAGGTGTCAATCTCACTAGTGGCCATAAACAAAAGATAGATAGATCAAGAATTCATATTTGGTAGATGCATAGATTCCAGAATCTCCTCTTTGGTTATTTGACTGAAATAAGAGAAAGATTTGTCGATCTCAGTGGTGGCCAGAAACAACAAATAACTTACCCGTGCTTTATATCAAGATTTTGATATTTATCTTTTTGACATGATCCTTTCAACATTGTTGATGCTCATTCTGTTACTAGCTTGTTTAAGGTTAATATAATCATTTCCCTTTAATATAAAAGGTTTTGAAATTATTATGTAGTTGGTACTAATTTTGTATGTTGCACCTTTCTATAGCAAAGCGTGCAATTATAAATTGAGAGGTGTCCATTCTCTAGTGCCCATATGGCCTAAATTGAGAGGTGTCCATTCTCTAGTGCCCATATGGCCTAATTGACAGAAATATTATTATATCTTTAGTGTTCTTCATGCAGAATACTTTCCAAGGCTTAGCAAGAGCCACTTCCTACAAACAATGCAAACACTTTTGTTCTGAATGACTATGAAGGAACTTTCCATGTCGCCTTCCCTTCCTTCCATCAAATAGAAGGATTTATTGTGAAAGAGAGTAAATACGGAGAGGGTAATATACAAACATACCCTCAGATGATCATCTCCCTAATCTAAAACATAAATCTCCTAGGTTCTCTCAATGAAATAATATTCCAATGTGATGAACCACCAATCTTAACTTTGAATTATGTATTTTTGCTAGTATGGTCTCTTGAGCTTCCTATTTTTGTATTTTCTTATTGTGTAAGATTTGATTCAGGATTTTAATGTAGCGTTATTTTTCATATTCTAAATTTGTATTTCTTTAATTTAGTCAAACTAATTGATATTTGAAATGTGTTCTTGAATTGGTGATGCCAACTTTTTGCAGGATGATCATGCATGGATTTCCCTAAGAGAAGGAAATATTGAAAACAATCATAACTCAAACATTTCTAAGCTAGTTATTACGTTAAATGAGGTACATTGTCATATAGCATATATTGAGTGGTATAAAGAGTGTTGTGAGAAGGAATATGACATCACATATTATGATTCTTTCAAGAAACATGACAAGAAGGATAGCATCCTTGTAGAGCTCTGGATATTACCCATTATTTTTGTAAATTTAAGGGAAGCAACAACTATCTTCAAGATGGAAGACCATTCGTCATAATTTTTTTAAGAAATGGATGGAAGATAAAGAAGAAACTCACAATTCAAGAGGTAAGAAAACTCACACAAAGCTTCCATCACTCACTCAGGACTCTTGCTTTTAGGCAAATATAGAAGAGGATTTCAAATAAATGGAAAAAGTCAATCAGGACCAATATTAAGAGATAGAAATTTGATGGGTTTACAACTCATTATTATTGGAATTGTGGAAAATACAAATTAAAGTGAATCTGGAAACCCTTGAACAAAAAATTAACCCACAAACCAGCTAATCAGTTTCAGTTGAAGTCCTCCAATCAATCTATGCAAACCATGCAATTCAATCTACTCTGAATCAGTTCGTCACTATTGAACCAAAATTCAATATCACAACTACAACAATTTACTAATTCTCAATATAACTTTATTTTAATTTGCTTATATTGAAAGGTATATTATAACAACTAAACTATCAACTTCTTGTAAAGTTAAATTAATTTATTACATGTTGTTAGAGGCGGTAATTTATATAAATCTCACAACATATCACATTTTTCCCATCTATGTTATTCTTCCCTATACTAATGCCTTACCACATTTCCTTTGCAACATGTAGTGCAATTTCTAGTTTATGTCATATCAAATTCATATGTATTTATATATAGAAAGGAAATGTTAAAAGAAAATATTTTAGTGTTGTATGCAATAAAATATTTAATGTCCATTTTTTATTATTGAAAGTTAAAAAATAGTAGGGAGATATATAATTCATCAAATTCTCAACCTAAAATTAATATGGCTCATTTAAAAATATTAATAATAATTTTTTTACATGGGTCATTAATAAAATATTTTAACATGAAGAATTAAGTAATATTAACTTAAAAAATAATAGGGATGTATGTATATCATCCAATTCTTAATCTAAAATTAATATGTGCCATTTAAAAATATTCATAATAAACAAATTTGATTTGGGTCATCAATAAAATATCTTAAGAAGAAGAATTAAGTAATATTAGCTTATACGTGGTCCACTAGGGGCGGTTCTCGGAAGCCCACGAGATGTTTTTCAAGAAACCCAATTATAGGAGTGTCTAAACCAATTGTTTGATGGTAGAAATGGATTTAGCACCATCAAGAAACTCTAGGGCACCCAAAATCCTAAAGTTTGATAGTTGTAATCTGGATTTCTAAAAATTTCTAGGATTTTCTCAAAATCATGCCAAAATTTCAATTGTTTTCCGGGCGGAATTGTGGTCTCTTAGGCTGCATCTTATGTAAATCATGAGATTCAATATTCAAATCCCCCATGGGTGAAGCCAATTTTTTTTATTAAAATGTTTTAATGTCAATGTTAATGGTTAACTTAATTGGTCAGTCCCTGTGGTTAACAACACACCTTTTCTATTTAGAGGTCAGGTCGAGAGAATAAAAGAAACTTTTCTATTTAGAGGTCGGGTCGAGAGAATAAAAGAAAGTTTTCTATTTAGAGGTGAGAGAATTGAACTTGAAGGGTTATATATCTTGGGGTCTGTGAACCACGTAACATAATAATAATAATGTCAACTATTTATAAACTATATACTGTTTAAAAATTACACATTTTATACATATAGAGAGAAACACTACATATTTATTGGAAATTTCATTTTTTTTTTAAATTTTTACATTGTAAAAGAGGTTTTCACATGAAGAGATTTGATCCCTCTAAGCCTATATTAGAATCATGCTTAAGATGGATCTATACTATTTTTAATTAAAAGTATTATAAAAAAATGTGATGTAACAAAGTTTTATATTAATTTTTTTTTTTAAGAGATGAAGTCATTTAATAAAAATTAAAACATAAAAATTAAAAAATTAAAGATATTACATTTGTATTTTTATTCTGAGACAAATGTACAATTTTTTATATTTTTTAAAATATTTCAATATATGATTTAGATAAATTATTTAAATATCCATATTAATTAATTAATTTCAATATCAACTTTTATATATATAAGAAAAGAAATTAAAAAGCATAAATTTTTAAGATGGATCTATATTAAGGTTATACACACATGAAAAATGACCAAATTTTAGAATAGTGAGATTATTTAATTCCTCTAATATATATAATTCATATAATTTTTAATTCCACATATATATATATATATATAATTAAAAATCATATGAATTATATATATATATATATATATATATATATATATATATATATATATATATATATATGGGGGTTAAAACATTTAAAGTAGTCTTCTATTTTATATTTTGGTTATTTTTCATGTGTGTATAACTTTAATATAGATCTATCTTAATGATAAATTTAGTAAGGATAGAGATTAATTAAATCCCTTCAGATGTTAAGAAAAAAATCAAATTTTTTACTAAAAAAAATTTGTAACGTAGAAAAATTTAACCTCTCTACAATTGCTAATTTTTTTCAAAATTTACCAAAAAAAATTTATAACTTAAAAAAATTAATCTCTCCGCAATTACTAAATTACTAAATCAATGATTAAAATAGATCCATACTCATTAATAACATTACCTTTGATAACCTGAATCACCAAATTATGACTTTTTAGGATAAATAATAAAGTATTCACAATAAACTTTCATAAAAACTGTGCGGAAAATAGTCCTGCAATAAATTGTACCTTATCGGTTCATATAATACTGAAAATAATATATAATAGTCAAGAATTTTGTATAATAAAAAATTATATTTTACATCTATAAAATACTTCTCATAATTAAATTAGGGTGTCGTAAAGAATTGATAAAAAGGGATATCGTATATAGCTTGACATCAGTCTAGTAGAACATTAGGAATCAGATCGTACAGCATGAAACCACCGGATTGGGTTTCTTAGCCTTTTTTTTATTTGGGTAAATATATGTTCATCTATTAATTTATATGTTTAATTTAATAAGTTGGGTTTGCTTTGCTTCGATGTCTTCCTTTTAAAGCTAAATTTATGTAATGAATAATTTTTTTATATTATTTTAAATTATTATTTTTTATTAAAAAATATTAATTTAAATAATCTTATAAAAATACAACTAATTGTTTTAAACTCTACACAGTTTCTTTAAATTAACAACAATTTCAACATACTTTCTTTAAACTAACCACAATTTCAACATTTTAAAAGGAACTCATTTCGTTGTATTATTTTGAATAAGGAAGAAAAGATGAAACTATTCATAAAAATGAAAAATATAATTATATCTAAAAAAATATTATTTTGAATAATGAAGAAAAGATGAAACTATTCATAAAAATGAAAAATATAATTATATCTAAAAAAAATGTAATTTTTTTATATAGACAGTAATTTTAGTACAATGAGATTTCAAACTCCAACTTTGTGACCTAATCCTGCGAAGAATGTAATATAAATTTATGATATAGATTAAGAAGAAGATACGTGTAAAGTTGATTATATTAGTGTTGTTTAATTTTTTTATATTAGTATTGAAAATTTGATATAATATATTGTTGGGCAGACTTATATTATGGGGAGTTGCCCTTCCCCTTTATACTTGTTTCAATTGTTGTTCTCGGTTTAATTGCATGATGATAATGAATGAGTATGGGTTTCATTAAGTATAAAGGATAATTGCTTTTACTTAGTTGCGAAACACAAGCTAAGTATGTTAATGTGAAAGTATGCGTAGTCCACGAATGTTAGTATTGGTGAAAAGAACGCGTTCGGTGGTGCCGCACCTCGCTATAAGTGGTTGGAAGACTACCGCAGGTATAGGGGCATGACATAATGGGTCATCATCGGCTTAGTGTAACGAGACAGTTATTTACCAACTGAAATTCTGATGTGATACCAAAAATCTTTAATATAGTATTAAAAATTTAAATTTATAATATAAAATAAATTTTTAACTCTAAAACTTGTATTTCTTAATATAATATTAAGAGAATTTTCTCAAATTTTTAAATAATAAATTTAATATTTTAAAATTATAATTTTCATAATATTTTAAATAAAATCTACTTAGGAAAAGCTATCTAAGCCTTCCTGGTATCGTTCCACCACTTTCTACAATCATTATATTGTACGGGAAAATTTTAGTTTAATGTAAAAGTATAAAGTATAATTTGAGGACCATGTGAATTGTTATTTCAAAATTATAATTATATTTATATGTTTTTGAATTTTAAATTTTTACTTTCGGTATTTATATTATTTCAAATAGTAATTATATAGATTAATATTTGTTTTTGTTATTAGTTTGGTTTAAAAAAAACCAAATCCCTAACATATGTTAAGATTTTGAGGTTGTTAAAACTTTGTTTAATTAGAGCATCTTGTAAATAAAAATTGGTTGTGTCAAACTTTGATGTATATCTTTTTGATAAAACAAAATAGATTAATAGTATTGAAAAAAGAAAAAACCACAAAGTCATAATATCTATTGGACACTGGTTGTGTCAAACTACGTACATGGACTTGATAAAACAAATTAGATTATTAGTGTTGCAAGAAGAAAAAAAACCAGTAAGTCATAATAATTATTGGATAGAATCTTCAAACATCACCCTAGTTGGTGGCTATTCTCATCCAAGAAGAAGGAGATGTTAGTTGATCTCCTCGCTAGAATTATCAACATGTTGTGTGTCAATATTTTCCTCCAACTCTGCCATTTCGATAGAATTCTCTTGCTAAATCGTCTTGTACCTCCCTATGTGACTTGCAATTATGTATGTTTCTTTGATCCATGAAATGACAAGAGTGCATGCAATGGGCCAAGTATAGTAGAAACCACAACCCTTTTCATGTGAACTAGCATCATATCAAGACAGGGGAACACCAACCCCTAAACACTTCATTAGGGAATAGTAAAATTTAATTCTCCTAAGACATTCCTCCAAATTGCAATTTGTACAATTATTTCCCATCATTGAGCGGAGAGGCTCATTCTACAACCCAGTACTAGGGGTATGTGTAGGTTTATAGGTCACTAGGCCCCCCCTTAAAAATAAAAATAGAAAATAAAAATTATGTACTAAATCGAAAAATAATGTCAACTATAATAAAAAAATTAAAACTTATACTTTTCAAAAATATTTTAACAAGATATTTAAATGAACTATTTGAAGAACTATGTTAACTAATATATGTCGATATCAACTTCATAAAATAAAAACTATGTTAATATGAGCTATAATTATAATTAAATATTTCAAGAAGAGATTTAAATAGACTATTTAAAGATCTATGTTAACTAATATAAGTCGATATCAACTTCTTATATATCTACATATAGAAAAAAATGTTAAAATAAAATATTTTAATAAAAATTGATATTGACATATAATTAGAAACATATTAATAATAAAAAAATCATTTTAATTTGCATGATTAAATGTCTTGATGTACATGTGATGTAAAATATCTTAATGTAAATTACATATAATGTAATAAACTTTTATTTGGTACTATATATACTTTATTTAGCATTCAAAAATACAACTTATTATACAATGAAAAATAACACATTGTATGTTGCACACTTAAGAAGTTTGCACGCGAAGAAATTTGATCCCTCTCCACTCATGTTAGATCTGTACTTAAGATGGGTCTATGTTGGTTAAGCCCAAAGGCTCATTAGTATGAGGGGGTTGTGTAAGTTTGTTCATATGTCTTCCTTTAAAATAAAAATAAAAATTATGTTCTAAATAGAAAAATAATGTCATTTATAATTAAAAAACAAATTAAAACTTAATACTTTTCAAAAATATTTCAACCACAGATTTAAATAAACTATTTGAAGATCTATGTTAAGTAATATATGCAATATCAACTTCATAAAAGATAGTGTTAGATATAATAAAAAAAATAAAAAATAAAGCTTATACTTTTCAAAAATATTTGAGTAAGAGATTTAAATAAACTATTTGAAGATGTATGTTAACTAATATAAGTCGATATCAACTATGTGTGTGTGTGTTAAAATAAAAAAATTTAACGTCGTATATAAAAAAATATTCAATGTTGGTTATCAATAAAATATTTTAATAAAAATTAATATTGACATATACTTAAAAAGATTAATAATCAAAAAACATTTTAATTTGCATGATAAAATGTCTAGATGTACATGTGATGTAAAATGTTTTAATGTAAATTACATATAATGTAATAAACTTTTTTTTTGTCCTATACATACTCTATTTAGAATTTAAAAATACAATTTATTTTATAATGAAAAATAACACAGTGTATTTTGCACTCTTAAGAAGTTTGTACTGGAGAAATTTGATTACTGAGGGGATGTGTAAGTTGTGCCCCTTTAAAATAAAAATAAAAATAATTATGCATAAATGGATGTGCCATAAAGTAATTAGAAGTAAAAAAATGTATGAGCAAAATGTTTAAATTTTATACTTTTCAAAAATATTTCCACAATAAATTTAAATAAAGTATTTGATGATTTATGTTAGCTAATTCATAGTAATATCAACTTCATATATATCGAATAAAATTGTTAAAATAAAAGATTTTAATGTTATATATAAAAAATATATTCAATCTCTGTTATCAAAAAAATATGACTCATATTAGATTAGTAATTAAAATGGATCTGTACTAATTGTATTACAATGAACATTAAAATACTCCACATCAAAATTTCCATTTTCATATTTTTATAATGTAAAAACAATTAAAAAAATATGACTTACATTAAATTCGTAATTAAAATAAACCTATACTAATTTCATTCAAATACTCCAAATCAAAATTACCCTTTTTCATCTTTTTATAACGTGCAAACAATAAAAGCACTAGTGGGATGCAAAAGCATCGCTTAACTACCATACAACTTTTTTTTTAATAGTGTGCAGATGGTACGATGCAAAACCATCGCTAAAATGTAATACACAATTTTAAGAAACGTCTGCAAATCTGAGACCAAAGGCATCACGAAGAATGCTGCATGATATTGTTTTAAATAAAGGTAAATCCTTTAGTGGCTCTATTAAATTTTTATAATATCCCTTTAATTAAATGTGATGTGTCAAAATGGGTGAGGTCTAGTTTGATGGTGAATAATTTTTTATAATACCTTATTAATTAAAATTAAATGTGATGCGTGAAAATGGGTTAGGTGTAGTTTCTTGGTGAATGAATTGGGTAGTTGAACATTAACCCTATCTAGTTGGCTAGTGAATTTGTTGGCTTCCTCGTGAGTGAGAGATGGGCAGGGAAGCCCATTATTAAGCCTTTATCGGTTTTATTGACCTGAATTTTAAGTGTAACAGTTAGTTTTTTAGTTGAATGTTAATTTTAACTATTAATTAAATGGTTAGATTTAATTTTGTGATGAATGAAACTTGTAATAATTAGTTTGAATGTTAATTTTAATTATGGAAAATGAAAGTTGAGTGTTTATACAGGTGGTTATATGTTAAATATTGTGTGTGGCAATGATGAAGTTTTATATCAAGAAGAAATAGAAAAAGCCTTTCTCTCTTTTATCTCATTGGCCATCACATCCTCAACTCTTCTCCCTTCTACTAACTGGTTCTTCAAGTTGATGAATTCTTCTTTGAGCTTAACATCCTTATCATCAAAGATCTACAACAATTTCTCATAATCTCTACATGCATTTTTTTAGCCTACTAACTTCAATAATTTTTTTTCTTTAACATCCAAGGCTGAATCATTTTTATCCTGAAGTAGCATCATTCTATCACCATCATCACCACTAGGAAACTCAACATGGTTATCATCAGATATGTCTAAAACATAACTAAAAATAATTCATATTTACTAATACCTTTAGACTAATTTGTTAGAGCACATCTAGTTCTGATTTCTCCTTATAGTCAACCACACCATTCACTCTATGGGGACTCGTCTTATCAGGCCAAGTGTAGAATTTATGTGTAGATTGGACAATGCTCATGAAATTTTCTAAATCACAAGACTCAAAGCTACTCTACTACTCTATGGAATTCAATTCACAATCTAGAACACAAATCATATACATGCAAAAGGAAACATCACACATACACACATATTTATCTAGGGGAAAACAACTGCTCAAAACCCCTTCCTATCTGTATGACATTAACCAAATAATAGAGATGAATACATATGTTTTCTCAAGCCTGAGCACAACCTACAAGTGTATAGTCTATCCCTCTACCTGATTGAATGACACTATACAATACTTAGCCAATTTTCAAACCCTCCAAGCTCTTATTTCCTTTTGTTATTCCCTGAGGAATTAGGCCCCTATTAAATAGGAAATTCCTCAATTTGAATTGCACAATTCCTTAGGTTCATCCTTGGATTTCATGCACCACCTATACATATCGGAGTAGTCTACAACTAATAGTACACCACCTTGGAATCTCCATCTCAATTGGGTAACTCGAATTCTCTGCGTGAAATAATTATTTTGGGTTGATTGATCAGTTAACTAGATGATCATTGAGTGTGACTAAAGTCACACTACGCAACTTAAACTTCCACTATTTCCTCTAATAGTCAGAACTAGTGTATCTGAGAATAACTCAATTTATCTGAATTAGATTATTACAAATTAGAAATCACTCATGCTTACTTGAACTCAATTCCTCCAACTCGAATTAACTGAGTTAACTAAGTGACCAAATCCATGTCACCTCAGTTAACTACCTCCAAGGTTTTTGCTAAATTAGAAATTCAAATTTTCTCTAGTTTGACCAAGGCAAAGTCAAACTCATATTTTTTTGCTACATTTTTTCAACACTGAGATTATATCTTTTGTGAGCCCTTCTTCTTATTATTATTCTTGCTCTTCTTCTTGATGTCTCCGTTGTTGCTTCCATATAACACTTGCAATCTGTCCCAAAGGTCCTTGACAGATTTCAAATCTGCATTGTGGAGATTCTCATAAATCACACACCTCGCTTGTGCATTATGATACATAATTTTTTCTTACATGGTATCCTTTCCACAACCTTCACATACTAATCTCAAAATGTTATATCCATAAGATAATAACTATGACTTAACCTTTTCTTTCCATATCTAGTACTTTGTAAATTTTCACCCAAATTTGCTTTCCATTGGTAAAGATGCACTTGAAAGCCCCGCTCTGATACCAATTTTGGGAAGCTTGAAAATATTGAGATGGAAAGAGAGAATCAGTATTACGTTGCTAGATAGTGTTTTACATTTTTTTCTTTCACATTAACTAAATCATCATGTATTAACTAGTAGCATGATATAAACAACATTAACATATGCATGAACAATAATCAACACAAGTACAAATTAATCATGTTCAATGGCACATCAACAAAAAAATGAGGACATAGGATGTAAGGTGGAAACCCTTTTGCGATAAAAACCACCATCTACTTTTCTTCTTATCTATCAAAATTTTCTCTTTTACATATGGACTGGCCACCACCAACGTGCAAGCCACAACTTACCAATCATGCAAGCAACTCTTTCTCAAGGCCACTTCCTAATGGAAGCCACCACTTTGTGAACTTTATAGGCCATCACCTACTTAAAGCCACACTCCCATAACTATGTAGGCCACCACCTTCAGTAATGTTTCCAACCACCATTGGAAGGAAGCCACTACTCCAAAGTAGTCAATACACTACTTGAGGGATTATGTTATGCCCTAAATAAACAAGCCACCACTATCTAGTGATCCACCGCTCACCCGCTAAAGGCTCCAACCTTCAAGCTGTTGTGGACCTTGTTTCACAATGTTTTATATAGGGATTCACCTCAATCAACACAAGCAACTATGGGACTTATTTCATCCCATTTTTATATTGGATCCGCTCTAAAATTTATGCTCATGAATAATTGAATACAAGACCTCTATGCAACATAACTCTCTACTCATGCAATCAATGCTCTCAACCTCAAGTTCAAACCATCTGAACAACATACTCTCAAAACACCTCTCTCATACATCAGCACAACTGGTATTATACATATCAACTCACTATGAGTCAGTCCAATACATAAGTTCAATGAAAAACATAATGCCTCCTCACTTAGCAACATAGATACACTAGGTTCCTAGCCTATAGTCCAACTCAAACAATACTAGGAAGCATATATCAAATACATAAAGCTACAACGTTGTATATATTGATCACAAACTCTGTTAGTCACATACAAATCAAAACCTATAACCACCTAATCCACATGTCAATACTTGCAACAACAATTAGTTAACATCCTCTATCTCTAAGATCAGCCTCTACAAAATTCTTTCCAGCTACAACAACCACACACTATTATCTGCACACTCAAAAATCTACCTCCAAAATGCACTCTATAATAAATCCAATGCACTAGCATTCTTTGTTCTGACCATGCACATGTATAACCATCAACAATGCACACTTCTACACTAGAAAACTCTCTATGTTAATTTGTTATGCACACTACATTCCTATCAAACTCTCTCCATGCTTAGAACCACTCCAACAAACATACAACCTCTTCCATTTTTTCCCTTTCACTATGTCCAAACCAACTAATGATTCCTGGTATTACAAGAAGAATGCTATGACTCCCAATGCTTCCAACTTTAATTTATCAATCTGGAGTTTGTACAAACTTAAGAAGTGTTAGTGCTATATGCACAAGCAAGATTCTACTCAATTTGTTGTGGGGCAATGAATTGAATTGAGATGTGCAAAGACCACTTTGCAAAATGCAAAAAGGAAAATTACCTAGCTTAACTTTGCAAGAAAATAGATTATTGAAGCATAACTTGTTCTATTGCATGAAAGAAACATTTAATTTATTTTCATGAAAGGAAATGTTCGAAAGGAAATCCTAATATATTCTACAGAAGCTAAATAGTAGGAAAGAAACCATAACCTAGTTGCATGAAAGTAAATGCCATGAAAGTGAATCTAATCTATCTTGCAAGAAAATAAATCTATGTTATTGCAATCAAGGTAAATTCTATTCTATTTACAAAAACCATTAAATTCTCAAAAGTAATCAAGGTAAAATAATTTTATGCTACTTAACTCATATCCAAAATAATTTACCCTAGTGTTGTAGCGACTACAACCACCCTCCAAAATTTTGGCTTGCATAAATTTTGGAGCCTCCCTTGAAGAGTTTCACTTGATGACTGCACACACCCGAGTTCACTCTGTGAGCCCGTGTGAGTCTTTACATTACCCTTGCTTGTTTGTTGCACTCAAGTCTCTGCATGTTGATGTCTAAGTCATGCTTGTGACCATGTTCTGGTTATGCTCAAAGTATTTTCTTTGTATGTGTTTGATGTGTTCGCTATGAAAGCATCTGTCACACTCACACACGAAGTCACATTCACTGTCGTGCAAGCATTGTCTTGATCATGAACGATCAGTCACGAATGTCGTGCTTCTTTCTTGAACCGTCGATTAGTCATGTTGAACATATGTATCCAGATGGTTTGGTTGTTTCGTCATCAAGTCATGCGAGTGTGTGTCTATATGATCACCTATGCATACTTCAACTCTTCGCACACTTAGTCAGTTTCGCTGAAGTTCTAATGACCAGACTCCTCACTGACAACCGGACCATAACCTTTCTTTTGACCCAGTCGACTGTCAACTAGAACAGAGTAGAAGCACCAAGCTAGTTCTTTCAAGTTGTGTTGCCCGCAAGCAATTCAATCAGCACTCATGTTGGCCACCTGGATAGTCGACTGACTGTTCATCTCAGAAATTACGCAGTGCTCATGAGAAGGTCGATTGCTGCCCATCATTCAACTCAGCTTAGAAATTACATAGAGATGATCAACAGGCCGACCTCCCGGTGTTTATGCAATTTTCCTAGCCAGCAACTCCCAACAACAGACTACTTGTTCCCTCCAAGAATTGCGTGGTTTTTTCCTCCAGTGACTAAGAAACCAACTGGAATTTCCCTCTAGGAATTGTGCAGATCGGGCTTCCAGTGACCCCAACAACCAACTAGAAGTTCCCTTTGGGAGTTGCGTAGATCTGGCTGCCAGTGACCCCAGCAGGCAACTGGTAGTTCTCTCTGGGAATTAAACAAATCTAAATGCTAGTCACCCCAGCAACCAGCAGGCAGTTTCCTCTGGGAACTGTGCAAGTTTCGCTACCAGTGACCCCAGCAGCCAACTGGCAGTTCGCTATCGGAATTACGCAAGTCTGGCTACCAGTTTCCCCGGCAGTTCCCTAGAAAAACTGTGCAATCCCTACCTTCTGACGCTTCCTGCAGCCCGGCCCTTTCCTCTGGAAAATTATGCAAATCTGTCTGTCTAGCCCCTAATAACTGTTCACTCCAGAAAATGTGCAGAGCATTCATTCCTTTCCTTCCAACAGCCCGGACTGTTCCTCCTAAAATTGTTGTAGTTTTGCCTCTTAGCCGAGCCATACCTTGCATTCAGTCAGTGTCGACTCAGATCACCTGTCTCCATCTCTCAATGACTCTATCGTAGTTTTCATCAGGAGTTGCCTGGAGCCATCATCTCGCATCACAGCCCTCCTTCATCTCCCAGTCACTTGCATTCAAATGATCATGTGTGATGGTAGACTAGGGGGTTTTGGATTTGATGATGTCTCGTCATGAGTGACTACAGTGACAGGTACACCAACAAACATGTCAAGGCGATGAACGAGATGAATGAATGGAGCACATGCAGATGGATAGGTTCACCAATGGACGAACGAGCGAAGCATGCGAAGTAGACGAACGCATCGAACATGCACCTTCGTGAACAAGTGAGCCTCTCAAGCCTTCCAGCATGAAAGCAAGGAACATCATGCTAAAGCTTCATCAAGCGAACCAAGGACCATCGAAGACTTCACACACTTCACCATGGGGAGGTGAAGCTATGGTACACCATGAAGACATCTATCACTCAACAAAACTCTAGCTTGACATGCACTCTAGTAGCAACATGAATGTACCAACAATATCATGCCAAGTCATGAGTCATGTTGCCCACATTTCTACTATTGGCTTGTTTTCAATCAATGTGATGTAACATGGAAGTCCAAGAGACCCACTTGTTGAACATAGAGTCATGTAAGTCGGAAAGTCATGGAAGTTGAACAATCATGAGGGTATTTGAACAACCACAAGGGTCAGTTTCACCTTGGCTATAAATACCCCCCTCATTTGTACATGAAAGGAATTTTCACCCCGGCTCCTCCCACATAGTCAAGAGAGTCTGTAATCTTTTCTTTGAGGAGTAAGTAGTGGCTCCAACACCCTGCTGACTGGGTTAGTGATGTATGGTGTAACGATGTTTCTTGGAACTTTCGCTTAATTCAGAAGCCTGTCAATAGGCCAACATGTTTTCACATGTGTATTGTATTTGTTGTAAGACTAATATTTAATAGTTGTAATGCATGTTGCTTTAACCATGTGTTTTACATCTGAACTGATTCATTTGTTATAATGCATAATTTATTAATGGAAATGTGTTGTATATGTTGTTAATGATGTCCCGTTCGCGTCGACTTCTCTGTTAGACATCAGATAGACCTTTCGCATGAACCTTGTTGTAACAATCGTCTCACTCATGTCGGACTGATGTGTGAGTGTTGTACATGTTATCTTACCTTGTATGTTGTGACTGCTGCATCTGAGTCGACTGCTCCGCCAGAAGCTGTGTATGTCCTTTGTGTTGTGTGTTCCTAGCTGAGTTGGGACTGATCCCTTTAAACCTGGAACTCACCTTCACCTTTTCCCCTCACAGTTAAAAAACATTGGCACAAGTACACTTACACTCACTAGGCACGTGAACCTCGCTTCTCGAAGACAAAGAAAACCACTCGCCTGTGCTGACAAGAAAGAGTTGAGGAAAATCCTTAAGACAATGGCAACCGGTCCATCATACCAGATGGGACTCCCACACCAAATGGTGTGAGGTCTAGTTGGGACTTCATACTGAGGTGATCCCTTGAATGTTGACGAGTCCAACACTGTCAACATTTCTAGCGCGAGAAGGAGGGCAGCCAGTTGTACATGGTTGAAATTGCCCTCACACTCACTCATCAACCATCTGGTCAAGGTAGTAACTTGCAACCCCTTGTCTCACATCTTTGTAGTTGGTTACTTCTCACCTCTTAGAATTGAACACGAAATTTCATATCAACACCTTTGCTCCGTCTGTCCCGTCAGTCGCCAGTTTGCAAAACTAGTTGGACTGATCCCAAGTGTATAGTACTATCTGCACGCTTCTAAGAAGCCAAAGGCCACTCCCATACGAGTGGTTGTATCATCAGTGGAAGAAGCAATCCTTGCTACTCTTGAAGGTTGGGAAGAAGCTATTAAAGACGGAGACGAACCACCAATCTTCTTTGAAGATGAACAAGTCACTCTTGTAGTCTTATGATCAAACTCCGGTATAGGAGGTGGAGGGGAAGGCAGTGGAGGAAGTGGAGGAGACGAACCGACAGACTCAGATCTAGAACCATTAGATTTTGAAGGAGAGGAAGAAGACAAAGAGGACGAAGAGGAAAAATAGATGGCTAACCCAAATCTTAAATGGATGACTCGGGGACCATTGGCTCTCCCGGATGTTCTGCACAAGATGTTGAAGCGAGTGGAGAGAATGAATATCAACTTTAACCCTAATAGCACAATGAAGCCAGAAGGACACTTAGACAAATTCTACCTACAGTTGCAGACCCTTGAGGTACATTATGACAACATAGCGTGTAGATTGTTTCCATGTACCTTGGACGGCTGGGCAGCTGCTTGGTATCACAACCTTCCACCCAACTCTATACAAAACTGGGGTTCTTTCAAACGTATGTTCCTTGAAAAGTTTGCTAATGAAAATACTCTAGCCATGCTACTCAAAGAATTGGGAAGCTTCAAGATGGAGGGAAAATAGAAAGTAAAAGATTTCAATAAGAGGTTTACATGTATCTTGAACAAGTTTGCAGTAGACACCAAACCTCATGACTCCATCACTGGTGACCATTACACATCGGCACTGCCAACCACCATCGTAGAGTTCGTCAAGCAAGTTGTGAAGCCAACACTGTTAGAAAGTTACAAAGAGGCAATTGTTGTTGAGAAAGACTTATGCACCATTGGAGTCATTAAGGATGACGAATCAACGAAACACATCCATGAGCAGCAAGCTGCAGAATAATCCACCAGACAGCACAAGCATCTGTCCCACCCCGGACACCTCGGTGAGTCTACCATCTCTAGATTACAACATAGTCTATGACATGAAGAAAACACGAGCAAACATCAGTCTGTTCGAGTTAGCCAAAGTCCAGAGCCAACAAGATATCCTGCCGCGCGCATTGGGACAAATGGAAACAGACAACACAATCTCTACCAACAAGGGAACATGCACACCTCCCAAATCACTATTCACTATGCTCAATACACTTCGAACGGAAGAAGAAAACATAGGTTGCCCCCCATTCCTGCTTTCATTTGAAGTTTTCAACTACAATGTCCACAACTGTTTGGTTGATTCTAGAGCAATAGCTAATGTCATGCCACTCTCCATTGCTAATAAGATCAATGCATGATGGAGCAAAACGTCCACGAGAATCATCCAACTTGATAGAAAATCAGTACCAGCCATTGGTGAGCTACAATACATGATCATCCGACTATCCCATGACAGTCGAACCCACCAGTGCATCAACATAATTGTTGTGGACATATCAGAAAAATATGGTCTGCTTCTCAGTAGAGATTGGTCCAGCAAGCTAGATGGATACTTTGCTACAGATTGGTCTCACCTGTGGCTTATGTACAAGGGAAAATACAACCAATTATGGGTGTTATCCGAGAGGTATATGAAGTATAATGTCACTCCCCTTGACAACAAGAATGAATTTTTGGCCTTCACAGAACTCATGTTTGGCAATTACCTCCTGGAAAAGGCATTGGAGTGTTATCCTGCATTGCCTACTTCAACATTATTAGATAAGTAGTTGGGACTCCTTCCTCACCTTATTGATGATAATGAAACATGTAAAGTTTATTTTTATGTTAGTAGCAGTAGTAACAACAGTGGCAGTAGCGACAGTACCAGCACGCCAAATGGTCCATGTACAAAGAAGTTGTGGGCCATGAGTTTGGAAAAATCAGGAACACATGATGGCTCAAGAACTGAGTGTATCTCAGTCATCCAAAACAATGGACAATTCATGATTTCACATTTTTCGAAGTTCGAAGTCACAAACAATGATGCTGAAGCACTCATGTTGAACACACGAAGGACCAACATTATGAACAAACAGAGTGACTTGGGAATCAACCATGATCCGAAGATGGCTAATCTTGGTACAAGTTACACACTGCAACATCAAAAAATCATTGACTGCTTGATCTAACTGTACCAGGATGGGCCTGCACGAGTACATGATGACCTGAGTACCCACTACATGTGAACAATCCAACATGAGATTGCAGGTAAAGGAGAAGACAAGTCACTACAACAAAGAATAGGTATCACATACATGTTGTTTGTACTCCTTTCATCGAATAGATTGATTAACATTTTAAGTGTTTAGATTACTTGCAAAGTTCGTCATCACACTTGGTTTTCTGATTTAAATCCTGCACATAAGAAATCTAGGAAGATCCGCTTACACATCGACTTCAGAAAATCGAACCCTTCCCAGTGTAAAAGAAATTACCCCGTCACATCATCCGAGCCCATGCTACACATAATACTTGAGACAGTAGTTTTGTCTTCACTTGAAGGTTTTCTGCAATGCCACTAGTTTCCAGTAGCGGAGCCTAGTGGACCGACACTGGTCCACGAGAAACTTGGCTCACACACCTATCATTTACAATCACTCGATGGGAGGATTGATGATCCTCTTATCAAACAGACAAGTCCTCAAACATTAGTTTAGTAAGTCAAGTCGCGTCTGTGCCTTATACATAGTCTGCCTACTTCTTGTTGTTTCATTTGGTTTGTTTTGCTTATTATCTTTACTTTTTCTTTGTTTTATTCTGATTACTATGTTTGTTCACTTAAATTTTGTTTGTTTGATATATTACTACTTTTGTTTCCAGAAATAAGTGCTCCCAACTACTACGGTATGGCTTTTGAATAGAGTATGTGGCTAAAATTTGAAGAGACTTGTGACATTGTAGCACTTGGCTAGTCTTGTGTCTATTTTCTCTGTGCTTGGTTACAACCTTCGGCCAATGAAGTCCTCACAGAAAATATGAACCGTCTATAAAGGAAGCTTTGGTCCAATCATGAACCTGTGTCCAAACTCGGAAACCCCATGCCTGTACTCAACCTTCTGCTCTGTGTGTTGAAGCTAATCTAATTAGTAGAAACAGAGAAGGGGAAAAATCTAAACAAGCAAACCTATGTTAGAGGTCTTACATGCTTCTATGAAGGAAGAACCCCTTCTGCTCTCAATAAGCTAGGATCCCTCTTTTGCCCCAAAAATAAATAAGTTCCTATGCATAGTTCTCTTAAAAAAAATAAAAATGTGAAAGAGGAGAAAGCCTTCATATGCAGATAGGTGAATCATGCAACTCCACCGGGGTATTGACCGGGCTCGCTGGTAGTGGAGCAATGTGTGTGTTCCTGCGTGACTCTACCAGGGTACTGTCCAGGCCTGCTGGTAGCGGAGCAACACTAGAGATGAAAACTTATACTCTGAAAATATTCAACTCAGGAACTAAACTACCCTTCCTAGATTCGAAACACTGAGATCTAAGCTAAAATTTTGATTGTGTTTGACTGAGTTGGAAAAGGGTGAACCATGTATGTCCATGGGGTAAATGGGGCAACTGAAGTAGCCTGCACATCGATTCAATACTTCCTGAAAGACCAAGGCCATGTGCTAGCATGAACCGAAACAGAGAAGTTGGAGTCCTACCAGTGTGTTGCCAAGTGTTGTAGTGGCTACAACCACCCTCCAAAATTTTGGCCTGCATCAATTTCGAAGCCTCCCTTGAAGAGTTTCACTTGATGACTGCACACACTCGGGTTCACTCTGTGAGCCCGTGTGAGTCTTTACATTCACCTTACTTGTTTGTTACACTCAAGTCTCTACATGTTGATGTCTAAGTCATGCTTGTGAACACGTTCTGGTTATGCTCAAAGTCTTTGCTTCGTATGTGTTTGATGTGTTCACCATGAAAGAATATGTCGCACTCACACATGGAGTCACATTCACTATCGCGCAAGGGTCGTCTCAATCATGAACGATCAATCACGAGGGTCTCACTTGTCGCTTGCACTATCAGTCAGTCATGTTGAACATATGTATTTGGATGGTTCGGTTGTTTCATCGTCAAGTCATGTGAGTGTTTGTCCGTATGATCACCTATGCATCTTTTGACTATTCACACACTTAGTCATTTTAGCTAAAGTTCTGGAAACCAGACTCAATGACAGTGGAACCATCACCCTGCTTTCGACTCGATTGACTATCAACCAAAAAAACACATAATCACCAAGCTAGTTCTTTTAAGTTGTGCTGCCTGCAAGCAATTCAATCAGCACTCATGCTGGCCACCTGGATAGTCGACCGATTGTTCATCTCAGAAATTACGTAGTGCTCATGAATAGGCCTCCCGTTGCCCACCAATCAGCTTAGCTCAGAAATTGCGTAGAGATGATCAGCAAGCCGGCCTCCCGACCTTAATGCAATTTTCCCAGTCATCAGCTCCCAGCAACAGACTACTTGTTCCCTACAATGCTAGAACCCAAATAATCCCAAAGAGAATGATATTCCTAGATCTCAAGGCCCAAAAACCTATTTTTGGCTTCCTGTGCAGTTCCCTGCCCCATTTATGCGCATACACAAAAGAGACCATTAGAGTCTACGCAAAAAGTGCACTTTTTTTTACACTACTTTTAATTAAAAGGGTAGAAAAGACATACGTACTTTTGAGATAGATCTGAACCGTTTCCTTATGATTACTACTAAGAATATTCTAAAATATTTTCGGGATGTTAAATATCTACCATCCACTTAATAATTATTGATAATTATGTTAACATTTTGAAAGAAGTAGTCTCTAGTGCCACTTCTTGGAAGTTTTTCCTGTGGATTTTTCCGGTTTAATTTATCTAAAATCTGGTAGGAATTCATTGAAATCAGAAGCTTGATGGGTAACCCTTGCACAATAGAAGCGACCTAGGGCTTTTTCATGGTGTTGAATCCAGTCCAAAAACTAGTTTAAATAACACAAATCAAGATTTCACCTCAAATTTTTATGCCAGCACCGGAAACTCCAAAAAGTCACACTAAAGACAACTCCATTTTGAAATCCCTATTCAAAGAGAAACATGTCTATCCACATAATTTTAATGTTGGAATTTTTAAAAGCATTGCATCCATTTATACATTCAAAAATACATTTTGGAAAACAAGAAAACATAATTTTGGCAAAAAAATTTACTGTTGAATTCTTATAAAAACAAACCATACAAAAAAAGAAGAAGTTAAAATCCAAACTGACCATAACTACTTCAAACTTAAATTTTAATTTGGTCACTTATTGTGATATTCAAATATACTCGTGTAGGATTGAAAAATACTTCATAATACATTTTGAGTTGTTAAAATTAAAAAACATTAAAATTTAATTTAATTGAAACTTTATTTTAAATTATTATTTTACTATTATTAATTAAAAAAAAATTAATATATAAGTGAATCATATATATTTAAGAACATATAATAAGATTTTTAATCATGGAAATTCACCTTCTTTATCAAAAAGATTCTTAATTTATAAATTAGATTCTTAATTTATAAATTGAATTTGTTACAATACCATGTGCTAATACCACATGGCTTATCAATATTATGAACCCAAAATCTCATAACTCATTTTATATAACACTTCTTCTTATTCATATGACTTTTTTTAATTAATTAATTTAATAAAAACATGACTTCTTTAAAGATAAACCTTAACACTTTATTTATAAATATTATAACAAAAATAATTTAAAAAAAATATATATTTATACCACTTACTAATTAAATTAAAATTTTATAAACTCATTTCAAAATAAACCCACAACCAAATAATATATTTTATAAAAACATATCCCATGTGACAAAGTGCCGTAGATATATTACCAAAACTATGATTGCGAAAATGGATGGATACTGAACTATGATTCATATGGCGGTTGTGCACCAGATGCATGGCCAAAACGTGGAGGGTGTTGGCATCGAGCAGGTTTGTCTATGCATTCTGCAGTAATACGTTGAACAGGGTTGCTAACTTTATCAGATCGTATTGCTTCACATTTAATGCGTGGCTGCCAAACCCGTTTCAACCATGCCAGCAGTAACATAGGTGTTACAACTCTGATCGATGTCAGAGGAGTTTAGTGCTTAGAGATCAGGGGGAATTTTTTTGTCTTTTGGGTTCTCAAAATATTTTTTAATTAATGTTATTTAAAATTAGATAAAGGTTATTCAAATTATAAATTTGTATTATGAAATTTGATAAAGATTTATTAAAATTATGTTTAAATTAAGAATTTCACATAATTTAAGTGTTATAGAAATGTTTTATTACCATAAATTTATTTATATATCTAAAAATATATTTTGAATAATATAAAATTATATTTTAGTTATGTTGATATGGGTTTTATTATGAGGTTATTGTTAGTGATTTTTGTAGAGATTCGTCTTCTTTTATTGTAGAGATTTCTTTTAGTTGTACTGGTAATTTGAGATATCTAGTTTAAGAGATAGATTAAGGAAAAATTCAAGGTTGGAGGTGGAAGATTCGTCACACCTTTTTTGCTATTTTGAAGTTGCGGTTCTCATGTCTTGCACCAACTTCTCACAACTTGTTATAATGACCTCTTCGGTGCCCAGGGTGGGTGGGGAGTTGTTGTGCATTTCCTCTTTGTCTTCCACCGAAAAATGCCCAGGGTGGGTGGGACGTTGTTATGCATTTCCTCTTTGTCTTCCATCGGAAATGAACATTGCTTGGTGCAATGTAGAAGAAGAAATGAGGCATTTCTGAAGGGCTACTTGATCTAGTGACAAGAGAGAAAGCATGTCATTTGTGTTGTTTGCCAAAGCAATGCAAGGGTTGTGTATGACGGATAAAGCCTTGAGAGATCATTCCTTTTCTGCTCTTCATTCCCACAAAAATGTTTTGTTCTTTTCCATCACCGAACTCAAGCCAACAAAAACCAATTCATGGCTCTTGCAACACGTATCAAATGCAGATTCATGACTCTTGCAACACATATCACTTCCAATCTCCCAACGCGTGGAGCTCTGGTCATAAGTTCAAATCTCTAGACACTGGGAATCCATGTCAACGCACTCAATTTCTGAATCCTCTGGAATTACATTTAGCATCATGAAAAATTATGTAAAGGAAGCTTGAGCAACAACAATATACACAATCAATCTCCAACCTTAGTAGCAAATTCTAGCCCCTTTCAAGCAAATTCGTCACATGCAAATACCATGGAGAGACCTACAACAAGTTAACCATATCACAGTCAGGATGCTAAATGCATGAATTACTAACAACATACAATAATGTAAAGGGGCCAAGATCTATTAAACCATAAAAGAGAACCCTGAGCACCTCTTGTGATTGGAAAAATACTACTTACCACTGGAAATATATCGCAATGTTCTGTACATGCCTCTGAGGTAGTACATCGTCATTCATTGCTTGCAGCATGAGGCACAAAATGGGAATTATGTGTAAAGTTTCCATTTTAATCACTATAATTGATTAAACAAAGGGATTTAGGACAATTTCATCTTCGTCCCTTACTTATGGACCAAAGGGGATATAGGTTAGTCCATCTTTGTCCCTTATTTATGGGTTAGCCAAAACAAATGAGTGCATTGATTCCTTTATTGTAACTCTAATTGATATAGTCAGCTCCAATCCTTAGTAAGGTTTGAAAGTGTCTATGAAAGCACTATGCATGGGTGGGTTGTGAGTGGCATCTGTGTCTTGTCCTGTAGCAACAACAACAATAAATGTGTTTGGGCACCTCTGTAGTGAAACCATGTGAATTGCCATGCCCTGTCCATGACAACTATAGTTTCCTGAAGTTGCATTATACACTCCTCATGCTCTGTGACGTAGGCATACAAGTTTAGTGGAGACACCAGGTGGACCTCATACAGGGAGGACCTTAAATGAGGTCCACATGCATATAATCTACTTTAATTTTAACTTCATTTTAGCTTACATCTTTAATTATAATTTCACATAAAATTCTGATAAATAAAATTTATACACAAGTTATGCATAGGCTAACTGTTTTTAGGGGTGTGCCTATGAATATAAGAGATCTTTCCACACAGGGAGTCCATCAAAAATAATGTGCCCCCATGGTGTTCATGGATTAGGGTTGATGGGTTCAATTGGTAGGTTAAATCACAGTGAGTACCATGGCACAATAAACAACTGAATTTCGCAGTGATAGTAGATGCTTCAAGCGCATGTTTCTATACAAATTTTCTGATAAGCACCCAAGTGTTGTTGATTTTTATATCTTGGTTAAGTTGCACATTAATGCTTTTATTGGAGTTTTTTCTTTACAATCATTTTGCTGACTTCATTGTCGTTTCCAACCCTCTAATACAATTTTATTGTTTCTGCAGACATTTAAATATCCATGGGACATAAAGATACCTCGACCCCTTTTATGGTGTGTTTTGTATATTTTCCAAAACAATATATTTGTTGGGATTTGTAAGACTGTTAAAACAAACATTGAAGTAATCAACTATAATTCCAAATTATGGCTTATACATGCAACAATTTGTTGCATACAAGCGTTGAATATTCCTAAATTTCTACCAAACTTCGTATGCTTTCCAAAACAATATATTTGTTTGGGATTTGTAAGACTATTAAAACAAACATTGAAGTAATCAACTATAATTCCAAATTATTGCTTATAGGTGCACCAATTTGTTGCATACAATAGTTGAATATCCCTAAATTTCCACCAGACTTTGTAGTAGATTATGGTATTCAAAATCATTTAGTTAGACTTTCTTCCATGAGGACTTAAACACTATTACCAAATAATCACTAGGAAATGATGCACACTATGGATAGATCGCATTTGGGGTGTAAAAGCATGTTAATAGTTTCATTTGGGGTTCATACTGATTTTTTCATATTCACTTAACTTTTTTGCTTATCTACCCTACTCCTCATGAATATTTCCTTTTTAAGTGTTGAAGATTCTAAAAATGTGATTATGAAATTGTAGAGACAAATGAGACAATAGCAATTTATTTTACCAAATTTACTTTGTGGCAAAGTCAAAGGGTTTCCAAATTCAAAACCATAACATCGAGAGGGTAACAATTGAGAAGCTTCATAATTGTTTGTTTTCACGGTGGATGTACAATGGACAAGCACCCTTAATGACTCATTTTCTTTTTTAAATTTAGTTAGCATGTTTCACCCTTTATCCCATATTTGGTCAGTCATCCTCATTTCTTGCATGCTAATTTTTGTGCCCAAAGTAGAAATAATCCAAAATGAAAGTTCCCATTTCACATTTTGCTTTTATAATTTTTGTGATAAGTGTATTGTATATTTTTTTTGTATGGATGGCACAATGTAAAATTGAGCAACCTAACAACAATTAATAATTGTTGCAGCTAACAAGGGTCCTCAAGAAATGTTGAGGAATTCATTTTATTATACATATTGTCTAATTAGGTTTCTTAAAAATGAAAGGTTTGTGAGTGCTTATTACTATCAACAATATCAACTTAGATTGGATATCAATAATGGCCTTGATCTGATCTTTATTTTGATTAAAAACATGTAAAAATAACTTACCACAACAAAATATTTCATAACACCATTTTTGATGGAGAAACATGCTCTACTAGATTCCATGATTATAGCAACTTGTGGTGCATGACATATTCAACTATTTTATTAATTGATATGGTATGCTCATTATTTTCGACCTATTATTGACTCTTTTAAATCATCTGCAATGTTAAATAACCTGTGGTTACCAGCGTTCTCTTCTAATGAGTATGAAAATCACTACACTCGTAGGTTAAATCTTTTTCTTTGACTTTCTAGTTTGGCCCTCTCATACAATCTGGGTCTCGTATTGTCATCTAGTGTTTCCTGTATATAGTCATTTATCTGTGTTTGGTATTCTCATCTACTGTCAGTTGTATATAGTCATTTATCTAAGAGACATGATTAAATCCATGTAATCATGGAATGTCTCATTGTTTTTGCCATTGAACTATAATATGGAATAGGTTTATTTATATGTTTATTTTTAAACCAAGTAGCTCGTTGTAACTATATAGTAAGTTTATAGAAAATCACATACAAAACATTCTAGACTTGCTTCCTAGCCTGATTTACAATTTTTCTTGTAACTGAAAACAAAGATAACGTCATTTTATGAAATTATGGTAGCCTCATTCACAATTTTTCTTGTAATTGAAAACAAGGTTAACTTCATTTTATGAAATTATGGTTGTTGGTTTCCATTCTGACTGAGATCAAAGTTGAGTAGAGTAGTGCTTTTTGATATCCATTGGGTCATTGAGCTAGTGCACAATTTCTTCTTGAACTTCGTCATGAGTGAAATTTGTAGATGTTTTGTTGTTCAACATTGTTGAGAAAGTATCTTCGTGTAGGCTAAGCACAAGACCTTTAAGAACATTGTACACAACCTCAATAATTTCCATCTTCTACCTTTGATCAACCAATAATTTCACTAGAGAAGCATGTTGAGTAACACGTGTTCATTTTCATTTACTTTTGTGGTTACCCAAAACAAAGAGGTCCTTTAAGCATATTGCACACGACCTCAAGAATTTCCATCTTCTACCTTTGATCAACCAACAATTTCACTAGAGAAGCATGTTGAGTAACACATGTTCAATTTCATTTACTTTTGTGGTTACCCAAAACAAATAGGTCTTGTTACGTTTGAATACAAATTTTGTGTCTTAATGCTTTTTTAATTTCCACCATATCCCTATGCTTCTTATCTTCGCCCATAATGAGTGGAAAACCAAATAAAAAGGGCAAGAAATGACAATATAGAACTAGGTGTAAATAATTACACCCAATTTTATGAGACTTGAACTAGTATGAAGTCATACATTTACTCTTGTGATAGTAGAAGTTGTTGGAGTAATGGGGGATCTTTCTTGAATTTCATTTCCATTTTTTGCATTGAGGTTCTCTACAATCCACTATGGGGAAATATTGTAGTGCTTTTAAATGATTGTAAACATTTAAACGTCTAATCAATGTGGGAAAGTTGTTCTTGGTTTTATAGGTTGAATATAAGTTGTGGTTAGTTATTTTCTAAGGATATCAGCTAACCTGGGTGAGTAAGGTGGTCTCATAATGTCTGTGCTCTGGAAACATGTGTGTTTTTGTTGATTACAAGACCATGACATTGTTCCTTATTAAGTTTGAAACAACAGAAATATTAAAGCACGCATTGAAAAAATAACTTGTGCCAAATTAAACATAAACATACCTAAACGTAAAAGCCTCTTATGATCATGAACACACGCACAATATATGCTACTAACCCAGTCCTTCTGATATCAAAAATTGTAGCACCTATCTACTCTCCAACTCCCTTCATGTGAAGAAAAAGTGAGTCAAAATAATGTCAATGCATTTATCACAGGTATGTAAGATGACTAGGACACAAAGTTACAACTCACATGCACTTTGATGATTACTAAATATAGCCCAAGCAAGGTTAGCAAAAATGTAGTTACAATCCTTTGAAAATGGGCCGTAAAATACTATGCAATAGAAAATAGTTGCAAAGAAAATTTGAGCTAAGATGTGCCAAACTGTAGCATCACCCATATTACCATAAAACAAAAATTGAAGAACTAGTGCAAGAAATTGTGTCTCAAAGTGGTCAACCCAAGAAGGTGTTCTTACACAATGTTTGTCAGTCTTGTACGAAAGGATGATGGTTCCTTCTTATAATGGATTGCAGTAGAAAAAAGAGTCACTCATTTCTTCATGAAATGTTACTAATTTCAATGTGCAAACTATTTTAAACCAGGACGAATACACAAGATTGAAGGATTAAAAATCTAACCAGAAAAACTCTGAAAGAGAATTCCAAAAGAGTAATTGGGTGTTGTTTTCATTCAACTTACATGCTACAAACCAATCTACTAAATTTTGATGAATAAAAAATTATTTTAGAGCACGAGTAAATCTTAGATATGCAAACAAAATGTATATTTACTCTTTGTTGCATGATTTATATAAGTCGGAGGAGATAATTTGATATATTGATTGATCCTATGCCTAATTCAAATATAAATATTATTAGGAACACAAGTCAAATGGAAATTTCAAGCAAAATGGTTAAATGCCTAACCAATGTTGAAGTTTTTTCCTTCGAAGCTGCAAATCTGGAAATGTCATTAATCATTTTAGTCATTATATGAGGAATCCATGAGTTCAATGAGAAATAAGGTACTTGAATGCATTTTGGAAGAGGAGATAACAAAAAATACAAAAAAATTAATGTCTTCATCTTATAGCTTCTACTCCTCTTAAGAAAAGGAGATGAAGACATTAAAATTGTTGTATTTTTTTCATATATCCTCTTTCAAAAGGCATTCAAATACCTTATTTCTCGTTGAAGGTGCTTATTTGGAGACAAGGTGCTTATTTAAAATCTAATTCCTTGCACTTGTTGAATCCATGGTTGAGCCTTTGATCGTTATCTTACCACGTTGACATTCAAATTCTTCTATTCAAGATGTCTATAGGACTCTTCTTAAAATGTCTTGCAATATGCTACTGCAAAGGCATACTATTCAATCAATTAGGATCATAAAGACAAAGCCATACCAGCCTCTTCGTTCAGTAAGAGTTTGAGAAAAATAGAGATTTTGATGAGTGTGGTGTCCCTATTTCAAACATACAATAGGCCGTATATCAATTTTATAATGCTAATTTTATGTATCTCAATGAAAATACATCCAGAACAAGAAAATGTACTCATTTAAATTTATATTTACATGATTCTGCATTCACATGGCTTTATGATTCGTTTCCTAAAAAAGAACTCTCATTAATTGGGTGCAATCTTTGTGGAGGAATTAATAAAGCTTGACACCATTATGCTAACCAGAAAGCTAGCCATTAGCTTTTGATGTTTCATGAGATGAACTAGGAATTAAAACAAGATATCTGACTTCAAATAATGACATCTGCATCTTATCATGATTGTCCTCATCAATATCTATGACCACTGGATTGGGAAGGTGTAGGTACCTCATCATTCTAACTTTTGGTAACACCTTTCCATGAGAATTTTCATAATTTGCGCCACCTTCTACATAAACATTAGAAATAGATGACAAGAACCTACTTAGTGAAGGAGACTGATATTGCATAGGCCACAAAAATTGGCACTCGTAGGATCTGTAGGTTATCACCATAGTAGTTATTGTAGCCTCATAAATTTCTCTAGTTTCTTTTTGCTTTTAGGAATTGAGTTTTATCAAGCTCTGCATGAGCCCTCTCTCTCATTTTCTTTGCTCATAATAGTTATAAGATGAAGACATTAAAGTTTCCTCTCTCCTAAGTTTACTTGAAGCAGCGTCTCTCTTGATTTTAATGCCTTCATTTCATTTTCTTGAGTCTAGTAGGAATTAATTCTTGTTTACCTGATGTTCATGCTTCAATCCCAAATTAAAAACTGTAATTTCACAAATATAAAGTATTGAATGATAATGGATTGTTCTAACATCAATCCATTTGATTACATTCATTTAACTTATATTTCTAAATTATATCGGCAATTTAAAGATTTAGATGTTATGTAATATAAAGTAAAAACTTCAAGTTATTTATAATGCAGGACAACCTCAAGTAGTCCCTCAAGATCAAGTTTTGTATCGGAAGAATACTTGTGTTTGCAAATTCAAGTTCATAAATAGAAATTTGGAAGAAGTAAAGCTTTTCACACACAACATCCTTTCCTACCTGAGCTTTCAGGGCCAAAAATATTTATTGGACTTGTTATTTACCTCTTTTATGGTAATCAATAATTAATTACATTGATGTCAATCTCTTTAACAACCACTTTGTGAAAAAAGTTAGTTCTACATTCCACTTAGATGTTATCATTGAGGGATATACCTTTCATTGAGACACTATTGTTTCAAAGTATCTTTTACTTCTCAGTCATTCCCCCATAGTAGATGGTGTGTTTCAGCATTGAGATAACAAGTCAAAAGAAAGGCACAACAGTTAAGGAAGGATCATGGTTAACAACATTTCTCTAGTTATGCATACATTGTTCTCGTGACTTTTTAGTATTAATTATTGTTCTAAAATTAGCAGTTCTAGAATTAGGAATTATTGTTGTCTCCAGAATAGGTACTTTTTTATTCATTTTGACTTACATAGAATTATGAATTTCTAATTTAGGACTCCAAAATAGGTTCCCCACCCTTCATGGTTTGAACTTGGGTTGTTTACATGGTGGTGCTCCATACCAACCACAAAGTAAAAACTCACAGCCCAAGGTTTTGATCCTTGTTTATTTAAGATTACATTGGAAATCAGGTTGCAATTCTTAATCTAAAAATACGTCAACCACTTAGCCCATAGGGTGAAACTCAATTGACGATCACCATGTTATGAAGTATTACATGAACCATGAGAGTCAAAGTTCAAATCCCTGTGGGTCGAGCCAACAAAAACAAAAACTATGCTAACCACCTGTAAAAAAATCTAACATACTATTATAAATGATGTCTTTGGAAGTACACATTTATTTTAACGAAAATGTTTCAATCTAAATGTTTTTCCCATATTGGGATATAATGTTATTTGTTGGATAGAAGCTTTTGTAACCTGAACACTAATGACATTCAAACCAAGGATGATATGATCTGCATTTAGTTAGAAGTTATTTTTCTCCTTGTTGAATATTGTTTATGACTATTAAATAAGGAAAAAATAGCTTGACATGATAATGTATCAAATCTAACTTCTTTTCTCCCCAATCTATTAAAAATGGATGTATATGAATTATGTTATTGAAAAGTTTCATGCATATTAGCATTGATATCTTTTTTGTGACATAGACATTGCTTGAGTCCGGTACATCTGAGTCAGAATTGTGCAAAGCATTAGATGAGATGTTCAATGGAGGAAGAATTCAGATGATTCATCTTTATCAATGCTTGTCGATACCCCTGATAAAGAAGGGGATGCGAGTGAAGATGTTTTCAAATGACTTCTTTTCAAGTTTAAAATTGTCTCAAACACAAAGATGTTTGCTTCCCTAATTAAAAATCTCATCAAAGCTAAGAAATTAACCACTTCTTACTATTTATTTACAGTATTGAGAAATGAAGGTGTTGTTCTGAATGTGGTTGTTTACATTTTTTTTTACTGCTGCAGGAGAAGCTGGCAACTTTAGTTTTACATGTCCTATCTTCAAGGATTTGTTAGCTAATAAATCTCTAGATTCTATGTGTTATTTTTCTTTATGCAGGGCATTTGCAAACGTGGGAGATACAGGAGTAACCTATGAATTTTTCAGGGAGTTGTTGGAGACCTTTGTTTGCAATACTACAGTGCTAAACAAACTTATCGATGCATTTGTTGAAATAGGGAAAATAAAATCATCTCTAAGATTCTCTGAATTTATGAAGCATTGGAAGTGAAAACGAGACCTAGTCACCTATAATGCTATTATTTATATTCTTGACAAGGAAGGCCAGGTAGATGCAATGTTTCATGACTTTTTGACTGTGAGGGACTTGGGACATGTACCCGATATTATAACCTACAATACATTTATAAACAATTTTAGAACGTTTGATCGATTATATTTTTGTTTGATTCTTTTTCAAGAGAAGGTTGGAAGAGGAATTCAACCCAATTTGCACACTTGCACTGCTCTAATCGATGGTTTTGGTCGAATGGGGTAGGTTGAAGAAGCAATAAGTTTGTTCCATGAAATGAAATAAAAGGGTTGTAAGGAATCAATTTATGTTTGTAGGTATCTCATAAGAAATATCAAAAAGGCCAGTAATATGAGCTTAGAAAACAAACTATTAGAAGAAATAAAATTATATGGTTCTAATTTGTTACATCGTAATGATTTTAAGAAAAAGCACAGATGATAAATGATTTTCTAGATCTCTTACATATTGAAATTATGCATGCGTATTATTCTTTTGATGAACAATCTTGGTTCTCAGGGATGTTTGTTGATCGATTGTCTAGTCTTCAATTGTTGTTATGATGTTTTATGAAATCCCATTAGCAAAGATATATGTTGTAATGGAAGAAAAGAAAAGTTACTTTTATCAAAATGAAGTTAATGCAAGATCTTGGAAAGGATAGAATATGAAACATAAACTCTAAAATACAGGTGTTGTTAAAATATACTTAAGAGCTAACCTATTTCAGACACGAAAGTACCAAACAATTTTGATGTTAGTCACTGAGGTTGAAAAAGTAACATTCTCTAATGCATAGACTATGCAGGGATCATCAAACTGTTCCAAAAGAATAACAATGCATTTTGTGCATATCAATATAAATGTTATAAAGCATATTTTTAATAAATTTCATGACTAACACATTATTCAACATACATTATATGAACAAGAACCTTTCCATTCATAAATAATAGGTCCTATGCACTAAGGCTAGGATACAATAGACCATCCCATTGTAAATATTTGACCTTCAAATAAAAAAGCTACACTCATTGTAAATTTCAAATTAGGGAATTGAACCTTGCAAAAATAACATACTTTCACTTTTTTCTTTGATGTCAGAAAACTCATACACCACTTTAAGGTCATTACAATTGTTCAATACTGATACTTGAACCGCTTCTGCCTCTGTGTGTGGAACTAGGTAAACTCAATCTCGAAATGGATTTTCTACTCGATCTTTTGCTCTAACTACGTAAACTCAGTAAAATACGATTTATTACATACCCTCACTTTGTTTACCATCATACAATGTTAGAACATATTGTCTATTGAAAAAACCTTGGTTGGAGCAAAGTAATTTCTGAGCCCTAGACATGGTCAAGGAAAAAGATACAAAATTCAAATTGTTCACTTCCAGTAACATATTTACAAACATGAAAGACAAAGAATAAATAAACAAATTTTGGTGCATTTCAGCTAATGGGGCATACACAATATAAATATTTAATCTAGGGGCCATGTAGTTCAAAAAACTAAAGCATCTAAAAGTCCAATGCTAAATGCATTTTCAACTCCATGTATCTGGTCATTTTCCAAGACAAACTTTGCGGCCTATGTTGTGCCATAACTCCAAAAGGACTAATTATAATATGCAATTCTCACCAAATTGTGTCATGTGTGCATGAGAAGATTCCCATGGATCCAAAAAGTCATGCCCTTGGCCATATATCATTTCTTTACTTAAAGACCTGCCAATAGTCCTCTACATGTTTACAAGTTTTAGCGAGATTGATTGTCTTAAGTTTTACCCAAATTGATTGTCTTAAGTTTTACCTAGATTGATTGTCTTAGTCGGATGGATTTGATTTTAGGAAGTATATATCTAGTTTCCTTGATTGAACTCCATGATGTTATGGAGTGGATTACGACCTTATATCATGGTCAAAGTTGTGAAGCTCCATATTGGTGTTCTTTCACCACAGGAAATGCTTGCAGTTACGTCCCTTTTTGTAATGTAAGTATTAGGTTTTCCATTTAAAATAATAAAAAAAAAAATCTTGCTCTGCCCTTGCATGGCACAAACAAATTGATTCCATATCCATTTATGTGGGCTCTTCATGGATTCATTAGCAAGATCATTCTCCCTTTCATAAGAGAAAGGAAGATTTGCACACGAGAGTGGAATGATTCTTTCTTTTAAATCAAACATACAACATTTGTTTTATAAGGTACTTATCTCCACCAAAACTCATATAATTCCTCTTATGCACACTAAGTCATGCATATTTTTCTTGTTTGTATACAATCTAAACCAATTTGTATAAATTTGTTGCAGCATTAGCATTTTATTGTAAGGAATCTAATGTAGTTTAGTCTTATTATCGCATTGACTAAGATCATTATCACCTGTCATTAGATCTTGTTGTTGGGGGTTGCAAAATAATAACTTCAATTCTCTTAGATCATTAACACTTTTCATTAGATTTTGTTGTTGAGTTCATCTGTTATTCCACTCTAAACAATATTACTTTCATTGTCAAGGTCCACATATTTTTCTGCCTCTATTTCAAATGTTTTCTTATATATATTTTAGGGGTCAAAAAACCCACAGCACTATTGGCATGTCATTTACACTTTGGGGTTAAAGAGAGAACCTTGGGGGACCAAAGTCCTCGCTCACAAGTCCCTTCCCGAATCAGAATACCTCACTATAACCATGTATATATATATAATTTAATGGGTTGTAATTGACTATTCATTATTATTCAAACTTTTAAAAGGGAAAGAAAATAAGTCAAATTGGCAAAGACTCCGGGGCATTTTTATCCCAAGGCTTAGGCAAAATCCGAGTGATTTAGAGAGCCCTTGCGTTTGTTGGGTCCCTATAATACTAGTGATTACCCCATTACTATTGTAGTTGTATCCCTTATTAATATTGTTGTGCCCCTATTGTCCCCATATTGTTATTACTGTGCCACATAGAATCCCTCTATTGTTATTTTTGTGGCTTTATATTATTATTGTTAGGTCGGCTGGGTTATATTGTGACTCCTTAGACTCCTATATATAGAATGGAGGTTTTGTCATTTGAATCATCCAAGAAATTCTCATTTATGTAATGTAAAGGAGGTTGTCCCCTCGAAGAGGCTGAATTCTAAGGTGTGGATCTCTCTTTTCCATTTTTTTGTGAGCTGGTTTCACAACATTTGGTATCAGAGCTTTGGATTCTAGGGTTTCACTGCTCCAAACAGATCATCGTGGCATTTTCGCTATAACATTTTTTCTGCGACGTTTCAGAAGCTAAAAAAAAACCCATTTGAGAAGAATCACGCTGAATCTTGGGTCCGAATTTCAAAGTGTTTTGCGCTATATTTGCGGAGATATGATCTGAGGAAGTTGGTGTTTTTACAGACTCCTGAATTACATTCCAAATAGGCGACCTGGGGAAAATCGTCATAACTTTCTCTCTGAGCATCAGATTGAAATTTCGTAAGAAGGTACAAAAAGAGGACAGAATGTAGTTTCTTGTATATATTTTTCAGATCCAAAGGTCGAAACAGTGACTCGTGGCACGTCATACAATTTTGCTCTAAAAAACTAGTCTATAATCAGGTCATCTTGGGAGATTGTACATAACTATTCCTTGGAGAATTCAACTTGGATCAGACTGGTGGCATTGGAAAGAGGACACAGAGGGCTACTATAGGTCGCAATTTCAAAACTGGATGATCCAAAATTGCAGAGATACATCAGATTCAATATCAAGCTTCTACAAAGTGAAAAATGGTGTGTAGTTTTTTTTTAAATTTTTCCATAAGCTTGGTTTGAAAAATTAGTTTGAATCGGTAATTGATGCCCCGAGGAAAGAAAATGCAAACACCTAGTAAGCAACCTGAAATCTATAGCATGACTTATGAAGAAGAGGAAGAAATGCAACATGATATATTAAAATTACGAGACCAAGTGCAACAAGTGTCACTTGCACAAAAAGCAACAGAATCTAAGATGGATAGTTTAAGGAAAGATGTAGAAGCTAAGATGGATGGTTTAAAGAAAGGTGTAGAAGCTAAGATGGATTTTTTAAAGAAAGTTGTATAAGCTAAGATGGATGGCATGGAAGCTAAGATGAATGGCATGGACACTAAAATTGATGGCATGGATGATAAGATGGAAGAATTGAAGATAAATATGAATAAGTTGCTACAATAAATGGTCACTAATGGTGAAAGGGTAGTAAAGGAAACTCATGATGAGAACAAAAGAAATGTTAATCATGATTCTATAGACTCTAATGTTTGATCAAAGACCCACCATATTCCAAAAATCGATATGATGAAGTTTGATGGCAAAGATCCCGCAACATGGATATCACAGATGGAGCAATTTTTTGATCTCAATAATGTGAAAAACACACAAAAGGTACGTATTGCAACTTTATATTTGGAACCAAATCAGTTTGTATGGTATCAATGGCTTTGCTCTCGTAAACAAATTATCACTTGGGCAATTTTTACAGAAGAATTGACAACAAATTATGAGGATACAAAAAGCAACACTTTTTTTAGCCAATTAATAAGCCTAAAAAAAAAGGGTTCAATAATGGTTCACATTGAGGAGTTCCAAAAATTGAACATAAGGGTAAAAAATATTTCAAAGGAGCATAGGATTGATGTGTTCATAGGGACTTTAAAGGATAATATCCAACATGATGTTCACCTTTAGGAACCTAATTCATTAGAGAAGGCATTCAGGTTAGCAAGAAAAATGGAAAGCAAAATTATGGCAACCACGAAGCATACCACTCACAACTATAAAGATGGAAGTTTTTTCGCCCCTAGTCTTCCACAACCTATAAGGTTGACACCACAACAACTGGAAGAAAAAAGAGCAAAAGGGCTTTGTTACAATTGTGATAGCAAATACATTAAAGGTCATAAATGTGCTGAGAAGAAATTATTCTACATAGATTGTGAAGAGGAAGAAGAAAAGGAGAAAGAAAGGTCAAAAGAAGAAGATATACTCCAGGAACAAAGCCTAGATAAATAAGAAATGAATCCGACCATATCTTGTAATGCATTGGCGGGAATTACCACTCCTCAAACCATCAAGATAGAAGGAAAAATCAAGAAGAAAAAGGTAATAGTGTTGATTGATTCAGGAAATACCCACAATTTTATTCATTGTAAGGTAGCAAAAGAATTGAATTGCTTCTTATATCTAGCACTAGAGTGTCGAGTAATGGTTGCAAATGGAAGAACAATAAATTGCTCTGGAAAATGCCATAATATCAAGTTTTCCATGGGAGAATATGTATTGACTAGCCCAATGCTTTCCATTCCAATGGGAGGTGCTGATGTTGTACTAAGAGTCCAATGGCTACAATCCTTGGGTACAATAGCTTTTAATTTTCAAGAACTTTTCATGTAATTTTCTATGGAAGGAAAGGAAGTTGAATTAAGGGGTATTGCAGGGAAACCGGGAAAGATAATCAGCTCTAACAGTATGACAAAGCTTCTAAAAAAGGAACAAAGAGGTGTAATTGCACAATTATGTTCGCTAGATGTTTCCACATTGGAATCATTTATTTCTCCAGATCTCCAAAAAGTCTTGGACAATCATTCCAAGGTATTTGAGACTCCCAAATGTCTCCCACCTATTCGTGATCATGATCATGCTATTCATCTGATTCCAGGAAGTGTTCCTCCAAACATCAGGTCGTACAGATATCCCTATGCCCAAAAGAGTGAAATTGAACGTATGGTTGCAGAAATGCTAGAGGCTAGTATAATTCAACTGAGTCAAAGTTCTTTCTCTACTCCAGTAGTATTGGTGCACAAGAAGGATGGATCATGGCGCATGTGTTCGGATTATAGGGAGCTCAACAAGCTCACTATTAAAGATAAGTTTCCCATTCCTGTCATTGATGAATTACTGGATGAATTGCATGGATCAATTTACTTCACCAAGTTGGATCTTCGTTCAGGATATCATCAAATCAGAATGAAGACTGAAGAGATTCTGAAAATAGCATTTAGAACTCATGAGGGTCATTATGAATTTTTGGTCATGCCTTTTGGCCTTGCTAATGCACCTTCAACATTTCAAGGTTTGATGAATTCCAGTTTCAAACCAGTCCTTAGAAAATTTGTGTTAGTGTTTTTTGAAGATATACTAATCTACAACAAGTCTTGGAAGGATGATGTTGAACATGTTGATAGGGTGCTACAGCTATTGGAGGAGAAACAATTATATGCAAAAAGATCCAAATGTTTCTTTGGAGTACAAGAGGTGGAATATCTGGGTCATATTGTATCTCATGGAGTTAAGGTAGACCCTAGAAAAATTAAAGCAATTAAGGAATGGGAAATTCCCACATCCATAAAGCATCTGCGAGGATTTCTAAGGTTGACAGGGTATTATCGCAAGTTTGTTAAGAATTATGGGAGAATAGCATCACCTCTAACAACATTATTGAAAAAATATGCATTTTCATGGACTCCAGAAGCAACAAAGGCGTTCGAGTGTCTTAAAGGGGCAATGTGCCAAGCACCAGTCTTAGCTACAATAGAATTCACAAAAACCTTTATTGTGGAATGTGATGCTTCAGGAAATGGAATTGGTGCTATTTTAATGCAAGATGAAAGACCCATTGCTTCCGAAGGTCGTCCAATCAAGAGAAATCTTTTACACAAAGCTATTTATGAGAAGGAAATGTTGGCAATACTCCATGCACTTAAGAAATGGCGACCCTACCTAATGGGAAGACACTTCAAGGTAAAAACGGATCATGATAGCCTTAGATACTTTTTAGAAAAGATTATCCTCTGAAGAGCGACAAAAGTGGGTCACAAAGATGTTGGGTTATGACTTTGAAATCATCTACAAAAAATGGAAGCAAAATGTGGTGGCAGATGCATTCTCAAGAAAGGATGAGGATGTGGAAGCATTCTTGTGCGCCATTTCTATTATCCAACCAAATTGGATAAACAAAGGAAGGGAGGAATGAAAGAATGACGAAGAAGTGTGGGCACTTATTCGAAAGTTACAACAAGACTCCACTACGTCTGATACGCTTAGCTGGAAAAATGATTCGTTATGGTACAAAGATCGCCTATACCTCTGTAAGAATTCATAGCTAAAACAAAAGATTCTTATGGAATTGCAAACTTCTCCCTTAGGAGGGCACTCAGGATTTTTAAAAACTTACCACAGGGTTAAGAATGAATTTTTTTGGGAGGGCCTTAAATCAGATATTCAAAAGTTTGTGGTGGAATGTTTGGCTTTCCAACAAAATAAAGTTGAAACAATTAAGACACTATGTCTATTACAACCTTTATCCATTCCAAGCCAATGTTGGGAGGAGGTTTCAATGGATTTTATCACAGGTTTACCCAAGTCTGAGGAAAAGAGTGTCATCATGATGGTAGTTAACAGACTTACCAAGTATGCACATTTTTGTGCATTATCACATCCATTTAAAGCCAGTACAGTTTCTACTTCATTTGTGGAAACAATTCAAAAGCTACATGGAAACCCAAAGATTATTGTAAGTGATAGAGATCCCATTTTCACTGGAAATTCTTGGACATAATTATTTTCTTGTCTTGGTACTCAGTTAGCTCATAGCTAATCTTATCATCCTCAATATGATGAGCAAACTGAGGTAGTAAACAAATGTTTGGAAGGATATCTGCGTTGCTTTGTATTTGATAAATAGACACAATGGGTCAAATGGTTGCCTCTAGCTGAATGGTGGTATAACACTTCCTTCCATATAGCAACAAAAATGACCCCATTTATGGCACTTTATGGATATCAACGACCATCCATCACATCATATTTAAGAGAAAATTCTAAGGTTCAAGCAGTGGAACATCACATCGAACATCAACAACATGTCCTCCAACTCTTAAAGGATAACCTCGTGTTAGCACAAAATAGAATGAAACAATAGACATATCAACATCGCAGCAAAAGAAGTTTTGATCTAGGTGATTGGGTATTCCTACGGCTACAACCATATAAGCAAATGTCCCTCAAGCAAGCTAATAAGGATAATAAATTATCACCAAATTATTATGGTCCGTACAAGGTGTTGCAAAAGATTGGTACTATGGCATACAAATTGGAGCTTCCTGTAGCTTCTCAATTGCACCCAGTTTTCCATGTTTCATGTTTAAAGAAGGTTATAGGCGACAAGCTCCCAGTTCAAACAATATTGCTAGAACTTGACGAGGAAGGAAAAATTATATTGGAACCAGAAGCACTCACAGAAACAAGAACTCGACAGTTACGAAATCGATCAATTTCGGAGTATCTTATCAAGTGGAAGAACTTATTTGCTGAAGATTCCACATGGAAGGATGAGAATTTTATACAGAAGCATTCAGAACTACTGAAGCGTTGAAGACAACACTTTTTTGAAGGAGAGGGGCATGTTGGGTCCCTATAATACTAGTGATTACCCCATTACTATTGTAGTTGTATCCCTTATTAATATTGTTGTGCCGCTATTGTCCCCATATTGTTATTATTGTGCCCCATAGAATCCTTCTATTGTTATTTTTGTGGCTTTATATTATTATCGTTAGGTCGGCTGGGTTATATTGTGACTCCTTAGACTCCTATATATAGAAAGGAGGTTTTGTCATTTGAATCATCCTAGAATTGTTCATTTATGTAATGTAAAGGAGGTTGCCCCCTTGAAGAGCCTGAATTCTAAGGTGTGGATCTCTCTTTTCCATCTTTTTGTGAGCTGGTTTCACAATAGCCTTATACGATTACTTAAAAAATAAAATATTTAAGAAAGTGGAAACTTCAAGCTTATGTGCCATTTCCAAATCTCGTGATTTAAGTGTAAGAAAACTTAAATAAACTAAAGCACAAAATCCGATGAGCAGCTCAAAATATCATATAGAAGGCGGTATGATTTCTTATTCGCATTAATCTAAACATGTGGTAAAGAATAATGTTGTGGGAGGTCGGAACCTGAACCTGCATGCATAATATTGTTCAAGATTTTTAATACGATTGAAGATGGACTTATTTTCTCTTTTAATTTACAATTTTTCAAAATAAAAGACATATTCAAGCAACATTATTATTCATAATTTATCACAAAATAGGATACACATGGTACGGTTTTTTGATTAAACACTCTACTATTATCACTAAATCATCATGATCCATTGAAACCACTTGTTATTTAATATCCATCTCTTTAACACTATTATCATAAATGGATGTCACCCCTAACAACAAACAAAGTCCAACAGTAGTCGAAATACTTATCTACCCCTAGTTGTGGACAGGAGTGGCTAACCCGGGTGGAGGGGAATTAAAGGAGGGGAAGCGAGGAAGTGGAAGACGGGGAATAAAAGGTGGTCGCAGTGGCGGGGTTAAACCACCCAGAGACAGTGGCGCCAAACCGCGCAATGGAGGAAAATGAAAAGGAGGGATTGTGGGAAGTCCAATCCCACGACTGTTGGGAAGCTGCAACAATGATCGCCTCCTGCTCTCACCATTCTTTGATGCAGGATCCCTTGAGGTAGCACACACAATGCTCATAAATAGAATCACCGCGAATGCGACAGCAGCCCATAATTTCGACGAGCGCTGCATTTTGATAGAAATGGATGTGTGGAATGCAGTACAGAACTAACATCTACAATCTTCTTTTATAATACCCAGTAGCCCAGCTGCACGCTGTCTCAGCTGCCTTTGACATCGTCATGGATTCAGAAATCAATGACCGAAAAAACACAGCGACTCCAACAGTTATCATTCATGGCGGACACGCTGCATTGTCACAAAACCAATTAACAGCAAAAATGTAAAAACGCAGCGTTCGATAAGTGGTATCATATACTTTCAATTGGAATTTGGTAATGCCAAGATTGTTGAAATTACAAATTCAGATTTGGGTAGAATTCAGGGACTCCATTTCTACAATATTAATAATCTGGTTAATTCTGCCATGCACATTATTCCCCGCCGCAAAACGTTAGTTGCTACTGTACAATAAGTTATCGTTTGTGGCTGACAAGAACTAGTACGAAACTAAATAACGGCGAATAACAGCATTGTCTAACATTTTTTGTCAAAAAATTTGGCAGTAAGACCGTATTAATGATGGAAGTAGATTCAGGTTATTATTAAAAATCACTTACCTCCCATTTCTGCCATGTTTTTTGGAATTTGGTGATGTCAAGATTGTTGAAATTACAAATTGAGAGTTGGGTAGAATTCAAGGACTCCATTGCTACCATATTAATCATATCAGCTATAATTAAAAGAACCAAAAACTTGTACTTTTCAAAAATATTTCAAGAAGAGATTTAAATAAACCATTTGAAGATCTATCTTAACTAATATAAGTCGATATCAACTTCTTATATATCTATGTATAGAAAAAAATGTTAAAATAAAATATTTTAATGTTGTATATAAAAAAATATTCAATGTGGGTTGTCAATAAAATATTTTAATCAAAATTGATATTGACATATACTTAGAAATGTATTAACAATAAAAAAATAAAAAATCATTTTAAATTGCATGATTAAATGTCTTGATGTACATGTGATGTAAAATATCTTAATGTAAATTACATATAATGTAATAAACTTTTATTTGGTCCTATATATACTCTATTTAGCATTCAAAAATACAATTTGTTATATAATGAAAAATAACGCATTGTATGTTGCACTCTTAAGAAGTTTGCACGTGAAGAAATTTGATCCCTCTCCACTCATCTTAGATCAGTACTTAAGATGGGTCTATGTTGGTTGGGCCCAAAGGCTCATTGGTATGAGGGGGATGTGTAAGTTTGTTCGTCCGTCTTCCCTTAAAATAAATATAAAAAATAAAAATTATGTTCTAAATAGAAAAATAATGTCATTTATAATTAAAAAACAAATTAAAACTCAATACTTTTCAAAAATATTTCAACAAGAGATTTAAATAAACTATTTGAAAATCTATGTTAAGTAATATATGCAATATCAACTTCATAAAAGATAATGTCACATATAATAAAAAAAATAAAAAATAAAACTTAGACTTTTCAAAAATATTTCAATAAGAGATTTAAATAAACTATTTGAAGATGTATGTTAACTAATATAAGCCGACATCAACTATATATGTGTGTGTGTTAAAATAAAAAAAATTAATGTCGTATATAAAAAAATAAATATTTGATGTTGGTTATCAATAAAATATTTTAATAAAAATTAATATTAACCTATACTTGAAAAAATTAATAATAAAAAACCATTTTAATTTGCATGATAAAATGTCTAGATGTACATGTGATGCAAAATGTTTTAATGTAAATTACATATAGTGTAATAAACTTTTTTTTGCCACTATACATAATCTATTTAGCATTTAAAAATACAATTTATTTTATAATGAAAAATAACACATTGTATTTTGCATTCTTAGAAAGTTTGTACTAAAGAAATTTGATTACGAGGGGATGTGTAACTTGTGCCACTTTAAAATAAAAATAAAAATAATTATGCATAAATGAATGTTCCATAAAGTAATTAGAAGTAAAAAAATGTATGAGCAAAAAGTTTAAATCTTATAGTTTTCAAAAATATTTTCACAATAGATTTAAATAACCTATTTGAAGATTTATGTAATAACTAATTTATATTGATATCAACTTCACAATTGTTAAAATAAAAGATTTTTATGTTATATATAAAAAAATATTCAATGTCCGTTATAAAAAAAATATGGCTCATATTAGATTCGTAATTAAAATGGATCGATATAAGTTGTATTACAATGAACATTAAAATACTCCCCATCAAAATTTCCATTTTCATTTTTTATAATATAAAAACAATAAAAAAAAATATGACTTATATTAAATTCGTAATTAAAATAAATCTATACTGTATAAACATTAACCATTAAAATACTCCATTCAAAATTCCCATTTTCATCTTTTTATAATGTGGAAACAATAAAAGCACTAGTGAGATGCAAAAGCATCCCTTAACTACAATACAATTCTTTTTTATAGTGTGCAGATGGTATGATGCAAAAGCATCGCTAAAATGCAGTACACAATTTTAAGAAACGTCTGCAAATCCGAGACCAAGGGCATCACGAAGAATGGTGCATGACATTGTTTTAAATAAAGGTAAATCCTTTAGTAGGCTCTATTAAATTTTTATAATACCCCTTTAATTAAATGTGATGTGTCAAAATGGGTGAGGTCTAGTTTGATGGTGAATAATTTTTTATAATACCTTTTTTGATTAAAATTAAACGTGATGCGTGAAAATGGGTTAGGTGTAGTTTCTTGGTGAATGAGTTGGGGAGTTGAACATTAACCCTATCCAGTTGGCTTCCTCCTGAGTGAGAGTTGGGTAGGGAAACCCATTATTAAGCTCTTATCGGTTTTCTTGACTTGAATTTTAAGTGTAACAATTAGTTTTTAGGTTGAATGTTAATTTTTAACTATTAATTAAATAGTTAGATTTAACTGTATGATGAAAGAAACTTGAATATTAAGTGTAATAATTGTTTTTAATGTTAGTTAGATTTAACTGTATGATGAAAGAAACTTGAATATTAAGTGTAATAATTGGTTTTAATGTTAATTTTAATTATGGTAAATGAAAATTGAGTGTTTATACACGTGGTTATATGTTAAACATTGTGTGTGACAAGGGTGAAGTTTTATATCAAGAAGAAATAGAAAAAGGAATAACATTGTAAATACTAAATAACAATGAAGTTTTATATTCAATTCACCTTTCTTTTTTTTATCTCATTTGCCATCACATCCTCAACTCTTCTCGCTTCTACTAACTGGTTCTTCAAGTTGATGACTTCTACTTTGAGCTTAACATCCTTATCATCAGAGATCTACAACAATTTCTCCTAATCTCTGCATGCATTTTTTTAGCCTACTAACTTCAATAATTTTTTTCTTTAACATCCATGGCTGAATTATATTTATCCTGAAGTAGCATCATTCTATCACCATCATCACCACTAGGAAACTCAACATGGTTATCATTAGATCTATCTAAAACATAACTAAAAAATAATTCATATTTACTAATACCTTTAGATCTAATTTGTTAGAGCACATCTAGTTTTGATTTCTCCTTATAGTCAACCACACCATTCACTCTAGGGTGGCGTGTCTTATCAGGCTAAGGTTAGAAATTATGTGTAGATTTTAAAATGCTCATGAAATTTACTAAATCCCAAGACTCAAAGCTACTCTACTGCTCTGTGGAATTCAATTCACAATCTAGAACACAAATCATATACATGAAAAAGGAAACATCACACGTACACAAATATTTATCTAGGGGAAAACAACTGCTCAAAACCCCTTCCTATCTATATGACATTAACCAAATAATAGAGATGAATACATATGTTTTCTCAAGCCTGAGCACAACCTACAAGTGTATAGTCTATCTCTCTGCCTGATTGACTGGCAATGTACAAGACTTAGCCAATTTCCAAACCCTCCAAGCTCTTATCTCCTTTTGTTGTTCCCTGAGGAATTAGGCCCCTATTAAATAGGAAATTCCTTAATTTGAATTGCTCAATTCCTTATGTTCATCCTTTGATTTCATGCACCATCTGTACACATAAAAGTAGTCTACAACCAATAGTACATTGCCTCAGAATCTCCATCTCAATTGGGTAACTCAAATTCTCTGCATGAAACAATTACTTTGGGTTGATTGATTAGTTAACTAGATGATCACTGAGTGTGACTAAAGTCACACTACACAACTTGAACTTCCACTAGTTCTCTAACAGTCAGAACTAGTGTAACTAAGAATAACTCAATTTAACTGAATTAGATTATTATAAATTAGAAATCACTCATGCTTACCTGAACTCAATGCCTCCAACTCAAATTAACTGAGTTAACTAAGTGACCAAATCCATGTCACCTCAGTTAACTACCTCCAAGGTTTCTGTTGAATTGGAAATTCAAATTTTCTCTAGTTTACCCAGGGCAAAGTCAAACTCATATTTTTTTGCTGCATTTTTTCAACACTGAGATTATATCTTTTGTGAGCCCTTCTTCTTATTTTTATTCATGCTCTTTTTCTTGATGTACCCATTGTTGCTTCCATATAACACCTGTAATCTATCCCAAATGTTCTGTTTGGTCAATTTAGTGTCATAAATTGCTCTACATAGATTAGCAATCCATGTATAGTAAACTGATGAAGTGTAGTGCACTCTTTGTGCTAGATAACCCTTCTTACTTTGTCATTTTTGTGTTTTAAGTTGTTTTGAGGGTTTTTGGCCTTTAGTTCTTAATTATTTACAATTTAATTATCAAAAAATTAAATCTAACTTTCATAAACACTGCTAAAATTCTAAAAATGAAAACAGAGCTTAAGAAATATTTGGAAGCAAAGCTTAAGCAAGAAATGAAAACAAAGTTTTTATTCATGTTTCACTATTATTTCCAAATCAAGAATTAAAACTGAAAGTGAAATTTGCAATTGATGGCTGACTAATTACAGAAATAAAACTAAATGAAATACTTAGTTACTCTGCCTCTCAATTTTGGGAGAAAGTCTCCTTGGGACGACATTTGAGGAATTCTGTACTTCATTATTCTAAGAGAAAACAAATACAGAGGTGTAGCAAAGACTCATTGCATAAATGAAAAGTTCAACCACTTAGTTTAGGATGAATTATCAACATGAAGGATTTTTCATAAACATTCATTAACACCATGAGCCAGTAAACTAAAAATAAAATGGCAGAGACAGTAAATGGAACTTATCAGTCTAATTGAGAATTTAAAGACTAGTAAAACAATGAATGAAGTAAACTATATTACATTACTGAGTTTCAACTTCTAACTACTGATAAAAACTAGAAAGAGATCAAGCAAAAAGAAGCTACTCTAAATTATGAATACTATTAATAAGAAAATGATGAAAATTGCATTATTAACATTGTTAGTAAGAAAATGAATATAAACACTTTGAAGGAAAATGATGAATTTACAGTTAACAAGAAGAAGAAAAATAAAATGAAATGAAACCTTCTTCAGTGCAGGGGCCCTCTGCAACTGATTAGGCTATGCTTGCTCAATCAAGTCCAAGAAAACTCCTTCAGATTTCCATAAAACATGCGGTCTTCATATTAAAAATAGGGACACAAAAATGCCCAGGAATTACAAAGTTTTAAAACTTTGATTTCACAATAAATCTATCACTATTACAACTAAATTCTTCAGTCCTTTACACAAGTATTTATAAGAAAAACCATACAATTGTTTTTGGAGAAAAGCATGCTATAGCCAAACACGTAGAAGACAGATATCCAGAATTTCTTCCTCAGTTGCTGGAGACATAAATCCAAGACATGGTGGTTCTTGGATTCAGTTGTACGAGTGGTTGTTGGAGTCTGTAGGTACAGGTAGTTGTTCTGGAATTCTTCCCATTACTGTGAAACGTGTTAATTAAGCATGAAACAGAGTCTTGTTACCTTTTGTCTCTGCGTTTGACTTATCCATTGACCGTAGTCATATCACATCTTCTTTGTCAACCTGGGCTAAGTGAATAGGACACGGTCCATGTCAGGATGATTTCCAAGCTACCCATGTAGCTAGTTTCTCCTTCTAACACCTGGAACCTGTTAAAGCATGAAGGTAGTGGCGGAATAGCCGATTAGTTGTAGAATAAGCTGCATTCTATAGCTAATATAAAAAAGTTATTCAAACAACAAAACATAAAAACATAACATTTAAATCACTAAATGTCCTCCTCAAGACAGTATATATTGTTCATTGGTGATGAGAATGCATCTTTCTCATGGAAAAACAAAGAAAAGGAATGAGAATAATTGCTTAGGGAAAGAGTAATTTTGAGGCTCAACATACCCCCACCCCTACTGCAAAATCATTGCATGTCCCCATGCAATTTTGCCAAAACCATGGACTCTTTTCTCTATTGCATCTTCTCAGATACCTCTGCCAATACATCTAACTTCCTTCTCTTGATCTTCTTTAAAGTGATAGCCATCCTTGGTTTCTTCATGAGAAGTCTATATTTCAGGTTGATCACTGCCTTATTCAAGTTTCTATTCTCCGTCTTTAACTTCCTATTTTTCTTGTACCATAGGCCTAGGTGCAATATGGTATTGTCATGAATGGCTTTATCCAATTTGCTTTGTTTCTTTAGGGCTTCATTTTCTTTCTTAATATGCCTGTTCAATATCTAAAACTCATAGATTTCTTGTTTGAGTGAGTCAGTCAGAGGTTCTTATGGATTGACAGGTTGTTCTGGATTGGCTGAGGAACCTGGATCCCTTGAGGCATTTTTCTTTTCTAGTGATTCTATGTAATCATAAATTTGTTGTTGTATTGGATCTATGCCTGGGGATCCTCTATTGGGGTTTCCTTCAAAATACTGTCTAGGAGAGTTTTGAGGACTGTATGTAAATGGAATATTTTCAGGGGATGATACTGGGGTTTCTCCTTCCAGATTGATGAACTCTGTTTCCTTTGATGATACCTTCTTTACCATTCCTCTGAGCCTAGAGCTTATTCTAAGGGGTTTTATGTTCTCCTCCTTTTCACACCTTTTCTCTTTTCCTATCTTTTCCTTTCCCTTGATTTGTCTCTTAATCTCTGTCAAATTTCAGAGATTGGTTGTTCATCATCTAGTTGAAATGGAGATTCAGGTGTGTTCTCAGTAATTCCATCGTCTTTCTGTTTTATCTTCTTCTTCATCATTTTTTTGTACTGAAGGGTCAGGTTGCTTTGAATGGTGAGATTAGTCTTTTTTCTCCTACTCTTTCTGACACTATCTTTGTCAGGAGATTCTGGTGTCTCTTGGAAATGGTTTCTTATTAGAAAGTTTTCCTAGGTGTCCCCTATTTTCTTTAGATGATATTAACCCAGGATTTTGACAAATCCGTGGTGGTACATGGTTGTTTCCAGAGATTCTATTCTCTTTTGTACATTTGGAGCCATTCTCCTTAAACTATTTAGAAGTAAGGGAGGTTGATGTTTCAATTTTCTAGAAAGTTCATCAATAAATGTATATGATAAACATACATACATTCAAGCCTTCCCTGACAGGTAATAAATTTTTGTAATATAAAAAGCATGTTTCTCCATTTACTTTTGAGTGCTGAAATATGGATTCCTTTCCTAAACACAGTGACATCCATACCTAGGTTCCTGAGGAACACTTTCCATGATTCACTGTGAAATTATTTGTTTTTGAACCACCTCTCACCAAGAATTGGCAGTTTTGCAGCCTCTGCTATGTAAGATTCTCTTATTGCAAACTTGATGTCCCTAATATCCACTTCTGGAATTGATAATTTAGAGATGACTTCAACTTTAGATTTGTCAACTTTAATTCCATCTCATGAAATGTGATGTCCTAAAACAATACCTTCTGTAAACATCATAAAACATTTTTCATGGCTTAGTAAAAGGTTTGTTTCCTTACATATTTTAAGAACTTTTTCCAAATTTTCCAAAGCTCCTTCAAATGTATTTCCATAAACTGTAAAATCATCCATATATACCTCTATACAATCATGTATCAGATCAGAAACAATTCCTAGTACTGCTCTCTGGAATGTTGCATGTGCATTACATAATCCAAAATGAAGTACTCGGTAGGCATAAGTTCCCCATGAACAAGTAAATGTGGTCTTATCATGATCTTCAGGTGCTACCTGAATTTGATTATAACAACTAAAACCATCCGAGAATGAGAAATACTTCTTACCTGCTAATGTATCTAACACTTGATCTATAAAAGGCAAAGGAAAATGATCTTTAAGGGTTGCTTTATTCAATTCTCGGTAACCAATGCACACCCTCCATTTACCATTCTTTTTAGGCATAATTACTAAAGGAGAAACCCATTGGCTATCTGAAATTGAGTAAATGAAGTTTACATTCAGTAGTTTTTGGAGCTCTTCTTTCATAATCTCTCTAAGATTTGGATTCATCCTTCTTTGAGGTTGTCTAATAGGTCTACTATTTTCTTCAATGTATATGTGATCGATACAAGTCTTAGGATCAATGCCTTTCATGTCAGTGTATTCCCATGCAAATGCAGTAGAATGTTTTTGTAATGTTTTGATTAGCTCTTATTGTTGTAGTTTTTCCAAGTTTTTGTTTATGTTCAATGTCCTACCTGGAAAAATTTCAATTGTAGAGCTACCAAACTCTTCCATAGAATAGAGAGACATTTGCCTGGATGACAAATATTCAACATTAGATTTTTCTTTAAATTGCTCATGGTTATATTCTGAAGATGATTCAAACTTTTCCAATGTATTCAAAATTTGACTATATTCACTAATTTCTGACATAGTAAAGAGAGGCTAAATATCATCTTCATCATCAATCCATTCTTTGTCATCTATTTCTGTAATTGCTTTTGCTGGAGGATACAGAGTAAATTTCTTTGTTGAATTACCATTAGAAATATACATGTCACAAGATCTACAGCTAATAAAAGCATCAACTGTGGCCAACCAAGGTCTTCCTAATATGAGTGGATGTCCTCCTAGATTGTTCTTAGGAGTTAAGATCATGAAATAACCAAGATATTCCCAAGAAGCTAAGGATACTGAAATATCTTCTAGCACACCATCTGGTTTTATTACTGATCTATCTGCTAGTTGCAGTAAGGTAGGTGTGTAGAGAAGATTAGGAAGTTTAAGTTGCTCCATAGTTTGTTTAATCACGATGTTTATTGTTGCCCTTAAGTCAATAAATGTATTTGGAATTTCAATTCCATTGATATGTGTTTTGAGAATTGGACTTCCTCGATCCACATATTTTTGTATGGCAATTTTTCCCATCATCATGTCTTCTATTTTTCCTACCAGGTGAATTTTTTTTGTTTCTTTTTCTTTTCTTCCTCATTTTTTTATGCTCAACTCCTTTATTGTTTTGGCTAGAGTCGGAATTTCTCTAATGGCTTGTAGAAAAGGAATTTTGATACAAACATTCTTTAATTCATCTAGAAAATCATAGTTGGGCAACAAGATCTATTTTTCTATCCCTCTATCAATTTGCAGTCTTTTAGGAAAAGGAGGTTTAGAAGTAGATGCTGGTTGCTCAATGATAGGAGTTCTGTTCACTGATTCTTTTTGTTTTTCTTTTTTAATGTTTTGGTTTTGGAGATATGTTCCCTTAAAACTTTTATTGACTTTTAGATAATCTTCCTTAGAACTTTCTTGTTCTTGAATAACTACAAAAGGTCTTTCCTTTTCTAATATCCTTCCATATCTTAGTTGAACATCATTAAGATCTAGAGGAGTAATCATGTAAGTTGGAAATTTTTGTCCTTCTACCATGTAAGCATCCTGAGGGTTTTTATTGTTTGGGTTTGGTAATGGTTGGGTAGGTAGCTGATTTGGTTTCTGCTGAAATGGCAGTAAGAGTTGAGGATTTTGGTTTAGTTGTGGAGGTTGTTGCGGAAATGGCAATGAAAGTTGAGGATTCTGATTTTGAATTTGTGGCTGTTGATTTTGTTGCTGAATGTGTGGGGGAGGATAATTCTAATTTGATGGAGGATATTGATAATATTGAGAAAATATCCCATAAGGATGTTGTACTCCTTGTGCCGACGGTTGAGATTGAGATTGAGGTTGACATTGAGGCCAAGGTTGCTGCCAAGAATTCCAGTTTTTTGGGGGCTGAAGATACATTTGATTGTTAAATCCCTGATTTTGTGGCCCCTGCCAAGGTCTTCTAGCAACAAAACAAAGAGATTCTGTAGAATTCGGGACTGTTTCCTCTTGAAAGACAGCCTTAAGACCTGGGATTGAAGGACAACCCTTGGTCTCATGGCTTTCTGAGCAAATCATAGAAGTTTCTACAATTTTTGCATCGAAAGGGCATTCACTTAGAGCATGTTTTTTTCTACATTTTGGAAAAAAAATGGCTAAATCATTAGCCTCGGTTTTCTGCTTGTTTTGTTTTTTAAGGGTGTCTAATTTCTCACTAAGGCTCCGTAGAATGTCAGTTTTAAATTCATCAAGCATATTACCAATTTCTACCCTACTTACAGATCCTGTTGCATATTTATTTACTTTAACAAGAGAAGGATCTCTTGGCCCTTTCCCTGTTTTAGATTTCCCTCTTGAGAGATGAGCACACAATTCTCCTATATCATTTAATGGAAGTTAAGAGATATCTCCCTTCCCCATCATGTTAAGGATATCTATCCACTCATCTCTAATGGCTTTTAATAAAAGAGCTTTCAAGGTTTCTTCATCTAAATTGTTCATCTTTGCTCTTTTCAAATTATAGTTGAATCTCTCAATCAAATCTTCTAAGTTTTCATCCTCTCTTTGCATCATTTTGAACACTTCATCTTTGTGATTGGTAGGCATGCAATAATCCAAGTACATATCCAAAATTGTTTTTTTCATGTCATTCCATGTTCAAATGGACTGAGTGACTAACCCCATGAACCATTTCAAAGAATCTCCTTTCAGTGTTGAAGGAAACAATTTAAGTTTTTGAGAGTCTTCTAGATAGCCATAAGTTCTACACAAGACTTCAAACTCAAACTAAAATGTTTCAGGGTGCTCACTTTTCAACCCATAGAAGTTTGGGAGGACAGAAGGTGAGATATTTTTCATTGTGGCATTTGTTTCCTCATCCACTATAGGGAATCCAAAAGAATTATATATTTCCCTATTTCCTCTGCCTCCTCCATTATTTCATCTACCTTCTCCATTATTTCCTCTACCTCCTCCATTATTTCCTCTACCTCTCCCTCTACCCCCTCCTCCAAACAGTGAGAATTCTCCATCTTGTTCCTCTTCTGCAATTATAGTTTCTTCAGAGTTAGTATAGGGTTCAATTTGCAAGGTTACTTCCTCCTCCTCTAGTTCTTCTATTAATGGAATATGGGAGAGAGGTTATACTTCTTCTTCCTCACCAGGTATTCCTAATTCTTCAACTACAATGTGCTCTCCTATGGAGGTGAAAAAGGGCTATTCTTGTTGTTGGAGATTTGAAATTTTTCTCCCCTAGGACTGACTTGGTAGATGAAGTAGGAGATTCTTTTGATTGGATTTCTACCCCTAGAATTCCAAGAGTCCTATGGCTGGGAGTATGAGTTTGGGATGGAGGTGTGTCTTTTCTTGTTCTTGGTGGAGTAGGTGGTGTTGTAAGAATTGAACTTCTACCCTTACCTATAAATCTACCCCTAGAGTCTCTTTCCCTATGCATGTCATTGTTTTTTTTTTTAATGTAAGAGATAAGGCTACCTAGTTACATTTCCTCAGCAATGGCGCCAAAATGTTCGGCAAATTTAGTGTCCTAAATTTCTCTACATAAATTATCAATTCGGGTATCGTAAACTGATGAACTGTAGTGCACTGTTTGTGCTAGATAAACCTTCTTACTTCATTGTTTTTTTGTTTTATGTTGTTTTGGGGGTTCTTGGTCTTTAGTTCCTAATGATTTACAATGTAATTATCAGAAACTTAAATATAACTTTCGCAAAGACTGCTCAAAATCTAAAAATGAAAACAAAGCTTAAGAAAGACCTGGAAGCAGAGATTAAGCAAGAAATGAAAACAAAGTTTCTATTCCTGTTTCACTGTTATTTCCAAATCATGAATTAAAACTGAAAGTGAAATTTGCAATTGATGTCTGACTAATTACATAAATAAAACTAAATGAAATACTTACTTACTCTGCCTCTCAATTTTGGGAGAAAGTCTCCTTGGGATGACGTTTGAGGAATTCTGTACTTCATTATTCTAAGAGAAAACAAAAACAAAGGTGTAACAAAGACTCATTGCATAAATGAAATGTTCAACCACTTAGTTTAGGATGAATTATCAACTTGAAGGGTTTTTCAGAAACATTCATTAAAACCATGAGTCAGTAAACTAAAAATAAAATGGAAAAGACAGTAAATGGCACTCATCAGTCTAATTGAGAATTTAAAGACTAGTAAACAATGAATGAAGTAAACTAGATTACATTACTGAGTTTCAACTTCTAACTACTCATAAAAACTAGAAAGAGATCAAGCAAAAAGAAGCTACTCTAAATTATGAATACTATTAATAAGAAAATTATGAAAATTGCATTATAAACATTGTTGTTAAGAAAATGATTGTAAACACTGTGAAGGAAAATGATGAATTTACAGTTAACAAGAAGAAGAAAAATAAAATGAAATGAAACCTTCTTCAGTGCAGGGGCCCTCTCCAACTAATTAGGCTATGCTTGCTCAATCAACTCCAAGAAAACTCCTTCAGATTTCCATAAAACATGTGGTCTTCATATTAAAAATAGGGACACAAAAATGCCCACGAATTACAAAGTTTTTAAACTTCGATTTCACAATAAAACGATCACTATTACTACTAACTTCTTCGGTCCTTTACACAGGTATTTATAAGAAAAACCATAGAACTGTTTGTGGAGAAAAACATGCTATAGCCAAACACGTAGAAGATAGATATGTGGAATTTCTTCCTTGGCTGCTGGAGACATAAATCCAAGACATGGTGGCTGTTGGAGTCCATAGGTATAGGTAGTTGTTCTGGATAACGCTTCCCATTACTGTGAAACATGTTGATTAACCATGAAACAGAGTCATGTTACCTTCTGTCTCTGCGTTTGACTTATCCATTAACCGTAGTCTTATTCCATCTTCTTTGTCGACCTGGGCTAAGTGAATAGGATAAGGTCCATGTCACTGTGATTTCCAAGTTGCCCATGTAGCTAGTTTCTCCTTCTAACACCTGGAACCTATTAAAGCATTAAGGTAGTTGCGGAATAGTCGATTAGCTACAGAATAGGCTGCATTTCATAGCTAATATACAAAAATTTATTCAAACAGCAAAACATAAAAGCATAACATGTAAATCACTAAATGTTCTCCTAAAGACAGTATATACCAGTCACTGGTGATGAGAATGCATCTTTCTCATGGAAAAACAAAGAAAAGGAATGAGAAGATGTTCACACCTAATCTTCAACGGTTGGGTAAACAGGAACGTGAACAGTCATCAAGAAGATGAACTGATCCATCCATTTTTTGTATATAAACAATAGTTATCTAATGAAATAATCAGTCAGTTTTCTTCTGCCCATTTTGCAGTTACCCTGGCCTGACATGGTATCAGAGCGCAGGTCCCAGATTCCTTATAACTCCCTTTCCTCTGTCCTGAGCGCTCCTCTGTCCTGAGCACTGCTCAGTCCTGAGCGTTGCTCTGCCCTGAGCACTGCATCTGTCCTGAGTGTCATTAATTCTCTGCGCATCAGTTAAAAGTCATTAATTGTCAAAATCCTTCCGTTGAGGAGATTTCAAAGGAAACCGACGCCGACTTGCAGCTCGTTGTTCTCAGAGAGTCTGTTGGGCGCTCCTCCGGTGACCTTTGCAACTCTGAGCAAGGCAAGCTCAGCCTTGAGCTCCTTGAGCTGGCTTAACAACTCTGATCTGCTCTTGTTGCCGAGTTCATGAACCTTAACCCTGTTGCCATTTCGATTCAAATTTTTTTGCAAGTCCGCTCTGCGCCTCGGCTCCTCTCTCTATGGTTAAACCGCAGTAACACCCTCACCAACATGCAACAACAGCCTTGCATGTGATGACCTGACCCTGTGTCGACATCGCATGGTATCGTCAGATGCTCCCTGGATTGCCATTGCATCGAATGATTTGAGGGAACGGACCGAGGTTGCTGAATTCGTATCCGACCAGCTCTCTGCCATCAATCTGCCTGCAATTTCTCATCGAAAAGGTCTTATTTTCATGCTTAATTCTGTCCGTCAGAGCCATACCCGCCTCTTCAGTATATGACCGAATTCTATAAGCTCCGGGAAGGGAAGGGATTCGAACTCAGAGCCGGGTTGATCCAAGCATTGAATCTTTGTATCGTCAAAGGTTGGAGGCGGATTATCGAAAGCCGTTAGGTGATGTGCCAAATGAAAGCTACTATGCGGACCCTCTTCTGCAAAGGGATTTACGTCGACCTGATTTAGGAGCCTCTGTTGCTGGAGGCCCTCCTGCATATCTCGGATCATCTTCGCTGTATCGCTAGATTTATAAGCTGCTGAATTTTGAATCATAGGCTTACTATAGTTTCATTCCATAGTTTTAGTTATGAATCAGTCTTAATAACTGATCTAATTGGTACGGTACTAGACTATTTGAGATTATTGCGTAATTTTGTTCTGAACACCTCAGGCTGGGGAGGTCCGCATAAGATGTTGTATGTGGCTCTATACTTGAAGTGATATATTAATACAATGAAGTGAAGTGATCCCTTGCGCATTTTTGATATATTGAAGTGATATAGAATGAAGTGATATATTGAAGTGATCCATTGCGCATTTTTCAAAACATAGTAGTATTGCAGTGATATGTACAATGAAATGCTGATGCTTTTAGCAAATATTAGAGGGATTTAAAGGCTGTAACGTAAGGATTTTTTTAGCAGAAGTAATTTTTTACAGAATGCATTCAATCATCTCTATGGTCGGAATAGTTCTCACTGGCAAGGAGAACTATTCTGAATGGTCTCGGATGGTAAAACACACCCTCATCTACAATGAGTTGTGGAAAGGAGTGTGTGTCGGAGAAGAAGACAAAGACCCTGTGCAGCCTACATCAGATAAAGAACTTGTCATTTGGGAAAACAAGAACAGCAAAGCCTATGCATTGATCACAGCATCTGTAAATGAAGAAGTAAGTCGTCATATTTCATCCTATTCCACTGCCTTTGAAGCTTTACAAAAGCTGAAAGAACTCTATGATTCACATTCTGCACTTGAAGTTGTTCAGCTCATGATTAAACTCTTCACTCTTGAACTGAAAAATAATGATCCTCTTGCTCTTGCATCTGAAATAAAGTCTATAATGCATGATATTAAATCCACTAAGGTTGATCTGGATATCTCTCTTATTTCCTTTCTCAAAGCACTCTATCCTACCTACTCCAATTATCTTGAGTCATTACAAGCAAATGGAAATCTTAAAGATATAACCTTTGACTCTCTTGTGAAAAAGTTTGCTGAAAGAGAGAAAGCCTTTGGAAAGAAGACAGTCCCTGAATCTTCTGAAGAGACTGTTTGCCTTGCTCATAAAGAAAAGCATCCTGCTCAAGATTCTACAAGAGGAAGAGGTGGACGAAGAGGAAGAGGAAGATACTTCAGAGGCAGGAGGGGCAGACATTCTCAAGGAGAAAAGGCAGATCTGCATTGCATTTGCTGCAAACGAAATGGATCACATGATGCTTCTACATGCAAGCTACCATGGGACAAAATTGAGCAGAGAAGAAATCAGCAGAAAGGTAAAATTGATGACACAGACAAAGGTAAAGCACCTGAATCCGCTCACTATATTGAGGCACAATGTAACATTGGAGTAAATGAAGATTTGTTTAATGCTTCACTTGCTTCTTCAAAAAATGATTGGTTGCTTGATTCAGGAGCAACCTGTCATATGACTCATAGGAAAGATTTTTTTGAAGATTTCACTGACAATGTTGATGGAGCAGTATACTTTGCAGATCAGTCAAAAATCAAGCCATCAGGGCTTGGCACAATCAGGCTTAAACTACCTGGTCTTCCAGACTTTCTTCTGGATCATGTTCTATATCTCCCACAGCTCAAGACAAACTTGCTGTCCTTGGTCCACATCCGCTAGCAAGGTCACTCCTTTCATATGTTTGATGGAAAGCTTAAGGTAAGAAAGGCATCTGACCACTCACTAGTCATGAGGGGAATAGAAGAAGAAAGACTTCTTAAACTGCAAGGAACCTCTGCTCATGCACAACATTTCTCATATATTTCTCATCATGAAGAAGGTACACTTCCATCAAGTTTATTATGGCATGCTAGATTTGGACATTTAAACTATGACAGTCTCCGCTTATTAAAGAAAAATGGTGTTGCTGGTTTGCCTACAATTCCTAGAAAACATAAGCAATGTGATGCTTGCATTCTAGGAAAGCATAGCAAACAGTCTTTTCATGATTCACATTCAAGAGCACATAGGAAGCTTGAACTCATTCATTCAGATTTATGTGGTCCAATGCATGTTCCTTCTGCAAATGGAAATAAATATATCATGACATTTATTGATGATTACACCAGAATGTGTTGGGTTTATTTATTGAAGAAAAAATCTGATTCTTTTCAAACATTCAAGAATTTTCATAAGTGGATTGAAAATGATGCACAATCTCATATTGGGTCTATTCGAAATGATAATGGAAAAGAATACACATCAAATGAATTTGAAAACTATCTTCGCCAACATGGGATCAAACATCAAACAACTGTACCTTATAATCCCCAACAGAATGGTGTAGCAGAAAGAATGAATAGAACAATCTTGAATATGGTACGATCCATGCTTTTCTTCAAAAATGTAAAGATAATGTTTTGGGCTGATGCTGTTCTATGTGCTGCATATATAAAGAATAGATGTCCATCTAGTGCTATAAGAAACAAGACTCCTTATGAATTGTGGTATGGACATGTTCCTTCAGTAAAACATCTAAGGATTTTTGGTTCCACCTGTTATGCTTTAATACCAAAGGTACATAGAAACAAACTTGGTGCTAGAAGTCGTAAGTGTATCTTCCTGGGGTATTCAAACACCTCTAAAGCATACCATCTCTATGATGAAGTAAATAAAAAGTTTGTTGTATCTAGAGATGTCATTTTTCTTGAATCATCCAAATCTGACAATGTTGTTGAGCGGCAACTTAATCGCTTGGATAGATTCACAAAAACGAAATCATTTCAAGAGTTTGATAATCAGATTCCACATCTTGAAGGGGGGATTCCTATACTAGATCAACATGTGGAATCTTCTTCTGATGAACAATCTCCCTTGCATGAAATTCCAACACCGGATGATCCTTTAAGTGATGTCATTGATAGAATTGGGAGACTCAATCTTGATTCAGTCCCAACTCAATCAACAGAGCAGCCTGGACCATCTCAGAAAGGTCCCCCAAAGTGGCTGACAAAGACACTTGAAAGTGTTCATCCTGATGAAATTGGAAAAACAGGAACCAGAAATACAAACCGACAAGATGGAGGTGATGTAGATAACTCTAATTCACCTGTTGATATGGATGTTACTTATGATTGTGAATTGAACTTGTCTACAGATTTTGAACCAACTTCCTTCAAAGAAGCTGCTTCTCATGATGAATGGAAAGAAGCGATGCAGAAGGAGTATGATGCCCTCATAAAGAATGGCACTTGGAAGCTGGTTGAACCTCCATTTGGAACGAAACCAATTGGCTGCAAGTGGGTCTACAAGAACAAGTACAAAGCTGATGGCTCACTTGACAAGCACAAAGCTAGGCTTGTGGCAAAAGGTTTTGCACAGAAGGAAGGGGTCGATTATGAGGAAACTTTTGCCCCCACAGCAAAATGGGCCACCATCCGGACACTCTTTGCACTAGCTGCTCAGAACGGTCGGAAAGTCCATCAAATGGATGTAAAAATTGCATTCTTGAATGGAGATCTAAAAGAAAATGTTTTTATGTCCCAGCCTAAAGGATTTGCTGTGAAAGGACATGAACATAAAGTATGCAAACTTGTGAAGTCCTTGTATGGCCTCAAACAAGCACCACGAGCCTGGTATGAAAAACTAACTGAGCATCTTCTGAAACTCAACTTCAAACATTTTGATCTTGATGATGCAACTTTATTTGTCAAGAAGGTTGGCAAAACAGTTGTATATCTTGTGGTATATGTAGATGATCTTTTAATGATAGGGAACAATGAAAGCTATATTGCATCCATAAAGAAAGAATTAGGAAAAAGTTTTGAAGTGACTGATTTGGGCTATGTTCATTACTATCTTGGCATTGAAGTAACCCAACATCCAAAATCCATATTTCTTTCTCAAAAGAAATACATTGGAGATTTGTTAAACAGATTTGGCATGACAGAGTGCAATCCTCTTTCTACTCCAATGGAACAAAACTTGAAGATCACATCTATTGAAGGAAAGGAATTTGAGGATGCAACAAAGTATAGACAGCTTGTAGGAAGTCTCATCTACCTCACTACTACCAGACCAAACATTTCATTTGCTGTTGGAATCGTCTCCAAGTTTATGCAAAAGCCTTGTGAGGGACATTGGTCTGCTGCAAAAAGAGTTCTAAGGTACTTGAAGGGAACTCAAGACCTTGGAATCAAGTATACACAGGTGGACGACTTCAGCTTGATTGGATACTCTGATTCAGACTTCGATGGAGACAAAGAAACTGGGGTATCTACTTCAGGATATGCTATGAGTCTTGGATCAGGAGCTGTCTCCTAGAGATCACGCAAACAATCAGTTCCAGCAGATTCCACAACAGAAGGAGAATACGTGGCAGCAGCTGAAGCAACGAAAGAAATTGTGTGGCTCAGGAAAATTCTTGAAGATTTGCAGGTAAAACAAGTACAATCAACTCCACTCATGATTGATAACACCTCTGCAATAAAGTTGGCCAAGAACCCAAAGTTCCATGATCGTACTAAGCACATCAATACTAAATATCATCTGATCCAACATCATGTTGAGGCCAAAACAATCCATCTCCATCATTGTTCCACAAATGAGCAAATTGCAAACATCTTCACCAAAGCGCTTGGAAGAGAAAAGCTTGAAAGATTCAGAACGATGCTTGGACTCACCAACATCCCTTCAGATTAAGGGGGGAATGTTCACACCTAATCTTCAACGGTTGGGTAAACAGGAACGTGAACAGTCATCAAGAAGATGAACTGATCCGTCCATTTTATGTATATAAACAATAGTTATCTAATGAAATAATCAGTCAGTTTTCTTCTGCCCATTTTGGAGTTACCCTGGCCTGACAGAAGAATTGCTTAGGGAAAGAGTAATTTTGAGGCTCAACATGTCCTTGGCAAATTTATCTGCATTTTGGAGATTCTCATAAATCACACACCTCACTTGTGCATTATGATACATAATTTTTTCTTACATGGTATCCTCTCCACAACCTTCACATACTAATCTCAAAATGTTATATCCATAAGATAATAACTATGACTTAACCTTTTCTTTCCATATCTAGTACTTTGTAAATTTTCGCCCAGATTTTCTTTCCATCGGTAAAGATGCACTTGAAAGCCCTGCTCTGATACCAATTTTGGGAAGCTTGAAAATATTGAGATGGAAGGAGAGAATCAGTATTGCGTTGCTAGATAGCATTTTACATTTTTTCTTTCACATTAACTAAATCATCATGTATTAACTAGCAGCATGATATAAAGAACAATAACATATGCATGGAAAATAATCAACACAAGTACGAATTAATCATGATCAATTGCACATCAACAAAAAAATGAAGACATAGGATATAAGGTGGAAACCCTTTTGCGATAAAAACCACCATCTACTTTTCTTCTTATTAATCAAAATTTTCTCTTTTACATATGCATTGGCCACCACCAATGTGCAAGCCACAACTTTCCAATCATGCAAGCAACTCTTTCTCAAGGCCACTTCCTAATGGAAGCCACCACTTCGTGAACTTTACAGGCCATCACCTACTTAAAGCCACACTCCCATAACTATGTAGGCCACCAATTGCTAATGACCACCACCTTTAGTAATGTTTCCAACCACCACTAGAAGGAAGCCACTGCTCCAAAGTAATCAATACACTACTTGAGGGATTATGTTATGCCCTAAATAAACAAGCCACCACTTTCTAGTGATCCACCACTCACCCACTAAACGCTCCAACCTTCAATCTCTTGTGGACCTTGTTTCACAATGTTTTATATAGGGATACACCTGCATCAACACAAGAAACTATGGGACTTATTTCATCCCATTTTTATATTGGATCCGCTCTAAAACTTATGCTCATGAATAATTGAATACAAGACCTCGATGCAACATAACTTTATACTCATGCAATCAATGCTCTCAACCTCAAGCTCAAACTATCTGAACAACATACTGTCAAAACACCTCTCACATACATCAGTATAACTGGTATTATACATATCATCAACTCACTTTGACTTAGTCTACTACATAAATTCAATGAAAAACATAATGCCCCCTCACTTAGCAACATAGACACACTAGGTTCCTAGCCTATACTCCAACTCAAACAATACTAGGAAGCATATGTCAAATACATAAAGCCACAACACTGTATATACTGATCACAAACTCTGTTAGTCACACACAAATCAAAACCTATAACCACATACTCCACATGGCAGTACTTGCAACCACAATTAGTTAACATTCTCTATCTCTAAGATCAGCCTCTATAAAAGTGCTTTCCAGCTACAACAACCATACACTATTATCTACACACTCAAAACTCTACCTCCAAAATGCACTCTGTAATAAATCCAATGCACTAGCATTCTTTGTTATGACCATGCACATGTATAACCATCAACAATGTGCACTTCTACACTAGAAAACGCTCTGTGTCAATTTTTTATCCACACTACATTCCTATCAAACATTCTCCATGCTTAGAACCACTCCAACAAACATACAACCTCTTCCATTTTTTCCCTTTCAATATGTCCAAACCAACTAATGATTCCTAGTATTACAAGAAGAATGTTGCAACTCCCAACGCTTCCAACTCTAATTTATCAATCTGCAGTTTGTACAAACTTAAGAAGTGTTAGTGCTATATGCACAACAAGCAAGATTCTACTCAAGTTGTTCTGAGGCAATGAATTGAATTGAGATGTGCAGAGACCACTTTGCAAAATGAAAAAAGGAAAACTACCTAGCTTAACTTTGCAAGAAAATAGATTATTGAAGCATAACTTGTTATATTGCATGAAAGAAAGATTTAATTTATTTTCATGGAAGGAAATGTTCGAAAGGAAATCCTAATATATTTTGCAGAAGCTAAATAGTAGGAAAGAAACCATAACCTAGTTGCATGAAAGTAAATGCCATGAAAGTGACTCTAATCTATCTTGCAAGAAAATAAATCTATGTTATTTCAATCAAGGTAAATTCTATTCTATTTGCAAAAACCATTAAATTCTCAAAAGCAATCAGGATAAAATAATTTTGTGCTACTTAACTCATAACCAAAATAATTTACCCTAGTGTTGTAGCGACTACAACCACCCTCCAAAATTTTGGCTTGCATCAATTTCGGAGCCTCCCTTGAAGAGTTTCAATTGATGATTGTAGACATTCGGGTTCACTCCGTGAGCCCGTGTGAGTATTTACATTCGCCTTGCTTGTTTGTTGCACTCAAGTCTCTGCATTTTGATGTCTAAGTCATGCTTGCGATCGTGTTCTGGTTATGCTCAAAGTCTTTGCTTCGTATTTGTTTAATGTGTTCACCATGAAAGCATCTGTCACACTCACACATGAAGTCACATTCACTGTCACGCAAGCATCGTCTCGATCATGAATGATCAATCACGAGTGTCACGCTTATCGCTTGAACCGTCAGTCAGCTATGTTGAACATATGTATCCGGATGGTTTGGTCGTTTCGTCATTAAGTCATGCGAGTGTGTGTCTGTATGATCACCTATGCATATTTCAAATCTTCGCACACTTAGTCAGTTTTGCTGAAGTTTTGATGACCAGAGTCCTCACTGACAATCAGACCATAACCTTTCTTTCGACCTAGTTGATTGTCAACCAGAATAGTGCAGAAGCACCAAGCTAGTTCTTTCAAGTTGTGTTGCCCGCAAGCAATTCAATCAGCACTCATGTTGGCCACTCGTACAGGTGACCAACTATTCATCTAAGAAATTACACAGTGCTCATGAGAAGGCCGCTCGTTGCCCATCAGTCATCTCAGCTCAGAAATTATGCAAAGATGATTAGCAGGCTTGCCTCCTGGCCTTAATGCAATTTTCCCAGCCAGTAGCTCCCACCAGTAGACTGTCTGTTCCCTCCAGGAATTGCGTAGTTTCTACTTCGAGTGACTGAGAAACCAACCGGAAGTTCCCTCTAGGAATTGCACAAATTTGGATTCCAGTGACCCCAACAGTCAACTGGTAGTTCCCTCTAGGAGTTGCACAGATCTGGCCTCCAGTGACCCCAATAGCCAACTGGTAGTTCCCTCTGGGGATTAAGCAATTCTAGCTGCTAGTGACCCCAGCAACCAGCAGGAAGTTTCCTCTAGGAATTGCACAAGTCTGGCTGCCAGTGACCCCAGTAAACAACTGGCAGTTCCCTATGGGAATTGCGCAAGTCTGGTTGCCAGTCACCCCAGTACTTCCCCAGAAAAACTGTGTAATCCCTACCTTCTGACCCTTCCTGCAGCCCGACTCATTCCTCTAGAAAATTACACAAATCTGTCTGTCTAGCCCCTGCTGACTGTTCATTCCGGAAAATGCACAAAGCATGCCTGCCTTTCCTTCCAACAACCCAAACTGTTCCTCCCAAAATTTTTGCAATTTTGCCTCCTAATTGAGCTAGACCTTGCATTCAGTTAGTGTCGACTCAGATTGCCTGTCTCCATCTCTCAGTGACTCTTACGCAGTTTTCATCAGGAGTTTCCCGGAGCCATCATCTCACATCACAGCCCTGCTGCCTCTGCTAGTCACCTGCATTCGAATGATCATGTGTCATGGTAGGCTAGGGTGTTTTAGGTGACTGCAGTTACAGGTACACCAACAAACATGTCAAGGCGACAAACGAGATGAATGAAGGGAGCACATGCAAATGGACAGGTTCACCAACGAACAAACGAGCGAAGCATGTGAAGTAGACGAATGCATTGAACATGCACCTTCACGAACAAGTGAGCCTCTCAAGCCTTCTAGCACGAAAGCATGGAACAACATGCTAAAGCTTCATCAAGCAAACCAAGGACCATCGAAGACTTTGCACACTTCACCATGTGGAGGTGAAGCTATTGTACATCATGAAGACATCCATCACTCAACAACACTCTAGCTCGACAAGCACTCTAGTAGCAACACGAATGTACCAACAATGTCATGCTGAGTCATTTCGAGTCAAGTCATGAGTCATGTTGCCCACATTTCTACTATGGGCTTGTTTTCAATCAATGTGATGTAACGTGGAAGTCCAAGAGACCCACTTATTGAGCATAGAGTCATGTAAGTCGGAAAGTCATGGAAGTCGAACAATCATGAAAGTAGTCGAATAGTCATAAGGGTCAGTTTCACCCTTGGCTATAAATACCCCCCTCATTTGTACATGAAAGGAATTTTCACCCTAGCTCCTCCCACATAGCCAAGAGAGTCTGTAATCTTTTTTTTGAGGAGTAAGTAGTGGCTCCAATGCCTCGCTTACAGGGTTAGTGATGTGTGGTGTAACGATGTGTCTTGGAACTTTCACTTAATTCAGAAGCCAATCAACAAGCCAACACGTTTTCACACATGTATTGTATTTGTTGTAAGACTAATTTTTAACAGTTGTAATGCATGTTGCTTTAACCATGTGTTTTACATCTGAACTGATTCATTTGTTGTAATACATAATTTATTAATGGACATGTGTTGTATATTCTTTTAATGATGTCCTGTCTGTGTCGACTACTCTGTCAGACATCAGACAGACCTTTCACATGAACCTTGTTGTAACAACCATCGCACTCGTCTTGGACTGATGTGTGAGTTTTGTACATGTTAGCTTAACTTGTATGTTGTGACTGTCGCATTCGAATGGACTGCTCCACCGAAAGTTGTGTATGTCCTTTTTGTTGTGTGTTCCTAGCCGAGTTGGGACTGATCCCTTTCAACCGTGAACTCACCTACACCTTTTCCCCTCACAGTGAAAAACCCATTGGCACAAGTACACTTACACTCACCAGGCACGTGAACCTCACTTCTCAAAGACAAAGCGAACCACTCTCTTGTGCTGACAAGCAAGAGTTGAGGAAAATCCTTAAGACAATGGCAACTAGTCCATCATACTGGATGGGACTCCCACGCCAAAGGGTGTGAGGTCTAGTTGGGACTTCATACCAGGGTGATCCCTTGAATGTTGGCAGGTCTAGCACCGTCAACATTTCTAGCATGAGAAGGAGGGTAGCCAGTTGTACATGGTTGAAATTCCCCTCACACTCACTAATCAACCATCTAGTCAAGGCAGTAAGTCACAACTCCTCTCTCATGACTCTGCAGTTGGTTACTCCTAACCTCCTAGAATGAACACTAAATTTCATATCAACACCTTCGCTCTGTCTATCCCATCACTCGCCAGTTCGTGAAAGTAGTTGGACTAATCCCAGGAATATAGTATTTTCCACATGCTTCTTAGAAGCCAAAGACCACTCCAATAGGAGTGGTTGTATCATCAGTGGAAGAAACAGCCCTTGCTACTCTTGAAGTTTGGGAAGAAGTTATTGAAGATGGAGAGGAACCTCCAATCTTCTTTGAAGATGAAAAGGCACTCTTGTAGTCTTGGGATCAAACTTCGGTATAGGAGGCAGAGGGGAAGGCAGCGGAGGAAGTGGAGGAGGAGATGAACCGACAGACTCAGATCCAAAACCATTAGATTCTGAAGGAGAGGAAGAAGACGAAGAGGACAAAGAGGAAAAATAGATGGCTAACCCAAATCTTGAATAGATGACTTAGGGACCATTGGCTCTCCCGGATGTTCTGCACAAGATGTTGAAGTGAGTGGAGAGAATGAACATCAAGTTTAACCCTAACAACATGGTGAAGGCAAAAGACCACTTAGACAACTTCTACCTACAGTTGCAAACCCTTGAGGTACGTTATGAAAACATAGCATGTAGATTGTTTCCATGTACCTTGGACGGCTGGGCAGCTTCTTGGTATCATAGCCTTCCACCCTACTCTATACAAAACTGGGGTTCTTTCAAACGTATGTTCATTGAAAATTTTATTGATGAAAAGACTCTAGCCATGCTACTCGAAGAACTGGGAAGCCTCAAGATGGAGGGAAAAGAGAAAGTAAAATATTTCAATCAGAGGTTTACACGTATCTTGAACAAGTTTGCAGTAGACACCAAACCTCATGCCTCCATCACTTTTGACTATTACACATCTGCACTTCCAACCACCATCTCGTATTTCTTCAAGCGAGCTATGAAGCAAACACTGTTAGAAAGTTGCGAAGAGGCAATTGTTGTTGAGAAAGACATGCGCGCCATTGGAGTCATTAAGGATGACGAATCAATGAATGACTCCAAGGATGTGAGTAGAAAGCCCCAAGAAACGAAGATCAAAGGCAGGGACAAGGAAGTAATTGACATTGAGACCCTTACTCACCTTGTCAAGAACTTGACTAGCGAAACGTCTGAACTAAAGCAATAGAAGCCGGACACATTCGCGAATAGTCATCCACCTAGAAAGAGAGAGGCAAGAATTTCATCACCAGCTCATCAAGAAATAGCCGATTTGGTTCCAAATTTGTGCAGAGGACTATGTTCCAACTCAATCAATGCATTGATCCTAATCACTGTTCCTTCGATGAAGAATTTCATCCTGAGAACTCTTATTCAAATTGGAAGCGAGTTGTTACCTCTGTCTGTATTCATACACTCTATGTGAATGGTGACATACAGGAACAATCAGAAGATACTGATGATAATGAAGAGGTTGCACCTAATGAAGCACCAAGTTCTGGGCATGTGGTGAACACATATCAGTGCTCACAAGTAGTCTCGAAGACAAACACCAAGAAGGAGCCCCAAAAGAAAAATGATCACTACAATCTTAGGAGTAAAGGGGCTCCCCCCACACTTGAGGAGATGCAAGAGAAAGTGAGATGGCTGATAAAGAAGGCCGATCCACCAGCTGCCTCAAAGAAAAAAACACAAAGCAAGTCTGGGAAGACAGTGGTGGATAAGAACACATTCGTGAGCAGCAAGTTGCAGAATAATCCGCCAGACAGCACAAGCATCCGTCCCACCCTGGACACCTCGGTGAGTCTACCACCTCTAGATTACAACTTAGTCGATGGCATGAAGAAACTCAAGCAAACATCAGTTTGTTCAAGTTAGCCAAAGTCCATAGCCAACGAGATATCCTACTGCGTGCATTGGGACAAATGGAAACAGACAACACATCCTCTACCCACAAGGGAACATGCACACCTCCCGGATCACTATCCAGTGTGCTCAATACAGTCAGAATGGAAGAAGAAAACTCAGGTTGCCCCCCATTCCTACTTTCATTTGAAGTTTTCAACTACAATGTCCACAACTGTTTGTTTGATTCTGGCGCAATATCCAATGTCATGCCGCTCTCCATTGCTAATAATATCAATGCACAATGGAGCGAAACATCCGCAAGAAAATCAGTACCAACCATTGGTGAAATATGAGACATGATCATTCGATTATCCCATGAAAGTCGAGTCCACCAGTGCATCAACATAATTTTTGTGGACATATCAGAAAAATATGGTCTGCTACTCAGTAGAGACTGGTCCAACAAGCTAGATGGATACATTGCTACAGATTGGTCTCACTTGTGGCTTCCGTACAAGGGAAAATTCAACCAATTACGGGTGTTATCCGAGAGGTGTATGAAGTACAATGTCACTCCCCTTGACAGCGAGAATGAACCATTGGCCTTCACAGAACTCATGTTTGGCAACTACCTCCTGGAAAAGACATTGGAGTGTTATCCTGCACGACCTACTTCAACATCATTAGACAAGTAGTTGGGACTCCTTCCTTGCCCAATTGATGATAATGAAACTTGTAAAGTTTGTTTTTGTGTTAGTAGCAGTAGTAGCAGTACCAGCACGCGAAACAGTCCATGTACAAAGAGGTTGTGGGCCATGAGTCTGGACAAATCAGGAACACATGATGGCTCAAGCACTAAGTGTATCTCAGTCATCCAAAACAATGGACAATGCATTATTTCAAGTTTTTTGAAGTTCGAAGTCACAAATAATGATGCTGAAGCACTCATGCTAAACACACGAGGGACCAACACTGAACGAACAGAGCGACTTGGGAATCCACCGTGATCTGAAGATGGATAATCTTGGTACAAGTTACACATTTCAACATCGACCAATCATTGACCACTTGATCTAACTGTACCAGGATGGGCCTGCATGAGCACATGATGACTTGAGTACCCACTACATGTGAAAAATCCAACATGAGATTCCAGGTAATGGAGAAGACAAGCCACTACAACAAAGAATAGGTATCACATACATGTTGTTTGTACTACTTTCACCAAATAGATTGATTAACATTTTAAGTGTTTGGATTACTTGCAAAGTTCATCATCACACTTGGTTTTCTGATTTAAATCCTCCACATAAGAAATCTGGGAAGATCCTCTTACTCATTGACTTCAGAAAATTGAACCCTTCTCGGAGTAAAAACAATTACCCCATGACATCGTTCGAGCCCATGCTACACACAATACTTGAGACAATGGTGTTGTCTTCACTTGAAGGTTTTTTGCAATGCCACTAGGTTCCCGTATCAGAGCCCGGTGGACCAGCACTGGTCCATGAGAAACTTGGCTCACACACCTATTATTTGCAATCACTCGATGGGAGGATTGATGATCTTCCTGTCCAACAGACAAGTCCTCAAACATTAGTTTAGTAAGTTGGGTTGCTTCCATGCCTTGTACATAGTCTTCCTACTTCTTGTTGTTTCATTTGGTTTGTTTTACTTATTATCTTTGCTTTTGCTTTGTTTTATTCGTTCACTTAAATTTTGTTTCTAGTGATTCTATGTAATCATAAATTTGTTATTGTATTGGATCTATTCTTGGGGATCCTTTGTTGGGGTTTCCTTCAAAATACTGTCTAGGAGAGTTCTGAGGACTGTATGTAAATGGAATATTTTTAGGGGATAATACTAGGGTTTCTCCTTCTAGATTGATGAACTCTGTTTCCTTTTATGATACCTTCTTTACCATTCCTCTGAGCCTATAGCTTCTTCTAAGGGGTTTTATGTTCGCCTCCTTTGCACACATTTTCTCTATTCCTATCTTTTCCTTTCCCTTGATTTGTCTCTTACTCTCTGTCAGATTTTCAGAGATTGGTTGTTTATCATCTGGTTGTAATGGAGATTCAGGTGTGTTCTCAATAATTCCACTGACTTTCTGTTTTATCTTCTTCCTCTGCTTGATTTGCTTTCTGATCTCTGTTATTTTTTCATAGATTGGTTCTTCTTCATCATTTTTTTGTACTGAAAGATCAGGGTTGCTTTGAATGGTGAGATTAGTCTTCTTTCTCCTACTCTTTCTGACACTATCTTTGTCAGGAGATTCTGGTGTCCCTTGGAAATGGTTTCTTATCAGAAATTTTTCATAGGTGTCCCCTATATTCTTTAGATGATATTCAACCAGGATTTTGACCAATCCATGGTGGTACATGGTTGTTTCCAGAGATTCTATTTTCTCCTGTACATTTGAAGCCATTCTCCTTAAACTGTTTAGAAGGAAGTAAGGGAGGTTGATGTTTCCATTGTCTAGAAAGTTCATCAATAAATGTATATGATAAACATACATTCAAATCTTCTGTCACAGGTACTAAATTTTTGTAATATCAAAAGCATTTTTCTCCATTTATTTTTGAGTGCTGAAATAGGGATTCCTTTCCTAAACACAGTGACATCCATACCTGGGTTCCTGAGGAATACCTTCCATGATTCACTGTGAAATTCTTTGTTTTTGAACCACCTCTGACCAAGTCTTGGCAATTCTGTAGCCTCTACTATGTAATATTCTCTTATTACAAACTTGATGTTCCTAATCTCCACTTCTAGAATTGATAACTTAGAGATGACTTCAACTTTAGATTTGTCAACTTTAATTCCATCTCCTGAAATGTGATGTCCTAAAACAATACCTTTTGTAAACATCATAAAACATTTTTCATGGCTTAGTAAAAGGTTTGTTTCCTTACATCTTTTAAGAACTTTTTCCAAATTTTCCAAAAGCTTCTTCAAATGTATTTCCGTAGACTGTAAAATCATCCATATATACCTCTACACAATCATGTATCAGATCAGAAAAAATTCCTAGTACTGCTCTTTGGAATGTTGCAGGTGCATTACATAATCCAAAAGGTAGTACTCGGTAGGCATGAGTTCCCCATGGACAAGTAAATGTGGTCTTATCCTGATCTTTAGGTTCTACCTGAATTTTATTATAACCACTAAAACAATCCAAGAATGAGAAATACTTCTTACCTGCTAATGTATCTAACACTTGATCTATAAAAGGCAAAGTAAAATGATCTTTAAGGGTGGCTTTATTCAATTCTTGGTAATCAATGCACACTCTCCATTTACCATTCTTTTTAGGCACAATTACCAAAGGAGAAACCCATTGGCTATCTGAAATTGGGTAAATGAAGTTTACATTCAGTAGTTTTTGGAGCTCTTCTTTCACAATCTCTAAGATTTGGATTCATCCTTCTCTGAGGTTGTCAAATAGGTCTACTATTTTCCTCAATGTATATGTGATGGATACAAGTCTTAGGATCAATGCCTTTCATGTCGGTGTATTCCCATGCAAATGCAACAGAATGTGTTTGTAATGTTTTGATTAGCTCTTCTTGTTGTAGTTTTTCCAAGTTTTTGTTTATGTTCAATGTCCTACCTAGAAAAAATTCAATTGTAGAGCTACAAAACTCTTCCATAGAATAGAGAGACATTTGCCTAGATGACAAATATTCTACATTAGATTTTTCTTGAAATTGCTCATGGTTATATTCTGAAGATGATTCAAACTTTTCCAATGTATTCAAAATTTCACTATCTTCACTAATTTCTGAGATAGTAAAGAGAGGTTGAATATCATCTTCAGCTAATAAGGATATTGAAATATATTCTAGCACACCATTTGGCTTTATTACTGATCTATATGTTAGTTGCAGTAAGGTAGGTGTGTAGAGAAGATTAGGAAGTTTAAGCTGCTCCATAGTTTTTTTACTCATGATGTTTATTGCTGACCCTAAGTCAATCAATGTATTTGGAATTTCAATTCCATTGATATGTGTTTTGACAATTGGACTTCCTAGATCCACATATTTTTGTATGGAAATTTTTCCCATCATCATGTCTACTATTTTTCCTACCAGGTGAATTTTTTTTGTTTCTTTTGCTTTTCTTCCTCGTTTTTTTATGATCAATTCCTTTATTTTTTTTTTTTTTTTCACATGTGGTTCACGGATACCCATGGTCAATGGGCAGCCGCTACGTCCACGGAAATAACTGGGCGCTCGACCCCGAAGGGGAGCACACCCCTCGGCCTATACTGACCTGACCCCAAGAGCTTTCGGGATTTGACCCTGTGACCTCCCGATTGGCGAGGCACTGTTTTGACCGATTGAGCTAACTCTTGGGGCTATCAATTCCTTTATTATTTTGGCTAGAATTGGAATTTCTCTACTGGCTTGTAGCAAAGGAATTTTGATACAGACATTCTTCAATTCATATAGAAAATCATAATTTGTCAACAAGATCTATTTTTCAACCCCTCTATCAATTTGTAGTCTTTGAAGACGGAGAGAAACCTCCAATCTTCTTTGAAGAAGAAGAAGGCACTCTTGTAGTCTTGGGATCAAACTTTGGTATAGGAGGCAGAGTGGAAGGCAGTGAAGGAAGTGGAGGAGGAGACAAACCAATAGAATCAGATCTAGAACCATTAGATTCTGAAGGAGAGGAAGAAGACGAAGAGGACAAAGAGGAATAATAGATGGCTAACCCAAATCTTGAATGGATGACACATGGACCATTGGCTCTCTTGGATGTTCTACATAAGATGTTGAAGCGAGTGGAGAGAATGAACATCAAGTTTAACCCTAACAGCGCGGTGAAGGAAAAAGACCACTTAGACAACTTCTGCCTACAGTTGCAGACCCTTAAGGTACATTATGACAACATAGCGTGTAGATTGTTTCCATGTACCTTGTACGGCTGGGAAGATTCTTGGTATCATAGCCTTCAACCCAACTCTATACAAAACTGGGGTTCTTTCAAATGTATGTCCTTGAAAATTTTATTGATAAAAAGACTCTAGCCATGCTACTCAAAGAATTGGGAAGCCTCAAGATGGAGGGAAAAGAGAAAGTAAAAGATTTCAATCAGAGGTTTACACGTAGCTTGAACAAGTTTGCAGTAGACACCAAACCTCATGACTCCATTACTATTGACTATTACACATATACACTTCCAACCACCATCGCGGAGTTCGTCAAGCGAGCTACAAAGCCAACACTGTTAGAAAGTTGTGAAGAGGAAATTGTTGTTGAGAAATAAATGTGTGCCATTGGAGTCATTAAGGATGAGGAATCAACGAAAGACTCTAAGGATGCGAGCAGAAAGCCCCAAGAAATGACGATCAAAGGCAGGGACAAGGAAGCAATTGACATTGAGACCCTCACTCGCCTTCTCAAGAACTTGACCAGTGAAATGTCCGAACTCAAGCAATAGAAGCTAGACACATTCACGAGTAGTCATCCACCCAAAAAGAGATAGGAAGGAATTTCATCAACCGGCTCATCAAGCAATAGCCAATTCAGTTCCAAATTTGCGCAGAAGCCTATGTTCCAACTCAATCAATGCGTTGATACTAAGTATTGTTCCTTCGATGAAGAATTTCATCCTAAGAACTCTTTTTGAGATTGGAAGCGAGTTGTTACCTCTGTCTGTACTCATACACTCTATACAAATGGTGACATACATGAGTAATAAGAAGATACTGATGATAATGAAGAGGTTGCACCTAATGAAGCACCAAGTTCTGGGCATGTGGTGAACACATATGAGTGCTCGCAAGTAGTCTCGAAGACAAACACCAAGAAGCAGCCCCAAAAGAAAAATGATCACTACAATCTTAGGAGTAAAGGGACTCCCCCCACACTGGAGGAGATGCAAGAGAAAGTGAGATGGTTGATAAAGAAGGTTGATCCACCAGCTGCCTCAAAGAAACAAACACAAAGCAAGTCTAGGAAGACAGCGGTGGATCAGAACACATCCATGAGCAGCAAGTTGCAGAATAATCCGCCAAACAGCACAAGCATCCGTCCCACCCCAGACACCTCAGTGAGTCTACCACCTCTAGATTACAACATAGTCGATGACATGAAGAAAACTTGAGCGAACATCAGTCTGTTCAAGTTAGCCAAAGTTCAGAGCCAACGAGATATCCTGCTGCGTGCATTGGGACAAACGGAAACAAACAACCCAGCCTCTCCCAACAAGGGAACATGCACACCTCCTGAATCACTATCTAGTGTGCTCAATACACTCAAAATGGAAGAAGAAAACCCAGGTTGCCCCCCATTCCTACTTTCATTCGAAGTTTTCAACTACAATGTCCACAACTGTTTGGTTGATTCTGGCGCAATAGCCAATGTCATGCCACTCTCCATTGCTAATAAGATCAATGCACGATGGAGCGAAACACCGCGAGAATCATCCAACTTGATAGAAAATAAGTACCAGCGATTGGTGAACTACAAGATGTGATCATCCGACTATCCCATGAGAGTCGAGTCCACCAGTGCATCAATATAATTGTTGTGGACATATGAGAAAAATATGGTCTACTGCTCAGTAGAGACTGGTCCAACAAGCTAGATGGATACTTTCCTACAGACTAGTCTCACTTGTGGCTTCTGTACAAGGGAAAACGCAACTAATTATGGGCGTTATCCGAGAGGTATATGAAGTACAATGTCACTCCCCTTGATAGCGAGAATGAACCATTGGCCTTCACAGAACTCATGTTTGGCAACTACCTCCTAGAAAAGACATTGGAGTGTTATCCTACACGGTCTACTTCAACATCATTAGATAAGTAGTTGGGACTCCTTCCTCGCCCAACTGATAATAATGAAACTTGTAAAGTTTGTTTTCATGTTAGTAGCAGTAGTAGCAACAATGGCATTTGGAGCAGTACCAGCATGCCAAACGGTCCATGTACAAAGAAGTTGTGGGCCATGAGTTTGGACAAATCAGGAACACATGATGGCTCAAGCACTGAGTGTATCTTAGTCATCCAAAACAATGGACAATGCATGATTTTAAGTTTTTCGAATTTCGAGGTCACAAACAATGATGCTGAAGCACTCATGCTGAACACATGAGGGACCAACACTATGAACAAACAAACCGACTTGGGAATCCACCATGATCTGAAGATGGCTAATCTTGGTACAAGTTACACACTGCAGCATCGATGAATCATTGACCACTTGATCTAATTGTACAAGGATGGGCCTGCATGAGTACATGATGACTTGAGTACCCACTACATGTGAACAATCCAACATGATATTCGAGGTAAAGGGGAAGACAAGCCACTACAACAAAGAACAGGTATCACATACGTGTTGTTTGTACTCCTTTCACTAAATAGATTGATTAACATTTTAAGTGTTTGGATTACTTGCAAAGTCCGTCATCACACTTGGTTTTCTGATTTAAATCCTCCACATAAGAAATCTGGGAAGATTCTCTTACGCATTGACTTCAGAAAATTTGAACCCTTCTCGGAGTAAAAACAATTACACCGTGACATCATCCGAGCCTATGCTGCACACAATACTTGAGACAGTAGTGTTGTCTTCACTTGAAGGTTTTTTTGCAATGCCATTAGGTTCTGGAAGTGGAGCCCAGTGGACTGGCACTGGTCCACGAGAAACTTGGCTCACACACCTATCATTTGCAATCACTCGATGGGAGGATTGATGATCTTCCCGTCAAACAGACAAGTCCTCAAACATTAGTTTAGTAAGTCGGGTCGCGTCCATGCCTTGTACATAGTCTTCCTACTTCTTGTTGTTTCATTTGGTTTGTTTTGCTTATTATCTTTGCTTTTGCTTTGTTTTATTCGTTCATTTAAATTTTATCTGTTTGATATATTACTATTTTTGTTTCCGGAAATAAGCACTGCCAACTACTACATTCTGGCTTTGGAATAGAGTATGTGGCTGAAATTTGAAGAGACTTGTGACATTGCAGCACTTGGCTAGTCTTGTGTCTATTTTCTCTGTGCTTGGTTACAACCTTCGGCCGATGATGTCTTCATGGAAAATATGAACCATTTGTAAGGGAAGCTTTGGTCCAATTGTGAACTTGTGTCCATGCTTGGAAACTCGATGCCTATACTCAACCTTCTGCTCTGTGTGTTGAAGCTAATCCAAATAGTAGAAACGGAGAAGGTGAAAAATCTAAACAAGCAAACCTATGTCAGAGGTCTTACATGCTTCTCTAAAGGAACAACTTCTTCTGCTCTCAATAAGTCGGGATCCCTCTTCCTCCCTAAAAATAAATAAGTGCCTTTACACAGTTCTCTTAAAAAAAAAGGCGACAGAGGAGAAAGCCTTCATGCGCAGAGAGGTGAAGCATGCAACTCCATCGGGGTATTGACCGGGCTCACTGGCAGTGGAGCAATGTGTTTTTTCCTGCGTGACTCTACCGAGGTACTGTTTAGGCCTGCTAACAGCAAAGCAACACTAGAGATGAAAACTTATACTCTGAAAATCTTCAACTTGGGAACTAAACTACCCCTCCTGGATTTGAAACATTGAGATCTAAGCTAAACTTTTGATTGTGTTTGACTGAGTTGGCAAAGGGTGAACCATGTATGTCCATGGGGTAAATGGGGAAACTGGAGTAGCCTACACATTGATTCAATACTTCCTGAAATACCAAGGCCATGTGCTAGCATGAACCGAAATAAAGAAGTTGGAGTCCTACCAGTCCGTTGCCAAGTGTTGTAGTGGCTACAACCACCATCCAAAATTTTGGCGTACATCAATTTCGGAGCTTACCTTGAAGAGTTTCAGTTGATGACTTCACACACCCGGGTTCACTCCGTGAGCCCGTGTGAGTCTTTACATTCACCTTGCTTGTTTGTTACACTTAAGTCTCTACATGTTGATGTCTAAGTCATGCTTGCAACCATGTTCTGGTTATGCTCAAAGTCTTTGCTTCGTATGTGTTTGATGTGTTCGCCATGGAAGAATCTGTCACACTCACACATGGAGTCACATTCACTGTCATGCAATGGTCATCTCAATCATGAACGATCAATCACGAGTGTCGCACTTGTCGCTTGCACTGTCGGTCAGTCATGTTGAACATATGTATCTGGATGGTTTGGTCATTTCATTATCAAGTCATGTGAGTGTGTGTCCATATGATCACCTATGCATCTTTTGACTGTTCACACACTTAGTCATTTTTGTTGAAGTTCTGACGACCAGACTCCTCAATGACAGTCGAACCATCACCTTGCTTTTGACTCGATCGACTGTCAACCAAAACAACACAGAATCACCAAGCTAGCTCTTTCAAGTTGTGATGCCTGTAAGCAATTCAATCAGGACTAACGCTGACCACCCGTATAGTCGACTGATTGTTCATCTCAAAAATTACATAGTGCTCATGAGCAGGCCTCCCGCTGCCCATCAGTCAGCTCAGCTCAGAAATTGCGCAGAGATGATCTACAGGTCGGCCTCTCGGCGTTAATGCAATTTTCCCAGTCAGCAGCTCCCAGCAGTAGACTACCTGTTCCCTCTAGGAATTGCGCAGTTTCTGCTGCCAGTGACTGAGCACTCGTCTCAGAATGATCCGTGAGTGATGTACATGTTATCGTACCTTGTATGTTGTGATTGCCGCATCCGAGTGGACTGGTCCGTTGGAAGCTGTGTATGTCCTTTGTGTTGTGTTTTCCTAGTCGAGTTGGGATTGATCCCTTTCAACCTGGAACTCACCTTCACCTTTTCCCATCACAGTGAAAGAACCATTGACACAAGTACACTTACACTCACTAGGCATGCAAACCTCACTTCTCGAAGACAAAGTGAACCACTCTCCTATGCTGACAAGCAAGAGCTGAGGCAAATTCTTAAGATAATGGAAATCGGACCATCATACCGGATGGGACTCCCACACCAAATGATGTGAGATCTAGTTAGGACTTCATACCAGGGTGATCCCCTGAACGTTGGCGTGTCCAGCACCATCAACACCTAGTTGTAGAATTGAGACTACAATATTGAAAGGGAGGTATCTAAAGGGTCTATGATCTTCACAAGTTCATTTTCAAGTCTTAGAGGATGTTGTGGAGTGATGAGAAGCAAAAAGTAATCTTTATAGGAAATTTTGGGTGCATTATGAATAATTTTGTGTATAATGGTATAAGATTGTTATAACATTGCTACATGATGCCCTCTTTTGTATAAGATTTCATTTGAGAGAAATCTGATTGTTCTAAGAGTGGCTTGAAGGTGGGATAAGGTGGTAGGAGGGTGTGAAAGGGTGCAAGAGACCTTGTGTTGCATGACATTTTGTCGCATTAGGAAAATTACTGTTGGTTTGGATCTTTCACTATCCATCAAAGTGTTCCAAAGCATCCCCCTGCAATGCTAGAACCTAAATAATCCCAAAGAGAATGATATTCCTAGATCTCAAGGCCCAAAAACCTATTTTTGGCTTCCTGTGCAGTTCCCTAGTCCATTTATGCACACACACAGAAGAGACCATTAGAGTCTGTGCAAAAGTGCGCTTTGTTTTACACTAATTTTAATTAAAAGGGTAGAAAAGACATACCTACTTTTGAGATAGATCTCAACCGTTTCCTTATGATTACTACTCAGAATATTCTAAAATATTTTTGGGAGGTTAAATCTCTACCATCCACCTAATAATTATTGATAATTAAGTTAACATTTTGAAATGAGTAGTGTCTAGTGCCACTTTTTGGAAGTTTTTCCTGTGGATTTTTCCGGTCTAATTTCTTTAAAATCCAATAGGAATTCATTGAAGTCACAAGCTTGATGGGTAACCCCTGCACAATAGAAGTGACCTAGGGCTTTTTCATGGTGCTGAATCTAGTCCAAAAACTAGTTTAAATAACAAAAATCAAGATTTCACCTCAAATTTTTCCGTCAGCACCGGAAGCTCCAAAAAGTGATACTAAAGACAACTCCATTTTGAAATCCCTATTCAAAGAGAAACATGTCTATCCACATAGTTTTAATGTTGTAATTTTTAAAAGCGTTGCATCCATTTATACATTCAAAAACACATTTTAAAAACAAGAAGACATAATTTTGGCAAAAAAATTTATTTCTAAATTCTTATATAAACAAACCATACAAAAAAGGAAGTTAAAATCCAAACTAACTATAACTACTTCAAACTTAAATTTTAATTTGGTCACTTATTGTGATATTCAAATACAATCATGTAGCATTGAAAAATACTTCATAATACATATTGAGTTGTTAAAATTAAAAAACCATAAAATTCAATCTAATTGAAACTTTAATTTAAATTATTATTTTATTATTATTAATTAAAAAAAATTAATATATAAGTGAATCATATGTATTTAAAAACATATAATAAGATTTTTAATCATGGAAATTCACCTTCTTTATCAAAGAGATTCTTAATTTATAAATTGGATTCTTAATTGATAAATTGACTTTGTTACAATACCATGTACCAATACCACATGGCTTATCAATATTATGAACCCAAAATATCATAACTCATTTTATATAACACTTCTTTTTATTTATATAACATTTTTTTAATTAATTAATTTAATAAAAAATCAATAAAAACTTTAAAAAAAGAGTTGACTTCTTAAACCTTAAAGTTTTATTTATAAATAATATAACAAAAATAATTTAAAAAAAAAATAAAAAAAAAATAAAAAATTTATACCACTTACTAAACACAACCAAAGTGCAGTAGATATATTACCAAAACTATGCTTGCGAAAATGGATGGATACTGAACTATGATTCATATGGCGGTTGTGCACCAGATGCATGGCCATCGAGCAGGTTTTTCCTATGCATTCTGCAGTAATACATTGAATATGGTTGCTAACTTTATCAGATATTATTGCTTCACATTTAATGCGTCGCTGCCAAACCGTTTCAACCATGCCAGCAGTGAGCCAAGTCAGTAGACATTAACATAGGTGTTACAACTCTGATCGATGTCATAGGAGTGTAGTGCTTAGAGATCAGGGAGAATTTTTATTTTTTGTTTTATTTTTTAATTTTTTTGGTTTTTAAAATATTTTTTTATTAATGTTATTTAAAATTAGATAAAGATTATTCAAATTATAAATTTGAATTATGAAATTTGATAGGGATTTATTAAAATTATAAGTTTATAGAAATGTTTTATTATCACAAATTTATTTATATATCTAAAGATAAATTTTAAACAGTATAAAATTATATTTTAATTATGTTGATATAGGTTTTATTATGAGGTTATTGTTAATGATATTGTAGAGATTCGTCTTCTTTTATTGTAGAGATTTTCTTTAGTTGTACCGGTAGTTTAAGATATTTAGTTTAAGAGATAGTTTAAGGAAAAATTCAAGGTTGGAGGTGGAATATTCATCACACCTTTTTTGCTATTTTGAAGTTGCGGCTCTCATGTCTTGAACCAACTTCTCACAACTTGTTACAATGACCTCTTCGGTGCGCAGGGTGGGTGGGGAGTTGTTGTGCATTGCCTCTTTGTCTTCCACCAAAAAATGCCCAGGGTGGGTGGGACGTTGTTATGCATTTCCTCTTTGTCTTCCATCGGAAATGCACATTGCTTGGTGCAATGTAGAAGAAGAAATGAGGCATTTCTGAAGGGCTACTTGATCTAATGACAAGAGAGAAAGCATGTCATTTGTGTTTTTTCCCAAAACAATGCAAGGGTTGTGTATGACGGACAAAGCCTTGAGAGATCATTCCTTTTCTCCTCTTCATTCCCACAAGAAAACGTTTCATTCTTGTCCATCACCAAACTCAAGCCAACAAACACAAATTCATGGCTCTTGCAACACATATTGCTACTCTTGAAATACGAATCAAGCACAGAGTCATGACTCTTGCAACACATATCACTTCCAATCTCCCGATTCATGGAGCTCTAGTCGTAAGTTCTAATCCCTGAACGCTGGGAATCCATGTCAACACACTCAATTTCTGAATCCTCTGGCATTGCATTTAGCATCATGAAAAATTATGTAACGGAAGCTTGAGCAACAACAATATACACAATCAATCTCCAACCTTAGTAGAAAATTCTAGCCCCTTTCAAGCAAATTCGTCACATGCAAATATTATGGAGAGACCTACAACAAGTTAACCATATCACAGTCGGGATGATAAATGCATGAATTACTAACAACATACAATAATGTAAAGGGGCCAAGATCTATTAAACCATGAAAGAGAACCCTGAGTGCCTCTTTCGATTGGAAAAATACTGCTTACCACTGGGAATATACCGCAATGTTCTAAACATGCCTCTGAGGTAGTACATCGTCATTCACTGCTTGGAGCATGAGGAACAAAATAGGAATTATGTGTAAATTTTCCATGTTAATCACTATAATTGATTGAACAAAGAGATTTAAGTCAATTCCATCTTCATCCCTTACATAGAAAATTTTAGGGGCGAATGTTCGCCCTTTGGCGAAATTAAGGGGTTTTAAATTTTTAGTGGGTGAATATCTTGTATCATAGTACATTTTTACAAATCACTTCAAATAGCCCACCTTATTTTAAGGGAGAGGGTAGAAAAGGTAAATTTATCCCTTGAAATTAGGAGTTACAACCTTCCATTCGCCCATTTTCAAGAATAGGTTTTATTTAAGTGAATCCATTCACCCATTTTTAAGAATAGGTTTTATTTAAGTGAATCCTATGGGCCAAAGGCCCAACTACCATATTTATAAAAGAGGTATGGTAAATTAATAAAAATATAAATAAATGAGAGGTATGGTAAATAAATAAAACATTTTTTATATTTACTCCATGAGTCACCTTATATACATGCCAGGGTGTAAACAAATAAAAATATAAGTAAAGTGGAGGTATGGTAAATAAATAAAACGTCATTTTATACTTACTCAAAAGTATGGTAAATAAATAAAAATATAAATAAGGTAGACACATCGTAAATAAATAAAACCTCTTTTTATATTTAGTCCATAACCCTCGTTCTATTTATGAAGGCTCAAGAAAGAGGTTTTATTTAAGTGAATCCTATGGGCCAAATACCATATTTGTAAAAGAGGTATGGTAAATTAATAAAAATATAAATAAACGAGAGCTGCGCTAAATAAATAAATAAAAATTTATATTTACTCCATAAGTCACCTTATATTTACGAACACTCAAAAAATGATTTATATTTAGGTGAAACCTATGGGCAAAATACTATGGGACAAATACGAGGGACTAGATTGTTAATAATACCATGCAAAAAAACATTATCAACCCTAATATTAGTATTATAAAAATAAAAATGGCACATGGTATTGACCCATGGTATTCACCAAAATGGCACATCTATTGACCCATGGTATTCACCTGGAATGTAGCCTATTTAAATGGGGGAATTAAACTAGCATATATCCATCATCTACTAACCCCCGAGAGGTATCAAATATTGTGATATGCAAACTAGCATAGAGTGAAAAAATATTTGATCTGATCAAGAGTAAAAATGGATGTTGTAATTTAATGTATGTTAAACATTTTAGCTTGGTTAAAATAAAAAATAAAATAAAAATCAACTATTAATTTTATTAATTTTTATAAATTACTAATAGTAATTTTTAAGCTCGAGGTTTATGATAACCCATGGTATTGACCGATGGTAATACCATGGTATTCATGTGAGCATAGACTATTTAAAGGGGAAATTCCATCATCTTAGATCCTTGTTAATTCTGGGTCTACCAAGTGCTCAGAGGGATAAATAGATTTCATCCCCCTAAGAGTGGTAGATGTGGAGTTAAGATGGATATAGGTTGGTTTTTAGGATAATGAATATATTAAATAGACTTAGGAAATTATAGTGTAAAAACATCTTAAGGTGAATGGTTAAAGCATAGACATTGGACAAGTATATTTGTATGCTTCTGTTTTAAACTGAAACAAATCCAGGGCTAAAAGGAATAGATTGATTGCACTAGTCATCCTTCTATAACTTTCCAACATATGCTGGAGTAAACAGATTGTAATTTGGGTAATTTTTCTAATTACAAACAGGAACATACTTGTGTATTGGCAGGGTGATTACGAGATCCCTAGAAGTGATGAATTTGAATTTTTCTTGGTTTTATATATAGTATTAGGTTTTTTCTCATGCTTTTTGTGAATGGCACGGGTGAATTTTATCCTACACCCACTAGGTTATCAATATGTAATTTCGGTAATTTTGATTTCAAAAGATATTTTAGAGAAATGCAATGATTTCATTTGTGTATTCAATAAATACAAGATTTTATAATTGAGTAAAATATTTGCCATGCCTGGTGAGAGATTCGAAAAAAAATTATATATACATATCATATTATTGATAAAATCGCCTTCCATTTTTCCTATATACCATGGAGATTCGCCCATTTATTATACATGTAAATTTAGGGGGGTTTCTTAAAATTTTCCCTGATCCCTTACATATGGACCAAAGGGGATTTAGGTTAGTCCATCTTTGTCCCTTACTTATGGGTTAGCCAAAACGAACAAGTGAATTGATTCCTTTACTGTAACTCTGATTGATATAATCAGCTCCAATCCTTAGGAAGGTTTGAAAGCGTCTATGAAAGCACTATATGCGGGTGGGTGTGTGAGTGGCCTCTGTGTCTTGTTCTGTAGCAACAACAACAATAAATGTGTTTGGGCACCTCTGTAGTGAAACCATGTGAATTTTCGTGCCCTGCCCATGACAACTACAGTTGCCTGAAGTTGCATTATACACTCCTCATGCTCTGTGATGTAGGTATGCAAGTTTATTGGAGACACCAGCTGGGCCTCATGCAGGGAGGACCTTAAATGAGGTCCACATGCATATAATCTACTTTAATTTTAACTTCATTTTAGCTTACATCTTCGATTATAATTTCACATAAAATTTTGATAAATAAAATTTATACACAAGTTATGCATAGGGTAACTGTTTTTAGGGGCATGCCTATGAATAGAAGATATCTTTCCACACAAGGAGTCCATAAAAAATAATGTGCCCCCATGGTGTTCATGTATCAGGGTTTATGGGTTCACCTGGTAGTTTAAATCATAGTGAGTACCATCGCACAATGAACAACTGAATTTGGTGGTGATAGTAGATGCTTCAAGCGCATGTTTCTATACAAATTTTCTGACAAGCCCCCAAGTGTTATTGATTTTTATATCTTGGTTAAGTTGCACATGAATGCTTTTATTGGAGTTTTTTCTTTACAATCATTTTGTTGACTTCATTGTTGTTTCCAACCCTCTAATACAGTTTTATTGTTCCTGTAGACGTTTAAATATCCATGGGACTTAATGATACCTCGATACCTTTTATGATGTGTTCTGTATATTTTCCAAAACAATATATTTGTTGGGATTTGTAAGACTGTTAAAACAAACATTGAAGTAATCAACTATAATTCCAAATTATGGTTTATACGTGCAACAATTTGATGCATACAAGAGTTGAATATTCCTAAATTTCTACCAAACTTCGTATATTTTCCAAAACAATATATTTGTTGGGATTTGTAAGATTGTTAAAACAAACATTGAAGTAATCAACTATAATTCCAAATTATGGCTTATACGTGCAACAATTTGTTGCATACAAGAGTTGAATATCCCTAAATTTCTACCAAACTTTGTAGTAGATTATGGTATTTGAAATCATTTGTGTAGCCTTTCTTCCATGAGGACTTAGATACTATCACCAGATAATCACTAGGAAATGATGCACACTATGGATAGATCGCATTTCTGGTGTAAAACCATGTTAATAGTTTCATTTGGGGTTCATGCTGATTTGTTCATATTCACTTAAGTTTTTTGCTTATCTACCCTGCTCCTCATGAATATTTCCTTTCTAAGTGTTGAAGATTCTAAAAATGTGATTATGAAATTGTAGAGACAAATGAGACAATAGCAATTTATTTTATGAAATTTACTTTGTGGAAAAGTGAAAGGGTTTCCAAATTCAAAACCATAACATCTAGAGGGTAACAATTGAAAAGCTTCATAATTATTTGTTTTCACAGTGGATGTACAATCGACAAGCACCCTTAATGACTCATTTTCTTTTTCAAATTTAGTTAGCATGTTTCACCCTTTATCCCATATTTGGTCAATTGTCCTCATTTCTTGCATGCTAATTTTTGTGCCCAAAGTGGAAATAATCCAAAATGGAAGTTCCCATTTCACATATTTCTTTTATAATTGTTGTGATAAGTGTATTTTATATTTTTATTGTATGGATGGCACAATGTAAAATTGAACAACCTAACAACAATTAATAATTGTCGCAGCTTACAAGGGTACTAAAGAAACGTTGAGGAATTCATTTTATTATACATATTGTCTAATTAGGTTTCTTAAAAATGAAAGGCTTGTGAGTGCTTATTACTATCAGCAATATCAACTTAGATTGGATATCAATAATGGCCTCGATCTAATCTTGATTTTGATTAAAAACATGTAAAAATAACTTACCACAACAAAATATTCCATAACACCATTTCTGATGGAGAAACATGATGTACTAGATTCCATGATTATAGCAACCTATGGTGCATTACATATTCAACTACTCTATTAATTGATATGGCATGACAATTATTTACGACCTATTGTTTCCACTTTTAAATCATCTGCAATGTTAAAGAACCTGTGGTTACCAGCATTCTCTTCTAATGAGTATGAAAATCACTACACTCGTAGGTTAAATCTTTTTCTTTGACTTTCTAGTTTGGCCCTCTCATACAATCTGGGTCTCGTATTCTCATCTAGTGTTTCCTACATATAGTCATTTATCTGTGTTTGGTATTCTCATCTGGTTTCGCTTGTATATAGTCATTTATCTAAGAGACATGATTAAGTGCATGTAATCATGGAATGTCTCATTGTTTTTTCCATTGAACTATAATATGGAATAGGTCTATTTATATATTTATTTTTAAACCAAGTAGCTCGTTGTAACTATATAGTAAGTTTATCGAAAATCACATACAAAACAATCTAGATTTTCTTCCTAGCCTGATTCACAATTTTTCTTGTAACTAAAAACAAAGATAATGTCATTTTATGAAATTATGGTAGCCTGATTCACAATTTTTCTTGTAATTGAAAACAAGGTTAACTTCATTTTATGAAATTATGGTGGCTGGTTTCCATTCTGACTGAGATCAAAGTGGAGTAGAGTAATGCTTTTTGATATCCATTGGGTCATTGAGTTAGTGCACAATTCCTTCTTGAACTTCATCATGAGTGAAATTTGTAGATGTTTTGTTGTTCAAAATTGTTGAGAAAGTGTCTTCATGCATGCTAAGCACAAGACCTTTAAGCACATTGCACACAACCTCAATAATTTCCATCTTCTACCTTTGATCAACCAACAATTTCGATAGAGAAGCATGTTGAGTAACACATGTTCATTTTCATTTACTTTCGTGGTTACCCAAAACAAAGAGGTCCTTTAAGCATATTGCACACAACCTCAAGAATTTCCATCTTCTACCTTTGATCAACCAACAATTTCCCTAGAGAAGCATGTTGAGTAACACATGTTCATTTTCATTTACTTTTGTGGTTACCCAAAACAAAGAGGTCTTGTTACGTTTGAATACAACTTTTGTGTCTTAATATTTTTTTAATTTTCGCCATATCCCTATGCTTCTTATCTTCACCCACAATGAGTGGAAAACCAAATGACCAAGGCAAGAAATGCCAATATAGAACTAGGTGTAAATAATTACACCCAATTTTATGAGACTTGAACTAGGATGAAGTCATACATTTATTCTTGTGATAGTAGAAGTTGTTGGACTAATGGGGGCTCTTTCTTGAATTTCATTTCCATTTTTTTCATTGAGGTTCTCTACAATCCACTATGGGGAAATATTGTAGTGCTTTTAAATGAGTGTAAAAATTTAAACGTATAATCAATGTGGGAAAGTTGTTCTTGGTTTTATAGGTTGAATATAAGTTGTGGTTAGTTATTTTCCGAGGATATCAGCTAACCCGAGTGAGTAAGGTGGTCTTGTAATGTCTGTGCTCTGGAAACATGTGTGTTGTTGTTGATTACAAGACCATGACATTGTTCCTTATTAAGTTTGAAACAACAGAAATATCCAAGAAAGCACTGAAAAAATAACTTGTGCCAAATTAAACATAAACATACCTGAATGTAAAAGCCTCTTATGATCATGAACACATGCACAATATATGCTACTAACCCAGTCTTTCTGATATCAAAAAATGTAGCACCTATCAACTCTCCAACTCCCTTCATGTGAAGAAAAAGTGAGTCAAAACAATGTCAATGCATTTATCATAGGTACGTAAGATGAGTAGGACACAAAGTTACAACTCACATGCGCTTTGATGATTACTAAATATAGCCCAAACAAGGTTGGCAAAAATGTGGTTGCAGTCCTTTGAAAATGGGCCATAAAATACTATGTAATAGAAAATTGTTGCAAAGGAAATTTGAGCTAACATGTGCCAAACTGTAGCATCACCCATATTACCATAAAACAAAAATTCAAGACCTAGTGCAAGAAGTTGTGTCTCAAAGTGGTCAACCCAAGAAGGTGTTCTTACACAATTCTTATCAGTCTTGTACCAAAGGATGATGGTTCCTTCTTATAATGGATTGCAGTAGAAAAAAGAGTCACTCATTTCTTCATTAAATGTTACCATTTTCAATGTGAAAACTATTTTAAACTAGAATGAATACACAAGATTGAAGGATTAAAAAGCTAACTAGAAACACTCTGAAAGAGAATTCCAAAAGAGTAAATGGGTGTTGTTTTCATTCAACTTACATGCTACAAACCAATCGACTAAATTTGGATGAATAAAAAGTTATTTTAGAGCACAAGTAAATCTTAGATATGCACACAAAATGTATATTTACTCTTTGTTGCATGATTTATATAAGTTGGAGGAGATAATTTGATATATTGATTGATCCTATGCCTGACTCAAATATAAATATTATTAGGAACACAGGTCAAATGGAAATGTCAAGAAAAATGGTTAAATGTTTAACCAATGTTGAAGTGCTTTCTCTCAAAGCTGCAAATCTAGAACATGTCATTAATCATTTTAGTCGTTATATGAGGAATCCACGAGTTCAATGAGAAATAAGGTTCCGGAATGCCTTTTGAAAGAGGAGATAACAAAAAATATGAAAAAATTAATGTCTTCATCTTATAGCTTCTACGCCTCTTAAGAAAAGGAGATGAAGACAATAAATTTTTGTATTTTTTTCATATATCCTCTTTCAAAAGGCATTCAAATACCTTATTTCTCATTGAAGGTGCTTATTTGGAGACAAGGTGCTTATTTAAAACTTAATTCCTTGCACCTGTTGAATCCATGGTTGAGCCTTTGATTGTTATCTTACCACATTGGCATTCAAATTCTTCTATTCAAGATGTATATAGGACTCTTCTTAAAATGTCTTGCAATATGCTATTGCAAAAACATACTATTCATTCAATTGGGATCATAAAGACAAACCCATACCAACCTCTTCGTTCAGTAAGAGTTCGAGATAACTAGAGATGTTGATGGGTGTGGTGTCCCTATTTCAAACATACAATAGGCCATATATCAATTTTATAATGCTAATTTTATGTATCTCAATGAAATGACATCCATAACAAGAAAATGTACTCATTTAAATTTAGATTTACATGATTCTGCATTCACATGGCTTCATGTTTCCTAAAAAAAAATTTCATTAATTGGGTGCAACCTTTGTGGAGGAATTAATAAAGCTTGACATCATTATGCTAATAGGACCATAAAGCTAGCAGTTAGCTTTTGATCTTTCATGAGGTGAACTAGGAATTAAAACAAGATATCTAACTTCAAATAATGACATATGCATCCTATCATGATTGTCCTCATCAATATATATGACCACTGGATTGGGAAGGTGCAGGGTACCTCATCATTCTAACTTCTGGTAACACCTTTCCATGATAATTTTCATAATTTGCACCACCTTCTACCTAAACATTAGAAATAGATGACACGAACCTACTTAGTGAAGGAGACTAATATTGTAGAGACCACAAAAATTGGCACTGGTAGGATCTGTAGGTTATCACCATAGTAGTTATTGGAGCCTGATAAATCTCTCTAGTTGCTTTTTGCTTTTAGGAATCGAGTTTTATCAAGCTCTGCATGAGCCCTCTCTCTCATTTTCTTTGCTCATAATAGTTATAAGATGAAGACAATAAATTTATTCTCTCCATTTGATTACATTCATTTAACTTATATTTCTAAATTATATTACCAATTTAAAGATTTAAATGTTATGTAATATAAACTAAAAATTTCAAGCTATTTATAATGCAGGACAACCTCAAGTAGTCCCTCAAGATCAAGTTTTGTATGGGAAAAATATTTGTGTTTGTAGATTCAAGTTCATAGATAGCAATTTAGAGGAAGCAAAGCTTTTCACACACAACATCCTTTCCTACCCAAGCATTCAGGGCCAAAAATATTTATTGGACTTGTTATTTACCTCTTTTATAGTAATCAATAATTGATTGCATTGATGTCAATCTCCTTAACAACCACTTTGTGAAAAAAGTTAGTCCTACCTTCCACTTAGATGCTATCACTGAGGGATATACCTTTCATTGAGACATTATTGCTTGAAAGTATCTTTTACTTCTCAGTCATTCCCCCATAGTAGATGGTGTGTTTTAGCAACGAGATAACAAGTCAAACGAGAGGCACAACAGTTAAGGAAGGAGCATGGTGAACAACATTCCTCTAGTTATGCATACATTGTTCTCGTGACTTTTTAGTATTAATTGGTGTTCTAAAATTAGTAGTTCCAGAATTAGGAATTATTGTTGTCTCCATAATAGGTACTTTTTAATTCATTTTGACTTACTTAGAATTATGAATTTCTAACTTAGGACTCCAAAATAGGTTCCCCACCCTTCATGATTTGAGCTTGGGTTGTTTACATGGTGGTGCTCCATACCAACCACAAAGTAAAAAATCACAGCCCAAGGTTTTGATCCTTGTTTATTTAAGATTACATTGGAAATTAGGTTGCAATTCTTAATCTGAAATTACGTCAACCACTTAGCCCATAGGGGTAAACTCAATTGATGTTCGCCATGTTATGAAGTATTACATGAACCATGAGAGTCAAAGTTCAAATCCTAGTGGGTCGAGCCAACAAAAGCAAAAATTATATTAACCACCTGTAAACAAATATAACATATTATTATAAATGATGTCTTTGGAAGTACACATTTATTTTAATGAAAATGTCTCAATATAAATGTTTTTCCTAGATTGGGATATAATTTTATTTGTTGGATAGATGCTTTTGTAACCTAAACACTAATGACATTCAAACCAAGGATGATATGATCTGCATTTATTTAGAAGCTATTTTTCTCCCTGTTGAATATTGCTTATGACTATTAAAGAAGGAAAAATTAGCTTGACATGATAATGTATGAAATCTAACTTCTTTTCTCCCCAATCTTTTTAAAAATGGATATATATGAATTATTTTATTGAAAACTTTCATGCATATTAGCATTGATATCAATTTTGTGACACATAGATTGCCTGAGTCAGAATTGTGCAAAGCATTGGATGAGATGTTCAATGGAGGAAGAATGCAGATGATTCATCTTTATGAGTGCTTGTCGATACCCTTGTTAAAGAAGGTGATGAGAGTTAAGATGTTTTCAAATGACTTCTTTTCAAGTTTAAAATTGTCTCAAACACAAAGATGTTTGTTTCCCTAATTAAAAAGCTCATCAAAGCTAAGAAGCTAACTACTTATTACTATTTATTTATAGTATTGAGGAATGAAGGTGTTGTTCTGAACGTGACTTTTTACATTTTTTTTACTGCTGCAAGAGAAGCTGGCAACTTTAGTTTTGCATGTCCTATCTTCAAGGATTCGTTAGCTAATAAATCTCTAGATTCTATGTGTTATTTTGCTTTATGCAGGGAATTTGCAAAGGTGGGAGATAGAGGAGTAGCCTATGACTTTTTGAGGGAGTTGTTGGAGAGCTTTGTTTGCAATACTACAGTGCTAAACCAGCTTATATATGCCTTTGTTGAAATAGTGAAAATAAAATCATCTCTTGGACTCTCTGAATTTATGAAGCATTGGAAGTGAAAACGAGACTTGGTCACCTATAATGCTATTATTTATATTCTTGACAAGGAAGGCCTGGTAGATGCAACGTTTCATGACTTTTTGACTGCGAGGGACTTGGGACATGTACCTGATATTATAACCTGCAATATATTAATAAACAATTTTAGAAAGTTTGATCGATTATATTTGTGTTTGATTCTTTTTCAAGAGAAGGTTGGAAGAGGAATTCAACCCAATTTTCACACTTGCATTGCTCTAATTGATAGTTTTGGTCGAATGGGGTAGGTTGAAGAAGCAATAAGGTTGTTCCGTGAAATGAAATAAAAGGGTTGTAAGGCATCAATTTATGTTTGTAGGTATCTCATAAGAAATATCAAAAAGGCCAGTAATATGAGCTTAGAAAATGAAATGTCAGAAGAAATAAAATTATGTGGTTCTAATTTGTTACATCCTAATGATTTTAAGAAAAAGCACAAATGATAAATAATTTTCTAGCTCGAGACATATTGAAATTATGCATGTGTATTATTCTTTTGATGAACAGTCTTGTTTCTTAGGGATGTTTGTTGATTGATTGTTTAATCTTCAGTTGTTGTTATAATGTTTTATGAAACCCCATTAGCAAAGATCTATGTTATAATGGAAGAAAAAAAGTTACTTTTACCAAAATGAAGTTAATGCAAGATCTTGGAAAGGATAGAATATGAAACATAAACTCTAAAATACAGGTGTCGTTAAAATGTACTTAAGAGCTAACTTATTTCAGACATGAAAGTACCAAACAATTTTGATGTTAGTCATTGAGGTTGAAAAAGTAACACTCTCTAATGCATAGACTATGCGGGGATCATCAAACTATTCCAAAAGAATAACAATGCATTTTGTGCATATCAATATAAATGTTATAAAGCATATTATTAATAAATTTCATGACTAACACATTATTCAACATGCATTATATGAACAAGAACCTTTCCATTCATAAAGAATAGGTATTATGTATTAAGGTTAGGCTACAATAGACCATCCCATTGTAAATATTTGACCTTCAAATAAAAGAGCTACACTCATTGTAAATTTCAAATTAGGGAATTGAACCTTGCAAAAATAACATACTTTCACTTTTTTCTTTGATGTCATAAAACTCATACACCACTTTAAGGTCATTACAATTGGTCAATACTGATACTTGAACCACTTCTGTCTTTGTGTGTGGAACTAGGTAAACTCAATCTCGAAATGGATTTTCTACTCGATCGTTTTCTATAACTACGTAAACTCAGTAAAAAATGACTTATTACATCCCCTCACTTTGTTTGCCATCATACAATGTGAGAACATGCCGTCTATTGAAAAACCTTGGTTGGAGCAAAGTTATTTCTGAGCCCTAGACATGGTCAAGGAAAAAGATACAAAATTCAAATTGTTCATTTCGAGTAACATATTTACAAACATGAAAGACAAACAATAAATAAACAAATTGTGGTGCATTTCAGCTAGTGGGGCATACACAATATAAATCCTTAATCCAGGGGCCATGCAGTTTAAAAAATAAAGCATCTAAAACTCCAAAGCTAAATGCATTTTCAACTCCATGTATCTGGTCATTTTCCAAGACAAACTTTGTAGCCTACATTGTGCCATAACTCCAAAAGGACTAATTATAATATGCAATTCGCACCATATTGTGTCATGTGTGCATGAGAAGATTCCAATAGATCCAAAAAGTCATGCCCTTGGCCATATATCATTTGTTTACTTAAAGACCTGCCAACGGTCCTCTACATGTTTATAAGTTTTAGCAAGATTGATTGTCTTAAGTTTTACCCAAATTGATTGTCTTAGTCGGATGGATTTGATTTGAGGGAGTAGATATCTAGTTTCCTTGATTGAACTCCATGATGCTATGGAGTGGATTACGACCTTATATCATGGTCGAAGTTGTGAAGCTCTATATTGGTTTTCTTTTTCCACAAGAAATGCTTGCAGTTACGTCCCTTTTTCTAATGTAAGTATTAGGTTTTTCATTTAAAATAAAGAAAATAAAAATCTTGCTCTGCCCTTGGATGGCACAAACAAGTTGATTCCATATCCATTTATGTGGGCTCTTCATGGATTCATTAGCAAGATCATTCTCCCTTTCATAGGAGAAAGGAAGATTTGCACAGGAGAGTGGAATGATTCTTTCTTTTAAATCAAAGATACAACATTTGTTTTATAAGGAACTCATCTCCGCCAAAACTCATATAATTCCTCTTATGCACACTAAGTCATGCATATTTCTCTTGTTTGTATACAATCTAAACCAATTTGTATAAATTTGTTGCAGCATTAACATTTTATTGTAAGGAATCTAATGCAGTTTAGTCTTATTATTGCATTGACTAAGATCATTATCACCTGTCATTAGATCTTGTTGTTGGGGGTTGCAAAACAATAACTTCAGTTCTCTTAGATCATTAACACTTTTCATTAGATTTTGTTGTTGAGTTCATTTGTTATTCCGCTCTAAACACTATTACTTTCATTGTCAAGGTCCACATATTTTCCTGCCTCTATTTCAAATGTTTTCTTATATATTTTAGAGATAAAAAAACCCACATCACTATTGGCATGTCATTTACACTTTGAGGTCAAAGAGAACCTTGGGGGACCAAAGTCCTCGCTCACAAGTCCCTTCCCGAATCAGAATACCTCACCATAACCATATATATAATATATAATTTAATGGGTTGTAATTGACTATTTATTGTTATTCAAACTTTAAAAAGGGAAAGAAAATAAGTCAAATTGGCAAAGACTCCGGGGCAGTTTTATCCCTAAGGCTTAGCCAGAATCCGGGCGATTTAGAGAGCCCTTGCCTTATACAACTACTTAAAAAATAAAATATTTAAGCAAGTGGAAACTTCAAGCCATGCGATTTCCAAATCCCGTGATTTAAGTGTAAGAAAACTTAAAGAAACTAAAGCACAGAAACTGATGAGCAGCTCAAAATATCGAATAGAAGGCGGTATGATTTCTTATTGGCATTAATCTAAACATGTGGTAAAGAATAATGTTGTGGGAGGCCGGAACCTGCATGCATAATATTGTTCAATATTTTTAATACGATTGAAGCTGGACTTATTTTCTCTTTTAATTTGCAATTTTTCAAAATAAAAGACATATTCAAGCAACATTATTATTCATAATTTATCACAAAATAGGATACATATGGTACGGATCTTTGATTAAACACTCTACTATTATCACTAAATCATCATGGTCCATTGAAACCACTTGTTATTTAAATATCCATCTCTTTAACACTATTATCAGAAATGGATGTCACCCCTAACAACAAACAAAGCCCAACATTAGTCGAAATACTTATCTACCCCTAGTTGTGGACAGGAGTGGCTAACCCGGGTGGAGGGGAATTAAAGGAGGGGAAGCGAGGAAGTGGAAGACGGGAACTAAAAGGTGGTCGCAGTGGCGGGGTTGAACCACCCAGAGACGGTGGCGCCAAACCGCGCAATGGAGGAAAATGAAAAGGTGGAATTGTGGGAAATCCAATCCCACGACTGCCGGGAAGCTGCAACAATGATCGCCTCCCGCTCTCACCATTCTTTGATGCAGGATCCCTCGAGGTAGCACACACAGTGCTCATAAATAGAATCACCGCGAATGCGGCAGCAGCCCATAATTTCGACGAGCGCTGCATTTTGACAGAAATGGATGTGTGGAATGCAGTACAGAACTACCATCTACAATCTTCTTTTATAATACCCAGTAGCCCAACTGCACGCTGTCTCAGCTGCCTCTGACATCGTCATGGATTCAGAAATCAATGACCGAAAAAGCACAGCGACTCCAACGGTTATCATTCATGGCGGACACGCTGCATTGTCACAAAACCAATTAACAGCAAAAATGTAAAAACGCGGCGTTTGATAAGTGGTATCATATACTTTCAATTTCTGCCATCTGTCTTGGAATTGGAATTTGGTAATGCCAAGATTGTTGAAATTACAAATTCAGAGTTGGGTAGAATTCAGGGATTCCATTTTCACAATATCAATCATCTGGTAAAATCTGCCATGCACGTTATTCCCCGCCGCAAAACGTTAGTTGCTACGGTACAATCTGGCTGACAAGAACTAGTACGAAACTAAATAACGGCGTTGTCTATGGAGGCTGTAAATTTGCCCAGGCAGATAAAAATGGTTGGCTTCTAACATTTTTTGTCAAAAAATTTGGCAGTGGGACTGTATTAATGGTGGAAATAGATTCAGGTTATTATTAAAAATCACTTAGCTTCCATTTCTGCCATCTTTCTTGGAATTTGGTGATGTCAAGATTGTTGAAATTACAAATTGAGAGTTGGGTAGAATTCAAGGACTCCATTTCTACCGTATTAATCATATGATAATTCCTTCGAGATTTCCGCCATGCACCTTATTCAACGCCGCAAACTGTTAGGTGCTACTGTACAACAAGTTAGTTATAGCAGACAAGAACTAGTACGAAACTGAATGACAGCAAAAATTTCCATAGTAGAATCAGTTGCATTATCTGAAGGGTTTACACGCTCTGTTTAATAGGAAAGCATGCAATCATAAGCCATTTCTTCCCACTACCGACATAATGGGTCATCATCGGCTTAGTGTAACGAGGCGGTTATTTACCATCTTAAATTCTGATGTGATACCAAAAATCTTTAATATAGTATAAAAAATTTAAATTTTTAATATAAAATAAATATATTTAATAATTTAAAATTATAATTTTCCTAATATTTTAAATAAAATCTACTTAGAAAAGCTAACTAAGCCCTCCTGGTATCGTTCCAGGACTCTCTACAATCATTACATTGTATGGGAAAATTTTAGTTTAATGTAAAAGTATAAAGTATAATTTGAGGAAAATGTGAATTGCTATTTCAAACTAATTATATATATATATATATATTTTTGAATTTTGAATTTTTACATGAGGTATTTATATCATTTCAAATAATAATTATATAGATTAATATTTGTTTTGTTATTAGTTTGTTTTAAGGGAAACCAAACTTCTAACATATGTTAAGATTTTGAGGTTGCTAAAACTTTGTTTAATTAGAGCATTTTGTAAATAAAAATTTATAGAAACACACTCGTTGTGTCAAACCTTGATGTACATGGACTTGATAAAACAAAATGGATTATTAATTTTGCAAGAAGAAAAAACCAGTAAGTCATAATAACTATTGGACACTGGTTGTGTCAAACCTTGATGTACATGGACTTGATAAAACAAAATAGATTATTAGTGTTGCAAGAAGAAAAAAACCAGTAAATCATAATAACTATTGGACGGAATCTTCAAACATCACCCTAGTTAGTCGCTAATCTCATCCAAGGAGAAGGAGATGGTAGTTGATATCCTCGTCCAAGGAGAAGGAGATGTTAGTTGATATCCTCGCTAGAATTATCAACATGTTGTCTATAGTGTCAATATTTTCTTCCAACTCTTCCATTTTTATAGAATTCTCTTGCTAAGTCCTCTTGTACCTCCCTATGTCGCTTACAATTGTGTATGTTTCTTTGATTGATGAAATGACAAAAGTGCATGCAATGGGCCAAGTATAGTAGAAACCATAACCCTCTTCATGTGAACTAGCATCATATCAAGACAGGGGAACACTAACCCCTAAACACTTCACTAAGGGATAGTAAAATTTAATTCTCCTAAGACATTCCTCCAAATTTCAATTTGTACAATTATTTCCCATCATTGAGCCGAGAGGCTCATTCTACAGTTGAGTATGAGGGGTTTTACAGTCAGTATGAGGGGTATGTGTAGGTTTATCGGTTGGTAGCCCCCCCTTTAAAATAAAAATACAAAATAAAAATTATGTGCTAAATAGAAAAATAATGTCAACTATAATAAAAAAAATTAAAACTTATGCTTTTCAAAAATATTTAAACAAGATATTTAAATAAACTATTTGAAGATCTATGTTAACTAATATATGTGGATATCAACTTCATAAAATGAAAACTATGTTTTAAATAGAAAAATAATATCAGCTATAATTAAAAAAAAAAAAACTTGTACTTCTCAAAAATATTTCAAGAAGAGATTTAAATAAACTATTTGAAGATCTATGTGAACTAATATAAGTCGATATCATCTTCTTATATATCTATATATAGAAAAATGTTAAAATAAAATATTTTAATGTTGTCTATAAAAAAATATTCAATGCGGGTTATCAATAAAATATTTTAATAAAAATTGATATTGACATATACTTAGAAATATATTAATAATAAAAAATCATTTTAAATTGCATGATTAAATGTCTTGATGTACATGTGATGTAAAATATCTTAATGTAAATCATATACAATGTAATAAAATTTTATTTGGTCCTATATATACTCTATTTAGCATTCAAAAATAAAATTTATTATACAATGAAAAATAACACATTGTATGTTGCACTCTTAAGAAGATTGCACATGAAGAAGAAATTTGATCCATCTCCGCTCATGTTAGATCAGTTCTTAAGATGGATCTATGTTGGTTGTGTCCAAAGCCTCATTGGTATGAGGGGGATGTGTAAGTTTGTTAGCCCGTCTTCCTTTAAAATAAAAATAAAAAATAAAAATTATGTTCTAAATAGAAAAATAATGTCATTTATAATTAAAAATAAAATAAAATTCAATACTTTTCAAAAATATTTCAGCAAGAGATTTAATTAAACTATTTGAAGATCTATGTTAAGTAATATATGCAATATCAACTTCATTAAAGATAATGTTAGATAAAATAAAAAAATAAAAAATAAAACTTATACTTTTCAAAAATATTTCAATAAGAGATTTAAATAAACTATTTGAAGATGTATGTTAACTAATATAAGCCAATATCAACTATATATATGTGTGTGTGTTAAAATAAAATATTTTAATGTCGTATATAAAAAAATAAATATTCAATGTTGGTTATCAATAAAATATTTTAATAAAAATTAATATTGACATATACTTAAAAAGATTAATAATTAAAAACCATTCTAATTTGCATGATAAAATGTCTAGATGTACATGTGATGCAAAATGTTTTAATGTAAATTACATATAATGTAATAAACTTTTATTTGCCCCTATACATACTCTATTTAGCATTTAAAAATACAATTTATTTTATAATGAAAAATAACACATTGTATCTTGCACTCTTAAGAAATTTCTACTGAAGAAATTTGATTAGGAGGGGATGTGTAAGTTGTGCCACTTTAAAATAAAAATAAAAATAATTATGCATAAATGACTGTGCCATAAAGTAATTAGAAGTAAAAAAATGTATGGGCAAAATGTTTAAATCTTATACTTTTCAAAAATATTTCCACAATAGATTTAAATAAACTATTTGAAGATTTATGTTAGCTAATTTATATTGATATCAACTTCTTATATATATATATATATATATATATATATATATATATATAATTTAAAATAAAAGATGTTAATGTTATATATAAAAAATATTCGATGTCTATTATCAAAAAAATATAGCTCATATTAGATTTGTAATTAAAATGGATTCATACTAATTGTATTACAATGAACATTAAAATACTCCATATCAAAAGTTTCATTTTCATCTTTTTATAATGTGGAAACAATAAAAAAAATATAGCTCATATTAAATTCGTAATTAAAATAAATCTAAACTCATGGTATTACAGTGAACATTAACCATTAAAATACTCCATATCAAAATTCCCATTTTCATCTTTGTATGACGTGGAAACAATAAATGCACTAGTGAGATGCAAAAGCATCCCTTAACTACAACACAACCTTTTTTTTAAATAGTGTGGAGATGGTATGATGCAAAAGCATCGCTAAAATGCAGTGCACAATTTTAAGAAACGTCTGCAAATCTGAGACCAAAGGCATCACGAAGAATGGTGCATGACATTGTTTTAAATAAAGGTAAATCCTTTAGTAGGCTCTATTAAATTTTTATAATACCCTTCATTAAATGTGATGTGTCAAAATGGGTGAGGTCTAGTTGTTTGATGGTGAATAATTTTTTATAATACCTTTTTAATTAAAATTAAATGTGATGCGTGAAAATGGGTCAGGTGTAGTTTCTTGGTGAATGAGTTTGGTAGTTGAACATTAACCCTATCTAGTCGGCTTCCTCGTGAGTGAAAGTTGGGCAGGGAAACCTATTATTAAGCTTTTATCGGTTTCATTGACTTGAATTTTAAGTGTAACAGTTAGTTTTTGAGTTGAATGTTAATTTTAACTATTAATTAAATGGTTAGATTAACTGTATGATGAATGAAACTTGAATATTAAGTGTAATAATTGGTTTGAATATTAATTTTAATTATGGTAAATGAAAATTGAGTGTTTATACAAGTGGTTATATGTTAAACATTGTGTGTGAAAACGGTGAAGTTTTATATCAAGAAGAAATAGGAAAAGGAATAACATTGTAAATACTAAATAACAATGAAGTTTTATATTCAATTCCCCTTTCTCTCTTTTATCTCATTGGCCATCACATCCTCAACTCTTCTCGCTTCTACTAACTGGTTCTTCAAGTTGATGAATTCTTCTTTGAGCTTAGCATCCTTATCATCAAAGATCTACAACAATTTCTCCTAATCTCTGCATGCATTTTTTAGCCTACTAACTTCAATAATTTTTTTCTTTAACATCCATGGCTGAATCATATTTATCCCAAAGTTGCATCATTCTATCACCATCATCACCACTAGGAAACTCAACATGGCTATCATAAGATCTGTCTAAAACATAACTAAAAAATAATTCATATTTACTAATACCTTTAGATCTAATTTGTTAGAGCACATCTGGTTCTGATTTCTCCTTATAGTCAACAACACCATTCACTCTAGGGGGGCTCATCTTATCAGGGTAAGTGTAGAAATTATGTGTAGATTTGAAAATGCTCATGAAATTTACTAAATCACAAGACTCAAAGCTACTCTATTGCTCTGTTGAATTCAATTCACAATCTAGAACACAAATCATATACATGCAAAAGGAAACATCACACATATAGAAATATTTATCTAAGGGAAAACAACTGCTCAAAACCCCTTCCTATCTGTATGACATTAACCAAATAATAGAGATGAATACATATGTTTGCTCAAGCCTAAGCACAACCTACAAGTGTATAATCTATATCTCTTCTTGATTGACTGACACTGTATAATACTTAGCCAATTTTCAAACCCTCCAGGCTCTTATCTCCTTTTGTTGTTCCCTGAGGAAGTAGGCCCCTATTAAATAGGAAATTCCTCAATTTGAATTCTGCAATTCCTTAGGTTCATACTTTGATTTCATGCACCACCTATACACATCGGAGTAGTCTACAACTAATAGTACATTGACTTGGAATCTCCATCTCAATTGGGTAACTTGAATTCTCTGCATGAAACAATTATTTTGGGTTGATTGATCAGTTAACTAGATGATCACTGAGTGTGACTAAAGTCACACTACACAACTTGAACTTCCACTAGTTCCTTTAACAGTCAGAACTAGTGTAACTCAGAATAACTCAATTTAACTGAATTAGATTATTACATATTAGAAATACCCATGCTTACCTGAACTCAATGCCTCCAACTCAAATTAACTGAGTTAACTAAGTGACCAAATCCATGTCACCTCACTTAACTACCTCCAAGGTTTCTACTGAATTGGAAATTCAATTTTTTTTTAGTTTGACCAGGGCAAAGTCAAACTCATATTTTTTTGTTGCGTTTTTTCAACACTGAGATTATATCTTTTGTGAGCCCTTCTTCTTATTATTATTCTTTCTCTTCTTCTTGACGTCCCCATCGTTGCTTCCATAAACACCTGCAATATGTCCCAAATGTCATGTTTGGTCAATTTAGTGTCCTAAATTTCTCTATACAAATCATCAATCCGGGTATAGTAAACTGATGAAGTGTCGTGCAATGTTTGTGCTAGATAACCCTTCTTACTTTTTTGTTTCCATATTTTATGTTGCTTTGGGGGTTCTTGGTCTTTAGTTCCTAATGATTTACAATGTAATTATCAGAAAATTAAATCTAACTTTCGTAAAGACTGCTCAAAATCTAAAAATGAAAACAGAGCTTAAGAAAGACTTGGAAGTACAACTTAAACAAGAAATGAAAACAAAGTTTCTATTCATGTTTCACTTTTATTTCCAAATCATGAATTAAAACTGAAAGTGAAATCTGTAATTGATGTCTGACTAATTACAGAAATAAAACTAAATGAAATACTTAGTTACTTTGCCTCTCAATTTTGGGAGAAAGTCTCCTTGGGATGACAATCGAGGAATTCTGTACTTCATTATTCTAAGAGAAAACAAATATAGAGGTGCAACAAAGACTCATTGCATAAATGAAATTTTCAACAACTTAGTTTATGATGAATTATCAACTTGAAGGGTTTTTCAGAAACATTCATTAACACCATGAGTCAATAAACTAAAAATAAAATGGCAAAGATAGTAAATGGCATTGATCAGTCTAATTGAGAATTTAAATACTTGTAAAATAGTGAATGAAGTAAACTAGATTACATTACTGAGTTTCAATTTCTAACTACTAATAAAAACTAGAAAGAGATCAAGCAAAAAGAAGCTATTCTAAATTATGAATACTATTAATATGAAAATGATGAAAATTTCATTATAAACATTGTTAGTAAGAAAATGATTATAAACTCTATGAAGGAAAATGATGAATTTACAGTTAACAAGAAGAAGAAAAATAAAATAAAATGAAACCTTCTTTAGTGCAGGGGCCCTCTGCAACTGATTAGGCTATGCTTGCTCAATAACCTCCAAGAAAACTCCTTCAGATTTCCATAAAACATGCGGTCTTCATATTAAAAATAGGCGCACAAAAATGCCCAGGAATTACAGAGTTTTAAAATTTTGATTTCACAGTAAAACTATCACTATTACTACTAACTTCTTCGGTCCTTTACACATGTATTTATAAGAAAAGCCATACAATTGTTTGTGGATAAAAACATGCTATAGCCAAACACGTAGAAGACAGATATGCGGAATTTCTTCCTCAACTGCTGGAGACATAAATCCAAGACATGGTGGTTCTTGGATTTAGTTGTGTGGGTGGCTATTGGAGTCCGTAGGTACAGGTAGTTGTTCCGGATAATGCTTCCCATTACTGTGAAACGTGTTAATTAACCATGAAATAGAGTCATGTTACCTTCGGTCTCTGCATTTGACTTATCCATTGACCGTAGTCTTATGCCATCTTCTTTGTCGAACTGGGCTAAGTGAATAGGACAGGGTCCATGTCACGATGATTTCCAAGCTGCCCATGTAGCTAGTTTCTCCTTCTAACACCTAGAACCTTTTAAAGCATGGAGGTAGTGGTGGAACAGCCGATTAGCTACAAAATAGGTTGCGTTCTGTAGCTAATATACAAAAATTTATTCAAACAACAAAACATAAAATCATAAAATGTAAATCACTAAATGTCCTCCTCAAGACAATATATACTAGTCATTGGTGATGAGAATGCATCTTTCTCATGGAAAAACAAAGAAAAGGAATGAGAAGAATTGCTTAGGGAAAGAGTAATTTTTAGGCTCAACATACCCCCAGTGCAAAATCATTGCATGTCCCCATGCAATTTTGCCAAAACTGTGGACTCCTTTTTCTATTGCATCTGCTCAGATACCTCTGTCAATACATCTGGCTTCCTTCTCTTACTCTTCTTTGATGTGATAGCCATCCTTGGTTTCTTCATGAGAAGTCTATATTTAAGGTTGATCACTGCCTTGTTCAAGTTTCTATTCTTGCTCTTTAACTTCCTATTTTTCTTGTACCATAGGCCTAGGTGAAATATGGTATTGTCATGAATGGCTTTATCCAATTTTCTTTGTTTCTTTAGGGCTTCATTTTCTTTCTTAATATGCCTGTTCAATATCTCCAACTCATAGATTTCTTGTTTGAGTGAGTCAGTCAGAGGTTCTTGTGGATTGACAGGTTGTTCTGGATTGGCTGAGGAACCTGGATCCATTGAGGCATTTTTCTTTTCTAGTGATTCTATGTAATCATAAATTTGCTATTATATTAGATCTATGCGTCGGGATCCTCTACTAGGGTTGCCTTCAAAATACTGTCTAGGAGAGTTCTCAGGACTATATGTAAATGGAATATTTTCAGGGGATGATACTGGGGTTTCTCCTTCCAGATTGATGAACTCTATTTCCTTTGATGATACCTTCTTTACCATTCCTCTGAGCCTAGAGCTTCTTCTAAGGGGTTTTATGTTCTCCTCCTTTGCACACTTTTTCTCTTTTCCTATATTTTCCTTTCCCTTGATTTGTCTCTTAATCTCTGTCAAATTTTCAGATATTGGTTGTTCATCATCTGGTTGTAATGGAGATTCAGGTGTCTTCTCAGTAATCCCACCGGCTTTCTGTTTTATCTTCTTCCTCTGCTTGATTTGCTTTCTCATCTCTGTTAATTTTTCAGAGATTGGTTCTTTTTCATCATTTTTTTGTACTGAAGGCTCAGGGTTGCTTTGAATGGTGAGATTAGTCTTCTTTCTCCTACTCTTTCTGACACTATCTTTTTTAGGAGATTCTAGTGTCTCTTGGAAATGGTTTCTTATCAGAAAGTTTTCCCAGGTGTCCCCTATTTTCTTTAGATAATATTTAACTAGGATTTTGACCAATATGTGGTGGTACATGGTTGTTTCTAGATATTGTATTTTCTTTTGTACATTTGAAGTCATTCTCCTTAAACTGTTTAGAAGGAAGTAAGGGAGGTTGATGTTTCCATTGTCTAGAAAGTTCATCAATAAATGTATATGATAAACATACATACATTCAAATCTTCCCTCACAAGTAATAAATTTTTGTAATATCAAAATCATGTTTCTCCATTTATTTTTGAGTGTTGAAATAGGGATTCCTTTCCTAAATACAGTGACATCCATACCTAGGTTCCTGAGGAATACCTTCCATGATTCACTGTGAAATTCTTTGTTTTTGAACCACCTCTCACCAAGTCTTGGCAGTTTTGTTGCCTCTGCTATGTAATATTCTCTTATTGCAAACTTGATGTCCCCAATCTCCACTTCTGTACCATCAAATGATCTAGCAAAAGATTCCATGATCTCCTTGTGATATCCATCAAATTGTTTAATGAACTTGAGCCATCTAGTCTTCTGCAGCATCTCCTTGATTTGGGGGTATCCTTCCATAAATTTTGCCCCTACGGGCTCTGCCCTGACAAAGAATCCCATGGTATTTGTTTTGTAGAGTTTACTAACCTCAAAATTACTCTTACTATTTATAAAACGAGTGTTATTGAGGAAATGGAACGACTGTGTGTATGGAAATGGAATGACTATGTGTAGAAAATGGAAAGACTGCGTCTATGAAATGGCTACATCAATATGAGAGAAAAACTTAAGAGTTGGCATGTAATAAATAGACAGTAATGGTTTAGAGAGTTGTAGATAGGTAGGTCACATCATTATCTTGACCGTTAACAGCTGTAGTTGTGGAGGACTGTTTGAGTACAAGTTATGGATTTTGAAGCGGAGATTTGTTACGAAAGAATCATTGAGACTATTTGTCATTAAAGACGGAAGATATGGTAGAGACATCATGGCGTTCAAATCAAATGATGGTTGATTAAGGAGACATGTCATTATACATACTATAGAAACTTATGTTTTCGAATTGCTTTTTAAAATAAATTTTTGCATTTACCTTTAGAACCTTTACCTTTTGCTTGCGATTTTTTTTTGATGTTGATCCACAAGTACCTTGAGCATGATTGGTCTTTAAAATTTGATTTTTCTTCAATTCCCTGTATACATGATTTTATTATGAACTGTACACTTGTGCCTGAACTGATAAACAAAATGTAGCTGCAGAATCAGATTAGCTGCAGAATAGAATCAACTACAGATCGTGAAACAGAAAGTGAAATATGGCTTATGGATCATGAATTAAATGGAAATGGCTATGTAAGTGAAATGAAATAAGATGAAAGAAAAGATGATAAATGAAATGGAGATGGAATGAATACCAAAAAAGGAAAAATTTATTGATGAAATATGATAATGGGATGAAGTGAAACTGCAAAAATAAAATGGAGTAAGGTGATATGAGATGATGAATTTTGCAGAATCTAAACTACAGAGTGACTATGGTTTTTTGTTACTACTTATTACATAAATAAAATGGAAAATATAGGGTGTTAGAAACCTCTGATTTTCACCCTGTATTTTCGGTATAAGTATGACAATCAATGATTGGTTTTCAACCTTATACAATTTATTATTTTTTTTTATCTGTTTTATATATATATAGGAAAAATAAAGACTAAGTTAGTGGAGAAGAATGATTCTTCTTCACTAACTTCATTTCAGAATTGTCTTGGAAAATCTTGATGAACTCCTCTTTTGAAATTGGTTTCTGATATATCTTTAATCTATGACCATTCATAAGAAGAGGAGTTTTACTTTCATCTATTGTTCTGATCCTCACTGCTCCATTACTAAAAACTTTTTCAATCTCATATGGCTCAAGCCAATGAGTTTGAAACTTCCCTTGAAAATCTTCAATCTTTGAATCAAATTACAGTGCCAAATATCCCACTTGAAAACTCTTGTCCTTGATGTATTTTTCATGTCATTTTACATGTGATGTAAAGTATATTAATGTAAATTACATATAAGGTAATAAAATTTAATTTGGTCCTATATATACTCTATTTAGCATTCAGAAATACAATTTGTTATACAATGAAAAATAACACATTGTATTTTGCACTCTTAAGAAGTTTGCACATGAAGAAATTTGATCCCTCTCCACTCATGTTAGATTCGTACTTAAGATGGGTCTATGTTGGTTGAGTCCAAAGGCTCATTAGTATGAGGGTGATGTGTAAGTTTGTTCGTCCGTCTACCTTTATAATAAAAATAAAAAAATAAAAATTATGTTCTAAATGGAAAAATAATGTCATTTATAATTAAAAAAAACAAATTAAAACTTAATACTTTTAAAAAATATTTCAACAAGAGATTTAAATAAACTATTTGAAGATCTATGTGAAGTAATATATGCAATATCAACTTCATAAAAGATAATGTCACATATAATAAAAAAAAGTAAAAAAATAAAACTTATACTTTTCAAAAATATGTCAATAAGAGATTTAAATAAACTATTTGAAGATGTAAGTTAACTAATATAAGCCGATATCAACTTCATATAGATATATATATATATATATATATATATATATATATATATATATATATATATATATATATATATATATGTTAAAATAAAATATTTTAATATCGTATATAAAAAAATATTCAATGTTGGTTACCAATAAAACATTTTAATAAAAATTAATATTGACATATACTTAAAAATATTAATAATATAAAACCATTTTAATTTGCATGATAAAATGTCTTGATGTACATGTGATGTAAAATATTTTAATATAAATTACATATAATGTAATAAACTTTTTTTTGGTCCTATACATACTCTATTTAGCATTTAAAAATACAATTTATTTTACAATGAAAAATAACACATTATATTTTGCACTCTTAAAAAGTTTTTGCTCAAGAAATTTGACCCCTCTGGGCTCATGTACGAGGGGATGTGTAAGTTTTTTCGTGTACCCCTTTAAAATAAAAATAATTATGCATAAATAAATGTGCCATAAAGTAATTAGAAGTAAGAAAATGTATGAGCAAAATCTTTAAATCTTAAAATTTTCAAAAGTATTTCAACAATAGATTTAAATAAACTATTCGAAGATCTACGATAGCTAATTTATATTGATATCAACTTCATATATATCTATATATATATATATATATATATATATATATATATATATATATATATATATATATATATATTGTTAAAATAAAATATTTTAATGTTATATATAAAAAAAATATTCAATATTTGTTATCAAAGAAATATGACTCATATTAGATTCCTAATTAAGATGGATCTATACTAATTGTATTACAATGAACATTAAAATACTCCATATCAAAATTTCCATTTTCATTTTTTATAATATGAAAACAATAAAAAAAATATAACTCATATTAGATTCATAATTAAAATAAATATATACTAATTGTATTACAATTAACATTCACCATTAAAATACTCCATATCAAATTTCCCATTTTCATCTTTTTATAATGTGGAAACAATAAAAGCACTAGTGAGATGTAAAAGCATCGTTAAACTACAATACAACCTTTTTTATAGTGTGCAGACGGTATGATGCAAAAGCATCGCTAAAATGCAGTACAAAATTTTAAGAAACGTTTGAAAATCTGAGACCAAAGGCATCAGGAAGAATGGTGCATGACATTGTTTTAAATAAAGGTAAATCCTATAGTAGGTTCTATTAAGTTTTTATAATATCCCTTTAATTTAATGTGATGTGTCAAAATGGGTGAGGTCAGTTTGATGGTGAATAATTTTTTATAATACCTTTTTAATTAAAATTAAATGTGATGCCTGAAAATGGGTTAGGTGTAGTTTCTTGGTGAATGAGTTGGGACCAAGAATTAGGTCTGAAGTCATTAGTGTTCTCAACAAAGGTTTAGGGTTTGTCGTTGCTCCTAAAAACCTACCTATTGAGAATATGATCTATAGCATAGAGGATGGGATTAATAACCTTTGTTTGGAGGATAAGGAAGAATTAAGACAAGAGTTTTTTCTCATTATGAGAAAGGCCAAAACTCCCAAAAGTAATTTAGCTAAAGAAGAACAAATTGCCTTTAAATCCTTGTGGAACAATGATAAAATTGTAGTTCTTAAGGCAGATAAGGGAGGGGCAGTGGTGATATTGGATAAAGAAGACTATGTATGTAAAATGAATGAACACCTTAGATGTGGCAGTTACAAAAGGCTGAGCAATAGCCCCATTCCCAAAATTATGAAGGAGGTAAAAAAGACAATTTCAGATTCCAACCTTGACGAAAAATTAAAGAAAAGATTAATCCCTTCTTGTGAAACCATCCCAAGAATTTATGGTTTACCCAAAATCCATAACGAAGGGGTTCCTCTTAGACCTGTAGTTAATACCATTGGTTCCCCAACCTATGAGCTTGCCAAGTATGTTGCTAAAATCCTTAAGCCTCTTGTCGGGAATATTGATTCCTTCATCAAGGACTCCCATGATTTTGTGAATCTTATTAAAAATGAGAGGGTAGACCATGATGACATCCTTATAAGCTTTGACGTAGTATCTTTATTCACCAAGATTCCCCTTGATGAAGCCATTCAGGTTATAAAAGATGTTACTAATCCAGGAACTACAAGACTGGCTGAAATCTGCTTGCGATCAACTATTTTCACCTTCCAAGGAGAATATTATGAGCAGACATCCAGGGTGGCAATGGGATCACCCCTTTCCCCAATTGTGGCTAACTTATACATGGAATACTTTGAAAAGAAAGCCCTTGAATCATACCTTTTGAAGCCAGCTTGTTGGAAGCGATTCGTCGATGATACCAATATAAAATGGACTCATGGGAAAACAGAGCTTGATAGGTTTTTTATTCACCTCAACTCCATCTCTCTAGAAATAAAATTTACTATGGAGCTAGAAGAAAACATTAGCATCCCATTTTTAGACGTACTCATAATCAAGAAGGAGGATGGCTCTTTAGGGCATAATGTTTTCAGGAAGTCAACCCACATAGAAAACTACCTCCACGCTAATTCCCACCATCACCCAGCCCAGAAGTTTGGTGTTCTAAACACTCTGGTTATCATAGCCCTTCGAATCTCTGACTCTGAGCATCTGGATGAAGAGAAGAAGCATTTAGTTTCGACTTTTAAGGGTAAATCTACAAAGAAAAAGAAATTAAAATAGCAATAGAGAGAGCTGAAAGAAGGGTGTTATCTTAGGAGCCTAAGGCTCAAGACCAACCTCAGTGTGGTAGGGTATTTCTATCTTATATTCAAGGAGTGACAGATAAGATTGCTAAAATCCTAAGAAAGAAAAGCATAAGCACACAATCCTCAACACTTGGAACTATTAGGCAAGGTATGAGGTCTGTCAAAGATAATATTGATAGACATCAAAGTTACATTGGTGAAATAGGTCGCTCCTTGCAGACAAGACTCAAGGAACATGGCGTTGATATTAGGAATGAAAGGCCTCGTACTTCGGCCCTCACAGAGCATTCCTCAAAAACTAAGCACCATATCTGTTTGGAAAATGCTTCAATAATCGCAAGAGAAGAACAACATCATAGGCGAAAGATCAGAGAAGCTCTTGAGATTATCAAACATCCACATAATCTCGATAGAGACAATGGCATTGAGATTAGTGGAAGCTAGCTTCCCTTAATAAGAGAAATTAATATCACCAATACATCTCAGGTAGAGCGCTTAGTGGGTAGATATCTCCCTCTCATATTCCAATAGTTAGTAGTATTACTATTTTTGTTACTGTTAATAATAATTTTCAAAACTAGTAAGTATGATAATAATAATTATTATTAATTAATTATAACAATTACAATAATAATTATGATACTTGCTATCACTAATTATTATTATGAATTGTTATTATTAATTATTAATTAAGATCTATTAATAAATAATAATAATTATTATATAATAAGTATTATTAAATATTAATTAGTATTTGATATTTAGTAAATAATAATTAATAATTGGTATTTAGTTATAACATTTATAATAATAATTACAATAATAACTATTACTATTATCATTAATTATCAATTAAGATCTATTAATTAATTAAACTATTATTAATTATTATTAACTATTGTTAATTGTTAATAACGATTATTAATTATTATTGATTACTAATTATTAATTATTATTAATAATAATAATAACTATTATAATTTATTATTAACTATTAACTATTATTAATTATCAATAACTATTAACTATTATTAATTATCATTAATTATTAATTAAGATATATTAATAAACATTTGGTAGTAAAAATTTATAATAATAATTACTATTTTTAAAATTTATTAATATTAATTATTAAGATTATTATTAATCAATATTAAGATTCAGTGATATTAAGATTAAGGATTAGTATTCAATTAAGATTAAGGATTAGGTATTTACTTAATATTAATAATTAGATTTAATAATAATAATTTTTAATACTTAAAATTAATAAATTAACTCTTCAATAGTTATTCAAAAATTATTCAAATTACAATAAAAACTTAAAAAGGATAATAATAAATATCATTAATCAAGCCAACCTTCATCTCATCCTTAAATCAACTCTCCTCATAACTATTTAAATCTCTCAATTTAGCTCTTCTACTATCAACATTCAAGAAGTCCTAATGATGGATCTTTGTTGGGATTTGAAACGTTGATGAAAAATGGTTATTGTGGGTTCTCCGGTAACTAAGTCAAATGAGTTGGGTAGTTGAACATTAACCCATCTAGTTGGCTAGTGAATGAGTTGGATTCCTCCTGAGTGAGAGTTGGGTAGGGAAACTCATTATTAAGCTTTTATGGGTTTTATTGATTTGAATTTTAAGTGTGACAGTTAGTTTTTTAGTTGAATGTTAATTTTAACTGTTAATTAAATGGTTAGATTTAACTTTATGATCAATGAAACTTGAATGTTCACTGTAATAATTGGTTAGTTTTTTAATTGAATGTTAATTTTAATTTTATGGTAAATGAAAGTTGAGTGTTTATACAATTGGTTATAAATTACACATTATGTGTGACAAGGGTGAAGTTTTATATCAAGAAGAAATAGAAAAAGGAATAACATTGTAAATATTAAATAACAACGAAGTTTTATATTCAATTCGCCTTTCTCTCTTTTAGCTCATTGGCCATCACATCCTCAACTCTTCTCGCTTCTACCAACTGGTTCTTCAAGTTGATGAATTCTTCTTTGAGCTTAGCATCCTTATCATCAGAGATCTACAACAATTTCTCCTAATCTCTGCATGCATTTTTTAGCCTACTAGCTTCAATAATTTTTTTCTTTAACATCCATGGCTGAATCATATTTATCCTGAAGTAGCATCATTTTATCACCATCATCACCACTAGGAAACTCAACATGGCTATCATAAGATCTATCTAAAACATAACTAAAAAATAATTCATATTTACTAATACCTTTAGATCTAATTTGTTAGAGTAGATCTGGTTCTGATTTCTCCTTATAGTCAACCACACCATTCACTCTAGGGGGACTCGTCTTATCAGGGTAATTGTACAAGTTATGTGTATATTTGAAACTGTTCATGAAATTTCCTTAATCACAAGACTCAAAGCTACTCTATTGCTCTATGGAATTCAATTCACAATCTAGAACAGAAATCATATACATGCAAAAGGAAACATCACACATACACAAATATTTATCTAGGGGAGAATAACTGCTCAAAACCCCTTCCTATCTATATTACATTAACCAAATAATAGAGATGAATACATATGCTTGCTGAAGCCTGAGCACAACCTACAAGTGTATAGTCTATCCCTCTGCCTGATTGACTGACACCGTACAATACTTAGACAATTTTCAAACCCTCCAAGCTCTTATTTCCTTTTGTTGTTCCCTAAGGAATTAGGCCCCTATTAAATAGGAAATTCCTCAATTTGAATTGCGCAATTCCTTAGGTTGATCCTTTGATTTCATGCACCACCTATACACATCGGAGTAGTCTACAACTAATAGTACACTGCTTGGAATCTCCATCTCAATTTGGTAACTCGAATTCTCTGCATGAAACAATTATTTTGGGTTGATTGATCAGTTATCTAGATGATCACTGAGTGTGACTGAAGTCACACTACACAACTTGAACTTCTACTAGTTCCTCTAACAGTCAGAACTAGTTTAACTGAGAATAACTCAATTTAACTGAATTAGATTATTACAAATTAGAAATCATTCATGCTTAGCTGAACTCAATGCCTCCAACTCGAATTAACTGACTTAACTAGGTGACCAAATCCATGTCACCTTAGTTAACTACCTCCAAGGATTCTGCTAAATTGGAAATTCAAATTTTCTCTAGTTTGACCAGGGCAAAGTCAAACTCATATTTTCTGCTGCATTTTTTCACTGTTTCATTGTCAAGTCATGTGAGTGTGTGTTCATACGATCACCTATGCATATTTTGACTGTTCACACACTTAGTCATTTTTGCTAAAGTTCTGACGACCAGACTCCTCATTGACAACTGGACCATCACCTTGCTTTCGACTCGATCGACTGTCAACCAGAACAATACAGAAGCACCAAGCTAGTTCTTTCAAGTTGTGCTTCCTGCAAGCAATTCAATCAGCGTTCATGCTGGCCAACCGACAGTCGACAAACTATTCATATCAGACATTACACAGTACTCATGAGCAGGCCTCCTGTTGCCCATCAGTCAGCTCAGCTTAGAAATTGCATAGAGATGATCAGCAGGGCAACCTCCCGGCCTTAAAGCAATTTTCCTAGCCAGCAGCTCCCAGTAGGAACTGCTTGTTCCCTCCAGGAATTGTGCAGTTTCTGCTTCCAGTGACTGTACAATACTTAGAATATTTTCAAACCCTCCATGCTCTTATTTCCTTTTGTTGTTCCCTGAGGAATTAAGCCCCTATTAAATAGGAAATTCCTCAAATTGAATTGCACAATTCCTTAGGTTGATCCTTTGATTTCATGCACCACCTGTACACATCGGAGTAGTCTACAACTAGTAGTATACCGCCTTGGAATCTCCATCTCAATTGGGTAACTCGAATTCTCTGCATGAAACAATTATTTTGGGTTGATTGATTAGTTAACTAGATGATCACTAAGTGTGACTGAAGTCACACTACACAACTTGAACTTCTACTAGTTCCTCTAATAGTCAGAACTAGTTTAACTGAGAATAGCTCAATTTAACTGAATTAGATTATTACAAATTAGAAATCGTTCATGCTTACCTGAACTCAATGCCTCCAACTCAAATTAACTGACTAAACTAAGTGACCAAATCCATGTCACCTTAGTTAACTACCTCCAAGATTTTTGCTAAATTGGAAATTTAAATTTTCTCTAGTTTGACCAGGGCAAAGTCAAACTCATATTTTTTGCTGCATTTTTTCGCTGTTTCAGTATCAAGTCATGCGAGTGTGTGTTCATACAATCACCTATGCATATTTTGACTGTTCACACACAGTCATTTTTGCTAAAGTTCTGACGACTAGACTCTTGATTGACAACTAGACCATCACCCTGCTTTCGAATTGATCGCCTGTTAACTAGAACAGTGCAGAAGCACCAAGCTAGTTCTTTCAAGTTGTGCTTCCCGCAAGCAATTCAATCAGCATTCATGTTGGCCAATAGACAGTCGACAAACTGCTCATCTCAGAAATTACGCAGTGCTCATGAGCAGGCCTCCTGTTTCCCATTAGTCAGCTCAGCTTAGAAATTGCACAGAGATGATCAGCAGGGCGACCTCCCGACCTTAATGCAATTTTCCCAGCCAGCAGCTCCTGGCAGCAACTGCTTGTTCCCTCCAGGAATTGTGTAGTTTTTGCTTCTAGTGACTGAGCAACCAACTGGAAGTTCCCTCTGGGAATTGCGTAGATATGGCTTCCAGTAACCCCAACATTCAATTGGTAACTCCCTCTAGGAATTGCGCAAATATGGCTACCAATGACCCCAACAGCCAACTGGCAATTCCATCTGGGAATTACACAAATCTAGCTGCCAGTGACCCCAACAACTAGTAGGCAATTACCTTTGGGAATTGTGGAAGTATGGCTACCAGTGACCCTAGCAGCCAACTAGCAGTTCCCTATGGGAATTGTGCAAGTCTGGCTACCTGTCTCCTGGGCAGTTCCCTAGAAAAACTGCGCAATCCCTACCTGCTAGTCCTTCTTGTAGCCTGGCCCATTCCTCTAGAAAATTGCACAAATCTGGTTGTCTAGCCCCTGTTGACTGTTCATTCCAAAAAATGCACAGAGCATGCCTACCTTTCCTTCCAACAACCCAGACTGTTCCTCCCAAAATTTTTGTAATTTTTCCTCCTAGCCGAGCCAAACCTTGCAGTCAGTCACTGTCGACTTAGATCACCTGTCTCCATCTCTCAGTTACTCTTACGTAGTAGAGTTTAGTCTTCTATGATCCATATTATGTTAGAGAAAGATTTCGGCGAAAATCACATGGAAAATCATTTGTCGACGCGTTTCGAACCAACTAGTGTGGTTCATCGTCAGGACAAGTTGCCGGGAGCCATCATCCCACATCACAACCATTTTGCCTCTCCTGGTCACTTGCATTCAAATAATCATGTGTCATGGTAGACTAGGAGATTTTGGATTTGATGTCGTCTCGTCATGAGCGACTGTAGGTGCAGGTACACCAACAAGAATTTCAGGGTGATGAATGAGATGAACGAAGGGAGCACATGCATATTGATAGGTTCACCAACGGATGAACGAGTGAAGCATGTGACGTAGACGAACGTAGCGAACATGCACCTTCGCGAACAAGCGAGCCTGTCAAGCCTTCCAACATGAAAGCAATGAACAACATGCTAAAGCTTCATCAAGCGAACCAAGGACCATCGAAGAATCCACGCACTTCACCATGCGAAGGTGAAGCTATGGTACACCATGAAGACATCCATCACACAGCAACACTCTAGCTCAACATGCACTCTAGCAGCAACATGAATGTACTAGCAATGTCATGCCAAGTCATGTTGAGTCAAGTCATGAGTCATGTTGCCCACATTTCTACTATGGGCTTGTTGTCAATCAATGTAATGTAACATGGAAGTCCAAGAGACCCACTTGATGAACATAGAGTCATGTAAGTAGGAAATTCATGGAAGTGGAATGATCATGAGGGTAGTCGAACAACCACAAGGGTTAGTTTCACCCTTGGCTATAAATACTGCCTCATTTGTACATGAAAGGAATTTTCACCCCAGCTCCTCCCACATAGCGAAGAGAGTCTATAATATTTTCTTTGGGAAGTAAGTAGTGGCTCCAATTACCTGCTGACGGGGTTAGTGATGTATGGTGCAACGATGTGTCTTGGAACTTTCGCTTAATTTAGAAGCCTGTCAATAGGACAACACATTTTCACACATGTATTGTATTTGTTGTAAGACTAATCTTTAACACTTGTAATGCATGTTGCTTTATCCATGTGTTCTACATCTGAACTGATTCATTTGTTGTAATGCATAATCTATTAATGGAAATGTGTTGTATATGTTGTTAATGATGTCTCGTTCGTGTCGACTGCTCTGCCGAATATCAGACAAACCTTTCACATGAACCTTGCTGTAACAATCGTCGTACTCATCTGGGACTAATGTGTAAGTGTTGTACTTGTTATCTTACTTTGTATGCTGTGACTGCCACATCCGAGTGGACTACTCCACCAGAAACTGTGTATGTCCTTTGTGTTGTGTGTTCCTAGCTAAGTTGGGAATAATCCCTTTCAACCTAGAACTCACCTTCACCCTTTCCCCTCACAGTGAAAGAACCATTGACACAAGTACACTTACACTCACCAGGCACGTGAATCTCACTTCTTGAAGACAAAGCAAACCACTCTCCTGTGTTGACAAGCAAGAGTTGAGGCAAATCCTTAAGACAATGGCAACTAGTCCATCATACCGATGGGACTGCCACACCAAATGGTATGAGGTCTAGTTGGGACTTCATACCGGGGTGATCCCCTGAATGTTGGCAGGTTTAGCACCATCAAAATTTTTGGCGCTAGAAGGAGGGCAGCTAATTGTACATGGCTGAAATTCCCCTCACACTTACTCATCATCCATTTGGTCAAGGCAGTTACTCACAACCCCTCTCTCATGACTTTGTAGTTGGTTACTACTCACCTCCCAGAATTGAACTCGAAATTTCATATCAACACCTTCGCTTTGTCCGTCCCATCACTCGCTAGTTCGCGAAAGCAATTGGACTGATCTCAGGCGTATAGTACTTTCCACATGCATCTAATAAGCCAAAGGTCACTCCCACAGGAGTGGTTGTATCATCAGTGGCAGAAGCAGTCCTTGCTACTCTTGAAGGTTTGGAAGAAGCTATTGAAGATAGAGAGGAACCTCCAATCTTCTTTGAAGACGAACAAGGCACTCTTTTAGTCCTGGGATCAAACTCCGATATAGGAGGTGGAGGGGAAGGCAGTAGAGGAAGTGGAGGCGAAGACGAATCGACAGACTCATATACAAAACCATTAGATATCGAAGGATAGGAAGAAGATGAAGAGGGCAAAGAGGACAAAGAGATTGTTGACCCAAATCTTGAATGGATGACTCAGGGACCATTGGCTCTCTCGGATGTTCCGCACAAGATATCGAAGCGAGGGGAGAGAATAAACATCAAGTTTAACCCCGAAAGCGCAATGAAGGAAGAAGATCACTTAGGCAACTTCTACCTACAGCTGCAGACCCTTGAGGTGCATTATGATGACATAGCGTGTAGATTGTTTCCATGTACCTTGGATGGCTGGGAAATTGCTTGGTATCACAACCTTCCACGCAACTCTATACAAAACTGGGGTTCTTTCAAATGTATTTTCCTTGAAAATTTTGTTGATGAAAAGACTCCAACCATGGTACTAAAAGAATTGGGAAGCCTTAAGATGGAGGGAAAAGAGAAAGTAAAAGATTTCAATCAAAGGTTTATGTGTATCTTGAACAAGTTTGTAGTAGACACCAAACCTCATGACTCCATCACTGTCAACTATTACATCATCTGCACTGCCAACCACCATCATGGAGTTCGTCAAGCAACCTGCGAAGCCAACACTATTAGAAAGTTTCAAAGAGGCTATTGTTAATGATAAATACTTGTGTGCCATTGGAGTCATCAAGGATGACGAATCAACGAAAGACTCCAAGGATGCGAGCAGAAAGCCCAAAGAAATAGTGAGCAAAGGCTTGGACAAGGAAGCAACTAACATTGAGACCCTCACTTGCCTTGTCAAGAACTTGACCAATGAAATTTACGAACTCAAGAAATGGAACCTGACACATTCGCGAACAGTCATCTGCCCAAACAGATATAGGAAACAATTTCATCAACGAGCTCATCAAGCAATAGCCGGTTTGGTTCTAAATTTGCACAGAAGCTTATTTTCAAACTCGATCAATGGGTTGATCCTAAGTACTATTCGTTCTATGAAGAATTTCATCTCGAGAACACTTTTTCAGATTGGAACCGAGTTGTTACCTCTGTCTATACTCATAGACTCGATGCAGATGGTGACATACAAGAGAAAGCAGAAGACACTGATGATAACGAAGAGGTTGCACCTGATGAAGCATGAAGTACTGGGCATGTGGTGAACACATATCAGTGCTGGAAATTAGTCTCAAAGATAAACACTGAGAAGCAACCCCAAAAGCAAAATGATCGCTACAATCTTAGGAGTAAAGGGGCTCCCCCCACACTTGAGGAGTTGCAAGAGAAAGTGAGACAACTGATAAAGAAGGCTGATACATCAGCTGCCTCACGGCAACAAACAAAAACAAAGTCTAGGAAGACAGCAGCAGATAAGAACACATATGTGAGAAGCAAGTTGCAGAACAATCCGCCAGACAGCACGAGCATCTATCCCACCCCGAGCACCTCGGTGAGTATACCACCTTCCGATTACAACATAGTCGATGACATGAAGAAAAATCAAGTGAACATCAATATGTTTGAGTTAGCCAAAGTCCAGAGCCAGCGAGATATCATGTTGCACGCATTGGAACAAACGGAAATAGACAACACAACCACTACCAGCAAGGGAACATGCACACCTCCCGGATCACTATCCATTTTACTCAATACACTCCGAATGGAAGAAGCAAACTCAGGTTGCCCCCCATTCCTGATTTCATTCGAAGTTTTCAACTACAATATCCACAATTGTTTGGTTGATTCTGGCCCGAAAGCCAATGTCATGCCGCTCTCCATTGCTAAGAAGATCAATGCACGATGGAGTGAAACATCTGCTAGAATCATCCAACTTGATAGAAAATCAATACTAGCCATTAGTGAACTATGAGATGTGATCATCCGACTATCCCATGATAGTCGAGTCCACTAGTGCATCAACATAATTGTTGTGGACATACCGGAAGCATGTGGTTTGCTACTCAGTAGAGACTTGTCTAGCAAGCTAGATGGATACTTTACTACAAATTGGTCTCACCTGTGGCTTTCGTACAAGGGAAAATGCAACCAAATATGGGTGTTATATGAGAGGCATATGAAGCACAATGTCACTCCCCTTGACAGTGAGGATGAACCATTGGCCTTCACAGAACTCATGTTTGGAAATTGCCTCCTAGAAAAGGTTTTGGAGTGTTATCCTGCATGGCCTACTTCAACATCATTAGATAAGCAATTGGGACTCCTTCCTTGCCCAACTGATGATAATGAAACTTGTACAATTTTTTTTTTCTTTTAGTAGTAGTAGCAATAGCGGTAGTAGCAGTAGTACCAGCACGCCAAACAGTCCATGTACAGACAAGTTGTGGGCCATGAGTCTGGAAAAATTAGGAAAACATGATGGTTCAAGAACCGAGTGTATCTCAGTCATCCAAAACAATGGACAATGCATGATTTCAAGTTTTTTGAAGTTCGAAGTCACAAACAATGATGCTGAAGCACTCATGTTGAACACATGAAGGACCAATGCTATGAACAAACACAGCGACTTAGGAATCCACCATGATCCAAAGATGGCTAATCTTGGTACAAGTTACACACTACAGCATCAACCAATCGTTGACCACTTGATCGAACTATAAAAATATGGGCCTACACGAGTAGATGATGACTTCTGTACCCAATACATGCGAACAATCCATCATGATATTCTATGTAAAGTAGAAGACAAGTCACTAAAACAGAGAACAAGTATCACATACATGTTGTTTGTACTCCTTTCATAGAATAACATTTTAAGTGTTTGGATTAATTGCAAGGTTCGTCATCACACTTGGTTTTCTAATTTAAATCCTCCACATAAGAAATCTGGGAAGATCCACTTATGCATTGACTTCAGAAAATTGAACCCTTCCCGAAGTAAAAACAATTATCCTATGCAATCATCCGAGCCCATGCTACACACAATACCTAAGGCAGTAGTGTTGTCTTCACTTGAAGGTTTTCTGCAATGCCACTAGGCTCTGGTAGCGGAGCCCGGTGGACCGGCAATGGTCCACAAGAAACTTGGATCACACACCTATCATTTGCAATCACTCGATGGGAGGATTCATGATCTTCCTGTCAAATGGACAAGTCCTCAAACATTAGTTTAATAGGTCGGGTCGCTCCTGTGCCTTATACATAGTCTTCCTACTTCTTGTCGCTTCATTTGGTTTGTTTTTCTTATTATCTTTTCTTTTTCTTTGTTTTATTCTGATTACTATTTTTGTTCACTTAAATTTTGTTTGTTTGATATATTACTATTTTTGTTTCCGGAAATAAGTGCTACCAACTACTATGTTCTAGCTTTTGAATAGAGTATGTGGGTGAAATTTGAAGAGACTTGTGACATTGCAGCACTTGGCTAGTCTTGTGGCCATTTTCTTTGTGCTTGGTTACAACCTTCGGCCGATGAAGTCCTTATGGAAAATACAAACCGTCTATAAGGGAAGCTTTGGTCCAACCATGAACCTATATCCACACTGGGAAGTCCCATGCCTGTACTCAACCTTCTGCTCTGTGTGTTGAAGCTAATTTAATTAGTAGAAATGGAGAATGGGAAATTTCTAAATGAGCAAACCTATGTCAGAGGTCTTACATGCTTCTCTGAAGGAACAACCTCTTCTTCTTTCAATAATTTGGGATCCCTCTTCTGCCCTAAAAAAAGAATAAGTGCCTGTGCACAGTTCTCTTAAAAAAAATAAAAAGGTGAAAGAAGAGAAAGCCTTTCTACGTAGAGAGGTGAAGCATGCAACTCCACGGGGGTACTGACCAGGCTCGCTGGCACTGGAGCAATGTGTGTGTTCCTGCGTGACTCTGTCAAGGTATTGTTCAGGCCTGTTGGAAGTGGAGCAACATCGGAGATGAAAACTTATACTCTGAAAATCTTCAACTCGGGAACTAAACTACCCTTCCTAGATTCGAAACACTGAGATCTAATCTAAACTTTTGATTATGTTTGACTGAGTTGGCAAGGGGTGAACCATGTATGTCAATGGGGTAAATGGGGAAACTGAAGTAACTTGCACATCAATTCAATACTTCCTGAAAGACCAAGGCCCTATGCTAGCATGAACAGAAATAGAGAAGTTGGAGTCCTACTAGTGTGTCTCCAAGTGTTGTAGTGGCTACAACCACCCTCTAAAATTTTGGCTTGCATCAATTTCGAAGCCTCCCTTGAAGAGTTTCACTTGATGATTGCACACGCTCGGGTTCACTCTGTGAGCCTATGTGAGTGTTTACATTCACCTTGCTTGTTTGTTACACTCAAGTCTCTACATGTTGATGTCTAAGTCATGCTTGTGACCATGTTCTCGTTACGCTCAAAGTCTTTGCTTCATATATGTTTGATGTGTTCGCCATGAAAGCATCTTTCACACTCACACATGGAGTCACATTAACTGTCGCGCAAGTGTCCTCTCGATCATGAACGATAAATCACAAGTGTCGTGCTTGTCGCTTGCAGTGTTGGCCAGTCATGCTGAACATATGTATCTGGATGGTTTGGTTGTTTCATCGTCAAGTCGTGTGACTGTGTTTCCATATGATCACCAATGCATCTTTTACTGTTCAAACACTTAGCCATTTTTGCTAAAGTTAGGACAACCAGACTCCTCAATGATAGCTGGACCATCACCCTGATTTCGACTCGATTTACTATCAACCAAAACAGCATAGAAGCACCAAGCAAGTTCTTTCAAGTTGTGCTACCCGCAAGCAATTCAATCAGCACTCATTCTGACCACCTAGATAATCAACTGGTTATTCATCTAAAAAATTACACAGTGCTCATGAGCAACCCTCCCACTACCCATTAGTCAGCTCAGCTTCGAAATTTCACAGAGATGATCAGTGGGCTAGCCCTAATGAAATTTTCCTAGTCAGAAGCTCCCAACAACAGACTACTTGTTCCCTCCAGGAATTGCACAGTTTCTACTACCAGTGACTGAGTAGCCAACTGGAAGTTCTCTCTGGGAATTCTGCAGATCTAGCTGCCAGTGACCCTAGTAGCCAACTGGAAATTCCCTCTGTGAATTGCGTAGATCTGGCTACAAGTGACCCCAGTAGTCAACTGGGAGTTCCATATGGGAATTGTGAAAATTTGGCTTTCAGTGACCCCAGCAACTAGCAAGCAGTTCCCTCTATGAAGTGCGCAAGACTGGCTAGCAGGGACCCCAGCAGTGAAATCTAGTAGTTCCCTATGAGAATTGCACAAGTTTGGCTGCCAGTCTCCCGGGCAGTTCCCAAAAAACCTGTGCAATCCCTGCCTGCTGACCCTTCCTGCAGCCTAGCCCATTTCTTTGGAAAGTTGTGCAAATCTGGATATCTAGCCCCTGCTGATTGTTCGTTCTTGAAAATGTGCAGAGAATGCCTACCCTTCCTTCCAGCAGCCCTGACTGTTCCTCCAAAAATTTGCGCAAATTTTCCTCCCAACTGAGCCAGACCTTGTAGTTAGTCACTATCGACTTAGATCGCCTATCTCCATCTCTCGGTGACTCTTGCACAGTTTTCATCAGCAGTTGCTCAGAGCCACCATCCTGTATCATAGCCCTACTGCCTCTCCTGGTCACTTGCATTCAAATGATCATGTGTCATGGTAGACTAAGATGTCTTAGATTTGATGTCGTCTCGTCATGAGTGACTGCAGGTATGGGTACACCAACAAACATGTCAAGGTGAAAAATGTGATGAACAAAGGGAGCACATGCAGATGGACAGGTTCACCAACGGATGAACGAGTGAAGCATGCGAAGCAGATGAATAGAACGAACATGCACCTGCGTGAACAAGTGAGCCTGTCAATCTTTTGAGCATGAAAGCAAGGAACAACATGTTAAAGCTTCATGAAGCGAACCTAGGACCATCCAAGACTTTATGAACTTCACCATGCGGAGGTGAAGCTATAGTACAACATGAAGACATCCATCACTCAACATCACTCTAGCTCAATATGCACTCCAACAATAACACAAATGTACCAACAATGTCATGTCAAGTCATGATTCATGTTCCCCACATTTCTACTATGGGCTTGTTTTCAATCAACGTGATGTAACGTGGAAGTCCAAGAGACCCACATGTTGAACATAGAGTCATATAAGTCATAAAGTCATGGAAGTCGAACGGTCATGAGGGTAGTCGAACAGCCACAAGGGTCAATTTCACCCTTGGCTATAAATACCCCCCTTATTTACATGAAAGGACTTTTCACCTCAGCTCCTCCCACATAGCCATGATAGTTTGTAATCTTTTCTTTGAGGAGTAAGTAGTGGCTCTAAAGCCCCGCTGATGGGGTTAGTGATGTATGGTGTAACGATGTGTCTTGTAACTTTTTCTTAATTCAGAAGCCTGTCAACAGGCCAACACGTTTTCACACACGTATTGTATTTGTTGTAAGACTAATCTTTAACACTTGTAATGCATGTTTATTTAACCATGTGTTCTACATTTGAACTCAGTAATTTATTGTAATGCGTAATATATTAATGTAAATGTGTTGTATAAGATGTTAATGATGTCTCATTCATGTCGACTTCTCTGCCGGACATCAGACAGACCTTTCACATGAACCTTGTTGTAACAACGGTCACACTCGTCTTGGACTGATCCATGAGTGATGTACATGTTATCTTACCTTGTATGTTGTGACTGCCACATCCAAGTGGACTGCTCCGCTGGAAGCTGTGTATGTCCTTTGTGTTATGTGTTCCTAGCCGAGTTGGGAGTGATCCCTTTCAACCTGGAACTTGCCTTCACCTTTTCCCCTTACAGTGAAAGAACCATTGGCACAAGTACACTTACACTTTCCAAGCACGCGAACCTCACTTCTCGAACACAAAGTGAACCACTCTTTTGTGATGATAAGCAAGAGTTGAGGAAAATCCTTAAGACAATGGAAACCAAGCCATCATACTGGATGGGACTCCCACACCAAAAGATGTGAGGTCTAGTTGGGACTTCATACCGGGGTGATCCCCTGAACGTTGGCGGGACCAGCACCGTGAACACCTAGTTGTAGAATTGAGACTACAATATTGAAAGGAAGGTATGTAAAGTGTTTATGATCTTCATAAGTTCATTTTCAAGCCTTAGAGGACGTTTTGGAATGATAAGAAGCAAAAAGTAATATTTATAGGCAATTTTGGGTGCATTATGAAGAATTCTGTGTATAATGCTACAAGATTGTTATAACATTGCTACATGATGCCCTATTTTTCTATAAGATTGCATCTAAGATAAATCTGATTTTTCTATGAGTGGATTGAAGGTGGGATAAGGTGGTAGGAGGTTGTTAAAGGGTGCAAGAGACCTTGTGTTGCATGAAATTTTGTTGCATTAGGAAAATGACCGTTGGTTTGGATCTTTCGTTATCCATCAAAGTGTTCCAAATCACCCCCCTGCAATGCTAGAACCCAAATAATCCCAAAGAGAATTATATCCCTGGATATGAAGGCTCAAAAACCTATTTTTGGTTTCCTGTGCAGTTCCCTAGTCTATTTATGTGCATACACAAATGAGACCATTAGAGTCTGTGCAAAAGTGTGCTTTGTTTTACACTATGGCCTACGCACATGACCCAACACAAGTAAAAAAGAAAAATTAAAGTCTACAAGCTTTGTTAGTCGAATCTTTCCTGACTAATAACTTTGAATGGATTCCTACTCAATCTTGATCCTTCACATCATGGAGCTACTCCCCTCTCTTTTTGGATCCCCTATCCCACCATTTGTGCGTCTCATCTCTTAGGAAGAGCATCCCAAACCTCCTCCTCTTGGCCTATAAATCAAACTCGGGCCAGAGGATTGGAGAGGACTATTGAAGGTAGGCTTATGTTGCAGAAATAAGGCTAGAAGGATTTTCATCCAAGGAGAAGGTTGGATATTATGGGAAGAGGTTTGTAACATAAAGGCTTTGAGGTTGTAAGTTTGTTCTCCCTTTTATTTTATAAAAACAAACTGCTCTTTCCTAATCATGTCTATTTTGATATCATTTGTGAGCTTCCTGGATCACTCACATAGGTTATGATTGGTTATTGATTCAATTTATGATATATGTCGAGTTAAGTATTTCATTTACCCTTCATTCTATATACTAGATGATTTGATCCTTTGTGTGTTTCTATCTGTGCGGATCTCCTTTGAAACATGATGGATAAGTTGTGGAAAGCACTGGAACGATCTCTAAAGCATCAAGGAGAAGCCAATTGTCGAAGGCACTAAAAGGACTTCAACAAGTATTTCGTTAAACCGATAACTGATCCCTCACATATTACTTGTTTTAATCACTCGTAAGATAAGGAAAGTAGTAGTTCTTTTCTTGTTACTAGATTTCATTTGAGATCTAGGGAGATCCATCTTGTCCACAAGAGGGATTAGTTTGCCTAACAAATTGATGACCATACTGTGGATTGTCTCACTCTCCATCATTCTATTTGTTTTTACCTTTGATCCTTTTTTCATAGCCCTCTCTAAATGTTTGGAAAATATTGAAAGTATGGATTTTATGATTTGTTTGGCTTGTTTTCATTTTTTCTAAAAAATTTATGCTGTGTGTACTTTATCTTTAGGCACAAAGAGTATTTCTACGCACTTGGTCCATATAAACAGTGCATATGTGCACTGTATATATCTATTGCCTACACACACACGTCGATTTTTGAAAATTTGAGTTTGCTCTTCACCGAGTCTAGAAATTTGTGTTTTTCCTGTTTAATTACACTTGTTTACACCTTCAGTAAGTCTCTGTTGGTTTGGTTGAGTGTTGTGAAAGAGTTTGCTTGAAATTTTCTCGTTTTCACAAATTAGGGTAAAAGCTTCATCTTGTGTGTTGTCGATCTATCAAAAGAAATATCATTTGGTCTTGGTTTTCTATCTTCCTTTCTTTCATTTTTCGAATAGATCAGATCTTGTGTCTTTTTTTTTGTGAAGGATTGTTTTGTGAATGAAAAGAAATGATTTTCAAGAGTAAGTATTGTTTATGAAAAGTGCTTCTTATGATGGATTTGAAACAAAAGGTCATTTTTCTTCCATTACTAAAGTGTTTCAGAATTATACACTTGACTACATTAAGTTCATGGCATTCATTAGGAGAAATTAATTTTAGTTTTGATTAATTTCTTCACGCATCGTGGAAATTTTTTTCAAGTGATTATATGTCAAAAGGAAAGTTTCTTGATTTTTTGGGTTATTGGGTGAATTGAAATTTTAAAAGGTAATTTCCGCATTTGGGTAATTCAAAATTGAATATTTGTATTTAGGAAAAGGGATATAGTGGGAATTTAAGAGTTTTTTGCATTTCCAATGAAAAATTGAAAAGACTCTCTCCTTAATTTAGTTAGAAATTCATTGAAAAGAGAATATTACAATTTCATGTTTGATTGCATTGAGGTTTTGCATCAAGTCGTAACACCATACATTTCACATACATTTACCTTTGAGTAAGTAACAACTCTTAAAAACAACACTAATAAAATAAATTTAGAAACTTTTATTATTTTAGGGCTCTTTTCCACCTACATTAAATTGGGTGGTAGGGCTTTGGAATAGGGAAGTGAGTTAACTTTCCAAAGTTGCAAACAAATATTAGAATCTTGCAAGAGGGAGTAAGTCTATTTACTACAATTTGGCTCTAGGAAGCTTCCCTTAGAAAGGAGTTAAGAACGAGATCATGTCAGAGCTAGTGGAGTGATTGACTCCACAACATTGGTTACGGTAGAGTGATTTACACATATTAAAAACGATGCTGAAAGGTACGTGGGATCACTTGGAAGTAAACCTCAGATTAACCATGTTGAGGAACTTTCAAGGGGATTGAGATTTGTTACTCCGCCCTTGCATGTATGTCTCATCTGTGACTTCCCCCTAGGTTAAACTGTTTTAAGTGGTAACCTTAAAGACAATAATCTTAGGGTTACTACCCAAGGTGACAGTGGAGGGGAATTCTCTTCCGTACCTGGAACAAACATTGGCTAGACTCACTTGGACCTTTTTGGAGGGTATCATTCATTTGAGATGTCATAAATGAAGATTACTTGCACCAAATCGTGTACGTTAAGTAGGTTGTCAGCGTAACTAGTTCCACCCGCTCTATATTTAGCCACTTTTTACATTGATCTTTGCGATGTAAAATCACTATGAAAATCTTGTTTATATGGTTTGATTCCTTAGATTTACTAGCGCATGTTTGCTTGTTTTTACTTTTTTAGAGACCTTAGGTTTTGATTTTGAATATTATTTGGATTCTTAATCAAATTTCATCGTGGCTGATTCACCAAGGCATTCATGTAGAATGTAGGGTTTACCCCCTAAATTTACACCTAGTCAAATGGAAAAGATTAAAACTAAAATGTCAAAATCAATAGGATTTGGAAGCTTAGAACAACCTGAAACATACACATTTTTAGAATCTGAGACAGTAGAAACTGAATTGATTCCCATAAAGAAGTAGAATTAGGCTTAGTTCATTCTAGCCCAAAAGTTACTGAAGTTATTCAAAGTGAATCTAATAATGGAGAAGTTTCAGACAAAGAATTAACTGAACCAGAAGTTGAAGAACCTCAGTCTGATATTTCTCAACCTGAATCACCTTCAACTATTATTTCTCCTACTCCTACACCACCTTCACCTCGAAGGAAACTTATAATTACAACTGGAATACCTTGTGGTTTAATTAGTATTGAAGATATTACTAGGAACGAGGAGGACGAATCACCTCATACTCTAGTCACTACTGGTGAAACAAGAGTTTCTCCAAGAGTTCCTTTTTATCCTTTCTAACCAGATCCTTGGTATTCTACCCCTTTGAACTTTTTAGGTCAAAGTTTTCCACCTCACTGCATTCCTTTTTACTATTCAGTGAGACAAACCATGTCAGAAATTCCTCTTGGGAATCAACCTACTGATACCTCTATTTTTACCAGCTCTTGGAGTCATTATTGTATGGTGGTCCTTCAGTTCCTCCTGGGTACCAGTTACTTAATGAAACTTTTTCCAGAGCTACTCCTTCCCCTCAAGTTTCTACTTGGTCATCTACTTTATCTACATCAACTATTCAGAGCATGACATCCATGTTTGCAGCACCTTTGGCATCAGACCAATACGTTCACATGATATCTAGTAACTTGGGTAATCCTCAAGTAAACCCAACTAATGTTTATTACCTGCCTAGGGGACAACCACCTTATCCTCCACCTAGAGGACAACGTATTTTCAGAGCATATCCTACACCTCGAGGACAATATTTTACTAGAACTTATTCTCAGATACCTCAGTCGATTTGGGTCAACCTGTTGTGACTAAACCCTTGATTGGTACTCCTTACCTTGGGATGAATACTATTTAGAACCCTGCTTTCACTCAAAAACTTGTTCTAGTTGCCCAACAAGTGCTAGTTTATCAACCTTTTTAGCCTATTGGACAATCTATTCCACAAATACCTATGTCAAGTATTGCAGTACCTATCCAACAATCTGTCTAAGGAATTTTGCAAACACCTATCCAACGATGTGTACAAGGAATTCCATAAACATATGTTCAGCAACCAGTTCAACAAGTTGTTCAAAGTGGATCTCAAACACCTGCTCAGTCTATTGTCCAGACATTTGTTCAACAACCTATTCTGTGTTCACCTCAGACACCTATCCCAAGAGTATCACAAAGGACTGTTAAATTTACCCCTCAAATATTTTATTCACAAACTACACAGGCTATCCCTCAGGCATCTGCTCATAAAACTAGTCCTACTGTCGAGTCTACAACATAGATTCCTATCAGACAACCTGGTATAGGGACAATGCAAGCACCTTTTCAAGGTCAAGTTTTTGAGGTTTCACCTTTTCAAGGTCAATATTTTCAAATCCCTCCTTTCCAAGGTGAATCTTTCCAAAGCCAGCCTTTTCAAGGTTAATATCTTCAAATTCAACCTGTTCAAAGTAAATTTGTTCAAGGTTAACCTTTTCGAGTTCAACCTTTATAGGGACAATATTAGTTGGGTCAAATGGGTTCCTTTTCAACCACCACCGAGTATTATTCACCTTGGTTACCCTGGAGGAATATAAACTCCAACCGCACAGGCTATTCCAAGATATCGAGGGTATCCTCCTCTAGGTGTTGGACTTAACCCTTAAGATTATCAAACTCCACAAGAAGACCCCAACTAGAAGTTACCGTTCATCGCAACCTTATATTTACCATCTTTATCCTGGATGATGAATGATCATATATATTATTATCCTTTTTGGCTAATGATTCCTACCAAGTTACTGAGTGATATAACGAAGTTTGAAGGTAAATTAGGAGAGGACCCATTAAATCGCGTTATGACATATCATATTTGGTGTGCATCAAATTCACTAATCAATGATTCTATCAGACTTCAGGTTTTCCAATGAACATTAATAGATTTGACAAAAAAATGGTACATTGACTTACCTCACGCTTCTTTCCATAATTTCAACTCTTTAGCAACAACATTTTTGTCACATTTTCAGCTACATTTTCAGCTACCAACTTTGACACTAGTACTTAAATTTTGACTTCCCTAAAACAATTGAAATCTAATTATATTTTAGATCATATACATGAATGGAGACGTAGGCAACGATTAGTCAAATTTTTTATTCCAGATCAAATTTTAGCTGAATGGTTTACAAAATCATTGCTTCTTGGTATTACCGAGGATTTTTTTAAGGAATTTGTTGTAACAAAAGAGCAAGTAATTTCTTGTGCCCAATACTTAGACTTAGTCTATACCCAATATGGCATCTTGTACAAGAAAATCCTAAATTTACCTCATCCAACAATTTTAGATCAATTTGATTCAACTCCTACAAGATCTAGCATCGTTGATGGTGTAATTGGTTCTATCAACCATCAATCTAAGGGTAAAAAGAAGAATTCTAAAAGTACTCATACTTTGTCTATACAAGATTCACCCACTGAAAGACTTTCTCTGGAAACTACTTCTGAAATTAATGCCATAGAATCATCTACTGGCAACAATCAACCATTCGAGGGTAAAAAGAAGGGGAAAGGTAAAACAAAACAAAATTCTTCTCAGAAAGAGAAACCAACTAAAAATGAACCTACTAATGAGAAAAAGAAAGCTCATTATCCTTACCTTATTTGTAATGAAGATCATTATACAAAGGAATGCCCACATGAGGAAGAGGTTACTAAATTTTTAAAAGGTTCTCCAACTCCTATTGTTTTGAGGGATCCTTTTCCTTCTTGAGACAATAAAATGATTTCACATAATCCATAATATTGTTCCATACCGGTAGATATCATGACGATGTCTTTGTAGAAATTATGGTAGCAACAAGATCAAAAGATTACGGATCTAAGGGTCTTGTAGTAAATTGAAATGATGCTAGTCAATCTAGTCAACTTTCCAGTTCAATTCCTCCTCCTCCTTTTGAACCATTACAGATTAATAAAACAAACCTCGAAATGATGATTTGACCACCTCCCAAATGCATTGTTCCAAAAATAGCTTTCAACCCACATGCTAGAGCTACCCAAAATTACAACATTTTTGAAGACCTTGCAATGTCTCCTTCAACAATGCTAGCTCTTGAGGTGCTAAAAACATGTACATCACAAAGAAAGTTACTATTGTCATCTATTGGAGAAATTGATCCTAAGGATTCTAAACTTGTTATCTTTGACCTTAAAATTCATATACCAAGAGTCCCGCATCAACTGACATTCCAAATACCAGTTTTTGTCAAAACCAAATGAGTGTTTCACATAGTTATTGATGAAGGATCTTCTACATGTTTCATGTCTATTGCTTGTTGGAAATATTTAGGTTCTCCTACTATCAATTAGTCACCAACCACTTTAAAAGCCTTTGATGGAAGAGGTTTTCATCCTTATGGAATCCTAAATGATCTACCCATAGAGTTAGAAGGTAAGACAGTCATAATCGAAGTTGAAGTTGTTGATGCTCAGCTCAATTCTAACCTTTTACTTTGTTGAAGTTCGACCTATTCTATGTATATGGTGGTTTCATCACTTTTTTGTATGATATTATTTCCTCATCGAGGGAAAATAGTAAAAGTAGAGCAATTGCCTTACCACATTTCCGACCCTAGATCTATAGGTAGCGTACCTTTCATCAGAAAATGATTACTCCCTATGAGGATATTTGTGTTGGTTTGCTTAAAGATTCATCACTAATGGGAACTTCACACCTCCTCCACCAAATTTTCCTTCTAATGTTGCCCAGGTTAACATGATCACATCAAGCACTATGGAATCTTCTAATTCGTGGATAGTGCCTTTAGAATCTGAATTGACCTCCTATGGAAATGAGATGCCTTTGATCCCACTTGAATTGGCTTATCAGGAAATTCAAACATTTTCTGATCCACCATCTTCTGAGATTGATCGAGTGAATGAGATAAATGATGATTATTCTCAATTACCTTGGTTAGAACCAATTCCACTTCTTGATCCTTTTGATAATACATTTCCAACTTATGAAAGTATTATGGATATTATGACTTTAGATGAAATTCCATGGGACAATTATCATCATCGTTCATATTTTCTTCCTAAACTTGATAAATAAATCAAGAATGATTTTTCAACTATATTTTTGCTTGAGATTGTAGATAATCTTGAATCTGAAAATAATTTGGGAGACATATCTACAACGATTTCAATTGATATCTCAGTCAAAACAAGAATATCGAGAACATTCACATACGTGCTTCGTGCTCACTTGAAGAAATTCAAACGTATAAAGCCTTATTTCAAAATTCTATGACATTTTTGTCTGGTCCTATGAGGAAATGCCAGGAATTGACCCGAGTATTATTGTTCAGAAAATTAAGACTTACTTGGATGCTAAACCTATTAGACAGTGATTACATCTAGTGTATCTAAGAAAGGCTGCAACTATTAAAGTTGCGGTTGACAAACTTCTTAAAGCAAGTTTTATCTACCCGGTTCCCTTGGCTGATTGGATTTCCAATATTGTTCATGTTAACCAAAACCAAGGGACTATCAGAGTATGTGTAGATTATAGGGATATTAATAAGGCTTGTCCCAAATACAATGATCCTACCCCCTATGTTGATCAAATCATTAACGATTTTTCCAACAACGAAATCTTTTCTTTCATTGATGGATTTTTCAGACACAACCAAATCAACATACTCCCAACTGATCACCATAAAACTGTGTTCATATTTCAATTGGGGAATTTTTCTTACCAAAAACGCCCATTCGGATAAAATAATGTTGGCACAACCTTCCAATGGCCTATGTCTTACACATTTCACGATATCAAGCATATTGTACAACCCTATTTGGATGATTTACCAGCTCATTCACTGAAACAGGAAGATCATCCAATGCATTTGAGAGTTATCTTTATCAGGTGTTGTCACTACAATATACACTTGAACCCTCACGTCGATCTATTCAAGGTAGAGGCTATTCTGAATTTGCCTCCTCCTTCCAATCTCTGCTAACTCCAAAGTTTGCAAGGGAAAGCAAACTTTTTACGTTGATTCATCTAGAACTATGTTGAGCTAACTAAAGGTTTTACTTGACTGTTGAAAATATGCATCTCATTTACATGGGATGAAGTTGCTCAAGAATCTTTTGATGCACTAAAAAACGCGTTGACTCATACGTCATTGTTGCATCCTCCCAATTATCATCGAGACTACTTTTTGTATTTAGCTACATCTGATGTCACCATTGCCATGGTTTTAGTTCAGGAAGATGAGTTGAATGATGAGCATGTGATATATTATTTGAGCATAAATCTTATGAAAATTAAAGTAAAATACACACGTGGAGAAATTGGCCTTGGCAACCGTTCATGTTGTCCAAAGATTTTGTCACTACATTCTCTTACGCAAAACAACAGTGGTTTTAGACTACAACCCTATGGTTTACATTCTTACGAGACAATTTCTAGGGGGGAAATATTCTAAATGGATAGTTATCCTACAAGAATTTGATTTAGAATTCATAAAATCTAAATCCAAGAAATCATTGGTGTTTGTCAAATTGTTATGTGACTTTCCCTATACTAAGACGAAAACCATGGCAAAGGATTCTCTTCCAGATGAATCCCTATTTCTTATCAATACTTTAGACCCATGGTATGGAGATCTTATATCTTTAAACCCAAACTTTTTGGCTAGAATTGACTTGAATCAACCATCGTTGTATTTGGTACCAATCCCAACAATACACTATTGTTGGCGATACACTTTATCATCATGGTGTTGATTCCATCTTCATACGATGTTTGACTCACAAAGAAGCTGAAAAGACATTGAATGAATTCCATTCTAGAGCTTGTGGCAATCATATGTCAGGGTTTTACACTGCCCAAAATATTTTGCACGCTAGGTATTTCAGGCCTTCGATGTTCAAACATTGTATAACTACGGTCCAAAAATGCCACAATTTCCAAATCTACGATTGAAAAATACATGCACCTCCAACTCCTCTTCACCTAATCATTATTTTCAGTCCTTTTGCAAAATGGGGCATCTATTTCCTTACATGTAACCCTCACTCGGCCGACAGGCATGGGTACATTATCCTAGTAGTGGATTATTCTACGAAATGGGCTGAGGTGATGCTTACATATAAGGATGATGGCGAAATGACAACTATTTTAATATTCAATCATGTGATTTCTAGGTTCGGTGTTCCATAAGCCATCATCACGAACCATGGTAGACATTTGTTGAGACAAATTATAGTCTTATAATTTGATTAACATAAATTATCAACCCAGGCAGGTAAGCTTGTGAGATGCATCCTTAACAATGTAAGTGTTGATTAATCTAACTAGCCAATCACATAAAACCAATGACTCTTTCTTGCATCAATCACTTAGCAACAAAGGCTATAGAGTGGATCAAACTTCCCTCTACAACTCTTAAGATTGTTGATGATGATTAGGAAAAGATATAGAAATCAAGTTACAACAAATTCAGAAATTCAGTCAACATTAGAAATCAAATCTTCACTAACTGAATTCCACACATGAACAAAAAACTAATTCATTTAATCCCATGCTGCTGATATATTAGAAAGAGTCCATTAGCTATAAAAATAAATTATTGCTACATAACAATAATAAAATGCATAAAGACTAAACTATGGGAGTTGTCAGCAAAGGGGGCCCTCCCTTACTCACAACCCCTTCAATTCAGAAGAGTTTTCTCACTGAAATAGATAGAACATATATCTTTATATTACTCTGAAAAATATACAGTCAAGTACAATCTGATACACAGTCTTGTGCTGAAGTTAACCCAGCAATATAACAACCCCTATCATAGAAACTAGGACATAATTTATACATTTACAAAGCCCATATATGGTTTGAAATAAAGGAGACTACTAATCTAGGCCATCGGCTAACATAACTGTTAAAAAATATCAGTTTTAGCCATAATGGGTCTAATCCATGACTGAAAGCATGGATTAGACGAAACTCGTTACATGGTTGTAGCTTTCCTCCAAACGGCCAATGAGAGAAGGCTTCTGAACCTGGGCAGTGTTGTTGGCAGATCTGAAATGGCCAATAGGATAGCAACGATGTGCGATATATTCCCCACAAAACCCATGTTCCCATTTGACTTAGATATTCATGGAACATGTCTAACCGCCGATGTTGCTGCAGGAAATCCGTGACTGGAAATAGAATCCCTCAGCTATCTGTAGGAATTATGGGTCTGTTTCTGAATCAAAACAAATCTGCATAAGAACTTGAGATTAGTTGGCATGGTAATTAAATAAATAACAAATAGCCAAGTAATACTCAATGTTAAGGTAAAAGATGCTTTATAGTGTTAATTTGCATACTTTCAGCCTACGACACCCTTTTGGCAAAAACATAAGAATTCTAACTGAAATAGGCATAGTAGGGGTTAAAGATAGTTCAAAATGGGAGAGGTAAAGTAAGGAAAAAGGTGTCAAATTCGGGCAAAACCAAGCCCCAACATATACCCCACACCTAGCTCCTTGCATGCCCCTTATGCAAAAAAAACGATTGCATCTTCCCTAAAAAGAAAAAGGAAATCACTCCTTATCTTGAGCTGCAGCTACTGCAACCAACTGATTTGCTACCTCTGCCAACTGGTCCAACTGGTTACCACTAGATTTTGCAGGAATTTTACCCTTGTACAATTCATTCTTCTTTTCTGGAAGGTCGATCCTAACCTGCTTATTTTTCATAATTCGGGCCGCTTTCTGGATCCACTCTTCATGCTCTTTCTATATACGTAGGCTATTCTCTTTTAGGGTCTTGTTTTCCTTTCTCAAGGCTCTCTCCGAAATGGTGAGCTCAGTGATGATTTCTTCCAATTCCTGTAGAGACTGTCTCTTCTGCGGGGTTGCTTCTCCTTCTTGATGTCCTTGGATAGATTGAGGGGATCCAAGGTCCTCCTCTACTTGCTATTCTCCTTCTGAGTTATTCCCACTTCCATGCAGTGGGGAGTCTTGATAGGACATCGCTTCTTGATCGATAAAATTAGTTGACTCGATATTCTCTTTACCTTTGGGTGGGCCGTGGTGTTTCTTCTTCTTCTTATCGTTGTCTCGGGCAGTACTTCTGCATCCGAAGTATATTTTATAGCAAGTTGAATAGCCTGGCTTCTGGTAAATCTTTTTTGCAGAGGTGGAAGTTCCATTCTTCGACCTAGGCTATTTTCCCATAGTCTCCCCTATCACCACCACTTCCTCATCTCTTTCTGCTTCCTTCATCTGTAGCTTGAGGGTCTGAGGCTTCTTCTTCTTCTTTGTTTTTTTACAGGTTTCTTCTTAGTGGGCTTCGGAGAGTCGAGGTCATCCCTCTTTTCCTTATTTACCAGTGGCCTCTGAGTTTGTGACTTCTTCTTTGCTTTTTCCACTGGTTTTTCTTCTATATACTCTGAAGGGTAAGAATTTTTTTCCTCTTCTTCCCCTTTTATCTGTAGCCCACGCATTAGTGGCTTTTTCCTCAGTTTATCTGTTGGCGCTTCCTCCATGGAATTTGAGGAGTCATAATCCTCATTTTCTACAAAATAGTTTTTGGCTATGAACTCCTCCCATGTCAGTTTTTTATCTTTCAAAACCTCCACCAGGATCATTTTTACCAGCCTGTGGTGGTAGAGTTTTTCCTCTAAATTGGCTCCCCTCTCCTTGGCAGTGATCGACATCTTCATTAGTGACATCCTCAAGTAATAGGGAAAATTTAACAGATGTCATGAAAATGGGTGAGGAGCCAAATATGAAACAGGAACGCAAGCTCAAAGCAAAATTCACATGTTATGTATTTCTGCGGGAAAAACAATAAGTTATGGTACTTACTCTCATAGAAATCTGCAAAATGCCCCTACTCCAGTCGCAGTCCAAATGCTATTTACGGAGGAAGGATGCGTAGAAGCCTTTGCTAAAATTTTGGTTCTTGAACCAATGTTCTGATGCAAGGTTACCCCCGCACATACCCACAATATGCATAAAAATGCATAAACACAACTTCCCATGTATTTGACTCTCAAAGGAGTCAAATCTTCCAACCTCTAATTGTTTAGGCCCTCTATAACAGTTCCTTTGTATCAAAACACAATAACTCCGCCAAAACCTCCCTATCGGGACTTTTGAACAACCCTCAAACCTTTGTTTATGACTTTATTAAATTCTTCCTTCTCAATCTTTCTATCGGGATATAGAACCCTCTCATTAATTCTTAACACATTGTTTATATACATTTTAATGTATAAAATCTTCTATCGGCGCTCTTCCACTTTATAAACCATTACAAAGGAAAATCCATTTACAAAGGGAAACATGCATAAAACCTTACCTTTCCACCCTTCGTATGGTCTCTACACACATACCGAGGCTACCTCTATCGCAATCGACCATCGCATTCTCCCCAGCCTTACCACATATGTGGTTCATCACCCTTCTGACTTGGATATGTGACTATCAGAGTCATTAAATCTATGTTCTAGCCTTAAAAGGCTTGGCACAACAATTTATCACAAACACACGGAATACGAGAATACAAAGGAAATCCCACTCCGGGCCATATACAGCGGAACTCAAATCTATTACAACCGCGACTATAAATATCGTCGGGTCTAGTTCATCATTGGCTCTCCAACACACCACTCCTCTGATCACCTAAGATCTCTGATCACTAATTAGCGCTTAATTGCTATCGGTGTAACGACCCTTAATTATTCCACTATCGCTTATACCTTTGGCTTCTCCGATATGCGATCAGTGATCAAATCTAGACCATCAATCTGAATCTTAATCTGACAGTCCACGCTTAATCACATGATCATGATTGCTCCATTTCAAAAGCTTGTTTTGATGTCTTCAAATGGATTCTGCCGACGCGAATTAATCTTGGTCATTGATCTAAATGATCCAACAGCTGCTGAGCGTCAATACTTCACTTCTCGCTCTTCCTTTTACTTGGGTTTTTTAATGCTATTTTCTGAGCGTTTCTTATGTGGGTCGATTCTTTAAAAGGTTCTAGTTCCTCATTGTTTCCACTACTCAACTCTTTCTAAGCTTAACTCCTCGAACTCTCAACTTTGATGTCTCTCCAAAGCTCTACTCTGATGCTTCAATTGGACTCGATGGTTCATTACGATTCTTCTGAATCGTTCTCCTCTCTCTGCGTATTCTTCACCAGAACTCTGCATGCAACCACAGTTACAGAACCTACGACTTCACCATCTATATGTAATTCAATCATTCCATATAATTTCACACATTCACACAGTCGGAATAGACTTCTGTGTATATATAAATATGAATAATTGATACATGTCGAGACTTTTTGTCTCTCATGGGCCTGTTCTTCAATATCAGTGGCCTCTCCCTTTGACTCTGCCCGTAAGCTTACATATATGCCAGGATTTCTGTTGAACAGTCTTGTTTCGACTCCTATATCTACTGAACCGACTCCTAAATCCTATTTCCATTATGTCCACTTCTAATTAATTCATAAAAGCTCTCTCTTATCCCTCGAATCATTGAAAATTTAAAGAGTCCTAATTGACTTTAGGCTCTTTTGTCATTATTTCCACTCATGTTCTCATTTATTCGAGAGCACTTACAATTTCTTCCCATTATCTAATTAAATCACTTAAAGGCCTAAATTACATTAATTTGAGACTTAGGAAACTACTCGTCTAAAGCTACATGACCCCCTATGTATACTTAATTACAATGATTTTCTCTGGGCTGAATGCTCCTGCATCAGACTCCCAAAGTAGAAAGTATTCATGATCTCCTGATCATGTGTCTTCTAATCTTTGTCTTCCTGGATCCCACACTTTGTTCTGTAACTATCCATATGCTTTGTTCCCTTGTTGTTGTTGTACTTTTGTTGTCTTTTCCCCATTTTCTTCTTCTTGTCAATCAGATTCTTGTTCTGATTGATATTACTTCCTGTTGCTACCATTTTCCTCCTTTTGGACTACTTCATCATTAACTCCCACATTTCTTCAATCTCTGTCTCTAGTACATCTTTGGACTGGTTCATATTTTGCTTCATCTTTCTGCCTCCTTCTCTTTGTTTCAGGTTGTTGTTGTTGCCTATTAATTGTTTAGATTGCTGCTGGTTTACTTTTCTTCTTCATTTTCTCTACTTTGCTTGCTTCAACCTTTGCCCTAGTTGCTTTGCTAACGGCTTCCCTGTCATCGTTACCCTCTTTCATGATTGAATCATGATTGTTAAGCACTTTCTCCAGCAAATTAACTTCTCTATTCCATGGATTGATTCCTTCCATAGTCTCTTCTTTCACCTTTATTTGGTTGCTCACTCGTGCCAAATATCCTTCAGCACCTGCAACAAAACCTGCACACTCAAAACACTTGTTATTAAGAAAACAAGGTTGTTGTGCCTTATTTCCCTTAGAGAAAAAGCTCGGTTTGATGCTCTATTTCTTTCTCCTCTATCAGCATATCTGTATGCTGATTAGAACTCTCCAAAGAATCACTGAGACTATCAACTAGTCTCTCCTCCACACCATTTGTCCTAATGATGTCTTCTTGCCCTTGTCCACTATAGTGAACTCCTTCTCTTGCAATGTCAATCTGTTGAACTTTCATATCCATTTCCTTTTCCTTGTGACTGTCATTCATGACAATTATTTTATCTTCCCTTTTCAGCAGTCTATTTTTAACATCTATTCTCTGTTTTTCTAACTCCCTTCTTTGAAAAATCGAATTTTCTATATAACTTAACAACTTCAATTGGAGTAGATTTTGGAAATTCTACACAATTCTCCATACCTTCCTTTGTTATAGATAGATCATCAGATGTCCTTTTTCCCTTAGCTAAGTATTTTGCATAGACTTCTTCTTCCTTAACATATTTCAGTAGATTTCCTTCATTTTCCTTGTTTTTCTCTACAACTTCCATGGTTACCTCCATTGTGCCTATCATCATAGTGAATTGATGATCCTTTACTATTTTTTCAGTTAACATAGTTTCTTCTTCAAGCTTCCCTTCAATCTCTTGCTGTTTATATTCCTCAAGAGCTATCCTTGTCTCACCACCAGCATTATCGTTCTCCTGCATTTGTTCTACATCCACAGACAAACTATCAATCTTAAAAACATAAGACCCTATGGTCCCACTTGATGTTTCAACCATCATATCTCCTTGCTGTTCTAAATCCTTCATATGATTCAGAAATTCTTCAATGGTCTCCTCTTCAATCTTCTCAAGCCCTTCACTTGGTTGCTTGATATCTTCCTCCAACTGCATATGAGACCTATCTATCTCATCCCCTTCCAAAACTGAATTTGGATTATGCTTGTCTTCTTTCTCCTTTATGACACTATCAGCAAATTGTCCTTCTTTACATGTTTCACCTGCAAACATACACAAATTGTCAGTTTTAAATCCATGTGATTTTGGCCTCACTTGAAGTTTCAGTATTCAAGTCTTCACTCTCTCCCAGAATTTCTCCCTGTTCTGGTTCATAAATTGATTCTTCTATTTCTAACTCAACTTCCTTGAGTTTTTCCTTCAGACGCTTCACTTGCTTTTGTTATAGCCTTCTCTGTATTTCTTGCCATTTTACTGGCTTCTTCCTCAAGACCTAACCTAGTCTCCGACTTTCCTTAAGAATTCTCCTTAATGCATCAAGTTGTTCTTTTAACTCTACAATTTCTTGGTCAATTTCTTCTTGACTCATCTTCTTTCCATTTGCCTTGGCATCCTTTTTCTTCATCTTTCTTCTGCTATGGTTTCTCTCTGAACCTTTTCTATGACTATCAGTAGTCATCTTCTTCTCTTCTTTCTTCATGAGCTCTCACTCATCTACAACAAGCCTATGCTACAACTAGTCCTCCTTGCTGCAATCTTACCTCACTAAGCTCTCCTCACTCAGTCTTTTGGTAAGCACGGTCCTCTATCTGGAACCTCCTCTTGAGCAACACCTTTGCTCCTTCTAGGCTTCTACAATTTCTCATTCTCTCTTGAGAACACTTCAATTGTCCTCTCTGTCCAATCTCTTGTTGGATTCTTTAGGTTCACTACCACTTCTCTATCAGAGCGTTTTCCTTACTCTATTTTCAAGAACACATCTGGTTCACCTCTCACAGCTTCTCTTGCTATCACCTGTGTATTAGTATAAAAAAACACATTCTCAATTTAAAACAGAACACATTATCTCACCTTCAAGATCTCAGCATGATCTTGTTTCACCATTCCACCATGCATTGTTCTCTGTTTTGTCTCCAAGTCCTCTTCCTTTAGAACTTGCATTAAGCAATCTTGCTTTCTCTTTCCTTCAATAAATCCTCTATTCCTGTTTATTCCAAGCCTCTGCTAGAATTGCTACAGTCTTCCAAGAACTTCAAAGTTCTCCTTACAGTCTTCTGTTGTAGTCTTATGCACATTACCTTCTTCTGTGTGCAATCTCGTTTCATAGGAAGTCTTCCCTGCTCTAATTTCAAACCTGCTCTGATACCAAATCTGCTTTGATACCATTAATGATGCAGGGATACCTGTACATACCCACAATATGCATAAAAATGCATAAACACAACTGTCCCAGGTGTTTAACTCTGCAACGGAATCAAAACTACAAACCATGAATGGTTAAGGCCCTCTTTTACTCTCATTCAAAATGATTCATGGACTGACCAAAGTCACACACTAACCCACCTTTTTCTTCTCAGAAAATTAATCACCCCACTTTAAACCTTCTATTGGGACTTGAATCACTCCTTAACCTTCTCATACGACTTATTAAATTCTTTCTTTTAAATCTTTCCTATCGGGAATTTAAACCTCTTCGCAGCCTTTATTTAACCCCTTAACCACACACACACACACACACATATATAACCACCCTCTCATAGCCTTGGTTACATATATATTAACACACAAAATCCTTATCAGCACTATTTTCCTTTAGAAATATTTTACAAAGGAAATATCACGCAAACATACCTTTCTCCGCTTTTATATGGACTCTGCACAGTCCTTGAGGTTCAACCTCGTCGCAATCGGCATTCGCTCCCATCGCAGGCACACCACATATATGGTTACATCACCCCTCCGACTCTAATATGTGACTATCGGAGTTGTTAAATCTATGTTCTAGCCTTAAAAGGCTCGGCACAACAACTTATTGCAAACACATGAAATACGAGAATATAAAGGAAATCTCACTCCGGGCCATATATAGCTGAACTCAAATCTATTACAACTGCGACTATAAATATCGTCGGGTCTGGTTCATCACTAGCTCTCCGTCGCACCCCTCCTCTGATCACCCGAGATCTCCGATCACCGATTATGCTTAATCGCTATCGGTGTAATGGCCCTTAATTATTCCACTGTCACTTAGACATTTGGCTTCTCCGATATGCGATCGACGATCAGATCTGGACTGTCGATCTGAATCTTGATCTGACAGTACACGCTTAATCGCATGATTGCAATCGCTCCATTTCAAAGGCTCGTTCCAATGTCTTCAAAGGGATTTCATCGACGTGACTTAATCCTGTTTGTTGATCTAAATGATCCAATGATTGCTGAGCGTCAATACTTCACTTCTCGCTCTTCCTTTTACTTGGGTTTTTTAATTTTATTTTCCTAGCGTTACTTCTGTGGGTCGATTCTTCAAAAGGTTCTAGTTCCTCGTTGTTTCCACTGCTCAACTCTTTTTGAGCTTAACTCCTCAAACTCTTAACTTCGTTGTCTCTCCAGAGCTATGCTATGATGCTTCAAATGGACTCGATGGTCCATTACGATTCTTCTGAATCGTTCTCCTCTCTCTATGTGTTCTTCACCAGAACTCTGGCTACAACCACAGTTACAAACCTACGACTTCACCATCTATATGCAATTCAATCATTCCATATAATTTCACGTATTCACATAGTCAGAATAGACTTCTGTGTATATATAAATATGAATAATTGATACATGTCTAGACTTTCGGTCTCTCATGGGCCTGTTCTTCAATATCAGTGGCCTCTCCCTTTGACTCTGCCCATAGGCTTACATATATGCTAGGAGTTCTATTGAACTGTCCTGATTTGACTCCTATATATACTAAACCAACTCCTAAATCCTCTGTCCATTATGTCCACTTCTAATTAATTCCTAAAAGCTCTCTCTTGTCCCTCGAAACATGGAATGTTTAAGGAGTCCTAATTGACTTTAGGCTCTTTTGTCATTATTGCGACTCAAGTTCTCATTTATTCGAGAGCACTTACAATTTCCTCCCATTATCTAATTAAATTACTTAAAGGCCTAAATTACATTAATTTGAGACTTAGGAAACTACTCCTCTAAAGCTACATGACCCCTTATGTCAACTTAATTAAAATGATTTTCTCTAGGCTGAATGCTCTTGCATCACGTTCTCCTAAATATGAAATCCCGCATGCTCACGCTACAAAATCCTCAATCAACCTGAATTGAACATCCCCAACATGAGCCTTATCATCATTTAGGTTTAATGAGAAAGATTTTGTCACCTCCGAGTTGTGGCTGCTGAATCACTAGAAAAATGGTAGCCACCCTGTTTTTCCAATCTCGCCTTATTGCGAGGGTTGGCCTCTAGTATCTTAGGCCCTTATGGCTCAAAGCGGATGGGGCACGTAATTTCGACATGGTGAAAGACTGGAAGACAGGGCATATGCACTTCTTTGGAAATATCGGCTTAAGCTTTGTAACATACTCGTGCAACAAGGGAGGGCTTATTATAGAAATTTATCACAAAGCACGGGATTTTCGAGAGATGGGTTGTGATCATGATTTTCATCGTGATCTGACTTGCAAGAATATATGGGGAGTACGTTTAATGGTCATGTTAGAATCATAGCGATCGGGCGAGGAGCTGGAGTCATAATGCACTGAATTACAGCTGCGTTTTGCCGAAAACAAGGTGGCTACAAGAAATCGAACGGAGACTGCTGAGATTTTTGCAAGAAATCAGACCATGACGTGCAAAACTTCTACAAGAAATTGGACCATGACTTGCGAGCTTCTACAAGAAATCGAACCATCAACCAACACTGCTCCCTTGTTTGTGTACAATTCATTGCACATGAATAAAAGGTGTTGATGTCGAATGTGGAATGAGCTCATTGGATTACCAACCATTGAGTTCAGCTATTAACCAATGCGAGGCCCATCACCTTTAATGAGAGAGAGGACCAAGGTACCCTCATGCATCCTATTGGGTGTGAATTAATGTGCTGATGTTGAACCCCCCTGTAGGATCCAATAGTCAAGGAGCCATAGTGATTCCCCATTGTTGTTGGCGAGATAACCTGTCATTAGGGCATACAAGCTTCAAGGCATCATAAGACTCTGATCTTGCACCCAGATAACTTGTTGATGTCGATGGGCCAAGATTGTTGGAAGGAGGGCCTTAAGAAATCCCACATCAGTCCAACACGAGCAATCCATATTTAGCTGAAAATAAAATTTATTGAGAGAATCCTACTGACCTGTAATTTTAACAAGCCCAAGGAAGTCCATGCTCACTAGATTTCATTTTTAGAGAGTCTGAAATTCTTGGAAAAGAAGACTCCAAGGGGGCTCCTTTTCCATAATTAGTCCATTGGGCCCGAAAGAAGGAATAAACCTATACCCAATAGACATTCCTCTCATGTTTTACTGAGCACGAGTGTTATGAAACCAGCTCACAAAAAGATAGAAAAGATAGATGAATGCCTTAGAATTCAGCCTCTTTGAGGGGGCAACCTCCTTTATATTACATAAATGAACAATTCTTTGATGATTCAAATGACAAGACCTCCTTTCTATATATAGGAGTCTAAGGGGTCATAATATAATCAAAGCCGACATAACAATAATAATGTAAGGGCACAATAATAACAATAGTGGGCTTCTATGGGGCACAATAGTAACAATATGAGGACTACATGGGTACAAGAATATAATAAGGGGGTTGTACTAATAACAATAAGGGGTTACACTATTATTATATGGGCCTAACATGCCCCTCTCCTTCAAAAAGTGTTGTCCTCAACGGTTGAGTAGTTCTTGATGCTTTTGTATAAAATTCTTGTCCTCCCATGTGGAATCTTCAGCGGGTAAGTTCTTCCACTTGATGAGATACTCTGAAATTGATTTATTTTGTAGCTGTCGGGTTCTTGTTTCTGTGATTGCTCCAAGTTCCAATATGATTTTTCCTTCCTCTTCAAGTTCTAGCAATATTGTTTGAATTGGGATCTTCTGCAACTTTTGAATGAGTGGCCATACTTCTTCATCCTTCTTCCATTCATCCCTTGCTTCATTTATCCAATCTAGTTGGATAATAGAAATAGCACAAAACAATGCTTCCACATCCTCATCCTTTCTTAAGAGTGCATTTGCAACAAAAAATTTCTTCCCTTTTCTGTAGATGATGTCAAAGTCATAACCCAACATATTTGTGACCCATTTTTTATGTTCTTCTAAAGATAATAAATGAACAATTCTTTGATGATTCAAATGACAAGACCTCCTTTATATATATAGGAGTCTAAGGGGTCACAATATAATCAGAGCTGACATAACAATAATAATGTAAGGGCACAATAATAACAATAGTGGGCTTCTATGGGGCACAATAGTAACAATATGGGGAATACATGGGTACAACAATATAATAAGGGGGTTGTACTAATAACAATAATGGGTTACACTAGTAGTATAGGGGCCTAACAACAAGGAGGAACAAAGTGAGCTCATTGTGTCTACAGGAAATCAGGAAGAGAAAGTGGAAGGAATGATCCATTCTCTCACCATCTCCAACTCTCTTTTCTTCACAATTTCTTCCATAAATTCCTCCTTAGATTGGGGCTTTTGATATAACTTGAGTCTGTGCCCATTCACAAAGAATGTAACATTCCCATCATCAAAGGTTTTAAACCGTACAGATCCATTATCAAAGACTTTCTCAATTTCATAGGGGCCCAACCAATGTGTGTTAAATTTTCCTTTAAAGTTCTTGAATTCTGAATCATACAACAATACCCAGTCTCCCTCTTTGAAATTCTTCTTTTTAATGTATTTTTCATGCCATTTAGCCCATTGTTGCTATAAATCAAGTCAATATGTTGAAAAGCATCCTGCCTAATCTCATCCAACTCGTTGAGCTGCAGGGTTCTTTGTTGTTGAGCTTCATCAAGATCTATACCTAAATCTACTGCCATCTTAAAAGTTTTGATCTGAAATTCAATGGCCAATAAAACTTTGTTTCCATACACCAATTCATATGGAGAAAAGCCAGTGGTATTCCTCCATGTAATCTGGTAGGACCACAATGGCTTAGGAAGTCAATCAGACCAATCCTTCTTATGTAATTGCACTGTCTTGGTAAGAATTGTCTCCAACACCTTATTTGGTTATTCCACCTGCTCATTGGCATGTGGATGATAAAGGGTGGACTTCCGATGAGTAATCTGATATTTCTGCACAATTCCCTGCATAAGCTTTGATACAAACTGAGTACCTTGATCAGTGACTATTTCCCTAGGTACCCCAAATCTTACAAAAATATCAGAAAAAAAAAAAAAAAAAAAAAAACTACCATTGTTGTCTCTATTTCTCTAGGTAGTGCTCTTGCCTCCACCCACTTCGTAACATAATCAGTACAAACTAAAATATACTTCTTACCTTTGGACATAGGGTTGATGGGACCTACAAAATCAAGAGCCCACCTCTCAAAAGGTTCTATGAGAACCTGTGGCTACAAATGCATTTCGTATGATTGTACAGGCCACCCCATTCTCTGACAGCTGTCACACTTCCGAACATATTCCCTTGCATCTCTGAAAATACTTGGCCAATAGTAACCTGAGCGAAGGATCTTGTAAGCCGTCCACTTGTATTCAAAATGTCCTCCACACGGTTCATTGTGATAGGGTCTCAAAATGTCATAGATCTCATCTTCCTAGACACACCTGTGGATAATCAAATCAGGTCTAGTGAAAAAAATATCTCCCCTAATCCAAGAGTAATCAACACTTTTTTTAATAATTTTCTTTTTATGATTAGATGAAAAATAAGGAGGCAACTTTCTTGTAGAAAGTTAATTGGCCATGTCTGAAAACCAAGGTGTTTTAGTAGAAATAGCAAACAAATTTTCATTAGGAAAGCTATCATTAACAAGAACATTCTCACCTTCATGGTTGAGTCTAGATAAGAAATCAACTACCTGATTTTCCTTTCCAAGCCTATCCAATACCGTGATGTCAAATTCCTGTAGCAACAAAATACACCTAGTAATCCTGCCATTAGTAACTAGTTTATTCATGAGATATCGAATCGCAGAGTGATCAGTGTGTACAAAAACTTCATAGCCCGTGATGTAATGTATAAACTTATTAATAGCATAAATCACATTAAGGAATTCCTTTTCAGTTACCGTGTAATTCAGTTCTGCAGGAGTTAAGTTTTTACTAACGTAATAGATAGAATGGGTTACAGGATCCTCCTTTTGTCCCAATATTGCTCCTATGGCTGAATCAGAGGCATTCGTGGAAATATGAAAAGGAAATTTCCAATATGGGCCTCTCAAGACCAATGCTGAAGAAAGTTTTTCCTTGAGTGTATCAAATGCAGCTTGACACTCATCATCCCAATGAAATTCAACTTCTTTAGTCAACAATTTAAATAATGGAGAGGCTACTTTTGTAAAATTTTCGACAAACCTTCTATAGTAGCCTGGATGTCCAAGGAAAATTCGAACTCCCTTTTGATTGGATGGTGGGGGTAGCTTTGCAATGAATTCAATCTTTGCCGAATCAACTTTAATTCCTGCAGCAGAACCATGATGACCCAAAACAATACCTTCATTAATAATCATAAAAAAAATTCATTACTTAATGGGAGGTTATTTTCCCTACATCTCTGCAAACATTTCTCAAGATTATGTAAAGCTTCTTCAAAAGTATCACCCATGACTGTAAATTCATCTACATAAGCCTCTACGTAATCATGCAAAAGATCATAAAAAACACCAAGGCCGCCTGCTGGAATGTGGCTGGTGCATTGCATAGACCAAATGGTAGTACTCTATATGCATAGGTGCCACAAGGACATGTGAATTTAGTCTTTTCTAGGTCTTCCGAAGCTATCCTAATTTGATTGTACCCACTGAACCCATCTAGGAAGGAAAAATAGTTTTTTCCTACTAAAGTGTCGAGTACTTGGTCTATAAAAGGCAAGGGAAAGTGATCTTTCAAGGTAGCCTTGTTTAGTTCCCTGTAATCCACACGCACTCTCCATTTACCATTATTTTTAGGGACAATAACCAACAAAGATACCCACTAGCTATCCGAGATAGGATAAATGAACCCTACATTTAACAATTTCTGCAATTCATCTTTCACAATTTCCCTTAAAGCGGGGATCATCCTCCTTTGTGACTATCTCACGAGCCTAGATTTATCTTCTATATAAATATGATGAATGCGTGTGTCTGGGTGAATGCCTCTCATATCTGTATATTCCCAAGAAAAAGTGTCTGAAAGGTTTCTCAATGCTTCAATTAACTGTTTTTCTTGTTCAGGGGTTAAGGCAGAATTAATATTCAAAGGTTTTTCAGGAAAAATTCCAGCAACCTTACTCCCCCATTCAGTCATGGAATATGCAGGAAATGCAGATAATAAGGCTTAATGTAGTTTGGTTTCTGTACTATAATCATGAAAATCCAGTAGATTAGTAATGAAATCTAAATTATGACTAGAACGCCCTTCTTCTTGCTGCAAAAAATCAGGATTAGAAATATAACAATTTATCAAATTTTCTTCTTAATTTTCTTTAAGGTTCATGGCTTGGGTGATTTTCAAAACTGGTCGGGCACATTCTGAATCATGCTCTTCTTCTTCAACCCAATGCGTATTTTCCAATCTTAAGATAGGTTGAGCGGGGGGATACAAATTAATGTGCTTTATTTCAGTCCCATGACCTACACCCGATATAAGCATCTGTTGTGGCTAACCACGATCTCCCCAAGATCAAAGGATTCCCTCCTAAGTTAGTTTTGGGTTGAAGAACATAAAAATCTGCAGGATACTTCCAGGAATCTAATGAGATGACAATGTCTTCTAATACCCCCTATGGCTTTACCTTAGACCTATCTACTAATTCTAACATGGTAGGAGTAGGCAATAAGTCAAAGGTTCCTATTCTAGATAAGGTCTCCATAGTTATCACATTAATGGTTTCACCTAAATCAATTAATAAAATTTTTATAGGTTGTCCATTGATAAAGGTGGTAACCACAGGGATTCCAGGGTTTGCATTTTTTTCAGTAACAAATCCGGTAGACATTAAACTTGCAAGCTTTCTGCCTACTTGAATTGTAGAGAGTTTTCTCTTTTCTTCCTGGTCTCTTGGTACATAGCTCCCTTACTATTTTAGTATAGATTGGGATATCTTTAATTTCTTGCAGCAGTGGGATCCTAATGCATACATTTCTGAATCCAGACACATGATCAAACTTGGGCTGTTTTAGTCACATTTCCAACCTCTTTGGAAAAGGGGGTTGGATTGTATGGAATGAAGAAGGTTCTTGTGGCCTTGAAGTAGGTTGTTCTGCTACTTTAGGTGTGGTTTCAATTTCAGGCATTTCTAGAGTGTCTTCCTCTACAATATCTTCAATTCATCTGGGCTGATTCACCACTTTTCCTAACCTCAGCCGGATTTCCTGCAGTGACATAGGAAATTCTTGTGACACAAGAACATAAATTTCCTGCAGCGATTGTGGTGCAATATAGTAGGTAGGAAAATTGGGATAAGTGACCAATCCAATGTTGTGAGCAAATTGGATGATTTTATTGTTGGGGTTAGACACTGGCTGGGTAGGAAGTTGCGTTGGATGAGGTTGATTTGGTGGGGTAGGAAACTGAAGCTGCTGCTGTTGAGGTTGAATTATTTGTTGTTGTGTGGGTTGCGGAGGATAAAAGTTTTGAGAAGGAAAATTCTGAGTGGTAGGGTAAGAAAAGTTCCCCTACCAAGGATGTTATGGAGGCCAAGTATGCTAGGACATTGGAATATTCCACATCTGATTTTGATTATAAGGAACTTGAAAATGCGACTGAGACATACCTGCAACACATGGTTGCCATGGTCTTTGAGGTGCCATTGCATAAAGTGCATTGACAGCTCCTTGATCTGCTAGATATGTTGCTTTGATTTCAGGAAGTGGAGGGCATTGATCAATGGAGTGCTCTGCTTCACAGATTCAACATATCTCTATGTTATCTGCAGGACATTCCCTCAAGGTATGCTTCTTCCTGCATTTCGAACAAAACACGGCTAGGGATTTTTCCAGTTCCTCCTATTTTTCCTGTTTCTTCTTAACCTGCAAAACATACTATTGAGAAGCTAAGAATATTAGTCTTAAAATTTTCAAATAAATTACCCATTTCAGCTCTGGTTACTGTAGCTCTAGCAACTAACTTGACAAGCCTGGAAGCAGAATCTCTTGTTCCCCCTCGAACTTTAGAATTTCTGCTTGAATATCAAGTACATATCTCACATACTTCATCATAGCCCAACTTTCATATGTCACCTCCTCCCATCAGATTCAAAATCTCTGAGATTTTTGTTTCATTACTCTGAGAAAAATTGTTCTTTTAGTATCCTTGCTCAGTTGATTCATTTTTTATCTCTGCAGATTATACTAAAATCTCACCACCAAGTCCTCAAGACTCCCCCCCTCCTTCTGATTCATGCCAAAAATATTTTCTCTGAGGTCCCTAGTCTTGCAATAATCTTGATACTTTCTTAAGAATGCCTTTTTCATTTCCTCCTAAGTGGTGATGGAGTTTGAAGCCAACCTCGTAAACCACCTAAGAGCCACATCCTTCAATGTTGCAGGAAACAACTTCAGCTTCTGAGCATTGGAAGAATAGCCATAGCTCCTACATAACACATCAAAATCGAATACAAAGGCATCAGGATCTTCACTAGGAACTTCATGAAAGTTAGGCAAGGCTGCAGGAGGAATATTCTTCATCTGAGTAGCTCCACCATCCTCCCTGATAGGGATTTCGAAGGTGATCAGTTCTTCTTCCTTCTCGTCGTATCCATCTATGTGACCAGTCCCATCTTCATGTGCCATTCTTGACCAAAAGGAAGTGGGGGCTTTGTAAGCTAAGGATTCTACAGAATCAATGGTTTGGAATTCTGGTTCTTGAACAGGATTGCCAAGGAATTCCTTTTCAAGTTGACCACTGAGTAAAGATGTTGTTTTCCTTATGACAGGAGATTCGGAGTGGGCAGCAACAAAAGATTTTCTTGCAAAAGCTGCTACTATATAAGCATAAATATGTTCTGGGCTCTTTTCAGGACCACATACCTCCTAACCAGACTCTTCTTCTCTTCTTGCCTTATATCTTCCCGACATCTTTTTCCTTGCCACTGTATTACTAAAAGAAGTGGTTCTCACAGCACCACAAAAGACATTTGTATATGTTAGACCCAATCATCTACTATGAAAACAAATTCAAAAGAAACTACTTACCAAACAATCAAGACACGGATTTGGCGAATTTTTGACCTCCTCCAGTACGTGGGCTTTGCCCTTCGTCTTACCACTTCGACTCCCCTAGTCCTAAAAAATTCCAAACAATGCATGTAATATGAAAACACTTTAGTATTATCCCTTTAGCACCTCCCCGACAATGACGCCAAAATGTTGAGTCAAATTATAGCATTGTAATTTGATTAACATAAGTGATCAACCCAGGTAGGTAAGCTTGTGAGATGCATGCAAATTATATGCAGGATTAACACTATAGGCGTTGATTAATCTAACTAGCCAATCACAGAAAACCAATGACTCTTTCCTGCATCAATAACTTAGCAGCAAAGGCTATAGAGCGGACCAAACTTCCCTCTACAGCTCTTAAGATTGTTGATGATGATTAAGAAAAGATATAGAAATCAACGTACAACAAATTCAGAAATTCAATAAACATTAGAAATCAAATATTCATTAAATGAATTCCACATATGAACATAAAACTAATTCGTTTAATCGAGTGCAGCTGATATATAATTAGAAAGAGTGCATTAGTTGTAAAAATAAATTATTGCTACATAACATAAATAAAATGCATAAAGACTAAACTATGGGAATTGTGAGCAAAGGGGGCCCTCCCTTACTCACAACCCCTTCAATTTCTAAGAGTTTGCTCACTGAAATAAATAGAACATATATCATTATATTAATATGAAAAATATACAGTTGAGTACAATATGATACACAATCTTGTGCTAAAAGCAACCCAACAATATAACAACCCCAATCATCGAAACTAGGACAAAATTTACATTTACAAAGCCCATATATGGCTCGAAATAAGGGGAACTACTAATCTAGGCCATCAGCTAACAGAACTGTTACAAAATATTGATTTTAGCCATACTGGGTCTAATCCATGAGTAAAAGCATGGATTATAAGAAACTCATTATATGGCTGTAGCTTTCCTCCATACGGCCAACGAGAGGAGGCTTCTGAACTTGGGCGGTGTTGTTGGAAGATATGAAATGGCCAATAGGATAGCAACCATGTGTGATAAATTCCCCACAAAACCAATGTTCCCATTTGACTTAGATATTCATGGAACATGGCCAACTACCAATGTTGCTGCAGGAAATTAGGCAGTTACAGGAAATCTACGACTGCAGGAAACCGAAGTGGTTGCAGGGAATAGAATCGCACAACTATCTGTAGGAATTATGGGTCTATTTACAAATCAAAAAAAAAAATCACAAGAACTCGAGATTAGTTGGCATGGTAATTAAATAAATAACAACTAGCTAAGGAATACTCAAAGTTAAGGTAAAAGACGCTTTTTAGTGTTAATTTGCATATCTTTAGCCTACGACACCCTTTTGGCAAAAACATAAGTATTATAACTGAAATAGGCATAGTATGGGTTAAAGAGAGTTCAAAATGGGAGAGGTAAAGTATGGAAAAAGGTGTCAAAATCAAGAAAAACCAAGCCTCAACACTATTTTCAAAACTTTATGATGACTGAACTTACTTCGAAGCTAGGCTTGCATCATGACAGTTCTAGTCCATATTACCCACAACCAAATGGCCAAGTAGAAGCCATAAAAAAGGATTTGACCACCATGATTAAACGGAATGTCGGAATTCATAAATGAAATTAGCATCTAATGCTTTTTCCAGCTTTTTGGGCATATCATACCTCAGAAAAAACTTCGACTGGTTTTACTCCCTTCTAGCTAGACTACGGTCTGGAAGTAGCCTTTCATATTGAATATGTAATACATCATTAAAATTGGCGATCGAATTGTTACCAGCCACTTCTATAGAGGAGATTTTTTTTTTGTACTTAGCATGACTAGATGAGACTTGTCATGATGTTGCATTATCTAGTGAGATTCATAAGAAACGAGTTAAGGCACAATTTGATCAAAATGTAAAACCTCGCTCATATTCAGAAGGCGACCTAGTCTTGGTTTACGATCAAGAGAACGATAAATTAGGTGTTGGTAAATTCGAGCCCATGTGGCGTGGTCCTTATATTTTAAAACATGTACTAGAAAAATGGGCTTATGAGCTAGTTGATTATGACGATATTTCTTTAGGAAAGCCTTGAAATGGCCTTTATCTGAAGAAATATTATGCTAAGAATTTTCAGTGAGGAATTTGTATATTTTTGTATCATATTTTGTGTGTGGTAATTTTAACATGTTTTTAATATTTTCTACTAATTCTCTTGCTTATTTTGTGTTACACTTGATTTGTAGATATCGGCACTCCTCAAATTTACATTGTCTTTGCCAATGGCGCTTGTCATAGTACTCAAAATTTTTCTTTCGAAACCTGTCATTTATTCACCCACTTATGAGTTAGTTTCTATTCATGGTATATGCTTTGGTCGAACAACAAATAACATCATAGAGTATAGTGCATTTATTGAGATATTATCTGATGCCATTTCATTTGGTATTCGTCGATTGATCATTATGTTAGATTCTCAACTCATAGTATTGCTGCAATGTTAAGAATGTTTTTGTGGGTTCGTCTCTTGGAGAGGGATTTTTATTACATCAAATATCAACACATTCCAAGACATTTAAACACATTAACTGATGCATAAGCTAATTATGTGTTAAATCAGCATTTGTAATATCTGTAAGAGAGTAAACACAATATTCATCCATATATTGTACAAGATAAACTGAGATAAAAGTAGTAGTTTTCATTAGTTAAAATATATGTAAAAAGTATGCATTTACAAAAATGTCATCCAAGACATGAGGCCCCATGGCCTTTATTATCTGAACATGCCGATACATCATCAAAGAACAAAATATAGCCCTATTACTGGCTGTTACTCATGATGATCGTGGTAGTAGAAAATAGCGTGAGCTACTCGTCATAGCAAGTGACTAATCGATCAAGGAACCCCCACGGTGTGTCTCTGATAGCAGAGAGGAAATTCATCAATCCCAACATCTGGGATGTCTAGGGTGAACCTTTCTAGGTTGTGCTCCAACTTAGTCAAAGCCTTCACTATATCGGGGTTCTATATTGCGGGAACTACTAGCAACTCACCATGTATGTAAAATTGTTGTAGTCTTGCTGATCTCACCAAGCCCCTGTCTACTTGATCGTTTCAAATAGTTAGTTTTGGATGCCAAAAAACAAAAAAAAATTAAAATAAATACAAAACAACCAAAATGTGAAATTTTTACCTAGGACACCCCACTACATTCCAGTTGGTAGTGGAATATTTGGATCACTTGTGTAATCCATACATGCATATGGAAATTCCTTGATCATAACGACTTGACATTCTAGCCATCCGAAGAAATCAAGAGTATATCGAATAGTTGGGCCTTCACCACCTCTGTGGCGTGCCATCAATGTGACCCACTTCAACATATGAGGATCTCGTAGTCCTCCTCCATCTATGGCTACCTATGGGGCAAGAAGGGGGATCCTATCTAGAACAAATGAGATAACAAAGGATCCATACCCAAAATTCTTGATTTTTCCAGTTTTCACTCTGGTTAGTTGCCATTTCAAGTTGGAAACTACCCCTTCACACTAGTTAAATGGCTAAAAGCACTCTACAAAAATCCACATCTAAGACTTGGTGAGTAAGTGAAGTGTTGCACTCCCACATAATCATGCAACAACGAAGTTGATAGCCCTCAAATGGTGCCTCTCAATGGTTTTGATATCAATTCATTTGTCTTTGAGTTCAGCTCTTGGAAAACAATGTTGCACTAAGTGGTAGTTGTTTCACCACCCTATCTATGCTCATACAAAGAAATGTCAACTCAATGGCGTGGGAGCCCAAACAATAAATAAATGTCACCAACATATATTGTCATTCTATGATCTCCAATGAAGAAGCACTCTTTATGTACATTCCATTTTGTCACCATCCATTCCAACAAATCTAGTTGGGCCTTCATGTCTAAGATTGTGAAAAATGTGTACAGGTCATCGTTTCTCAGAGTCTGTAAAGTTTTTGGATGGTTCAAATATGCTATATCTTGTTCTTCATGTTCATTCTCTCTCCACTCCATTTTTGCATATCAAAACACTAAAAAATAAACCTAGAAAATAATTAGAAAACATTGTGATGATTTTTTGCAAAAAATTTGGGCATTTTCATTAATTTTTCAAAACCTTCAGCATTATACGCATCTGCCTTTTAAGAGCAATGCATATTTGCATGGTTCTAGCCTTAGAAACTATACAAATATAATTTTTATGTGCAAAAAGATCGGTCGATGTGTGGAGACCCAATGAAGAGAAACTGCACACACCGAGGGTGATTTTCGAATTGATAAAACCCCCCCAAAAACCTAAATACATGGTGAAAAGAAAAAAGAAAGCACTGAAAATGAAGATATTAGAGAAATCATTTACTTGGAAAAGATGGCTCGTAATTTTGTCTAATGGTTTGCCTAGAATCTACCTTTGAAGTTCTTGGTGATAAATGCACTCAACCTCTCGCAAATGGTAAAAAACACAAATGGTAAAAAAAATTTACTTTTTTTTTGGATTTTTATACGTTTTTAGGCCCATTAAAATATTATTTTTTGGCTATTAGCCTCTGAAACCCAAATTTTAAATGTTTTAACTATAATTTTGAGAAATGACTATTATTTTTGAGTTTAAATGTGCAGAACACAAGTTATTTATGAAAATGAATCATTTTTGAGATGAGTACATTTTTATCACTTTTTCGAACTCGTTAAAAACTTCTGAAAAAAGAGAAACCAAGACTTCTCTTTATGCCCTTTTCAAACTCCCTAAACATGAAAATATCGTTGAGAACTTGACTATTCGAACTCGTAAAAGTAGGTGAACAATTATTTATTTAGTATAAGTTTACCCCTTTTACAGACTGAACTAGACTATTTACGAAAAAGTTATACGTTGACTAATAATGGTCAATTGAGTTCTCTCTTGCATTATTTTACCTTTTTCCGGGCTTGAGAGACTAAATTTATGAAAAAGGACACTGTGGACTTTACTTATGTGTTTCTCCTGACTCCCTAAAAATGAAAAACATTAAGCTTTACTTTCACTGGCCTTGTTAAAATTTTACGTTGAAAGAACTTAACGAGTTTTCTTTTCGTGTTTTTTCAAACTCTTTAAACATGAAAAAGTAGGTCAATCATGATGAGATCGAACCACTCCTTCCCAGGGTTCGTCAAACATACTCTGAAGGACTCATTCGAAGGATGAGCTTAAAGGACAAACATGTGTTATCCTCCTCAAGCTTGCCAAAAATAAAGAGGTACTTTCCAGTAATGGTGGGGGGAATTTTGTAAAGAACGTTTGTTTTTATATTAAAAAAGGTAGTATGTCACTCTTGAACATCACACTCTGTCACTTTTGTGTCTGGGTTGGGAAATCCATTTATCTCTCAGTTGACCATACCTCATTGAAAGTCTTCAGTTGGTTTTGGGTATTATTTTTTAGTCAAATGGTACCAATTCAGAATGTTGTGATGCTAGTATGTTCAAGAAAAGTCCAACCTCAGTCAAAATTACCTTGCAATTCATAACCTTCAATCCCATCTACCATCCCTGAGTCAGTCCTAGATTACTCCAAATTGTTGTTCTTCAAAACATGACATGAGTTTTGTGTTGTAGGCCCTCTTGCGATGGGTCACTTCTTATCGAATTTAGCTCACTATCTAGGATTTGATCTAAAAAGCCTTTCTCAGTACCTTGGAGCCTGCATTCCTTAATGGTATGTTTCTCACCTTCGACGATAGGTTTTCATCATTGAACTTCGATCAAATGATTCTATGAGTGTTCAAATTTATCACATCTATTCACACTTCATAGATTGTACTAGAAGTACCTTGAGAAACATTGTCACTATTGGTGGTTTCTCTCGTGCTTGTTAAATATTCACATCATTGACCGATAATCAAGTGGTTTCTACCATGTTTGACTATGAGACATTCACTCACATGACTAGATTCGTACTACGGATCGAGAGACAGATATCAAGACCCTGGATCTAGTTTCATGCATCCAAGCTACGTTGAGTTATTAAATATTCATGATTATAAACATCGATCCATTGATGGCTATGCCCATACTATGTTGTTTATTGACATGGATATTCAGATGTATTTTTGTACTGGTACTTTGAGACATTTATGTTATGAGTATGGGAATTCCTACCTTAGTGACGATTTTTTATTGCATTGTAACATTTGATTGATTGTTTACAAGTAAAAAAATTATGAGAGCCATACATAGCTTTTGTCATAAAACACATAAATAACCAGCATAATAGCAGCAAAAATACTCAAGAAATCACATCCATATAAACCACATATAATCCAATATAATACTCATAGAAATACAAGGATAAATAATCTCATATTTATGATGAAAAATCCAAACCCAAGATGGGAATTCCACATTCCACTTGACTATAGAATGGCTAACCCAAATCCTTCTTTAGCCATTCACCCTTGTGCCATATTCGAAGCATGAATGTGGGATCTCATAGAACACATCAATTGAAACCATACAGATCTTCTAGAGGCCATCCACCTCAACCCATCAACAGTGATTCCACCTCATGGTCGGACATCACAAAACCAACGTCAGATTGGTCTCTATGCCAACCATCTAGGACTCTAGAGCGTTTGATCGAACCCAGCTTCCAGGACTAGTAACTCAACCCATGGATGGTTTCGATTTCCCGAGCGTTTTTCTAACCAAGGCTTCAGGACTAGTAACTCAACCCACTAAGGGATCCAGAGCATTTGTCCAACCAAGGCTATGGGATTAGTAACTCAACCCAAGCTGTTACAAGGCTTCTAGATCATTTTTCCAACCATGTATCCAGGACTAATAATTCAACTCGAGTCTTTATAGGGCTTCCATAGCATTTTTCCAACCAAGGCTCCAGGAACTAATAACTCAACCCAAGCTAGAGGAAACATGAGAACCAACCAATACCAAACAAGGAAATAAAACCACAATCTCCATCGCTATCCAAGAAATGGAAATGCTAGGCAATCCACTGTCAATCCAGACAATCCTCCATGCCAGTGATAGATCATGACCAATAATCCACATTCATATGCCATGCATGCCAAAACTAGTTAGGAAAACATACATGCAACTCGGTACCTTCCAGCAAACCTGTTGTGGTTACTGATCCCAATATCCTCTTGCACTTTCCTGCTCTTCTTTTTCCTCCTTGCTCCAAAACTCCAAGTATGCCACACTCTCCAAGAGTGAGCTAAGAAATCCTAAGTATCCAAGAGTATGAGAGAGAGAGAATAGAAGTGAGTGCAATTTAACTGACCAGGCTCACCCACTAATCCTCAAAATCATTTTTATTAACGGACCAGGATCATCCACTGATTTTCCATTCTTTTCCTTCATTTTCCTCCTCACATGAAACTTGTGACCTTTCACCTCCCTTTCTCCTAATTCCCATTATTTTCAAAAATAAAATTCTAGTTAATTCCTCTTGCTTTTCCAAAGCCTTAGCCATTTCCTTTTCCAATTTCCTTAGCCACAATAAACCGAATGAACACCCACTTGGATGTTTTACCCACCATTAATCTTAGAATACGTGTCCCATCAACTGTGGCCTTATATATTTTTACATGAATTTTTAACCAGGGGTGTTACAGAACCCTCCCCCTTGGGGTTCACCATCCTCGGTGTTCAATGACACTTATAACCAACAAGACTACTAAAAACAAAACATATTTCCCATCAGCTTTATAACACAGCTCGTTGCAGTATTTACAATGACCACTACTGAAACATGACAATCATATCATTTACTGGAGATTTATAACACAACTCAGTAAGGTATTTAGAATAATAACCACATATACTCACATACACATTTTCTTCACCTAGAAAATAATCATATTGTCTATGGAGATTTATAAATCCATCTTGATACAATATTTACAATAATACACATATACACATATGCACATTTTCTCAACCAACAAATAAAATGATATGATGCTCGTATCAGCTAACAAGGGAATCCAAAGGCTCATACCTCCACCCTCAAAAGTAGTACCAAGATTCACCTCCTTCCTAGGAAGTCCATAATCCACTGTCAAAGTCAAAGCTACATCCAATGTCTAGTGTTGTAATCCTGCACCACTTTTTATCTCAGTGAACATTAACCAGCTCATTGTTCAAGGGCACACTCCCAGTGTGCATCTAATTCCATATAATGATGCTAATGACCAAAACAAATTTATCCCAACCTTCCCTTCTGTGCTACATAGTCCCTCCGATAATCCGGTCACCCCCTTCCCTGGAGTCATGCACCTTCCAAGTTCTGCTAGCGCCCCCATCCCGGGTAGTCCATCCATTGGCAAGGCTTCCTTCCACCGAAAGATACAAAAGCTAAGGCATATCCCTACCTTAAAACCATCATACCGGTCATAGCATGCTCATGGAAATCAATGGACACTATTGGGTATTAGTGTCCCATAATGGCCCTATTCCTAAAGTGCTTTATCAACATATTGCTGCCTATTCTAATTTTTTTCTCTTCTATTGCTAATTCTTGTTGTTAGTTTCAACCACTCAACCGGGAATTTTCGTGCTTCTTGTACCAAGAACATAACTTCCACTAGATTTTAAATGAATTGAAATAAATTCAAATCATACCTCATTGGTGGCCTGTCAATAAGGTACACTTTCAATTCTCTTTGCTTCCTATCACAACAAGTCAAAATAGAATCTTTGACCAAATCACTATGTATAAACATATCACATTGGGTTAGCTCAAAACAAAACCATCATTGATCAAAATCATAATTCACATGTAACCATAATAAACCGGAATCATAGATCATATGTAATCACGATAGACAAATATCATAAATCACATGTATAATAAAACTGGAATAAAATAATGATACTTATCCTTTAATCAAACCTTAGCTTCTACCTTTGTCTTTATTCTGTACACACAGAGGATGAGTTGCCACACCCTACAAACACCTAGTGCTTTCTCCTCAACCATGTGCACATACAGATAGTGTTCATCACACACATACAACCGCACATGAAATAAAACACCATGCAATACATGCATCTACACCTAACACACAACACATACACCTACACCTAGTGTAAAATGGAACAAAGTACATGTGCCTGCACACAATGTACACCACCACACAATACATACACTTACACCCAATGTACAACACAACACATACACACACTTACACCTGATGTGCAATACAACGCATACGTACACCTACACCCAATGTACAAAAAAATACATCCATTTATACTCGATGTACAATGCCACATAATACATGTATGTACACAAAGTACAACATAACAAATACACATGTCAGGATACCATGACTACACAATGCAGATACATAGGATCGCACTCCTGCAACACAACATGTATGACATGCACACAATACCACATGTATAGCAATACCATATGTATGACACATACAAAGCACCACCTGCACAACGTGTGCACAACATCACATCTATATGGCACCACCTACACAACATGTACACAATGACACATGTACATCGTACCACTTGTACAACGTGTACACAATGCCCGACGTACATAGCACCACATGCATGACATGTACACGACATCGCATATACACAGTATCACATGCATGACATGTACACAACACCACATGTACATAGTACCACATGGTCATGGTACTGCTTGTACAATCATGCACACAACACCACATGTACAACATGTACACAATACCACATGCTCATGGTACCACTTGTACAATCATGCACACAACACCATATGTACATAGCACCATATGTACAACATGCACACAACACCATGCGTACATACAACTGCATATACAACATGTACATAATACCCTATTTACACAACAATGCATATCCAACATGCACACAACACCATATGCACACAACACTGCATATCCATCATGCACACAATACAATGTGTACACAACACCGCATATCCAACATGTACACACACTATATATACACCACATCACATGTGCACAACATCACAGATATAATCAAGTACAAAATATGCACAACAATAGTACCACCATCCAAAAGCACACTATCTCTACCAAACAACCTTGCTTCAAGTATCTTATCCATGCTTGTCCTAAGATGTCGCAGACCACGCTGTTTTCATTTCATTGATGTATCCCTCGATATAGCCTGCTCATAACATAGACATAATATAATCACATAATATCAACCCATAAACACATGATACTGACCTCATATATTTTTCATGACTACTCTTCCCGCTTGATTCCCATAAGACTAGGGACCTCGTCATGCCATTCACCTACATAAGGAATCATTCTTCCACAAGAATGATCCTTGATGACCCCATCAAAAAGTGACATAGATACATGGATACATACATGCATATACATAAACATTAGCATAAACATTTAGGATCCTGTCAGACAATGATATGCATACATACACATACATACATATAAACATCAACATAAATTAATAATGATCTAGTCATTCAACAACACACATACATACACATATAGACATCAACATAATAATGATCACAACTTAATTACTAGATATCATAAGGTCAAGGTTAAGAGAACTCCCTTTATGCATGTAACACATGCACAACATCGAGAACAACAATTCCCAACATAGCCAAGGCATTTGACAGCTCATATTCATTTACTTCACCTTTCTTGACTACCTTTACATGATTATCCTATCATCTTCTAGTTACACCATTGGACCCAACCAATCCAACTGGATGTCATATTCTTGCCTTCAACTTCCTTTATACATGCACCAGCTTCATTTGAGTCTTACATTGCCTACTGGATTTCATTCGGCTCTCTCCAAGCTCCACTAACTTTCCTCTTTCACAACCAATTACCAAGACTCAAAACTTAAAAGGCAAGGACAAGAAACAAACAAGAAGAAACCCATGAAAACAAATAACAATACGAGACCACAAACAAAGTGGCATGATCATGCACTAGAAATAAAAAAACTAGAAATCAAGCGCTAGCAAATCACAAAAGACCAAAAGCACAAGACTAACAACATAAACCATGATTCAATCCCCATGGTTCCCACAACTTCCAAGGGAAAGCTCAACTTGAGCCTTCTTCAATATTTCATTGCAGTCTCCTTTACATGCAATCACTTGCATCATATTACCATCAACACATAATTGTTAGTGCATAAATAAGCATAACAAAACACTAGTTACCTTATCTTGTTGTGGCAAGCATGTTTCTTGCAATTGAACAAATATTAGCCATATCTCAAGGGACTCCAATCCTTTGACGAAATAACTAGAACTAGTTGTTATACCTGTCAAATACATGTTCATGACTATAGCACATGTCCACATAATGTCAGACAAAATCAAGTTTAAGAAGACTTCATTTATACAAAACACTTATTTGTTTAGAATTCGGGTTTCCAAACATAGCCAAAGGAATTCCTACCCAATTCCTTTCTTTTACCAATACCTTGCTGCGATTGAGTCTTACTAAGCACTGTCACATCACCCAACTGTTGGTTATATAAACACATCAACTATTACCTTGTCCAACTAATACCATGTATGTTTCCCTACAACTACTCACACATGTCAACCACATGTTCCAAATATAAAGAAAATCATATCTATCAATTTTAAAACCTTTACCAAATCTAGCAAGCATGTCATAATCCACTAACAATCATAATGCTACAATTATCACCTACTACACTCAGGTACATACAAGTTGTCTCAACACATTTGTATTAGTACAACCATTTTAAAACAAGATCATTTGAACACATACTCATATTATGCAATTCATCGAACATTCAACCAACTTGCAAACATACCATGTTAAATAACTCAACTAAATAACATAATATACACCAAACACTCAAACACCAAATAGACGACATAATAAAACAATGAAGCACCAAGTATACAACATAATAAAACTCATACTTTAAGGTGTCTCAGGGTAGGCTATCTTGTCTACACAATCAATCTAGTTAGCATGATATAACTTCACAACACATCAACTCAAACACAAATAAGGTCATGATATCCATAACAGAAACTAACTAACATGTTCACATTATAGTCTCATAAGAATTTGTCATTCATGAATAAAATTAACATATGTACGATTAGTCTAGATTAATACAACACAATGTCAGTGTAAACAAGTCAACTCATACCTGAATGTCATAACCTTGACCATCTGCATAGACCAATCTAGCTTAGTAAGATACATATAACATCAAGGTCTTAATGTAATAACCCAAGTTACTAACATATAACAACAATTACAAGTTATATATCACACACATCAAAAACATATAACATAATAATCAAGTTATTTAAAATAAAATAACAAGAGCAAAGCATATAACCACGGGTTACTACCACTCATGAATATTTGACATAGGTCCATATAACTACACTAGTCAACTAGAATCTATCATGTATGTAACCATAACATCAATAGAATGAAAGACATATACATAACCATAAAGCACATAACAATCCTTATCCTACATACTTGCATGCCCAACATACAAACCTATATGACGAGATGCTCTTGCCTCAAGGTCCAATGTTGCAACTTCACTTTAATGATCTGCATCTCTTGCTCTATCTCATCCAACACATTAGCATCATAACATAACAATATCATCATGGTGACCTAATTGCATGCAATGACATCACATTGCATGTTTGACCTACTATACATGCATAGCTATAACCATGAAAATGAACGCATATAGACACCGACATGCATAACAATGCATATACACCCATACACTCATGATGACACATCCCACAACAACACCATCCACCTTCACATGGTGACATCACTACAACCATGATCAACATTATGCAAATGCAACAAGCACATGGACTACAAGCATAAGGAACACATATGCAACAGACATGAATGCATGACCAACACACCGCCTATCTAGTCTGAGGGGTGAACTTGGCTCTGATACCACCTTATAATACCCTCCTCCCACATCTACCCAAGAAACCCGCCAATTGGGGTAAACATGCGACAAGAGGCCACTATGATATGATTCTACCTCCTAAGTCATGTTAAGGAAGTGGAACCGATAGAAAAACACCATACTTACATTCAACATCAGCATTAGGACCCTTATAAACCAATCTAGCACTTGAGGAATCTTGTCTTTGGGTCCCATTGAAATTTTGGACAAATTTCCCTTTGGATGCTCTCATGGGCATGCCAGCGTCTAGGGACCTCTGGACGCTCTCACAGGCCTACAAGCCAACTTCCAGGGACTCTTTTGCTCAGTTATTTGCCAACGTCGACAAGAATTAAGCCACATTTGTAAGCCTAGAGCCCAGGTCATTGCCCAAAATTGCATGATACATTCAGAACATTAAATTAACAAGGAAATGAAGGTGCAAAAGAAATCATTTGAATGAGACCTTGACTGGACCCCTAGTAGCCATGACAGGCATTTCGTCAAACATATCACGAATATGTAATCTACAGGTGTAAATAATAGATCTAAGCATAGGGGTCTCGTACTTAGCTAAGAATCGCAAAGTAGCATTGATGCCTTAACACATCAACAACCATTTCATCCATTAGGTCATAGATACATTGATCATTCATTTACAAGCAAAACCAAGATGAGAGCCATACATAGCTTCTGTCATAAAACACATAAATAACCATCATAATAGCAATAGAAATAGTCATGAAATCACACCCATATAAACCACATACAATCAAGTCTAATACTCATAGAAATACAAGGAGAAATAACCTCATATTGATGATGCAAATTTCAAACTCGGGATGGGACTTCCACGTTCCACTTGACTGTAGAACGGCTGACCCAAATCTCTCTTCATCTATTCACCCCCATGTCATATTCCAAGCATGAATGTGGCATCTCATAGAACACATCAATACAAAACCATCTAGGGCTTATAGAGGTCATCCACCTCAACCCATCAACATTGACTTCACCTCATGGTCGGATATCACAAAAACATCATAAGATCTACCTTTATCCTAGCGATCTAGAGCTCCAAAGCGTTTGTTCCAACCCAACTTCCAAGACTAGTAACTCAACCCATGACTTCTGTTGCGCTCAAGAGCATTTGTCCAACCAAATCTCTAAGACTAGTAACTCAAATCACAACTGTTGTCGAGCTCCAGAGCATTTGTCCAATCAAGGCTCTAGGGCTAGTAACTCAACCCACCAAGGGCTCCAAAGTGTTTTCCCAACCAAGGGTATGGGACTAGTAACTCAACCCAAGTTGTTAGAGGGATTGCAAAGCATTATTCCAACCAAGGCTCCATGACTAATAACACAATAAAATATGTTACAGAGCTTCCAGAGCATTTGTCCAACCAAGGTTCTAGGAACTAATAACTCAATCCAAGGTATAGGAACGCATGAGAACTAACCAAAACAAAACAAGGAAATAAACCCAGAATCTCCATGTATATCCTAGAAATGGCAAGGCTAGGCAATCCACTATCAATCCAAACAATCCTCGATGCTAGTGACATATCATGACCAATAATCCAGACGCATATACGCCATGCATGGAAAAACTAGTGAGGAAAACATATATGTAACTCGACACCTACAAGAAAATCCCATTGTAGTTGTTGATCCCAATGTCCTCTTGTGCTTTCCTGCTATTCCTTTTCATTTTTGCTCCAAAACTCCAAGCATGCCACACTCTCCAAGAGTGCTCAAAGAAACCCTAATTTTCCAAGAGTATGAGAGAGAGAGAGAGAGAAGACGTGAGTGCCACCAAAACTAAATTGACCAAGTTCACCCACTAATCCTCAGAAGCCTTTTTATTAATGAGGGCTCTATTTCTTAATTCTCCATTATTTTCCTTCATTTTCCTCCTCACATGCACCATGCGGCCTTTCACCTCCCTTTCCTCCTAATTTCCATTATTTTCATAAATAAAATGCCAATTAATGGCTCTTTCCTTTCCAAAGCTTTAGTCATTTCCTTTTCCACTTTACTTAGCCATAATAAACTGAATGAACACCCACTAGGATGTTATTCCCACCATTCATCTTGGAATATGTGTCCCATCAACTGTGGCCTTATATATTTTTACATGAATTTTTAGCCAGGGTTGTTACACAAATCACTGTCGATTTGGATCTTTTGCTATCCATCAAAGTGTTCCAAAGCATCCACCTACAAGGATAGAACCCAAACAATACCAAAGAGAATGAAATTCTTGGATCTCAAGGCCTAAAAACCTATTGTTGGCTTCCTGTGTAGTTCCCTAGTCCATTTTTGCGCACATGTAGAAGAGACCATTAGAGTCTACATAAAAGTGTGTTATGTTTTACACTATGTCTTGCGCACATGACTTAACAAAAGTAAAAAATAAAAATCAATGTCTAGAGGCTTTGTTAGTTGAATCTTTCCAAACTAACAACTTCGAATGGATTCCTACTCAAGCCTTATCCCTCCCATCATGGAGCTACTTCCCTCTCTTTGTGGATCCCAATCCCACCATTTGTGGATCTCATCCCTTAGGAAGAGGATCCCAAACCTCCTCCTCGTGGCCTATAAATCAAACACATGATAGAGGATTGGAGAGTACTATCAAAGGTAGGCTTATGCTACAAAAATAAGTCTAGAAGTATTTTCATCCAAAGAGAAGGTTGGATATTGTGGGAAGAGGCTTGTAACATCAAGGCTTTGAGGTTGTAATTTTGTTCTCCCTTTTATTTAATAAAAAGAAATGGTTCTTTCCTAATCATGTTTATTGTGATATCATTTGTGATATTCCTTGATCACTCACATAGGTTATGATTGGTTATTGATTGAATTTATGATATATATACTGAGTTAAGTATTTAATTTATCTTTCATTCTACACATTAGATGCTTTGATCCTTTGTGTGTTTATTTCTATTCAGATCTCCTTTGAAACATCATGTAGAAGATATGGAAAATGTTGGAACGGTCTCTAAAGCATCAAGGAGAATCTAAATATCGAAGGCACTAAAATAACTTCAAAAGGAATTTCGTTAAATGTAACTGATCCCTCACATATTACTTGTATCAATCAATCGTAAGCTAACGAAAGGTGAAAATTATTTTCTTGTTTGTTACTAGATTTCATTTGAGATCTAAGGAGATCCATCTTGTTTGCAAGAGGGGTTAGTCTACCTAACACCTTGCTAAGCCCATATATACTCAATAGACCATCTTGTGCAAGGGAAAAAAAATGAATCTAACAGTCTCCTCTAGCTCGGCGGTGTAATTTGCAGTACATAGAAAATTTGGAGAAACAAATGGGGATGGAAGGAGGAGTGTTGAAGGAGGTGATGCTTATGCACAAACACATGATCCTATTCTACTTTATGAACCAACATATTTCATTTTCACATAAAATAATTGTTCATGTAACAAAGACAAAGTGATTAAATGATTGCTAAAACACTAATTGCAGAAAGAAAAATGCATGTGAAAGGATGAGTTACATTTGGAATAGAATCTAACTATCTCATAAAAGAAAAACATTTTTTGGGCCTTGTCCATAGAAGGTACATAACCAATCTTCCTAAGGGAACTCACTCACCAACCTACAAAGATAATGTTTTTATTATAAATTAGATTTGTAGAAAGAAACACAACTAGACTAAGCACATGCAAAAGAAATACATAAATAAATGTGCAAAATAAGGGGCTTGAGTACTTGGGTTGGGCCCTAACCCAAGGAAACTTAGCTCCCTTGAAGCAAACTCGGACTGGAAACAAAATGATGCTTTTTGTTAATCTCAAAATTGTTCAAACATGTAACATGAAAATGGAAATAACAGGAAAAAGTCTCCTACTCTAATAGTCACTATATTTCCTCTAGAATTTGAATCCCACTGAAATACTAGGCTCTTGTTTATACAAAAATGAGTGAGGAGCATCCTCCTTGAAGAGAGGGTTTCTTCCCTCCAAAAATCCTTCAAAAGCGGATCTGGTTTCCTAGTGTATTTGCAGTCCTTTAGGGGTAGTAACTACTCATGAGCCAACTGAGTTGTTGATGGGTTGATGTAAGGTACAATAGTCCTAATTATTCTCTTGTTGGTCTCCAACATGTTTTGCGCAATAAATACTCTTTTTCCTGCATATTCAATGCATTAGGCTACATGATATGGCCGATATTACCTAACCTTCCTATGAACACATTATATCTTGAAAAAGATATTATCAAATGCAAAATGAGAGGTTAAAATGTTGCAAAGGATGGTCAAATGGACCTTGAATTGTACCTATTTGGGAGGCCCATCATACCCCCCTAATGAAAATTTTTCTCAACCTCTAAGTAACTTAGTCACCTAGTGGTACTTCATTCATGGCCTTGGTGGCCCCACTGACATCCCAAACTATCTCAAAAGGGATGCCTTCTTCAAGATAGAAACCTACATTCTTCTCAATCTTAGCCCATTCTATTTTCTCTTCTATCTGGCCCCTATTTTATTGTAAGTTCATAATAGAGGAGGACTAAACTTGAGTCCAATCCAATTGATCCCCAACCTTTGGACTATCCTTTTCTATAGAGTTGTTTTGTCCAAAACGTTCCTTAGCCTTTCTGGTGAGTGATATTCCTTCATTTTCAAGTTGTGTAGTAGGGTGTGCCACCATCTCTGATAGGCTTTCAGGATTTCATTTGCTAATAATATGAAGGTATCTTCAAATTATAAGATTACTTGCTATTTTTTCTCTGTATAGGTTGGTGCTAGCCTGCGATATCCATTAATGAGCCTATGTTATTGGTTACTTGTGACAAGATGAGGGCCTCTTAACTCCGCTCTAGACCATAAGGGTTCATCTACCTCCCTAGCCATGAATCTTTTAATTTCTTCAGCTATGGCCTCTTCATGGGTGAGCCAAGAGGCCAAGGCCATTAATTTCACATCTCCCATTCTTAAGTTGGTGTCCCAAATGCTCATGCTCATTAGTATTAAATTATGCATGTAAAAATAAGACATTTTAGCTCTATCCTCAACACTACTCTTATGACAAAACTCAATGAATTTTGTGTAGCCTTGGAAAGGGAGAGAGCCATGTTGGGCCAATGTATGAATTTCAAATTGATATCATTAGTCTTTGAGGAATAATGAATAATTTTTTGATGGATTCCTGCAATGAATGGCCTCCATGGTCAAACTTTCCATCGTGGCAAGTTGTTCCTCTTTCTCCTATAGTTGGGCCTTTATCCCTTTATTTCTTTCCTACAATTGGTCCCTTACATTGGCTTAATTTAGTCTGAGATTATCCATTTCTTCCTCCATCTTTTTCATTTTCTCCTCCACTATACCCACATCTTCAACTCCTTTGGATTTTGCAATTTGCATCCTCCTGTGGGTCCTACCCCTCTCCTTCTCTAGCTCAAAGAAAAGTGGGATTGCAAAATGGGTAGGGAATATTCTTCCTCCCTTGGTCTATTTATAGTAGGATCCAAGTTCTAGTTGGGGATTTGGTTCTTGTAAGTCGGTATTTGGCTCTTGTAATCCCACAACCCCTTCCTAAAGCTTCTCTTCCTCTTCTTGTAGTTGCATTCCATCCAAGTCTACATAATCTTGTTAAGTGTCTTCTTTCATAGTGCGGGCATTCATTAATGGTGCATTTTCATATCTAATGTTGTATTAGCTACAATCTAAAGGAGCTCCAAGTGAGTCTAGAGCACTATGAAGTTAATGCAATTAAGATAGCCAAAATCCTGCCTTCTTCATCTAAACAATGGGATTGGAGCTTTAGTATGCCTTCTTCGGTTAGAAAAAGGATCAAATCTTCACTATGCCTTCTTCAGCTAAACAAAGGGATCAGAGCTACACTAGATCATTCAAGAAAAAAAAGAGAAGGTCGAAGGTAAAATTAGAGAACTAATTAGGGGATCTATGCTTCACTAGTCCATTCAAGAACCTTAAGCAATGGATGTCCACACTAGGCTCACTTAAATTTCTTGTTTTACATTTCTAGTGATCGAAATGAGATCAACATGTCACTTCCAGGAATTGAATGTGGGTGGGGAGATAAGATTAATTAGTAAAAGGAAATATTTGTAATAAGTGTTGCATGGAGGCTTTGTTCCTCTTGGAGAAATTAGAAAATATATAATTAATAGTTAAAGTGTTTTTTGTCAAAAGCTAACTAAATTAAGAAAACCATTATTTACTCCTAGAATATGTAAAGGAGAATTATACCATCTATCATGAAATAAAAACGAAATTTTAATCTTTTAAAGAGGAAGTTCATATGAGCAATTATCGATGGTAAAATGCATCGACACCAATACATTCATACAATCTCATATATATTAGTGATTAACATCATACAATTGGTAAAAGGTTATATATATATATATATATATATATATATATATATATATATATATATATATAATATAATATAATATTATGTTAATAATAAGTGTATATAATATTTATTAATATATATAATGTTGTTAAAAATATTCATAAGGAATTTAGGGGTTTCATGTAGAAAAAAACAATTGAAATAACTTTTCACTTTTTCTATTAATTATTAGCAGATGAGAGGAGGCTTAATTGGTGATCACCCTGATAGGAGGTTCCAAGTTCAAACCTCCAAGTAGGTTAGCTAACCCCAAAAAAAAAAACTTGTCCTATGAGTATAAGTTTTTTCCCACTTTTTTTTAATTTATTTCCTCTTAATTTTGAATTTTCTTTTCCTCCTCATTTTTGTAAGAGGTTTGTAACCTAGGTTAGTACGAGGGAGGAGACTACCTTGGAAGAGCTGGGCATTTGAAAGCATGAAAACATAGGATCCCATCGAAACCCCATAGTGGTGAGGGAGGGAAGAGTGTCCATGGATTAGTACTAGGTGGAGTGACCCCTAAGAAGTTCCTTATGCCTTCTACCTGCTCATGCTTCATCATTATCATACTTTTTTCCAACAATCACGTGTTTATTTATTTGTTTTTTCATTTATTGTTGTTCATCTGCACAAGTGGTCGAAATGATATTTTTTTTAAACATTTCCAAAATGTTTTATTACATCTGGTGTATCATGTTAGTGATGATATTGTTGTAGGATGAAATCCTCGACAATTAATATGGCACTTTGATATATATTAAGCTTGCAAATAAAACGACTCCATAAAGACAACAATCACAAGGGGATTAACATGTATTTACCACCTAATTTAATAAAACGGATGTAGGTGTGTGTGAGAGTGATCATATTATTAATTGGTGGAATCCTCATCAAGTTATATTCCATGTTAATACTTATGAAGTTTGTAATTTCTTTTTCGAATCTTTAGAGAACATTTGTTTACTCAGTATATGGTTGCTTTTGTAGTTACAACAGGTAGGACCATTTAAATAAACATGCGATAAGGCATGAAGGAAAGTTATTTATGTCCCTGAAATAGGACTGCAATTGTCATCTATGTCTAATTTGAAAGACCATATGAAGTGACATAAAGAGAGAGGTGAGTCATGGCAAAGTCTACATATACAATCTAGAGAGATGAAGAAGTATCATTTTCCAAATTCATGTTGTGGTAAGGTTTTAAAAATCCCATCAAGGCTAGTGAAGCACCCAGATGATGTGCATTGTAAATATTTACCCCCTCACTGCAAATATTTCTCTTTTGTTTGCACTAGAACTGACTTTTTCATTACTGCTCGGAATGATGGGCTTGCAGGTCTGAGTGTTAGTTTTGTTAAGAATTTGATATTATTTTTTCTTATTTATATTTCTACACCCCTACATGAGATCTTGAGAGTAGGGACAAAACTTTTTGCCTATAGCATTTTTTCCCAAACTCTATGTGGACTTTGTTTTCTAGTGAAATTATTAATTGGTAGGTCTAGATTTTGGAAGATGAGTTGATTTTTTAGAGTAATATATTTATGATGAAGCATAATCTACATGGTAACAAGGAAAGGATTGAACATTTTGGTATCCATTTAATATGAAAATATACAAATAAGTGAAAATTCTCCATCTTCTAGAGCTAATTTATAGGGAAAATTATCATATCTTTAAACATTTGATATTAATATGGACTTGACATGATGTCTTTTATAATCAATTTATGTAAGTGATCCATAGGTTAGTGAGAGGTGGTTTATGAGACATTACCCCTCCAAAAATGTTTTCCAATCTGGAAGCTCTTTCTAGGATGCAAGTCCTTATGTTGATGTGATAGAAATCTCCCATGATCTAGACCTACCCTGTATGTGGTTTCAATGTTATGCAATTGCTATTCACTTTGGCTCATTGTTGTTATCATGCAAGTTTTACGATTATTACAATGGTTAGGATTTTGTTTTGCATTAATACTCCAAATTGTTAATGTTAGGTGTGTCTGTTATGAACGCTTCCACATGGTGAATGATTGTGAGACAATGCTAGTTTATAAGACATTATTTGAAATTATGAACCAAAACTTTTGCTAATCAAGATGGTATTAGAGTTGAAGTCTCTGCATTGATACGATAGCATAACCCCTAGCTTACGTACTAACACCATTAGTAGTTTTGATGTCATTTATTGTGGGCCTTCTTTGTTTTGTGGTTGGTTTGCTTACAACAATCACAAGTCTTACTACTACTATGGCATATCAATATATTGGGCCATCTTTGGTTTATGGTTGTTACGCCCATAATAATTGCAAGTATTAATACTAGAACAACATATCATTATGTTGGGATTATGTTTCACATTAATAGTATCTTATATCCATTTTTTTGTTATATAGAAGCTTTTGAAAACATGGAGAGCCCAAATTTTGTGTGTCAATTTTAGACCGAGTTATTAGATCTTCCCATCCTACATTAAGAGTAAAAAACTAGTAAATATAAAAATCGAAGTCCTTATGTTTCCATAGAAAATTTTGTGCCAAAAAAATGGATCAAAAAGGTGAGTATTAATGTGGAATAGAATTCCAACACGGTGATGCATTTCTAGTATATGGATTTGATCAGTTGTTTAAGACATAGATCAGTTATTTTTTATTAATATAAAAATTGGGGATGCATGATTGTATTATCTTTAAGTATAATTTTTATTGTCTCAAGAGAGACAATAACTAATATTAAAGACATATCTTCTTTAATCCCAACTATTGTCTCCTAAGAAACAATGATTCTTGTGTTGGTTCGAGGAATCCATAGGTAAGGGTGGCACCCACTCCCTGCGGTTTCATAATCAATTAGAAACATTGTCTTCACCCATCAATTGTCTCTTGTCGGGTAGATTCTTTCATTTATCTACTCGCTACACGTGGTTGGTTATTTCTATTAGATCATCCCATCCACCCATGTGGCATTTTTTATGTAACCTAAGCCATTCTTCTTCATGAAGAAAGTGGTCAGGTTTGATGGTTCTAGTTATTCAGGTTGGTAAAGAGTGTAGTCCCAAGGGAAGATAAGGGTTTTCCTATCAATGCAGTTGGTTCAAATTCATAAGAGTATCTAAATGCTCTTAAATCAAAGCTAAAAGTGGTACCTTAGAAGGGAATAGTGATACCTAACACAACAGTGTCTGAAAACAGGCGTCTTTGTAGAGACATTTTTTTAAGACAATAATTTGAGACACTCACTTACATACAATATTTAAGACAATACACAACTTTTTTGGGTCTCAAATTAAAACAATTTACCAAAACATTGTCTCTAATATTGTTTTTAAACCCTCCTCTTTCTTGTAGTATTAGCATATAAAAATTAGTTATAATGATGATTATTGTTTAATATCGATTTTAATTTATAAAACATTAAAAACTTGAATAAAAAATTATATCAACTATTTTATTATTATGATTGAAAAAGAATATAGGAATTTTTGTATTTAAATTTGAGTTTTATTAATTATAAATATTATTAATATTAAAGATGTATTTAACTTATATTAATTATAGATATTATTAATATTATAAATCTATTAAGTTAAATAAATTTTAATATAAGTATAAATGAATATTATTTTTTATTAAAAAACAGCTTTTAATAAAAAATTATTAGATTATATATATGAATTTAATGTTAAATATTATTAACAACATTACTCATAAATAAATTTCAATATAAATATAAATATTGTTTAACGATATGGTAGTATTTCTCTAACGAAATTGATCTAAGTGGGAGAATGTTATGGTTGAGTGTCATTCGTTAATAAAGAATTGGATTTTTTTTAATTGATGTGGCATCCACTACATTAAGACTTTTGCACTAGTTGCAAAATGAACTCTATTCTATTGATTCTTTCACTTGTTGCTCATTTTGGATGGGAGGTAAATTGGATTGATGTAAAAAGTCACTTTCTATATCATGATCTCAGTGAAGATTTATATGGAGAGACCCCATGTTTTGAGGAAGATGGTAGTATTATGTGTTGACTAAAGAAATCCTTTAGTGAATTGAAATAGTCTCTCAAGGCATGGGATGAGAAGATTGACCACTTTTTCGTTAATCTTAGTTTCAAACACTGTGAATCAAAACATATTACTTGCATTACATGTAAAAGTTAAAATATTGATTATTACATTAAATATAAAGGATTTAGTAATTAAGTTTTATGTATATGACTTAGTCATTATTGAAAAAAATGTGAATTTAGTTTTAGGTTTCAAGTAACAATGACAAATAGCCCACATCTCTTCATATATTTTGACTTGGCTCTAGACTCATTATTTGGTCTTGTAAAATTACAACGTGATTTTTTTATCCACCATAGAATATGAATAGAAGATGAATATCATGATGCAATGTATAGTAAAATAGAGATACTAATTTGGATTTCTTGTTGAAGTATCAATTGTGGTGTTCCTTTATGATCAAAGTGTGATATAAGTTGCCAAAAACCATTTTGCACACAATAAAAAAGAAACACATGGAGCTTCAAGAGCTCATTATTAGAGACAACCAATATAAGAAATTATTGTGCATGTTGTTTATTATAGAACAAATGAGTTGTGGATATATCTATGAAGCCTCTCTTAGAATATGAACTTGTGAAAGTTCGTGCTCTATTTGGCTCCAGTGTAGTTGCAATTATGAGAGGGAGCATAGAATAATTTCAGCTAATAGATTTCTAAGATCATTTTGTTGATGAGGAGATATAAAATTGTGCATATGTAATTGTATTTATGATGATATGATATCTTTACATATTACTCTGAATAAATGATGAATGGAAGTTAAATAAAGTAGCGTGACCGTAAGAAACAAAACACTCAGTATTCTCGTGGTAACCCTCATGTCCCATAGAAGTATATTACATATAGCACGGGTACACAATATATATGACCAGAACCCTGAATGACGAAAATGGATGGACAGTGAACTATGACCCATATGGCATGGGTGCATAAGAGGCATGGCGAAAACCATGGAGGGTGACCATGCCTGACAGTCTAGAGTACTAACCCACTTAAGAGTGTTAGTCTATATCTCCAAGCGAAATGAAGGAAGAATATCATGCAATTATGCAATGTAAATAACAATAGGTTGTTTTTTTATATGATTACATAGATTAATCTAGAAATAGCATCTAATCATATACATGAAATATGCAAAACAGTTAGTAGTAAATTTTTATTTTCATCTCAAAATAGAATAGTTGTGATACATTTTCTTCATAAATCAACACAAAAAAGTATATGCCTTCTACAATTACCTATAATATAAATAGTCAACTTCATTATAATGGGGCAACAACCATCAATATAGTAATAAAAATATAATTGAGACAAAATCCATGACAACTAGTAATATACAAATACAAAAACATTTCTTATGTTAAACCTTGGACAATAGCAACTAGATTGCCAATTTGTCCAACATGTTCTGAAGGAAGAAGATCAATGGGAGAAGCTTATAAATCTATAATACCAATGTAATTTTGGTCACATCCTATCATAGCATAAAAATAAATGATGTTACATGTATACAATATTTTGTTAGATTAAATATACCTGGAAAAATAGGAGAAGTGCATGCATTGCTTGAGCAAGGAATTCCTATTTTGTGCACAGATGTAAACTCGAATGGCTCATATTTAGATGGATGAACTCTCAAATCAATTTCTAAACATCTATTTTGTTCACTTCTTCGCCTTTTATTTGTAGGAACGAGGAAACTCTTTTTTTCTTGAGAAATGACTCAAAAGTTCTTATACCAAGTGTGAAGTTAAAATCAAACATGTGTCGATTATTGGCCTCATTGAACATCCTTTTAATTTAATAAACTCACTATCTCTTAAGTGTTTTTTAAAGTGCTTGAACATCTTGATCAACAAATTTCAATGACCATAGCAGTTCTATCAACATTTGCATCAATCATTTTTGTCTCCACTGTTATATCGAGATGATCATTGAATGTATTATCTACTACATCAAAAAATGTATTGCCCCTACATTATCATCCAATAATGGCTTTGAACCCTATGCTGAGAGGTACAAACAATCAACCTTTATGGCATGCTTGCATGTGTTACCATGAATAGACCATGAGAATTCAAATATCATATAGTTCTTGCAATACCAAGTTACAAGGTTACTTTTGTCACGATTGCTTTAAAACTTCACCCAGTAAGTATGAGATATACTCGCATGCGACCACGATCATCATTTGGAATTTTTTTGCCTTTCTCCATTGAGGATTCAAATAGCTTATCTTTCTTGTGGTTGTTCAAATATCTTCATTCTTTCAAAATGTTTTTGAATTAATAAATACGGTTCTACATATTTTTAAGAGTATATAAAACAACAAATCCATTCTATAGGCACATTTCTTCCTTCGATCAGATGGAAAGTTAGATTTCAATATGTTATGATATGCCTCCATGAAATTATTTGTCTCTTGATTTGCATGAGGAAAATCATGGTGACCTTTAACCCACATCTCTAATTGAAAGAAATAACCTAGCACAAGGAGCATATTAATGGAATAAAATAATAATAAAATAAACTAGGGTATATCAACTTATAAAGATCATTACCCCCAACGCAAGGGGTGTGAAAACAATCAAATATTTTCTCTCATTTGCAAAATCATTGAAAAATAATTTCACATATTGAACCATTGATTTGACATTAGCGCAATGTTTCATGATATAACTTAACCTCTTGAGTATAACATTTTCCTTCTCTAAAGAAGAGGCCAATCCATATATATATTTTTTCCATGCCCTCCATCCATGTCAGATGCATTATATTACTTGACACTATGTAGCCCTCCCATCGGATTCAATGAATTTATGTGAAATATTCTTACAAAATAAAACAAGTTACAAAAAGGTCTAATGAAAGTTACATCAAACCATCAATTTCTACAAATTCGTCATCAACCATGAATGCATTTACTTTCTAATTAGGGTGGATTTGATAGCATATGTTCATTAGAAACTCTAACCATATGACAAGGTTATATGATGTATTGCAAGGTGTCACAACCCATGCAACTCGTACTCCAATTTGTTGGCCATCAAACCCCACAAATGTGTACAATTGATACTACAAAATTCAATAACACTAAATGTCAAATTTTAAGCTACAACCTGGGTGAGTCATAACCGAAATAATCATTCAAATTCACCTTACCCCATATTTATTAGTTCTAAAAGTTGAATCCATTCCTATTAAACTATCATGATATAAAGTAACGATGGTCTCCAACATCCATTTTGATTGAATTCCAATTATTAAAGGAACATTTGGACAATTAGGTTTTTGAAAATGAAAAAAACCTTCTTGTTATTTCTGATACTAGAGGTTAACACTCATTTCATATTTCTTGTGAAGTTGATACTTTCCCTTCATCAAACGATTATAAATATTTTCAATATCCCTCTTGGTAAAAAATAAATCTGTACCACGATCTCCTGCATCTAAGTGAAGATTTTGTTGAATGTGGTTTTAATATACAACATCAACTGGTACTTTCATAAAAAAAAAAATTCTCTACAAAAGAGTCAATATCTCTTGAAAGTGTGGGTTTGTTCAAGGACTGAGGATCACCATATGCATTATGTTGATCATGAAAAGGCCAACCATTATCATCTTTTTGCTCATATGCATTGTATGTCAATATTTTTATATCAAGGTCCTTATCCAAAACCTTAACAATAAAGTGGCATTGACATCCCCTCTTCATTACAAATGGGCCTATGTGCTTGTTTGGATGTTTTCATGATCTATCATTGTGCCATATGAACATGAGTAACTGTAGTAAAAATTACACACTTTAGTACAAAATCAAATATATCTACTCATGAATAGACATATGTGATCATATATATACCAACTCATAAGATACATGGACTAACTAAAATAAAAACAGATTTACAAATTCAAGGGCCATATCATTATGAAATACTTATAGCTCATAGCAAATAGAGAATTATCCCTTTGTTCTAGAGGTTTTTTATTATAAGCAATAAATTATAAGGAGCACCGGGATTGCTTTCCTCCCCTTCAAAAAAATCAGGAACTCTACATGCAGGAACTCATGCAACGCAATTAAATAAAGGACTATTATGTCTATATAATTGACTCCAAGTTAAATATTCGCTAGAAAAAGTCAACCTTTCCTTTAACTTTTGGACCTCTAAGCCCATTGTAATCTCCCGTTTGTTCTTCCTAACGATTTTGTATGAATACCCAAAAACATTGTAGAATATCATTAATAAGAATGTACAATGACCTATTAACCACTATATAGATTACCAACAATCAAATATGTATTATCCACAATGGATCTAATGTGAAGAAAATATTTTGGTTGAAAAAACTAAAGTTAAGTGAAAGAAAAAAATGGTCTTTAATAGGGACTAGCCAAAGCGCTAACTTGATAAAGTCATTGACATGGATTCATACATTAGAAAAAGGCATTGGAAAAGGTGCAAAACATTTTCCCTTTAATCTATGCTCTATTAAAACTACACCCACCTTGTCAAACAAGTTGTCCTCGTGATGTCAAATAAGTCACCAACCCAACCAATATTCAATTTCTATAGATATGGAAATTTAGATGGATTTCTTTATCTTCTTAAAGTTAATTACAAGCAATAACATGGAGCTAATCGTAGGCTTCATTGTAGACTTTTCTTGTGCGATGTGGTGGACGTTTAATTGGTGAAAATGGCTAATAATGTCCATATAATTCCACATTTTAAATGTGTTTCAGTTAATAAAAAATGGAACTAAATATCTCTAAAACCATACCCAATCCTAGTAACCCTAAAACAATGCTTCTAAAGAATTAAAAAAATACACTTTATTAGAATTTACAGGTATAGGGTAAAACTAGTGATCCAACAACGAAAAAATTCAAGTTATTAATTGTGATTTATTGTTGTATGGCTGAAAATAAATTTTATAGACTGATGATAACTTTACATATGGAAAAAAAGTGACAAATTTGATGAAACTAAGCAAGATAGAACAATGCCCTGTCAGGGAATCCAAGTGGATAAGATCCACCAATCCCCTTCAGATTGGCCTTCTCAGCTTAACATAAGATAAAATCTTAAAATCTGATCATGTACCTTATAAACATGGTTCAATAATGTTACTCCCAAAGAGAAATGGAAAGTGTAGAGTCATTGCTAAATTTTGTTCTCACCATCCCTTACTGTCGGGAGTTAAGTATAAAGAATAATGTGCAATGCTCTTGTAACAAAAATGGAAACTCAAGCATAACAGAAATGAAATAGAACAATGATAACATAAAAATGAGCAATAAACAAAAATTGATTATTATTCCATTATCTCCTTAATAAATTTAATTGCCTCTTCTACCACTGTAGCCCATTTAAAAGGTTGTTGCGCCTTCTTAATAGTTTCCACTATTGGTGCACAAATGCGGCTAAAATTTCGAATAAACTTTCGGTAAAAGCTAGCCAACCCATGGAAGCTTCTCAGTTCATTGATACTTGTTGGAGAAGGCCAATATTTAATGGCTATCACCTTCTTAGGGTCCATTTTTAGTCTTTTAGAATAAATTTACAATTCCTAAAATACCAATCATGTCTCTCTCATATTTATCGAAAGTTTTTCTCGCCAAAATTTCCTCAATATGTGTTTTAAAAATCTAAGATGTTCTTCCTTGGTTCTATTGTACACAAGGATATCACCTAAGTGAAAAATCATCGACTTGACAATGAATTTTATGAGGACTTTCATTCATGAGCCTCATAAAAGTACTGAGTGTGTTGGTGAAGCCAGAAAGGCATAACCAACCATGCATACAAACCATCATTGGTTTTGAATGAAGTATTCCTCTCATTTCCTTCTCTCATTCTAATATGATGATACCCACTCTTTAAATATATTTTGGAAAAATATATGGCACCACTAAGACAATCCATTATATCATCCATGCGGAGTAAAGGGAACATATACCTTATGTTCATTTCGTTGATGGCTCTAGAATCAGTGCACATTGACCAACCTCTGTCTTTCTTTGGGCTCAAGACTATGGTACAACACAAGGACTCAAACTTTATCTAATTAGTCATTTTTCCAATAGTTCCTAGACTTATTTCATTAATTTTTTCATTTTCTTTAGATGGAATCCTGTAAGCTTCTATATTGGTTAGATCCTCTCACTCTAGCTAGATTCCCTCCTCTGCTCCATTGGCTCTATTTCCTAGCCAATTTTTCATCTACTATTAGTGTTTCCTAGTAGGAATCCTCCACAATCTTCAAGGGTAAGGGCCAATTTCATCTTGGATTCCATATCTTAGGCCATTTATATATTTGAACAACTTCCCCGCATCTACCCCAATGTGCTCTACTCTTATATTTATTTTATGGAAATACTTTGTATATTCTTTCACAACCTTGGACTTATGCCTCTAATTCTGTAGCTTCCTTAATAAATTCAGATGTTAATCCTTGGGCATGAACTTTCTCTTAAATTTAACCACCATTCTATCCCAATTCTTAATCTTTGCTTTCCCTTTTCTTCTCCTATCTGCCTGCAACTCATCCCACCATAGTGCTGCATGTCCCCTTAACTTGATCATAACATACTTGAACTTTTGATCCTCCTTAGCATCCCCATAGTCAAAATACGTGTCTAGAGTGTTGATCTAATCCAACACATCTCCCACATTAATATTACCATCATACAGTGACACTTCCATCTTTGCTTGGACCCAATCTTGGTAACTATTTTTATCAATTGTTCATCTAGTTTCTCCCTTCTTGGAGCTCCCTCCATCTCTTCCTCACAACTCGTGTCCTCACTCACACTGACATATCCCACATTAGGTTCTCACCTCCAAGAAGTCTCCATGGCCTACATTATTTCCTAGATATGCTTCAATTCCATCCTCACATCCTTGTCTATTCCACTCATCTCTCGGTCTCCTCTTCTAGGTTGCATAGTAGCATCACAATCCTTAAAAACCAAAATTATCTTACTAGTTACAAGATTTGCAGAGCTCAATTTCTCTGATACCGCTTGGTGCAACATATTTGTGGTGGTTCCTCTTCCTCATAACAACAAACCATATAAAGAAAAATATACCTCGAAAATTTTTCTCATATCCTTTCATGCATAAACCTCCTTTCTTCCTTATTTTCCGTTCAAGCTACTTATTCCATTTTAACCTTTTTTATAAGTAAAATAAGTTTTATTTGAATGTGGATATGCTACCATTTACAAAGGGAAGCCAAGGTTTAAATGAACCGCCCAAAGAAATATGCCCCATTCGTCGACTTCCGCCGAGGGCTCGACTACCCAACATTGGACTATTTTCTAGGACCCACATACAGAAGGTCAAAACTTAGGCTATTTATGAGAATTTATTTGAAAAAAAAAGAAAACAGAGCGATGAACTCTTGACCTCCAACTACAGGCCCACTACTTTGAAATTAGATTGACTATTGGGAATTGTTGTTTGATTATATTAATTTTTGTGTCATGGTATTTGTTGGCTTGAGGGGGCTTGGACCCAAGTTCAGAGTTAGTTGTGCTAACCAACAAAACCCTACACTACCGGCCCTTTTGGAAATAACCCACATAACACAGACTACAATCTCACCCGAGGCCTTATTGGGGGATGCTAGAACTAGGTTTCTGCATCCAAAGGACTATGTGATGTGTTTCTACCAAACTTAGGGCTTTATCTTGACCTTCACAAACGATTAACCCTTAAAACCTAGAATATATAGTAATTAACAGTTAATAGATTTATGCCCTTCTCCAATTATACTAAACATGCATAACATCATATAAATAAACAGATCTACATCTTCGTGAATCTAATAAGTACTTTTCTTGATTAATTGAATTCGAAAGATTAAAAATATAGTAAATTCAGAGATACACCATAATACATAGATATACAGATAGTTCTTCAAAAAAATCCTTTATTATGCTTTAGATATTCAATTACAGTCTTCCCAACCCTACGCACAGAGTTTCAGGGGCCCGCGCACTCAACTGTGGACTTACCAAGGTCTTCACACACACAACTGTAGGAGCCTTCCCCTTCTCCCAAGCACATAGTAGACAAAAGCAGACTCAAATCATGCAATATTCTTTTATGCTATTCTTCTCCTATGCATCTTCTATGACTTCATTTTATATTCTTCTCCATTACAATACCATGGTCCAAGAACCATGGGCGGGTCTCAAAATAGCTTGACTCTTAACAAAATAAGGGGATTTAAGATTCTAAAAGCCCCTTTGACTCCCATCGACCTGCGCTACTCATGCTCTGCCCCTTAAAATGCGGATACTTTACAATATTTAACAAAAATTTACATTATTTGACCCAGGGAACCCCATCCCAACAAGCCCCCAACACAAAGTCATGACTCATCCTGAGTGACTCTGCTGGTGTTGCCTCAATATTTACTTACAGAACACTGAGTGTGATCTTCAATGCTTGAGGATCTGTTGTTCTCTGCGCAGTGGCTTGGCGAACTTCTTCGACCAGTTTCTTTGTGGTTGGACTTTTGGTTGAAAGGCCCATGGCCCTTTGTGTCTGTTGAAGAGCCTTTAACTTGCTCTAGATGGTCTGTGACAGTTGGCTTGCCTCGTCGGCCCATGGTTGCGTCCTTGAGTAGATAATGGAGGCCTTCTCACGCAGCTCGTCAATCTTAGTTTGGATGAACATTCCTTCCTGAAGTCTGGTGAACCTTTGCATAGGTGTTAAGGTCTATGTTGTCACCCTTATCGTGTCAAATTGCAGTTGTTTCTCACGAATGTCTATTTCGGTCATTTGCAAGGTGCATCCTCCTGCAGCGAGGTCCACATCTCCATTGTCTTCTCAAACATTTGGTTGCATTCCTTGACTACAACTTCCAGAGTGGTCATGTCTTCTTTAATAGCAGCCTCACACTGCTCTCTGATTTCCGAAGGAGTGGTTGGTTGTAGCTTAAGTTGAAGTTCTGAAATCTACAACTGCAACTCAAACCATACCTTTCAAATTTCTTCCTTCGATGCCTTCAGTGCAGCAACCAACTTGTGAATCTACTATGTTGAGGCCACCTCTGCTGGAATTTGGAGCTTAGGGATCTCATTGCACACTTGGGTAAGGGCTATCTCTAGTTGCTTATTTTTTTGTATAGCCCTCATCGTGGGCCTACAAGACCCTGCGCTTTCTCTTCAAAAATTTGTTGATTGTTAGTTTTTACCTCATCGATAATAAAAAACTCTCATTTCTCCTAGATGCGGAGCTCATATGAAAATCCTTGGTGCAGCTCATTCAAGGTCTGGATCGACAGTGCTGCAAGGTTGATACTTAGATTCTTCTAGTATTGTGCGCGCTCCTATTCTTTTGTTGTCTCAAACTGGAGAGAGCCTCCTGGTAGTGGTACAACGCGAAGCCCGAATGTGATTTCTATTGAATTAAATCTTGTCATGCTCGCCTGATCCATGCTCACCTGGATCACCCATGTCTTGACCTGTAATTCCTTCAAGCCCTATTGTACTTTGTCCAATGCCTGGTGGTACTAGTCCTCGATGTTTCCCCATATAATTTGAGTGGCAAAGTGGACAACATCACCTATCTCATGAAGGGCCCCTTCCTTGAGGACCAATGGTGTTGCACTCACAAGCTTATCGGACTTCTGCTTCTTGCGAGGTCCCATGGCACTGTGCTTCTACCTCTTCTTGACCCTGAAGGGGGACTCTAAGTCTGCATCCCCTTCCTCTTCACCTTCAGTTTCAACCTCAACATCATTGCGCTCGGTTTCAGGTTCTTCAAGGTCAATAATGACGTGCGATGTTATTACTTGCGAAGATTTCTCCTTCGATGCTTCCTTCTCTTTTTCGAAAACCTTTTCCTTTTGTGATACCTTTTCTTTTGTAAAAGAATTTTGTGCTTCTTTTTCTTTTGTAGAAGCCTTCTGCGCTTCTTTCTCTTTGACTTTCTGGGTCATTGTTGCAACTGTTGTTTTCCTCGTTTCTCCCTCTATAGCCTTACTTGTTCCTGCACCTTCGTTAGGTGGGGTGAGCCAATCGCTCAGCCATTGCTGATGAATCTCATAATGTCATTCTCTGCAATCAAATATGGAAACTTATGCCATGTTCCTGTGGCATCCTCCTTCGTGCGCATGGACAGATTGTAAAAATCTACCTTGAATTCTGCAATATTTATATACTGCACATGTAAACTAGCTGACAACCGCGACCGTTGGTTGATCACCATCTGCAAATATAACTCAAACAATACCCAGAACATCTTTCCAAACCATTTTTTAGCTTAATGGGGCTTGGACCTAGGTTTAGAGTTAGCTGCATTAACCAACAATACCTTACACTACAAATGATTTCAACAACAACTCGTGTAGCGCAGGCTACAGTCTCACCCGAGGTGGTATTGGAGGATGTTGGAACCACGTTTATGCATCCATAGGACTATGTGATGTGTTTCTTCCAAACTTAGGGCTTTATCTTGACTTTCGTGAACACTTAACCGTTAAAACCCATAATTTACAGTAATTAATAGTTAGTAGATTTATGCCCTTCACCAATTACGCTAAACCTGCATAACATCATATAAATAAATAGATCTACGTCTTCACGAATAAAATAAGTACTTTTCTCGATTAATTTCACTCAACAGATCAAAATATAGTAAATTTAGAGATACACAATAATACACAGATACACAAATAGTTCTTCAAAACAAGTCTTTATTATGCTTTATATCTTCAATTACAGTCTTCCCAACCTTGCACACATAGCTGCAAGGGCCTGCGCACTCAGCTGCAGACTTACTAAGGTCTCCATGCACACAGCTGCAGGAGCCTTCACCTTCGCCCAAGTATAGAATAGACAAAAACAAACTCAAACCATGCACTATTCATCTATGTTATTATTCTCCTATGGCTCTTCTATGATCTCCTTTTATATTCTTCTCCATTACAATACCATGGTCCGCAAACCATGGGCGAGTCTTAAAATAGCTTGACTCTTAACAAAATAAGGGGCTTTTACCTTCTAAAAGCCCCTTTGACTCCTATCAACCTCCACTACTCGTGCTCCACTCCTGAAAATGCAGAGACTTTACATTATTTAACAAAATTTTACAAAATTTGATCCAGGGGACCCCATCCTAACAATATTCTCTATATTCAACAAGAGGTTTTAGTTTTTTAATGGAGGATTCATGTTGGAGGATTATAGAATACATATCATTGCTTAACCTTTCTAAGAAAAACCAAATTCATTCATATGCAGAGGCTTACCTCAATTTAACGACTAGTTAAGAACCAACCTAGATTCATCTTAACTATGGATCTATCAAGCAACAAGAGGGATCAAATCTCTCGAGGTGAAAACCTCTTTTTTGAGTGCAAAATTTGAGGAAAGGTTTGCACCTCGAGAGATTTGATCCCTCTTGGTGCTTGATAGATCTAGAGTTTAGACAAATCTAGGTTGGTTTCAGTCATATGCAACCAAGGAAAAACTATCGAAGATATGATTAATTTTATCAACAATATGTAAATACATATAATAATAATATAATCATTTTAAATATGTTTGAAATTAATCTGGTCATTTTAATTTTAAATTTTCTTAGTTACCTCAGTTTGTTGATATGGTAAATATTGTTAATAACTTTAATGATGAAATAAAAATTTTGAATGCAAAGTGACAATGTAATAGTGTTGAATGATAGAAAATGTGAATAATAAGAATGTGGTTCATTAAAAACAATCTTCAGTGTGATCAATCTCAAACTATTTTCTTCTACTATTCTTATTGTCACCCTTATTATTCTTGTCATCTTTTCATATAGATTATATGAAAAGGATAGTTGAAATCGTAAATTTAAATCTTTAGCTCGATTTGTTGTAGTAAACATCGTACCTTGTCTCTCTTGCTCTCCAATATTAATAAGTTGAATTACTATAACACAAAAATCAATGTACACTGCCAATATTTTTTGTGCTTGCACTGAAATCAATGCACATTGTTAATCCAATCACTTTAAAATTAATGTACCATCATACATCCAATTACATCAAATCAGAAATCAACATCTACATTGAAATCAATGCATCTAACGCAAATAATCAAATAAGATTAGAAAACAAATTCTACACTAAAATCAATGCATCTAATGTAAGCAATCAAATAGGATTAGAAATCAACATCTACACTCAAATCAATGCATCTAATGCAAGTAAGCAAATAGGATTAGAAACCAACATCTACACTGAAATCAATGCATTTAGTGCAAAAATCTAAATTGGATTAAAAATCACCATCTATACTTAAATAAATGCATTTAGTGCAAGCAATCAAATAGGATTAGAAATCATTTACATTGAAATCAATGCATCTAGTGCAAGCAAACAAATAATTTAGAAATCAACATCTACATTAGAATCAATGCATCTAGTGCAAGCAATAAAAACAAATTAGAAATCAACATCTACAATGAAATCAATGCATCTAGTACAAGCAATCAAATATGATTAGAAATCACCATCTACACTAAAATCTATGCATTTAATGCAAGCAATAAAATAGGATTAAAAAACATCTACACTGAAATCAATGCATCTAGTGAAAGAAATCAAATACCATTAGAAATCAATATCTACACTAAAATCAATGCATCTAGTGCAAGCAATCAAATAGGATTAAAATTCACCATCTACACTTAATGAATACATCTAGTGCAAGCAATCAAATAGGATTAGAAATTCCCATCTACACTGAAATCAATGCATCTTGTGCAAGAAATCATCTTCCCTCTCTCCCACCTCCATCTATATCTATATCTCCCTCCATCTCTCCTTCTGTTTCTCTCTATCTCACCCCCACAAACACACGCACTTTCTCACTCCATATTTATCAATCTCTTTGTCCCTCCCTATCTCTTTCCATCTCTATCTTCTTCCCTCTCTTCACCTCTCATCAATATCTCTATCTCCCTTTATCTCTCTATATCACCCCCAAAACATAAACTCTTTCTCTCCAATCTATCTATCTATCCCTCCCTCCTCCCTCCCTCCTCCCCTTATCTACCTCTCCCTCGCCTCTCTCTCTTTCCTCATGTTGTCCTCTCTCCCTCTCTCTCCATCTTCCTTATCAATCCCTCTCTCTCTCTCCACCTTTCTCTCTCTATGTCTTTCTTCTTACCTTGCTCTCTCTCCCCCTCCAACTTCATATCTCTTTCCCTCCCTCTCTCCACTCTCTCACATCCTCTTTCTTTCTACCTCTCTCCCCCTTTCTCTCCCACCTCTCTCTCTCTCTCTTTCTTCACCCTCCAACTTGGTTACTATATCCATCCATCTCCTTCTCTCTCCTTCTCTCCCCCATGATCTCCATCTCTCCTTTGTCTCTCTATCTCACCCCCAAACATACACACTCTCTCTTCATATCTCCCTTTTCACTCCCTCTCTCTCTCCACTTCTCACTCTTTGTATTTCTTCTTCCCTCCCTCTCTCCTCCTCTCTCTCAAGTCATCTCTCTCGCCCTTCCTTTCTCTCCCTTTCTCTCCTATCGCCCTCTCTCTTCCCCCATCTCTCTCTCTCTCTCTCTCTCTCTCTCTCTCTCTCTCTCTCTAATCCTCTCTCTTCATCTCTCTCATCTTTCCTCTCTCTCCCTTTCTCTCCTACCTCCCTCTCTCTTCCCCCATCTCTCTATCTCTCTCTCTCTCTCTCTCCAACTATGTTACTATATCCCTCCCTCTCTCCCTCTCTCTCCCTTCTCTCCATCTCTCATTTGTCTCTTTATCTCACACCTAAACATACACACTCTCTCTCCATCTCTCCCTTGTGACTCACCCTATCTCTCCACCTCAATCATTCTATGTCTTTGTTCTTCCCTCCCATATATATCTAGAGTTAAGATATATCAGGATATATTAATATATATTTTATATATATTAATACTATGAATATTAGAATTAATAATAATAATAATAATATTTTAATATTAATATTAGAGTTAATAAATTTTTTTTGCATGGTATTAATAATAATTTGGCTCACATGGTTCACCTAAATAAAACCTCTTTTTTTAGTTTTTGTAAATATAAAGTAGATTATGGAGTAAATATAAAAAGAGGTTTTATTTATTTACTTTGCCTCCATATTATTTATATTTTTATTTATTTACCATACTTTTTTTATTGCTCGTAAACCTCTTTATATTTTGTTTATACATAATAATAATTAGATTGATTTTTCAATAGGGCCCATATTAGATTAAAAATTTTAAATGTTAAACATGTTTGCGAGCAATTAATTTTTTACCCTGGACTTGCGCCTCCAAAACCGGTACCTACCATGGGTGCAGAGATTCATAACTTAAAGATAAAACACAAACACCAATCTAAAACAAGAATTATAATGACAATATATCATGTGATAGAACCTTCGAAGGCATAAACAAAAGAGTTCCTTCTTCTTCACACTTCCTTCTTCTTCCTCCAGTACCTACCTTGGGTGCAAAGATTCATAACTTAAAGAAATACAACACAAACACTAGCCTAAAACAAGAATTATAATGACAATATATCATGTGATAGAACCTTCGAAGGCATAAACAAAAGAGTTCCTTCTTCTTCACACTTATTTCTTCTTCCTTAGGCTTCCACACCTGTAAAGTCTCGAAACCCATCTTTTTATACATAACACAGAGAATTTATTCCATAACAATATAGGGATGTGCTGGTTAACAATAACATTCCCAATGACGTGGTTGTCCGAGATATATGACGAAAACTCTCGATTACAAAAATGGATGAATAGTGAACTATGATTGATATGACATGATTGCACTAGATGCATGGTTATAACTATGGAGGGTGGCCATGTATGGCAACGTCAAGATTGAGCAAGATTGTCTATGCATTCTGTAGTGGTGTATTGAATGTGATTGTTACTTTTATATGTATTATTTGATGTCAAAATAATTTCTTTTATATGTATTATTTGATGTCAAAATAATTTCTTTCAAATTACATGCATCACTACCAAATGTATATATGTTTGGTATTGTTAACCAAGGTAATAATTTTGTTTAAATATATATAATTTTTTTAGCTAGAACTAATTTTTAGATTACATAATCTTAATTTTTTAGTATTTTAATCATCATTTTGATATCAGAAATAAATTCAATATCATCGAAAACCTTTAACTTATAGTAATTAAATATCAAGAGTAATAAACTTACCACTACTTATTAAAATATGTTTGAACATGTTTTTTTAAAATATAATTTGGCTATTTTTATTTAAAATTTGATAAAATTCTTAAAAATTATAAATTTGAGTTATAAAATTTAAGTATTATATGGATAATTTAAAACATTAAATTTATTTATATATTTGAAATATATATTTAGAAAAAAACCACACAATTTCATTAATACAAGTTATTACCAAATTTATTTAAAAACAAAACATAAAATTATTTTTATTAGACATACTCTGTAGGTTTGAATGTAGGTCTGAATCCAATGGTTCACACCAGTATTTGATCGTGGATGTGAATCTAATGATTCACAAAAATATATAGTTGGATTATTTTGAAGCCAATAGCCATCTGATAATGCTTTATAAGCAAGTATCTATTGTTCTTTACACTAAGGAAAATAAAGAGACAAACGGATTTCAAATTGGCAGAGGCTCCGGGGCAGTTTTATCCCACGGCGCCAGCAAGAATCGGGGGAGATAGTGAGCCCTTTGCCTGATACAACAATATCCGAAATTAAATATGTAAGCGCCTTCAGTGGCAACTGCAAGCATGTAACACATTTTAAACGCTCGTTGAACTATTAAAGGCCACAGAATTTGATGAGCAGCTCAAAATATCGAATAGATTCTTATTGTCATTAATGTAAACATGTGGTGAGAGATGAATGTTGTGACAAGAGGATACGCAACGCATTACATCCATCATGATCCATTGAAACCACTTGTTATTTAATATCCATCTCTTTAACACTATTATCAGAAATGGATGATTGTTACCCCTAACAACAAACAAAGCCCAACAGTAGTGGAAATACTTATCTACCCCTAGTCGTGGACAGGAATGGCTAACCCGGGTGGAGGGGAATTAAAGGAGGGGAAGCGAGGAAGTGGAAGACGGGGAGTAAAACGTGGTCGCAGTGGCGGGGTTGAACCACCCAGAGACGGTGGCGCCAAACCACGCAACGGAGGAAAATGAAAAGGTGGAATTGTGGGAAGTCCAATCCCACCACTGCCGGGAAGCTGCAACAACGATCGCCTTCTGCTCTCACCATTCTTTGATGCAGGATCCCTCGAGGTACCACCCGCACTGCTCATAAATAGAATCACCGCGAATCCGGCAACAGCCAATAATTTCGCCGAGCGCTGCATTTTCACAGAAATGGATGTGTGGAATGCAGTACATAATTACCATCTACAATCTTCTTTTATAATACCCAGTAGCCCAGCTGCACGCTGTGTCAGCTGCCTCTGACATCGTCATGGATTCAGCAATCAATAACCAAAAAAGAACAACTACTCCACTGGTTATCATTCATGGCGAACAAGGGCATGTAGCTTCACTTTTTGCCTTTTTTAACTGAAAATATCGCACAGTAACAACTCTCAGCCCTATATAGTCTTGCTCTGGCTTACCACAAATGAGAACTAACCATTGAACTACATCCTCCGCACAAAATTGTTGAAGTTACAAATTGAGAGTTGGTAGAAATGAATACACCTTACCCCAAGCCGCAAAACCTTAGGTGCTACTGTACGATAAGTTATGGTTCGCTTGTCTGGCAGTACGAAATTAAATAACTGCAAAAAGTTCGATAATAGAATCAGTTGCATGATGTGAAGGGTATAGACGTTCTGTTTAATAAGAAATCATAAGACATGTCTTACCACTACCGAATTAAGGGGTCATCATAGGCGGAGTGTAACCAGGCAGTATTTTACCACTCTAGCTGAAATTCTGATGTGATACTTTAAATACCCAGTGGCCCAGCTGCACGCTGTCTCATCTGCCTCTAACATCGTCATGGATTCAGCAATCAATGACCGAAAAAGAACAACTAATCCACTGCTTATCATTCATGGCAGACAAGGGCATGTACCTTCAATTTTTGCCATCGTGGGTGGAATTTTGTTGGGTAATGTCATGATTGTTGAATTTTTTTTTTTTGTTTTTTAGGGAAGAAATTACACTTGGAATAGGGCTCAGGGTTACATAATTTTATTATTCGGATCCAACCACAAAACATAAAAAAAAAAAAAAAAAAAAATATTTTAGATTCCACCAGAATAAATATAGCCTATGGGACAGCTTCTTCTTCTGATTCGGTCCTCCTTTTTCTATGGAGCTTCAAAATAAATGTTCCCAGCATCTCGACAACCTCTCCCTAAATAGATTATCCCAAGAGTTAGCTACCAGCATATCTGCATAACTATCCCAAGAGTTAGCTGCCAACATAACATATCTGCATAACTATCCCAAGAGTTAGCTGCCAACATATCTGCATAACTTTCCCTGTTGTATGTGAAGGCCTCACATTCGAAAATGAAATGTTTTTATGTTTCCAATTTTCCGAACTAACAAAAAATGCATACTCTTTCCTCTCACAATTCCTTTGGTCTTTTCCAACGCCCTGTTTCACAACAGAGTTGATGCGAATTAATCCTTAACTGAGCAATGAGAATTTTGGCTCTCTAAGAGATATTGACCTGTATTTATGCTTTCGGTTGATGACTATGAGTGTGATTAAACACTTCAATTTAGTAATTTTTTTTCTTCCTAGCTCCTTATCCCAAGTATGCTTGTGGAACTTTTCCATAACAAAGACTTTTATCTCTTTGTTGTTTATGGGACATACGTTTAAGCAAATTCCCCATTTACTAAACCATTTGTTATTTTGTTGCATTCAAGATTTTTTGCTCTTGCACAATCTATCATCAAAGACAACCTTAGGCCATCTACCTTCTTCCATTTGTTCAATTTTTTTAAATACCTTATGACTAGCACCATAGCAATTGCTTCAATAGGAGCAATCTCTCTGTTTCACTTAACAAGATATCATAAGGAACTGCACTTTTAATCTTGAATTTGTTTGTAATCAAACGCTTGAATTTTCTCAATTTGTCTCTACTGCATGTCGAATATATTGTTCGCCCATAGTTCACAACCATAGAGAATCATCGGAATCACTAGAAGCCCAAAAAGAGTTTGAGTGGTTTTCCATTCCCATAACTCTGCCTCTCTACACCTATTTTGAAGACCATAAAATGCTTTCCAACCCCCTAAAGTTCTTTTTTGTCTACAACCATTCTTAGATTTTTGTTGAAGTCAATTCCGAGGTATTTGTAATATGCAATTTCTTCTAGACTGTTGCCTTCAATGTAGAACTTATGTTCGTTAGGTTTCTTTTTCTTAGAGAAGACCACTACTTTCGTTTTGCTGATATTGACTTGTATCCCCACACTTCTACAAAAATTCTCAAGGGATACTAAGAGCTATTGGAAACCAAGAGCCGATTTAGCAATCAGAAAAAAGTCATCTATATACAAAAGAAGTCTTATAACAAACTTGCCCAAATAGATACCATCACCCCCTTGTGAATTTAACCACTCCTCAAGCTTGTCGATATATAAACAAAAAAGGGTAGGAGACAGTGGGCAACCTTGCCTGACCCCAATATCGCTTCTAAAACTTTCAGAAATGGCTACTGAAGTTCTAATTTTTACTTTTACCTCTTCATATGGCCTATGCACAACTCTCTCAAATGTTTAGGAACCCCAAGTGCCAAAGCTTATCCCTAGGAACCGAGTCAAGCATTGTTTTCAAATCAACAAAGCAACAAAAGACTTCTTCCTTTTTCTCCCAAACTTTTTCAATGATGTGCCTCAAAGTTATACAATGGTCAATTATGGAATGTTTAGGTCTAAACCCTGCTTGCAATGCCAGCCAAAAGTAGCAGCAATCTGGGCAAAATTTTTTTCAAAAAAGTCATATATTTCATAGTGAAATAGATTCAGCACCATCAAAAAACCTCTAAAATATTTAAAATTAAATGTGCCGGCTCTACCATAATTATGTGTGTAGAATTTCGGGCTGGCTCTGTTGCTACTGGCACCGCCCGACCACAGGTATGCAAGGGTATACGATAATGTAGGCATTAAAGGAACACTCATTTGAATTTGACAATCCCGCTGGAAATTTGAAATCTGGATTTATAGAACCGCTCAGCCGATGTTTTCGCAGCTACTGCGTTCAACTATTGGAGGCCATTTTGGTAATGAACGAATTCGCCATGGACAACAACCTATTTTGTCCTCCAAGTTGCAACGCTCCCAGGCAATAGTGGTTGGATGCACCCTTATTGTTTGCTCTCTTCTTAACAACAATTAACTGCAGGTGAAGGTGTCGGAATCGAATCGCACACACTCCAAAGTTTGAATTGCGTTGAAGGTTATTATAATATGGCAGTTCCTGCAGAGTCTACTCTGTTGTCGAAGCTTAAAACACCAGAAGAAGAAAAAGAGGAAAATAATATTGGAATAGCGGAGGTGAACGAGCGCTGGTTTCCTAAGGAAACCCTGGGTACAGCCTCTCTCCTAATATGAATCCGTGAGAAGCGTAAGATGGAGAGCCTCCGCAGAACTGCAGAAAGATTTATGTCCGTTGCCTCTCACGTCGGCAGTCAATTTATGGAATGCCTTTCCTCTCCCTAACCAAGAAAGAAAGGAAGGATGAAGTTGTCCAATCAAATGAAGTCTCTGTTTACAGTCTTCGCGGGTTTGGTTTAATACTCTTAACTGCTCATTATCATATGAAAAATCAGTTTTCATTGAAATTTTGTATTTAGCATTTGACAAGGTATTCCCAATGTTTAAAAAAATAGAATAGCTCTCATGTATGGGTAGATTTGCAAGGCAAATCCAAACAAGTATTTTTGTTATAAACCTGAGAAGGGCTCAATTTTAGGAACTATGGAGCTAATATAAAGGCCCATTTTCCCCTAAAATTAGGGTAGATTTATTTAACTATGAATCTACCATGTATTAAGAGAGATCAAATCTCTTGAGATGGGAACTTTCCTTTTGGGGTGCGGAACTTGAGGAAAAGTTTTTCACCTTGAGGTATTTGGTCCCTTATAGCCCATTATAGATGCAGAATTAGAAGGACAAGAAGGACTCATTTTCATATTATCATTATTATGTATCATACTTTAAAATTTACATGTTTATTATTATGTCTATATTTCAAAATTTAAAGTAACATGTGTCAATACAATTTTCATTGTACTTGAATTGAGGTTGGTGAGTTCATAAATTTGAATCTTCCCATTATCTACAATATTTAGACATTTTTCTCCCTTGTGTGTTTGGATATCTTATTGTTAAATATGGGGTTTTAGATGTATAGCTCCTCATATGAGAATTTGGGTTGAGATATATTCACTGATACGGATCCGAACTAAAATGTGCTCCTTGATGATATGCTCTATGATAACTATTAGGTAATGTTCAGCATACAAACAGGAACAATCAAGACTCAACAATGATCACCTCCTGCTTTCACCATTCTTTGATGCACTCAACATTCTTTGATGCAGGATCCCTGGAGGTACCACCTACAATGCTCATAAATAGAATCGCCGCCAATGTGGCAACAACCCATATTTTCGCCGAGCCCTGAATTTTGACAAAAATGGATGTATGCAATGCACAGAACTACCATCTATAATCTTCTTTTATAATACCGAGTAGCTCAGTTGCACGTTGTCTCAGATGCCTCTGACATCGTCATGGATTCAGCAATCAATAACCGAAAAATAACAACTACTCCACTGCTTATCATTCATGGGTTACAAGGGCGTGTAGCTTCAATTGTTCTTTTTTTGTTTTCTAACTCATGAAATCGCACTTGGAACGGCTTCCAGGCCTAGATATTCTTGCTCTGGATCTGACCACAAAGCATGTGGGGAATAACCATTGAGATAGGGATAGAATTCATGTACTCCATTTTTACAATATTAATAATCTAGTAAATTCTAGCATGCACCTTACCCCACCGTGCAAAACGTTAGGTGCTGCTGTACAATAAGTTATCATTGGCTTGTCTCCCACTACGAAACTAAATAACAACAAAAGGTTTCATAGTAAAATCAATTGCAATATGTGAAGGGTATACACATTTTGTTTAATAAGAAATCATGCGACATGTCTTCCCACTACCGATTTAAGGGCTCATCATAGGCGTAGTGTAACCAGGCGGTTTTTACCATTCTCGCTGAAATTCTAATGTGAAACAAAAAAAATGTTTGCACAGATTTTTAAATTGCATTTTTCAGTATTATATTATGATTTTTTTTTAAATATTGAATAATAAATTTAATAACTTAAAATTACAGAAGTATTCAAAACTATTTAAGTGTTGAGGAGAACATTTTTTTGGAAGAGAAGGGCATATTAAGTTTCTATAATACAAGTGTAGCCCTCTTATTGTTATTATTAATTTTTTTATTTAACAAGGTCGGGTAGTTGATATATTACCAAAAGATGTGTTGGAGCAAGTTCCTATTACAATTAACTATAGCATGATAGTAAACTAAGCAATGAGATGGGAGCGTAGTCCCCTCTACTATGCTTGAGTTAAAAATTTCATGTATTTTTATGACTATTCTTGAACACTGCCTAACAAATTGACCTATTAGGAAAGTAAATTTACAAATCATAGATTCACTGTAACTTCTTCATGGCCTGTAGAGTGAGTTGGTTGGTTCTTCTTGTCGTAATTAACTGAGTTCTCTCCTTCAATGCTCATTGTGTTATTTTTTTAGTACACCACTGCTTCTTCTAAGATCCTTGAGTGACTCTTTCATTCGATGAATCATTCTTTAACTTCCTCTTGTGATGCTTATTGTTTCTTTCTCTGTTGTGCTTCCTGAGTTTTATTTTGCCTGAGCTACTGCTTCCTTCATTATTGCTGTCCACACTTCTTTTGTTGTGCGCTTTCCTGACTGCTATTTTGAATGTGAAATAATAGAAATGAGGTCAAGTTTTGCTTAATGCCTTCCAACGCTGCTCCTTTGTAATCTTCGATCTCCGATCTATGCTTCATCGGCCATTGGAGTATCGGCCCATCGCAAATTGGCACATCCATTCCCTGCCAGCTCTTCGTTTCAACGGTCCAAAGTTCATCACATTTCCCTGTGCCGCTCTGATCTCTGTCGTCTATTACTCCATCAGATCTAACTCTCCGCCATTAATCTGATTTTAGATCCGACGGTAGTGACTTCACCCGATCAATAAGATGTTCGGCGTTCCTCCACCGTTGATCATCACCACTGGATCCAATGGTTAATATTGATTTCAGGTGGACCACTTGCATGGTGGTTACTCGCCCGAAACATTGTTTCTTCCTCTCTCCTCCGCTGCTATGTGTCGAGCAGTTAATGGAATCGGGTGCCCAACCCGAATTACCACTTACTACTTTTTGCGCGCTCGAAATACCATTTCCTGTATGAAAACCACCTTTTTGCTCGCTATCTTCTATGTGCCTTCCCCATGCGATGACCATTAGATATGTCGATCTATCGATCGGACAGCTCTCCCTCCCCTTGAACAATCCGCCGATGCGATATGAATACTCTGCTTCAAGCCGTTAATCTGATTTTAGATCTGACGGTAGTGACTTCACCAGGTCAACAAAATGATCAACGATCCTCCACCATTGATCATCACCACTGGATCCAACGACTGAAAAGGCTTTCAGGTGGACCACTTGCACAGTGGTTACCCGCCCAAAAATCTGTTTTTTCCTCTCTCCTCCACTACTACGTGTCGAACAGTTAATGGAATCGGGTGCCCAACCTGAATTACTACTTGCTACTTTTTGCTCGCCTGAAATACCATTTCCTTTACGAAAACCACCTTTTTTCTAGCTATCTTCTGCGTGCCATCCCCTTGCTATGACCATTGGATATGTCAATATATCAATCGGATGGCTCTCGTTCCCAAACTCCGCTCCATGTGAATTATTTTGTAGAGAGGCAAGGAAGGCAATAGATTTGCACGAAGGGCTTAGAGAGGGCGACGACCATGATCGTTGAACTAGGGAGCAAAGAAACTCTAAGTGAGCACAAATTTGCATGAAATGCTTGCTTGAAATATTCGATTTCCTTCTGCTTTTATAGCATTTTTGAGCACTCCAGTGACTGCCTCCGATGGGATGGTCTGCAACATGATTCTCGTGACTAAGATTGTAATCTTACTGCCTTCCTATACTCATGCGAATTTCTGAACTACTGAGATGTTTCCATTGCGTTCTTGTGACTTTCTGCCTTTGTCTGCAATGGAGTGTCCTTTGATCATTTTTTACTATTGATTTATTTTTTGTTTCTTTTATCATTGTGCTTTGTTCGTTATTTTTGAGGATACTCATACTTATGATCTTTTACTGATTATTATGGGACTGAGTTGTGATATTCATCCTGATTTTCACGAATATTCCCTTCAATTTTTTCCACTTCTTGATTTGCAAAATAATCCGCGTGTTGATTATGTGTTCTTAAGACATGTCTGAAGATTACATCGTCAGAGTCTTCAAGGTTCTTCCTGATTCTTCTGAGAAATCTGTCATGAACTCATTACAAGGGATTTTATTTCGTACCATTGCCTCTATTATTATGGCTTAATATCCTATTATTATAGGATTTTGTATGTCTCTTTTTTTTATCATTCTTGATCCCATCAACAAGCTATATGCTTCAACCTTATTATTTGAGGTTTTTCCAAGACCCCATTCATATGTGACAATTTCTCTCCCATTAGGATCAAGGATTAATACCCTTACCCCTGCCTTTCCTGGATTATGCTTTGAGGCCCCATCAAAGTAGACGCAATATCTATTTTGATTTTTTTCCATATTTCTAGATCCTCTTCACTCATCCTTATTTTCCAAATATTTCCTGAGTTTGCTTTCCTCTGTCCTTTTTGTCCATTGTTATTTATTATGGCTTTGCTGAGCCAATCTCGCTCTTCTTGTTGTAGAATGTTGTGATCTGTTGGTGTTGTTCCTTTAATGTTGAGGATTTCAGAAGTTAATCCTCGCGCTTTTGATACAGTTTTCCCTATTCTTGGAGTTTGGTTTTTGAAGATGCTCTTATTTCTTGTCAACCAAATTTTCCAGCATAGTACCGTTGGATGCATTTTCATATTCTTTGAATTGTGACTTTCTTCTTTATTGTATATGGATAGGCCTTCTCTAGTGTTTGCAGAAAATCTAGCAACGACTTTTCAAAATTTATTCTTATTTCCAAGGGGCTTATAAGCTGTTGCCAACATTCTTTGAAAAAGTGCATTCTTGAAATAAATGTTGAATGTTTTCGTCATCCTGTTGGCATAATGGGCATCTTGATGGACCTTGGAAACCTTTTTTTTTAAGTTTTCACTAGTTAATACCTTCCCTTTTAAAAGAGTCTAGATGAACATTTTGATCTTAGGCAAGCTTTCATATTTCCAGGGTATTTTCCAAGGGTCCCAATCTTGTTGGTTTGGTTGTTCTTGTAGGATTTTGTATCCTCTCTTAACTATGTAATTCCCACCACTAGGATCCCAGAGGTGTCCATCTTCTTCATCATATTTGATTGGTGCTGCCCTTTTAGGAGCTACCTGATTTTGCTCCATTGCCCTTCCATATTTGCAGGTATTGTTGAGAGTTTCCAGTCTTTCCAATCATTTTGGTTGCATAGAGAAATTGAGAATAGAGTGTTAATACCTTTTCCTTTCATCCACTCTTGGATGCCTTCTATTTCTGGATGAGTCTCCAGTGGTTCTTTTCCCATGATTCTATCCTCCCATATCGAAATTGTTTTTCCATTGCGTGGGGTTTTAGAGATGTAGGTACTCATTAAAGGAATTGCTTTTTTTACTAGCTTCCAAGCTTGAGTACATTGGCTTGTTGGGATCTTTCCATTGAGCAATCTTTCCCTTGAACCATCCATATATTTTGAGATGAGAGTGTTTTTCCACCAACTATCTTTTCCCATGATTAATCTCCATACTATCTTCATTCCCAACGCTGCATTCATGAGTCCAAGTATCTGAATAGAAAGGCCTCCTTGTTCGTATGGTAGCACTACTTGCTTCCACCTCACCAGGCTAAATTTTTTGTTTTCTTGCTTCCCCCCTACCATAGAAAGCTTCTTGAGATTAACTCCAATTGTTTGTGTGCACTTGCTGGAGCCATGATTATTGCATATTGGTAGATAGGTAGTGCTGCAAGGAGTGCTTTGATTAAAATAACCCTTCCTGCCATATGTAACCACATCATACCCCAGCTCTGAATTTTGCTTTTCATTTTCTCAATTTGCTCAGTCCATATTTCAGCCTTCATGTTCTCTTTTGAGATTGGAAGTCCTAGGTAAAAGAAATGGGTCCATTTTCCTTGTACTGGTATTTCTAATATTTGTGAAATCCTTTGCATGATTCTGGGGGGGTGTTCCATCCATATATTCTACATTTTGTGTTATTCAAAAGTCCACCTAAAACCTGTAAAAAGTCATCTAAATTTTTTTTTAACCTTCTTGCTATTATTGTTGATGCCCCTCCTAGAAGTAGGGTGTCATCCGCAAAAAGTAAGTGGTTGATTATTTTTACTCTTTTTGCTATTCTGAGCCCTGTAATGTTTCTTTCTTTTCTTTGTTTTCCCAAAGCTCTGCTTATAGTTTCAACCATTATAATATATAGGAAGGGTGAGAGAGAGCATCCTTGCCTGAGTCCTCTTGTGCTTTGAAAAAATTCACTTGGTCTTCCATTTATGAGGGGGCAATCAAAGGGGTGGAGATGCATGTCTGGATGACCTCTATTACTTCTTTCGAGAAAGCCAGCTTCTGAAGAACAACTATGAGATATCTATGGCTAAACCTGTCAAATTCATTTGCCATATCTAATTTAATTATTATGCCTTTTTCTTGCCTTAGCATACTACAATGTACAACTTCTTGTACAATAATTACATTATCTAAGATTTACATGTTGGGCACAAATCCTCCTTGATTTTCATATATGATTATTGGTAGCACTTCCTTGATTCTATTTGCAATTATTTATTTTATTATCTTGTAAGAGGAATTGCACAAAGATATAGGGTGATACCTATTGAAGGTGGAGGGATTTGACTCTTTTAGGACTAGAGCGGGGTAGGAGGATTTTGTGTTGCTTCCTATTTTTTTGTTTGAAAACATTCTTCACCATTCTTAAGAGATCTTTTATGATTGTATACCAATGAGATCTGAAGAATGCTATTGTAAATCCATCGGGCCCAGGGGATTTATCCGGATGCAGGCTCCATATAGCTGTCACTACCTCTTCTTCTGTGATTTCTTTGGACATTTCTGCGTTTTAATCTCTTTTTATTATTTCTTTGTGTACTGAAGAAAGTCTTCATATTCAACCATTTCATCTTTTGCTGACAATAAATTTTTAAAGTGCTTGTGGGCAGCTTTTTTTAATTCCTCCACACCTTTTACCTCTTGATTTTCAACTTGGATTTTTTCTATTTGATTTCTTACTCTTCTAATCTTCATTGAGTTATGGAAAAAAGATGTATTTTTATCCCCTGCCTTGAGCTACAGGCTTCTCAATTTCAGTCTAACTTCTTCTTCTTCTTTCTTGTTTTTCATGTATATTTCCCAAAAGATTCCATTTTCTCTTAGATAATCTTGCTTGCCTTCTTTGCCTTCTTTTTCAATTTGCATGTTGTCCATTCTCTGCTGTAATTCTTTTTTCTTTTATTTTCTTTTTTTTTTAATTTCATTTTCTCTTGCCCATTCCTTTAACTTGATTCATGCATTTGTTTATTTTGTCTCCCAAATATGTTGTGGTGATTTTGATACTCTTGGCTCCCATGCTTCCTTAATTAATTCATTGATTTCTGTATTGCTATCCCAAATTGAATTGTATCTAAATGGGAGCGGTCCTTGATTTTCCATTTTTCCCATGACTATTGCCACTGGTTTATGGTTGGATGCCATGGTGTGGAGGATTTTTGTTTTAATGGCACTGTATGCTACTCTATGTTTTCTTGTCAGGATTTTGTCCAACCTTTCTTTAATGTTGCTTTTTCCCTCTCTTTTATTGCTCCAGGTGTATTTCTTGTTGCTTGGGGGGATGTCTAAAAGATTGCGTTGTTCCATTATTTCTTCTAGTGCATCCCTGGATGGGTCTGTGTGATATATGCCTCCAAACGTTTCTTCTATACTTCTTACCAAATTTAAGTCTCCTCCTAGAATTATTTTTCCTATTTGTATTTCTTTTAGTGCTTCTTTTATGGTGGCCCGACATTGCTCTTTTTCCTTGTAGTGGTTTGGGGAATATATATTGATGGTCCACTATACTTCTCTTTTGTATTGATTTGCATTAGATCCATTTGTATCCAATGCTAATATTTTTTGTGGTGTATTAATAGCCATATTCCTTTCTTCCATATTGTCCAGATACCTCTTGATGCTCGTATTGCCTGTATTGCTTCACCTTCATAATTTCTGATTTTTTTTTTTATATTTTCAGTTTCTTGGCTATTTGTTTTTGTCTCCTGAATCATAAGGATGTTTGGGTTTTCTTTTGCCAGAATGTCTCTCGTGCCATTTTCTTTGACGATTGATCCCAATCCTCGGCAATTCTAGGAGACCACTATCATTATTTGCTTATTGGGTGGTGCATGACTCTTTTCCCTCTTTGCTGGATTTTTTTGTTGTTTCATGTGTTCCTTCCTAAGAAGGTTTCCATAGGTTGTTGTGTTCCTAATTCCATTTTCTTTGCTGCTGCTTCATCCCTGAGTTCTTTGTTTGTCTTTCTTCCTGCTTTTTATTTTTATTTTCTACATTTGGGAGAGTTTCCTTTGATTGCTTTCTAGTTAGGATTTTGTCTACTGAGGGAGAGGGTGAGATTTGGGTGGATGGGGCCAGAGGGGATAGTGGGGGCAGGGCAAGGCAGTGTGGTGAGGGGATCTGGTTCTAGATCTGGATCTGGGTCTGGGGGATGGGGGACAAAAGGGATCTAGTGGCTCCAAGGGGTTGAGGCTAGCAAGAGAATTGTTGTTAGTGTTTGGTGATAGAGGATGAAGATCAGAGGATATGGAGGGTTGCGTAGAAGAAAGATTTGGTTGTTTATGGATTTCCTTCTTTCTTTTGACCTGTTCCCAATTGTTTTCCAAGTCTTCAATCTTTTCGTTTTCATTTCTTTTTTTTGTATATCTATTAGCAAAATGACCATATTCATGACATACCTTGCATTTGAAGGGAATTTTTTCATAGTCCAGCTGTTGTATATGCATCCACTGATCCACTTTAATTTTGATGGCTTTTGGAAGCCCTTTTCCTAGATCCACCTCTACACAGATTTTGGCACATGCGTGAATGTTTTCTTTTGGCTCACACTTGTCTATGTATTTCCCAACTGCATTTCCTATGGCATTAACTGAATTGTATGCTCAATAGTGGAGGGGAATATGCGACAATCTGACCTAAACGGGGACGACATTGGGTATACCCATTTCCGGGTTAAAATCAGATGTCCATCTGTTTAGATACAAACCCCTTTTATCCATAATGTACAGGCCATTCCTAGATATTAGATCTTGATCCTCCTTGGTTTCAAAGTGGAAGGTGTAGTATCCTCTTCCACAGAACCTTATTAAGATTTTTGCGTTTATTATTACAGGCCAGTTCCTTTCTACCCATTTTTGGACCGTTTTGGGCAATGGCCATAACCCTGTAAACTACCCAACGAATCCACGTTTCGCCAAGGAGAGTGCTGCTTTACGAGGAAGAGTTGGAGGGAGTGATATTTCTAGGATGTCTTTGAATATTTTAACAAACTTGGTAACTGATGGTCGGTTCTTTGCCGGACCCATTGCCGAAATGAGACAAGTGAAAGCTTTTGTTGTTCCTTCATTTTCTCGCTGGTTATCTGAGGGAGGCTCTTCGTCCTCTAATGATTCCATGTTGATCATTCCTCAGCAGCAGGAGGCCACTGATGGCAGCTACATGAGCTTGCTGTGCTTAGGGCTGCTGTGAACTGCTGCTTGAAATTGCTACGAACCCTAGGTTATTTGATTGTGCATTTAAGAACTCTATTAGTTAACATAATTAACTCAAAAGGAATAACTTGCATGCCTGTAGCTTCAAAATACATTGTAACTATGTTCCAAACATTGCGCCATTCTTTAATCGAGTCATTTCAAAATAATAGAATGCCATGAAAAAATAACCCCTTTTATTGTTATTGTTATTGTAGCCTTATTATTGTTATTATTGTGCCCATGTAGCCCCCATATTGTCATTGTTGTGCCCCATAGAAACTCACTATTGTTATTGTTGTTCCCTTACATTATTATTGTTATGTATGCTCTGATTATATTATATTGTGACCCCTTAAACTCCTATATATATAAAGGGAGTATCTTAGTTTGTATCATCCAAGTATTTTTCATTTATGTAATGTAAAGGAGGCTTCCCTCTCGAAGAAGATCATTTTTAATTCGTTGATCTATCTATTTCTGGGTTGGTTGCATAACAATTATGTTGGGATTATGTTCCACATTAATAGTCTCCTATATCCATCTTTTTGTTATATAGAAGCTTTTGAAAACATAGAGAGTCCAATTTTTGTGTGCCAATTTTAGACCGTTATTAGATCTTCCCTTCCTACATGAAGAGTCCAAAATTAGTAAATATAAAAATCCAAGTCCTTATGTTTCCAAAAACGTTTTTGTAACAAAAAAAATGGATAAGAAATGTGAGTATTAATGTGGAATATTATTCCAACATGGTGATGCATTGCTAGTATATGGATCTCATCATTTATTCAAGACATAGATCGGTTATTTTTTATTAAGTTAAAAATTGGGGACGCATGATCGTATTGTCTTTAAATATGATTTTAATTGTCTCTAGAGAGACAATAACTAGTATTAAAGACATATTGCCATTAATCACAACTATTGCCTCTGGGGAAACAATAACTGGTATTAAAGACATATTGCCTTTAATCACAACTATTGTCTCTAGAGAGACAAAAATGAAATCATCCCCTAAGAGACAATAATTCTTTGTTGTCTTTGTAGGACATTTTTTTAAGACAATAATTTGAGACACTCACTTACAGAGAACGTTTAAAACAATACACTAGTTTTTTTTTTTTTTTTTTTTTTTTTTTTAAGACAATTTACTCAAAAATTGTCTCTAATATTGCTTTAAAACTAACCTCTTTATTGTAGTGTTAGCATATAAAAATTAGTTATAACGATGATTTTTGTTTAATATCAATTTTAATTTATACAACATTAAAAAATTATATAGGAAATTATATCAACTATTTCGTTATTATGATCAAAAAAGAATATATGAATTTTTATATTTAAATTTGAGTTTTATTAATTATAAATATTATTAATATTAAAGATGTATTTAACTTATATTAATTATAGATATTATTAATATTAAAAATATATTAAATTAAATAAATTTTAATATAAATATAAAAGATATTTCTTTTATTAAAAAAATAAATTATAATAAAAAACAATATTGAATTATATATATGAATTTAATTGAATTGGATCCTTTTTAATGCTCCTTTGATACTCTTTATCGCTGATTTGATTCCTGCTCACTGCGGTCCGGAAATTCATGTCTTGGACAGTTTCCATTGGCTGGGGCAGCAAGTATCTCTATTCATCTCTATTTCCCTCTTTTATGGGCTTAGAAATCCTCTGTTTGCTTTCAACTGTGTCTAAGAGGGAGAAAAAATGCAAAATGGCGGGTTTGTCGAGGCCGAGCTCGTCAATGGAGCTTATGTGATTTACAGGTGATTGAAACATTTGGAACTAAGTCGGTCGATTGCATGCGTGGAGCGCCGCTTGCAGAAAAAAGAATATAACAAAAATGACTCTTTCACGTTTAATTAACAAAAAAGATTTTTTAGCAGGAAAATTTGATGTTTCGGACGAGTGACATCAGTATGACATCAGTCGGGGGTACGGGATGGATAACGTGGCAGGTGACATGGAAGTACGGACGGTGACATGGCAGGATGATGTTAGCAAAGGACGGCTGACATTAGCAGATGATGTCAGCGAGGGGTCAGCGGGAGGGCGGTAAATGGTTTTGCCCGCACCGCTTATGGGCTTGGGTGGTTTCGGGCGGAGGGGCAACAATCAACGTGGGAGCACAACGCGTGTGCCGGGTATGGCGCAAAAACCACCAGTTCCCCGGGGGTTAATGTTCAGCAGATGAGGGGGTCGCGATATGCATATCAGCTATCCGATGGTGGAGTGGAGATCGGACGGTTGGCACTGAATGGAGATGATGGCACATTAATGCGTGGGGCCGACGTATTAAATTGAACATTTCTAAAGGTTTCGGGGTGACTTTTATTGGTTAGCGGGGTGGGTTTGGTCAGTTATTAATCAACTAGAGGTTGATTAACCCTTTATTTGCGCACGGGGAATGATTATTAAAGGTTCCAGATAAACCTTTAACTCCATTTAAAACAACGATATATGGCTATAGTTTAGCCCGGGGCGGGGATATTAGAATATAGGGGTTTTTTATTATATACATAATACGTGTTTGGGAATGTTTATACGAGAGCTAAAATAATAAACAGTTAGTTTTTTAATATGAAACTTTGAAATGTAAATGAAAGCGCTAAGTACTAGACTTAGGCTTAAGAGGCAAAAAGAGTTTATACAAGAAATATGGCTAGCCCTGAAGTAAAACAGATTCTTACTTAGGCAATCGTTATGGAATGAAACGAGTGATTTAGTGATATTAAGCAGATCTTAATATCTCTGGGGGAAATCAATAAATGATTTGGGGAAAGGATGAAGGGGAGTTAGACATGCCTCGCTTAAGCTGCTCCAAAACATAAAACTGCCATGGTACCTGTGATAGAGGTAAGATTTAACACTTTGAGAGACAAAATCAATCACAAGTTTCATTCTGCAACACCAAAACTGCCTACCCAGCCTACTTTGCCTAACATTTTTTCTTCTTCACATTTGGGTGCACTTAGACTAGCAAACCCCTTTCAATCTTCTTTTCTTTACATGGTAAGCCTACCTAAGTCTACACTTATTTCTTCCAAGGGCTCAGATTAAACAGTTGAGCTCCTTTGCTTCTCTACCTATCTACTCATCTACCAATATTAAATAGTTTGGATAGATTTTATTCTCTATCTCTAAAACAGGAAATTGAAAGATGAACTAGCCAAGATTAAGCTGTTTGACCATTCATCAATTGTGGCAAAAAGTTCAACAAGCTATACATGATTCTCTATTTACAGTAAATGAAAAAGTAGTGGCATTTGGACTTGCACACTTTCCTGGTTTTTTTTGTTTAGGGTTCATTTTTCATTTTTTCTTTTAACCATTTATTTTTTTACCCTTTGATTTTTCTTTTAGGGTATACCCTCTTTACATTTTTTATTTTTATTTTTATTTTTTCATAATATGGAAACCTTTACAGCAAGTAAAGGATGAACATATTACAGAGCTCAACCAGTCAATCATGAAATATGACACATATAACTATAGGAGTATAACACTGGCTCCACTTGGGGATGGCTTTCCCTTGTGGAAAGTCAAGAACAACAGGTCAGATGGCCTTCTGCATAACTTTTTCTCTACTATGAAATTTTCCTTTTGTTGGTTGCTTTCTTGTATATATGACAACACACTTTTGGAGCTTAGGGCCTTCTCTTCGGGCTTCAACTGCAGCAAGTTACTATCCAATCTACATTTAAACATACATTTTTTCATTTTTTTCTTCCTCTTTGAATCCTGCTTGAGCACCTTGTTACTCGGGTAGGAACTTGTAGCCTTAGTTTTTTTATTAGAATCCTCTCAACCTTCTCTTGCACAACTTTGAGATCTGACCTAAAAAAAAAAAAAAAAAAAGGTGTTGCAACTTCCAAACCAAATTAGTAAATCATGAGGATCTTAGATTCAAACATTTAAGGATTTATTTTCTAACTCACTGAAAACTGTATTAAAACAAACTGAAATCCTACCTACTTTACTCTAATCAGCTTTCTGATTGTTGGTTAGGTAAAATGAAATAACCAATGCAACCACTTAAGCATTATATACATCAGTGACCTATGTTGCTTGTATTTGATGGTGTTTAAAATTGAGATCTTGCAATCAAATTTGGCTTTATTAACCTGTGAGAAGATAAGGAAATTCTTGATCTCCTTTGTTGAATCTAGAAACTATACAAAAGGATCTTGTAAAATATATACACTATTCTTGAGTTGATTCAAACAACTGTACAATTGTCCTGGATAGCTTTCATGCCATGAAATTGAGAAATCACTTTTGTCTTTATCACCATGTATGTTTTCAACTATTCTTTGTGGTGATATTTTTACTGATTGCAATGTATATCTTGTAAAACCAATATCATCTTGTTTTTAACTCTCACAGTCTGTTAATGGAGAAGAATTCTGATTTCTTTCATCATTCAACCTGTCAGCTGTTGGATCATAGAGAACTTGGAAGGATTCTTGCAACTTATTGCACACGGGTTCAAATGGAACTTGACAGATTTCTACCAGTTGTTCTTCTTTTTCTTTAAACAATTTAGATGATTCAAAACAAAGGGGCAAGGAATCAACTTGGATTTTTTGATCATATGTTGCTGCTTCCAAGTCTTCTTCTGCAACCTGACATTTAATGGCATTCTGGGGCTGCAGATCTAGATATGATAAATTTTGAACAAAGATTTGATTGCCCTCTAGATGATTAATATCGGGACTTGTTGACATTTGATTTCCAATTGCATGATAGTTATCTCTAATAAACTGAAATGAATCAAAACAAAATGGTAAATTTCCTTCATTGATTTCTAAATTTTCTACACTTTCCTCCTCATTCTCACTACTACAATGAACAAGCTGATAACTACTTTTAAGCTGTTGAACCTGAATTTTGTTATTCCCCAAATTATCTTCTGATTCCTCTGCAAGGTTAATTTGGATTTGAGAAACATAATCATCATCATATTCATCATATTTGGGTCAGCCATTGAAAGAAGCAATGTTATCAAATGTACACATCAGATCAGGAGATTGCTCCTCCGCATATTGCTCTATGAATTTGTCTTCTGATCTATGGTAGCTTGAATTAGTAGGAATTTTTTCATGAATATCAATCTTTTCTTCTTGTGAAACAAATGTGTCATGATGATTTTGAACAAAACATTCAACTTTCGTTGTGATCTTCTATATCATTTCCTTTGCTTTCTTTATCAAAATGTCAAGTTTTTCCTCTTTCTCTGTTTTCAACTTTTCTTTTCTAATTTTTAGATTAACCTCTACATCCACTGCCATGTTCTGCATCTGTTCCATAATGGAGGGGTTTCTTTCTCTCAGATGAATTTCCATCTCTGAATCAAATGCTCTTGGGTAATGCGGTAGAGCTGAATCAGGGGGGGTTTATATTCAATGGTATTGAATGATAGATTTGATTGAATCTGTCTGAAAATTGTTGTACTGTTTCATCTGGATGTCTTTTTAACTGATTATATTCTTCTATGATCATGAGGAGATTGACTTTGATTATCCATCTATCAAGGAAGAGTTTGAGAAACTGCTCAATATTTGAGATGCTTGCCTCAGGCAGGGCTTTGAACCAACTCCTGGCTTTGCCTTGCAAAGAAAGAGAAAAAATCCTAATACTAACATCCACTTCATCCACTTCAAATAAGATAAGATAATATTCAAAAACTTGGATATGTTTTTGGGCAGTGATACCATTCTCTCCATCAAATCTGGGGAGATACTTGGGATAATCGTTAGGGAAAGCGTGGAGTGTGGGAGGCAAAATGAGTGGTTTATACCTATCAGGAACTTTATGAGGTACCCGAATATGTTCAGGGATTGGATGATTGGCCTTGATTTTTGGATTCTCCTTAACTCAAAAATGATCTTCATAAGAATTAGAAGATTGTTGTTCAAATGTGTAAGGAGAATTTTCATCTAGTTTTTTGGAAGGAAAATAATAAAAATTTAATCTAAAGTCATCTCTAAAATACAATATACATTGAAAAATATTGTCAATGAGAAATAACATAATGTCTTGGATAACAATCCAAATCAAAGCCTGATCTTTTCATACAGTTCTATCAAGTTCATTTCTCCAGTGGAGTCTTGATTGTGAAATTGATATGGAGTCACTAGGTGGATGATTTCAACCTTTGTGTGTCTGATCCTTGTCCACCATCACAGATCAGATCTAGACCTATAAAATAATTCTGAGGAAAAGGTTCAGTTTATTCAGGAAACAAAATTTTTTGAGATTTTATGATTATTTTGATTTTTTTTATTTTTGAAAACAAATTTTTTTGATATGAGATTTTAAACTTTCTTAAAGATTTTATTTGACAACAGGAACTGATCAAGCATTTGAAACCCACTGTGAAGCACCCAGATGATGTGCATTGTAAATATTTACCCCCTCACTGCAAATATTTCTCTTTTGTTTGCACTAGAACTGACTTTTTCTTCACTGCTCAAAATGATGGGCTTGCAGGTCTGAGTGTCAGTTTTGTTAAGAAATTGATATTATTTTTCTTATTTATATTTCTACACCCCTACATGATATCTTAAGAGTAGGGACAAAACTTTTTCCCTATAGCATTTTTTCCCAAACTTTATGTGGACTTTGTTTTGTAGTGAAATTATTAATTGGTACGTATAGATTTTGGAAGATGAGTTGATTTTTTAGAATAAGATATTTATGATGAAGCATAATCTACATGGTAACAAGGAAAGGATTGAACATTTTGGTATCCATTTAATATGAAAATATACAAATAAGTGAAAGTTCTCCATCTTCTAGAGCTAATTTATAGGGAAAATCATCATATCTTTAAACATTCGATATTAATATGGCCTTGACATGATGTCTTTTATAATCAATTTATGTAAGTGATCCATAGGTTAGTGAGAGGTGGTTTATGAGACATTACCCCTCCAAGAACGTTTTCCAATCTGGAAGCTCCTTCTAGGATGCAAGTCCTTATGTTGATGTGATAGAAATCTCCCATGATCTGGACCTACCTTGTATGTGGTTTCAATGTTATGCAATTGGTATTCACTTTGGTTCATTGTTGTTATCTAAACATTATCTATAATAATTGCAAGTTTTACGATTATTACAATGGTTAGGATTTTGTTTCACATTAATACTCCAAATTGTTAATGTTAGGTGTGTCTGTTATGAATGCTTCCACATGGTGAATGATTGTGAGACAATGCTACTTTATAAGACATTATTTGCAATTATGAACCAAAACTTTTGCTAATCAAGATGGTATTAGAGTTGAAGTCTCTGCATTGATACGATAGCATAACCGCTAGCTGAAGTACTAAAACCACTAGCAGTTTTGATGTCATTTATTGTGGGCCTTCTTTGTTTTGTGGTTGGTTTGCTTACAAAAATTACAAGTCTTACTACTACTATGACATATCAATATATTGGGCCATCTTTGGTTTATGGTTGTTATGTCCATAATAATTGCAAGTATTAATACTAGAACAACATATCATTATGTTGGGATTATGTTTCACATTAATAGTATCTTATATCCATTTTTTTGTTATATAGAAGCTTTTGAAAACATGGAGAGCCCAAATTTTGCCTGTCAATTTTAGACCGAGTTACTTCCCTTCCTACATTAAGAGTAAAAAACTAGTAAATATAAAAATCGAAGTCCTTATGTTTACATAGAAAATTTTGTAACAAAAAATGGATCAGAAAGGTGAGTATTAATGTGGAATAGAATTCCAACACGGTGATGCATTTCTAGTCTATGGATTTGATCAGTTATTTAAGACATAGATCAATTACTTTTTATTAATTTAAAAATTGGGGATGCATGATTGTATTATCTTTAAGTATAATTTTTATTGTCTCAAGAGAGACAATGACTAATATTAAAGACATATCTTCTTTAATCCCAACTATTGTCTCTTAAGAGACAAAAATGAAATTGTCTCCTAAGAGACAATGATTCTTGTGTTGGTTCGAGGAATCCATAGGTAAGGGTGGCACCCACTCCCCACGGTTTCATAATCAATTAGCAACATTCTCTTCACCCATCAATTGTCTCTTGTCGGGTAGATTCTTTCATTGATCTACTCGCTACACGTGGTTGGTTATTTCTATTAGATCATCCCATCCACCCATGTGGCATTTTTTATGTAACCTGAGCCATTCTTCTTCATGAAGAAAGTGGTTAGGTTTGACGGTTCTAGTTATTCAGGTTGGTAAAGAGTGTAGTACCAAGGGAAGATAAGGGTTTTCCTATCAATGCAGTTGGTTCAAATTCATAAGAGTATCTAAACGCTCTTAATCTAAAGCTAAAAGTGGTACCTCAGAAGGGAATAGTGATACTTAGCACAATAGCATCTGAAAAGAGGCGTCTTTGTAGAGATATTTTTTTTAAGACAATAATTTGAGACACTCACTTACATACAATATTTAAGACAATACACAAATTTTTTGGGTCTCAAATTAAGACAATTTACCAAAACATTGTCTCTAATATCATTTTAAAACCCTCCTCTTTCTTGTAATATTAGCATATAAAAATTAGTTATAATGATGATTATTGTTTGATATCAATTTTAATTTATAAAACATTAAAAAATTGAATAAAAAATTATATCAACTATTTTATTATTATGATTGAAAAATAATATAGGAATTTTTGTATTTAAATTTGAATTTTATATTATAAATATTATTAATATTAAATATGTATTTAACTTATATTAATTATAGATATTATTAATATTATAAATCTATTAAGTTAAATAAATTTTAATATAAGTATAAAAGAATATTATTTTTTATTAAAAAATAGCTTATAATAAAAATTTATTAGATTATATATATGAATTTAATGTTAAATATTTTTAACAACATTACTCATAAATAAATTTTAATATAAATATAAATATTGTTTAACGATATGGTAGTATTTCTCTAATGAAATTGATCTAAGTGGGAGAATGTTATGGTTCAGTGTCATCAGTTAATGAAGGATTGGATTTTAGATCTAAGTGGGAGAATGTTATGGTTGAGTGTCATTCGTTAATGAAGAATTCGATTTTTTTTAATCGAGGCCGCATCCACTACATTAAGACTTTTGCTCCAGTTGCAAAATGAACTCTATTTTATTGATTCTTTCACTTGTTGCTCATTTTGGATCGGAGGTAAATTGGATTGATGTAAAAAGTCACGTTCTATATCATGATCTCAGCGAAGACATTTATATGGAGAGACCCCATGTTTTGAGGAAGATGGTAGTATTATGTGCTGACTAAAGAAATACTTTAGTGAATTGAAATAGACTCCCAAGGCATGGGATGAGAAGATTGGCCACTTTTTCCTTAATCTTTGTTTTAAACACTGTGAATCAAAACATATTACTTGCATTACATGTAAAAGTTAAAATATTGATTATTACATTAAATATAAAGGACTTAGTAATTAAGTTTTATGTATATGACTTAGTCATTATTGAAAAAAAATGTGAATTTAGTTTTAGGTTTTAAGCAACAATGACAAATAGCCCTTGGCTCTAGACTCATTATTTGGTCTTGTAAAATTACAAAGTGACTTTTTTAATCCACCATAGAATATGAATAGAAGATGAATATGATGATGCAATGTATAGTAGAATAGAGATACTAATTTGGATTTCTTGTTGAAGTATCAATTGTGGTGTTCCTTTATGATCAAAGTGTGATATAAGTTGCCAGGAACCATTTTGCACCCAATAAAAAAGAAACACGTGGAGCTGCAAGCTCATTATTAGAGACCATCAATATAAGAAATTATTGTGCATCTTGTTTATTATAGAACAAATGAGTTGTGGATATATCTATGAAGCCTCTCTTACAATATAAGCTTGTGAAAGTTCGTGCTCTATTTGGCTCCAGTGTAGTTGCAATTATGACAGGGAGCATACAATAATTTCAGCCAACAAATTTCTAAGATCATTTTGTTGATGAGGAGATATGCACAATTGTTGATGAGGAGATATAAAATTGTGCATATGTAATTGTATTTATGATGATACGATATCTTTAGATATTACTCCTGAATAAATGATGAATGGAAGTTAAATAAAGCAGGGCGACCATAAGAAACAAAACACTTAGTATTCTCATGGTAACCCCTCATGTCCCATAGAAGTATATTACATATAGCATGGGTGCACAATATATATGACCAGAACCCTGGATGATGAAAATGGATGGACAGTGAACTATGACCCATATGGCATGGGTGCATAAGAGGCATGGCGAAAACCATGGAGGGTGACCATGCCTGACGGTCTAGATAATTCCTCCGTTTCCGTAGACAATTGCATTATCTGAACGGTATATACAAGAAATCATGCAATCAAGGGACATGTCTTCCCACTACCGACTTAATGGGTCATCATAGGCGTAGTGTAACCAGGTGCTTTTTTATCGTTATACCTGAAACTCTGACGTGATACCAAAAATTTTTGCTCAAATTTTTAAATTTTATTTTTCAGTATTATATTATGATTTTTTTTAAATACAATAATAAATTTAACAATTTGAAATTACAATTTTACGTATTCGACAAAATTTCATACAAAATTACGAAGAAAAACATTTATCTAAACAAACTAATTTATCAAACTAAACATCATGATAGTTTTCTCTTCATGTTTACTTAAAAATTTTAGTATTTTTTAATTTAATATAAATCCGTGATAACTTCAGCACATTGTAACTGATACTTCAAACTAATTTCCAAAGTTCGATTTAATTCTAATATTCAAAATTGCAATTTTTACCATTCTTTGTTTATCATCATATTCCAATCGATATTGATGATAATTTAGATATTTCACTTATTTTTAATAACGAGTTGTTTTTAGTGTGATTTTTTGGATACTTTTTTTAGGTTTTTCCAATATAATTGTGTGATTTTTTTGGAAATTTTTTCTGTGGGTTTTTTGGATTTAAAAAATCTGGCAGAAATTTATTGAAATCACAAATTGTGTCTTATGAATTTTTCAAAGTACTGAATCTATATAAACTAGTTTAAATACCACAAATCAAAAATTCAACCTAAATTTTTTTACCAAATTTCAATATAAAAACTAAAAATAAGTCGTTGCAATAAAATGCAAAAACATCACTAATAGTACAAGTTTTTTTTTAAATGGTACGATTAAAAAACATCACTGAACTACAGTAAAAACTCTTAAGAAACGCCTGCAAATGGTCTGAATCCAAAGCATCACGAAAAAAAGTGCATGATATTTTTTAAATAAAGGTAAATCCTTAAAGCACTATTAAATTTCTATAATAGGTCAAAATGGGTAAATAAATTTTTATCATACCTTTTTAATTAATTGTCATGCTTGGAAATGGGTTAGGACCAGTTTCATGGCGAATGACAGTTGGCCATTTAAAATTTAAATGTGAAACCTGACAATGGAATCCTCCCGAGTGAGAGTTTGGGTAGCGAAACTCATTACTGGATATTTATGGAGATGAGTTTGGGTAGTGAGACTCCTTATTACATATTTATGAGACCAGCTGAGTTGAATGTTGTTGGTTAGTTCTTTAGTCGAATGTTAATTTAGTTTCTTAGTTGAATGTTAACTTTAACCATTAGTTAGGAACTTGGTAGTGAAACTCATTACGGGATATTTATGGAGATTGGGTAGTGAAACTCGTTATTACATATTTATGAGACCAGTTGAGTTGAATGTTGTTGGTTAGTTCTTTAGTCGAATGTTAATTTAGTTTTTTAAGTTGAATGTTAATTTTTAGGTTAATTTCATGGTGAAAACTAGTTAATGTTTATATAGAGAGTTATATTTTAAGTATAGCGTGTGAGAATATAAATATAAATACTAATGATTTGATTGAATTGTGGTATTATTTTTATAGATGGGTTTGAAATTGAATTGTAATATCATTTTTATAAATGTGGTTGAAGAAAGATATTGAATATTTATAATATTTATTTTTAAAGGTTTTTTTTTTGAAATTTGAATTTTGGATTTCATATTTTACATATTACTTCATAATAATGTGATGGCCAATTGAGTTACATTTAGTAGACTCATTTTTAAAATTTAAAATGCGTAAAAAATAAAAATAAAAGAATTATGAATTAAAAAAAAAAAAAAAACTGTTTTTTTTTTTAATTATATTTTTGTATTATCTCTTTTTAGGCTTATATCCAACTCATGCCTAGGCTTAACATTTGAGTAATAGATATCCAAAATACATTTAAGGAAAAATAGATTTTTTATTTTGCATGTATGTTGATCTTGAATATTATTGCTTATTTTAAATTTAATTTGTTAGGGAATTTTTTTAAGCCATTTTTTTTACCTCAAAATTCCATTAATACAAGAAAATAATACTTTTAAAATAAGTAGACAAACTTATATATTCACAGTGATGTTATTATTTATTGTAGTATTCATAAGTATTTAACTTTAAAAAGTTAATTATTATTATAAACCAAAATATGTTAACTTATAAAAAAATGTTAATGAAATCTTTCATACTAACTAATTTATACCTAAATATTAAAAACACAATACTCACTTTACTATTATTTCAATATATACTGCAATATTTTTACCAACACCAACTTTTATGACTAGAAGTACTCTTCATACTAAACTAATTTATACCTAAATTTTAAAAACTCAATACTCATTGTACTATTACTTCAATATATACTGCAATATTTTTACCAACACCAACTTTTATGGCTAGAAGTACTCTACTTGGGAGTTGTGACCTATGGAATGGTGACGTTGGGGTTTTCTTGAGGCAGTGGTCAAAATTATTGAGTTCAAGACTCCTAAGTGCTAGTTCCTCAGGCTAGAGGTCAAGTACTAACCTACTTAAGAGTGTTAGTCTATATCTCCAAGCGAAATGAAGGAAGAATATCATGCAATTATGCAATGGAAATAACAATAGGTTGTTTTTTTATATGGTTACATAGATTAATCTAGAAAAAGCATCTAATCATATACATGAAATATGCAAAACAGTTAGTAGTAAACTTTTATCTGTATCTCAAAATAGAACAGTTCTGATACATTTTCTTCATAAATCAACACAAAAAATTATATGCCTTCTACAATTACCTATAATATAAATAGTCAACTTCATTATAATGGGGCAACAACCATCAATATATTAATAAAAATATAATTGAGACAAAATCCATGACAACTAGTAATATACAAATATAAAAACATTTCTTGCGTTAAACCTTGAACAATAGCAACTAGATTGCCAATTTGTCCAACATGTTCTGAAGGAAGAAGATCAATGCAAGAAGCTTATAAATCTATAATACCAATGTAATTTTGGTCACATCCTATCATAGCATAAAAATAAATGATGTTACATCTATGCAATATTTTGTTAGATTAAATATACCTGGCAAAATAGGAGAAGTGCATGCATTGCTTGAGCAAGGAATTCCTCTTTTGTGCATAGATGTAAACTCGAATGGTTCATATTTAGATGGATGAACTTTCAAATCAATTTCTAAACCTCTATTTTGTTCACTTCTTCGCCTTTTATTTGTAGGAACGAGGAAACTCTTTTTTTCTTGAGAAATGACTCAAAAGTTCTTATACCAAGTGTGAAGTTAAAATCAAACATGTGTCGATTATTGGCCTCATTGAACATCCTTTTAATTTAATAGACTCACTATCTCTTAAGTGCTTTTTAAAGTGCTTGAACATCTTTATCAACAAATTTCAATGACCATAAGAGTTCTATCAGCATTTACATCAACCATTTTTGTCTCCATTGTTATATCGAGATGATCATTGAATGTATTATCTACTACGTCAAAAAATGTATTGCCCCTACATTATCATCCAATAATGGCTTTGAACCCTATGCTGAGAAGTACAAACAATCAACCTTTATGGCATGCTTGCATGTGTTACCATGAATAGACCATGAGAATTCAAATATCATATAGTTCATGCAATACCAAGTTACAAGGTTACCTTTGTCATGATTGCTTTAAAACTTCACCCAGTAAGTATGAGATATACTCTGAGGCAACCACAATCATCATTTGGAATTTTTCTGCCTTTCTCCATTGAGGATTCAAATATCTTATCTTTCTCGTGGTTGTTCAAATATCTTCATTCTTTCAAAATGTTTTTGAATTAAAAAATACGGTTCTACATATTTTTAAGAGTATATAAAACAACAAATCCATTCTATAGGCACATTTCTTCCTTCGATCAGATGGAAATTTAGATTTCAATATGCTATGATATGCCTCCATGAAATTATTTGTCTCTTGATTTGCATGAGGAAAATCATGGTGACCTTTAACCCACATCCCTAATTGAAAGAAATAACCTAGCACAAGGAGCATATTAATGGAAGAAAATAATAATAAAAAGAAACTAGGGTATATCAACTTACAAAGATCATTACCCCCAACGCAAGGGGTGTGAAAAAAATCAAATATTTTCTCTCACTTTCAAAATCATTGAAAAATAATTTCACATATTGAACCATTGATTCGACATTACCGCAATGTTTCATGATATAACTTAACCTCTTGAGTATAACATTTGCCTTCTCTCAAGAAGAGGCCAATCCATATATATATTTTTTCCATGCCCTCCATCCATGCCAGATGCATTATATTACTTGACACTATGTAGCCCTCCCGTCAAATTCAATGCATTTATGTGAAATATTCTTACAAAATAAAACAAGTTACAAAAAGGTCTAATGAAAGTTACATCAAAGGATCAATTTCTACAAATTCATCATCAACCATGAATGCATTTACTTTCTAATTAGAGTGGATTTGATAGCATATGTTCATTAGAAACTCTAACCATGTGACAAGGTTATATGATGTATTTCAAGGTGTCACAACCCATGCAACTCGTACTCCATTTTGTTGGCCATCAAACCCCACAAATGTGTAGAATTGATACTACAAAATTCAATAACACTAAATGTCAAATTTTAAGTTACAACCTGGGTGAGTCATAACCAAAATAATCACTCAAATTCACCTTACCCCATATTTATTAGTGCTAAAAGTTGAATCCATTCCTATTAAACTATCATGATATAAATTAACGATAGTCTCCAACATCCATTTTTATTGAATTCCAATTATTAAAGGAACATTTGGACGATTAGGTTTTTGAAAATGAAAAAACCATCTTGTTATTTCTGATACTAGAGGTTAACACTCATTTCATATTTCTTGTGAGGTTGATACTTTCCCTTCATCAAACGATTATAAATATTTTCAATATCCCTCTTGGTAAAAAATAAATCTCTACCACGATCTCCTGCATCTAAGTGAAGATGTTGTTGAATGTGGTTTTAATATACAACATCAATTGGTACTTTCATAAAAAATAAAAAAAATTCTCTACAAAAGAGTCAATATCTCTTGAAAGTGTGGGTTTGTTCAAGGACTGAGGATCACCATATGCATTATGTTGATCATGAAAAGGCCATCCATTATCATCTTTTTGCTCATATGCGTTGTATGTCAATATTGTTATATCGAGGTCCTTATCCAAAACCTTAACAATAAAGTGGCATTGACATCCCCTCTTCATTACAAATGGGCCTATGTGCTTGTTTGCATGTTTTCATGATCTATCTTTGTGCCATATGAACATGAGTAACTGTAGTACAAATTACACACTTTAGTACAAAATCAAATATATCTACTCATGAACAACCATATGTGATCATATATAACAACTCATAAGATACATGGACTAACTAAAATAAAAACAAATTTACAAATTCAAGTGCCATATCATTATGAAATACTTATAGCTCATAGAAAATATGAGAATTAGCCCTTTGTTCTAGAGGTTTTTTATTATAAGAAATAAATTATAAGGAGCACCGGGATTGCTTTCCTCCCCTTCAAAAAAATCAGGAACTCTGCATGCAGGAACTCATGCGACGCGATTAAATAAAGGACTATTATGTCTATATAATTGACCCCAAGTTAAATATTCGCTAGAAAAAGTCAACTTTTCCTTTAACTTTTGGACCTCTAAGCCCATTGTAATCTCTCGTTTGTTCTTCCTGACGATTTTGTATGAATACCCAAAGACATTGTAGAATAGCATTAATAGGAATGTACAATGACCTATTAACCACTATATAGATTACCAACAATCAAATATGTATTATCCACAATGGATCTAATGTGAAGAAAATATTTTGGTTGAAAAAAATAAAGTTAAGTGAAAGAAAACAATGGTCTTAAATAGGGACTAGCCAAAGCGCTAACTTGACAAAGTCATTGACATGGATTCATACATTAGAAAAAGGCATTGGAAAAGGTGCAAAACATTTTCCCTTTAATCTATGCTCTATTAAAACTACACCCAACTTGTCAAACAAGTTATCCTCATGCTGTCAACTAGGTCACCAACCCAACCAATATTCAATTTCTATAGATATGGAAATTTAGATGGATTTCTTTATCTTCTTAAAGTTAATTAGAAGCAATAACATGGAGCTAATCATAGGCTTCATTGTAGACTTTTCTTGTGCGATGTGGTTGACGTTTAATTGGTGAAAATTTCTAATAATGTCCATATAATTCCACATTTTAAATGTGTTTCGGTTAATAAAAAAGGGAACTAAATATATCTAAAACCATACCCAATCCTAGTAACCCTAAAACAATGCTTCTAAAGAATTAAAAGAATACACTTTATTAGAATTTACAGGTATAGGGTAAAACTAGTGATCCAACAATGAAAAAATTCAAGTTATTAATTCTGATTTATTGTTGTATCGCTGAAAATAAATTTTATAGACTGATGATAACTTTACATATGGAAAAAAAATGACAAATTTGATGAAACTAAGCAAGATAGAACAATGCCCTGACAGGGAATCCAAGTGGATAAGATCTACCAACCACCTTCACATTGGCCTTCTCAGCTTAACATAAGAATGATAAAATCTTAAAATCTGATCATGTACCTTATAAACATGGTTCAATAATGCTACTCCCAAAGAGAAATTGAAAGTGTAGAGTCATTGCTAAATTTTGTTCTCACCATCCCTTACTTTCGGGAGTTAAGTATAAAAAATAATGTGCAATGCTCTTGTAACAAAAATGGAACCTCAACCATAACAAAAATGAAATAGAATAATGATAACACAAAAATAAGCAATAAACAAAAATTGATTATTCTTCTATTATCTCCTTAAGAAATTTAAATGCCTCTTTTACCACTGCAGCCCATTTAAAAGATTGTTGCTCCTTAATAGTTTCCACTATTGGTGCACAAATGCAACTAAAATTTCGAATAAACTTTCGGTAAAAGCTAGCCAACCCATGGAAGCTTCTCAGTTCATGGATACTTGTTGGAGAAGGCCAATATTTAATGGCTTTCACCTTCTTAGGGTCCATTTTTAGCCTTTTAGAAGAAATTTACAATTCCTAAAATACCAATTATGTCTCTCTCATATTTATCAAAAGTTTTTCTCGCTAAAATTTCCTCAATATGTGTTTCAAAAATCTAAGATGTTCTTCCTTGGTTCTATTGTACACAAGGATATCACCTAAGTGAAAAATCATGGACTTGACAATGAATTTTATGAGGACTTTCATTCATGAGCCTCATAAAAGTACTGAGTGCGTTGGTGAATCCAGAAAGTCATAACCAACCATGCCTACAAACCATCATTGGTTTTGAATGAAGTATTCCACTCATTTCCTTCTCTCATTCTAATATGATGATACCCACTCGTTAAATCTATTTTGGAAAAATATATGGCACCACTAAGACAATCCATTATATCATCCATGTGGGGGTAAAGGGAACATATACCTTATGTTTATTTTGTTGATGGCTCTAGAATCAGTGCACATTCACCAACCTCCATCTTTCTTTGGGCTCAAGACTATGGTACAACACAAGGACTCAAACTTTATCTAATTAGTCATTTTTCCAATAGTTCCTGGACTTGTTTCATTATTTTTTTCATTTTCTTTAGATGGAATCCTGTAATCTTCCTTATTGGTTAGATCCTTTCACTCTAGCTAGATTTCCTCCTCTGCTCCATTGGCTCTATTTCCTAGCCAATTTTTCATCTACTGTTAGTGTTTCCTAGTAGGAATCCTCCACAATCTTCAAGCGTAAGGGCCAATTTCATCTTGGATTCCATATCTTATACCATTTATATATTTGAACACCTTCCCCACATCTACCTCGATGTGCTCTACTCTTATATTTATTTTATGGAATTCCTTTGTATATTCTTTCATGGCCTTGGACTTATGCCTCTAATTCTGTAGTTTCCTTAATATATTCAGTTGGTAATCCTTGGGCATGAACTTTCTCTTAAATTTAACCACCATTCTATCCCAACTCTTAATCTTTGCTTTCCCTTTTCTTCTCCTATCTGCCTGCAACTCATCCCACGATAGTGTTGCATGTCCCCTTAACTTGATCATAACATACTTGACCTTTTGATCCTCCTTAGCATCCCCATTGTCAAAATACGTGTCTAGAGTGTTGATCTAATCCAACACATCTCCCACGTTAATATTACCATCATACAATGACACTTCCATCTTTGCTTGGACCCAATCTTGGTATCTATTTTTATCAATTGTTCATCTAGTTTCTCCCTTCTTTGAGCTCCCTCCATCTCTTCCTCACAACTTGTGTCCTCACTCACACTAACATCTCCCACATTAGGTTCTCACCTCCGAGAAGTCTCCATGGCCTACATTATTTCCTAGATATGCTTCAATTCCAATCTCACATCCTTGTCTATTCTACTCATCTCTCAGTCTCCTCTTCTAGGTTACATAGTAGCATCACAATCCTTAAAAACCAAAATTATCTTACTAGTTACAAGATTTGCAGAGCTCAATTTCTCTGACATGGCTTGATGCAACATATGTGTGGTGGTTCCTCTTCCTCATAACAACAAACCATATAAAGAAAAATATACCTCAAAAATTTTGCTCATATCCTTCCGCGCATAAACCTTCTTTCCTCCTTTTTTTCCATTGAAGCTACTTATTCCATTTTAACCTTTTTTATAAGTAAAATAAGTTTTATTTGAATGTGGATATGCTACCATTTACAAAGGCAAGCCAAGGGTTAAATGAACCAACCAAAGAAAAATGCCCAATTTGTCGACTTCCACCGAGGGCTTGACTACCTAACATTTGACTATTTGCTAGGACCCACATACGCAAGGTCAAACCTTAAGCTATTCATGAGAATTCATTTGAAAAAGAAAGAAACAAAGGGATGACCTCTTGACCTCCAACTATAGGCCCACTACTTTGAAATTAGATCGACTATTGGGAATTGTTCTTTGATTATATTAATTTTTGTCGCATGGTACTTGTTGGCTTGAGGGGACTTCGACCCAAGTTCAGAGTTAGTTGCGCTAACCAAAAAAACCCTACACTACCGGCCCTTTTGGCAATAACCCACATAATGCAAACTACAATCTCACCCAAGGCCTTATTGGGAGATGCTAGAACTAGTTTTCTGCATCTAAAGGACTATGTGATGTGTTTCTACCAAACTTAGGGCTTTATCTTGACCTTCACAAACCCTTAACCCTTAAAACCTAGAATATATAGTAATTAACAGTTAATAGATGTATGCCTTCTCCAATTACGCTAAACATTCATAACATCATATAAATAAACAAATCTACATCTTCATGAACCTAATAAGTACTTTTCTTGATTAATTGAATTCAAAAGATAAAAATCCAGTAAATCCAGAGATACACCATAATACACAGATATACAGATAGTTCTTCAAAAAAATCCTTTATTATGCTTTAGATATTTAGTTACAGTCTTCCCAACCCTACGCACAGAGTTGCAGGGGCCCGTGCACTCAACTGCGGACTTACCAAGGTCTTCACGCACACAACTGTAGGAGCCTTCCCCTTCGCCCAAGCACAGAATAGACAAAAGCAGACTCAAATCATGCAGTATTATTTTATGTTATTCTTCTCCTATGCATCTTCTATGACTTCATTTTATATTCTTCTCCATTACAATACCATGGTCCGAGAACCATGGGCAGGTCTCAAAGCAGCTTGACTCTTAACAAAATAAGGGGCTTTGACTTTCTGAAAGCCTTTTTGACTCCTATCGACCTGTGCTACTCATGCTCTACCCCTCAAAATGCGGATACTTTACAATATTTAACAAAACTTTACAATATTTGACCCAGGGAACCCCATCCCAACAAGACCCCAACACAAAGTCATGACTCATCCTGAGTGACTCTGCTGGTGTTGCCTCAATATTTGCTTGTAGACCACTGAATGTGATCTTCAATGCTTGAAGATCTGTTGTTCCCTGTGTAGTGGCCTGATGAACTTCTTCGACCAGTTTCTTTGTGGTTGGACCTTCGGCTGCAAGGCCCATGGTTCTTTGTGTCTGTTGAAAAGCCTTTAACTTGCTCTAGATGGTCTGTGAGAGTTGGCTTGCCTCATTGGCCCATGGTTGTGTCCTTGAGTAGATAATGGAGCCCTTCTGACGCAGCTCGTCAATCTTAGCTTGGATGAACTTTCCTTCCTAAAGTCTGGTGAACCTTTGCACAGGTGTTAGGGTCTATGTTGTTGCCCTCGTCTCGTCAAACTATTGTTGTTTTTCAGAGATGTCTGCTTCGGTCATTTACAAGGTGCATCCTCCTGTAGCGAGGTCCACATCTCCATTGTCTGCTCGACCATTTGGTTGCATTCCTTCATTACAACTTCCATAGTGGTCATGTCTTCTTTAATAGCAGCCTCACGCTGCTCTATGATTTTCGAAGGAGTGGTTGGTTGTAGCTTAAGTTGAAGTTCTAAAATCTACAACTGCAACTCAAACTATATCTTTCAAATTTCTTTCTTGGATGCCTTCAATGCAGCAACCAACTTGTGAGTCTACTATGTTGAGGCCACCTCTGCTAGAATTTGGAGCTTAGGGATCTCATTGCACACCTGGGTAAGGGTTGTCTCTAGTTGCTTATTTTGTTGTATAGCCCTCGTTGTGGGCCTACAAGACCTTGCGCTTTCTCTTCAAAAATTTGTTGGTTGTTAGTTTTTACCTCATCGATAATAAAAAACTCTCATTTCTCCTAGATGCAGAGCTCATATGAAAATCCTTGGTGCAACTCATTCAAGGTCTGGATCGATAGTGTTGCAAGGTTTATACTTAGATTCTTCTTGTATTGTGCACGCTCCCATTCTTCTGTTGTCTCAAACTGGAGAGAGCCTCATGGTAGTGGTACAACGCAAAGCCCGAATAAGATTTCTGTTGAATTAAATCTTGTCACGCTCGCCTGATTCATGCTCACCTGGATCACCCATGTCTTGACCTGTAATTCCTTCAAGCCCTATTGTACTTTGTCCAATACCTGGTGGTACTGGTCCTCAATGTTTCCCCATATAGTTTCAGTGGCAGAGTGGACAACATCACCTATCTCATGAAGGGCCCCTTCCTTGAGGACCAATGGTGTTGCGCTCACAGACTTATCGGACTTCTACTTCTTACGAGGTCCCATGGCACTGTGCTTCTACCTCTTCTTGACCCTGAAGGGGGTCTCTAAGTCTGCGTCCCCTTCCTCTTCAACTTCGGTTTCAACCTCAACATCATTGCGCTCGGTTTCAAGTTCTTCAAGGTCAATAATGACCTGCGATGTTATTACTTGCACAAATTTCTCCTTCGATGCTTCCTTCTCTTTTTCAAAAACATTTTCCTTTTGTGCTACCTTTTCTTTTGTAAAATAATTTTGTGCTTCTTTTTCTTTCGTAGAAGCCTTCTATGCTTCTTTCTCTTTGACTTTCTGGGTTGTTGTTGCAACTGTTGTTTTCCTCGTTTCTCCCTCTGTGGCCTTACTTGTTCCTGTGCCTTCGTCAGGTGGGGTGAGCCAATCGCTCAGCCATTGCTAATGACTCCCATAATGTCATTCTCTGCAACTAAATATGGAAAATTATGTCATGTTCTTGTGTCATCCTTCTTCGTGCGCATGGACAGATTGTAAAAATCTACCTTGAATTCTGCAATATTTATATACTGCACATGTAAACTAGGTGACAACCGCGACCGTTGGTTGATCACCATCCGCAACTATGACTCGAACAATACCCAGAACATCTTTCCAAACCATTTTTTAGCTTGATGGGTCTTGGACCCAGGTTTAGAGTTAGTTGCGTTAACCAGCAATACCTTACACTACAGTCGATTTCAGCAACAACCCGTGTAGCGCAGGCTGCAGTCTCACCCGAGGCAGTATTGGGGGATGTTAGAACCAGGTTTATGCATCCATAGGACTATGTGATGTGTCTTTTCCAAACCTAGGGCTTTATCTTGACCTTCGTGAACACTTAATCGTTAAAGCCCATAATTTACAGTAATTAACAGTTAGGAGATTTATGCCCTTCACCGATTACGCTAAACTTGCATAACATCATATAAATAAATAGATCTACATCTTCGCGAATCAAATAAGTACTTTTCTCGATTAATTTCACTCAACATATCAAAATACAATAAATTTAGTGATACACAATAATACACAGATACACAAATAGTTCTTCAATTACAGTCTTCCAAACCTTGCGCACATAGCTGCAAGGGCCTGTGCACATAGCTGGAGACTTACTAAGGTCTCCATGCACATAGCTGCAGGAGCCTTCACCTTCGCCCAAGTATAGAATAGACAAAAGAAAACTCAAATCATGCACTATTCATCTCTGCTATCATTCTCTTATGACTCTTCTATGACTTCTTTTTATATTCTTCTCCATTACAATACCACAGTCCACAAACCATGGGCGAGTCTTAAAATAGCTTGACTCTTAACAAAATAAGGGGCTTTTACCTTCTAAAAGCCCCTTTGACTCCTATCAACCTGCGCTACTCCTACTCCGCTCCTCAAAATGTGGAGACTTTACATTATTTAACAAAATTTTACAAAATTTGATCCAAGGGACCCCATCCTAACAGTATTCTCTATATTCAGCAAGAGGTTTTATTTTTTTAATGGAGGATTCATGTTGGAGGATTATAGAATACATATCATTGCTTAACCTTTCTAAGAAAAACCAAATTCATTCATATGCAGAGGCTTACCTCAATTTAACGACTAGTTAAGAACCAACCTAGATTCATCTTAACTATGGATCTATCAAGCGATGAGAGGGATCAAATCTCTCGAGGTGCAAACCTCTTTTTTTAGTGAAAAAATTGAGCAAAGGTTTGCACCTCGAGATATTTGATCCCTCTTGGTGCTTCATAGATCTAGAGTTTAGACAGATCTAAGTTGGTTTCAGTCATATGCAGCCAAGGAAAAATTATCAAAGATATGATTAATTTTATCAATAATATGTAAATACATATAATAATAATATAATCATTTTAAATATGTTAAATATGTTTGAAATTAATCTGGTCATTTAATTTTAAATTTGCTTAGTTACCTCAGTTCGTTGATATGATAAATATTGTTAATAACTTTAATGATGAAATAAAAATTTTGAATGCAAAGTGACAATGTAATAGTGTTGAATGATAGAAAATGTGAATAATAAGAATGTGGTTCATTATAAACAGTCTTCAGTGTGATCATTCTCAAACTATTTTCTTCTACTATTCTGATTGTCACCCTTGTTATTTTTGTCATCTTTTCATATCGATTATATGAAAAGGATAGTTGAAATCATAAATTTAAATCTTTAGCTCGGTTTGTTGTAGTAAACATCATACCTTGTCTCTCTTGCTCTCCAATATTAATAAATTGAATTACTATAACACAAAAATCAATGTACACTGCCAATATTCTTTTGTGCTTACACTGAAATCAATGCACATTGTTAATCCAATCACTTTAAAATTAATGTACCATCATACATTCAGTTACATCAAATCAGAAATCAACATCTACATTGAAATCAATGCATCTAACGCAAACAATCAAATAAGATTAGAAAACAAATTCTACACTAAAATCAATGCATCTAATGTAAGCAATCAAATAGGATTAGAAATCAACATCTACACTGAAATCAATTTATCTAATGCAAGTAAGCAAATAGGATTAGAAACCAACATCTACACTGAAATCAATGCATCTAGTGCAAGCATACAAATAATCTAGAAATCAACATCTACATTGGAATCAATGCATTTGGTGCAAGCAATCAAGACAAATTAGAAATCAACATCTACAATGAAATCAATTCATCTAGTGCAAGCAATCAAATATGATTAGAAATCACCATCTACACTAAAATCTATGCATTTAATGCAAGCAATAAAATAGGATTAAAAAGCATCTACATTGAAATCAATGCATCTAGTGAAAGAAATCAAATACCATTAGAAATCAATATCTACACTAAAATCAATGCATCTAGTGCAAGCAATCAAATATGATTAAAAATCACCATCTACACTGAAATGAATACATCTAGTGCAAGCAATCAAATAGGATTATAAATTCCCATCTACACTGAAATCAATGCATCTTGTGCAAGAAATCATCTTCCCTCTCTCCCCCCTCCATCTATATCTATATCTCCCTCCATCTCTCCTTCTTTTTCTCTCTATCTCACCCCCACAAACACATGCACTTTCTCACTCCATATTTATCAATCTCTTTCTCCCTCCCTATCTCTTTCCATCTCTATCTTCTTCCCTCTCTTCCCCTCCCATCAATGTCTCTTCTCCCTTTATCTCTCTATATCACCCCCAAAACATAAACTCTCTCTCCAATCTATCTATCTATCCCTCCCTCCTCCCTCCCTCCTGCCCTTCTATACCTCTCCCTCGCCTCTCTCTCTTTCCTCATGTTGTCCTCTCTCCCTCTCTCTCCACCTTCCTTATCAATCCCTCTCTCTCTCTCCACCTTTCTCTCTCTATGTCTTTCTACTTACCTCCCTCTCTCTCCCCCTCCAACTTCATCTCTCTTTTCAACCCTATCTCCACTCTCTCACATCCTCTCTCTTTCTACCTCTCTCCCCCTTTCTCTCCCACCTCTCTCTCTCTCTTTCCTCACCCTCCAACTCAGTTACTATAACCCTCCCTCTCCTTCTCTCTCCTTCTCTCCCCCATGATCTCCATCTCTCCTTTGTCTCTCTACCTCACCCCCAAACATACACACTCTCTCTTCATATCTCCCTTGTCACTCCCTCTCTCTCTCCACTTCTCACTCTTTGTATTTCTTCTTCCCTCCCTCTCTCCTCCTCTCTTGCTCCCTCTCTCCTCCTCTCTCTCAAGTCCTCTCTCTCGCCCTTCCTTTCTCTCCCTTTCTCTCTCTCTCTCCCTTTGTCTCTAATCCTCTCTCTTCCCCCATCACTCTCTTCCTCTCTCTCATCTTTCCTCTCTCTCCCTTTCTCTCCTACCTTCCTCTCTCTTCCCCCATCTCTCTCTCTCTCTCTCTCTCTCTCCAACTATGTTACTATATCCCTCCCTCTCTCCGTCTCTCCCCCCTTCTCTCCATCTCTCCTTTGTCTCTTTATCTCACACCTAAACATACACACTCTCTCTCCATCTCTCCCTTGTGACTCCCCCTATCTCTCCACCTCAATCATTCTATGTCTTTGTTCTTCCCTCCCATATATATCTAGAGTTAAGATATATCAGGATATATTAATATATATTTTATATATATTAATACTATGAACATTAGAATTAATAATAATAATAATAATATTTTAATATTAATATTAGGGTTAATAATATTTTTTTGCATGGTATTTATAATAATTTGGCTCACCTGGTTCACCTAAATAAAACCTCTTTTTTGAGTTTTTGTAAATATAAAGTAGATTATGGAGTAAATATAAAGAGAGATTTTATTTATTTACTATGCCTCCAGATTATTTATATTTTTATTATTTACCATACATTTTTTAGTGCTCGTAAACCTCTTTATATTTTAAATTTATATTTTTTTTATACATAATAATAATTAAAATGATTTTTAAATAGGGCCCATATTAGATTAAAAATGTTAAATGTTAAACATTACATATTAAACATGTTTGCGAGCAATTAATCTTTTGCCCTGGACTTGCGCCTCCAAAACCAGTACCTACCTTGGGTGCAGAGATTCATAACTTAAAGAGAAAACACAAACACCAGTCTAAAACAAGAATTATAATGACAATATATCATGTGATAGAACCTTTGAAAGCATAAACAAAAGAGTTCCTTCTTCTTCACACTTCCTTCTTCTTCCTCCAATACCTACCTTGGGTGCAAAGATTCATAACTTAAAGAAATAAAACACAAACACCAGTCTAAAACAAGAATTATAATGACAATATATCATGTGATAAAACCTTCGAAGGCATAAACAAAAGAGTTCTTTCTTCTTCACACTTCTTTCTTCTTCCTTAGGCTTCCACACCCGTGAAGTCTTGAAACCCATCTTTTTATACATAACACAAGGAATTTATTCCATAACAATATAGGGATGTGCTGGTTAACAATAACATTCCCAAAAATGACATTTATGTTTTTTTTTCTAGAAGCCCTTTATTAACAACCAGAACAACTGTACAAACGAAAAGACACATCAACAAACAAACAAAAACCATCATATAGATATGACTGTCCCAAAGGGACAGATAAGCATGCAAATATTAATAGAAGGCGATATTTACATGGGAAATTTTTCTTAAAAATAAAAGGGGAGAGATGCTCTTGCATCAAAATATGTTCCATATGCTCTTGCATTAAAAATGTTCCATATGAAGTGGTTGTAGGAGATATATTACCAAAACTTTGGATTACAAAAATGGATGAATAGTGAACTATGATTGATATGGCATGATTGCACTAGATGCATGGTTATAACTATGGAGGGTGTCCATGTATGGCAATGTCATGATTGAGCAAGATTGTCTATGCATCCTGTAGTGGTGTATTGAATGTGATTGTTACTTTTATATGTATTATTTGACGTCAAAAAAATTTCTTTCAAATTACATGCATCACTACCAAATGTATATATGTTTGGTATCGTTAACCAAGGTAATAGTTTTGTTTAAATATATATATATATATATATATATATATATATATTTTTAGCTAGAACCAATTTTTAGATTGCATAATTTTAATTTTTTAGCAGTTTAATCATCATTTTGATATCAGAAATAGATTCAATATCATCGAAAACCTTTAACTTTTTTTTTTTAATTTCAAACAAATTTACCAAAAATCCACATTAACATAACAAGCATAGTTACTACTTTGATAAATGCCGAAAGAATATAGTAATTAAATATCAAGAGTAATAAACTTACCACTACTTATTAAAATATATTTGAACATGTTTTTTTTTAAATATAATTTGGCTAATTTTATTTAAAATTAGATAAAAATTCTTAAAAATTATAAATTTGAGTTATAAAATTTAAGTATTATATGGATAATTTAAAACATTAAATTTATTTATATATTTGAAATGTATATTTAGAAAAAAACCACACAATTTCATTAATACACGTTATTACCAAATTTTATTTAGAAACAAAATATAAAATTATTTTTATTAGACATACTCTGTAGGTTTGAATGTAGGTCTGAATCCAATGGTTCACACCAGTATTTGATCGTGGATGTGAATCTAATGATTCACAAAAATATATAGTTGGATTATTTTGAAGCCAATAGCCATGTGGATAATGCTTTATAAGCAAGGATCTATTGTTCTTTAGACTAAGGAAAATAAAGAGACGAACGGATTTCAAATTGGCAAAGACTCCGGGGCAGTTTTATCCCACGGTGTCAGCAAGAATGGGGGATTTAGTGAGCCCTTTGCCTGATACAACAACATCAGTGGCAACTGCAAGAGTGTAACCCATTTTAAACGCTCGTTGAACTATTAAAGACGCAGGAATGGAATGATTGATAGGAAGCCACAGAATTTGATGAGCAGCTCAGAATATCGAAGAGATTCTTATTGCCATTAATCTAAACATGTGGTCAGAAATGAATGTCGTGATGGAGATGAAGCTATTTTATCCCTTTCTACGTTTCAAAACAAGATACGCAACGCATTACATCCATCATGATCCATTGAAACCACTTGTTATTTAATATCCATCTCTTTAACACTATTATCAGAAATGGTTGATTGTTACCCCTAACAACAAACAAAGCCGAACAGTGGTGGAAATACTTATCTACCCCTAGTCGTGGACAGGAGTGGCTAACCCGGGTGGAGGGGAATTAAAGGAGGGGAAGCGAGGAAGTGGAAGACGGGGAGTAAAACGTGGTCGCAGTGGCGGGGTTGAACCACCCAGAGACGGTGGCGCCAAACCACGCAATGGAGGAAAATGAAAAGGTGGAATTGTGGGAAGTCCAATCCCACCACTGCCCGGAAGCTGCAACAACGATCGCCTTCTGCTCTCACCATTCTTTGATGCTGCAGGATCCCTCGAGGTACCACCCGCACTGCTCATAAATAGAATCACCGCGAATGCGGCAACAGCCAATAATTTCGCCGAGCGCTGCATTTTCACAGAAATGGATATGTGGAATGCAGTACATAACTACCATCTATAATCTTCTTTTATAATACCCAGTAGCCCGCTGCACGCTGTCTCAGCTGCCTCTGACATCGTCATGGATTCAGCAATCAATAACCGAAAAAGAACAACTACTCCACTGGTTATCATTCATGGCGAACAAGGGCATGTAGCTTCACTTTTTGCCTTTTTTTAACTGAAAATATCGCACAGTAACAACTCTCAGCCCTATATAGTCTTGCTCTGGCATACCACAAATGAGAACTAACCATTGAACTACATCCTCCGCACAAAATTGTTGAAGTTACACATTCAGAGTTGGTAGAAATGAATACACCTTACCCCAAGCCGCAAAACCTTAGGTGCTACTGTACGATAAGTTATGGTTCGCTTGTCTGGCAGTACGAAATTAAATAACTGCAAGAAGTTCGATAATAGAATCAGTTGCATGATGTGAAGGGTATAGACGTTCTGTTTAATAAGAAATCATAAGACATGTCTTCCCACTACCGAATTAAGGGGTCATCATAGGCGTAGTGTAACCAGGCAGTATTTTACCATTGTAGCTGAAATTCTGATGTGATACTTTAAATACCCAGTAGCCCAGCTGCGCGCTGTCTCATCTGCCTCTAACATCGTCATGGATTCAGCAATCAATGACCGAAAAAGAACAATTGGCAGACAAGGGCATGTACCTTCAATTTTTGCCATCCATCGTTGGTGGAATTTTGTTGGGTAATGTCAAGATTGTTGAACTTTTTTTGTTTTTCAAGGGAAGAAATTATACTTGGAATAGGTCTCAGGTTTACATAATCTTATTATTCGGAACCAACCACAAAACAGAGAAAAAGAAAGAAAGAAATTATTTTAAAGTTCACGAGGATAAATATAGCCTATGGGACATATTGCTTCTTTATCTGGTTGATGTATTCTTTCATTTTTCTATGGAGCTTCGACAAACCTCTCGCTAAATAGATTATCCCAAGAGTTAGCTGCCAGCATATCTGCATAACTTTGCCTATTGTATTTGAAAGCCTCACACTCGAAAATGAAATGTTTTTATGTTTCCACTTCTCCTAACAAACAAAAAATGCATACTCTTTCCTCCCACACTTCCTTTGGCCTTTTCCAGCGCCATGTTTCACAACAGAGTTGATGCGAATTAGTCATTAACTGAGCAATGAGAATTTTGGCTCTCTAAGAGATATTGGCCTCTATGTATGCTTTTGGTTGATGACTATGAGTGTGATTAAACACTTTAATATAGTAATTTTTTTTCTTCCTAGCTCCTTATCCCAAGTACGCTTGTGGAACTTTTCCATAACAAAGACTTTTATCTCTTTGTTGTTTATGGGACACACGTTTAAGAAAACTCCCCATTTACTAAACTATTTGTTATTTCGCTGCATTCAAGTTTTTTTGCTCTTGCACAATCTATCATCAAAGACAACTTTAGGCCATCTACCTTCTTCCATTTGTTCAATTTTTTTAAATACCTTATGACTAGCACCATAGCAATTGCTTCAATAGGAGCAGTCTCTGTTTCACTTAACAAGATATCATAAGGAACTATACTTTTAATCTTAAATTTGTTTGTAATTAAACGCTTGAATTTTCTCAATTTCTCTCCACTGCATGTCATGTCGAATGTACTGTTGGCCCATAGTTCACAACCATAGAGAATCACTGGAATCACTGGAAGCCCAAAAAGAGTTTGAGTGGTTTTCCAGTCCCATAACTCTGCCTCTCTACACCTATTTTGAAAACCATAAAATTCTTTCCAAGCCCCTAAAGTTCTTTTTTGTCTACAACCATTCCAGCTTAGATTTTTGTTGAAGTCAATTCCGAGGTATTTGTAATCCGCAATTTCTTCTAGAATGTTGCCTTCAAAGTAGAACTTATGTTGGTTAGGTTTCATTTTCTTAGAGAAGACTACTACTTTCGTTTCACTGATATTGACTTGTATCCCCACACCTCTACAAAAATTCTCAAGGGATACTAAGAGCTATTGGAAACCAAGAGCAGATTTAGCAATTAGAATAAAGTCGTCTGTATACAAAAGAAGCCTTATAACAAACTTGGCCAAATAGATACCATCACCCCCTTGTGAATTTAACCACTCCTCAAGCGTGTCGATATATAAACAAAAAACGGTAGGAGAGAGTGGGCAACCTTGTTTGACCGCGATATCGCTTCTAAAACTTTCAAAAATGGCTTCTAAAGTTCTAATTTTGACTTTTACCTCTTCATACGGCCTATGCCCAGCTCTCTCAAATGTTTAGGAACCCCAAGTGCCAAAGCTTATCCCTAGGAACCGAGTCAAACATTTTTCTCAAATCAACAAAGCAACAAAAGACTTCTTCCTTTTTCTCCCAAACATTTTCAATGATGTGCCTTAAGGTTATACAATGATCAATTATGGAATGTTTAGGTCTAAACCCTGCTTGCCCTTTAGCAAGCTTATCTCTTTATTCTGCCCACATGTTAATTTTGAGATAGAGGAATTGCGACGCCAGCCAAAAGTAGCAGCAATCTGTGCAAAAAAATTTCAAAAAGTCTTGTAAATATAGTATTTAAATCATATTTTTCATAGTGAAATAGATTCAGCAACATCAAAAAACCTCTAAAATATTTAAAATTAAATGTGCCAGCTCTACCATAATTATGTGTGAAGAATTTCAGGCCGACTCTGTTGCTACTGCCACCGCCGGACCACAGGTATGCAAGGGTATACGATAATGTAGGCATTAATGGAACACTCATTTGAATTTGACAATCCCGCTGGAAATTTGAAATTTGGATTTATAGAACCGCTCAGCCGATGTTTTCGCAGCTACTGCGTTCAACTATTGGAGGCCATTTTGGTAGTGAACGAATTTGCCATGGACAACAACCTGTTTTGTCCTCCAAGTTGCAACGCTCCGAGGAAATAGTGGTTGGATGCACCCTTATTGTTCGCTCTCTTCTTAACAACAATTAACTGCAGGTGAAGGTGTCGGAATCGAATCGCGCACACTCCAAAGTTTGAGTTGCGTTCAAGGTTATTATAATATGGCAGTTCCTGCTGAGTCTACTGCTCTGTTGTCGAAGCTTAAAACACCAGAAGAAGAAAAAGAGGAAAATAATATTAGAATAGCGGACGTGAGCGAGCGCTGGTTTCCTAAGGAAACACTGGGTACGACCTCTCTCCTGATATGAATCTGTGAGAAGCAGAAGATGGAGAGCCTCCGCAAAACTGCACAAAGATTTATGTCCGTTTCCTCTCACGTCGGCAATCAGTTTATGGAATGCCTTTCCTCTCCCTAACCAAGAAAGAAAGGAAGGATGAAGTTGTCCAATCAAATGAAGTCTCTGTTTACAGTCTTCGCGGGTTTGGTTTAATATTCTTAACGGCTCATTATCATATGAAAAATCAGTTTTCATTGAAATTTTGTACTTAGGATTTGACAAGGTATTCCCAATGTTTAAAAAAATAGAATAGCTCTCATGTATGGGTAGATTTGCAAGGCAAATCCAAACAAGTATTTTTGTTATAAACCTGAGAAGGGCTCAATCTTAGGAAGTATGGAGTTAACATAAAGGTCCATTTTCCCCTAAAATTAGCATAGATGTATTTAATTATGAATCTACCATTTATTAAGAGAGATCAAATCTCTTGAGATGGGAATTTTCTTTTTGAAGTGTGGAACTTTAGGAAAAGTTTTTCACCTTGAGGTATTTGGTCCCTCATAGCCCATGATAGACCCAAAATTAGAAGGACAAGAAGGACTCATTTTCATATTATCATTATTATGTATATGTTTGAGATGAACGTCATACTTTAAAATTTACATGTTTATTATTATGTCTATATTTCAGAATTTAAAATAATGTGTCAATACAATTTTCATTGTACTTGAATTGAGGTTGGTGAGTTCATAAATTTTAATCTTCCCATTGTACACAATATTTAGACATTTTTCTTCCCTTGTATGTTTGGATATCTTATTGTTAAATATGGAGTTGCAAATGTATAGCTCCTCATATGAGAATTTGGGTTGAGATATATTCACTGATATGGATCCAAATTGAAATGTGCTCCTTGATGATATGCTCTATGATAACTATTAGATAATGTTCAGCATACAAACAAGAACAATCAAGACTCAACAATCATCGCCTCCTGCTCTCACCATTCTTTGATGCACTCAACATTCTTCGATGCAGGATCCATGGAGGTACCACCCTCGTTGCTCATACATAGAATCGTCGGCAATGCGGCAACAACCCATATTTTTGCGGAGCCCTCCATTTTGACAGAAATGGATGTATGAAATGCACAGAACTACCATCTATAATCTTCTTTTATAATGCCGAGTAGCTTAGTTGCACGTTGTCTCAGCTGCCTCTAACATCGTCATGGATTCAGCAATCAATAACCGAAAAATAACAACTACTCCTCTGGTTATCATTCATGGGTTACAAGGGCATGTAGCTTCAATTGTTTTATTTTGTTTTCTAATTGATGAAATCACACCTGGAACAGCTTCCAAGCCTAGATATTCTTGCTCTGGATCTGACCACAGAGCATGTGGGGACTAACCATTGAGATAGGGATAGAATTCATATACTCCATTTTACAATATTAAAAGTCTAGTAAATTCTAGCATGCACCTTACCCACCCTGCAAAACGTTAGGTGCTGCTATACAATAAGTTATCGTTGGCTTGTCTGCCACTATGAAACTAAATAACAACAAAAGGTTTCATAGTAGAATCAGTTGCATTATGTGAAGGGTATACACATTCTGTTAAATATGAAATCATGTGACATGTCTTCCCACTACCGATTTAAGGGCTCATCATAGGCGTAGTGTAACCAGGCGGTTTTTACCATTCTAGCTGAAATTCTGATGTGAAAAAAAAAATGTTTGCACAGATTTTTAAATTGTATCTTTCAATATTATATTATGATTTTTTTTTAATATTGAATAATAAATTTAATAACTTAAAATTACAGAAGTCAAAACTATTTAAATGTTGAAGATAACATTTTTTTGGAGAAGAAGGGCATATTAAGTTTCTATAATACAAGTGTAGCCCCCTTATTGTTATTATTATTTTTTTTATTTAACAAAGTCGGATAGTTGATATATTACCAAAAGTTGTGTTGGAGCAAGTTCCTATTACAATCAACTATAGCATGATAGTAAACTAAGCAATGAGATGGGACCGCAGTCCCCTCTCCAATGCTTGAGTTAAAAATTTCATGTATTTTTATGACTATTCTTGAAAACTGCCTAACAAATTGACCTACTAGGAAAGTAAATTTACAAATCATAGATTCATCATAACTTCTTCATGGCTTGTAGAGTGAGTTGGTTGGTTCTTCTTGTCGTAATTGACTGAGTTCTCTCCTTCAATGCTCATTGTGTTATTTTTGTAGTATGCCACTGCTTCTTCTGAGATCCTTGAGTGACTCTATCATTCGATGAATCATTCTTTATCTTCCTCTTGTGATGCTTACTGTCCCTTTCTCTGCTATGCTTCCTAAGTTTTATTTTTCCTGAGCTACTACTTCCTTCACTGTTGTTGTCCACGCTTCTTTTGTTCTGCACTTTCCTGACTTCTATTTTGAATGTAACATAATAAAACTGAGGTCGAGTTTTGCTTAATGCCTTTTGTGGGGGCGCTGCTCCTTTGTAATCTTCAATCTCCGATCTGCGCTTCATCGGCCATCAGAGTATCGACCCATCGCAAATTGGCACATCCATTCCTTGCTAGCTCTCCGTTTCGACAGTCCAAACTTCATCACATTTCCCTGTGTCGCTCTGATATCTGTCGTCCATTACTCCATCAGATCTAACTGTCCGCCATTAATTTGATTTTAGATCTGGCGGTAGTGACTTCACCCGACCAACAAAATGTACGACGTTCCTCCACCGTTGATCATCACCACTGGATCCGATGGTTAACAGTGATTTTGGGTGGACCACTTGCATGGTGGTTACTCGCCCAAAAAGTTGTTTCTTCCTCTCTCCTCCACTGCTATGTGTCGAGCAGTTAATGGAATCGAGTGCCCAACCCGAATTACCACTTACTACTTTTTGTGCACCCGAAATACCATTTCCTATATAAAAAACACCTTTTCACTCGCTATCTTCTGTGTGCCTTCCCCATGTGATGACCGTTAGATCTGTCGATCTATCGATCAGACGGCTCTCGCTCCCCTTTAACAATCCACCGATGCAATATGAATACTCTGCTTCAAGCCATTGATCTGATTTTAGATCCGACGGTAGTGACTTCACCCGTTCAACAAAATGAATGACGATCCTCCACCGTTGATCATCACCACTGGATCCAACGACTGGCAGAGATTTCGGGTGGACCACTTGCATGGTGGGTACCCACCTGAAAATCTATTTTTTCCTCTCTCCTCCACTGCTACGTGTCAAACAGTTAATGGAATCGGGTGCCCAACCCGAATTAATACTTACTACTTTTTGCTCGCCTGAAATACCATTTCCTGTAGAAAAACCACCTTTTTGCTAGCTATCTTCTGCGTGCCATCCCCTTGCGATGACTGTTGGATCTGTCGATCTATTGATCGGATGGCTCTCATTCCCAAACTCCGCTCCATGTGAATTATTTCGCAGAGAGGCAAGGAAGGTAATAGATTTGCACAAAGGGCTTAGAGATGGCGACGACCGTGATCACTGAACTGGGGAGCAAAGAAACTTTGAGTGAGCACAAATTTGCATGAAACGCTTGCTTGAAATATTCGATTTCCTTCTATTTTTATAGCATTTCTGAGCACTCCAGTGACTGCCTCCGATGGGATGGTCTGCAGCATGATTCTCGTGACCAAGATTGTAATCTTGATGCCTTCCTATACTCATGCGAATTTCTAAACTACTGAGTTGTTTCCATTGCGTTCTTGTGACTTTCTTCCTTTGTCTGCAATGGAGTGTCCTTTGATCATTTTTTACTATTGATTTATTTTTTGTTTCTTTTATCATTGTGATTTTTTCCTTATTTTTGAGGATATTAATACTTATTATCTTTTGCTTATTATTATGGGGCTGAGTTGTGATATTCCTCCTGATTTTCATGAATATTCCCTTCAATTTTTTCCACTGCTTGATTTGCAAAATAATCCGCGTGTTGATGATGTGTTCTCAAGACATGTGTGAAGATTACATCCTTGGAGTCTTCAAGGTTCTTCCTGATTCTTCTGAGAATTATGTTCATGAACTTATTACATGGGCTTTTATTTCGTGCCATTGCCTCTATTATTATGGCTTAATCTCCTATTATTATAGGATTTTGTATGTCTCTTTTTTTATCATTCTTCATCCCGTCAACAAGCTGTATGCTTCAGCCTTATTATTTGAGGTTTGTCCAAGACCCCATTCATATGTGACAATTTCTCTCCCATTAGGATCAAGGATTAATCCCCCTAACCCTATCTTTCCCGGATTATGCTTTGAGGCCCCATCAAAGTAGAGGCAGTATTTGTTCTGATTTTTTTTTCCATATTTCTAGATCCTCTTCACTCATCCTTATTTTCCAAATATTTCCTGAGTTTGCTTTCCTCAGTTATTTTTGTCCATTGTTATTTATTATGGCTTTGCTGAGCCAATCTCTCTCTTCTTGTTGTAGAATGTTGTGATCTATTGGTGTTGTTCCTTTAACGTTGAGGATTTTAGAAGTTAATCCCCGCATTTTTGATAGAGTTTTCCCTATTCTTGGAGTTTGGTTTTTGAAGATGCTCTTATTTCTTGTCAACCAAATTTGCCAGCATAGTACTACTAGGATGCATTTCCATATTCTTTGAATTGTGACTTTCTTCTTTGTTGTATATGGATATGCCTTCTCTAGTGTTTGCAGAAAATTTGGCAACGGCTTTTCAAAATTTATTCTTATTTCCAAGGGGCTTATAAGCTATTGCCAACATTCTTTGGCAAAAGTGCATTCTTGAAATAAATGTTGAATGTTTTCTTCAACTTGTTAGCATAATGGGCATCTTGATGAACCTTGAAAACCTTTTTTTTTTATTTTTCAATAGTTAATACCTTCCCTTTTAAAAGAGTCTAGATGAACATTTTGATCTTAGGCAAGCTTTCATATTTCCAGGGTATTTTCCAAGGGTCCCAATCTTGTTGGTTTGGTTGTTGTTGTAGGATTTTGTATCCCGTCTTGACTGTGTAATTCCTGCCACTAGGATCCCAGAGGTATCCATCTTCTTCATCATAGTTGATTGGTGCTGCCCCTTTTAGGAGCTGCCTGATTTTGCTCCATTGCCCTTCCATATTTGCAAGTATTGTTGAGAGTTTCCAGTCTTGCCAATCCTTTTGGTTCCATAGAGAAATTGAGAATAGAGTGTTAATACCTTTTCCTTTCATCCACTCTTGGATGCCTTCTATTTCTGGATGAGTCTCCAGTGGTTCTTTTCCCATGATTCTGTCCTCCCATATCGAAATTGTTTTTCCATTGAGTGGGGTTTTAGAGATGTAGCTACTCATTAGAGGAATTTTTTTTTTTACCAGCTTCCAAGCTTGAGTACATTGTCTTGTTGGGATCTTTCCATTAAGAAATCTTTCCCTTGAACCATCCATATATTTTGAGATGAGAGTGTTTTTCCACCAACTCTCTTTTCCCATGATTAATCTCCATACTATCTTCATTCCCAACGCTACATTCATGAGTCCAAGTATCCGAATAGAAAGGCCACCTTGTTTGTATGGTAGCACTACTTGCTCCCACCTCACCAAGCTGAATTTTTTGTTTTCTTGCTTCCCCCACTAGCATAGAAAACTTCTTAAGATTAACTCAATTTGTTTGTGTGCACTTGCTGGAGCCATGATTATTGCATATTGGTAGATAGGTAGTGCTGCAAGGAGTGCTTTGATTAAAATAACCCTTCTTGCCATATTTAACCACATCATACCCCAGCTCTAAATTTTACTTTTCATTTTTTCAATCTACTTAGTCCATATTTCGGCCTTCATGTTCTCTTTTCAGATTGGAAGTCCCAGGTAAAAGAAATGGGTCCATTTTTCCTGTACTGGGATTTCTAATATTTGTGAAATCCTTTGCATGATTCTGGGCGGGTGTTCCATCCATATATTCTACATTTTGTGTTATTCAGAAGTCCACCTAAACCCTGTAAAAAGTCATCTAAATTTTTTTTGAACGTTCTTGCTATTATTTTTGATGCCCCTCCTAGAAGTAGGGTGCATCCGCAAAAGTGAGTGGTTGATTGTTTTTACTCTTTTTGCTATTTTGAGCCCTGTAATGTTTCTTTATTTTCTTTGTTTTCCCAAAGCTCTGCTTAGAGTTTCAACCATTATAATATATAGAAAGGGTGAGAGAGGGAATCCTTGCTTGAGTCCTCTTGTGCTTTGAAAAAATTCACCTGGTCTTCCATTTATGAGGGGAGCAATCCAAGGGGTGCAGATGCATGTCTGGATGACTTCTATTATTTCTTTTGAGAAAACCAGTTTCTGAAGAACAACTATAAGATATGGATGCCTAACCCTGTCAAATGCATTTTCCATATCTAATTTAATTATTATGACTTTTTCTTACCTTAGCATACTAGAGTATATAGCTTCATGTACAATAATTACATTATCTATGATTTGCCTGTTGGGCACAAATCCTCCTTGATTTTCAGATATGATTATTGGTAGCACTTCCTTGATTCTATTTGCAATTATTTTTGTTATTATCTTATAAAAGGAATTGCACAGAGATATAGGGTGATACCTATTGAAGGTGGAGGGATTTGACTCTTTTGGGACTAAAGCGAGGTAGGAGGATTTTGTGTTGCTTCCTAATTTTTTTTTTGAAAACATTCTTCACCATTCTTAAGAAATCTTTTATGATTGTATACCAATGAGATATGAAGAATGCTATTGTAAATTCGTCGGGCCCAGGGGCTTTATCCGGATGTAGGCTCCATATAGCCACCACTACCTCTTCTTCTGTGATTTCTTTGCACATTTCTGCATTTTAATCTCTTTTTATTATTTCTTTGTGTGCTGAAGGAAGTCTTCATATTCAGCCATTTCATCTTTTGTTGACAATAAATTTTTAAAGTGCTTGTGGGCATCTTTTTTTAATTCCTTCGCACCTTTTACCTCTTGATTTTCCACTTGGATTTTTTCTATTTGATTTCTTGCTCTTCTAATCTTCATTGAGTTATGGAAAAAAGATGTATTTTTATCCCCTGCCTTGAGCCACAGGCTTTTGGATTTCAGTCTAACCTCTTCTTCTTCTTTCCTGTTTTTCATGTATATTTCCCAAAAGATTCCATTTTCTCTTAGATAATCTTTCTTGCCTTCTTCTTTGCCTTCTTTTTCAATTTGCATGCTGTCCATTCTCTGTTGTAATTCTTTTTTCTTTTCTTTTCTTTTTTTAATTTTATTTTCTCTTGCCCATTCCTTTAACTTGATTCTTGGATTTTTTTATTTTGTCTCCAAATATATCGTGGTGATTTTGATACTCTTGGCTCCCATGCTTCCTTAATTAATTCATTGATTTCTGTATTGTTGTCCAAAATTGAATTGTATCTAAATGGGAGCAGTCCTTGATTTTCCATTTTTCCCATGACTATTGCCACTGGTTTATGGTCGGATGCCGTGGTGTGGAGGATTTTTGTTTTAATGACACTGTATGCTACTGTTATGTTTTTTTGTATCAGGATTTTTTCCAACCTTTCTTTTATGTTGATTTTTCCCACTCTTTTATTGCTCTAGGTGTATTTCCCGTTGCTTGGGGGGATGTCTAAAAGATTGTGTTGTTCCATTATTTCTTCTAGTGCATCCCTGGATGGGTCTGTGTGATATGTGCCTCCAAATGTTTCTTCTATACTTCTTACCAAATTTAAGTCTCCTCCTAGAATTATTTTTCCTATTTGCATTTCTTTTAGTGCTTCTTTTATGGTGGCCCAACATTGCTCTATTCCCTTGTACTCATTTGGGGAGTATATATTGATGACACTATACTTCTGTTTTGTACTGATTTGCATTAGATCCATTTGTATCCAATGCTAATCTTTTTTGTGGTATATTAATAGCCATATTCCTTTCTTCCATATTGTGCAGATACCTCCTCACGCTCCTATTGCCTGTATTGCTTCACCTTCATAATTTCTGAATTTTTTTATATTTTTATTTTTTTTTTATTTTTTTTTATTTTTATTTTTTTATTTTTTTATTTTTTTTTGTTTGTTGGGTGGTGCATGACTCTTTTCCCTCTTTGCTGGATTTTTTCGTTGTTTCATGTGTTCCTTCCTAAGAAGGTTTCCATAGGTTGTTGTGTTCCTAATTCAATTTCCTTTGCTGCTGCTTCATCCCTCAGTTCTTTGTTTGTCTTTCTTCCTGCTTTTTTTTATTTTCTACATTTGGGAGAGCTTCCTTTGACTGCTTTCTAGTTAGTATTTGTCTACTTAGGGAGGGGGTGAGATTTGGGTGGATGGGGCTAGAGGGGATAGTGGGGGCGGGGCGAGGCAGTGTGATGAGGGGATCTGGATCTAGATCTGGATCTGGGTCTAGGGGATGGGGGACAAATGGGATCTAGTGGCTCAAAAGGGTTGAGGCTAGCAAGAGAATTGTTGTTTGTGTTTGGTGATAGAGGATGAAGATCAGAGGATATGAAGGGTTGCGTAGAAGAAAGATTTGGTTGTTTGTGGATTGCCTTCTTTCTTTTGACCTGTTCCCAGTTGCTTTCCGGGTCTTCAATCTTTTAATTTTCATTATTTTTTTGTGTACATCTATTAGCAAAATGACCATATTCATGACATACCTTGCAATTGAAGGGGATTTGTTCATAGTCCAGCTGTTGTATATGCGTCCACTGATCCACTTTAATTTTGATGGCTTCTGGAAGTCCTTTTCCTAGATCCACCTCTACACAATTCTGGCACATGCGTGAATGTTTTCTTTTGGCTCACACTTGTCTATGTATTTCCCAACTACATTTCCTATCACTTTAATTGAATCATCTCCTCAACAGTGGAGGGGAAGATGCAGCAATCTAACCCAAATGGGGACGGCATTGGGTATATCCATTTCTGGGTTAAAAACGAATGTCCATCTGTTTAGATACAAACTCCTTTTATCCATAATGTACAGGCCATTCCTAAATATTAGATCTTGATCCTCCTTGGTTTCAAAGTGGAAGGTGTAGTATCCTCTTCCACAGAACCTGATTGAGATTTTTTCATTTATTGTTGCAGACCAATTCCTTTCTACCCATTTTTGGATTATTTTGGGCGATGGCCATAACCCTGTAAACTGCCCAACGAATCCACGTTTTTCCAAGGAGAGTGCTGCTTTACGAGGAAGAGTTGGAGGAAGTGATATTTTTGGGATGTCTTCGAATATTTTAACAAAATTGGTGACTGATGGTCAGTTCTTTGCCGAACCCATTATCGAAATGAGACAAGCGAAAGCTTTTATTGTTCCTTCATTTTCTCGCTGGTTATCTAAGGGAGGCTCTTCGTCCCTTGATGATTCCATGTTGATCATTCCTCAGCAGTGGGAGGCCACTGAGGGCAGCTGCGTGAGCTTGCTACGATTAGGGCTACTATGAGCTGTTGCGTGAAGTTGCTGCGAACCCTAGGTTATTCGATTGTGCATTTAAGAACTCCATTAGTTAACATAATTAACTCAGAAGGACTAACTTGCATGCCTGTAGCTTCAAAATACATTGTAATTATGTTCCAAACATTGCTCCATTCTTTAATCGAGTCATGTCAAAATAAGAGAATGCTATGAAAAAATAACCCATTTTATTGTTATTGTTATTGTAGCCTTATTATTGTTATTACTGTGCCCATGTAGCCCCCATATTGTTATTGTTGTGCCCCATAGAAACTCACTATTGTTGTTGTTGTTCTCTTACATTATTATTGCTATGTATGCTCTGATTATATTATATTGTGACCCCTTAAACTCCTATATATACAAAGGGGGTATTTTCATTTGTATCATCCAAGATTTTTTCATTTATGTAATGTAAAGGAGGCTTCCCTCTCGAAGAAGATCATTTTTAATTCGTTGATCTATCTATTTCTGAGTTGGTTGCATAACAATTATGTTGGGATTATGTTCCACATTAATAGTCTCCTATCCATTTTTTTTTATATAGAAGCTTTTGAAAACATAGAGAGTCCAATTTTTGTGTGCCAATTTTAGACTGTTATTAGATCTTCCCTTCCTACATGAAGAGTCCAAAATTAGTAAATATAAAAATCAAAGTCCTTATGTTTCCAAAAACTTTTTTGTAACAAAAAAATGGATCAGAAATGTGAGTATTAATGTGGAATATAATTCCAACATGGTGATGCATTGCTAATATATGGATCTCATCATTTATTCAGGACATAGATCAGTTATTTTTTATTAAGTTAAAAATTGGGGACGCATGATTGTATTGTCTTTAAATATAATTTTAATTGTCTCTAGAGAGACAATAACTAGTATTAAAGACATATTGCCTTTAATCACAACTATTGCCTCTGGAGAGGCAATAATTGGTATTAAAGACATATTGCCTTTAATCACAACTATTGTCTCTAGAGAGACAAAAATGAAATCGTCCCCTAAGAGACAATAATTCTTTGTTGTCTTTGTAGGGACATTTTTTTAAGACAATAATTTGAGACACTCACTTACAAAGAACGTTTAAAACAATACACTTGTTTTTTTTTAATCTTAAGACAATTTACCCAAAAATTGTCTCTAATATTGTTTTACAACTCTCCTCTTTATTGTAGTGTTAGCATATAAAAATTACTTATAATGATGATTTTTGTTTAATATCAATTTTAATTTATACAACATTAAAAAATTATATAGGAAATTATATCAACTATTTTGTTATTTTGTTATTATGATCGAAAAAGAATATAAGAATTTTTATATTTAAATTTGAGTTTTATTAATTAAAAAATTATATGGGAAATTATATCAACTATTTTGTTATTATGATAAAAAAAAAAAGAATATAAGATTTTTTATATTTAAATTTGAGTTTTATTAATTATAAATATTATTAATATTAAAGATGTATTTAACTTTTTAACACATTTAACCGAATTGGATTATTGTGCCTTTGTTCTGCATGTGTATGTGTTTTTAAACACCTTCACCTGTGTGGGTTTTGGCTAATTTTCTGAAATTTAGCTTCAACTGTGTAGGTTTTGTGCGGGTTTTCTGTTTTGTGGGTTTTGGGTTGTGGTTTTTGTGTGGGTATTCAGTTTTGTTGGTTTTGGGTTGTACGTTTTGTGTGGGTTTTCAGTTTCATGGGGGGTTTTGGGTTGTGGGCTTCCTCCATTTAGATACCCATCTCCCTGTCTCTAGCCCCTCATGGAATACTGGCTCTAGGATTTCCCTTATGTTTCTTTCTATGCTTTTGTTGAACGATTTGTATAGCCATTTTCTGTTGCATAGGAGCGATTTCGTAGGAATGTCAAATGTACTAAGTCCACCCTTTTGACAACGTCAATGACCTAATTTGAACTAACCACTGCAACATGTAACCAAGAAAGAGGTGGAATCAAGACCATGTTGTTTTGATATTGTAGAATGCTAATTGTTGCTTTGCTACTGTAAACTAATATGAAAACAAGAGTGAGTAAGTAGGAAAAAGTGGTGCACTGTCTGATCACTTGATACTGAGAATCAAGAAATTGTGGAAGAGAGAATGTTTCAGCCATGAACGCACAATCTATAATTCTGAAATTGCAGATGTTGACTTTTTATATATTGTTCAAGTATATAGCCATCCAATAGGCATTTGAAGAGTAAGGCTAATGTTCCACCTTCCGTGCTTTAAATCCACTCTTCCCAACCCTCATGAGCATCTCCAATTAAGAGTGTTGGACTCAATGGTAGTATTGTAATAATGATTTTTTAATGTAAATGTGATAATTTTTCCATCTCTCACATTATAGATCTTGTTAAACACAGTAAGGATGGTCTATGTAATTATGTTTTTCAGGTTTAACCTTTAGTATGAAGAGCCATAGAATGGGGGGAATCTTTCATTGCATTGTGGATTTTGTCAAGAAGATTTGCACTGTTTAGCCCCACTCTCATGGCTTTACTGTACATTAGATGTACATCATATTTTCAACAAGTCTGCTAGTGACAATTATCCAAACATTAATGATTGTATGCTTGTGCATTTGAGATTTTAAAACGATGTAAGATTTGTCCTTTTCCTACCTACCATAATAGAAGCTATGTAAAGTTACACTTATACCTCATATAACATTGCCAAACTATTTGTTCAAGTAAAAATGTTCATGCCCACTTCGATTGGCAAGAGAGATAGGTTGTTCGATTAGCTGGTCTGTCATAACAACCCCTTCTAATTATCATTCAATGAAATATTAAAACAATTATCTTCCACTGGACAAATATTACAGATAGATATTATAGATCTCTTTGTATCTTGCTGAATCCCCAAATGCTCAGTTTCTCGATGGTTATTAGTATCTTCTATTGGTAACTACTTGTGATTTATGTTCACTTATTTTCCCTGTTTATTATGTTGCCTTTCATCAAGTAATTACCAAATTAAGTAATCACTACTTCTTTTCCTTTGCAATGTTGTTTCAAACTAGATTCAATTGATCTTTACTTTCTATTATTTTTTGTTGAATTTCCTTTAGTAAGAACAAACGGATTCTTTTCTTTACTGCCTCTACAAGCAGACAGAGGGTTTATTTCTATTGCACTTCTCAACCACATTCTCCTCGGCAGATCTTTCCTTTGAAAATGAAAATGGTCCATAAAGCTGAGGGTCCCCATGGTGGAAAGAGCTACAGTGAAGCTTCTACCTATTATTCAACAATGAATATGTTTGTAATGATCCTAATTACAGTGATAATTTTTTATCTTTATATGTGCAATATATAACCTCTCTTGAAATAGGAACTATCAATATATAACCTCTCTTGAAATATTAAAACAAATCTCTTCCACTGGATAGATATTATAGATCTCTTTGTCTCTTGTTGAATCCCCTCATGCTCAGTTTCTCGATGGTTATTAGTATCTTCTATTGGTAACTACTTGTGATTTATGTTCACTTATTTTCCTTCTTTATTATGTTTCCTTTCATCAAGTAATTACCAAATTAATTAATTACTACTTTTCCTTTGCAATGTTGTTTCAAACTGGATTCAATTGATCTTTACTTTCTATTATTTTCTCTTGAATTTCCTTTAGTGAGAACAAAGGGATTCTTTTGTTTACTACCTCTGCGAGTAGACAGAAGGCTGGTTTCTGTTGCACTTCTCAACCACATGCTCCTAGATAGATCTTTCCTTGGAAAATGAAAATGGTCCATAATACTAAGGGTCCCTATGGTGGAAAGAGCTACAATGAAGCTTCTACCTATTATTCAATAGTGAATATGTTTGTAATGATCCTAATTACAATGATAATTTTTTATCTTTATATGTGCAATATATAACCTCTCTTGAAATAGGAACTGTCAATATATAACCTCTCTTGAAATAGGAACAAATCTCTTCCACTGGATAGATATTACAGATAGATATTATAGATCTCTTTGTCTCTTGTTGAATCCCCTCATGCTCTGTTTCTCGTTGGTTATCAGTATCTTTTATTTGTAACTACTTGTGATTTATGCTCGCTTCTTTTCCTCCTTTATTATGTGGCCTTTCATCAAGTAATTACCAAATTAAGTGATTATCTTGATCATGCTTGTTGTAGTTGGATCTTCACACCAAAATAAAAAAAAAATTCAGATCATAATTCCAATTCAAATTCAATATGGTTTATAGTTTATCTTCTACTATGAAACCAATCAACATATTGCATCCTTACAAAATTCACATTGCAATGCGGTTACAAAAATTAATTCATGCCACCCCTATGCTTGATGGCCTCCATTTCTTACATTGCCCAAAATTGTTGAGTCTCCTCCCTGAACCAAGTATGGTGGACTACCCAAGATTGGTTGATTAGGATGTGCTTGAATGTCACCATATCCTTGAACCCAATTTTCTCCTTGAAGCCATGGAGGGATTGAGTAGCCCAAGTGTCTACTTGTGTTACTAACCCCAGCACTGAATGCGGGTGTCATATAAACACAATTAGGATTTAAACCTACACTGGTAGGGGTATATGAGGTGGGCACAACCCCTGCATGATAGCGGGGGACTTGGATGTTAATCAGCTCTTGGTATGATGGTGTGTGCTCTACAATGTGGTCCAGCGTGTTGGACATCATCCTATTTGCCTCAAACTGGCTTGGACCATAGACTTCCCTACTTGTCACCCCTCCTCCTCTTTCCAACACTTCTTGAACCTTTCTTTCCTCCCTCTCTTACCTTGCCAATTGTTTTTGATGTTCCTTATCTTCCCTTGCTTTTTTCTTTCCATCCTTTCCTTTGATCGAGCTTCTGCTGCTGCAATCCTTGTAGCTCTCTTTTCCTTGGCCAACTCCTTCTTTCTCTTTTTAGTTTCTTGAATTTCATTTTTTTTATGTTCAGACTCAAACAATAAATTCATATAATATTCAGATGTGAGAAAATATGAACTCCTCACCAAACAAAGACAATATGCAGTTGAGTGCCTTGATGAGGCCTTCACTCTCTCTACTGGTAGCTTTAGGAATGCACCAAGTATTCTCTGATTTGTTGTCCCATGCTCCCTAGGATCTGACACTTGGCTTTTAGCCTTCGGTACAACTAATTTGCCCCCATTGTTGGCTTCTTCAAGTAATTCATGCTGAACTGGATCCTCTTCTAGTGAACCATTGTCCACAAAATAATGAACAAGTTCGGTGTTCAATTCTGATGGTTGTGAAGGAATTTCCATGCTTTCCTCATTGGTGGTAGACACATTATGTGTGTTGATATTCATCATGGCCTCTACCAACCATGATGGTGGGCTTACCTGGGTTGGCATGCTCAATTGTTCATTGTTTAATCTTGTTGCATTATCATTTGAAATCAAGTTTTCATTTTCATTCACTTCATCAACTGCCTCATATGGAATATCACATGCAGAATTGGCAGGTGGTTTAGTGGGTGTGACAACCTCCATGATATTGATAGTTGGTTCATGACTAAATTGTGTCTCACTCACATGTTCATCATCATCACCACATAAGTGCCCTTCATAAAGGGACATTATACCTTCAACAACAACAACATCTTCTTAGGAATCAACATGGTCTTGTAAGTTCTTTGCTTCTTGACCTTCCACATAAAATTCTTGGCTACAAAAAGTATCATGCATAAGAGCATCAACATTAAGTGGCCATATACCAGTCCTCCTAAATCCAGCCTTGATATTAGAAGGTGTGAGAGCCCTTTTAAATTCTTTACTTGCAAGCTCAGCTAGCTCAAACCTCTTTACTTCCACCCCTGGATTCTTTGCCATCCACGAAGCTCGTTGACCCTGAAATAATTCTTGAAAGTCACAAACATGCTAACATCAAGGGGTTGCAATATATGAGTGGTATGAGCTGGCAATGTTCATAGGTCAATGCCAAAATTATTGGCCTCCTCAATTGTTTGCACAACCATGTGGCTTCCATGGCCATCTAAAATTAGTAGGTGTTTGTTTTCAGGTGAGACACCACCTGGTACATATGCAACAAAGTGACAAAGCCAATTCATGAATAGTTCCTTTGTCATCCATGCATGGGGATGCACTGCCATGCATGCACCCCATTCACAGTTTTGTATATAGTTTTTTAGTTGTGTTTTACCTTTGAATAGGTAAAATCCTGGGATTGAAGAACCAATTGCATTGACAAAAGAAATAATACTGATCCACTCCCTGCTTTTAGGAAAAATCTTAGGCACATTTCTTCTCCCTCTTTTAGCAATTAACCACATACCACAATTCCTTCCTACCTGTACGCATGTTTCATCACATTTCCATATATGGTCTAGGGTATATGAGTGTTACTCATATGCAGCAGAAAGAGTGTTATAGAACTTGGACACAGTTGCAGGGAATAGATTTAAAGCCTTGTCTCTATCAAGGCCCTTAGTTGTACGTAGCACAAGGTCTGGATGCCTTTTTTTAAATCCACTCCACCATGATTTACCAGGAAACCCATCTTTGAAGGGGTTTGGCCTCCCCTGACAAATTTGAGCTACTATGAATTTAAGTTGTATAATCTCTAACCTATGTCCCAATTTGGCCATCTCCTTACACCACTCAACCACCTCGGCCTCCTCCTCTTCAGTCATAATTGTAATAGGCCCTCTACACTTCATATTAGTCAACCCATTTATCCAATAATGTATGTTAGAGGTAACAATACCATGTTTTTTTGCAGAGGCGCAGATTGAATGTCCCTTAATCTTGATGTCATCAATTGTAGCTAGCATGTCTTGTTTTTCCAACCTCTGATGGCACTAATTTTCTTTGTTGAACTTGCACCTTGCACTGTGGTTGAAGGCGACTTTGTGGTTGATGGTGGGATAGCATGATATGCCACCACAGTGTCCTTTTCAATGACATTACTGGGCACATTGGGAGCATTCACATCACCCCCCATCCTCATATGATGAAATGGATTACAGTTGGGCCCCCCTCACCTCCTCTTGTTCCTTGTACAATCTGCAATCTTGGCATGGCTGCAACAACCTACAAAGTTACCACCAAATTCTGATTTTAAAAAACTATATTAGAAAACAAGGAAATCCATTGGCCTTTGCAATCAATGAGCAACAACAATGAGTGATATATATATATATATCTATCTATCTATCTATATATATATATATATAGTAACTGAATACATCTTGGATATGAAAATCATTATTGGAAGGGTTTAAACTTCTTTATTTGATTCCTAGATTATTTTTATGAGTTATCACGAAGAGGTATTCCTTTTTAATTTTGTAACAGGTTTGACATAACACAATTTTTTCAACCCAATAGATTTTTTGTGTCCTCAAATGATTGTTCTTGACATTCATTTTGTTCTTGGCATTCACTGTATTCCTAGTTGGTAAAAATATGGGTTATTGGAAAGAACTATTCCTTTTTATTTTTGTAACAACTTTGACATAACACAACTTGATTAACCCAACTAGCTTTCTGTGTCCTCAAATCATTGTTCTTGTTATTCATTTTGTTCTTAGCACTCATTTTATTCCTAGTTGGTAAAAATATGAGTTATCATGATGAGCTATTCCTTTTTATTTTTTGTAACATCTTTGACATAATTGAGTTTCTTCAACCCAACTAACTTTTTTGTGTCCTCAAATCATTGTTTATGGCACTCATTTTGTTCTTGCCATTCATTTTATTCCTCGTAACGGTTAGCATGTTTTTATGTAAGGGTTCTTATTTGAAGTCTCTTTATGTAGTTATTCCCTTTCAAATTCTTAGTTCCAGTTCTTTTTTTCCTTGCAAGTCAAAACCTAAGTCAAATACATGTAAGAGGTTTCTTTCCTTCTTGTTCTTGTTCCTAATCTATCCTAATTATTATAACTAAACTATCACAACTATAACAGTTTGGGTTTTCTGCACCTAATGGTGCTTTATATGCCTTCAATGTTTCCCCCACAATGGTGTAATTCAACCTCAAATAATATTTTGTTTGGTTCTATTATGCCTTATCTATGGTTCTTAGAATCTATTGGCTCAATAGTTGTTATATGTGTTGCAATGTTTGGTTTGCTTGATACTTATTTTGATTTCAGATTCACCTCAAGCACATATCTTTTTATTTTTGTCATTCTTCACTGATTGTTATATTGTTGGAGGCATCTGATCTCAATGAGCATTAATATAGGTAAGAAATTATCCTTGATGTTGACTGCTTAGGGGAAACAACTCACACTGAGTTTTTTGTGTGCCAATCAAATTTGATTCTTTACAAGTTTATGGGTTTGTTGGCAGCATACAACACCTAGGGGAACCCCTTGAGACTAAAAAATTACTAGTCCAAATAGAGAGGCGTAGTTTTGGTAAGCCTAGATGGACTATAATTATTAGGCAGGTCCATGATGCAGATTTGCATGATAACACTCTGAAAGCTTCACTTAATTTTATGCATGAATTTGACAGACCTTAACAGAAATAATATGGCATGTTCTCACAATTATTACATTTTGGGTTTTCCACACCTAATGGTGCACTACATGCCTTCAATGTTGCCCCCACTGTTGTGTAATTCAACCTCAAATTATATTTGATTTGGTTCTATTATGCCTTATCTTTGGTTCTTAGAATCTATTGGCTCAATAGTTGTTAGATGTGTTGCAATGTTTGGTTTGCTTGATACTTATTTTGATTTCAAATTAACCTCAGGCACATATCTTTTCAGTTTTTTCATTATTCACTCATTGTTATACTGTTGGAGGCATATGATCTCAACGATAATTAATATAGGTAAAGAATTATCCTTGTTGTTGACTGCTTAGGGGAAACAACTCACACTGAGTTTTTTGTGTGCCAATCAACTTTGGTTCTTTACAAATTTATGGGTTTGTTGGCAACATACAACACCTAGGGGACCCCCTTGAGATTGGGAAATTTCCCGTCCAAACAAAGAGGCATAGTCGCGCTAAGGCTAGATGGACTATAATTATTAGGCAAGTCCACTGATGCAGATTTGCATGATAGCACTCTGAAACCTTCACTTTAAGTTTATGCAGGACTTTGAAAGACCTTAACGGAGATAATATAGCATGTTCTCACACTTATTTACAATTCAGGTTTTCCACACCTGCTGGTGCACTATATGCCTTCAATGTTTCCCCCTTATATGAAAAAGCTCGGCATAGTCCATAAATCAATTGAACGTAAGTGCGATTTGTCAATTTCAGGTCCAAAATATCCAACTTATCCAATTTCAGTTCTTCTCTAATTGGAATAGCTAGTCCTCTAATTCCTTGTAGTTCTACTCCTGCGATCTTGTAGTTATCTCGCTTTAATTTGATATTGTAATAATTTGATATTCTAATAATTAAAAGAGAATTTCTAAACCAGTGGGTCTGTTATTCATTTAGAAATGCTTCTCTAACCAGACAATGAATCTACTTGACATCAAAATTTTCTCTTTGAAAGGATATTCTTTGCTATTATAGTAGTCTGACATTGAGTTGTAGGGGTCATATTTGAGGTTATATTGGCAATGAAATTAGTGGGTATTTTATTCATATATAAATTCTTCTCAATCTTGTGATCTATTTAACAAATGATATTGGTTGTAATGACTTTAATTTACCCTTGTTTCTCAATAAAAATGGTAACATTATTCAACAAAAATGGTAACATTATTCAAAAAAAACATACCTGTATGTCTCCAGCAACTGATGAATAGAATGAATGTAACATTGTGCACACACTTTGTTTGTATGTCTCTAGCAGCTGATGAATAGAATGAATGTAACAATGTGCACACACTCAGTTTGCATGTTCCCAATAGCTTCTGAATAGAATGAATGTAACAGTGTCTGAGCACTTTGATTGCATATCTCTAATAACTGATGAGTAGAATTAATGTTTGAAATGAAAATGAGTAAGAGTTGATGTTTTATAGTTTTTTCATATATATTTTAATTGGTAGGGAAGATTGACATGGATTGCCATCTCCCAAATTCAAATGTGTGGCTTGGATTGATTTGCACATGATCAAATGGATGATAATATTTGATTGTTGATCCATGTGCTTTCCTGTTTTTAATTCCTGAATTGAAAAGGTTGGTATGTTTAATACTTGAATTTAAAGGGTTGGTGTCATTTATTGCATCCTCTGAACTAATTCCTGAATTGAATGTTTTCATTTATTGTCTTCAATTGTGAATTGAAAGTTGTCATTTATTGTCTTCAATAGATTGAATGGTTAAACACACATGTACATATGGCTGACACACATTTCACCTATTCTTATGTAGGTATTACTGAGCAATGGGTTGTGTTGCTCCAATGGAAATCTGTAGGTGACTATTTGATGGGATAGGTGTGCTCCTGAATATAATTCAATGGAATGCTTTGTAGTGCATTTTGACTTATTTGGTAATTCAGAGCTGGAGATATTTGGGACATTATGTCTTATCAACTTGTGATGTTAATGTTTGGTATTTGAGACTTATTGACCCAATCAATATGTGGGCCCATTTTGGACTATATTATATAACTTATATAACTTATATAAACTATTTATGTGCATATTTTTGATGATTTATGAATGCCCTTTGATGGATTTGTGGAACCAGTACTATAACTAGTATTGGTCCCTACACAACAATAGAAGGCTCTCCCCTATTAAATTTCTATAATATGTCAAAATGGGTTAGGCCTAGTTTCAAGGTAAATAAATTTCTATAATACTTTTTTAATTAATTGTCATGCTTGGGAATGGGTTAGGACCAGTTTCATGACAAATGAGAGTTGGCCATTTAAAATTCAAATGTGAAGCCTGACAATGGGATCTTCCTAAGTGAGATTTTGGGTAGTGAAACTCATTACTAGGTATTTATGAGATTGGGTACTGAAATTCCTTATTACATTTTTACGGGACTAGTTGAGTTGAATGTTGTTGGTTAGTTATTTAGTTAATGTCAATTTAGTTTCTTAGTTGAATGTTAACTTTAACAATTAGTTAGATTAATTTCATGGTGACAACTAGTTAATGTTTAATTAGATTAATTTTATGGTGAAAATTAGTTAATGTTTATATAGGTAGTTATATCTTAAGCATAGTGTGTGACAATGTTAAAGGAGAAATAACATTATAAACACTAAATAATGATTTGATTGCAGTATCATTTTTATAGATGTGTTTGAAATTGAATTGTAAGTATATCATTTTTATAAATGTAGTTGAAGAAGGATATTGAATATTTATAATATTTTTTTTTTAAGTTTTTTTGTCTTTTTTGGGTTCATCTAACCCACGGGGATTTGAAATTTGAATCTCATTCTTTACATATTACTTCATAACAATGTGATCGTCAATTGAGTTACACTTAGTAGACTCATTTTTAAAATTTAATATGTGTAAAAAAATAAAAATAAAAATATGAATTAAATACTAAGATAAGAGGGTTTTCTTTCACCTTGTCCTGAGGATGAACCACATTAGCTAGTTTGAAATGTCGACTAAATCCTAGCGATGTGATTAATCCGAAAGACTGGTATCAACATTATGGATCACAAAAGTCTCAGATCTAACAGAATAACACAACCCCTGACAGATGTATGAAAGAATGGACCGTGCGAGCAAATACAGGTGGGGTCTTGTGTTTGTAGTACGAGACACTATAGCTAGTAGCGAACAGTAGGAACACGTAGGTTGCTCGATAGTGTTGGTCGCTCTATCATACCCTTCGTCTCTCCTACCGTAATAAGGTTTTACCAAGTTACTGCGCCCATAATCCTCTTGCTTCTACACCTAGCATTTAGGACTCTAGTTAAACTACCGGTTGCACTACTTGCTACTCCCTTGATGGTTACCCTCAGGCAGCTGGCGATCTACGTTCCTTGACAGCTATGGACCTCGATCGTGTTGACTACTCAGAGGAATTGCTAGTGGAAGGCTCTATCTAGATGACCCTGCATGCTACCGAGGAAGGCGCGACCCCGTTTAGCTGTGTGTTGATAGAGACCATCGCCGGTTTACCACTATTCTTGGGACCTTCGGACCATCGAGTGATACTGCCGGACGACCCCCTAACCTGGCCATCCCTTTCCACCCCTCCACCGTCACCTTCCTCACTAGAGTTTGCCTTGGGTTGCCTTAACACTAACCCTGTGGATAATTATGTTGGCCTAACCTCCCTCCATACATCCTCTAGTTTAAGCTTTTCATTACCCAGCTCATCCACCATAGCCACCTCCGAACCCCTGATCGCACTGCATTCATTTCCCCCCCATCTGGTAGCTTTTTGAACATCCCTCCCTTATCGGACACCCTTCCTTTCACCCCTCCCCCTCCTCCTAAGGACACACCCATCTCTGGGGAAAGCTTTGATCATTAGGAGGATACTACAGTTGAAGCGAGGCCTCACAAGAAATCCAAATGCTTTAGATCTAAAGATGAAGACATCATTCTTACACTCGAGGAGGATATACAGTTAGGGGAAATAATGGGTTTCACGGGTAGAGTATTGGTTGGAAGAATTTGAGGCTGGAAGTACTCTATGGCCCATTTAAAGTTATGGGCCTCTGAGGTTTGGGGACATCATTTGGTCGATATACCTATGGTGCAGACCTTCGTGTGAGGCTGGTTTGCGTTAAGGTTCGCCAGGCCTGACCACATGAAGTGGGTTTTATCTTCATATTTGCACTTTGAGCATGCACCTGTCCTTTTAAAGAGATGGACACCACTCTTCGACTTGGAAACAGAATATATTGGGGTCAACCCAATCTAGATTAGACTGCCAGGGATCCCGCTATAGTTTTGATCTGAAGACATCTTTCGTTGCATTGGGAACTCCCTAGGCACGTATATGGAGTACGACAAGTCATACCAATCCACAGGCAAGATGGCCCATGCCAGGATTTTGGTGCATATCGACACTAGAGGGGGTTTATAGGAACACATCACCATACAATGGAGGACGTACTCTCGAAAACAGTTGTCGGACTATGAAGGATTACCTTACAGATGTCGAAGATGCCACAAGGTTGGCCACATATTCAGGGATTGTCCCCTGATCAAAAACGGGGGTCAGAGGCCTAACGAAAAAGAATCAGGTACTACAAACCCTAAGAACCAGTCGCAACCTGCAATGGAAGTAGAAGATCAGTCACAGCAAGCAACTGTAGAGGCAGGCAAGGAACACGAGAAAGAGGCAAAGAAGAAGCGTGGGAAAGCTCCACTTCGGCCACCCTCTCGACCTCTAACGAGAGCTCGGGCAGCTATAGGGGATGCATTTTCCACGGGTATGACAACTCCTTCTCACTCCATTGCTTTTATTGCATTTGAATCTCAATGTAATTCTACATTTCACTTTCATGCTAGAGCCTCTGCTTATAACTTGGATGCATCCCTCTGTTCTACACAAGCTCTTGACCCCCATTATCCCCCCAGCTCCCCCCAGATGCCCTCTATCAATCAACATTGCCCTACCATGATCCATCCTCCTATTTACACTACCTCCCAGCCATCCATCCCAGAGGCTCCTTTGCACCCTTCTTTTGATCATCCCATTTGCACTGAACCTCGATACCCCCTACGCTCGAGATTACACTCACAAGGACTTGATGATATAGGATTTGGTATTGACTCAACCCCCTCACTGCCTAAACCATCTCTTGGGCACCCCTCCTCACTATCAAAAGCCAAGCACCAGGCAGGGGAATAGGCAAATAAAAAACTATTGACTGGGTTCTTAGAGTAGAGAAAACCCTAGAGCTCCCCCCCCATGAAGATGCTCTCCTTTAATTGCCGATGGTTGGCTAGCCCTAGGAAAAAAACTAGCTATGAGACCACTAATTGCTTTGGAAGCTGTAGATATCCTTTTTCTCCAAGAAACCCCCGGTCCTGTTAGCACCATCTCACCCTTACTCGAATCTTGGTTACCAGGATGGTCTTTTTACTCACTGGATGCCACGGGAAGATCTGGAGGGGTAGCCCTGGGTATTTACAACCGTTCTACTAAGCTAAATAGTGTATGGGGGGGACATGGGTACCTGGGAGCTGATATATTCTCATCCACCCTAGAAGCTGACTTCAAAATCATCAATGTATATGGACCTTGTCATGATACGGCCAAATACAGGACGAAATTGCTTAATTCAACAATCCTCCACCAAGACAACATTATTCTGGGGGGGATCTAAATTTCTCCATAGGGTATGCGGAGTCATGGGGCCAACAAGCACAGGTGGACATGCTATCAACATTCTTTGAGAATCTCCTGGAGGACCACAACCTTATTGACATCCCCTTTGCCAAGATTTAGCCCACATGGAGGAATAACAGATATGGTGAGGCAAACCTTGCCAGAAGGCTCGATAGACTCCTAATCAAAGAGCCTTTGGTCAACAGAGGCACTCATATTAGATAATGGGTTGGATCTAGAGGTCTATCTAATCACAGACCTATCTATCTGGAAATGCAGGATGCCATTGATAAGCCAAAGGCTCCCTTCAAATTTAACTCCACTTGGCTAAGGGATGCCGATTATATGAGGATGGTGGCCAACTTTTGGAAGGTTTACCCTCCGGGTACTGATGGGAACATTACAGAAGACTTTGTCCATAAGGAGTTGAAAACCCTATCCAAAGCCTGGGCTCATAGGAAAAGAAAATTGGAAGACCAACTGCTTAGAACAACAGAGGAGGAAATCTACACTTTCGATGAGGATATCGGAGCGATTATTACCTCCCAAGAACAAAAAGATAAAATTTCCTCTCTATTGCACAAGAGGACACAAATCCTGAAGGAAAGAGAAGAGAGATGGAGGCTACAGAGTCGGGCAGTTTGGCATAAGGAAGGGGACGACAATACCGAATTCTGCCATAAATATGCTAATGGGAGGAATGTGATCAATACAATATGGGAGCTAAAAAATGAGCATGGACAAGCCATTCAATCCTTTTGAGAGCTGGCAGCTCAAGATAACTCACATTTTAAAGACATATACAAGGCTCCCCTTAAAGCCACTCTGGCTAAAGTGATGTGCATTGCCCAGCTATTCCCAAGATTTGTAGACCAGGAGGCAGAACTGGAACTTACAGGAGAAGCCACTCTAGATGAGCTTGAAGGAACCTTAAAATGGCTCAGGAAGGATAAGAGCCTGGGGCCGGATGGCTGGACAGTGGAATTTTACATTGCCTTCTTTGATATCATATGGGAAAATCTGTTAAGGATCATAGAAGACTGCCAAAGACATGGGAGAATGTCTGAAGGCCTTAACTCCACATTCATAGCTCTCATCCCCAAAGCAGACAAACCCTCTACATTTGATGATTTCAGGCCTCTATCTTTATGTAATTGTATCTACAAAATCATCGCAAAGATTATTGCTAACCTCCTAAGGCCAATCCTATCCTTGCACATCTCCCCAGAACAATTTTCCTTCGTATAGAATAGATAGATCCGCAAGGCGGTAGGCATTGCTCAGGAACTTCTCCACACTGTTCAACTCAAAAAACTAAAAGGTATGATATTGAAGGTAGACCTTTCTAAATTTTGTTAACTCATTTGGGCTTCCCCTACACCTTCATTAAGTGGATCGTGCATTGTATAACCAATGTCTCTTATAGTGTACTAATCAATGGTTCAACACCCCCCTTTTTTCATGCGGAATGAGGGCTTAGGTACGGATGCCCTCTATCCCCCCTCCTATTTCTCCTCATAATGGAGGGTCTTAGTAAAATTATTGTAGAAGACCATAGGCAAGGGTAGATTATGGGAATTAAGATCACTGATTCCTGCATTCTGACACACCTACTATTTTTTGATGATGCGCTTATCTTTCTCAACAGAGGCATCGACGACCTAACATCTCTACACAATGCATTTGCACTATTCCAAAAAGCTATGGTAATGGTGCTGAATGAAGCAAGATCCACTATTACAACTATAGGATGCTCACAACACGAAATACAGTATGCGCTCAGGAGATTCTCCTTTACTCTCCTACCTATGGAAGAAGGGGTGAGGTACCTCGATTATCGACTAAAGCCACATGGATATAATATAGCTGATTGGACCTGGCTAATCACCAAGGTAGAAAAAATCCTTAATATCTGATACCACAAATATCTGTCAAGAGCAGGCAGGCTAGTCTTAATCAAGGCTATTCTGGAAGCAACGCCCGTATACTAGATGACGTTGGCTTGGATCCCTAGAGGAATACTGGCCAGATTACAAAACATATGTTGTTGTTTCTTAGGGAAGGGGAAATAACCTAGGGGAATTTTTGCATATGCCAGATGGGAAACCTTTGCCCTACCCAAACAGTGGGGAGGCTGGGGGATAAAGAGATTAGATATCTTCTCTAAAGTGTTGGCTACAAAATTAGGATGGAAATTTCTCAACAATCGCAGCCTATGGACGAAGGTAGCTATCTCTAAATATATTACCCCTTCCAACCCTCTAGACTAGATTAGACAAGAACAAGGGCACACCTCAAACATATCCGTCATTTGGAAGGTTGTAATAAATGCTGCGATTCTTATTCGAAATCGACTGACATGGAGAATCTGATCTGGATCACTATGCTCGATCTACCATGACACAACAGGCCTGGAAATCAGGGCACTCTCTAAATATCCCTCCGCACTAGCAACAGGACTGACGTGACTACCTAATTACATTAACTTAGGCCCACATCCGGATCACAGAAGGGGATGATGAACTAATATGGGCGTTTGCTAAACATGGCTCATATGCACCCAAGATAGGATACTTGGTGTTGATGGAACCCTATAAGCCCCAAGCCACTGAGCCTTGGTGGAATCTTATGTGGAAGCTAAAAGCGACCCCTAGAACGACGCTACTAATGTGGTATATTCTACACAACAAAATCCTGACTGGTGCAAATTTGATGAAACGATCTTATTTAGGACCTTTTTGGTATCACCTTTATAGAAACTGTAGTGAAGACAATGATCACCTCTTTCTAGACTATCCTACCACCCAAGAGCTATGGAACAACTTACACACATCACTTCCCATATCAAGTCAGTGGCATGGTGACAACATAATTGATGCATGGAACAACTGGTGGAATGCCGCTATAGGAAAGGAGAGAAACTTACCATTACTCACTTGTTGGGCTATCTAGATAGCTAGGAACAGCACTATATTTCAGCAGAAGGCTCTACACTATCCCTCTATACTGTCTAGAACTATAGCCGACTATTACTCTATCCCATAAGAGACCACTAAACAATATCACAGGAACATCACGTCGGAAGACATAAATACCTCCATGCCATGGGCTTATTTTGATGGATCGGCAAAAAGGAGATAGGCTGTGGGGGGGGAGCCTTATTACATTTATCAGAAACCCATTCCTTTAAAATACAAATGGGTCTAGGCAAAGGCACCAATAACTATGCTGAGCTCATAACTGCCAAATACCTCATTCATTTTGCCCTGAACAAATAGTGCAAGAACCTGCAACTCTTTGGTGACTCAAAATTAGTATGAAACTGGATAAATAAAAATTCTAATTGTAATGCATACTCATTGAGGCATATCTTGGATCATATTCACAAGCTCATCTTGACTTTTGACTCTTTTGTTTGCCATCACATCTACAAGGAGCGCAACACAACTGTCGATCACCTAGCCAAGGAGGTAGCGCACAGGGATGATGGTACTTGGTTGATACATGAGGAGAAGGATGATGTTACCTATCAGCACTATCATAGACCATTCATAGATCCAGAAGCATAACTGAAGGCTCAATATGAGTCAGGAAGTTTTTTTGTTTATATGTAAATATTTATGTTTTTTTCCTGCATGCTATTATAGAACTAAGCTGAAATATACTCTCTTTGCATAGAGACCATAATGCTTTTTTCTTTTTGAACAGTTTGCTCCCTACGTGGAGCATTATACCATCATTTAAAATTATTTTGGACAGGCAATGCCTTACACTCTGCATATGCTCAACATCTACAAAATGTAATTTTCTTTTATTAATGAAAATTATGACTTTTTCCACGGGAAGAAAAAGTACTAAAATAAAAATTATGAATTATATATATATATATATATATATATATATATATATAGTATTTATATTTTTGTATTATCTCTTTTTAGGTTTATATCCAACTCATTCCTAGACTTTACATTTGAGTACTAGATATCCAAAATACATTTAAAAAAAATAGATTTTTTATTTTGCATGATATCTTGACCTTGAATATTATTACTTATTTTAAAGTTTCTTTGTTACTGCATTTTTTATTTTATATTGAGGCCAATTTTTTAACCTCAAAATTCCATTAATACAATAAAAAATGCTTTTAAAATAGGTAAACAAACTTATATACTCACAATGATGTTATTATTTATTGTAGTATTCATAAATATTTAACATAAGAAAGTTAATTATTATTATAAGCCAAAAAATGTTAACTTATAAAAAATATGTTAATGAAAGCTTTCATACTAACTAATTTATACCTAAATATTAAAAAATTGATATTCACTTAACTATTATTTCAATATATAGTGCAATATTTTTACGAACACCTACTTTTATGGCTAGAAGTACTCTATTACCAACACCTACTTTTAGGGCTAGAAGTACTCTACTTGGGAGTTGTGACCTATCGAACAGTGACGTTGGGATTTTCTTAAGGCCCATGTCAAAATTATTAAGGTCAAGACTCCTAAGTGCTAGTTCCTTAGGCCAAAGTTAAAGTACTAACTCGTTTAAGAGTATTATTCTCTATCTCCAAGTGAAATGAAGGAAGAATATCATGCAATTATGCAATTGAAATAACAATAGGTTGTTTTTTATGGTTACATAGATCGATTTAGAGAAATCATCTAATCATATACATGAAATATGTAAAACAATTAGTAGTAAACTATTATCCTCACCTCAAAATAGAACAATTGTGATGCATTTTCTTCATAAATCAACATAAAAAAAGTATATGCCTTCTACAATTACCTATAATTTAAATAGTCAACTTCATTATATTGGGTCAACAAAACCAATATAGTACTAAAAATATAATTGAGACAAAATCCATGACAATGAGTAATATAGAAATATAAAATCATTTCTTATGTTAAACCTTGAAAAGCGAAAACCAGATTTTCAATTCGTCTAACATGTTCTGAAGGAAGAAGATCAATGGGAGAAGATTCTAAATCTATAATGCCAATGTAATTTTGGTCAGATGCTATCATAGCATAAAAATAAAAGATATTACATGTATACAATATTTTGTTAGATGAAATATACCTGTCACAATAGGAGAAGTTCATGCATTGCTTGAGCAAGGACATCCTCTTTTGTGCATATATGTAAACTCAAATGGTTCATATTTAGATTGATGCACTTTCAAATCAATTTCTAAACCTTTATTTTGTTCACTTCTTCACCTTTTATTTGTAGGGACGAGGAAACTCTTCTTTTACTTGAGAAATGACTCAAAGGTTCGTATACCAAGTGTGGAGTTAAAATCAAACATGTTTCGATTATTGGCCTCATTGACGATCGTTTTAATTTAATAGGCTCACTATCTCTTGAGAGTTTTTTAAAGTGCTTGAACATCTTGATCAACAAATTCCAATGACCATAGGAGTTCTATCAACATTTACATCAACAATTGTTGTCTCCATAGTTATATCAAGATGATCATTGAATGTATTATCTGCTACATCAACAAACATATCGCCCCTGCATTATCATCCAATAATGGCTTTGAACCCTATGATGAGAAGTACAAAAAATCGACCTTTATGGCATGCTTGCATGTGTTACTATGAATAGCCCATGAGAATTCAAATATCATATAGTTCTTGCATGATCTAGATTTAAATAGGAACGCAACAAATTACAGATATAACCATAAATACAGAGATGCAATAGAAATAACACTTCATTTCATTAATATCAAATACTAAAGTATGTTTACAAACATAATTGAAAGAAGACTAGCTCGAGCAATGATAGCTTATCTCTGAGAAGAGATGTGGTGGCTACATGCCTCTAAATTGTGTTACAATGAGGCTCAAGGGCCTTTTTATTATTAAACAATAAGAGAAAACCCTAAAAAACCAAAACCCTAACCCCAGGAGATGCAACGCCAATAGTTTATGGGCCCCGTTGGGGTTAGTTGGGAAGTGAACCTCTCAAGGTCGTAACCTGGTATTATTATCCCCATTTGACGTGTATGACACCTCACTAGAAATATCTCGCTGAGGAATACAACCACCACCACAATTGCCATGGAAATCTCTAAAGAAAATTTTCCAAAAAAACGTCGTTTAGGGCCTCAAAATGGCTCGGGAAGTTCAGGACTCGAAAAACTACCAAAAATAGTAAATTATGCTACAAATAAGGAAACTAAAAAATTGAAAGAGACAATGGTGGGGGTCCAAGTGGGATAGGTAGATGGCCACAAATATCCACTTGGATCATTCCTCCCCCCTTAGGAATCAATGGTCCCCATTACGTTGAGTTCCTCCATGAGATGAGGAAACTTCTGTTGAACTTGGTCCCTGTTGAGATGTTCTGCAATCTCTGATGTTTCCAGTCATGGTGGGAAGCATGGTCGGGAGTAGTCGACATTGAAAACTCGGTGCAAGCCAAGGAATGATGGAATGTTTTTCTCCAAAGCATTGTTTCCCACAGCCTTGGTAATGGTGTAAGGACCATATCGGAGTGATCTGAGCTTCTGATGGGCTCTTGTAAGGCATTATTTATGCAAATGCAACTAGAATTTGTCGCCCACCTGAAACTTGTGTGGCACTCAATGTTGATCATGTCACTTCTTGTAATTGGCAATTTCCACAATGGAGTAGTGATATACTGGCACGTTGGGTAGAGATGCTCTGGGAGTCAGATCGAACAAATGCTTGACTTGACACTACAATGGTACCCTTGTGGATGAGGAGAAGATGTCCCTGTATTATTTCATGACCATATCCACATGTTTTTACTGGGTGGAGGAACCCTTCCTGGGGGCCATGGATGTGGCTACGATCTTCCCCTTACTTTGAGAGTGAACCAAAAAGAAAATAAATTTCCTAGTTTGGGAGATAAGCTTACTACATTTCTTAGCAGAGATCAAAGAGGTGGCGGTAGATGGGGCTACCTCTGGTATCTTGTATAACTTATTACCTAAAGAAATAATTACAAAGAGAGGTCTAGACTCATATATAGCATGTAGCTTCCACAAGTATGGTTGTCCTAATAATACATCAAAAACGTCGAGAGGAGAAACATCACACAATACCTCATCTTTGAAGGGCTTGATGCTATAGGGAAGGTGAGACTGTACGCTGACTTGGAGATATTGTCCTTACTGAAGCCACTCGATGTTGCACGACTGCGGGTGTGATATGGTTAGTAGGCCCAACCGCTTCACGACCTCTACTGAAATGATGTTATTTTGGTTTCCATTATCGACAATGAATTGCAATGGAAAACCCTTCACCCACATTTGTGTGTGGAAAAGATGCTCCCCCTCCTCTGGATCTTCAGGTTCATTTTTCTGGATCATGACAGTGGAAATAGTGGCGCTGGGCCCTGCAACAATAATCTTCTTCCCTTTTTCATTCCTCTTGTCGGCTTCTAACTCACGGTCGGAACATGCATCTGATTCTAAAGCCTTCAAGTAGGACACCAATGATTGCTTGGCCCAACACTCACTTGTGTTGTGAGTGGGTATCTTATGGAACTCATACCACTTTCCTGTGTCAGCTTTGACGGGTTGTCTTAGTTCACCCTACCTTAACTTTGCCCTTTATTCTTCAGATTCGTAGATCCAAAGTATCACTTCTTTTTTAAAAAAATGCTCAATCTTGACAGTGTATTGGTACACCTTTCCAAGCGAGGAGATGTCTAGGAAGTCCATCTCGTCCTGGATGTAACTATGTAGGTATTTGTGGTATTTGAGTACCAAATTCTGCTTAGAATCCTTGATACCCAACTTTGTGCGAAGGGTATGAAAAATATTGGTAAAATTCAGCACGTCTTGGTCCCTTCCCTGCCACAATGTGGTTCACTCTATGTATTTATCCTCATATATTTCGACAGGGTAGTACTGCTCCTTGATGGCACCCCGCAATGAATTCCAAGTGGGTGCAGCTGAAAATAGTGAGGTTGTACTTTCATCCTTCTGCTCGCAGTAGGTTTCCCACCAGTCTTTGACATGGGGGGTGGCTTTGAGAAGTGCAAACGTGATCTTTTCCTGGCTAGAAAATTCATGAACAAAAAAATATCCTTCTAGCAGATTCAACCATTTGTCTACAACATCTGCATCTATCTGACCCTCAAATATGGGAATTTCAAAGTCAACTTGTACCTTAAAGGATGTTGTGCTTTCAGAGTAGCTGTTGGAAGTAGATGTGTTGCCCCTAGGTAGCTGTTGAAGGATCTAGGAAAATTTATCCATCATTGTGGCCCTCTATCGCTCGAGGGCTTCCTCGAGAAACATTTTGAAAGGATCTCCTGCCCCTTCATTTTTCTTTTCTTTTTCCATGGTAAGTCATTAGGTTTTGTGACGTTGATCCTACAATGGTTCAACCAAATCGAGCCCTAACTCCTTATACCCTGACCTCGTTGGGGACATGTAAAGAAAAACAAAGAAAGAGTAGACCACTCTATACCACTGATCCATATTTAAACAGGAACACAAAAAATTACAGATATAACCATAAATATAGAGGTGCAGTAGAAATAACACTTCATTTCATTAATATCAAATACTGAAGTATGCTTACAACAGAATGGCAAGAAGACTAGCTCGGGTGATGATAACTTATCTCTGAGAAGAGATGTGGCAGCTACATGCCTCTGAACTATGTTACAATGATGCTCAAGGGACTTTTTATTATTGAACAATAAGAGAAAGCCTTAAACAACCAAAACCCTAACCCGAGGAGATATAACACCAACAGTTTATGGGCCCCGTTGGGGTTAGTTGGGTAGCCAACTTCCCGAGGTTGTAACTTGGTCATATTATCTCCGTTTGACACGTATGATATCTCATTGGAAAGATTTCTCTGAGGAATACAACTAATGACACAAATTCTATGGTAAACATCAAAAAAATGTTTCCAAAAAGACATCTTTTAGGGCCTCAAAATGGCTCCAAAAGTTCAGGACCCAAAAAACTACCCAAAATAGTAAGTTGTGCTACAAATAAGGAAACTGAAAAAATGAAAGAGACAATGGTAGGGGTCCAAATGGGATAGGCAGGTGGCCACCAATATCCACCTGGATCATTGCAATACCAATTTACGAGGTTATTTTTGTCACGGTTGCTTTAAGTCTTCACCCAGTAAGTATGAGATATACTCTCATGTGACCACAATCATCATTTGGGATTTTTCTACATTTCTCCATTGAGGATTAAAATAGCTTATCTATCTTGTGGTTGTTCAAATATCTTCATTCTTTCAAAATGTTTTTGACTTAATAAATACAGTTCTACATATGTTTAAGAGTATATAAAACGGCAAATCCATTCTATAAGCACATTTCTTCCTTCGATTAGATTTCAATATGCTATGGTATGCCTCCATGAAATTATGTCTCTTGATTTACATAAGGAAAATCATGGTGACCTTTAACCCACATCCCTAATTGAAATAAATAACTTAGTACCAGGAACATATTAATTGAAGAAAAATAAAAAATAAAAAGAAACTAGGGTATATCAACTTATCAAGCTCATTACCCCCAATTCAAGTGGTGTGAAAACAATCAAAGATTTTCTTGTTATTTTCAAAATCAATGAAAAATAATTTCACATACTGAACCATTGATTTGACATTAGCCCAATGTTTCATGATATAACTTAACCTCTTGAGTATAACATTTTCTTGCTCTAAAGAAGAGGCCAATCTATATATTGTTTTTTTCCATGCCCTCCATACATGCCAAATGAAATAATATTACTTGACACTATGTATCCATCTCATCTGATTCAATGCATTTATGTGAAATATTCTTACAAAATAGAACAAGTTACAAAAAGGTCTAGTGAAAGTTACATCAAAGCATCAATTCTATAGCCACATTTATTCCTTCGATCAGATGGAAATTTAGATTTCAATATGCAATGATATACGTCCTAAAATTATTTGTCTCTTGATTTGCATTAGGAAAATCATGGTGACCTTTAACCCACATCTCTAATTGAAAGAAATAACTTAGAACAAGGAGCATATTAATGGAAGAAAAAATAATAAAAAGAAACTAGGGTATATCGACTTATAAAGCTCATTACCCCCAACGCAAGTTGTGTGAAAGCAATCAAATATTTTCTTCTCATTTGCAAAATCATTGAAAAAGAATTTCACATATTGAACCATTGATTCGACATTAGCACAATGTTTCATGATATAACTTAACCTTTTGAGTATAAGATTTTCTTGCTCTAAAGAAGAGGCCAATCTATATATTGTTTTTATCCATTCCCTCCATACATGCCAGATGCATAATATTACTTGACACTATGTAGCCCTCCTATTGGATCCAATGCATTTATGTGAAATATTCTTACAAAATAAAACAAGTTACAAAAAGGTCGAATTAAAGTTACATCAAAGCATCAATTTCTACAAATTCATCAACCATGAATTCATTTACTTTCTAATTACGGTGGATTTGATGGCATATGTTCATTAGCAACTATAACCATGTGACAAGGTTATACGATGTATTTCAAGGTGTCACAACCCATGCAACTAGTACTCCATTTTTTTGGCCATCAAACATCACAAGTGTGTACAATTGATACTACAAAATTCAATAACACTAAATGTCAATTTTTAAGCTACAATCTTGGTGAGTCATACTCGAAATAATCATTCAAATTCACCTTACCCCATATTTATCAGTACTAAAAGTTGAATACATTCCTATTAAACTATCATGATATAAATTAACCATGGTCTCCAACATCCATTTTGATTGAATTCCAATTATTAAAGGAACATTTGGACAATTAGGTTTTCAAAAATGAAAAAACCATCTTGTTATTTATGATACTAGAGGGTAACGCTCATTTCATATTTCTTGTGAAGTTGATACTTTCCCTTCATCAAACGACTATAAATATTTTCAATATCCCTCTTGGTCAAAAATAAATCTCTACCATGGTCTCCTGCATCTAAGTGAAGATGTTGTTGAATGTGTTTTTAATATACAACATCAATTAGTACTTTCATAAAAACAATTCTCTACAAAAGAGTCATTATCTCTTGAAATTGTGTGTTTGTGCAAGGATCTAGGATCACCATATGCATTATATCGATCATGAAAAGGCCATCCATTATCATCTGTGTGCTCATATGTGTTGTATGTCTATATTGTTATATCGAGGTCCTTATCCAAAAACTTAACAATAAAGTGGCATTAACATCCCCTCTTTGTTACAAATGGGCCTATGCATTTGTTTGGATGTTTTCCTAATCTATCTTTGTGCCATATGAACATGAGTAACTGTAGTACAAATTACACACTTTAGTAAAAAATCAAATATATGTACTCATGAATAACCATATGTGATCATATATATACCAACTCATACGATGCATGGACTAACTAAACTAAAAACAAATTTACAAATGCAAGTGCCATATCATTATGAAATACTTGTATCTCATATCACATATGAGCATTATCCCTTTGTGCTAGAGGTTTCATTACTATAAGAAATAAATTATAAGGAGCATCGGGATTACTTTCCTCACCTTCAAAAAAATCAGGAACTCTACATGAAGGAACTCATGTAACGTGATAAAATAAAGGACTATTATGTCTATATAATCCACTCCAAGTTAGATATTTGCTAGAAAAAGTCAACTTTTCCTTTAATTCTTCGACCTCTAAGCCCATTGTAATCTCTCAGTTGTTCTTCCTGTTGATTTTGTATGAATACCCAAAAGCATTGTAGAATATCATTAATAAGAATGTACAATTACCTATTAACCACTATATATATTACCAACAATCAAATATATATTATCCACAATGGATCTAATGTAAAGAAAATATTTTGGCTGAAAAAAATAAAATAAGTGAAAGAAACAATGGTCTTTAATAGGGACTAGCCAAAGTGCTAACTTGACTAAGTCATTGACATGGATTCATACATTAGAAAAAGGCATTGGAAAACGTGCAAAACATTCCTTTAAGCTATGCTCTATTAAAACTGCACCCAGCTTGTCAAACCAGTTGTCCTCATGCTATCAACTAGGTCACCAACCCAACCAGTATTCAATTTCTATAGATATGGAAATTTAGATGGATTTCTTTATCTTCTTAAAGTTAATTACAAGAAATACCATGGAGCTAATCGTAAGCTTCATTAAAGGTTCTACTTGTGCGATGTAGTGGAGGTTTAATTGGTGAAAATTGCCAATAGTGTCCATATAATTCCACCATTTAAATGTATTTTCTTTAATAACAATGGGAAATAGATCTCTCTAAAACCATACCCAATCCTAGTAACCCTAAAATAATGCTTCTAAAAATTTTAAAAAAGACACTTTATTAGAATTTACAGGTATAGGGTAAAACTAGTGATCCAATAATGGAAAAATTAAAGTTATTAATTATTATTTATTGTTGTATGGCTGAAAATAAATTTTATAGATAGATGATAGCTTTACATATGGACAAAAATTGACAAATTTGATGAAACTAAGCAAGATAGAGAAATTCCATGTTAGGGAATCCAAGTGGATAAGATCCACCAATCCCCTTCAAACTGCCCTTCTCAGCTTAACATAAGAATAGTAAAATCTTAAAATATGGTCATGTACCTTATAAACATTGTTCAATAATGTTACTCCGAAAGAGAAATCTGATGTGTAGAGTCATTGCTAAATTTTTTTCTCACCATCCCTTACTGTCGGGAGTTAAGTATAAAAAATAATATGCAATTCTCTTATAACAAAAATGGAACCTCAACCATAACAAAAATGAAATAGAAAAATGATAACATAAAAATAAGAAAGAAACAAAAATTGATTATCCTTCTATTCGCTCCTTAAGTAATTTAAATGCCTCTTCTACCACCGTTGCCCATTTAAAAGATTGTTGCTCCTTAATAGTTTCCACTATTGGTGCACAAATGCGTCTAAAATTTCGAATAAACTTTCTGTAAAACCTATCCAACCCATCAAAGCTTCTCAGTTCATGGATACTTGTTGGAGAAGGCCAATATTTAATGGCTTTCACCTTCTCAGGGTCCATTTTCAGCCTTTCAGAAGAAATTACAAATCCTGAAAATCCAATTATGTCTTTCTCATATTTATTGAAATTTTTTCTCACTAAAATTTCCTCAATACCAGTTTTAAAAATATGAGATGTTCTTCCTTCAATCTATTGTTCACAAAGATATCACCTAAGTGGAAAATCGTGGACTTGATAATGAATTCTATGAGGACTTCATTCATGAGCCTAGTAAAAGTACTGAGTGCATTGGTGAAACCAAAAAGGAATAACCAACCATTCATACAAACCATCATTATTTTTAATGAAGTATTCTACTCATCTCCTTCTCTCATTCTAATATGATGATACCCACTATTTAAATCTATTTTGGAAAAATATATGGCACCACTAAGACAATCCATTATATCATCCATGTTGAGTAAAGGGAATCTATACCTCATGGTTATTTTGTTGATGTTTCTAGAACCAGTGCACATTCACCAACCTCCATCTTTGTTTCGGCTCAAGACTGCGGTACAACACAAAGACTCAAAATTTCTCTAATTAGTCAGTTCTCCAATATTTCATGCACTTGTTTATTAATTTCTTCATTTTCTTTAGGTGACATCCTGTAAGCTTCCTTATTGGGTAGATTGGCTCCCAAAATTAAATCTATATGATAGTTGATGCTCCTTACAAGGAGAAAGGCATTTGGTAACTCATCCATGATAAAATCATCAAATTCATCTAATATTTACTGAATTTCAACAAGAAACTCATTCAAATTTGTATGTAATGATAGCTCTTGGATTACCAATTAAAATGAATCTTACCTCTTCTCGTTTTACCCCTTGTGGCTATCGATTTAGAACTCTACCTTAATTATTTCATTGACCAGGATTAGATGTCCCTTTTGTAACCATGTCTGTTGATTAGGAGAAGTATGTCCCATCTTCATCAATCCTATTTTTTCCACCATTTCCAAAGAGACCAGACTATCTGTGCAACCACTATCAACGATCACTTTGCAACATTTTCCCTTCTACTTGCATATTATTCTAAACAAGTTCCTTCATTGTGCTAGATATTCCTTCTCCTTTTCTCCTTTAATTAAAATCCTCTTCAATGTTAGGGATTCACCCAACTCAGAAGTATCCTCCTTTACCTCTGTCTTGGTTGCCTCATCCTAAGCTTCTACCACATGCACTCCTCTTTGAATTGTCGATATATTTTTAGGAAAATTCCATGACATATGGCCTATCTTTCCATATATGTATCATTTGAATTCTCTTACTCCGCCTCTAACTCTTGGGAAAAATATGTCACCCAGTAATTCTCCTCCTCTTAGATATCGACTTCTTAAACTCCCTACTTCCTCTCTTGGGGCTTGAATTATCCACTTCTTGGGATATCCTTTCACTCTAGCTAGATTCCCTCATTTGCTCCATTGGCTCTATTTCCTAGACAAATTTTCATCTTCCCTCAGTGCTGCCTAGTAGGCATCCTCCACAATCTTCAAGAGAAAGGGCCAATTTCATCTTGGATTTCATACCTTAGGCCATTTATATATCCGAACACCTTCTCCACATCTACCTCAATGTAATTTACTCTTATATTTATTTTTTAGAATTCCTCTGTATATTCTTTCACTGCCATGGACTTATGCCTCAAATTCTTTAGTTTCCAGAATAAATTCAGCTGGTAATCCTTGGGAATGAACTTTCTCTTGAATTTAACCACCATTCTATCCCAAATTTTAATATTTTCTTCCACTTTTCTTCTTCTATCAGCCTGCAACTCATCTCACCATAGTGTTGCATGTCCCCTTAACTTGATCGTAACATACTTGACCTTTTGATCCTCCTTAGAATCCCCATAGTCAAAATACTTGTCTAGAGTGTTGATTTAATGAAACACATCTCCCACATTAAGATTACCATCATACAATGACACTTCCATCTTTTCCTGGACACAACCTTGGTAACTAGTTTTATCAATTGTTCATCTGGTTGCTCCCTTCTTGGAGCTCCCTCCATCTCTTCCTCACAACTCGTGTCCTCACTCACACTGACATTTCCCACATTAGGTTCTCACCTCCGTGAAGTCTCCATGGCATCCATTATTGCCTAGATATACTTCAATTCCAATCTCACGTCCTTGTCGATTCCACTCGTCTCTCGGTCTCCTCTTCTGTGTTGCATACTAGCATCAAAATCCTTAAAAACTAATATTATCTTACCAGTTACAAGATTTGTAGATCTAAACTACTCTGATACTTCTTGATGCAATAGAGGTGTGGTGACTCCTCTTCCTCATAATAAAAAACCATATAAAAAAAATATACCTTGAAATTTTTGCTCCTGTCCTTCCGCGTGTAAACCTCCTTTTCTTCTTATTTTGCGTTGAAGCTACTTATTCCCTTTTAACCTTTTTTATAAGGAAAATAATTTTTATTTGAGTGTGGGTATTCTACCATTTACAAAGGCAAGCCAAGGGTAAAATGAACGACCCAAAGAAAAATACCCAATTCGTCGGCTTGAGCCAAGGTCCCGACTGCCTGACATCCGTCTATGCAATAGGACCCACCTACGCAAGCCTAGTCAAACCTCAGGCTATTCATGAGAATTGATTTGAACAAAAGAAAAAAAGGGATGACCTCCTAACCTCCAACTATAGGCCCACTACTTTGAAATTCAATCGATTATTTGGAGTTGTTCTTTGATTATATTAATTTCCGTCTCAGGGTATTTGTTGGCTTGAGGTGGCTTGGACCCAGATCTAGAGTTAGATGGGCTAACCAACAAAACCCTACACTACCAGTCCTTTCAGGAAAAACCCGTGTAATGCAGGTTGCAGTCTTACCTGAGGCAGTATTGGGGGATGCTAGAACTAGGTTTATGCATCCAAAGGGCTATGTGATGTATTTCTGCCAAATTTAGGGCTTTATCTTGACCTTCGCGAGACCTTAACCCTTAAAACATGGAATTTACAGTAATTAATAGTTAGCAAATTCATTCCCTTCATCGATTACACTAAACATGCATAACATCATATAAATAAATAGATCTACGTCTTTGCGAATATAATAAGTACTTTTCTTGATTAATTGCATTCAACAGATCAAAAATATAGTAGATTCAGAGATACATAGTAATACACAGATATAGAGATAGTTCTTCAAAGCAAGCCTTTATTATGCTTTAGATCTTCAATTACATTCTTCCCAACCAAGTGCACACAGTTGCAGGGATCCACGCACTGAGCTGCAGACTTATCAAGATCTCCACACACACAGCTGTAGGAGCCTTCCTCTTCGCCCAAGTACAGAATAGACAAAAGAATACTCAAATCACACACTATTATTCCATGACATTCTTCTCCTATGACTCTTCTATGGCTTAATTTAATATTCTTCTCCATTACAATACCATGTTCTGTGAACCTGTTGTGCTCTACAACAACCCCCCATTTCATATCATTTTTATTTATAAAGGTTAACCTATGGAATGGGTCCCTTTGAAAGTTTAATTGGTATCAATATTTTTGTTGTTCAAAAAAGGTCCGATGATCAAATGAGCTCATTTATTTAAACCTTGAGAACAACCATTTCTCAACAAATAAAACAATCTTTTATTATTGCGATAAAGCGATCGCAAGATCGCATATCGCAATGACATGGAAAACACATTTAAGTGGCACAATGGTCTCCGCCGATGCGATTTCGCTATCGGCGATCGGAAATACTCCATACACATCTTAAAAAACGCACATAACATAAGCTCCGACGCGATGCGCAATCGGCGATCGGCTATCGGCGATAATTCGTATGCGGTCAAACCATCTTAAGACATTTACTCCGATCTGATGCAATTTCGCAATCAGCAGTCGGAAACATCCCATGCACATTAATAAGGCGCCCAGGTCTAACCACCGATGCGATGCGATATCGGCGATCGGAGAATCGGCACTTCACTCTAAATGCACCTTGTTATATTTCTCCACACTATCTGATGTGATGACGCATATCGGCGTTCGGGAGGATCCTATGCTTATGGTTATATAATACCTATTCTCCTAAAGCGATGCGATATCGCTATCGGCGATCGGCGTTTCAAAAGCCATAACTTGAAGATATAAAGTATTATTGATATCCGATTGATAGAGCGCGGATTTCGAAAAAGCCGTTAAATGGAGGGATAAGGTGATGCATTCGTACTTAAAGTTTTTCCCCTTCGATTAACGATTACCTGCGCTCAACCGCCAAAATATCCATTGCACGCTTAAGGGGGTCATTCAGTCGGATAACGGTGTAATAAGCATTTAAAGAGTAGCAGGCCTTAAACTGCCATTTAATGTATCTGTAAGATCTTCCCAGTGATTGGATCCACAGCCATTTTTGAGAGTTAATCTCTCGGCACGCTTCGATTGATATATCTCTCCCACTATAGATTTTCGTTGTTATGTTTCTATGTTACAGTTTTTTTTTGCCTTTGTGTAGAATTCATCCTTCGAGAGAAGCCTGAGCAAGATGGGAAAGAAATCTAAGAAGACCGCGGGTTCCTCTGCTACATCAGTTGCAGGACAAGCTGCCGCAGATAAAAAAAAGGGCTTAATATCGGATACCACATGCACGGGTCTCACCAGAGCTACATGGCAAGGCACTTATAATCTGCTAGAGGCCGAACAACTAGTGGTAACAGTGATGGAAGCTAGTGTGGACTTACTCAAGAAGTCTGATTCTACTCTCAAAGATTTGGCCGACTCTTTCCTTCACAGGATAGTGGCCAGAGAATAGATTCTTCCCTACACAGACGTCGTGAAATGGGCAATTGAGGAAATTCCAATGCTCGACAGGACTTTTAGCACCAAAGATGGGAGGATTTTCGGATCGTTCAAGCCAGAGCATCTAAGGCAAATGTATCATTTGCCCGAGCCGGAGAAGGTGTATAACAAGACGTTCCTGGAGAAATTTGCAGCTGATAATGAAGTGGAATCCGAACCCATCCGGGATTGGAGGCAGAATCCGGCCAAACACAAGCAAGAGTCTTCCGGTAAGTACTCAGTCGATTCTTTGGCTTCTCCCTATTGCTATGCAGGGATAATGATGTGTAGGCTATGGGGATTACATGACTCTGCTAACTTCACCATAGAGATGGTTCCTCTGATGGAGGCAGCAGTAAACAGCATAATCATGGATTGGGCCACTATTCTCTCTGATAAGCTAGCCGTAGCTGTTCGTGATTTTAGAGCTAATTCTGTTGTCACTGAAAGGAAAATTCCCCCATTTTATTACACTGCATATATTTTAGATACATTATGTTTCAATTCTGAGTTTCCCATCCTCGGTTGGAGGTGAACCACCCAAGACCCCTCACCCATTCATATATACCACCAGAAATTGTGGAAGTCTTCTTACAAGCACCATTTGTACCAAATCTGCAATGGCTTTATGGTTCCCATTCATTATTCTATTTTTGATAAGCCCATTCCCAAAATCTCCTATCTAGCTTCCTTTGATTTACCAGCGGTAGAAAGTTGGTTTGGAGAAGAGAGATTTACCTACGTTAGGGTTTTCGGGAGCCAAGCCAATCTGCATGTTCTCCCTTTGTATATTCCAGATAAACTGCTAGCTAGAGAAATCGCCTATCAGATTATGGCCGAGAGTACTACACAGACTCTCAAGAAAGAAAAGAAGAGGGGCTGGCCCTCTTTTCCCTTGAGAATTGGTGTCTATACTCTGCATGATCTCAAGCATGCAGAAAAGGAAGCCACAAAGATTCAGTCCTTAACTCTGGCCACTATCCCAAATAGGCTATATGATCCAAAGAAAACTGCTTACACTGCATTAGAACAGGCCAAATTGACTAAAATTGATCATCAAGAAGATATGTTTGATGACTTGTTCGTTGCCTCCGAATCAATAGGCCATGCTAAAGAACTCGCTAGGATGAAATATAATGATGAAGGGTTAATTGAGTTCAATAAACTTAGAGAACAGAGGTTGCAAACTCTGCCTCTAGATTTACTGGCAACAACCCCAGCGACATCTTCAAGCGAGCCTGGTCGGCAACAGTCAAGCCAGCCTCCTGTTACAACAAAAGATCAGAAGAAGCAACAGGAGGAAAGGCAAAAGAAGCAACAGGCAGAAAGGCAGAGAAAAGAACAAGCGGAAAGGCAAAAGAAAGAACAAGCAGAAAAACAGCAGAGAGCACAAATGGAACAAGAAGAGAGAAAGAAGAAAGAGGTAGAGGAATAACAGAAGAGGGAACGAGAGGAGAAACAGAAAAAAGAACTGGCAGATAGGCAGAAAAAGGAACAAGAAGAAAAACAGAGGAAAGAACAAGAGGAGCAACAGAGGAAAGAGCAGGAAAAAGAGCGGAGCGAGTCCCAAGCCGAGAAGCAGAAACAAACCACCATTGATCCCGAATTGCTCCAGCAGTGGAAGCAATTTGACTCTATTATCAGTGGAAAGGAAGGTTCCAAAGATATGGACACCTCCAAAACAAATGACACACCAGACATCACTTCTCCTCAGGTTCTAAGTGGAACCAGCGGCCCACCCATTTCTAAGGATGTTGAGGTAATTCCTAAAGACCCTTCCGATCAAATCGTTCTCCAGGTGGAAGATATTCCTCCCCTGGATGTTTTCTACAGCCCAAGGCATAGAGCAGTTGTAAAGCGATCAAGGAAAAGACGAAGGACTGATCAACCTTCTATCTTTCCAGAGCAAACAGTCACGGGTAATGTAGTATGGAAGGAGGAATTGGACCCCTCCGATAACCTAACAAAGTTGTCACAGTATGCAGGAGCTTATTCTGTAGCGACTATTGATAAGGCATCGGAGGTAAGTCTTCTATTGAAGACTAAGGACCAAGAAATTTTTGCACTACAAGCAGAAGTGACCGAGGCAAAGCAGAAGGCAGCACAAGCAGAAGAGCAGTTGCTGGCACAACAGCAAATGAACAATTCATTAACCCAGCAATTGCAGATAGAGAGGCAGAGGATCGACCAAAGCGCGATCCAGAAACAAAAGGAATTATCGGAGGCATTGGCGCAATTGAGGACAGCAAATGAGCTGATGATGAAAACGAAAGATGAGCAAATAGCTCAATTGTCATCACAACTCCAAATAATAAAAGGCGCTCCACAAGTGGATGAGTTCAGAGCAGAAGCATTGCAAATAAACAATGCATTAATATCACAAATTAGGCTCCTTTGTCAACAACTCATTGAAGCAGAGCCATTATGTGAGTTAAATACATCCATTAATCAGCAGGTAGAGAAGGCCAGGAATGAGTTAGACCAAGCTGAAGAAACAATAACCGCATATCTTGATTGGCAATATTCTGATGTCGGAAAAGCAGCAAAATTGGATCCAAGAAACATATAAGGATATACTCTTCACAGAATGGCAAACTCAAGTGATGAAAGCAGAAAGGGCGGCTTCAAGATGTAAATTAACTGCCAGCAATATGGTTGATCTGGCCAACAACACCCTCTACTTGGCGAACATGATCTCCCAGTGTACACCTGGAAGCATAACAACAGCAAATATGATTGAGCAATCAAGTTATCCTGACTTGGAAGAGAAGGGAAGGTTAATCGCTGGAGTTAATACTTTGACTTCCGATGCATATTGGCTCTTTCTGATCAAGCCACACACACAAAGGTCGGCCCTCAAGTGTTTAACTGATGCACTCGGTTGTATAATTCCCGATATTCAAGATGCCACATACGCTGCTCAGCTCAGTTCGTGCCTCAACAAACCGCCTGAAGTAGAGCTAATGCTGGCGATATGTCTGCTCAGGTTTAAAGGCAAAGAGCCTACCTAATGAATCATTGCCACCGATTGCCAGATCGCTGAGGAAGATAGGAGAAATATTTATTGATGCCAACTTAATAGCATTTCAATTTCTTAGATATTTAGATTAGTTTAGTATTTATAGACCCTTTCATGTTTTTAGAAAGGGTCGTAAAGTTTTGTAACAGACTTAAAAGACTGAAGTTTGCACTACTGTGTTTCAGTCAATATTCTTTTATGAAACTGGACCAATCGTTCTAAATTTGATAAGGAAGCTTTTTATGAAATTGTGCACTATTGTCTTTGTATGGAAATGTCTCTGTGTTGAAGGAGGAACTACAAGTAGCGATTGATATCGGGAGTGTCTAAACAGCTAATATGGTATTTCTATCTATGTCTGAATCCATTCCTGTTATGTAAATTGTTATTTGGTTATCTTTGCTATTATTGATCGCATGCATATGTTTTAACAGCGGTTCCATATTCGTTCCACTATTGGATGTTTTATAGTCTACTTTCCTTTCAATCATGCATGTATCAATGATATAATAATGAGTGTAGTAATATCGCTCAATCGCTTTGCTTAACTATTTAGGCACAGCAATCATAAAATGTATTAATATCTGCGTCTGATAGATAGAGTCATCTATATGCCTGTCTTTAGGCTTGGATCATCAAACGTTACACTTCAAAGCTAAATAGATTCCCAGGATAGATTATATTTCTTTTATTTTTGCCAATAGATTTAGTCATTCACCCATCGCTAGCTCAGTTTTATCATCCATTCATCCCGTTTATCTACCTTTTTGGGAAACTGGTCCCATTATCCCCAGTCGGAGCCACTATTCCAAACGGAAAAGGAGCTGTATTAAGGTCCGGACTGGGTGGTTATCCCCGATGTTGTTGCAGCGATTTTCGAGGCATCAACATTTTTGGCGCTAGAAGGAGGGCATCAACTGTGAATGGCACATAAGTCAAAACCTATAAGCCATCCTAAGAGTAATTCTCCCTCCGAATCCCCTCAATCTTCCTATTTGCATACTGGTTCACCGGTATCCAAACAAGAAGAAGAGGAATCAACTACCACTGCTCAAACTCATCATACTCCAGAACAATTAAGTCTTGAATCCCCTGAAGTCCAGTCTCTTATCCACAAACTTCAGAGCTTCTCGATTTCGCCACAGAAATCTGAGGTATCACAAAGCAGTGCGACTTCGCAGTTCAATTTACCTCACCCTCTCACCAGACTTCAGAGCGAGAAGCTCGGTATTGAACCCACTGAGTTCCCTTTACCGAAAAGGAAAAAGGCGAAAAAATATACTGAAGGATCTGATAGTGAAGAGCTTTCATCCACATCCTCCATTGCATCTTCCCCTCTGCAAAGTCTACCATCCACTCCCCCATTACATATTGTTGTCCACCAGGGATTAGAAACCTCAACATCCCAACCTGCTCACTCCTCATCGTTATTTCCTTCCCATACATCTGGAATTCCAACAGTAGTATCAACCACTGTTGCTATTATAATGGCAGACCCATGGACCAGGCCAGGTGCAGTCAACATGCCTGCACCATTGCATCCTTTACCAGATGCTCCTGAAAAATGGCTACCTAAATTTAACCCAGATAATGGGACCCAGGCTGAGGAACATATCAATAATTTCATGTTGGCAGTCAACTTGAAAGGAGTAATAGAAGAAGATGTTATCGTTAGGCTTTTCCCTTATACCTTGCAAGGATCAGCAGGATCCTGGTATTTTTCTTTACCCTCTGGTTCCATTACCAGTTGGAACACTTGCCAAGAGCAGTTTCTTACCAAATATGGAGATGATAGGTCTTTGGCTACTTTAATAAACGATCTCTCCAATTTGAGAATAGAGCATAGGGAACCAATAAAGGAATTTAATGCTAGATTCAATAAGCTCCTAAATAAAATCCCTACTGCCTCCAACCCAAGCGAACAAATTCGAAGCGAATGGTATATCACCGCCCTACCTGCCAATATAGCCATTTTTGTAGACAGGGCCGGGAAACCTACCTTAGCCGAAAACATGAAAGAAGCGCTTGCCGTGGAAAAGCGCATCAATGCTCTAGAGAAGAAAGCTGCTCTAGAGGACAGAAAAGCCAAAAAAGTCTATTTCAAAGAGGATTCTAAGAAGAAAACCCCAAAGGACCCATACGACATGGAGGGTTTGCAAAAGGTCCTGAAAGCCTTGTCTAACGAAATGGTTGACATAAAGAAACAGGTCGTCGAAACCTCAAACAAAAGACCATTTAGGACTTATAAGAGAACTGAATCAAAACCACCGAATGTCATATCTAACGCAGATTCAGAGCAAGAAGAAGAGGAAGAGGAAACAACCTCACAAACTGATGATGAAGAAGAAGTAGCTGAATGCCACGGAATGTGGGATTTTATACTCCCTAACTCTGATACCGATAATGAAGAAGAAGCCTTCCCGGTCACTACTAGAAGTAGAAGTACTTCTGAACTTGTCCAGGCAACTTCAAAGAAAAGGATTGCAGGTGCCACCACAACAAAGGAAAAAGTTCCTCCAAAGAAATCACCTATAGTAGTTCCCCAAAACCAGCCTTCAACTTCTAATTCTCCTTCAACATCTAAAACATTAGTGGTATCCGATTCAATGGAATATAATATTGTTGATGATATGAAGAAAACTAAAGCAAACATCACCATGTTTGAACTTAGTAAATTAAAGCATCAGCAAAAATTACTTCTTAAAGAATTAAATGTCATTCCTTCTACACCTCTTCCCAGTGCTAAAGCTGTTAATGATTCAGGCCAACCTCCTCCGAGTATGGTTGAAGCTATCGATTCAGTTTTGATTGGAGATAGATCAAATTCTCATACTCCACCCTTCCTGCTGACCTATGAGATTTATAACAGAAACCTGCACAACTATTTAGTTGACTCAGGGGCATCATCTAACATAATGCCAGCTTCAGTTTGTTCTAAACTAAACATTGAACCCCAGAAGTCTGCTATTCATATTGTACAGTTGGACAGGACCAAAGTGCAGGTTGTGGGTGAAATTAATTCTGTAACTATCAGGTTGTCTGCTGATCCCAGAGTAGTACAAAGGATTGACAACCTAATAGCCGATATACCTGAATTTTACGGTTTAATTCTGAGTAGGGATTGGTCCGAAAAATTGCATGGGTACATTTCCACTGATTGGTCACATATGTGGCTTCCCTACAAGGGTAAGCCAAATCAAATAAGGATTGATCGTGAGAAACATATGACCCACACAGTTACTGAATTTGAGCAAGAAAACCAACCTGTAGCGTTCAACAACAACATTTTAGGGAATTATTTGTCAGAGTCGTTCTTTGGCAACTTTGTTGCCCAACCATCTCCTTTTTCAGTCAATCATTTTACATCTCAGATTGAGAATTTTTCACAAACAGATAGGTCTAGATGTTTCAATGATGATGAAAAAACTGTAAATATGTTTGTTAATACTCCTTTATTTTGGTCTTTATATTTTGATGGCTCCAAGTCCAGCGAGGGCTCAGGAGCAGGTTGCATTTTGGTTAGTCCACAAGGAGAAAAGACAATGTTGTCCTGTAGGCTAGAATTTGAATGCACTAATAACACAGCCGAATATGAAGCTTTAGTCCAGGGATTATATAAAGCAATCGGCCTTAAAGTGCAATATCTAAAAGTATTTGGCGATTCTGAAATAATTGTTAAACATGTGAGAAATGCAATTCATTGTCTCTCAAATCACCTCAAGCATTATCAATCGCTAGTGCAAGATCTTACCTCACATTTTTCGGCATTCAACATTTCCTCCATTCCTAGGTCACAAAACTCGGCAGCCGACCTACTAGCCAATGTAGCTTCCAAGCTTCTACCTTCGGAAGACTACAGCCCTGATAGATTTTCCATAGAATTGATTTTTAGGCCTTCAATTCCTGATAATATCACTAATTGGAGAGTATTCAACCATGGTGAGGATATTTTGCAATTCTTAACTTCTGAAAAGTCCTATGATAATCAAATCATTGAAGAAGATGAGCATGACTCCCAAATGAAAGAAACACCTCAAGAAAATGCAATTCCCAAGCCTGTAGTAAAGCTGGAAGATCTTTATGATATTAAAGACAGGTTCAAACCTGTAATTAATGCAAAACTCCAAAGCTCTACCCTAAGGTTTGAATTGATAAATTTAGGTACCGAGCAAGCCCCTCAAAATATCAATTTAGGATTAGGACTTTCTTCAGACGAAAAAGAGGCATTCATTAAACTGTTAAGGAAAAACAAACAAATTTTTGCTTGGAAATATGATGATTTGAAGACATATGACACATCCATTATCCAGCATACCATTCCTATGCTTCCCGATCAGAAACCGATTCAGCAGAAGTTAAGAAAAATACATCCAAATTTAGAGAGCCAGATAAAGTCGGAACTTAACAAACTCTTGAAAGCCAAGATTATTTTTCCTGTCCGACACTCAAACTGGGTCTCTAATATGGTGCCAGTCAGAAAGAAAAATGGCGACATTCGAATTTGTATTGATTTCAGAAACTTGAACAAAGCAAGCTTGAAAGACAATTTCCCATTGCCTACTATGGAGCAAATACTTCAATCAGTGGCAGGCTCTGAATTGATGTCCTTTCTTGATGGTTTCTCAGGATATAACCAAGTTCTAGTTCATCCTGATGACCAGCTTAAAACCACATTCAGGACGAAATGGGGAACATATGCATATCAGAAAATGCCTTTTGGGCTTATAAATGCAGGAGCGACATTCCAAAGAGCCATGGACATAGCTTTTAGAGGGTTAATTAATAGAACAGTAGTCGTCTATCTAGACGATATTACTGTATTCTCTAAAGAGAGATCTAATCACTTGCACGACTTAAATCAAATTTTTCAGCGTTGCAAAAGATATGGTATTTCTCTTAACCCTAAAAAGTCATTCTTTGCTCTTGATCAAGGGAAGCTCTTGGGTTTTATCGTATCCAAAGAGGGCATTTATATTGATCCTGATCGGATCAAAGAAATCTCTGAAATCCCATTCCCTCACAATAAAAAATCAATGCAGTCATTTTTAGGCCAGATCAATTTTTTTAAAAGATTTGTTCCATATTTTTCCCAGATTATTTTGCCACTTCAGACAATGATTAAGAAGAATTCAGTCTTTAAGTGGGGATCAGTAGAAAAGGAAGCTTTTGATCTAATCAAGCAATCAATAATCAATGCCCCAGCTTTAAATACTCCAAATTTTTCCAATCATTTTATATTGTATACCATTGCATCCGACTTATCTTATGCTGCAGTACTCACGCAATTAAATGATGACAATTTGGAAGCACCCATCTCATTCTTTAGCTCAAATCTTCAGGGTGCCAAATTGAATTACTCCGACGTTGAAAAGCAAGCCTTTGCTGTATTTAAAGCAGTCAAACATTACAGACCCTTCCTTCTGAAAACCCATACAAAAGTAATAGTTCCTTTCCCGGCAGTTAGGCAACTATTAATCCAAAAAGAGTTGGGTGAAAAAAGGGCAAATTGGGTCACAACGCTTCAAGAGTATGACTTAGAAATTAGGCCAGCAAAGATTGTTAGGGGCCAAGGTTTTTGCAGGATATTGGCAGGAGCATCCAACATTCCAGAATCAAGTGATACAGATCAAACTCAAGAAATCAATCAGATAAGTGTTACTGATTCTGAATCTCAATATGCAGATTTAATCTTTTACTTAAAGAATGGTGATGCACCTCCAAATCTGTCTTACAAAAACAAAAGGGCCATCAGGTTAAAAGCGAAGAGTTTTACAATTATTGATGATGTGCTTTTTAAGAAAAATTATGATTCTATTTTATTAAGATGCCTTGAGAAATCTGAAGCCCAAAAGGTTTTGCAGGAGTTACACGATGGACCAGCAGGAGGACATTTTGGAGCTGACACAACAGCTCACAAGATTATTCATGCTGGATATTATTGGCCCACTCTGTTTAGAGATGCCCACGAGTATGTAAGGAAATGCCTCAATTGCCAAACTTCTAGTGGAAGACAACGAAAACCGGCCTTCCCTTTGCAACCAGTCAACATTGAACAGCCCTTTGAGCAATGGGGATTGGACATCATTGGGGAGATTAATCCACCTTCTTCCAAACAGCATAAGTATATCCTTACTGCAACCGATTATTTTACTAAGTGGGTTGAGGCAATCCCTTTAAAGACAGCAAATTCTGAAGCAATCATTGAATTCATAGATCAATTCATCATTACCAGGTTTGGTGTCCCAAATGCTCTTGTTTTTGACAATGCTTCTTATTTCTTAGGCAATGCAATGTTTGATTTCGCTATTAAAAGAGGGTTTAAATTAAAGTATTCTGCTAATTACTATCCTCAGGGTAATGGTCTAGCAGAGTCTACTAATAAGAATCTGATCAAAATTATTAATCGAACGATCGAAGAGAATCATAGAAACTGGCATAAATCCTTAGTATTTGCATTATGAGCTGATAGGATAACACAAAAAGCTTCTATTGGAACTTCTCCATTTAATCTTGTATATGCAAAAGAAGCATTACTACCCACCAATCTTGTTCTTCCTTCTTTAGCCCTAATTCAGTTCATTGAGGAAAATCCTTCATCTTCTATTCAGCTTAGATATGATCAAATTTTAAAATTAGAAGAGGAAAGGGAAAAAGCCAAGGTTATCCATGCCAAACATCAGCAAGTCATCAAAGCAGCTTTTGATTCAGTCTCATCCGGTTCAAAACAATTCCAAGTCGGTGACTTAGTTCTGAAATGGGACAAAGCCCATGAAGATAAAGGAAAGCACACCAAGTTCCAAAAGATGTGGCTTGGACCGTTTCAGATCTGTGAAAAGATAGGCCATTCAACCTTTGTACTGCAAGACTTATCAGGGTTGAGAGATTCTCTCCCTGTTAATGGCCTGATCTTGAAGAAATTCTTTAATTGAGGAGGTAACCCCTTCTCCTTTTCAAAGTTTGGTAGATTTTTTGTAGTTTGTAGGATTCGTAGAAAATAATGTTGTAAGATATCTTCCATTGACCTTTTGCTGTATTTGAAAAGTTGTCTCACAGAAGTAGTATGAATATTTGCTTTTAAATAATAGAACTTTTAACCAAAAGGGATAATTTCTAGGAAATTAGATATCTTTGTAGTCTGAAACCACAGTCCAACTTTTGTAGACTCCTCTCAAAACATAAAAGTTCTGTGAATCATTTTCTGTTTTCAAAATTGGTCTCCAAAGGTTATCTATACTAAGATAGAAGCTAATCCAATTCCAGCACCTTCAACTCTTGACCTGTCATCCATTTGCTCTTAAGGAGAAGATTGTTCACCCCATTCACTAAAGTTTATGATTACTCAGAGTGTAATTCTAAAATATAAGAGATTAAAGATAAGAGGTCTTATTACAAGCCTGCTTACCATGTTCATAGGAAAATAGTTTGACTGACATTACCAATACTGCATATCAAAACAGGGTAATGGCTTGAAATTACAAGACAAGGGGTCTCATCACGAGCCAGCTTGTTCAGTTAGATTACTACCAGTGAATGGCATTGTCAACAGCTGGCCACCAAACCAGGACAATGGCTTTTTATCTTATTAATAACAAAGAAGAAAAAGGAAATGAAATACAAAATATGAAAACATGTTTTGGATTCATTCTGATTAGTCACACTCTTAAGTGAATGGAACAATGGACAATAGCATGGTTAAAAGGTATCCCTGTCGAGACTATAAACGTTTGCTGGCAACAGAGGCTCTACCTATGACAGAGGGGTTAATTTTAAAAGCTGATTTGGAAAAGTTTTCTGTTTTATCATTATAAACCAACAAAGGCCTATTTTAAAACTTGGAATGCATTTATTTTCTTTAAAAAAGGGAGGAAGTTAACAAAATAGTTTCACTTTGTTCAGAATGCATAGATATCTAGTTATATTAGAATTTTCCCCTTCTGATTGAGACTCTATTTGAAAAAGCTTAAGTGTTTTTATCAGCTCCAGAGATAACTGGTTCTTCCAGCGAATCGCCAATTGTTGTGCTCTACAACAACCCCCCATTTCATATCATTTTTATTTATAAAGGTTAACATATGGAATGGGTCCCTTTGAAAGTTTAATTGGTATCAATATTTTTGTTGTTCAAAAAAGGTCCGATGATCAAATGAGCTCATTTATTTAAACCTTGAGAACAACCATTTCTCAACAAATAAAACAATCTTTTATTATTGCGATAAAGCGATCGCAAGATCGCATATCGCAATGACATGGAAAACACATTTAAGTGGCACAATGGTCTCCGCCGATGCGATTTCGCTATCGGCGATCGGCAATACTCCATACACATCTTAAAAAACGCACATAACATAAGCTCCGACGCGATGCGCAATCGGCGATCGGCTATCGGCGATACTTCGTATGCGGTCAAACCATCTTAAGACATTTACTCTGATCCGATGCAATTTCGCAATCGGCAGTCGGAAACATCCCATGCACATTAATAAGGCGCCCAGGTCTAACCACCGATGCGATGCGATATTGGCGATCGGAGAATCGGCACTTCACTCTAAATGCACCTTGTTATATTTCTCCACACTATCCGATGCGATGTCGCATATCGGCGTTCGGGAGGATCCTATGCTTATGGTTATATAATACCTATTCCCCTAAAGTGATGCGATATCGCTATCGGCGATCGGCGTTTCAAAAGCCATAACTTGAAGATCTAAAGTATTATTGATATCCGATTGATAGAGCGCGGATTTCGAAAAAGCCGTTAAATGGAGGGATAAGGTGATGCATTCGTATTTAAAGTTTTGCCCCTTCGATTAATGATTACCTGCACTCAACCCCCAAAATATCCATTGCACGCTTAAGGGGGTCATTCAGTCGGATAACGGTGTAATAAGCATTTAAAGAGTAGCAGGCCTTAAACTGCCATTTAATGTATCTGTAAGATCATCCCAGTGATTGGATCCGCAGCCATTTTTGAGAGTTAATCTCTCGGCACGCTTCGATTGATATATCTCTCCCACTATAGATTTTCGTTGTTATGTTTCTATGTTACGGTTTTTTTTTGCCTTTGTGTAGAATTCATCCTTCGAGAGAAGCCTGAGCAAGATGGGAGAGAAATCTAAGAAGACCGCGGGTTCCTCTGCTACATCAGTTGCAGGACAAGCTGCCGCAGATAAAAAGAAGGGCTTAATATCGGATACCACATGCACGGGTCTCACCAGAGCTACATGGCAAGGCACTTATAATCTTCTAGAGGCCGAACAACCAGTGGTAACAGTGACGGAAGCTAGTGTGGACTTACTCAAGAAGTCTGATTCTACTCTCAAAGATTTGGTCGACTCTTTCCTTCACAGGATAGCGGCCAAGGAACAGATTCTTCCCTACATAGACGTCGTGAAATGGGCAATTGAGGAAATTCCAATCCTCGACTGGACTTTTAGCACCAGAGATGGGAGGATTTTCGGATCGTTCAAGCCAGAGCATCTAAGGCAAATGTATCATTTGCCCGAGCCAGAGAAGGTGCATAACAAGACGTTCCTGGAGAAATTTGCAGCTGATAATGAAGTGGAATCCGAACCCATCCGGGATTGGAGGCAGAATCCGGCCAAACACAAGCACGAGTCTTCCGGTAAGTACTCAGTCGATTATTTGGCTTCTCCCTATTGCTATGCAGGGATAATGATGTGTAGGCTATGGGGATTACATGACTCTGCTAACTTCACCATAGAGATGGTTCCTCTAATGGAGGCAGCAGTAAACAACATAATCATGGATTGGGCCACTATTCTCTCTGATAAGCTAGCCGTAGCTGTTCGTGATTTTAGAGCTAATTCCGTTGTCACTAAAAGGAAAATTCCCCCATTTTATTACAGTGCATATATTTTAGATACATTATGTTTCAATTCTTAGTTTCCCGTCCTCGGTTGGAGGTGAACCGTCCAAGACCCCTCACCCATTCATATATACCACCAGAAATTGTGGAAGTCTTCTTACAAGCACCATTTGTACCAAATCTGCAATGGCTTTATGGTTCCCATTCATTATTCTATTTTTGATAAGCCCATTCCCAAAATCTCCTATCTAGCTTCCTTTGATTTACCAGCGGTAGCAAGTTGGTTTGGAGAAGAGAGATTTACCTACGTTAGGGTTTTCAGGAGCCAAGCCAATCCGCATGTTCTCCCTTTGTATATTCCAGATAAACTGCTAGCTAGAGAAATCCCCTATCAGATTATGGCCGAGAGTGCTACACAGACTCTCAAGAAAGAAAAGAAGAGGGGTTGGCCCTCTTTTCCCTTGAGAATTGGTGTCTATACTCTGCATGATCTCAAGCATGCAGAAAAGGAAGCCACAAAGATTCAGTCCTTAACTCTGGCCACTATCCCAAATAGGCTATATGATCCAAAGAAAACTGCTTACACTGCATTAGAACAGGCCAAATTGACTAAAATTGATCATCAAGAAGATATGTTTGATGACCTATTCGTTGCCTCTGAATCAATAGGCCATGCTAAAGAACTCGCTAGGATGAAATATAATGATGAAGGGTTAACTGAGTTCAATAAACTTAGAGAGCAGAGGTTGCAAACTCTGCCTCTAGATTTACTGGCAACAACCCCAGTGACATCTTCAAGCGAGCCTGGTCGGCAACAGTCAAGCCAGCCTCCTGTTACAACAAAAGATCAGAAGAAGCAACAGGAGGAAAGGCAAAAGAAGCAACAGGCAGAAAGGCAGAGAAAAGAACAAGCAGAAAGGCAAAAGAAAGAACAAGCAGAAAAACAGCAGAGAGCACAAATGGAACAAGAAGAGAGAAAGAAGAAAGAGGTAGAGGAACAGCAGAAGAAGGAACAAGAGGAGAAACAGAAAAAAGAACTGGCAGATAGGCAGAAAAAGGAACAAGAAGAAAAACAGAGGAAAGAACAAGAGGAGCAACAGAGGAAAGAGCAGGAAAAAGAGCGGAGCAAGTCCCAAGCCGAGAAGCAGAAACAAAGCACCATTGATCCCGAATTGCTCCAGCAGTGGAAGCAATTTGACTCTATTATCAGTGGAAAGGAAGGTTCCAAAGATACGGACACCTCCAAAACAAATGACACACCAGACATCACTTCTCCTCAGGTTCTAAGTGGAACCAGCGGCCCACCCATTTCTAAGGATGTTGAGGTAATTCCTAAAGACCCTTCCGATCAAATCGTTCTCCAGGTGGAAGATATTCCTCCCCTGGATGTTTTCTACAGCCCAAGGCATAGAGCAGTTGTAAAGCGATCAAGGAAAAGACGAAGGATTGATCAACCTTCTATCTTTCCAGAGCAAACAGTCACGGGTAATGTAGTATGGAAGGAGGAATTGGACCCCTCCGATGACCTAACAAAGCTGTCACAGTATGCAGGAGCTTATTCTGCAGCGACTATTGATAAGGCATCGGAGGTAAGTCTTCTATTGAAGACTAAGGACCAAGAAATTTTTGCACTACAGGCAGAAGTGACCGAGGCAAAGCAGAAGGCAGCGCAAGCAGAAGAGCAGTTGCTGGCACAACAGCAAATGAACAATTCATTAACCCAGCAATTGCAGACAGAGAGGCAGAGGATCGACCAAAGCGCGATCCAGAAACAAAAGGAATTATCGGAGGCATTGGTACAGTTGAGGACAGCAAATGAGCTGATGATGAAAATGAAAGACGAGGAAATAGCTCAATTGTCATCACAGCTCCAAATAATAAAAGGCGCTCCACAGGTGGATGACTTCAGAGAAGAAGCATTGCAAATAAACAATGCATTAATATCACAAATTAGGCTCCTTTGTCAACAACTCATTGAAGCAGAGCCATTATGTGAGTTAACTACATCCATTAATCAGCAGGTAGAGAAGGCCAGGAATGAGTTAGACCAAGCTGAAGAAACAATAACCGCATATCTTGATTGGCAAGATTCTGATGTGGGAAAAGCAGCAAAATTGCCCAGGATCCAAGAAACATATAAGGATATACTCTTCACAGAATGGCAAACTCAAGTGATGAAAGCAGAAAGGGCGGCTTCAAGATGTAAATTAACTGCCAGCAATATGGTTGATCTGGCCAACAACACCCTCTACTTGGCGAACATGATCTCCCAGTGTACACCTGGAAGCATAACAACAGCAAATATGATTGAGCAATCAAGTTATCCTGACTTGGAGGAGAAGGGAAGGTTAATCGCTGGAGTTAATACTTTGACTTCCGATGCATATTGGCTCTTTCTGATCAAGCCACACACACAAAGGTCGGCCCTCAAGTGTTTAACTGATGCACTCGGTTGTATAATTCCCGATATTCAAGATGCCACATACGCTGCTCAGCTCAGTTCGCGCCTCAACAAACCGCCTGAAGTAGAGCCAATGCTAGTGATATGTCAGCTCAGGTTTAAAGGCAAAGAACCTACCTAATGAATCATTGCCACCGATTGCCAGATCGCTGAGGAAGATAGGAGAAATATTTATTGATGCCAACTTAATAGCATTTCAGTTTCTTAGATATTTAGATTAGTTTAGTATTTATAGACCCTTTCATGTTTTTAGAAAGGGTCGTAAAGTTTTGTAACAGACTTAAAAGACTGAAGTTTGCACTACTGTGTTTCAGTCAATATTCTTTTATGAAACTGGACCAATCGTTCTAAATTTGATAAGGAAGCTTTTTATGCAATTGTGCACTATTGTCTTTGTATGGAAATGTCTCTGTGTTGAAGGAGGAACTACAAGTAGCGATTGATATCGGGAGTGTCTAAACAGCTCATATGGTATTTCTATCTATGTCTGAATCCATTCCTGTTATGTAAATTGTTATTTGGTTATCTTTGCTATTATTGATCGCATGCATATGTTTTAACAGTGGTTCCATATTCGTTCCACTATTGGATGTTTTATAGTCTGCTTTCCTTTCAATCATGCATGTATCAATGATATAATAATGAGTGTAGTAATATCGCTCAATCACTTTGCTTAACTATTTAGGCACAACAATCATAAAATGTATTAATATCTGCGTCTGATAGATAGAGTCATCTATATGCCTGTCTTTAGGCTTGGATCATCAAACGCTACACTTCAAAGCTAAATAGATTCCTGGGATAGATTATATTTCTTTTATTTTTGCCAATAGATTTAGTCATTCGCCCATCGCTAGCTCAGTTTTATCATCCATTCATCCCGTTTATCTACCTTTTTGGGAAACTGGTCCCATTATCCCCAGTCGGAGCCACTATTCCAAACAGAAAAGGAGCTGTATTAAGGTCCGGACCGGGTGGTTATCCCCGATGTTGTTGCAGCGATTTTCGAGGCATCAACAAAACCATGGGTGGGTCTCAAAACAACTTGACTCTTAACAAACTAAGGGGCTTTGACCTTCTAAAATCCCCTTTATTCCCTATCGACCTATGCTACTCACGCTCCGCTCCTAAAAATGTAGAGACTTTACAATATCTAACAAAACTTTACAAAATTTGACCCAGGGGACCCCATCCCAACAAGCCCCCAACACAAAGTCATGACTCATATTGAGTCACTCTACTGGTGTTGCCTCAATCATTTCCTGCAGATCCTTGAACTCGATCTTCAATGCTTGAAGATCTGTTGTTCTCTATGCAGTGACCTCACGAACTTCTTCGACCAATTTCTCCATGGTTAGACTTTCGACTGCAAGGCCTATGGTTCTTTGTGTCTGTTGCAGTGCCTTTAACTTGCTCTGGACAGTCTATGACAGTTGGCTTGCCTCATCGGCCCATGGATGCGTCCTTGAGGAGATAATGGAGGCCTTCCGACGCAACTTATCAATCTAGGTTTGGAAAAATTTCCCTTCCTGAAGTCTTGTGAACCTTTGCACAGGTGCTAAGCTCCACACTATTTTTCATAGATGTTTGCCTCAATCGTCTGCAAGTGTGGATCCTCCTGTAGTGAAGGTCCACATCTCTATTGTCTACTAAAATAATTAGTTGCAGTACTTCAATGTAGCTTCCAAAGTGGTCATGTTTGCTTTAATAGTAGCCTCACGCTACTCTCTGAATTCTGCAGGAGTAGTTGGTTGTAGCTTAAGTTGAAGTTCTAAAATCTGCAACTAGAACTCAAATCGTATCTTTCAAATTTCTTCCTTGTATGCCTTCACTACAGTATCCAACTTGTGAATCTTCTTTGCTAAGGCCACCTTTGCTGGAATTTGGAGCTTAGGGAACTCACTGCACACTTAGGTAAGGGTTGTCTCTAGCTGCTTATTTTAATGTATCGCCACGTCGTGAAACTGCAATGCCTGTGCTTTCTCTTCAAAAATATATTGATTGTTAGTTTTTACCTCGTTGATAATAAAAAATGCTCGTTTCTCCCAGATGCGAAGCTCATATGAAACTCCTTGGTGTAGCTCATGCAAGGTCTGGATCGACAGTACTAAAAGGATGATACTTAGATTTTTCTAGTACTTTTCATGCTCCTCTTCTTCTGTTGTCTCAAACTGGAGAGAATTTCCTAGTAGTGGTACAGTGTGGAGCTCGGATGTGATTTTTATTGAATTAAATCTTAGCACGCTTGCGTGATCCGCGCTCACTTGTCCCACGCTCGCCTAGATTACCCATGTTTGGACCTGCAATTCCTTCAGGCCCTATTGTACTTTGTCCAATACCTAGTGGTATTGGTCCTCGATGTGTCCCCATATAGTTTTAGTGGTGGAGTGGACAACATCACCTATCTCATCAAGGTCCCCCTCCGTGAGGACCAATGGTGTCACACTCACAGACTTATCGGACTTCTGCTTCTTACAAGGTCGCTTGGCATTTCACTTCTTCCACTTCCTAACCTTGAAGGGGGTCTCGAATTATACACCCCCTTCCTCTTCACCTTTGGTTTCAACCTCAACATCGGTACGCTCGGTTTCAGGTTCTTCGAGGTGTTATCACTCAGGTTGTCCTTAAAGCTCCAGAAAAGGATACGGCCGAGGTAACCACAAACCAACTTTGGACTGCAGGTTCTATCCAACCTGCAATCAAAGAGGGCTCTCTCTTTATGATTTAGCTTTGTTTGAAAAGGATCTTATGCTAGGTCTTGAGTTTAGAGGGTTTTTGTTTTGTTTTGGTGAGAAAATTGATTTTTCAGATAGAGAGGCAGATCATATTCTAAGGGTTTCGAACCATTGGGCGTGGAGTCGAGGAGAAAAACAGTTGGTGCTTTTCCTTAATAACAGTAAGGGAAAATGGAGCAAGATAGCTGAGCATGAAACACTGTTTCAGGTTAAAGGGATGGAAAGAAATGCTAAGTAATGAGAGGCAATTAAGAATCTCTCAATTATGCTTAACAGGGGAAGACAACCGGGCGCTACCTAGGGGCATTTAAGAATCCCTAGATAATTGGCCAACACAGGTGAATTGGGGTAAACATGAGCCAGAAGGAATTCATATTCATAACCAATTCAATCGGAAGAAAACATAAAGAAATAGCAGAAATTGAGCATAGAGAGTACTTAAACTAATTCTAGGCTATTCTTTCTTCCTGCTACTTAGATAGTGGTAAACAATAAACAGAGGTAAGATGCACTTATTGTTTCAGGCTGCAGCACAAGAATTCCATCTTCATATTTCTATAAACATTTATTCACACCAGACAGTTTGCTCTCCAAGCTTTCGACAATCTTTGATTATGGAAAAACTTAGGTATACACAGCGAGTCCCTAGTGAACTTCTTAATTGACCACACTTAAAACTATACAGAGGGTGGTATATATAGGGCAAAAACTCTATCTACTGTTTTTATTACATCTTGACCTAATTAGGTCATAAAGGGAAAATGACTACTTAACCTAATTCTATCCAGAAATAAATGCAAAAGATATCTCGGGCTATGCTGGGGGCAGCTATATCAAAACTGAATAAATGATGCTGTCCTTGGTGGCTTGCTGCAGTGTTTTCTGAAATAAATGAGTATGGGTTTCTGCACCTTCACTGTCTGTATGCATTTAAAGCTTTAACTGTGATTTGAGGGCAAGGATGGGCTTACGCCTCCTGATTTGACTTTCTGGGGGGCCTCATAAATGTTCAGGTGCCTCAAGCCCCTAAAAAATCTTGACTGATACTCTTTGGCTCTTCTTCTTCCTCTGATACTCTTTGGCAATAAGTTGATGCTCTTCTGACGTGCCGTGGGTTTTATTCACAAATTAATGGCCGCTGTTCAGCCTCTGTTTCTCTCAAAACTTTTATCTGCTCCTTCCAGCAAGCTTCGCAAAGAAAAATGGGCCTTTCGGTGCCTTTCGGGCTTGCTGGGGGCCGCTGAATCAAAAGATTCCCTGAAGATTCCCCATTAAGGCCCAAAAAATCTAGTAGGCCCAAATTTCTCATCAAAACCTGCCTCAGAATTGGATTCCGGGGCTCCGAAGTGCGATTTTCGCGCCGTTGCCCCCAAAAAGTGCTGATGACGTCAGCATGACGTCAGCATTGTACGGCAGGTGACGTCAGCATGACATCAGCAAGATGACGTGGCGGGATGACGTCAGGATGACGTCATCCTGTACGGATGATGACGTGGCAGGGACACGTGGCAGTGATGTGGCAGGAGGCCACGCAGGCAGGTGACTCGACGTGGTGACTGGGCAGAGGGTGACGTGGGATGTGACGTCACGGGCGGTAAGCGGTTTCGTGGCGCACCGCTTTTTGAGGATGGTGGTTTCGTGAGGGGGTGCTCCGCCACAGCCCAGAGCCTGACGCGTGGCGGGAGTACGGCGGCAATACCGCCCATCTCCCGGACGCTAAAGCTCGGGCGGTTCGGGGATGGGGCGGCCCACCCACCGTTGATCAGCGAGGCGGGCGATCCAACGGTTGGCGGTCGGGGCGAGGCGGCGGGTAGTTAGGGCGGGGAATATTCGCAGGAATATTCCAAATTTAATAATATGCGCGCGGTGGGTTAAAAACTATAGGAAAAGCGGGTTATGGGGTTTTTAAAGGCGCGGAGAGTGGGTTTTCTGATATTTTTGCGCCGGGGGTATATATTTACATGACAAACATTGGGATAAAGGTGAAAACATGGGTTTTTTGGGCTAGGGATGAGGTTATTAACCTGGCCAGGTGTGAGATTAATCCCTGTTTGGACACGGATGGGCTAAAGACAGCCCCAGATGGACTGTGATTTCCCGGACTTGTTTTTAGAAAATATGGCTATATTGCCAAGGAGGGGATATTTGCATAGGGGAGTTTTATATACATGATTTTAATAGGGAAAGGGAAAAACTGATAGGGAGTTATATAATAAAGTTAGTAGTTAATATGGAGATGAAAAGAGGGCGCTAAGGTATAAGACCTTAGGCTTTGTTGGGAGAAAGAAGGCTCACAGATGATGAGTGAGCAGTCCTTGATTGAAGCAAATCCTCACCAAGGCGAATGTCATGGAGATGATGAATCTGAGAGGCTCAAGCAGATCTTGACCTCTTGGGGGATGTTAGTAAGTGACTTGGGGGAAATGAGAAGAAGGGGAGGTTAGTGAATACCAGCTTGAGTACCTCCTTTGACTGCAAAACTGCCTGATAACTGCGATAAAAAATGGAATACAGCAGTGGCATTTGGACCATGATACTTTCATGGCATCTTCATTGGCCTGTTCTGGAAATATGGAACACTGCAGCCTGCAAAGTATGACATATTTGGCATGTGAAAATGTCAATCATGAAAAATGAATACCTGCTGCAGCAGGAGGCTAACAGTGGCTCCACTTGGGGATGGCTTTTCCTTGTGAAAAGTCAAGAACAGTAGGTCAGACTGCCTTGTATTCAATTGTTGTTGTATTCTGCAAAATTTGCTTGGCCGGTTGCCTTATTAATCCTACCTACCTACCCTAACCAATACTTTCTCTGTTGTTAGGTGTAATGAAACAGCCAATGCAGCCACTTAAGCATTATAAACATGATTGGCCCCTGCTGCTTGTGCTTGTTGTTACCTGAAATGGAGATCTTGAAATCTGATATGGCTTTATTAATCTTTGAGAAGATCAAGATGTTGCTGACCTTCTTTGCTGAAACAAGAAACTGTACAAAAGGGTCCTGTAGCATATATACATTTTTGCTAGACTGACTTGAAAAACTGTACAAAAGTTTGGGATAGCTATCATGCTTTGAAATTGGGGAATCATCAGCAACTTGATTTTGAGCTTTGCAGCCTGCTAATGGAGAAAAGCAGTGATTTACCTCATCATTCTGCCTACCAGCAGATAGGTCATTCAAAACTTGCAGAGGTGCTTGCAATTTACAATCTGGCTCGAATAGGACTTGACTGATTTGCGCAGGCTGCTCCTCTTCTTCTTCTTCAAATAACTCAGATGGCTGAAAACAAAGAGGCAGGGGATCCACTTGGATCATTTGATCATATGCTGCTGCTTCCAAGTCTTCCTCAATCTGATATTCGATGGCTCTTTGGGTTTGCAAAATTAGAGGCAATACATTTTGAACAATGATTTGACCATCCTCCCGACGGTCAATATTAACCCTTGCTGATACTTGCTTATTAATTGCATGATAGTTCTCTTTAATAAATTGAAAAGATTCAAAACAGAAAGGTAAAGTTCCTTCACTGAAATCAACACACTCTGCGTTTTCTTTCTTTTCTTCATAGCTGAGATGGGCATTCTGATCTTTGTGTTCAGGCAGCTGATCCTGAACTGTGCTTTCTGCCAAAATAGGCTCTGATTCCTCTGCGAAGCTGATTTGGTCGTTAGTTTCATAATCATCATCATACTGATCATATTTGGGCAGACCGTTGAAAGAAGAGAAGCTATTATATTCATACATTATATCAGGAGACTGCTCCATCATGTATGGCGGTATGAATATGTCATCTGTTTTGTGGCAGGTTTGTTCATGAATATCATTACTTTCCTTTTGCAAAACAAATCTGTTCTGGTGCTCTAAACATTCAACTTCTATTGTGCACATCTGCTTTAATTCCTCTGCTTTCTGTACAAAGATATCAAGCTCATCCCCTTTTTCTGCTTTCAACCTCCTCTCCCTAATTTTCAGATTGACCTCTACATCTACTGCCATGTTCTGCATCTGTTGCATAGTAGAGGGGCTCCTTTCTCTCAGATGAAATTCTATTTCTGGATCAAATGCTTTTGGATAATGTAATAGAGCCAAATCAGGGGGAGGTCTTATATTCAATGGTATAGAATGATAAACTTGATTGAATCGGTCAGAAAATTGCTGAACAGATTCATTTGGAATCCTTTTTAACTGATTATATTCTTCTATGAGCACGAGGAAATTGACTTTCATCATCCATCTATCAAGGAAGAGTTTGAATAACTGCTGGAGATTTGAGATGCTTGCCTCAGGCAATGCTTTAAACCAAGTCCTAACTTCACTTTGTAAAGAAAGGGCAAACAGCCTAACACTAACATCCTCATCCTCCACTTCAAAAATGTTCAAATAATCTTCAAAAGCCTGAATGTGCTTTTGGGCAGTCACTCCTTTCTCTCCATCAAATCTTGGGAGACACATGGGATGATTTTTGGGCAAAGGTTTAAGCACGGGAGGCAAAATGAGTGGCTTATATCTATCAGGAACCTTACGAGGCACGGGATTGTGTACAGGGGCTAAATGATTGGGTTCGGTATGAACAGGGATAGGATGATTGGATTTAACGGAAGAGTCCCCCTTGACCATGAGGTGAGCATCAGCAGCATTGAGAGGTTGTTGTTCTAATGTGCAAGGAGGGCTTTCTTCAACATCTTCTAAAGGGAAAGCATAAAAGTTAAATCTAAACAATATGTACAGCAAAATTTTATGGAAGAGAAAGAACATGACCTCTTGGATCAAAATCCAGGTCAAAAGCCTGATCTGCTCATACATTTCTTTTGGGTTCATCTCTCCAGTGGAGTCTTTATTATGAGGATGATGTGGAGTCGCCAGGTGGATATATTAACTTTGAGTGCCTGATCTCTGTCCACCATCAAAGATCAGAACTAAACTTTGAAAAAGCAGTTCTGAAGGTCTGGTTCTCTCAGTGGAGCTTTCTTACCTTCTTCGTGAAACTATCTGAAATTATCTGAGGAAGTTCCCCAGCGGAGTCGCCATTATGTTATCACTCAGGTTGTCCTTAAAGCTCCAGAAAAGGATACGGCCGAGGTAACCACAAACCAACTTTGGACTGCAGGTTCTAGCCAACCTGCAATCAGAGAGGGCTCTCTCTTTATGATTTAGCTTTGTTTGAAAAGGATCTTAGGTTAGGTCTTGAGTTCAGAGGGTTTTTGTTTTGTTTTGGTGAGAAAATTGAATTTTCAGATAGAGAGGTAGAGCATATTCTAAGGGTTTCGAACCATTGGGCGTGGAGTCGAGGAGAAAACCGGCTGGTGCTTTTCCTTAATAACAGTAAGGGAAAATGAAGCAAGATAGCTGGGCATGAAACAATGTTTCAGGTTAAAGGGATGGAAAGAAATGCTAAGTAATGAGAGGCTATTAAGAATCTCTCAATTATGCTTAATAGGGGAAGACAACCGGGCGCTACCTAGGGGCATTTAAGAATCCATAGATATTTGGCCAACACAGGTGAATCGGGGTAAACATGAGCCAGAAGGAATTCATATTCATAACCAATTCAATCGGAAGAAAACATAAAGAAATAGCAGAAATTGAGCATAGAGAGTACTTAAACTAATTCTAGGCTATTCTTTCTTCCTGCTACTTAGATAGTGGTAAACAATAAACAGAGGTAAGATGCACTTATTGTTTCAGGCTACAGCACGAGAATTCCATCTTCATATTTCCATAAACATTTATTCACACCATACAGTTTGCTCTCCAAGCTTTCGACAATCTTTGATTATGGAAAAACTTAGGTATACACAGCGAGTCCCTAGTGAACTTCTCAATTGACCACACTTAAATCTATACAGAGGGTGGTATATATAGGGCAAAAACTCTATCTACTATTTTTATTACATCTTGACCTAATTAGGTCATAAAGGGAAAATGACTACTTAACCTAATTCTATCCAGAAATAAATGCAAAAGATATCTCGGGCTGTGCTGGGGGCAGCTGTATCAAAACTGAATAAATGATGTTGTCCTTGGTGGCTTGCTGCAGTGTTTTCTGAAATAAATGAGTATGGGTTTCTGCACCTTCACTGTTTGTATGCATTTAAAGCTTTAACTGTGATTTGAGGGCAAGGATGGGCTTACGCCTCCTGATTTGACTTTCTGGGGGGCCTCATAAATGTTCAGGTGCCTCGAGCCCCTAAAAAGTCTTGACTGATACTCTTTGGCTCTTCTTCTTCTTCTGATACTCTTTGGCAATAAGTTGATGCTCTTCTGACGTGCCGTGGGTTTTATTGACAAATTAATGGCCACTGCTCGGCCTCTATTTCTCTCAAAACTGTTATCTGCTCCTTCTGGCAAGCTTCGCAAAGAAAAATGGGTCTTTCGGCGCCTTTCGGGCTTGCTGGGGGCCGCCGAATCAAAAGATTCCCTGAAGATTCCCCATTCAGGCCCAAAAAATCTAGCGATGAGCGATTTGCACCTAGCGCAAATCGCTCATCAAAAACTGCCTCAGAATCGGATTCCGGGGCTCCGAAGTGCGATTTTCGCGCCGTTGTGCCCAAAAAGTGCTGATGACGTCAGCATTGTACAGCGGGTGACGTCAACATGATGTCAGCAAGATGACATGGCGGGATGATGTCATCCTGTACAGACGATGATGTGGCAGGGACATGTGGCAGTGATGTGGCAGGAGGCCACGCAGGCAGGTGACTGGGTGGTGACTAGGTAGAGGGGGTGACGTAAGCGGTGACTAGGCAGAGGGTGACGTGGGATGTGACGTCATGGGCGGTAAGCGGTTTCGTGGCACACTGCTTTTTGAGGATGGCGGTTTCGTGGGGGGGCGCTCCGCCACAGCCCAGAGCCTAACGCGTGGCGGGAGTACGGCGGCAATACCGCCCATCTCCCGAACACTAAAGCTCGGGCGGTTCGGGGATAGGGCGGCCCGCCCACCGTTGATCAGCGAGGTGGGCGATCCAACGGTTGGCGGTCGGGGCGAGGCGGCGGGTAGTTAAGGTGGGGAATATTCGCAGGAATATTCCAAATTTAATAATATGCACGCAGTGGGTTAAAAACTATAGGAAAAGCGGGTTATGGGGTTTTTAAAGGCGCGGAGAGTGGGTTTTCTGATATTTTTGCGCCAGGGGTATATATGACAAACATTGGGATAAAGGTGAAAACATGGGTTTTTTGGGCTAGGGATGAGGTTATTAACCTGGCCAGGTGTCAGATTAATCCCTGTTTGGACACGGATGGGCTAAAGACAGCCCCAGATGGACTGTGATTTCCCGGACTTGTTTTTAGAAAATATGGCTATATTGCCAGGGAGGGGATATTTGCATAGGGGAGTTTTATATACATGATTTTAATAGGGAAAGGGAAAAACGGATAGGGAGTTATATAATAAAGTTAGTAGTTAATATGGAGATGAAAAGAGGGCGCTAAGGTATAAGACCTTAGGCTTTGTTGGGAGAAAGAAGGCTCACAGATGATGAGTGAGCAGTCCTTGAGTGAAGCAAATCCTCACCAAGACAAATGTCATGGAGATGATGAATCTGAGAGGCTCACGCAGATCTTGACCTCTTGGGGGATGTTAGTAAGTGACTTGGGGGAAATGAGAAGAAGGGGAGGTTAGTACCTCCTTTGACTGCAAAACTGCCTGATAACTGCGATCAAAAATGGAATACAACAGTGGCATTTGGACCAGGATACTTTCATGGCATCTTCATTGGCCTGTTCTGGAAATATGGAACACTGCAGCCTGCAAAGTATGACATATTTGGCATGTGAAAATGTCAATCATCAAAAATGAATACCTGCTGCAGCAGGAGGCTAACACAAGGTCAATAGTGACTTGCGATGTTGCTGCTTGCACAACTTTCTACTTCGATGCTTCCTTCCCTTTTGTGTAAGTCTTTTCCTTCTGTGACACCTTTTTTTTTATAGAAGCCTTATGTTCTTCTTTGTCTTTTGTAGAAGCCTTTTGTGCTTCTTTCTCTTTGATTTCTGGGTCGTTGTTGCAGGTGTTGTTTTCCCGGTTTCTGTCTCTGCAACCTTACTTGTTCCTGTGCCTTCATCAAATGGGGTAAGCCAATGGCTCGGTCATTTGCTGACGACCCCCATAATGTCATCCTCCGTGACTAAATATGGGAACTTATGCCATGTTCTTGTGGCATCCTTCTTCCTTCGTATGGACAGATTGTGAAAATATACCTTGAATTTTGCAATATTTGTATATTGCGCATGTAAACTAGGTGAAAGTTGTGGTCGTTGGTTGATCACCATCAACAACTTTGAATCAAACAATACCTAGAACATATTTTGGGACCATTTTTTGGCTTGAGGGGGCTTGAACCCAGGTTCAGAGTTAGTTGTGCTAACCAACAAAACCCTACACTACCGGCCCTTTCGGCAACAACCCATGTAACGTAGGTTGCAGTCTCACTCGAGGCAATATTAGGGGATGCTAGAACTAGGTTTCTGCATCCAGAGGACTATGTTATGTGTTTCTGCCAAACTTAGGGCTTTATCTTGACCTTCACAAACCCTTAACCGTTAAAACTTGGAATTTACAGTAATTAATAGTTAGCAGATCTATGTCATTCATCGATTACGCTAAACATGCATAAGATTATATAAATAAATTGATCTACATCTTCGTGAATCTAATAAGTACTTTTCTTGATTAATTTCATTCAACAGATCAAAAATACAGTAAATTCAGAGATACACAGTAATACACAGATAGTTCTTCAAAGCAAGCCTTTATTATGCTTTATATCTTCAATTATAGTCTTCCCAACCCTGCACACATAACTGCAGGGGCCCGTGCACTCAGCTGTGGACTTATCAAGGTCTCTGCGCACATAGCTGCGAAAGGGTTCCCCTTCGCCCAAGTACAAAATAGACAAAAAGAGACTCAAATAATGCATTATTCTCTTATGTTATTCTTCTCCTATGACTCTTCTATGACTTCCTTTTATATTCTTCTCCATTACAATACCATGGGCTGTAGAAATTCCCACTGTAGATCAACAGATTATGCAATATACTAAAGCAAAATACAAGATCTACTTCTACATAAAACTTTGCGGAAGCTTAATCGAATATGAGCAAGATCAATGAGAACACATATAACTAAGAATGAGAAATCAATCACACATAATACATAAGAAATAACCCGAGGAAAGCCTTAGCCTGAAACCCTAATCTCTGTATTATTATACAAGTGGAAATATGTTCAAGTTACAAAAAGAATTAGCTCTCAAGCTATCATGCTCTCTCTGCAATCAAACAACATAGCTCACAGACTGAATAGACACTAGATATGCCTTCCCTCAACCCTCCAAGCCTCCTATTTCCTTGTACAGTTTTTCTTGGGGTCCAATGATGTCACATATGTGAATTGGCCTCATCACACTCACTAAACTAAAGAAGTAACTGTGCAATCTCCATGGAATTAATTCATTCTGCATGCAAGAGATATTCACAATGGAATATTCCTGCAACTAATAGTACATTGTCCCTCCATCTGATCTCAACTGGGTCTCTGTCCAAACTGACATGCATGAGTTATTTATGAGAGAATATTCAGTTATCTGAAGTGCAGCAGTTACATGCATGCATGCATTAACTAACTGAAATCACAATTAATTCAACAAACTGTTTGAATTAATCTAACTGGACTTGACTCAGTTAACTGAGCCAACTAATTACAACTCATCCTTATCTCTTTAATTGATGGATAAATTCCTCAATTAATGGAGAAACTATTACGTGTCCCCAAATAGACTTCATGTTTGATTTTCTATAACTAATTAACTCAAGATGAATTAATTAATTATTTTACAAACAACTGCTAAGATCAAATTCGAATTTTTAATTCTTTATTTTAGTTCAGGGACTAACTAAAATAGGAAGGTATCCCGAAATTCTATTTATAGCAGTACTACATTTAGCACTTCTATATTTAGCATTTCTTGTTGCTATTTTCAACACTCTTTCTCAACAAAAAAGGGATTATCAGTAACCCCAATCCTGTATGGAACTTGAACTTGCATTTTGATAATGCCTTCATCAAAATATCTGCATCCTGTTCCTCGGTCAAAACATACAGCAACAACATGATCCTCTTGACCACACAGTCTCGAAGATGGTGATACCAGATATCAATGTGCTTGGACCTGTCATGAAAAACTGGATTCTCAGAGAGTTTGATACAACTCTAATTATCGCAGTAGATCACGATTGGATCCATCCTCTTACCAAACAATCCCACTAGAATCTTTCGCATCCAAATGGCCTCACATGCAGCTTGACTAGCATCCATGTATTCAGCCTCTACTGAGCTAAGTGCAACTGACCTCTATTTCCTACTATACCAGGAAATTGCAGCTGAACCAAGGTTGAATATTCCTCCAGAAGTGCTCTTTCGGTCTGATGGACTCCCTACCCAATCCGCATCTGTGAAGCCCTGAAGCTTCACTTTCTCTGTACGTCTGTACCACAATCCCAACTGAGATGTGCTTTTGAGGTATCTCAACACATGCTTCGCTACCTTCCAAAACAGCTTAGTAGATTGAACCATAGCTTGACTCAGCTGGTTCACCGCAAAGCATAAGTCGGGTCGTGTGTTCACCAGATACATAAGTGAACCCACCATCTACCGATAAACAGTAGTAGCTACTACCTCGCTTGAAGTAGAATCTTCCTTCCTCCACTTCCTAGCTAGAGAAGTTTGCATGGGCTTACACTTCTCCATGTGAAAGTGCCTGAGTATCTCATTGGCATACTTTCCTTGAGACACAAGTACTTCACCATCTTTCTGCCACAACTCCATGCCTAGAAAGTAGTGCATAAGACCCATGTCTTTCATTTCGAACTCTCTTGCAAGGTCCCCCTTGCAAGACTGTATCAGCTGATCGTCACCTGTCAAAATCAAATCATCGACATAAAGAACAATGATCAATGGTTTACCTTCTACCATGATGTGGTAAAGGTTTGCATCTTCTTCACTCTTTGTGAAGCCCAACCCAGTTAAATAGTTGTCGATCCTGGTGTACCAAGCACAAGGTGCTTGCTTCAACCCATACAAAGCCCTCTTGAGTCGGCACACATGTGACTCACGATCGAAGGTCTCAAAACACTCTAGCTGCTTAATGTACACCTCCTCCTCAATCTTCCCATTGAGCAACTTTGTCTTCACGTCCGTCTGATGTATCTTCCAACCCATCTGAGCTGATAGTGCCAACATTGATCTAATAGATGAGTACCTTGCTACAGGAGCAAAGGTCTCATCGTAGCCGATCCCCTCGACCTGTGAGAAACCTCGGGCAACAAACCTTGCCTTATGTTTCTCAGCACTACCATCAGCTACCTGCTTTACCTTGTAAAGCTGTTTGGAACTCACCACTAAATTTCTCTGAGGTCTTGGGACAAAACCCCACACACTGATAGAGTCGTACTCCTCTACCATTGCATCAAACCAAACTAGTTGTTGCACTGCCTCCTCGAATGAAGAAGGTTTGGTATCTACACACTCCCCAACCAGGGCCATGTACCCAATGTACCGCTTGGGTGACATCCTCTATCTACGCTGAGAATATGGTTGTCCCACATTCTCCCACACATCCAACATCAACTTGTCAGCTTCCCTTGAGCGTTTTCGCCCATCTCTAGAAGTCTCAGCATGAGTGGATGTATCCACTTCCAGATCCTCTGCATGCGTTTGCTCCACATCAATATGAGGCTCCTCCTCCTTAGGAACTGAAAGTTCCTCCTCTGCATGCAACTTGAGCTCCCTCTCAAGTGATAAACACATGGCTTTCTGCTTATCGAACTTCAGATCCCTGTGTACAACTGTCCTCTGACTGGTAGGCAGGTACACCCGATAGTTGTGGGGTGTATCCATGTACCCCACAAGTATTCCCAACTCAGTTGTTGGATCTAGCTTCTTCCAGGCATCTTTTGTCACATGACAGTAAACTGATGATCCAAAGATTCGGAAGTGACTCACATCTGGTCGCTTCCCAAAGAAAGCCTCTGATGAGCCCCGAAAATGGGTAACTTATTGGGCTCATTTTGCCTATTATTCTTCATCAATCCACTATTTTTCATAGTTTATGCATGTTTTTTGAGTATATTTATGTTAGTTGAACGAATGAGAATAGTCACTTGACCAAGAAGGCTAACATGTGGTTATTGCAGATTTTTGGACAAATTTTGGACTAAGGCCAAGCATTTATGAGCCAGATGACAGCCAAGCATGAAGGAACAAGGGTGAGGATTCGTAGGAAGGGTGTCTCCTGCACTAAATGGCCCCTTCCTTGAATTCTCGACCCTCAGCTCAGAGTTCAGCAGGCCACTGAAAAGGATTCCCAAGGGCAGCCAAACAGTTTTGTGTAAAGTGATTGATCACTGGTAGTTCAAGCCGCTGAGCCCCTCGAGTTAAGGAGGGCTGTTGGAGACCCTCATAGTGCATAAATAGGAAGGCTTCTAGCCTTCGTAGGTTACTTTTTGAGCAGTTGTATTTTGCACTATAGTGTTGTTAGTTTTCCGCTCATTTTGTAGCTTCTGCTATACAACTTTCTTTGTGACATGGTTATTTTGAATAATGGAAAGCAGTTTCAGTTGGCATTAGTTCTGAGCTTTTTCTTAGGAGCCTGCAGCTCTTGGGGTTGGGCCCAACCCAAGTTCCAAGGCTTCCTTCGTGTACTGTTATATGTTTTGAATGTCTTTATCAAATAATTATGTTAAGTAGATTACAGTTTTGCTTGGTTACCTAGGTCATTGTTGATGATTAAAAAAGGATTTTCATGTTCCGATTGATTTGATAGGTTAATAATAGAGAAGATCTTCAGAAAAAGGCCATCAAGCACCCCTGATCTCACCTCTCCCTCTGTGGGACCATGAGCTGAGACCAAGGTGTCCTTGCCGCCACCAAAAACACTGTCTTTGCTTCATCATGCAATTGTTAGTGTTAGATTCTCATTTGCAGAAGTTGATACCAGTTGTGGTTACATGCTCAGGTTCATGATTGCTTAGTTTGCATAGCTATTTCACATGATTTCATTGCAATAAACTTCTTTTCATTTTCTTTGCTGATATTCAGGTCAGATTAGGTTAAAGTAGCTAGGTCTTTGGTTTCCCGAGTCTTTGTTTGAATAGTTTGGAAAATAACTTGTAGAGCACCTGCGATACCTCTTTACCTACCCCTACTCCATCAATACTGTCTGCTCTGTCCTCCAACTCTGATTCTTGCCTCACATTTGCTACGTTCCCTCACTTTGACCTAATTTCCATATTTTTGTGCAACATTGCTCTACCCCTCCTTGAACAAATCCAGCCATCCTTATCACTCACCCGCTTCGTTCGCCAAGTCCTAGACCTCCTCACACCCTTATCTCACCTCCATACCCACTTCTTCACCTTTTTTCCACCATCAGCCCTTCAAAATTCCCTTTCGGAACATCCTATAGAAGCCACAAAACATCTTGTAGAACCCCTGCAGACTTCCTGTAGAAGCTCACGAAGGCGGTTTCTTGAGATCCGATCACTGTGAAACTCTCTAGAAGGGTGCTAGGGACCCCTTAGGCCCTCTTCTCACCTTCCCAACCTCCTGCAAGCCTTTCCTTTCACCAATCAACCTCTGCACAGTCAAAAATAGTTAGCGCACATGCATAATCATTCTACAAAATTACTCGAAAATGAAAAAAGGTGTTTTCTTCATATTTCTCTTCAGAAGTAGCTTAGTCACATGCATTTTACCTTTCTATAAGTCAATGGCATCCATTTCTGTAGCTTTCATCCTTTTACTTGCACCAGTAGGGTTAGTCGGTAAAACTAGGGTTTGCTAGGGTTTGAATTTCCTTTCAGCTTTCCGCTTCTTTCTGCAAGTAGATTAGCCTCTAGTTGAGTTAGTTTTCGTCCATCACAATTAAAAGCTTCTTTTGAGAGCTCATAGAAGTTGGCTTAAGCTCCTAGTGAACTTGTGCCAGCTGATCCAATGACAGTTGCAACAAGAGCTAGTACTTGTCCATATAGCGCCATCGCTTCCAAGTTTGTTACGAACTACCGGGTTGATAAAAGTAAAGAAGGGAGCTCTAGGAGTTGCAGCATTATTGCTGCAATACTGGTGCCCACCATTCTTTTTGGTACCATTGCCGGGGAAGCGTCAAAGTATTTGTGATTGCTGCTTTTCTTCTATTTTCTACTACAACCTTCTGCTAAGTAGTTTATTTCATTTCCATTCTACAATTTCATTTCTGCAAAAGTAGATTAGAGCTTTCCTGCTTTCATAGATTAGCATTTCAATTCCACAATTTCAATTCTGCAAGCGTAGCCTAGCATTTCATTCCTGCAATTTCATTTCAGCAAAATAGATTAGTCCTTTCCTGCTTTCATTTCAATTCTGCATTTTCATTTCAACAAGATGGTTTTCAGTTAGTTGCAATTCAATCTATTTCAGTTTTGCAGGTACAAGAAGAGAAAAAAAACACAAAAGCAAACAAAAATATTTCATTTCATGCCTCAAAGGAACAGAGACAATACCGGAAAATTCCTACCCAACACCCCCACCACATCACTGAGTCACCCTTCTCTCTCTTTGGTGGTAGTGATCCAGAAGAACCTATAGGTGAACCTCCTGAGATATACGAAGATCGTATAACAAAAGAGCAAGAAAACATTCCTTTTGAGACCATGGCTAAAAACAAAAACTGTAGAGAAGATGAGGAGAGAATAGAAGGTGCCTTTCCCATCCGAGAGACCAACGGGGACATGAAGATGAAAAACATAAGTCCCTCAGCCTTACCTCATTTCCAAGGATTGACCATTGAAGACCCTAACACCTTCCTGTTTGAGTTTGTTGTCCTTTGTCAAACTTATGACTATGCAGAAGACGAGCAAAAGTTGAAACTCTTTCCCTCTACCCTCAAGGATGCTGCACTACGCTAGTTCATGGGGTTACCTAGAAACAGTATCACAACTTGGGCTCAGATGTAGCAATCCTTCAACAACAAATATCGGGACTACTGTAGGTCAAGGAAACAAAAGGAGATATCTTTCGGATGACCATGGGAAGTGATGAGTCTTTAGAAGGCTACAAGGAAAGGTTCTAACTTAGCTATAAACGGGCTAGGTGCACACTTGACCCTGAATCTCTGAAACTGGTTGTGCTCTGAGGAGTCCCCGAAGGCCTTCTAGATACCCTCCATCTGCTAGCTGGAGGAGACATTTACCAACTACCTTATGAGGACATAAAGACTGTGTTTAGAAACCACTCTAGGGCAACCCAAAAACGAGGTAGGGGGAATCCACTCTCAGCTAGTACCACCTTCTCCAAGCATGAGTTTGCTAATCAGATGGAAGACCTCAAAAGTGAGATGAGACAGACCATTGCCATGCAACTAGATACTTTCTGAATCCAATAGAAGAAAGAGGAAGCTGAGAGGGCTTTGGCCATTTTTTGTCCCAGGTGTACAAGGAAGCATCCTAAGAACGAGTGTCCATTGCACTCAGTGGAGGTATGTTTCATTCGTGAGGAGACCACCCCATGAACCAGTGCCTAACCCTACCTGGACTTAAAGCCATGTACCAAGGGGCTGAAGGGGCCACTGAGCCACTCTACTTCCTTAACCAAAGGAGGCCACTTGGGTCCAGACCTTACCAGCACGGAATGCAAGGAACATCCCAAACTTATTACAACCCCAACCAATCCACTCACGTGCCTTCTTGGGGGCCCCCTACTCATCCTTCCTGGTCCACACCTCCTCCTTGGTCGTATCCATCTCAATACCATACTCAACCTGCTGCTCATTTGTTTCACTCTCATGTCCAGCCACAACCTCAGTGGAATGCACCTCAACCGGGGTGGAGGCCCCAATACAACTTTCCTCCCGCTATTTTGCCTCCACCTCCTGCTCAACCACAACCATTACCTCATGCTCCTCCAAGACAACCCCAGATGCCTGCTCAACCGAACCTGAACCCCAACAATAGACAGGCCCGACAAGTATACACTGGAGAGAAAACATGCCATAACTATGCTGTGGAGATTCAGGAGATCAACCTACGATCTGGAAAGGTCCTTCCAGATCGCCATCCTCCTCCCCCAGAGGAAGAGGAAGAGAAACAGGAAAGAGAACCCAAAGTCATTCCACCCTTTCCTGAGAGACTAACAATAGCCACACAACCAAACCTAGAGGAGACTGAACTTCTCGGGGAACTTAAACATTTGTGTGTGAAAATCCCACTTCTCTAGGCCATAAAAGATGTACCAATATAGAACAAATTTATCAAGGAGAACTGTTTCAGGCACCCAAGCAGGCGCAAGAGAGATGCCCCGACTATCAATGTCATAGGACGACTGTCCAATCTGATGTTGGGACAAGTAATCTGTCCAAAATATTTGGACCCTGGGATTCCTGTAGTTGATGTCCACATCAATGGCACCATAATCCCCCACACCTTGATTGATCTATGGGTTGCCATTAATGTGATGACCAGGGACACTATGCTTAAACTTAACCTTCAGAATTCCTTAAGAAACACCTCAACAGTACTGCAGTTGGCAGACCGCTCCACCGTGACTCCCAAAGGGATTGTGGAGGATGTCCTGGTCTTTGTTGATTCTTGGGAGTACCCTGCAGACTTCTTGGTTCTTCAACCAAAAGCAAAACTCACTGGATAACCCCTCATTTTGGGAAGGCCTTGGTTAGCTACTGCGGATGCTTACATCGGTTGTCGAACTAGAAGCATGACCATCAAGAATGGGCCTATGTCCAAACAATTAGTCCTATACCCTCTTGCCCAATCTCTATTAGAACATGACTTACCACTCTGGTTGGAGGAGGAAGATGAGGGTGAAGTCTACTCTGCACCATTGTGCACAGTAGAAGCCACCAGGGGAGGTCCTTTGACCGAGGATGACTTGATCGAGAATTTGATTCAAAATCCACCTCCTAGTGCACTATCGTTAGAGGAGTTAGTGGAAGGTACCCAAGCCAGCGCTTTAGTGGACCTCTGTGTGGCTGATCCGACCTCACCCAGAGTTAAAAATGTGGAATTTGGCCCTGAAATAACCTTAAAGATCAGCTCATCCCTATCTTCCTCTCAGGAGAAGGAGCTTTGTAGCTTATTGAGCCACCATTTGGATGCCTTCGCTTGGAGCTATAAGGAAATGAAAGGAGTCCATCCTTCGGTCTATACCCATCACATTTACATTAAAGAGGATTCTAAACCAGTCAAGCAGCCTCAGAGGAGAGTGAATTCAGCCCTTAAGAACATCGTTAAAGAAGAATTGCAAAAGTTGTTGGATGCAGGATTCATCTACCCCATCTCGGATAGCGAATGGGTTTCTCCCCTGGTGCTTGTACCCAAGAAAAATGGGAAGTGGAGAATCTATGTAGATTATCGAGAACTTAACAAAGCCACCAAGAAGGACCATTTCCCTTTTTTGTTCATAGATCAAGTGCTAGATGGGCTGGCATGGAAGAATTTCTTTTCTTTCCTAGATGGGTTCAACGGGTATAATCAGATCCAAATCAACCTGGAAGACCAAGATAAGACCACCTTCACTTGTCCTTGGAGAACCTTTGCCTACCGGGTCCTTCCCTTTGGGCTATGCAATGCTCCTACCACTTTCCAGAGAGCAGTATTGAGCATATTTGCTGAGCTAGTTCACAATTCGGTGGAAATTTATATGGATGACTTTACTCCTTATGGGTCTAGCTTCCAAGAAGCGTTGTCTAGCCTGGGAAAAGTTTTAACCAAGTGTATTGAGATGAACCTGTCCCTCAGTCCTGAAAAATGTGAATTCCTGATGACTGAAGGGACCGTGTTAGGTCATACCATTTCTCAGCAAGGATTACAGGTGGATCCTAACAAAATCGCTATCATCCAAAAGGTTCCACCCCCTCAAAAGGTAAGAGATGTTCGGAGTTTCCTAGGTTTAGTAGGATATTATAGAAGATTCATTAAAGATTTCAGTAAGCTAGCCTCGCCATTGTTTGGCCTCTTAGGGAAAGATGTTGAGTTTCAATGGTCTAACGACTGTCAAGGGGCCCTAGATGAGTTGAAAGATAAGCTGGTGTCAGCCCCGATCTTGAGAGGTCCAAACTGGGCCCTACCTTTCCACATCCACACTGATGCCTCGAACAGAGCCATAGGGGCAGCCTTAGGAAAAGTTGAGGAGAAACTACCATATGCCATATACTTTGTCAGCAAAAACTATCCAAGGCAGAGATGAACTATACTGTAACCGAAAAAGAGTTCCTGGCTGTAGTCCATTCCCTAAACAAGTTCAGACACTACATCACTGGTTATCAAACATTCATACACACTGATCATGCTATTATTAGATATTTAATGAATAAGCCTGATGTAAATGCTCGTATCGTTAGATGGTTACTCTTGTTGCAACAATTTGATTTGACCATTGTGGACAAGGCAGGTAAGGAAAATGTTGTTGCTAACTTTCTATCTAGATTGGATTTGCCTGCAGGTGAAGAAGGGACAGTGGATGACCAGATACCAGACGAACACCTGTTTTCTTTTTCAATACTCTCTCCATGGTTTGTTGATATAGCAAATTACTTGGTCTCAACACAGTTCCCTCCACACCTATCCTCAAGAGAGAAGAGCAGAATTGTGAGGAAAAGTGCCTCGTTCACTTGGCCCAGATCAGATCTTAAGGCATTGTGTTAGGGAAGAGGAATTTTTTGACATCCTCCTGACCTGTCACGATGGGCCCTGTGGAGGTCACTTTGCAGCGAAAAGGACTGCCTTCAAAATTCTACAGGCAGGCTACTATTGGCCCACTCTTCATCAAGATGTCACAAGATACATCAACCAATGTGACCGATGTTAAAGGGTGGGGAAACTGACTCCAAGGGATGAAATGCCCCTCCAACCTCAAGTGACCTTTGAGCCATTTGAGAAGTGGGGCATGGATTTTGTGGGTCTTATAAACCCTCCTTCAAGGTAAAGGTCTTACATCATTGTGTGCACAAACTACCTGACAAAGTGGGCAGAAACCAAGGCAATCAAGGCAACAACAGAAGGAAAAGTGGTTGAGTTTTTAAGGGAACATATCTTCTACAAATTTGGCTACCCAAGAGAGCTGGTCACCGATCAAGGAAATCAGTTCACCTCTAACATGATTGAAGACCTCCTCGCTCATCACAAGATCAAGCACAGAAATTCCACCCCTTATCATCTGCAAGCTAATGGACAGGTGGAAGTTACTAATAGATCGTTGGAAGAGATTTTGACTAAAGTGGTGAGCAGCAGCAGGAAGGATTGGGCAGATCGCTTGGTTGAGGCCACCTGGGCCTAAAACACCACTTGGAAAACTACAACAAGTTTCACACCTTATGAGCTGATCTATGGGAAGAAGGCTCTGCTATCCATAGAATTCGAGTACAACACATTGAGGGTGGCAGCTCAGCTGGACCTAAATCTCAGCCATGCACAACCTGAAAGATTACTGCAGCTGAATGGATTAGACGAACAAAGAATGCAAGCCCTCCTCCACTCAAAAGTAGTTCAACTCCAAAGGAAGATATGGCATGATCGACACCTTAATGAAAAGAAATTATAGCCAGGAGATTGGGCGCTGCTATATGACTCAAGATACAAGGATTTCAAAGGGAAACTGAGGACAAGGTGGTTAGGACCATATACAGTGGAGAAATGCAACGACAATGGTTCAGTCCTTATCAGGACCATTGATGAAGAAGCCATCCCCATGCTCGTCAATGGGCATCGATTGAAAATCTACAGGAAACCCCTTTCGAGGCAGGAGTTCGTTGAAACTTTGGACAAATCAGTGCTGGTAGTGGAGCAGGGACCTGTCTCTACTCCACCCCAACCTTGAGCATCAAAAAAAAAAAAAAGAGAAGTGAAATAAGAAGATACCTGGGTGAAAAATTCTTAGAGGTGCCTCGGGCAGACAATGAGGGTGAAAACCTCATGGAGGCGCCCCAGCTGTCTCCCTCAAAAAAAAATAAACAGGCCTAATCTCTATGGAATAATTGCAGGTTGCAGGGAATATATTGCAGGTTAGGAAGGTCGCGCCAAACAAGGACAGGGTTCCACACCAGGCTACAGGACACCCTCACAGACACTTCCTCCATGACCACTCGCCTCTCCTAGGATTTGATCATATTCAAGGGTAGATTTCACCTTCTACAGGAAGTTCTACCTATTCTATAGGCAGTTTATGTCTCCTACAGGAAACATCCTGTGGAACCTTCGGGCAAGCCAAAAGCGATCTTGGAGGGGAATCTGAAGGTTAGAATCTGTTTGTTAGGCCTGCAGCCACCCCTATTTCCAACCATCACCATATGGCACCCTATTCCATCTCTTTACACCTCTGTCACCCACCTGGTTATGTGTTCCTGCACAGTCATACAAGAAACCCTGTTTTCCTCAGATTGACAGCAAGAATTTTTAGTGACAAGTCAAGTAACAAAGTCTCGCTCACCCTACCTATCCAAACTCCATCTAGACTCTTCATCAACGAATCCCTCGTCCGCAATATAGCCCTGCTCATTTAGCCTGCATCCCAGGAGGAGAAGCAGCTACAAGACATCCTACAGGAATCCTGTAGCAGCTGATCCCTCTGGAAGACATACTCTGGAGGCAGGGATAGCCGAGATCAACAAAGGGAACATGCAAAAGACTCCTCTTGGATGTGAAAACATCCTCGGCAGCCGAAACCCAGCAGAACCTGTGCATGCAGCATTGATAACCGAAGGATCGGGTTCCAAAACCCGTGCATACAGCATCAACAAATGAAGGAATGGGTTCTAACACCCGTGCACGAGGTAGCAGCAAGCGAAGCAGTGGTTCCAAGACCCGAAGTTTGCATAATGCATCCATGGCCACGCAGGTAAGTTTCTAAAGTCATCTTAAAATTGAATAAACTATATTTTGAAAACTGCATGACTATGAAAATGGTTCGGATTGAACGGGATCGGTGGCCAGTTAACTGGCCACCCTCAGCCAGTTACATAACATCGTGGGATCTGAACAAGCTCAGTTACGTTCAAAGTTGCTGATGAGATGTGCAGCCAACACATGTGGAGTGTCCAGTCGGGGAAAATCGTCGGGACTGGCAGTGTTGGCGGTGGTTAATGGGCAGAGGGGAGGTGATGGCAGTTAGAGACACACAGAAAAATGATGCCTGTGACGTTGGATCAACGGTTCGGTCTAGCCACCTCATTCCCTCACCACGAATTGCGCCGCAGATTAAAAGATACTCGGCTGAAGACTCTCACCACCCGCTGTTCATTTGCACTTGCAACATCCTCGGCCGAAGTACACGTCCTCTGCTTCCAAAATCTGTTAACCCGTCGTCCTCCACTGAGTTTTTCGGCCTATTTCAAAAAAAAAAAATATCCCACGTACCGGGCTCATTGAGAGGCGTAGTGACATCCTACAGAAGCTGGCAAGAGTTCTACAGGAAGCAGCTCTACAGGAAGTCCGGCACAGCTTTCCGGAGCAGAGAAGCCTAGACTTTTCTTCATTGAATTTGGAGTTCCGAGAGAGGTAGGCTCGAAAACACTCTTCCATGCATGATATGTTTCGAAAAGATGGTGAATTGAACTGTCTCAAATTGGGGAGTCCGAAAAATCCGCCTCTGAGTTGGAAATAGTAGTTTTCCTGTGTGTTGCATGATATTTCTTAGTTGTTTTTGCGTCAAAATTCTCCTCCACAGTTCCTGTTAAAAAAGAAAATTCTCCTATAGGAAAGATACATAACTGTGAAGGCTAGCCTATGTATGAAGAATCTGAATGTGCATGTTTATATGTATGCTGGGAATAAACATTGAGCTCTGTACTCTGCCTGTGGAAACCCAATTTCTTCCTTCATAAACGGACAATCGAGTTCTGGGTAGCAACAGCCTTAAAGCCAGGGAATTGGTGCTAATTTATAGTTGAAATCCCTTCTCGAAGTTCAGGGAAGAAATCCATAAACAACATTCCCTTGTCTGATCAGAGCATAAAACAGGGCACTCTCACCATGCGAGGAGGGTTTATTAGGAAAGAACCTTCGGATCCCAGCAAGCTGCGTGAGCATCAAAAGGTGGTAGACCTCTTCACCCGCACCAATTAGATGTCCTTTTGTGACAAAATTCAAGGTCATGACGATGAGATAATGGAGGAATTCTTAATGTCCCTAAAACTTGAATCAAAGACACAGGCCACGGTGAATTTTAGGGGTTTGACCCTAAAAGTTACCCCTGAGCTCATTAGTCATGTTACTAGTCTCCCATTAGGGCTCCCTTGGAGCAAAGAAGAGAGGTCATTGGGCCAGGCAGCCAAGAAAGCATTCTTCCTGCCTGAGGAACATCCTGTAAAAGACAAGAACGGGGTCCGGAGAACCAGCTTACCTCCTCTCTGGAGCAAAGTCAGTTTCCAAATCATGAAATACATTACCTGTGAAGGGAGGTTCATCATTGTCTATAGTTATCATTTTAGGTTGCTGAATGAACTAAGACATGGAATGGATTTACCTCTAGAAGAGAAGTTGAGCATCCCCTATTTTCTTCTGCAGTCATTAAGTGAATGTGGCACAAAATTGAAAGAAGGGACACCGGATCAGTTAGCCCATCATGGGCTCATCAAAATTTTAGTGGAATATGCCCTCCACACCTACACTGTCCCCCTCTATTGTGAAATTTTCCGAAACATGTCCAAAGATGACAATATTAGAATTCTGGCCGAGGAGATCACCTCATCCAGTAGTGAAGAAGGGGAACACACTGAAGCAGGAGAGAAAACCAGTGGTAAAGAAACATATGAAAAACAAGCGCAAGCAAGACAAAAAGAGAAAGAGGGAAAGGGCCAAATTTTTGAGCCTAAAACATAGCAAGGAACAACAGCGCAAACACCAAGGGAAAAGAGACTGTAGAGAAGAGTAGAGAAGGAAGAAACATCCCAAGTAAAGGCTAGCACAGCCACAGCAGTCACACCAAAAAAAAAGGTAAAGACAGACCCTGAAATGGCCGCAATACAGGCAAAAACAGTTGACACAGAGGCTTCTACAGGAAGCATGGAAACAGAACAGCAAAGGGGGAAATCACCAGAAATATTGGCAAGAGAGTGCCTTAAAAACACCTCCAAAAAAAAAGGGAAGCGAAAGAGGCAAACCTCCATGTACTTTAAAGCAAGAAGGAGCACACGAATCAAAGTAGGCAAACCCGAGCCGCAGTCAAAGGAACCAATTATCATTGAGGACACAACCCCTAAAGCAAAGGAAGGGTCTCCTTCAAAGATTTCCGTCACCTATGAATGGGGAAGCCCAAAAACTTCCACATGGAGAGAAAGACTGAAGACAATGGGACAATTCTACAGGAAGCTGAGAAAGCTCTACAGGAAACTCGGGCTAAGCTAAAAGAGACTCAGAAATTAGAGGAAAAGGCGGCCAAAAAACCACAGGAAGAAGAAAGGACAGAGGAAATATTGGAACCAAGCCCTCAGCCCAGTTTGGGCACATACTATAACCTGTTAGAGGCTCGGAAAACAATTCCCCAGAAATTTGTGGTGCCACTATTCTTTGCACTGGAAGAAGAAAGAATTAGGACTCAGGGTGTGGCAGACATAGGCCCCCTAGAAGAACAACTCAGGGAGTCAAGGAAAGAATTTTCCATGGTGAAGCATGTGGAAAGCATTCAGAGGGCCAAACTACAGGAAGAGAACAAGCTGCTGAGACAGCAGCTATAGCTACAGGGAATCCATAAAGAAGACAGGTCCTCCATTCTAGGAGAACAGCAACAGCGAGAAAAGCCTCCAACAGACAAAGAAACCTTTGATGAACAGAAAAGAAAGGATGGGCTACAGGCTGAGATCGAGGCACTAACAAAACAGCTACAGGAGAAGGAATTGCAGGTAGCACAAGAGATAAAGTTTCTAAGGCAACAGGTACATGAGAAGGAAGCCCAACTGGCCTCCATGGCCAGCTGGGCAATAGAGGCCGTACAGTGTAGGCAGCCTGCCAAGTCATATGCTTTGTACCTTAAGGATCAATGGTTGCAGTTCCAGATTAACACCTTGGCCCAAAGGGGCACTACTCCATTTCAAAACTATCATCAATTCATGGCTTTATGTGACAGCAGCTCATCAGAGGACAAGGCTAAATTATTAGAGTTTTATTTGCACAACTTGGCCCTTCCAAATATGAATTCATGGGACCCCAACGCTATGGTAAGAGATGTGCCACTTATGGCCATGGCCTCTTGGTTGAATCATGAGGAAAAAATGGTAGCAGAGGTCCGAGATATTATGAACAGGGAACTCAATGAACCACTAATGATCAGAGCAGAGCCGAAGGATCCCTCAACATTGATAAGTGCCCACCAACACTTGGCCAACAACCCTCAGGAGTTACCAGATTACATTGAATGACAAGCTCAAGCTATTGCCCACTTTGAGGACATGGAGAGACTTTTGGGGGATAACTGCCTTCATGCTTGCACAAGTAGGTGGAACACACTGCCCCACAGTTTGAAGATGAGAGAATACCGCTCTCCAACTAGGATGAGGGAGGCCTTGGCAAGGGTACCCCTCTATAAACAGTCAATACAAAATCTGCAGGCCAATTGGATTGGCCTAAAGTTCAGTCCTCCCTTGCTTTTGGGATTGCTGGAAGGAGTTAAGGAAGAAGTGGAAAACAGGTTGTGGGAGGAAGTGGAAAGAAAAGCAGGATTTCATGACTGGGAAGAAGACATCACCTTGGAGGCCTGGGATGTGAGAGAGGTAGTCAAAGCTATAAAGGATGATGAGCTAGATTAGTTGCTCAAAGGATGAGCAACCCATTTAGCAGGGGGGTGATGATGAGCCCCAAAAATGGGTAACTTATTGGGCTCATTTTTCCTATTGTTCTTCATAAATCCACCATTTTTCATAGTTTATGCATGTTTTTTGAGTATATTTATGTTAGTTGAATGAATGAGAATAGTCACTTGACCAAGAAGGCTAACACGTGGTTATTGCAGATTTTTGGACAAATTTTGGACCAAGGCCAAGAATTTATGAGCCAGATGACAGCCAAGTGTGAAGGAACAAGGATGAGGATTCATAGGAAGGGTGTCTCCTGCACTAATTGTCCCCTTCCTCGAATTCTCCACCCTCAGCTCGCAGTTCAGCAGGCCACCGAAAAGGATTCCCAAGGGCAGCCGAGCAGTTTTGTGTAAAGTGACTGATCACTGGTAGTTCGAGTAGCCGAACCCCTCGAGTTAAGGAGGGCTATTGGAGACCCTCGTAGTGCATAAACAGGAAGGCTTCCAGCCTTCGTAGGTTACTTTTTGAGCAGTTTTATTTTGCACTATAGTGCTGTTAGTTTTCAGCTCATTTTATAGCTTCTGTTGTACAACTTTCTTTTTGACATGGTTATTTTTTAATAATGGAAAGCAGTTTCAGTTGGCATCAGTTTTGAGCTTTTTCTTAGGAGCCTATATCTCTTGGGGTTAGGCCCAACCCAAGTGCCAAGGCTTCCTTTGTGTACTGTTATATGTTTTGAATGTCTTTGTCAAATAATTTCTGTTAAGTAGATTACAGTTTTGCTTGGTTACCTAGGTCATTGTTGATGATTAAAAAAGGCTTTTCATGTTCCGATTGATTTGATAGGTTAATAACAGAGAATATCTTCAAAAAAAGGCCATCAAGCACCCCTAATATCACCTCTCCCTCTGTGGGACCATGAGCTAAGACCAAGGTGTCCTTGCCGCCACCAAAAACACTGTCTTTACTTCATCATGCAATTGTTAGTGTTAGATTCTCATTTGCAGAAGTTGATACTAGTTGTGGTTACATGCTCAGGTTCATGATTGCTTATTTTGCATAGCTATTTCACATGATCTCGTTGCAATAAACTTCTGTTCATTTTCTTTGCTCATATTCAGGTCAGATTAGGTTAAAGTAGCTAGGTCTTTGGTTTCTCGAGTCTTTGATTGAATAGTTTGGAAAATAACTTGTAGAGCACCTGTGATACCTCTTTGCCTACCCCTACTCCATCAATACCACCTGCTCCGTCCTCCGAATCTGATTCTTGCCTCACATTTTCTACGTTCCCTCACGTTGACCTAATTTCCATATTTTTGTGCAACATTGCTCTACCCCTCCTTGAACAAATCCAGCCATCCTTATCACTCACCCGTTGAGTTCGCCAAGTCCTAGACCTCCTCACACCCTTATCTCACCTCCATACCCACTTATTCACCTTTTTTACACCATCAGCCCTTCAAAATTCCCTTTCAGAACATCCTGTAGAAGCCACAGAACATCCTGTAGAACCCCTGTAGACTTCTTGTAGAAGATCACGAAGGCGGTTTCTTGAGATCCGATCAATGTGAAACTCTCTGGAAGGGTGCTAGGGATCGCTTAGGCCCTCTTCTCACCTTCCCAACCTCCTGCAAGTATTTCCTTTCACCAATCAACCTTTTCACAGTCAAAAATAGTTAGAGCACATGCATAATCATTCTACAAAATTACTCAAAAATGAAAAAAGGTGTTTTCTTCATATTTCTCTTTAGAAGTAGCTTAGTCACATGCATTTTACCTTTCTATAAGTCAATGGTATCCATTTCTATAGCTTTCATCCTTTTACTTGCACCAGTAAGGTTAGTTGGTAAAACTAGGGTTTGCTAGGGTTTGCATTTCCTTTCAGCTTTCTGCTTCTTTCTACAAGTAGATTAGCCTCTGGTTGAGTTAGTTTTCGTCCATCACAGTTAAAAGCTTCTTCTGAGAGCTCATAGAAGTTGGGTTAAGCTCCTAGCGCACTTGTGCCAGCTGATCTAGTGACAGTTGCAGCAAGAGCTAGTACTTGTGCATATAGCACCATCGCTTCCAAGTTTGTTACAAACTACCAGGTTGATAAAAGTAAAGAAGGGAGCCCTAGGAGTTGTAGCATTATTGCTACAATACTGGAGCCCACCAGCCTCCATAGGTGTCTTCATTCCCAATATACGGTGTGGGCTTCTGTTCTACAAATATACTATTGTATTGCATGCCTCAGCCCACAAATGCAGTGGTAGGCTTTGGTCATGCAACATCGCTCAAGCTACTCCCACAATTGATCTATTCTTCCTTTCAGCCACTCCATTTTTTTGTTGGTTATGGGGTGCCATCAATTCCCATTTAATTGCTTCTATAGCGCAGAAGTATTTAAACTGTTAGGAGACGTACTCTCCACCATTGTTGCTACGCAAGGATTTATTTTCTTTCAAGATTCTTTCTCTGCCAAGGCTTTAAACTCACAAAACCTCAAGAAGGTCTGATCCTTCTTTTGCATAAATTTGATCCAGCATCTACTATAAAAATCATCAATAAAAATAACATAGTACCTTTGTTTAGCAATGGAGGCTATACAGAAGGGTCCACAAACATCTGAGTGAACTCGCTCTAGGATTGCTCCAGCTCTACTGTCTCAATCCAAAAAGGAATATTTCACATACTTACACAAGGTACAACCTTTGCATGTATTCATCTGCTCCGGTTTTCCCTTGGGTAGTCTGGTAGAAATCTGCTGCATGATCTTCAAGGCTCCATGGTGCAAGTGGCCCAGTCCTCTATGCCATAGCTCACCAAAATCTTGGCTCTGCACCATCTCAGCTTTGGACTCAATGCAACACAGTCATCTACCTCAAGCTTTTAGATATTCTTTACTCGAATCCTGATTCACTTGGTCTATCCAGTGTCAATATGCCTCAGAAATACCTTTCCTTTACTAAAGACTACATCATAGCCTTTATCTTCTGACATAACAACAGACACAAGATTCTTCTTCATACCTGGTACATACTTTACATCAGTCAGGGTGAGGGTAGCTCCATGCTCCCTCTAAAACACAATCATACCTTCACCTAAAACACAGTACTTTCCATCATTGCTCATCTCGATCCGCATTTGGAGATCCTTCTCCTCCAAGGTACTGAAAAGATTCTTATCACCTAACATGTGGAATTAAGCTCCAATGTCCAGGGACCACACACATCCCACCATGGATGAAACCATGCATGAGATAAGCGAGAAGTCCAACTCAAACTGTGAGGCCAGTGCCTCACCATCAGATCCCTTCAAGGATCCCTTCTTGGATTTATTGTATGGACAATTTGTAGCATAATGGCTCGCTTCATGACAATGAAAGCATCACACTTTTGATTTGTCAAACTTCTTCCCACCATGGGAAGAACCATATTTGGGATGGGACGCCTTCCCTTCCCCTTCCTCGCCTTACTCGCTAGGGCTAGATTTTCCTCATCATCTTGCTTCGTTTAGGATCCATCTCTGGTGCTTCTTCTTATCTCCTCTTGCATTAGATCTGACTAAAGCCGTTCCCAGTATGGCAGTTTTTCTCTTCCATTAACCGAGCCTTGGTAGCTATGCCAGCTCTTAGGAAGGTCGAGGAGTGCAAGACTCACCATGTCATCATCAGCAGTCATGACCCCTACACTTCCAACCTCATCCCTACAGGTGGTGAGCTTGTTCAGATATGTAGAGATCGTGTCGCCCTTTTCACACTTGATTTTCCGAAGCTTGTCTTTCAGCACCAGCTTCCTCTGATCACTACCATTCCGATATAGATCTTTCAATGTTTTCCACATCGAAAACGGTGTCTCCTTCCCATGGAGGCTCGAGACAATATTGTCTCGAACTCCCTCCAGGAGGATTATCCTTGCTTTAGCCACACATTTCTTCCATTCCGCCAATTATGTAGCATTAGTCGGCTTGGGGACTTCTTGATCATTGAAGTCCTTTAGACTGTTATCCTATAATATTTCTTCCATGCCTTCGAGGCTATATAATTCGAGCTTCCATCAAGGGCATACTCGAGCCTGAAACTGTTGAACACCATTGGTGAAATTGAGATGTGATAAGAACTTGATTTCTATATTCAGGAATCAAACTTCGAACTTCTCCCTTCTTGTATACCGTTCTTCGCTTTGATCACCTTTGCTCTGATACCATGTAGAAATTCCCACTGTAGATCAACAGATTATGCAATATACTAAAGCAGAATACAAGATCTACTTCTACATCAAACTTTGCGGAAGCTTAATCTAATATGAGCAAGATCAATGAGAACACATATAACTAAGAATGAGAAATCAATCACACATAATGCAGAAGAAATAACCTAGGGAAAGCCTCAACCTAAAACCCCAATCCTTGTATTATCATACAAGTGGAAATATGTTCAAGTTACAAAAAGAATCAGCTCTCAAGCTATCATGCTCTCTCTACAATCAAACAACATAGCTCACAGACTGAATAGAGACTAGGTATGTCTTCCCTCAGTCCTCCAAGCCTCCTATTTCCTTGCGCAGTTTTTCTTGGGGTCTAATGATGTCACATGTGTGAATTGGCCTCATCACACTCACTAAACTGAAGAAGTAACTATGCAATCTCCAAGGAATTAATTCCTTCTGCATGCAAGAGATATTCACAATGGAATATTCCTGTAACTGATAGTACACTGTCCCTCCATCTGATCTCAACTAGGTCTCTGTCTGAACAGACATGAATGAGTTATTTATGAGAGAATATTTAGTTATCTGAAGTGCAACAGTTACATGCATGCATGCATTAACTAACTGAACTCGCAATTAATTCAACAAACTATTTGAACTAATCTAACTAGACTTGACTCAGTTAACTGAGCCAACTAATTACAACTCATCCTTATATCTTTAACTGATGGATAAATTCCTCAGTTAATGGAGAAACTGTTGCATGTCCCCATATAAACTTCATGTTTGATTTTCTATAGCTAATTAACTCAAGATGAATTAATTAATTATTTTACAAATCACTGCTAAGATAAAATTCAAATTTTTACTTCTCTATTTTAGTTTAGGGACTCACTGAAATAGGAAGGTATCTTGAAATTTTATTTATAGTAGTACTAAATTTAACACTTCTATATTTAGCATTTCTTGTTGCTATTTTCAACATCGGCGAGTCTCAAAACAACTTTACTCTTAAAAAACTAAGGGGCTTTAACCTTCTAAAAGATCCTTTAACTCCTATCGACCTGCGCTATGCACGGTCTGCTCCTCAAAATGCGAATACTTTACAATATTTAACAAAAATTTACAAAATTTGACCTAGGGGACCCCATCCCAACAATATTCTCTGTATTCAACAAGAGGCTTTAATTTTTTAATGGAGGATTCACGTAGGAGGACTATAGAATACATATCATTGCTTAACCTTTCTAACACAAACCAAATTCATTCATATGAAAAGGCTTACCTCAATTTGATGACTAGGTAAGAACCAACCTAGATCCATATTAATTCCAAATCTATCAAGTGACGAGAGGGATCAAATCTCTCGAGGTGCAAACCTATTTTTTGAGTGCAAAACTTGAGGAAAGGTTTGCACATCGAGAGGTTTGATCCCTCTTGGTACTTGATAGATCTGGAGTTAAGATGGATCTAGGATGGTTTCAATCATGTGCGACCAAGGAAAAACTATCAAATATATGATTAATTTTATCAATAATATGTAAATATGTCTAATATTAATATAATCATTTTAAATATGTTAAATATGTTTGAGATTATTCTGGTCATCTTAATTTTAAATTTTCTTAGTTACCTCAGTTTGTTGATATGCTAAATATTGTTAATAACTTTAATGATGCAATAAAAAATTTGAATGCAAAGTGACAATGTAATAGTGTTGAATGATAGAAAATGTGAATAATAAGAATCTAGTCAATTACAAGTAATCTCGGTGTGATCAATCTCAAACCATTTTCTTCTACTATTCTTATTGTCACCCTTGTTATTTTTGTCATCTTTTCATATTGATTATATGAAAAGGATAGTTGAAATAGTAAACAATTTAAATCTTTAGTTCAAGTTGTTGTAGTAAACATCATACCTTGTCTCTATTTCTCTCCAATATTAATAAGTTGAATTATAGTTTTGAGGCTTCTGTGATTTGTACCTTGTGTAGAGTATTATTCTGGATTTATCGCATCCATAATTGTTTGAATCGACGTTTCGAGCCATCCACTGTGGCTCATCATCAGGATAGATTAATAAGAGTGTAGGACAAATCTCTATGGAATGAATAAATAGAGGTAAGAGATAGATGGAATGGGAATGATGGTAGCCAATTGATAAATTAATGATCATTATTAATAATACTTAATATTTGTTACAATTGGTAATTTTAATTTTAATTGGAAATAATTTAATTTTAGATTAGGATTGAAATAAAAATAATTTGATTAATTTTAATTATTTTTTTTATTAATTTTTACTATAGTTAATTTATTAATTTTAATTTATAATTCTCTTAAGACTATTATTAACTTTCTTTCTTTTTAATATTATAGTAAAGTTAATATTAATATTAATCCAAAACAATCTTTTTTTAAATATTAAATTTTTTTATTAAGATTAACGAAAAATTATTTTAAATAATTTTAATTTTGGTTTTAATTTAGAAGTAATTCACTTTAGAGTAAATGATGTGAATTAATTTTAATTTTAACTAGAATAAATGATTAAGAAGCAATATCAATGTTAATATTAATTATTAATAATATTAATATTAGTATTAATCCAAAAAATTTATAATTTAATTAATTTTAATTACTTTTTTTTATTAATTTTTAATTATGATTAATTTTAGTTTAGAATTCTATTAAGACTCTTAACAATTATTAGTAATGTTGATGGCTCGAAACGTCGATTCAAATAATTATGGATGCGATAATTTGAATTATTATAACACAAAAAATCAATGTACACTTGCTATATTTTTTTTTGGTTACACTGAGATCAATGCACATTGTTAATCCAATCACTTTAAAATTAATGTTCCATCATACATCCAATTACATCAAATCAGAAATCAACGTCTACATTGAAATCAATGCATCGAATGCAAAAAATCAAATAAGATTAGAAAACAACTTCTACACTAAAATCAATGCATCTAATGTAAGCAATCAAATAGGATTAGAAATCAACATCTACACTCAAATAAATGTGTATAATGCAAGTAAGCAAATAAGATTAGAAGCCCACATCTACACTGAGATCAACACATTTAGTGCAAGAAATTAGTTTGGATTAAAAATCACTATCTATACTGAAATAAATGCATTTAGTGCAGGCAATCAAATAGGATTACAAATTGTTTACATTGAAATCAATGCATCTAGTGTAAGCAATCAAATATAATTAGAAATCAACATCTACATTGAAATTAATGCACCTAGTGTGAGCAATCAAATATGATTAGAAATCACCATCTACACTGAAATCTATGCATTTAATGCAAGCTATCAAATAGGATTAGAAATCATCTACATTGATATCAATGCATCTAGTGTAAGCAATCAAATACCATTAGAAATCAACATCTACACTAAAATCAATGCATCTAGTGCAAGAAATCAAATAGGATTAGAAATCGCCATCTACACTAAAATCAATGCATCTAGTGCAAGTAATCAAATAGGATTAGAAATAGCAATCTACACTAAAATCAATGTATCTAGTGCAAGAAATCATCTTCCCTCTCTCCCCGCTCCATCTATATCTATATCTCCCTCCATCTCTCCTTCTTTGTCTCTCTATCTCACCCCCCAAACACACACACTTTCTCACTCCATATTTATCAATCTCTTTGTCCCTCCCTCTCTCTTTCCATATCTATCTTCTTCCCTCTCTTCACCTCCCGTCAATATCCCTATCTCCCTTTATCTCTCTATATCAGCCCCAAAACATAAACTCTTTTCCTCCAATCTATCTATCTATCCCTCCCTCTTCGCTCCTCCTCTCCCGCTATCTCTCTCTCTCCTCCCCTTCTCTACATCTCCCCCGCTTCTCTCTCTTTCCTCCTATTTTCCTCTCTCCCTCTCTCCATCTTCGTTATCAATCCCTCTCTCTCTCTCTCTCTCTCTCTCTCTCTCCACCTTTCTCTCTCTATGTCTTTCTTCCTACCTCCCTCTCTCTATCCCTCCAAATTCATCTCTCTTTTCCTCCCTCTCTCCACTCTCTCACATCCTTTCTCTTCGTACCTCTCTCCCCCTTTCTCTCCCACCTCTCTCTCTCTCTCTCTATTCACCCTCCAACTATGTTACTATATCCCTCCCTCTCCTTCTCTCCCCCCTTATCTCCATCTCTCCTTTGTCTCTCTATCTCACCCCCAAACATACACACTCTCTCTTCATCTCTCCCTTTTTACTCCCTCTCTCTCTCCACTTCTCACTCTCTTTATATTTCTTCTTCCCTTCCTCTCTCCTCCTCTTTCTCATCCTTCCTCTCTCTCTCCCATTCTCTCCTACCTCCCTCTCTCTTCCACTATCACTCTCTCTCTCTCTCTCTCTCTAACTATGTTACTATATCCCTCCCTCTCTCCTTCTCTCCCCACTTCTCTCCATCTATCCTTTGTCTCTTTATCTCACCCCTAAACACACACACACACACTCTCTCGATCTCTCCCTTGTGGGCCCCCATCTCTCCACCTCAATCATTTTATGCCTTTATTCTTCCCTCCCATATATATCTAGAGCTAAGATATATATATATATATATATATATATATATATATATATATATATATATATATATATATATATATATATATATATATATTATAATAATAATAATAATAAGAATAATAATAATATTAATATTAATATTTTAATATTAATATTAGGGTTAATAATGTTTTTTTGGATGGTATCAATAATAATTTGGCCCACATGCTTCACCTAAATAAAAACCTCTTTCTTGAGTGTTTGTAAGTATAAAGTGGATTATGGAGTAAATATAAAAAGAGATTTTATTTATTTACAATATTTCTTTACACCTCTTATATTTATTTATTTACCATACCTCTTTTATAAATATGTTATGTGGCCCATGGTATTTATCCCATAGTATTAAAATGGTATTTGGACCATAGGCTTCACCTAAATAAATTTTTTTTTAAGTTTTTTCGTAAATATATAGAGGTTTATGGAATAAATATAAAAATATGTTTTATTTATTTACCATACCTCTAGTTCATTTATATTTTTATTTATTAAGCATACCTCTGGGGTAAGTATAAAAAGACGTTTTATTTATTTACTCTACCTCTAGTGTATTTATATTTTTATTTATTTACCATACATTTTTTTAGTGTTCATAAACCTCTTTATATTTTAAATTTATATTGTATTTATACATAATAATATTTAGATTAAATTTTATATAAAACTTATATTAAATTAAAAATATTAAATGTTAAACATGTTTAAGAATAATTAATCTTTTACTCCAGACTTATTCCTCTAAAACCAATACCTTGAGAGCAAAGATTCATAAAAATAAAAATAGAAACCAGAACTATAATGACAATATATCATGTGATAAAACCTTCGAGGGCATAAACAAAACACTTCTTCTTCCTTAAACCTCCATACCCATAAAGTCTTCAAACACAATTATAATGACAATATATCATGTGATAAAACCTTCGAGGGCATAAACAAAACACTTCTTCCTTAGGCCTCCATACCCATAAAGTCTTCAAACACATATTTTTATAAGTGTCCCAAAGGGACACATAAGAAGCAAATATTAATAAAGGCGATATTTACCTGGGAAATTTTTCTTAAATATAAAAGGGGAGCGATGCATGTGTTCCATATGATATGTTCTACGAGATATATGACCAAAAATGTGGATTACAAAAATCCATGGCAGTGTGAATATTGAGCAAGATTGTCTATGCATTCTGTATGGAATGTAATTGTTACTTTTATATGTATTATCTGATTTCAGAGTTTCTTTCTCCCCATTACATACATCACTCTCAAATGTGTATATATATATATGTTTGGCATTATTAATCAAAGTAACAATTTCACTGAGATATAAATTTTGGCTAGAATTTTCCAATATCATTATCAAATGTATATATGTTAATATCATTATCAAATGTATATATGTTTGGCATTCTTAATTAAGATAGTAATTTTGTTACGATGTATTTTTTTGGTATAGAATTTGATAATTTTTGGATTGCATAATCTCAAATGTTTAATGTTAGAAATAAATTCAATATCATAAAAAAACTTTTGGTACACCACAAATTCCACAGCTTACCAATTGTAACCTGGTTTTTTTTTTAAATTTATAATAAATTTAACTAAAAATCTACCCAAAAAAAACAACCTTTTTCAAGCGAAATTGCCTGCTATGTTTTTACCAATTTCAACAACGCTAAATATGTAAGCGCCTTCAGTGGCCAAGCGAAATTGCCTGCTATGTTTTTACCAATTTCAACAACGCTAAATATGTAAGCGCCTTCAGTGGCAACTGCAAGCCTGTAACCCATTTTAAAAGCTCGTTGAACTATTAAAGACGCATGAATGAATGAAATGATTTAAGTGAGAGCAGCTCAAAATATCGAATAGATTCTTATTGCCATTAATCTAAACATGTGGTCAGAAATGAATGTTGTGACAGAACGGAACCTGCATCCTTAATAATATTGTTCAATTTTTTTAATAACCAATGAAGATGAACCTATTTTATCCCTTTCTAAGTCGTAACTTTCAAAAAAAAATACATAACGCAACGCATTGCATCCATCATGATCCATTGAAACCACTTGTTATTTAATACTAATATCAGAAATGGATGAATGTTACCCCCTAACAACAAACAAAGCCCAACAGTAGTGGAAATACTTATCTACCCCTAGTCGTGGACAGGAGTGGCTAACCCCGGTGGAGGGGAATTAAAGGAGGGGAAGCGAGGAAATGGAAGACGGGGAGTAAAACGTGGTCGCATTGGCGGGGTTGAACCACCCAGAGACGGTGGCGCCAAACCACGCAATGGAGGAAAATGAAAAGGTGGAATTGTGGGAAGTCCAATCCCACCACTGCCGGGAAGCTGCAACAACGATCGCCTTCTGCTCTCACCATTCTTTGATGCTGCAGGATCCCTCGAGGTACCACCCGCACTGCTCATAAATAGAATCACCGCGAATGCGGCAACAGCCAATAATTTCGCCGAGCGCTGCATTTTCACAGAAATGGATGTGTGGAATGCACAGATCTACCATCTATATATAATCTTCTTTTATAATACCCAGTAGCCCAGCTGCACGCTGTCTCAGCTGCCTCTGACATTGTCATGGATTCAGCAATCAATGACCGAAAAAGAACAACTACTCCACTGCTTATCATTCATGGCCGACAAGGGCATGTGAATTTGGTTAGGTAATTTCTGGATTTATTTTGTCTTTTAACTCAAAAAAATCACACCTGGAGTACCTTAATTTTACACGGGATCAGACCACATAGCATGTGGAGACCAACCATTGAACCACAACCTCCACACAAAATTGTTAAAATTACAAATTGAGAGTTAGGTAGAATTAATCATCCGCTAGGTGATAATGTACAATAACTCATCGGTAGCAGGAAACTAAATAACAGCAAAATGTAGAATGAGTTGCATTATCTGAAAGGTGTACAAGTTCTGTTTAATAAGAAATCATGCAATCATAATACCTGTCTTCCCACTACCGACTTACGGGTCATCATTGGCGTAGTGTAACCAGGCGGCTTTTTTTACCGTTCTAGCTCAAATTCTGATGTGATACCAAATTTTTTTAATATAATATAAAATTTTAAAATTTATAATTTAAAATAAAAAATTTAACGCGAAAAAATTATTTTTTATTATAATATTATGAAAGATGTTTAAAAGTTTTGAATAATAAATTTAATAATGTGAAATTATATTTTTCTTAATATTTTAATAAAATTAAAAAAAAATTACTTAGAAAAGCGGAGTAATCCATGTTGGTGTTGTGTATTATTTCATTTCTCTACCATCATTGTATTGTATGGGAAATTTTGATTTAATGTAAAAGCCTAAGTTTTTTTTTAAGGTGGTTTATTGATAGCTAGTGATTTATCCATAGCCAAACTCTAAAGGGATTGAGGAGCTTTGACCCCATAAATTTTTAATTAGTTAAGTATTTAGCAGCTAGAAGTAGATCAACTCAACTAACTCTTAACCCTATGTAAACATATAATTTCATCACAATTTAAATAACTTATTTCAAACTAAATCTATTATATATATAGATAGATTTAAATTAGAGCTTTACAATATGTCAAATAATAATTATATCGATTAATTTTTTTATTCTATTAGTTTACTTCAAGAGAAACCAAACGGGTAACATATGTTCACATCTTCAGGTTGCTAAGATCTTGTTTAATTAAATCATCTTGTAAATAAAAACTTACAAGAACAGAGTCGTTGTGCCAAACCTTAATGTACATAGATTATGGTAAAACAAAATAAATTATTATTGCCGCAACAAAGAAAAAACTAGTGAGTCATAACAACTATTGGACAGAATCTCCAAGCAATGTCCTAGTTGGTCACTATTCTCATCCAAGGAGAAGGAGATGTTGGCATTTTCCTAGTTGGTGACCATTCTCATCCAAGGAGAAGGAGAAGGAGATGTTGGTTGATTTCGTAGCTAGAATTATCAACATGCTGCCTATAGTGTCAACATTTGGCTAGTGAATGAGTTGGCTTCCTCACTAGTGAGAGTTGGGTAGGGAAACCCATCATTAAGCCTTTATGGGATCTGTTGACTTGAATTTTAAGTGTAACAGTTAGTTTTCTAATTAAATGTTAATTTTAATGTTAAATTTAACTCTATCATAAATGAGATTTGAGTGTTCATACAAGTGGTTATATGTTAAATAATGTGTGATAGCAGTAAAGCTTTATCTAAAAAAATATAGAAGAAATAATATTGTAAATACCAAATAATGATTAGTTGGAATTGTAGTACAATTTTTATAGATGTGTTGGAAGTGAGGATATTGAGCATTTACAATATTTCATTTGGAGAGTTTTAATATTTAAAATCGGTAGGAAAATAATAAAGTAAAATTAAAATAATAAAACAAGAGTTATGAATTAAAAATTAAATAAATAAAATATTTTTTTAATTGTATTTTTGAATTATCTAGGTTTATATCCAATTGGTGCTTACACTTTATATTTGAGGAATAGATGTTCTTTTCTTTCTTCTGCATGATTACTATTTTTTTGTTATTTGGATTTTCTAAATCAAGAAATTCTATTAATTCACGAGAATAGTGCATCCGTAAGTGCTTCGTTTTGGACCTCCACCAGCCTCATTCATACCAAACTTGTAGCCCAAGTGGTATATACAAAAAAACACAGACAAAAAAGTCAAAAAACTTGTTGTCCACAAATAGATAGCCCACAAATACAAAAAGCACCCCAAAATCCATATGCACCCCATAGTCATTCTTCAACTTATATATTACCGACATCATGGTTCATTAGACCATTCTCATGCAACTGACACAATGTCTCATGTACATGGGCCTCTATATGATCCACATGACCCTCTAGATGATGTAAACATGCTTGCAACCTCTTCTTACCGCAATAAAGGGATGTCAGTTGGTCTAGCATGTGCCACTAGTTGTGTTGGAGGTCATTCATGAAGGAAATGATGTCATTTCTATCGTTGTGGTGTCCCACGTCAAGTGCTCCATGAGGACTATGAGTTGGTGAAGTAGTGCCTCCAATGAGTCAAAGGGAGGTGGAAGGAGCACCTGTCTGGGTGACAAGTCTCTCGACTTGTCTACTTCCTCCCTAAATTTCAGACGCTCCCCTTGGTGAGCAACCCCCTGTCGTCAAGGCCAACACCCCTCCTCACTCTACCATGTTTCCTTTGCATACTGCCACTCTCTATCAAATCTAAATTCACTCCACACAACGATATGTCGCCTAGAGCAATGACATGCTTCCAGTCGACCACGCCAATTTCCATGATGAGAGCAACTGCAAATACTCTCCTCCTCACCTTCAAGCTAGTCAACCACCCTTCGAAGCCACATAACACAATCTAGTAGGCAACTTCCTCCCAAATGTAGTTAGACAACTGAACCCAACTCTCTCCCCGCACCCCAAAGACCCCAATGTGGCCTCCTTCCCGAATTCTACACCCAGAAAGAAAGCTTTCACTGGGCCACAACAACTGACACCAAAGTTTTCCCTCACGAACCTTGCACTACACCCAACAAAATATTGACCAAACTAATACCTAGAGCTCAAACAAGTGAAATTGGTAGTCAATACCTGAACCCAAAGAAGATGTGAAACTCTCGCGGCTAGAGTTGGTTCCTCTACACCTACGTCATCTTGTAATTCATCACTATTCTTGCAACCTCGCATGGGCCAAGGTCCTAGACTATTTGCAAAAACCAACCTCCCTTATCATATAAACAACAGAAACTGATGCAGCTAGGAAGATAAGGTATCGTTGAACCTGGCAGCCACCCTGAAAACTGTCAACTAATTTACCCACCAGCAGAGCTTCACCCATGACAAAAGTTCGTCTGTTAACAAATGACAGAATCAGTAAATTGGCTTGTGTTATAGTCGCAAATTTTGTTGTCTTAATTAATGGTTTTCCTTTGAATTTTTTTAGGGTTGGTAGAGGACTGAGATAGGGGTGCTCATTATTCCCATTACTTTTAATTCTTGTCATGGATGGTTTAAGTAAGAAGATTGGGCAGGCTTGCTCATTGGGCACATTTGGTGGGCTTCGATTAAATTGTAGGGTTTTGGTATCACATTTGTTATTTGTGGATGATGTTCTCACTTTTGGGATGATCCTTAGGTCACATTGGATTACATTGCATTCCATTTTTGCTAGGTATGGAGCGACATCTGGCCTAGTGGCTAATGGAAGCAAGTCGGTTCTGTTACACTCCTCTGGCAATATGGAGGAGATTGAGGACATTACTAGGCTATTTGGGATTGAAATCTTGAACCTGGAAGAAGGCTTCACTTACTTATATTTTAGGCTAAAACCAAATAATTAGAGAACTGGGGATAATTTGGACCTGGCTTTTAGAAAAGTTTCAAAATAGATTATCCATGTGGACACACCGATAGCTCTCTTTGGGAGGTAGGTACACTCTTATTCGGTCTGTATTACAAGAACTAAAGGTTTATTGGATGCATTTGTTTTTTATATCAGTGTATGACATGAAGAGGATAAAGGCTATAATGGCACACTTCCTATGGTTGGATACTAGGGAGGCTCAAAAATATCATCTTTTTTTTTTTTTATGCCATTTCGAAAGACAACGACAGTGGTGGATGGGGGATACTAGATGTACGATTTTTTTGGATGGGCATTACTAATCAAATCCCTTTGGCAAGAATTTTGTGGTAAAGGTCTTTGGAAAGACATTATTTCTAAGAAATATATGAAACACACATCGTTAATGGAATGGTTCAGAAGAGGGGAGATTGGCATGCAAAATGGTTCATATATAGAGCTGAGTTTTCGTAAAGTTAAACAATGGTTGCTGACTTTGCTACATTGGTCATTTGGAAAAAGGGATAAAATCATGATTAACTTTGATTCTATTATTAGGGTTATGCCTACTCCTTACTTACCTGTTTGTTTAATTGAATCCCTTCATGCCAAGGGTCTCTTCTTTCTTGACCAAGTCATTAGACACTGGAGCGACTCCTACCCTATTTGGAAGAACGTGGTGGATATTGGCTTAGGGGGCGAAAATATGACTTACTGACAACACTTAACTTAGAGACTCTGCTTGGATGGCCTGATTTAGAAGGATTGTGGTGATTCTCTAAAATGGTTTGGGACCATGCAAAAACGATAAGTGGTGGTTTGAGACATTTACAGGTACATTATTTCCAAGTATTATTCCTTGAATCTTGATTGTTGGTTCTGGAAAATTTGGAAATGGGAGGTGCCTTTGAAGATCATGATATTTTGTTGGTTAGTTTGGAAAAATAAAGTACTCACATGGGATAATCTATGCAAAATGGGATTCCACGGCCCGAGGCGGTTCCCTTTTTGCATGCAACCATAGGAATTTGTACTTCATCTCTTCTTGCAATGTTCTTTGTCCTTGCAGGTTTGGACTCCAGTTATATTTATTCCACAACTCCGTCCTTTCACATAATTCTTAATACTCAAACTATGCCTCTACTGGTAGGCATCCAGAAGAGGGAACCAAAGGTTTGTCCCGTTGTATACTTTTTGGGAGATCTGGAGAGAGAGGAATTGATTAGTATTTTAAGGAAAATAGGTTCAAATCTCAGGGATAATTTCCAACATCTTGGCCTGGATGGAATCAAGGAGGGAGAAATAACACTTAGAGTTGATGCCCAGATTTAGATCTAGTCTCTTGGAGGTCCATTTCGTGGCTGGCTTCTTTGATGGAGCCACATAGGGTGGCAATTGTGGGTATGGATCTTGGTTGAGATTTAACCCTTAGAATAATTTCCTTCTCTACTTTTATGGAGGATCTAGTACAAATACTAGAACCAAGATCCTGGCTCTCTTGGTGCTATTTCTTTTTGCCAAGAGGTAATAGATGGAAAGCATCACCATTTATAGAGACTCTAAATCTCTCATCGACGAGATCACATGTTAGACCAATTTTTTTCTTGCCTTTTTAAATAGATGGATGGACTGAATTGAGCATCTGAAGTAGGATTTCGTGGACATTTCGTTCATGCACTTTTATAGGGGATCAAACATAATGTCTAATGGATTATTAAAGAAAGGTCTTCTAGTAGCTGAGGGAGTTCTTTGCTCTAGACTGGTTTATGAAGATATGGTTGTCGAGGAGGGTGGGTTGACCCTCATTAAAATGGTCATGCCTTCAAGCATTTTATTATTTCGTTTTAGGCTATTATTTTGTGGTGTGATACATATACAATATTTGTATTTTTTTCTATTCAGGGACCCCGTCTTTGGCGCTTTAACATGGACCATTATGATCTAATTGTTTTGTATGAGGATGAGAGACTTTTCATATATTTTTTTCAATATGGGGAGATATTTGGATTACATGTACTTGTTTTTATTTTATAATACAAAACACACATTTTTTTCCTTTAGATAAAACCACAAAAAAAAACAAAAAATCATATAACATAATTTTCTATTTTATTTAAATAAAAAATAAACCAAAAAAAAAATTAATATAAAGCTATGAATTCAATCTATTGTAAATCATCATTTTAACCGTGTGAAATTTGTGTTGGTTTAAATTTCACACAGTTTAAATTATACACAAACTGGTGGGTCTATGATAGAATAGGCCTTGAGCAAAGGAGAAGATTGAACCAAATGTGTGTCAAGGCGGGTGAATGTGACCCACATAAGGTGGAATCAGGGGACAATTTTCTCTTTGTCTTGCTTATGTTTTTTGGCATTGTACTTTGTGAGACCAAGCCATTGTCTCGATTTTTTATATAAATTGTGATCCTTTATAAAAATATAAGGCTAGAGGGTCGTTTCATATAAAATTGTGCATGCATAATTGTATTGATGATGATGTGATGTCATTACCTATTTCTCATGAATGATTGATGAATGGAAGTTAGCTGAAGGAGAGTGACAATAAGAATTATTTTCACTGTATTGAGGGGTTATGATATTTCGCTAAATAATTGATAATATCGATATTATATAAGTAAGATTATTGTGAGATGTAGTCTGGGTGGTGTAACACTACAATATACTAGGCAGTTGTGAAATATGTCGGTGCCGCATGCTCAGGGGATCACAGTGCACCCATTAAAGTTCCTTGTAACTGTGTAGAGCCCTTGACATCCCGTGAAAATATGATGCAACATAGGTGTTGTGGTCCCTCTTCCTTAGAACAATCAATTATATAAAAAAATATCTTGATCTTATTTCTCCTCTCCTTCCGCGTGTAAACCTCCTTTTCTTCCTTGTTTTGTGTCAAACATGCTTATTCCATTTTAAAAAATTTTATAATTAAAATAGGTTTTATTTGAATGTGGGTATAATACCATTTACAAAGGCAAGTCAGGGGTTAAATCAACCACCCAAACTCAATTCGCCGACTTGAGCTAAGGGCTCGACTACCCAACCTTCGACTATTCGGCAAGACCCACCCATGTGGGGTTGGAGCTCAGGATATTCATAAAAATTTATTTGAACAAAATAAAACAAATAGCTAACCTCTCGAACTTCAACTACCGGCCCACAACTTTGAAATTCGATCAATTGTTGGGAATCTTTCCTTGATTATATTAATTTTTGTCGCAGGGTATTCTTTGTATTGAACAAGAGGTTTTGGTTTTTTAATGGAGGATTTAGATAAGAGGATTCTAGAATACAAATCATTGCTCAACATTTACAACACATACAAAATTTGTTCATATGCAGAGTCTTACCGCAATTCGACAACTAGTTAGTTATTAGTCTTCCTCCTTTGACTCACTCCAAATCCAATATCTACCTTGGGTGCAGAGATTCATAACTAAAGGAAATAAAACATAAACTCTAGTCTAAAACACGAATGGAAATGACAATATATCATGTGCTAAAACCTTCCAGGGCATAAAAAAAAAAGCATTTCCTTCTTCTTCCTTAGTCTTTCCTGCCCACGAAGTATTCAATCCCATCTTTTTATACATAATAGAGGGAATTTATTCCATAACAAAATATTGATGCACTGGCTAACAAAAGCCTTCCCAAAGATGACATCTATGTTTTTTCTAGAAGCCCTCTATTAACAACCAAAACATCTATCCAAACAAAGGGACACATCAACAAACAAAAAAATAACATATGTGTATAACTATCGCTCTAGGGACACATAATCAATCAAATATTAACATAAGGATATATTTACATGGAGATTTTTTCATGAAAACAAAAAGGGGAGAAATGCTCCTACATCAAACTCCCTCAAAACAAAATATTTCATGGACTCTTGTCCATGCATCTACAATAGTGCTACCATGTTTCAAAATCTCTTCTTTGCTTACCCAAATTGCTTCTTCAACGAAAAGATCATTCCAATTAACTAAATACTCATAATAACTTTTGTTATGAGTTATTTTGATAAAATTTTGGTCAAGAATCATCTCCATCTGCAACTTTTGTTATGTTATGAGTACTTTTGGGATGATAATTGACAATGATGCAAGCACGATTAATGAAACTGGGATGATGTCAACCACATTGGACCAAATTTCAACTAATACACAATTATTCCAAGACCTCAAAAACATTCAAGTGCCTCAATATTAGAATGAGGCTTTGCCCACTTTCTATATTCCTACCAATGTAGGTGTAAATCCTTTGTATTCTTATTATACACCTCCAATGAATGTAGGGGTTAGTAGCACAAGTGTGAGTTACGGGTACTCAATTCCTCCATGGCTACAAGGGGAAAATTGGACTCAATCATATGGAAACAATGTAACAAATCCTAATAAACCACGATTAGGTAGACCAACCTACTTGGATCAAGCAAGGAACTTGAAAAAGTTGGGCATGGGAGATTCTGGAGGCCATCAAGAATAGGGATGTGATATGTTTTTTGTTCTAACACATTATGATGTGGATTTGGTTGATCTATCATGAATCCATTGAATCAAACATTTAAAAAAAAAATTAATCAAACAAATTCCCAATTGTCCTATTATGACGAGAGAAGAAAATATGATCAAAACATAGTGGATGAAAAGAAAGCATACCACACAATCGATGAAGATTTTGGAGGCCATCAAGCAAAGGGGTGTCATTTTTTTGTGGGTGTAACCACATTAGGAACTTCACTTTTGTAAAGATGACCATCTTGTATACTAATATAATTTATGTATGACTGATTTGGGTAGCATATACAATGTTCTCTCATGCATCCACATAGGATGTTCTCTCTTACAACCAACTACTAGATTTCTACAATTTTACAAGCAATTAATTTTGCAGGATGATGAAATTTAATTTTGTTTAAATTTCACCTACACCCGACACTATTACTGATATTCAAGATCAGGGCCTATTTAATGAATTTTATTTTAAATTGCAACAAATTGTATACATATTCATGTATCAAGGTCCAATTTATCGACACTAATATATTAATGCTATTAGAGGATGGTGTCAGTGAGAGTAAATTATACATGGTCATGAACAAATAATTATTTTCCTTCAAATCAACAATGATTGGTTCAGAGATTATAATTAAAAATATCCTTGCAATTTCATCACAAATCGAAGAAAAAATACAACTTGAAGCTACTCCCATCATAGATAAACTTGATAAAGAATAAGCTACTCCCATCACATAATTTATCGACACTAATATATTAATGTTATTTGAATATGGTGTCGAAGAGAGTCAATTCTACATGGTCATCAACAAAGAATTATTTTCCTTCAAATCAACAATGATTGATTCAAATATTGTAATTAAAAAAGCCCTACAATTTCATCACAGATTGTATGAAAAATACAACTTTAAGATACTCTCATCATAGATAAAACTTGATAAAGCATAATCTACTCTCATCATAGAATTTATCAACACTAATATATTAATGTTATTCAAAGATTGTTTGGTTCCATTTATAAACTTCCACGTTCGGAAATGTAACATATATGTTCATTGCAATGCTCGCAATTCACCATTGCAAGACCAATGTAGCCAAGTATTCTTTGTTTGGGTATGTTCTGTCCAATTTCTTGTACTTGGCACAACTCTAAAGAACCAAGGTTTGACAATGAAACTGATTTTTTTTAATTTTAATAAAATACATTAACAAAAAGAGTCTCAACTACCCTGATACTCACCATGGGTGGTGTATTGCTATAGATATGTTGTAATGGCATTATTGGTAGCATGGGTAGCTTTGTGTTGATTGGGGTCTCCCATTGTGCCACTGCCCTTTTATTTTAATGATGTCTTATTCTTTGTGATTAACAGACAATGGGAAGCAAATATTAAGGATGATGACAAAATAAAAGAGGCTAATAGCACTATGGGAAGCATGAATTCTGGTATGGAGGGGAAGTGCCTAGTAATATTTTGACATTGAAAGAGTCATTTCTGAAATCCTTCAAAGTTATGGATAAGGATTTGAGGTTGAATCCTTCAATAGATTGTTTCTGTAGTGTAACTAGTGGAGTAACTTTCGTGAACCAGGTAAGGATTAAGAATATTTATTGTAATTAACATAGTACATAGAAACAACATATCTAATAGTTGTGTTTTTACCATTTCATAAATACAATTCAGTCACCCCTTCCTGTTTCCAATTATTTACATAAATTAGAACCAACAAGTATATTTGTGGGATAATTTATTACCTTTCTCTCCCATAATTGACCAAGGAAAAGACTTGGTAACTGGTAATGTTGGAGTCTCGAGAGTAGTTTTGGGTACTAGAGTTCTATAAAATTCGTTGTCTATAGTGCATTTAATTGTGGATTTGAAACCCAATCTCCGAAGTAGGTGTTCTTTGTTCTCTCAAGCATAGTTGTCCAATTAAAATTGAGAACTAGTGAATAGGAAACAACCTATTTCTATTGATATATATTGACCATCTGATGCAGCCTTAGCCGCAAATATCCATAGTATGCATACAAATGTATGCCATATTCATGTCCCAGGAATTCCCATCTCATACATAGGAAAAACTCTCTTAAATCAAGGTTTAATGTTCTTAATTAAATGCTTAAGAGGAAATGTTTGATTTAGCTATCCAAGGTCTAAACCTTAATAAACCTTTGAGCGGAAACTATACGACCCTTCAATATCTTTGGTTAACTCTTATTACCCATGCATATTAACCATAATATATTTACTCTGCTTTATTTATATTATATCTCTTGTATAATAGAAATTACACATAAACCATTTAACCCTTCATTACTTTACCATTCTGTCGATTCACACAACTTTGCACATTTATCAATGCTCAACCTACGCTTCAAATCTACACCGTTGATTTCTTCCTTTAGATCCAATGGCTATCGCGTCATTCGCTCATCAACTAACCCAGATGATCTTTACCGTTGATCCACTCCATCCTATCCAATGGCTATCGCGTCACCCACTCAACTTTTGTGCGGCCAAATCTCCACCGTAGATCAATCCTATTTGATCGAATGTATATCATACAATCTCATACTCCAACTAGCACGATTGATAAAATTTCGGAAGCACACAAGAAAAGTTGTTTTTTTGTGCTACGTGGCGCCTCCACGTTTTATCGCGTAGAATTTTTGAAATACCTCTTACATCCTTTAGGCCACATGAGATACCACTTCCACCTTTGGAAAATTGCCCATGTGCTCAAATCAAAACCTTTAAGGAAGACGCTTAACCAAAGGTTGAGCGCTTAATCTCAGTATTAACCCTTAATGTTAACATGTAGTTTACTCTCTGCCATTCCTCTTCCATCATTGTTATCCGTCGATATGGCCGATCTGACGGTTTCTGTGCTTTGTTGTTTGATAATTTCTATGTCGTTGATCTTCCGTTTGACTCCTTCCTGAGCTTAATTACTGTCCATCATTGGAACTGTTTAACCTCCAATTTTCTATTTACACTGCCTCAGTGCTTTTTCCTTCTCGATTTTGTTTACACACACATATCTTATGCAAAAAAAAATTGTTTATAAACAATTACAATTTAATCACATATGTACTCTACATAGGTTAGAAATCAAATTTCTATATTTGTAAACAAGTATTTGCACAGTTTCTTCTCTCAAGCCTGATTTCCAATACCAGTGGTCTCTGTTTCCCTATCTGCCCGTAGGCTTACAATAAAACTCCTCTAATTCCCAACTCTATAACTAACTAACTATCTTTATGCCTTTTAGGCTTACATTTATACAAAAGGTTTTATAACCCATTTCAGTTCAGAACCTTAATCAAATCATCAAGTCCTAAATTCTTTCAATGATCCCTTGGGGATCTCAACAACTCATCTAAATCATAAGGATTCTCTTTAATCCCGAAAATCATGAAACCAATTCCTAATTTAAGGTTTACAATATTTCAAAATCTCTGAATCCTCACTAATCACTCATCATCACTCATGTTCTCCTACATTCGAGAACATTTACAATATTCCTCACAATATGTAATTAATTCATATTCGTAATATCTCTCATAAACTTATTTAAAAACCTTAATAATTATATTAATTTAATTGTAAGGAAACCAACTTCCTTAAAACACAAGACCCCCTATTTCTACTAAAATACAATGATATTTCTGAGCCGAATGCTCCTGCATCGAACTGCCAAGGTTGAAAACATTCATGATCCCCAGATCATGTGTTCTCATATGTTGATAGAAAAACTTCCACGGTCCCAAACCTTAGTTTGTAACCGCCCAAATGCCCTGCACCTTTGATGTTGTTGTATATTTGTTGTCTTCTGGTTCATCTTCCTTGCTTCAATCAGTTTCAAATTATGATTGATCACTCCTACTGCTGTCATTTTCCTCAATCTGGATTGTTTCATCATCAACTGACATAATTCTTCAATCTCCATCTCCAGCACATCCTTGGGCTGGTACATACTTTGCCATTGCATCTCACTACAAATTGTCCATTCATATTTAAACTTCTGATTACTTTCTTCAGCTTCTGCTATTACTCTTGAGATTGCTCCAGATACTACTGTAGATATTGCTTCCACCCAAACTTCCTAAATATCCTTGAAGATATCTCCCTCTGCAACATCTAATTTTTGCTCCTTGTCTACAAATTTATTTTCCAATGATTTAATGTGTTCATTCCATGGGCTAAGTACTATCATGGAATATTCCTTTTCCTCCTTCATTTGACTATTCTGCTGTGACAAATATTTTTTTGTCTTTGCAGCAGTATCTTCATCACAACTTGCAATAATACACCAATTATCAGAATTAAAAATATAAGGCCTCATTGCCTTTTCCTTCTCTGGAAACATCAGAATTTGATCTTCTGAGTTTTCCTCTAACTCCTTTGTCATCACATCAGTATGCTGATTTAAATTCTCAAAAGAATTCATGAGATAGTCAGCTAGTCTCTCTTCCACACCATCTGCTTCAATGATGTTTTCATGTTCTTGTCCACTATAGTGAACTTCTTCATTCTCATTCAACTCTGATTTTACAACCTGAACACTTACTCTTTTGTTTTCTAGCCTTTTCTCTAAAAGACTTATCTCATGCCATAAATTTTCCATCTCACTTGGGATTTCTCTTAAAAGCTCCATACAATCCTCACTGTCTTCTTCTTTTTCACAAGTATAATTTCTTGGTGACACTACTTCTTCATTCTCGATCAAAATAAAATTCTAATCCTCCATCTTTGTGATATTTTTCGATGTTTTTCCATCACTGTCCCTTTGGCCATTTAAGAAAATCAATTTCTCTTTGTCCTTAACCAATAACAAATTCCTTATCATAATACATAATTGTCTCATTTCTACTGAAGATATTTCCTTCACTAAGCAAGGAATTTATGAACTCTTTTCTGTTGTAATAACTCAACTTGATCTTCATTTGAAAAAAAGTCATCATCATACTTTTCTTGGCAACTTCCAGCTTCACTCAAGACAGTTCCATAGGATGATTTTTCTTCTGCAATACCGGCATTCACACACAACTTGTTAGTTTTAAAACCACAAGACCTCGTGATCTCACTTGATGATTCAGTCATCAAGTCCTCCTGATGTTCCAAGTCCTCTACATGACTCAGAAATATTTCGATGGTCTTCTCTTCAATCTCTCAAGTCCTTCACTTGGTTGCTTGATATCCTTCTCCACTTCTTCCTGCTTTTCGCCATCATCATGAGTCAACTTCCTCTGCTTTTAGTCCTTGCAATATGCTGAAAAGTAAAGCTTTTTCCCAACTGTGTACGAGCATTTACATGAGACCTATCTATCTCAGGTTCTTTCATAACAGAATTTAGATTCTTCCTATCTTCTTCCTCCTTTACGACAATATCTGCAAATTGTCATTTTTCACATGTTTCACCTGCAAACATACACAAATTATTAGATTTAAAATCATGTGACCTTTTGGCCTCACTTGAAGCTTTAGTCTTCAAGTCTTCCCCCAAATACTCATTTATTCTGAGTAATTCTTCCTTCAGTTGAGCATTCATCACTTTCTCTTTCCCCTTCTGTAGTTTATGCCACCTTATCTTTATTCTCATAAGAAAACCACAGCTCTAGTCTTTCTCATTCTTCTGTAATAGTTCCATCAGTACATCAAAATGGAATATTATCTCAACCTTCTCGCGCTCATATTCTTCATCATTCATCTGTCTCCATATGTCATTTGATTTGGCATCTTCTTTCTTCACTTTGTGGTTTTTCTCTGAACCTCTACAATGACTATTATTAGTCATCTTCTTCTCCATTTCTATGAGTTCTTCACCCACTCACTATGAGCTTCACAAGTCTCTACAACAACAAGTCCTCCTTGCTACGCGATACCTCTCTAAGCTTCTCTCCTTTGAGCTCAGTATTTTAGCATCTCTTTGGTTCTCTCCTTTGGAACCATATGAACACTCCATGCTCTAGACTTCAACACATCTGCACTTTTGAGAACACAACTATCCTCTTGTATTTCAAACACAAATGAAATACTAGGTTCTAGCCACTCTCTCTCAGAAACCCTTACCGGCTTCCTTCATCACTACTCTTCATGCTGTGATCTTCTTGATGAGATGGTTCACTAATTATTGTTCCCCGCATATCTATGATATTTAAAACAAAGATCATTCCAAGCTTTCAAAAGCTTTTTGCTGCCAAATTTCTATGGCCACTTTAAAATTATTCTACTCAGTTTCCTTGTAAGAACACTCTTGTCCTCTCTGTCCAACTTTCAATCGGATTCTTCAGGTCCACTGCCAATTTTTTTTTCCAATCTTTCATTCACTTTGTATTTCTACTTCTATCAATATTTACTCTGTCTTTAACCTACAAAACTCAAACGAAAGTTAAATAAACAATACCTGTATGATTTCACAAGCAGTCTCCATCCTCTCTTCACATTCGAGTGTATCTCCATTTTCCTCAAGAAAACAAACATTGTTGTGCTTTCTTTATGCTTCTGCAATCTCTTCTTAAGAGTATCACTTACTCTCATCTTATGTGATGCCTTCTACTTACTAGATTCAAATAACTTGATCTCCTCTTTCTTTCGAAATCACACTTGCATTCTGCACAATTCTACTTTAATTAAAAAGAGCTTTCACCAGCTTTAATACTAAATGATGTAGCCTTAGCCACAAATATCCACAATATGCATACAAATTCATGTCATATTCATGTCCCAGGATTTCCCATCTCATACATAGGAAAAACTCTCTTAAATCAAGGTTTAGTGCTCTTAATTAAATGCTTAAGTGGAAACGTTTGATTTAGTTATCCAAGGTATAAACCTTAATAAACCTTTGAGTGGAAACTATACGACCCTTCAATATATTTGGTTAACTCTTATTACCCATGCATATTAACCATAATATATTTATTACACTTTATTTCTATTATAAGTATTGTCTAATAGAAATTACACATAAACCATTTAACACTTCATTACATTGCCATTCTGCCAATTCACATGATTTTGCACATTTACCGATGCTCAACCTGCGCTTCAAATACGCACCATTTATTTCTTCCTTCAGATCTAATGGCTATCACGTCGTCTGCTCATCAACTAACTCGGACGATCTCTACCATTGATTTTCTCCATCCAATCCAACGACTGTCACGTCACCCACTCAACTTTTGTGCAGCCAAATATCCACTATACATCAATCCTGCTTGATCTAACAGATATCGCATAATCTCGCACCCCAACTAGCATGACCCATAAAATTTCAGAAGAATGCGAGAAAAGCTGTTTTGTTGTGCTACGTGGCGCCTCCATGTTTTATCACGTAGAATTTTGAAATACCACTTACATCCTTTAGGCCGCGCGAGATACCACTTTTGCCTTTGGAAAACTGCCCATGTGCTCCACTCAAAACCTTTAAGGAAGATGCTTAACCAAAGGTTTAGCGCTTAATCTTAGTATCAACCCTTAATGCTAACATGTAGTTTACTCTCCACCATTCCTCTACCATCGTTGTTATCCGTTGATCTGTCCAATCCGATGGTTTCTGTGCTTTGTTGTTTGATACATTCTACGTCATTGATCTTCCGTTTGACCCCTTCCTGAGCTTAATTACAGTCCATCATTGGAATTGTTTCACCTCTAATTTTCTATTTTTTGTCTTGGCGCTCTGTCCTTCTCGATTTTGTTTGCACACACATATCTTATGAAAAAATGCTTTGTTTATAAATAATTACAATTTAATCACATGTGTACTCTACATAGGTTTGAAATCGAATTTCTATATTTGTAAACAAGTATTTACACAGTTTCTTATCTTAGGCTTGATTTCCAATATCAGTGGCCTCTGTTTCCCTATCAACCTGTAGGCTTACAATCAAAATCCTCTAATTCCAAACTCTCTAACTAACTCTCTCTATGCCTTTTAGACTTACATTTATACAAAAGGTTATGTAACCCATTTCAATTCAGATCCTTAATCTGCTCATCAAGTCCTAAAATCTTTCAATGATCCCTTGGGGATCTCAACATCTGAACTAAATCCTAAGGATTCTCTTTAATCCCCAAAATCATGAAACCAATTCCTAATCTAAGATTTACAATATTTCAAAATCTCTCAATCCTCACTAATCAGTCATCATCACTCATGTTCTCCTACATTCAAGAACATTTACAATATTCCCCACAATATCTAATTAATTCCTATTCTTAATATCTATCATAAACTTACTGAAAAACCTTAATAATTAAATTAATTTAGTACTCAGGAAACCAACTTCCTTAAAACACAAGACCCCCCATGTCTACTAAAAAACAACGATATTTCTGAGCCGAATTCTCCTGCATCACCATCTATATATTAAAGTATGATCTTGCTCTTCTTTATTATTCATGGGAATCTTAGAGGATTAGGCAATGCGAAGGCCAAGTTTTTTCATTGCATTATGAGCCTGAGCTGGCTATGGCTACAACTTTTGGTGATTTTTGTCTAAAGGAATTTGGCCTGATCTATGTGCCTGATGTCTATTACTGTCGTTTAACTGAAAGAGATGAAGTCATTGTAGTAGCTATCAATCGGGTATAGTCTCTACAAAATACTAGGGTGTACTTCCTTTCCTTTCTCATGTTAGCCTCTTAGCATCATTTTTAAAGTTTACACACCATTTTAAGAACTCAAAATTTATTTTTAGATTTTACTATATTCACTTAAGTATTGTTAAGACTTTTGAGACTATCCTTCATATTAATCACATAGAATACTTTTCTGGTCGACTCATGAAGATGAACCTCATTAGTAGGTTCAAAACGTCAACCAAAAAAGTATTCTATATAATTAATCTGAAAGATATTCTCAAAAATTAGTGTGGATCACAAAAGCCTGAGATAAAAGATAAAAAATAAAAAATAAAAATTGTTAAACACACATGGATAGCAAAAGAAATATGAAAGATAAAACATGAGAGTGCGATTTTTATTAACAAATGATTTACATTTATAGTACATGTTGTGATCGTTGGGTTTCACATCCCAAGGTCTCTTGGACTCCTTTTGTCCATTCGGCTTCCACACTAACCCATTGAGGATTAGGTGTCCAACATTCCCCCATTTAATCCGAAGGGTTATGTATGAGTCCAATAAGAGAGTTGTAATACAAAATGTGCAAAAATGCATGCAAGCACTAGGCTGAATGTGCTCTCTGAAATGTTGGTATAAAGGGCGGTGGTTTAAGGATGACCAGCAACACTGGAACGCATAGTGCAGTTCCCGAAACTCTTCTAAAACTGGCAAGAAGATGAAGTCTTCTGCGAGAGGAAGTGCTCCTATAGTTTTGAAGAGAGAAACCTTCAACCAATAAAGGGAGGTCTCACCTCGCATAAAAGGGAGAACTTCAACCTGAAAAGGGAAGTCTCAACCTGTGATGGTTTAAGGATGACCAACAACTCTGGAATGCTTAATGCAATTCCTGGAACTCTTCCAAAACTGGCAAGAAGCTAGAGTCTTCTGCTAGAGGAAGTGTTCTCAATTTTGTTCCTAGAATTCTTCCGAAACTGGAAAGAAGCTGAAGTCTTCTGCTAGAGGAAGTGTCCTAGATTACCAACTGAAGGCATGCTGAGGGGCGTCTTTGTTTCTGGCTACAACTCTGAATCTGGTGTGGTAGGTTGTGGCTTAGGCTCGCTTGATGTGACTTTGAAACTTGTAGATGACCATCATTTCCCCCCCTGTCAGATACAAGGTGAGATGATGGAACTGCAAGATTGTTCAATACTCTGGAACAAGTTCTGACATGTGTTTGGAATATCTTCTTGGCTGTTGATGCCCATTGCCAAGAAGCAATCCATCCAAGATGAATCTTTGTTATTGTAGGACGTTTATTTCTGAAGCATCTGTGTGAAGAATGACTGGTTTTATGACAGTGCTTACATGGATGAAGATCAAAACAGTGATCTTTGGAATGGCCAACTCGGTCACAGTGTTGGCATTTCACAATCTGTTGTTGTTGTTGTTGTTGTGGAAGAGGGGCAGAGTCTGGAACAGATGGAGGTGAACTGTCATGAGGATCAGGTGCACTGTCATGAATGAATCCAACACTCTGAAACTGAATTGGTTTGGAGTAGTCTGGAATATGAAAAGACAAGTCCTTCTCATATCCAAGACCAATTATGTGCTTGTTGTGGACAAGCTGTTCCCAAGGTCTGATGATGGGCTTGGGAAGTGCAGGCTGAGTTTCTGCATCTGCATGTACAACTACTGCTTTATTGGGCATTGGATCTGAATGAACTTGTTGCTTATGGGAGACTGTTTCAATGTTCTGAATAGAAACAGGTTCATAATGATGACTCCACTGCTGTAATTCTTCCTGCTGTAGTTGAGATTCAAGCTGCAAAAATTCAATCTTGTCATGTACATCTTGTAAACAACTGTGAATATCGGTGAGAAAATCCTTGCTGATTTTGATTGTATTATCCATAGTAGAGAGTATTAGATTGTCCAGTGACTCTAATATTGCACCAATTGGAGCCATTTTTCAACCTCAAAAAAATAGTAAAACAATGAGGAAAAGATGGACACCAATTTCTCTTTTATATAAACTTATGGCAACAACTTCAAATCAATCTTGACAGCTTGCAATAGATTCAACACACAAAGAATGGTGACATCTGGAAAACAGACTCCTCATTCAAAAATGAATTTTCTCCAATTCACCTGAGAATTTAACTTCCAACAAGGCAACGAGCAATTCAGGCCTCAAAAAGATATGTTCTTGTACCAACCTTGAATCCAAGAGAACCTATTGTGGGAATAATTTTCTGAAGAATGGAATTTTGAATGCCAAATTGACAGTATGGTTGGGTGCTCAGAGTAATACGATCACAAGTATTCTGATCGACATAGACTAATTTTCTGTGAATTGTTCTTAAACCTTAATTTGACAACAAAATTACAATGATGAATAAAGAAGACGATCAGAGGCAACAATTTCATCAATCTGATTACACAGGAAGAAAGGGCACTAGAACCTTCCCAAGGGCTTCCTTCAAAGCCTCCCACAACACTGTCCACTGGCTGTGTAAAAATAAACAATATCCACAACATAAGAAACTACCTGATCAATATTTCAATAGAAAGAAAGAGCATTCTTTAGTGGGTTTAATCGTTGCAACCATTTCAGGCTCCACCTCAACATCTAAGTAGGTTATCAAGAGTGAGTTAGCTATTGTTAGAGAGCCTATTGCACCAATCCACTGCTAGCTGAAAACTCTACTAGAAATCTTGCCAAAGATTTAAGAAATATATATATAAATATTGCTTCAACCAGAGTGGGAGATTGACATGAAGGACACTGGCATGTGTTCTTTATTTGATCTCTGTTGTATATTTATGAAATATTTCTAAACATTATATGATTCGGATGGATATTTGTAACTCCAACCATTATTCTCAATTTTTTTCAAAAAACAGTAAAATATATGAAAGCAAAATTCGAATCGTAACATTATCACTCATCGATTTGCTTCTACATATTTTAACTATGCATGTTCATGTTTTTCTGAAACACGGATACGAGTCTTGTACTCTCCACAGGAATTGAATGAAGCCACTAGGCTTGTCAATTCAGAAAATGTTTCGGACTTCACATCACCAAGAATTGAATGAAGTGATGTTAATTCTAGCAGACGGTACTATAAATACTACTCAAGATATATGAATAATTCTTCTATCACCTCGGACAGAGAACCTTGCACGCATCACCTGGTACCAATATCAATCCAAATCGATCCCAAGCATAATAACACCAGCTACTCTTCTCAAGTGACTTCTTTCAAAGGGTGGACAAAGTCCTACGATTTTCCATCAATAAACATGGTGGCCACTGGTTACAAAAATAGATATTTATATGTGGGAGGATGCTCAAGTGGATGCAAATATTTACAACACTTTCCTTTTGATACAATTTTCAAATTGAAAGGTATAGAAAAAGAATCAGTTTCAACTTGGTGGGCAGGAAAGCGTTCATTTATAGGAGAGCCAATGTTTGTGTCCAGATCATTAGGCTTTCGCCAACCTTATCTCTCTGGATTTGAAAAAGAGAATGGATACATACTCGTCATACAGTACACAGGTTTGAGACGTAACAACCTGCCACACCATTACAAGGCTTTACCAACGGAGCAGAGGTTCATTCGATGGAGACAGTGCTGACACGAATCTCTCTGACTGAAATTAAGATGTTGACAAGACGAAAAATTCCAGTCACCCGGTTAGCGATTCATCTTCCCAAAGAGAGCACCGACCAAACAGTTATTCGATGGATGCGCAAATAGCTTAGGTTTCTGATTGCTGAACTCGCTAGACGAAGCCCTTCAGTAATTAACAACAGTGTTAATGTAATACCACAGACTTCAGGAAAATGCATAACGTAATGAAACTATTTAATCGGAGTGGAGCAGCGTATGGATGTTTATGAGCAGCTAGAGTAAATGGTGAATAGCAGGTGGAGCAGCGTATATATGGAAAACTGAATTTGGTCAGATGGGCAGGTGTGAATTCATTCAACGGTTTTCAAATTCAATGCAGGTTTCTACAGCTTCAACATCTTCAAGCTTTAAACAACTACCCTCAGCGCATTCTAGAACATTTACACGCAAACCTTTGAGCACACAGCGCACGGTCTCACATTCATTACAATACAGCGAACGCTCCAAATTCTGGCAGAGGGATAGGGAATAATGAGGACAATGACAGAAAATGTACGAGAGTTACAGCACAAAAAACTAATTTGGGAACCTGGGACCTGTGGCAGCATCAACGCATAGTAACGTGAGCCTTGTAATGAGCAACATCAATGCATACCAATGTCAGACCATGTCAGAGCAGTGTACATCACACAGTAAAACACTTTATAAGGTGGAAATTCTGATCAACTTTGATTAGGAGAAAGGCATAACTGACATGTATATAGAGACCACAAAACAAGTGGCTCACATTGGCGTAGGACCAGTAATCGCCCGGTCTGATACCATGTTAAACACACATGGACAACAACAGAAATATGAATGATAAAACATGAGAGTGCGATTTTTATTAACAAATGATTTACATTTATAGTACATGTTGTGACCATTGGGTTTCACATCCCAAGGTCTCTTGGACTCCTTTTGTCCATTCGGCTTCCACACTAACCCATTGAGGATTAGGTGTCCAACAAAAATAAATAAATAAATAAAATATTCAAGACTGTTTAAATGCACTTGAGGTTTCCATGTCAATTAATTGTAGAGTTGTTGGTAGTTATGGGATTTAGTGTGTTCAAAAAAACATGAGTTAATGTGGTATGTGATCCATCATCATGATAACAAAAGATAGATAGATTAAGAATGCATATTTTGTAGATGCACAAATTTCTAAAATATCCCCTTTGGTGATCAAACTCAAATAGGAGAAAGAGGTGTCAATCTCAGTGATGGCCCTAAACAAAAGATAGATAGATCAAGAATTCATATTTGGTAGATGCACAGATTTCCAGAATCTCCCCTTTGGTTATTTGACTGAAATAGGAGAAATATGTGTCAATCTCAGTGGTGGCCAGAAACAACGGATACAACTTACCCGTGCTTTATATCAAGATTATGATATATATATTTTGGATCATCCTTTCAATATTGTTGATGCTCATACTGTTACTAGCTTGTTTAAGGTTAACATAATCATTTCCCTTTGATATAAAAGGTTTTGAAATTTATGTAGTTGGTACTAATTTTGTATGTTGCACCTTTCTATAGCAAAGCTTTCAATGATAAATTGAGAGGTGTCCATTCTCTAGTGCCCATATGGGCTAATTGACAAAAATATTATTGTATCTTTAATGTTGGTCCGAAGATTACAACTTTCCTTTCTTCATGCAGAATACCTTCCAAGGCTTAGCAAGAGACACTTCCTGCAAACAATGCAAACACTTTTGTTCTGAATGACTATGAAGGAAATTTCCATGTCGCATTCCCTTTCTTCCATCAAATAGAAGGATTTATTGTGAAAGAGAGTAAATACAGAGAGGGTAATATACAAAAAAACATACCCTCAGATGATCATCTCCCTAATCTAAAACATAAATCTCCTAGGTTCTCTCAATGAAATAATATTCCAATGTGATGAACCACCAATCTTTACTTTGAATTTTGTATTTTTGCTAGTATGGTCTCTTGAGCTTCCTATTTTTGTATTTTCTTATTGTGTAAGATTTGATTAGGATTTTAATGTAGCCTTATTTTTCATATTCTAAATTTGTATTTCTTTAATTTAGTCAAACTAATTAATATTTGAAATGTGTTCTTGAATGGGTGATGCAACTTTGTGCAGGATGATCATGCATGGATTGCCCTAAGAGAAGAAGGATTTCTAAGCTAGTTATTACGTTAAATGAGGTACATTGTCATATAGCATATATTGAGTGGTATAAAGAGTGTTGTGAGGAGGAATATGACATCACATATTATGATTCTGGCAAGAAACATGACAAGAAGGATAACATCCTTGTAGAGCTCTGGATATTACGCATTACTTTTGTAAATTTAAGTGAAGCAACAAGTAACTTCAAGATGGAAGACCATTCCTCATAATTTTTTTAAGAAATGGATGGAAGATAAAGAAGAAGCTTACAGTTCAAGAGGTAAGAAAACTTCACAAAGCTTCCATCGCTCATTCAGGACTCTTGCTTTTAGGTAAATATAGAAAAGGATTTCAAATAAATGGAAAATCTCAAACAAGGCCAACACCAAGAGATATAAATTTGATGGGTTTACAACTCATTATTATTGGAATTGTGGAAATACAAATTAAAGTGAATATGGAAACCCTTGAACACAAAATTAACCCACTTAACCAACCAATTGGTTTCAGTTGAAGTCCTCCAATCTATGTATGAAAACCATGCAATTCAATCTACTCTGAATCAGTTTGTCACTATTGAACCAAAATTCAATATCACAACTACAATAATTTACAAATTCTCAATATAAATTTATTTTAATTTGCTTATATTGAAAGGTATATTATAACAACTAAACTATCAACTTCTTGTAAAGTTAAATTAATTTATTACATGTTTTTAGAGGTAGTAATTTATGTAAATCTCACAACATATCACATTTTTCTGATCTATGTTATTCTTCCCTATACTACTGCCTTACCACATTTCCTTTGCAACATGTAGTGCAATTGCTAGTTTATGTCATATCAAATTGGGCTCTGCAACTAAACCCTAACGGCAGGCGAAGACAGATGCGGCCATGGAAGCCAAGGACGGGTCTTTCCTGCGGAGCTAGATCAGCCTAGCGAAGACTCTTCTCTGTGCGACTTCGATTGCAGACAAATAGGGATTCCTCTGGCAGTGGTAGCGTAGATTGAAAGAAGGAATCAGTGCGTGCAGGGAGGCAGAGAGCTGGCCAGGGTAGTAAGCTTCTGGGACCGTATTTTTGAAAATACTATGACAGTTTTTAGTTTTGAATATTAATGGTGGACCCAGGAAGTGGTGCTTATCGCGAGATGGCCCAGGAGGTTGAGACCGTCGATATAGACCCAGCTCCAGAAGACCTTCTTGCCTGCTGGGGTCTTGATGTCTCTGAGAAAAACCTAATACATTTCTTCTCGAACAAAAAAAGGTACCCTCGGTCTCCTGACATGGCGATGGGAGGAGGGAGCTTGAAGTCAGGAGGCCAGGAACAGGCCTCTGCTATAAAACCTGCATTGGAAGTCCCGGCTGCCATCATATCCAAAGACCCCTATAATAAAGGAAAGGGAAGGGAGCTAACAGGTATCGGAGAAGAGGATCTAGGGAGAAGAACACCTCTTACTCCAGGGGATGGGATAAAAAGGCCGGCTGAGGAGGAGGAAAAAGAAAACAGAGTCTATGTTGCTAATAATCCTGAGCTGAATGAGGCAGATAAGGCAGTTGATCCTGCCATTAAGAAGACAGAAATGGGAGAAGCCAGGAAGGTCGGCAGGGATGGAAAGAGGAAAAGGATCAACCCCATCAAAATGAAGGAGGCGCGTCCTAGCTGTGTGTTTGGAGTGGACATCTTCATTGACCAGGCTATGGAAGCCTCAGAAACTTTACTAGTCGGTAGAGTCCGAGGAAGAAAGTTCTCGGTAGGTTACATAAAAGAGTGGACTCAGATGGAATGGAAAGAGGCACCGGGACAACCAGAACAAATCAAAAACTTGGACAGAGGTTGGTTCTGTGTTAGATTCGAACAAAAGGAGCACGCTGACTGGGTGATGAGAAAAAACTGGAGCTTCGGTAAGAGGCCAATCCTCTTCAAAAGATGGACGCCCCTGTTTGACGCCCAGAAAGAAAAAGAGGTGGAGTCCCCAGTTTGGGTTAAACTTCCGGGCCTCCCTATGCAATTCTGGACTGATTCTGCCTTCACCTCTATTGGCAACACTCTGGGGAAATTTCTCGACATCGATAGAACATACCTTCGAACGCATGAATGGGGAGTGGCCCGTATCCTAGTCAGTCTAAACCCCAGGGCAGGTTTGGCGGACGCTATGAACCTGAAGTATCGTGGTCTGGAGTTCGTTCAGATCTTGGACTATGAAAATCTCCCTTTCAGATGCCACCGATGTCATCAATATGGTCACTTGGCCCGGGAATGTCCGCTTGGATACCGTCGGCGCAGAGGACAAAGGAGAAGCAGAAACACCCAGAAGACAAATCAGAAGGTGATCCCTCAGGACGCAAAGGCTCAGACAACGGAAAGCGATCCCCCGGCATCTTCTCAGGGTTTGGCCATGGAGCAAAGAGAGATAGACTTCCAGGACCATCCGGGGTTAGCAGTAAAGGACCACAACTCTCATCAGATGTTCTCCTGGGGACCCTCACTAATCTCTGAAATGGTAGGTTTGGATCAGGCGAGTTTGATTCTTTCCCCTCCCTCTTCTGTATGTCTTTCTATTGCTCCATCTATGCCTTGTAGTGATAAGGCTGGTCCTTTAAGACAACTCTCGAATGATTCGATGGAACTGAGGAAGGGGCAAATCTCCTCTGACAGCATTATTATGACCATCCCCTCCTCCCCGCTCCTGTCCTCTTCTCCCTTCGAAATTGTCTGTTCTACCCCTCCTTCTGTCCGAAGTCCTGAGCCCCCATACAACCTCAGACCTTTGGCCAATAGAAAAGGAAAAGGGCCCGCAACGAGTGGATTGGAGCTGGATACAGAGAATTCGGGACGGAGGATCAAAAGAGGAAGGAAAACCGATCTGTCGAAGGCTCAGTTGAAGGCAGTCATAGACATTGCAGATGGGAAGCAGTTATCTATTCCAGGGGTGCTTAGAGCAAAGCGGACACCCTCTGCGACTTTACGATGATCATTTTATCCTACAACTGTAGGGGTCTAGCTAGCCAACCCAAAAAGCTAGCTCTGAAGGAAATGGTCAGGTCCAATAAACCTGACATTATTTTACTCCAAGAAACTTTGGGAAAAGGGGAAGAAGTCACAGGTTGTCTCAACAAGCTCCTTCCGGGCTGGAGTTTTCATGTCCTAGATGCCAATGGCCACTCAGGAGGGGTGGCTTTGGGTTTCAATTCGAAGGTTCTTAGAGAGATCTCTTTGTGGGGATGGGAAAATGTTCTGGCTGTGGAACTCTTCTCAAGCGAACTATGCATCTCTTTCCTCATTATCAATGTCTATGGTCCTGTTGCGGATCGGGAGAAATTTTGGAATCCCTTTTTTGCTAAGTCGTTTATGGCGCACCCTAATCTGGTAATCGGCGGAGACCTCAACTTTTCTCTGGGGATGACAGAGTCCTGGGGGGTCAGAGCCCGAGCATACCCTCTCACGGATTTCTTCATAAACAAGCTGGCCTCCTCTCCTTTGGTGGATGTCACTCCGGTTAAGATGCGTCCATCGTGGAGAAACCGAAGAATAGGTGATGACTGGGTTGGGAAGAAGCTCGACAGATTCCTAATTTGTGATTCGCTGTCCGAAAAGTTACAGGCTTTCAGACACTGGGTTGGAGAAGGAGGTCTCTCGAATCATTTCCCTGTTTTCCTCGAGATGAAGGGTGCCTCCCCAAAACCGGGCACGCCGTTCAAATTTAATGCTTCCTGGCTTCAGGATGCATCATATACCAGCCTCTTCCACAACACCTGGATTAATGATAACCTCAGCGAAGATGGAAGTCGCGGCAAGGCTTTCATGGAAAATCTCACAAGGATGAAGGCCGCCTCCAAGTATTGGGCTCACCAGAAGAAACTAAATGAAGAAAAATCTCTGGAAAATGTCAATGCGGAAATAGCCCTTCTCGAAGATTCAGGAGGTATTGGCTATAGAACTGAAGAGTCTCGGGCCAGACTCAAAGACCTGGAGATGGAAAGGAAGCAGATTCTTCAGAACAGGGAAGAAAGCTGGCACTTAAAAAGTAGAGCGATCTGGTTGCAAGCGGGGGACGACAACACCAAGTTTTTTCAGAACTATGCAAAAGGCAGGAAAAATTCCAACACCATATGGGAAATGAAAAAAGCCAATGGTGATAGGGCTCTCTCTTTTGAAGAGCTAGCTACTTTAGGGAACTCCTATTTTAAGAATCTCTTTAAACAACCAGAGGAAGCATCTATCGCTGAAGTCATTCGAGTTGCTCAGTTCTTCCCTAGGTTCATAGAGGAGGAAGGCAACGATTCCATCATGGCCCCTGTTTCAAAGGATGAGCTAGAGGACATTCTCAAATCATTGCAAAAGGACAAAAGCCCTGGCCCGGACGGTTGGACTGTCGAATTCTTCCATCACTTTTTTGAGTTCATTGGTGATGAGCTTGTGGCGGTTGTAGAAGAGTCAAGGTGTATGGGATCAATTTTCCATCCCTTCAACTCCACTTTTCTCGCTCTTATCCCTAAATCTGACCTCCTGGGCTCCTTTGCAGACTTCAGACCCATATCCTTGTGCACCTGTGTTTACAAAATCATTGCTAAAGTCATTGCCTCTATATTAAAACCCTTCCTCTCCCAAAACATATCCCCTGAGCAATTTGGCTTCCTCGACGGCAGACAAATCCATGAAGCGGTTGGAGTTGCTCAAGAAACTCTCCATAGCCTCAAAATCGGGAAAAAAAAAGGAGTTGTAGTGAAAATCGATTTGTCAAAGGCTTTTGACAGAATCAGTTGGTTGTTTCTCAGGCTTCTGCTTACTCACCTGGGTTTCAGGTATGACTTTGTGAAATGGATTATGAGCTGTATTTCTTCCTCTTCCATAGCTGTTTTGATTAATGGAGCGGCTTCCAATTTTTTCAACCCTGAACGTGGATTGCGTCAAGGCTGTCCGCTCTCTCCTCTTTTGTTTTTGTTGGCTGCAGAGGGCATAAGCCTTTTGATCCATGATGCTAAAAGACAAGGAACCCTCAAAGGCATTGAAGCAGCTGAAAATCTCTGGGTTACCCACCTTTTATTCGTGGATGACATAATTCTGTTCAGTAATGGCAGCCTGGAGGATTGTAAGACGCTCAAAAGGATCATGGACCTTTTCTTGAAGGTGACGGGACTCTGTATAAACGAGAAGAAATCCTCTCTTACGTGTTCAGGTTTGTCCAGAGATATGGTGCACAGCATGAAGATGGTATTAAACTTCGATGTCAAAGCGCTGGAGGATACCTTCAAATACTTGGGCTTTCTCCTCAAACCGGACAACTACAGAAACAAAGATTGGACCTGGATTCTTGCCAAAATCGAATCCAAGCTGAAACACTGGAGCTTCAGATGGCTTTCCAGGGCGGGAAGGCTTGTGTTAATAAAATCTGTGCTTATGGCTGTGCCTGTCTACTGGGCTAGTCTGACTTGGGTTCCTAAAGGAGTCCTTTCCCAAATCGATAAAGTTTGCAGCAGGTTTCTGTGGGCAGGTTCCAAGTCAGAAAAGGTTACTCCCTGGATCGCCTGGGATAAAGTGGCTCGCCCCAAAGAGTGGGGAGGCTGGGGGATCAAAAACCTTCAATGCTTCTCACAATCTTTAGCAGCAAAACTAGCTTGGAGGTTAATCTCTTTTGACAATTTGTGGACTTCTGTTACTAAGAGAAAATACATCGACCCTCTATCAATGACAGATTGGATCAGACTGCCATCAAAGGCCTGCAAACACTCTTCGGTGGTCTGGAAAGCCGTGGTTGCCTCTGTCAACATCATTGAAAAGGGATTGGCTTGGAGTGTGGGAGATGGCACTCAAATTAGGCTGGGCAGAGACCCCTGGATTGGCTGTTCAGAGCGCTACTCCCTATCCCAGGGGTTGGCTGTGGTGTTAAAAGAGAAAGGTCTCCTCACATTAAACCAGGTGGCCGATCCCCGGACCACTTCCATATGGAACCAAGGGTGGATGCAAGGAATAGATCTTCAATTGGATGGAGAATGGCTGGAGGAATGGGATTCGTATAGGAATGACCTCCTTAACTCCTCTGTCAGACTCTCCGATGCCCCAGATGAACTTCGATGGCTTTTTGCTCAGAATGGCATCTACTCTCCAAAGATGGGGTACAAATGGCTGATGACCCAGAAAGGGTGGGAAAATCCGCCTTGGTGGGCCAAATCTCTATGGAAGTTAAAAGGTCCAGCGAAAACCAGACTTTTTTTCTGGTGTGCTCTACTCCAAAAAGTCCCTACCTGGGATTTTCTTCAAAGATGGGGTAGGATAAGCCTGGGCTGGTGTCCTCTATGCAAGAACAGCGATGAATCAGTTCAACACCTGTTCCTCTACTGCCCCTTCAACACTAGTCTTTGGGCTGAATCGTTAAGGTTAATTAAAATCCCTTATAGGTGGGAAGGGCAAGGGATTTCAGAAGCCTGGCAGAAGTGGTGGAATGAAGCTGCAAATGACAGAGAGAGATCCATCCCGCTCCTCATCACGTGGGGGACGTGGCTGGCTAGGAACCAGGTCATTTTCAAGGACTCTGTCTTCCCGATCGCACGATTGGCCGCTGAAGGAGCTGCAATTTTCGATAGTATCCCTGCTCCGCCTACTTCTCCTTCTCCCAGGCTGGTTCGACTAGAAACAATAAGACCTTCCATTCCGTGGGCTTACTTTGATGGAGCCTCTGATTTAAATGGCCGCTGTGGGGCTGGTTTAATAATTCATCTTTCAAAAGACAAGACTGTCAAGGCTTCAGTCGGCCTCGGACAAGGCTCCAATAATTTTGCTGAATTGAAAGCCCTCCACCTTCTACTCGGTTGGATTGTCCTGCGGAACATGCATGAGGTTCAGATCTTCGGGGACTCTATGAACATTGTGCGTTGGTTCAACGGGACGCAGTCTTGCAACAATTTCACCCTGCTTCCCTTTCTCAGAGAAGTTTCTCGACTAAAAAATCACTTCACGGAGCTCTCTCTCAGTCACATATACAGGGAAAGAAATATTGATGCTGATCGTCTCTCCAAAGAAGGTGTTAATCAAATGATGGGGTCGTGGATTGTCCTGGAAGAAGAAAATGGGGTTGCTCGTCCTCTTGAGCATCCCATTTTTGCTTAGTTCTATTCTCTGTTTTTCTCCTTCCTGTGCTCTGTACATACATGTCTTGTTTCTCTAGTTTTTTCTTTGCTATTTCATTGCTTCTTCTCAGGTCTCGCAGGCTGTTTTCCTTGTATAAGGAGACCCGATTCGACCTGATCCTTATTTCCATTTTCCTTTTCTTCAGAATCCTGGTCGTGTTTACGCAGGATTTCTGCCTGGACGATGGTGCTCCTTCCCTGTGCGAAATCTTTTTTTCTGCATGGGAAATTCTATTCGTCGGTCGGCCCTTCCTCGGGCCTCAGAGAGGCGTGTTTTTTATCAGGTTTTATGACTCTCTCCTTCCAGCTCTTTTCGGCGCTCGTTTTCTTCTTTCTGAATGTAAACATTTGTGATCTCCGCGCTGGTTCATAGCATCCCGGGTGCGCTTTGACGGTGTTGATCTCTCATTATTTCAGCAGCGACTCTGTTCTTTCCCCTGCCTCATGGCAAAGAACGAGTCCTCTTGCAATGCATTGCATTTGCTGTGTAACTACCTATTATTCATAATAGAAGGTTCGCTTTTTTCTGTGGAAAAAATAAAATAAAATATTCAATGTCCATTTTTTATTATTGAAAGTTAAAAAATAGCAGGGAGATATGTAATTCATCAAACTCTTAACCTAAAATTAATATGACCCATCTAAAAATATTAATAATATTTTTCTTTTATTTGGGTCATTAATAAAATATCTTAACATCAAGAATTAATTAATATTAACTTAAAAAATAATAGGGATGTATGTATTTCATCCAATTCTTAATCTAAAATTAATATGCGCCATTAAATAATATTCATAATAAACAAATTTGATTTGGGTCATCAATAAAATATCTTAAGAGGAAGAATTAAGTAATATTAGCTTATGTTTAGTCCACTAGGGTGGTTCTCGGAAGTCCATGAGATGTTTTTCAAGAAATCTAATTATAGGAGTTTCTAAACCAATTGTTTGATGGTAGAAATGGATTTAGCACCATCAAGAAACTCTGGGGCACCCAAAATCCTAAAGCTTGATAGTTGTAACCTGGATTTCTAAAAAATTCTACTGGATTTTCTCAAAATCATGCCAAAATTTCCATTGTTTTATGGGCGGAATTGTGGTCGCTTAGGCTCCAGCTTATGTAAATCATGAGATTCAATATTCAAATCCCCCATGGGTCAAGCCAATTTTTTTTATTAAAATGTTTTAATGTCAATGTTGATGGTTAACTTAATTGGTCAATCCCCCTGGTTAACAACACCTTTTCTATTTAGAGGTCAAGTCCAGAGAATAAAAGAAACTTTGAACTTGAAGGGTTATATATCTTGGGTTCTGTGAACCATGTAACATAATAATAATAATATCAACTATTTATAAAATATATACTATTTAAAAATTACACATTTTATACATATAGATAGAAACACTACATATTTATTGGAAATTTCATTTTTTTTTTTTTTAAATTTGACACTGTAAAAGAGGTTTGCACATGAAGAGATTTGATCCCTCTAAACCTATATTAGAATCGTGCTTAAGATGGATCTATACTATTTTTAATTAAAAGTAATATAAAAAAAAGTGATGTAACAAAGTTTTATATTAATTTTTTTTTAAAGAGATAAAGTCATTTAATAAAAATAAAAACAAAAAAATAAAAAAATTATAGATATTACATTTGTACTTTTACTCTGAGACAAATGTACAATTTTTTATTTTTTAAAATATTTCAATATATGATTTAGATACATTATTTGAATATCCATATTAATTAATTAATTTCAATATCAACTTTTATATATATAAGAAAAGAAATTAAAAGGCATAAATTCTTAAAATGGATCTATATTAGGGTTATACACACATGAAAAATAACCAAAATTTAGAAGAGTGAGATTATTTAATTCCATATATATATATATATATATATAAAATATTTAAATTTAGAAGAGTGAGATTATTTAATTCCATATATATATATATATATATATATATATATATATATATATATAATATTTAAAGTAGTCTCACTATTCTATATTTTGATTATTTTTCATGTGTGTATAGTTTTAATATAGATTTATCTTAATGATAAATTTTGTAAACATAGAGATTAATCAATCCTTTCGGATGTTAAAAAAAATTCAAATTTTTTACTAAAAAGAAATTTGTAACTTGGAGAAATTTAATCTCTCTCCATAATTTCAAAAAAATTAATCTATTTAAAGTAGTCTCACTATTCTATATTTTGATTATTTTTCATGTGTGTATAGTTTTGATTATTTTTCATGTGTGTATAGTTTTAATATAGATCTATCTTAATGATAAATTTTGTAAGCATAGAGATTAATCAATCCTTTCGGATGTTAAAAAAAATTCAAATTTTTTACTAAAAAGAAATTTGTAACTTGGAGAAATTTAATCTCTCTCCATAATTTCAAAAAAATTAATCTCTCCACAATTACTAAATCAATAATTAAAATATATCCATACTCATTAATAACATTACCTTATATAACCTGAATCACCAAGCTATGACTTTTTAAGATAAATAATAAAGTATTGACAATAAACTTTCATAAAAACTGTGCGGAAAACAGCCCTGCAATAAATTGTAACTTATCGGTTCGTATAATACTGAAAATAATATATAATAATCCAGAATTATAATATATAATATATAATATATAATAGTGCGATGTACCTTACGTTAGGGTGTCGTAAAGAATTGACAAAAAGGGATATCGTATATAGCTTGACATCAGTCTAGTAGAACATTAGGAATCAGATCGTACAGCATGAAACCATCGGATTGGGTTTCTTAGCCCTTTTTTTATTTGGGTAAATATATGTTCATCTATTAATTTATATGTTTAATTTAATAAGTTGGGTTTGCTTTGCTTCGATGTCTTCCTCTTAAAGCTAAATGTATGTAATGTATAATTTCTTTATATTATTTTAAATTATTAATTTTTTATTAAAAAATATTAATTTAAATAATCTTATAAAAATACAACTAATTGTTTTAAACTCTACAGAGTTTCTTTAAATTAACAACAATTTCAACCTTTTAAAAACAACTCATTTAGCTTTACATACTTTCTTTAAACTAACCACAATTTCAACAGTTTAAAAGGAACTCATTTCGTCGTATTATTTTGAATAAAGAAGAAAAGATGAAACTATTCATAAAAACGAAAAATATAATTATATCAAAAAAAAATAGACAGTGATTTTAGTACAATGAGATTTCAAACTCCAAACTTTGTGACATAATCATGCGAAGAATTTAATATAGATTTATAATATAGATTAAGAAGATAGGTGTAAAGGTGATTATATTAGTGTTGTGTAATTTTTTTATATAAATTGGTGTGAAGGTAATGTATGATTTTGTTAGTGTTAAACATGGAGTTGATATGTATTTCTTAAAATATATATATTTTTTCTGAATAAAAAAGCAATATTGCTTATAATAAAAGACAAAAATAAATATGTATGTTTAGTTAGTTTTAATTAAAAACACTATAAAACATCAATAATCTCAATATCATTATGGTCAAACAATTTGTTATTAATATTGTAACCCAATGTTGTAAAAATATTTCACTGACTCTAAATCATAAGTAAAATATTTACATGTCTCAATATAATTTCAAATCAACTTTAAAATGAGATAAAGGTAATTAGAAGTTAAATAAATAATTAAAAAAAAAACATGTGAGTAAGATGTCTAAAAAATATATTTTTCAAAAATATTTCAACATGGCAGTTAAATAAACTATTTAAAAATCTATGTTAAATAACTTATATATATATATATATATATATATATATATATATATATATATATATATATATATATATATATAGAAAGGAAACGTTAAAACAATATATTTTAATGTTGTATATAATAAAATATTCAATGTCCAAAGGGAAAAAAATAAAATTGAAAATAAATAAAAAAATAAAAAAACGAATATCTTCTAATAAAAATAATAAGAGGGAGACTGGTAATTCATTCCACTCTTAATCTAAAATTAATATTCATAATAATAAAAAATTTCAATTTGGGTTATCAATAAAATATTTTAATATATAGAATTAATTATTGGTGTATATTTAAAAATATATTAATAACAAAAAAAATTTTAATGTGGACAATGTAGTCTATAAATAAAACCTCTCAATGCACATGTTATTTAAAAAAAATTAATGTCAATTATTTATATACTATATATTGTCAATTATTTAATGTCCTTTTTAGGTTTTTTTTATTTGTTTGTTTATCAATTTTCCCCCAAATCCAACCAAATTATTTTTTGGGCTTATAAGTTTAAGTTATCTACTATATATAGCATTCAAAATTACAATTACAAATTGTATATGTATCTAGAGAAAGAACCACTAACTCATTCAGATTTTTCAAGAGATGAAAGGGGCTTAATTTTATTTTTTTTTCCGATTATGCACTTTAAAAGAAATTTAAAGCTCAAGAGATTTGATCCTTTTAAAAGGATATATACTGGTTTGTATATATATTAAAAAAAACACTTTAATGGGATAATGTGGTCCACAAATAAAAGATTTCAATATCTATGTTAAGTAAAATATTTTGATGTTAATTATGTATATATTATATATTATTAAAAAATAAAAATAAAATTGTATATATTATACAAAACAATTAAAAAAAAAATGTTGTATGGTTAAAACATTTCAAGTAATCTCACTATTCTATGCTTTAAATTATTTTCAAGTATATTTTCGAATCAAGTTTGTGTAAAATCTAACAAAGATTTGGTGAAATTGCAAGTTTATATTTTGTAATCTACTAAATTTCAAGCGACCAAAAAGAATGTTTAAGGCATAGAATCTATTTGTGTATGAAATATCAACTTAAAATTTGAATCCATTTATACAATTTAAATACAATTTAAATCATGAAAAATTATAATTATATATCTATATATATATAAAATATTTTTCAAAAAAATAAGCCACGCTCTTGCATCAAAATATGTTCCCTATGATATGGTTCTCCGAGATATATGATCAAAACTCTGGATTACGAAAATTTGAGCAAGATTGTCTATGCACTCTGTAGTGGTGTATTGAATGTAATTGTTAGTTTTATATCTATTATCTATGCCAAATCTTCTTCCTTCAAATTACGTGCAATGCATATATGTTTGGCATTGTTAACCAAAGTAACAATTTCATCGAGATATATATTTTTGGCTACAATCTGACAACATCACTAGCAAATGCATATATGTTTGATATAGTTAACCAAGGTAGCAATTTTGCTAAGATATATATTTTTGGTGAGAATCTTATAATTTTTGGATTGCTTAGTGTTTCAATCATGATTTTGAAAACAAAACATAAATTTGTTTTATTAGAGATATAAGTTATTATCGCATGTACGTCTGAATCTAATGGTTCACCATCAATATTTGATCGTGATGTGAATCTAATGATTCACAAAGAAATATACAGTTGGATTATTTTGAAGCCAATGGCCATCTAGATAATGCTTTATAAGCAAGTATTTATTGTTCTTTAAACTCAGGAAAATCAAGAAACGAACGGATTTCAAATTGGCAAAGGCTCCGCGGCAGTTTTATCCCACGGCCTCAGCAAGAATGGGGGGATCAGAAATTAAATATGCAAGAACGCTCGTTGAAGTATTAAAGACGCATGAATGAAATGATTTATATGAAGCCACAAAATTTGATGAGCAGCTCAAAATATCGAATAGATTCTTATTGCCATTAATCTAAACATGTGGTCAGAAATGGATGTTGTGACAGAACGGAACCTGCATCCATAATATTGTTCAATTTTTTTAATAACCAAGGAAGATGAACCTATTTTATCCCTTTCTAAGTCGTAACTTAAAAAAAAAATACATAACGCAACGCATTACATCCATCATGATCCATTGAAACCACTTGTTATTTAATATCCATCTCTTTAACACTATTATCAGAATGGATGACCTGTTACCCCTAACAACAAACAATGCCCAACAATAGTCGCAATACTTATCTACCCCTAGTTGTCGACAGGAGTGGCTAACCCGGGTGGAGGGGAATTAAAGGAGGGGAAGCCACTTGATTTCTTATTGGCATTAATCTAAACATGTGGTAAAGAATAATGTTGTGCCATGCGGTAAAGAATAATGTTGTGGGAGGCCAGAACCTGCATGCATAATATTGTTCAATATTTTTAATACGATTGAAGCTGGACTTATTTTCTCTTTTAATTTGCAATTTTTCAAAATAAAAGACATATTCAAGCAACGTTATCACAAAATAGGATACACATGGTAAGGATCTTTGATTAAATACTGTATTATCACTAAGTCATCATGATCCGTTGAAACCACTTGTTATTTAATATCCATCTCTTTAACACTATTACCAGAAATGGATGAATGTTACCCCTAACAACAGACAAAGCTCAACAGCAGTCGAAATACTTATCTACCCCTAGTTGCGGACAGGAGTGGATAATCCAGGTGGAGGGGAATTAAAGGAGGGGAAGCGAGGAAGTGGAAGACGGGGAGTAAAAGGTGGTCGCAGTGGCGGGGTTGAACCACCCAGAGACGGTGGCGCCAAACCGCGCAATGGAGGAAAATGAAAAGGTGGAATTGTGGGAAGTCCAATCCCACCACTGCCGGGAAGCTGCAACAATGATCGCCTCCTGCTCTCACCATTCTTTGATGCTGCAGGATCCCTCGAGGTACCACCCGCACTGCTCATAAATAGAATCACCGCGAATGCGGCAGCAGCCCATAATTTCGACGAGCGCTGCATTTTGACAGAAATGGATGTGTGGAATGCAGTACAGAACTACCATCTACAATCTTCTTTTATAATACCCAGTAGCCCAGCTGCACGCTGTCTCAGCTGCCTCTGACATCGTCATGGATTCAGAAATCAATGACCGAAAAAACACAGCGACTCCAACGGTTATCATTCATGGCGGACACGCTGCATTGTCACAAAACCAATTAACAGCAAAAATGTAAAAACGGGCGTTCGATAAGTGGTATCATATACTCTCAATTTCTGCCATCTGTCTTGGAATTGGAATTTCGAAATGCCAAGATTGTTGAAATTACAAATTCAGAGCTGGGTAGAATTCAGGGACTCGATTTCTACAATATTAATCATCTGGTAAATTCTGCCATGCACGTTATTCCCCGCCGCAAAACGTTAGTTGCTACTGTACAATAAATTATCGTTTGTGGCTGACAAGAACTAGTACGAAACTAAATAACGGCGTTGTCTATGGAGGCTGTAAATTTGCCCAGGCAGATAAAAATGGTTGGCTTCTAACATTTTTTGTCAAAAAAATTGGCAGTAGGACTATATTAATGATGGAAATTCAGGTTATTATTAAAAATCACTTAGCTCCCATTTCTGCCATGTTTCTTGGAATTTGGTGATGTCAAGATTGTTGAAATTACAAATTGAGAGTTGGGTAGAATTCAAGGACTCCATTTCTACCATATTAATCATCTGGTAATTCCTTCGAGATTTCTGCCATGCACCTTATTCAACGCCGCAAACTGTTAGGTGCTAGTGTACAACAAGTTAGTTATAGCAGACAAGAACTAGTACGAAACTGAATAACAGCAAAAATTTCCATAGTTATAGCAGACAAGAACTAGTACGAAACTGAATAACAGCAAAAATTTCCATAGTAGAATCAGTTGCATTATCTGAAAGGTTTACACGCTCTGTTTAATAGGAAATCATGCAATCATAAGCCCTTTCTTCCCACTACCGACATAATGGGTCATCATCGGCTTAGTGTAACGAGGCGGTTATTTACCAGCTGAAATGCTGATGTGATACCAAAAATCTTTAATATAGTATAAAAAATTTAAATTAATAATATAAAAATAAAATTTTTAACTTACTTGTATTTTTTAATATAATATTAAGAGAATTTTTTTTTTAATTTTAAATAATAAATTTAATAATTTAACATTATAATTTTCATAATATTTTAAATAAAATCTACTTAAGAAAAGCTATCTAACCCTTCCTGGTATCGTTCCATCACTCTCTCCAATCATTATATCTTTTAGTTTAATGTAAAAGTATAAAGTATAATTTGAGGATAATGTGAATTGTTATTTCAAAATTATAATTATAATTATAATTATATATTTTTGAATTTTAAATTTTTATTTTCAGTATTTATATTATTTCAAATAATAATTATATAGATTAATATTTGTTTTGTTATTAGTTTGGTTTAAGAAAAACCAAACCCCTAACATATGTTAAGATTTTGAGGTTGTTAAAACTTTGTTTAATTAGAGCATCTTGTAAATAAAAATTTCTAAAAACATATTGGTTGTGTCAAACTTTGATGTATATCTTCTTGATAAAACAAAATAGATTATTAGTATTGAAAGAAGAAAAAACCACTAAGTCATAATAACTATTGGACACTAGTTGTGTCAAACCACATACGTGGACTTGATAAAACAAAATAGATTATTAGTGTTGTAAGAAGAAAAAAAACCAGTAAGTCATAAAAATTATTGGATAGAATCTTCAAACATCACCGTGGCTATTCTCATCCAAGAAGAAGGAGATGTTAGTTGATCTCCTCGCTAGAATTATCAACATGTTGTGAGTCAACATTTTCCTCCAACTCTGCCATTTCGATAGAATTCTCTTGCTAAGTCGTCTTGTACCTCCATATGTGGCTTGCAATTATGTATGTTTCTTTGATCCATGAAATGACAAGAGTGCATGCAATGGGCCAAGTATAGTAGAAACCACAACCCTTTTCATGTGAACTAGCATTATATCAAGACAGGGGAACACCAACCCCTAAACACTTCATTAGGGAATAGTAAAATTTAATTCTCCTAAGACATTCCTCCAAATTGCAATTTGTATAATTATTTCCCATCATTGAGCCCAGAGGCTCATTCTACAATCCAGTAAGAGGGGTATGTGTAGGTTTATCGGTCACTAGGCCCCCCTTTAAAATAAAAATAGAAAATAAAAATTATGTACTAAATAGAAAAATAATGTCAACTATATTAAAAAAAATTAAAACTTATACTTTTCAAAAATATTTAAACAAGATATTTAAATAAACTATTTGAAGAACTATGTTAACTAATATATGTCGATATCAACTTCATAAAATAAAAACTATGTTAATATGAGCTATAATTATAATTAAATATTTCAAGAAGAGATTTAAATAAACTATTTAAAGATCTATGTTAACTAATATAAGTCGATATCAACTTCTTATATATCTATATATAGAAAAAAATGTTAAAATAAAATATTTTAATAAAAATTGATATTGACATATAGTTAGAAACATATTAATAATAAAAAATCATTTTAATTTGCATGATTAAATGTCTCGATGTACATGTGATGTAAAATATCTTAATGTAAATTACATATAATGTAATAAAATTTTATTTGGTCCTATATATACTCTATTTAGCATTCAAAAATACAATTTATTATACAATGAAAAATAACACATTGTATGTTGCACACTTAAGAAGTTTGCACGTGAAGAAATTCGATCCCTCTCCACTCATGTTAGATCCGTACTTAAGATGGTTCTATGATGGTTAAGCCAAAAGGCTCATTAGTATGAGGGGGTTGTGTAAGTTTGTTCATCCGTCTTCCTTTAAAATAAAAATAAAAAATAAAAATTATGTTCTAAATAGAAAAATAATGTCATTTATAATTAAAAAACAAATTAAAACTTAATACTTTTCAAAAATATTTCAACCAGAGATTTAAATAAACTATTTGAATATCTATGTTAAGTAATATATGCAATATCAACTTCATAAAAGATAATGTTAGATATAATAAAAAAAATAAAAAATAAAGCTTATACTTTTCAAAAATATTTCAGTAAGAGATTTAAATAAACTATTTGAAGATGTATGTTAACTAATATAAGTCGATATCAACTATGTGTGTGTGTGTGTTAAAATAAAATATTTTAATGTCGTATATAAAAAAAAATTCAATGTTGGTTATCAATAAAATATTTTAATAAAAATTAATATTGCCATCTACTTAAAAAGATTAATAATCAAAACACATTTTAATTTGCATGATAAAATGTCTAGATGTACATGTGATGTAAAATGTTTTAATGTAAATTACATATAATGTAATAAACTTTTTTTGCTGCTATACATATTCTATTTAGCATTTAAAAATACAATTTATTTTATAATGAAAAATAACACATTGTATTTTGCACTCTTAAGAAGTTTGTACTGAAGAAATTTGATTACTGAGGGGGTGTGTAAGTTGTGCCCCTTTAAAATAAAAATAAAAATAATTATGCATAAATGAATGTGCCATAAATTAATTAGAAGTAAAAAAATATATGAGCAAAATGTTTAAATTTTATACTTTTCAAAAATATTTCCACAATAAATTTAAATAAACTATTTGAAGATTTATGTTAGCTAATTCATATTGATATCAAGTTCATATATATCTATATATATCGAAAAAAATTGTTAAAATAAAAGATTTTAATGTTATATATAAAACATATATTCAATATCTGTTATCAAAAAAAATATGACTCATATTAGATTAGTAATTAAAATGGATCTATACTAATTGTATTACAATGAACATTAAAATACTCCATATCAAAATTTCTATTTTCATATTTTTATAATGTGAAAACAATTAAAAAAAATATGACTCATATCAAAGTCGTAATTAAAATAAAACTATACTAATTATATTACAATGAACATTAACCATTAAAATATTCCAAATCAAAATTACCCTTTTCATCTTTTTATAATGTGGAAACAATAAAAGCACTAGTCGGATGCAAAAGCATCCCTTAACTACCATACAACCTTTTTTTTATATAACTACCATACAACCTTTTTTTTATATAGTGTGCAGATGGTACGATGCAAAAGCATCGCTAAAATGTAGTACACAATTTTAAGAAACGTCTGCAAATCTGAGACCAAAGGCATCACGAAGAATGCTGCATGACATTGTTTTAAATAAAGGTAAATCCTTTAGTAGGCTCTATTAAATTTTTATAATACCCCTTTAATTAAATATGATGTGTCAAAATGGGTGAGGTCTAGTTTGATGGTGAATAATTTTTTATAATACCTTTTTAATTAAAATTAAATGTGATGCGTGAAAATGGGTTAGGTGTAGTTTCTTGGTGAATGAGTTGGGTAGTTGAACATTAACCCTATCTAGTTGGCTAGTGAATGAGTTGGCTTCCTCGTGAGTGAGAGTTGGGTTGGGAAACCCATTATTAAGCTTTTATCGGTTTTATTGACCTGAATTTTAAGTGTAATAGTTAGTTTTTTTTAGTTGAATGTTAATTTTAACTATTAATTAAATGGTTAGATTTAACTTTATGATGAATGAAACTTGTAATAATTGGTTTGAATGTTAATTTTAATTATGGTAAATGAAAGTAGAGTGTTTATACAAGTGGTTATATGTTAAACATTGTGTGTGACAATGATGAAGTTTTATATCAAGAAGAAATAGAAAAAGGAATAACATTGTAAATACTAAATAACAACGAAGTTTTATATTCAATCACCTTTCTCTCTTTTATTTCATTGGCCATCACATCCTCAACTCTTCTCCCTTCTACTAACTAGTTCTTCAAGTTGATTAATTCTTCTTTGAGCTTAACATCCTTATCATCAGAGATCTACAACAATTTCTCCTAATCTCTACATGCATTTTTTTAGCCTACTAACTTCAATAATTTTTTTCTTTAACATCCATGGCTGAATCATATTTATCTTGAAGTAGCATCATTCTATCACCATCATCACCACTAGGAAACCCAACATGGTTATCATCAGATCTGTCTAAAACATAACTAAAAAATAATTCATATTTACTAATACCTTTAGATCTAATTTGTTAGAGCACATCTAGTTCCGATTTCTCCTTATAGTCAACCACACCATTCACTCTATGGGGACTCGTCTTATCAGGCCAAGTGTAGAAATTATGTGTAGATTGGACAATGCTCATGAAATTTACTAAATCACAAGACTCAAAGCTACTCTACTGCTCTGTGGAATTCAATTCACAATCTAGAACACAAATCATAAACATGCAAAAGGAAACATCACACATACACAAATATTTATCTAGGGGAAAACAACTGCTCAAAACCCCTTCCTATCTGTATGACATTAACCAAATAATAGAGATGCATACATATGTTTTCTCAAGCTTGAGCACAACCTACAAGTGTATAGTCTATCCCTCTGCCTGATTGAATGACACTATACAATACTTAGCCAAATTTCAAAGCCTCCAAGCTCTTATTTCCTTTTGTTATTCCCTGAGGAATTAGGCCCCTATTAAATAGGAAATTCCTCAATTTGAATTGCACAATTCCCGAGGTTCGTCCTTGGATTTCATGCACCACTTGTACACATTGGAGTAGTCTACAACTAATAGTACACCACCTTCGAATCTCCATCTCAATTGGGTAACTTGAATTCTCTGCATGAAATAATTATTTTGGGTTGATTGATCAGTTAACTAGATGATCATTGAGTGTGACTGAAGTCACACCACACAACTTGAACTTCCACTAGTTCCTCTAATAGTCAGAACTAGTGTAACTGAGAATAACTCAATTTATCTAAATTAGATTATTACAAATTAGAAATCGCTCATGCTTACTTGAACTCAATGCCTCCAACTCGAATTAACTGAGTTAAATAAGTGACCAAATCCATGTCACCTCAATTAACTACCTCCAAGGTTTTTGCTAAATTGGAAATTCAAATTTTCTCTAGTTTGACCAAGGCAAAGTCAAACTCATATTTTTTAGCTGCATTTTTCAACACTGAGATTATATCTTTTGTGAGCTCTTCTTCTTATTATTATTCTTGCTCTTCTTCTTGACATCCTCGTTGTTGCTTCCATATAACACCTGCAATCTGTCCCAAAGGTCCTTGGCAGATTTAAGATCTGCATTGTGGAGATTCTCATAAATCACACACCTCACTTGTGCATTATGATACATAATTTTTTCTTACATGGTATCCTTTCCACAACCTTCACATACTAATCTCAAAATGTTATATCCATAAGATAATAACTATGACTTAACCTTTTCTTTCCATATCTAGTACTTTGTAAATTTTCACCTAAATTTGCTTTCCATTGGTAAATATGCACTTGAAAGCCTCGCTCTGATACCAATTTTGGGAAGCTTGAAAATATTGAGATAGAAATAGAGAATCAGTATTGCGTTGCTAGATAGCGTTTTACATTTTTTTCTTTCACATTAACTAAATCATCACGTATTAACTAGTAGCATGATATAAACAACAATAACATATGCATGAACAATAATCAACACAAGTACAAATTAATCATGTTCAATGGCACATCAAAAAAAAAAATGAAGACATAGGATGTAAGGTGGAAACCCTTATGCGATAAAAACCACCATCTACTTTTCTTCTTATTTATCAAAATTTTCTCTTTTACATATGCACTGGCCACCACCAACGTGCAAGCCACAACTTACCAATCATGCAAGAAACTCTTTCTCAAGGCCACTTCCTAATGGAAGCCACCACTTTGTGAACTTTATAGGCCATCACCTACTTAAAGCCACACTCCCATAACTATGTAGGCCACCACCTTCAGTAATGTTTCCAACCACCACTGGAAGGAAGCCACTACTCCAAAGTAATCAATACACTACTTGAGGGATTATGTTATGCCCTAAATAAACAAGCCACCACTTTCTAGTGATCCACCACTCACCCGCTAAAGGCTCTAACCTTCAAGCTGTTGTGGAACTTTTTTCACAATGTTTTATATAGGGATCCACCTGCATCAACACAAGCAACTATGGGACTTATTTCATCCCATTTTTATATTGGATCCGCTCTAAAATTTATGCTCATGAATAATTGAATACAAGACCTCTATGCAACATAACTCTCTACTCATGTAATCAATGCTCTCAACCTCAAGCTCAAACCATCTGAACAACATACTCTCAAAACACCTCTCTCATACATCAGTACAACTGGTATTATACATATCATCAACTCACTATGAATCAGTCCAATACATATATTCAATGAAAAACATAATGCGCCCTCACTTAGCAACATAGATACACTGGGTTCCTAGCCTATACTCCAACTCAAACAATACTAGGAAGCATATGTCAAATACATAAAGCTACAACGCTGTATATACTGATCACAAACTCTGTTAGTCACACACAAATCAAAACCTATTACCACATACTCCACATGGAAATACTTGCAACAACAATTAGTTAACATCCTCTATCTCTAAGAACAGCCTCTACAAAATTCTTTCCAGCTACAACAACCATACACTATTATCTGCACACTCAAAACTTTGCCTCCAAAATGCACTTTATAATAAATCCAATGCACTAGCATTCTTTGTTCTGACCATGCACATGTATAACCATCAACAATGTGCACTTCTACACTAGAAAACTCTCTGTGTTAATTTGTTATGCACACTACATTCCTATCAAACTCTCTCCATGCTTAGAACCACTCCAACAAACATACAACCTCTTCCATTTTTTCCCTTTCACTATGTCCAAACCAACTAATGATTCTTGGTATTACAAGAAGAATGTTGTGACTCCCAATGCTTCCAACTTTAATTTATCAATCTGGAGTTTGTACAAACTTAAGAAGTGTTAGTGCTATATGCACAAGAAAGATTCTACTCAAGTTGTTCAGAGGCAATGAATTGAATTGAGATGCGCAAAGACCACTTTGCAAAATGCAAAAAGGAAAATTACCTAGCTTAACTTTGCAAGAAAATAGATTATTGAAGCATAACTTGTTCTATTGCATGAAAGAAACATTTAATTTATTTTCATGAAAGGAAATGTTCGAAAGGAAATCCTAATATATTTTGCAGAAGCTAAATAGTAGGAAAGAAACCATAACCTAGTTGCATGAAAGTAAATGCCATGAAAGTGAATCTAATCTATCTTGCAAGAAAATAAATCTATGATATTGCAATCAAGGTAAATTCTATTCTATTTGAAAAAACCATTAAATTCTCAAAATTAATCAAGGTAAAATAATTTTATGCTACTTAACTCATATCCAAAATAATTTACCCTAGTGTTGTAGTGACTACAACCACCCTCCAAAATTTTGGCTTGCATAAATTTCGGAGCCTCCGTTGAAGAGTTTCACTTGATGACTGCACACACCCGAGTTCACTCCGTGAGCCCGTGTGAGTCTTTACATTATCCTTGCTTGTTTGTTGCACTCAAGTCTCTGCATGTTGATGTCTAAGTCATGCTTGCAACCATGTTCTGGTTATGCTCAAACTATTTTCTTTGTATGTGTTTGATGTGTTCGCCATGAAAGCATATGTCACACTCACACATGAAGTCACATTCACTATCGCGCAAGCATTGTCTCGATCATGAACGATCAGTCACGAGTGTCATGCTTCTTGCTTGAACCGTCGATCAGTCGTGTTGAACATATGTATCTGGATGGTTTGGTTGTTTCGTCATCAAGTCATGCGAGTGTGTTTCTGTATAATCACCTATGCATATTTCGACTCTTCACACACTTAGTCGGTTTTGCTGAAGTTTTGATGACCAGACTCCTCACTGACAACCAGACCATAACCTTTATTTCGACCCAATCGACTGTCAACCAGAACAGAGTAGAAGCAGCAAGCTAGTTCTTTCAAGTTGTGTTGCCCTGAAGCAATTCAATCAGCACTCATGTTGGCCACCTGGACAGTCGACTGACTGTTCATCTCAGAAATTACGCAGTGCTCATGAGAAGGCCAATCACTGCCCATCATTCAGCTCAGCTCAGAAATTACATAGAGATGATCAGCAGGCCGACCTCCCGACCTTTATGAAATTTTCCTAACTAGCAGCTCCCAGTAGCAGACTACTTGTTCCCTCTAGGAATTGCTTAGTTTTTGCTTCTAGTCACTGAGAAACCAACTAGAATTTCCCTCTAGGAATTGCGCAGATCTGGCTTCCAGTGACCCCAACAACCAACTAGCAGTTCCCTTTGGGAGTTGCATAGATCTGGCTGCCAGTGACCCCAACAGGCAACCGACATTTCCCTTTGGGAATTAAACAAATCTAAATGCTAGTGACCCCAGCAACCAGCAGGCAGTTTCCTCTAGGAATTGCGCAAGTTTGGCTACCAGTGAACCCAGTAGCCAACTCGCAGTTCCATATGGGAATTATCAAAGTCTGGCTACCAGTCTCCCCGGCAGTTCCCCAGAAAAACTACGCAATCCCTGCCTTCTGACGCTTCCTGCAGCCTAGCACTTTCCTCTGGAAAATTACGAAAATATGTCTCTCTAGCCCCTACTGACTGTTCATTCCAGAAAATGTGCAGATCATTCCTGCCTTTCCTTCCAACAGCCCGGACTGTTCCTCCTAAAATTTTTGTAGTTTTGCCTCCTAGTCGAGCCAGACCTTGCTTTCAGTTAGTGTCAACTCAGATCACCTATCTCCATCTCTCAGTGACTCTTACGCAGTTTTCATCAGGAGTTGCCTGGAGCCATCATCCTGCATCACAACCCTGCTTCCTCTCCCAGTCACTTGCATTCAAATGATCATGTGTGATGGTAGACTAGGGGGTTTTGGATTTGATGCCATCTCGTCATGAGTGACTGCAGTGACAGGTACACCAACAAACATGTCAAGGTGATGAACGAGATGAATGAATGGAGCACATGTAAATGGATAGGTTCACCAATGGATGAATGAGCGAAGCATGTGAAGCAGACGAACGCATCGAACATGCACCTTCGTGAACAAGTGAGCCTCTCAAGCCTTCTAGCATGAAAGCAAGGAACAACATGCTAAAGCTTCATCAAGCGAACCAAGGACCATCGAAGACTTCACACACTTTGCCATGCGGAGGTGAAGCTATGGTACACCATGAAGACATCCATCACTCAAAAAAACTCTAGCTCGACATGCACTCTAGTAGAAACATGAATGTACCAATAATATCATGCCAAGTCAAGTCATGAGTCATGTTGCCCACATTTCTACTATGGGCTTGTTGTCAATCAATGTGATGTAACGTGGAAGTCCAAGAGACCCACTTGTTGAACATAGAGTCATGTAAGTCAGAAAGTCATGGAAGTCGAACAGTCATGAGGGTAGTTGAACAGCCACAAGGGTCAGTTTCACCCTTGGCTATAAATACCCCCCTCATTTACATGAAAGGACTTTTCACCTCAGCTCCTCCCACATAGCCAAGATAGTTTGTAATCTTTTCTTTGAGGAGTAAGTAGTGGCTCCAACACCCTGCTGACTGGGTTAGTGATGTATGGTGTAACGATGTGTCTTGGAACTTTTGCTTAATTCAAAAGCCACATGTATTGTATTTGTTGTAAGACTAATATTTAATAGTTGTAATGCATGTTGCTTTAACCATGTGTTTTACATCTGAACTGATTCATTTGTTGTAATGCATAATTTATTAATGGAAATGTGTTGTATATGTTGTTAATGATGTCCCGTCCACGTCAACTTCTCTGTCGAACATTAGGCAGACCTTTCACATGAACCTTGTTGTAACATATCTCTGGGGTAAGTATAAAAACACATTTTATTTATTTACTCTACCTCTAGTATATTTTTATTTTTATTTATTTACCATACATTTTTTTGGTGTTCATAAACCTCTTTATATTTTAAATTTATATTTTATTTATACATAATAATACTTAGATTAAATTTTATATAAAACTTATATTAAATTAAAAATGTTAAATGTTAAACATGTTTAAGAGTAATTAATCTTTTACTCTATACTTATTCCTCCAAAACCAATACCTTGAGAGCAAAGATTCATAAAAATAAAAATAGAAACCAGAATTATAATGACAATATATCATGTGATAAAACCTTCGAGGGCATAAACAAAACACTTCTTCTTCCTTGGGCCTCCATACCCATAAAGTCTTCAAACACATATTTTTATAAGTGTCCCAAAGGGACACATAAGAAGCAAATATTAATAAAGGCGATATTTACCTGGGAAATTTTTCTTAAAAATAAAAATAAAAGGGGAGCGATGCATGTGTTCCATATGCTCTTGCATCAAAATATGTTCCATATGATATGTTCTACGAGATATATGACCAAAAATGTGGATTACAAAAATCCATGGCAGTGTGAATATTGAGCAAGATTGTCTATGCATTCTGTATGGAATGTAATTGTTACTTTTATATGTATTATCTGATTTCTGAGTTTCTTTCTCCCCGTTACGTACATCACTCTCAAATGTATATATATATATATATGTTTGGCATTATTAATCAAAGTAACAATTTCACTGAGATATAAATTTTGGTTAGAATTTTCCAATATCATTATCAAATGTATATATGTTTGGCATTCTTAATTAAGATAGTAATTTTGTTACGATATATTTTTTTGGTATAGAATTTGAATTTTTTTGGTATAGAATTTGATAATTTTTGGATTGCATAATCTCAAATGTTTAATGTTAGAAATAAATTCAATATCATAAAAAACTTTTGGTATACCACAAATTCCACGGCTTACCAATTGTAAACTCGTTTTTTTTTTAAATTTATAAAAAATTTAACTAAAAATCTACCCGGAAAAAAACAACCTTTTTCAAGCGAAATTGCCTGCTATGTTTTTACCAATTTCAACAACGCTAAATATGTAAGCGCATTCAGTGGCAACTGCAAGCCTGTAACCCATTTTAAACGCTCGTTGAACTATTAAAGACGCATGAATGAATGAAATGATTTAAGTGAGAGCAGCTCAAAATATCGAATAGATTCTTATTGCCATTAATCTAAACATGTGGTCAGAAATGAATGTTGTGACAGAACGGAACCTGCATCCATAATAATATTGTTCAATTGTTTTAATAACCAATGAGGATGAACCTATTTTATCCCTTTCTAAGTCGTAACTTTCAAAAAAAAAATACATAACGCAACGCATTGTATCCATCATGATCCATTGAAACCACTTGTTATTAGTCCCTGCCATCTGGCATCCGGCAGGGACTATAGTAATCGTTCGGGGCGATGTTAACATTAGTTCAGCTGGTTATTAGTCCGCTTAATCACGCCATAACCAAAGTTTTCTCACGACTACCAATTCGCTTCGCAAAGTTTTTCAATATGGATTTATTAGTCTTCTTATTTGGCCTCTTCCCGAGGCGGAAGAGGCTAGACTATAGGTTAATTTGGTTTTAGCCTATTCATTTTTTTTAAATGCTTTAACTTCCATAACTAATGTTAACATTAGTTTGCGACATGAAATGTTTGAGATTGGCAGGCATATCATAAGTTTCAGATATCATTAGTATCATTAGCAATCGCAGCTAATTACAAGTGTGTACACAGACTAGTTACAGGTGTGTTTGCATGTGTTACAGGTGGATGATGCAGAATTAACAAAGGTTCAAGCTGTGCTTTGCTTTATATTCATTTCGCTTTTGATCCTTCATCATTCCATTCCATCACCGATTGTTCTTTCCGAGCAGGCTGCGCCCAATTTTCTCAGCACAGGACACAGTGTGGATATGAAGAGATTATGGTGACTGACAGGACGAATTTCATCAAATCTAAGTAGATTGTTACCATCACCGTTATACTTGAAGCTGGCCGCAGGTTTAGTACTCTTTCCAAAGCACACTGCAGAAACAGAAAAGCATGTATAAGGAAATTCAGTTAAATACAACAACACGTATCTGTATATGAATTTTCTGCACATTCTTTTTGTCGTAATAGCTGTTGATTCTCGTTGATTATTTAATATTCACTATAAAACATATTGACAGAAAAAATTCAAAGCAATAGAAAATCATAACGCAGTAGATTAATTCATTTTTTGTGTACGAGGTCATATTCATGATTCCAGGTGAGCATTTTTGAGCTAGTAACGTTTCTATTCAGTCATTCTGTTCTTTTGGAAAGGTCTTGGCTAAACTCTTTTCACCGATTTCTAATCTATTTTCTTAACTCCAATGCCAGGTTTGTCATTAGCGCCCAGGATCTCAGCGAATGATTTAGGTAATGATGCCCCTACATGTTATGGTTCAAGTTGTTTTGTTTCCTTTCATCGAATGACTGCGGCAATATTATTATTGCTACAATTCACATAGTTCTGGGTTTCTGGTAGGTACAAAACATGGCGTTCAAAATAATTCTCTACATTCTTGCTTGCGACTCCTGCATCTAATCTACAGGGTTCTGAAGCCTATTTTTAATTGGATGATTTTCTCCAAGGCTCTTATCGGCTCTCAGCAACTTTATTGGAATGAAATCACAAGCTACAGTCAACTTACTGTGCTTATTATCTGGTTTTTATTAATTGAAAACATCTATGTTTTCTTTTTAATTCCAGAACTTGCATACTTGGAATTTCCTTTGGAACGATGTCTGACTCACAGTTCAGTTTAGGAACTAGGTTTTACTATGCATAATATTTTTGACCTTAATTAACACAGAAGATTTGTTCTTCTACACTTGTCACTTATTGTTCTGTTATAACACTTTAATTATCATTTTCATAGTTCCCATTATGGTTCGTATTCCTAATTGCATGTGTTTATTCTGACAGGAAATGCATTGCAGCTAATTCTGGTGTTTACTTAGAAAACAAACAGAGAGAGAAACAAAAAACAAAGTGAATTTGTGAATTTACCTGAGTGTACCCCTATTGTCTGAGAAGCGGTAAAACCTCCCGCTATAAATGTGCAACAGACACCATCTTTCCTGTACGCCATGGTTGCTGCTGCTTAACGATTCTTGCGAGACTTGAGAAGAAGAATCCTTACTACCCGCGACAAACCCCCCACCGTGGAACTGAAGGATGATGGGCAATCTCCGGTTAACGGACTCTAAATTTCTGGGCAGGTAGCCTTTGTAATTCCCGACTTCTACTCTCTTCTCTTTCCTCGCATCTGCCCCAGATCTAGACCGCACTGTCTCAACTTCTGTGTCGTCATGCCCCAATCTAGTACCCCCATTAGGCTGAAAGCCCTCCTTCTGTGTTATATAACCTGTTGCTTCAACCCCATTCCTAAGCCTTTCGTTCATGGAACTCCTCTCTTTCTCGCCAATACCTCCATAGCTGCTCCTCCTATTGCCTTCCCCATGACTTGTGTCGATGGCCCCTCCATAGCTGCTTCTCCTAAAGCCTCTATTAGTGTCTAATTCCTTTGTTCTCCTATCAGATCCCACCCCTGCATCTTTCAGACCAGTCAGGGACTGTTTAGATACCTGTTCAGGTAACAAAGATGACTCTGGAAGAAAAATCCTGATCGACAGATTTGTGAGGGCATCTATGTGTATGTCCTTGGTCGCAATCCCATCGACGAATGCAGCATTTGCAGGCACGTTGCCTGATCCAGACCTCGATGTAACCCCTTGCCCAGCATCATGATCGACCACTTGCGCTTGGTTCTGGAGCCTGTGCTTGAATAAAAGCTTGAAGAAAACACTGTACAATTGCACCGAAAACGCAAACCATGATCAGAGGTATCCGCCCTATTAGGCAGAATGCCTTCCGCCGTGGGTTATCAGCCAACTCTTAGCACGGAAATGGGTTCTTTGCATGAGCGTTTGACGGGTGGAGAGTGGCTTCACGCGTGGAGAGCTACTTCTGAAAGGGCTTCACGCGTGGAGTTTTAATGAGTCATTCGAACGTGCCACATACACCTTTGATTTGGTTCCTAGTCTGTTTCTCGCTTGAGTTCTTAAAAAACATCACTCACGTCGGATAAAAGGGATTTTTCTAGAGTTTTATTGTTGGCATATGATTACATAGGGTGATTCCCGAATGGTCGTGCAAGTGTTGTTCAATAGTGGAGATCAATTTGGTTTAATCCAAGGGTTATCGTTTGATTGGAACAAACACTAACCGTTTTCCCTGGTCTCTCTCCGTTCATTGGACCTTTTTTCCACTTTTTTGGGTTCCACATAGTGTAGCCGTGGGGTTTGAAAGCATCTCTACATGTGCTTTAATTCGCACTTGCCATTTTGCCGCCCGAGACACCTATAGATTTTCTATCATAGCACTCGTTGTCTACAAGGGAAAGAGGAACGGCTCGCACATGTATAAGTTGGTATTTCATTTTGTGCACAATTAGATTTCTTGTTTCATTTAGTTCCTCTTTTTCTCAATTTTAACTTTTCCTTGGTGTCTTCTAGGTTATGAACTAGTTTATTAGTCGTATGGTGGAACATGGAAAGGAAATAGACTCCCGCGATGGATTGAGGGTTCGGGTTTGAATTTGGGATTTTCTTCCGACGATCACAGAGGCAATATCCTGAAATCGATGTGGCCCATCTGGTAACTTTGTTCCAGTTTGTTGAATCACTAGTTTATAAACCCTAATCTACATCTAACTACCCATAGCCTTTTTCTTTCTCATATTTTTGGCCAGGATCGCTTGAACTATGATTCAGCATGAGCACATGTATAAAGAGGGTTTTCACATCATCCCTTCTATTTTTTTCTTTTAATATAACAAGTCATAATTTTTGTATGCACATACACTCCATATAGTGGTTTAGGGTTGTATGGAATCGACCCACATATGGCTATGACCAATTCACTCGGTGAAGTCTGGTTTTATCCTTTCTTGCCATATGGGCATTAAATTGGGTGCTCAGAGTTTTTGCTAACACGCTAGGCAGATATTGGAATCGGAAACTTTGTTTTTTTTTAAATTCCCCTTTCTTTCTTATAATGGTTCCATTAAAATTCTTACACTTTATTACACATAGGGAAGGAGCGCCCGTGGATTTATCTCGTGACAAATATAGCATATTGTTCTCTATCTACAATCATTATGTTTTTAATTTCCATTTTTTTTTTTTGTCATTGTAGGTTTCTAACCCTACTCTACATTTGGGTTTTTGCAGGTATATTTATGGCTCAAAGGGTGGAATTCTCACTCGAGTTTCACAGAATATGGCAGCCGTAGATAAACAAGCTGGGTCTGACCACATCTGTCGAAGTAAAGAAGACAGTCAATCCCAATCGATGAGAACGAAGTATTTGATTCTTCGACAAGACGGGGGATCTAGTAGCTGCTTAATCTATGTCAGTAGGTCTCGATACCTTATTTTCAGGGAAAGACCATCGGCTTAGAGATCGAACCAGCGACAAACACAAATCTGAAGTTATAAATAGGAAAGAAAGTAATTCTGGTTCATAGTAAATAAGCAATCAAGTGGCTATATTAACCAAAAGGGACTTCCAGCTGTCGTCTACTCAAGTTATGTGAAGGCAATCATAGAAGCTATGTAGCTGGCTGGCTTTCTAGCTTTCAGGTTATGGGTCTGGATCGAACAGCGACTAGAGAACCAGCAACAGATCTCAACTTCACGCAGGGACTCGCTGCGTCGCAGCTTCACTTGTTTAATACTAATATCAGAAATGGATGAATGTTACCCCCTAACAACAAACAAAGCCCAACAGTAGTGGAAATACTTATCTACCCCTAGTCGTGGACAGGAGTGGCTAACCCGGGTGGAGGGGAATTAAAGGAGGGGAAGCGAGGAAATGGAAGACGGGGAGTAAAACGTGGTCGCAGTGGCGGGGTTGAACCACCCAGAGACGGTGGCGCCAAACCACGCAATGGAGGAAAATGAAAAGGTGGAATTGTGGGAAGTCCAATCCCACCACTGCCGGGAAGCTGCAACAACGATCGCCTTCTGCTCTCACCATTCTTTGATGCTGCAGGATCCCTCGAGGTACCACCCGCACTGCTCATAAATAGAATCACCGCGAATGCGGCAACAGCCAATAATTTCGCCGAGCGCTGCATTTTCACAGAAATGGATGTGTGGAATGCACAGATCTACCATCTATATATAATCTTCTTTTATAATACCCAGTAGCCCAGCTGCACGCTGTCTCAGCTGCCTCTGACATTGTCATGGATTCAGCAATCAATGACCGAAAAAGAACAACTACTCCACTGCTTATCATTCATGGCCGACAAGGGCATGTGAATTTGGTTAGGTAATTTCTGGATTTATTTTGTCTTTTAACTCAAAAAAATCACACCTGGAGTACCTTAATTTTACACGGGATCAGACCACATAGCATGTGGAGACCAACCATTGAACCACAACCTCCACACAAAATTGTTAAAATTACAAATTGAGAGTTAGGTAGAATTAATCATCCGGTAAATTTTGCCATGCACCTTACCCCACGCCGCAAAACGTTAGGTGATAATGTACAATAACTCATCGGTAGCAGGAAACTAAATAACAGCAAAATGTAGAACGAGTTGCATTATCTGAAAGGTGTACAAGTTCTGTTTAATAAGAAATCATGCAATCATAATACCTGTCTTCCTACTACCGACTTACGGGTCATCATTGGCGTAGTGTAACCAGGCGGCTTTTTTTTACCGTTCTAGCTGAAATTCTGATGTGATACCAAATTTTTTTAATATAATATAAAATTTTAAAATTCATAATTTAAAATAAAAAATTTAACGCGAAAAAAATATTTTTTATTATAATATTATGAAAAATGTTTAAAAGTTTTGAATAAATAATTTTAATAATGTGAAATTATATTTTTCTTAATATTTTAATAAAATTCAAAAAAAATTACTTAGAAAAGCGGAGTAATCCATGTTGGTGTTGTGTATTATTTCATTTCTCTACCATCATTGTATTGTATGGAAAATTTTGATTTAATGTAAAAGCATAAGTTTTTTTTAGGCGGTTTATTGATAGCTAGTGATTTATCCATAGCCAAACTCTAAAGGGATTGAGGAGCTTTAGTTAAGTATTTAGCAACTAGAAGTAGATTAACTCAACTAACTCTTAACCCTATGTAAACATATAATTTCATCACAATTTAAATAACTTATTTCAAACTAAATCTATTATATATATAAATAGATTTAAATTAGAGCTTTACAATACGTCAAATAATAATTATATCGATTAATTTTTTTATTCTATTAGTTTATTTCAAGAGAAACCAAACGGGTAACATATGTTCACATCTTCAGGTTGCTAAGATCTTGTTTAATTAAATCATCTTGTAAATAAAAACTTACAAGAACAGAGTCGTTGTGCCAAACCTTAATGTACATAGATTATGGTAAAACAAAATAAATTATTATTGCCGCAACAAAGAAAAAACTAGTGAGCCATAACAACTATTGGACAGAATCTCCAAGCAATGTCCTAGTTGGTCACTATTCTCATCCAAGGAGAAGGAGATGTTGGCATTTTCCTAGTTGGTGACCATTCTCATCCAAGGAGAAGGAGAAGGAGATGTTGGTTGATTTCGTAGCTAGAATTATCAACATGCTGCCTATAGTGTCAACATTTGGCTAGTGAATGAGTTGGCTTCCTCACTAGTGAGAGTTGGGTAGGGAAACCCATCATTAAGCCTTTATGGGATCTGTTGACTTGAATTTTAAGTGTAACAGTTAGTTTTCTAATTAAATGTTAATTTTAATGTTAAATTTAACTCTATCATAAATGAGAGTTGAGTGTTCATACAAGTGGTTATATGTTAAATATTGTGTGATAGCAGTAAAGCTTTATCTTAAAAAATATAGAAGAAATAATATTGTAAATACCAAATAATGATTAGTTGGAATTGTAGTACAATTTTTATAGATGTGTTGGAAGTGAGGATATTGAGCATTTACAATATTTCATTTGGAGAGTTTTAATATTTAAAATCGGTAGGAAAATAATAAAGTAAAATTAAAATAATAAAACAAGAGTTATGAATTAAAAATTAAATAAATAAAATATTTTTTTAATTGTATTTTTGAATTATCTAGGTTTATATCCAATTGGTGCTTACACTTTATATTTGAGGAATAGATGTTCTTTTCTTTCTTCTGCATGATTACTATTTTTTTGTTTTTTGGATTTTCTAAATCAAGAAATTCTATTAATTCACGAGAATAGTGCATCCATAAGTGCTTCGTTTTGGACCTCCACCAGCCTCATTCATACCAAACTTGTAGCCCAAGTGGTATATACAAAAAAACACAGACAAAAAAGTCAAAAAACTTGTTGTCCACAAATAGATAGCCCACAAATACAAAAAGCACCCCAAAATCCATATGCACCCCATAGTCATTCTTCAACTTATATATTACCGACATCATGGTTCATTAGACCATTCTCATGCAACTGACACAATGTCTCATGTACATGGGCCTCTATATGATCCACACGACCCTCTAGATGATGTAAACATGCTTGCAACCTCTTCTTACCACAATAAAGGGATGTCAGTTGGTCTAGCATGTGCCACTAGTTGTGTTGGAGGTCATTCATGAAGGAAATGATGTCATTTCTATCGTTGTGGTGTCCCACGTCAAGTGCTCCATGAGGACTATGAGTTGGTGAAGTAGTGCCTCCAATGAGTCAAAGGGAGGTGGAAGGAGCACCTGTCTGGGTGACAGGTCTCTCGACTTGTCTACTTCCTCCCTAAATTTCAGACGCTCCCCTTGGTGAGCAACCCCCTGTCGTCAAGGCCAACACCCCTCCTCACTCTACCATGTTTCCTTTGCATACTGCCACTCTCTATCAAATCTAAATTCACTCCCCACAACGATATGTCGCCTAGAGCAATGACAGGCTTCCAGTCGACCACGCCAATTTCCATGATGAGAGCAACTGCAAATACTCTCCTCCTCACCTTCAAGCTAGTCAACCACCCTTCGAGGTCACATAACACAATCTAGTAGGCAACTTCCTCCCAAGTGTAGTTAAACAACTGAACCCAACTCTCTCCCCGCACCCCAAAGACCCCAATGTGGCCTCCTTCCCGAATTCTACACCCAGAAAGCAAGCTTTCACTGGGCCACAACAACTGACACCAAAGTTTTCCCTCACGAACCTTGCACTACACCCAACAAAATATTGACCAAACTAATACCTAGAGCTCAAACAAGTGAAATTGGTAGTCAATACCTGAACCCAAAGAAGATGTGAAACTCTCGCGGCTAGAGTTGGTTCCTCTACACCTACGTCATCTTGTAATTCATCACTATTCTTGCAACCTCGCATGGGCCAAGGTCCTAGACTATTTGCAAAAGCCAACCTCCCTTATCATATAAACAACAGAAAGTGATGCAGCTAGGAAGATAAGGTATCGTTGAACCTGGCAGCCACCCTGAAAACTCTCAACTAATTTACCCACCAGCAGAGCTTCACCCATGACAAAAGTTCGTCTGTTAACAAATGACAGAATCAGTAAATTGGCTTGTGTTATAGTCGCAAATTTTGTTGTCTTAATTAATGGTTTTCCTTTGAATTTTTTTAGGGTTGGTAGAGGACTGAGATAGGGGTGCTCATTATTCCCATTACTTTTAATTCTTGTCATGGATGGTTTAAGTAAGAAGATTGGGCAGGCTTGCTCATTGGGCACATTTGGTGGGCTTCGATTAAATTGTAGGGTTTTGGTATCACATTTGTTATTTGTGGATGATGTTCTCACTTTTGGGTTGATCCTTAGGTCACATTGGATTACATTGCATTCCATTTTTGCTAGGTATGGAGCGACATCTGGCCTGGTGGCTAATGGAAGCAAGTCGGTTCTGTTACACTCCTCTGGCAATATGGAGGAGATTGAGGACATTACTAGGCTATTTGGGATTGAAATCTTGAACCTGGAAGAAGGCTTCACTTACTTAGATTTTAGGCTAAAACCAAATAATTAGAGAACTGGGGATAATTTGGACCTGGCTTTTAGAAAAGTTTCAAAATAGATTATCCATGTGGACACACCGGTAGCTCTCTTCGGGAGGTAGGTACACTCTTATTCGGTCTGTATTACAAGAACTAAAGGTTTATTGGATGCATTTTTTTTTTATATCAGTGTATGACATGAAGAGGATAAAGGCTATAATGGCACACTTCCTATGGTTGGATACTAGGGAGGCTCAAAAATATCATCTTGTTTTTTTTTTATGTCATTTCGAAAGACAACGACAGTGGTGGATGGGGGATACTAGATGTACGATTTTTTTGGATGGGCATTACTAATCAAATCCCTTTGGCAAGAATTTTGTGGTAAAGGTCTTTGGAAAGACATTATTTCTAAGAAATATATGAAACACACGTCGTTAATGGAATGGTTCAGAAGAGGGGAGATTGGCATGCAAAATGGTTCATATATAGAGCTGAGTTTTCGTAAAGTTAAACAATGGTTCCTGACTTTGCTACATTGGTCATTTGGAAAAAGGGATAAAATCATGATTAACTTTGATTATATTATTGGGGTTATGCCTACTCCTTACTTGCCTGTTTGTTTAATTGAATCCCTTCATGCAAGGGTCTCTTCTTTCTTGACCAAGTCATTAGACACTGGAGCGACTCCTACCCTATTTGGAAGAATGTGGTGGATATTGGCTTAGGGGGCGAAAATCTGACTTACTGACAACACTTAACTTAGAGACTCTGCTTGGATGGCCTGATTTAGAAGGATTGTGGTGATTCTCTAAAATGGTTTGGGACCATGCAAAAACAATAAGTGGTGGTTTGAGACATTTACAGGTACATTATTTCCAAGTATTATTCCTTGAATCTTGATTGTTGGTTCTGGAAAATTTGGAAATGGGAGGTGCCTTTAAAGATCATGATATTTTGTTGGTTAGTTTGGAAAAATAAAGTACTCACATGGGATAATCTATGCAAAATGGGATTCCACGGCCCGAGGTGGTTCCCTTTTTGCATGCAACCATAGGAATTTGTACTTCATCTCTTCTTGCAATGTTCTTTGTCCTTGCAGGTTTGGACTCCAGTTATATTTATTCCACAACTCCGTCCTTTCACATAATTCTTAATACTCAAACTATGCCTCTACTGGTGGGCATCCAGAAGAGGGAACCACAGGTTTGTCCCTTTGTATACTTTTTGGGAGATCTGGAGAGAGAGGAATTGATTAGTATTTTAAGGAAAATAGGTTCAAATCTCAGGGATAATTTCCAACATCTTGGCCTGGATGGAATCAAGGAGGGAGAAATAACACTTAGAGTTGATGCCCAGATTTAGATCTAGTCTCTTGGAGGTCCATTTCGTGGCTGGCTTCTTTGATGGAGCCACATAGGGTGGCAATTGTGGGTGTGGATCTTGGTTGAGATTTAACCCTTAGAATAATTTCCTTCTCTACTTTTATGGAGGATCTAGTACAAATACTAGAACCAAGATCCTGGCTCTCTTGGTGCTATTTCTTTTTGCCAAGAGGTAATAGATGGAAAGCATCACCATTTATAGAGACTCTAAATCTCTCATCGACGAGATCACATGTTAGACCAATTTTTTTCTTGCCTTTTTAAATAGATGGATGGACTGAATTGAGCATCTGAAGTAGGATTTCGTGGACATTTCGTTCATGCACTTTTATAGGGGATCAAACATAATGTCTAATGGATTATTAAAGAAAGGTATTCTAGTAGCTGAGGGAGTTCTTTGCTCTAGACTGGTTTATGAAGATATGGTTGTCGAGGAGGGTGGGTTGACCCTCGTTTAAATGGTCATGCCTTCAAGCATTTTATTATTTCGTTTTAGGCTATTATTTTGTGGTGTGATACATATACAATATTTGTATTTTTTTCTATTCAGGGACCCTGTCTTTGGCGCTTTAACATGGACCATTATGATCTACTTGTTTTGTATGAGGATGAGAGACTTTTCATATATTTTTTTCAATATGGGGAGATATTTGGATTACATGTACTTGTTTTTATTTTATAATACAAAGCACACATTTTTTTTTAGATAAAACCACAAAAAAAAAAAAAAAATCATATAACATAATTTTCTATTTTATTTAAATAAAAAATAAACCAAAAAATAATTTAATATAAAGCTATGAATTCAATCTATTGTAAATCATCATTTTAACCGTGTGAAATTTGTGTTGGTTTAAATTTCACACAGTTTAAATTATACACAAACTGGTGGGTCTATGATAGAATAGTCCTTGAGCAAAGGAGAAGATTGAACCAAATGTGTGTCAAGGCGGGTGAATGTGACCCACATAAGGTGGAATCAGGGGACAATTTTCTCTTTGTCTTGCTTATGTTTTTTGGCATTGTACTTTGTGAGACCAAGCCATTGTCTCGATTTTTTATATAAATTGTGATCCTTTATAAAATTATAAGGCTAGAGGGTCGTTTCATATAAAACTGTGCATGCATAATTGTATTGATGATGATGTGATGTCATTACATATTTCTCATGAATGATTGATGAATGGAAGTTAGCTGAAGGAGAGTGACAATAAGAATTATTTTCACTGTATTGAGGGGTTATGATATTTCGCTAAATAATTGATAATATCAATATTATATAAGTAAGATTATTGTGAGATGTAGTCTGGGTGGTGTAACACTGCAATATACTAGGCAGTTGTGAAATATGTCAGTGCCACATGCTCAGGGGATCACAGTGCACCCATTAAAGTTCCTTGTAACTGTGTAGAGCCCTTGACATCCCGTGAAAATATGATGCAACATAGGTGTTGTGGTCCCTCTTCCTTAGAACAATCAATTATATAAAAAAATATCTTGATCTTATTTCTCCTCTCCTTCCGCGTGTAAACCCCCTTTTCTTCCTTGTTTTGTGTCAAACATACTTATTCCATTTTAAAATTTTTTATAATTAAAATAGGTTTTATTTGAATGTGGGTATAATACCATTTACAAAGGCAAGTCAAGGGTTAAATCAACCACCCAAAGAAAAATACTCAATTCGCCGACTTGAGCTAAGGGCTCGACTACCCAACCTTCGACTATTCGGCAAGACCCACCCATGTGGGGTTGGAGCTCAGGATATTCATAAAAATTTATTTGAACAAAATAAAACAAATGGCTAACCTCTCGGACTTCAACTACCGGCCCACAACTTTGAAATTCGATCAATTGTTGGGAATCTTTCCTTGATTATATTAATTTTTGTCGCAGGGTATTCTTTGTATTCAACAAGAGGTTTTGGTTTTTTAATGGAGGATTTAGATAAGAGGATTCTAGAATACAAATCATTGCTCAACATTTACAACACATACAAAATTTGTTCATATGCAGAGTCTTACCGCAATTCGACAACTAGTTAGTTATTAGTCTTCCTCCTTTGACTCACTCCAAATCCAATATCTACCTTGGGTGCAGAGATTCATAACTAAAGGAAATAAAACATAAACTCTAGTCTAAAACACGAATGGAAATGACAATATATCATGTGCTAAAACCTTCCAGGGCATAAAAAAAAAGCATTTCCTTCTTCTTCCTTAGTCTTTCCTGCCCATGAAGTATTCAATCCCATCTTTTTATACATAATAGAGGGAATTTATTCCATAACAAAATATTGATGCACTGGCTAACAAAAGCCTTCCCAAAGATGATATCTATGTTTTTTCTAGAAGCCCTCTATTAACAACCAAAACATCTATCCAAACAAAGGGACACATCAACAAACAAAAAAATAACATATGTGTATAACTATCGTTCAAGGGACACATAATCAATCAAATATTAACATAAGGATATATTTACATGGGGATTTTTTCATGAAAACAAAAGGGGGAGAAATGCTCCTACATCAAACTCCCTCAAAACAAAATATTTCATGGACTCTTGTCCATGCATCTACAATAGTGCTACCATGTTTCAAAATCTCTTCTTTGCTTACCCAAATTGCTTCTTCAACGAAAAGATCATTCCAATTAACTAAATACTCATAATAACTTTTGTTATGAGTTATTTTGATAAAATTTTGGTCAAGAATCATCTCCATCTGCAACTTTTGTTATGTTATGAGTACTTTTGGGATGATAATTGACAATGATGCAAGCACGATTAATGAAACTGGGATGATGTCAACCACATTGGACCAAATTTCAACTAATACACAATTATTCCAAGACCTCAAAAACATTCAAGTGCCTCAATATTAGAATGAGGCTTTGCCCACTTTCTATATTCCTACCAATGTAGGTGTAAATCCTTTGTATTCTTATTATACACCTCCAATGAATGTAGGGGTTAGTAGCACAAGTGTGAGTTACGGGTACTCAATTCCTCCATGGCTACAAGGGGAAAATTGGACTCAATCATATGGAAACAATGTAACAAATCCTAATAAACCACGATTAGGTAGACCAACCTACTTGGATCAAGCAAGGAACTTGAAAAATTTGGGCATGGGAGATTCTGGAGGCCATCAAGAATAGGGATGTGATATGTTTTTTGTTCTAACACATTATGATGTGGATTTGGTTGATCTATCATGAATCCATTGAATCAAACATTAAAAAAAAAAATTAATCAAACAAATTCCCAATTGTCCTATTATGACGAGAGAAGAAAATATGATCAAAACATAGTGGATGAAAAGAAAGCATACCACACAATCGATGAAGATTTTGGAGGCCATCAAGCAAAGGGGTGTCATTTTTTTGTGGGTGTAACCACATTAGGAACTTCACTTTTGTAAAGATGACCATCTTGTATACTAATATAATTTATGTATGACTGATTTGGGTAGCATAGACAATGTTCTCTCATGCATCCACATAGGATGTTCTCTCTTACAACCAACTACTAGATTTCTACAATTTGACAAGCAATTAATTTTGCAGGATGATGAAATTTAATTTTGTTTAAATTTCACCTACACCCGACACTATTACTGATATTCAAGATCAGGGCCTATTTAATGAATTTTATTTTAAATTGCAACAAATTGTATACATATTCATGTATCAAGGTCCAATTTATCGACACTAATATATTAATGCTATTACAGGATGGTGTTAGTGAGAGTAAATTATACATGGTCATGAACAAATAATTATTTTCCTTCAAATCAACAATGATTGGTTCAGAGATTATAATTAAAAAAATGCTTGCAATTTCATCACAAATCGAAGAAAAAATACAACTTGAAGCTACTCCCATCATAGATAAACTTGATAAAGAATAAGCTACTCCCATCACATAATTTATCGACACTAATATATTAATGTTATTTGAATATGGTGTCGAAGAGAGTCAATTCTACATGGTCATCAACAAAGAATTATTTTCCTTCAAATCAACAATGATTGATTCAAATATTGTAATTAAAAAAGCCCTACAATTTCATCACAGATTGTATGAAAAATACAACTTTAAGATACTCTCATCATAGATAAAACTTGATAAAGCATAATCTACTCTCATCACAGAATTTATTGACACTAATATATTAATTTTATTCGAAGATGGTGTGGTTCCATTCATAAACTTCCACGTTTGGAAATGTAACAAACATGTTCATTGCAATGTTTGCAATTCACCATTGCAAGACCAACGTAGTCAAGTATTCTTTGTTTGGGTTTGTTCTGTCTAGCTTCTTATACTTGGCATAACTCTAAATAAAAAAGGTTTGACAATGCAACTGATGTTTTTTAATTTTAATAAAATACATTTCCAAAAATCATCTCGACTTCCTTGATACTCACCATGGGTGGTGTATTGGTATAGATATGTTGTAATGGCATTATTGGTAGCATGGGTAGCTTTGTGTTGATTGGGGTCTCCCATTGTGCCACTGCCCTTTTATTTTAATGACCTGTCTTATTCTTTGTGATTAACAGACAATGGGAAGCAAATATTAAGGATGATGACAAAATAAAAGAGGCTAATAGCACTATGGGAAGCATGAATTCTGGTATGGAGGGGAAGTGCCTAGTAATATTTTGACATTGAAAGAGTCATTTCTGAAATCCTTCAAAGTTATGGATAAGGATTTGAGGTTGCATCCTTCAATAGATTGTTTTTGTAGTGTAACTAGTGGAGTAACTTTCGTGAACCAGGTAAGGATTAAGAATATTTATTGTAATTAACATAGTACATAGAAACAACATATCTAATAGTTGTGTTTTTACCATTTCATAAATACAATTCAGTCACCCCTTCCTGTTTCCAATTATTTACATAAATTAGAACCAAGAAGTATATTTGTGGGATAATTTATTACCTTTCTCTCCCATAATTGACCAAGGACAAGACTTGGTAACTGGTAATGTTGGAGTCTCGAGAGTAGTTTTGGGTACTAGAGTTCTATAAAATTCGTTGTCTGTAGTGCATTTAATTGTGGATTTGAAACCCAATCTCCGAAGTAGGTGTTCTTTGTTCTCTCAAGCATAGTTGTCCAATTAAAATTGAGAACTAGTGAATAGGAAACACCCTATTTCTATTGATATATATTGACCATTTGATGCAGCCTTAGCCACAAATATCCATAGTATGCATACAAATGTATGCCATATTCATGTCCCAGGAATTCCCATCTCATACATAGGAAAAACTCTCTTAAATCAAGGTTTAATGTTCTTAATTAAATGCTTAAGAGGAAATGTTTGATTTAGCTATCCAAGGTCTAAACCTTAATAAACCTTTGAGCGGAAACTATACGACCCTTCAATATCTTTGGTTAACTCTTATTACCCATGCATATTAACCATAATATATTTACTCCGCTTTATTTATATTATATCTCTTGTATAATAGAAATTACACATAAACCATTTAACCCTTCATTACTTTACCATTCTGTCGATTCACACAACTTTGCACATTTATCAATGCTCAACCTACGCTTCAAATCTACACCGTTGATTTCTTCCTTCAGATCCAATGGCTATCGCGTCATTCGCTCATCAACTAACCCAGATGATCTTTACCGTTGATCCACTCCATCCAATCCAATGGCTATCGCGTCACCCACTCAACTTTTGTGCGGCCAAATCTCCACCGTAGATCAATCCTATTTGATCCAACGTATATCATACAATCTCATGCTCCAACTAGCACGACCGATAAAATTTCAGAAGCACACAAGAAAAGTTGTTTTTTTGTGCTACGTGGCGCCTCCACGTTTTATCGCGTAGAATTTTTGAAATACCACTTACATCCTTAAGGCCACATGAGATACCACTTCCACCTTTGGAAAATTGCCCATGTGCTCAAATCAAAACCTTTAAGGAAGACGCTTAACCAAAGGTTGAGCGCTTAATCTCAGTATTAACCCTTAATGTTAACATGTAGTTTACTCTCTGCCATTCCTCTTCCATCATTGTTATCTATCGATCTGGCCGATCTGACGGTTTCTGTGCTTTGTTGTTTGATAATTTCTATGTCGTTGATCTTCCGTTTGACTCCTTCCTGAGCTTAATTACTGTCCATCATTGGAACTGTTTAACCTCCAATTTTCTATTTACATTGCCTCAGTGCTTTTTCCTTCTCGATTTTGTTTACACACACATATCTTATGCAAAACAAATTTGTTTATAAACAATTACAATTTAATCACATATGTACTCTGCACAGGTTAGAAATCAAATTTCTATATTTGTAAACAAGTATTTGCTCAGTTTCTTCTCTCAAGCCTGATTTCCAATACCAGTGGTCTCTGTTTCCCTATCTGCCCGTAGGCTTACAATAAAACTCCTCTAATTCCCAACTCTCTAACTAACTAACTGTCTTTATGCCTTTTAGGCTTACATTTATACAAAAGGTTTTATAACCCATTTTAGTTCAGAACCTTAATTAAATCATCAAGTCCTAAATTCTTTCAATGATCCCTTGGGGATCTCAACAACTCATCTAAATCATAAGGATTCTCTTTAATCCCGAAAATCATGAAACCAATTCCTAATTTAAGGTTTACAATATTTCAAAATCTCTGAATCCTCACTAATCACTCATCATCACTCATGTTCTCCTACATTCGAGAACATTTACAATATTCCTCACAATATGTAATTAATTCATATTCTTAATATCTCTCATAAACTTATTTAAAAACCTTAATAATTACATTAATTTAATTGTAAGGAAACCAACTTCCTTAAAACACAAGACCCCCTATTTCTACAAAAATACAATGATATTTCTGAGCCGAATGCTCCTGCATCAAACTGCCAAGGTTGAAAACATTCATGATCCCCAGATCATGTGTTCTCATATGTTGATAGAAAAACTTCCACGGTCACAAACCTTAGTTTGTAACTGCCCAAATGCCCTGCACCTTTGATGTTGTTGTATATTTGTTGTCTTCTAGTTCATCTTCCTCGCTTCAATCAGTTTCAAATTATGATTGATCACTCCTACTACTGTCATTTTCCTCAATCTGGATTGTTTCATCATCAACTGACATAATTCTTCAATCTCCATCTCCAGCACATCCTTGGGCTGGTACATACTTCGCCATTGCATCTCACTACAAATTGTCCATTCATATTTAAACTTCTGATTACTTTCTTCAGCTTCTGCTATTACTCTTGAGATTGCTCCAGATACTACTGTAGATATTGCTTCCACCCAAACTTCCTAAATATCCTTGAAGATATCTCCCTCTGCAACATCTAATTTTTGCTCCTTGTCTACAAATTTATTTTCCAATGATTTAATGTTTTCATTCCATGGGCTAAGTACTATCATGGAATATTCCTTTCCTCCTTCATTTGACTATTCTCCTGTGACAAATATTTTTTTGGCTTTGCAGCAGTATCTTCATCACAACTTGCAATAATACACCAATTATCAGATTTAAAAATATAAGGCCTCATTGCCTTTTCCTTCTCTGGAAACATCAGAATTTGATCTTCTGAGTTTTCCTCTAACTCCTTTGTCATCACATCAGTATGTTGATTTAAATTCTCAAAAGAATTCATGAGACAGTCAGCTAGTCTCTCTTCCACACCATCTGCTTCAATGATGTTTTCATGTTCTTGTCCACTATAGTGAACTTCTTCATTCTCATTCAACTCTGATTTTACAACCTGAACACTTACTCTTTTGTTTTCTAGCCTTTTCTCTAAAAGACTTATCTCATGCCATAAATTTTCCATCTCACTTGGGATTTCTCTTAAAAGCTCCATACAATCCTCACTATCTTCTTCTTTTTCACAAGTATAATTTCTTGGTGACACTACTTCTTCATTCTCGATCAAAATAAAATTCTAGTCCTCCATCTTTGTGATATTTTTCGATGTTTTTCCATCACTCTTCCTTTGGCCATTTAAGAAAATCAATTTCTCTTTGTCCTTAACCAATAACAAATTCCTTATCATAATACATAATTGTCTCATTTCTACTGAAGATATTTCCTTCACTAAGCAAGGAATTTATGAACTCTTTTCTGTTGTAATAACTCAACTTGATCTTCATTTGAAAAAAAGTCATCATCATACTTTGCTTGGCAACTTCCAACTTCACTCAAGACAGTTCCATAGGATGATTTGTCTTCTGCAATACCGGCATTCACACACAACTTGTCAGTTTTAAAACCACAAGACCTCGTGATCTCACTTGATGATTCAGTCATCAAGTCCTCCTGATGTTCCAAGTCCTCTACATGACTCAGAAATATTTCGATGGTCTTCTCTTCAATCTCCTCAAGTCCTTCACTTGGTTGCTTGATATCCTTCTCCACTTCTTCCTGCTTTTTGCCATCATCATGAGTCAACTTCCTCTGCTTTTAGTCCTTGCAATATGCTGAAAAGTAAAGCTTTTTCCCAACTGTGTACGAGCATTTACATGAGACCTATCTATCTCAGGTTCTTTCAGAACAAAATTTAGATTCTTCCTGTCTTCTTCCTCCTTTACGACAATATCTGCAGATTGTCATTTTTCACATGTTTCACCTGCAAACATACACAAATTATTAGATTTAAAATCATGTGACCTTTTGGCCTCACTTGAAGCTTTAGTCTTCAAGTCTTCCCCCAAATACTCATTTATTCTGAGTAATTCTTCCTTCAGTTGAGCATTCATCATTTGCTCTTTCCCCTTCTGTAGTTTATGCCACCTTATCTTTATTCTCATAAGAAAACCACAGCTCTAGTCTTTCTCATTCTTCTGTAATAGTTCCATCGGTACATCAAAATGGAATATTATCTCAACCTTCTCGCGCTCATATTCTTCATCATTCATCTGTCTCCATATGTCATTTGCTTTGGCATCTTCTTTCTTCACTTTGTGGTTTTTCTCTGAACCTCTACAATGACTATTATTAGTCATCTTCTTCTCCATCTCTATGAGTTCTTCACCCACTCACTATGAGCTTCAAAAGTCTCTACAACAACAAGTCCTCCTTGCTACACGATACCTCTCTAAGCTTCTCTCCTTTGAGCTCAGTATTTTGGCATCTCTTTGGTTCTCTCCTTTGGAACCATATGAGCACTCCGTGCTCTAGACTTCAACTCATCTGCACTTTTGAGAACACAACTATCCTCTTGTATTTCAAACACAAATGAAATACTAGGTTCTAGCCACTCTCTCTCAGAAACCCTTACCGGCTTCCTTCATCACTACTCTTCAGGCTGTGATCTTCTTGATGAGATGGTTCACTAATTATTGTTCCCCGCATATCTATGATATTTAAAACAAAGATCATTCCAAGCTTTCAAAAGCTTTTTGCTGCCAAATTTCTATGGCCACTTTAAAATTATTCTACTCAATTTCCTTGTAAGAACACTCTTGTCCTCTCTATCCAACTTTCAATCGGATTCTTCAGGTCCACTGCCAATTTTTTTTTCCAATCTTTCATTCACTTTGTATTTCTACTTCTATCAATATTTACTCTGTCTTTAACCTACAAATCTCAAACGAAAGTTAAATAAACAATACCTGTATGATTTCACAAGCAGTCTCCATCCTCTCTTCACATTCGAGTGTATCTCCATTTTCCTCAAGAAAACAAACATTGTTGTGCTTTCTTTATGCTTCTGCAATCTCTTCTTAAGAGTATCACTTACTCTCATCTTATGTGATGCCTTCTACTTACTAGATTCAAATAACATGATCTCCTCTTTCTTTCGAAATCACACTTGCATTCTGCACAATTCTGCTTTAATTAAAAAGAGCTTTCACCAGCTTTGATACCAAATGATGTAGCCTTAGCCACAAATATCCACAATATGCATACAAATTCATGTCATATTCATGTCCCAGGATTTCCATCTCATACTTAGGAAAAACTCTCTTAAATCAAGGTTTAGTGCTCTTAATTAAATGCTTAAGTGGAAACGTTTGATTTAGTTATCCAAGGTATAAACCTTAATAAACCTTTGAGTGGAAACTATACGACCCTTCAATATATTTGGTTAACTCTTATTACCCATGCATATTAACCAGGGAAAATTTTAAGAACCCCCCCTAAATTTATAAATATAATAAATGGGTGAATCTCCATGGTATATAGGAAAAATGGAAGGCGATTTTATCAATAATATAATATGTATATATAATTTTTTGGCGAATCTCTCACCAGACATGGCGAATATTTTACTCAATTATAAAATCTTGTAAGATCTTGGCGAGTCTTTCACTAAATAATAAAACTTTGTAAAGTCCTAGTGAATCTTAGCATAGGCTACATGCTGGTTTAATTCCCCCATTTAAATAGGATACATTCCAGGTGAATACCATGGGTCAATACCATGTGTCATTTTGGTGAGTACCATGGGTCAATACCATGTGCCATTTTTATTTTTATTAATTCTAATATTAGGGTTAATAATGGTTTTTTCCATGGTATTAATAACAATTTAGTCCATGGTATTTGTCCCATAGTATTTTGGCCATAGGTTTCACCTAAATATAACCCATTTTTTGAGTGTTCTTAAATATAAGTGACTTATGGAGTAAATATAAAAAAAATGTTTTATTTGTTTACCATACCTCTCGTTTATTTATATTTTTATTAATTTACCATACCTCTTTTACAAATACGGTATTTGGCCCATAGGATTCACTTAAATAAAACCTCTTTCTTGAGCCTTCATAAATAGAATGAGGGTTATGGACTAAATATAAAAAGAGGTTTTATTTATTTACGATACGTCTAGTTTATTTATATTTATATTTATTTACCATACCTTTTGAGTAAGTATAAAAAGACGTTTTATTTATTTACCATACCTCCACTTTACTTATATTTTTATTTGTTTACACCCTTACATGTATATAAGGTGACTTATGCAGTAAATATAAAAAATGTTTTATTTACCATACCTCTCATTTATTTATATTTTTATTAATTTACCATACCTCTTTTATAAATATGGTATTTGGCCCATAGGATTCACTTAAATAAAACCTATTCTTGAAAATGGGCGAATGGATTCACTTAAATAAAACCTATTCTTGAAAATGGGGGAATGGAAGGTTGTAAGTCCTAATTTCAAGGGCTAAATTTACCTTTTTTACCCTCTTCCTTAAAATAAGGTGGGCTATTTGAGGTGATTTGTAAAAATGTACTATGATACAACATATTCGCCCACTAAAAATTTAAAACCCCTTAATTTCGCCAAAGGGCGAACATTCGCCCCTAAAATTATCCTTGATATTAACCATAATATATTTATTCCACTTTATTTCTATTATAAGTATTGTCTAATAGAAATTACACATAAACCATTTAACACTTCATTACATTGCCATTCTGCCAATTCACATGATTTTGCACATTTACCGATGCTCAACCTGCGCTTCAAATACACACCATTGATTTCTTCCTTCAGATCTAATGGCTATCACGTCGTCTGCTCATCAACTAACCCGGACGATCTCTACCATTGATTTGCTCCATCCAATCCAACGACTGTCACGTCACCCACTCAACTTTTGTGCAGCCAAATATCCACTGTAGATCAATCCTGCTTGATCTAACAGATATCGCATAATCTCGAACCCCAACTAGCACGACCCATAAAATTTCAGAAGAATGCGAGAAAAGCTGTTTTGTTGTGCTACGTGGCGCCTCCATGTTTTATCACGTAGAATTTTGAAATACCACTTACATCCTTTAGGCCACGTGAGATACCACTTTTTCCTTTGGAAAACTGCCCATGTGCTCCACTCAAAACCTTTAAGGAAGACGCTTAACCAAAGGTTTAGCGCTTAATCTTAGTATCAACCCTTAATGCTAACATGTAGTTTACTCTCCGCCATTCCTCTACCATCGTTGTTATCCGTTGATCTGTCCAATCCGATGGTTTCCGTGCTTTGTTGTTTGATACATTCTACGTCATTGATCTTCCATTTGACCCCTTCCTGAGCTTAATTACAGTCCATCATTGGAATTGTTTCACCTCTAATTTTCTATTTTTTGTCTTGGCGCTCTGTCCTTCTCGATTTCGTTTGCACACACATATCTTATGAAAAAATGCTTTGTTTATAAATAATTACAATTTAATCACATGTGTACTCTACATAGGTTTGAAATCGAATTTCTATATTCATAAACAAGTATTTACACAGTTTCTTATCTCAGGCTTGATTTCCAATATCAGTGGCCTCTGTTTCCCTATCAACCTGTAGGCTTACAATCAAACTCCTCTAATTCCAAACTCTCTAACTAACTCTCTCTATGCCTTTTAGACTTACATTTATACAAAAGGTTATGTAACCCATTTCAATTCAGATCCTTAATCTGCTCATCAAGTCCTAAAATCTTTCAATGATCCCTTGGGGATCTCAACAGCTGAACTAAATCCTAAGGATTCTCTTTAATCCCCAAAATCATGAAACCAATTCCTAATCTAAGATTTACAATATTTCAAAATCTCTCAATCCTCACTAATCAGTCATCATCACTCATGTTCTCCTACATTCAAGAACATTTACAATATTCCCCACAATATCTAATTAATTCCTATTCTTAATATCTATCATAAACTTACTGAAAAACCTTAATAATTAAATTAATTTAGTACTCAGGAAACCAACTTCCTTAAAACACAAGACCCCCCATGTCTACTAAAAAACAACGATATTTCTGAGCCGAATTCTCCTGCATCACCATCTATATATTAAAGTATGATCTTGCTCTTCTTTATCATTCATGGGAATCTTAGAGGATTAGGCAATGCAAAGGCCAAGTTTTTTCAATGCATTATGAGCCTGAGCTGGCTATGGCTACAACTTTTGGTGATTTTTGTCTAAAGGAATTTGGCCTGATCTATGTGCCTGATGTCTATTACTGTCGTTTAACTGAAAGAGATGAAGTCATTGTAGTAGCTATCGATCGGGTATAGTCTCTACAAAATACTAGGGTGTACTTCCTTTCCTTTCTCATGTTAGCCTCTTAGCATCATTTTTAAAGTTTACACACCATTTTAAGAACTCAAAATTTATTTTTAGATTTTACTATATTCACTTAAGTATTGTTAAGACTTTTGAGACTATCTTTCATATTAATCACATAGAATACTTTTCTGGTCGACTCATGAAGATGAACCTCATTAGTAGGTTCAAAATGTCAACCAAAAAAGTATTCTATATAATTAATCTGAAAGATAGTCTCAAAAATTAGTGTGGATCACAAAAGCCTGAGATAAAAGATAAAAAATAAAAGATAAAAATTGTTAAACACACATGGATAGCAAAAGAAATATGAAAGATAAAACATGAGAGTGCGATTTTTATTAACAAATGATTTACATTTATAGTACATGTTGTGACCGTTGGGTTTCACATCCCAAGGTCTCTTGGACTCCTTTTGTCCATTCGGCTTCCACACTAACCCATTGAGGATTAGGTGTCCAACATTCCCCCATTTAATCCGAAGGGTTATGTATGAGTCCAATAAGAGAGCTGTAATACAAAATGTGCAAAAATGCATGCAAGCACTAAGCTGAATGTGCTCTCTGAAATGTTGGTATAAAGAGCGGTGGTTTAAGGATGACCAGCAACACTGGAACGCGTAGTGCAGTTCCCGGAACTCTTCTAAAACTAGCAAGAAGATGAAGTCTTCTGCGAGAGGAAGTGCTCCTATAGTTTTGAAGAGAGAAACCTTCAACCAATAAAGGGAGGTCTCACCTCGCATAAAAGGGAGAACTTCAACCTGAAAAGGGAAGTCTCAACCTGTGATGGTTTAAGGATGACCAACAACTCTGGAATGCTTAATGCAATAACTGGAACTCTTCCAAAACTAGCAAGAAGCTAGAGTCTTCTGCTAGAGGAAGTGTTCTCAATTTTGTTCCTGGAATTCTTCCGAAACTGGCAAGAAGCTGAAGTCTTCTACTAGAGGAAGTGTCCTAGATTACCAACTGAAGGCATGCTGAGGGGCGTCTTTGTTTCTGGCTACAACTCTGAATCTGGTGTGGCAGGTTGTGGCTCAGGCTCGCTTGATGTGACTTTGAAACTTGTAGATGACCATCATTTCCCCCCCTGTCAGATACAAGGTGAGAAGATGGAACTGCAAGATTGTTCAATACTCTGGAACAAGTTCTGACATGTGTTTAGAATATCTTCTTGGCTGTTGATGCCCATTGCCAAGAAGCGATCCATCCAAGATGAATCTTTGTTATTGTAGGACGTTTATTTCTGAAGCATCTGTGTGAAGAATGACTGGTTTTATGACAGTGCTTACATGGATGAAGATCAAAACAGTGATCTTTCAAATGGCCAACTCGGTCACAGTGTTGGCATTTCACAATCTATTGTTGTTGTTGTTGTTGTGGAAGAGGGGCAGATTCTGGAACAGATGGAGGTGAACTGTCATGAGGAGCAGGTGCACTGTCATGAATGAATCCAACACTCTGAAACTGAATTGGTTTGTAGTAGTCTGGAATATGAAAAGACAAGTCCTTCTCATATCCAAGACCAATTCTGTGCTTGTTGTGGATAAGCTGTTCCCAAGGTCTGATGATGGGCTTGGGAAGTGCAGGCTGAGTTTCTGCATCTACATGTACAACTACTGCTTTATTGGGCATTGGATCTAAATGAACTTGTTGCTTATGGGAGACTGTTTCAATGTTCTGAATAGAAACAGGTTCATAATGATGACTCCACTACTATAATTCTTCCTGCTGTAGTTGAGATTCAAGCTGCAAAAATTCAATCTTGTCATGTATATCTTGTAAACAACTGTGAATATCGGTGAGAAAATCCTTGCTGATTTTGATTGTATTATACATAGTAAAGAGTATTAGATTGTCCAGTGACTCTAATATTTCACCAATTGGAGCCATTTTTCAACCTCAAAAAAATAGTAAAACAATGAGGAAAAGATGGACACCAATTTCTCTTTTATATAAACTTATGGTAACAACTTCAAATCAATCTTGACAGCTTGCAATAGATTCAATGCACAAAGAATGGTGACATCTAGAAAACAGACTCCTCATTCAAAAATGAATTTTCTCCAATTCACCTGAGAATTTAACTTCCAACAAGGCAACGAGCAATTCAGGCCTCAAAAAGATATGTTCTTGTACCAACCTTGAATCCAAGAGAACCTATTGTGGGAATAATTTTCTGAAGAATGGAATTTTGAATGCCAAATTGACATTATGGTTGGGTGTTCAGAGTAATACGATAACAGGTATTCTGATCGACATAGACTAATTTTCTGTGAATTGTTCTTAAACCTTAATTTGACAACAAAATTACAATGATGAATAAAGAAGACGATCAGAGGCAACAACTTCATCAATCTGATTACTCAGGAAGAAAGGGCACTAGAACCTTCCCAAGAGCTTCCTTCAAAGCCTCCCACAACACTGTCCACTGGCTGTGTAAAAGAAACAGTATCCACAACATAAGCAACTACCTGATCAATATTTCAATAGAAAGAAAGAGCATTCTTCGGTGGGTTTAACCGTTACAACCATTTCAGGCTCCACCTCAACATCTAAGTAGGTTATCAAGAGTGAGTTAGCTATTGTTAGAGAGCCTATTGTGCCAATCCACTGCTAGCTGAAAACTCTACTAGAAATCTTGCCAAAGATTTAAGAAATATATATATAAATATTGCTTCAAGCAAAGTGGGAGATTGACATGAAGGACACTGGCATGTGTTCTTTATTTGATCTCTGTTGTATATTTATGAAAGATTTCTAAACGTTATATGATTCGGATGGATATTTGTAACTCCAACCATTATTCTCAATTTTTTTCAAAAAACAGTAAAATATATGAAAGCAAAATTCGAATTGTAACATTATCACTCATCGATTTGCTTCTACATATTTTAACTATGCATGTTCATGTTTTTCTGAAACACAGATACGAGTCTTGTACTCTCCACGGGAATTGAATGAAGCCACTAGGCTTGTCAATTCAGAAAATGTTTCGGACTTCACATCACCAAGAATTGAATGAAGTGATGTTAATTCTAGCAGATGGTACTATAAATACTACTCAAGATATATGAATAATTCTTCTATCACCTCGGACAGAGAATCTTGCATGCATCACCTGGTACCAATATCAATCCAAATCGATCCCAAGCATAATAACACCAGCTACTCTTCACAAGTGACTCCTTTCAAAGGGTGGACAAAGTCCTACGATTTTCCATCAATAAACATGGTGGCCACTGGTTACAAAAATAGATATTTATATGTGGGAGGATGCTCAAGTGGATGCAAATATTTACAACACTTTCCTTTTGATACAATTTTCAAATTGAAAGGTACAGAAAAAGAATCAGTTTCAACTTGGTGGGTAGGAAAGCGTTCATTTATAGGAGAGCCAATGTTTGTGTCCAGATCATTAGGCTTTCGCCAACCTTATCTCTCTGGATTTGAAAAAGAGAATGGATACATACTCGTCATACAGTACACAGGTTTGAGACGTAACAACCTGCCACACCATTACAAGGCTTTACCAACGCAACAGAGGTTCATTCGATGGAGACAGTGCTGACACGAATCTCTCCGACTGAAATTAAGATGTTGACAAGACGAAAAATTCCAGTCGCCCGGTTAGCGATTCATCTTCCCAGAGCACCAACCAAACAGTTATTCGATGGATGCGCAAATAGCTTAGGTTTCCGATTGCTGAACTCGCTAGACGGAGCCCTTCAGTAATTAACAACAATGTTAATGTAATACCACAGACTTCAGGAAAATGCATAACGTAATGAAACTATTTAATCGGAGTGGAGCAGCGTATGGATGTTTATGAGCAGCTAGAGTAAATGGTGAATAGCAGGTGGAGCAGCGTATATATGGAAAACTGAATTTGGTCAGATGGGCAGGTGTGAATTCATTCAACGGTTTTCAAATTTAATGCAGGTTTCTACGGCTTCAACATCTTCAAGCTTTAAACAACTACCCTCAGCGCATTCTAGAACATTTACACGCAGACCTCTGAGCACACAGCGCACGGTCTCACATTCATTACAATGCAGCGAACGCTCCAAATTCTGGCAGAGGGATAGGGAATAATGAGGACAATGACAGAAAATGTACGGGAGTTACAGCACAAAAAACTAATTTGGGAACCTGGGACCTGTGGCAGCATCAACGCATAGTAACGTGAGCCTTGTAATGAGCAGCATCAGTGCATACCAATGTCAGACCATGTCAGAGCAGTGTACATCACACAGTAAAACACTTTATAAGGTGGCAATTCTGATCAACTTTGATTAGGAGAAAGGCATAACTGACATGTATATAGAGACCACAAAACAAGTGGCTCACATTGGCGTAGGACCAGTAATCGCCCGCTCTGATACCATGTTGAACACACATGGACAACAACATAAATATGAATGATAAAACATGAGAGTGCGATTTTTATTAACAAATGATTTACATTTATAGTACATGTTGTGACCATTGGGTTTCACATCCCAAGGTCTCTTGGACTCCTTTTGTCCATTCGGCTTCCACACTAACCCATTGAGGATTAGGTGTCCAACAAAAATAAATAAATAAATAAAATATTCAAGACTGTTTAAATGCACTTGAGGTTTCCATGTCAATTAATTGTAGAGTTGTTGGTAGTTATGGGATTTAGTGTGTTCAAAAAAACATGAGTTAATGTGGTATGTGATCCATCATCATGATAACAAAAGATAGATAGATTAAGAATGCATATTTTGTAGATGCACAGATTTCTAAAATATCCCCTTTGGTGATCAAACTCAAATAGGAGAAAGAGGTGTCAATCTCAGTGATGGCCATAAACAAAAGATAGATAGATCAAGAATTCATATTTGGTAGATGCACAGATTTCCAGAATCTCCCCTTTGGTTATTTGACTGAAATAGGAGAAATATGTGTCAATCCCAGTGGTGGCCAGAAACAACGGATACAACTTACCCGTGCTTTATATCAAGATTATGATATATATATTTTGGATCATCCTTTCAATATTGTTGATGCTCATACTGTTACTAGCTTGTTTAAGGTTAACATAATCATTTCCCTTTGATATAAAAGGTTTTGAAATTTATGTAGTTGGTACGAATTTTGTATGTTGCACCTTTCTATAGCAAAGCTTTCAATGATAAATTGAGAGGTGTCCATTCTCTAGTGCCCATATGGGCTAATTGACAAAAATATTATTGTATCTTTAATGTTGGTCCAAAGATTACAACTTTCCTTTCGTCATGCAGAATACCTTCCAAGGCTTAGCAAGAGACACTTCCTGCAAACAATGCAAACACTTTTCTTCTGAATGACTATGAAGGAAATTTCCATGTCGCATTCCCTTCCTTCCATCAAATAGAAGGATTTATTGTGAAAGAGAGTAAATACGGAGAGGGTAATATACAAAAAAACATACCCTCAGATGATCATCTCCTTAGTCTAAAACATAAATCTCCTAGGTTCTCTCAATGAAATAATATTCCAATGTGATGAACCACCAATCTTTACTTTGAATTTTGTATTTTTGCTAGTATGGTCTCTTGAGCTTCCTATTTTTGTATTTTCTTATTGTGTAAGATTTGATTAGGATTTTAATGTAGCCTTATTTTTCATATTCTAAATTTGTATTTCTTTAATTTAGTCAAACTAATTAATATTTGAAATGTGTTCTTGAATGGGTGATGCAACTTTGTGCAGGATGATCATGCATGGATTGCCCTAAGAGAAGAAGGATTTCTAAGCTAGTTATTACGTTAAATGAGGTACATTGTCATATAGCATATATTGAGTGGTATAAAGAGTGTTGTGAGGAGGAATATGACATCACATATTATGATTCTGGCAAGAAACATGACAAGAAGGATAACATCCTTGTAGAGATCTGGATATTACGCATTACTTTTGTAAATTTAAGTGAAGCAACAAGTAAGTTCAAGATGGAAGACCATTCCTCATAATTTTTTTAAGAAATGGATGGAAGATAAAGAAGAAACTTACAGTTCAAGAGGTAAGAAAACTTCACAAAGCTTCCATCGCTCATTCAGGACTCTTGCTTTTAGGTAAATATAGAAAAGGATTTCAAATAAATGGAAAAAGTCAATCAAGGCCAACATTAAGAGATATAAATTTGATGGGTTTACAACTCATTATTATTGGAATTGTGGAAAATACAAATTAAAGTGAATCTGGAAACCCTTGAACACAAAATTAACCCACAAACTAGCCAATCAGTTTCAGTTGAAGTCCTCCAATCTATCTATGAAAACCATGCAATTCAATCTACTCTGAATCAGTTTGTCACTATTGAACCAAAATTCAATATCACAACTACAATAATTTACTAATTCTCAATATAAATTTATTTTAATTTTCTTATATTGAAAGGTATATTATAACAACTAAATTATCAACTTCTTGTAAAGTTAAATTAATTTATTACATGTTTTTAGAGGCAGTAATTTATGTAAATCTCACAACATATCACATTTTTCTCATCTATGTTATTCTTCCCTATACTACTGCCTTACCACATTTCCTTTGCAACATGTAGTGCAATTGCTAGTTTATGTCATATCAAATTCATATGTATCTATATATAGAAAGGAAATGTTAAAAGAAAATATTTTAATGTTGTACCCAATAAAATATTCAATGTCCATTTTTTATTATTGAAAGTTAAAAAATAGCAGGGAGATATGTAATTCATCAAACTCTTAACCTAAAATTAATATGACCCATCTAAAAATATTAATAATATTTTTTTTTATTTGGGTCATTAATAAAATATCTTAACATCAAGAATTAATTAATATTAACTTAAAAAATAATAGGGATGTATGTATTTCATCCAATTCTTAATCTAAAATTAATATGCGCCATTAAATAATATTCATAATAAACAAATTTGATTTGGGTCATCAATAAAATATCTTAAGAGGAAGAATTAAGTAATATTAGCTTATGTTTAGTCCACTAGGGTGGTTCTCGGAAGTCCATGAGATGTTTTTCAAGAAATCTAATTATAGGAGTTTCTAAACCAATTGTTTGATGGTAGAAATGGATTTAGCACCATCAAGAAACTCTGGGGCACCCAAAATCCTAAAGCTTGATAGTTGTAACCTGGATTTCTAAAAAATTCTACTGGATTTTCTCAAAATCATGCCAAAATTTCCATTGTTTTATGGGCGGAATTGTGGTCGCTTAGGCTGCAGCTTATGTAAATCATGAGATTCAATATTCAAATCCCCCATGGGTCAAGCCAATTTTTTTTATTAAAATGTTTTAATGTCAATGTTGATGGTTAACTTAATTGGTCAATCCCCCTGGTTAACAACACCTTTTCTATTTAGAGGTCAGGTCCAGAGAATAAAAGAAACTTTGAACTTGAAGGGTTATATATCTTGGGTTCTGTGAACCATGTAACATAATAATAATAATATCAACTATTTATAAAATATATACTATTTAAAAATTACACATTTTATACATATAGATAGAAACACTACATATTTATTGGAAATTTCATTTTTTTTTTTTTAAATTTGACACTGTAAAAGAGGTTTGCACATGAAGAGATTTGATCCCTCTAAACCTATATTAGAATCGTGCTTAAGATGGATCTATACTATTTTTAATTAAAAGTAATATAAAAAAAAGTGATGTAACAAAGTTTTATATTAATTTTTTTTTAAAGAGATAAAGTCATTTAATAAAAATAAAAACAAAAAAATAAAAAAATTATAGATATTACATTTGTACTTTTACTCTGAGACAAATGTACAATTTTTTATTTTTTAAAATATTTCAATATATGATTTAGATACATTATTTGAATATCCATATTAATTAATTAATTTCAATATCAACTTTTATATATATAAGAAAAGAAATTAAAAGGCATAAATTCTTAAAATGGATCTATATTAGGGTTATACACACATGAAAAATAACCAAAATTTAGAAGAGTGAGATTATTTAATTCCATATATATATATATATATATATATAAAATATTTAAATTTAGAAGAGTGAGATTATTTAATTCCATATATATATATATATATATATATATATATATATATATATATATATATATATATATAATATTTAAAGTAGTCTCACTATTCTATATTTTGATTATTTTTCATGTGTGTATAGTTTTAATATAGATTTATCTTAATGATAAATTTTGTAAACATAGAGATTAATCAATCCTTTCGGATGTTAAAAAAAATTCAAATTTTTTACTAAAAAGAAATTTGTAACTTGGAGAAATTTAATCTCTCTCCATAATTTCAAAAAAATTAATCTATTTAAAGTAGTCTCACTATTCTATATTTTGATTATTTTTCATGTGTGTATAGTTTTGATTATTTTTCATGTGTGTATAGTTTTAATATAGATCTATCTTAATGATAAATTTTGTAAGCATAGAGATTAATCAATCCTTTCGGATGTTAAAAAAAATTCAAATTTTTTACTAAAAAGAAATTTGTAACTTGGAGAAATTTAATCTCTCTCCATAATTTCAAAAAAATTAATCTCTCCACAATTACTAAATCAATAATTAAAATATATCCATACTCATTAATAACATTACCTTATATAACCTGAATCACCAAGCTATGACTTTTTAAGATAAATAATAAAGTATTGACAATAAACTTTCATAAAAACTGTGCGGAAAACAGCCCTGCAATAAATTGTAACTTATCGGTTCGTATAATACTGAAAATAATATATAATAATCCAGAATTATAATATATAATATATAATATATAATAGTGCGATGTACCTTACGTTAGGGTGTCGTAAAGAATTGACAAAAAGGGATATCGTATATAGCTTGACATCAGTCTAGTAGAACATTAGGAATCAGATCGTACAGCATGAAACCATCGGATTGGGTTTCTTAGCCCTTTTTTTATTTGGGTAAATATATGTTCATCTATTAATTTATATGTTTAATTTAATAAGTTGGGTTTGCTTTGCTTCGATGTCTTCCTCTTAAAGCTAAATGTATGTAATGTATAATTTCTTTATATTATTTTAAATTATTAATTTTTTATTAAAAAATATTAATTTAAATAATCTTATAAAAATACAACTAATTGTTTTAAACTCTACAGAGTTTCTTTAAATTAACAACAATTTCAACCTTTTAAAAACAACTCATTTAGCTTTACATACTTTCTTTAAACTAACCACAATTTCAACAGTTTAAAAGGAACTCATTTCGTCGTATTATTTTGAATAAAGAAGAAAAGATGAAACTATTCATAAAAACGAAAAATATAATTATATCAAAAAAAAATAGACAGTGATTTTAGTACAATGAGATTTCAAACTCCAAACTTTGTGACATAATCATGCGAAGAATTTAATATAGATTTATAATATAGATTAAGAAGATAGGTGTAAAGGTGATTATATTAGTGTTGTGTAATTTTTTTATATAAATTGGTGTGAAGGTAATGTATGATTTTGTTAGTGTTAAACATGGAGTTGATATGTATTTCTTAAAATATATATATTTTTTCTGAATAAAAAAGCAATATCGCTTATAATAAAAGACAAAAATAAATATGTATGTTTAGTTAGTTTTAATTAAAAACACTATAAAACATCAATAATCTCAATATCATTATGGTCAAACAATTTGTTATTAATATTGTAACCCAATGTTGTAAAAATATTTCACTGACTCTAAATCATAAGTAAAATATTTACATGTCTCAATATAATTTCAAATCAACTTTAAAATGAGATAAAGGTAATTAGAAGTTAAATAAATAATTAAAAAAAAAACATGTGAGTAAGATGTCTAAAAAATATATTTTTCAAAAATATTTCAACATGGCAGTTAAATAAACTATTTAAAAATCTATGTTAAATAACTATATATATATATATATATATATATATATATATATATATATATATAGAAAGGAAACGTTAAAACAATATATTTTAATGTTGTATATAATAAAATATTCAATGTCCAAAGGGAAAAAAATAAAATTGAAAATAAATAAAAAAATAAAAAAACGAATATCTTCTAATAAAAATAATAAGAGGGAGACTGGTAATTCATTCCACTCTTAATCTAAAATTAATATTCATAATAATAAAAAATTTCAATTTGGGTTATCAATAAAATATTTTAATATATAGAATTAATTATTGGTGTATATTTAAAAATATATTAATAACAAAAAAAATTTTAATGTGGACAATGTAGTCTATAAATAAAACCTCTCAATGCACATGTTATTTAAAAAAAATTAATGTCAATTATTTATATACTATATATTGTCAATTATTTAATGTCCTTTTTAGGTTTTTTTTATTTGTTTGTTTATCAATTTTCCCCCAAATCCAACCAAATTATTTTTTGGGCTTATAAGTTTAAGTTATCTACTATATATAGCATTCAAAATTACAATTACAAATTGTATATGTATCTAGAGAAAGAACCACTAACTCATTCAGATTTTTCAAGAGATGAAAGGGGCTTAATTTTATTTTTTTTTCCGATTATGCACTTTAAAAGAAATTTAAAGCTCAAGAGATTTGATCCTTTTAAAAGGATATATACTGGTTTGTATATATATTAAAAAAAACACTTTAATGGGATAATGTGGTCCACAAATAAAAGATTTCAATATCTATGTTAAGTAAAATATTTTGATGTTAATTATGTATATATTATATATTATTAAAAAATAAAAATAAAATTGTATATATTATACAAAACAATTAAAAAAAAAATGTTGTATGGTTAAAACATTTCAAGTAATCTCACTATTCTATGCTTTAAATTATTTTCAAGTATATTTTTGAATCAAGTTTGTGTAAAATCTAGCAAATATTTGGTGAAATTGCAAGTTTATATTTTGTAATCTACTAAATTTCAAGCGACCAAAAAGAATGTTTAAGGCATAGAATCTATTTGTGTATGAAATATCAACTTAAATTTTAAAACCATTTATACATTTAAAAATACAATTTAAATGATGAAAAATTATAATTATATATCTATATATATATAAAATATTTTTCTTAAAAACAAAAAAAAGTAAGCCACGCTCTTGCATCAAAATATGTTCCCTATGATATGGTTCTCCGATATATATGATCAAAACTCTGGATTACGAAAATTTGAGCAAGATTGTCTATGCACTCTGTAGTGGTGTATTGAATGTAATTGTTAGCTTTATATCGGTTATCTATGCCAAATCTTCTTCCTTCAAATTACGTGCAATGCATATATGTTTGGCATTGTTAGCCAAAGTAACAATTTCATCGAGATATATATTTTTATTTTTGGCTACAATCTGACAACATCACTAGCAAATGCATATATGTTTGATATAGTTAACCAAGGTAGCAATTTTGCTAAGATATATATTTTTGGTGAGAATCTTATAATTTTTGGATTGCTTAGTGTTTCAATCATGATTTTGAAAACAAAACATAAATTTGTTTTATTAGAGATATAAGTTATTATCGCATGTACGTCTGAATCTAATGGTTCACCATCAATATTTGATCGTGATGTGAATCTAATGATTCACAAAGAAATATACAGTTGGATTATTTTGAAGCCAATGGCCATCTAGATAATGCTTTATAAGCAAGTATTTATTGTTCTTTAAACTCAGGAAAATCAAGAAACGAACGGATTTCAAATTGGCAAAGGCTCCGCGGCAGTTTTATCCCACGGCCTCAGCAAGAATGGGGGGATCAGAAATTAAATATGCAAGAACGCTCGTTGAAGTATTAAAGACGCATGAATGAAATGATTTATATGAAGCCACAAAATTTGATGAGCAGCTCAAAATATCGAATAGATTCTTATTGCCATTAATCTAAACATGTGGTCAGAAATGGATGTTGTGACAGAACGGAACCTGCATCCATAATATTGTTCAATTTTTTTAATAACCAAGGAAGATGAACCTATTTTATCCCTTTCTAAGTCGTAACTTAAAAAAAAAATACATAACGCAACGCATTACATCCATCATGATCCATTGAAACCACTTGTTATTTAATATCCATCTCTTTAACACTATTATCAGAATGGATGACCTGTTACCCCTAACAACAAACAATGCCCAACAATAGTCGCAATACTTATCTACCCCTAGTTGTCGACAGGAGTGGCTAACCCGGGTGGAGGGGAATTAAAGGAGGGGAAGCCACTTGATTTCTTATTGGCATTAATCTAAACATGTGGTAAAGAATAATGTTGTGCCATGCGGTAAAGAATAATGTTGTGGGAGGCCAGAACCTGCATGCATAATATTGTTCAATATTTTTAATACGATTGAAGCTGGACTTATTTTCTCTTTTAATTTGCAATTTTTCAAAATAAAAGACATATTCAAGCAACGTTATCACAAAATAGGATACACATGGTAAGGATCTTTGATTAAATACTGTATTATCACTAAGTCATCATGATCCGTTGAAACCACTTGTTATTTAATATCCATCTCTTTAACACTATTACCAGAAATGGATGAATGTTACCCCTAACAACAGACAAAGCTCAACAGCAGTCGAAATACTTATCTACCCCTAGTTGCGGACAGGAGTGGATAATCCAGGTGGAGGGGAATTAAAGGAGGGGAAGCGAGGAAGTGGAAGACGGGGAGTAAAAGGTGGTCGCAGTGGCGGGGTTGAACCACCCAGAGACGGTGGCGCCAAACCGCGCAATGGAGGAAAATGAAAAGGTGGAATTGTGGGAAGTCCAATCCCACCACTGCCGGGAAGCTGCAACAATGATCGCCTCCTGCTCTCACCATTCTTTGATGCTGCAGGATCCCTCGAGGTACCACCCGCACTGCTCATAAATAGAATCACCGCGAATGCGGCAGCAGCCCATAATTTCGACGAGCGCTGCATTTTGACAGAAATGGATGTGTGGAATGCAGTACAGAACTACCATCTACAATCTTCTTTTATAATACCCAGTAGCCCAGCTGCACGCTGTCTCAGCTGCCTCTGACATCGTCATGGATTCAGAAATCAATGACCGAAAAAACACAGCGACTCCAACGGTTATCATTCATGGCGGACACGCTGCATTGTCACAAAACCAATTAACAGCAAAAATGTAAAAACGGGCGTTCGATAAGTGGTATCATATACTCTCAATTTCTGCCATCTGTCTTGGAATTGGAATTTCGAAATGCCAAGATTGTTGAAATTACAAATTCAGAGCTGGGTAGAATTCAGGGACTCGATTTCTACAATATTAATCATCTGGTAAATTCTGCCATGCACGTTATTCCCCGCCGCAAAACGTTAGTTGCTACTGTACAATAAATTATCGTTTGTGGCTGACAAGAACTAGTACGAAACTAAATAACGGCGTTGTCTATGGAGGCTGTAAATTTGCCCAGGCAGATAAAAATGGTTGGCTTCTAACATTTTTTGTCAAAAAAATTGGCAGTAGGACTATATTAATGATGGAAATTCAGGTTATTATTAAAAATCACTTAGCTCCCATTTCTGCCATGTTTCTTGGAATTTGGTGATGTCAAGATTGTTGAAATTACAAATTGAGAGTTGGGTAGAATTCAAGGACTCCATTTCTACCATATTAATCATCTGGTAATTCCTTCGAGATTTCTGCCATGCACCTTATTCAACGCCGCAAACTGTTAGGTGCTAGTGTACAACAAGTTAGTTATAGCAGACAAGAACTAGTACGAAACTGAATAACAGCAAAAATTTCCATAGTTATAGCAGACAAGAACTAGTACGAAACTGAATAACAGCAAAAATTTCCATAGTAGAATCAGTTGCATTATCTGAAAGGTTTACACGCTCTGTTTAATAGGAAATCATGCAATCATAAGCCCTTTCTTCCCACTACCGACATAATGGGTCATCATCGGCTTAGTGTAACGAGGCGGTTATTTACCAGCTGAAATGCTGATGTGATACCAAAAATCTTTAATATAGTATAAAAAATTTAAATTAATAATATAAAAATAAAATTTTTAACTTACTTGTATTTTTTAATATAATATTAAGAGAATTTTTTTTTTAATTTTAAATAATAAATTTAATAATTTAACATTATAATTTTCATAATATTTTAAATAAAATCTACTTAAGAAAAGCTATCTAACCCTTCCTGGTATCGTTCCATCACTCTCTCCAATCATTATATCTTTTAGTTTAATGTAAAAGTATAAAGTATAATTTGAGGATAATGTGAATTGTTATTTCAAAATTATAATTATAATTATAATTATATATTTTTGAATTTTAAATTTTTATTTTCAGTATTTATATTATTTCAAATAATAATTATATAGATTAATATTTGTTTTGTTATTAGTTTGGTTTAAGAAAAACCAAACCCCTAACATATGTTAAGATTTTGAGGTTGTTAAAACTTTGTTTAATTAGAGCATCTTGTAAATAAAAATTTCTAAAAACATATTGGTTGTGTCAAACTTTGATGTATATCTTCTTGATAAAACAAAATAGATTATTAGTATTGAAAGAAGAAAAAACCACTAAGTCATAATAACTATTGGACACTAGTTGTGTCAAACCACGTACGTGGACTTGATAAAACAAAATAGATTATTAGTGTTGTAAGAAGAAAAAAAACCAGTAAGTCATAAAAATTATTGGATAGAATCTTCAAACATCACCGTGGCTATTCTCATCCAAGAAGAAGGAGATGTTAGTTGATCTCCTCGCTAGAATTATCAACATGTTGTGAGTCAACATTTTCCTCCAACTCTGCCATTTCGATAGAATTCTCTTGCTAAGTCGTCTTGTACCTCCCTATGTGGCTTGCAATTATGTATGTTTCTTTGATCCATGAAATGACAAGAGTGCATGCAATGGGCCAAGTATAGTAGAAACCACAACCCTTTTCATGTGAACTAGCATTATATCAAGACAGGGGAACACCAACCCCTAAACACTTCATTAGGGAATAGTAAAATTTAATTCTCCTAAGACATTCCTCCAAATTGCAATTTGTATAATTATTTCCCATCATTGAGCCCAGAGGCTCATTCTACAATCCAGTACGAGGGGTATGTGTAGGTTTATCGGTCACTAGGCCCCCCTTTAAAATAAAAATAGAAAATAAAAATTATGTACTAAATAGAAAAATAATGTCAACTATATTAAAAAAAATTAAAACTTATACTTTTCAAAAATATTTAAACAAGATATTTAAATAAACTATTTGAAGAACTATGTTAACTAATATATGTCGATATCAACTTCATAAAATAAAAACTATGTTAATATGAGCTATAATTATAATTAAATATTTCAAGAAGAGATTTAAATAAACTATTTAAAGATCTATGTTAACTAATATAAGTCGATATCAACTTCTTATATATCTATATATAGAAAAAAATGTTAAAATAAAATATTTTAATAAAAATTGATATTGACATATAGTTAGAAACATATTAATAATAAAAAATCATTTTAATTTGCATGATTAAATGTCTCGATGTACATGTGATGTAAAATATCTTAATGTAAATTACATATAATGTAATAAAATTTTATTTGGTCCTATATATACTCTATTTAGCATTCAAAAATACAATTTATTATACAATGAAAAATAACACATTGTATGTTGCACACTTAAGAAGTTTGCACGTGAAGAAATTCGATCCCTCTCCACTCATGTTAGATCCGTACTTAAGATGGTTCTATGATGGTTAAGCCAAAAGGCTCATTAGTATGAGGGGGTTGTGTAAGTTTGTTCATCCGTCTTCCTTTAAAATAAAAATAAAAAATAAAAATTATGTTCTAAATAGAAAAATAATGTCATTTATAATTAAAAAACAAATTAAAACTTAATACTTTTCAAAAATATTTCAACCAGAGATTTAAATAAACTATTTGAATATCTATGTTAAGTAATATATGCAATATCAACTTCATAAAAGATAATGTTAGATATAATAAAAAAAATAAAAAATAAAGCTTATACTTTTCAAAAATATTTCAGTAAGAGATTTAAATAAACTATTTGAAGATGTATGTTAACTAATATAAGTCGATATCAACTATGTGTGTGTGTGTTAAAATAAAATATTTTAATGTCGTATATAAAAAAAAATTCAATGTTGGTTATCAATAAAATATTTTAATAAAAATTAATATTGCCATCTACTTAAAAAGATTAATAATCAAAACACATTTTAATTTGCATGATAAAATGTCTAGATGTACATGTGATGTAAAATGTTTTAATGTAAATTACATATAATGTAATAAACTTTTTTTGCTGCTATACATATTCTATTTAGCATTTAAAAATACAATTTATTTTATAATGAAAAATAACACATTGTATTTTGCACTCTTAAGAAGTTTGTACTGAAGAAATTTGATTACTGAGGGGATGTGTAAGTTGTGCCCCTTTAAAATAAAAATAAAAATAATTATGCATAAATGAATGTGCCATAAATTAATTAGAAGTAAAAAAATGTATGAGCAAAATGTTTAAATTTTATACTTTTCAAAAATATTTCCACAATAAATTTAAATAAACTATTTGAAGATTTATGTTAGCTAATTCATATTGATATCAACTTCATATATATCTATATATATCGAAAAAAATTGTTAAAATAAAAGATTTTAATGTTATATAAAACATATATTCAATGTCTGTTATCAAAAAAATATGACTCATATTAGATTAGTAATTAAAATGGATCTATACTAATTGTATTACAATGAACATTAAAATACTCCATATCAAAATTTCTATTTTCATATTTTTATAATGTGAAAACAATTAAAAAAAATATGACTCATATTAAAGTCGTAATTAAAATAAAACTATACTAATTATATTACAATGAACATTAACCATTAAAATATTCCAAATCAAAATTACCCTTTTCATCTTTTTATAATGTGGAAACAATAAAAGCACTAGTCGGATGCAAAAGCATCCCTTAACTACCATACAACATTTTTTTTTTTTTTTTAATAGTGTGCAGATGGTACGATGCAAAAGCATCGCTAAAATGTAGTACACAATTTTAAGAAACGCCTGCAAATCTGAGACCAAAGGCATCACGAAGAATGCTGCATGACATTGTTTTAAATAAAGGTAAATCCTTTAGTAGGTTCTATTAAATTTTTATAATACCCCTTTAATTAAATGTGATGTGTCAAAATGGGTGAGGTCTAGTTTGATGGTGAATAATTTTTTATAATACCTTTTTAATTAAAATTAAACGTGATGCGTGAAAATGGGTTAGGTGTAGTTTCTTAGTGAATGAGTTGGGTAGTTGAACATTAACCCTATCTAGTTGGCTAGTGAATGAGTTGGCTTCCTCGTGAGTGAGAGTTGGGTCGGGAAACCCATTATTAAGCTTTTATCGGTTTTATTGACCTGAATTTTAAGTGTAACCGTTAGTTTTTTAGTTGAATTGTCATTTTAACTATTAATTAAATGGTTAGATTTAACTTTATGATGAATGAAACTTGTAATAATTGGTTTGAATGTTAATTTTAATTATGGTAAATAAAAGTTGAGTGTTTATATAAGTAGTTATATGTTAAATATTGTGTGGGACAATGATGAAGTTTTTATATCAAGAAGAAATAGAAAAAGGAATAACATTGTAAATATTAAATAACAACGAAGTTTTATATTCAATTCGCCTTTCTCTCTTTTATCTCATTGGCCATCACATCCTCAACTCTTCTCCCGTCTACTAACTGGCTCTTCAAGTTGATGAATTCTTCTTTGAGCTTAACATCCTTATCATTAGAGATCTACAACAATTTCTCCTAATCTCTGCATGCATTTTTTTATCCTACTAACTTCAATAATTTTTTTTCTTTAACATCCATGGCTGAATCATATTTATCCTGAAGTAGCATCATTCTATCACCATCATCGCCACTAGGAAACTCAACATGGTTATCATCAAATCTATCTAAAACATAACTAAAAAATAATTCATATTTACTAATACCTTTAGATCTAATTTGTTAGAGCACATCTAGTTCTAATTTCTCCTTATAGTCAACCACACTATTCACTCTATGGGGACTCGTCTTATCTGGCCAAGTGTAGAAATTATGTGTAGATTGGACAATGCCCATGAAATTTTCTAAATCACAAGACTCAAAGCTACTCTACTGCTCTGTGGAATTCAATTCACAATCTAGAACACAAATCATATACATGCAAAAGGGAACATCACACATACACAAATATTTATCTAGGGGAAAAAAACTGCTCAAAACCCCTTCCTATCTGTATGACATTAACCAAATAATAGAGATGAATAAATATGTTTTCTCAATCCTGAGCACAACCTACAAGTGTATAGTCTATCCCTCTGCCTGATTGAATGACACTATACAATACTTAGCCAATTTTCAAACCCTCCAAGCTCTTATTTCCTTTTGTTATTCCCTGAGAAATTAGGCCCCTATTAAATAGGAAATTCCTCAATTTGAATTGCACAATTCCTTAGGTTCATCCTTGGATTTCAGGCACCACCTGTACACATCGGAGTAGTCTACAAGTAATAGTACACCACCTTGGAATCTCCATCTCAATTGGGTAACCCGAATTCTCTGCATGAAATAATTATTTTGGGTTTATTGATCAGTTAACTAGATGATCATTGAGTGTGACTAAAGTCACACTACGCAACGTGAACTTCCACTAGTTCCTCTAATAGTCAGAACTAGTGTAACAGAGAATAACTCAATTTATCTGAATTAGATTATTACAAATTAGAAATTGCTCATGCTTACTTGAACTCAATGCTTCCAACTCGAATTAACTGAGTTAACTAAGTGACCAAATCCATGTCACCTCAATTAACTACCTCCAAGGTTTTTGCTAAATCGGAAATTCAAATTTTCTCTAGTTTGACCAAGGCAAAGTCAAACTCATATTTTTTTGCTGCATTTTTTCAACATTGAGATTATATCTTTTGTGAGCCCTTCTTCTTATTATTATTCTTGCTCTTCTTCTTGACGTCCCCATTGTTGCTTCCATATAACACCTGCAATCTGTCCCAAAGGTCCTTGGCAGATTTCAGATCTGCATTGTGGAGATTATCATAAATCACACACCTCGCTTGTGCATTATGATACATAATTTTTTCTTACATGGTATCCTTTCCAGAACCTTCACATACTAATCTCAAAATGTTATATCCATATGACAATAACTATGACTTAACCTTTTCTTTCCATATCTAGTACTTTGTAAATTTTCACCCAAATTTGCTTTCCATTGGTAAAGATGCACTTGAAAGCCCCAATCTGATACCAATTTTGGGAAGCTTGAAAATATTGAGATGGAAAGAGAGAATCAATATTGCATTGCCACATTGCCAAGAGAGTCTGTAATCTTTTTTTTGAGGAGTAAGTAGTGGCTCCAATGCCTCGTTGATAGGGTTAGTGATGTATGGTGTAACGATGTGTCTTGAAACTTTCACTTAATTCAGAAGCCTATCAACAGGCCAACACGTTTTCACACATGTATTGTATTTGTTGTAAGACTAATTTTTAACAGTTGTAATGCATTTTGCTTTAACCATGTGTTTTACATCTGAACTGATTCATTTGTTGTAATACATAATTTATTAATGGAAATGTGTTGTATATTCTTTTAATGATGTCCCGTCTGTGTCGACTGCTCTGTCGAACATCAGACAGACCTTTCACATGAACCTTGTTGTAACAACCATGGCACTCGTCTTGGACTAATGTGTGAGTGTTGTACATGTTATCTTAACTTGTATGCTGTGACTGTCGCATCCGAGTGGACTGCTTCGCCGAAAGCTGTGTATGTCCTTTGTGTTGTGTGTTCCTAGCCGAGTTGGGACTGATCCCTTTCAACCACGACCTCACCTTCACCTTTTCCCCTCATAGTGAAAAAACCATTGGCACAAGTACACTTACACTCACCAGGCATGTGAACCTCACTTCTCGAGGACAAAGCGAACCACTCTCCTGTGCTGACAAGAAAGAGCTGAGGAAAATCCTGAAGACAATGGCAACCAGTCCATCATACTGGATGAGACTCCCACACCAAAGGGTGTGAGGTCTAGTTCGGACTTCATACCGGGGTGACCCCTTGAATGTTGGCAGGTCCAGCACTGACAACATTTCTGGCGCGAGAAAGAGGGCAGCCAGTTGTACATAGTTGAAATTCCCCTGACACTCACTCATCAACCATCTAGTCAAGGCAATAACTCACAACCCCTCTCTCACGACTCTGCAGTTGGTTACTCCTAACCTCCTAGAATTGAACACGAAATTTCATATCAGCACCTTCGCTCTGTCTATCCCATCACTTGCTAGTTCGCAAAAGTAGTTGGACTAATCTCAGGCATACAGTACTTTCCACACGCTTCTAAGAAGCCAAAGACCACTCCCATAGGACTGGTTGTATCATAAGTGGAAGAAATAGCCCTTGCTACTCTTGAAGTTTGGGAAGAAGTTATTGAAGATGGAGAGGAACCTCCAATATTCTTTGAAGATGAACAAGGCACTCTTGTAGTCTTGGGATCAAACTTCGGTATAGGAGGCAGAGGGGAAGGCTGCGGAGGAAGTGGAGGAGGAGATGAACCGACAGACTTAGATCCAGAACCATTAGATTCCAAAGGAGAGGAAGAAGACAAAGAGGACAAAGAGGAAAAATAGATGGCTAACCCAAATCTTGAATGGATGACTTAGGGACCATTGGCTCTCCCGGATGTTCTGCACAAGATGTTGAAGCGAGTGGAGAGAATGAACATCAAGTTTAACCTTAACAGCGCGGTGAAGTCAAAAGACCACTTAGAAAACTTCTACCTACAGTTGCAGACCCTTGAGGTACGTTATGACAACATAGCGTGTAGATTGTTTCCATGTACCTTGGACGGCTGGGCAACTTCTTGGTATCATAGGCTTCCACCCAACTCTATACAAAACTGGGGTCTTTCAAACGTATGTTCCTTGAAAAGTTTATTGATGAAAAGACTCTAATCATGCTACTCGAAGAATTGGGAAGCCTCAAGATGGAGGGAAAGGAGAAAGTAAAAGATTTCAATCAGAGGTTTACACGTACCTTGAACAAGTTTGCAGTAGACACCAAACCTCATGACTCCATCACTTTTGACTATTACACATTTGCACTGCCAACCACCATCACAGAGTTCATCAAGCGAGCTGTGAAGCCAGCACTGTTAGAAAGTTGCGAAGAGGCGATTGTTGTTGAGAAAGACATGCACACCATTGGAGTCATTAAGGATGACGAGTCAATGAAAGACTCCAAGGATGCGAGCAAAAAGCCCCAAGAAACGACGATCAAAGGCAGGGACAAGTAAGTAATTGACATTGAGACCCTCACTCACCTTGTTAAGAACTTGACCAGCAAAATGTTTAAACTCAAGCAATAGAAGCCGGACACATTAGCGAATAGTCATCCACCTAGAAAGAGATAGGAAAGCATTTCATCAACCGGCTCATCAAGCAATAGCTGATTTGGTTCCAAATTTGCGCAGAAGCCTATGTTCCAACTCAATCATTGCGTTGATCCTAAGTATTGTTCCTTCGATGAAGAACCTCATCTTGAGAACTCTTATTCAGATTGGAAGCGAGTTTTTACCTCTGTCTATACTCATACACTCTATGTGGATGGTGACATACAGGAGCAATTAGAAGATACTGATGATAATGAAGAGGTTGCACCTAATGAAGCACCAAGTTCTGGGCATGTGGTGAACACATATCAGTGCTCGCAAGTAGTCTCGAAGACGAACACCAAGAAGCAGCCCCAAAATAAAAATGATCACTACAATCTTAGGAGTAAACGGGTTCCCCCCACACTTGAGGAGATGCAAGAGAAAGTGAGATGGCTAAAAGAAGGCCGATCCACCAACTGCCTCAAAGAAACGAACACAAAGCAAGTCCAGGAAGACAGTGGCGGATAAGAACACATCTGTGAGCAGCAAGTTGCAGAATAATCCGCCAAACAGCACAAGCATCCGTCCCACCCCGGATACCTCGGTGAGTCTACCACCTCTAGATTACAACATAGTCGATGACATGAAGAAACTCAAGCAAACATCAGTCTGTTCAAGTTAGCCAAAGTCCAGAGCCAACGAGATATCCTGCTGCGTGCATTGGGACAAATGGAAACAGACAACGCAGCCTCTACCAACAAGGGAACATGCACACCTCCCGGATCACTATCTGGTGTGCTCAATGCACTCAGAACAGAAGAAGAAAACCCAGGTTGCCCCCAATTCCCACTTTCATTCGAAGTTTTCAAATACAATGTCCACAACTATTTGGTTGATTCTGGCGCAATAGCCAATGTCATGCCGCTCTCCATTGCTAATAAGATCAATGCACGATGGAGAAAAACATCTGCAAGAATCATCCAACTTGATAGAAAATCAGTACCAGCCATTGGTGAACTATGAGACATGATCATTTTACTATCCCATGACAGTCGAGTCCACCAGTGCATCAACATAATTGTTGTGGACATATCAGAAAAATATGGTCTGCTGCTCAGTAGAGACTGGTCCAGCAAGCTAGATGGATACTTTGCTACAGACTGGTCTCACTTGTGGCTTCCGTACAATGGAAAACACAACCAATTACGAGTGTTATCCGAGAGGTATATGAAGTACAATGTCACTCCCCTTGACAGTGAGAATGAACCATTGGCCTTCACAGAACTCATGTTTGGCAACTGCCTTTTGGAGAAGGCATTGGAGTGTTATCCTGCACGGCCTACTTCAACATCATTAGATAAGTAGTTGGGAGTCCTTCCTCACCCAATTGATGATAATGAAACTTGTAAAGTTTGTTTTCATGTTAGTAGCAGTAGTAGCAACAATGGAAGTAGCAGCAGTACCAACACGCCAAACGGTCCATGTACAAAGAGGTTGTGGGCCATGAGTCCGGACAAATCAGGAACACATGATGGCTCAAGCACTGAGTGTATCTCAGTCATCCAAAACAATGGACAATGCATGATTTCAAGTTTTTTGAAGTTTGAAGTCACAAATAATGATTTTGAATCACTCATACTGAACACACGAAAGACCAACACTATGAACGAACAGAGCGACTTGGGAATCCACCATGATCTGAAGATGGCTAATCTTGGTACAAGTTACACATTGCAGCATCGACCAATCATTGACCGCTTGATCTAACTGTACCAGGATGGGCCTGCACGAGTACATGATGCCCTGAGTACCCACTACATGTGAAAAATCCAACATGAGATTCCAGGTAAAGGAGAAGACAAGCCACTACAACAAAGAACAGGTATCACATACATGTTGTTTGTACTCCTTTCACCAAATAGATTGATTAACATTTTAAGTGTTTGGATTACTTGCAAAGTTCGTCATCACACTTGGTTTTTTGATTTAAATCCTCCACATAAGAAATCTGGGAAGATCCTCTTACGCATTGACTTAAGAAAATTGAACCCTTCTCAGAGTAAAAACAATTACCCCGTGACATCATTCCAGCCCATGCTGCACACAATACTTGAGATAGTGGTGTTGTCTTCACTTGAAGGTTTTTTGCAATGCCACTAGGTTCTAGTAGTGGAGCCCGGTGGACTAGCACTGGTCCATGAGAAACTTGGCTCACACACCTATCATTTGCAATCACTCGATGGGAGGATTGATGATCTTCCTGTCAAATAGACAAGTCCTCAAACATTAGTTTAGGGTCACTTCCGTGCCTTGTACATAGTCTTCCTACTTCTTCTTGTTTCATTTGGTTTGTTTTGCTTATTATCTTTGCTTTTTCTTTGTTTTATTTGTTCACTTAAATTTTGTTTCTAGTGATTTTATGTAATCATAAATTTGTTGTTGTATTGGATCTATGCCTGGGGATCCTCTGTTGGGGTTTCCTTCAAAATCCTTTCAAGGAGAGTTCTGAGGACTGTATGTAAATGGAATATTTTCAGGGGATAATACTGGGGTTTCTCCTTCCAAATTGATGAACTCTATTTCCTTTGATGATACCTTCTTTACCATTCCTCTGAGCCTAGAGCTTCTTCTAAGGGGTTTTATGTTCTCCTCCTTTGCACACCTTTTCTCTATTCCTATCTTTTCCTTTCCCTTCATTTGTCTCTTAATCTCTGTCAAATTTTTAGAGACTAGTTGTTCATCATCTGGTTGTAATGGAGATTTAGGTGTGTTCTCAGTAATTCCACCGGCTTTCTGTTTTATCTTCTTCCTCTACTTGATTTGCTTTCTGATCTCTGTTAATTTTTCATAGATTGGTTCTTCTTCATCATATTTTTGTACTGAAGGCTCATGGTTGCTTCGAATGGTGAGATTAGTCTTCTGTCTCCTACTCTTTCTGACACTATCTTTGTTAGGATATTCTGGTGTCTCTTGGAAATGGTTTCTTATCAGAAAGTTTTCCTAGGTGTCCTCTATTTTCTTTAGATGATATTCAACCAAGATTTTGACCAATCCAAGGTGGTACATGGTTGTTTCCAGAGATTCTATTTTCTTATGTACATTTGAAGCCATTCTCCTTAAACTGTTTAGAAGGAAGTAAGGGAGGTTGATGTTTCCATTGTCTAGAAAGTTCATCAATAAATGTATATGATAAACATACATACATTCAAATCTTCCCTCACAGGTAATAAATTTTTGTAATATCAAAAGCATGTTTCTCCATTTATTTTTGAGTGCTGAAATAGGGATTCCTTTCCTAAACACAGTGACATCCATACCTGGGTTCCTGAGGAATACCTTCCATGATTCACTGTGAAATTCTTTGTTTTTGAACCACCTCTTACCAAGTCTTGGCAGTTCTGTAGCCTCTACTATGTAATATTCTCTTATTACAAACTTGATGTACCTAATCTCCACTTCTGGAATTGATAATTTAGAGATGACTTCAACTTTAGATTTGTCAACTTTAATTCCATCTCCTGAAATGTGATGTCCTAAAACAATACCTTCTGTAAACATCATAAAACATTTTTCATGGCTTAGTGAAAGGTTTGTTTCCTTACATATTTTAAGAACTTTTTCCAAATTTTCCAAAGCTTCTTCAAATGTATTTCCATAGACTGTAAAATCATCCATATATACCTCTACACAATCATGTATCAGATCAGGAAAATTTCCTAGTATTGCTCTTTGGAATGTTGTAGGTGCATTACATAATCCAAAAGGTAGCACTCGGTAGGCATAAGTTCCCCATGGACAAGTAAATATGGTCTTATCCTGGTCTTTAGGTGCTACTTGAATTTCATTATAACCACTAAAACCATCCAAGAATGAGAAATACTTCTTACCTGCTAATGTATCTAACACTTGATCTATAAAAGGCAAAGGAAAATGATCTTTAAGGGTTGCTTTATTCAATTCTCTGTAATCAATGCACACTCTCCATTTACCATTCTTTTTAGGCACAATTACCAAAGGAGAAACCCATTGGCTATCTGAAATTGGGTAAATGAAGTTTACATTTAGTAGTTTTTGGAGCTCTTCTTTCACAATCTCTCTAAGATTTGGATTCATCCTTATCTGAGGTTGTCGAATAGGTCTACTATTTTCCCCAATGTATATGTGATGGATACAAGTCTTAGGATCAATGCCTTTCATGTCGGTGTATTCCCATGCAAATGCAGCGGAATGTTTTTGTAATGTTTTGATTAGCTCTTCTTGTTGTAGTTTTTCCAAGTTTTTGTTTATGTTCAATGTCCTACCTGGAAAAATTTCAATTGTAGAGCTACCAAACTCTTCCATAGAATAGAGAGACATTTGCCTAGATGACAAATATTCAACATTAGATTTTTCTTGAAATTGCTCATGGTTATATTCTGAAGATGATTCAAACTTTTCCAATGTATTCAAAATTTGACTATCTTCACTAATTTCTGAAATAGTAAAGAGAGGTTGAATATCATCTTCATCATCAATCCATTCTTTGTCATCTATTTTTGTAATTGCTTTTGCTGGAGGATACAGAGTAAATTTCTTTGTTGAATTACCATTAGAAATATACATGTCACAAGATCTACAGCTAATAAAAGCATCAACTGTGGCCAGCCAAGGTCTTCCTAATATGAGTGGATGTCATCCTAGATTGTTCTTGGGAGTTAAGATCATGAAATCAACAAGATATTCCCAAGAATCTAAGGATATTGAAATATCTTCTAGCACACCATCTAGTTTTATTACTGATCTATATGGTAGTTGCAGTAAGGTAGGTGTGTAGAGAATATTAGGAAGTTTAAGCTACTCCATAGTTTGTTTACTCATGATGTTTATTGCTGCCCCTAAGTCAATCAATGTATTTGGAATTTCAATTCCATTGATATGTGTTTTGACAATTGGACTTCCTGGATCCACATATTTTTGTATGGCAATTTTTCCCATCATCATGTCTACTATTTTTCCTACCAGGTGAATTTTTTTTGTTTCTTTTGCTTTTCTTCCTCATTTTTTTATGCTCAACTCCTTTATTGTTTTGGCTAGAATTGGAATTTCTCTAATGGCTTGTAGCAAAGGAATTTTGATACAGACATTCTTCAATTCATCTAGAAAATCATAGTTGGGCAACAAGATCTTTTTTTCTACCCCTTTATCAATTTGTAGTCTTTGAAGATGGAGAGAAACTTCCAATCTTCTTTGAAGACGAACAAGGCACTCTTGTAGTCTTGGGATCAAAATCCGATATAGGAGGCAGAGGGGAAGGCAACGAAGGAAGTGGAGGAGGAGAAGAACCAATAGACTCAGATCCAGAACCATTAGATTCCAAAGGAGAGGAAGAAGATGAAGAGGACAAAGAGGAAACATAGATGGCTAACCCAAATCATGAATGGATGACTCAGGGACCATTGGCTCTCTTGGAATTTTTGCACAAGATGTTGAAGCGAGTGGAGAGAATGAACATCAAGTTTAACCCTAACAGCACAGTGAAGGAAAAAGACCACTTAGACAACTTCTACCTACAGTTGCAGACCCTTAAGGTACGTTATGACAACATAGCGTGTAGATTGTTTCCATGTACCTTGGATGGCTAGGCAGCTTCTTGGTATCATAGGCTTCCACCCAACTCTATACAAAACTGGGGTTCTTTCAAACGTATGTTCCTTGGAAATTTTATTGATAAAAAGACTCTAGCCATGCTACTCAAAGAATTGGTAAGCCTCAAGATGCAGGGAAAAGAGAAAGTAAAAGATTTCAATAAGAGGTTTACACGTATCTTGAACAAGTTTACAGTAGACACCAAACATCATGACTCCATCACTGTTGACTATTACACATCTTCACTGCCAACCACCATCGTGGAGTTCGTCAAGTGAGCTACAAAGCCAACACTGTTAGAAAGTTGCGAAGAGGCAATTGTTGTTGAGAAAGACATGCACACCATTGGAGTCATTAAGGATGAGGAATCAACGAAAGACTCCAAGGATGCGAGCAGAAAGCCCCAAGAAACGACGATCAAAGGCAGGGACAAGGAAGCAATTTACATTGAGACCCTCACTCGCCTTGTCAAGAACTTGACCAGCGAAATGTCCGAACTGAAGCAATAGAAGCCAGACACATTCATGAACAGTCATCCACCCAAAAAGAGATAGGCAAGCATTTCATCAACTGGCTCATCAAGCAATAGCCGATTCAGTTCCAAATTTGTGCAAAAGCCTATGTTCCAACTCAATCAATGCGTTGATCCTAAGCATTGTTCCTTCGATGAAGAATTTCATCCTGAGAACTCTTGTTCAGATTGGAAGCGAGTTGTTACCTCTGTCTGTACTCATACACTCTATACAAATGGTGACATACAGGAGCAATCAGAAGATACTGATGATAATGAAGAGGTTGGACCTAATGAAGCACCAAGTTCTGGGCATGTGGTGAACACATATCAGTGCTCGCAAGTAGTCTCGAAGACGAACACCAAGAAGCTCCCACAAAATAAAAATGATCACTACAATCTTAGGAGTAAAGGGGCTCCCCTGCACTTGAGGAGATGCAAGAGAAAGTGAGATGGCTGATAAAGAAGGTTGATCCACCAGTTACCTCAAAGAAACAAACACAAAGCAAGTCCGGGAAGACAGCGGTGGATCAGAACACATCCATGAGCAGCAAGTTGCAGAATAATACGCCAAACAGCACAAGCATCCGTCCCACCCCAGAACCCTCGGTGAGTCTACCACCTCTAGATTACAACAAAGTCGATGACATGAAGAAAACTCAAGTGAACATCAGTCTATTCAAGTTAGCAAAAATTCAGAGCCAACGAGATATCCTGCTGCGTGCATTGGGACAAATAGAAACAGACAATGCAGCCTTTACCAATAAGGGAACATGCACACCTCCCGAATCACTATCTAGCATGCTCAATACACTCAAAATGGAAGAAGAAAACCCAGGTTTCCCCCCATTCCCGCTTTCATTCGAAGTTTTCAACTACAATGTCCACAACTGTTTGGTTGATTATGTCGTAATAGCCAATGTCATTCCGCTCTCCATTGCTAATAAGATCAATGCACGATGGAGAGAAACATCCGCGAGAATCATCTAACTTGATATAAAATTAGTACCAGCCATTGGTGAAATACGAGACGTGATCATCCGACTATCCCATGAGAATCGAGTCCACCGGTGCATCAACATAATTGTTGTGGACATATCAAAAAAATATGGTCTATTGCTCAGTAAAGACTAGTCCAACAAGCTAGATGGATACTTTGCTACAAACTAGTCTCACTTGTGGCTTCCGTACAAGGGAAAACGCGACCAATTATGGGTGTTATCCGAGAGGTATATGAAGTATAATGTCACTCCCCTTGACAGCGAGAATGAACCATTGGCCTTCACAGAACTCATGTTTGGCAACTGCCTCCTGGAAAAGGCTGGAGTGTTATCCTACACGACCTACTTCAACATCATTAGATAAGTAGTTGGGACTCCTTCCTCGCCCAACTGATGATAATGAAACTTGTAAAGTTTGTTTTCATGTTAGTAGCAGTAGTATCAACAATGGCAGTAGGAGCAGTACCAGCATGCCAAACGGTCCATGTACAAAGAAGTTGTGGGCCATGAGTCTGGACAAATCAGGAACGCATGATGGCTCAAGCACTGAGTGTATCTCAGTCATCCAAAACAATGGACAATGCATGATTTCAAGATTTTCGAAGTTCGAAGTCACAAACAATGATGCTGAAGCACGCATGCTGAACACACAAAGGACCAACATTATGAATGAACAGAGCGACCTGGGAATCCACCATGATTTGAAGATGGCTAATCTTGGTACAAGTTACACACTACAACATCGACCAATCATTGACCACTTGATCTAATGTACCAGGATGGGCCTGCACGAGTACGTGATGACCTGAGTACCCACTACATGTGAACAATCCAACATGAGATTCCAGGTAAAGGAGAAGACAAGCATCTACAAAAAAGAGCAGGCATCACATACATGTTGTTTGTACTCCTTTCACCAAATAGATTGATTAACATTTTAAGTGTTTGGATTACTTGCAAAGTTCGTCATCACACTTGGTTTTATGATTTAAATCCTCCACATAGGAAATCTAGGAAGATTCTCTTATGCATTGACTTAAGAAAATTGAACCCTTCTCGGAGTAAAAACAATTACCCTGTGACATCATCTAAGCCTATGCTACACACAATACTTGAGATAGTAGTGTTGCCTTCACTTGAAGGTTTTTTGCAATGCCATTAGGTTCCGGTAGCGGAGCCCGGTGGACTGGCACTGGTCCACGAGAAACTTGGCTCACACACCTATCATTTGCAATCACTCGATGGGAGGATTGATGATCTTCCTGTCAAATAGACAAGTCCTCAAACATTAGTTTAGTAAGTCGGGTCGCATCCGTGCCTTGTACATAGTCTTCCTACTTCTTGTTGTTTCATTTGGTTTGTTTTGCTTATTATCTTTTCTTTCGCTTTGTTTTATTCGTTCACTTAAATTTTGTCTGTTTGATATATTATTATTTTTGTTTCTGAAAATAATCGCTGCCAACTACTACATTCTGGCTTTTGAATAGAGTATGTGGCTAAAATTTGAAGAGACTTGTGACATTGCAGCACTTGGCTAGTCTTGTGTCTATTTTCTATATGCTTGGTTACAACCTTCGGTTGACGAAGTCCTAACAGAAAGCATGAATCGTCTATAAGGGAAGCTTTGGTCTAATTGTGAACTTGTGTCCACGCTAGGAAAACCGATGCCTGTACTCAACCTTCTGCTCTATGTGTTGAAGCTAATCCAATTAGAAGAAACGGAGAAGGGGAAAATCTAAACAAGCAAACCTATGTCAGAGGTCTTACATGCTTCTCTGAAGGAACAACTTCTTCTGCTCTCAATAAGTCAGGATCCCTCTTCCGCCCTAAAAATAAATAAGTGCCTGTGCACATTTCTCTTAAAAAAAGAAGGTGAAAGAGGAGAAAGCCTTCATGCGGAGAGAGGTGAAGCATGCAACTCCATCAGGGTATTGACCGGGCTCACTGGCAGTGGAGCAATGTGTTTTTTCCGTCGTGCCTCTACTGGGGTACTGTTTTGGCCTACTGGCAGCAAAGAAACACCAAAGATGAAAACTTATACTCTGAAAATCTTCAACTCGGGAACTAAACTACCCCTCCTGGATTTGAAACATTGAGATCTAAGCTAAACTTTTGATTGTGTTTGACTGAGTTAGCAAAGGGTGAACCATGTATGTCCATGGGGTAAATGGGGAAACTGAAGTAGCCTGCACATTGATTCAATACTTCCCAAAAGACCAAGGCCATGTGCTAGCATGAACCGAAACAGAGAAGTTGGAGTCCTACCAGTCTATTGCCAAGTGTTGTAGTAGCTACAACCACCATCCAAAATTTTGGCCTACATCAATTTCAGAGCCTCCCTTGAAGAGTTTCAGTTGATGACTACACACACCCGGGTTTACTCCGTGAGTCGTCTGAGTCTTTACATTCACCTTGCTTGTTTGTTACACTTAAGTCTCTACATGTTGATGTCTAAGTCATGCTTGCGACCATGTTCTGGTTATGCTCAAAGTCTTTGCTTCATATGTGTTTGATGTGTTCGCCATGGAAGAATCTGTCGCACTCACACATGGAGTCACATTCACTGTCACGCAAGGGTCGTCTCGATCATGAACGATCAATCACGAGTGTCGCGCTTGTCACTTGCACTGTCAGTCAGTCATGTTGAACATATGTATCTGGATGGTTTGTTCATTTCATTGTCAAGTCACATGAGTGTGTGTCCATATGATCACCTATGCATCTTTTGACTGTTCACACACTTAGTCATTTTTGTTGAAGTTATGACGACCAGACTCCTTAATGACAGCCGAACCATCACCTTGCTTTTGACTCGATCGATTGTCAACCAAAACAACACAGAATAACCAATCTAGCTCTTTCAATTTGTGATGCCTGCAAGCAATTCAATCAGCACTCATGCTGGCCACTTGTATAGTCGACCGATTGTTCATCCCAAAAATTACGCAGTGCTCATGAGTACGCCTCCCGCTGCCCATCAGTGAGCTCAGCTCAGAAATTGCGCAGAGATGATCTGCACATCGGCCTCCTGGCCTTAATGTAATTTTCCCAGTCAGCAGCTCCCAGCAGCAGACTACCTGTTCCCTCCAGGAATTGCATAGTTTCTGCTGCCAGTGACTGAGCACTCGTCTTGGAATGATCCGTGAGTGATGTACATGTTATCTTACCTTCTATGTTGTGACTACCACATCCGAGTGGACTGCTCCGCTGGAAGTTGTGTATGTCCTTTGTGTTGTGTTTTCCTAGCCGAGTTGGGATTGATCCCTTTCAACCTGGAACTAACCTTCACCTTTTCCCGTCACAGTGAAAGAACCATTGACACAAGTACACTTACACTCACTAGGCACGCGAACCTCACTTCTAGAAGATAAAGAGAACCACTCTCCTATGCTGACAAGCAAGAGTTGAGGCAAATTCTTAAGACAATGGAAATCAAGCCATCATACCGAATGGGACTCCCACACCAAACGATGTGAGATCTAGTTAGGACTTCATACCGGGGTGATCCCGTGAACGTTGGCGGGTCCAGCACCATCAACACCTAGTTGTAGAATTGAGACTACAGTATTGAAAGGGAGGTATATAAAGGGTCTATGATCTTCACAAGTTCATTTTCAAGTCTTAGAGGATGTTGTGGAGTGATGAGAAGCAAAAAGTAATCTTTATAGGAAATTGTGGGTGCATTATGAAGAATTTTGTGTATAATGGTACAAGATTGTTATAACATTGCTACATGATGCCCTCTTTTGTACAAGATTTCATTTGAGAGAAATCTGATTGTTGTAAGAGTGGCTTGAAGGTGGGATAAGGTGGTAGGAAGGTGTGAAAGGGTGGAAGAGACCTTGTGTTGCATGACATTTTGTCGCATTAGGAAAATGACCATTGGTTTGGATCTTTCACTATCCATCAAAGTGTTCCAATGCATCCCCCTGTGATGCTAGAACCCAAATGATCCCAAAGAGAATGATATTCCTAGATCTCAAAACCCAAAAACCTATTTTTGGCTTCCTGTGCAGTTCCCTAGTCCATTTATGCGCACACACAGAAGAGATGATTAGAGTCTGTGCAAAAGTGCGCTTTGTTTTACACTACTTTTAATTAAAAGGGTAGAAAAGACATACCTACTTTTGAGATAGATCTCAACCGTTTCCTTATGATTACTACTAAGAATATTCTAAAATATTTTTGGGAGGTTAAATCTCTACCATCCACCTAATAATTATTGATAATTAAGTTTACATTTTGAAATGAGCAGTCTCTAGTGCCACTTTTTGGAAGTTTTTCCTGTGGATTTTTCCGGTATAATTTCTTTAAAATCCAGTAGCAATTCCTTGAAGTCACAAGCTTGATGGGTAACCCCTGCACAATAGAAGTGACCTAGGGCTTTTTCATGGCACTGAATCAAGTACAAAAACTAGTTTAAATAAAACAAATCAAGATTTCACCTCAAAGTTTTCCGTCAGCACCGGAAACTCCAAAAAGTGACATTAAAGACAACTCCATTTTGAAACCCCTATTCAAAGAGAAACATGTCTATCCACATAGTTTTAATGTTGGAATTTTTAAAAGCGTTGCATCCATTTATACATTCAAAAACACATTTTAAAAAACAAGAAAACATAATTTTGGCAAAAAAAATTATTTCTAAATTCTTATATAAACAAACCATACAAAAACGGAAGGAGTTAAAATCCAAACTGACTATAAGTACTTCAAACTTAAATTTTAATTTGGTCACTTATTGTGATATTCAAATATAATCATGTAGCATTGAAAAATACTTCATAATACATCTTGAGTTGTTTAAATTAAAAAACCATAAAATTTAATCTAATTGAAACTTTAATTTAAATAATTATTTATTATTATTAATTAAAAAATTAATATATAAGTGAATCATATATATTTAAAAACATATAATAAGATTTTTAATCATGGAAATTCACCTTCTTTATCAAAGAGATTCTTAATTTATAAATTGAATTCTTAATTAGCTTTGTTACAATACCATGAGTCAATACCACATGACTTATCAATATTATGAACCCAAAATATCATAACTCATTTTATATAACACTTCTTTTTATTTATATAACATTTTTTAATTAATTAATTTAATAAAAAAATCAATAAAAACTTAACAAAAAAACTGACTTCTTTAAAAATAAACCTTAATGTTTTATTTATAAATAATATAACAAAAATAATTTTAAAAAAATAATAATTATAATAATTATACCACTTACTAATTAAATTAAAATTTTTAAAAACTCATTCCAAAATAAACACAACCAAATAATATATTTTATAAAAACATATCCCATTTGACAAAGTGCAGTAGATATATTACCAAAACTATGATTGCGAAAATGGATGGATACTGAACTATGATTCATATGGCGGTAACTATGATTCATATGGCGGTTGTGCACCAGATTTATGGCCAAAACGTGGAGGGCGGACATGCATGGTAATGTTGGCATCGAACAGGTTTTTTCTATGCATTCTGCAGTAATACATTGAATATGGTTGCTAACTTTATCAGATCTTATTGCTTCACATTTAATGCGTCGCTGCCAAACCCGTTTCAACCATGCCAGCAGTGAGCCAAGTCAGTAGACATTAACATAGGTGTTACAACTCTGATCGATGTCATAGGAGTGTAGTGCTTAGAGATCATGGAGAATTTTTATTTTTTTTTGGTTTTTAAAATATTTTTTTATTAATGTTATTTAAAATTAGATAAAGATTATTCAAATTATAAATTTGAATTATGAAATTGGATAGGGATTTATTAAAATTATAAGTTTATAGAAATGTTTTATTATCACAAATTTATTTATATATCTAAAAATAAATTTTAAATAGTATAAAATTATATTTTAATTATGTTGATATGGGTTTTATTATGAGGTTATTGTTAGTGATATTGTAGAGATTCATCCTCTTTTATTGTAGAGATTTCTTTTGGTTGTACCGGTAGTTTAAGATATCTAGTTTAAGAGATAGCTTAAGGAAAAATTCAAGGTTGGAGGTGGAAGATTCATCACACCTTTTTTGCTATTTTGAAGTTGCGGCTCTCATGTCTTGAACCAACTTCTCACAACTTGTTACAATGACCTCTTCGGTGCCCAGGGTGGGTGGGGAGTTGTTGTGCATTGCCTCTTTGTCTTCCACCAAAAAATGCCTAGGGTGGGTGGGACGTTGTTATGCATTTCCTCTTTGTCTTCCATCGGAAATGCACATTTCTTGGTACAATGTAGAAGAAGAAATGAGGCATTTCTGATGGGCTACTTGATCTAGTGACAAGAGAGAAAGCATGTCATTTGTGTTGTTTCCCAAAGCAATGCAGGGGTTGTGTATGAAGGACAAAGCCTTGAGAGACCATTCCTTTTCTCCTCTTCATTTCCACAGGAAAATGTTTCGTTCTTGTCCATCACTGAACTCAAGCCAACAAACAAAATTTCATGGCTCTTGCAACACATATTGCTACTCTTGAAACACGAATCAAGCACAGATTCATGACTCTTGCAACACACATCACATCCAATCTCCCGATTCATGGAGCTCTAGTCATAAGTTCAAATCCCTGGACACTGGGAATCCGTGTCAACACACTCAATTTCTGAATCCTCTGGCATTGCATTTAGCATCATGAAAAATTATGTAAAGGAAGCTTGAGCAATAACAATATACACAATCAATCTCCAACCTTAGTAGCAAATTCTAGCCCCTTTCAAGCAAATTCGTCGCATGCAAATATTATGGAGAGACCTACAACAAGTTAACCATATCACTGTCGGGATGTTGAATGCATGAATTACTAACAACATACAATAATGTAAAGGGGCCAAGATCTATTAAACCATAAAAGAGAACCCTGAGTGCCTCTTTCGATTGGAAAAATACTGCTTACCACTGGAAATATACCGCAATGTTCTGTACATGCCTCTGAGGTAGTACATCGTCACTCATTGCTTGGAGCATGAGGCACAAAATAGGAATTATGTGTAAAGTTTCCATGTTAATCACTATAATTGATTAAACAAAGGGATTTAGGTCAATTCCATCTTCATCCCTTACATATGGACCAAAGGGGATTTAGGTTAGTCCATCTTTGTCCCTTACTTATGGGTTAGCCAAAATGAACGAGTGAATTGGTTCCTTTACTGTAACTCTAATTGATATAATCAGCTCGAATCCTTAGTAAGGTTTGAAAGCGTCTATGGAAGCACTATGCGCGGGTGGGTGTGTGAGTGGCCTCTGTGTCTTGTCTTGTAGCAACAACAACAATAAATGTGTTTGGGAACCTCTGTAGTGAAACCTGTGAATTGTCGTGCCTTGCCCATGACAACTACAGTTGCCTGAAGTTGCATTATACACTCCTCATGCTCTATGATGTAGGTATACGAGTTTAGTGGAGACACCAGGTGGGCCTCATGCAGGGAGGACCTTAAATGAGGTCCACATGCATATAATCTACTTTAATTTTAACTTCATTTTGGCTTACATATTTGATTATAATTTCACATAAAATTCTGATAAATAAAATTTATACACAAGTTATGCATAGGCTAACTGTTTTTAGGGGCATGCCTATGAATAGAAGAGATCTTTCGACACAAGGAGTCCATAAAAAATAATTTGCCCCCATGGTGTTCATGTATCAAGGTTGATGGGTTCACCTAGTAGTTTAAATCATAGTGAGTACCATCACACAATGAACAACTGAATTTGGTAGTGATAGTAGATGCTTCAAGCGCATGTTTCTATACAAATTTTCTGACAAGCCCCCAAGTGTTGTTGATTTTTATATCTTGGTTAAGTTGCAAATGAATGCTTTTATTGGAGTTTTTTCTTTACAATCATTTTGTTGACTTCATTGTCGTTTCCAACCCTCTAATATAGTTTGATTGTTTCTGCAGACGTTTAAATATCCATGGGACGTAAAGATACCTCGACCCCTTTTATGGTGTGTTCTGTATATTTTCCAAAACAATATATTTGTTGGGATTTGTAAGACTGTTAGAACAAACATTGAAGTAATCAACTATAATTCCAAATTATGGCTTATACGTGCAACAATTTGTTGCATACAAGAGTTGAATATTCCTAAATTTCCACCAAACTTCGTATATTTTCCAAAACAATATATTTGTTGGGATTTGTAAGATTGTTAAAACAAACATTGAAGTAATCAACTATAATTCCAAATTATGGCTTATACGTGCAACAATTTGTTGCATACAAGAGTTGAATATTCGTAAATTTCTACCAAAATTCGTAGTAGATTATGGTATTTGAAATCATTTATGTAGCCTTTCTTCCATGAGGACTTAAACACTATTACCAGATAATCACTAGGAAATGATGCACACTATGGATAGATCGCATTTGGGGTGTAAAACCATGTTAATAGTTTCATTTGGGGTTCATGCTGATTTGTTCATATTCACTTAATTTTTTTTCTTATCTACCCTGCTCCTCATGAATATTTCCTTTTTAAGTGTTGAAGATTCTAAAAATGTGATTCTGAAATTGTAGAGACAAATGAGACAATAGCAATTTATTTTACGAAATTTACTTTGTGGCAAAGTCAAAGGGTTTCCAAATTCAAAACCATAACATCTAGAGGGTAACAATTGAAAAGCTTCATAATTATTTGTTTTCACAGTGGATGTACAATGGACAAGCACCCTTAATGACTCATTTTTTTTTTTAAATTTAGTTAGCATGTTTCACCCTTTATCCCATATTTGGTCAATTTTCCTCATTTCTTGCATGCTAATTTTTGTGCCCAAAGTGGCAATAATCCAAAATGGAAGTTCCCATTTCACATTTTTCTTTTATAATTGTTGTGATAAGTGTATTGTATATTTTTATTGTATGGATGGCACAATGTAAAATTGAGCAACCTAACAACAATTAATAATTGTTGCAGCTTACAAGGGTACTCAAGAAACGTTGAGGAATTCATTTTATTATACATATTGTCTAATTAGGTTTCTTAAAAATGAAAGGTTTGTGAGTGCTATTACTATCAACAATATCAACTTAGATTGGATATCAATAATGGCCTCGATCTAATCTTGATTTTGATTAAAAACATGTAAAAATAACTTACCACAACAAAATATTTCATAACACCATTTCTGATGGAGAAACATGCTCTACTAGACTACATGATTATAGCAACCTATGGTGCATGACATATTCAACTATTTTATTAATTGATATGGCATGATAATTATTTGCGACCTATTGTTGCCACTTTTAAATCATCTGCAATGTTAAAGAACCTGTGGTTACCACCGTTCTCTTCTAATGAGTATGAAAATCACTACACTCGTAGGTTAAATCTTTTTCTTTGACTTTCTAGTTTGGCCCTCTCATACAATCTGGGTCTCTTATTCTCATCTAGTGTTTCCTGTATATAGTCATTTATCTGTGTTTGGTATTCTCATCTGGTTTCACTTGTATATAGTCATTTATCTAAGAGACATGATTAAATGCATGTAATCATGGAATGTCTCATTGTTTTTTCCATTGAACTATAATATGGAATAGGTTTATTTATATATTTATTTTTAAACCAGGTAGCTTGTTGTAACTATATAGTAAGTTTATAGAAAATCACATACAAAACAATCTAGATTTTCTTCCTAGCCTAATTCACAATTTTTCTTGTAACTTAAAACAAAGATAATGTCATTTTATGAAATTATGGTAGCCTGATTCACAATTTTCCTTGTAATTGAAAACAAGTTTAACTTCATTTTATGAAATTATGGTGGTTGGTTTCCATTCTGACTGAGATCAAAAAGGAGTAGAGTAGTGCATTTTGATATGCATTCGGTCATTGAGCTGGTGCACAATTCCTTCTTGAACTTCATCATGAGTGAAATTTGTAGATGTTTTGTTGTTCAAAATTGTTGAGAAAGTGTCTTCATGCAGGCTAAGCACAAGACCTTTAAGCACATTGCACACAACCTCAATAATTTCCATCTTCTACCTTTGATCAACCAACAATTTCACTAGAGAAGCATGTTGAGTAACACATGTTCATTTTCATTTACTTTTGTGGTTACCCAAAACAAAGAGGTCCTTTAAGCATATTGCACACAACCTCAAGAATTTCCATCTTCTACCTTTGATCAACCAACAATTTCCCTAGAAAAGCATGTTGAGTAACACATGTTCATTTTCATTTACTTTTGTGGTTACCCAAAACAAAGAGGTCTTGTTACGTTTGAATACAACTTTTGCATCTTAATACTTTTTTAATTTCCGCCATATCCCTATGCTTCTTATCTTCACCCACAATGAGTGGAAAACCAAATGACCAAGGAAAGAAATTCCAATATAGAACTAGGTGTAAATAATTACACCCAATTTTATGAGACTTGAACTAGGATGAAGTCATACATTTATTCTTGTGATAGTAGAAGTTGTTGGACTAATGGGGGCTATTTCTTGAATTTCATTTCCATTTTTTGCATTGAGGTTCTCTACAATCCAATATGGGGAAATATTGTAGTGCTTTTAAATGAGTGTAAACATTTAAACGTATAATCAATGTGGGAAAGTTGTTCTTGGTTTTATAGGTTGAATATAAGTTGTGGTTAGTTATTTTCTGAGGATATCAGCTAACCCGGGTGAGTAAGGTGGTCTTGTAATGTCTGTGCTCTGGAAACATGTGTGTTGTTGTTGATTACAAGAACATGACATTGTTCCTTATTAAGTTTGAAACAATGGAAATATCAAAGCACGCATTGAAAAAATAACTTGTGCCAAATTAAACATAAACATACCTGAACGTAAAAGCCTCTTATGATCATGAACACATGCACAATATATGCTACTAACCCAGTCTTTCTGATATCAAAAATTGTAGCACCTATCAACTCTCCAACTCCCTTCATGTGAAGAAAAAGTGAGTCAAAACAATGTCAAATGCATTTATCATAGGTACGTAAGATGACTAGGACACAAAGTTACAACTCACATGTGCTTTGATGATTACTAAATATAGCCCAAACAAGGTTAGCAAAAAAGTGGTTGCAGTCCTTTGAGAATGGGCCGTAAAATACTATGTAATATAAAAATGTTGCAAAGGAAATTTGAGCTAACATGTGCCAAACTGTAGCATCACCCATATTACCATAAAACAAAAATTGAAGACCTAGTGCAAGAAGTCGTGTCTCAAAGTGGTCAACCCAAGAAGGTGTTCTTACACAATGCTTGTCAGTCTTGTACCAAAGGATGATGGTTCCTTCTTATAATGGATTGCAGTAGAAAAAAGAGTCACTCATTTCTTCATGAAATATTACTAATTTCAATGTGAAAACTATTTTAAACTAGAACGAATACACAAGATTGAAGGATTAAAAAGCTAACTAGAAACACTCTGAAAGAGAATTCCAAAAGAGTAATTGGGTGTTGTTTTCATTCAACTTACATGCTACAAACCAATCTACTAAATTTGGATGAATAAAAAGTTATTTTAGAGCACAAGTAAATCTTAGATATGCAAACAAAATGTATATTTACTCTTTGTTGCATGATTTATATAAGTTGGAGGAGATAATTTGATATATTGATTGATCCTATGCCTGACTCAAATATAAATATTATGAGGAACACAGGTCAAATGGAAATTTCAAGAAAAATTGTTAAATGCCTAACCAATGTTGAAGTGTTTTCTCTCAAAGCTGCAAATCTGGAACATGTCATTAATCATTTTAGTCGTTATATGAGGAATCCACGAGTTCAATGAGAAATAAGGTACTCGAATGCCTTTTGAAAGAGGAGATAACAAAAAATACGAAAAAATTAATGTCTTCATATTATAGCTTCTACTCCTCTTAAGAAAAGGAGATGAAGACATTAAAATTTTTGTATTTTTTTCATATATCCTCTTTCAAAAGGCATTCAAATACCTTATTTCTTGTTGAAGGTGCTTATTTGGAGACAAGGTGCTTATTTAAAATTTAATTCCGTGCATCTGTTGAATCCATGGTTGAGCCTTTGATTGTTATCTTACCACATTGGCATTCAAATTCTTCTATTCAAGATGTCTATATGACTCTTCTTAAAATATCTTGCAATATGCTACTGCAAAGGCATACTATTCATTCAATTGGGATCATAAAGACAAACCCATACCAACCTCTTCGTTCAGTAAGAGTTCGAGATAACTAGAGATGTTGATGAGTGTGGTGTCCCTATTTCAAACATACAATAGGCCATATATCAATTTTATAATGCTAATTCTATGTATCTCAATGAAATGACATCCATAACAAGAAAATGTACTCATTTAAATTTAGATTTACATGATTCTGCATTCACATGGCTTCACGATTCGTTTCCTAAAAAAAATATCTCATTAATTGGGTGCAACATTTGTGGAGGAATTAATAAAGCTTGACATCGTTATGCTAATAGGACCATAAAGCTAGCAGTTAGCTTTTGATCTTTCATGAGATGAACTAGGAATTAAAACAAGATATCTAACTTCAAATAATGACATCTGCATCTTATCATGATTGTCCTCATCAATATCTATGACCACTGGATTGGGAAGGTGCAGGGTACCTCATCATTCTAACTTCTGGTAACACCTTTCCATGATAATTTTCATAATTTGCACCACCTTCTACCTAAACATTAGAAATAGATGACAAGAACCTACTTAGTGAAGGAGACTAATATTCTAGAGACCACAAAAATTGGCATTGGTAGAATCTGTAGGTTATCACCATAGTAGTTATTGGAGCCTGATAAATCTCTCTAGTTTCTTTTTTCTTTTAGGAATCGAGTTTTATCAAGCTCTGCATGAGCCCTCTCTCTCATTTTCTTTGCTAATAATAGTTATAAGATGGAGACATTAAAATTTCTTCTCTCCTAAGTTTACTTGAAGCACCATCTCTCCTAATTTTAATGCCTTCATTTCATTTTCTTGAACCTACTAGGAATGAATTCTTGTTTACGTGATGTTCATGCTTCATTCCCAAATTGAAAATTTAATTTCACCAATATAAAGTATTGACTGATAATGGATTGTTCTAACATCAATCCATTTGATTACATTCATTTAACTTATATTTCTAAATTATATTGCCAATTTAAAGATTTAAATGTTATGTAATATAAATTAAAAATTTCAAGCTATTTATAATGTAGGACAACCTCAAGTAGTCCCTCAAGGTCAAGTTTTGTATGGGAAGAATATTTGTGTTTGCAGATTCAAGTTCATAGATAGCAATTTAGAGGAAGTAAAGCTTTTCACACACAACATCCTTTCCTACCCAAGCTTTCAGGGCCAAAAATATTTATTGGACTTGTTATTTACCTCTTTTATAGTAATCAATAATTGATTACATTGATGTCAATCTCCTTAACAACCACTTTGTGAAAAAGGTTAGGTCTACCTTCCACTTAGATGCTATTACTGAGGGATATACCTTTCATTGAGACACTATTGTTTGAAAGTATCTTTTACTTCTCAGTCATTCCCCCATAGTAGATGGTGTGTTTCAACAACGAGATAACAAGTCAAAAGAGAGGCACAACAATTAAGGAAGGAGCATGGTGAACAACATTCCTCTAGTTATGCATACATTGTTCTCGTGACTTTTTAGTATTAATTATTGTTCTAAAATTATCAGTTCCAGAATTAGGAATTATTTTTGTCTCTAGAATAGGTACTTTTTAATTCATTTTGACTTACTTAGAATTATGAATTTCTAACTTAGGACTCTAGAATAGGTTCCCCACCCTTCATGGTTTGATCTTGGGTTGTTTACGTGGTGGTGCTCCATACCAACCATAAAGTAAAAACTCACAGCCCAAGGTTTTGATCCTTGTTTATATAAGATTACATTGGAAATTATGTTGCAATTGTTAATCTGAAAATACATCAACCACTTAGCCCACAGGGGGGAACTCAATTGATGTTCGCCATGTTATGAATTATTACATGAACCATGAGAGTAAAAGTTCAAATCCTAGTGGGTCGAGCCAACAAAAACAAAATTATGTTAACCCCCTGTAAACAAATATAACATATTATTATAAATGATGTCTTTGGAAGTACACATTTATTTTAATGAAAATGTTTCAATCTAAATGTTTTTCCTAGATTGGGATATAATGCTATTTGTTGGATAGATGCTTTTGTAACCTAAACACTAATGACATTCAAACCAAGGATGATATGATCTGCATTTATTTAGAAGTTATTTTTCTCCTTGTTGAATATTGTTTATGACTATTAAATAAGGAAAAATTAGCTTGACATGATAATGTATCAAATCTAACTTCTTTTCTCCCCAATCTTTTAAAAATGGATATATATGAATTATTTTATTGAAAAGTTTCATGCATATTAGCATTGATATCAATTTTGTGACACAGATTGCTTGAGTCAGAATTGTGCAAAGCATTGGATGAGATGTTCAATGGAGGAAGAATGCAGATGATTCATCTTTATCAGTGCTTGTCGATACCCTTGTTAAAGAAGGCGATGAGAGTGAAGATGTTTTCAAATGACTTCTTTTCAAGTTTAAAATTGTCTCAAACACAAATATGTTTGTTTCCTTAATTAAAAAGCTCATCAAAGCTAAGAAGCTAACCACTGGTTACTATTTATTTATAGTATTGAGGAATGAAGATGTTGTTCTGAACGTGAATGTTTACATTTTTTTTACTGCTGCAAGAGAAGATGGCAACTTTATTTTTGCATGTCCTATCTTCAAGGATTCGTTAGCTAATAAATCTCTAGATTCTATGTGTTATTTTGCTTTATGCAGGGCATTTGCAAAGGTGGGAGATAGAGGAGTAGCCTATGACTTTTTCAGGGAGTTGTTGGAGAGCTTTGTTTGCAATACTACAGTGCTAAACCAACTTATATATGCCTTTGTTGAAATAGGGAAAATAAAATCATCTCTTGGACTCTTTGAATTTATGAAGCATTGGAAGTGAAAACGAGACTTGGTCACCTATAAGGCTATTATTTATATTCTTGACAAGGAAGGCCAGGTAGATGCAACATTTCATGACTTTTTGACTGCGAGGGACTTGGGACATGTACCTGATATTATAACCTACAATACATTAATAAACAATTTTAGAAAGTTTGATTGATTATATTTGTGTTTGATTCTTTTTCAAGAGAAGGTTGGAAGAGGAATTCAACCCAATTTGCACACTTACATTGCTCTAATTGATAGTTTTGGTCGAATGGGGTAGGTTGAAGAAGCAATAAGGTTGTTCCGTGAAATGAAATAAAAGGGTTGTAAGGCATCCATTTATGTTTGTAGGTATCTCATAAGAAATATCAAAAAGGCCAGTAATATGAGCTTAGAAAACGAAATGTCAAAAGAAATAAAATTATGTGGTTCTAATTTGTTACATCCTAATGATTTTAAGAAAAAGCACAGATGATAAATGATTTTCTAGATCTCTTACATATTGAAATTATGCATGTGTATTATTCTTTTGATGAACAATCTTGGTTCTTAGGGATGTCTGTTGATTGATTGTCTAGTCTTCAGTTGTTGTTATGCTGTTTTATGAAACCCCATTAGAAAAGATCTATGTTATAATGGAAGAAAAAAAGGTTACTTTTATCAAAATGAAGTTAATGCAAGATCTTGGAAACGATAGCATATGAAACATAAACTCTAAAATACAGGTGTCGTTAAAATGTACTTAATAGCTAACCTATTTCAGACACGAAACTACCAAACAATTTTGATGTTAGTCACTAAGGTTGAAAAAGTAACACTCTCTAATGCATAGACTATGCAGGGATCATCAAACTGCTCCAAAAGAATAACAATGCATTTTGTGCATATCAATATAAATGTTATAAAGCATATTTTAAATAAATTTAATGACTAACACATTACTCAACATGCATTATATGAACAAGAACCTTTCCATTCATAAAGAATAGGTCTTATGTACTAAGGCTAGGCTACAATAGACCATCCCATTGTAAATATTTGACCTTCAAATAAAAGAGCTACACTCATTGTAAATTTCAAATTAGGGAATTGAACCTTGCAAAAATAACATACTTTCACTTTTTTCTTTGATGTCAGAAAACTCATACACCATTTTAAGGTCATTAGAATTGGTCAATACTGATACTTGAACCGCTTCTGCCTTTGTGTGTGGAACTGGGTAAACTCAATCTTGAAATGGATTTTCTACTCGATCTTTTGCTATAACTACGTAAACTCAGTAAAAAATGATTTATTACATCCCCTCACTTCGTTTACCATCATACAATGTGAGAACATGTTGTCTTTTGAAAAAACTTGGTTGGAGCAAAGTTATTTCTGAGCCCTAGACATGGTCAAGGAAAAAGATACAAAATTCAAATTGTTCACTTCCAGTAACATATTTACAAACATGAAAGACAAAGAATAAATAAACAAATTGTGGTGCATTTCAGCTAATGGGGCATACACAATATAAATCTTTAATCCAGGGGCCATGCAGTTCAAAAAATAAAGCATCTAAAAGTCCAAAGCTAAATGCATTTTCAACTCCATGTATCTGGTCATTTTCCAAGACAGACTTTGTGGCCTACATTGTGCCATAACTCCAAAAGGACTAATTATAATATGCAATTTGCACCAGATTGTGTCATGTGTGCATGAGAAGATTCCAATGGATCCAACAAGTCATGCCCTTGGCCGTATATCATTTGTTTACTTAAATACCTACCAACGGTCCTCTACATGTTTATAAGTTTTAGCGAGATTGATTGTCTTAAGTTTTACCCAAATTGATTGTCTTAGTCGGATGGATTTGATTTGAGGGAGTAGATATTTAGTTTCCTTGATTGAAGTCCATGATGCTATGGAGTGGATTACGACCTTATATCATGGTCGAAGTTGTGAAGCTCCATATTGGTGTTCTTTCGCCACAAGAAATGCTTGCAGTTACGTCCCTTTTTGTAATGTAAGTATTAGGTTTTTCATTTAAAATAGAAAAAATAAAAATCTTGCTCTACCCTTGGATGGCACAAACAAGTTGATTCCATATCCATTTATGTGGTCTCTTCATGGATTCATTAGCAAGATCATTCTCCCTTTCATAGGAGAAAGGAAGATTTGCACAGGAGAGTGGAATGCTTCTTTCTTTTAAATCAAACATACAACATTTGTTTTATAAGGAACTTATCTCCGCCAAAACTCATATAATTCCTCTTATGCACACTAAGTCATGCATATTTCTCTTGTTTGTATACAATCTAAACCAATTTGTATAAATTTGTTGCAGCATTAGCATTTTATTGTAAGGAATCTAATGCAGTTTAGTCTTATTATTGCATTGACTAAGATCATTATCACCTGTCATTAGATCTTGTTGTTGGGGGTTGCAAAACAATAACTTCAATTCTCTTAAATCATTAACACTTTTCATTAGATTTTGTTGTTGAGTTCATTTGTTATTCCACTCTAAACACTATTACTTTCATTGTCAAGGTCCACATATTTTTCTGCCTCTATTTCAAATGTTTTCTTATATATATTTTAGGGGTCAAAAACCCACATCACTATTCACATGTCATTTACACTTTGGGGTCAAAGAGAGAACCTTAGGGAACCAAAGTCCTCGCTCACAAGTCCCTTATATAATTTAATGGGTTGTAATTGACTATTCATTGTTATTCAAACTTTAAAAAGGGAAAGAAAATAAGTCAAATTGGCAAAGACTCCGGGGCAGTTTTATCCCTAAGGCTTAGCCAGATTCCGGGCGATTTAGAGAGCCTTTGCCTTATACAACTACTTAAAAAATAAAATATTTAAGCAAGTGGAAACTTCAAGCTTATGTGCGATTTCCAAATCCCGTGATTTAAGTGTAAGAAAACTTAAAGAAACTAAAGCACAGAATCTGATGAGCAGCTCAAAATATCGAATAGAAGGCGGTATGATTTCTTATTGGCATTAATCTAAACATGTGGCAAAGAATAATGCTGTGGGAGGCCGGAACCTGCATGCATAATATTGTTCAATATTTTTAATACGATTGAAGCTGGACTTATTTTCTCTTTTAATCTGCAATTTTTCAAAATAAAAGACATATTCAAGCAACATTATTATTCATAATTTATCACAAAATAGGATACACATGGTACGGATCATTGATTAAACACTCTACTATTATCACTAAATCATCACCATCCATTGAAACCACTTGTTATTTAAATATCCATCTCTTTAACACTATTATCAGAAATGGATGTCACCCCTAACAACAAACAAAGCCCAACAGTAGTCGAAATACTTATCTACCCCTAGTTGTGGACAGGAGTGGCTAACACGGGTGGAGGGGAATTAAAGGAGGGGAAGCGAGGAAGTGGAAGACGGGGAGTAAAAGGTGGTCGCAGTGGCGGGGTTGAACCACCCAGAGACGGTGGCGCCAAACCGCGCAATGGAGGAAAATGAAAAGGTGGAATTGTGGGAAGTCCAATCCCACCACTGCCGGGAAGCTGCAACAATGATCGCCTCCCGCTCTCACCATTCTTTGATGCAGGATCCCTCGAGGTAGCACACACAGTGCTCATAAATAGAATCACCGCGAATGCGGCAGCAGCCCATAATTTCGACGAGCGCTGCATTTTGACAGAAATGGATATGTGGAATGCAGTACAGAACTACCATCTACAATCTTCTTTTATAATACCCAGTAGCCCAGCTGCACGAGGTCTCAGCTGCCTCTGACATCGTCATGGATTCAGAAATCAATGACCGAAAAAACACAGCGACTCCAACGGTTATCATTCATGGCGGACACGCTGCATTGTCAAAAACTAAGTTTAACAGCAAAAATGTAAAAACGCGGCGTTTGATAAGTGGTATCATATACCTTCAATTTCTGCCATCTGTCTTGGAATTGGAATTTGGTAATGCCAAGATTGTTGAAATTACAAATTCAGAGTTTGGTAGAATTCAGGGACTCCATTTCTACAATATTAATCATCTGGTAAATTCTGCCATGCACGGTATTCCCCGCCGCGAAACTTTAGTTGCTACTGTACAATAAGTTATCGTTTGTGGCTGACAAGAACTAGTACGAAACTAAATAACGGCGTTGTCTATGTAAGCTGTAAATTTGCCCAGGCAGATAAAAATGGTTGGCTTCTAACATTTTTTGTCAAAAAATTTGGCAGGACTGTATTAATGGTTGAAGTAGATTCAGGTTATTATTAAAAATCGCTTAGCTTCCATTTCTGCCATCTTTTTTGGAATTTGGTGATGTCAAGATTGTTGAAATTACAAATTGAGAGTTGGGTAGAATTCAAGGACTCCATTTCTACCATATTAATCATCTGATAATTCCTTCGAGATTTCTGCCATGCACCTTATTCAACGCCGCAAACTGTTAGGTGCTACTGTACAACAAGTTAGTTATAGCAGACAAGAACTAGTACGAAACTGAATAACAGCAAAAATTTCCATAGTAGAATCAGTTGCATTATCTGAAGGGTTTACACGCTCTTTTTAATAGGAAATCATGCAATCATAAACCATTTCTTCCCACTACCGACATAATGGGTCATCATCGGCTTAGTGTAACGAAGCGGTTATTTACCAGCTGAAATTCTGATGTGATACCAAAAATCTTTAGAATAGTATAAAAAGTTTAAATTTTTAACATAAAATAAAAATTTTAACTCTTAATATAATATTAAGAGAAATATTTTAAAATTTTAAATAATAAAGTTAATAATTTAAAATTATAATTTTCATAATATTTTAAATAAAATCTAGTTAGAAAAGCTAACTAAGCCCTCCTGGTATCGTTCCACCACTCTCTACAATCATTACATTGTATGGGAAAATTTTAGTTTAATGTAAAAGTATAAAGTATAATTTGAGGACAATGTGAATTGCTATTTCAAACTAATTATAATTATTTCTATATATATATCTTTGAATTTTGAATTTTTACATGAGGTATTTATATCATTTCAAATAAAGTTATATAGATTAATATTTATTTTGTTATTAGTTTGTTTTAAGGAAACCAAACTTCTAACCTAGGTTAAGATTTTGAGGTTGTTAAAATTTTGTTTAATTAGAACATTTTGTAAATAAAAATTTACTCTCTACAATCATTACATTGTATGAAAATTTTAGTTTAATGTAAAAGTATAAAGTATAATTTGAAGACAATGTGAATTGCTATTTCAAACTAATTATAATTATAATTATTTCTATATATATCTTTGAATTTTGAATTTTTACATGAGGTATTTATATCATTTCAAATAATAGTTATATAGATTAATATTTATTTTGTTATTAGTTTGTTTTAAGGAAACCAAACTTCTAACATATGTTAAGATTTTGAGGTTATTAAAACTTTGTTTAATTAGAGATTCTGTAAATAAAAATTTACAGAAACACACTTGTTGTGTCAAACCTTGATGTATATGGATTTGATAAAACAAAATGGATTATTAGTTTTGCAAGAAGAAAAAACCAGTGAGTCATAATAACTATTGGATACTGGTTGTGTCAAACTTTGACGTACGTGGACTTGATAAAACAAAATAGATTATTAGTGTTGCAAGAAGAAAAAAACCAGTAAGTCATAATAACTATTGGACAGAATCTTCAAACATCACCCTAGTTAGTTGTTAATCTCATCCAAGGAGAAGGAGATGTTAGTTGATATCCTCGCTAGAATTATCAACATGTTTTCTATAGTGTCAATATTTTTTTCCAACTCTGCCATTTCTATAGAATTCTCTTGTTAAGTCCTCTTGTACCTCCCTATGTCGCTTACAATTGTGTATGTTTATTTGATCGATGGAATTACAAGAGTGAATACAATGGGCCAAGTATAGTAGAAACCACAACCGTCTTCATGTGAACTAGCATCATATCAAGACAGGGGAACCCCAACCCCTAAACACTTCACTAGGGGATAGTGAGTGAATACAATGGGCCAAGTATAGTAGAAACCACAACCGTCTTCATGTGAACTAGCATCATATCAAGACAGGGGAACCCCAACCCCTAAACACTTCACTAGGGGATAGTAAAATTTAATTTTCCTAAGACATTCCTCCAAATTGCAATTTGTACAATTATTTCCCATCATTGAGCCGAGAGGCTCATTCTATAGTCGAGTATGAGGGATATGTGTAGAGCCCCCCTTTAAAATAAAAATAGAAAATAAAAATTATGTAGTAAATAGAAAAATAATGTCAACTATAATAAAAAAAATTAAAACTTATACTTTTCAAAAATATTTAAACAAGATATTTAAATAAACTATTTGAAGATCTATGTTAAATAATATATGTGGAAATCAACTTCATAAAATGAAAACTATGTTCTAAACAGAAAAATAATATTAGCTATAATTAAAAAAACCAAAAAACTTGTACTTTTCAAAAATATTTCAAAAAGAGATTTAAATAAACTATTTGAAGATCTATGTTAACTAATATAAGTTATCAACTTCTTATATATCTATATATAGAAAAAATGTTAAAATAAAATATTTTAATGTTGTATATAAAAAAATATTCAATGTGGGTTATCAATAAAATATTTTAATAAAAATTGATATTGACATATACTTAGAAATATATTAATAATAAAAAATCATTTTAATTTGCATGATTAAATGTCTTGATGTACATGTGATGTAAAATATATTAATGTAAATTACATACAATGTAATAAACCTTTATTTGGTCCTATATATACTCTATTTAGCATTCAAAAATACAATTTGTTATACAATAAAAAATAACACATTGTATGTTGCACTCTTAAGAAGTTTGCACCTGAAGAAGAAATTTGATCCCTCTCCACTCATGTTAAATCACTTAAGATGGGTCTATGTTGGTTGGGCCCAAAGGCTCATTGGTATGAGGGGGATGTGTACGTTTGTTCGTTTGTCTTCCCTTAAAATAAAAATAAAAAATAAAAATTATGTTCTAAATAGAAAAATGATGTCATTTATAATTAAAAAACAAATTAAAACTCAATACTTTTCAAAAATATTTCAACAAGAGATTTAAATAAACTATTTGAAGATCTATGTTAATTAATATATGCAATATCAACTTCATAAAAGATAATGTCGATATAATAAAAAAATAAAAAATAAAACTTATACTTTTAAAAAATATTTCAGTAGGAGATTTAAATAAACTATTTGAAGATGTATGTTAACTAATATAAGCCGATATCAACTATATATATGTGTGTGTTTGTTAAAATAAAATATTTTAATGTCATATATGAAAAAATAAATATTCAATGTTGGTTATCAATAAAATATTTTAATAAAAATTAATATTGACATATACTTAAAAAGATTAATAATTAAAAACCATTTTAATTTGCATGATAAAATGTCTAGATGTACATGTGATGCAAAATGTTTTAATGTAGATTACATATAATGTAATAAACTTTTTTTTGCCCCTATACATACTCTATTTAGCATTTAAAAATACAATTTATTTTATAATGAAAAATAACACATTGTATTTTGCACTCTTAAGAAATTTGTACTGAAGAAATTTGATTAGGAGGGGATGTGTAACTTGTGCCCCTTTAAAATAAAAATAAAAATAATTATGCATAAATGAATGTGCCATAAAGTAATTAGAAGTAAAAAAATGTATTAGCAAAATGTTTAAATCTTATACTTTTTAAAAATATTTCTACAATAGATTTAAATAAACTATTTGAAGATTTATGTTAGCTAATTTATATTGATATCAACTTCATATATATATATATATATATATATATATATATATATATATATATATAAGATTTTAATGTTATATATAAAAAAATATTCAATGTCTATTATCAAAAAATATGGCTCTTATTAGATTCGTAATTAAAATGGATCCATACTAGTTGTATTACAATGAACATTAAAATACTCCATATCAAAATTTCCATTTTCATCTTTTTATAATGTGAAAACAATAAAAAAAATATGACTCATATTAAATTCGTAATTAAAATAAATCTATACTCATAATATTACAATGAACATTAACCATTAAAATACTCCATATCAAAATTCTCATTTTCATTTTTTTTTTTTAATGACGTGGAAACAATAAAAGCACTAGTGAGATGCAAAAGCATCCCTTAACTACAACACAACTTTTTTTTTTTAATAGTGTGCAGATGGTATGATGCAAAAGCATCGCTAAAATGCAGTGCACAATTTTAAGAAACGTCTGCAAATCTGAGACCAAAGGCATCACGAAGAATTGTTTTAAATAAAGGTAAATCCTTTAGTAGGCTCTATTAAATTTTTATAATACCCTTCATTAAATTTGATGTGTCAAAATGGGTGAGGTCTAAAGGTAAATCCTTTAGTAGGCTCTATTAAATTTTTATAATACCCTTCATTAAATTTGATGTGTCAAAATGGGTGAGGTCTAAAGGTAAATCCTTTAGTAGGCTCTATTAAATTTTTATAATACCCTTCATTAAATTTGATGTGTCAAAATGGGTGAGGTCTAGTTTGATGGTGAATAATTTTTTATAATACCTTTCTTATTAAAATTAAATGTGATGCGTGAAAATGGGTTCTTGGTGAATGAGTTTGGTAGTTGAACATTAACCCTATCTAGTTGGCTTCCTCCTGACTGAAAGTTGGGTAGGGAAATCTATTATTAAGCTTTTATCGGTTTCATTGACTTGAATTTTAAGTGTAACAGTTAGTTTTTTAAGTTGAATGTTAATTTTAACTATTAATTAAATGGTTAGATTAACTGTATAATGAATGAAACTTGAATATTAAGTGTAATAATTGGTTTTAATGTTAATTTTAATTATGGTAAATGAAAATTGAGTGTTTATACAAGTGGTTATATGTTAAATATTGTGTGTGATAATGGTGAAGTTTTATATCAAGAAGAAATAGGAAAAGGAATAACATTGTAAATACTAAATAACAACGAAGTTTTATATTCAATTCGCATTTCTTTCTTTTATCTCACTGGCCATCACATCCTCAACTAGTTCTTCAAGTTGATGAATTCTTCTTTGAGCTTAACATCCTTATCATCAGAGATCTAAAATAATTTCTCCTAATCTCTGCATGCATTTTTTAGCTTACTAACTTCAATAATTTTTTTCTTTAACATCCATAGCTGAATCATATTTATCCTGAAGTAGCATCATTCTATCACCATCATCAACACTAGGAAACTCAACATGGCTATCATCAGATTTGTCTAAAACATAACTAAAAAATAATTCATATTTACTAATACCTTTAGATCTAATTTGTTAGAGCACATCTGGTTCTGATTTCTCCTTATAGTCAACCACACCATTCACTCTAGGGGGGCTCGTCTTATCAGGGTAAGTGTAGAAATTATGTGTAGATTTGAAAATGCTCATGAAATTTACTAAATCACAAGACTCAAAGCTACTCTACTGCTTTATTGAATTCAATTCACAATCTAGAACACAAATCATATACATGCAAAAGGAAACATCACACATACACAAATATTTATCTAGGGAAAGACAACTTCTCAAAACCCCTTCCTATCTGTATGACATTAACCAAATAATAGAGATGAATACATATGTTTGCTCAAGCCTAAGCACAACCTACAAGTGTATAGTCTATTTCTCTGATTGATTCACTGACACTGTACAATACTTAGCCAATTTTCAAACCCTCCAAGCTCTTATCTCCTTTTGTTGTTCCATGAGGAATTAGGTCCCTATTAAATAGGAAATTCCTCAATTTGAATTGCACAATTCCTTAGGTTCATACTTTGATTTCATGCACCACCTGTACACATCAGAGTAGTCTACAACTAATAGTACACTGCCTTGGAATCTCCATCTCAATTGGGTAACTTGAATTCTCTTCATGAAACAATTATTTTGGGTTGATTGATCAATTAACTAGATTTTCACTAAGTGTGACTAAATTCACACTACACAACTTGAACTTCCACTAGTTCCTCTAACAGTCGGAATTAATGTAACTGAGAATAGCTCAATTTAACTAAATTAGATTATTACATATTAGAAATCGCTCATGCTTACCTAAACTCAATGCCTTCAACTCGAATTAACTGAGTTAACTAAGTGACCAAATCCATGTCACCTTAGTTAACTACCTCCAAGGTTTCTGCTGAATTGGAAATTCAAATTTTTTCTAGTTTGACCAGGGCAAAGTCAAAGCCATATTTTTTTGTTGCATTTTTTCAACACTGAGATTATATCTTTTGTGAGCCCTTCTTCTTATTATTATTCTTGCTCTTCTTCTTGACGTCCCCATCGTTGCTTCCATATAACACCTGCAATCTGTCCCAAATGTCCTGTTTGGTCAATTTGGTGTCCTAAATTGCTCTATACAAATCATCAATCCAGGTATAGTAAAAAATAAAGTGTAGTGCACTATTTGTGCTAGATAACCCTTCTTACTTTGTTGTTTTTGTGTTTTATGTTGTTTTGGGGGTTCTTGGTCTTTAGTTCCTAATGATTTACAATGTAATTATCAGAAAATTAAATCTAACTTTCGTAAAGACTGCTCAAAATCTAAAAATGAAAACAGAGCTTAAGAAAGACTTGGAAGTAGAGCTTAAGAAAGAAATGAAAACAAAGTTTCTATTCATGTTTCACTGTTATTTCCAAATCATGAATTAAAACTGAAAGTGAAATCTGCAATTGATGTCTGACTAATTACAAAAATAAAACTAAATGAAATACTTAGTTACTCTGCCTCTCAATTTTGGGAGAAAGTCTCTTGGGATGACATTTGAGGAATTTTGTACTTCATTATTCTAAGAGAAAACAAATATATAGGTGCAACAAAGACTCATTGCATAAATGAAATTTTCAACCACTTAGTTTATGATGAATTATCAACTTGAAGGGTTTTTCAGAAACATTTATTAGCACCATGAGTCAATAAACTAAAAATAAAATGGCAAAGATAGTAAATGGCATTGATCAGTCTAATTGAGAATTTAAAGACTTGTAAAGCAGTGAATGAAGTAAACTAGATTACATTATTGAGTTTCAACTTCTAACTACTGATAAAAACTAGAAAGAGATCAAGCAAAAAGAAGCTACTCTAAATTATGAATACTATTAATAAGAAAATGATGAAAATTGCATTATAAACATTGTTAGTAAGAAAATGATTATAAACACTATGAAGGAAAATGATGAATTTACAGTTAACAAGAAGAAGAAAAATAAAATGAAATGAAACCTTCTTTAGCGTAGGGGCCCTCTACAACTGATTAGGCTATGCTTGCTCAATCAACTCCAAGAAAACTCCTTCACATTTCCATAAAACATGCGGTCTTCATATTAAAAATAGGGACACAAAAATGCCCAGGAATTACAAAGTTTTAAAATTTTGATTTCACAATAAAAATATCACTATTACTACTAACTTCTTCGGTCCTTTACACAAGTATTTATAAGAAAAACCATACAATTGTTTGTGGAGAAAAACATGCTATAGCCAAACACGTAGAAGACAGATATGCAGAATTTCTTCCTCAACTGCTGGAGACATAAATCCAAGACATGGTGGTTCTTGGATTTAGTTGTACGGGTGGCTGTTGGAGTCTGTAGGTACAGGTAGTTGTTCCAGATAATGCTTCCCATTACTGTGAAACATGCTAATTAACCATGAAACAGAGTCCTGTTACCTTCGGTCTCTATGTTTGACTTATCCATTGACCGTAGTCTTATGACATCTTCTTTGTCGAACTGGGCTAAGTGAATAGGATAGGGTCCATGTCACGATGATTTCCAAGCTGCCCATGTAGCTAGTTTCTCCTTCTAACACCTGGAACCTGTTAAAGCATGGAGGTAGTGGCGGAACAGCCGATTAGCTACAGAATAGGTTGCGTTCAGTAGCTAATATACAAAAATTTATTCAAACAACAAAACATAAAATCATAACATGTAAATCACTAAATGTCCTCCTCAAGACAGTATATACTGGTCATTGGTGATGAGAATGCATCTTTCTCATGGAAAAACAAAGAAAAGGAATGAGAAGAATTGCTTAGGGAAAGAGTAATTTTGAGGCCCAACATACCTCCACTGCAAAATCATTGCATGTCTCCATGCAATTTTGCCAAAACTGTGGACTCCTTTTTCTATTGCATCTGCTCAGATACCTCTGTCAATACATCTGACTTCCTTCTCTTACTCTTCTTTGATGTGACAACCATCCTTGGTTTCTTCATTAGAAGTCTATATTTAAGGTCGATCACTGCCTTGTTCAGGTTTCTATTCTTCCTCTTTAACTTCCTATTTTTCTTGTACCATAGGCCTAGGTGCAATATGGTATTGTCATGAATGGCTTTATCCAATTTTCTTTGTTTCTTTAGGGCTTCATTTTCTTTCTTAATATGCCTGTTCAATATCTCCAACTCATAGATTTCTTGTTTGAGTGTGTCAGTCAGAGGTTCTTTTGGATTGACAGGTTGTTCTGGATTGGCTAAGGAACTTGGATCCCTTGAGGCATTTTTCTTTTCTGGTGATTCTATGTAATCATAAATTTTCTATTGTATTAGATCTATGCCTGGGGATCCTCTACTAGGGTTTCCTTCAAAATACTATCTAGGAGAGTTCTGAGGACTGTATGTAAATGGAATATTTTCAGGGGATGATACTGGGGTTTCTCCTTCCAAATTGATGAACTCTGTTTCCTTTAATGATACCTTCTTTACCATTCCTCTGAGCCTAGAGCTTCTTCTAAGGGGTTTTATGTTCTCCTCCTTTGCACACTTTTTCTCTTTTCCTATCTTTTCCTTTCACTTTATTTGTCTGTTAATATCTGTCAAATTTTCAGAGATTGGTTGTTCATCATCTGGTTGTAATGGAGATTCAGGTGTGTTCTCAGTAATTCCATCGAATTTCTGTTTTATCTTCTTCCTCTGCTTGATTTGCTTTCTGATATCTGTTAATTTTTCAGAGATTGGTTCTTCTTCATCATTTTTTTTGTACTGAAGGCTCAGGGTTGCTTTAAATGGTGAGATTAGTCTTCTTTCTCCTACTTTTTCTGACACTATCTTTTTTAGGAGATTTTGGTGTCTCTTGGAAATGGTTTCTTATCAGAAAGTTTTCCCATGTGTCCCCTATTTTCTTTAGATGATATTCAACCAGGATTTTGACCAATCGGTGGTGGTACATGGTTGTTTCTAGAGATTCTATTTTCTTCTGTACATTTGAAGTCATTCTCCTTAAACTGTTTAGAACGAAGTAAGGGAGGTTGATGTTTCCATTGTCTAAAAATTTCATTAATAAATGTATATGATAAACATACATACATTCAAATCTTCCCTCACAGATAATAAATTTTTGTAATATCAAAAGCATGTTTCTCCATTTATTTTTGAGTGTTGAAATAGGGATTCCTTTCCTAAACACAGTGATATCCATACCTGGGTTCTTGAGGAATACCTTCCATGATTCACTGTGAAATTTTTTGTTTTTGAACCACATCTCACCAAGTTTTGGCAATTCTATAGCCTCTGCTATGTAATATTCTCTTATTACAAACTTGATGTCCCCAATCTCTACTTCTGTACCATCAAATGATCTAGCAAAATATTTCATGATCTCCTTGTGATATCCATCAAATTGTTCAATGAACTTGAGCCATCTAGTCTTCTGTAGCATCTCCTTGAATTGGGGGTATCCTTCCATAAATTTTGCCCCTACGGGCTCTGCCCTGACAATGAGTCCCATGGTCTCTGTTTTGTAGAGTTTACTAACCTCAAAACTACTCTTATTATTTATAAAATGAGTGTTATTGAGGAAATGGAATGACTGTGTGTATGGAAATGGAATGACTGTGTGTAGAAAATGGAAAGACTGCGTATATGAAATGGCTACGTGAATATGAGAGAAAAACTTAAGAGTTGGCATGTAATAAATAGACAGTAAGGGTTTAGAGAGTCGTAGATAGGTAGGTCACATCGTTATCTTGACCGTTAACAGCTGTAGTTGTGGAGGACTGTTTGAGTACAAGTTATGGAGTTTGAAGCAGAGATTTGTTACGAAAGAATCATTGAGACTGTTTGTCATTAAAGACGGAAGATATGGCGGAGACATCATGGCGGTCAAATCAAATGATGGTTGATTTAGGAGACATGTGATTATACATACTATACAAACTTATGTTTTCAAATTGCTTTTCAAAATCAATTTTTGCATTTACCTTTAGAACCTTTACCTTTTGCTTGCTAATTGTTTTTTGATGTTGATCCACAGGTACCTTGAGCATGATTGGTCTTCAAAATTTGATTTTTCTTCAATTCCCTGTATACATGATTTTATTATGAACTATACACTTGTGCCTAAACTGATAAACAAAATGTAGTTGTAGAATCAGATTAGCTGCAGAATAAAATCAGCAATAGAACGTGAAACGGAAAGTGAAATATGGCTTATGGATCATGAATGAAATGGAAATGGCTATGTAAGTGAAATGAAATGAGATGAAAGACAAGATGATAAATGAAATGGAGATGGAATGAATACTGAAAAAGGGAAAATTTATTGATGAAATATGACAATGGGATGAAGTGAAACTGCAAAAATAAAATGGAGTGAGGTGAGGTGAGATGATGAATTTTGTGGAATCTAAACTACAGAGTGACTGTGGTTTTTTGTCACTACTTATTACAAAAAGAAAATGGAAAATATAGGGTGTCAGAAACATCTAATTTTCACCCTGTATTTTCTGTATAAGTATGCCAATCAATGATTGGCTTTCAACCTTATACAATTTACTATATTTTTTTTTATTTGTTTTTTTTTTATAGGAAAAATAAAGACTAAGTTAGTGGAGAAGAAGGATTCTTCTTCACTAAATTCATTTCAGAATTGTCTTGGAAAATCTTCATAAACTCCTCTTTTGAAATTGGTCTCTGATATATCTTTAATCTATGACCATTCATAAGAAGAGGACTTTTACTTTCATCTATTGTTCTGATCCTCACTGCTCCATTACTAAAAAATTTTTCAATCTCATATGGCCCAAGCCAATGAGTTTGAAACTTCCCTTGAAAATCTTCAATCTTTGAATCCAATAACAATGCCAAATCTCCCACTTGAAACCTCTTGTCCTTTATGTATTTTTCATGTCATTTTACATGTGATGTAAAATATCTTAATGTAAATTACATATAAGGTAATAAACTTTTATTTGGTCCTATATATACTCTATTTAGCATTCAAAAATACAATTTGTTATACAATGAAAAATAACACATTGTATTTTGCACTCTTAAGAAGTTTGCACGTGAAGAAATTTGATCCCTCTCCACTCATGTTAGATTCGTACTTAAGATGGGTCTATGTTGGTTGAGCCCAAAGGCTTATTAGTATGAGGGTGATGTGTAAGTTTGTTCGTCTGTCTTCCTTTAAAATAAAAATAAAAAATAAAAATTATGTTCTAAATGGAAAAATAATGTCGTAATTTAAAAAAACAAATTAAAACTTAATACTTTAAAAAAATATTTCAACAAGAGATTTAAATAAACTATTTGAAGATCTATGTTAAGTAATATATGCAATATCAACTTCATAAAAGATAATGTCACATATAATAAAAAAAAATAAAAAAAATAAAACTTATACTTTTCAAAAATATGTCAATAAGAGATTTAAATAAACGATTTGAAGATGTAAGTTAACTAATATAAGCCGATATCAACTTCATATATATATATATATATATATATATATATATATATATAGATATATATATATATATATATATATATATATATATATATATATATAATATTTTAATGTCGTATATAAAAAAATATTCAATGTTGGTTATCAATAAAATATTTTAATAAAAATTAATATTCACATATACTTAAAAATATTAATAATATAAAACCATTTTAATTTGCATGATAAAATGTCTTGATGTACATGTGATGTATAATATTTTAATGCAAATTACATATAATGTAATAAACTTTTTTTTGGTCCTATACATACTCTATTTAGCATTTAAAAATACAATTTATTTTACAATGAAAAATAACACATTATATTTTGCACTCTTCAGAAGTTTGTGCTCAAGAAATTTGATCCCTCTGGGCTCATGTACGAGGGGATGTCTAAGTTTTTTCGTGTACTCCTTTAAAATAAAAATAAAAATAATTATGCATAAATAAATGTGCTATAAAGTAATTAGAAGTAAAAAAATGTATGAGCAAAATGTTTAAATCTTAAAATTTTCAAAAGTATTTCAACAATAGATTAAATAAACTATTCGAAGATCTACGTTAGCTAATTTATATTGATATCGACTTCATATATATATATATATATATATATATATATATATATATATATATATATATATATATAATTGTTAAAATAAAAGATTTTAATGTTATATATAAAAAAATATTCAATTTCCCTTATCAAAAAAATATGACTCATATTAGATTCCTAATTAAAATGGATCTATACTAGTTGTATTACAATGAACATTAAAATACTCCATATCAAAATTTCCATTTTCAATTTTTATAATATGAAAACAATAAAAAAAAAAATTATAACTCATATTAGATTCGTAATTAAAATAAATATACACTAATTGTATTACAATTAACATTAACCATTAAAATACTCCTTATCAAAATTCCCATTTTCATCTTTTTGTAATGTGGAAACAATAAAAGCACTAGTGAGATGCAAAAGCATCCCTAAACTACAATACAACTTTTTTTATAGTGTGCAAATGATATGATGCAAAAGCATCGCTAAAATGCAATACACAATTTTAAGAAACATTTGCAAATCTCAGACCAAAGGCATCAGGAAGAATGGTGCATGACATTGTTTTAAATAAATGTAAATCATATAGTAGGCTCTATTAAGTTTTTATAATATCCCTTTAATTAAATGTGATGTGTCAAAATGGGTGAGGCCAGTTTGATGGTGAATAATTTTTTATAATACCTTTTTAATTAAAATTAAATGCGATGCCTGAAAATGGGTTAGGTGTAGTTTCTTGGTGAATGAGTTGGGACCAAGAATTAGGTCCGAAGTCATTAGTGTCCTCAACAAAGGTTTAGGGTTTGTCGTTGCTCCTAAAAACCTACCTATTGAGAATATGATCTATAGCATAGAGGATGGGATTAATAACCTTTGTTTGGAGGATAAGGAAGCATTAAGACAAGAGTTTTCTCTCATTATGAGAAAGTCAAAAACTCCCAAAAGTAATTTAACTAAATAAGAACAAATTCCCTTTAAATCCTTGCGGAACAATTATAAAATTGTAGTTCTTAAGGCAGATAAGGGAGGGACAGTGGTGATCTTGGATAAAGAAGACTATGTATGTAAAATGAATTAACACCTTAGATGTGGCAGTTACAAGAAGTTGAGAAATAGCCCCATTCCCAAAATTATGAAGGAGGTAAAAAACACAATTTCAGATTCCAACCTTGAGGAAAAATTAAAGAAAAGATTAATCCCTTATTGTGAAACCATCCCAAAAATTTATGGTTTACCCAAAATCCATAAAGAAGGGGTTCCTCTTAGACCTATAGTTAATACCATTGGTTCCCCAACCTATGAGCTTGCCAAGTATGTTGCTAAAATCCTTAAGCCTCTTGTCGGGAATATTGATTCCTTCATCAAGGACTCCCATGATTTTGTGAATCTTATTAAAAATGAGAGGGTAGACCATGATGAAATCCTTGTAAGCTTTGACGTAGTATCCTTATTCACCAAGATTCCCCTTGATGAAGCCATTCAGGTTATAAAAGATGTTACTGATCCAGGAACTACAAGACTAGCTGAAATCTACTTGTGATCAACTGTTTTCACCTTCCAAGGAGAATATTATGAGCAGACATCTGGGGTGGCAATGGGATCACTCCTTTCACCAATTGTGGCCAACTTATACATGGAATACTTTGAAAAGAAAGCCCTTGAATCATACCTTTTGAAGCTAGCCTAGTGGAAGCGATTCATCGATGATACCAATATAAAATGGAATCATGGTAAAATAGAGCTTGATAAGTTTTTTATTCACCTCAAATCCATCTCTCTAGAAATAATTTTTACTATGGAGCTAGAAGAAAACATGAGCATCCCATTTTTAGACGTACTCATCATCAAGAAGGAGGATGGCTTTTTAGGGCATAAGGTTTTCAGGAAGTCAACCCACATAGAAAACTACCTCCACGCTAATTCCCACCATCACCCAGCCCAGAAGTTTGGTGTTCTAAACACTCTGGCTATAAGAGCCCTTCAAATCTCTGACTCTGAGCATCTAGATGAAGAGAAGAAGCATTTAGTTTCGACTTTTAAGGGTATAGCTACAAAGAAAAAGAAATTAAAATAGCAATAGAGAGAGCTGAAAGAAGGGTGTTATCTTAGGAGCCTAAGGCTCAAGACCAACCTCAGTGTGGTAGGGTATTTCTACCTTATATTCAAGGAGTGACAAATAAGATTGCTAAAATCCTGAGAAAGAAAAGCATAAGCACACAATTCTCAACACCTGAAACTATTAGGCAAGGTATGAGGTCTGTCAAAGATAATATTGATAGACATGAATGTTACATTGGTGACACAGGTCACTCCTTGCAGACAAGACTCAAGGAACATGGAACTGATATTAGGAATGAAAGTTCTCGTACTTCGTCCCTCACAGAGCATTCCTCAAAAACTAAGCACCATATCTGTTTGGAAAATGCTTCAATTGTCGTAAGAGAAGAACAACATGATAGGCGAAAGATCAGAGAAGCCCTTGAGATTATCAAACATCCACATAATCTCAATAGAGACAATGGCATTGAGATTAGTGGAAGCTAGCTTCCCTTAATAAGAGAAATTAAGATCACCAATACATCTCAGGTATAGTGCTTAGTGGGTAGATATCTCCCTCTCCTATTCCAATAGTTAGTAGTATTACTATTTTTGTTACTGTTAATAATAATTTTGAAAACTAGTAAGTATCATAATAATAATAATTATTAATTAATTATAACAATTACAATAATAATTATGATAGTAGCTATCACTAATTATTATTAATTGTTATTATTAATTATTAATTAAGATCTATTAATAAATATTTATTATTATTATATAATAAGTATTATTAAATATTAATTAGTATTTAATATTTAGTAAATAATAATTAATAATTAGTATTTAATTATAACCTTTATAATAATAATTACGATAATAACTATTACTATTATCATTAATTATCAATTAAGATCTATTAATTAATTAAACTATTATTAAATATTATTAACTATTATTAATTATTAATAACTATTAACTATTATTAATTATTATTAATTATCAATAACTATTAACTATTATTAATTATCATTAATTATTAATTAAGATATATTAATAAACATTTGGTAGTAAAAATTTATAATAATAATTACTATTTTTAAATTTTATTAATATTAATTATTAAGATTATTATTAATCAATATTAAGATTTAGTGATATTAAGATTAAGGATTAGGTAATTATTTAATATTAATAATTGGATTTAATAATAATAATTTTTAATACTTAAAATTAATAAATTAACTCTTCCATGATTATTCAAAATTACAATAAAAACTTAAAAAAGATAATAATAAATATCATTAATCAAGCCAACCTTCATCTCATCCTTAAACCAACTCTCCTCATATCTATTAAAATCTCTCAATTTAGCTCTTCTACTATCAACATTCAAGAAGTCCTAATGATGGATCCCTGTTGGGATTTGAAACATTGACGAAAAATGGTTTTTATTGTGGGTTCTCTGGTAACTAAGTCAAATGAGTTGGGTAGTTGAACATTAGCCCGTCTAGTTGGCTAGTGAATGAGTTGGATTCCTCCTGAGTGAGAGTTGGGTAAGGAAACCCATTATTAAGCTTTTATGGGTTTTATTGACTTGAATTTTAAGTGTAACAGTTATTTTTTTAGTTGAATGCTAATTTTAACTATTAATTAAATGGTTAGATTTACCTTTATGATCAATGAAACTTGAATGTTCACTGTAATAACTGGTTAGTTTTTTAATTGAATGTTAATTTTAATTTTATGGTAAATGAAAGTTGAGTGTTTATACAAGTGGTTATATGTTAATATTATTTGTGACGAGGGTGAAGTTTTATATCAAGAAGAAATAGAAAAAGGAATAACATTGTAAATATTAAATAACAATGAAGTTTTATATTCAATTCGCCTTTCTCTCTTTTAGCTCATTGGCCATCACATCCTCAACTCTTCTCACTTCTACCAACTGGTTCTTCAAGTTGATGAATTATTCTTTGAGCTTAGCATCCTTATCATAAGAGATCTACAACAATTTCTCCTAATTTCTGCATGCATTTTTTTAGCCTACTAACTTCAATAAAATTTTTTCTTTAACATCCATGGCTGAATCATATTTATCCTGAAGTAGCATCATTCTATCACCATCATCACCACTAGGAAACTCAACATGGCTATTATCAGATCTATCTAAAACATAACTAAAAAATAATTCATATTTACTAATACCTTTAGATCTATTTTGTTAGAGCACATCTGGTTCTGATTTCTCCTTATAGTCAACCACACCATTCACTCTAGGGGGACTCGTCTTATCAGGCTAAGTGTAGAAATTATGTGTATATTTGAAACTGCTCATGAAATTTCCTTAATCATAAGACTCAAAGCTACTCTACTGCTCTGTGGAATTCAATTCACAATCTAGAACACAAATCATATACATGCAAAAGGAAACATCACACATACACAAATATTTATCTATGGGAACAACTGCTCAAAACCCCTTCCTATCTATATTACAATAACCAAATAATAGAGATGAATACATATGCTAGCTCAAGCCTGAGCACAACCTACAAGTGTATAGTCTATCCCTCTGCCTGATTGACTGACACTGTACAATACTTAGGCAATTTTCAAACCCTCCAAGCTGTTAATTCATCTTGTTGTTCCCTAAGGAATTAGGCCCCTATTAAATAGGAAATTCCTCAATTTGAATTGCACAATTCCTTAGGTTGATCCTTTGATTTCATGCACCACCTGTACACATCGGAGTAGTCTACAACTAATAGTAAACTGCCTTGGAATCTCCATCTCAATTGGGTAACTCGAATTCTCTGCATGAAACAATTATTTTGGGTTGATTGATCAGTTAACTAGATGATCACTGAGTGTGACTGAAGTCATACTACACAACTTGAACTTCTACTAGTTCCTCTAACAGTCAGAACTAGTTTAACTGAGAATAACTCAATTTAACTGAATTAGATTATTACAAATTAGAAATCGTTCATGCTTACCTGAACTCAATGCCTCTAACTCGAATTAACTGACTTAACTAAGTGACTAAATCCATGTCACCTTAGTTAACTACCTCCAATGTTTCTGCTAAATTGGAAATTCAAATTTTCTCTAGTTTGACTAGGGCAAAGTCAAACTCATATTTTCTGCTGCATTTTTTCACCGTTTCATTGTCAAGTCATGTGAGTGTGTGTTCGTACGATCACCTATGCATATTTTGACTGTTCACACACTTAGTCATTTTTGCTAAAGTTCTGACGACCAGACTCCTCATTAACAACTGGACCATCACCCTGCTTTCAACTTGATCAACTGTCAACCAGAACAGTGCAGAAGCACCAAGCTAGTTCTTTGAAGTTGTGCTTCACGCAAGCAATTCAATCAGCATTCATGTTGGCCAACCGACAATCGACAAATTGTTCATATCAGAAATTACGTAGTGCTCATGATCAGGCCTCTTGTTGCCCATCAGTCAGCTCAGCTCAGAAATTGCATAGAGATGATCAGCAGGGTGATCTCTTGGCCTTAATGCAATTTTCCTAGCCAGTAGCTCCCATCAGCAACTGCTTGTTCCCTCCAGGAATTGTGCAGTTTCTGCTTCTAGTGACTGTACAATACTTAGTCAATTTTTAGACCCTCCAAGTTCTTATTTCCTTTTGTTGTTCCCTAAGGAATTAGGCCCCTATTAAATAGGAAATTCCTCAATTTGAATTATGCAATTCCTTAGGTTGATCCTTTGATTTCATGCACCACCTGTACACATCGGAGTAGTATACAACTAGTAGTACACCGCCTTGGAATCTCCATCTCAATTGGGTAACTCGAATTCTCTGCATGAAACAATTATTTTTGGTTGATTGATCAATTAACTAGATGATCACTAAGTGTGACTGAAGTCACACTACACAACTTGAACTTCTACTAGTTCCTCTAACAGTCAGAACTAGTTTAACTGAGAATAACTCAATTTAACTGAATTTGATTATTACAAATTAGAAATCATTCATGCTTACCTGAACTCAATGCCTCCAACTTGAATTAACTGACTTAACTAAGTGACTAAATCCATGTCACCTTAGTTAACTACCTCCAAGGTTTCTGCTAAATTGGAAATTCAAATTTTCTCTAGTTTGACCAGGGCAAAGTCAAACTCATATTTTTTGCTGCATTTTTTCGTTGTTTCATTTTCAAGTCATGCGAGTGTGTGTTCATACAATCACCTATGCATATTTTGACTCTTCACACACTTAGTCATTTTTGCTAAAGTTCTGACGACCAGACTCCTCATTGACAACTGGACCATCACCCTACTTTCGAATTGATTGAATGTCAACCAGAACAGTGCAGAAGCACGAAGCTAGTTCTTTCAAGTTGTGCTTCCTACAAGCAATTCAATCAGAATTCATGTTGTCCAACCGACAGTCGACAAACTGTTCATCTCAAAAATTACGTAGTGCTCATGAGCAGGCCTCCTATTTCCCATCAGTCAGCTCAGCTCAGAAATTGCACAGAGTTGATCAACAGGGTGACCTCCCAGCCTTAATGCAATTTTCCCAGCCAACAGCTCCCAGCAGCAACTGCTTGTTCCATCCAGGAATTGTGCAGTTTTTGCTTCTAATGACTGAGGAACCAACTGGAAGTTCCCTCTCGTAATTATGCAGATATGCCTTCCAATAACCCTAGCATCCAATTGGTAGCTCCCTATGGGAATTGCGCAAATCTGGCTACTAGTGACCCCAACAGCCAACTGGCAATTCCATCTGGGAATTATGCAAATCTAATTGCCAGTGACCCCCAAAACCAGTAGGAAGTTACCTCTGGGAATTGCGCAAGTATGGCTACCAGTGACCTTAGCAGCCAACTAGTAGTTCCCTATGGGAATTGCGCAAGTCTGGCTACCTATCTCCCTAGCAGTTCCCTAGAAAAACTGTGCAATCCCTACCTGCTAGTCCTTCTTGTAGCTCAACCCATTCCTCTAGAAAATTGCAAAAATCTGTTTGTCTAGCCCCTGTTGACTGTTCATTACAAAAAATGCACAGAGCAGGCCTGCCTTTCCTTCCAACAACCCAGACTGTTCCTCCCAAATTTTTTTCAATTTTTCCTCCTAGCCGTGCTAGACCTTGCAATCAGTCACTGTCGACTCAGATCACCTGTATCCATCTCTCAGTGACTCTTACACAACTTTCATCAGCAGTTGCCCGAAGCCATCATCCCACATCACAACCCTGTTGCCTCTCCTGGTCACTTGCATTTGAATGATCATGTGTCATGGTATACTAGGAGGTTTTGGATTTGATGTCATCTCGTCGTAAGTGACTGCAGGTGCAAGTACACCAACAAACATGTCAAGGCAATGAATGAGATGAATGAAGGGAGCACATGCAGATGGATAGGTTCACCAACGGATGAATGGGTGAAGCATGTGAAGTAGACGAACATAGCAAACATGCACCTTCGCGAACAAGCAAGCCTGTCAAGCCTTCCAACATGAAAGCAACGAACAACATGCTAAAGCTTCATGAAGTGAACCAAGGACCATCGAAGAATCCATGCACTTCACCATGCGAAGGTGAAGCTATGGTACACCATGAAGACATCCATCAATCAGCAACACTCTAGCTCAACATGCACTCTAGCAGCAACACGAATGTACTAGCAATGTCATGCCAAGTCATGTCGAGTCAAGTCATGAGTCATGTTGCCCACATTTCTACTATGGGCTTGTTGTCAATCAATGTAATGTAACGTGGAAGTCCAAGAGACCCACTTGTTGAACATAGAGTCATGTAAGTATGAAATTCATGGAAGTCGAACGGTCATGAGGGTAGTCAAACAAACCTAAGGGTTAGTTTCACCCTTGGCTATAAATACCCCCTCATTTGTACATGAAAGGAATTTTCACCCCAGCTCCTCCCACATAGTGAAGAGATTCTATAATCTTTTCTTTGAGAAGTAAGTAGTGGCTCTAATGCCCTATTGACGGGGTTAGTGATGTATGGTGCAACGATGTGTCTTGGAACTTTCGCTTAATCTAGAAGCCTATCAATAGGACAACATGCTTTCACACATGTATTGTATTTTTTGTAAGACTAATCTTTAACACTTGTAATGCGTGTTGCTTTATCCATGTGTTCTACATATGAACTGATTCATTTGTTGTAATGCATAATCTATTAATGGAAATGTGTTGTATATGTTGTTAATGATGTCATGTCCGTGTCAATTGCTTTGCCGAACATCAAACAAACCTTTCACATGAACCTTGCTGTAACAATCGTCGCACTCGTCTTGGACTTATGTGTGAGTGTTGTACTTGTTATCTTACTTTGTATGTTGTGATTGCCACATCCTAGTGGACTACTCCGCCAGAAGCTGTGTATGTCCTATGTGTTGTGTGTTCCTAGATGAGTTGGGAATGATCCCTTTCAACCTGGAACTCACCTTCACCTTTCCCCTCACAGTGAAAGAACCATCGACACAAGTACATTTACACTCACCAACCATGTGAACCTCACTTCTTGAAGACAAAGAAAACCACTCTCCTGTGCTGACAAGAAAGAGTTGAGGCAAATCCTTAAGACAATGGCAACTAGTCCATCATACCGGATGGGACTGCCACACCAAACGGTGTGATTTCTAGTTGGGACTTCATACCGGGGTGATCCCCTGAATGTTGGCGGGTTTAGCACCATCAAAATTTTTGGCGCTAGAAGGAGGGAAGCTAGTTGTACATGGCTGAAATTCCCCTCACACTTACTCATCATCCATTTGGTCAAGACAGTAACTCACAACCCCTCTCTCATGACTTTGTAGTTGGTTACTCCTCACCTCCCAGAATTGAACACGAAATTTCATATTAACACCTTCACTCTGTCCATCCCATCACTCGCCAGTTCGCGAAAGTAGTTGGACTGATCTCAGGCATATAGTACTTTCCACAAGCATCTAAGAAGCCAAAGGTCACTCCCATAGGAGTGGTTGTATCATCAGTGAAAGAAGCAGTCCTTGCTACTCTTGAAGGTTTGGAAGAAGCTATTGAAGACAGAGAGGAACCTCCAATCTTCTTTGAAGACGAACAAGGCACTCTTGTAGTCTTGGGATCAAACTTTGATATAGGAGGCAGAGTGGAAGGCAACAGAGGAAGTGGGGGTGGAGACGAATTGATAGACTCAGATACAAAACCATTAGATATCAAGGGATAGGAAGAAGAAGAAGAGGGAAAAGAGGACAAAGAGATGGTTGACCCAAATCTTGAATGGATGACTCAGGGACCATTGGCTCTCTCGAATTTTCCACACAAGATGTCGAAGCGAGCGGAGAGAATGAACATCAAGTTTAACCCCCGAAAATGTAGTGAAGGAAGAAGATCACTTAGGCAACTTCTATCTATAGCTACAGACCCTTGAGGTGCGTTATGATGACATATCATGTAGATTGTTTCCATGTACTTTGGATGGCCGGGCAGCTGCTTGGTATCACAACCTTCCACCCAACTCTATGCAAAACTAGGGTTCTTTCAAATGTATGTTCCTTGAAAAGTTTGTTGATGAAAAGACTCCAGCCATGGTACTAAAAGAATTGGGAAGCCTTAAGATGGAGGGAAAAGAGAAAGTAAAAGATTTCAATCAAAGGTTTATGTGTATCTTGAACAAGTTTGTAGTAGACACCAAACCTCATGACTCCATCGCTGTCAACTATTACATCATCTGCACTGCCAACCACCATCATGGAGTTCATCAAGCAAGCTGTGAAGCCAACACTATTAGAAAGTTTCAAAGAGGCTATTATTATTGAGAAAGACTTGCATGCCATTAAAGTCATTAAGGATGACGAATCAACGAAATACTACAAGGATGCGAGCAGAAAGCCCCAAGAAATGGTGAGCAAAGGCTTGGACACGGAAGCAACTAACATTGAGACCCTCACTTTCCTTGTCAAGAACTTGACCAACGAAATTTACGAACTCAAGAAATGGAACCGAACACATTCGCGAACAGTCATCTGCCCAGACAGAGATAGGAAAGCATTTCATCAACGAGCTCATCAAGCAATAGCCGGTTCGGTTCCAAATTTGCATAGAAGCCTGTTTTCAAACTCGATCAATGCATTGATCCTAAGTACTATTCCTTCCATGAAGAATTTCATCCCAAGAACACTTTTTCATATTGGAACCGAGTTGTTACATCTGTCTATACTCATACACTCAATGTAGATGCTGACATACAAGAGCAACCAGAAGACACTGATGATAACGAAGAGGTTGCACTTGATGAAGCACAAAGTACTGGGCATGTGGTGAACACATATCAGTGTTGGAAAGTAGTCTCAAAGATGAACACCGAGAAGCAACCCCAAAAGCAAAATGATCGCTACAATCTTAGGAGTAAAGGGGCTCCCCCCACACTTAAGGAGATGCAAGAGAAAGTGAGACGGCTGATAAAGAACGTTGATCCACCAGTTGCCTCACGGCAACAAACACAAAGCAAGTCTGGGAAGACACCGGCGGATAAGAACACATCCATGAGAAGTAAGTTGCAGAACAATCCGCCAAACAGCACGAGCATCTGTCCCACCCCGATCACCTCAGTGAGTCTACCACCTCTGGATTACAACATAGTCGATGACATGAAGAAAAATCAAGCGAACATCAATCAATTTGAGTTAGCCAAAGTCCAGAGCCAGCGAGATATCTTGCTGCATGCATTGGAACAAACAGAAATAGACAACACAACCACTACCAACAAGGGAACATGCACACCTCCCGGATCACTATCCACTTTGCTCAATACACTCCGAATGGAAGAAGAAAACTCAAGTTTCCCCCCATTCCTGATTTTATTCGAAGTTTTCAACTACAATGTCGACAATTGTTTGGTTGATTCTGGCTCGAAAGCCAATGTCATGCCGCTCTCCATTGCTAAGAAGATCAATGCACGATGGAGCGAAACATCTACTAGAATCATCCAACTTGATAGAAAATCAATACCAGCCATTGGTGAACTATGAGACGTGATCATCCGACTATTCCATGACAGTCAAGTCCACTAGTGCATCAACATAATTGTTGTGGACATATCAGAAGCATGTGGTCTACTGCTCAGTAGAGACTTGTCTAGCAAGCTAGATGGATACTTTACTATAGACTGGTCTAACCTGTGGCTTTTGTACAAGGGAAAATGCAACCAAATATGGGTGTTATCCGAGAGGCATATGAAGCACAATGTCACTCCCCTTGACAGTGAGAATGAACCATTGGCCTTCACAGAGCTCATGTTTGGAAACTACCTCCTGGAAAAGGCATTGGAGTGTTATCCTGCATGGCCTACTTCAACATCATTAGATAAGCAATTGGGACTCCTTCCTCGCCCAACTGATGATAATAAAACTTGTACAATTTTTTTTTCTCTTAGTAGTAGTAGTAGCAACAGTAGTAGTAGTAGTGGTACTAGCATGCCAAACAGTCCATGTACAGACAAGTTGTGGGCCACGAGTCTGGACAAATTAGGAACACATGATGGTTCAAGAACCGAGTGTATCTTAGTCATCCAAAACAATGGACAATGCATGATTTCAAGTTCTTTGAAGTTCGAAGTCACAAACAATGATGTTGAAGAACTCATGTTGAACACATGAAGGACCAATGCTATGAACAAACATAGCGACTTAGGAATCCACCATGATCCAAAGATGGCTAACCTTGGTACAAGTTACACACAGCAGCATCGACCAATCGTTGACCGCTTGATCGAACTATAACAAGATGGGCCTACATGAGTAGATGATGACTTGTGTACCCACTACATGCGAACAATCCAACATGATATTCCAGGTAAAGTAGAAGACAAGTCACTAAAACAAGGAACAAGTATCACATACATGTTGTTAGTACTCCTTTTACAGAATAGATTGATTAACATTTTAAGTGTTTGGATTACTTGCAAAGTCTGTCATCACACTTAGTTTTCTAATTTAAATCCTCCACATAAGAAATTTGGGAAGATCCACTTATGCATTGACTTTAGAAAATTGAACCCTTCCCAAATTAAAAACAATTATCCCATGCAATCATCCAAGCCCATGCTGCACACAATACCTAAGACAGTAGCGTTGTCTTCATTTGAAGGTTTTCTGCAATGCCACTAGGTTCTGGTAGCAGATCCCGGTGGACCAGCAATGGTCCATGAGAAACTTGGCTTAGACACCTATCATTTGCAATCACTCGATGGGAGGATTCATGATCTTCCTGTCAAACGCAAAAGTCCTCAAACATTAGTTTAATAGGTCGGGTCACGCCTGTGCCTTGTACATAGTCTTCCTACTTCTTGTTGCTTCATTTGGTTTGTTTTGCTTATTATCTTTTCTTTTGCTTTTTTTTATTCTGATTACTATTTTTGTTCACTTAAATTTTGTTTGTTTGATATATTACTATTTTTGTTTCTGAAAATAAGTGCTACCAACTACTATGTTCTAGCTTTTGAATAGAGTATGTGGGTGAAATTTGAAGAGACTTGTGACACTGCAGCACTTGGCTAGTCTTGTGTCCATTTTGTTTGTGCTTGGTTATAACCTTCGGCCAATGAAGTCCTCATGGAAAATACAAATAGTCTATAAGGGAAGCTTTGGTCCAACCGTGAACCTATATCCACACTGGGAAGACCCATGCCTGTACTCAACCTTCTGCTCTGTGTGTTGAAGCTAATTTAATTAGTAGAAACAGAGAATTGGAAATTCTAAACGAGCAAACCTATTTCAGAGGTATTACATGCTTCTCTGAAGGAACAACCTCTTCTTCTTTCAATAATTCAAGATCCCTCTTCCAGCCTAAAAAAATAATAAGTGCCTATGCACAGTTCTCTTAAAAAAAATAAAAAGGCGAAAGAAGAGAAAGCCTTTCTGAGCAGAGAGGTGAAGCATGCAACTCCACAGGGGTACTGACTAGGCTCGCTGGCAGTGGAGCAATGTGTGTGTTCCTGCGTGACTCTGTCGGGGTATTGTCCAGGCCTACTGGAAGCGAAGCAACACCAGAGATGAAAACTTATACTCTGAAAATCTTCAACTCGGGAACTAAACTACCCTTCCTGGATTCGAAACACTGAGATCTAATCTAAACTTTTGATTGTATTTGACTAAGTTGGCAAAGGGTGAACCATGTATGTCAATGGACTAAATGGGGAAACTGAAGTAACTTGCACATCAATTCAATACTTCCTGAAAGACCAAGGCCCTGTGCTAGCATGAACCGAAATAGAGAATTTGGAGTCCTACTAGTGTGTCTCCAAGTGTTGTAGTGGCTACAACCACCCTCCAAAATTTTGGCTTGCATCAATTTCAAAGCCTCCCTTGAAGATTTCACTTAATGACTACACACGCTCGACTTCACTCTGTGAGCTTGTGTGAGTGTTTACATTCACCTTGCTTGTTTGTTACACTCAAGTCTCTACATGTTGATGTCTAAGTCATGATTGCGACCATGTTGTAGTTACGCTCAAAGTCTTTGCTTCGTATATGTTTTATGTGTTCGCCATGAAAGCATCTTTCACACTCACACATGGAGTCACATTCACTGTCGTGAAAGCATCCTCTCGATCATGAACGATAAATCACAAGTGTCGTGCTTGTCGCTTCTACTGTCGGCCAATCATGTTGAACATATGTATCTGGATGGTTTGGTTGTTTTGTCATCAAGTCGTGTGAGTGTGTTTCCGTATGATCACCAATGCATCTCTTGACTGTTCACACACTTAGTCATTTTTGCTAAAGTTATGACAACCTGACTCCTCAATGATAGCTGGACCATCACCCTACTTTCGACTCGATTGACTGTCAACCAAAATAGCATAGAAGCACCAAGCTAGTTCTTTCAAGTTGTGCTACCTACAAGCAATTCAATCAGCACTAATTCTGGCCACCCAGACAATCAACTGGTTATTCATCTCAAAAATTATATAGTGCTCATGATCAACCCTCCCACTACCCATCAGTCAGCTCAGCTCAGAAATTGCACAAAGATGATCAGCGGGCCGGCCTCCTGGCCTTAATGCAATTTTCCTAGTCAGTAGCTCCCAACAACAGACTACTTGTTCCCTCCAAGAATTGTGCAGTTTCTACTGCGATTGACTGAGTAGCCAACTGGAAGTTCTCTCTGGGAATCCCGCAAATCTGGATGCCAGTGACCCCAGTAGCCAACATGCATTCCCTCTGTGAATTGCGCAGATCTGGCTACTAGTGACCCCAGTAGTCAACTAGGAGTTCCATATGGGAATTGTGCAAATCTAGCTGTCAATGACCCCAGCAGCCAGCAAGCAGTTCCCTCTAGGAAGTACGCAAGTCTGGCTAGTAGTGACCCCAGTAGTGAAATCTAGTAGTTCCCTCTGGGAGTTGCACAAGTTTGGCTACCAGTCTCTCGGGCAGTTCCCAAAAAACTACACAATCCCTGCCTGCTGACCCTTCTTGCAGCCTGGCCCATTTCTCTGTAAAATTGTACAAATATGGCTATCTAGCCCCTGCTGATTATTCATTCTTGAAAATGTGCAGAGCATGCCTGCCTTTCCTTCCAGCAACCCTGACTGTTCCTCCCAAAATTTGCGCAAATTTTCCTCCCAGCCGAGCCAGACCTTGCAATCAGTCACTATCGACTTAGATCACCTATCTCCATATCTCGATGACTCTTGTGTAGTTTTCATCAGCAATTGCTCAGAGCCACCATCCTGTATCATAGCCCTGCTACCTCTCCCAGTCACTTGCATTCAAATGATCATGTGTCATGGTAGAATAAGATGTTTTGGATTTGATGTCGTCTCGTCATGAGTGACTGCAGGTATAGGTACACCAACAAACATGTCGAGGTGACGAATGGGATGAACAAAGGGAGCACATGCAGATGGACAGGTTCACCAACGGACGAACGAGTGAAGCATGCGAAGCGGACGAACGCAACGAACATGCACCTTCGTGAACAAGTGAGCCTGTCAATCTTTTGAGCATGAAAGCAAGGAACAACATTTTAAAGCTTCATGAAGCGAACCTAGGACCATCCAAGACTCTACGAACTTCACCATGCGGAGGTGAAGCTATAGTACATCATGAACACATCCATCACTCAACACCACTCTAGCTCAACATGCACTCCAGCAATAACACAAATGTACCAACAATGTCATGTCAATTCATGATTCATGTTCCCCACATTTCTACTATGAGCTTGTTTTCAATCAATGTGATGTAACGTGGAAGTCCAAGAGACCCACATGTTGAACATAGAGTCATGTAAGTCAGAAAGTCATGGAATTCGAACGGTCATGAGGGTAGTCGAACAACCACAAGGGTCAATTTCACCCTTGGCTATAAATACCCCCCTCATTTACATGAAAGGACTTTTCACCTCAGCTCCTCCCACATAGCCAAGATAGTTTGTAATCTTTTCTTTAAGGAGTAAGTAGTGGCTCCAAAGCCCCGTTGATGGGGTTAGTGATGTATGGTGTAATGATGTGTCTTGTAAATTTTTCTTAATTCAGAAGCCTATCAACAGGCCAGCACGTTTTCACACACGTATTGTATTTGTTGTAAGACTAATCTTTAACACTTGTAATACATGTTTATTTAACCATGTGTTCTACATCTGAATTCATTCATTTATTGTAATGCATAATCTATTAATGGAAATGTGTTTTATATGATGTTAATGATGTCTCGTCCATGTCAACTTCTCTACCGGACATCAAACAGACCTTTCACATGAACCTTGTTGTAACAACGGTCACACTCGTGTTGGATTGATCCATGAGTGATGTACATGTTATCTTACCTTGTATGTTGTGACTGCCACATCCGAGTGGACTGCTCCACCAGAAGCTGTGTATGTCCTTTGTGTTGTGTGTTCCTAGCTGAGTTGGGACTAATCCCTTTCAACCTGGAACTCACCTTCACCTTTCCCCTCACAGTGAAAGAACCATTGACACAAGTACACTTACACTCTCCAAGCACGCGAACCTCACTTCTCGAAGACAAAGTGAACCACTCTCTTGTGATGACAAGTAAGAGTTGAGGAAAATCCTTAAGACAATGGAAATCAAGCCATCATACCAGATGGGACTCCCACACGAAACGATGTGAGGTCTAGTTGGGACTTCATACCGGGGTGATCCCCTGAACGTTGGTGAGACCAGCACAGTGAACACCTAGTTGTAGAATTGAGACTACAGTATTGAAAGGAAGGTATCTAAAGGGTCTATGATCTTCATAAGTTTAGAGGACGTTGTGGAGTGATAAGAAGCAAAAAGTAATATTTATAGGCAATTGTGGGTGCATTATGAAGAATTTTGTGTATAATGCTACAAGATTGTTATAACATTGCTACAGGATGCCCTATTTTTCTATATGATTGCATCTAAGAGAAATCTGATTTTTCTATGAGTGGCTTGAAGGTGGGATAAGGTGGTAAGAGGTTGTTAAAGGATGCAAGAGACCTTGTGTTGCATGACATTTTGTCGCATTAGGAAAATGACCGTTGGTTTGGATCTTTCGTTATCCATCAAAGTGTTCCAAATCACCCCCCTGCAATGCTAGAACCAAAATAATCCCAAAGAGAATTATATCCCTGGATATCAAGGCCCAAAAACCTATTTTTGGCTTCCTGTGTAGTTCCCTAGTCTATTTATGCGCATACACAAATGAGACCATTAGAGTCTGTGCAAAAGTGTGCTTTGTTTTACATTATGGCCTACGCATAAGACTCAACACAAGTGAAAAATAAAAATTAAAGTCTACAAGCTTTGTTAGTCGAATCTTTCTTGACTAACAACTTTGAATGGATTCCTACTAAATCTCGATCCTTCACATCATGGAGCTACTCCCCTCTCTTTTTGGATCCCCTATCCCACTATTTTTGGATCTCATCTCTTAGGAAGAGGATCCCAAACCTCCTCCTCTTGGCCTATAAATCAAACTCGGGCCAGAGGATTGGAGAGGACTATTGAAGGTAGGCTTATGTTGTAAAAATAAGGCTAGAAGGATTTTCATCCAGGAGAAGGTTGGAGATTATGGGAAGAGGTTTGTAACATAAAGGCTTTGAGGTTGTAAGTTTGTTCTCCTTTTTATTTTATAAAAACAAACTACTCTTTCCTAATCATGTCTATTTTGATATCACTTGTTGAGCTTCCTTGATCACTCACATAGGTTATGATTGGTTATTGATTCAATTTATGATATATGCCGAGTTAAGTATTTCATTTACCCTTCATTCTATATACTAGACGATTTGATCCTTTGTGTGTTTCTATCTGTGCGGATCTCCTTTGAAACATCATGGATAAGTTGTGGAAAGCACTGGAACGATCTCTAAAGCATGAAGGAGAAGCCAATTGTTGAAGGCACTGAAAGGACTTCAACAAGTATTTTGTTAAACCGATAATTGATCCCTCACATATTACTTGTTTTAATCACTCGTAAGATAAGGAAAGTAGTAGTTCTTTTCTTGTTACTAGATTTCGTTTGAGATCTAGGGAGATCCATCTTGTCCACAAGAAGGATTAGCTTGCCTAAAAAATTGACAACCATACTGTGGATTGTCTCACTCTCCATCATTCTATTTGTTTCTACCTTTGATCCTTTTGTCATAGCCCTCTCTAAATGTTTGGAAAATATTGAAAGTATGGATTTTATGATTTAATTTTTTCTAAAAAATTTCTGCTGTGTGTACTTTATCTTTAGGTACAAAGAGTATTTCTACGCACTTGGTCCTTAGAAACAGTGCACATGTGCATTGTATATATCTATTGCCTGCACACATACGTCAATTTTTGAAAATTTGAGTTTGCTGTTCACCGAATCTAGAAATTTTTGTTTTTCCTGTTTAATTACACTTGTTTACACCTTCAGTAAGTCTGTTGGTTTGGTTGAGTGTTGTGAAAGAGTTTTCTTGAAATTTTCTCATTTTCACAAATTAGGGTAAAAGCTTCATCTTGTGTGTTGTCGATCTATCAAAAGAAATATCATTTGGTCTTGGTTTTCTGTCTTCCTTTCTTTCATCTTTCGAATAGATCAGATCCCGTGTCTTTTTTTTTGTGAAGGATTGTTTTGTGAATGAAAAGAAATGATTTTCAAGAATAAGTATTGTTTATGAAAAGTGCTTCTTATGATGGATTTGAAACAAAAGGTCATTTTTCTTCCATTACTAAAGTGTTTCAGAATTATATACTCTTGACTACATTAAATTCATGGCATTCATTAGGAGAAATTAATTTTAGTTTTGATTAATTTCTTCACGCATTGTGGAAATTTTTTTCAAGTGATTATATGTCAAAAGGAAAGTTTCTTTATTTTTTGGGTTATTGGGTGAATTGAAATTTTAAAAGTTAATTTCCGCATCTGGGTAATTCAAAATTGAATATTTGTATTTAGGAAAAGGGATATAGTGGGAATTTAAGAGTTTTTTGGACTTCCAACGAAAAATTGAAAAGACTCTCTCCTGAATTCAATTAGAAATTCATTGAAAAGAAAATATTACAATTTCATGTTCGATTGCATTGAGGTTTTGCATCAAGTCGTAACACCATACATTTCATATACATTTACCTTTGAGTAAGTAACAACTCTTAAAAAAAATGCTAATAAAATAAATTTAGAAATTTTTATTATTTTAGGGCTCTTTTCCACCTACATTAAATTGGGTGGTAGGGCTTTGGAATAGGGAAGTGAGTTAACTTTCCAAAGTTGCAAACAAATATTAGAATCTTGCGAGAGGGAGTAAATCCATTTACTACAATTTGGCTCTGGGAAGATTCCCTTAGAAAGGCGTTAAGAACAAGATCATGTCAGACCTAGTGGAGTGATCGACTCCACTTCATTGGTTACGGTAGAGTGATTTACACGTATTAAAAACGGTGCTGAAAGGTACTTGGGATCACTTGGAAGTAAACCTCAGATTAACCATGTTGAGGAACTTTCAAGGGGATTGAGATTTGTTACTCCACCCTTGCATGTACGTCTCATCTGCGACTTCCCCCTAGGTTAAATTGTTTTAAGTGGTAACCTTAAAGACCATAATCTTAGGGTTACTACCCAAGGTGACAGTGGAGGGGAATTCTCTTCCGTACCTGGAACAAACATTCACTAGACTCACTTGGACCCTTTTGGAGGGTATTCTTCATTTGAGATGTCATAAATGAAGATTACTTGCACCAAATCGTGTACATTAAGTAGGTTGTCAGCGTAACTGGTTCCACCCGCTCTATATTTAGCCACTTTTTACATTGATCTTTGAGATGTAAAATCACTATGAAAATCTTGTTTACATGGTTTGATTCCTTAGATTTACTAGCACATGTTATTTTCTTGTTTTTACTTTTTTAGAGACCTTAGGTTTTGATTTTGAATATTATTTGGATTCTTAATCAAATTTCATCATGGCTAATTCACCAAGGCATTCATGTAGAATGTAGGGTTTACCCCCTGAATTTAGACCTAGTCAAATGGAAAAGATTAAAACTAAAATGTCATAATCAATAGGATTTGGAAGCTGAGAAAAACCTGAAACATATACATTTTTAGAATATGAGACAGTAGAAACTGAATTGATTCCCATAAAGAAGTAGAATTAGGCTTAGTTCATTCTAGCCCAAAAGTTACTGAAGTTATTCAAAATGAATCTAATAATGGAGAAGTTTCAGACAAAGAATTAACTGAACGAGAAGTTGAAGAACCTCAGTCTGATATTTCTCAACCTGAATCACCTTCAACTATTATTTCTCCTATTCCTACACCACCTTCACCTCGAAGGAAACTTATAATTACAACTGGACTACCTTGTGGTTTAATTAGTATTGAAGATATTACTAGGAATGAGGAGGACGAATCACCTCATACTCTAGTCACTACTGGTGAAACAATAGTTTTTCCAAGAGTTCCTTTTTATCCATTCTGACCAGATCCTTGGTATTCTACCCCTTTGGAATTTTTAGGTCAAATTTTTCCACATCATCGCATTCCTTTTTACTATTCAGTGAGATGAATCATGTCAGAAGTTCCTCTTGGGAATCAACCTACTGATACCTCTATTTTGACCAGCTCTCTCGAGTCATTATTGTATGGTGGTCCTTCAGTTCCTCCTAGGTACCATTTACTTAATGAAACTTTCTCAGGAGCTACTCCTTCCCCTCAAGTTTCTAATTGGTCATCTACTTTATCTACATCAACTGTTTAGAGCATGACATCCATGTCTGAAGCACCTTTGGCATCAGACCAATATGTTCACATGATATCTGGTAACTTGGGTGTCGCACGGAATGAGTTGATCTTGCGGACAAGATAGACCTTCCTAGAATCTAAAGAAGACCTAACGAAAAACAAACCAACCAGACACTATCTTTCTCTAAATATGCTTCAATAAACAATAACAAACAAGTGTTTTTAGGGCCTACCTTTGGTCCAACGCAAGCTTGTGGATGCCCTCGCTCTTTTGATCCAAATGAGCTCCTCTTCGCGAATCTGCAAACACAAACAAGGAAAACAAATTAAATAGCACCTGAAAAACCAATTGCATAAAACATATTTAACATGAAAGTCAAGGAGTCCATGAAAAAAATAACATAAGATACTTGTTGAGAAAAATGAGTTTGATTGTATTAATTCAAAAGAAGAAGAACTTTACAACCTTTGCCTTGACATTGTACAAGCTCCTCCCAGGGTCCAACAAGATGTCTCCTCTACTTTGACAAGTTTCACTCACCCTCCAATGGAACCAAGAGGTATGTGATCTCCCCTCTCAAGCTCAACCAAAGAGTCTTAATTTCACCAGAATTTACCCTCAAAATGTTCAGCTTCTAACCTCCTTAGCCCTCACCCCAATGCCTGTATTTATAGTGCAATGGAGCGAAGTTACTAGGTCCTCCTCCAAAGGGATAAAGCCCTCCTTCAAAGGGATAGCTCCTTTAGTCAAGGGATTAGCTCCTTTTCTTTTGGGATGCATGAACCACCTCAGAGCAAACAATCCATGTCAAAATTCCTTCTAGAAAACTCTAGAATTAATTCAAAGTGAGTTATTTAAGATAAAACTTGCACCTTTTGACTTTCACAGGGGTCCGCACCTACACCGTTAGGGACAGAGCGGGTAGGTACGCAGCTTTTGTACACAGAAGGTGCGGGACCGCAGGTGACCATGAGAGAAAGTGCGGAACCGGAGTTATATTGATTTTTAATGTCTTTCTCCCACTTCCAAAGCTTGATTTGAAGAGCTGAGGTCTTAGACTTGCTTAGGAGGATAGTACAAGTGATGATAGACCCATATTGACTGCAAATAATCATGGTGACGATATTTTAGTGTAACAGATTGCCCCCTAAAGTGCAAAGTTTGTAGTAGATGAGGATTTCATTTATCATATAGGAAGAGTGAAGTACTTTATCATTTCGAGGATCATCTTGTGGAGAGCCTGGTCGGAACCTGTAAAAACATTCAATGCAAGATATATATATATATATATATATATATATATATATATATATATATATATATATATATATATATATATATGAGATCATATCATCGCTGAGGTAGGCATTCCCATACTCAGATCAAAACTAACTAGAAAACTATCTACTGCTCTGATATAGGAATGATCTTGTAAAACATCACAAGTATGGACTCATGTGAACACAGTATGGACGCAGCCATCTGTTTATAAATAGTCCACAATACAATGAATACAAAATTCCCCGCAGCCTGGATGGTAGGAACTAGATCCAGGGTCTTCATTTCTACTTCCCAAAAAAGTACGATTCTATCCATGCGAATAAATGTGTTGATGTCGAACATGGTAGAAACCACTTGATTACCAGTCAATGATGTAAACTGTTAACAAGTGTGAGAGAAACCACCAGTGATGTCAATGGCTCTCAAAGTACCCAGTACAATCCATGAGATGTGAGTAAATGTGTTGATGTCGAACATATCACGGAATCCTTCGATCGAAAGTCAATGATGTAAACTATCGTCAAAGGCGAGAAACCTACCATTGAGGCATGCAGATCTCAAGGTACTGACGATTTCTAGATCATCTTTCTAGATAATGAGCTGATGTCGATAGAAAGCGATCCGTCGTAGGCAAGCCCACCACACGAAATCATAGATCAAGTTGAAGAAATTTAGTTGCAAGGACTGACTCAGGGATGGTCAAGATGGATGACAGATATTTTTACATATGAATGGCTTACTGGCAGTGACCTCTTGAACACATAACGACACGACAGATGGCTTGGTGACAATTGACCCAAAGTTAATACCCAGAAACTGGCTGAAGACTTTCAATGTGGTTTGATCAACTGTTAGGCAAAGGATTTCCCAACCCAGGTGAATAAAAGTGTCGTGTTCAAGAGAGGTTACAAAATATGACAAACAGGCTCATTTTCCTCTCTTTTCCCCCACCATTTCTGGCAAGTACCTCTTTATTTTTGACAAGCTTGAGGAGGATAACATTTGCTTGATTATAAGCTCATCCTTCGGATGAGTCCAACTTAGTTTAAATTCGAACCCTAAGAAGGAGTGGTTCATTCCTGTTTGTAATTGAACAGGTCCTTTACTGTGGAATTTTAACGAATCCAGTATAGGAGAAACTCGATGTTTTTCAATTTTAGAGAGTCTGAAAAAACTTAAGAAGACACCAGGGTTGACCTTTTTCGTAAATTTGTGTCTCCCAAGCCCGAAAAAGTATAAAATAATACTTGAGAGAACCACTTGATCTTTTACGACCAAGGAGTACTTTTCGTTATTAGTGTCACTGATCCGAAAAGGTAAAAAAGTGATCAACGACACGTCGTTTTATAACCAATATCGAATTTGAAACGACAAAAATCTGGCAATCTTTTCATGTTTTTACGGTCGGAAAAGAGCTGTAAGTGGACCGTCTTTTAATTCCATTTTAACGAGTGTAAAAGAAATGCTCGGCAATCTTTTCATGTTTTAGGAGTCAGAAAAGGGTTTAAAGATGACTCTACTTGTTTTTTCGTTGAAAATGATAGATTTCGCCTGAATAATCCTTTATTCTGCACAAAAACACAAACTTTACTCATACCTGTTTGAAATGGATAAAAGCGTTGCAAAATACCTTTTCAAAGTGAAACATAAACAAATTTGCGATTTATTTACTCAAAAAACTTATCAAAAGGGACTTTGTCAATTCATTTTTATTGTTCGAGTTTGGGTGAGAAAATAGTGCTTTTGCTTAGAAAACTTCCCGTGAAGATTGTGGAAAATCCAATCGTCGGAATCGAGCGTAGTCTTCTCCAGGTAATCCACATCATCCTACTCTTCATTTTCAACCATTTAGTTTTTTGATTTAGTCCCTCATTTCATTTTTTGGGAGGGTTTTTAGGCGCAAAACCCACGCGCGAGGGTCCACAGGTTTACCATTGCGAACCCGCGAACCCCGACTTTTTCTCCATTGGGAAAAAGCTCGGGGTCCGCACCTTCCGTGTAGACAAGGTGCGGACCCACGCACTGTGTCTAACGCGGAGGGTGCGTACCCCGCCACAAGGGTTTTGAACCCAAAATTTCTCAAAAATGGACCAATCAAAATGTTTTCTAGCAATCTAATTAATCTTTATACTTGATGCAGAGAGTATATCATGCTAGATTGGCGTGAACGAGAGCATGAGGACATGGATACTGCCGCATGGAATCATCAGCCTTCACTTGATGCTTTGAGGGCATGCGGACTGTACAAATTCTGGACCATTCCTGGCATGAGGGCTCAGGTAGATTTCTTACAGTGGCTGGTTGACAGATGGAGCATACAGGACCACTGATTTTTCATTGGCGGGCACCGGCTCGAAATCGAGCCAGAGGACATTTATTTCTTGACTGGTTTGCCTAAGAGAGGCGAAGACTTGACTCTATTTAGGACTAGGCCAGGTGGCCAGTCTGTCGATAGCCTCTGGCTAGAGTACTGCAACAGCCAGGCTAAAGACAAAGGAATAGACATAAAGACCATATCCCGTCCTGAGCTCATGGTGATTGCGTTTACTGTCACCAGACTTTGCGGAGCTGCCGCATTACATATTGCCACCGGATCCCAGATGCGTATGGTAGTTGATTGCTTTCGAGGCACCAACTTCAACTGGTGCAATGCTGTGCTGGCCAATTTGAAAGGCCAACTGACTAGGGCCAAGAGCGGACAACTAAAGACCTTTGGTTATGGGGCTTTGGTCGTGAGTTTTGGCCTGGAGAGGGTTCCTATGCTGATCCCACAACACCTTACTGTTGGAGCTGGGCTTCCTCGAGAGCCCAAACTGATGCGATGGGTCGCAGTCATGGCCCGTCACTCGGACGAGAGGACAGAAGTTGCTCGGTTCAAACCTGAGTATTTCCAATGGTTGGAAAGTCATGTTTTTTCCATTCATGACTTCCCTTACGCTGGGATGGATTTCCGTGGTGACCCAGACATGGCTCTTCCACCAGGAGAGCAGTGGGACGAGTTAGGTAAAATCCTTTTCAACTTTTCCTATTTAAATTTTTTTTATTTTTCCATCGTCTCAAAACTGATAGTAAAAATTTCAAATGCAGATGTGGGTGCACAGCGACCAGCCGCTCTCCGGCCTTTCGAGAGGAGGCAACCAGTTGCACCCGTGCCAGCCCCACAGGACGAATCAGCAGAGGTTTTGGCCGAGTTGGAGAGTCATCTTGAGCGCTTGACAGGGGATATTCCTGAGACCACTGTAGACGACATTCCTCGCCGACTTCAGCGCTATGTGATTGGAGTCCCAGGACCTTTTAGGAGGTTCCTTTGCAAGGTGGCCCGGGCAGTGGTTTCTTATAGAGATCATCACCAGTGATAGGATGATCGCCTTTTGTGGGCACATGTGACATTTTTGTTTTTGTACTTATCATTTTTGTCGATCATAAGGTGTTTTTCAACCTATGATCGAAGACAATGTATTTTTTGACACACTCCTATATATATATATATATATATATATATATATATATATATATATATATCACTATTACCAGCTTATCTTGTAAATCATATTATGGAATGGTTTTAAATTTACATGTATGATTATTGCAAATGTCTATTTAACATTCGAGAAGCAATTACATCTGCTAATGTATTTAAAGACCTTGGAATATGCTGATATTCAATATAATCAAACTCACATTCCAAGAGACGCACTCTCAAAAATAATCTTAATAACACTAGATTTCTAATGGCATACACTCTATTAAGCTGTAACACAACGAGTTCAGAATCTAACCTCACTATCAAACTTCGAATCCCAAATGAAATAGATTCAGACAATAACTCAATCACTGCACTGTACTCTGTAATGTTGTTTGTTGTTTGATCGAGGCTTACCCCATGCATAGAAACTAACTCGTCAGAGGGCGAATAGATAACCCAAGCTGTGGAAGAGATGTTCCATGTATTACGACAAGCACCATCAGCAAACCCAATGTATGTTTGGAGAGGCATCGACATCTGCAATATCAAGAGTAAAACCAAGCACACTTTTGTTTTTAAAATAAAACACACCAACTAGAAAGAAAAACTATCCTAACTAAAAATCTCCATACCTCATTCTTTCAAGCATAGTACCTCTTCAAGTAAAGGCCATTTTTGGGTTTACCCAAAGAGTCCCCATCAAAGTCCACCAATTCATAAGCCCATTTTGCTAGCTTTCGCTTAACAATATAGGGACCATGCCACATAGGAACGAATTTCCCAGCGCCTGATTTATCATTAGCTTGATCATACAATAACACTAGGTCTCCTTCCGAAAAAATTCGAGGGGTCACATTCCGATCATACTGAGTTTTGATACGTTTTGCGTGAGTCTTGATCGCCAATGCAGCATCACGTCGATTCTCATCTAATTGAGCTAAGTATAACAAACGCTTTTCCTCTTCGGAAGTAGCTGGAAGTAACTCGATGGCCATTTTCAGTGATGGGATTTCACACTCAATGGGTAACACAACTTCCAAACCATAGACTAGGTGGAAAGGAGTGAACCCTGTTGATGTTTTTACTGACGTTCGGTATGCCCAAAGTGCTGAAAATAGCATGTTGTGCCAATTCGACCGATGAATCCCAATGATTTGTCGGATCATGATAACTAAAACTTTGTTCATGGATTCAACCAGACCATTTGCTTGTGGATAATAAGGAGTTGAACTATCATGACGTAAACCAAGCTGGCCTGTAAGTTCGGTCATCATAACATTTCGAAAATGACGCCCATGATCAGTGATTATCGCTTGTGGGACACCAAACCTAGCAATTATATGATTGAACACGAAAATTGCAGTTGTCCTGCCGTCTGCCTCGAATGTAGGCATCACCTCGGCCCACTTAGTAAAATAATCTACCGCAAGGATGATATACGCATGCCCCCCGGCCGAGTGAGGGTTACATGTAATAAAATCGATACCCCATTTGGCAAAAGGACCAACGGCAATTATAGGGTGGAGAGAAGCAGGTGGAGCGCGCATCTTACGGTCAAAAATCTGGCAGTTGTGGCATTTTCGGACTGCCGTAATACAATCTTTAAACAAGGACGGCCAGAAATAGCCAGCGCACAATATCTTTTGGGTTGTGGCATACCCAGACATATGACCGCCACATGCTCCAGAGTGACAGTCATTTAGAACCCTCTCAGCCTCTTCGTGAGTTAAGCAACGTTGAAAAATAGAGTCCGCCCCACGGCGATAAAGAGTATCTCCAATAATTTTGAATTGTTGGGACTGGAATCGAATTTTCGGACATTCCAACCTTGAAATTTCTGGCCGAAAGGATTGGGTCTGGAGATAGGTGATGATATCCCCATACCACGAATCTAAAGTGCTGATTAGAAACAAAGATTCGTCCGCAATGGGCTCCTCTGCCACAGTTTCCGTGTCAGCACGCGGGAAGTCACACATTAATTCTGCAAAAACTAAATATTTCTTAGACTTAGATTTCTCAAACTCCAAGTCGAACTCGTGCCCCCTAGCAATTGTTTGGTCAAAATGTAGATCATAGGGTTGCAATCTGAAATTACCGTAGTTTTACGTAGTAAAATGTAGTGACGAAAACATTGGACAACTTGAACGCCTGCCAATGCCAATTTCTCCACATGTGAGTATTTTAGCTCAGTTGGATTTAACGTTCGACTAAGGTAATATATCACATGTTCCATTCTGAATTCATCTTGCTGAACTAAGACCATTCCAATGGTGGAATGGGAGGCGGCCAGATACAAGAAGTAATCCTGGTTGTAGTTGGGAGGATGCAACAACGGTGCATGGGTCAACGCGTGTTTGAGTGCATCAAAAGATTTCTGAGCTATCTCATCCCAAGAAAATTGAGTGTTCTGTTTCAACAACCATGTAAAACCCTTTGTAACCGCGACGTAGTTAGGAACGAATCATCGTAAAACGTTTACTTTCCCCTGCAAACTTTGGAGTTGGCGAAGACTCGAAGGAGGAGGCAAATTGATGATAGCTTCGACCTTCAAGGGATCAACGTGAATGCCGGCTTTCAAAACTACAAATGCCAGCATTCGACTCGTTTCTATACAGAAGAAACATTTGTGTGGGTTCAATCGAATACGATAATGCCTACACCTCATAAAGATTGCTCATAAATGGACGAGGTGATCAGCTCGATGTAGTGAATGAGCAGGAAAGTCATCGAGATAGGGTTGCACAATGTGCTTGATGTCATGAAACGCATAAGACATCGCCCTCTGAAAAGTTGCTCAGGCATTCTTAAGCCCAAAACGTAATTTGCAATAAGCAAATGTCCCCCATGGACAAATGAAAGCCGTTTTTGGTTGATCGACAGGTAGAATGTTGATTTGATTGTATCCGAAAAAACCGTCCATAAAGGAAAACATTTCGCTGCTGGCACAATCATCAATGATTTGATCGATAGGGGGAGTTGGGTAGTTGTCCTTTAGACAGGCTCGATTAATGTCCCTATAGTCGATGCATATTCTTATTGTTCCCTGTTTTTTGTTAACCGGAACAATATTCGATACCCAATCCGTTAGCGGGATCGGATAAATGAAACCTGCTCTCAATAGTTTTTCAACTTCTACTTTAATTGCAGCAGCTTTTCGTGGGTGAATCTGACACAAACGTTGCCGGACGGGTTTAGCATCCGGGTAAGTCTTGATCTCATGAACAACAATCACGGGATCAATTCCTGGCATTTCCTCATAGGACCAGGAAAACACGTCGCGGAATTCTTGAAATAGGGCCTTATATAATTGAATTTCGTCATCTGTACACGAGGCACCTATATGAATGTTCTCAACAATTCTGGGCTTAACCGAAATGTCAATGGGAATAGTTCGAGAGATGTTTCCCAAATTTAACTCTGAATTGAGATGTTTCATTGGATTCTGAGGTTCCTTAACATATTCAGTCGTAAAGATTGATGAGAAATCATTTTCAAAACGATCATCCTCAGGTAAAAACGAAGATCTGTGATGGAGATCTTCCCATGGTAAATCATCTACACATAGGATTTCACGAATTTTCTCATCATCGTGAACAAGTTCAGAAAATGTAGTTAAATCCGAGGTTGATGTGAAAAGTGATTCCTCACGGACCACATTCATTAAGTCATTTTCGGTTGAACACGGGTTGGCAAAAGACTGCACGGCTTCATAGGCAATTTCATATGGACTCAAAGGCATGGAATTACCAATTGAGTCTATTTCAGATTCAGAAGGAACGATCCAAGGATCGTCATAAAAAATAGTGTCTGATGTAATCATATGAATAGTTGCAAATGAATATGATGCGTTGATTGGAGGAAAAGGAAAAGTTCCCAGTAAACTGGCATCTTTAACTAATCCTACTCCAACATCCTTATATGGGATAGTTGTTTTACCGACATGTTGAATACTCTCCGAAGAGGCTGGGTCGGATGAAAAGTAAGCCAGCTGGTCTATTGTTACGATCTTTCCATTATGTGGAAACTTTATGACTCTAAAGACCGATGAAACGACCTCTGTCATAGCGTAAGACCAACTTCGACCCAAGAGAAGGTTGTACTCTAGAGGGGCATCAACCACCTCCACATCTAGACTAACGGTTTTTCCTTCAACCCCTATAGGCAAATCCTGTAGAATGCCAAAAGGATGAAACCCACGGCCATCAAAGGCCTTAAGAATTGTCGGGGATTGATTTAGTGAAGGAGAACCAAGCGATCTCCAACACTGTATCGACATAATACACGTTGAAGCTCCTTCATCAATTATAGTCCGATGAATAGGCCTGTTTTTTACTATCACTGGGATCTGGAAAGCCATTTGATGAGGCAAATGCAGTGTACTATTTTCTAGATCAAAGATTATTAGGTTCGGGTCCTGAATATCAATAGCTCCTATAGCCGACAAAAGTAATTTACGCTGTGCTGGGCATGATTGTAGCACTTCCAAAGTCGACATTGCTGAGGGTGAAACAGCTAAATCCTCAACAATGTTATAATTCTGAGCTGCTCTCGCATGTGGATTGAAAGTTGACTTTTGAAGTATACCCTTGGCGGGCGGTTTGATTACTAAGTCTGGATTAGGTTTCTCGATCTGTAGTGGATCGGAACCGGGAACTGAGGTTGATGGATTAGAATGAGAAGATTCTACTTCTTTACCATCAATAGGACTTTTACTGCCATAATCTTGCGATCGAGTCGCAATCCTTACATGGGACATCATCAATATGGGTTCTTCATTGGCACTCGAGGAAGAACCTATCATCTTGCTATCTTGACTTGGAAATGGATCCTTCAAAACAGCAGGAGTTTGGGAACCTTTGATGATTTTCGCAACCTCTGCTCGATGAGGGCAGTCTCTTGTAAAATGTTCTTCGTCACAAATGAGACATGGATAACGAGGTTTGCACTTTTCATCATTGGATTCCGCCTTTTCAGATTTCTCTTTTGAACTTTTGTCCATTTTATTCTTCTTCTTTCCTTTCTTCTTCCCACCGGATTTTGATTTAGCCGTAGATGACTCTACAACGTGAATATCGGCGGAAACCTCTGCAGAAGAATCTCCTGTCGGGGAATCAGGCAAGGTTATGATAGGAGAAGAATTCTTGGAAGACTTCTTCTTACTTTTAGTGTTAACTGCACCAATCATACCGTCAGTGGAATGAGATCCTGAAGGAACTACAGTGATTTGATTTGACTTGGGAAGATCGGGGATCTTTTTGTGTAATGTACCTGACTGAGTATAGACCAAGTCAAGGTACTGTGCTTGAGCAATCACTTGCTCCTCAGTAACAACTCCGGCTTTAGCAACATCTTCAGTGATCCTTGGCAACAAAGATTTTACAAACCACTCAGCCAAGATTTGATCCGGAATAAATACCTTCACTAAACGTCGTCGACGTCTCCACTCATGAATATGATCTGAAATGTACGTGGATGTCGATTGTTTTAGCGAAGTTAACAGTTCCGTGCCATTGTCATATCTGACTGGCAACTAAAAATGAGTTAAAAACGAGGTAGCTAACTGACTAAAATTATAAAAAGTGCCTCGCGGTAACTCAATGTACCACTTGGCCGCGAGACCAGTTAGAGTGCACTGGAAAAGTCTAAGATGGATCGAATCATCTGTGATGGAGTTAGACGCACACCAGAGGTGGTAAGTCATCACATGGTTCGACGGGTCCTCTCCAGATTTACCTTCGAACTTGGGAATGTCACTGGGAAACTTATTCGGCATTGGCGGCCAAAACGGAAGATAATTAATCGGATCGTTCGTTAGGCGCGACAAATCAGGTAAGTCCAAAGTTGTGATAAATGGTAACTGCCGATTAGGATCCCTTAAACTCTGGGTCATGAGACCAGCCCCAAGAGGAGGATATCTCGGATAACTAGGAATAGGAATCGCGTTCGGGATATTGTATCCTCCCGGAAAACCAGGATTAACCGGACCGTACTGGGGTTGTTGAGGTTGTTGATAAGTGTACCCAGGATACGGTTGATACTGATAAACTAGCTGCTGGACAGCAGGACCGAATTGGTACTGTCCCTGGTACGGTTGATAGGTGAATTGAGGTTGACTTGTGACAACCGTACTTAAACCAGGTTGTCCTACAGGCATCTGAACCGTAGTTTGAATCGTGGATCCAGACGGTGGTAAAGATGTCTGAGGAGTAGATACAGGAACAGTAGAAACCGGAGCTGTCGATACTCCAGAAGTAGGTAGGGTAGATTGAACAGACGTTGCGGCAGTTGCAGCAGTCGTTTGAGATGGAGTACGAGGCGCAGTAGGCCCAGACTGTGAAACTACCGAAGGTACAGAAGTTTGAATGTTAGACTGGACTGGTTGCTGGAATGAACCAGAAACTAAGGGTTGTCCAGTTTGAGATGACAACTGTACACTTGGCTGCAACACCTGTTGAGTTTGCGATGGATCCCACACTATGTTCATTCTGGGGTACTGACCCATAACAAGTTGAGAATATTGAGGACCATAACCGGGTTGAGGGTAGGATTGATAATTGAAAGGTATATTTCCCATTCCTTGAACATAAGATTGACCTTGGGGTGGTTGGAAACCTTGGTTCGAGTACTGACCTGGGGGTAGATACCCCTGAGGCACGTACTGATACTGGGGTTGACCTTGAGATATAAATTGATACTGGGGTTGACCTTGGGGTACATATTGAGTCTGGGGTTGACCTTGAGGAACGTATTGTACCGTAGGCACGTACTGTCCTTGAGGTTGCCCCCCAGATGCAAATTGTGTACCTTGAGGTTGCCCCCCAGGTGTTAATTGAGGTTGCCCCCCAGGCGGTAACTGGCCACCTTGAGGTTGAGAATTGGGAATAGAACTTGACATCATAAGAATGTCTTCTATGCTCAACGACTTTACACCATTGCTTCCAGTGAATAACCCTTGTTTAATAGGTTGAGGAGATGCTCCCGAAAAAGTACCAGAAAGTGACTGATACCCAGAGGGAACAGAAGGGCCGCCGTACAAAAAATATTCAGGCGATGAGTAAACATGGACGACTGACCTGACATATTTATGGGAGTATAAAAACCTCTAGGGTGATAAGGAGCACGAGGTTGTGAAAAACTTAACACTGGGTTTTCCAAATAATTAGTCAAAGAAAGATACCAAGTAGTACTTCTAGGTGGACTGTAAAAAATTGATTCACGCTCCCTTAGATCAATAACAGTTTGATTTTCAGGGATAGGGATGCCTACTTCTTCTTCCGGAGCAAGTTCTTCAATAGCTATCAAACCAGAAGGAAGATTTTCGGTGATTACTCTTTCTACCCTAGGTGAATTAGGACCACTAGAAGTTGGAGAGACAAACCCTGATGTTGGAGTAACAGGGTCAGATATCTCAGGTTCTTCACCTATATCACTAGTAGATGAAAAACTACCAGCAAGTTCGGAAACCGAAATAGATTCAGGATTATAACCTGTTACTAGAGTTTGGTAATCAGGATGTACAACCAACGAAGACTCTCCTTCTTCAGGTGACCCAACTTTACTGCCACTAGGAGTTACAAGGACTTTCAAGCCTTCAAGATGGCTCGGGACTTCTTTAGGAGGTTGGTCCCAAAGTCTACGGGACTTCCTCAGTAAATCAGCCACGGTTACAAACTCAGGAGACTGGCCCCGAAGTCTACGGGACTGTCTTGGTAATTCAGCCACAGTTAAAAACTTTTAACTACTTCACATGCAAACAAAGTAAAGTCTCAATGAAAACCACCTAAAGCCTCTAAAGAACCAAACAAATTTGAATCACACACCTAAAGAATCTAGAGATCAAACACACACAAACAGTAACTTTCCGGACCCAAAACACTAGTTGGTGATGAAATCCAACGTTGCAGAATAGTACAAAAATGGCGGTTGGAACAGTTACCCCGGCAACCTGCTTAATGAATAGACTGGACCAAGTTCCTCCACTTAAACCGTCTGAAGTGAAGTGAACCCCCCAGAAAATCCAAGTGAGTCTAGCTGACGTCTACTCCAGGTAAAGTGGGATCTTCCCACCACTGTCACCTTAAGAAGAATCCTAAAGAATATGGCCACTAAGGTTACCATCTGAGACAAATACACTTGGGGGAACAGTCTACGATCTGATACGCACGCAATGGCAGAGTAGCAAGCTCAATCCCCTTGAAGGCTCCTTGACATAATCCAAGGTTTACCAACAAGTAACCCCAGGCTCCTCGACAATGGTTAATTCGAGGTTTACCGTTTTTAATATGTGAATATCTGGCGTCATTCCCAATGAGGAAGGATTGATTCCCACACTGGTTCAGACACGATCTCATGCTTCTCCTTTAAGAGGAGCTTTCCCAGAGCATAAATGCAACAATTGGATTTCTTCCTACCACAAGATACAACTACTTGTTTGTTTTTACTATCTTGGAGAGTTAATTACTCTCCTACTCCAAGACACTAGCCTAAGCTAAGTTGGTGTATCAGAGCCCTAGAAATAAAATGTTACTACGTGAATTTTACTTTAAGTGTTAATTTTAGTGGTTGTTGTTTAAGTCAAGAGGTGGCGGAGATGAAACTCGTGGTGTAAAGACTCGACTCGAAATCACTAAAAAGATGCACCTAAGATGATTTAAACAATCTTTTCTCTTCAATGAACTTCTAAACTAAGAATGAGTTTGAGAATGCAAATACTTTGTAAACACAAATCTTCCTCAATTAAACAAATTAAAAGAAGAGCTTTTCCTTTCCAAAGCACTCAAAATGAGACAACTAGCTATTTCACACAATTTTCCCTTTTCTTTTCAAAGTGCTCAATCACTACAAAAGACAAACTTTTCCAAAAGAGATTTTGTTTTTTATATTTTGTAAATAAAACACTCAAAACTAATGAAAATGACTAACTTTGAGAGCTACAAACTGTAAAAAGCTACTTGAAGTTAAAGCCTACTAAAAGTCTTTTCGAGGATGTTTTACTTAGCTAAACGTGAGCTAAGGACTAATTTATGCAGAATCACAAAAAACAACCAATCTTTTGTTTTCTTTTTTTTTAAAATGAAAATTCCAAACTTTCAACTACAAGCTTTTCGAAATTTTGAAATGAGAAAACTCAAAACGAATTCCTCAACAAGGGGAGATTTCATAAATGGTCAGACTCATAAGAAGACTGGTAGACACCAAGGTAATCTGAGGTCCCTAGGGCTTCTAAGCTTAGAGCCACTACACAACCAAAAACGAAAAACAAACCCAACAAGCAAAATTCCTAGGAATTCCACCTAAAACCCTAATGCTAATGAAATTAAACCAAGGAAAGTTTTTGACAGGGAACAAGCAGGTCTGGGCAATGGCTAAAACCTATAAACAAATTCTAAACTGATAAAAAAGAGAAAAATTTAAAATTTTTCAAATTTTTGACAGGGTACGCAGGCAACCTGTTTACACAGGTGCGTCCACGCTCTGTGCACAAAGCAAAAGTGCGTACAGGTACGCACTGTGCTTAACGCAGAGGGTGCGTACCTCTCCCAAAACTATGAAAAATGAAAACTAACTCAAAATTAACTAAATTCACCCAATCCCACAATCATCAAGTCAAAAATAGAAACAGAAAATATAGTTTCTCAGGTCAAAGTATAGACAAGGAAAACAATCAAATTCCCCAGTATGGTCACCATTTTTTCACACGGAATGAGTCGATCTTGCAGACAAGATAGACCTTCCTAGAATCTAAAGAAGACCTAACGACAAGCAAAACAACCAAACACTATCTTTCTCTAAATATTCTTCAATAAACAATAGCAAACAAGTGTTTTTAGGGCCTACCTTTGGTCCAACGCAAGCTTGTGGATGCCCTCACTCTTTTGATCCAAATGAGCTCCTCTTCGCGAATATGCAAACACAAACAAGGCAAACAAATTAAATAGCACCTGAAAAACCAATTGCATAAAACATATTTAACATGAAAGTCAAGGAGTCCATGAAACAAATAACATAAGATACTTGTTGAGAAAAATGAGTTTGATTGTATTAATTCAAAAGAAGAATAACTTTACAACCTTTGCCTTGACGTTGTACAAGCTCCTCCCAGGGTCCAACAAGATGTCTCCTCTACTTTGACAAGTTTCACTCACCCTCCAATGGAACCAAGAGGTATGTGATCTCCCCTCTCAAGCTCAACCAAAGAGTCTTAATTTCACCAGCATTTACCCTCAAAATGTTCAGCTTCTAACCTCCTTAGTCCTCACCCCAATGCCTATATTTATAGTGTAATGGAGGGAAGTTACTAGGTCCTCCTTCAAAGGGATAAAGCCCTCCTTCAAAGGGATAGCTCCTTCAGTCAAGGGATTAGCTCCTTTTCTTTTGGGATGCATGAACAACCTCAGAGCGAACAATCCACGTCAAAATTCCTTCTAGAAAACTCTAGAATTAATCCAAAGTGAGTTTTTTAAGATAAAACTTGCGCCTTTTGACTTTCATAGGGGTCCGCACCTACACCGTTAGGGACAGAGTGGGTAGGTACGCAGCTTTTGTACACAGAAGGTGCGGGACCGCAGGTGACCATGAGAGAAAGTGTGGAACCAGAGTTATATTGATTTTTAATGTCTTTCTCCCACTTCCAAAGCTTGATTTGAAGAGCTGAGGTCTTAGACTTGCTTAGGAGGACAGTACAAGTGATGATAGACCCATACTGACTGCAAATAATCATGGTGACAATATTTTAGTGTAACCTTTGGCATCAGACCAATACGTTCACATGATATCTGGTAACTTGGGTAATCCTCAAGTAAACCCAACTAATGTTTATTACCTGCCTAGGGGACAACCACCTTATCCTGCACCTAGAGGACAACCTATTTTCGAAGCATATCCTACACCTGGAGGACAATCTTTTACTAGAACTTATTTTTAGATACCTCAGCTCGATTTGGGTCAATCTATTGTGGCTAAACCATTGATCGGTACTCCTTACCTTGGGATGAATACTATTTAGAACCCTGTTTTCACTCAAAAACTTGTTCTAGTTGCCCCACAAGTGCTAGTTTATCAACCTTTTCAGCCTGTTGGACAATCTATTCCAAAAATACCTATGCCAAGTATTGCAGTACCTATCCAACAATCTGTCTAAGGAATTTTGCAAACACCTATCCAACAATGTGTACAAGGAATTCCATAAACGCATGTTCAACAACTAGTTCAACAAGTCGTTCAAAGTGGATCTCAAACACCTGCTTAGTCTATTGTCTGGACATCTGTTCAACAACCTATTTTATGTTCACCTCAGACACCTATCCCAGGAGGATCAAAAATGACTATTAAATTTACCCCTCAAAAATTTTATTCACAAACTACACAAGCTATCCCTTAGGCATCTACTCATAAAACTAGTCCTACTATCGAGTCTACAACATAGATTCCTATCGGACAACCTGGTACAGGGACAATGCAAACACCTTTTCAAGGTCAAGATTTTCAAATCCCTCTTTTCCAAGGTGAATCTTTCCAAAGCCAGCCTTTTCGAGGTCAATATATTCAAATTGAACCTGTTCAAAGTAAATCAAGGCTAACCTTTGCGAGTTCAACCTTTACAGGGGCAATACTAGTTGGATCAAATGGGTTCCTTTTCAACCACCACCTAGTATGATTCACCTTGGTTACCCTGGAGGAATATAAATTCCAACCGCACAGGCTATTCCAGGATATCGAGGGTATCCTCCTCCAGGGGTTGGACTTAACCCTTAAGATTATCAAACTCCACAAGAAGACCCCAACCAAAAGTTACCATTCATCGCAACCTTATATTTACCATCTTTATCCTGGATGACGAACGATCCTATCTATTACTATCCTTTTTGGCCAATGATTCCTACCAAGTTATTGAGTGATATAACGAAGCTTGAAGGTAAATCACGAGAGGACCCTTTAAATCACGTTATGACATATCATGTTTGGTGTGCATCAAATTCACTAATCAATGATTCTATCAGACTTCAGCTTTTCCAATGAACATTAATAGATCGACAAAAAAATGGTACATTGACTTACCTCACACTTCTTTCCATAATTTCAACTCTTTAGCAACAACATTTTTGTCACATTTTTAGCTACCAATTCAATATGACACTAGTACTTAACTTTTGACTTCCCTAAAACAATTGAAATCTAATTATATTTCAGATCATATACATGAATGGAGATGTAGGCATCGATTAGTCAAAGTTTTTATTCCAGATCAAATTTTAGCTGAATGGTTTACAAAATGATTGCTTCTCAGTATTACCGAGGATTTTTTTAAGGGATTTGTTGTAACAAAAGAGCAAGTAATTTCTTGTGCCCAATACTTAGACTTAGTCTATACCCAATATGGCATCTTGTACAAGAAAATCCTAAATTTACCTCGCCCAGCAATTTTAGATCAATCTGATTCAACTCCTACAGGATCTAGCATCATTGATGGTGTAATTGGTTCTATCAACCATCAATCTAAGGGTAAAAAGAAGAATTCTAAAAGTAATCATACTTTGTCTATACAAGATTCACCCACTGAAAGCCTTTCTCCAGAAACTACTTCTGAAATTAATGTCGTAGAACCATCTACTAGCAACAATCAACCATTCAAGGGTAAAAAGAAGGGGAAAGGTAAAACAAAAAAAAAATCTTCTCAGAAAGAGAAACCAACTAAAAATGAACCTACTAATGAGAAAAAGAAACCTTGTTATCCTTACCTTATTTGTAATGAATATCATTATACAAAGTAATGCCCACATCAGGAAGACGTTACTAAATTTTTAAAAGGTTCTCCAACTCCTGTTGTTTTGAGGGATCCTTTTCCTTCTTCAAACAATAAAATGATTTCACATAATCCATATTATTGTTCCATACCGGTAGATATCATGACGATGTCTTTGCGGAAATTATGGTAGCAACAAGATCAAAAGATTACAGTTCTAAGGGTCTTGCAGTAAATGGAAATGATGCTAGTCAATCTAATCAACCTTCCAGTTCAATTCCTCCTCCTCCTTTTGAACCATTACAGATTAATAAAACAAACCTTGACATGATGATTTGACCACATCCAAAAGGCGTTGTTCCAAAAAATAGCTTTCAACCCACATGCTAGAGCTGCCCAAAATTACAACATTTTTGAAGACCTCGCGATGTCTCCTTCAACAATGCTAGCTCTTGAGGTGCTAAAAACATGTACATCAAAAAGAATGTTACTATTGTCATCTATTGGAGAAATTGATCCTAAGGATTCTGAACATATTATCTTTTACCTTAAAATTCATATACCAAGACTCTCGCATCAACTGACATTCCAAATATCAGTTTTTGTTAAAACCAAATGAGTGTTTCACATAGTTATTGATGAAGGATCTTCTACGTGTTTCATGTCTATTGCTTGTTGGAAATATTTAGGTTCTCCGACTATCAATTAGTCACCTACCACTTTAAAAGCCTTTGATGGAAGAGGTTTTCATCCTTATGGAATCCTAAATGATCTACCCATAGAGTTAGAAGGTAAGACAGTCGTAATCGAAGTTGAATTTGTTGATGCTCAGCTCAATTATAACCTTTTACTTGGTTGAAGTTCGACCTATTGTATGTATGTGGTGGTTTCATCACTTTTTTGTATGATATTATTTCCTCATCGAGGGAAAATAGTAAAAGTAGACCAATTGTATTACCACACTTCCAACCCTAGATCTACAGGTAGCGTACCTTTCATCAGGAAAATTATTACTCCCTATGAGGATATTTGTGTTGGTTTGCTTAAAGATTCATCACTGGTGGGAACTTCACACCTCCTCCACCAAATTTTCCTTCTAACATTGCCAAGGTTAACATGATCACATCAAGCACTATGGAATCTTCTAATCCGTGGATAGTGCCTTCAGAATCGAAATTGACCTCCTATAATAATGAGATGCCTTTGATCCCACTTGAATTGGCTTATTAGGAAATTAAAACATTTTACGATCCACCATCTTCTGAGATTGATCGAGTGAATGAGATAAATGATGATTATTCTCAATTACCTTGCTTAGAACCAATTTCACTTCTTGATCTATTTGATAATATATTTTCAACTGATGAAAGTATTATGGATATTATGACTTTAGATGAAATGCCATGGGTGAATTATCATCATCATTCATATTTTCTTCCTAAACTTGATAAATAAATCAAGAATGATTTTTCAACTATATTTTTGCTTGAGATTGTAGATAATCTTGAATCTGAAAATAATTTGGGAAACATATCTACAACGATTGCAATTGATATCTCAGTCAAAACAAGAATATCGAGAACATTCACATAGGTGCTTCGTGCTCACTTGAAGAACTTCAAATGTACAAAGCCTTATTTCAAAATTCTATGACATTTTTGTCTGGTCCTATGAGAAAATGCCAGGAATTGACCAAAGTATTATTGTTCAGAAAATTAAGACTTACATGGATGCTAAACCTATTAGATAGTGATTACATCTAGTGTATCCACGAAAGGCTGCAACTATTAAAGTTGAGGTTGACAAACTTCTTAAAGTAGGTTTTATCTACTCGGTTCCCTTGACTGATTAGGTTTCCAATATTGTTCATGTTAACAAAAATCAAGGGACTATCAGAGTATGTGTAGATTATAGGGATATTAATAAGGCTTGTCCCAAATACAATGATCCTACCCCCTATGTTTATCAAATCATTAACGATTGTTCCAGCAACGAAATCTTTTCTTTCATCGATAGATTTTTCAGACACAACCAAATCAACATGCTCCCAACTGATCACCATAAAACTGTGTTCATATTTCAATTGGGCACTTTTTCTTACCGAAAACGCCCATTCGGATTAAAGAATGTTGGCACAAACTTCCAATGGGCTATGTCTTACAAATTTCACGATATCAAGCATATTGTACAACCCTATTTGGATGATTTACCAGCTCATTCATTGAAACAGGAAGATCATCCAATGCATTTGAGAGTTCTCTTTATCAGGTGTTGTCACTACAATATACACTTGAACCCTCACAATTTTTTTTGTCTGCAATCTGATACTGGGATTTTCCGTATCAAAGGAAGACATTCACGTTGATCTATTCAAGGTAGAGGCTATTCTGAATTTGCCTCCTCCTTCCAATCTCTGCTGACTCCAAAGTTTGCAAGGGAAAGTGAACTTTTTACGCTGATTCATCTAGAACTATGTTGAGCTAACTAAAGGTTTTACTTGACAGTTGAAAATATGCATCTCATTTACATGGGATGAAGTTGCTCAAGAATCTTTTGATGCACTAAAAAACGCGTTGAATCATACGTTGTTGTTGCATCCTCCCAATTATCATCGAGACTACTTTTTGTATTTAGCTACATTTGATGTCACCATTGGCATGGTTTTAGTTCAGGAAGACGAGTTGAATGATGAGCATGTGATATATTATTTGAGCATAAATCTTATGAAAATTGAAGTAAAATACACACATGTGGAGAAATTGGCCTTGGCAATTGTTCAAGTTGTCCAAAGATTTTGTCACTACATTCTCTTACGCAAAACAATAGTGATTTCAAACTACAACCCTATGGTTTACATTCTTACGAGACAATTTCTAGGGGGGAAATATTCTAAATGGATAGTTATCGTACAAGAATTTGATTTAGAATTCATAAAATCTAAATCCAAGAAATCATTAGTGTTTGTTGAATTGTTATGTGACTTTCCCTATACTGAGATGGAAACCGTGGCAGAGGATTCTCTTCTAGATGAATCCCTCTTTCTTATCAATACTTTAGACCCATGGTATGGAGATCGTATATCTTTAAACCCAAACTGTTTGGCTAGAATTGAATTGAATCAACCATCGTTGTATTTGGTACCAATCCCAACAATACACTATTTTTGGTGATACACTTTATCATCATGGTGTTGATTCCATCTTCATACGATGTTTGACTCACAAAAAAGCTGAAAAGACATTGAATGAATTCCATTCTAGAGCTTGCGGCAATCATATGTCAGGGTTTTACACTGCCCAAAATATTTTGCATGCTAGGTATTTCAGGCTTTCGATGTTCAAACATTGTATAAATATGGTCCAAAATTGCCACAATTGCCAAATCTACGATTGAAAAATACATGCACCTCCAAATCCTCTTCACCTAATCATTATTTTCAGCCCTTTTGCAAAATGGGGCATCTATTTCCTTACATGTAACCCTCGCTCGGCCGACAGGCATGGGTACATTATCCTAGTAGTGGATTATTCTACGAAATGGGCCGAGGTGATGCTTACATATAAGGATGATGGCAAAATGACAACTATTTTCATATTCAATCATGTGATTTCTAGGTTCGGTGGAAGCCATCATCACGAACCATGGTAGACATTTGTTGAGAAAAATTATAGTCTTATCATTTGATTAACATAAATCATCAACCTAGGCAGGTAAGCTTGTGAGATGCATGCTTAACAATGTAAGTGTTGATTAATATAACTAGCCAATCACATAAAACCAATGACTCTTTCTTGCATCAATCACTTAGTAGCAAAGGCTATAGAGTGGATCAAACTTCCCTCTACAACTCTTAAGATTGTTGATGATGATTAGGAAAAGATATAGAAATCAACTTACAACAAATTCATAAATTCAATCAACATTAGAAATCAAATCTTCATTAAATGAATTCCACACATAACAAAAAACTAATTCATTTAATCCTGTGCTACTGATATATTAGAAAGAGTCCATTAGCTATAAAAATAAATTATTGCTACATAACAACAATAAAATGCATAAAGATGAAACTATGGGAGTTGTCAGCAAAGGGGGCCCTCCCTTACTCACAACCCCTTCAATTCAGAAGAGTTTTCTCACTAAAATAAACAGAACATATATCTTTATATTACTCTGAAAAAGATACAGTCGAGTACAATCTGATACACAGTCTTGTGCTGAAACCAACCCAGCAATATAACAACCCCTACCATAGAAACTAGGACATAATTTATACATTTACAAAGCCCATATATGGTTCGAAATAAAGGAGACTACTAATCTAGGCCATCGGCTAACATAACTGTTAAAAAATATCAGTTTTAGCCATACTGGGTCTAATCCATGACTGAAAGCATGGATTAGACGAAACTCGTTACATGGCTGTAGCTTTCCTCCAAACGGCCAATGAGAGAAGGCTTCTGAACTTGGGCGGTGTTGTTGGCAGATCTGAAACAACCAATAGGATATCAACCATGTGTGATATATTCCCCACAAAAACCATGTTCCCGTTTGACTTAGATATTTGTGGAACATGGCTAACTGCCGGTGTTGCTACAGGAAATCCGTGACTGCAGGAAATCCATAGTGGTTGCAGGAAATAGAATCTCAAAGTTGTCTATAGGAATTATGGGCCTATTTCTAAATCAAAACAAATCTGCATAAGAACTCGAGATTAGTTGGCATGGTAATTAAATAAATAACAACTATCCAAGTAATACTCAAAGTTAAGGTAAAAGACACTTTTTAGTGTTAATTTGCATACTTTCAGCCTATGACACCCTTTTGGAAAAAATATAAGAATTCTAACCGAAATAGGCATAGTAGGGGTTAAAGATAGTTCAAAATGGGAGAGGTAAAGTAAGGAAAAAGGTGTCAAATTCGGGCAAAACCAAGCCCCAACATATACCCCACACCTAGCTCCTTGCATGCCCCTTATGCAAGCAAAACTATTGCATCTTCCCTAAAGAAAAAGGAAATCATTCCTTAGCTTGAGCTGCAGCTACTGCAACCAACTGATTTGCTACCTCTGCTAACTGGTCCAACTGGTTACCACTAGATTTTGCAGGAATTTTACCCTTTTACAATTCATTCTTCTTTTTCAGATGGTCGACCCTAACCTACTTCTTTTTCATAATTCGGGCCGCTTTCTGGATCCAATATTCATGCTCTTTATGTATACGCAGGCTATTCTCTTTCAGGGTCTTGTTTTCCTTTCTCAGGGCTCTCTCTGAAATGGTGAGCTTAGTGATGATTTCTTCCAATTCCTGCAGAGACGGTCTCTTCGAGGGGTTACTTCTCCTTCCTGATTTCCTTGGATAGATTGAGGGGATCCAAGGTCCTCCTCTGCTTGCTATTCTCCTTCTGAGTGATTCCCACTTCCATGCAGTGGGGAGTCCTGAAAGAACATCGCTTCTTCATCGATAAAATTAGCTGACTCGATATTCTCTTTACCTTTGGGTGGGCCGTGGTGTTTCTTCTTCTTCTTATTGTTGTCTCGGGCAGTACTTCTGCATCCGAAGTATATTTTATAGCAAGTTGAATAGCCTGGCTTCTGGTAAATATTTTTTGTAGAGGTGGAAGTTCCGTTCTTCGACCTAGGCTATTTTATCATAGTCTCCCCTGTCACCACCACTTCGTCATCTCTTTCTGCTTCCTTCGTCTGTAGCTCAAGGGTCTGAGGCTTCTTCTTCTTCTTTGGTTTTTTTACAAGCTTCTTCTCAGTGGGGTTCTGAGAGTCGAGGTCATCCCTCTTTTCCTTATTTACCAGTGGCCTTTGAGTCTGTGACTTCTTCTTTTCTTTTTCCACCGGTTTTTCTTCTATATACTCTAAAGGGTAAGAATTTTTTTCCTTTTCTTTCCCTTTTATCTGTAGCCCACACATTAGCGGCTTTTTCCTTAGTTTATCTGCTGGCGCTTCCTCCATGGAATCATAGGAGTCATAATGCTCATTTTCTACAAAATAGTTTTTGGCTAGGAACTCCTCCCATGTCAGTTTTTTTACCTTTCAAAACCTCCACCAGGATGCTTTTTACCAGCCCGTGGTGGTAGAGTTTTACCTCTAAATTGGCCCCCCTCTCCTTGGTGGTCATCAACATCTTCATTAGTGACATCCTCAAGTAATAGGGAAAATTTAACGGCTTGTCATGGAAATGGGCGAGGAGTCAAATATGAAACAGGAATGCAAGCCCAAAGCAAACATCACATGTTATGTATTTCTGCAGGAAAAACAATAAGTTCTGGTACTTACTCCCATAGAAATCTACGAAATTCCCTTACTCCAGTTGCGGTCCAAATGCTCTTTACGGAGGAAGGATGCGTAGAAGCCTTTGCTAAAATGTTGGTTCTTGAACCAACGTTCTAATGCAAGGTTACCCCCGCACATACCCACAATATGCATAAAAATGCATAAACACAACTTCCCATGTATTTGACTCTCAAAGGAGTCAAATATTCCAGCCTCTAATGGTTTAGGCCCTCTATAACAGTTCCTTTGTATCGGAACACAATAACCCCGCCAAAACCTCCCTATCAAGACTTTTGAACAACCCTCAAACCTTTGTTTATGACTTTATTAAAGTCTTCCTTCTCAATCCTTCTATCGGGATTTAGAACCCTCTCATTAATCCTTAACACATTGTTTATATACATTTTAACGTATAAAATCTTCTATCGACACTCTTCCACTTTATAAACCATTACAAAGGAAAATCCATTTACACAGGGAAATACTCACAAAACGTTACCTTTCCACCCTTCGTATGGTCTCTACAAACATGCCGAGGCTACCTCTATCGCAATCGACCATCGCATTCTCCCCAGCCTTACCACATATGTGGTTCATCACCCTTCCAACTCGGATACGACTATCACAGTCGTTAAATCTATGTTCTAGCCTTAAAAGGCTTGGCACAACAACTTATCACAAACACACGGAATACGAGAATACAAAGGAAATCCCACTCCGGGCCATATATAGCGGAACTCAAATCTATTACAACTGCGACTATAAATATCGTCGGGTCTAGTTCATCACTAGCTCTCCAACGCACCCCTCCTCTGATCACCTAAGATATCTGATCACTGATTAGCGCTTAATCGCTATTGGTGTAAGGGCCCTTAATTATTCCACTGTCGCTTAGACCTTTGGCTTCTCCGATATGTGATCGGCGATCAAATCTGGACCGTCAATCTGAATCTTAATCTAACAGTCCACGCTTAATCACATGATCACGATCGCTCCATTTCAAAGGCTTGTTCTAATGTCTTCAAATGGATTCTGCCGACACGAATTAATCCTGGTCGTTGATCTAAATGATCCAACAGCTACTGAGCGTCAATACTTCACTTCTCGCTCTTCCTTTTACTTGGGTTTTTTAACGCTATTTTCTAAGTGTTTCTTCTGTGGTTTGATTCTTTAAAAGGTTTTAGTTCCTCGTTGTTTCCACTACTCAACTCTTTCTGAGCTTAACTCCTCGAACTCTCAACTTTGCTGTCTCTCCAATGCTCTACTCTGATGCTTCAATTGGACTCGATGGTTCATTTCTCCTCTCTCTTCGTATTCTTTACCAGAACTCTACATGCAACTACAGTTACAAAACCTACGACTTCACCATCTATATGTAATTCAATCATTCCATATAATTTCATGCATTCACACAGTCAGAATAGACTTCTGTGTATATATAAATATGAATAATTGATACATGTCGAGACTTTCTGTCTCTCATGGGCCTGTTCTTCAATATCAGTGGCCTCTCCCTTTGACTCTTCCCGTAGGCTTACATGTATGCCAAGAGTTCTGTTGAATTGTCCTAGTTCGACTCCTATATCTACTAAACCAACTCCTAAATCCTCTATTCATTATGTCCACTTCTAATTAATTCCTAAAAGCTCTCTCTTATCCCTTGAATCATGGAAAATTTAAAGAGTCCTAATTGACTTTAGGCTCTTTTGTCATTATTTCCACTCATGTTCTCATTTATTCGAGAGAACTTACAATTTCCTCCCATTATCTAATTAAATCACTTAAAGGCCTAAATTACATTAATTTGAGATGCAGGAAACTACTCCTCTAAAGCTACATGACCCCCTATGTCTACTTAATTACAATGATTTTCTCTGGGTTGAATGCTCCTGCATCAGACTCCCAAAGTAGAAAGTATTCATGATCTCCTGATCATGTGTCTTCTAATCTTTGTCTTCCTGGATCCCACACTTTGTTCTGTAACTGTCCATATGCTTTGTTCCCTTGTTGTTGTTGTACTTTTATTGTCTTTTGCCCCATTTTCTTCTTCTTGTCAATCAGATTCAAGTTCTGATTGATATTTCTTCATGTTGCTACCATTCTCCTCCATTTGGACTACTTCATCATCAGCTCCCACATTTCTTCAATCTCTGTCTCCAGTACGTCTTTGGACTGGTTCATATTCTGCTTCATCTTTCTGCCTCCTTCTCTTTGTTTTAGGTTGTTGTTGTGATCTATTAATTGTTTAGATTGCTGCTGGTTTACTTTTCTTCTTCATTTTCTCTTGTTCCAATTGCTTTGCTTACTTTGACTTCTATTTTTCTTGCTTCAACCTTTGCCCTGATTTCTTTTCTAACTGCCTCCCTACCATCCTTACCCTCTTTCATGATTGTTCAGCACTTTCTCTAGCAAATTAACTTCTCTATTCCATGGATTGATTCCTTCCATAGTCTCTTCTTCTTTCACCTTTGTTTGGTTGCTCACTCGTGCCAAATCTCCTCCAGCACCTGCAACAAAACCTGCACACTCAAAACACTTGTTATTAAAAAAAAAAAGGTTTTTGTGCCTTATTTCCCTTAGAGAAACAACTCAGTTTGATGCTCTATTTCTTTCTCCTCTGTTAGCACATCAGTATGCTGATTAGAACTCTCCAAAGAATCATTGAGACTATCAACTAGTCTCTCCTCCACACCATTTTTCCTAATGATGTCTTCTTGCCCTTGTCCACTATAGTGAACTCCTTCTCTTGCAATGTCAATCTGCTGAACTTTCATATCCATTTCCTTTTCCTTGTGACTGTCATTCATGACAATTATTTTATCTTCCCTTTTCAGCAGTCTATTTTGAACATCTATTCTCTGTTTTTCTAACTCCCTTCTTTGAAAAATCTATTTTTCTATATAACTTAACAACTTCAATTGGAGTAGATTTTGGAAATTCTACACAATTCTCCATACCTTCCTTTGTTATAGATAGATCATCAGATGTCCTTTTTCCCTTAGCTAAGTCTTTTGCATAGACTTCTTCTTCCTTAATATATTTTAGTAGATTTTCTTCTTTTTCCTTGTTTGTCTCTACAACCTCCATGGTTACTTCCATTGTGCCTATCATCATAGTGAATTGATGATCCTTTACTATGTTTTCAGTTAACATAGTTTCTTCTTCAAGCTTGCCTTCAATCTCTTGTTGTTTATATTCCTCCAGAGCTATCCTTGTCTCATCTCCTGCATTATCATTCTCCTGCATTTGTTCTGCATCCACAAACAAACTATTAATCTTAAAAACATAAGACCCTATGGTCCCACTTGATGGTTCAGCCATCATATCTCCTTGCTATTCTAAATCCTTCATATGATTCAAAAATTCTTCGATGGTCTCCTCTTCAATCTTCTCAAGCCCTTAACTTGGTTGCTTGATATCTTCCTCCAACTGCATATGAGACCTATCTATCTCATCCTCTTCCAAAACAGAATTTGGATTCTGCTTGTCTTCTTTCTCCTTTATGACAATATTAGCAAATTGTCCTTCTTTACATGTTTCACCTGTAGACATACACAAATTGTTAGTTTTAAAGCCATGTGACCTTTTGGCCTCACTTGAAGTTTCAGTCTTCAAGTCTTCACTCTCTCCCAGAATTTCTCCCTATTCTGGTTCACAAATGGATTCTTCTATTTCTAACTCAACTTCCTTGAGTTTTTCCTTCAGCCACTTCACTTGCTTTTGTTGTAGCCTTCTCTGTATTTCTTGCCATTTTACTGGCTTCTTCCTCAAGACCTATCCTAGTATTTGGCTTTCCTCAAGAATTCTCCTTAATGCATCGAGTTGTTCTTTTAACTCTACAATTTCTTGGTCAATTTCTTCTTGACTCATCTTCTTTCCATTTTCCTTGGCATCCTTTTTCTTCATCTTTCTTCTGCTATGGTTTCTCTCTGAACCTTTGCTATGACTATCAGTAGTCATATTCTTCTCTTCTTTCTTCATGAGCTCTCACTCATCTACAACAAGCCACTGCTACAGCTAGTCCTCCTCGCTGCAATCTTACCTCACTAAGCTCTCCTCACTCAGTCTTTTGGTAAGCACGTTCCTCTATCTGGAACCTCCTCTTGAGCAACACCTTTGCTCCTTCTAGGCTTTTGCAATTTCTCATTCTCTCTTAAGAACACTTCAACTGTCCTCTCTGTCCAATCTCTTGTTGGATTCTTCAAGTTCACTACCACTTCTCTATGAGATTGTTTTCCTTACTCTATCTTCAAGAACACATCTGGTTCTCCTCTCACAGCTTCTCTTGCTATCACCTGTGTATTAGTATAAAAACACACATTCTCAATTTAAAACAGAACACATTATCTCACCTTCAAGATCTCAGCATGATCTTGTTTCACCATTCCACCATGGATTGTTCTCTGTTTTGTCTCCAAGTCCTCTTCCTTTAGAACTTGCATTAAGCAATCTTTCTTTATCTTTCCTTCAAGAAATCCTCTATTCCTATTTATTCCAAGCCTCTGCTAGAATTGTTGTAGTCTTCCAAGAACTTCAAAGTTCTCCTTACAGTATTCTGTTGTAGTCTTATGCACATTACCTTCTTCTGTGTGCAATCTCCTTTCATAGGAAGTCTTCCCCGCTCTGATTTCAAACCTTCTCTGATACCAAATCTTCTTTGATACCATTAATGATGTAGGGATATCTGCACATACCCACAATATGCATAAAAATGCATAAACACAACTATCCCAGGTGTTTAACTCTCCAATGGAATCAAAACTACAAACCATGAATGGTTAAGGACCTCTTTTACTCTCTTTCAAAATGATTCATGGACTGACCAAAGTCACACACTAACCCACCTTTTTCTTCTCAGAAAATTAATCACCCCGCTTTAATCCTTTTATCGGGACTTGAATCACTCCTTAACCTTCCCATACAACTTATTAAAGTCTTTCTTTTAAATCTTTCCTATTGGGACTTTAAACCTCTTCACAGCCTTTATTTAACCCCTTAACCACACACACACACACACACATATATATAACCACCCTCTCATATCCTTGGTTACATATATATTAACACACAAAATCCTTATCAGCATTATTTTCCTTTAGAAATATTTTACAAAGGAGATATCATGCAAACATACCTTTCTCCACTTTTATATGGAATCTACACAGTCCCCGAGGTTAAACCTCATCGCATTCGGCATTCGCTCCCATCGTGGGCACACCACATATATGGTTACATCACCCCTCCGACTCCAATATGTGACTGTCGGAGTTGTTAAATCTATGTTCTAGCATTAAAAGGCTTGGCACAACAACTTATTGCAAACACACAGAATACGGGAATACAAAGGAAATCTCGCTCCGGGCCATATATAGCGGAACTCAAATCTATTACAACTGCGACTATAAATATCGTCGGGTCCAGTTCATCACTAGCTCTCTGTCGCGCCCCTCCTCCGATCACCCGAGATCTCCGATCGCCGATTAGCGCTTAATCACTATCGGTGTAACGGCCCTTAATTATTCCACTGTCACTTAGACCTTTGGATTCTCTGATATGCGATCGACGATCAGATCTGGACCGTCGATCTGAATCTTGATCCGGCAGTCCACGCTTAATCACATGATTGCAATCGCTCCATTTCAAAGGCTCGTTCCAATGTCTTCAAAGGGATTCCATCGACGTGACTTAATCCTGGTCATTGAACTAAATGATCCAATGACTGCTGAGCGTCAATACTTCACTTCTCGCTCTTCCTTTTACTTAGGTTTTTTTTTATGTTATTTTCCTAGTGTTACTTCTGTGGGTCGATTCTTCAAAAGGTTCTAGTTCCTCGTTGTTTCCACTGCTCAACTATTTCTGAGCTTAACTCCTCGAACTCTCAGCTTCATTGTCTCTCCAAAGCTATGCTCTGATGCTTCAATTGGACTCGATGGTCCATTACGATTCTTCTGAATCGTTCTCCTCTCTCTGTGTGTTCTTCACTAGAACTCTGCCTGCAACCACAGTTACAGAACCTACGACTTCACCATCTATATGTAATTCAATCATTCCATATAATTTCATGCATTCACAAAGTCAGAATAGACTTTTGTGTATATATAAATATGAATAATTGATACAGGTCGAGACTTTTGGTCTCTCATGGGCTTGTTCTTCAATATCAGTGGCCTCTCCCTTTGACTCTGCCCGTAGGCTTACATATATGCTAGGAGTTTTGTTGAACTGTCTTGGTTCAACTCCTATATATACTAAACCAACTCCTAAATCCTCTGTCCATTATGTCCACTTCTAATTAATTCCTAAAAGCTCTCTCTTGTCCCTCGAAACATGGAATGTTTAAAGAGTCCTAATTGACTTTAGGCTCTTTTGTCATTATTGCGACTCAAGCTCTCATTTATTCGAGAGCACTTACAATTTCCTCCCATTATCTAATTAAATCACTTAAAGGCCTAAATTACATTAATTTGAGACTTAGGAAACTACTCCTCTAAAGCTACATGACCCTTTATGTCAACTTAATTACAATGATTTTCTCTGGGCTGAATGCTCCTGCATCACGTTCTCCCAACTATGAAATTCCGCATGCTCATGCTACCAAACCTTCAGTCAACCTGAATTGAACATCCCCAACGTGATCCTTATCATCGTTTAGGTTCAATGAGAAAGAGTCACCTCCGAGTTGTAGCCGTTGAATCACTGGAAAAATGGCAGCCACCCTATTTTTCCAATCTCGCCTTACTGCGAGGGTTGGCCTCCAGTAGCTCAGGCCCTTATGGCTGAAAGTGGACGGGGGCATGTAATTTCGACATGGTGAAAGACTGGAATACATGGCATATGCACTTCTTTGGAAATATTGGCGTAAGCTTTGTAGCAGACTCGTGCAACAAGGGAGGGCTTATTATAGAAATTTATCACAAAGCACGGGATTTTCGAGGGATGGGTTGTGATCATGATTGTCATCATGATCTGACTTGCAGGAATATATGGGGAGTACGTTTAATGGTCATGTCAGAATCATAGCAATCGGGCAAGGAGCTGGAGTCATAACGCACTGAATTAGGGCTGTGTTTTGCCGCAAGGGTGACCATAGCCGAAATATCATACAAATATTAAAAATTAAAGCATTAATTACCCTTTACCTCAAGTATCCTGTCTTCAGTTGTACTTTACCTTTCTACCTTCCAACAGTCTAGTACTTCAGATGACACGTGCATGTTCATGAGATGATAACCCACTGAATAGTTAAATCAGATATATGATTTCATTATTCATGACCTCGACTTGTATTTAAAATCTATCAGTACTTTTAAATAATCTTAAATTAATTCTCTGTCTATGCTTTTTGTTTTTCCGAAAACAAGGTGTCGCTACAGGAAATGAAACCAAGACTGCTGAGCTTTTTGCAGGAAATTGGACCATGACTTGCAGAGCTTCTATGGGAAATTGGACCATGACTTGCGAGCTTCTATAGGAAATCGAACCATCAACCAACACTTCTCCCATGTTTGTGTACAATTCACTGCACATGAATAAAAGGTGTTGATGTCTAATGTTGAATGAGCTCATTGGATTACTAGCCATTGAGGTCAGCTGTTAACCAATGCGAGGCCCATCACCTTTAATGGAAGAGAGGACCAAGGTACCCTGATGCATCCTATCAGGTGTGAATTAATGTGCTGATGTTGAACCCCCCTGTAGGATCCAACAGTCAAGGAGCCATAGTTATTCCCCATTGTTGTTGGCAAGATAACCTGTCATTAGGGCATACAAACTTCAAGGCATCATAAGACTCTGATCTTGCACCCAGATATTGTTGATGTCGATGGGCCAAGATTGTTAGAAGGAGGCCCTTAAGAAATCCCACACCAGTCCAACACGAGCAATCCATATTTAGCTGAAAACAAAATTTATTCAGAGAATCCTACTGACCTGTAATTTAACGAGACCAGGGAAGTCCATGCTCACTAGATTTCATTTTTAGAGAATCTGAAATACTTGGAAAAGAAGACTCCAAGGGGGCTCCTTTTCTGTAATTAGTCCATTGGGCCCAGAAAAAGGAATAAACCTATACCCAATAGACATTCCTCTCATGTTTTACTGAGCACGAGTGTTATGAAACCAACTCACAAAAAGATAGAAAAGATAGATGAATGCCTTAGAATTTAGCCTCTTTGAGGGGGAAACCTCCTTTACATTACATAAATGAACAATTCTTTGATGATTCAAATGACAAGACCTCCTTTCTATATATAGGAGTCTAAGGGGTCATAATATAATCAAAGCCAACAAAACAATAATAATGTAAGGGCACAATAATAACAATAGTGGGCTTCTATGGGGCACAATAGTAACAATATGAGGACTACATGGATACAACAATATAATAAGGGGGTTGTACTAATAACAATAAGGGGTTACACTAGTAGTATAGGGGCCTAACATGCCCCTCTCCTTCAAAAAGTGTTGTCCTCAACGCTTGAGTAGTTCTTGATGCTTTTGTATAAAATTCTTGTCCTCCCATGTGGAATCTTCAATGGGTATGTTCTTCCACTTGATGAGATAATATAAAATTGATCGATTTCATAGATGTTGGGTTCTTGTTTCTATGACTACTCCAGGTTCCAATATGATTTTTCCTTCCTCTTAAAGTTCTAGCAATATTGTTTGAATTGGGATCTTCTACAACTTTTGAATGAGTGGCCATACTTCTTCATCCTTCTTCCATTCATCCCTTGCTTCATTTATCCAATCTAGTTGGATAATAGAAATAGCACAAAAGAATGCTTCCACATCCTCATCCTTTCTTAAGAGTGCATCTGCAACAAAAAATTTCTTCCTTTTCTATAGATGATGTCAAAGTCATAACCCAACATATTTGTGACCCATTTTTTATGTTCTTCTAAAGATAATAAATGAACAATTCTTTTATGATTCAAATTACAAGACCTCCTTTATATATATAGGAGTCTAAGGGGTCATAATATAATTAGAGCTGACATAACAATAATAATGTAAGGGCACAATAATAACAATAGTGGGCTTCTATGGGGCACAATAGTAACAATATGGGGACTACATGGGTACAACAATATAATAAGGGGGTTGTACTAATAACAATAAGGGGTTACACTAGTAGTATAGGGGCCTAACAACGAGGAGGAACAAAGTGAGCTCATTGTGTCCACAGGAAATCAGGAAGAGATAGTGGAAGGAATGATCCATTCTCTCACCATCTCCAACTCTCTTTTCTTCACAATTTATTCCACAAATTCCTCCTTAGATTGGGGCTTTTGATATAACTTGAGTCTGTGCCCATTCACAAAGAATGTAACATTCCCATCATCAAAGGTTTTAAACCAAACAAATCCATTATCAAAGACTTTCTCAATTTCATAGGGGCCCAACCAATGTGCGTTAAATTTTCCTTTAAAGTTCTTGAATTTTGAATCATACAACAATGCCCAGTCTCCCTCTTTGAACTTCTTCTTTTTAATGTATTTTTCGTGCCATTTAGCCCGTTGTTGCTATAAATCAAGTCAATATGCTGAAAAGCATCCTGCCTAATCTCATCCAACTCATTGAGCTGCAGGGTTCTTTGTTGTTGAGCTTCATCAAGATCTATACCCAAATCTGCTGCCATCTTAAAAGTTTTGATATGAAATTCAATGGCCAATAAAACTTTGTTTCCATACACCAATTCATACGGAGAAAAGCCAGTGGTATTCCTCCATGTAATCTGGTAGGACCACAATGCTTTAGGAAGTCAGTCAGACCAATCCTTCTTATGTAATTGCACTGTCTTGGTAAGAATTGTCTCAAACACCTTATTTCTTGATTCCACCTACTCATTGGCATGTGGATGATAAGGGGTGGACTTCCAATGAGTAATCTGATATTTCTGCACAATTCCCTGCATAATCTTTGATACAAACTGAGTACCTTGATCAGTGACTATTTCCCTAGGTACCCCAAATCTTACAAAAATATCAGAAAAGAAAAAAAGAAAATCTACCATTGTTTTCTCTGTTTCTCTAGGTAGTGCTCTTGCCTCCACCCACTTCGTAACATAATCAGTACAAACTAAAATATACTTCTTACCTTTGGACATAGGGTTGATGGGACCTACAAAATCAAGAGCCCACCTCTCAAAAGGTTCTATGAGAACCTGTGGCTACAAAGGCATCTCGTTTGATTGTACAGGCCACCCCATTCTCTGGCAGCTGTCACACTTCCGGACATATTCCCTTGCATCTTTGAAAATACTTGGCCAATAGTAACCTGAGCGAAGGATCTTGTAAGCTGTCCACTTGTCTGCAAAATGTCCTCCACACAGTTCATTGTGACAGGCTCTCAAAATGTCATAGATCTCGTCTTCCTAGACACACCTGCGGATAATCAAATCAGGTCCAGTGAAAAAAATATCTCCCCTAATCCAAGAGTAATCAACACTTTTTCTAATAATTCTCTTTTTATGATTAGATGAAAAATAAGGAGGCAACTTTCTTGTAGCAAGGTAATTGGCCATGTCTGAAAACCAAGGTGTTTTAGTAGAAATAGCAAACAAATTTTCATCAGTAAAGCTATCATTAACAAGAACATCCTCACCTTCATGGTTGAGTCTAGATAAGAAATCAGCTACCTGATTTTCCTTTCCAAGCCTATCCAATACCGTGATGTCAAATTCCTGCAGCAACAAAACACACCTAGTAATCCTGCCATTAATAACAGGTTTATTCATGAGATATCGAATCGCAGAGTGATCGGTGTGTACAAAAACTTCATAGCCTGTGATGTAATTTCTAAACTTATTAATAGCATAAATCACATTAAGGAATTCCTTTTCAGTTACCGTGTAATTCAGTTCTGCAGGAGTTAAGTTTTTACTAACATAATAGATATAATGGGTTACAGGATCCTCCTTTTGTCCCAATACTTCTCCTATGGCTAAATCAGAGGCATCCGTGGAAATATGATAAGGAAATTTCCAATATGGGCCTCTCAATAGTGGTGCTGAAGAAATTTTTTCCTTGAGTGTATCAAATGCAGCTTGACACTCATCATCCCAATGAAATTCAACTTCTTTAGTCAACAACTTAAATAATGGAGAGGATACTTTTGTAAAATTTTCAAAAAACCTTCTATAGTATCCTGGATGTCCAAGGAAACTTCGAACTCCCTTTTGATTGGTTGGTGGGGGTAGCTTTGCAATGACTTCAATCTTTTCCAAATCAACTTTAATTCCTACAGCAGAACCATGACCCAAAACAATACCTTCATTCATAAACATAAAAAAAATCATTACTTAGTCAGAGGTTATTTTCTCTAGATCTCTGCAAAAATTTCTCAGGATTATGTAAATCTTCTTCAAAAGTATCACCCATGACTGTAAATTCATCTACACAAGCCTCTACGTAATCAAGCAAAAGATTAGAAAATATATCAAGGACCACCCGCTGGAATGTGGCTGGTGCATTGCATAGACCAAATGGTAGTACCCTATATGCATAGGTGCCACAGGGACATGTGAATGTAGTCTTTTCAAGGTCTTCCAGAGCTATCCTAATTTGATTGTACCCACTGAACCCATATAGGAAGGAAAAATACTTTTTTCCTACTCAAGTGTCCAGTACTTGGTCTATAAAAGGCAAGGGAAAGTGATATTTCAAGGTAGCCTTGTTTAGTTCCCTGTAATCCACACACACTCTCCATTTGCCATTATTTTTTGGGACAATAACCAACAAAGATACCCACTAGCTATCCGAGATAGGATAGATGAACCCTACATTTAACAATTTCTGCAATTCATCTTTCACAATTTCCCTTAAAGCGGGGTTCATCCTTCTTTGTGACTATCTCACGAGCCTAGATTTATCTTCTATATAAATATGATGAATGCATGTGTCTAGGTGAATGCCTCTCATATCTGTATATTCCCAAGAAAAGTGTCTGAAAACTTTTTCAATGCTTGAATTAACTGTTTTTCTTGTTTAGGGGTTAAGGCAAAATTAATATTCAAAGGTTTTTCAGGAAAAATTTCAGCTACCTTACTCCCCCATTCAGTCATGGAATATGCAGGAAATGCAGATAATAAGGCTGAATGTAGTTTGGTTTCTGTACTATAATCATGAAAATCCCATAGATTAGTAATGAAATCTAAATTATGACTAGAATGCCCTTCTTCTTGCTACAAAAGATCAGGATTAGAAATATAACAATTTATCAAATTTTCTTCTTAATTTTCTTTAAGGTTCATGGCTTGGGTGATTGTCAAAACTGGTTGGGCACATTCTGAATCATGCTCTTCTTCTTCAACCCAATGTATATTTTCCAATCTTAAGAGAGGTTGAGCGGGGGGATACAAATTAATGTGCTTTATTTCAATCCCATGAGTGATGGTCATGTTTTTGTACCTACACCTGATATAAGCATCTGCCGTGGCTAACCACGATCTCCCCAAGATCAAAGGATTCCCTCCTAAGTTAGTTTTGGGTTGAAGAACATAAAAATCTGTAGGGTACTTCTAGGAATCTAATGAGATGACAATGTCTTCTAATACCCCCTATGGCTTTACCTTAAACCTATCTACTAATTCTAACATGGTAGGAGTAGGCAATAAGTCAAAGGTTCCTATTCTAGATAAGGTCTCCATAGTCATCACATTGATGGTTTCACCTAAATCAATTAAAAAAAAAATTATAGGTTGTCCATTGATAAAGGTGGTAACCATAGGGATTTCAGGGTTTGCATATTTTTTAGTAACAAATCCGGTAGACATTAAACTCGCAAGCTTTCTGCCTACTTGAATTGTAGAGAGTTCTCTCTTTTGTCTTCCTGGCCTCTTGGTACATATCTCCCTTACTATTTTAGTATAGATTGGGATATCTTTAATTTCTTGCAGCAATGGGATCCTAATGCATACATTTCTCAATCCAGACACATGATCAAACTTAGGTTGTTTTAGTCACATTTCCAACCTCTCTGGAAAATGGGGTTGGATTGTATGGGATGAGGAAGATTCTTGTGGCCTTGAAGTAGGTTGTTATGCTCCTTCAGGTGTGGTTTCAATTTCAGGCATTTCTAGAGTGTCTTCCTCTACAATCTCTTCAATTCATCCGGGTTGATTCACCACTTTTCCTGACCTCAGCCGGATTTCCTGCAGCGACATAGGAAATTCTTGTAACACAGCAACATAAATTTCCTACAGCGACTGTGGTGCAATACAGTAGGTAGGAAAAGTGGGATAGGTGACCAATCCATTGTTGTGAGTAGATTGGATGATTTTATTGTTGGGGTTAGACACTAGCTGGGTAGGAAGTTGCATTGGACGAGGTTGATTTGGTGGGGTAGGAAACTGAAGCTACTAATGTTGAGGTTGAATAATTTGTTGTTGTGTGGGTTGTGGAGGATAAAAGTTTTGAGAAGGAAAATTCTGAGTGGTAGGGTAAGAAAAGTTCCCCTACCAAGACTGTTGTGGAGGCCAAGTATGCCAAGACATTGGAATATTCCACATCTGATTTTGATTATAAGGAACTTGAAAATGCGACTGAGACATACCTGCAATACATGGTTGCCATGGTATTTGAGGTGCCATTGAATAAAGTGCATTGGAAGCTCCTTGATCTGCTAGATATGTTGCTTTGATTTCAGGAAGCGGAGGACATTGATCAATGGAGTGCTCTACTTCATAGATTCAACATATATCTATGTTATCTGCAGGACATTCCCTCAAGGTATGCTTCTTCCTGCATTTCGAACAGAACACGGTTAGGGATTTTTCCAGGTCCTCCTATTTTTCTTGTTTCTTCTTAACCTGCAAAACATCCTATTGAGAAGCTAAGAATATCAGTCCTAAAGTTTTCAAATAAATTACCCATTTAAGCTCTGGTTACTCTAGCTCCAACAACTAACTTGACAAGCCTAGAAGTAGTATCTCTTGTTCCCCCTCCAACTTTAGAATTTCCTCTTGAATATCAATGACATATCTCACATACTTCATCATAGCCCAACTTTGATATGTCACCTCCTCCCATCAGATTCAAAATCTCTAGAGATTTTGGTTTGATTTCTCTGAGAAAAATTGTTCTTTTAGTATCCTTGCTCAGTTGATTCATTTTGGATCTCTGCAGATTATACTGAAATCTCACCACCAAGTCCTCAAGACTCTCCCCCTCCTTCTGAGTCATGCCAAAAATATTTTCTCTGAGGTCCCTAGTCTTGCAATAATCTTGATACTTTCTTAAGAATGCCTTTTTCATTTCCTCCTAAGTGGTGATGGAGTTTGAAGCCAACCCCGTAAACCACATGAGAGCCACATCCTTCAATGTTGCAGGAAACATCTTTAGCTTCTGAGCATTGGAAGAATAGCCATAGCTCCTCCACAACACATCAAACTCGAATAGAAAGGCATCAGGATCTTCACTAGGAACTTCATGAAAGTTAGGCAAGGCTGAAGGAGGAATATTCTTCATCTTAGTAACTCCACCATCCTCCCTGATAGGGAATTCGAATGTGATCAGTTCTTATTCCTTCTCATCGTATCCATCTATGTGACCAATCCCATCTTCATGAGCCATTCTTGACCAAAAGGAAGTGGGGGCTTTGTAAGCTGAAGATCCTACAGAATCAATGGTTGGGAATTCTGGTTCTTGAACAGGATTGCCAAGGAATTCCTTTTCAAGTTGACCACTGAGCAAAGATGTTGTTTTCCTTGTGACAGGAGATTCGAAGTGGGCAGCAACAAAATATTTTCCTACAAAAGCTGCTACTATATAAGCATGAATATGTTCTGGGCTCTTTTCAGGACCACATACCTCCTAACCGGACTCTTCTTCTCTTGTTGCCTTATATCTTCCATACTTCTTTTTCCTTGCCAGTGTATTAGTAAATGAAGTGGTTCTCACACCACCACAAAAGACATTTGTAGATGTTAGACCCAATAATCTACTATGAAAACAAATTCAAAATAAACTACTTACCAAAAAATCAGGACACGGATTTGGTGAATTTTTGACCTCCTCCGGTGTGTGGGCTTTGCCCTTCGTCTTACCACTTCGACTCCCCCAGTCCTAAAAAATTCCAAACAATGCATGTAATACAAAAACACTTTATTATTATCCCTTTAGCACCTCCCCGACAACAATGCCAAAATGTTGAGTCAAATTATAGCCTTGTAATTTGATTAACATAAATTATCAACCCAGGCAGGTAAGCTTGTGAGATGCATGCAAATTATATGCAGGCTTAACACTATAAGTGATGATTAATATAACTAGCCAATCACACAAAACCAATGACTCTTTCCTGCATCAATCACTTAGCAACAAAGGCTATAGAGTGGACCAAACTTCCCTCTACAGCTCTTAAGATTGTTGATGATGATTACGAAAAGATATAGAAATCAACTTACAACAAATTCAGAAATTCAATAAGCATTAGAAACCAAATATTCATTAAATGAATTCCACATATGAACATAAAACTAATTCATTTAATCGAGTGCTACTGATATATAATTAGAAAGAGTGCATTAGTTGTAAAAATAAATTATTGCTACATAACATAAATAAAATGCATAAAGACTAAACTATGGGAATTATGAGCAAAGGGGGCCCTCCCTTACTCACAACCCCTTCAATTTAGAAGAGTTTGCTCACTAAAATAAACAGAACATATATCATTATATTAATATGAAAAGTATACAGTCGAGTACACTATGATACACAGTCTTGTGCTGAAAACAACCCAACAATATAACAACCCCTATCATCGAAACTAGGACAAAATTTATACATTTACAAAGCCCATATATGGCTCGAAATAAGGGGGACTACTAATCTAGGCCATGAGCTAACAGAACTGTTACAAAATATTGATTTTAGCCATACTGGGTCTAATCCATGACTAAAACCATGGATTAAAAGAAACTCATTATATGGTTGTAGATTTCCTCCAAATGGCCAACGAGAGGAGGCTTCTGAAACTGGGCAGTGTTGTTGGAAGATATGAAACGGCCAATAGGATAACAACTATGTGTGATAAATTCCCCACAAAACCCATGTTCCCATTTGACCTAGATATTCATGGAACATGGCCAACTGCCAATGTTGCTGCAGGAAATCAGGCAGTTACAGGAAATCTACAACTGTAGGAAATCCGGAGTGGTTGCAGGGAATAGAATCGCACAACTATCTGTAGGAATTATGGGTCTATTTCCAAATCAAAAAAAAATTCCACAAGAACTCGAGATTAGTTGGCATGGTAATTAAATAAATAACAACTAGCTAAGGAATACTCAAAGTTAAGGTAAAAGACGCTTTTTAGTGTTAATTTGCAAACCTTTAGCCTACGACACCCTTTTGGCAAAAACATAAGTATTATAACTGAAATAGGCATAGTAGAGGTTAAATATAGTTCAAAATGGGAGAGGTAAAGTATGGAAAAAGGTGTCAAAATCGAGAAAACCAAGCCTCAACACCATTTTTAAAACTTTATGATGATCGAACTTATTGCGAAGCTAGGCTTGCATCATGACAGTTCTATTCCATATTACCGACAACCAAATGGCCAAGTAGAAGCCATAAAAAAGTTTTTGACCACCATGATTAAACGGAATGTAGGAATTCATAAATGAAATTAGCATCTAATGCTCTTTCTAGCTTTGTGGGCATATCATACCTCAGCAAAAACTTCGACTGGTTTTACTCCCTTCCAGCTAGTTTATGGTCTGGAAGTAGCCTTTCACATTGAATGTGTAAAATGTCATTAAAATTGGCAATCAAATTGTTACCAGCCACTTCTATAGAGGAGAATTTTTTTTTGTACTTAGCATGACTAGATGAGACTTGTCATGATGTTGCATTATCTAGTGAGACTCATAAGAAACGAGTTAAGGCACAATTTTGTAAAACCTCGCTCATATTCAGAAGGCGACCCAGTCTTGGTTTATGATCAAGAGAACGATAAATTAGGTGTTGGTAAATTCAAGCCTATGTGGTGTGGTCCTTACATTGTAAAACATGTACTAGAAAAATGGGCTTATGAGCTAGTTGATTATGACAATATTTCTTTAAGAAAGCCCTGAAATGGCCTTTATCTGAAGAAATATTATGCTAAAATTGTTCAATGAGGAATTTGTATATTTTTGTATCATATTTTGTGTGTGGTAATTTTAACATGTTTTTAAGATTTTCTGCTAATTCTCTTGCTTATTTTGTGTTAGACTTGATTTGTAGATATCGACGCTCCCTCAAATTTACATTGTCTTTGCCGATGGTGCTTGTCATAGTACTCAGAATTTTTCTTCTGAAACCTATCATTTGTTCAACCACTTATGAGTTAGTTTCTATTCATGGTATATACCTTGGTCGAACAACGAATAACATCATAGAGTATAGTGCATTTATTGAGATATTATCTGATGCCATTTCTTTCGGTATTCATCGATTGATCATTATGTTAGATTCTCAACTCATAGTATTGCTGCAATGTTAAGAATGTTTTTGTGGATTCTTCTCTTGGAGAGAGAGTTTTATTACATCAAATATCAACACATTCCAAGACATTTAAACACATTAACTGATGCATTAGCTAATTATGTGTTAAATCAACAATTGTAATATCTTTAAGAGAGTAAACACAATATTCATCCATATATTGTACAAGATAAACTGAGATAAAAGTAGTAGTTTTCATTAGTTAAAATATATGTAAAAAGTATGCATTTACAAAAATGTCATCCAAGACATAAGGCCACATGGCCTTTATTATCCGAACATGCCGATACATCATCAAAAAACAAAATATAGCCCTATTACTAGCTGTTACTCATGATGATCGTGGTAGTAGAAAATAGCGTGAGCTACTCGTCATAGAAAGTGACTAATCGATCAAGGAATCCCCATGGTGTTTCTCTGATAGAGAAGAGGAAATTCATCAATCCCAACTTCTGGGATGTCTAGGGTGAACCTTTCTAGGTTGTGCTCCAACTTAGTCAAAGCCTTCACTATATCAGGGTTCTGTATTGTGGGAACTACTAGCAACTCACCATGTATGTAAAATTGGTGTAGTCTTACTGATCTCACGGAGCCCACATCTACCTGATCATTTCAAATAGTTAGTTTTGGATGCCAAAAAACAAAAAAAAATTAAAATAAATACAAAACAGCCAAAATGTGAAATTTTTACCTAGGTCACCCCACTACATTCCAGTTGGTAGTGGAATATTTGGATCACTTGTGTAATCCATACATGCATATGGAAATTCCTTGATCATAACAACCTGACATTCTATCCATCCAAAGAAATCAGGAGTATATCGAATAGTTGGGCCTTCACCACCTCCGTGGCATGCCATCAATGTGACCCACTTCAACATATGAGGATCTCATAGTCCTCCTCCATCTATGGCTACCTATGGGGCAAGAAGGGGGATCCTATCTACAACAAATGAGATAACAAAGGATCCATACCCAAAATTCTTGATTTTGCCAGTTTTCACTCTGGTTAGTTGCCTTTCAAGTTGGAAACTACCCCTTCACACTAGTTAAATGGCTAAAAGCACTCTACAGAAATCTACATCTAAGACTTGGTGAGTAAGTGAAGTGTTGCACTCCCACATAATCATGCAACAATGAAGTTGATAGCCCTCAAATGGCGCCTCTCAATGGTTTTGATATCAATTCATTTGTCTTTGAGTTCAGCTCTTGGAAAACAATGTTGCACTAAGTGGTAGTTGTCTCACCACCCCGTCTATGCTCATAAAAAGAAATGTCAAATCAATGGCGTGGGAGCCCAAAAAATAAATAAATCTCACCAACATATATTGTGAGTCTATGATCTCCAATCAAGAAGCACTCTTTATGTACATTCCATTTTGTCACCATCCATTCCAACAAATCTAGTTCGGCCTTCATGTCTGAGATTGTGAAAACTTTGTACAGGTCACCGTTTCTCAGAGTCTGTAAAGTTTTTGGATGGTTCAAATCTGCTATATCTTGTTCTTCATGTTCATTCTCTCTCCACTCCATTTTTTTAGATCAAAACACTAAAAAATAAACCTAGAAAATCATTAGAAAACATTGTGATGATTTTTTGCAAAAGATTTGGGTGTTTTCATTAATTTTTCAAAACCTTCGGCATTATATGCATCTGCCTTTTAAGACCAATGCGTATTTGCATGGTTCTAGCCTTAGAAACTATACAAATCTAATTTTTATATGTAAAAAGATCGGTTGATGTGTGGAGACCCAATGAAGAGAAACTGCACACACCGAGGGCGATTTTCAAATTGATAAAATCCCCCCCAAAAAACCTAAATACATGGTGAAAAGAAAAAAGAAAGCACTGAAAATGAAGATATCAGAGATATCATTTACCTGGAAAATTTGGCTTGTAATTTGGCCTAACGGTTTGCCTAGAATCTACCTCTGAATTTTTTGGTGATAAATGCACTCAACCTCTCTCAAATGGTAAAGAACACAAATGGTAATTTTTTTTACTTTTTTCGGATTTTTATAAGTTTTTAGGCCCATTAAAATGTTATTTTTTGGCTATTAGCCTCTGAAATCCAAATTTTAAATGTTTTAACTATATTTTTGAGAAATGACTATTATTTTTGAGTTTAAATGTGCAGAACACAAGTTATTTACGAAAATGAATCATTTTAGAGATGAGTACATTTTTATCACTTTTTCGAACTCATTAAAAACTTACGAAAAAAGAGAAACCAAGACTTCTCTTTGTGCCCTTTTCAAACTCCCTAAACATGAAAGTATCGTTGAGAACTTGACTATTCAAACTCGTAAAAGTAGATGAACAATTGTCTATTTAGTATAATTTTACCCCTTTTACAGACTGAACTAGACTATTTACAAAAAAGTTATACATTGACTAATAATGGTCAATAGAGTTCTCTCTTGCATTATTTTACCTTTTTCTGGGCATGAGAGACTAAATTTATGAAAAATGACACTGTGGAGTTTACTTATGTGTTTCTCCTGACTCCCTAAAAATGAAAAACATTGAGCTTTACTTTCACTGGCCTTGTTAAAATTTTATGTTGAAAGAACTTAACGAGTTTTCTTTTCGTGTTTTTTCAAACTCTTTAAACATGAAAATGACATTGAGTTATCCCTTCACTAAACTTGTAAAACATAAACAGTGTAGGAATAGTCAATCATGATGAGATCAAACCACTCCTTCCTAGGGTTCGTCAAACATACTCTGAATGACTCATTCGAAGGATGAGCTTAAAGGACAAGCATGTGTTATCCTCCTCAAGCTTGCCAAAAATAAAGAGGTACTTTCTAGTAATGGTTGGGGGAATTTTGTAAAGAACGTTTGTTTTTATATTACAAAAGGTAGTATGTCGCTCTTGAACATCACACTCTGTCACTTTTTTGTCTGGGTTGGGAGATCCATTTATCGCTCAGTTGACCATACCTCATTGAAAGTCTTTAGTTGGTTTTGGGTATTATTTTTTAGACAAATGGTACCAATTCAGAATTTTGTGATGCCAGTATGTTCAAGAGAAGTCCAACCTCAGTCAAAATTACCTCGCAATTCATAACCTTCAATCCCATCTACCATCCCTGAGTCGGTCCTAGATTACTCCAAATTGTTGTTCTTCAAAACATGACATGAGTTTTGCATTGCAGGCCCTCCTGCAACGAGTCACTTCCTATTGGATTTAGCTCACTATCTAGGATTTGATCTAAAAACCTTTCTCAGTACCTTGGAGCCTGCATTCCTTAATGGTATGTTTCTCACCTTCGATGATAGGTTTTCATCATTGAACTTCGATCAAATGATTCTATGAGTGTTCAAATTTAGCACATCTATTCACACTTCATAGATTGTACTGGAAGTACCTTGAGAAACATTGTCACTATTGGTGGTTTCTCTCGTGCTTGTTAACTATTCACATCATTGACCGATAATCAAGTGGTTTCTACCACGTTCGACTACGAGACATTCACTCGCATGACTAGATTCGTACTACGGATCGAGAGACGGATATGAAGACCCTAGATCTAGTTTCATCCATCCAAGCTACGTGGATTTATTAAATATTCATTATTATAAACATAGATCCATTGATGGCTACGCCCATACTATGTTGTTTATTGAAATGGATATTCAGATGTATTTTCGTACTGGTACTTTGAGACATTTATGTTATGAGTATGGGAATTCCTACCTTAGTGACGATTTTTTATTGCATTGTAACATTTGATTGATTGTTTACAAGTAAAAAAAATATGAGAGCCATACATAGATTTTGTCATAAAACACATAAATAACCAGCATAATAGCAGCAAAAATACTCATGAAATCACGGCCATATAAACCACATATAATCTAGTATAATACTCATAGAAATACAAGGATAAATGATTTCATATTTATGATGAAAAATCCAGACCTAGGATGGGAATTCCACATTCCACTTTACCATAGAATGGCTAAGCCAAATCCTTCTTCAGACATTCACCCTTGTGCCATATTCCAAGCATGAATGTGGGATCTCATAGAACACATCAATCGAAACCATACAGATCTTCCAGAGGCCATCCACCTCAACCCATCAACAGTGATTCCACCTCATGGTCGGACATCACAAAACCATCGTCAGATTGGTCTCTATGCCAACCATCTAGGACTCTAGAGAGTTTGATCGAACCCAGCTTCCAGGACTAGTAACTCAACCCATGGATGGTTTCGATTTCCTGAGCGTTTGTCCAACCACGGCTTCAGGACTAGTAACTCAACCCACCAAGGGCTCCAGAGCATTTGTCCAACCAAGGCTATGGGACTAGTAACTCAACCCAAGCTGTTACAAGGCTTCTAGATCATTTTTCCAACCATGTCTCCAGGACTAATAATTCAACTCGAGTTGTTATATGGCTTCCATAGCGTTTTTCCAACCAAGGCTCCAAGAACTAATAACTCAACCCAAGCTAGAGGAAACATGAGAACCAACCAATACCAAACAAGGAAATAAACCCACAATCTCCATGGCTATCTAGGAAATGGAAAGGCTAGGCAATCCACTTTCAATCCAGGCAATCCTCCATGCCAATAATAGATCATGACCAATAATCCACATGCATATGCCATGCATGCCAAAACTAGTTAGGAAAACATACATGCAACTTGGTACCTTCCAGCAAAACCTGTTGTGGTTGTTGATCCCGATATCCTCTTGCACTTTCCTACTCTTCTTTTTCCTCCTTGCTCCAAAACTCCAAGTATGCCACACTCTCCAAGAGTGAGCAAAGAAATCCTAAGTATCCAAGAGTATGAGAGAGAGAGAATAGAAGTGAGTGCCACCAAAACTTAACTGACCAAGCTCACCCACTATTCCTCAAAATCCTTTTTATTAACTGACCAAGCTCACCCACTGATTTTCCATTATTTTCCTTCATTTTCCTCCTCCCATGAAACCTGTGACCTTTCACCTCCCTTTTCTCCTAATTCCCATTATTTTCAGAAATAAAATTCCAGTTAATTCCTCTTACTTTTCCAAAGCCTTAGCCATTGCCTTTTCCAATTTCCTTAGCCATAATAAACCGAATGAACACCCACTAGGATTTTTTACCCACCATTAATCTTAGAATATGTGTCCCATCAACTGTGGCCTTATATATTTTTACATGAATTTTTAACCAGGGGTGTTACATAACCCTCCCCCTTGGGGTTCATCGTCCTTGGTGTTCAATGACACCTATAACCAACAAGACTACTGAAAACAAAACATACTTCCCATCAGCTTTATAACATAGCTCGTTGCAGTATTTACAATGACCACTACTAAAACATGACAATCATATCGTTTACCGGATATTTATAACACAACTCAGTAAGGTATTTAGAATAATAACCACATATACTCACATACACATTTTCTTCGCCTAGCAAATAATCATATTGTCTATGGAGCTTTATAAATCCATCTTGATACAATATTTACAATAATACACATAATACACATATGCACATTTTCTCAACCAACAAATAAAATGATATGATGCCCGTATCAACTAACAAGGGAATCCAAAGGCTCACACCTTCACCCTCAAAAGTAGTACCGGGATTCACCTCCTTCCTAGGAAGTCCATAATCCACTGTCAAAGTCAAAGTTACATCCAATGTCTAGTGTTGTAATCCTGCACCACTTGTCCTCTCAGTGAACATTTACCAGCTCATTGTTCAAGGGCACACTCCCAATGTGCATCTAATTCCATCTAATGATGCTAATGACCAAAACAAATTTATCACAACCTTCCCTTCTCTGCTACATAGTCCCTCCGATAATCCGGTCACCCCATTCCGTGGATTCATACACCTTCCAAGTTCTGCTAGCACCCCCATCCCGGGTAGTCCATCCCTTGGCAAGGCTTCCTCGCACCAAAAGGTACAAAAGCTAAGGCATATCCCTTCCTTAAAACCATCATACCGCTCATAGCATGCTCATGGAAATCAATGGACACTATTGGGTATTAGTGTCCCACAATGGCCCTATTCCTGAAGTGCTTATCAATGTATTGCTACCTATTCTAATTTCTTTCTCTTCTATTGCTAATTCTTGTTGTTAGTTTCAACCACTCAACTAGGAATTTTTGTGCTTCTTGTACCAAGCACATAACTTCCACTAGATTTTAAATGAATTGAAATAAATTCAAATCATACCTCATTGGTGGCCTGTCAATAAGGTACACTTTCAATTCTCTTTGCTTCCTGTCACAACAAGTCAAAATGGAATCTTTGACCAAATCACTATGTATAAACATATCACATTGGGTTAGCTCAAAACAAAACCATCATTGATCAAAATCATAACTCACATGTAACCATCATAAACCAAAATCATAGATCATATGTAATCATGATAGACCAAAATCATAAATCACATGCATAATAAAACTGGAATAAAATAATGATACTTATACTTTAATCAAACCTTAGCTTCTACCTTTGTCTTTATTCTGTACACATACAGGATCAGTTGCCACACCCTATAAACACCTAGTGCTTTCTCCTCAACCATGTGCACATACAAATAGTGTTCATCACACACATACAACTGCACATGAAATAAAACACCATGCAATACATGCATCTACACCTGACACACAACACATACACCTACACCCAGTATAAAATGGAACACAATACATGTGCCTACACACAATGTACACCACCACACAATACTTACACTTACACCCAATGTACAACACAACACATACACACTTACACCTGATATGCAACACAACGCATACATACACCTACACCCAATGTACAAAAAAATACATCCATTTATACCCGATGTACAGTGCCACATAATACATGTACATACACAAAGTACAACATAACAAATACACATGTCAGGATACCATGACTACACAATGCACATACATAGTATCACACTCCTGCAACACATCATGTATGACACGCACACAATACCACATGTACAACAATACCATATGTATGACACGTACAAAGCACCACTTGCACAACGTGTGCACAACATCACATCTATATGGCACCACCTACACAACATGTACATCGTACCACTTGTACAATGTGTACATAATGCCAGACGTACATAGCACCACATGCATGACATGTACACGACACTGCATAACACAGTATCACATGCACGACATGTACACAACACCACATGTACAACATGTACACAGTACCACATGCTCATGGTACCACTTGTACAATCATGCACACAACACCACATGTACAACATGTACACAATACCACATGCTCATGGTACCACTGGTACAATCATGCACACAACACCATATGTACATAGCGCCATATGTACAACATGCACAAAACACCATGTGTACATACAACTGCATATACAGCATGTACATAAGACCCTATGTACACAACAATGCATATCCAACATGCGCACAACACCATATGCACACAACACTGCATATCCATCATGCACACAATACAATGTGTACATAGCACCGCATATCCAACATGTACACACACCATATATACACCACACAGCATGTGCACAACATCACAGATATAATTAGGTACAACATATGCACAACAATAGTACAACCATCCAAAAGCACATTGTCTCTACCAAACAACCTTGCTTTGAGTATCTTATCCATGCTTGTCCCAAGATGTCACATACCACGTTGTTTTCATTTCGTTGATGTATCCCTCGGTATAGCCTGCTCATAACATAGACATAATATAATCACATAATATCAACCCATAACCACATGATATTGACCTCATATATTTTTCATGACTACTCTTCCCACTTGATTCCCATAAGACCAGGGACCTCGTCATGCCATTCACCTACATAAGGAATCATTCTTACACAACAATAATCCTTGATGACCCCATCAGAAAGTGACATAGATACATGGATACATACATGAATATACATAAACATTAGCATAAACAATTAGGATCCTGTCAGACAATGATATGCATACATACACATACATACATATAAACATCAACATAAATTAATAATGATCTAGTCATTCAACAACATACATACATACACATATAGACATCAGCATAATAATGATCACAACTTAATTACTAGATATCATAAGGTCAAGGTTAAGAGAACTCCCTTTATGCATGTAACACATGCACAACATCGAGAACAACAATTCCCAACATAGCCAAGGCATTTGACACTTATATTCATTTACTTCACCTTTCTTGATTACCTTTACATGATTATCCTATCATCATCTAGTTACACCATTGGACCCAACCAATCCAACTGGATGTCATACTCTTGCCTTCAACTTCCTTTATACATGCACCAGCTTCATTTGAGTCTTACATTGCCTACTGGATTTCATTCGGCTCTCTCCAAGCTCCACTAACTTTCCTCTTTCCCAACTAATTACCAAGACTCAAAACTTATAAGGCGAGCACAAGAAATAAACAAGAAGAAACCCATGAAAACAAATAACAATACGACACCACAAACAAAGTGGCATGATCATGCACTAGACATAACAAAACTACAAATCAAGCGCTAGCAAATCACAAAAGACCAAAAGCACAAGACTAACAACATAAACCATGATTCAATCCCCATGTTTCCCACAGCCTCCAAGGGAAAGCTCAACTTGAGCCTTCTTCAATATTTCATTGCAGTCTCTTTTCCATGCAATCCCTTACATCATATTGCCATCAACAAATAACTGTTAGCGCATAAATAAGCATAACAAAACACCAGTTACCTTATCTTGTTGTGCCAAGCATGTTTCTTGCAATTGAACAAATACTAGCCATCTCTTAAGGGACTCCAATCCTTCGAAAAAATAAATAGAACCAGTTGTTATACCTGTCAAATACATGTTCATGACTATAGCACATGTCCACATAATGTCAGACAAAATCAAGTTTAAGAAGACTTCATGTATGCAAAACACTTATTCGTTTAGAATTAGGATTTCCAAACATAGCCAAAGGAATTCCTACCCAATTCCTTTCTTTTACCAATACCTTGCTGCAATTGAGTCTTACTATGCATTGTCACATCACCCAACTGTTGGTTATATAAACACATCAACTATTACCTTGTCCAACTAATACCAAGTATGTTTCCCTGCAACTACTCACACATGTCAACCACATGTTCCAAATATAAAGAAAATCATATCTATCAACTTGAAAACCTTTACCAAATCTAGCAAGCATGTCATAATCCACTAACAATCATAATGCTACAACTATCACCTACTACACTCAGGTACATACAAGTTGTCTCAACACATTTGTATTAGTACAACCATCTTAAAACAAGATCATTTGAACACATACTCATATTATGCAATTCATCAAACATTCAACGAACTTCAAAACATACCATGTTAAATAACTCAACTAAATGACATAATATACGCCAAACACTCAAACACCAAATAGACGACATAATAAAACAATGAAGCACCAAGTATACAACATAAGAAAACTCATACTTTAATGTGTCTCAGGGGAGGCTATCTTGTCTCCACAATCAATCTAGTTAGCATGATATAACTTCACAACACATCAACTCAAACACAAATAAGATCATGATATCCATAACAGAAACTAACTAACATGTTCACATTATAGTCTCATATGAATTTGTCATTCATGAATAAAAATAACATATGTACGATTAGTCTAGATTAATACAACACAATGTCAGTGTAAACAAGTCGACTCATACCTGAATGTCATAACCCTGACCATCTGCATAGACCAATCTAGCTTAGCAAGATACATATAACATCAAGGTCTTAATGTAATAACCCTAATCATCAAGTTATTAACATATAACAACAACAAGTTATATATCACGCACATCAAAAACATATAACATAATAATCAAGTTATTTAAAATAAAATAACAAGAGTAAAGCATACAACCACATGTTACTACCACTCATGAATATTTGACATAGGTGCATATAACTACACTAATCAACTAGCATCTATCATGTATGTAACCATAACATCAATAGAATGAAATACATACACTTAACCACAATGCACATAACAATCCTTATCCTACATACTTGCATGCCCAACATACAAACCTATATGACGAGATGCTCTTGCCTCAAGGTCTAATGTTGCAACTTCACTTTAATGATCTTCATCTCTTTCTCTATCTCATGCAACACATTAGCATCATAACATAACAATATCATCATGATGACCTAATTGCCTGCAATGACCTCACATTGCATGTTTGACCTACTATACATGCATAGCTATAACCATGACAATGCACGCATATAGACACCGACATGCATGACAATGCATATACACCCATACACTCATGATGACACATCCCACAACAACACCATCCACCTTCACATGGCGACATCACTACAACCATGATCAAAATTATGCAAATGCAACAAACACATGGAATACAAGCATAAGGAACACATATACAACAAACATGAACACATGACCAACACACCGCCTATCTAGTCTGAGGGCTGAACTTGGCTCTGATACCACCTTGTAATACCCTCCTCCCACATCTACCTAAGAAACCCGCCAATTGGGGTAAACATGTGACAAGAGGCCACTATGATATGATTCTACCTCCTAAGTCACATTAAGGAAGTGGAACCGACAAAAAAACACCATACTTACATTCAAAATCAGCATTAGGACCCTTATAAACCAATCTAGCACTTTAGGAAGCTTGTCTTTGGGTCCCATTGAAATTTTGGACAAATTTCCCTTTGGATGCACTCATGGGCATGCCAGCGTCTAGGGACCTTTGGATGCTCTCACAGGCCTACAAGCCAACTTCCAGGGACTCTTTTGCTTAGTTATGTGCCAACGTCCATGAGAATTAAGCCACATTTGTAAGCCTAGAGCCCAGGTCACTGCCCAGAATTGCATGATACATTCAGAACATTAAATTAACAAGGAAATGACAGTGCAAAAGAAATCATTTTAATGAGACCTTGACTGGACCCCTAGTAGCCATGACAGGCATTTCATCAAACATATCACGAATATGTAATCTATAGGTGTAAATAATAGATCTGAGCATAGGGGTCTTGTAATTAGTTGAGAATCACAAAGTAGCATTGATGCCTTAACACATCAACAACCATTTCATCCATTAGGCCATAGATACACTGATCATTCATTTACAAGCAAAACCATGATGAGAGCCATACATAGCTTCTATCATAAAACACATAAATAACCATCATAATAGCAACAGAAATACTCATGAAATCACAGCCATTTAAGCCACATACAATCGAGTATAATACTCATAGAAATACAAGGAGAAATAACCTCATATTGATGATGCAAATTTCAAACTCGGGATGGGATTTCCATGTTCCACCTGACTGTAGAATGGCTGACCCAAATCTCTCTTCATCTATTCACCCCCATGTCATATTCCAAGCATGAATGTGGGATCTCATAGAACACATCAATACAAAACCATCTAGGGCTTCTAGAGGCCATCCACCTCAACCCATCAACAGTGATTTCACCTCATGGTCGGATATCACAAAAACATCATAAGATTTGCCTTTATCCTAGTGATCTAGGGCTCCAGAGCGTTTGTTCCAACCCAACTTCCAGGACTAGTAACTCAACCCATGACTTCTGTTGGGCTCAAGAGCATTTGTCCAACCAAAGCTCTAAGACTAGTAACTCAAATCACAACTGTTGTCGAGCTCCAGAGCATTTGTCCAATCAAGGCTCTAGGGCTAGTAACTCAACCCACCAAGGGCTCCAAAGTGTTTGTCCAACCAAGGCTACGGGACTAGTAAATCAACCCAAGCTGTTAGAGGGCTTGCAGAGCATTATTCCAACCAAGGCTCCACGACTAATAACGCAACCCAAGATGTTACAGAGCTTCCAGAGCATTTGTCCAACCAAGACTCCAGGAACTAATAACTCAACCCAAGGTAGAGGAACACATGAGAACCAACCAAAACAAAACAAGGAAATAAACCCAAAATCTCCATGTATATCCTAGAAATGGCAAGGCTAGGAAATCCACTGTCAATCTAGACAATCCTCAATGCCAGTGACATATCATGACCAATAATCCACATGCATATGCCATGCATGCCAAAACTAGTGAGGAAAACATATATGCAACTCGACACCTACAAGAAAAACCCATTGTAGTTGTTGATCCCAATGTCCTCTTGTGCTTTCCTGCTCTTCCTTTTCATTTTTTCTCCAAAACTCCAAGTATGCCACACTCTCCAAGAGTGCTCAAAGGAACCCTAAGTTTCCAAGAGTATGAGAGAGAGAGAGAGAGAGAGAGAGAGAGAGAAAATAAGTGAGTGTCACCAAAACTAAACTGACCAAGTTCACCCACTAATCCTCAGAAGCCTTTTTATTAATGAGGCCTCTATTTCTTCATTTTCCATTATTTTCCTTCATTTTCCTCCTCACATGCAACCTGTGGCATTTCACCTCCCTTTCCTCATAATTACCATTATTTTCATAATAAAATGCCAATTAATGGCTCTTTCCTTTCCAAAGCCTTAGCCATTTCCTTTTCCACTTTCCTTAGCCATAGTAAACTGAATGAACACCCACTAGGATGTTATTCCCACCATTCAGCTTGGAATATGTGTCCCATCAACCGTGGCCTTATATATTTTTACATGAATTTTTAACCAGGGTTGTTACACAAATGACTGTTGATTTGGATCTTTTGCTATCCATCAAAGTGTTCCAAAGCATCCACCTACAAGGATAGAACCCAAACAACACCAAAGAGAATGAAATTCCTGGATCTCAAGGCCCAAAAACCTATTATTGGCTTCCTGTACAGTTCCCTAGTCCATTTTTGCGCACACGTAAAAGAGACCGTTAGAGTTTGCATAAAAGTGTGTTATGTTTTACACTATGTCTTGCGCACATGACTCAACAAAAGTAAAAAATAAAAATTAATGTCTAGAGGCTTTGTTAGTCGAATCTTTCCCAACTAACAACTTCGAATGGATGCCTACTCAAGCCTGATCCCTCCCATCATGGAGCTACTTCCCTCTCTTTGTGGATCCCAATCCCACCATTTGTGGATCTCATCCCTTAGGAAGAGGATCCCAAACCTCCTCCTCATGGCCTATAAATCAATCACAGGCTAGAGGATTGGAGAGTACTATTAAAGGTAGGCTTATGCTGCAGAAATAAGTCTAGAAGTATTTTCATCCAAAGAGAAGGTTGGATATTGTGGGAAGAGGCTTGTAACATCAAGGCTTTGTGGTTGTAAGTTTGTTCTCAATTTTATTTAATAAAAAGAAATGGTTCTTTCCTAATCATGTTTATTCTGATATCATTTGTGAGATTCCTTGATCACTGACATAGGTTATGATTGGTTATTGATTCAATTTATGATATATAATGAGTTAAGTATTTAATTTATCTTTCATTCTACACATTAGATTCTTTGATCCTTTGTTAGATGCTTTGATCCTTTGTGTGTTTATGTCTATTCAAATCTCCTTTGAAACATCATGTAGAAGATATGGAAAGTGTTGGAATGGTCTCTAAAGCAACAAGGAGAATCTAACTATCAAAGGCACTAAAAGAACTTCAAAAGGAATTTCGTTAAATCGTAACTGATCCCTCACATATCACTTATTTCAATCAATCGTAAGCTAACGAAAGGTGACAATTATTTTCTTGTTTGTTACTAGATTTCATTTGAGATCTAAGGAGATCCATCTTGTCTGCAAGATGGATTAGTCTTCCTAACACCTTGCTAAGCCCATATATATTCAATAGACCAACTTGTGCAAGGGAAAAAAATGAATCTAACAGTCTCCTGTAACTCGACGGTGTAATTTGCAATACACAGAGAAACAAATGGGGATGGAAGGAGGAGTGTTGAAGGAGGTGATGCTCATGCACAAACACATGATCCTATTCTACTTTATGAACCAACATAATTCATTTTCACATAAAATAATTGTTCATGTAACAAAGACAAAGTGATTAAATGATTGCTAAAACACTAATTGCAGAAAGAAAAATGCATGTGAAAGGATGAGTTACATTTGGAATAGAATCTAACTATTTCATAAAAGAAAGCATTTTTTGGGGCTTGTCCATAGAAGGTACATAACCAATCTTCCTAAGGGAACTCACTCACCAACCTGCAGAGACAATGTTTTTATTATAAATTAGATTTGCAGAAAGAAACACAACTAGACTAAGCACATGCAAAAGAAACACATAAATAAATGTACAAAAGAAGGGGCTTGAGTACTTGGGTTGGGCCCTAACACAAGGAAACTTAGCTCCCTTGAAGCAAACTCAGACTGGAAACAAAATGATTCTTTTCGTTAATCTCAAAATTGTTCAAACATGTAACATGAAAATGGAAATAACAGGAAAACGTCTCCTACTCTAATAGTCACTATATTTCCTCTAGAATTTGAATCCCACTGAACTACTAGGCTCTCTTGTCTATACAAAAATGAGTGAGGAGAATCCTCCTTGAAGAGAGGGTTTCTTCCCTCCAAAAATCCTTCAAAATTGGATCTGGTTTCCTAGTGTATTTGTAGTCCTTTAGGGGTAGTAACTACTCATGAGCCAACTGAGTTGTTGATGGGTTGATGTAAGGTACAATAGTCCTAATTCTTCTCTTGTTGGTCTCCAACATGTTTTGCACAATAAATACTCTTTTTCCTGCATATTCAATGCATTAGGCTACATGATATGGCCGATATTCCCTAACCTTCCTATGAACACATTATATCTTGAAAAAGATATTATCAAATGCAAAATGAGAGGTTAAAATGTTGCAAAGGATTGTCAAATGGGCCTTGAATTGTACCTATTTGGGACGCCCATCATACCCCCCTACTGAAAATGTTACTCAACCTCTAAGTAACTTAGTCACCTAGTGGTACTTCATTCATGGCCTTGGTGGCCCCACTGACATCCCAAACTATCTCAAAAGGGATGCCTTCTTCAAGGTAGAAACCTACATTCTTCTAAATCTTAGCCCATTCTATTTGTTCTTCTATCTGGCCCCTACTTTATTGTAAGTTCAACAATAGAGGAGGGCTAAACTTGAGTCCAAGCCAATTGATCCCCAACCTTTGGACTATCATTTTCTATAGAGGTGTTTTGTCCAAAACGTTCCTTAGCCTTTCTGGTGAGTGATACTCCTTCATTTTCAAGTTGTGTGGTAGGGTGTGCCACCTTCTCTGATAGGCTTGCAAGATTTCATTTGCTAATAATATGAAGGTATCTTCAAATTATAAGATTACTTGTTATTTTTTCTTTGTATAGGTTGGTGCTAGCCTGGGATCTCCATCAATGAGCCTATGGTATGGGTTACTTGTGACAAGATGAGGGCTTCTTAACTCCACTCTAAACCATAAGGGTTCATCTACCTCCCTAGCCATGAATCTTTTAATTTCTTTAGCTTTGGCCTCTTCATGGGTGAGCCAAGAGGCCAAGGCCATTAATTTCACATCTCCCATTCTTTAGTTTGGGTCCCAAATGTTCATGCTCGTTAATATTAAATTATGCATGTAAAAATCAGACATTTTAGCTCTATCCTCAACACTACTCTTATGACAAAACTCAATGAATTTTTTGTAGCCTTGGAAAGGGAGAGTGCCATGTTGGGCCAATGTATGAATTTGGAATTTATATCATTAGTCTTTGAGGAATAATGAATAAGTTTTTGATGAATTCCTGTAATGAATGGCCTCCATGGCCAAACTTTCCATCGTGGCAAGTTGTTCCTCTTTCTCATATAGTTGGGCCTTTATCCTTTTATTTTTTTCCTACAATTGGTCCCTTACATTGGCTTAATTTAGTCTAAGATTATCCATTTCTTCCTCCATCTTTTTCATTTTCCCCTCCACTATACCTACATCTTCAACTCCTTTGGATTTTGCAATTTGCATCCTCCTGTGGGTCTACCCCTCTCCTTCTCTAGCTCAAAGAAAAGTGGGATTGCAAAATGGGTAGGGAGTATTCTTCCTGCCTTGGTCTGTTCATAGGAGGATCCAAGTTCTAGTTGGGGATTTGGTTCTTGTAAGTCAGTTTTTGGCTCTTGTAATCCCACAACCCCTTCCTAAAGCTTCTCTTCATGTTCTTGTAGTTGCGTCCATCCAAGTCTACATAATCTTGTTAAGTGTCTTCTTTCATAGTGTGGGCATTCATTAATGGTGCATTTTCATATCTAGAGTTGTATTATCTACAATCTAAAGGAGATCCAAGTGGGTCTAGAGCATTATGAAGTTAATGCAAATGAGATAGCCAAAATCCTGCCTTCTTCATCTAAACAATGGGATTGGAGCTTTAGTATGCCTTCTTCAGTTAGAAAAAAGGATCAAATCTTCACTATGCCTTCTTCAGCCAAACAAAGGGATCAGAGCTGCACTAGATCATTCAAGAAAAAAAAGAGAAGGTCGAAGGTGAAATTAGAGAACTAATTAAGGGATCTATGCTTCACTAGTCCATTCAAGAACCTTAAGCAATGGATGTCCACACTAGGCTCACTTAAATTTCTTGTTTTACGTTTCTAGTGATCGAAATGACATCAACATGTCACTTCCAGGAATTGAATGTGGGTGGGGAGGATAATAATCATTTCTCCCAACCATACTAGATAAACCCAATTCATATATATATATATATATATAAGATTAATTAGTAAAAGGAAATATTTTTAATAAGTATTGCATGGAAGCTTTGTTCCTCTCGAAGAAAATTAGAAAATATATAATTAATAGTTAAAGTGTTTTTTGTCAAAAGCTAACTAAATTAAGAAAACCATTATTTACTCCTAGAATATGTAAAGGAGAATTATACCATCTATCATGAAATAAAAAGGAAATTTTAATCTTTTAAAGAGGAAGTTCATATGAGCAATTATTGATGGTAAAAGGCATAGACACCAATACATTCATACAATCTCATATATATTAGTGATTAACATCATACAATTGGTAAAAGGTTATATATATATATATATATATATATATATATATATATTATATAACATAACATAACATAATATTATGTTAATAATAAGTGTATATAATATTTATTAATATATATAATGTTGTTAAAAATATTCATAAGGAATTTAGGGGTTTCATGTAGAAAAAAACAATTGAAATAACTTTTCACTTTTTTCTATTAATTATTAGCAGATGAGAAGAGGCTTAATTGGTGATCACCTTGATAGGAGGTTCCAAGATCAATCCTCCAAGTAGGTTAGTTAACCCAAAAAAAAAAACTTGTCCTATGAGTATAAGTTTTTTCCTTCTTCTTTTTTAATTTATTTCCTCTTAATTTTGAATTTTCTTTTCCTCCTCATTTTTGTAAGAGGTTTGTAACCTAGGTTAGTACGAGGGAGGAGACTTCCTTGAAAGACCTAGGCATTTGAAAGCATGAAAACACAAGATCCCATCCAAACTCCATAGTGGTGAGGGAGGGAAGAGTGTCCATGGATTAGTACTAGGTGGAGTGACCCCTAAGAAGTTCCTTATGCCTTCTACCTACTCATGCTTCATCATTATCATACATTTTTCCAACAATCATGTGTTTCTTTATTTATTTTTTTCATTTATTGTTGTTCATATGCACAAATGGTCGAAATGATATTTTTTTTTGAACATTTCCAAAATGTTTTATTACATCTGGTGTATCATGTTAGTGATCATATTGTTGTAGGATGAAATCCTCGACAATTAATATGGCACTTTGATATATCTTAAGCTTGCAAATAAAACGACTCCATAAAGACAACGATCACAAGGGGATTAACATGTATTTACCACCTAATTTAATAAAACGGATGTAGGTGTGTGTGAGAGTGATCTTATTATTAATTGGTGGAATCCTCATCAAGTTATATTCCATGTCAATACTTATGAAGTTTGTAATTTCTTTTATTAATCTTCAGAGAACATTTGTTTACTCAGTATATGGTTGCTTTTGTAGTTACAACAAGTAGGACCATTTAAATAAACACGTGATAAAGCATGAAGGAAAGTTATTTATGTTCCTAAAATAGGATTGCAATTGTCATCTATGTCTAATTTGAAACACCATATGAAGTGACATAAAGAGAGAGGTGAGTCATGGAAAAGTCTACATATACAATCTAGAGAGATGAAGAAGTATCATTTTCCAAATTCATGTTGTCGTAAGGTTTTAAAAAGTCCATCAAGGCTAGTGAAGCACCTAGATGATGTGCATTGTAAATCTTTACCCCCTCACTATAAATATTTCTCTTTTGTTTACACTAGAACTGACTTTTTCATTACTGCTCGGAATGATGGGCTTGCAGGTCCGAGTGTCAGTTTTGTTAAGAATTTGATATTATTTTTCTTATTTATATTTCTACACCCCTACATGAGATCTTGAGAGTAGGGACAAAACTTTTTCCCTATAGCATTTTTTCTCAAACTCTATGTGGACTTTGTTTTGTAGTGAAATTATTAATTGGTAGATCTAGATTTTGGAAGATGAGTTCATTTTTTAGAATAAGATATTTATAATGAAGCATAATCTACATGGTAACAAGGAAAGGATTGAACATTTTGGTATCCATTTAATATGAAAATATACAAATAAGTGAAAATTCTCCATCTTCTAGAGCTAATTTATAGGGAAAATTATCATATCTTTAAACATTTGATATTAATATGGCCCTGACATGATGTCTTTTATAATCAATTTATGTAAGTGATCCATAGGTTAGTGAGAGGTGGTTTATGAGACATTACCCCTCCAAAAACATTTTCCAATCTGGAAGCTATTTCTAGGATGCAAGTCCTTATGTTGATGTGATAGAAATCTCCCATGATCTAGACCTACCTTGTATGTGGTATCAATGTTATGCAAGTGGTATTCACTTTGGCTCATTGTTGTTATCTAAACGTTATCTATAATAATTGCAAGTTTTACGATTATTACAATGGTTAGGATTTTGTTTCGCATTAATACTCCAAATTTTTAATGTTAGGTGTGTCTGTTATGAACGCTTCCACATGTTGAATGATAGTGAGACAATGCTAGTTTATAAGACATTATTTGCAATTATGAACCAAAACTTTTGCTAATCAAGATGGTATTAGAGTTGAAGTCCCTACATTGATATGATAGCATAATCCCTAGGTCAAGTACTAACACCACTAGCAGTTTTGATGTCATTTATTGTGGGCCTTCTTTGTTTAGTGGTTGGTTTGCTTACAACAAGTACAAGTCTTACTACTACTATGGCATATCACTATATTGGGCCATCTTTGGTTTATGGTTGTTACGTCCATAATAATTGCAAGTATTAATACTAGAACAACATATCATTATGTTGGGATTATGTTTCACATTAATAGTATCTTATATCCATTTTTTTGTTATATAGAAGCTTTTGAAAACATCGAGAGGCCAAATTTTGTGTGTCAATTTTAGACCGAGTTATTAGATCTTCCCTTCCTACATTAAGAGTAAAAAACTAGTAAATATAAAAATCGAAGTCCTTATGTTTCCATATAAAATTGTGTAACCAAAAAATGGATCAGAAAGGTGAGTATTAATGTGGAATAGAATTCCAACATGGTGATGCATTTCTAATCTATGGATTTGATCAGTTATTTAAGACATAGATCAATTATTTTTTATTAATTTAAAAATTGGGGATGCATGATTGTATTATGTTTAAGTATAATTTTTATTGTCTCAAGAGAGACAATAACTAATATTAAAGACATATCTTCTTTAATCCCAACTATTGTTTCTTAAGAGACAAAAATGAAATTGTCTCCTAAGAGACAATGATTCTTGTGTTGGTTTGAGGAATCCATAGGAAAGGGTGGCACCCACTCCCCGTGGTTTCATAATCAATTAGCAACATTGTCTTCACCCATCAATTGTCTCTTGTCGGGTAGTTTCTTGCATTGATCTACACGCTACATGTGGTTGGTTATTTCTATTAGATCATCCCATCCACCTGTGTGGCATTTTTTGTAACCTGAGCCATTCTTCTTCATGAAGAAAGTGGTCAGGTTTGATGGTTCTAGTTCTTCAAGTTGCTAAAGAGTGTACTCCTAAGGGAAGATAAGCGTTTTCCTGTCAATGCAGTTGGTTCAAATTCATAAGAGTATCTAAACGCTCTTAAATCAAAGCTAAAAATGGTACCTCATAAGGGAATAGCGATACCTAGCACAACAGCGTCTGAAAACAGGCGTCTTTGTAGAGACATTTTTTTTAAGACAATAATTTGAGACACTCACTTACATACAATATATAAGACAATACACAACTTTTTTGGGTTTCAAATTAAGACAATTTACCAAAACATTGTCTCTAATATTGTTTTAAAACCCTTCTCTTTCTTGTAGTATTAGCATATAAAAATTAGTTATAATGATGATTATTGTTTAATATCAATTTTAATTTATAAAACATTAAAAAATTATATCAACTATTTTATTATTATGATTGAAAAAGATAATAGGAATTTTTGTATTTAAATTTGAGTTTTATTAATTATAAATATTATTAATATTAAATATGTATTTAACTTATATTAATTATAGATATTATTAGTATTATAAATCTATGAAGCTAAATAAATTTTAATATAAGTATAAAAGAATATTATTTTTTATTAAAAAAATAGCTTATAATAAAAAAATTATTAGATTATATATATGAATTTAATGTTAAATATTATTAACAACATTACTCATAAATAAATTTTAATATAAATATAAATATTGTTTAACGATATGGTCTAAGTGGGAGAATGTTATGGTTGAGTGTCATTAGTTATGAGAAGATTGATCACTTTTTTCTTAATCTTAGTTTCGAACACTGTGAATCAAAACATATTACTTGCATTACATGTAAAAGTTAAAATATTGATTATTACATTAAATATAAAGGACTTACTAATTAAGTTTTATGTATATGACTTAGTCATTATTGAAAAAAAATGTGAATTTAGTTTTCGGTTTCAAGCAACAATGACAAATAGGGCACATCTCTCCATATATTTTGACTTGGCTCTAGACTTATTATTTGGTCTTGTAAAATTACAAAGTGATTTTTTAATCCACCATAGAATATGAATAGAAGATGAATATGATGATGCAATGTATAGTAAAATAGAGATACTAATTTGGATTTCTTGTTGAAGTATCAATTGTGGTGTTCCTTTATGATCAAAGTGTGATATAAGTGGCCCAGAACCATTTTGCACCCAATAAAAAAGAAACACGTGGAGCTTCAAGCTCATTATTAGAGACCATTGATATAAGAAATTATTGTGCATCTTGTTTATTATAGAACAAATGAGTTGTAGATATATCTATGAAGCCTCTCTTAGAATATAAGCTTGTGAAAGTTCGTGCTCTATTTGGCTCCAGTGTAGTTGCAATTATGACAGGGAGCATAGAATAATTTCAGCTAAAATTGTGCATATGTAATTGTATTTATGATAATATGATATCTTTACATATTACTTCTGAATAAATGATGAATGGAAGTTAAATAAAGTAGCGTGACTGTAAGAAACAAAACACTTAGTATTCTCGTGGTAACCCCTCAGGTCCCATAGAAGTGTATTACATATAGCATGGGTACACAATATATATGACCAGAACCCTGGATGACGAAAATGGATGGACAATGAACTATGACCCATATGGCATGGGTGCATAAGAGGCATTGCGAAAACCGTGGAGGATGACCATGCGTGACAGTCTAGATAATTCCTCCGTTTCCGTAGACAATTCCATAAGTTATCATTTTCTTGTCCGCGAATACGAAACTAAATAACAGCAGAACGGTATATACAAGAAATCATGCAATCAAAGGACATGTCTTCCGACTACCGATTTAATGGGTCATCATAGGCGTAGTGTAACCAGGCGCTTTTTTATCGTTATACCTGAAACTCTGAGGTGATACCAAAAATGTTTGCACAGATTTTAAAATTTTATTTTTCAGTACTATATTATGATTTTTTTTTAAATACAATAATAAATTTAACAATTTGAAATTACAATTTTATGCATTTGACAAAATTTGATATAAAATTACCAAGAAAAACATTTATTTAAACAAACTAATTTGTCAAACTAAGCATCATGATAGTACGTAATTACACTACACAGTCATTATATTGCATGGTTTTCTCTTCACGTTTACTTGAAAATTTTAGTATTTTTTAATTTAATATAAATCCATGATAATTTCAGCACATTGTAAACTGATACTTCAAACTAATTTCCAAAGTTCGATTTAATTCGAATATTCAAAATTGCAATTTTTACCATTCTTTGTCTATCATCATATTTCAATGGATATTGATGATAATTTAGATATTTCACTTATTTTTTAATAATGAGTTGTTTTTAGTATGATTTTTTGGATTTTTTTTGGGTTTTTCGAATTTAATTGTGTGATTTTTTTGGAAGTTTTTCCTGTGGGTTTTTCGGATTTAATTTCCTTAAAATCTGACAGAAATTTATTGAAATCAGAAATTGTGCCATGGCGATTTTTCAAAGTGCTGAATCTATATATACACTAAAAAACTAATTTAAATAACACAAATCAAAATTTCACTCCAAATTTTTCCACCAAATTCCAATATAAAAACTAAAAATAACTCCTTACAATAAAATGCAAAAACATCACTAATAATACAATTTTTTTAATGATACTATCGAAAAACATCACTGAACTACAGTACAAACTCTTAAGAAACACCTGCAAATGGTCTGAATCCAAAGCATCACGAAAAAAAGTGCATGATATTTTTTAAATAAAAGTAAATCCTTAAAGTACTATTAAATTTGTATAATAGGTCAAAATGGGTAAATAAATTTCTATAACTTTTTTAATTAATTGTCATGCTTGGAAATGGGTTAGGACCAGTTTCATGGCGAATGACAGTTGGCCATTTAAAATTTAAATGTGAAACCTGACAATGGAATCCTCCCGAGTGAGAGTTTGGGTAACGAAACTCATTACTGGATATTTATGGAGATGAGTTTGGGTAGTGAAACTCCTTATTACATATTTATGAGACCAGCTGAGTTGAATGTTGTTGGTTAGTTCTTTAGTCGAATGTTAATTTAGTTTCTTAGTTGAATGTTAATTTTAACAATTAGTTCGGAGTTTGGTAGTGAAACTCACTACAGGATATTTATGGAGATTGGGTAGTGAAACTCCTTATTACATATTTATGAGAGCAGTTGAGTTGAATGTTGTTTGTTAGTTTTTTAGTTAATTTAGTTTTTTAGTTGAATGTTAATTTTAACAATTAGTTAGGTTAATTTCATGGTGAAAATAAGTTAATGTTTATATAGATAGTTATATTTTAGGTATAGTGTGTGAGAATATAAATATAAATACTAAATAATAATTTGATTGAATTGTGGTATTAATTTTATAGATGTTTTTGAAATTGAATTGTAGTATCATTTTTATAAATGTGATTGAAGAAAGATATTGAATATTTATAATATTTATTTTTTAAGTTTTTTTTTTTGGAATTTGAATTTTGGATCTCATATTTTACATATTACTTCATAACAATGTGATCGCCAATTGAATTACATTTAGTAGACTCATTTTTAAAATTTAAAATGCACGAAAAAAATAAATAAATAAAATAAAAGAATTATGAATTTAAAAAAATAACTGTTTTTTTTAATTATATTTTTGTATTATCTCTTTTTAGGCTTATATCCAACTCATGCCTAGACTTTACATATGAGTCATAGATATCCAAAATACATTTAAGGAAAAATAGATTTTTTATTTTGCATGATATCTTGACCTTGAATATTATTGCTTATTTTAAATTTAATTTGTTAGGGCATTTTTTTTAAGCCATTTGTTTTACCTCAAAATTCCATTAATACAAGAAAATAATACTTTTAAAATAAGTAGATAAACTTATATATTCACAGTGATGTTATTATTTATTGTAGTATTCATATGTATTTAACTTTAAAAAGTTAATTATTATTATAAACCAAAATATGTTAACTTATAAAAAAATGTTGATGAAAGCTTTCATACTAACTAATTTATACCTAAATTTTAAAAACTCAATACTCATTGTACTATTACTTCAATATATACTGCAATATTTTTACCAACACCGACTTTTATGGCTAGAAGTACTCTACTTGGGAGTTGTGACCTATGGAATCGTGTAGTTGGGGTTTTCTTGAGGCAGAGGTCAAAATTATTGAGGTCAAGACTCCTAAGTGCTAGTTCCTCAGGCTAGAGGTCAAGTACTAACCCACTTAAGAGTGTTAGTCTATGTCTCCAAGCAAAATGAAGCAAGAATATCAGGCAATTATGTAATGGAAATAACAATAGGTTGTTTTTTTAAATGGTTACATAGATTAATCTAGAAAAAACATCTAATCATATACATGAAATATGCAAAACAGTTAGTAGTAAATTTTTATTTGCATCTCAAAATAGACTAGTTGTGATACATTTTCTTCATAAATCAACACAAAAAAGTATATGCCTTCTACAATTAGCTATAATATAAATAGTCAACTTCGTTATAATGGGGCAACAACCATCAATATAGTAATAAAAATATAATTGAGACAAAATCCATGACAATTAGTAATATACAAATATAAAAACATTTCTTATGTTAAACCTTGAACAATAGCAACTAGATTACCAATTCATCCAACATGTTCGGAAGGAAGAAGATCAATGGGAGAAGCTTATAAATCTATAATACCAATGTAATTTTGGTCACATCCTATCATAGCATAAAAATAAATGATGTTACATGTATACAATATTTTGTTAGATTAAATATACCTGGCAAAATAGGAGAAGTGCATGCATTGCTTGAGCAAGGAATTCCTCTTTTGTGCACAGATGTAAACTCGAATGGTTCATATTTAGATGGATGAACTTTCAAATCAATTTCTAAACCTCTATTTTGTTCACTTCTTCGCCTTTTATTTGTAGGAACGAGGAAACTCTTTTTTTTCTTGAGAAATGACTCAAAAGTTCTTATACCAAGTGTGAAGTTAAAATCAAACATGTGTCGATTATTGGCCTCATTGAACATCCTTTTAATTTAATAGACTCACTATCTCTTAAGTGTTTTTTAAAGTTCTTTAACATCTTGATCAACAAATTTCAATGACCATAGGAGTTCTATCAACATTTTCATCAATCATTTTTGTCTCCATTGTTATATCGAGATGATCATTGAATGTATTATCTACTACATCAAAAAATGTATCGCCCCTACATTATCATCCAATAATGGCTTTGAACCCTATGCTGAGAAGTACAAACAATAAACCTTTATGGCATGCTTTCATGTGTTACCATTACTAGACCATGAGAATTCAAATATCATATATTTCTTGCAATACCAAGTTACAAGGTTACTTTTGTCACGATTTCTGTAAAGCTTCACCCAGTAAGTATCAGATATACTCTCATGCGACCACAATCATCATTTGGAATTTTTTTGCCTTTCTCCATTGAGGATTCAAATAGCTTATCTTTCTTGTGGTTGTTCAAATATCTTCATTCTTTCAAAATGTTTTTGAATTAATAAATACGGTTCTACATATTTTTAAGAGTATATAAAACAACAAATCCATTCTATAGGCACATTTCTTCCTTTGATCAGATGGAAAGTTAGATTTCAATATGCTATGATATGCCTCCATGAAATTATTTGTCTCTTGATTTGCATGAGGAAAATCATGGTGACATTTAACCCACATCCCTAATTGAAAGAAATAACCTAGCACAAGGAGCATATTAATGGAAGAAAATAATAATAAAAAGAAACTAGGGTATATCAACTTATAAGGATCATTACCCCCAATGCAAGGGGTGTGAAAACAATCAAATATTTTCTCTCATTTGCAAAATCAATGAAAAATAATTTCACATATTGAACCATTGATTCAATATTAGCACAATGTTTCATGATATAACTTAACCTCTTGAGTATAACATTTGCCTTCTCTAAAGAAGAGGCCAATCCATATATATATTTTTTCCATGCCCTCCATCCATGTCAGATGCATTATATTTTTTGACACTATGTAGCCCTCCCGCAGGATTCAATGCATTTATTTGAAATATTCTTACAAAATAAAACAAGTTACAAAAAGGTCTAATGAAAGTTACATCAAAGCATTAATTTCTACAAATTCGTCATCAACCATGAATGCATTTACTTTCTAATTAGGGTGGATTTGATAGCATATGTTCATTAGAAACTCTAACCATGAGACAAGGTTATATGATGTATTTCAAGGTGTCACAACCCATGCAACTCATACTCCCATTTGTTGGCCATCAAACCCCACAAATGTGTACAATTGATACTACAAATCAATAACACTAAATGTCAAATTTTAAGCTACAACATGGGTGAGTCATAACCGAAATAATCATTCAAATTCACCTTACCCCATATTTATTAGTGCTAAAAGTTGAATCCATTCCTATTAAACTATCATGATATAAAGTAACGATGGTCTCCAACATCCATTTTGATTGAATTCCAATTATTAAAGGAACATTTGGACAATTAGGTTTTTGAAAATGAAAAAAACCTTCTTGTTATTTCTGATACTAGAGGTTAACACTCATTTCATATTTCTTGTGAAGTTGATAATTTCCCTTCATCAAACGATTATAAATATTTTCAATATCCCTCTTGGTAAAAAATAAATCTCTACCAGGATCTCCTGCATCTAAGTGAAGATTTTGTTGAATGTGGTTTTAATATACAACATCAATTGGTACTTTCATAAAAAAAAAATTCTCTACAAAAGAGTAAATATCTCTTGAAAGTGTGGGTTTGTTCAAGGACTGAGGATCACCATATGCATTATGTTGATCATGAAAAGGCCATCCATTATCATCTTTTTGCTCATATGCATTGTATGTCAATATTTTTATATCAAGGTCCTTATCCAAAACCTTAGCAATAAAGTGGCATTGACATCCCCTCTTCATTAAAAATGGGCCTATGTGCTTGTTTGGATGTTTTCATGATCTATCTTTGTGCCATATGAACATGAGTAACTGTAGTACAAATTACACACTTTAGTACAAAATCAAATATGTCTACTCATGAATAACCATATGTGATCATATATATACCAACTCATAAGATACATGGACTAACAAAAATAAAAACAAATTTACAAATTCAAGTGCCATATCATTATGAAATACTTATAGTTCATAGCAAATATGAGAATTATCCCTTTGTTCTAGAGGTTTTTTATTATAAGCAATAAATTATAAGGAGCACCGGGATTGCTTTCCTCCCCTTCAAAAAAATCAGGAACTCTACATGCAGGAACTCATGCAACGCGATTAAATAAAGGACTATTATGTCTATATAATTGACTCCAAGTTAAATATTCGCTAGAAAAAGTCAACGTTTCCTTTAACTTTTGGACCTCTAAGCCCATTGTAATCTCTCGTTTGTTCTTCGTGACGATTTTGTATGAATACCCAAAAACATTGTAGAATATCATTCATAAGAATGTACAATGACCTATTAACCACTATATAGATTACCAACAATCAAATGTGTATTATCCCCAATGGATCTAATGTGAAGAAAATATTTTGGTTGAAAAAAATAAAGTTAAGTGAAAGAAAACAATGGTCTCTAATAGGGACTAGCCAAAGCGCTAACTTGACAAAGTCATTGACATGGATTCATACATTAGAAAAAGGCATTGGAAAAGGCGCAAAACATTTTCTCTTTAATCTATGCTCTATTAAAACTACACCCAACTTGTCAAACAAGTTGTCCTCATGCTGTCAAATAGGTCACCAACCCAACCAATATTCAATTTCTATAGATATGGAAATTTAGATGGATTTCTTTATCTTCTTAAAGTTAATTACAAGCAATAACATGGAGCTAATCATAGGCTTCATTATAGACTTTTCTTGTACAATGTGGTGGACGTTTAATTGGTGAAAATTGCCAATAGTGTCCATATAATTCCACATTTTAAATGTGTTTCAGTTAATAAAAAAGGGTACTAAATATCTCTAAAACCATACCCAATCCTAGTAACCCTAAAACAATGCTTCTAAAGAATTTAAAAAATACACTTTATTAGAATTTATAGGTATAGGGTAAAACTAGTGATCCAAAAATGAAAAAATTCAAGTTATTAATTGTGATTTATGTTGTATGGCTGAAAATAAATTTTATAGACTGATGATAACTTTACATATGGAAAAGAAATTGACAAATTTGATGAAACTAAGCAAGACAGAACAACGCCCTGTCAGGGAATCCAAGTGGATAAGATCCACCAATCCCCTTCAAATTGGCCTTCTCAGCTTAACATAAGAATGATAAAATCTTAAAATCTGATCATGTACCTTATAAACATGGTTCAATAATGTTACTCCCAAAGAGAATTGGAAAGTGTAGAGTCATTGCTAAATTTTGTTCTCACCATCCCTTACTGTCGGGAGTTAAGTATAAAAAATAATGTGCAATGCTCTTGTAACAAAAATGGAACCTCAACCATAACAAAAATGAAATAGAACAATGATAACATAAAAATAAGCAATAAACAAAAATTGATTATTCTTCTATTATCTCCTTAAGAAATTTAAATGCCTCTTCTACCACTGCAGCGCATTTAAAAGATTGTTGCGCCTTCTTAATAGTTTCCACTATTGGTGCACAAATGCGGCTAAAATTTCGAATAAACTTTCGGTAAAATCTAGCCAACCCATGGAAGCTTCTTAGTTCATGGATACTTGTTGGAGAAGGCCAATATTTAATGGCTTTCACCTTCTTAGGGTCCATTTTTAGTCTTTTAGAAGAAATTTACAATTCCTAAAATACCAATTATGTCTCTCTCATATTTATCAAAAGTTCTTCTCGCCAAAATTTCCTCAATATGTGTTTTAAAAATATAAGATGTTCTTCCTTGGTTCTATTGTACACAAGGATATCACCTAAGTGAAAAATCATGGACTTGACAATGAATTTTATGAGGACTTTCATTCATGAGCCTCATAAAAGTATTGAGTGTGTTGGTGAATCCAGAAAGGCATAACCAACCATGCATACAAACCATCATTGGTTTTGAATGAAGTATTCCACTCATTTCCTTCTCTCATTCTAATATGATGATACCCACTCTTTAAATCTATTTTGGAAAAATATATGGCACCACTAAGACAATCCATTATATCATCCATGCGGAGTAAAGGGAACATATACCTTATGTTTATTTCGTTGATGGCTCTAGAATCAGTGCACATTCACCAACCTCTGTCTTTCTTTGGGCTCAAGACTATGGTACAACATAAGGACTCAAACTTTATCTAATTAGTCATTTTTCCAATAGTTCATAGACTTGTTTCATTAATTTTTTCATTTTCTTTAGATGGAATCCTGTAAGCTTCCTTATTGGTTAGATCCTTTCACTCTAGCTAGATTCCCTCCTCTGCTCCATTGGCTCTATTTCCTAGCCAAATTTTTATCCACTATTAGTGTTGCCTAGTAGGAATCCTCCACAATCTTCAAGGGTAAGGGCCAATTTCATCTTGGATTCCATATCTTAGGCCATTTGTATATTTGAACACCTTCCCCACATCTACATCGATGTGCTCTACTCTTATATTTATTTTATGGAATTACTTTGTATATTCTTTCACAACCTTGGACTTATGCCTCTAATTCTATAGTTTCCTTAATAAATTCAGTTGGTAATCCTTGGGCATGAACTTTCTCTTAAATTTAACCACCAATCTATCCCAATTCTTAATCTTTGCTTTCCCTTTTCTTCTCCTATCTGCCCGCAACTCATCCCACCATAGTGCTACATGTCCCCTTAACTTGATTATAACATACTTGACCTTTTGATCCTCCTTAGCATCCCCATAGTCAAAATACATGTCTAGAGTGTTGATCTAATCCAACACATTCCCATATTAATATTACCATCATACAATGACACTTCCATCTTTGCTTGGACCCAATCTTGGTAACTATTTTTATCAATTGTTCATCTAGTTTCTCCCTTCTTGGAGCTCCTTCCATCCCTTCCTCACAACTCGTGTCCTCACTCACAATGACATCTCCCACATTAGGTTCTCACCTCCGAGAAGTCTCCATGGCCTACATTATTTCCTAGATATGCTTCAATTCCAATCTCACATCCTTTTCTATTCCACTCATCTCTCGGTCTCCTCTTCTGGGTTGCATAGTAGCATCACAATCCTTAAAAACCAAAATTATCTTACTAGTTACAAGATTTGCAAAGCTCAATTTCTCTGATACCTCTTGGTGCAACATATGTGTGGTGGTTCCTCTTCCTCATAACAACAAACCATATAAAGAAAAATATACCTCGAAAATTTTGCTCATATCCTTCCCTGCATAAACCTCCTTTCCTCCTTATTTTCCGTTGAAGCTACTTATTCCATTTTAACCTTTTTTATAAGTAAAATAAGTTTTATTTTAATGTGGATATGCTACCATTTACAAAGGCAAGCCAAGGTTTAAATGAACCACCCAAAGAAAAATGTTGAATTCGTCGACTTCCACCGAGGGCTCGACTACCGGACATTTGACTATTTGCTAGGACCCACATACACAAGGTCAAAACTTAGGCTATTTATGAGAATTTATTTGAAAAAAAAAGGAAACAGAGGGATGACCTCTTGACCTCCAACTACAGGCCCACTACTTTGAAATTATATCGACTATTGGGAATTGTTCTTTGATTATATTATTTTTTGTCGCATGGTATTTGTTGGCTTGAGTGGGCTTGGACCCAAGTTCAGAGTTAGTTGTGCTAACCAACAAAACCCTACACTACCGGCACTTTTGGTAATAACCCACATAACGCAAACTACAATCTCACCCGAGGCCTTATTGGGGGATGCTAGAACTAGATTTCTGCATCCAAAGGACTATGTGATGTGTTTCAACCAAACTTAGGGCTTTATCTTGACCTTCACAAACCCTTAACCCTTAAAACCTAGAATATATAGTATTTAATAGTTAATAGATTTATGCCCTTCTCCAATTACGCTAAACATGCATAACATCATATAAATAAATAGATCTACATCTTCGCAAATCTAATAAGTATTTTTCTTGATTAATTGAATTCGAAAGATTAAAAATACAGTAAATTCAGAGATACACCATAATACACAGATATACAGATAGTTCTTCAAAAAAAGCCTTTATTATGCTTTAGATATTCAATTACAGTCTTCCCAACCCTAAGCACAGAGTTGCAAGGGCCCGCGCACTCAACTGTGGACTTACCAAGGTCTTCGCAAACACAACTGTAGGAGCCTTCCCCTTCACCCAAGCACATAATAGACAAAAGCAGACTCAAATCATGCTGTATTCTTTTATGCTATTCTTCTCCTATGCATCTTCTATGACTTCATTTTATATTCTTCTCCATTACAATACCATGCTCCGAGAACCATGGGTGGGTCTCAAAACAGCTTGACTCTTAATAAAATAAGGGGCTTTGACATTCTAAAATCCCCTTTGACTCCCATCGACTTGCGCTACTCATGCGTTGCCCCTTAAAATGCGAATACTTTACAATATTTAACAAAACTTTACAATATTTGACCCAGGGAACCCCATCCCAACAAGCCCCCAACACAAAGTCAAGACTCATCCTGAGTGACTCTGCTGGTGTTGCCTCAATATTTGCTTGCAGACCACTGAATGTGATCTTCAATGCTTGAGGATCTGTTGTTCCCTGAGTAGTGGCCTCATGAACTTCTTCGACCAGTTTCTTTTTGGTTGGACCTTCAGCTACAAGGCCCATGGTTCTTTGTTTCTATTGAAAAGCCTTTAACTTGCTCTATATGGTCTGTGACAGTTGGCTTGCTTCATCGGCCCATGGTTGCGTCCTTGAGTAGATAATGGAGGCCTTCTGACGTAGCTCGTCAATCTTAGCTTGGATGAACTTTCCTTCCTGAAGTCTGGTGAACCTTTGCACAGGTGTTGAGGTCTATGTTGTCACCCTGATCTCGTCAAACTGCAGTTGTTTTTCATGAATGTCTACTTTGGTCATTTACAAGGTGCATCCTCCTGCAGCGAGGTTCACATCTCCATTGTCTGCTCGAAAATTTGGTTGCATTCCTTGATTGCAGCTTCCAGAGTGGTCATGTCTTCTTTAATAGAAGCTCACACTACTCTCTGATTTTCGAAGGAGTGGTTGGCCGTAGCTTAAGTTGAAGTTCTGAAATCTACAACTGCAACTCAAACTGTACCTTTCAAATTTCTTCCTTGGATGCCTTCAATGCAGCAACCAACTTGTGAATCTACTATGTTGAGGCCACCTCTGCTAGAATTTGGAGCTTAGGGATCTCATTGCACACTTGGGTAAGGGTTGTCTCTAGTTGCTTATTTTGTTGTATAGCCCTCGTCGTGGGCCTACAAGACCCTATGCTTTCTCTTCAAAAATTTGTTGATTGTTAGTTTTTACCTCATCGATAATAAAAAACTCTCATTTCTCCTAGATGCAGAGCTCATATGAAAATCCTTGGTGCAGCTCATTCAAGGTCTGGATCAACAGTGCTGCAAAGTTGATACTTAGATTCTTCTAGTATTGTGCGCGCTCCTATTCTTTTGTTGTCTCAAACTGGAGAGAGCCTCCTAGTAGTGGTACAACGCGAAGCCCAAATGTGATTTCTATTGAATTAAATCTTGTCATGCTCGTCTGATCCATGCTCACCTGGATCACCCATGTCTTGACCTGTAATTCGTTCAAGCCCTATTGTACTTTGTCCAATACTTGGTGGTACTAGTCCTCGATGTTTCCCCATATAGTTTCAGTGGCGGAGTGGACAACATCACCTATCTCATGAAGGGCCCCTTCCTTGAGGACCAATGGTGTTGCACTCACAAACTTATCAGACTTCTGCTTCTTGCGAGGTCCCATGGCACTGTGTTTCTACCTCTTCCTGACCCTGGAGGGGGACTCTAAGTCTGCGTCCCCTTCCCCTTCACCTTCGGTTTCAACCTCAACATCATTGCACTCGGTTTCGGGTTCTTCAAGGTCAATAATGACCTGCGATGTTATTACTTGCGAAGATTTCTCCTTCGATGCTTCCTTCTCTTTTTAAAAAACCTTTTCCTTTTGTGCTACCTTTTCTTTTATAAAAGCATTTTGTGCTTCTTTTTCTTTCGTATAAGCCTTCCGCGCTTCTTTCTCTTTGACTTTTTCGGGCGTTGTTGCAACTTTTGTTTTCCTCGTTTCTCCTACTGTGGCCTTACTTGTTCCTGCGCCTTCGTCAAGTGGGGTGAGCCAATCGCTCAGCCATTGCTGGTGACTCCCATAATGTCATTCTCTACAAATAAATATGGAAACTTATGCCATGTTCCTATGGCATCCTTCTTCACGCGCATGGACAGATTGTAAAAATCTACCTTGAATTCTGCAATATTTATATACTACACATGTAAACTAGCTGACAACTGCGACCGTTGGTTGATCACCATCTCCAACTATGACTCGAACAATACCCAGAACATCTTTCCAAACCATTTTTTAGCTTGATGGGGCTTGGACCCAGGTTTAGAGTTAGCTACGCTAACCAACAATACCTTACACTACAAACGATTTCAGTAACAACCCCATAGCGCAGGCTACAGTCTCACTCGAGGTGGAATTGGAGGATGTTAGAACCAGGTTTATGCATCCATAGGATTATGTGATGTGTTTTTCCAAACTTAGGGCTTTATCTTGACCTTCGTGAACACTTAACCGTTAAAACCCATAATTTACAGTAATTAACAGTTAGTAGATTTATGCCCTTCACCGATTACGCTAAACCTGCATAACATCATATAAATAAACAGATCTATGTCTTCGCGAATCAAATAAGTACTTTTCTCAACTAATTTCACTCAACAGATCAAAATATAGTAAATTTAGAGATACACAATAATACACAGATACACAAATAGTTCTTCAAAACAAGCCTTTATTATGCTTTATATCTTCAGTTACAGTCTTCCCAACCTTGCGCACATAGCTGCAAGGACCTACGCACTCAGCTGCAGACTTACTAAGGTCTCCATGCACACAGCTGCAGGAACCTTCACCTTCGCCCAAGTATAGAATAGACAGAAACAAACTCAAATCATGCACTATTCGTCTATGCTATTATTCTCCTATGACTCTTCTATGACTTCCTTTTATATTCTTCTCCATTACAATACCATGGTCTGCAAACCATGGGCAAGTCTTAGAATAGCTTGACTCTTAACAAAATAAGGGGCTTTTACCTTCTGAAAGCCCCCTTGACTCCTATCAACCTGCGCTACTTGCGCTCTGCTCCTCAAAATGTGGAGACTTTGCATTGTTTAACAAAATTTTACAAAATTTTATCCAGGGGACCCCATCCTAACAGTATTCTCTATATTCAGCAAGAGGTTTTAGTTTTTTAATGGAGGATTCATGTTGGACGATTATAGAATACATATCATTGCTTAAGCTTTCTAAGAAAAACCAAATTCATTCATATGCAGAGGCTTACCTCAATTTAACAACTAGTTAAGAACCAACCTAGATTCATCTTAACTATGGATCTATCAAGCGACGAGAGGGATCAAATCTCTCGAGGTGCAAACCTCTTTTTTGAGTGCAAAATTTGAGGAAAGGTTTGCACCATGAGAGATTTGATCCCTCTTGGTGCTTGATAGATCTAGAGTTTAGACGGATCTAGGTTGCTTTCAGTCATATGCAACCAAGGAAAAACTATCGAAGATATGATTAATTTTATCAACAATATGTAAATACATATAATAATAACATAATCATTTTAAATATGTTAAATATGTTTGAAATTAATCTGGTCATTTTAATTTTAAATTTTCTTAGTTACCTCAGTTCGTTGATATGATAAATATTGTTAATAACTTTAATGATGAAATAAAAATTTTGAATGCAAAGTGACAGTGTAATAGTGTTGAATGATAGAAAATGTGAATAATAAGAATGTGGTTCATTAAAAATAGTCTTCAGTGTGATCAATCTCAAACTATTGTCTTCTACTATTCTTATTGTCACCCTCGTTATTTTTGTCATCTTTTCATATCGATTATATCAAAAGGATAGTTGGAATCGTAAATTTAAATCTTTAGCTCGATTTGTAGTAGTAAACATCGTACCTTGTCTCTCTTGCTCTCCAATATTAATAAGTTGAATTACTATAACACAAAAATCAATGTACACTGCCAATATTTTTTGTGCTTACACTGAAATCAATACACATTGTTAATCCAATCACTTTAAAATTAATGTACCATCATACATCCAATTACATCAAATCAGAAATCAACATCTACATTGAAATCAATGCATCTAACGCAAACAATCAAATAAGATTAGAAAACAAATTCTACACTAAAATCAATGCATCTAATGTAAGCAATCAAATAGGATTAGAAATCAACATCTACACTCAAATCAATGCATCTAATGCAAGTAAGCAAATAGGATTAAAAACCAACATCTACACTGAAATCAATGCATTTAGTGCAAAAATCTAAATTGGATTAAAAATCACCATCTATACTTAAATAAATGCATTTAGTGCAAGCAATCAAATAGGATTAAAAATCACCATCTACACTAAATGAATGCATCTAGTGCAAGCAATCAAATAGGATTAGAAATTCCCATCTACACTGAAATCAATGCATCGTGTGCAAGAAATCATCTTCCCTCTCTCCCCCCTCCATCTATATCTATATCTCCCTCCATCTCTCCTTCTTTTTCTCTCTATCTCACCCCCACAAACACACACACTTTCTCACTCCATATTTATCAATCTCTTTGTCCCTCCCTATCTCTTTCCATCTCTATCTTCTTCCCTCTCTTCACCTCTCATCAATATCTATATCTCCCTTTATCTCTCTATATCACCACCAAAACATAAACTCTTTCTCTCCAATCTATTTATCTATCCCTCCCTCCTCCCTCCCTCCTCCCCTTCTCTACCTCTCCCTTGCCTCTCTCTCTTTCCTCATGTTGTCCTCTCTCCCTCTCTCTCCATCTTCCATAACAATCCCTCTCTCTCTCTCCACCTTTCTCTCTCTATGTCTTTCTTCTTACCTCTCTCTCTCTCCCCCTCCAACTTCATCTCTCTTTTCCTCCCTCTCTCCACTCTCTCACATCCTCTTTCTTTCTACCTCTCTCCCCCTTTCTCTCCCACCTCTCTCTCTCTCTTTCTTCACCCTCCAACTCGGTTACTATATCCCTCCCTCTCCTTCTCTCTCCTTCTCTCCCCCATGATCTCCATCTCTCCTTTGTCTCTCTATCTCACCCCCAAACATACACACTCTCTCTTCATATCTCCCTTGTCACTCCCTCTCTCTCTCCACTTCTCACTCTTTGTATTTCTTCTTCCCTCCCTCTCTCCTCCTCTCTCTCAAATCCTCTCTCTCACCCTTCCTTTCTCTCCCTTTCTCTCCTATCACCCTCTCTCTTCCCCCATCTCTCTCTCTCTCTCTCTCTCTTTGTCTCTAATCCTCTCTCTTCCCCCATCACTCTCTTCCTCTCTCTCATCTTCCCTCTCTCTCCCTTTCTCTCCTACCTCCCTCTCTCTTCCCCCATCTCTCTCTCTCTCTCTCTCTCTCTCTCTCTCTCTCTCTCTCCAACTATGTTATTATATCCCTCCCTCTCTCCCTCTATGTTAATAATGTTTTTTTGCATGGTATTAATAATAATTTGGCTCACATGGTTCACCTAAATAAAACCTCTTTTTTGAGTTTTTGTAAATATAAAGTAGATTATGGAGTAAATATAAAAAGAGGTTTTATTTATTTACTATGCCTCCATATTATTTATATTTTTATTTATTTACCATACTTTTTTTAGTGCTCGTAAACCTCTTTATATTTTAAATTTATATTTTGTTTATACATAATAATAATTAGATTGATTTTTAAATAGGGCCCATATTAGATTAAAAATGTTAAATATTAAACATGTTTGCGAGCAATTAATCTTTTGCCCTGGACTTGCGCCTCCAAAACCAGTACCTACCTTGGGTGCAGAGATTCATAACTTAAAGATAAAACACAAACACCAGTCTAAAACAAGAATTATAATGACAATATATCATGTGATAGAACCTTTGAAGGCATAAACAAAAGAGTTCCTTCTTCTTCACACTTCCTTCTTCTTCCTCCAGTACCTACCTTGGGTGCAAAGATTCATAACTTAAAGAAATACAACACAAACACTAGTCTAAAACAAGAATTATAATGACAATATATCATGTGATAGAACCTTCGAAGGCATAAACAAAAGAGTTCCTTCTTCTTCACACTTCTTTCTTCTTCCTTAGGCTTCCACACCCGTAAAGTCTTGAAACCCATCTTTTTATACATAGCACAGAGAATTTATTCTATAACAATATAGGGATGTGCTGGTTAACAATAACATTCCCAAAGATGACATTTAGGTTTTTTTTCTAGAAGCCCTTTATTAACAACCAGAACAATTGTACAAACAAAAATACACATCAACAAACAAACAAAAACCATCATATAGATATGACTGTCCCAAAGGGACACATAAGCAAGCAAATATTAATAGAAGGTGATATTTACATGGGAAATTTTTCTTAAAAATAAAAGAGGAGAGATGCTCTTGCATCAAAATATGTTCCATATGCTCTTGCATTAAAAATGTTCCATATGATGTGGTTGTCGAGATATATGACCAAAACTCTGGATTACAAAAATGGATGAATAGTGAATTGTGATTGATATGACATGATTGCACTAGATGCATGGTTATAACTATGGAGGGTGGCTATGTATGGCAATGTCAAGATTGAGCAAGATTGTCTATGCATTCTGTAGTGGTGTATTGAATGTGATTGTTACTTTTATATGTATTATTTGATGTCAAAAAAATTTCTTTCAAATTACATGCATCACTACCAAATGTATATATGTTTGGTATTGTTAACCAAGGTAATAATTTTGTTTAAATATATATAATTTTTTTAGCTAGAACCAATTTTTAGATTGCATAATCTTAATTTTTAGTATTTTAATCATCATTTTGATATCAGAAATAGATTCAATATCATCGAAAACCTTTAATTTTTTTTTTTTAATTTCAAACAAATTTACCAAAAATCTACATTAACACAACAAGCGTAGTTACTACTCTAATAAATGCAAGAACATAGTAATTGAATATCAAGAGTAATAAACTTACCACTACTTATTAAAATATGTTTGAACATGTTTTTTTTAAATATAATTTGTCTAATTTTATTTAAAATTAGATAAAATTCTTAAAAATTATAAATTTGAGTTATAAAATTTAAGTATTATATGGATAATTTAAAACATTAAATTTATTTATATATTTGAAATATATATTTAGGAAAAAACCACACAATTTCATTAATACAAATTATTACCAAATTTATTTAAAAACAAAACATAAAATTATTTTTATTAGACATACTATGTAGGTTTGAATGTAGGTCTGAATCCAATGGTTCACACCAGTATTTGATTGTGGATGTGAATCTAATGATTCACAAAAATATATAGTTGGATTATTTTGAAGCCAATAGCCATCTGATAATGCTTTATAAGCAAGTATCTATTGTTCTTTACACTAAGGAAAATAAAGAGACAAACGGATTTCAAATTGGCAAAGGCTCCGGGGCAGTTTTATCCCACGGCGCCAGCAAGAATCGGGGGAGATAGTGGGCCCTTTGCCTGATACAACAATATCCGAAATTAAATATGTAAGCGCCTTCAGTGGCAACTGCAAGCATGTAACCCATTTTAAACGCTCGTTGAACTATTAAAGACGCAGGAATGAAATGATTTATATGAAGCCACAGAATTTGATGAGCAGCTCAAAATATCGAATAGATTCTTATTGCCATTAATCTAAACATGTGGTGAGAGATGAATGTTGTGACAAAATGGAACCTGCATCCATAATAATATCGTTCAATTTTTTTAATAACCAATGAAGATGAAGCTATTTTATCCCTTTCTAAGTTTCAAAACAAAATACATAATTATTAATAACAAAAGAGGATACGCAACGCATTACATCCATCATGATCCATTGAAACCACTTGTTATTTAATATCCATCTCCTTAACACTATTATCAGAAATGGATGATTGTTGCCCCTAACAACAAACAAAGCCCAACAGTAGTGGAAATACTTATCTACCCCTAGTCGTGGACAGGAGTGGCTAACGCGGGTGGAGGGGAATTAAAGGAGGGGAAGCGAGGAAGTGGAAGACGGGGAGTAAAACGTGGTCGCAGTGGCGGGGTTGAACCACCCAGAGACGGTGGCGCCAAACCACGCAACGGAGGAAAATGAAAAGGTGGAATTGTGGGAAGTCCAATCCCACCACTGCCGGGAAGCTGCAACAACGATCGCCTTCTGCTCTCACCATTCTTTGATGCAGGATCCCTCGAGGTACCACCCGCACTGCTCATAAATAGAATCACCGCGAATGCGGCAACAGCCAATAATTTCGCCGAGCGCTGCATTTTCACAGAAATGGATGTGTGGAATGCAGTATATAACTACCATCTACAATCTTCTTTTATAATACCCAGTAGCCCAGCTGCACGCTGTGTCAGCTGCCTCTGACATCGTCATGGATTCAGCAATCAATAACCAAAAAAGAACAACTACTCCCCTGGTTATCATTCATGGCGAACACGGGCATGTAGCTTCACTTTTTGCCTTTTTTTAACTGAAAATATCGCACTGTAACAATTCTCAGCCCTATATAGTCTTGCTCTGGCTTACCACAAATGAGAACTAACCATTGAACTACATCCTCCGCACAAAATTGTTGAAGTTACAAATTGAGAGTTGGTAGAAATGAATACACCTTACCCCAAGCCGCAAAACGTTAGGTGCTACTCTACGATAAGTTATGGTTCGCTTGTCTGGCAGTACGAAATTAAATAACTGCAAAAAGTTCGATAATAGATATTAGAATCAGTTGCATGATGTGAAGGGTATAGACGTTCTGTTTAATAAGAAATCATAAGACATGTCTTCCCACTACCGAATTAAGGGTTCATCATAGGCGGAGTGTAACCAGGCAGTATTTTACCACTCTAGCTGAAATTCTGATGTGGTACTTTAAATACCCAGTGGCCCAGCTGCACGCTGTCTCATCTGCCTCTAACATCGTCATGGATTCAGCAATCAATGACCGAAAAAGAACAACTAATCCACTGGTTATCATTCATGGCAGACAAGGGCATGTACCTTCAATTTTTGCCATCGTTGGTGGAATTTTGTTGGGTAATGTCAAGATTGTTGAATTTTTTTTTGTTTTTTAAGGGAAGAAATTACACTTGGAATAGGTCTCAGGGTTATATAATCTTATTATTCGGATCCAACCACAAAACATAAAAAAAAAAAAGAAGAAAGAAATTATTTTAGAGTCCACCAGGATAAATATAGCCTATGGGACAGATTGCTTCTTCTTCTTATTCGGTCCTTTTTCTATGTAGCTTCAAAATAAATCTTCCCAGCATCTCGACAAACCTCTCGCTAAATAGATTATCCCAAGAGTTAGTTGCCAACATATCTGCATAACTATCCCAAGAGTTAGCTGCCAACATATCTGCATAACTTTCCCTGTTGTATGTGAAGGCCTCACATTCTAAAATGAAGTGTTTTTATGTTTCCACTTTTCCCAACTAACAAAAAATGCATACTCTTTCCTCCCACACTTCCTTTGGCCTTTTCCAACGCCGTGATTCACAACAGAGTTGATGCGAATTAGTCCTTAACTGAGCAATGAGAATTTTGGCTCTCTAAGAGATATTGTTCTCTATGTATGCTTTCGGTTGATGACTATGAGTGTGATTAAACACTTCAATATAGTAATTTTTTTTCTTCCTAGCTCCTTATCCCAAGTACGCTTGTGGAAATTTTCCATAACAAAGACTTTTATCTCTTTGTTGTTTATGGGACACACGTTTAAGCAAATTCCCCATTTACTAAACAATCTGTTATTTCGCTGCATTCAAGTTTTTTTGCTCTTGCACAATCTATCATTAAAGACAACCTTAGGCTACCTTCTTCCATTTGTTCAATTTTTTTCAATACCTTATGACTAGCACCATAGCAATTGCTTCAATAGGAGCAATCTCTCTATTTCACTTAACAAGATATCATAAGGAACTGCACTTTTAATCTTAAATTTGTTTGTAATCAAACGCTTGAATTTTCTCAATTTGTCTCCACTGCATGTCGAATGTATTGTTGGCCCATAGTTCACAACCATAAAGAATCATCGGAATCACTAGAAGCCCAAAAAGAATTTGAGTGGTTTTCCATTCCCATAACTCTGCCTCTCTACACCTATTTTGAAAACCATAAAATGCTTTCCAACCACCTAAAGTTCTTTTTTGTCTACAACCATTCCAGCTTAGATTTTTCTTGAAGTCAATTCCGAGGTATTTGTAATCCGCAATTAGGTATTTGTAATCCGCAATTTCTTCTAGAATGTTGCCTTCTAAGTAGAACTTATGTTGGTTAGGTTTCTTTTTCTTAGAGAAGACCACTACTTTCGTTTTGCTGATATTGACTTATATCCCCACACTTCTACAAAAATTCTCAAGGGATACTAAGAGCTATTGGAAACCAAGAGCCGATTTAGCAATCAAAATAAAGTCATCTGTATACCAAAAGAAGCCTTATAACAAACTTGCCCAAATAGATACCATCACCCCATTGTGAATTTAACCACTCCTCAAGCTTGTCGATATATAAACAAAAAAGGGTAGGAGACAGTGAGCAACCTTGCTTGACCCCAATATCGCTTCTAAAACTTTTAGAAATGGCTACTCAAGATCTAATTTTGACTTTTACCGCTTCATACGGCCTATGCACAGCTCTCTCAAATTTTTAGGAACCCCAAGTGCCAAAGCTTATCCCTAGGAACCGAGTCAAACATTTTTCTCAAATCAACAAAGCAACAAAAGACTTCTTCCTTTTTCTCCCAAAGTTTTTCAATGATGTGCCTTAAAGTTATACAATGGTCAATTAGGAATGTTTAGGTCTAAACCCTGCTTGCCCTTTCGCAAGCTTATCTCTTCTTTATTCTGCGCACATGTTAATTTTGAGATAGAGGAATTGCGATGCCAGCCAAAAGTAGCAGCAATCTGGACAAAAAAAAATTCAAAAATCTTGTAAATGTAGTATTTAAATCATATATTTCATAGTGATATAGATTCAGCACCATGAAAAAACCTCTAAAATATTTAAAATTAAATGTGCCACTTCTACCATAATTATGTGTGCAGAATTTCGGGCCGGCTCTGTTGCTACTAGCACCGCCTGACCACAGGTATGCAAGGGTAAACGATAATGTAGGCATTAAAGGAACACTCATTTGAATTTGACAATCCCGCTGGGAATTTGAAATTTGGATTTATAGAACCGCTCAGCCGATGTTTTCGCAGCTACTGCATTCAACTATTGGAGGCCATTTTGGTAGTGAACGAATTCGCCTTGGACAACAACCTGTTTTGTCCTCCAAGTTGCAACGCTCCCAGGCAATAGTGGTTGGATGCACCCTTATTGTTCGCACTCTTCTTAACAACAATTAACTGCAGGTGAAGGTGTCGGAATTGAATCGCGCACACTCCAAAGTTTGAATTGCGTTCAAGGTTATTATAATATGGGAGTTCCTGTTGAGTCTACTATGTTGTCGAAGCTTAAAACACCAGAAGAAGAAAAGGAGGAAAATAATATTGGAATAACAAAGGTGAACGAGCGCTGGTTTCCTAAGGAAACCCTGGTTACAGCCTCTCTCCTGATATGAATCTGTGAGAAGCGTAAGATGGAGAGCCTCCGCAGAACTGCAGAAAGATTTATGTCCGTTGCCTCTCACGTCGGCGGTCAATTTATGGAATGCCTTTCCTCTCCCTAACCAAGAAAGAAAGGAAGGATGAAGTTGTCCAATCAAATGAAGTCTCTGTTTACAGTCTTCGCGGGTTTGGTTTAATACTCTTAACTGCTCATTATCATATGAAAAATCGGTTTTCATTGAAATTTTGTATTTAGCATTTGACAAGGTATTCCCATTTTTAAAAAAAATAGAATAGCTCTCATGTATGGGTAGATTTGCAAGGCAAATCCAAACAAGTATTTTTGTTATAAACCTGAGAAGGGCTCAATTTTAGGAACTATGGAGCTAACATAATGGCCCATTTTCCCCTAAAATTAGCATAGATCTATTTAACTATGAATCTACCATGTATTAAGAGAGATCAAATCTCTTGAGATGGGAACTTTCTTTCTGGAGTGTGGAACTTGAGGAAAAGTTTTTCACCTTGAGATATTTGGTCCCTCATAGCCCATGATAGATGCAGAATTAGAAGGACAAGAAGGACTCATTTTCATATTATCATTATTATGTATCATACTTTAAAATTTACATGTTTATTATTATGTCTATATTTCAGAATTTAAAGTAACATGTGTCAATACAATTTTCATTGTACTTGAATTGAGGTTGGTGAGTTCATAAATTTGAATCTTCCCATTTAGAAATTTTTCTTCCCTTGTGTGTTTGGATATCTTATTGTTAAATATGGGGTTGAAGATGTATAGCTCCTCATATGAGAATTTGGGTTGAGATATATTCACTGATATGGATCCAAACTGAAATGTGCTTCTTGATGATATGCTCTATGATAACTATTAGGTAATGTTCAGCATACAAATAAGAACAATCAAGACTCAACAATGATCACCTTCTGCTTTCACCATTCTTTGATGCACTCAACATTCTTCAATGCAGGATCCCTGGAGGTACCACCTGCAGTGCTCATAAATAGAATCGCCGCCAATGCGGAAAAACCCATATTTTCGCCGAGCCCTGCATTTTGACAGAAATGGATGTATGGAATGCATAGAACTGCCATCTATAATCTTATTTTATAATACCAAGTAGCTCAGTTGCACGTTGTCTCAGTTGCCTCAGACATCATCATGGATTCAACAATCAATAACCGAAAAATAACAACTACTCCACTGGTTATCATTCATGGGTTACAAGGGCGTGTAGCTTCAATTGTTCTTTTTTTGTTTTCTAACTCATGAAATCACACCTGGAACAGCTTCCAGGCCTAGATATTCTTGCTCTGGATCTGACCACAAAGCATGTGGGGACTAACTATTGAGATAGGGATAGAATTCATGTACTCCATTTTTACAATATTAATAATCTCGTAAATTCTAGCATGCACCATACCCCACCGTCCAAAACGTTAGGTGCTGTTGTACAATAAGTTATCGTTGGCTTGTCTGCCACTACGAAACTAAATAATAACAAAAGGTTTCATAGTAGAATCAGTTGCATTATGTGAAGGGTATACACATTCTGTTTAATAAGAAATCATGCGACATGTCTTCCTACTACCGATTTAAGGGCCCATCATAGGCGTAGTGTAACCAAGCGGTTTTTACCATTCTAGCTGAAATTCTGACAAAAAATGTTTGCACAGATTTTTAAATTGTATTTTTCAGTATTATATTATGATTGTTTTAAAAATATTGAATAATAAATTTAATAACTTAAAATTACAGAAGTATTCAAAACTATTTAAGTGTTGAGGATAACATTTTTTTGGAAGAGAAGGGCATATTAAGTTTCTATAATACAAGTGTAGCCCCCTTATTGTTATTATTTTTTTTTTTATTTAACAAGGTCGGGTAGTTGATATATTACCAAAAGATGTGTTGGAGCAAGTTCCTATTACAATTAACTATAGCATGATAGTAAACTAAGCAATGATATGGGAGCGTAGTCCCCTCTCCTATGCTTGAGTTACAAATTTCATGTATTTTTATGACTATTCTTGAACACTGCCTAACAAATTGACCTATTAGGAAAGTAAATTTACAAATCATAGATTCACTGTAACTTCTTCATGGCTTGTAGAGTGAGTTGGCTGGTTATTCTTGTCATAATTGACCGAGTTCTCTCCTTCAATGCTCATTGTGTTATTTTTGTAGTGTGCCACTGCTTCTTCTAAGATACTTGAGTGACTCTTTCATTCGATGAATCATTCTTTAACTTCCTTTTGTGATGCTTATTGTTTCTTTCTCTGGTGTGCTTCCTGAGTTTTATTTTGCCTGAGCTACTGCTTCCTTCATTGTTGTTGTCCACGCTTCTTTTGTTCTGCGCTTTCCTGACTGCTATTTTGAATGTGACATGATAGAACTGAGGTCGAGTTTTTCTTAATGCCTTCCATCGGAGCGCTGCTCCTTCGTAATCTTTGATCTCCAATCTGTGCTTCATCGGCCATTGGAGTATCGGCCCATCGCAAATTGGCACATGCATTCCCTGCCAGCTCTCCATTTCAATGGTCCAAACTTCATCGCATTTCCCTGTGCTGCTCTGATCACTGTTGTCCATTACTCCATCAGATCTAACTCTCCGCCATTAATCTGATTTTAGATCCGATGGTAGTGACTTCACCCGATCAACAAAATGTTCGGCATTCCTCCACCATTGATCATCACCACTGGATCCAACGATTTCTTTTATCATTGTGCTTTGTTCCTTATTTTTGAGGATACTCATACTTATGATCTTTTGCTGATTATTATGGGACTGAGTTGTGATATTCATCGTCAAAGTCTTCAAGGTTCTTCCTGATTCTTCTGAGAATTCTATTCATGAACTCATTACAAGGGCTTTTATTTCGTGTCATTGCCTCTATTATTATGGCTTAATCTCCTATTATTATAGGATTTTGTATGTCTCTTTTTTTTATCATTCTTGATCCCATCAACAAGCTATATGCTTAAGCCTTATTATTTGAGGTTTTTCCAAGACCCCATTCATATGTGACAATTTCTCTCCCATTAGGATCAAGGATTAATCCCCCTACCCCTGCCTTTCCTGGATTATGCTTTGAGGCCCCATCAAAGTGGAGGCAATATATGTTTAGATTATTTTTCCATATTTCTAGATCCTCTTCACCCATCCTTATTTTCCAAATATTTCCTGAGTTTGCTTTCCTCTGTCATTTTTGTCCATTGTTATTTATTATGGCTTTGCTGAGTCAATCTCGCTCTTCTTGTTGTAGAATGTTGTGATCTGTCGATGGTGTTCCTTTAATGTTGAGGATTTCAGAAGTTAATCCTCGCGCTTTTAATAAAGTTTTCCCTATTCTTGGAGTTTGGTTTTTGAAGATGCTCTTATTTCTTGTCAACCAAATTTGCCAGCATAGTACTGCTAGATGCATTTTCATATTCATTGAATTGTGACTTTCTTCTTTGTTGTATATGGATAGGCCTTCTCTAGGGTTTGAAAAAAATCTGGAAACGGCTTTTCAAAATTTATTCTTATTTCCAAGGGGCTTATAAGCTGTTGCCAACATTCTTTGCAAAATTGCATTCTTGAAATAAATGTTGAATGTTTTCTTCAGCCTGTTGGCATAATGGGCATCTTGATGGACCTTGGAAACCTTCTTTCTTTTTAAGTTTTCACTATTTAATACCTTCCCTTTTAAAAGAGTCTAGATGAACATTTTGATCTTAGGCAAGCTTTCAGATTTCCAGGGTATTTTCCAAGGGTCCCAATCTTGCTGGTTTGGTTGTTCTTGTAGGATTTTGTATCCCGTCTTGATTGTGTAATTCCCACCACTAGGATCCCAGAGGTATCCATCTTCTTCATCATAGTTGATTGGTTCTACCCCTTTTAGGAGCTTCCTGATTTTGCTCCATTGCCCTTCCATATTTGCAGGTATTGTTGAGAGTTTCCAGTCTTGCCAATCCTTTTGGTTCCATAGAGAAATTGAGAATAGAGTGTTAATACCTTTTCCTTTCATCCTCTCTTGGATGCCTTCTATTTCTCGATGAGTCTCCAGTGGTTCTTTTCCCTCCCATATCGAAATTGTTTTTCCATTGCGTGGGGTTTTAGAGATGTAGCTACTCATTAAAGTAATTGTTTTTTTTACTAGCTTCCAAGCTTGAGTACATTGCCTTGTTGGGATCTTTCCATTGAGCAATCTTTCCCTTGAACCATCCATATATTTTGAGATGAGAGTGTTTTTCCACCAAATCTCTTTTCCCATGATTAATCTCCATACTATCTTCATTCCCAACGCTGCATTCATGAGTCCAAGTATCCGAATAGAAAGGCCTCCTTGTTCGTATGGTAGCACTACTTGCTTCCACCTCACCAGGCTGAATTTTTTGTTTTCTTACTTCCCCCCTACCATAGAAAGCTTCTTGAGATTAACTCCATTTGTTTGTGTGCACTTGCTGGAGCCATGATTATTGCATATTGGTAGATAGGTAGTGCTGCAAGGAGTGCTTTGATTAAAATAACCCTTCCTGCCATATTTAACCACATCATACCCCAGCTCTGAATTTTGCTTTTCATTTTTTCAATTTGCTTAGTCCATATTTCAGCCTTCATGTTCTCTTTTGAGATTGGAAGTCCCAGGTAAAAGAAATAGGTCCATTTTTCCTGTACTGGGATTTCTAATATTTGTGAAATCCTTTGCATGATTCTGGGGGCGTGTTTCATCCATATATTCTACATTTTGTGTTATTCAGAAGTCCACCTAAAACCTGTAAAAAGTCATCTAAATTTTTTTTTAACCTTCTTGCTATTATTGTTGATGCCCCTCCTAGAAGTAGGGTGTCATCCGCAAAAGTGAGTGGTTGATTGTTTTTACTCTTTTTGCTATTCTGAGGCCTGTAATGTTTCTTTCTTTTCTTTGTTTTCCCAAAGCTCTGCTTAGAGTTTCAACCATTATAATATATAGGAAGGGTGAGAGAGGTCATCCTTGCCTGAGTCCTCTTGTGCTTTGAAAAAATTCACTTGGTCTTCCATTTATGAGGGGGGCAATCCAAGGGGTGGAGATGCATGTCTGGATGACTTCTATTACTTCTTTTGAGTAAACCAGTTTCTGAAGAACAAATATGAGATATGGCTGGCTAACCCTGTCAAATGCATTTGTCATATCTAATTTAATTATTATGCCTTTTTCTTGCCTTAGCATACTAGAGTGTACAGCTTTATGTACAATAATTACATTATCTATGATTTGCCTGTTGGGCACAAATCCTCCTCGATTTTTAGATATGATTATTGGTAGCACTTCCTTGATTCTATTTGCAATTATTTTTTTTATTATCTTGTAAGAGGAATTGCACAAAGATATAGGATGATACCTATTGAAGGTGGAGGGATTTGACTCTTTTAGGACTAGAGCGGGGTAGGAGGATTTTGTGTTTCTTCCTTCTTCTTTTTTTGAAAAAATTCTTCACCATTCTTAAGAAATATTTTATGATTGTATACCAATGAGATCTGAAGAATGCTATTGTAAATCCGTCGGGCCCAGGGGCTTTATTGGGATGCAGGCTCCATATAGCCGCCACTACCTCTTCTTTTGTGATTTCTTTGCACATTTCTACGTTTTAATCTCTTTTTATTATTTCTTTGTGTGTTGAACAAAGTATTCATATTCAACCATTTCATCTTTTGCTGACAATAAATTTTTAAAGTTCTTGTGGGCAGCTTTTTTTAATTCCTCCACACCTTTTACCTCTTGATTTTCCACTTGGATTTTTTCTATTTGATTTCTTGCTCTTCTAATATTCATTAAGTTATGGAAAAAATATGTATTTTTATCCCCTACCTTGAGCCACAGGCTTCTGGATTTCAATCTAACTTCTTCTTCTTCTTTCTTGTTTTTCGTGTATATTTCCCAAAAGATTCCATTTTCTCTTAGATAATCTTGCTTGCCTTCTTCTTTGCCTTCTTTTTCAATTTGCATGTTATCCATTCCCTAATGTGATTATTTTTTATTTTTTTTTTAATTTCATTTTCTCTTGCCCATTCCTTTAACTTGATTCTTGCATTTGTTTATTTTGTCTCGCAAATATATTGTGGTGATTCTGATACTCTTGGCTCCCATGCTTCCTTAATTAATTCATTGATTTCTGTATTGCTGTCCCAAATTGAATTGTATCTAAATGGGAGTGGTCCTTGATTTTCCATTTTTCCCATGACTATTGCCACCGGTTTATGGTCGTGTGTCATGGTGTGGAGGATTTTTGTTTTAATGGCACTGTATGCTACTCTATGTTTTCTTGTATCAGGATTTTGTCCAACCTTTCTTTTATGTTGCTTTTTCCCACTCTTTTATTGCTCCAGGTGTATTTCTTGTTGCTTGGGGGGATGTCTAAAAGATTGTGTTGTTCCATTATTTCTTCTAGTGCATCCCTGGATGGGTGTATGTGATATATGCCTCCAAACATTTCTTCTATACTTCTTACCAAATTTAAGTCTCCTCCTAGAATTATTTTTCCTATTTGCATTTCTTTTAGTGCTTCTTTTATGGTGGCCCGACATTGCTCTTTTTCCTTGTAGTGGTTTGGGGCATATATATTGATGACACTATACTTCTCTTTTGTATTGATTTGCATTAGATCCATTTGTATACAATGCTAATCTTTTTTGTGGTGTATTAATAGCCATATTCCTCTCTTCCATATTTTGCAGATATCTCTTGATGCTCGTATTGCCTGTATTGCTTCACCTTCATAATTTTTGAATTTTGTTTTTATATTTTCAGTTTCTTGGATATTTTTTTTTGTCTCCTGAATCATAAGGATGTCTGGGTTTTCTTTTTCTAGAATGTCTCTTATGGCATTGTCTTTGACGGATGATCCCAATCCTCGGCAATTCCAGGAGACCACTATCATTATTTGCTTATTGGGTGGTGCATGACTCTCTTCCCTCTTTGCTGGATTTTTTCGTTGTTTCATGTGTTCCTTCCTAAGAAGGTTTCCATAGGTTGTTGTGTTCCTAATTCCATTTCCTTTGCTGCTTCTTCATCCCTCAGTTCTTTGTTTGTCTTTCTTCCTGCTTTTTTTTTTATTTTCTACATTTGGGAGAGCTTCCTTTGACTACTTTCTAGTTAGGATTTTGTCTACTGAGGGAGAGGGTGAGATTTGGGTGGATGGGGCCAGAGGGGATAGTGGGGGCAGGGCGAGGCAGTGTGGTGAGGGGATCTGGATCTAGAACTGGATCTGGGTCTGGGGGATGGGGGATAAAAGGGATCCAGTGGCTCAAAAGGGTTGAGGCTAGCAAGACAATTGTTGTTAGCATTTGGTGATAGAGGATGAAGATCGGAGGATATGGAGGGTTGAGTAGAAGAAAGATTTGGTTGTTTATGGATAGCCTTCTTTCTTTTGACCTGTTCCTAGTTGTTTTCCAGGTCTTCAATATTTTCGTTTATATTATTTATTTATTTTTGTACATCTATTAGCAAAACGACCATATTCATGACATACCTTGCATTTGAAGGGGATTTTTTCATAGTCCAGCTATTATATATGCATCCACTGATCCACTTTAATTTTGATGGCTTCTGGAAGCCCTTTTCCTAGATCCACCTCTACACAGATTCTGGCACATGCGTGAATGTTTTCTTTTGGCTCACACATGTCTATGTATTTCCCAACTGCATTTCCTATGGCTTTAACTGAATCGTCTCCTCAATAGTGGAGGGGAAGATGCGGCAATCTGACCAAAACGGGGACGGCATTGGGTATATCCATTTCTGGGTTAAAATCGGATGTCCATCTGTTTAGATACAAACCCCTTTTATCCATAATGTACAGGACATTCCTAGATATTAGATCTCGATCTTCCTTGGTTTCAAAGTGGAAGGTGTAGTATCCTCTTCCACAGAACCTGATTAAGATTTTTTCGTTTATTGTTACAGACAAGTTCCTTTCTACCCATTTTTGGACAGTTTTGGGCAATGGACATAACCCTATAATCTGCCCAATGAATCCTCGTTTGGCCAAGGAGAGTGCTGCTTTACAAGGAAGAGTTGGAGGGAGTGATATTTCTGGGATGTCTTCAAATATTTTAACAAACTTGGTGACTGATGGTCGGTTCTTTGCCGGACCCATTGCCGAAATGAGACAAGTGAAAGCTTTTGTTGTTCCTTCATTTTCTCACTGGTGATCTGAGGGAGGCTCTTCATCCTCTAATGGTTCCATGTTGATCATTCCTCAGCAGCAGGAGGCCACTGAGGGCAGCTGCATGAGCTTGCTGCGATTAGGGCTGTTGTGAGCTGCTGTGTGAAATTGCTACGAACCCTAGGTTATTCGATTGTGCATTTAAGAACTCTATTAGTTAACATAATTAACTCAGAAGGACTAACTTGCATGCCTGTAGCTTCAAAATACATTGTAATTATGTTCCAAACATTTCTCCATTCTTTAATCGAGTCATGTCAAAATAAGAGAATGCCATGAAAAAATAAACCCTTTTATTGTTATTGTTATTGTAGCCTTATTATTGTTATTATTATGCCCATGTAGCCCCCATATTGTTATTGTTGTGCCCCATAGAAACTCACTATTGTTATTGTTGTTCCCTTACATTATTATTGTTATGTATGCTCTGATTATATTATATTGTGACCCCTTAAACTCCTATATATATATACAAAGGGAGTATTTTCATTTGTATCATCCAAGATTTTTTCATTTATGTAATGTAAAGGAGGCTTCCCTCTCGAAGAAGATCATTTTTAATTCGTTCATCTATCTATTTATGAGTTGGTTGCATAAAAATTATGTTGGGATTATGTTCCACATTAATAGTCTCCTATATCCATTTTTTTGTTATATAGAAGCTTTTGAAAACATAGAGTCCAATTTTTGTGTGCCAATTTTAGACCATTATTAGATCTTCCCTTCCTACATGAAGAGTCCAAAATTAGTAAATATAAAAATCAAAGTCCCTATGTTTCCAAAAACTTTTTTGTAACAAAAAAAATGGATCAAAAATGTGAGTATTAATGTGGAATATAATTCCAACATGGTGATGCATTGCTAGTATATGGATCTCATCATTTATTCAAGACATAGATCAGTTATTTTTTATTAAGTTAAAAATTGGGGACACATGATTGTATTGTCTTTAAATATAATTTTAATTGTCTCTAAAGAGACAATAACTAGTATTTAAGACATATTGCCTTTAATCACAATTATTGCCTCTGGGGAAACAATAACTGGTATTAAAGACATATTGCCTTTAATCACAACTATTGTCTCTAGAGAGACAGAAATGAAATCATCCCCTAAGAGACAATAATTCTTTGTTGTCTTTGTAGGGACATTTTTTTAAGACAATAATTTGAGACACTCACTTACAGAGAACGTCTAAAACAATACACTAGTTTTTTTTTTAAATCTTAAGACAATTTACCCAAAAATTATCTCTAATATTGTTTTAAAACTAACCTCTTTATTGTAGTGTTAGCATATAAAAGTTAGTTATAATGATGATTTTTGTTTAATATCAATTAGAATTTATACAACATTAAAAAATTATATAGGAAATTATATCAACTATTTTGTTATTATGATCAAAAAAGAATATAAGAATTTTTATATTTAAATTTGAGTTTTATTAATTAAAAACTTATATGGGAAATTATATCAACTATTTTGTTATTATGATAATTAATATATATATATATATATGAATTTTTATATTTAAATTTGAGTTTTATTAATTATAAATATTATTAATATTAAAGATGTATTTAACTTACATTAATTATAGATATTATTAATATTAAAAATATATTAAATTAAATAAATTTTAATATAAATATAAAAGATATTTCTTTTATTAAAAAAATAAATTATAATAAAAAACAATATTGAATTATATATATGAATTTAATTGAATTGGATCCTTTTTAATGCTCTTTTGATACTCTTTATCGCTGATCTGACTCCTGCTCACTGCGGTCTGGCAATTCATGTCTTGGACGGTTTCCACTGGCTGGGGCAACAAGCATCTCTATTCATCTCTGTTTCCCTCTTTTATAGGCTTAGAAATCCTCTGTTTGCTTTCAACTATGTCTAAGAGGGAGAAAAAATGAAAAATGGCGGGGTTGTCGAGGCGGAGCTCGTTGATGGAGCTTTTGTGATCCACAGGTGATTGAAACATTTGGAACTGAGTCGGTCGATTGCATGCATGGAGCTCCACTCGTAGACAAAAAATATAACAAAAATGACTTTCACTTTTAATTGACAAAAAAGATTTTTTTGCGGGAAAATTTGATCTTTTGGGCGGGTGACGTCAGCATGACGTCAGTGGGGGGTACAGGATGGATAACATGGCAGGTGACATGGCAGTACGGATGGTGACATGACGGGATGACGTCAGCAAAGGATGGCTAACGTTAGCGGATGACATCAACGAGGGGTCAGCGGGAGGGCGGTAAATGGTTTTGCTCGCGCCGCTTATGGGCTTGGGCGGTTTCGGGCGAAGGGGCAGCAATCAACGCAGGAGCACAACGCGTGTCCCGGGTATGGCACAAAAACCACCAGTTCCCCGGGGGTTAATGTTCAGCAGATGAGGGGGTCGCGATATGCATATCAGCTGTCCGATGGTGGAGTGGAGATCAGACGGTTGGCACTGAATGGAGATGATGGCACGTTAATGCGTGGGGCCGACATATTAAATTGAACATTTTTAAAGGTTTCGGGGTGATTTTTATTGGTCAGCGGGGTGGGTTTGGTCGGTTATTAATCAACTAGAGGTTGATTAACCCTTTATTTGCGCGCGGGGAACGGTTATTAAAGGTTCCAGATAAACCTTTAACTCCATTTAAAACAACGATATATGGCTATAGTTTAGCCGGGGGCGGGGATATTAGAATATAGGGGTTTTTTATTATATACATAATACGGGTTTGGGAATGTTTATACGGGAGCTAATATAATAAATAGTTAGTTTGTTAATATGAAACTTTGAAATGTAAATCAAAGCGCTAAGTACTAGACTTAGGCTTAAGAGGCAAAAAGAGTTTATACAAGAAATATGGCTAGCCTCGAAGTAAAACAGATTCTTACTTAGGCAATCGTTATGGAATGAAATGATTGATTCAGTGATATTAAACAGATCTTAATATCTATGGGGGAAATTAGTAAATGATTTGGGGAAAGGATGAAGGGGAGTTAGACACACCTTGCTTGAGTTTCTCCAAAACATAAAACTTCCATGGTACCTGTGATAGAGGTAAGATTTAACACTTTGAGAGACAAAATCAATCACAAGTTTCATCCTGCAACACCAAAATTGCCTACCCAGCCTACTTTGCTTAACATTTTTTCTTCTTTACATTTGGGTGCATTTAGACTGGCAAACCCTTTTCAATCTTCTTTTCTTTATATGGTAAGCCTACCTAAGTCTACACTTATTTCTTCCAAGGGCTTAGATTAAACAGTTGAGCTCCTTTGCTTCTCTACCTATCTACTCATTTGCCAAGATTAAACATTTGGATAGATTTTATTCTCTATCTCTAAAATGGGAAATTGAATCATGAACTGACCAAGATTAAGTTGTTTGACCATTCATCAATTGTGGCAAAAAGTTCAACAAGCTATACATGATTCTCTATTTACAGTAAATGAAAGAGTAGTGGCATTTGGACTTGCACACTTTCCCGGTCTTTTTTATTTGGGGTTCATTTTTCATTTTTTTTTTTGACCATTTATTTTTTTACCCTTTGATTTTTCTTTTAGGGTATACCCTCTTTATATTTTTTTATTTTTTTTTATTTTTTCATAATATGGAAACCTTTACAGCAAGTAAAGGATGAACATGTTACAGAGCTCAACCAGTCAATCATGAAATATGACACCTATAACTATAGGAGTATAACACTGGCTCCACTTAGGGATGGCTTTCCCTTGTGGAAAGTCAAGAACAACAGGTCAAATGGCCTTCTGCATAAATTTTTCTATGCTATGAAATTTTCCTTTTGCTGGTTGCTTTATTGTATATATGACAACACACTTTTGGAGCTTAGGGCCTTCTCTTCGGGCTTCAACTGTAGGCCCACTACTTTGAAATTAGATCGACTATTGGGAATTTTTCTTTGATTATATTAATTTTTGTCGCATGGTATTTGTTGGCTTGAGGGGGCTTGGACCCAAGTTCAGAGTTAGTTGCGCTAACCAACAAAACCCTACACTACTGGCCCTTTTGGCAATAACCCACATAACGCAGACTACAATCTCACCCGAGGCCTTATTGGGGGATGCTAGAACTTGGTTTCTGCATCCAAAGGACTATGTGATGTGTTTCTACCAAACTTAGGGCTTTATCTTGACCTTCACAAACCCTTAACCCTTAAAACCTAGAATATATAGTAATTAATAGTTAATAGATTTATGCCCTTCTCCAATTACACTAAACATGCATAACATCATATAAATAAACAGATCTACATCTTCGCGAATCTAATAAGTACTTTTCTTGATTAATTGAATTCGAAAGATTAAAAATACAGTAAATTCATAGATACACCATAATACACAGATATACAGATAGTTCTTCAAAAAAATCCTTTATTATGCTTTAGATATTCAATTACAGTCTTCCCAACCCTACGCACAGATTTGCAGGGGCCTGTGCACTCAACTGTGGACTTACCAAGGTCTTCGCGCAGACAACTGTAGGAGCCTTCCCCCTCGCCCAAGAACATAATAGAGAAAAGTAGACTCAAATCATGCAGTATTATTTTATGCTATTCTTCTCCTAATCATATTCTATGACTTCATTTTATATTCTTCTCCATTGCCATACCATGGTCCGAGAACCATGGGCGGGTCTCAAAACAGCTTCACTCTTAACAAAATAAGGGGCTTTAACATTCTAAAAGCCCCTTTGACTCCCATCGACCTGCGCTGCTCATGCTCTGCCCCTCAAAATGCAGATACTTTACAATATTTAACAAAACTTTACAATATTTGACCCAGGGAACCCCATCCCAACAAGCCCCCAACACAAAGTCATGACTCATCCTAAGTGACTCTGCTGGTGTTGCCTCAATATTTGTTTGCAGACCACTGAATGTGATCTTCGATGCTTGAGTATCTGTTGTTCCCTGCGCAGTGGCCTGACGAACTTCTTCGACCAGTTTCTTTGTGGTTGGACCTTCGGCTGGAAGGCCCATGGTTCTTTGTGTCTGTTGAAAATCCTTTAACTTGCTCTAGATGGTCTGTGACAGTTGTCTTGCCTCGTCGGCCCATGGTTGCATCCTTGAGTAGATAATGGAGGCCTTCTGATGCAGCTCGTCAATCTTAGTTTGGATGAACTTTCCTTCCTGAAGTCTGGTGAACCTTTGCACAGGTGTTAAGGTCTATGTTGTCACCTCGATCTCGTCAAACTACAGTTGTTTTTCACGAATGTCTACTTCGGTCATTTACAAGGTGCATCCTCCTGCAGCGAGGTCCACATCTCCATTGTCTGCTCGAACATTTGGTTGCATTCCTTGACTGCAGCTTCCAGAGTGGTCATGTCTTCTTTAATAGCATCCTCACACTGCTCTCTAATTTTTGAAGGAGTGGTTGGTTGTAGCTTAAGTTGAACTTCTGAAATCTACAACTGCAACTCAAACTGTACCTTTCAAATTTCTTCCTTGGATGCCTTCAGTGTAGCAACCAACTTGTGAATCTACTATGTTGAGGCCACCTCTGTTGGAATTTGGAGCTTAGGGATATCATTGCACACTTGGGTAAGGGTTGTCTCTAGTTTCTTATTTTGTTGTATAGCCCTCGTTGTGGGCCTACAAGACCCTGCGCTTTCTCTTCAAAAATTTGTTGATTGTTAGTTTTTACCTCATCGATAATAAAAAACTCTCATTTCTCCTAGATGCGGAGCTCATATGAAAATCCTTGGTGCAGCTCATTCAAGGTCTGGATCGACAGTGCTGCAAGGTTGATACTTAGATTCTTCTAGTATTGTGCACGCTGCTATTATTTTATTGTCTCAAATTGGAGAGAGCCTCCTGGTAGTTGTAAAACGCGAAGCCCGAATGTGATTTCTATTGAATTAAATCTTGTCATGCTTGCCTGATCCATGCTCACCTGGATCACCCATGTCTTGACCTGTAATTCCTTCAAGCCCTATTGTACTTGTCCAATACCTGGTGGTACTAGTCCTCAATGTTTCCCCATATAGTTTCAGTGGCGGAGTGGACAACATCACCTATCCCATGAAGGGCCCCTTCCTTGAGGACCAATGGTGTTGCACTCACAAACTTATCAGACTTCTGCTTCTTGCGAGGTCCCATGGCACTGTGCTTCTACCTCTTCCTAACCCTGAAGGGGGACTCTAAGTCTGCGTCCCCTTCCTCTTCACCTTCAGTTTCAACCTCAACATCATTGCGCTTGGTTTTAGGTTCTTCAAGGTCAATAATGACCTGCGATGTTATTACTTGCGAAGATTTCTCCTTCGATGCTTCCTTCTCTTTTTCAAAAACATTTTCCTTTTGTGCTACCTTTTCTTTTGTAAAAGCATTTTGTGCTTCTTTTTCTTTCGTAGAAGCCTTCTGCGCTTCTTTCTCTTTGACTTTCTGGGTCGTTGTTGCAACTGTTGTTTTCCTCGTTTCTCCCTCTGTGGCCTTACTTGTTCCTATGCATTCGTCAGGTGGGGTGAGCCAATCGCTCAGCCATTGCTGATGACTCCCATAATGTCATTCTCTGCAACTAAATATGGAAACTTATGCCATGTTCTTGTGTCATCCTTCTTCGCGCGCATGGACAGATTGTAAAAATCTACCTTGAATTCTGCAATATTTATATACTGCACATGTAAACTATCTAACAACCGCGACCGTTGGTTGATCACCATCTCCAACTATGACTCGAACAATACCCAGAACATCTTTCCAAACCATTTTTTAGTTTGATGGGGCTTGGACCCAGGTTTAGAGTTAGCTGCGCTAACCAACGATACCTTACACTACAGATGATTTCAGCAACAACCCGCGTAGCACAGGCTGCAGTCTCACTCGAGGTGGTATTGGAGGATGTTAGAACCAGGTTTATGCATCCATAGGACTATGTGATGCGCTTTTTCCAAAATTAGGGCTTTATCTTGACCTTCGTGAACACTTAACCGTTAAAACCCATAATTTACAGCAATTAACAGTTAGTAGATTTATGCCCTTCACCGATTACGCTAAACCTGCATAACATCATATAAATAAACAGATCTACGTCTTTGCGAATCAAATAAGTACTTTTCTCGATTAATTTCACTCAACAGATCAAATTATAGTAAATTTAGAGATACACAATAACACACAGATACACAAATAGTTCTTCAAAACAAGCCTTTATTATGCTTTATATCTTCAATTACAGTCTTCCCAACCTTGCGCACATAGCTGCAAGGGCCTGCGCACTCAGCTGCAGACTTACTAAGGTCTCCATGCACACAGCTGCAGGAGCCTTCACCTTCGCCCAAGTATAGAATAGACAAAAACAAACTCAAATCATGCACTATTCGTCTATGCTATTATTCTCCTATGACTCTTCTATGACTTCCTTATATATTCTTCTCCATTACAATACCATGGTCCGTAAACCATGGGCGAGTCTTAAAATATCTTTACTCTTAACAAAATAAGGGGCTTTTTACCTTCTAAAAGCCCGTTTGACTTCTGTCAACCTGCGCTACTCACGCTCCGCTCCTCAAAATGTGGAGACTTTACATTATTTAACAAAATTTTACAAAATTTGATCCAGGGGACACCATCCTAACAGTATTCTCTATATTCAACAAGAGGTTTTAGTTTTTTAATGGAGGATTCATGTTGGAGGATTATAGAATACATATCATTGCTTAACCTTTCTAAGAAAAACCAAATTCATTCATATGCAGAGGCTTACCTCAATTTAACGACTAGTTATGAACCAACCTAGATTCATCTTAACTATGGATCTATCAAGCGACGAGAGGGATCAAATCTCTCGAGGTGCAAACCTCTTTTTTGAGTGCAAAATTTGAGGAAAGGTTTGCACCTATTGAGATTTGATCCCTCTTGGTGCTTGATAGATCTAGAGTTTAGATGGATCTAGGTTGGTTTCAGTTATATGCAACCAAGGAAAAACTATCGAAGATATGATTAATTTTATCAACAATATGTAAATAAATATAATAATAATATAATCATTTTAAATATGTTAAATATGTTTGAAATTAATCTGGTCATTTTAATTTTAAATTTGCTTAGTTACCTCAGTTTGTTGATATGATAAATATTGTTAATAACTTTAATGATGAAATAAAAATTTTGAATGCAAAGTGACAATGTAATAGTGTTGAATGATAGAAAATGTGAATAATAAGAATGTGGTTCATTAAAAACAGTCTTCGGTGTGATCAATCTCAAACTATTTTCTTCTACTATTCTTATTGTCACCCTTGTTATTTTTGTCATCTTTTCATATCGATTATATGAAAAGGATAGTTGAAATCGTAAATTTAAATCTTTAGCTCGATTTGTTGTAGTAAACATCGTACCTTGTCTCTCTTGCTCTCCAATATTAATAAGTTGAATTACTATAACACAAAAATAAATATACACTGCCAATATTTTTTGTGCTTACACTGAAATCAATGCACATTATTAATCCAATCACTTTAAAATTATTGTACCATCATACATCCAATTACATCAAATCAGAAATCAACATCTACATTGAAATCAATGCATCTAACACAAATAATCAAATAAGATTAGAAAAAAAATTCTACACTAAAATCAATGCATCTAATGTAAGCAATCAAATAGGATTAGAAATCAACATCTACACTTAAATCAATACATCTAGTGCAAGTAAGAAAATAGGATTAGAAACCAACATCTACACTCAAATCAATGCATTTAGTACAAAAATCTAAATTGGATTAAAAATTACCATCTATACTTAAATAAATGCATTTAGTGCAAGCAATCAAATAGGATTAGAAATCATTTACATTGAAATCAATGCATCTAGTGCAAGCAAACAAATAATTTAGAAATCAACATCTACATTGGAATCAATGCATCTAGTGCAAGCAATCAAAACAAATTAGAAATCAACATCTACAATGAAATCAATGCATCTAGTGCAAGCAATCAAATATGATTAGAAATCACCATCTACACTAAAATATATGCATTTAATGCAAGCAATAAAATAGGATTAAAAAACATCTACATTGAAATCAATGCATCTAGTGAAAGAAATCAAATACCATTAGAAATCAATATCTACACTAAAATAAATGCATCTAGTGCAAGCAATCAAATAGGATTAAAAATCACCATCTACACTGAAATGAATACATCTAGTGCAAGCAATCAAATAGGATTAGAAATTCCCATCTACACTGAAATCAATGCATCTTGTGCAAGAAATCATCTTCCCTCTCTCCCCCCTCCATCTATATCTATATCTCCCTCTGTCTCTCCTTCTTTTTCTCTCTATCTCACCCCCACAAACACACGCACTTTCTCACTCCATATTTATCAATCTCTTTGTCCCTCCCTATCTCTTTCCATCTCTATCTTCTTCCCTCTCTTCACCTCTCATCAATATCTCTATCTCCCTTTATCTCTCTATATCACCCCCAAAACATAAACTCTTTCTCTCCAATCTATCTATCTATCTCTCCCTCCTCCCTCCCTCCTTCCCTTCTCTACCTCTCCCTCGCCTCTCTCTCTTTCCTCATGTTGTCCTCTCTCCCTCTCTCTCCATCTTCCTTATCAATCCCTCTCTCTCTCTCCACCTTTCTCTCTCTATGTCTTTATTCTTACCTCCCTCTCTCTCCCCCTCCAACTTCATCTCTCTTTTCCTCCCTCTCTCCACTCTCTCACATCCTCTTTCTTTCTACCTCTCTCCCCCTTTCTCTCCCACCTCTCTCTCTCTCTTTCTTCACCCTCCAATCGGTTACTATATCCCTCCCTCTCCTTCTCTCCCCCATCATCTCCAACTCTCCTTTGTCTCTCTATCTCACCCCCAAACATACACACTCTCTCTTCATATCTCCCTTGTCACTCTCTCTCTCTCTCCACTTCTCACTCTTTGTATTTCTTCTTCCCTCCCTCTCTCCTCCTCTCTTGCTCCCTCTCTCCTCCTCTCTCACCCTTCCTTTCTCTCCCTTTCTCTCCTATCGCCCTCTCTCTTCCCCCATCTCTCTCTCTCTCTCTCTCTCTCTCTCTCTCTCTCTCTCTCTCTCTTCCCCCATCGCTCTCTTGCTCTCTCTCATCTTTCCTCTCTCTCCCTCTCTCTCTCTCTCTCTCTCTCTCTCTCTCTCCAACTATGTTATTATATCCCCCCCTCTCTCCCTCTCTCCCCCTTCTCTCCATCTCTCCTTTGTCTCTTTATCTCACACCTAAACATACACACTCTCTCTCCATCTCTCCCTTGTGACTCCCCCTATCTCTGCACCTCAATCATTCTATGTCTTTGTTCTTCCCTCCCATATATATCTAGAGTTAAGATATATCAGCATATATTAATATATATTTTATATATATTAATACTATGAATATTAGAATTAATAATAACAATAATAATATTTGAATATTAATATTAGGGTTAATATTGTTTTTTTGCACGGTATTAATAGTAATTTGGCTCACATGGTTCACCTAAATAAAACTTCTTTTTTGAGTTTTTGTAAATATAAAGTAGATTATGGAGTAAATATAAAAAGAGGTTTTATTTATTTTCTATGCCTCCAGATTATTTATATTTTTATTTATTTACCATACTTTTTTTAGTGCTCGTAAACCTCTTTATATTTTAAATTTATATTTTGTTTATACATAATAATAATTAGATTGATTTTTAAATAGGGCCCATATTAGATTAAAAATGTTAAATGTTAAACATGTTTACGAGCAATTAATCTTTTGCCTTGGACTTGCGCCTCCAAAACCAATACCTACCTTGGGTGCAGAGATTCATAACTTAAAGATAAAACACAAACACCAGTCTAAAACAAGAATTATAATGACAATATATCATGTGATAGAACCTTTGAAGGCATAAACAAAAGAGTTCCTTCTTCTTCACACTTCCTTCTTCTTCCTCCAGTACCTACGTTGGGTGCAAAGATTCATAACTTAAAGAAATACAACACAAACACTAGTCTAAAACAAGAATTATAATGACAATGTATCATGTGATAGAACCTTCGAAGGCATAAACAAAATAGTTCCTTCTTCTTCACACTTCTTTCTTCTTCCTTAGGCTTCCACACCCGTAAAGTCTTGAAACCCATCTTTTTATACATAACACAGAGAATTTATTCCATAACAATATAGGGATGCGCTGGTTAACAATAACATTCCCAAAGATGGCATTTAGGTTTTTTTTCTAGAAGCCCTTTATTAACAACCAGAACAATTGTACAAACAAAAATACACATCAACAAACAAACAAAAACCATAATATAGATATGGCTGTCCCAAAGGGACACATAAGCAAGCAAATATTAATAGAAGGTGATATTTACATGGGAAATTTTTCTTAAAAATAAAAGGGGAGAGATGCTCTTGCATCAAAATATGTTCCATATGCTCTTGCATTAAAAATGTTCCATATGACGTGGTTGTCCGAGATATATGACCAAAACTCTGGATTACAAAAATGGATGAATAGTGAACTATGATTGATATGACATGATTGCACTAGATGCATGGTTATAACTATGGAGGGTGGCCATGTATGGCAATGTCAAGATTGAGCAAGATTGTCTATGCATTCTGTAGTGGTGTATTGAATGTGATTGTTACTTTTATATGTATTATTTGATGTCAAAAAAAATTCTTTCAAATTACATGCATCACTACCAAATGTATATATGTTTGGTATTGTTAACCAAGGTAATAATTTTGTTTAAATATATATAATTTCTTTAGCTAGAACCAATTTTTAGATTGCATAATCTTAATTTTTTAGTATTTTAATCATCATTTTGATATCAGAAATAGATCCAATATCATCGAAAACCTTTAATTTTTTTTTTTTTAATTTCAAACAAATTTACCAAAAATCTACATTAACACAACAATCTGATAAATGCCGAAAGAACATAGTAATTGAATATCAAGAGTAATAAACTTACCACTACTTATTAAAATATGTTTGAACATGTTTTTTTTAAATATAATTTGGCTAATTTTATTTAAAATTAGATAAAATTCTTAAAAATTATAAATTTGAGTTATAAAATTTAAGTATTATATGGATAATTTAAAACATTAAATTTATTTATATATTTGAAATATATTTCATTAATACAAATTATTACCAAATTTATTTAAAAACAAAACATAAAATTATTTTTATTAGACATACTATGTAGGTTTGAATGTAGGTCTGAATCCAATGGTTCACACCAGTATTTGATCGTGGATGTGAATCTAATGATTCACAAAAATATATAGTTGGATTATTTTGAAGCCAATAGCCATCTGATAATGCTTTATAAGCAAGTATCTATTGTTCTTTACACTAAGGAAAATAAAGAGACAAACGGATTTCAAATTGGCAAAGGCTCCGGGGCAGTTTTATCCCACGGCGCCAGCAAGAATCGGGGGAGATAGTGAGCCCTTTGCCTGATACAACAATATCCGAAATTAAATATGTAAGCGCCTTCAGTGGCAACTGCAAGCATGTAACCCATTTTAAACGCTCGTTGAACTATTAAAGACGCAGGAATGAAATGATTTATATGAAGCCACAGAATTTGATGAGCAGCTCAAAATATCTAAACATGTGGTGAGAGATGAATGTTGTGACAAAATGAAACCTGCATCCATAATAATATTGTTCAGTTTTTTTAATAACCAATGAAGATGAAGCTATTTTATCTCTTTCTAAGTTTCAAAACAAAATACATAATTATTAATAACAAAAGAGGATACGCAACGCACTACATCCATCATGATCCATTGAAAACACTTGTTATTTAATATCCATCTCTTTAACACTATTATCAGAAATGGATGATTGTTACCCCTAACAACAAACAAAGCCCAACAGTAGTGGAAATACCTATCTACCCCTAGTCGTGGACAGGAGTGGCTAACCCGGGTGGAGGGGAATTAAAGGAGGGGAAGCGAGGAAATGGAAGACGGGGAGTAAAAGGTGGTCGCAGTGGCGGGGTTGAACCACCCAGAGACGGTGGCGCCAAACCACGCAACGGAGGAAAATGAAAAGGTGGAATTGTGGGAAGTCCAATCCCACCACTGCCGGGAAGCTGCAACAACGATCGCCTTCTGCTCTCACCATTCTTTGATGCAGGATCCCTCGAGGTACCACCCGCACTGCTCATAAATAGAATCACCGCGAATGCGGCAACAGCCAATAATTTCGCCGAGCGCTGCATTTTCACAGAAATGGATGTGTGGAATGCAGTACATAACTACCATCTACAATCTTCTTTTATAATACCCAGCAGGGATGGATTTTGACGGGCATTTTGCCCGTCATAAGGCATTTTAACCGTATTTGATGGTCAGAAATATTTAAAACCCGTTTTCCTAGACGTGTTTGGAATGGTTCAAGACGTATTTTTGATGGTTAAGTTTTTGTTGAAAGCGTCATTAATACCCATTCGCGAAAGAAAGCGGAAGCAAAGGTAGTAGTCTGAGTTGTGGGACGCTTGTTCCCCTTGATATGGCCACTTGTCCGGCCTCCGGCAACGTTTGTCTCCCACCTTTCAATGACTTCCATTTGGTGGATAAGTTTACATCGACTCCATGCTTCAAATTAAGCACGCAACAACGAAATTTTGAAACCCAAATAGCAGATCGGGATTTTGGTGGATGGTTGGTTGATCATTCTTTGCAATTCATTGGAAAAAAAATATCAATGACCGTGTAGATGCACGTGATGTCATGTTTTATGCAATAAAATTTTATTTATTTATTTTTTTTAATTTAAAAATGCTGTTATCTTGATTTTAAGACTAATGCGATTTATTTGAACGTAGTATTTCAAAGTATCTAAAGCAAAATTTTCATGCTGCTGTTATGTAAGATTCAGATTATAATTTTAATTTTGAATATATTTAAATTAAAATATTTATATGAATATATTTAAACTAAAATATTTATATAAATAATTATAAGAATTAATGTTTTTAATTAATATGATGAGGTTTATTAGTTTTTATTTAAAACCATACACTAAAAATTTAATATTTATATTAAAAAATAATTATGATTTTAATTGAATTTATTATAAGAGAATTTATTTTCTTTTAAATTGTAGATAAAAAAAGTGTACTTTAATTTATATATGAAACGGTTTTTTTCACTATGTCATACAATTTCAAGTAAGATCATGATTTCTTTTATTTTTTTATTTTTTGAATGTATAAATGGATTTAGTAGTCTAAAAAATAAAAATCTTTGTCAAATTTCAATTAAAATTAACAAAAAAAAAACATGAAAAAGTCATTTCATGGATAAGAAATAATTTAACTACTAATAATAATGATTCTAACATATTTAGATGGACTTTCCTAAATTAAATAATCAATAAAACAACATATTTCAATTAAATGGGGATATTTTTTTAATATTGTATTTGAGTAATGAAATTTTCATTTAATAAATTAAAATTAACAAAAAAAAACATGAAAAAGTCATTTCGTGGATAAGAAACAATTTAACTACTAATAAATGATTCTAACATATTTAGATGGACTTTCCTAAATTAAATAATCAATAAAACAACATATTTCAATTAAATGGGGATATTTTTTTAATTTGTATTTGAGTAATGAAATTTTCATTTAATAAATTGGTTTCGATGTAAATACTATTTTGTTTGTTACTACATATATCTTTTGAGAAAATGAAGATTTCCTTCCTTTCTAACTAATATGGTAGAGAAGTTATAATTTCCTTTATAACATTTGATTTAGTCAAAATAAAATTAAATAAATAAATTAAAAAAGAAAAAGAAAAAAAGTTAACAACAAATTATAATTAATAATTAAAATAATTTAGATCCATCTTAAATGGGGATCTACCAAGTGGCCAAAAGATCAAATCCAAAAATTCTCTTATTATAATAATTGTCAGGAAGATAATTCAATTATAAAAACAATAATTATTTATTATTTTGATATATTTGTTTTAATCTAAACTAAATTTATATTTTTTTAAGTTTATTAATGTTACATAATATAAACTAGTCACATTAAGCTTAATCCATATTTGAGTATATTATAGAGTGCCCCTTGCTTTGTTTATAGGTGCAAACAAGAGTATATAAATCCTCTCAAATCTTATTTCCCCAACATTTTAAAAAGTATATATTTATTTTAATCTCAAACCTATTAAACATAGATAATGATTAAAAATATAAAGAATCCAAAGCATAAACATTTGTATGAAAAAATAAATTTGAAGTCCAACACAAAAAATCTAGTATAAGTAAGCTCAAAGTATTACATTTTTATGTAAAATTAATCTTAAAAGAATAAAGTTCTATAATAGTGAAGGCCACTACACTACATATTGGAGACTGAGATGTTGATTTTTTTTTTTATCCATTTGCATCTCATATAGGTAGGTGTCCCACATCTTACCAACCTTTTTAACAATGCAATAAAATATATCACACATTTATATTGGAGAATTTTGCTACTATGACATAGCATCTCTCTTTATGCTTCTCAAGATGCATTTAAATATGAGCATATTCTTTTGCACATATATCCAATCCCCCTTTTTCTTTGGATGTAATGAATAGCTTATGGACAACTTGAGACCAATGGAATTTAGAAACTTGTATGTTGTGACATCAGTTTGGTGTAATTGGATTTTGGAGTAAACATTTATTTGGAATAGTATGTATATGTATCAACTAATAATTTGTTGTCAAATAAATTTCACTTATTAGATGGATCTAAAAACTGGACATTGGTGGTATGTTATGGTAAGTACTCTACCCAGGGGTGATTATATACTTTCAATTAAAAAAATAAACATGTTTCAAATGTTCAACAATTTTTGTTGAAACCTCCACAATTGTAGTTGTCAAAGTATTATATTTTAAAAATATTTAATTTTTAGTTGATATGCCTACAAGTTAGATTAAAGTGTATAATCTCTAAATAATACACCAAGGTGAAAATTATTTTTAATTTTCAATAAAACTCTTTTGCCTAAAAGCATAAACTAGTTAGATACACTATTGTATTCAATGTCACTTTAATACAAGTTGGTTTTTTTATTTTTATATATTGATTTCACTACATTTTAGTGATAAATAGAAGGAAGGATTTGATGAGAGCATGCTTTTTCCACATTTAATACTTATAAGTGTTTTCTCTCTAAGAATGTAATAATATAGGAAATCTGATAACATGATGTTAAGAGATCTACAATGTCCATTTATTATAATTTTAGTCTTTTAATTTTTAAAAGGTTCAAATACTATGCATTGAATCGTATTAACATTAGTGTATATCCCATGATCTAAAGCAATGCTAAAATATATAAGGTAAAATGTACTTTATCTTTAGATCCACTAGTACATATTAGATTAAGCAAATCATAACATAAATCATATTAATTAATCTACTTTCGAGTTTTTATTGATAACATTCAATAGTTTTACTATGTTTGTCATCTTATATGTCCCATAAGATATCCTTAGTCATATCTCATATATACAAATGCTATGGCATGTTCGGGGCAAGGACATTTGATTTCAAGTTCCAAAAAAATTATTGCGAGTATTCCATGCAATTTCAAACCAAGATTCAAGATTTAATAAGTCATTTATTTGTTATGGTCACTTTGTTTTATTCCTTATGGTAAATATGTGAAAACTTTAACATAATTATGCTATTTAAGGGTAATTTTTTAATCAAGCTTTTATTGGTGAAGGGTTAATTTTTTGTAAGAACATCACTCTTGAAGGGCAAAATTTTAAACATAACGTTTCTTGACGGGGAGCATAAGAACCCAAAACGTCAAAAAAAAATTGTATGACGGGCAAAAAGAAATCCAAATTCCAACCCTGATACCCAGTAGCCCAGCTGCACGCTGTGTCAGCTGCCTCTGACATCGTCATGGATTCAGCAATCAATAACCAAAAAAGAACAACTACTCCCCTGGTTATCATTCATGGCGAACAAGGGCATGTAGCTTCACTTTTTGCCTTTTTTTAACTGAAAATATCGCACAGTAACAACTCTCAGCCCTATATAGTCTTGCTCTGGCTTACCACAAATGAGAACTAACCATTGAACTACATCCTCCGCACAAAATTGTTGAAGTTACAAATTGAGAGTTGGTAGAAATGAATACACCTTACCCCAAGCCGCAAAACATTAGGTGCTACTGTACGATAAGTTATGGTTCGCTTGTCTGGCAGTACGAAATTAAATAACTGCAAAAAGTTTGATAATAGAATCAGTTGCATGATGTGAAGGGTATAGACGTTCTGTTTAATAAGAAATCACAAGACATGTCTTCCCACTACCGAATTAAGGGGTCATCATAGGTAGAGTGTAACCAGGCAGTATTTTACCACTCTAGCTGAAATTCTGATGTGATACTTTAAATACCCAGTGGGCCAGCTGCACGCTGTCTCATCTGCCTCTAACATCGTCATGGATTCAGCAATCAATGACCGAAAAAGAACAACTAATCCACTGCTTATCATTCATGGCAGACAAGGGCATGTACCTTCAATTTTTGCCATCGTTGGTGGAATTTTGTTGGGTAATGTCAAGATTGTTGATTTTTTTTTTGTTTTTTTATGGGAAGAAATTACACTTGGAATAGGTCTCAGGGTTACATAATCTTATTATTCGGATCCAACCACAAAACATTAAAAAAAAGAAGAAAGAAATTATTTTAGAGTCCACCAAGATAAATATAGTTTATGGGACAGATTGCTTCTTCTTCTTATTCGGTCATTTTTCTATGGAGCTTCAAAATAAATGTTCCCAGCATCTCGACAAACCTCTCGCTAAATAGATTATCCCAAGAGTTAGCTGCCAACATATCTGCATAACTATCCCAAGAGTTAGCTGCCAACATATCTGCATAACTTTCCCTGTTGTATGTGAAAGCCTCACATTCGAAAATGAAATGTTTTTATGTTTCCACTTTTCCGAACTAACTAAAAGTGCATACTCTTTCCTCCCACACTTCCTTTCGCCTTTTCCAACACCCTATTTCACAACAGAGTTGATGCGAATTAGTCCTTAACTGAGCAATGAGAATTTTGGCTCTCTAAGAGATATTGGGCTCTATGTATGCTTTCGGTTGATGACTATGAGTGTGATTAAACACTTCAATATAGTAATTTTTTTTCTTCCTAGCTCCTTATCCCAAGTACGCTTGTGGAACTTTTCCATAACAAAGACTTTTATCTCTTTGTTGTTTATGGGACACACGTTTAACCAAATTCCCCATTTACTAAACCATTTGTTATTTCGCTGCATTCAAGATTTTTTGCTCTTGCACAATCTATCATAAGGAGCTGCACTTTTAATCTTAAATTTGTTTGTAATCAAATGCTTGAATTTTCTCAATTTGCCTCCACTGCATGTCGAATGTATTGTTGGCCCATAGTTCACAACCATAGAGAATCATCGGAATCACTAGAAGCCCAAAAATAATTTTAGTGGTTTTCCATTCCCATAACTCTACCTCTCTACACCTATTTTGAAAACCATAAAATGCTTTCCAACCCCCTAAAGTTCTTTTTTGTCTACAACCATTCCATCTTAGATTTTTGTTGAAGTCAATTCCGAGGTATTTGTAATCCGCAATATCTTGTAGAATGTTGCCTTCAAAGTAGAACTTATGTTGGTTAGGTTTCTTTTTCTTAGAGAAGACCACTACTTACGTTTTGCTGATATTGACTTGTATCCCCACACTTCTACAAAAATTCTCAAGGGATACTAAGAGCTGTTGGAAACCAAGAGCCGATTTAGCAATCAGAATAAAGTCATCTATATACAACAGAAGCCTTATAACAAACTTGCCCAAATAGATACCATCACCCCCTTGTGAATTTAACGACTCCTCAAGCTTGTCGATATTAAACAAAAAAGGGTAGGAGACAGTGAGCAACCTTGCTTGACCCCAATATCGCTTCTAAAACTTTCAGAAATGGCTACTGAAGTTCTAATTTTGACTTTTACCTCTTCGTACGGCCTATGCACAACTCTCTCAAATGTTTAGGAACCTCAAGTGCCAAAACTTATCCCTAGGAACCGAGTCAAAAAATTTTCTCAAATCAACAAAGCAACAAAAGACTTCTTCCTTTTTCTCCCAAACTTTTTCAATGATGTGTTTTAAAGTTATACAATGGTCAATTATGGAATGTTTAGGTCTAAACACTGCTTGCCCTTTAGAAAGCTTATCTCTTCTTTATTCTGCCCACATGTTAATTTTAAGATAGAGGAATTACGATGCCAGCCAAAAGTAGCAGCAATCTAGGCAAAAAAATTTCAAAAATCTTGTAAATGTAGTATTTAAATCATATATTTCATAGTGAAATAGATTCAACACCGTCAAAAAACCTCTAAAATATTTAAAATTAAATGTGCCAGTTCTACCATAATTATGTGTGCAGAATTTCGAACCGGCTCTGTTACTACTGGCACCGCCTGACCACAGGTATGCAAGGGTATACAATAATGTAGGCATTAAAGGAACACTCATTTGAATTTGACAATCCCGCTGGGAATTTGAAATTTGGATTTATAGAACCGCTCAACCGATGTTTTCGCAGCTGCTGCATTCAACTATTGGAGGCCATTTTGGTAGTGAACGAATTCGCCATGGACAACAACCTGTTTTGTCCTCCAAGTTGCAATCCTCCTAGGCAATAGTGGTTGGATGCACCCTTATTGTTCGCACTCTTCTTAACAACAATTAACTGCATGTGAAGGTGTCGGAATCGAATCGCACACACTCCAAAGTTTGAATTGCGCTCAAGCTTATTATAATATGGCAGTTCCTGCTGAGTCTACTCTGTTGTCGAAGCTTAAAACACCAGAAGAAGAAAAGGAGGAAAATAATATTGGAATAGTGGAGGTGAACGAGCGCTGGTTTCCTAAGGAAACCCTGGGTACGGCCTCTCTCCTGATATGAATCCGTGAGAAGCGTAAGATGGAGAGCCTCCGCAGAACTGCAGAAAGATTTATGTCTGTTGCCTCTCACGTCGATGGTCAATTTATGGAATGCCTTTCCTCTCCCTAACCAAGAAAGAAAGGAAGGATGAAGTTGTCCAATCAAATGAAGTCTCTGTTTACAGTCTTCGCGGGTTTGGTTTAATACTCTTAACTGCTCATTATCATATGAAAAATCGGTTTTCATTGAAATTTTGTATTTAGCATTTGACAAGGTATTCCCAATGTTTAAAAAAATAGAATAGCTCTCATGTATGGGTAGATTTGCAAGGAAAATCCAAACAAGTATTTTTGTTATAAACCTGAGAAGGGTTCAATTTTAGGAACTATGGAGCTAACATAAAGGCCCATTTCCCCCTAAAATTAGCATAGATCTATTTAACTATGAATCTACCATGTATTAAGAGAGATCAAATCTCTTGAGATGTGAACTTTCTTTCTGGAGTGTGGAACTTGAGGAAAAGTTTTTCACCTTGAGGTATTTGGTCCCTCATAGCCCATGATAGATGCAGAATTAGAAGGACAAGAAGGATTCATTTTCATATTATCATTATTATGTATCATACTTTAAAATTTACATGTTTATTATTATGTCTATATTTCAGAATTTAAAGTAACATGTGTCAATACAATTTTCATTGTACTTGAATTGAGGTTGGTGAGTTCATAAATTTGAATCTTCCCATTTAGAAATTTTTCTTCCCTTGTGTGTTTGGATATCTTATTGTTAAATATGGGGTTGAAGATGTATAGCTCCTCATATGAGACTTTGGGTTGAGATATACTCACTGATACGGATCCAAACTGAAATGTGCTCCTTGATGATATGCTCTATGATAACTATTAGGTAATGTTCAGCATACAAACAGGAACAATCAAGGCTCAATAGTGATCACCTCCTGCTTTCACCATTCTTTGATGCACTCAACATTCTTCGATGCAGGATCCCTGGAGGTACCACCTGCAGTGCTCGTAAATAGAATCGCTGCCAATGCGTCAACAACCCATATTTTCACCGAGCCCTGCATTTTCACAGAAATGGATGTATGGAATGCACAGAACTACCATCTATAATCTTCTTTTATAATACCGAGTAGCTCAGTTGCACGTTGTCTCAGTTGCCTCTGACATCGTCATGCATTCGGCAATCAATAACCGAAAAATAACAACTACTCCACTGGTTATCCTTCATGGGTTACAAGGGCGTGTAGCTTCAATTGTTCTTTTTTTGTTTTCTAACTCATGAAATCGCACCTGGAACAGCTTCCAGGCCTAGATATTCTTGCTCTGGATCTGACCACAAAGCATGTGGGGACTAACCATTGAGATAGGGATAGAATTCATGTACTCCATTTTTACAATATTAATAATCTGGTAAATTCTAGCATGCACCTTACCCCACCGTGCAAAATGTTAGGTGCTGCTGTACAATAAGTTATCGTTGGCTTGTCTACCACTACGAAACTAAATAACAACAAAAGGTTTCATAGTAGAATCAGTTGCATTATGTGAAGGGTATACACATTCTGTTTAATAAGAAATCATGCGACATGTCTTCCCACTACCGATTTAAGGGCTCATCATAGGCGTAGTGTAACCAGACAGTTTTTACCATTCTAGCTGAAATTCTGATGTGAAACAAAAAAATGTTTGCACAATTTTTTAAATTGTATTTTTCAGTATTATATTATGATTTTTTTTTTAAATATTGAATAATAAATTTAATAACTTAAAATTACAGAAGTATTCAAAACTATTTAAGTGTTGAGGATAACATTTTTTTGGAAGAGAAGGGCATATTAAGTTTCTATAATACAAGTGTAGCCCCCTTATTGTTATTATTATTTTTTTTATTTAACAAGTTCGGGTAGTTGATATATTACCAAAAGATGTGTTGGAGCAAGTTCCTATTACAATTAACTATAGCATGATAGTAAACTAAGCAATGGTATGGGAGCGTAGTCCCCTCTCCTATGCTTGAGTTAAAAATTTCATGTATTTTTATGACTATTCTTGAACACTGCCTAACAAATTGACCTACTAGGAAAGTAAATTTACAAATCATAGATTCACTGTAACTTCTTCATGGCTTATAGAGTGAGTTGGCTGGTTCTTCTTGTCGTAATTGACCGAGTTCTCTCCTTCAATGCTCATTGTGTTATTTTTCTAGTATGCCACTGCTTCTTCTAAGATCCTTGAGTGACTCTTTCATTCGATGAATCATTCTTTAACTTCCTCTTGTGATGCTTATTGTTTCTTTCTCTGTTGTGCTTCCTGAGTTTTATTTTGCCTGAGCTACTACTTCCTTCATTTTTGTTGTCCACGCTTCTTTTCTTCTGCGCTTTCCTGACTGCTATTTTGAATGTGACATAATAGAACTGAGGTCGATTTTTTCTTAATGCCTTCCATGGGAGCGCTGCTCCTTCGTAATCTTCGATCTCTGATCTGTGCTTCATCAGCCATTGGAGTATCGGCCCATCACAAATTGGCACATCCATTCCCTTCCAGCTCTCCGTTTCACTGGTCCAAACTTCATCGCATTTCCCTGTGCCGCTCTGATCTCTGCTGTCCATTACTCCATCAAATCTAACTCTCCACCGTTAATTTGATTTTAGATCCGATGGTAGTGACTTCACCCGATCAACAAAATGTTCGACGTTCCTCCACCGTTGATCATCACCACTGGATCCAACGGTTAACAGTGATTTCAGGTGGACCACTTGCACGGTGGTTACCCGCCCGAAACGTTGTTTCTTCCTCTCTCCTTCGCTGCTATGTGTCGAGCAGTTAATGGAATCAGGTGCCCAACCCGAATTACCACTTACTACTTTTTGCGCACCCGAAATACCATTTCCTGTATGAAAACCACCTTTTTGCTCGCTATCTTCCGTGTGCCTTCCCCATGTGATGACCGTTAGATCTGTCTATCTATCGATCGGACGGCTCTCGCTCCCCTTGAACAATCCGCCGATGCGATATGAATACTCTGCTTCAAGCCGTTAATCTGATTTTAGATCCGACGGTAGTGACTTCACCCGGTCAACAAAATGATCAACGATCCTCCACCGTTGATCATCACCACTGGATCCAACGACTGACAGAGATTTCAGGTGGACCACTTGCACGGTGGTTACCCGCTCGAAAAGCTATTTTTTCCTCTCTCCTCCACTACTACGTGTCAAACAGTTAATGGAATCGGGTGCCCAACCTGAATTACTACTTACTACTTTTTGCTCGCCTGAAATACCATTTCCTCTAGGAAAACCAGCTTTTCGCTATCTATCTTCTGTGTGCCATCCCCTTGCGATGACCGTTGGATCTGTCGATATATCGATCGAATGGCCCTTGTTCCCAAACTCCACTCCATGTGAATTATTTCGTAGAGAGGCAAGGAAGGTAATAGATTTGCACGAAGGGCTTAGAGAGGGCGACGATCGTGATCGTTGAACTGGGGAGCAAAGAAACTCTAAGTGAGCACAAATTTGCATGAAATGCTTGCTTGAAATATTCGATTTCCTTCTGCTTTTATAGCATTTCTGAGCACTCCAGTGACTGCCTCCGATGGGATGGCCTGCAACATGATTCTCGTGACCAAGATTGTAATCTTGTTGCCTTCCTATACTCATGCGAATTCTGAATTACTGAGTTGTTTCCATTGTGTTCTCGTGACTTTCTGCCTTTGTCTGCAATGGAGTGCCCTTTGATCATTTTTTACTATTGATTTATTTTTTGTTTCTTTTATCATTGTGCTTTGTTCCTTATTTTTGAGGATACTCATACTTATGATCTTTTGCTGATTATTATGGGACTTAGTTGTGATATTCATCCTGATTTTCAGGAATATACCCTTCAATTTTTTCCACTTCTTGATTTGCAAAATAATCTGCGTGTTGATTATGTGTTCTTAAGACATGTCTAAAGATTACATCGTTAGAGTCTTCAAGGTTCTTCCTGATTCTTCTGAGAATTCTGTGCATGAACTCATTACAAGGGCTTTTATTTCGTGCCATTGCCTATATTATTATGGCTTAATCTCCTATTATTATAGGATTTTGTGTGTCTCTTTTTTTTATCATTCTTGATCCCATCAACAAGTTATATGCTTAAGCCTTATTATTTGAGGTTTTTCCAAGACCCCATTCATATGTGACAATTTCTCTCCCATTAGGATCAAGGATTAATCCCCCTACCCCTGCCTTTCCCGGATTATGCTTTGAGGCCCCATCAAAGTGGTGGCAATATTTGTTTTGATTATTTTTCCATATTTCTAGATCCTCTTCACTCATCCTTATTTTCCAAATATTTCCTGAGTTTGCTTTCCTCTGCCATTTTTGTCCATTGTTATTTATTATGGCTTTGCTGAGTCAATCTCGCTCTTCTTTTTGTAGAATGTTGTGATCTGTTGGTGCTGTTCCTTTAATGTTGAGGATTTCAGAAGTTAATCCTTGCGCTTTTGATAGAGTTTTCCCTATTCTTGGAGTTTGGTTTTTGAAGATGCTCTTATTTCTTGTCAACCAAATTTGCCAGCATAGTACTGCTGGATGCATTTTCATATTCTTTGAATTGTGACTTTCTTCTTTGTTGTATATGGATAGGCCTTCTCTAGTGTTTGCAAAAAATCTGGCAACGGCTTTTGAAATTTTATTCTTATTTCCAAGGGGCTTATAAGTTGTTGCCAACATTCTTTGCAAAATTTCATTCTTGAAATAAATGTTGAATGTTTTCTTCAGCCTGTTGGCATAATGGACATCTTGATGGACCTTGGAAACTTTTTTTTTTTAAGTTTTCACTAGTTAATACCTTCCCTTTTAAAAGAGTCTAGATGAACATTTTGATCTTAGGCAAGCTTTCAGATTTCCAAAGTATTTTCCAAGGGTCCCAATCTTGTTGGTTTGGTTGTTCTTGTAGGATTTTGTATCCCGTCTCGACTGTGCAATTCCCACCACTAGGATCCCAGAGGTATCCATCTTCTTCATCATAGTTGATTGGTGCTGCCCCTTTTAGGAGCTTCCTGATTTTGCTCCATTACCCTTCCATATTTGCAGGTATTTTTGAGAGTTTCCAGTCTTGCCAATCCTTTTGGTTCCATAGAGAAATTGAGAATAGAGTGTTAATACCTTTTCCTTTCATCCACTCTTGGATGCCTTCTATTTCTGGATGAGTCTCCAGTGGTTCTTTTCCCATGATTCTGTCCTCCCATATCGAAATTGTTTTTCCATTGCATGGGGTTTTAGATATGTAGCTACTCATTAAAGGAATTGTTTTTTTTACTAGCTTCCAAGCTTGAGAAAATTGCCTTTTTTGGATCTTTCCATTGAGCAATCTTTCCCTTGAACCATCCATATATTTTGAGATGAGAGTGTTTTTCCACCAAATCTCTTTTCCCATGATTAATCTCCATACTATCTTCATTCCCAACGCTGCATTCATGAGTCCAAGTATCTGAATAGAAAGGCCTCCTTGTTCGTATGGTAGAATTACTTGCTTCCACCTCACCAAGCTGAATTTTTTGTTTTCTTGCTACCCCCCACCATAGAAAGCTTCTTGAGATTAACTCCATTTGTTTGTGTGCACTTGCTGGAGCCATGATTATTGCATATTGGTAGATAGGTAGTGATGCAAGGAGTGCTTTGATTAAAATAACCCTTCCTGCCATATTTAACCACATCATCCCCCAGCTCTGAATTTTGCTTTTCATTTTTTCAATTTGCTTAGGCCATATTTCAGCCTTCATGTTCTCTTTTTAGATTGGAAGTCCCAGGTAAAATAAATGGGTCCATTTTTCCTATACTGGGATTTCTAATATTTGTGAAATCTTTTGCATGATTCTGGGGGGGTGTTCCATCCATATATTCTAAATTTTGTGTTATTCAGAAGTCCACCTAAAACCTGTAAAAAGCCATCTAATTTTTTTTTTAACCTTCTTGCTATTATTGTTGATGCCCCTCCTAGAAGTAGGGTGTCATCTGCAAAAAGTGAGTGGTTGATTGTTTTTACTCTTTTTGCTATTCTGAGCCCTGTAATGTTTCTTTCCTTTCCCAAAGCTCTGCTTAGAGTTTCAACCATTATAATATATAGGAAGGGTGAGAGAGGTCATCCTTGCTTGAGTCCTCTTGTTCTTTGAAAAAATTCACTTGGTATTCCATTTATGAGGGGGGGAATCCAAGGGGTAGATGCATGTCTGGATGACTTCTATTACTTCTTTTGAGAAAACCAGTTTTTGAAGAACAACTATGACATATGGCTGGCTAACTCTATCAAATGCATTTTGATGAGCCCCAAATTTGGTAACATTTTGGGCTCATTTGGCCTACTTACCCTTGCTCAACCCTTCATTTTTTATCACTTATGCATCATTTCTTAGTATATTCATGTTATTTGTAGGAAGGAGGGCAGTCACTATTCCTAGGTGGCTAATACATGTTTATTTCAGGTTTTTTGACATTAAATCGAGCAAAACCACGCAGATGGAGGCAAGGAGACAGCCAAGGTGGCATTGCGATTTTGTAGGAAGGTTGTCCACAGCCTTGAATGACCTTCCTCGTGATCTCCACCCCAACTCCGAGCTCCAACAGCTATCACCACCGAGCTAGAAGGTAGCCAATGGATTCTAAAGGAACAGCAGTTTACTTTTAGTTGGACAGCCAAGCCCCACTAATTTAGGAGGCCAGCTTGGCCCTCATAATGTATAAATATTGAGGCTATAGCCTTCGATGGAAGCTTTTGAAACTTTGTTATTTATCCTAGACTACGAGCTGATAGCTTTGTTTTTGCTTTTTGTAAGCCATTTTCGACATGTTATCAGACTTTTGACTATTATCTCTTAATGAATAAGCAGACAGGTTTGAGGCAGCTCTGAGTTCTTAAAGGAGCTTAAGCTCTCAGGGTTGGGCCCAACCTGAGAGCCTAAGGCTTCCTTCGTTGTATTGTTACTTGTCTTTCCTTTCAGCATTTCATTTCTTTGCCTTTACATGCACTTGGAAAACACAGTTTGCTGATTCGAATTTCTTGATGTGATTAAGTAGGTTAGTTTTATGGATAAAGTGCTTTCAGTAGTTTAGATTAGAGTAGGAGGATTAGAATTCATCAGAGTTCCAAGAAAAGGTTGATTGTACACTCACTTCCACCTCTGTTTAGAGATTGGGAGTGTAGACCGTGCCAACCACCAAAAAACGCAGTTTTACATGTTCATGCAAGCTTTAAAGTAATATTTCCATTGGTAGAAGTGTCCATGCATTTAGATCTTGAGCAATAACTCTTTGTTTCAGCACCATGCACGATTTCTCTCTAAACTACATTGCTGTTCTTTGGTTTCTAATAAAACAGTTAGAGTAGGTTGATGACATTTCGGTTTTGTGCAAGATACAGGTGATTTGTTTCATTTACACTGCGCAGCACCACTCTATCATTCCCTTATCCTTCTGAGCCATGCCTAAGCCATCTACTTACCTCCCAGTTCGATCATTTGCCTCCCAACTCTTCTATCATCCACGTTGTTTTATCTTTTCGGCCTTCAATTGCCTCTAACCTCCTCTAGAACAACTAGCTTTACACACTCCCTCTCCATCTCACCTCTCTGTCCATAAGCCATCACAAGCTCCCCTCCTACCTCTATATCCACCCATACAGCTCATTCACCCATCCATCACCCAAAAATCCTATTGCAGAACATCCTGTAGAAGTTAGCAGACTTCCTGTAGAAATCCTGAACTTCCTGTAGAATCCCCTGCAGACATCCTGTAGAAGCTTGCAAACACGGTTGCCAGGCATCTGAACTTTGTGAACTCCTGTGGAATGATGTGAGGGATCCCTTAGACCATCTCAGAGTCCTCCTGACCTTTTCCAAGCCTTCCTCCCCTTGATCTACCCCTGCACAGTCAAGACCCAGTAAGAAGCACAGTCATAATAACTCCAACAACTTGAGCAAAAATACAAAAACATGTTCTCTTCAGATGAAAGTAGTTTAGACACATGCATCTCATCCCAATAGAAGTAATGGCTGTTGGCATTATGATTCAAGTGTTGTCCTTGATGGCAACTCACTCAGAAGGTTGGTACAGGTGCTCAGAGACTGGTACAGGTGATGACAACTTAACTAGAAGACAGATCTCAGTACAGCAGGACAAGAAAGAGATATACGCAGGTTCAGCAAGGAGAATCAGCGTGTACACGCAGGTTGGCTTCAGCAAAAGCGCGTGTATGTGGAAACGTACCTTTGGTCCATGGCGGTTAGTCCTTGGAAGTTGTGCCTATGGTTTCGGACCATTGTGTCTCGACGGGCGTGTCGATCCCTAGTATTGAAGTTGATGGTATTGTGTTTCTATGGTTTTGGCTCTTGGTATTGAACAAGGCCTAAAGCTATATAAGGAGAAGATCACTAGGCAAAGGAGCATGGATTGTGTGTGGCTGACGCAGTGAGAGGATCTGGTATTGTTGGTTATCTGTTCGGGACGCTTGGTAAGGGTCGGATCTGACAGCAAAGGCAGAAGTAATCATTTCTAGATCTGCACGCGGGTTGCCTTTGGAGAAAGCGCGTATACACGCGGTTTTGGTACAGTGAAGTAGCGTATGCATGATAAGGGTTGATATTTCAGGTTGTTGCTGATTCTGGTGGTTGTTGCAGAGTTCTAGATTCTGGTTTGGGTTCTGTGTTCTTGATGACAGGGTTTCAGTGATTCGGTATTGGGTTGTTTAATGAATTATGATGCAAGTATAGTTGATGATTGTATTGTGGTAATGTTTGCTTTGTACTCTTGGATCCAGTCTGAAAATTGATGAAACGTGGTCCCTGAAGGTTGTAGGGTCAGCACCTACGTACTAGTAAATAGATCAGCTAGTACAAGAGCTGAGGGGGTTGTAGCTCCCTTCCAAAAGTAGTTGGAAAACGAGAGAGAGGGTTGTAGCCCTCTGCAGGTTGTAGCCTGCATACTGGTAAAGGACTGCACCAGTATATTGTAAAAAGAAGTTTCTCATTAAAGAAAGAAAGAGACGAATTGCAGCAGGTGGTTTTCACCCACATTGGGTTTCCACCTTATATCATGGTGTTCATGTGTGTGGCTCTTGTGTGATGATTCTGTTCTGTTATACTGCACCTGTTTACTGCTAAATTGCTTAATAATGTTCTGATGCATTTACTGAAGATAAGATTAACTGAATCATAAGATATCTGCATATACGCTAGTTGCTTTAGACACAGTCGCGTGTACACGCTGGTTCACTTAACAGAAGTCGCGTATATGTTTCTGAGTAGGAAATTGAAAAGGTTTTATTAATCTGATAATACTGATTCACCCCCCCCTCTCAGTATTATTTCCAACAATTGGTATCAGAGCCAGGTCCTTCAGAGGAAGCTTGATCGCTTGAAGGAAAAGATCCATCAAAATGGCTAATCCAGAAAGAGAGGCACACATCAGGCCACCAGTCTTTGACGGGAACAATTTTACTCACTGGAAGATAAGAACCACTGCATATTTACAGTCTCTTGGAGCAGAAGTTTGGGGACTCATAGAAGGAGGATACAAATTCCCATCAGCAACTCCTACAGATCCAGCAGAGAAAAAGCAATATGAGCTCAATGCCAAAGTAGTTAATGTCCTATTGGGTACTTTGACTCAATCAGAATTTATGAAGATCATGCATCTCAAATCAGCTAAGGAAATATGGGACAAAACCGTTACAAGCTACGAAGGAGATGATCTGGTAAAAATAGCAAAGCTTCAAACTCTCAGAATCCGGTATGAAACTCTTAAGATGCGAAGTAATGAAAGCGTAGCTAATTATTTCCTGCGTATGGATGAGATTGTGAATTGTATGAGGGATCTGGGTGAAGAATTTGAGGAAGTTGTCTTAGTTCAAAAGGTTTTGAGATCTCTGTCTACTAAATTTGATTCTAAAGTATCTGCCGTAGAAGAAAAGGAGAATGTGCGAAAACTTACCATGTCACAGCTTCACGGGATCCTAACTGCTTTTGAAATGCGACTAGAGGTACCACCAGAGGCCGCATTCGAAGTGTCAGAGGAAGAAGATGAGGTAAATTTTGTCAAGAATCTTGAACGGGGAACTGGACGGTTCAAAGATAAGTTGCCTTTCAAATGTTTTCTATGTGGAAGAGTTGGTCACTATGCTGCTAGATGTCCTCATAACAAAGGAAGGATATATGAAGAAGATGGTAGAAGCTATTATTCCCATATTAAAAGTTCATTTAATGATAGTGAAGATATTAGAAGTCTCATGGCGCACAAGAAGAAGAATGCTTCATCCAATGATAGCGAGGATATTAAAAGTCTCATGGCACATGAAGAGAAGAATGTAGAAACTGAAGAAGCTGCCAAATTAAAAGAACTATTGGAAACAGAAACCAGGGTAAGGGAGAAATTGCAGGATATAGCAAAAGATCAGAGCTCAACTATTCAGAGACTTGAATCAAAGATCCTCTCTCTAAAAGAAGATCTTGAAGATCAAGAACATGAAGTGATCAAACTAAAGCGACAAGTAGAAGAAGGGAGAAAAGTTGAAGAAGACCTAAGGAAGCAGTATCTGAAAAAGGAAGAACAACATCAAGTTGAGGTAAATATCTTGAAAGGTAAACTAGAAGAAAAGGATAAGCTTTTACGATTTCAAGATAGTTCTAAAGTCTTGGATGATATTCTTAATAGTCAAAGATCTCCTGCTATCAAGACTGGTCTTGGTTTTCATGAATATGTTGAAGGTGAATCTAGTTTACAAGGTGAGACAAGAAACTCTAATGAGAAATCTGAAATGCTCAAGGAACAACCAAGAAAAGAAATTCCTCAAGGAAGATCCTTTACTCCTAACTATGAACGTGATAGACGATTATTTCCTCCGCTGAATAAAGTTGAATGTTATGTATGTCATAATCTTGGACATGTTGCAGCCAGATGCAGAAGTAGAATGGTTCAAGAAAGATCATCTCATCCCAGGTATTTCAGAGGGTATTGCTTTGCCTGTAATGCATATGGACACAAAGCATTTGATTGTGATAGAAGGAACATGAAAAATATAAGGTGCTATACATGCAACAACTATGGGCATAAAGCAAGGGAATGCAGAAGCAGATTTCAAAATTCAAGACAAGGGGACCATACATCATCACAGTTGCAGGAATTGAAGAAGACAGAGACAGAAAGGTGTGGGATAACTCAGACAGCTGACATAACAGACACAGGGGAATCTGAAAGTGATGAAATTCAGTATTCCATCTTGCATACGCTGATAGACTGAAGACAAGTCGCGTATATACGCGAGTTACAGGCTGCAAAGTCGCGTATATAAAGAAAGGGCAGCAGAACAGACCCAGGTTCAGTCATGGTTGGCTCAGGCTCAGGGGGAGCAGAACAGACTCAGGAAATGGTTCAGACATGGTTGGCTTACACTCAGGGGGAGAATATTCTTCGAATAATGCATTGTTGGCATTATGGTTAGAAGGTGTTGATAAAGTCTATGAAGCTAAATGATACATCTTACTGTTTAGGAATGGTATTGCAGGCTGATGGTACAGATCATGATGCTGTTGGTGGCTTTCATAAGTCTTGGTCTAGATATTTCATCACTATGTCATGTATCTCTTTTATGATGTCAAGGTCATGTAACGGCCTATGTTGGTTTCCCCACTATGCCTGGGATGAATGATGAAATGTTCATGTATTATCATGTATCTTCACATGGTTAGGTGAATGAGTCAATATTGGGATATCCCCACTAGGTTGGGTGATGAATGTATGTTGAGTCTTTTGGTGATAGGAAGGTCTTCTATGATGTATAAGTCTTTGTTCTTCTTGTAGAACATCTTTTACAGATCTTGCCTACAGTCAAGGGGAGCATGAACAGCACAATTCAGCAAGAGCAGGATGGATAGATTGGTACACTTTGGCATACACAAAGGGGGAGCACATTTGGAGATTTCAGCATGTACTCAGGGGGAGTATGGACAGCAGTATGGTCAGCAGAAGGTATACCAAGGAAGAGAATATCTTGGTCCACCCTTTGCCCTTGATGTCAAAGGGGGAGAGTGACTTGGTGTGGTGGTTGCCATCAAGTCCAAAGGGGGAGATTGTTGGCATTATGATTCAAGTGTTGTCCTTGATGGCAACTCACTCAGAAGGTTGGTACAGGTGCTCAGAGACTGGTACAGGTGATGACAACTTAACTAGAAGACAGATCTCAGTACAGCAGGACAAGAAAGAGATATACGCAGGTTCAGCAAGGAGAATCAGCATGTACACGCAGGTTGGCTTCAGCAAAAGCGCGTGTATGTGGAAACGTACCTTTGGTCCATGGCGGTTAGTCCTTGGAAGTTGTGCCTATGGTTTCGGACCATTGTGTCTCGACGGGCGTGTCGATCCCTAGTATTGAAGTTGATGGTATTGTGTTTCTATGGTTTTGGCTCTTGGTATTGAACAAGGCCTAAAGCTATATAAGGAGAAGATCACTAGGCAAAGGAGCATGGATTGTGTGTGGCTGACGCAGTGAGAGGATCTGGTATTGTTGGTTATCTGTTCGGGACGCTTGGTAAGGGTCGGATCTGACAGCAAAGGCAGAAGTAATCATTTCTAGATCTGCACGCGGGTTGCCTTTGGAGAAAGCGCGTATACACGCGGTTTTGGTACAGTGAAGTAGCGTATGCATGATAAGGGTCGATATTTCAGGTTGTTGCTGATTCTGGTGGTTGTTGCAGAGTTCTAGATTCTGGTTTGGGTTCTGTGTTCTTGATGACAGGGTTTCAGTGATTCGGTATTGGGTTGTTTAATGAATTATGATGCAAGTATAGTTGATGATTGTATTGCGGTAATGTTTGCTTTGTACTCTTGGATCCAGTCTGAAAATTGATGAAACGTGGTCCCTGAAGGTTGTAGGGTCAGCACCTACGTACTAGTAAATAGATCAGCTAGTACAAGAGCTGAGGGGGTTGTAGCTCCCTTCCAAAAGTAGTTGGAAAACGAGAGAGAGGGTTGTAGCCCTCTGCAGGTTGTAGCCTGCATACTGGTAAAGGACTGCACCAGTATATTGTAAAAAGAAGTTTCTCATTAAAGAAAGAAAGAGACGAATTGCAGCAGGTGGTTTTCACCCACATTGGGTTTCCACCTTATATCATGGTGTTCATGTGTGTGGCTCTTGTGTGATGATTCTGTTCTGTTATACTGCACCTGTTTACTGCTAAATTTCTTAATAATGTTCTGATGCATTTACTGAAGATAAGATTAACTGAATCATAAGATATCTGCATATACGCTAGTTGCTTTAGACACAGTCGCGTGTACACGCTGGTTCACTTAACAGAAGTCGCGTATATGTTTCTGAGTAGGAAATTGAAAAGGTTTTATTAATCTGATAATACTGATTCACCCCCCCCTCTCAGTATTATTTCCAACAATGGCATCACTTTTAGAAGTTGTATTCCCACCATTGCATCCTAAGGATTAAGCTGGTAGAATTAGGGTTTACTAGGGTTTCCATGTTTTGTTGGTTTTTTAGTTCATTCTTGCAAAGTAGGTTAATTTCCTTTGAGATAGCTTTCGTTCATCACTTAAAAAGCTTCTTCTGAGAACATATAGAAGTTGGCTTGAGCCCTAGCGGACTTGTGCCAGCTGACCAAGTGACAGCTACGACAAGAGCTAGTACTTGTGCATACAGCACCGTCGCTTCCAAGTTTGTACGAACTACCGGGTTGATAAAATTAGAGAAGGAAGATCCAGGAGTTGTAGCATTATTGCTACAATACTGGAGCCCACCATCTTTTTGGCGCCGTTTCCAGGGAAGCGTCAGAGTATTAGTAATTGTTGCTTTTCTTCTATTTTCCTACTCTCGCTTTCTGCCAAGTAGTTTATTTCATTTCCATTCTGCAAAAGTAGCATAGACATTTCCTGCTTTCATAGATTAACATTTCAATTCCCCAATTTCAATTTCGCAAGCATAGATTAGCATTTCAATTCTGCAAGCGTAGACTAGCATTTCCATTCCTGCAATTTCATTTGAGCAAAGTAGATTAGTTCTCTCCTGCTTTCATTTCAATTCTGCATTTTCATTTCAGCAATATAGTTAGTTGTAGATCAATCTGTTTCAAGTTTTTGCAGGTACCAGAGGAAAAAACAAAAGCAATCAAAAGTCTTTCCATTTCATGCCTCGTAGGAATCGAGATAAAACAGGCAAATTCTTACCCAACACCCCCACCACATCACTGAGTCACCCTTCTCTCTTCTTCAGTGACAGTGATCCAGAAGAACCTATAGGTGAACCTCCTGAGATATACGAAGATCCTATAGCAGAAGAAGAATTAGAGACCATCCCATCTGAAGCTATGGCTGACAATAGAAGAGAAGATGAGAGAATAGAAGGTGCCTTCCCCATCCGAGAGACCAATGGAGACATGAAAATGAAGAACATTAGCCCCTCCGCTTTACCTCACTTCCATGGACTGACTACTGAAGATCCTGATACCTTCCTGTTTGAGTTTGATGTCCTTTGTCGAACCTATGACTATACTGAAGATGAGCAGAAGCTGAAACTCTTCCCTTCAACTCTTAAGGATGCAGCATTACGCTGGTTCATGGGCTTACCTGGGAACAGTATCACCACTTGGGCTCAGATGCAGCAAGCTTTCAACACTAAATACCAGGACTACTGTAGGTCCAAGGAAACCAAGGGGGAAATCTTTCGGATGACCATGGGAAATGATGAGTCCTTAGAGGATTATGAGGAAAGGTTCCAACTTAGCTATAAACGGGCCAGGTGCACACTTGACCCTGAATCCCTCAAGTTGGTCCTGCTTCGAGGAGTCCCTGAAGACCTCTTAGATACCCTTCACATGTTAGCTGGAGGAGATATTTACCAGCTGCCTTATGAGGACATCAAGACTGTGTTTAGAAACCACTCTAGGGCAGCTCGGAAACGAGGTAGAGGAAACCTCCTCTCAGCTGGTATTCCTTTCTCCAAACATGAGTTTGCAAATCAATTAGAGGATCTCAAAAGTGAGGTGAGACAGACCATTGCCATGCAACTGGATACATTCAGGATCCAGCAGAAGAAGGAAGAAGCTGCGAGGGCCTTGGCTATCTTCTACCCTAGGTGTACAAGGAGACACCCTAAGAACGAGTGCCCATTGCATTCGGTTGAAGTATGTTTCGTTTGTGAGGAGGACCATCCCACAAATCAATGTCCAACCTTACCTGGGCTTAAAGCCATGTATCAAGGGACAGAAGCCCCCACCGAACCTCTCTATTTCCTCAACCAAAGGAGGCCACAAGGACCTAGACCTTACCAGCAGGGGATGCAAGGGGCACCCCAAGCTTATTACAGCCCCAACCAATCTACTCCTATGCATTCCTGGGGTCCCCCTGCTCATCCTTCCTGGTCTGTGCCTCCTCCATGGTCTTATCCACCTCAGTACCATACTCAACCCACTACTTATTCATATCACTCACATGGCCAGCCACAGCCTCAGTGGAATGCACCTCAGTCGGGGTGGAGGCCCCAGTACAACACTCCTCCCGCCATTTTGCCTCCACCACCAATTCAACCTCAACCATTACCTCCTGCTCCTCCAAGGCAACCTCAAATGCCTGCTCACCCGAACCCAAACCCCAACAACAGACAGTCCCAGCAGGTATACACTAGGGAAACATCATGCCCTACCTATGCTGTGGAGATCCAGGAGATCAATCTGCGATCTGGAAAGACTCTTCCGGATCGCCAACCTCCTCCCCCAGAGGACGAGGAAGACAAACAGGAAAGTGAACCAAAGTCTATTCCACCCTTTCCTGAGAGACTAACAGCCACCACACAACCCAACCCAGAGGAGGATGAGCTTCTGGGAGAGCTCAAGCAGTTGTGTGTGAAAATACCACTTCTCCAAGCCATCAAAGATGTACCGATATACAACAAACTAGTTAAGGAAAAGTGTTTCAGACACCCAGGCAGGCGAAAGAGAGATGCTCCAACCATCAATGTCTTAGGACAGCTGTCTGACCTTATGTTAGGACAAGTCATCTGCCCAAAGTACCTAGATCCTCGGAGTCCTGTAGTAGATGTCCACATCAATGGCACCATCATCCCTCACACCTTGATTGACCCGGGGGCTGCCATTAATGTAATGACCAGGGATACCATGCTCAAACTCAACCTTCAGGGTTCCTTGAGGAAGACCTCGACAGTCCTACAACTTGCAGATCGCTCCACCGTGACTCCCGAAGGGATTGTGGAGGATGTCTTGGTCTCTGTTGACTCTTGGGAATATCCTGCAGATTTCTTGGTGCTGCAACCAAAGGCAAAGCTCACTGGATATCCTCTTATTTTGGGAAGGCCTTGGTTAGCCACTGCAGATGCTTACATAAGTTGTCGTGCAGGAAACATGACCATCAAAAATGGTCCTATGTCCAAGCAGCTAGTCCTATACCCTCCTGCCCAGCCCTCATTAGAGCATGACTTACCACTTTGGTTAGAAGAAGGAGAAGAAGATGAGGTGTACTCAGCACCTTTGTGTACCCTAGACACCACTAGGGGAGACCCCCAAACCGAGGATGATTTGATTGAGACCTTGATCCAGAATCCACCTCCTAGTGCACTGACCTTAGAGGAATTGGTGGAGGATGCCCAAGCTAGCACCTTAGTGGACCTTTGTGCAACCAACCCTGTCACTCCCAGAGTCAAGAATGTGGAGTTCGGCCCTGAGAGAACGTTAAAGATCAGCTCCTCCCTATCTCCTTCCCAGGAAAAGGAGCTGTGTAGTCTGTTGGCCAGTCATCTAGATGCTTTTGCTTGGAGCTATAAGGAGATGAAAGGAGTCCATCCTTCGGTCTATACCCATCACATTTACATCAAGGAGGATTGTAAACCGGTTAGGCAACCCCAGAGGAGAATGAATCCAGCCCTTAAGGACATTGTCAAGGAAGAATTGCAAAAACTGTTGGATGCCAGATTCATTTACCCCATCTCAGATAGCGAATGGGTGTCCCCTCTAGTGTTGGTTCCCAAGAAAAATGGGAAGTGGAGAATCTGTGTGGACTACCGAGAACTGAACAAAGCTACCAAGAAAGACCATTTCCCTGTACCTTTCATAGATCAAGTGTTGGATGGACTGGCAGGAAAGAAGTTTTTCTCTTTCCTGGACGGGTTTAGCGGGTACAACCAAATCCAAATCAGCCCAGAAGACCAAGATAAGACCACCTTCACTTGTCCTTGGGGTACCTTTGCCTACCGAGTTCTTCCCTTTGGGCTATGCAATGCTCCTGCTACCTTCCAGAGAGCCGTCTTGAGCATCTTTTCTGAGCTGGTCCATGATGCGGTGGAAATCTATATGGATGGCTTCACCCCTTATGGGTCCAACTTCAAGGAAGCATTGTCCAATCTGGGAAAAGTCCTAACCAAATGCATTGAGATGAACCTGTCCCTTAGTCCTGAAAAATGTGAATTCCTGATGACTGAAGGGATCGTGCTAGGCCACACCATTTCTTGCCAAGGGTTACAGGTGGATCCTAACAAAATTGCTCTCATCAAGAAGGTTCCACCTCCCCAAAAGGTAAGGGATGTTCGGAGTTTCTTAGGATTAGCAGGGTATTACAGGAGATTCATTAAAGACTTCAGCAAGCTAGCCTCACCATTGTTTGGTTTGTTGGAAAAAGATGTGGAGTTTAAATGGACTGACGATTGTCAGAGGGCTTTGAATGAATTAAAGGACAAGTTGGTGTCTGCCCCAATCTTGCGAGGTCCCAACTGGGCCCTACCTTTCCACATCCACACTGATGCCTTGAACAAAGCCATAGGGGCAGCCTTGGGACAAGTGGAACAAAAACTTTTGTATGCCATTTACTTTGTCAGCAAAAACTTATCCAAAGCAGAACTGAATTACACTATAACCGAGAAAGAATTCTTGGCTATGGTCCATGCACTGAACAAGTTCCGACATTATATCACTAGCTATCAAACATTTGTACATACTGATCATGCTGCAATTAGATATTTAATGAATAAACCAGATGTGAATGCTCGTATTATTAGATGGTTACTTTTTTTGCAGCAGTTTGATTTTACCATTGTTGACAAACCAGGTAAAGAAAATGTTGTTGCTGACTTTTTATCTAGATTGGATCTATCTGCAGATGAGGATGGAACAGTGGATGACCAGATGCCCGATGAACATCTGTTTGCTATCTCAGTACTCTCTCCATGGTTTGCTGATATAGCAAACTACCTTGTTTCAGCACAGTTCCCTCCGCACCTATCTTCAAGAGAGAAGAGCAGAATCATCAGAAAAAGTGCCTCATTCACTTGGATTGGGGGCAACCTGTTCAAGCTTGGACCTGATCAGATCTTAAGGCGTTGTGTAAGGGAGGAGGAAGTCTTTGATATCCTCCTCACCTGTCATGATGGGCCTTGTGGAGGACATTTTGCAGCAAAGAGGACTGCCTTCAAAATCCTGCAGGTAGGCTACTATTGGCCCACACTTCATCAAGATGTCAGAAGGTCTATCAGCCAATGTGACCAATGCCAAAGAATGGGGAAACCGACCCAAAGGGATGATATGCCCCTCCAACCTCAAGTGACTCTTGAGCCATTTGCGAAGTGGGGTATGGACTTTGTGGGTCCAATCAACCCTCCTTCGAGGCAAAGGTCTTACATCATTATGTGCACTGACTACCTGACAAAGTGGGCAGAAACTAAGGCAATCAAAGCAGCAACAGAAGAAAAGGTGGTCGAGTTCTTAAGAAAAAACATCTTCTACAAGTTTGGCTACCCAAGAGAGCTAGTCACCGATCAAGGAAGCCAGTTCACATCCAACTTAATTGAAGACCTACTAGCTCATCACAAAATCAAGCATAGGACTTCCACCCCCTATCATCCACAGGCAAATGGGCAAGTGGAAGTCACCAACAGAGCATTGGAAGGGATTTTGACTAAGGTGGTGAGCAGCAGTAGGAAAGATTAGGCAAATCGCCTAGTTGAGGCCACATGGGCTTACAACACCACTTGGAAGACCACCATCGGCTTCACACCTTATGAGCTGGTCTATGGGAAGAAAGCTTTGCTGTCCATTGAATTTGAATACAACACTTTGAGGATGGCAGCTCAGCTGGACCTAGATCTCAGCCATGCACAACAAGAAAGGTTATTGTAGCTGAATGGACTGGACGAGCACCGAATGCAGGCCCTCCTTCACTCAGAAGTGGTTCAACTTCAGAGAAAGGTGTGGCATGACCAACACCTCAATGACAAGCAATTCCAGCCAGGAGATTGGGCACTGTTGTATGACTCCAGGCACAAAGATTTCAAGGGGAAGCTGAGAACCAGATGGCTAGGACCATATGCAGTGGAAAAATGTCATGACAATGGATCTGTTCTTATTCGGACCATTGATGAGGAGTCCATCCCCATGCTTGTCAATGGGCATCGACTGAAGATCTATAGGAAACCTCTCTCAAGACAAGAGTTCATCAAAACTATGGAGAAATCAGTGTTGGTCATAGAGAAGGGTTCTGCCTCTGCTTTGGGCATACCCTGAAAGATCTAAAAAAAAAATAATAATAATAATAATAATAAAGATCCTTGGGTGAAAACCTTTCTGAGGCTCCCAAGGCAGGTAGTAGGGGTGAAAACCTCATTGAGGCGCCCCTATTATCTTTCAAAAAAAAAAAAAAAGGAATTTGAAAAAGATCCTTAAGTGAAAACCTCTCCGAGGCGCTTAAGGCAGATGGCAAGGGTGAAAACCTCATTGAGGTGCCCCTGCTATCTTTCGAAAAAAAAAAAAGAGAAAAAAGAAAAAAAACAATAAGCAAAAAAGATAGGGACAACAAGTTTATAAAGTGGAAATGCATGCAGGTTGCAGGTGTTCTATGAAGGAGAGGAGGTCTCTCAACTCAAAGTCAAGGATCCTTATCATGCTGCCAGGAGACCTCACCAGTACCTCCTCCACTCATCCTCTCCAAGGTATGGGCACGATTTCATCACAGCTTAAGTCTTCTAAAGGAAGATGCAGACTTTCTACAGGAAGGTGCAAACTTTCTACAGGAAGTTTTGTATTTCTACAGGAAACTTCCTGTAGAAGTTCGGGACGACCCAGAATTCATTATATGAGGAGATCTAATGACCAAGGTTCGGTTTGGACACATGCAAGCTACTATTTTCACCCTTACACACTGCTGTCACCTCCTTTTACCACCTCTGTCGACATGCAATGAAGGTACCTGCACAATCAAGGCAGATCGTTGAGATTCAAGAGAAAGCAATTTTTTTTGTTAATGAAAAAACGCTGAGATGCCGTGCCATACCCATCCCATCTATCTAAGAGCCCTGTGAGCATGATCGTGGGGCCACCATCTTCACTATGCAGCATGCACCCGAGGAGGAAAAACTGCTACAGGACATCTTGCAGGAGTCCCGTAGCATTTAAGCCAACTAGAGTGCACACCATTCCACCGCCTGCAACATGCAAGGATCACGCGGGCGCATGCAGCCGAAGCATCAAATTCATCGTCAGCGGCCTGTAAAGAGGAACCTCCGAACCTGTGCAATCACGCAGCAGCAAACAAATCGACTCATCATCGTCCAAAAGCCTGAAGAATCGTGTCGCGGCCGCACAGGTAAGTGCCTCGCCCTTTCTTCCGTCGAATTGCATGAATTTTACTTTGGAATGTTTGCGAAGTGTAAAGTGAATGGGTTGAGCGGTCGTATGGCCATTCGACTGGCCACGTCGACTAGTCAGTGGTCTAGTCGGATGTTTGAACAGTGGTCGTGGCAAAAAGGAACGGGCAGTGCACACGTGAGAGCCATCCAGTCGGGAAAAACGAGTTTTAACAGAAGTGACGGCGGCGGATCTGCGGGGAATGATGCGGCAGTAAGGGAACTCGCAGACGAATGATGGAGTGACGTCGTCCAACGGTCCGGCAGGGACAGCTCACCCCCGCGCCACGGATTCCGCCGAATTCAAATCTAATCGGCTAGATTGCCACCCCACGCATTTATCATTCACCGTTTGAAAGTCGAGTGATCATCCAGATCCCTCTGCAGCTCGACACTCCAAGTCTTTGGCCGTTCGAACGCCTGTTAAGCAGCACAGAGAGCGTAGACCCACTGCAGTATCCTTCGGAATTCGCGTGCTGCTTCTACAGGAAAGCTGTTTCTACAGGAAATTGGGTTCCTCACGTCAAAAGGTGGCAGATTAAAAAGGTAAGCCTGAACCTTCCATGCAATTGGTTTCGAGGGTGGCAAAGTCGACGTTCTACAGTTTGGTCGTGAAAAAATTGCAAGTATTGTCTGCTGTTGCATGAATTGTCGTCCTACAAGATGTGAGTTATAGTTAAGCCATGTTAAGGTCGTCGGGAGATAAGTTTTGTGAATTGTATGCGTGGCAGAGGCGTAATTCTACGCTCTGTCCCAGTTAGCCAATTTTCTTCCACACCCGCCACCTCCAGTAACGTCGCAGGTTTTTCACCATGCCGGATGGGTTCATCAGAAGGGAACCAACCGACTCCACAAAGCTAAGAGAAAATCCTGAGGTGGTGGAGCTCTTCACGCGAGCGCAATGGATATCATTCTGTGACAAATTGCAGGGCTATGACGACGAGGTGGCAGAGGAGTTTTTGCAAGCTCTGAGGCCGAAATCCAAAACATTGGCCACCGTCAACTTCAGGGGTTTGAGTCTCAGACTCACCCCACAATTTATCAGCCGAGTTACTGAGCTCCCAATGGGATTACCATGGGATAAAGAAGAAAGAAAATTGGGCCAACAGGCTAAGAAAGAGTTCTTTCCACCAAAGGAGGAATTCTCAGAAGATAAAAATGGGGTTCGTAGAACCAGCTTACTGCCACCGTGGAGTGAAGTTAGCCTGCAGATTATGAAGTACATCACCTGCGAAGGTAGGTTTAGCATTGTATATGGGTACCATTTTCGGTTACTCACGGAATTAAGGCATCAGATGGACCTACCTGTAGAAAACAAACTCAGTCTACCCTACTTTCTACTACAGTCTCTGATTGAGTGTACCACCAAGTTGAAAGAAGGCACACCAGACTAGGTAGCCCACCATGGACTCATCAAACTCCTCGTGGAGGATGCGCTCCACACATACAAGGTTCCTCTCTCATGGGAAGCCTTCAGAAATTTGACCAAGGATGGTGATATAAAGATGCTGACCGAAGAGCTCGGTTCATCTAGCAGTGAGGAGAAGGAGTCTGTGCCCGCAGGGAAGAAAGACAAAGGCCAGAAGACCACGACCACGGAGCAGAAGAAAGAGCAAAAGAGGAAACAAGAGAAAAAGGGTGCCAAAGAGAAGGATGACACACCCATGTTGACAGCCAGAGAGAGAAGATTGCAAAGCAGAGTGGACAAGGCTGAGAAGGTCCACATCAGCAAAAGTGCCTCGACAGCAACCGCAACCAAGTCAAAAAGTAAAACTCATGCAGCAAAACAAACCAAAGCGGTGACACCTGTTTCTACAGGAAAACCGAAACCGGCTTCTACAGGAAGCCCGAAATCAACTGAAAAAGGGTCTTCTACAGGAAGCCCGAAATTAACTGAAAAAGGGTCTTCTACAGGAAGCCCTGAGAAAAGGAAACCCAAGGAGAAGAAAGCTGACATTCTTGCAAGGGAGGCAGCAGCTGTGCTAGCTGCCCTTAGTACACCTCCTAAGCCAAAGGAGAAGAGAAAGAGGGAAACCCCTCTATATTTTAAAGCTAGAAGAAGTGTGAGAATAAAGACGGGCAAGCCACAGCCTCCGTCCAGCAGCCCAATCATTATCGAAGATGCCCCTACTTCGCCCAAGGAGAGGTCCCCCTCGAGGATATCAGTCACCTATGAGAGGGGGAGCCCGAAGAAAACTACCTGGAAGGATAGGTTGGACCAATTGGCCTCGAAAGCTCGGCTACAGGATGCTGAAGATGCTCTACAGGAAACCTTAGCCCGGCTTAAGGAAACAGAGAGAATGGAAGGGGAAGCACCCTCATCACCACCGAGGGAGGGCGAAGTACAACCACCAAAAGAAGTGGAGAAAGAGCATATACTAGAGCCCAGCCCTCAGCCAAGTCTGAGTTCATATTACAACTTTTTAGAGGCTGGCAAAATTATACCTCAGAAATTTACTGTGCCACTGTTTTTTGCATTGGAGGAAGAAAGAGTCCGTACACACACGTGGATGAAAATAGCCAAGTCAAAGGGTGTGGCGGACATAGGTCCCTTGCAGGAGCAGCTCAAGGAGGCCAGAAGTGAATTGTCCATGGCTAAACACGTGGCAAATTTCCAATGAGTGTTCCTATAGGAAGAAAACCAAAAGCTGAGATTGCAGCTACAGGAGCTGAGGACAGGGACAGCTACATCCTCCAAGGACACCACAGCAGAACAACAAGGCAAAAAGGAACTGAACACCGGTCTTGGAGAGCCAACCACACATCTACAGGAAGCAGAGCAGCAAGCACAAATTGAGGTGCAAGCTCTCAGACAACAGCTGCAGCAGAAAGAGGCACAATTGGCCTGCATGGCCAGTTGGGCCATGGATGCTATCCAATGCAGACAGCCGGCCAAATCCTATGGCCTGTACTTGAAAGACCAATGGCTGCAATTTCAAATCAATACCTTGGCGCAAAGAGGTATCTCTCAGCTCCAAGACCCGCAGCAATTCACTGAAGTATGTAGCACCAGCTCATCAGAGGATAAGGCCAAATTAGCGGAGTTCTACCTCCATAATTTGGCCCTGCCTAATGTAGTTTCATGGGATCCCAATACGGCCTTGGGAGATATGCAATTAATGGCATTTGCCTCATGGCTGAACCATGAGGACAAAAGAGCAGCAGAAGCCAAAGCGGTCATGAACCGAGAGCTGAATGAGCCATTGCTCATCAGACCAGAACCAGGGGATCCAGTTGCACTAATCTCGGCACACCAACATTTGTCCACTGACCCTCAAGCTTCATTGAGATATATGGATCAACAGGCCCAAGCCATAGCTCATTTTGAGGACATGGAGAGACTGTTAGGAGACAACGCTGTCCAAGCATGCACCCGCAGATGGAATACATTGGCCCACAGTCTGAAAATCCGAGAGTATCATACCCCAACTCGGATGAGGGAAGCTCTGGTACGGGTGGCCCTCTATAAGAAATCCATGCAAAACCTCCAGGCCAGCTGGATTGGCCTTAATCTAAGCCCACCACTGCTGCTAGGATTGATGGAAGGCAGCACAGAGAAAGATGATAATGAACAGTGGGAAGAGGTGAACAGAAGGGCTAGGTTCCATATCAACAAGGAGGACACTACTACAAAGGCTTGGGATGTAAGGGTGGCAGTAAAGGCAATGAAGGATGAAGAGCTAGACTAGTTGCTCAAGGATGAGCAAATATTTTAGCTGGGGGGTGATGATGAGCCCCAAATTTGGTAACATTTTGGGCTCATTTGGCCTACTTACCCTTGCTCAACCCTTCATTTTTTATCACTTATGCATCATTTCTTAGTATATTCATGTTATTTGAAGGAAGGAGGGCAGTCGCTATTCCTAGGTGGCTAATACATGTTTATTTCAGGTTTTTTGACATTAAATGGAGCAAAACCACGCAGATGGAGGCAAGGAGACAGCCAAGGTGGCATTGCGGTTTTGTAGGAAGGTTGTCCATAGCCTTGAATGACCTTCCTCGTGATCTCCACCCCAACTCCGAGCTCCAACAGCTATCACCACCGAGCTAGAAGGCAGCCAACGGATTCTAAAGGAACAGCAGTTTACTTTTAGTTGGACAACCAAGCCCCACTAATTTAGGAGGCCAGCTTGGCCCTCATAATGTATAAATATTGAGGCTGTAGCCTTCGATGGAAGCTTTTGAAACTTTGTTATTTATCCTAGACTACGAGCTGATAGCTCTGTTTTTGCTTTTTGTAAGCCATTTTTGGCATGTTATCAGACTTTTGACTATTATCTCTTAATGAATAAGCAGACAGATTTGAGGCAGCTCTGAGTTCTTAAAGGAGCTTAAGCTCTCAGGGTTGGGCCCAACCTGAGAGCCTAAGGCTTCCTTCGTTGTATTGTTACTTGTCTTTCCTTTCAGCATTTCATTTCTTTGCCTTTACATGCACTTGGAAAACACAGTTTGTTGATTCGAATTTCTTGATGTGATTAAGTAGGTTAGTTTTATGGATAAAGTGCTTTCAGTAGTTTAGATTAGAGTAGGAGGATTAGAATTCATCAGAGTTCCAAGAAAAGGTTGATCGTACACTCACTTCCACCTCTGTTTAGAGATTGGGAGTGTAGACCGTGCCAACCACCAAAAAACGCAGTTTTACATGTTCATGCAAGCTTTAAAGTAATATTTCCATTGGTAGAAGTGTCCATGCATTTAGATCTTGAGCAATAACTCTTTGTTTCAGCACCATGCACGATTTCTCTCTAAACTACATTGTTGTTCTTTGGTTTCTAATAAAACAGTTAGAGTAGGTTGATGACATTTCAGTTTTGTGCAAGATACGGGTGATTTGTTTCATTTACACTACGCAGCACCACTCTATCATTCCCTTATCCTTCTGAGCCATGCCTAAGCCATCTACTTACCTCCCAGTTCGATCATTTGCCTCCCAACTCTTCTATCATCCACGTTGTTTTATCTTTTCGGCCTTCCATTGCCTCTAACCTCCTCTAGATCAACCAGCTTTACACACTCCCTCTCCATCTCACCTCTCTGTCCATAAGCCATCACAAGCTCCCCTCCTACCTCTATATCCACCCATACAGCTCATTCACCCATCCATCACCCAAAAATCCTATTGCAGAACATCCTGTAGAAGTTAGCAGACTTCCTGTAGAAATCTTGAACTTCCTGTAGAATCCCCTGCAGACATCCTGTAGAAGCTTGCAAACACGGTTGCCAGGCATCTGAACTTTGTGAACTCCTATGGAATGATGTGAGGGATCCCTTAGACCATCTCAGAGTCCTCCTGACCTTTTCCAAGCCTTCCTCCCCTTGATCTACCCCTGCACAGTCAAGACCCAGTAAGAAGCACAGTCATAATAACTCCAACAACTTGAGAAAAAATAAAAAAAAATGTTCTCTTCAGATGAAAGTAGTTTAGACACATGCATCTCATCCCAGTAGAAGTAATGGCATCACTTTTAGAAGTTGCATTCCCACCATTGCATCCTAAGGTTTAAGCTGGTAGAATTAGGGTTTACTAGGGTTTCCACGTTTTGTTGGTTTTTCAGTTCATTCTTGCAAAGTAGGTTAATTTCCTTTGAGATAGCTTTCGTTCATCACTTAAAAAGCTTCTTCTGAGAACATATAGAAGTTGGCTTGAGCCCTAGCGGACTTGTGCCAGCTGACCAAGTGACAGCTGCGACAAGATCTAGTACTTGTGCATACAGCACCGTCGCTTCCAAGTTTGTACGAACTACCGGGTTGATAAAATTAGAGAAGGAAGCTCCAGGAGTTGTAGCATTATTGCTACAATACTGGAGCCCACCACATTTTCCATATCTAATTTGATTATTATGCCTTTTTCTTGCCTTAGCATACTAGAGTGTACAGCTTCATGTACAATAATTACATTATCTATGGTTTGCCTGTTGGGCACAAATCCTCGATTTTTAGATATGATTATTGGTAGCACTTCCTTGATTCTATTTGCAATTATTTTTTTTATTACCTTGTAAGAGGAATTGCACAAAGATATAGGGTGATACCTATTGAAGGTGGAGGGATTTGACTCTTTTAGGACTAGAGCAGGGTAGGAGGATTTTGTGTTGCTTCCTATTTTTTTTTTTGAAAACATTCTTCACCATTCTTAAGAAACCTTTTATGATTGTATACCAATGAGATCTGAAGAATGCTATTGTAAATTCGTTGGGCCCAGGGGCTTTATCCAGATGCAGGCTCCATATAGCCACCATTACCTCTTCTTCTGTGATTTCTTTGCACATTTCTATGTTTTAATCTCTTTTTATTATTTCTTTGTGTGCTAAAGAAAGTATTCGTATTCAACCATTTCATCTTTTGCTGACAATAAATTTTTAAAGTGCTTGTGGGCAGCTTTTTTAATTCCTCCACACCTTTTACCTCTTGATTTTCCACTTGGATTTTTTCTATTTGATTTCTTGCTCTTCTAATCTTCATTGAGTAAAAAGATGTATTTTTATCCCCTGCCTTGAGCCACAGGCTTCTGGATTTCAGTCTAACTTCTTCTTCTTCTTTCTTGTTTTTCGTGTATATTTCCCAAAAGATTCCATTTTCTCTTAGATAATCTTGCTTGCCTTCTTCTTTGCCTTCTTTTTCAATTTGCATGATGTCCATTCCCTAATGTAATTATTTTTTCTTTTCTTTTCTTTTTTAATTTCATTTTCTCTTGCCCATTCCTTTAACTTGATTCTTGCATTTGTTTATTTTGTCTCCCAAATATATTGTGGTGATTCTGATACTCTTGGCTCCCATGCTTAATTAATTCATTGATTTCTGTATTGCTGTCCCAAATTGAATTGTATCTAAATGGGAGCGGTCCTTGATTTTCCATTTTTCCCATGACTATTGCCACCGGTTTATGGTCGGATGTCGTGGTGTGGAGGATTTTTGTTTTAATGGCACTGTATGCTACTCTATGTTTTCTTGTATCAGGATTTTGTACAACCTTTCTTTTATGTTGCTTTTTCCCACTCTTTTATTGCTCCAGGTGTATTTCTTGTTTCTTGGGGGGATGTCTAAAAGATTGTGTTGTTCCATTATTTCTTCTAGTGCATCCCTGGATGGGTCTGTGTGATATATGCCTCCAAACATTTCTTCTATACTTCTTACCAAATTTAAGTCTCCTCCTAGAATTATTTTTCCTATTTGCATTTCTTTTAGTGCTTCTTTTATGGTGGCCCAAAATTGCTCTTTTTCCTTGTAGTGGTTTGGGGCATATATATTGATGACACTATACTTCTCTTTTGTATTGATTTGCATTAGATCCATTTGTATCCAATGCTAATTTTTTTTGTGGTGTATTAATAGCCATATTCCTTTCTTCCATATTTTGCAGATACCTCTTGATGCTCGTATTGCCTATATTGCTTCACCTTCATAATTTTTGAATTTTTCTTTTATATTTTCAGTTTCTTGGCTATTTGTTTTTGTCTCCTAAATCATAAGGATGTCTGGGTTTTCTTTTGCCAGAATGTCTCTTGTGGCATTTTCTTTGACGGATGATCCCAATCCTCGGCAATTCCAAGAGACCACTATCATTATTTGCTTATTGGGTGGTGCATGACTCTTTTCCCTCTTTGCTGGATTTTTTCGTTGTTTCATGTGTTCCTTCCTAATAAGGTTTCCATAGGTTGTTGTGTTCCTAATTCCATTTCCTTTGCTGCTTCTTCATCCCTCAGTTCTTTATTTGTCTTTCTTCTTGCTTTTTTTATTTTATTTTCTACATTTGGGAGAGCTTTCTTTGACTGCTTTCTAGTTAGGATTTTGTCTATTGAGGGAGAGGGTGAGATTTGGGTGGATGGGGCCAGAGGGGATAGTGGGGGTAAGGCGAGGCAGTGTGGTGAGGGGATCTGGATCTAGATCTGGATCTGGGTCTGGGGGATGGGGGACAAAAGGGATCCAGTGGCTCAAAAGGGTTGAGGCTAGCAAGAGAAATGTTGTTAGCGTTTGGTGATAGAGGATGAAGATCAGATGATTTCGAGGGTTAAGTAGAAGAAATATTTGGTTGTTTATGGATTGCGTTCTTTCTTTTGACCTATTCCCAGTTGTTTTCTAGGTCTTCAATCTTTTCGTTTTCATTATTTTTTTTTTGTACATCTATTAGCAAAATGACCATATTCATGACATACCTTGCATTTGAAGGGGATTTGTTCATAGTCCAGCCGTTGTATATGCGTCCAATGATCCACTTTAATTTTGATGGCTTCTGGAAGCCCTTTTCCTAGATCCACCTCTACACAGATTCCGGCACATGCCTGAATGTTTTCTTTTGGCTCACACTTGTCTATGTATTTCCCAACTGCATTTCCTATGGCTTTAACTGAATCGTCTCCTCAATAGTGGAGGGGAAGATGCGGCAATCTAACCCAAACAGGGACGGCATTGGGTATATCCATTTCTGGGTTGAAATCGGATGTCCATCTATTTAGATACAAACCCCTTTTATCCATAATGTACAGGCCATTCCTAGATATTAGATCTCAATCCTCCTTAGTTTCAAAGTGGAAGGTGTAGTATCCTCTTCCACATAACCTGATTGAGATTTTTTCGTTTATTGTTACAGACCAGTTCCTTTCTACCCATTTTTGGACAGTTTTGGGCAATGGCCATAACCCTGTAATCTGCCCAATGAATCCACGTTTCACCAAGGAGAGTGCTACTTTACGAGGAAGAGTTGGAGGGAGTGATATTTCTGGGATGTCTTCAAATATTTTAACAAACTTGGTGACTGATGGTCGGTTCTTTGCCGAACCCATTGCCGAAATGAGACAACCGAAAGCTTTTGTTGTTCCTTCATTTTCTCACTGGTTATCTTAGGGAGGCTCTTCGTCCTCTAATGATTCCATGTTGATCATTCCTCAGCAGTAGGAGGCCACTAAGGGCAGTTGCATGAGCTTGCTGCGATTAGGGCTACTGTGAGCTGCTGCGTGAAATTGCTGTGAACCCTAGGTTGATCGATTGTGCATTTATGAACTCTATTAGTTAACATAATTAACTCAGAAGGACTAACTTGCATGCCTGTAGCTTCAAAATACATTGTAATTATGTTCCAAACATTGCTCCATTCTTTAATCGAGTCATGTCAAAATAATAGAATGCCATGAAAAAATAACCCCTTTTATTGTTATTGTAGCCTTATTATTGTTATTATTGTGCCCATGTAGCCCCCATATTGTTATTATTGTGCCCCATAGAAACTCACTATTGTTATTATTGTTCCCTTACATTATTATTGTTATGTATGCTCTGATTATATTATATTGTGACCCCTTAAACTCCTATATATACAAAGGGAGTATTTTCATTTGTATCATCCAAGATTTTTTCATTTATGTAATGTAAAGGAGGCTTCCCTCTCGAAGAAGATCATTTTTAATTCGTTGATATACCTATTTATGATTTGGTTGCATAACAGTTATGTTGGGATTATGTTCCACATTAATAGTCTCCTATATCCATTTTTTTGTTATATAGAAGCTTTTGAAAACATAGAGAGTCCAATTTTTGTGTGCCAATTTTAGACCGGTTATTAGATCTTCCCTTCCTACATGAAGAGTCCAAAATTAGTAAATATAAAAATCAAAGTCCTTATGTTTCCAAAAACTTTTTTGCAACAAAAAAAATGGATCAGAAATGTGAGTATTAATGTGGAATATAATTCCAACATGGTGATGCATTGCTAGTATATGGATCTCATCATTTATTCAAGACATAGATCAGTTATTTTTTATTAAGTTAAAAATTGGGGACGCATGATTGTATTGTCTTTAAATATAATTTTAATTGTCTCTAGAGAGACAATAACTAGTATTAAAGACATATTGCCTTTAATCACAACTATTGTCTCTAGAGAGACAAAAATGAAATCATCCCCTAAGAGACAATAATTCTTTGTTGTCTTTGTAAGGACATTTTTTAAGACAATAATTTGAGACACTCACTTACAGAGAACGTTTAAAACAATACACTAGTTTTTTTTTTTTTTTTTTTTTTGTAAGACAATTTACCCAAAAATTGTCTCTAATATTGTTTTAAAACTAACCTCTTTATTGTAGTGTTAGCATATAAAAATTATTTATAATGATGATTTTTGTTTAATATCAATTTTAATTTATACAAAATTAAAAAATTATATAGGAAATTATATCAACTATTTTGTTATTATGATAAAAAAAAATATAAGAATTTTTATTTTTAAATTTGAGTTTTATTAATTAAAAAATTATATATATTTTGTTATTATGATCATATATATATATATATATATATATAAGAATTTTTATATTTAAATTTGAGTTTTATTAATTATAAATATTCTTAATATTAAAGATGTATTAAATTAAATAAATTTTAATATAAATATAAAAGATATTTCTTTTATTAAAAAAATAAATTATAATAAAAACAATATTGAATTATATATATGAATTTAATTGAATTGGATCCTTTTTAATGCTCTTCTGATACTCTTTATCGCTGATCTGACTTCTGCTCACTACGGTCCGACAATTCATGTCTTGGACGGTTTCCACTGACTGGGCCAACAAGTATCTCTATTCATCTATGTTTCCCTCTTTTATAGGCTTTGAAATCCTCTGTTTGCTTTCAATTGTGTCTAAGAGGGAGAAAAAATGAAAAATGGTGGGTTTGTCGAGGCGAAGCTCATCGATGGAGCTTTTGAGATCCACAGGTGATTGAAACATTTGGAACTGAGTCGGTCAATTGCATGCGTGGAGCGCCGCTCGCAGAAAAAAAAATATAGCAAAAATGACTCTTTCACCTTTAATTGACAAAAAAGATTTTTTAGCGCGAAAATTTGATCTTTCGGACGGGTGACGTCAGCATGACGTCATTGGGGGGTACAGGATGGATAACATGGCAAGTGACATGGTAGTACGGATGGTGACATGGTGGGATGACATCAGCAAAGGACGGCTGACGTTAGCGGATGATGTCAACGAGGGGTCAGCGGGAGGGCGGTAAATGGTTTTTCCCGCACCGCTTATGGGCTTGGGCGGTTTCGGACGGAGGGGCAGCAATCAACGCAGGAGCACAACGCGTGTCCCGGGTATGGCGCAAAAACCACCAGTTCCCCAGGGGTTAATGTTCAACAGATGATGGGGTCGCGATATGCATATCAACTGTCCGATGGTGGAGTGGAGATCGGATGGTTGGCACTAAATGGAGATGATGGCACATTAATGCGTGGGGCCGACGTATTAAATTGAACATTTTTAAAGGTTTCGGGGTGATTTTTATTGGTTACCAGGGTGGGTTTGGTCGGTTATTAATTAACTAGAGGTTGATTAACCCTTTATTTGCGCGTGAGGAACGGTTATTAAAGGTTCCAGATAAACCTTTAACTCCATTTAAAACAACGATATATGGCTATAGTTTAGTCGGGGGCAGGGATATTAGAATATAGGGTTTTTTTTATTATATACATAATACGGGTTTGGGAATGTTTATACGGGAGCTAATATAATAAACAGTTAGTTTGTTAATATGAAACTTTGAAATGTAAATGAAAGCGCTAAGTACTAGACTTAGGTTTAAGAGGAAAAAAGAGTTTATACAAGAAATATGGCTAGCCCCGAAGTAAAACAGATTCTTACTTAGGCAATCGTTATGGAATGAAATGTTTGATTCAATGATATTAAACAGATCTTAATATCTATGGGGGAAATTAGCAAATGATTTGGGAAAAGGATGAAGGGGAGTTAGACATGCCTCGCTTGAGCTGCTCCAAAACATAAAACTGCCATGGTACCTGTGATAGAGCTGAGATTTAGCACTTTGAGATACAAAATCAATCACAAGTTTCATTCTGCAACACCAAAACTGCCTACCCAACCTACTTTGCCTAACATTTTTTCTTCTTTACATTTGGGTGCACTTAGACTGGCAAACCCTTTTCAATCTTCTTTTCTTTACATGGTAAGCCTACCTAAGTCTACACTTATTTCTTCCAAGGGCTCAGATTAAACAGTTGAGCTCCTTTGCTTCTCTACCTATCTACTCATCTGCCAAGATTAAACAGTTTGGACAGATTTTATTCTCTATCTCTAAAACAGGAAATTGAAACATGAACTGGCCAAGATTAAGCTGTTTGACCATTCATCAATTGTGGCAAAAAGTTCAACAAGCTATACATGATTCTCTATTTACAGTAAATGAAAAAGTAGTGGCATTTGGACTTGCACACTTTCCCGGTCTTTTTTATTTGGGGTTCATTTTTCATTTTTTCTTTTGACCATTTATTTTTTTACCCTTTGATTTTTCTTTTAGGGTATGACTATGAGTGTGATTAAACACTTCAATATAGTAATTTTTTTTCTTCCTAGCTCCTTATCCCAAGTACGCGCGTGGAAATTTTCCATAACAAAGACTTTTATCTCTTTGTTGTTTATGGGACACACGTTTAAGCAAATTCCCCATTTACTAAACCATTTTTTATTTCGCTGCATTCAAGTTTTTTTGCTCTTGCACAATCTATCATCAAAGACAACCTTAGGCCATCTACCTTCCTCCATTTGTTCAATTTTTTTAAATACCTTATGACTAGCACCATAGCAATTGCTTCAATAGAAGCAATCTCTCTGTTTCACTTAACAAGATATCATAAGGAAATGCACTTTTAATCTTAAATTTGTTTGTAATCAAACGCTTGAATTTTCCCAATTTGTCTCCACTACATGTCGAATGTATTGTTGGCCCATAGTTCACAACCACAGAGAATCATCGGAATCACTAGAAGCCCAAAAAGAGTTTGAGTGGTTTTCCATTCCCATAACTCTGCCACTCTACACCTATTTTGAAAATCATAAAATGCTTTCCAACCCCCTAAAGTTCTTTTTTGTCTACAACCATTCCAGCTTAGATTTTTGTTGAAGTCAATTTTGAGGTATTTGTAATCCGCAATTTCTTCTAGAATGTTGCCTTCAAAGTAGAACTTATGTTGGTTAGGTTTCTTTTTCTTAAAGAACACCACTAATTTCGTTTTGCTGATATTGACTTGTATCCCCACACTTCTACAAAACTTCTCAAGGGATACTAAGAGCTATTGGAAACCAAGAGCCGATTTAGCAATAAGAATAAAGTCATCTGTATACAAAAGAAGCCTTATAACAAACTTGTCCAAATAGATACCATCACCCCCTTGTGAATTTAACCACTCCTCAAGCTTGTCGATATATAAACAAAAAAGGGTAGGAGACAGTGGGCAACCTTGCTTGACCCCAATATCGCTTTTAAAACTTTCAGAAATGGCTACTGAAGTTCTAATTTTGACTTTTACCTCTTCATACGGCCTATGCACAGCTCTCTCAAATGTTTAGGAACCCCAAGTGCCAAATCTTATCCCTAGGAACTGAGTCAAACATTTTTCTCAGATCAACAAAGCAACAAAAGACTTCTTCCTCTTTCTCCCAAACTTTTTCAATGATGTGCCTTAAAGTTATACAATGGTCAATTATGGAATGTTTAGGTCTAAACCATGCTTGCCCTTTAGCAAGCTTATCTCTTCTTTATTATGCCCACATTTTAATTTTGAGATAGAGGAATTGCGATGCCAGCCAAAAGTAGTAGCAATATGGGTAAACAAATTTCAAAAAATCTTGAAAATGTACTATTTAAATCATATATTTCATAGTGAAATAGATTCAGCACCATCAAAAAACCTCTAAAATATTTAAAATTAAATGTGCCAGCTCTACCATAATTATGTGTGCAGAATTTCGGGCCAGCTCTGTTGCTACTGGCACCGCCTGACCACAGGTATGCAATGGTATACGATAATGTAGGCATTAAGGGAACACTCATTTAAATTTGACAATCCCACGGAAATTTGAAATTTGGATTTATAGAACCGCTCAGCCGATGTTTTCACAGCTGTTGCGTTCAACTATTGGAGGCCATTTTGGTAATGAACGAATTCGCCATGGACAACAACCTGTTTTGTCCTCCAAGTTGCAATGCTCCCAGGCAATAGTGGTTGGATGCACCCTTATTGTTCGCTCTCTTCTTAACAACAATTAACTGCAGGTGAAGGTGTCGGAATCGAATCGCGCACACTCCAAAATTTGAATTGCGTTCAAGGTTATTATAATATGGCAGTTCCTGCTGAGTCTACTCTGTTGTCGAAGCTTAAAACACCAGAAGAAGAAAAAGAGGAAAATAATATTGGAATAGCGGAGGTGAACGAGCGCTGGTTTCCTAAGGAAACCCTGGGTACGGCCTCTCCCCTGATATGAATCCGTGAGAAGCGTAAGATGGAGAGCCTCCACAGAACTACAGAAAGATTTATGTCCGTTGCCTCTCACATCGGCAGTCAATTTATGGAATGCCTTTCCTCTCCCTAACCAAGAAAGAAAGGAAGGATGAAGTTGTCCAATCAAGTGAAGTCTCTATTTACGGTCTTCGCGGTTTTGGTTTAATACTCTTAATTGCTCATTATCATATGAAAAATCAGTTTTCATTGAAATTTTGTATTTAGCATTTGATAAGGTATTCCCAATGTTTAAAAAAATAAAATAGCTCTCATGTATGGGTAGATTTGCAAGGCAAATCCAAACAAGTATTTTTGTTATAAACCTGAGAAGGGCTCAATTTTAGGAACTATGGAGCTAACATAAAGGCCCATTTTCCCCTAAAATTAGCATAGATCTATTTAACTATGAATTTACCATGTATTAAGAGAGATCAAATCTCTTGAGATGGGAACTTTCTTTTTGGAGTGTGGAACTTGAGGAAAAGTTTTTCACCTTGAGGTATTTGGTCCCTCATAGCCCATGATAGATGAATAATTAGAAGGACAAGAAGGACTCATTTTCATATTATCATTATTATGTATGATACTTTAAAATTTACATGTTTATTATTATGTTTATATTTCAGAATTTAAAGTAACATGTGTCAATACAATTTTCATTGTACTCGAATTGAGGTTGGTGAGTTCATAAATTTGAATCTTCCCATTATACACAATATTTAGACATTTTTCTTCCCTTGTGTGTTTGGATATCTTATTGTTAAATATGGGGTTGAAGATGTATAGCTCCTCATATGAGAATTTGGGTTGAGATATATTCACTGATACGTATCCAAACTGAAATGTGCTCCTTGATGATATGCTCTATGATAACTATTAGGTAATGTTCAGCATACAAACAGGAACAATCAAGACTCAACAATTATCGCCTCCTGCTTTCACCATTCTTTGATGCACTCAACATTCTTCGATGCAAGATCCCTGGAGGTACCACCTGCAGTGCTCGTAAATAGAATCACCGCCAATGCGGCAACAACCCATATTTTCGCCAAGCCCTGCATTTTGACAGAAATGGATGTATGGAATGCACAAAACTACCATCTATAATCTTCTTTTATAATATCGAGTAGCTAATTTTCACGTTGTCTCAACTGCCTCTAACATCGTCATGGAATCAAAAATCAATAACCGAAAAATAACAAATACTCCACTGGTTATCATTCATGGGTTACAAGGGCGTGTAGCTTCAATTGTTCTTTTTTGTTTTCTAACTCATGAAATCGCACCTGGAACAGCTTCCAGGCCTAGATATTCTTGCTCTGGATCTGACCACAAAGCATGTGGGGACTAACCATTGAGATAGGGATAGAATTCATGTACTCCATTTTTACAATATTAATAATCTGCTAAATTCTAGCATGCACCTTACCCCACCATGCAAAACTTTAGGTACTGTTGTACAATAAGTTATCGTTGGCTTGTCTGCCACTACGAAACTACATAACAACAAAAGATTTCATAGTGGAATCAATTGCATTATGTGAAGGGTATACACATTCAGTTTAATAAGAAATCATGCGACATGTCTTCCCACTACCGATTTAAGGGCTCATCATAGGCGTAGTGTAACCAGGCGATTTTTACCATTCTAGCTGAAATTCTGATGTGAAACAAAAAAAATGTTTGCACAAATTTTTAAATTGTATTTTTTAGTATTATATTATGCTTTTTTTTTAAATATTGAATAATAAATTTAATAACTTAAAATTACAGAAGTATTCAAAACTACTTAAGTGTTGAGGATAACATTTTTTTGGAAGGGAAGGGCATATTAAGTTTCTATAATACAAGTGTAGCCCCCTTATTGTTATTATTATTTTTTTTATTTAACAAGGTTGGGTAGTTGATATATTACCAAAAGATGCGTTGGATCAAGTTCCTATTACAATTAACTATAGCATGATAGTAAACTAAGCAATGAGATGGGAGCATAGTCCCCTCTCCTATGCTTGAGTTAAAAATTTCATGTATTTTTATGACTATTCTTGAACACTGCCTAACAAATTGACCTACAAGGAAAGTAAATTTACAAATCATAGATTCACTGTAACTTCTTCATGGCTTGTAGAGTGAGTTGGCTGGTTCTTCTTGTCATAATTGACCGAGTTCTCTCCTTCAATGCTCAATGTGTTATTTTTGTAGTATGCCACTACTTCTTCTAAGATCCTTGAGTGACTCGTTCATTCAATGAATCATTCTTTAACTTCCTCTTGTGATGATTATTGTTTCTTTCTCTGTTGTGCTTCCTAAGTTTTATTTTGCCTGAGCTACTGCTTCCTTCATTGTTGCTGTCTACGCTTCTTTTGTTCTGCGCTTTCCTGACTGCTATTTTGAATGTATATAATAGAACTAAGGTCGAGTTTTTCTTAATGCCTTCCATGGGAGCACTGCTCCTTCGTAATCTTCGATCTCCGATCAGTGCTTCATCGGCCATTGGAGTATCAGCCCATCGCAAATTGGCACATCCATTCCTTGCTAGCTCTCCATTTCAATGGTCCAAACATCATCACATTTCCCTGTGCCGCTCTGATCTCTGCCGTCCATTACTCCATTAGATCTAACTCCCCGCCATTAATCTGATTTTAGATCCGACGATAGTGACTTCACCCAATCAACAAAATGTTCAGCGTTCCTCCACCGTTGATCATCACCACTGGATCCAACGGTTAACAGTGATTTCAGGTGGACCACTTGCAAGGTGGTTACCCGCCCGAAATGTTGTTTCTTCCTCTCTCCTCCGCTGCTATGTGTCGAGCAGTTAATGGAATCGGGTGCCCAACCCGAATTACCACTTACTACTTTTTGCGTGCCCGAAATACCATTTCCTGTATGAAAACCACCTTTTTTCTCGCTATCTTCCGTGTGCCTTCCCCATGCGATGACCGTTAGATGTGTCGATCTATCGATCGGACGGCTCTCGCTCCCCTTGAATAATCCACCGATGCGATATGAATACTCCACTTCAAGACGTTAATTTGATTTTAGATCCGACGATAGTGACTTCACCCGATCAACAAAATGATCAACGATCCTCCACCGTTGATCATCACCACTGGATCCAACGACTGACAAGAATTTCAGGTGGACCACTTGCACGGTGGTTACCGCCCGAAAAGATATTTTTTCCTCTCTCCTCCATTGCTACGTGTCGAACAGTTAATGGAATCGGGTGCCCAACTTGAATTACTACTTACTACTTTTTGCTCTCCTGAAATACCATTTCCTGTAGGAAAACCACCTTTTCGCTAGCTCTCTTCTGCGTGCCATCCCCTTGCGATGACCGTTGGATCTGTTGATGTATTGATTGGATGGCTCTCGTTCCCAAACTCCGCTCCATGTGAATTATTTCGTAGAGAGGCAAGGAAGGTAATAGATTTGCATGAAGGGCTTAGAGAGGGCGACGACCATGATTGCTGAACTGGGGAGCAAAGAAACTCTAAGTGAGCACAAATTTGCATGAAATGCTTGCTTGCAATATTCGATTTCCTTCTGCTTTTATAGCATTTCTGAGCACTCCAGTGACTGCCTCTGATGGGATGGTCTACAGCATGATTCTCGTGACCAAGATTGTAATCTTGCTGCCTTCCTATACTCATGCAAATTTCTAAACTACTAAGTTGTTTCCATTGCGTTCTCATGACTTTCTGCCTTTGTTTGAAATGGAGTGTCCTTTGATCATTTTTTACTACTGATTTATTTTTTGTTTCTTTTATCATTGTGCTTTGTTCCTTATTTTTGAGGATACTCATACTTATGATCTTTTGTTGATTATTATGGGACTGAGTCGTGATATTCATCCTGATTTTCACGAATATTCCCTTCAATTTTTTCCACTTCTTGATTTGAAAAATAATCCGCGTGTTGATTATGTGTTCTTAAGACATGTCTGAAGACTACATCATCAGAGTCTTCAAGTATCTTCCTGATTCTTCTTAGAATTCTGTTCATGAACTCATTACAAGGGCTTTTATTTCGTGCCATTGCCTCTATTATTATGGGTTAATCTCCTATTATTATAGGATTTTGTATGTCTCTTTTCTTTTATCATTCCTGATCCCATCAACAAGCTATATGCTTCAGCCTTATTATTTGAGGTTTGTCCAAGACCCCATTCATATGTGACAATTTCTTTCCCATTAGGATCAAGGATTAATCCCCCTACCCGTGCCTTTCCCAGATTATGCTTTGAGGCCCCATCAAAGTAGAGGCAATATATGTTTTGATTTTTTTTCCATATTTCTAGATCCTCTTCACTCATCCTTATTTTCCAAATATTTCCTGAGTTTTCTTTCCTCTGTCATTTTTGTCCATTGTTATTTATTATGGATTTGCTGAGCCAATCTCACTCTTCTTGTTTTAGAATGTTGTGATCTGTTGGTGCTGTTCCTTTAATGTTGAGGATTTCAGAAGTTAATCCTCGCACTTTTGATAGAGTTTTCCCTATTCTTGGAGTTTGGTTTTTGAAGATGCTCTTATTTCTTGTCAACCAAATTTGCCAACATAGTACTGCTGGATGCATTTTCATATTCTTTGAATTGTGACTTTCTTCTTTGTTTTATATGGATAGGCCTTCTCTAGTGTTTGCAGAAAATCTGGCAACGGATTTTCAAAATTTATTCTTATTTCCAAGGGGCTTATAAGCTGTTGCCAATATTCTTTGCAAAATTGCATTCTTGAAATAAATGTTGAATGTTTTCTTCAGCCTGTTGGCATAATGGGCATCTTGATGGACCTTGGAAACCTTTTTTTTTTAAGTTTTCACTAGTTAATACCTTCCATTTTAAAAGAGTCTAGATGAACATTTTGATCTTAGGCAAGCTTTCAGATTTCCCATGTATTTTCCAAGGGTCCCAATCTTGTTGGTTTGGTGGTTCTTGTAGGATTTTGTATCCCGTCTTGACTGTGTAATTCCCACCACTAGGATCCGAGAGGTATCCATCTTCTTCATCATATTTGATTGGTACTGCCCCTTTTAGGAGCTGCTGGATTTTGCTCCATTGCCCTTCCATATTTGCAGGTATTGTTGAGAGTTTCCAGTCTTGCCAATCCTTTTGGTTCCATAGAGAAATTGGGAATAGAGTGTTAATACCTTTTCATTTCATCCACTCTTGCATGCCTTCTATTTCTGGATGAGTCTCCAATGGTTCTTTTCCCATGATTCTGTCCTCCCATATCGAAATTGTTTTTCCATTGCGTGGGCTTTTAGAGATGTAGCTACTCATTAAAGGAATTGTTTTTTTTACTAGCTTCCAAGCTTGAGTACATTGTCTTGTTGGGATCTTTCCATTGAGCAATCTTTCCCTTGAACCATCCATATATTTTGAGATGAGAGTGTTTTTCCACCAACTCTCTTTTCCCATGATTAATCTCCATACTATCTTCATTCCCAACGTTGCATTCATGAGTCAAAGTATCCGAATAGAAAGGCCTCCTTGTTCATATGGTAGCACTACTTGCTTCCACCTCACCAGGCTGAATTTTTTGTTTTCTTGCTTCCCCCCTACCATAGAAAGCTTCTTGAGATTAACTCCATTTGTTTGTGTGCACTTGCTAGAGCCATGATTATTGCATATTGGTAGATAGGTAGTGCTGCAAGGAGTGCTTTGATTAAAATAACCCTTCCTGCCATATTTAACCATATCATACCCCAGCTCTGAATTTTTCTTCTCATTTTTTCGATTTGCTTAGTCCATATTTCAGCCTTCATGTTCTCTTTTGAGATTGGAAGTCCCAGGTAAAAGAAATGGGTCCATATTTCCTGTACTGGGATTTCTAATATTTGTGGAATCCTTTGCATGATTCTGGGGGGGTGTTCCATCCATATATTCTACATTTTGTGTTATTCAGAAGTCCACATAAAACCTATAAAAAGTCATCTAAATTTTTTTTTAACCTTCTTGCTATAATTGTTGATGCCCCTACTAGAAGTAGGGTGTCATCTGCAAAAAGTGAGTGGTTTATTGTTTTTACTCCTTTTGCTATTCTGAGCCCTGTAATGTTTCTTTATTTTCTTTGTTTTCCCAAAGCTCTGCTTAGAGTTTCAACCATTATAATATATAGGAAGGGTGAGAGAGGGCATCCTTGCCTGAGTCCTCTTGTGCTTTGAAAAATTTTACTTAGTCTTCCATTTATGAGGGGGGCAATCCAAGGGGTGGAGATGCATGTCTGGATGAATTCTATTACTTCTTTTGAGAAAACCAGTTTTCGAAGAACAACTATGAGATATGGACGGATAACCCTGTCAAATGCATTTTCCATATCTAATCTAATTATTATTCCTTTTTCTTGCCTTAGCATACTAGAGTGTACAGCTTCATGTACAATAATTACATTATCTATGATTTGCCTGTTGGGCACAAATCCTCCTTGATTTTCAGATATGATTATTGGTTGCACTTCCTTGATTCTATTTGCAATTATTTTTTTTTTATCTTGTAAGAGGAGTTGCACAAAGATATAGGGTGATACCTATTGAAGGTGGAGGGATTTGACTCTTTTAGGACTAAAGCGAGGTAGGAGGATTTTGTGTTGCTTCCTATTTCTTTTTTTGAAAACATTCTTCACCATTCTTAAGAAATCTTTTATGATTGTATACCAATGAGATCTGAAGAATGCTATTGTACATCCGTCAGGCCTAGGGGCTTTATCTGGATGCAGGCTCCATATAGCTGCCACTACCTCTTCTTCTGTGATTTCTTTGCACATTTACACGTTTTAATCTCTTTTTATTATTTCTTTGTGCACTGAAGAAAGTCTTCATATTCAACCATTTCATCTTTTGCTGACAATAAATTTTTAAAGTGCTTGTGGGCAGTTTTTTTTAATTCCTCCACACCTTTTACCTCTTGATTTTCCACTTGGATTTTTTCTATTCGATTTCTTGCTCTTCTAATATTCATTGAGTTATGGAAAAAAAGATGTATTTTTATCCCCTGCCTTGAGCCACAGGCTTCTGGATTTCAGTCTAACTTCTTCTTCTTCTTTCTTGTTTTTCGTGTATATTTCCCAAAAGATTCCATTTTCTCTTGGATAATCTTGCTTGCCTTCTTCTTTGCCTTCTTTTTCAATTTGCATGTTGTCCATTCTCTGCTGTAATTCTTTTTTCTTTTTTTAATTTCATTTTCTCTTGCCCATTCCTTTAACTTGATTCTTGCATTTGTTTATTTTGTCTCCCAAATATATTGTGGTGATTCTGATACTCTTGGCTCCCATGCTTCCTTAATTAATTCATTGATTTCTGTATTGATGTCCCAAATTGAATTGTATCTAAATGGGAGCGGTCCTTGATTTTCCATTTTTCCTATGACTATTGCCACCAGTTTATGGTCGGATGCCGTGGTGTGGAGGATTTTTGTTTTAATGGCACTGTATGCTACTCTATGTTTTCTTGTATCAGGATTTTTTCCAACCTTTATTTTATGTTGCTTTTGCCAACTCTTTTATTGCGCCAGGTGTATTTCCTGTTGCTTGGGGGGATGTCTAAAAGATTGTGTTGTTCCATTATTTCTTCTAGTGCATTGTTTCTTCTATACTTCTTACCAAATTTAAGTCTCCTCCTACAATTATTTTTCCTATTTGCATTTCTTTTAGTGCTTCTTTTATGGTGGCTCGGCATTTCTCTTTTTCCTTGTAGTGGTTTGGGGCATATATATCGATGACACTATACTTCTCTTTTGTATTGATTTGCATTAGATCCATTTGTATCCAATTCTAATCTTTTTTGTGGTGTATTAATAGCCATATTCCTTTCTTCCATATTGTGCAGATACCTCTTGACGCTCATATTGCAGGTATTGCTTCACCTTCATAATTTCTGAATTTGTTTTTATATTTTCAGTTTCTTGGCTATTTTTTTTTGTCTCCTAAATCATAAGGATGTCTGGGTTTTCTTTTGCCAGAATGTCCCTTGTGGCATTTTCTTTGACGGATGATCCCAATCCTCAACAATTCCAAGAGACCACTATCATTATTTGCTTATTGGGTGGTGCATGACTCTTTTCCCTCTTTGCTGGATTTTTTCGTTGTTTCATGTGTTCCTTCCTAAGAAGGTTTCCATAGGTTGTTGTGTTCCTAATTCCATTTCCTTTGCTGCTTATTCATCCCTCAGTTCTTTGTTTGTCATTCTTCTTGCTTTTCTTTTATTTTCTACATTTGGAAGAGCTTCCTTTGACTGCTTTCTAGTTAGGATTTTGTCTACTAAGGGAGAGGGTGAGATTTGGGTGGATGGGGCCAGAGGGGATAGTGGGGGCAGGGCGAGGCAGTGTGGTGAGGGGATCTGGATCTAGATCTGGATCTGGGTCTAGGGGATGGGGGACAAAAGGGATCCAGTGGCTCAGAAGGGTTGAGGCTAGCAAGAGAATTGTTGTTAGCATTTGGTGATAGAGGATGAAGATCAGAGGATATGGAGGGTTGAGTAGAAGAAAGATTTGGTTGTTTATGGATTGCCTTCTTTCTTTTGACCTGTTCCCAGTTGTTTTCCAGGTCTTCAATCTTTTCGTTTTCATTATTTTTTTTTTGTACATCTATTAGCAAAACGACCATATTCATGACATACCTTGCATTTGAAGGGGAGTTGTTCATAGTCCAGCTGTTGTATATGCGTCCACTGATCCACTTGAATTTTGATGGCTTCTGGAAGCCCTTTTCCTAGATCCACCTCTACACAGATTCTAGCACATGCGTGAATGTTTTGTTTTGGCTCACACTTGTCTATATATTTCCCAACTGCATTTCCTATGGCTTTAATTGAATTGTCTCCTCAATAGTGGAGGGGAAGATGCGGCAATCTAACCCAAATGGGGACGGCATTGGGTATATCCATTTCTAGGTTAAAATCAAATGTCCATCTGTTTAGATACAAACCCCTTTTACCCATAATGTACAGGCCATTCCTAGATATTAGATCCCGATCCTCCTTAGTTTCAAAGTGGAAGGTGTAGTATCCTCTTCCACAGAACCTGATTGAGATTTTTTCGTTTATTGTTACAGACCAGTTCCTTTCTACCCATTTTTGGACCATTTTGGGCAATGGCCATAACACTGTAAACTGCCCAACGAATCCACGTTTCGCCAAGGAGAGTGTTACTTTACGAGGAAGAGTTGGAGGGAGAGATATTTCTGCGATGTCTTCGAATATTTTAACAAACTTGGTGACTGATGGTCAGATCTTTGCCGGACCCATTGCTGAAATGAGACAAGCGAAAGCTTTTTTTGTTCCTTCATTTTCTCGTTGGTTATCTGAGGGAGGCTCTTCGTCCTCTAATGATTCCATGTTGATCATTCCTCAGCAGCAGGAGGCCACTGAGGGCAGCTGCATGAGCTTGCTGCCATTAGGGCTGCTATGAGCTGCTGCGTGAAATTGTTGCAAACCCTAGGATATTTGATTGTGCATTTATGAACTCTATTAGTTAACATAATTAACTCAGAAGGACTAACTTGCATGCCTATAGCTTCAAAATACATTGTAATTATGTTCCAAACATTGCTCCATTCTTTAATCGAGTCATGTCAGAATAAGAGAATGCCATGAAAAAATAACCCCTTTTATTGTTATTGTTATTGTTATTGTAGCCTTATTATTGTTATTATTGTGCCCATGTAACCCCCATATTGTTATTGTTGTGCCCCATAGAAACACACTATTGTTATTGTTGTTCCCTTACATTATTTTTGTTATGTATGCTCTGATTATATTATATTGTGACCCCTTAAACTCCTATATATACAAAGGGAGTATTTTCATTTGTATCATCCAAGATTTTTTCATTTATGTAATGTAAAGGAGGCTTCCCTCTCGAGGAAGATCATTTTTAATTCGTTGATCTATCTATTTCTGAGTTGGTTGCATAACAATTATGTTGGGATTATGTTCCACATTAATAGTCTCCTATATCCATTTTTTTGTTATATAGAAGCTTTTGAAAACATAGAGAGTCCAATTTTTGTGTGCCAATTTTAGACCGTTATTAGATCTTCCCTTCCTACATGAAGAGTACAAAATTAGTAAATATAAAAATCAAAGTCCTTATGTTTCCAAAAACTTTTTTGTAACAAAAAAAATGGATCAGAAATGTGAGTATTAATGTGGAATATAATTCCAACATGGTGATGCATTGCTAGTATATGGATCTCATCATTTATTCAAGACATAGATCAGTTATTTTTTATTAAGTTAAAAATTGGGGACACGTGATTGTATTGTCTTTAAATATAATTTTAATTGTCTCTAGAGAGACAATAAGTAGTATTAAAGACATATTGCCTTTAATCACAACTATTGCCTCTGGGGAAACAATAACTGGTATTGAAGACATATTGCCTTTAATCACAACTATTGTCTCTAGAGAGACAAAAATGAAATCATCCCCTAAGAGACAATAATTCTTTGTTGTCTTTGTAGGGACATATTTTTAAGACAATAATTTGAGACACTCACTTATAGAGAACGTTTAAAACAATACACTAGTTTTTTTTTTTTTTTTTTTTTTTTTAATATCTTAAGACAATTTACCCAAAAATTGTCTCTAATATTGTTTTAAAACTAACCTCTTTATTGTAGTGTTAGCGTATAAAAATTAGTTATAATGATGATTTTTGTTTAATATCAATTTTAATTTATACAACATTAAAAAATTATATAGGAAATTATATCAACTATTTTGTTATTATGATAAAAAAATAATATAAGAATTTTTATATTTAAATTTGAGTTTTATTAATTATAAATATTATTAATATTAAAGATGTATTTAACTTACATTAATTATAGATATTATTAATATTAAAAGTATATTAAATTAAATAAATTTTAATATAAATATAAAAGATATTTCTTTTATTAAAAAAATAAATTATAATAAAAAACAATATTGAATTATATATATGAATTTAATTGAATTGGATCCTTTTTAATGCTCCTCTGATACTCTTTATCGCTGATCTGACTCCTGCTCACTGCGGTCCGACAATTCATGTCTTGGACGGTTTCCACTGGCTGGGGCAGCAAGTATCTCTATTCATCTCTGTTTCCCTCTTTTATGGGCTTAGAAATCCTCTGTTTGCTTTCAACTGTGTCTAAGAGGGAGAAAAAATGCAAAATGACGGGTTTGTCGAGGCCGAGCTCGTCGATGGAGCTTTTGTGATCCACAGGTGATTGAAACATTTGGAACTGAGTCGGTCGATTGCATGTGTGGAGCACCACTCGCAGAAAAAAAATATAACAAAAATGACTCTTTCACCTTTAATTGACAAAAAAGATCTTTTAGCAGGAAAATTTGATCTTTCGGACAGGTGACATCAGCATGATGTCAGTGGGGGGTACGGGATGGATAACGTGGCAGGTGACATGGCAGTATAGACATTGACATGGTGGGATGACATCAGCAAAGGACGGATGACGTTAGCAGATGACGTCAGCGAGGGGTCAGCGGGACGGCGGTAAATGGTTTTGCCCGCACCGCTTATGGGCTTGGGCGGTTTCGAGCGGAGGGGCAGCGATCAATGCAGGAGCACAACGCATGTCCTGGGTATGGCGCAAAAACCACCAGCTCCCCGGGGGTTAATGTTCAGCAGATGAGGGGGTCGCGATATGCATATCAGTTGTCCGATGGTGGAGTGGAGATCGGACGGTTGGCATTGAGTGGAGATGATGGCACATTAATGAGTGGAGCCGACGTATTAAATTGAAAATTTTTAAAGGTTTTGGGGTGATTTTTATTGGTTATCGGGGTGGGTTTGGTTGGTTATTAATCAACTAGAGGTTGATTAACCCTTTATTTGCACGCGGGGAACGGTTATTAAAGGTTCCAGATAAACCTTTAACTCCATTTAAAACAACGATATATGGCTATAGTTTAGCCGGGGGCGGGGATATTAGAATATAGGGGTTTTTTTATCATATACATAATACGGGTTTGGGAATGTTTATACGGGAGCTAATATAATAAACAGTTAGTTTGTTAATATGAAACTTTGAAATGTAAATGAAAGCGCTAAGTACTAGACTTAGGCATAAGAGGAAAAAAGAGTTTATACAAGAAATATGGCTAGCCCCGAAGTAAAACAGATTCTTACTTAGGAAATCGTTATGGAATGAAATGAGTGATTTAGTGATATTAAGCAGATCTTAATATCTCTGGGGGAAATTAGTAAATGATTTGGGGAAAGGATGAAGGGGAGTTAGACATGCCTCACTTGAGCTGCTCCAAAACATAAAACTGCCATGGTACCTGTGATAGAGGTAAGATTTAACACTTTAAGAGACAAAATCAATCACAAGTTTCATTCTGCAACACCAAAACTGCCTACCCAGCCTACTTTTCCTAACATTTTTTCTTATTTACATTTGGGTGCACTTAGATGGGCAAACCCTTTTCAATATTCTTTTCTTTACATGGTAAGCCTACCTAAGTCTACACTTATTTCTTCCAAGGGCTCAGATTAAACAATTGAGCTCCTTTGCTTCTCTACCTATCTACTCATCTGCCAAGATTAAATAGTTTGGATAGATTTTATTCTCTATCTCTAAAACAGGAAATTGAAACATGAACTGGCCAAGATTAAGTTGTTTGACCATTCATCAATTGTGGCAAAAAGTTCAACAAGCTATACATGATTCTCTATTTACAGTAAATGAAAAAGTAGTGGCATTTGGACTTGCACACTTTCCTGGTCTTTTTTATTTGGGGTTCATTTTTCATTTTTTCTTTTGACCATTTATTTTTTTACCCTTTGATTTTTCTTTTAGGGTATACCCTCTTTACATTTTTTAATTTTTTTTATTTTTTCATAATATGGAAACCTTTACAACAAGTAAAGGATGAACATATTACAGAGCTCAACCAGTCAATCATGAAATATGACACCTATAACTATAGGAGTATAACATTGGCTCCACTTGGGGATGGCTTTCCCTTGTGGAAAGTCAAGAACAACAGGTCAGATGGCCTTCTGCATAACTTTTTCTCTGCTATGAAATTTTCCTTTTGTTGGTTGCGTTATTGTATATATGACAACACACTTTTGGAGCTTAGGGCCTTCTCTTCGGGCTTCAACTGCAGCAAGTTACTATCCAATCCACATTTAAACATACATTTTTTCATTTTTTTCTTACTCTTTGAATCCTGCTTGAGCACCTTGTTACTCAGTTAGGAACTTGCAGCCTTGGTTTTTTTATTAAAATCCTCTCAACCTTCTACACAACTTTGAGATCTGACCTAAAATAATAAAAAAAGGGTGCTGCAACTTCCAAACCAAATTAGTAAATTATCAGGATCTTGGATTCAAACATTTAAGGATTTATTTTCTAACTTACTGAAAACTGCATTAAAACAAACTTAAATCCTACCTACTTTACTCTAATTAGCTTTCTGACTGTTGGTTAGGTAAAATGAAATAACCAATGCAACCACTTAAGCATTATATACATCAGTGACCTGTGTTGCTTGTGTTTAATGGTGTTTAAAATTGAGATCTTGCAATCAAATTTTGCTTTATTAACCTGTGAGAAGATAAGGAAGTTCTTGATCTCATTTGCTGAATCTAGAAATTGTACAAAAGGATCTTGTAAAATATATACACTATCCTTGAGCTGATTCAAACAATTGTACAATTGTCCTGGATAGCTTTCATGCCATGAAATTGAGAAATCACTTTTGTCTTTATCACCATGTATGTTTTCAACTATTCTTTGTGGTGATATTTTTACTGATTGCGATGTCTATCTTGTAAAACCATTATCATCTTGTTTTTGACTCTCACAGTCTGTTAATGGAGGAGAATTTTGATTTCTTTCATCATTCAACATGTCAGTTGTTGGGTCATAGAGAACATGGAAGGATTCTTGCAACTTATTGCACACGGGTTCAAATGGAACTTGACAGATTTCTACCAGCTGTTCTTCTTTTTCTTTAAACAATTCAGATGATTTAAAAAAAAGGGGCAAGGAAACAACTTGGATTTTTTGATCATATGTTGCTGCTTCCAAGTCTTTTTCTACAACCTGACATTTAATGGCATTCTGGGGCTGCAGATCTAGATATGATAAATTTTGAACAAAGATTTGATTGCCCTCTAGATGATTAATATCGGGACTTGTTGACCTTTGATTTCTAATTGCATGATAGTTATCTCTGATAAACTGAAATGAATCAAAACAAAATGGTAAAGTTCCTTCATTGATTTCAAAATTTTCTACACTTTCTTCCTCATTCTCACTGCTGCAATGAACAAGTTGATCACTACTTTTAAGCTGTTGAACCTGAATTTTGTTATTCCCCAAATTATCTTCTGATTCCTTTGCAAGGTTAATTTGGATTTGAGAAACATAATCATCATCATATTGATCATATTTGGGTGAGTGAAAGAAGCAATGTTATCAAATGTACACATCAGATCAGGGGATTGCTCCTCCACATATTGCTCTATGAATTTGTCTTCTGATCTATGGTAGATTGAATTAGTAGGAATTTTTTCATGAATATCAATCTTTTCTTCTTGTGAAACAAATGTGTCATGATGATTTTGAACAAAACATTCAACTTTCGTTGTGATCTTCTATATCATTTCCTTTTCTTTCTTTATCAAAATGTCAAGTTTTTCCTCTTTCTCTATTTTCAACTTTTCTTTTCTAATTTTCAGATTAACCTCTACATCCACTGCCATGTTCTGCATATGTTCCATAGTGGAGGGGTTTCTTTCTCTCAGATGAAATTCCATCTCTGAATCAAATGCTCTTGGGTAATGCAGTAGAGCTGAATCAGGGGGAGGTTTTATATTCAATGGTATTGAATGATAGATTTGATTGAATCTATCTGAAAATTGTTGTATTGTTTCATCTGGATGTCTTTTTAACTGATTATATTCTTCTATGATCATGAGGAGATTGACTTTGATTATCCATCTATCAAGGAAGAGTTTGAGAAACTGCTCAAGATTTGAGATGCTTGCCTCAGGTAGGGCTTTGAACCAACTCCTGACTTTTCCTTGCAAAGAAAGAGCAAAATTCCTAATACTAACATCCACTTCATCCACTTCAAATAAGCTAAGATAATATTCAAAAACTTGGATATGTTTTTGGGCAGTGATACCATTCTCTCCATCAAATCTTGGGAGATACTTGGGATAATCGTTAGGGAAAGCATGGAGTGTAGGAGGAAAAATGAGTGGTTTATACCTATCAGGAACTTTATGAGGTACCAGAATATGTTCAGGGATTGGATGATTGGTCTTGATTTTTGGATTCTCCTTAACTCAAAAATGATCTTCATAAGAATTAGAAGATTGTTGTTCAAATGTGTAAGGAGACTTTTCATCTAGTTTTTTGGAAGGAAAATAATAAAAATTTAATCTAAAGTCATCTCTAAAATACAATATACATTGAAAAATCTTGTCAATGAGAAAGAACATAATGTCTTGGATAAAAATCCAAATCAAAGCCTGATCTTTTCATACAGTTCTTTCAAGTTCATTTCTCCAGTGGAGTCTGTGAAATTGATAGGGAGTCACTAGGTGGATGATTTCAACCTTTGCGTGTCTGATCCTTGTCCACCATCACAGATCAGATCTAGACCTATAAAATAATTCTAAAGAAAAGGTTCAGTTTCTTCAGGAAACATTTTTTTTTGAGATTTTATGATTATTTTGATTTTTTTTATTTTTCAAAACAACTTTTATGATTTCTTTAAGATATTTTTTTTATATGAGATTTTAAACTTTCTTAAAGAATTTATTTGACAACAGGAACTGATCAAGCATTTGAAACCCACTGTGAAGCACCCAAATGATGTGCATTGTAAATATTTACCCCCTCACTGCAAATATTTCTCTTTTATTTGCACTAGAACTGACTTTTTCATTACTGCTCAGAATGATGGGCTTGCAGGTCTGAGTGTCAGTTTTGTTAAGAATTTGATATTATTTTTCTTATTTATATTTCTACACCCCTACATGAGATCTTAAGAGTAGGGACAAAACTTTTTCCCTATAGCATTTTTTCCCAAACTCTATGTGGACTTTGTTTTGTAGTGAAATTATTAATTGGTAGGTCTAGATTTTGGAAGATGAGTTGATTTTTTAGAATAATATATTTATGATGAAGCATAATCTACATGGTAACAAGGAAAGGATTGAACATTTTGGTATCCATTTAATATGAAAATATACAAATAAGTGAAAATTCTCCATCTTCTAGAGCTAATTTATAGGGAAAATCATCATATCTTTAAACATTCGATATTAATATGGCCTTGACATGGTCTTTTATAATCAATTTATGTAAGTGATCCATAGGTTAGTGAGAGGTGGTTTATGAGACATTACCCCTCCAAAAACGTTTTCCAATCTGGAAGCTCTTTCTAGGATGCAAGTCCTTATGTTGATGTGATAGAAATCTCCCATGATCTAGACCTACCTTGTATGTGGTTTCAATGTTATGCAATTGGTATTCACTTTGGCTCATTGTTGTTATCTAAACATTATCTATAATAATTGCAAGTTTTATGATTATTACAATGGTTAGGATTTTATTTTGCATTAATACTCCAAATTGTTAATGTTAGGTGTGTCTGTTATGAACGCTTCCACATGGTGAATGATTGTGAGACAATGCTACTTTATAAGACATTATTTGCAATTATGAACCAAAACTTTTGCTAATCAAGATGGTATTAGAGTTGAAGTCCCTGCATTGATACGATAGCATAACCCCTAGCTCAAGTACTAACACCACTAGCAGTTTTGATGTCATTTATTGTGGGCCTTCTTTGTTTTGTGGTTGGTTTGCTTACAACAATTACAAGTCTTACTACTACTATGGCATATCAATATATTGGGCCATCTTTGGTTTATGGTTGTTACGTACATAATAATTGCAAGTATTAATACTAGAACAACATATCATTATGTTGGGATTATGTTTCACATTAATAGTATCTTATATCCATTATAGAAGCTTTTGAAAACATGGAGAGCCCAAATTTTGTGTGTCAATTTTAGACCGAGTTATTAGATCTTCCCTTCCTACATTAAGAGTAAAAAACTAGTAAATATAAAAATCAAAGTCCTTATGTTTCCATAGAAAATTTTGTACCAAAAAAATGGATCAAAAAGGTGAGTATTAATGTGGAATATAATTCCAACACGGTGATGCATTTCTAGTATATGGATTTGATCAGTTGTTTAAGACATAGATCAGTTATTTTTTATTAATTTAAAAATTGGGGATGCATGATTGTATTATCTTTAAATATAATTTTTATTGTCTCAAGAGAGACAATAACTAATATTAAAGACATATCTTCTTTAATCCATTGTCTCTTAAGAGACAAAAATGAAATTGTCTCCTAAGAGACAATGATTTTTGTGTTGGTTCGAGGAATCCATAGGTAAGGGTGGCACCCACTCCCCACAGTTTCATAATCAATTAGCAACATTGTCTTCACCCATCAATTGTCTCTTGTCGGGTAGATTCTTTCATTGATCTACTCACTACACGTGGTTGGTTATTTCTATTAGATCATCCCATCCACCCATGTGGCATTTTTTATGTAACCTAAGCCATTCTTCTTCATGAAGAAAGTGGTCAGGTTTGACGGTTCTAGTTATTCAGGTTTGTAAAGAGTGTAGTCCCAAGGGAAGATAAGGGTTTTCCTATCAATGCAGTTGGTTCAAATTCATAAGAGTATCTAAATGCTCTTAAATCAAAGCTAAAAGTGGTACCTCAGAAGGGAATAGTGATACTGAGCACAACAACATCTGAAAACAGGCGTCTTTGTAGAGACATTTTTTTAAGACAATAATTTGAGACACTCACTTACATACAATATTTAAGACAATACACAACTTTTTTGGGTCTCAAATTAAGACAATTTACCAAAACATTGTCTTTAATATTGTTTTAAAACCCTCCTCTTTCTTGTAGTATTAGCATATAAAAATTAGTTATAATGATGATTATTGTTTAATATCAATTTTAATTTATAAAACATTAAAAACTTGAATAAAAAATTATATCAATTATTTTATTATTATGATTGAAAAAGAATATAGGAATTTTTGTATTTAAATTTGAATTTTATTAATTATAAATATTATTAATATTAAAGATGTATTTAACTTATATTAATTATAGATATTATTAATATTATAAATCTATTAAGTTAAATAAAAATTAATATAAGTATAAAAGAATATTATTTTTTATTAAAAAAAAAACTTTTAATAAAAAAATTATTAGATTATATATATGAATTTATTGTTAAATATTAACAACAACATTACTCATAAATAAATTTTAATATAAATATAAATATTGTTTAACTATATGGTAGTATTTCTCTAATGAAATTGATCTAAGTGGGAGAATGTTATGGTTGAGTGTCATTCGTTAATAAAGAATTGGATTTTTTTTAATTGAGTCGGCATCCACTACATTAAGACTTTTGCACTAGTTGCAAAATGAACTCTATTCTATTGATTCTTTCACGTGTTGCTCATTTTGGATGGGAGGTAAATTGGATTGATGTAAGAAGTCACTTTCTATATCATGATCTCAGCGAAGACATTTATATGGAGAGATCCCATGTTTTGAGGAGGATGGTAGTATTATGTGTTGACTAAAGAAATCCTTTAGTGAATTGAAATAGTCTCCCAAGGCATGGGATGAGAAGATTGACCACTTTTTCCTTGATCTTAGTTTCAAACACTGTGAATCAAAACATATTACTTGCATTACATGTAAAAGTTAAAATATTGATTATTACATTAAATATAAAAGACTTAGTAATTAAGTTTTATGTATATGACTTAGTCATTATTAAAAAAAATGTGAATTTAGTTTTAGGTTTCAAGCAACAATGACAAATAGCCCGCATCTCTCCATATATTTTAACTTGGCTCTAGACTCATTATTTGGTCTTGTAAAATTACAAAGTGATTTTTTTATCCACCATAGAATATGAATAGAAGATGAATATCATGATGCAATGATAGAAGATGAATATCATGATGCAATGTATAGTAAAATAGACATACTAATTTGGATTTCTTGTTGAAGTATCAATTGTGGTGTTCCTTTATGCTCAAAGTGTGATATAAGTTGCCAAGAACCATTTTGCACCCAATAAAAAAGAAACACGTGGAGCTTAAGCTCATTATTAGAGACAATCAATATAAGAAATTATTGTGCATCTTGTTTATTAGAGAACAAATGAGTTGTGGATATATCTATGAAGCCTCTCTTAGAATATAGGCTTGTGAAAGTTCGTGCTCTATTTGGCTCCAGTGTAGTTGCAATTATGACAGGGAGCATAGAATAATTTCAGCTAAAAAATTTCTAAGATATTTTGTTGATGAGGAGATATAAAATTGTGGACATGTAATTGTATTTATGATGATACGATATATTTACATATTACTCCTGAATAAATACTCCTGAATAAATGATGAATGGAAGTTAAATAAAGCAGCGTGACCGTAAGAAACAAAACACTTAGTATTCTCGTAGTAACGCCTCAGGTCCCATAGAAGTATATTACATATAGCATGGGTACACAATATATATGACCAGAACCATGAACAGTGAACTATGACCCATATGGCATGGGTGCATAAGAGGCATGGCGAAAACCGTGGAGGGTGACAGTCTAGATAATTCCTCCGTTTCCGTAGACAATTCCATAAGTTATCGTTTTCTTGTCTGCGAATACGAAACGAAATAACAGCACAAAGTTCCACGATAGAATCAATTGCATTATCTGAACGGTATATACAAGAAATCATGCAATCAAGGGACATGTCTTCCCACTACCGACTTAATGGGTCATCATAGGCATAGTGTAACCAGGCGCTTTTTTATCGTTATACCTGAAACTCTGACGTGATACCAAAAATTTTTGCTCAGATTTTTAGTATGATACTTGGAGTGAAATCCTTGCACTCGAAAGTGTTAGAGTTAGAATAAAAAGAAGAGCTCTTTCTCTTCATCTTTCTCTTTTCCCTGATGATGGATCCCATTTGGGATTCGAAACGTTGGTGTAAAAACTCCATTACTGCGGGTTCTCCGATCAAAAATTCAAATAACACAAACCACAGATCTCTGAAATCCAATATCTTATCCCTGTACGGAGGGGATACTTGGAGTGAAATCCTTGCACTCAAAAGTGTTAGAGTTAGAATAAAAAGAAGAGCTCTTTCTCTTCATCTTTCTCTTTTCCCTGATGATGGATCCCATTTGGGATTCGAAACGTTGGTGTAAAAACTCCATTACTGTGGGTTCTCCGATCAAAAATTCAAATAACACAAACCACAAATCTCTGAAATCTATTATATTATGATTTTTTTTAAATACAATAATAAATTTAACAATTTGAAATTACAATTTTATGTATTTGACAAAATTTCATACAAAATTACCAAGAAAAACATTTATCTAAACAAACTAATTTATCAAACTAAGCATCATGATAGTACGTAATTACACTACACAGTCATTATATTGCATGGTTTTCTCTTCATGTTTACTTCAAAATTTTAGTATTTTTTAATTTAATATAAATCCATGATAATTTCAGCACATTGTAAACTGATACTTCAAACTAATTTCCAATGTTCGATTTAATTCGAATATTCAAAATTGCAATTTTTACTATTCTTGGTCTATCATCATATTCCAATGGATATTGATGATAATTTAGATATTTTACTTATCTTCTAAGAGTTGTTTTTAGTATGATTTTTTGGATGTTTTTTTTGTGGGTTTTCCGAATTTAATTGTGTAATTTTTTTGGAAGTTTCTCCTGTGGGTTTTTAGGATTTAATTTCCTTAAAATCTGGCAGAAATTTATTGAAATCACAAATTGTGCTTTAGAGATTTTTCAAAGTGCTGAATCTATATATACACTAAAAAACTAGTTTAAATAACACAAATCAAAATTTCACCCCAAATTTTTCTACCAAATTCTAATATAAAAAATAAAAATAACTCCGTACTATAAATGCAAAAAACATCACTAATAGTACAAGTTTTTTTTTTTTAATGATACGATTGAAAAACATCACTGAACTACAGTGCAAACTCAAAACCTGCAAATGGTCTGAATCTAAAGCATCCCAAAAAAAGTGCATGATTTTTTTTAAATAAAAGTAAATCCTTAAAGTACTATTAAATTTCTATAATAGGTCAAAATGGGTAAATAAATTTCTATAATACTTTTTTAATTAATTGTCATGCTTTGATATGGGTTAGGACCAGTTTCATGGCGAATGACAGTTGGCCATTTAAAATTTAAATCTGAAACCTGACAATGGAATCCTCCCGAGTGAGAGTTTGGGTAGCGAAACTCATTACTGGATATTTATGGAGATGAGTTTGGGTAGTGAAACTCCTTATTACATATTTATGAGACCAGCTGAGTGACCAGCTGAGTTGAATGTTGTTGGTTAGTTCTTTAGTGGAATGTTAATTTAGTTTTTTAGTTGAATGTTAACTTTAACAATTAGTAGGAATTTCGTAGTGAAACTCATTACGGGATATTTATGGAGATTGGGTAGTGAAACTCCTTATCTCATATTTATGAGAGCAGTTGAGTTGAATGTTGTTGGTTAGTTCTTTAGTCGAATGTTAATTTAGTTTTTTTAGTTGAATGTTAATTTTAACAATTAGTTAGGTTAATTTTATGGTGAAAACTAGTTAATGTTTATATAGATAGTTATATTTTAGGTATAATGCGTGAGAATATAAATATAAATATTAAATAATAATTTGATTGAATTGTGGTATTAATTTTATAGATGTGTTTGAGATTGAATTGTAGTATCATTTTTATAAATGTGGTTGAAGAAAGATATTGAATATTTATAATATTTATAAATGTTTTTTTCTTTTTGGAATTTGAATTTTGGATCTCATATTTTACATATTACTTCATAACAATGTGATCGTCAATTGAGTTACATTTAGTAGACTCATTTTTAAAATTAAAAATGCGTAAAAAATAAAAACAAAAATAAAAGAATTATGAATTTTAAACAACAAAAACTGTTTTTTTTTAATTATATTTTTGTATTATCTCTTTCTAGGCTTATATCCAACTCATGCCTAGACTTTACATATGAGTAATAGATATCCAAAGTACATTTAATGAAAAATAGATTTTTTACTTTGCATGATATCTTGACCTTGAATATTTTTTTATTTTTTTTATAGTTAAGACTAACCTAAGTACCCACAGGGGATTTGAACCGGTGACCTATCGCAAGGAGTGCCTTAACAACGCACCCATTCACCGTCAATCCAAAGCCCCGTGGGCATCTTGACCTTGAATATTATTGCTTATTTTAAATTTAATTTGTTAGGGCATTTTTTTAAGCCATTTTTTTTACCTCAAAATTCCATTAATACAAGAAAATAATACTTTTAAAATAAGTAGACAAACTTATATATTCACAGTGATGTTATTATTTATTATTTATTGTAGTATTCATAAGTATTTAACTTTAAAAAGTTAATTATTATTATAAACCAAAATATGTTAACTTATAAAAAAATGTTAATGAAAGCTTTCATACTAACTAATTTATACCTAAATATTAAAATCTCAATACTCACTTTACTATTATTTCAATATATACTGCAATATTTTTACCAACACCAACTTTTATGGCTAGAAGTACTCTTCATACTAAACTAATTTATACCTAAATTTTAAAAACTCAATACTCATTGTACTATTACTTCAATATATACTGCAATATTTTTACCAACACCAACTTTTATGGCTAGAAGTACTCTACTTGGGAGTTGTGACCTATGGAATAGTGACGTTGGGGTTTTCTTGAGGCAAAGGTCAAAATTATTGAGGTCAAGACTCCTAAGTGCTATTTCCTCAGGCTAGAGGTCAAGTACTAACCCACTTAATATTGTTAGTCTATATCTCCAAGCGAAATGAAGGAAGAATATCATGCAATTATGCAATGGAAATAACAATAGGTTGCTTTTTTATATGGTTACATATATTAATCTAGAAAAAGCATCTAATCATATACATGAAATATGCAAAACAGTTAGTAGTAAACTTTTATCTGCATCTCAAAATAGAACAGTTGTGATACATTTTCTTCATAAATCAACACAAAAAAAGTATATGCCTTCTACAATTACCTATAATATAAATAGTAAACTTCATTATAATGGGGCAACAACCATCAATATAGTAATAAAAATATAATTGAGACAAAATCCATGACAACTAGTAATATACAAATATAAAAACATTTCTTATGTTAAACCTTGAACAATAGCAACTAGATTGCCAATTCGTCCAACATGCTCTAAAGGAAGAAGATCAATGGGAGAAGCTTATAAATCTATAATACCAATGTAATTTTGGTCACATCCTATCATAGCATAAAAATAAATGATGTTACATGTATACAATATTTTGTTAGATTAAATATACCTGGAAAAATAGGAGAAGTGCATGCATTGCTTGAGCAAGGAATTCCTCTTTTGTGCACAGATGTAAACTTGAATGGTTCATATTTAGATGGATGGAATTTCAAATCAATTTCTAAACCTCTATTTTGTTCACTTCTTTGCCTTTTATTTGTAGGAACAAGGAAACTCTTTTTTTTTCTTGAGAAATGAATCAATAGTTCTTATAACAAGTGTGAAGTTAAAATAAAACATGTGTCGATTATTCGCCTCATTGAACATCCTTTTAATTTAATCACTATCTCTTAAGTGTTTTTTAGAGTGATTGAACATCTTGATCAACAAATTTCAATGACCATAGGAGTTCTACCAACATTTGCATCAATCATTTTTGTCTCAATTGTTATATCGAGATGATCATTGAATGTATTATCTACTACATCGAAAAATGTATCGCCCCTACATTATCATCCAATAATGGCTTTGAACCCTATGCTGAGAACTACAAACAATCAACCTTTATGGCATTCTTGCATGTGTTACCATGAATAGACCATGAGAATTCAAATATCATATAGTTCTTGCAATACCAAGTTACAAGGTTACTTTTGTCACGATTTCTTTAAAACTTCACCTAGTAAGTATGAGATATACTCTCATGCGACCACAATCATCATTTGGAATTTTCCTATTGAGGATTCAAATAGCTTATCTTTCTTATGGTTGTTCAAATATCTTCATTCTTTCAAAATGTTTTTGAATTAATAAATATAGTTCTACATATTTTTAAGAGTATATAAAACAACAAATCCATTCTATAGGCACATTACTTCCTTCGATCAGATGGAAATTTAGATTTCAATATGCCATGATATGCCTCCATGAAATTATTTGTCTCTCGATTTGCATGAGGAAAATCATGGTGACCTTTAACCCACATCCCTAATTGAAAGAAATAACCTAGCACAAGGAGCATATTAATGGAAGAAAATAATAATAAAAAGAAACTAGGGTATATCAACTTATAAAGATCATTACCCCCAACACAAGGAGTGTGAAAACAATCAAAGATTTTCTCTCATTTGCAAAATCATTGAGAAATAATTTCACATATTGAACCGTTGATTCGACATTAGCGCAATGTTTCATGATATAACTTAACCTCTTGAGTATAACATTTGCCTTCTCTAAAGAAGAGGCCAATCCATATATATATTTTTTCCATGCCCTCCATCCATGCCAGATGCATTATATTACTTAACACTATGTAGCCCTCCCATCGGATTCAATGCATTTATGTGAAATATTCTTACAAAATAAAATAAGTTACAAAAAGGTCTAATGAAAGTTACATCAAAGCATAAATTTCTACAAATTCATCATCAACCATGAATGCATTTACTTTCTAATTAGGGTGGATTTGATAGCATATGTTCATTAGAAACTCTAACCATGTGACAAGGTTATATGATGTATTTCATGGTGTCACAACCCATGCAACTCGTACTCCATTTTGTTGGCCATCAAACCCCACAAAGGTGTACAATTGATACTACAAAATTCAATAACACTAAATGTCAAATTTTAAGCTACAACCTGGGTGAGTCATAACCGAAATAATCATTCAAATTCACCTTACCCCATATTTATTAGTGCTAAAAGTTGAATCCATTCCTATTAAACTATCATGATATAAAGTAATGATGGTCTCCAACATCCATTTTGATTGAATTCCAATTATTAAAGGAACATATGGACAATTAGGTTTTTGAAAATGAAAAAAAGTGTCTTGTTATTTCTGATACTAGAGGTTAACACTCATTTCTTATTTCTTGTGAAGTTGATACTTTCCCTTCATCAAACGATTATAAATATTTTCAATATCCCTCTTGGTAAAAAATAAATCTCTACCACGATCTCCTGCATCTAAGTGAAGATGTTGTTGAATGTGGTTTTAATATACAACATCAATTGGTACTTTCATTAAAAAAAAAATCTCTACAAAAGAATCAATATCTCTTGAAAGTGTGGGTTTGTTCAAGTGAGGATCACCGTATGCATTATGTTGATCATGAAAGGGTCATCCATTATCATCTTTTTGCTCATATGCGTTGTATGTCAATATTGTTATATCGAGGTCCTTATCCAAAACATTAACAATAAAGTGGCATTGACATCCCCTCTTCATTACAAATGGGCCTATGCGCTTGTTTGGATGTTTTCATGATCTATCTTTGTGCCATATGAACATGAGTAACTGTAGTACAAATTACACACTTTAGTATAAAATTAAATATATCTACTCATGAATAACCATATGTGATCATATATATACCAACTCATAAGATACATGGACTAACTAAAATAAAAACAAATTTACAAATTCAAGTGCCATATCATTATGAAATACTTATAGCTCATAGAAAATATGAGAATTATCCCTTTGTTCTAGAGGTTTTTTATTATAAGCAATAAATTATAAGGAGCACCGCGATTGCTTTCCTCCCCTTCAAAAAAATCAGGAACTCTACATGCGGGAACTCATGCAACGCAATTAAATAAAGGACTATTATGTCTATATAATTGACTCCAAGTTAAATATTCGCTAGAAAAAATCAACTTTTCCTTTAACTTTTGGACCTCTAAGCCCATTGTAATCTCTCGTTTGTTCTTCTTGATGATTTTGTATGAATACCCAAAAACATTGTATAATATCATTAATAAGAATGTACAATGACCTATTAACCACTATATAGATTACCAACAATCAAATATGTATTATCCACAATGGATCTAATGTGAAGAAAATATTTTGGTTGAAAAAAATAAAGTTAAGTGAAAGAAAAAAATGGTCTTTAATAGGGACTAGCCAAAGCGCTAACTTGACAAAGTGATTGACATGGATTCATACATTAGAAAAAGGCATTGGAAAAGGTGCAAAACATTTTCCCTTTAATCTATGCTCTATTAAAACTACACCCAACTTGTCAAACAAATTGTCCTCATGCTGTCAACTAGGTCACCAACCCAACCAATATTCAATTTCTATATATATGGAAATTTAGATGGATTTCTTTATCTTCTTAAGTTTAATTACAAGCAATAACATGGAGCTAATCATAGGCTTCATTATAGACTTTTCTTGTGCGATTTGGTGGACGTTTAATTGGTGAAAATTACCAATAATGTCCATATAATTCCACATTTTAAATGTGTTTCGGTTAATAAAAAAGGGAACTAAATATCTCTAAAACCATACCCAATCCTAGTAACCCTAAAACAATGCTTCTAAAGAATTAAAAAAATACACTTTATTAGAATTTACAGGTATAGGGTAAAACTAGATCCAACAATGAAAAAATTCAAGTTATTAATTGTGATTTATTGTTGTATGGCTGAAAATAAATTTTATAGACTGATGATAACTTTACATATGGAAAAAAATTGAAAAATTTGATGAAACTAAGCAAGATAGAATAATTCCCTGCCAGGGAATCCAAGTGGATAAGATCCACCAATCCCCTTCAAATTGGCCTTCTCAGCTTAACATAAGAATGATAAAATCTTAAAATCTGATCATGTACCTTATAAACATGGTTCAATAATGTTACTCCCAAAGAGAAATGGAAAGTGTAGAGTCATTGCTAAATTTTGTTCTCACCATCCCTTACTGTCGAGAGTTAAGTATAAAAAATAATGTGCAATGCTCTTGTAACAAAAATGGAACCTCAACCATAACAAAAATTAAATAGAACAATGATAACATAAATATAAGCAATAAACAAAAATTGATTATTCTTCTATTATCTCCTTAAGAAATTTAAATGCCTCTTCTACCACTATAGCCCATTTAAAAGGTTGTTGCTCCTCTTAATAGTTTCCACTATTGGTGCACAAATGCGGCTAAAATTTCGAATAAACTTTCAGTAAAAGCTAGCCAACCCATGGAAGCTTCTTAGTTCATGGATACTTGTTGGAGAAGGCCAATATTTAATGGCTTTCACCTTCTTAGGGTCCATTTTTAGCCTTTTAGAAGAAATTTACAATTCCTAAAATACCAATTATGTCTCTCTCATATTTATCGAAAGTTTTTCTCGCTAAAATTTCCTCAATATGTGTTTTAAAAATCTAAGATGTTCTTCCTTGGTTCTATTGTATACAAGGATATCACCTAAGTGAAAAATCATGGACTTGACAATGAATTTTATGAGGACTTTCATTCATGAGCCTCATAAAAGTATTGAGTGCGTTGGTGAAGCCAGAAAGGCATAACCAACCATGCATACAAACCATCATTGGTTATGAATGAAGTATTCCACTCATTTCCTTCTCTCATTCTAATATGATGATACCCACTCTTTAAATATATTTTGGAAAAATATATGGCACCACTAAGAAAATCCATTATATCATCCATGCGGAGTAAAGGGAACATATACCTTATGTTTATTTCGTTGATGGCTCTAGAATCAGTGCACATTCACCAACCTCCATCTTTCTTTGGGCTCAAGACTATGGTACAACACAAGGACTCAAACCTGATCTAATTAGTCATTTTTCCAATAGTTCCTGGACTTGTTTCATTAATTTTTTCATTTTCTTTAGATGGAATCCTATAAGCTTCCTTATTGGTTAGATCCTTTCACTCTAGCTAGATTCCCTCCTCTGCTCCATTGGCTCTATTTCCTAGCCAAATTTTCATCTACTGTTAGTGTTGCCTAGTAGGAATCCTCCACAATATTCAAGGGTAAGGGCCAATTTCATCTTGGATTCCATATCTTAGGCCATTTATATATTTGAGCACCTTCCCCACATCTACCTCGATGTGCTCTACTCTTATATTTATTTTATGGAATTCCTTTGTATATTCTTTCACAGCCTTGGACTTATGCCTCTAATTCTATAGTTTCCTTAATAAATTCAGTTGGCAATCCTTGGGCATGAACTTTCTCTTAAATTTAACCACCATTCTATCCCAACTCTTAATCTTTGCTTTCCCTTTTCTTCTCCTATCTGCCTACAACTCATCCCACCATAGTGCTGTATGTCCCCTTAACTTGATCATAACATACTTGACCTTTTGATCCTCCTTAGCATCCCCATAGTCAAAATACGTGTCTAGAGTGTTGATCCAATCCAACACATCTCCCACATTAATATTACCATCATACAATGACACTTCCATCTTTGCTTGGAACCAATCTTGGTAACTATTTTTATCAATTGTTCATCTAGTTTCTCCCTTCTTGGAGCTCCCTCCATCTCTTCCTCACAACTCGTGTCCTCACTCACACTGACATCTCCCACATTAGGTTCTCACCTCCGAGAAGTCTCCATGGCATACATTATTTCCTAGATATGCTTCAATTCCAATGTCACATCCTTGTCTATTCCACTCATCTCTCGGTCTCCTCTTCTGGGTTGCATAGTAGCATCACAATCCTTAAAAACCAAAATTATCTTACTAGTTACAAGATTTGCAGAGCTCAATTTCTCTGATACCGCTTGATGCAACATATGTTTGGTGGTTCCTCTTCCTCATAACAACAAACCATATAAAGAAAAATATACCTCGAAAATTTTGCTCATATCCTTCCGCGCATAAACCTCCTTTCCTCCTTATTTTCCGTTGAAGCTACTTATTCCATTTTAACCTTTTTTATAAGTAAAATAAGTTTTATTTGAATGTGGATATGCTACCATTTACAAAGGCAAGCCAAGGGTTAAATGAACCACCCAAAGAAAAATGTCCAATTCGTCGACTTCTGCTGAGGGCTCGACTACCTGACATTTGACTATTTGCTAGGACCCACATACGCAAGGTCAAACCTTAGGCTATTCATGAGAATTTATTTGAAAAAAAAAGGAAACAGAGGGATGACCTCTTGACCTCCAACTACAGGCCCACTACTTTGAAATAGATTGACTATTGGGAATTGTTCTTTGATTATATTGATTTTTGTCGCATGGCATTTGTTGGCTTGAGGGGGCTTGGACCCAAGTTCAGAGTTAGTTGCGCTAACCAACAAAACCCTACACTACTTGCCCTTTTGGCAATAACCCACATAACGCAGACTACAATCTCACCCGAGGCCTTATTGGGGGATGCTAGAACTAGGTTTCTGCATCCAAAGGACTATGTGATGTGTTTCTACCAAACTTAGGGCTTTATCTCGACCTTCACAAACCCTTAACCCTTAAAACCTAGAATATATAGTAATTAACAATTAATAGATTTATGCCCTTCTCCAATTACGCTAAACATGCATAACATCATATAAATAAACAAATCTACATCTTCGCGAATCTAATAAGTACTTTTCTTGAGTAATTGAATTCAAAAGATAAAAAATACAGTAAATTCAGAGATACACCATAATACACAAATATACATATAGTTCTTCAAAAAAATCCTTTATTATGCTTTAGATATTCAATTACAGTCTTCCCAACCCTACGCACAGAGTTGCAGGGGCCCGCGCACTCAACTGTGGACTTACCAAGGTCTTCGCGCACATAATTGTAGGAGCCTTCCCCTTCGTCCAAGCATAGAATAGACAAAAGTAGACTCAAATCATGTAGTATTCTTTTATGCTATTCTTCTACTATGCATCTTCTATGACTTCATTTTATATTCTTCTCCATTACAATACCATGGTCTGAGAACCATGGGCGGGTCTCAAAACAACTTTGACTCTTAACTCCTATCAACTTGCGCTACTCATGCTCTGCCCCTCAAAATGCAGATACTTAACAATATTTAACAAAACTTTACAATATTTGACCCAGGGAACCCCATCCCAACAAGCCCCCAACACAAAGTCATGACTCATCCTGAGTGACTCTGCTAGTGTTGCCTCAATATTTGCTTGCAGACCACTGAATGTGATCTTCAATGCCTGAAGATCTGTTGTTCCTTGCACAGTGGCCTGACGAACTTCTTCAACCAGTTTCTTTGTGGTTGGACCTTCGGCTGCAAGGCCCATGGTTCTTTGTGTCTGTTGAAAAGCCTTTAACTTGCTCTAGATGGTCTGTGACAGTTGGCTTGCCTCGTCAGCCCATGGTTGCATCCTTGAGTAGATAATGGAGGCCTTCTGACGCAGCTCATCAATCTTAGTTTGGATGAAATTTCCTTCCTGAAGTCTGGTGAACCTTTGCACAGGTGTTAAGGTCTATTTTGTCGCCCTGATCTCATCAAACTGCAGTTGTTTTTCATGGATGTCTGCTTCGGTCGTTTACAAGGTGCATCCTCCTACAGCGAGGTCAACATCTCCATTGTCTTCTCGAACATTTGGTTGCAATCCTTGACTGCAACTTCCAGAGTGGTCATGTTTTCTTTAATAGTAGCCTCACGTTGCTCTCTGATTTCCGAAGGAGTGGTTGGTTGTAGCTTAACTTGAAGTTCTGAAATCTACAACTACAACTCAAACTGTACCTTTCAAATTTCTTCCTTGGATGCCTTCAGTGCAGCAACCAACTTGTGAATCTACTATCTTAAGGCCACCTCTGCTGGAATTTGGAGCTTAGGGATCTCATTGCACACTTGGGTAAGGGTTGTCTCAGGTTGCTTATTTTGTTGTATAGCCCTCGTCGTGGGCCTACAAGACCCTACGCTTTCTCTTCAAAAATTTGTTGATTGTTAGTTTTTACCTCATCGATAATAAAAAAATCTCATTTCTCCTAGATGCAAAGCTCATATGAAAATCCTTGGTGTAGCTCATTCAAGGTCTGGATCGACAGTGCTGCAAGGTTGATACTTAGATTCTTCTAGTATTGTGAACGCTCCTATTCTTCTGTTGTCTCAAACTGGACAGAGCCTCCTAGTAGTGGTACAACGCGAAGCCTGAATGTGATTTATATTGAATCAAATCTTGTCACGCTCGCCTGATCCATGCTCACCTGGATCACCCATGTCTTGACCTGTAATTCCTTCAAGCCCTATTGTACTTTGTCTAATACCTGGTGGTACTAGTCCTCGATGTTTCCCCATATAGTTTAAGTGGCGGAGTGGACAACATCACCTATCTCATGAAGGGCCCCTTCCTTGAGGACCAATGGTTTTGCACTCACAGACTTATCGGACTTCTGCTTCTTGCGAGGTTCCATGGAACTGTGCTTCTACCTCTTCCTGACCCTGAAGGGGGACTCTAAGTCTATGTCCCCTTCCTCTTCACCTTTGGTTTCAAACTCAACATTATTGCGCTCGATTTTAGGTTCTTCAAGGTCAATAATGACCTGCGATGTTATTACTTGCGTAGATTTCTCCTTCGATGCTTCCTTCTCTTTTTCAAAAACCTTTTTCTTTTGTGCTACCTTTTCTTTTGTAGAAGCATTTTGTGCTTCTTTTTCTTTCGTAGAAGCCTTCTGTGCTTCTTTCTCTGTGACTTTCTGGGTTGTTGTTGCAACTGTTGTTTTCCTCGTTTCTCCCTCTGTGGCCTTACTTGTTCCTGCGCCTTCTTCAGGTGGGGTGAGCCAATCGCTCAGCCATTGCTAATGACTCCCATAATGTCATTCTCTGCAACTAAATATGGAAACTTATGCCATGTTCCTGTGGCATGCTTCTTCACGCGCATGGACAAATTGTAAAAATCTACCTTGAATTCTGCAATATTTATATACTGCACATGTAAACTAGGTGACAACCGCAACTGTTGGTTGATCACCATCTGCAACTATGACTCGAAAAATACCCAGAACATCTTTCCAAACCATTTTTTAGCTTGATGGGACTTGGACCCAGGTTTAGAGTTAGCTGCGCTAACCAAAAATACCTTACACTACAGACGATTTCAACAACAACATGTGTAGCGCATGCTGCAGTCTCACCCGAGGCAATATTGGGGGATGTTAGAACCAGGTTTATGCATCCATAGGACTATGTGATGTGTTTTTTCCAAACTTAGGGCTTTATCTTGACCTTCGTGAACACTTAACCGTTAAAACCCATAATTTACAGTAATTAATAGTTAGTAGATTTATGCCCTTCACCGATTACGCTAAACTTGCATAACATCATATAAATAAACAGATCTACGTCTTCGCGAATCAAATAATTACTTTTCTCGATTAATTTCACTCAACAGATCAAAATACAGTAAATTTAGAGATACACAAATAGTTCTTCAAAACAAGCATTTATTATGCTTTATATCTTCAATTACAGTCTTCCCAACCTTGCGCACATAGCTGCAAGCGCCTGCACACTCAGTTGTAGACTTACTAAGGTCTCCATGCACACAGCTGCAGGAGCCTTCACCTTCGCCCAAGTATAGAATAGACAAAAACAAACTCAAATCATGCACTATTCGTCTATGATATTATTCTCCTATGACTCTTCTATGACTTCCTTTTATATTCTTCTCCATTACAATACCATGGTCCACAAACCATGGGCGAGTCTTAAAATAGCTTGACTCTTAACAAAATAAGGGGCTTTTACCTTCTAAAAGCCCCTTTGACTCCTATCAACCTGCGCTACTCGCACTCCGCTCCTCAAAATGTGGAGACTTTACATTATTTAACAAAATTTTACAAAATTTGATCCAAGGGACCCCATCCTAATAGTATTCTCTATATTCAGCAAGAGGTTTTAGTTTTTTAATGGAGGATTCATGTTGGAGGATTATAGACTACATATCATTGCTTAACCTTTCTAAGAAAAACCAAATTCATTCATATGCAGAGGCTTACCTCAATTTAACGACTAGTTAAGAACCAACCTAGATTCATCTTAACTATGGATCTATCAAGCGACGAGAGGGATCAAATCTCTCGAGGTGCAAACCTCTTTTTTGAGTGCAAAATTTGAGGAAAGGTTTGCACCTCGAGAGATTTGATCCCTCTTGGTACTTGATAGATCTAGAGTTTAGACGGATCTAGGTTGGTTTCAGTCATATGTAACCAAGGAAAAACTATCGAAGATATGATTAATTTTATCAATAATATGTAAATACATATAATAATAATATAATCATTTTAAATATGTTAGATATGTTTGAATTTAATCTGGTCATTTTAATTTTAAATTTGCTTAGTTACCTCAGTTTTTTGATATGATAAATATTGTTAATAACTTTAATGATGAAATAAAAATTTTGAATGCAAAGTGACAATGTAATAGTGTTGAATGATAGAAAATGTGAATAATAAGAATGTGGTTCATTACAAACAGTCTTCAGTGTGATCAATCTCAAACTATTTTCTTCTACTATTCTTATTGTCACCCTTGTTATTTTTGTCATCTTTTCATATCGATTATATGAAAAGGATAGTTGAAATCGTAAATTTAAATCTTTAGCTTGATTTGTTGTAGTAAACATCGTACCTTGTCTCTCTTGCTCTCCAATATTAATAAGTTGAATTACTATAACACAAAAATCAATGTACACTGCCAATATTTTTTTGTGCTTACACTGAAATCAATGCACATTGTTAATCCAATCACTTTAAAATTAATGTACCATCATACATCCAATTACATCAAATCAAAAATAAACATTTACGTTGAAATCAATGCATCTAATACAAACAATCAAATAAGATTAGAAAACAAATTCTACACTAAAATCAATGCATCTAATGTAAGCAATCAAATAGGATTAGAAATCAACATCTACACTCAAATGAATGCATCTAATGCAAGTAAGCAAATAGGATTAGAAGCTAACATCTACACTGAAATCAATGCATTTAGTGCAAAAAGCTAAATTGGATTAAAAATCACCATCTATACTTAAATAAATGCATTTAGTGCAAGCAATCAAATAGGATTAGAAATCATTTACATTGAAATCAATGCATCTAGTGCAAGCAAACAAATAATTTAGAAATCAACATCTACATTGGAATCAATGCATCTAGTGCAAGCAATCAAAACAAATTAGAAATCAACATCTACAATGAAATCAATGCATCTAGTGCAAGCAATCAAATATGATTAGAAATCACCATCTACACTAAAATCTATGCATTTAATGCAAGCAATAAAATAGGATTAAAAAGCATCTACATTGAAATCAATGCATCTAGTGATAGAAATCAAATACCATTAGAAATCAATATCTACACTAAAATCAATGCATCTAGTGCAAGCAACCAAATAGGATTAAAAATCACCATCTACACTGAAATGAAGACATCTAGTGCAAGCAATCAAATAGGATTAGAAATTCCCATCTAAACTGAAATCAATGCATCTTGTGCAAGAAATCATCTTCCCTCTCTCCCCCCTCCATCTATATCTATATCTCCCTCCATCTCTCCTTCTTTTTCTATCTATCTCACCCCCACAAACACACGCACTTTCTCACTCCATATTTATCAATCTCCCTATCTCTTTCCATCTCTATCTTCTTCCCTCTCTTCACCTCCCATCAATATCTCTATCTCCCTTTATCTCTCTATATCACCCACAAAACATAAACTCTTTCTCTCCAATCTATCTATCTATCCCTCCCTCCTCCCCTTCTCTACCTCTCCCTTGCCTCTCTCTCTTTCCTCATGTTGTCCTCTCTCCCTCTCTCTCCATCTTCCTTATCAATCCCTCTCTCTCTCTCCACCTTTCTCTCTATATGTCTTTCTTCTTACCTCCCTCTATCTCCCCCTCCAACTTCATCTCTCTTTTCCTCCCTCTCTCCACTCTCTCACATCCTCTCTCTTTCTACCTCTCTCCCCCTTTCTCTCCCACCTCTCTCTCTCTCTTTCTTCACCCTCCAACTCGATTACTATATCCCTCCGTCTCCTTCTCTCTCCTTCTCTCCCCCATGATCTCCATCTCTCCTTTGTCTCTCTATCTCACCCCCAAACATACACACTCTCTCTTCATATCTCCCTTGTCACTCCCTCTCTCTCTCTCCACTTCTCACTCTTTATATTTCTTCTTCCCTCCCTCTCTCCTCCTCTCTCTCAAGTCCTCTCTCTCGCCCTTCCTTTCTCTCCCTTTCTCTCCTATCGCCCTCTCTCTTCCCCCATCTCTCTCTCTCTTCTCTCTCTCTCTCTCTCTCTCTCTCTCTCTCTCTCTCTCTTTGTCTCTAATCCTCTCTCTTCCCCCATCACTCTCTTCCTCTCTCTCAAGTCCTCTCTCTCCCTTTCTCTCCTACCTCCCTCTCTCTTCCCCCATATCTCTCTCTCTCTCTCTCTCTCTCTCTCCAACTATGTTATTATATCCCTCCCTCTTTCCCTCTCTCCCCCCTTCTCTCCATCTCTCCTTTGTCTCTTTATCTCACACCTAAACATACACACTCTCTCTCCATCTCTCCCTTGTGACTCCCCCTATCTCTCCACCTCAATCATTCTATGTCTTTGTTCTTCCCTCCCATATATATCTAGAGTTCAGATATACCAGGATATATTAATACATATTTTATATATATTAATACTATGAATATTAGAATTAATAATAATAATAATAATATTTTAATATTAATATTAGGGTTAATAATGTTTTTTTGCATGGTATTAATAATAATTTGGCTCACATGGTTCACCTAAATAAAACCTCTTTTTTGAGTTTTTGTAAATATAAAGTAGATTATGGAGTAAATATAAAAAGAGGTTTTATTTATTTACTATGCCTCCCGATTATTTATATTTTTATTTATTTACCATACTTTTTTAGTGCTCGTAAACCTCTTTATATTTTAAATTTATATTTTGTTTATACATAATAATAATTAGATTGATTTTTAAATAGGGCCCATATTAGATTTAAAATGTTAAATGTTAAACATTACATGTCAAACATATTTGCGAGCAATTAATCTTTTGCCCTGGACTTGCGCCTCCAAAACCAGTACCTACCTTGGGTGCAGAGATTCATAACTTAAAGATAAAACACAAACACCAGTCTAAAACAAGAATTATAATGACAATATATCATGTGATAGAACCTTCGAAGACATAAACAAAAGAGTTCCTTCTTCTTCACACTTCCTTCTTCTTCCTCCAGTACCTACCTTGGGTGCAAAGATTCATAACTTAAAGAAATAAAACACAAACACCAGTCTAAAACAAGAATTATAATGACAATATATCATGTGATAGAACCTTCGAAGGCATAAACAAAAGAGTTCCTTCTTCTTCACACTTCTTTCTTCTTCCTTAGGCTTCCACACCCATAAAGTCTTGAAACCCATCTTTTTATACATAACACGGGGAATTTATTCCATAACAATATAGGGATGTGCTAGTTAACAATAACATTCCCAAGGATGACATTTAGGTTTTTTTTCTAGAAGCCCTTTATTAACAACCAGAACAACTGTACAAACAAAAAGACACATCAAAAAACAAACAAAAACCATCATATAGATATGACTGTCCCAAAGGGACACATAAGCAAGCAAATATTAATAGAAGGAGATATTTACATGGGAAATTTTTCTTAAAAATAAAAGGGGAGAGATGCTCTTGCATCAAAATATATTCCATATGCTCTTGTATTAAAAATGTTCCATATGACATGGTTGTACGAGATATATGACCAAAACTCTGGATTACAAAAATGGATGAATAGTGAACTATGATTGATATGGCATGATTGCACTAGATGCATGGTTATAACTATGGAGGGTGGCCAGTATGGCAATATCAAGATTGAGCAAGATTGTCTATGCATTCTGTAGTGGTGTATTGAATGTGATTGTTACTTTTATATGTATTATTTGATGTCAAAAAAATTTCTTTCAAATTACATGCATCACTACCAAATGTATATATCTTTGGTATTGTTAACCAAGGTAATAATTTTGTTTAAATATATATATATTTGTTTAGCTAGAACCAATTTTTAGATTGCATAATCTTAATTTTTTAGTATTTTAATCATCATTCTGATATCAGAAATAGATCTTTTTTTTTTAATTTCAAACAAATTTACCAAAAATCTACATTAACACAACAAGCATAGTTACTATTTTGATAAATGCCAAAAGAACATAGTAATTAAATATCAAGAGTAATAAACTTACAACTACTTATTAAAATAGGTTGGAACATGTATTTTTTTTAATATAATTTGGCTAATTTTATTTAAAATTAGATAAAAATTCTTAAAACTATAAATTTGAATTATAAAATTAAAGTATTATAGGGATAATTTAAAACATTAAATTTATTTATATATTTGAAATATATATTTAGAAAAAAACTACACAATTTCTTTAATACAAGTTATTACCAAATTTTATTTAGAAACAAAATATAAAATTATTTTTATTGGACATACTCTCTAGGTTTGAATATAGGTCTGAATCCAATGGTTCACACCAGTATTTGATCGTGGATGTGAATAATGCTTTATAAGCAAGTATCTATTGTTCTTTTAGGAAAATAAAGAGACAAACGGATTTCAAATTGGCAAAAAGGCTCCGGGGCAGTTTTATCCCACGGCGTCAGCAAGAATGGGGGATTTAGTGAGCCCTTGCGCCTTCAGTGGCAACTGCATTACGCTCGTTGAATTATTAAAGACGCAGGAATGAAATGATTGATAGGAAGCCACAGAATTTGATGAGCAGCTCAAAATATCGAATAGAAATGAATGTTGTGACAAAACGGAACCTGCATCCATAATAATATTGTTCAATTTTTTTAATAACCAATGAAGATGAAGCTATTTTATCCCTTTCTACGTTTCAAAACAAAATACATAATTATTAATAACAAAAGATCGAGGATAGTAGGATACGCAACGCATTACATCCATTATGATCCATTGAAACCACTTGTTATTTAATATCCATCTCTTTAACACTATTATCAGAAATGGATGATTGTTACCCCTAACAACAAACAAAGCCCAACAGTAGTCGAAATACCCCTAGTCGTGGACAGGAGTGGCTAACCCAGGTGGAGGGGAATTAAAGGAGGGGAAGCGAGGAAGTGGAAGCCGGGGAGTAAAACGTGGTCGCAGTGGCGGGGTTGAACCACCTAGAGACGGTGGCGCCAAACCACGCAATGGAGGAAAATGAAAAGGTGGAATTGTGGGAAGTCCAATCCCACCACTGCCGGGAAGCTGCAACAACGATCGTCTTCTGCTCTCACCATTCTTTGATGCAGGATCCGTCGAGGTACCACCCGCACTGCTCATAAATAGAATCACCGCGAATGCGGCAACAGCCAATAATTTCGCCGAGCGCTGCATTTTCAAAGAAATGGATGTGTGGAATGCAGTACATAACTACCATCTACAATCTTCTTTTATAATACCCAGTAGCCCAGCCGCACGCTGTCTCAGCTGCCTCTGACATGGTCATGGATTCAGCAATCAATAACCGAAAAAGAACAACTACTCCACTGGTTATCATTCATGGCGAACAAGGGCATGTAGCTTCACTTTTTGCCTTTTTTTAACTGAAAATATCGCACAGTAACAACTCTCAGCCCTATATAGTCTTGCTCTGGCTTACCACAAATGAGAACTAACCATTGAACTACATCCTCCGCACAAAATTGTTGAAGTTACAAATTGAGAGTTGGTAGAAATGAATACACCTTACCCCAAGCCGCAAAAGGTTAGGTGCTTCTGTACGATAAGTTATGGTTCGCTTGTCTGGCAGTAGGAAACTAAATAACAGCAAAAAGTTCGATAATAGAATCAGTTGCATGATGTGAAGGGTATAGACGTTCTGTTTAATAAGAAATCATAAGACATGTCTTCCCACTACCGAATTAAGGGGTCATCATAGACGTAGTGTAACCAGGTAGTATTTTACCATTGTAGCTGAAATTCTGATGTGATACTTTAAATACCCAGTAGCCCAGCTGCACGCTGTCTCATCTGCCTCTAACATCGTCATGGATTCAGCCATCAATGACCGAAAAAGAACAACTAATCCACTGCTTATCATTCATGGCAGACAAGGGCATGTACCTTCAATTTTTTCCATTGTTGGTGGAATTTTGTTGGGTAATGTCAAGATTGTTGAATTTTTTTTTGTTTTTTAAGGGAAGAAATTACACTTGGAATAGGTCTCAGGCTTACATAATCATAATCTTATTATTAGGATCCAACCACAAAAGTCCACGAGGATAAATATAGCCTATGGGACAGATTGCTTCTTCATCTACTTGATGTATTCGGTCTTTTTTCTATGGAGCTTCAAAATAAATGTTCCCAATATCTGGACAAACCTCTCGCTAAGTCATAAACTGAGCAATGAGAATTTTGGCTCTCTAAGAGATATTGGCCTCTATGTATGCTTTTGGTTGATGACTATGAGTGTGATTAAACACTTCAATATAGTAATTTTTTTTCTTCCTAGCTCCTTATCCCAAGTAAGCTTGTGGAACTTTTCCATAACAAAGACTTTTATCTCTTTGTTGTTTATGGGACACAGGTTTAAGAAAATTCCCCATTTACTAAACCATTTGTTATTTTGCTGCATTCAAGTTTTTTTTCTCTTGCACAATCTATCATCAAAGACAACCTTAGGCCATCTACCTTCTTCCATTTGTTCAATTTTTTTAAATACCTTATGACTAGCACCATAGCAATTGCTTCAATAGGAGCAGTCTCTGTTTCACTTAATAAGATATCATAAGGAACTGCACTTTTAATCTTAAATTTGTTTGTAATCAAATGCTTGAATTTTCTCAATTTGTCTCCACTTCATGTCGAATGTATTGTTGGCCCATAGTTCACAACCATAGAGAATCACCGTAATCACTAGAAGCCCAAAAAGAGTTTGAGTGGTTTTCAATCCCATAACTCTCCCTCTCTACACCTATTTTGAAAACCATAAAATGCTTTCCAACCCCCTAAAGTTCTTTTTTGTCTTCCAGCTTAGATTTTTGTTGAAGTCAATTCCGAGGTATTTGTAATAATCAATTTCTTCTAGAATGTTGCCTTCAAAGTAGAACTTATGTTGATTAGGTTTCCTTTTCTTAGAGAAGACCACTACTTTCGTTTTGTTGATATTGACTTGTATCCCCACACTTCTACAAAAATTCTCAAGGGATACTAAGAGCTATTGGAAACCAAGAGCCGATTTAGCAATCAGAATAAATTCATCTGTATACAAAAGAAGCCTTATAACAAACTTGCCCAAATAGATACCATCACCCCCTTGTGAATTTAACCACTCCTCAAGCTTGTCCATATATAAACAAAAAAGGGTAGGACACAGTGGGAAACCTTGCTTGACCCGATATCGCTTCTAAAACTTTCAGAAATGGGTGCTAAAGTTCTAATTTTGACTTTTACCTCTTCATACTATGCTCAGCTCTCTCAAATGTTTAGGAACCCCAAATGCCAAAGCTTATCCCTAGGAACCGAGTCAAACATTTTTCTCAAATCAACAAAGCAACAAAAGACTTCTTCCTTTTTCTCCCAAACTTTTTCAATGATGTGGCTTAAAGTTATACAATGGTCAATTATGTAATGTTTAGGTCTAAACCCTGCTTGCCCTTTAGCAAGCTTATCTCTTTATTCTGCCCACATGTTAATTTTGAGATAGAGGAATTTCGACGCCAGCCAAAAATAGCAGCAACCTGGGCAAAAAAATTTCAAAAAATCTTGTAAATGTAGTATTTAAATCATATTTTTCATAGTGAAATAGATTCAGCATCATCCAAAAAACCTCTAAAATATTTAAAATTAAATGTGCCAGCTCTACCATAATTATGTGTGAAGAATTTCGGGCCGGCTCTGTTACTACTGCCACCGCCCGACCACAGGTATGCAAGGGTATACGATAATGTAGGCATTAATGGAACACTCAATTGAATTTGACAATCCCGCTGGAAATTTGAAATTTGGATTTATAGAACCACTCAGCCGATGTTTTCGCAGCTGCTTCGTTCAACTATTGGAGGCCATTTTGGTAGTGAATGAATTCGCCATGGACAACAACCTGTTTTGTCCTCCAAGTTGCAACGCTCCCAGGCAATAGTGGTTGGATGCACCCTTATTGTTCGCTCTCTTCTTAACAACAATTAACTGCAGGTGAAGGTGTCGGAATCGAATTGCACACACTCCAAAGTTTGAATTGCGTTGGCAGTTCCTGCTGAGTCTACTCTCTTGTCGAAGCTTAAAACACCAGAAGAAGAAAAAGAGGAAAATAATATTGGAATAGCGAAGGTGAACGAGCGCTGGTTTCCTAAGGAAACCCTGGGTACGGCCTCTCTCCTGATATGAATCCGTGAGAAGCGTAAGATGGAGAGCCTCCGCAGAACTGCAGAAAGATTTATGTCCGTTGCCTCTCACGTCAGCGATCAATTTATGGAATGCCTTTCCTCTCCCTAACCAAGAAAGAAAGGAAGGATGAAGTTGTCCAATCAAATGAAGTCTCTGTTTACAGTCTTCGCGGGTTTGGTTTAACACTCTTAACTGCTCATTATCATATGAAAAATTAGTTTTCATTGAAATTTTGTATTTAGAATTTGACAAGTTATTCCCAATGTTTAAAAAAATAAAATAGCTCTCATGTATGGGTAGATTTGCAAGGCAAATACAAACAAGTATTTTTGTTATAACCCTGAGAGGGGCTCAATTTTAGTAACTATGGAGCTAACATAAAGGCCCATTTCCCCCTAAAATTAGCATAGATCTGTTTAACTATGAATCTACCATGTATTAAGAGAGATCAAATCTCTTGAGATGGGAACTTTTTTTTTTGGAGTGTGGAACTTGAGGAAAAGTTTTTCACCTTGAGGTATTTGGTCCCTGATAGCCCATGATAGATCCAGAATTAAAAGGACAAAAAGGACTCATTTTCATATTATCATTATTATGTATATGTTTGAGATGAAGTTCATACTTTAAAATTTACATGTTTATTATTATGTCAATATTTCAGAATTTAAAGTAATATGTGTCAATACAATTTTCATTGTACTTGAATTGAAGTTGGTGAGTTCATAAATTTGAATCTTCCCATTATACACAATATTTAGACATTTTTCTACCCTTGTGTGTTTGGATATCTTATTGTTAAATATGGGGTTGCAAATGTATGGCTCCTCATATGATAATTTGGGTTGAGATATATTCACTGATATGGATCCAAATTGAAATGTGCTCCTTGATGATATGCACTATGATAACTATTAGGTAATGTTCAGCATACAAACAACAACAATCAAGACTCAACAATGATCGCCTCCTGCTCTCACCATTTTTTGATGCACTCAACATTCTTCGATGCAGGATCCCTGGAGGTACCACCCGCAGTGCTCATAAATATAATCGCCGCCAATGCGGCAACAACCCATATTTTCGCAGAATCCTGCATTTTGACAGAAATGGATGTATGGAATGCACAGAACGACCATCTATAATCTTCTTTTCTAATACCGAGTAGCTCAGTTGCACGTTGTCTCAGCTGCCTCTCACATCGTCATGGACTCAACGATCAATAACCGAAAAATAACAACTACTCCACTGGTTATCATTCATGGGTTACAAGGGCATGTAGCTTCAATTGTTTACCTGGAACAGCTTCCAGGACTAGATATTCTTGCTCTAGATCTTACCACAAAACATGTGGGGACTAACCATTGAGATAGGGATAGAATTCATATACTCCATTTTTACAATATTAATAATCTGGTAAATTCTAGCATGCACCTTACCCCACCCTGCAAAACGTTAGGTGCTGTTGTACAATAAGTTATCGTTGGCTTCTCTGCCACTATGAAACTAAATAACAACAAAAGGCTTCATAGTAGAGTCAGTTGCATTATGTGAAGGGTATACACATTCTGTTTAATAATAAATCATGCGACATGTCTTCCCACTACCAATTTAAGGGCTCATCATAGGCGTAGTGTAACCAGGGAGTTTTTACCATTCTAGTTGAAATTCTGATGTGAAACAAAAAAAATATTTGCACAGATTTTTAAATTGTATTTTTCAGTATTATATTATGATTTTTTTTTTTAAATATTGAATAATAAATTTAATAACTTAAAATTACAGAAGTATTCAAAACTATTTAAGTTTTGAGGATAACATTTTTTTGGAGGAGAAGGGCATATTAAGTTTCTATAATACAAGTGTAGCCCCCTTATTGTTATTATTATTTTTTTTATTTAACAAGGTCGAGTAGTTGATATATTACCAAAACCTGTGTTGGAGCAAGTTCCTATTACAATCAACTATAGCATGATAGTAAACTAAGCAATGAGGTGGGAGCGTAGTCCCCTCTCCTATGCTTGAGTTAAAAATTTCATGTATTTTTATGACTATTCTTGAACACTGCCTAACAAATTGACCTATTAGGAAAGTAAATTTACAAATCATAGATTCACTGTAACTTCTTCATAGCTTGTAGAGTGAGTTGGCTGGTTCTTCTTATCGTAATTGACCGAGTTCTCTCCTTCAATGCTCATTGTGTTATTTTTGTAGTATGCCACTGCTTCTTCTGAGATCCTTGAGTGACTCTTTCATTTGGTGAATCATTCTTTATCTTCCTCTTGTGATGCTTACTGTTCCTTTCTCTGTTGTGCTTCATGAGTTTTATTTTGCCTAAGCTACTGCTTCCTTCACTGTTGTTGTCCACGCTTCTTTTGTTCTGCGCTTTCATGACTGCTATTTTGAATGTGACATAATAGAACTGAGGTCGAGTTTTGCTTAATGCCTTCTGTGGGAGCGCTTCTCCTTCGTAATCTCTGATCTCCGATCTGCGCTTCATCGGCCATCGGAGTATCGGCCCATCGCAAATCGGCACATCCATTCCCTGCCAGCTCTCCGTTTCGACGGTCCAAACTTCATCGCATTTCCCTGCGCTGCTTTGATCTCTGTCGTCCATTACTCCATCAGATCTAAATCTCCGCCATTAATATGATTTTAGATCCGACCATAGTGACTTCACCCGATCAACAAAATGTTCGGCATTCCTCCACCATTGATCATCAGCACTGGAGCCGACAGTTAACAGTGATTTCGGGTGGACCACTTGCATGGTGGTTACCTGCCCGAAAAGCTGTTTCTTCCTCTCTCCTCCACTGCTATGTGTCGAGCAGTTAATGGAATCTGGTGCCTAACCCGAATTACCACTTACTACTTTTTGCGCGGCCGAAATACCATTTCCTGTATGAAAACCACCTTTTCGCTCACTATCTTCCGTGTGCCTTCCCCATGCGATGATCATTAGATCTGTCAATCTATCGATCGGATGACTCTTGCTCCCCTTTAACAATCCGCCGATGCAATATGAATACTCCGCTTCAAGCCATTGATCCGATTTTAGATCTGACGGTAGTGACTTCACCCGGCCAACAAAATGATCGACGATCCTCCACCATTGATCATCACCACTAGATCCAACCACTGACAGAGATTTCGGGTGGACCACTTGCACAGTGGTTACCTGCCCGAAAAGCTATTTTTTCCTCTCTCCTCCACTGCTACGTGTTGAACAGTTAATGGAATCGGGTGCCCAACCCGAATTACTACTTACTACTTTTTGCTCGCCTGAAATACCATTTCCTGTAGGAAAACCACCTTTTTGCTAGCTATCTTTTGCGTGCCACCCCCTTGCGATGACCATTGGATCTGTCGATCTATCAATCGGACGGCTCTCATTCCCAAACTCCACTCCATGTGAATTATTTCGCAGAGAGGCAAGGAAGGTAATAGATTTGTGCAAAGGGCTTAGAGAGGGCGACGACCATGATCCTTGAACTAGGGAGCAAAGAAACTCAGAGTGAGCACAAATTTGCATGAAATGCTTGCTTGAAATATTCGATTTCCTTTTTCTTTTATAGCATTTCTGAGCACTCCAGTGACTACCTCCGATGGGATGGTCTACAGCATGATTCTCGTGACCAAGATTGTAATCTTTCTACCTTCCTATACTCATGCGAATTTCTGAACTACTGAGTTGTTTCCATTGCATTCTCGTGACTTTCTACCTTTGTCTGCAATGGAGTGTCCTTTGATCATTTTTTACTATTGATTTATTTTCTGTTTCTTTTATCATTGTGTTTTGTTCCTTATTTTTTAGGATACTCATACTTATGATCTTTTGTTGATTATTATGGGACTGACTTGTAATATTCCTCCTGATTTTCATGAATATTCCCTTCAATTTTTTCCACTACTTGATTTGCAAAATAATCCGCGTGTTGATTATGTGTTCTCAAGACATGTCTGAAGATTACATCGTCAAAGTCTTCAAGGTTCTTCCTGATTCTTCTGATAATTTTGTTTATGAACTCATTACATGGGCTTTTATTTCATGCCATTGCCTCTATTATTTTGGCTTAATCTTCTATTATTATAGGATTTTGTATGTCTCTTTTTTTTATCATTCTTGATCCCATCAACAAGCTGTATGATTCAACCTTATTATTTGAGGTTTGTCCAAGACCCCATTCATATGTGACAATTTCTCTTCCATTAGGATCAAGGATTAATCCCCCTACCCCTGCCTTTCCCGGATTATGCTTTGAGGCCCCATCAAAGTAGAGGCAGTATCTGTTCTGATTTTTTTTCCATATTTCTAGATCCTCTTCACTCATCCTTATTTTCCAAATATTTCCTGAGTTTGCTTTCCTTTGTCATTTTTGTCCATTGTTATTTATTATGGCTTTGCTAAGCCAATCTCTCTCTTCTTGTTGTAGAATTTTGTGATCTATTGGTGATGTTCCTTTAATGTTGAGGATTTCAGAAGTTAATCCCCGCGTTTTTGATAGAGTTTTCCCTACTCTTGGAGTTTGGTTTTTGAAGATGCTCTTATTTCTTGTCAACCAAATTTGCCAGCATAGTACTGATGGGATGCATTTCCATATTCTTTGAATTGTGACTTTCTTCTTTGTTGTATATGGATAGGTCTTCTCTAGTGTTTGCAGAAAATCTGGCAAAGACTTTTCAAAATTTATTCTTATTTCCAAGGGGCTTATAAGCTGTTGCCAACATTCTTTGGCAAAAGTGCATTCTTGAATTAAATGTTGAATGTTTTATTCAACCTGTTGGCATAATGGGCACCATGATGAACCTTGGAAATGTTTTTTTTTTAAGTTTTCACTAGTTAATACCTTCCCTTTTAAAAGAGTCTAGATGAACATTTTGATCTTAGGCAAGCTTTCAGATTTCCAGGGTATTTTCCAAGGGTCCCAATCTTGTTGGTTTGGTTGTTCTTGTAGGATTTTGTATCCCGTCTTGACTGTGTAATTCCCACCACTAGGATCCCAGAGGTATCCATCTTCCTCATCATAGTTGATTGGTGCTGCCTCTTTTAGGAGCTGCCTGATTTTGCTCCATTGCCCTTCCATATTTGCAGGTATTGTTGAGAGTTTCCAGTCTTGCCAATCCTTTTGGTTCCATAGAGAAATTGAGAATAGAGTGTTACCACCTTTTCTTTTCATCCACTCTTGGATGCCTTCTATTTCTGGATGAGTCTCCAGTGGTTCTTTTGCTATGATTCTTTCCTCCCATATCGAAATTATTTTTCCATTGCGTGGGGTTTTAGAGATGTAGCTACTCATTAGAGGAATTTTTTTTTTTACCAACTTCCAAGCTTGAGTACCTTGTCTTGTTGGGATCTTTCCATTGAGCAATCTTTCCCTTGAGAAATGAGATTTTTTTCCACCAACTTTCTTTTCCCATGATTAATCTCCATACTATCTTCATTCCGAGCGCTACATTCATGAGTCCAAGTATCCGAATAGAAAGGCCTCCTTGTTCGTATGGTAGCACTACTTGCTCCCACCTCACCAGGCTAAATTTTTTGTTTTCTTGCTTCCCCCCCACCATAGAAAGCTTCTTAAGATTAACTCCATTTTTTTGTGTGCACTTGCTGGAGCCATGATTATTGCATATTGGTAGATAGGTAGTGCTGCAAGGAGTGGTTTGATTAAAATAACCCTTCCTACCATATTTAACCACATCATACCTCAGCTCTGAATTTTTCTTTTCATTTTTTCAATCTGCTTAGTCCATATTTTAGCCTTCATGTTCTCTTTTGATATTGGAAGTCCCAGGTAAAAGAAATGGGTCCATTTTTCCTGTACTGGGATTTCTAATATTTGTGAAATCTTTTGCATGATTCTGGGGGGGTGTTCCATCCATATATTCTACATTTTGTGTTATTCATAAATCCACCTAAAGCCTGTAAAAAGTCATCTAAATTTTTTTTGAACCTTCTTGCTATTATTTTTGATGCCCCTCCTAGAAGTAGGGTGTCATCCGCAAAAAGTGAGTGGTTGATTGTTTTTACTCTTTTTGCTATTCTGAGCCCTGTAATGTTTATTTCTTTTCTTTGTTTTCCCAAATCTCTGCTTAGAGTTTCAGCCATTATAATATATAGGAAGGGTGAGAGAGGGCATCCTTGCCTGAGTCCTCTTGTGCTTTGAAAAAATTCACTTGGTCTTCCATTTATGAGGGGGGCAATCCAAGGGGTAGAGATGCATGTCTGGATGAATTCTATTATTTCTTTTGAGAAAACCAGTTTCTGAAGAAAAACTATGAGATATGGATGGGTAACCCTGTCAAATGCATTTGCCATATCTAATTTAATTATTATGCCTTCTTCTTTCCTTAGCATACTAGAGTGTACAGCTTGATATACAATAATTACATTATCTATGATTTGCCTGTTGGGCACAAATCCTCCTTGATTTTCAGGTATGATTATTGGTAGCACTTCCTTGATTCTATTTGCAATTATTTTTGTTATTATCTTATAAGAGAAATTGCACAGAGATATAGGGTGATACCTATTGAAAGTGGAGGGATTTGACTCTTTTGGGACTAGAGCAGGGTAGGAGGACTTTGTGTTGCTTCCTTTTTTTTTTTGAAAACATTCTTCACCATTCTTAAGAAATCTTTTATGATTGTATACCAATGAAATCTGAAGAATGCTATTGTAAATCCGTCGGGCCCAGGGGCTTTATCCAAATGCAGGCTCCATATAGCCGCCACTACCTCTTCTTTTGTGATTTCTTTGCACATTTATGTGTTTTAATCTCTTTTTATTATTTCTTTGTGTGCTGATGGAAGTCTTCATATTCAGCCATTTCATCTTTTGCTAACAATAAATTTTTAAAGTGCTTGTGGGCAGCTTTTTTTAATTCCTTCGCACCTTTTACCTCTTGATTTTCCACTTGGATTTTTTCTATTTGATTTCTTGATCTTCTAATTTTCATTGAGTTATGGAAAAAAGATGTATTTTTATCCCCTGCCTTGAGCCACAGGCTTCTGGATTTCAGACTAATCTCTTCTTCTTCTTTCCTGTTTTTCGTGTATAGTTCCCAAAAGATTTCATTTTCTCTTAGATAATCTTGCTTGCCTTCTTCTTTGCCTTCTTTTTCAATTTGCATGTTGTCCATTCTCTGTTGTAATTCTTTTTTCTTTTCTTTCTTTTTTTTAATTTCATTTTCTCTTGCCTATTCCTTTAACTTGATTCTTTCATTTTTTTATTTTGTCTCCCAAATATATTGTGGTGATTCTGATACTCTTGGCTCCCATGCTTCCTTAATTAATTCATTGATTTCTGTATTGCTGTCCCAAATTGAATTGTATCTAAATGGGAGCAGTCCTTGATTTTCCATTTTTCCCATGACTATTGCCATCGGTTTATGGTTGGATGTTGTGGTGTGGAGGATTTTTGTTTTAATGGCACTATATGTTGCTGCTATGTTTTCTTTTATCAGGATTTTTTCCAAACTTTCTTTTATGTTGCTTTTGCCCACTCTTTTATTGCTCCAGGTGTATTTCCCTTTGCTTGGGGGGATATCTAAAAGATTGTGTTGTTCCATTATTTCTTCTAGTGCATCCCTAGATGGGTCTGTGTGATATATGCCTCCAAATATTTCTTCTATACTTCTTACCAAATTTAAGTCTCCTCCTAGAATTATTTTTCCTATTTTCATTTCTTTTAGTGCTTCTTTTATGGTGGCCCAGCAATGCTCTTTTTCCTTGTAGTGGTTTAGAGCATATATGTTGATGACACTATACTTCTCTTTTACTGATTTGCATTAGATCCGTTTGTATCCAATGCTAATCTTTTTTGTGGTGTATTAATAGCCATATTCCTTTCTTCCATATTGTGCAGATACATCCTGATGCTCCTATTGCCTGTATTGCTTCACCTTCATAATTTCTGATTTTTTTTTATATTTTTAGTTTCTTGGCTATTTGTTTTTGTCTCCTGAATCATAAGGATGTCTGGGTTTTCTTTTGCCAGAATGTCTCTTGTGGCATTTTCTTTGACGGATGATCCCAATCCTCAGCAATTCCAGGAGACCACTATCATTATTTGCTTGTTGGGTGGTGCATGACTCTTTTCCCTCTTTGCTGGATTTTTTCGTTGTTTCATGTGTTCCTTCCTAAGAAGGTTTCCATAGGTTGTTGTGTTCCTAATTCCCTTTCCTTTGATTTTGCTTCATCCCTCAGTTCTTTGTTTGTCTTTCTTCCTACTTTTTTTTTATTTTCTACATTTGGGAGAGCTTCCTTTGACTGCTTTCTAGTTAGGATTTTGTCTACTAAGGGAGGGGGTGAGATTTGGGTGGATGGGGCCAGAGGGGATAGTGGGGGCGGGGTGAGGCAGTGTGGTGAGGGTATCTAGATCTAGATCTGGATCTGGGTCTGGGGATGGGGGACAAAAGGGATCCAATGGCTCAAAAGGGTTGAGGCTAGCAAGAGAATTGTTGTTAGCATTTGGTGATAGAGGATGAAGATCAGAGGATATGGAGGGTTACGTAGAAGAAAGATTTGGTTGTTTATGGATTTCTTTCTTTCTTTTGACCTGTTCCCAGTTGTTTTCCGGGTCTTCAATCTTTTCGTTTTCATTATTTTTTTTTGTACATATATTAGCAAAATGACCATATTCATGACATACCTTGCATTTGAAGGGGATTTGTTCATAGTCCAGCTGTTGTATATGCGTCCACTGATCCACTTGAATTTTGATGGCTTCTGGAAGCCCTTTTCCTAGATCCACCTCTACATAGATTCTAGCACATGTGTGAATGTTTTCTTTTGGCTCACACTTGTCTATGTATTTCCCAACTGCATTTCCTATGGCTTTAAATGAATCATCTCCTCAATAGTGGAGGGGAAGATGTGGCAATCTGACCCAAACGGGGACAACATTTGGTATATCCATTTCTGGGTAAAATCGGATGTCCATCTGTTTAGATACAAACCACTTTTATCCATAATGTACAGGCCATTCCTAAATATTAGATCTTGATCCTCCTTGGTTTCAAAGTGGAAGGTATAGTATCCTCTTCCACAGAACCTGATTGAGATTTTTTCGTTTATTGTTGCAGACCAGTTCCTTTCTACCCATTTTTGGACGGTTTTGGTCGATGGCCATAACCCTGTAAACTACCCAACGAATCCACGTTTCACCAAGGAGAGTGTTGCTTTACGAGGAAGAGTTAGAGGAAGTGATATTACCAGGATGTCTTCGAATATTCTAACAAACTTGGTGACTGATGCTTGGTTCTTTGTTCGACCCATTACTGAAATGAGACAAGCGAAAGTTTTTGTTGTTCCTTCATTTTCTCGTTGGTTATCTCAGGGAGGCTCTTCATCCTCTGATGATTCCATGTTGATCATTCCTCAGCAGCAAGATGCCACTTAGGGTAGTTGCATGAGCTTGCTGCGATTAGGGCTACTGTGAGCTGCTGTGTGAAGTTGCTGCGAACCTTAGGTTATTCGATTGTGCATTTAAGAACTCCATTAGTTAACATAATTAACTCAGAAGGGCTAACTTGCATGCCTGTAGCTTCAAAATACATTGTAATTATGTTCCAAACATTGCTCCATTCTTTAATCGAGTCATCTCAAAATAAGAGAATGCCATGAAAAAATAACCCCTTTTATTGTTATTGTTATTGTAGCCTTATTATTGTTATTATTGTGCCCATGTAGCCCCCATATTGTTATTGTTGTGCCCCATAGAAACTCACTATTGTTATTGTTATTCCCTTACACTATTATTGTTATGTATGCTCTAATTATATTATATTGTGACCCCTTAAACTCATATATATACAAAGGGGGTATTTTCATTTGTATCATCCAAGATTGTTTCATTTATGTAATGTAAAGGAGGCTTCCCTCTCGAAGAAGGTCATTTTTAATTCGTTGATCTATCTATTTCTGAGTTGGTTGCATAACAATTATGTTGGGATTATGTTCCACATTAATAGTCTCCTATATCCTTTTTTTTGTTATATAGAAGCTTTTGAAAACATAGAGAGTCCAATTTTTGTGTGCCAATTTTAGACCATTATTAGATCTTCCCTTCCTACATGAAGAGTCCAAAATTAGTAAACATAAAAATCAAAGTCCTTATGTTTCCAAAAACTTTTTTGTAACAAAAAAAAGGATCAGAAATGTGAGTATTAATGTGGAATATAATTCCAACATGGTGATGCATTGCTAGTATATGGATCTCATCATTTATTCAAGACATAGATCAGTTATTTTTATTAAGTTAAAAATTGGGGACACATGATTGTATTGTCTTTAAATATAATTTTAATTGTCTCTAGAGAGACAATAACTAGTATTAAAGACATATTGCCTTTAATCACAACTATTGCCTCTGGAGAGACAATAACTGGTATTAAAGACATATTGCCTTTAATCACAACTATTGTCTCTAGAGAGACAAAAATGAAATCATCCCCTAAGAGACAATAATTCTTTGTTGTCTTTGTAGGGACATTTTTTTAAGACAATAATTTGAGACACTCACTTATAGAGAACGTTTAAAACAATACACTAGTTTTTTTTTTTTTATTATTATCTTAAGACAATTTACCCAAAAATTGTCTCTAATATTGTTTTAAAACTCTCCTCTTTATTGTAGTGTTAGCATATAAAAATTAGTTATAATGATGATTTTTGTTTAATATCAATTTTAATTTATACAACATAAAAAAATTATATATAGGAAATTATATCAACTATTTTGTTATTATGATCAAAAAAGAATATAAGAATTTTTATATTTAAATTTGAGTTTTATTAATTAAAAAATTATATGGGAAATTATATCAACTATTTTGTTATTATGATAAATATATATATATATATATATATATATATATATATATGAATTTTTATATTTAAATTTCAGTTTTATTAATGATAAATATTATTAATATTAAAGATGTATTTAACTTACATTAATTATAGATATTATTAATATTAAAAATATATTAAATTAAATAAATTTTAATATAAATATAAAAAATATTTCTTATATTAAAAAAATAAATTATAATAAAAAACAATATTGAATTATATATATGAATTTAATGTTAAATATTATTAACAACATTACTCATAAATAATTTTTAATATAAATATAAATATTGTTAAATTACATGGTAATATTTCTCTAATGGATTATGGCTGTATGCTATATATATGGGTTATTCTAAATGGGAGAATGTTATGGTTGAGTATCATTTTTTAATGAAGAATATCATCTCTTAATGCATAATGATACATGGGATTTGGTCTTAACCAATAGGAAATAATGTAATGTGGTAAAATGTTGATGGATCTACGAGATCAAATTTACATGTGAAGGAATTATTGAAAGACCTAAGGTTCATTTAATAAGAAATCATAAGACAGGTCTTCCCACGGAAAGCCTTATTTCCAACCCCATAACAAAGTAAATGCGCCTTGACATGGGCCCGATATAACATGATATAACACGCCGCGCGGTGATGAGAGAGAGAAAAAATAGCGGCGTGTTATATCATGTTATATCGGGCGCATGTCAGGGCGCATTTAATTTGTTATGGGGTTGGAAATAGGGCTTTCCCTTTCCCACTACCGACTTAAAAGGTTATCATAGGCGTAGTGTATCCAGGCGGTTTTTTATTATTCTAGCTGAAATTCTGATGTGATACCAAAAATGTTTGCACAGATTTTTAAATTGTAGTTTTCAGTATTATATTATGATTTTTTTTAAATACTTAATAAATTTAACAACTTGATTTTTTTTAAATTGTGAATAATAAATTTAATAACTTAAAATTACAATTTTATGTATTTAATAAAATTTCATACGAAATTATCGGGAAAGGATTTATCTTAAAAAAAAATACTTTATCAGACTAAGTCATCATTATATTACTTAATTACACTATGCAATCATTATATTGCATCGTTTTCTCTTCATATTTACTTAAAAAAAAATTAGTAATTTTTTTTTTAATTTAATATAAATCCATGATAATTTCAGCAGATCATAAATGGATACTTCAAACTAAATCCCAAACTTCCATTTCATTCGAATACTCAAAATTGCAATTTTTACCATTCTTTATCCATCATCATATTCCAATGGATACACATGACAATTTAGATATTCCTTATCGAAAGCCTCCCATTTATTTTTTAATAGTGAGTTGTTTTTAGTGTGATTTTTTGGAAGTTTTTCTGGTGAGTTTTTGGGTTAAATTTCTCTAAAATCTGGGAGGAGTTTATTGAAATCACAAGTTTGATGGGTAACTCCTACACAATCAAAGTGCCCTAGGGGTTTCTTAATGTGTTGAATACATATATACACTCAAAAAACCAATTTAAATAACACAAATCAAGATTTCACCGCAAAATTTTCCACCAGATTCCATTATCAAAAAATCCAAAAAGTCGCACTAAAAACAACTCCTTTTAATGTGAAATTTAAGGTAAAATGCAAAAGCATCACTGGCAGTACAAGCTTTTTATAGTGTACAGATGGTACAATGGAAAAGCATCACTGAACTACAGTACAAACTCTTAAGAAAAGCCTGCAAATGGTCTAAAACCAAAGCATCATGAAAAAAAGTGCATGATATTTTTTAAATAAAGGTAAATCCTTAAACGCACTAGGGGAGAGCCACCCATGCTTGACCGCCTCCATGTCAAGTAGCCACCCATGCTCAGGGAGAGCCACCCATGCTCGGCTCGATGTTGGACATGGTCGTTTCACACTCCAAAGGGATTTTTCAGGTTTGTAGGTAAATTTGTGAGCTTGAATTTCACATTTTCTCTGCAATTTTGGGGATATCTAACCATGTTTGATGTTGTCTTGCAGGTTGTTGCAGTCTGAGCTACCATTTTTGGATAATCTGGGGTTCTTATGGCTCGCTGGCATGGAGAAAAAACAACAACTAGATGACTAGAAGGTAGGACACTGTCCTACTAGCCTGAACACTTTTTAAGACATTTAGCTTAATTGGATTATTGTGCCTTTGTTATGCATGTGTATGTGTTTTTAAACACCTTCACTTGTGTGGGTTTTGGCTAATTTTCTGAAATTTAGCTTCAGCTGTGTGGGTTTTGTGTGGGTTTTCAGTTTTGTGGGTTTTGGGTTGTGGATTTTGTGTGGGTTTTCAGTTTTGTTGGTTTTGGGTTGTGCGTTTTGTGTGGGTTTTAAGTTTCATGGGGGGTTTTGGGTTGTGGGCTTCCTCCATTTAGATACCTGTCTCCTTGTCTCTAGCCCCTCATGGAATACTGGCTCTAGGCTTTCCCTTATGTTTCTTTCTATGCTTTTGTTGAACGACTCGTATAGCCACTGTCTGTTGCATAGGAGCGATTTCATAGGAATGTCAAATATACTAAGTCCACCCTTTTGACAACGTCAATGACCTAATTTGAACTAACCATTGTAACATGTAACCAAGAAAGAGGTGGAATCAAGACCATGTTGTTTTGATACTGTAGAATGCTAATTGTTGCTCTGTTACTGTAAACTAATATGAAAATAAAAGTTAGTAAGTAGGAAAAAGTGGTGCACTGTATGATCACTTTCGTGCTTTAAAGCCACTCTTCCCAACCCTCATGAGCATCTCCAATTAAGAGTGTTGGACACAATGGTAGTATTGTAATAATGATTTTTTAATGTAAATGTGATAATTTTTCCATCTCTTACATTATAGATCTTGTTAAACACAGTAAGAATGGTCTATGTAATTATATTTTTTAGGTTTAACCTTTAGTATGAAGAGCCATAGAATGGGGGGAATCTTTCATTGCATTGTGGATTTTGTCAAGAAGCTTTGCACTGTTTAGCCCCACTCTCATGGCTTTACTGTACATTAGATGTACATCATATTTTCAACAAGTCTGTTAGTGACAATTATCCGAACATTAATGATTGTATGCTTGTGCATTTGAGATTTTAAAACGGTGTAAGATTTGTCCTTTGCCTACCTGCCATAATAGAAGCTATGTAAAGTTACACTTATACCTCATATAACATTGCCAAATTATTTGTTCAAGTAAAAATGTTCATGCCCACTTAAACACTTGTTTCTTTAACCTGTTAAGATGCACATTTCAGGTTCATTCATCACTAGAGCTATTTATCTTGCCTTATCAAAGTGAAAACCATTTTTGGTATGATGTGTCATTTCTTTGTTGGAGGCTTGCTTGGTTCATCTCTTTTTGTTTAGTGTTTATTTGGAATACTTTTAGAAGCATTTAATATTTTCTATCATAATTCTTGGGTCACAATTCAATTCAAGATTTAGGACAAAATTTCATAGATTTTCAAGTGAGTGGACCATAATTCCATTAAGATTGAGAACACAATGGCATAGATTGGCAAGAGAGATAGGTTGTTTGATTGGTTGGTCTGTCCTAACAACCCCTTCTAATTATCATTCAATGAAATATTAAAACAAATATCTTCCATTGGATAGATATTACAGATAGATATTATAGATCTCTTTGTCTCTTGTTGAATCCCCAAATGCTCAGTTTCTCAATGGTTATTAGTATCTTCTATTGGTAACTACTTGTGATTTATGTTCACTTATTTTCATTCTTTATTATGTTGCCTTTCATCAAGTAATTACCAAATTAAGTAATTACTACTTCTTTTCCTTTGCAATGTTGTTTCAAACTAGATTCAATTGATCTTTACTTTCTATTATTTTCTCTTGAATTTCCTTTAGTGAGAACAAATGGATTCTTTTCTTTACTACCTCTGCAAGCAGACAGAGGGTTGATTTCTATTGCACTTCTCAACCACATTATACTAGGCAGATTTTTCCTTTGAAAATGAAAATGGTCCATAAAGCTAAGGGTCCCCATGGTGGAAAGAGCTACAATGAAGCTTCTGCCTATTATTCAATAATGAATATGTTTGTAATGATCCTAATTACAGTGATAATTTTTTATCTTTATATGTGTAATATATAACCTCTCTTGATATAGGAACTATCAATATATAACCTCTCTTGAAATATTAAAACAAATCTCTTCCACTGGATAGATATTATAGATAGATATTATAGATCTCTTTGTCTCTTGTTGAATCCCCTCATGCTCAGTTTCTCGATGGTTATTAGTATCTTCTATTGGTAACTACTTGTGATTTATGTTCACTTATTTTCCTTCTTTATTATGTTTCCTTTCATCAAGTAATTACCAAATTAATTAATTACTACTTTTCCTTTGCAATGTTGTTTCAAACTAGATTCAATTGATCTTTACTTTCTATTATTTTCTCTTGAATTTCCTTTAGTGAGAACAAAGGGATTCTTTTGTTTACTGCCTCTGCAAGCAGACAGAGGGCTGGTTTCCATTGCACTTCTCAACCACATGCTCCTAGGCAGATCTTTCCTTTGAAAATGAAAATGGTCCATAATACTGAGGGTCCCCATGGTGGAAAGAGCTACAATGAAGCTTCTACCTATTATTCAACAGTGAATATGTTTGTAATGATCCTAATTACAATGATAATTTTTTATCTTTATATGTGCAATATATAACCTCTCTTGAAATAGGAACTGTCAATATATAACCTCTCTTGAAAAAGGAACAAATCTTTTCCACAGGATAGATATTACAGATAGACATTATAGATCTATTTGTCTCTTGTTGAATCCCCTCATGCTCTGTTTCTCGCTGGTTATTAGTATCTTTTATTGGTAACTACTTGTGATTTATGCTCGCTTCGTTTCCTCCTTTATTATGTTGCCTTTCATCAAGTAATTACCAAATTAAGTGATTATCTTGTTCATGCTTGTTGTAGTTCGATCTTCACACCAAAATAAAAATAACTTTCAAATCATAATTCCAATTCAAATTCAATATGGTTTATAATTTAGCTTCTACTATGAAACTAATCAACATATTGCATCCTTACAAAATTCACATCGCAATGTGGTTACAAAAATTAATTTATGCCACCCCTATGCTTGATGGCCTCCATTTCTTGCATTGCCCAAAATTGTTGAGTCTCCTCCCTGACCCAAGTATGGTGGACTACCCAAGATTGGTTGATTAGGATGTGCTTGAATGTCACCATATCCTTGAACCCAATTTTCTCCTTGTAACAATGGAGGGACTGAGTAGCCCAAGTGTCCACTTGTGTTACTAACCCCAGCACTGAATGTAGGTGTCATATAAACACAGTTAGGATTTAAACCTACACTGGTAGGGGTGTATGAGGTGGGCACAACCCATGGCTGATAGAGGGGGACTTGGATGTTAATCAGCTCTTGGTATGATGGTGTGTGCTCTACAATGTGTTCCAGTGTGTTGGACATCATCCTATTTATCTCAAACTGGCTTGGACCATAGACTTCCCTGCTTGTCACCCCTCCTCCTCTTTCCAGCACTTCTTGAACCTTTCTTTCCTCCCTCTCTTACCTTGCAAATTTTTTTTGATGTTCCTTATCTTCCCTTCCTTTTTTCTTTCCATCCTTTCCTTTGATCGAGCTTCTGCTACTGCATTCCTTGCAGCCCTCTTGTCCTTGGCCAACTCCTTCTTTCTCTTTTTAGTTTCTTGAATTTCATTTTTTTTACGTTCAAACTCAAACAATAAATTCATATAATATTCAGATGTGAAAAATATGAACTCCTCCCCAAACAAAGACAATATGAAGTTGAGTGCCTTGATGAGGCCTTCACTCTCTCTACTGGTAGCTTTAGGAATGCACCAAGTATTCTCTGATTTGTTGTCCCATGCTCCCTAGGATCTGACACTTGGCTTTCAACCTCCGGTACAACTGATTGGCCCCCATTGTTGGCTTCTTCAGGTACTTCATGTTGAACAGGCTCCTCTTCCAGTGAACCATTGTCCACAAAATAATGAACAAGTTCGGTGTTCAACTCTGATGGTTGTGAAGGCATGTCCATGATTTCCTCAATGATGGTATAAACATTATGTGTGTTGATATTCATCATGGCCTCTACCAACCATGATGGTGGGCTTACCTGGGTTGGCATGCTCAATTGTTCATTTTTTAATCCTGTTGCATTATCATTTGAAATCAAGTTTTCATTTTCATTCGCTTCATCAATTGCCTCATATGGAATATCACATGCAGAATTGGCAGGTGGTTCAATGGGTGTGACAACCTCCATGATATTGATAGTTGGTTCATGACTAAATTGTGTCTTACTCACATGTGCATCATCATCACCACATAAGTGGCCTTCATAAAGGGACATTATACCTTCAACAACAACAACATCTTCTTAGGAATCAACATGGTCTTGTAAGTTCTTTGCTTCTTGACCTTCCACATAAAATTCTTAGCTACAACAAGTATCCTGCATAAGAGCATCAACATTAAGTGGCCATATATACCAGTCCTCCTAAATCCAACCTTGATATTAGAAGGTGTGAGAGCCCTTTCTAATTTTTTACTTGCAAGCTCAGCTAGCTCAAACCTCTTTACTTCCACCCCTAGATTCTTTGCCATCCACGAAGCTCGTTGACCCTGAAATAATTCTTGAAAGGCCCAAACATGCTAACATCAAGGGGTTGCAATATATGAGTGGTATGAGCTGGCAATGTTGACAAGTCAATGCCAAAATTATTGGCCTCCTCAATTGTTTGCACAACCATGTGGCTTCCATGGCCATCTAAAATTAGTAGGTGTTTGTTTTCAGGCGAGACACCGCCTGGTACATATGCAACAAAGTGACAAAGCCAATTTAGGAATAGTTCCTTTGTCATCCATGCATGGGGATGTGTTGCCATTCATGCACCCAGTTCACAGTTCTGTATATAGTTTTTTAGTTGTGTTTTACCTTTGAATAGGTAAAATCCTAGGATTGAAGAACCAATTGCATTGACACAAGAAATAATAGTGATCCATTCCCTGCTTTTAGGCAAAATCTTAGGCACATTTCTACTCCCTCTTTTGGCAATTAACCACATACCACAATTCCTTCCTACCTATAAGCATGTTTCATCACAGTTCCATATATGGTCTAGGGCATATGAGTTTTACCCATATGCAGCATAAAGAGTGTTATAGAACTTGGACACAGTTGCAGGGCATAGATTTAAAGCCTTGTCTCTGTCAAGGCCCTTAGTTGTATGTAGCACAAGGTCTGGATGCCTTTTTTTAAATCCACTCCACCATGATTTACCAAGAAACCCATTTTTGAAGGGGTTTGGCCTCGCCTGACAAATTTGAGCTACTATGAATTTAAGTTGTATAATCTCTAACCCATGTCCCAATTGGGCCATATCCTTACACCAATCAACCACCTCGGCCTCCTCCTCTTTAGTCATAACTGTAATAGGCCCTCTACACTTCATATTAGTCAAACCATTTATCCAATAATGTATGTTAGAGGCAACAATACCATGTTTTTTTGTAGAGGCGTAGATTGAATGTCCCTTAATCTTGATGTCATCAATTGTAGCTAGCATGTCTTATTTTTCCAACCTCTGATGGCACTGATTTTCTTTGTTGAACTTGCACCTTGCATTGTGGTTGAAGGTGACTTTGTGGTTGATGGTGGGATAGCATGATCTGCCACCACAGTGTCCTTTTCAATGACATTACTGGGCGCATTGGGAGCATTCACATCACCCCCCATCCTCATCTGATGAAATGGATTACAGTTGGGCCCCCCTCACCTCCTCTTGTTCCTTGTATGATCTGCAATAGAAACTCTTGGCATGGCTGCAACAACCTACAAAGTTACCACCAAATTCTGATTTTAAAAAACTATATTAGAAAACAAGGAAATTCATTGGCCTTTGCAATCAATGAGCAACAACAATCAGTGATTTATCTATATATATATATAGATATATATATATATATATATATATATATATATATATATATATATATATATATATATATATATATATATATATATATATATATATATATATATAGATATATATATTGTAACTGAATACATCTTGGATATGAAAATCATTATTCGAAGGGTTTAAACTTCTTTATTTGATTCCTAGATGATTTTTATGAGTTATCAGGAAGAATTATTCCTTTTTAATTTTGTAACAGGTTTGACATAACACAATTTCTTCAACCCAATAGATTTTTTGTGTCCTCAAATGATTGTTCTTGACATTCATTTTGTTCTTGGCATTCATTGTATTCCTAGTTGGTAAAAATATGGGTTATTGGGAAGAACTATTCCTTTTTCTTTTTGTAACAACTTTGACATAACGCAGCTTCTTCAACCCAACTAGATTTCTATGTCCTCAAATCATTGTTCTTGTTATTCATTTTGTTCTTAGCACTCATTTCATTCCTCATTGGTAAAAATATGAGTTATCAGGATGAGCTATTCCTTTTTATTTTTTGTAACATCTTTGACATAACTGAGTTTCTTCAACCCAACTAACTTTTTGTGTCCTCAAATCATTGTTTTTGGCAGTCATTTTGTTCTTGCCATTCATTATATTCCTCGTAAGGGTTAGCATGTTTTTATGTAAGGGTTCTTATTTGTAGTCTCTTTATGTAGTTATTCCCTTTCAAATTCTTAGTTCTAGTTCTTTTTTTTCTTGCAAGTCAAAACCTAAGTCAAATACAGGTAAGAGGTTTCTTTCCTTCTTGTTCTTGTTCCTACTCTATCCTAATTATTATAACTAAACTATCACAACTATTACAGTTTGGGTTTTCCACACCTAATGGTGCTCTATATGCCTTCAATGTTTCCCCCACTATGGTGTAATTCAACCTCAAATAATATTTTGTTTGGTTCTATTATGCCTTATCTCTGGTTCTTAGAATCTATTGGCTCAATAGTTGTTAGATGTGTTGCAATGTTTGGTTTGCTTGATACTTATTTTGATTTTAGATTCACCTCAAGCACATATCTTTTTAGTTTTGTCATTATTCACTCTTTGTTATATTGTTGGAGGCATCTGATCTCAATGAGCATTAATATAGGTAAGAAATTATCCTTGCTATTGACTGCTTAGGGGCAACAACTCACACTGAGTTTTTTTTGTGCCAATCAACTTTGATTCTTTACAAATTTATGGGTTTGTTGGCAGCATACAACACCTAGGGGAACCCCTTGAGACTGGAAAATTACCAGTCCAAATAGAGAGGCGTAGTTGTGGTAAGGCTAGATGGACTATAATTATTAGGCAGGTCCATGATGCAGATTTGCATGATAACACTCTGAAACCTTCACTTTAATTTTATGTATGACTTTGACAGACCTTAACGGAGATAATATAGCATGTTCTCACAACTATTACAGTTTGGGTTTTCCACACCTAATGGTGCACTATATGCCTTCAATGTTGCCCCCACTGTGGTGTAATTCAACCTCAAATAATATTTGGTTTGGTTCTATTATAACTTATCTTTGGTTCTTAGAATCTATTGGCTCAATAGTTGTTAGATGTGTTGCAATGTTTGGTTTGCTTGATACTTATTTTGATTTCAAATTCACCTTAGGCACATATCTTTTCAGTTTTTTCATTATTCACTCATTGTTATATTGTTGGAGGCATATGATCTCAACGATAATTAATATAGGTAAAGAATTATCCTTGTTGTTGACTGCTTAGGGGAAACATCTCACACTAAGTTTTTTGTGTGCCAATCAACTTTGATTCTTTATAAATTTATGGGTTTTTTGGCAACATACAACACCTAAGGGACCCCCTTGAGATTGGAAAATTACCTATCCAAACAAAGAGGCATAGTCGTGCTAAGGCTAGATGGACTATAATTATTGGGCAGGTCCACTGATGCATATTTGCATGGTAGCACTCTGAAACCTTCATTTTAATTTTATGCAGGACTTTGATAGACCTTAACAAAGATAATATAGCATGTTCTCACAGTTATTTACAGTTTGGGTTTTCCACACCTAATGGTGCACTATATGCCTTCAATGTTTGGGTTTTCCACACCTAATGGTGCACTATATGCCTTCAATGTTTCCCCCTTATATGAAAAAGCTCAACATGGTCCATAAATCAATTGAACGGAAGTGCGATCTGTCAGTTTTAGGTCCAAAATATCCAACTTATCCAATTTCAGTTCTTCTCTAATTGGAATAGCTAGTCCTCTAATTCCTTGTAGTTTTGCTCCTGTGATCTTGTAGTTATCTTGCTTTAATTTGATATTCTAATAATTTGATATTCTAATAATTAAAAGATAATTTCTAAACCAGTGGGTCTTTTATTCATTTAGAAATGCTTCTCTAACTAGACAATGAATCTACCTGACATCAGAATTTTCTCTTTGAAAGGATATTCTTTGCTATTATAGTAGTCTGATATTGAGTTGCAGGGGTCATATTTGAGGTTATATTGGCAATGAAATCAGTGGGTATTTTATTCATATAGAAATTCTTCTCGATCTTGTGATCTATTTAACAAGTGATATTGGTTGTAATGACTTTAATTTACCCTTGTTTCTCAACAAAAATGGTAACATTATTCAACAAAAACATACTTGTATGTCTCCAGCAACTGATGAATAGAATGAATGTAACACTGTGCACACACTCTGTTTGTATGTCTCTAGTAGATGATGAATAGAATGAATGTAACAGTGTGCACACACTCAGTTTGTGCGTTCCCAATAGCTTCTGAATAGAATGAATGTAACAGTGTCTAAACACTTTGATTGCATATCTCTAATAACTGATGAGTAGAATGAATGTTTGAAATGAAAATGAGTAAGAGTTGATGTTTTATAGTTTTTTCATATATAATTTAATTGGTAGGGAAGATTGGCATGGATTTCCATCTCCCAAATTCAAATGTGTGGCCTGGATTGATTTGCACATGATCAAATGGATGATAATATTTGATTGTTGATCCATGTGCTTTACTATTTTTAATTCCTGAATTGAAAAGGTTGGTGTGTTTAATACTTGAATTTAAAGGGTTGGTGTCATTTATTGCATCCTCTAAACTAATTCTTGAATTGAATGTTGTCATTTATTCTCTTCAATCGTGAATTGAAAGTTGTCATTTATTCTCTTCAATCATGAAATGAAAGTTGTCATTTATTGTCTTCAATAGGTTGAATGGTTAAACACACATTTCGCCTATTCTTGTGCAGGTATTACTGAGCAATGGGTTGTGTTGCTCCAATGGAAATCTGTAGGTGACTGTTTGATGGGATAGGTGTGCTCCTGAATAGAATTAAATGGAATGCTTTGTAGTGCATTTTGACTTATTTGGTAATTCAGAGCTGGAGATATTTGGGACATTATGTCTTGTCAACTTGTGATGTTAATGTTTGGTATTTGAGACTTATTGGCCCAATCAATATGTGGGCCCATTTTGGATTATATTATATAACTTATATAACTTAATATAAACTATTTATGTGCATATTTTTGATGATTTATGAATGGCTTTTTATGGATGTGTGGGACCAGTACTATAACTTGTATTGGTCCCTACACAACAATAGAAGGCTCTCCCCTATTAAATTTCTATAATATGTCAAAATGGGTTAGGCCTAGTTTCAAGGTAAATAAATTTCTATAATACTTTTTTAATTAATTGTCATGCTTGGGAATGGGTTAGGACCAGTTTCATGGCAAATGAGAGTTGGCCATTTAAAATTTAAATGTGAAGCCTGACAATGGGATCTTCCTGAGTGAGAGTTTGGGTAGTGAAACTCATTACTAGATATTTATGAGATTGGGTAGTGAAATTCCTTATTACATTTTTACGGGACCAGTTGAGTTGAATGTTGTTGGCTAGTTATTTAGTTGAATGTTAATTTAGTTTCTTAGTTGAATGTTAACTTTAACAATTAGTTAGATTAATTTCATGGTGACAACTAGTTAATGTTTAATTAGATTAATTTTATGGTGAAAATTAGTTAATGTTTATATATGTAGTTATATCTTAAGGATAGTGTGTGACAATGTTAAAGGAGAAATAACATTATAAACACTAAATAATGATTTGATTGTGGTATCATTTTTATAGATGTGTTTGAAATTGAATTGTACTATCATTTTTATAAATGTAGTTGAAGAAGGATATTGAACATTTATAATATTTATTTTTAAAGTTTTTTTTGTCTCTTTTGGGTTCGTCTAACCCATGGGGATTTGAATTTTGAATCTCATGCTTTACATATTACTTCATAACAATGTGATCGTCAATTGAGTTACACTTAGTAGACTCATTTTTAAAACTTAATATGCGTAAAAAAATGAAAATAAAAATATGAATTAAATACTAAAATAAGAGGGTTTTCTTTCACCTTGTCCTGAGGATGAACCACAGTAGCTAGTTCGAAACATCGACCAAATCCTAGCGATGTGATTAATCCAAAAGACTGGTATCAACATTCTGGATCACAAAAGTCTCAGATCTAACAGAATAACACAACCCCTGATAGATGTATGAAAGAATGGACCACGTGGGCAAATACGGGTGGGGTCTCGTGTTTGTAGTACGAGACACTATAGCTGGCAACGAATAGCAGGAACACGTACGCTACTCGTTAGTGTTGGTCGCTCTATCATACCCTTCATCTCTACAAGGTTTTACCAAGTTACTGCGCCCATAACCCTCCTGCTCCTCTGCCTGGCATTTAGGACTCCAGTTACACTACCGGCTACCCTACTTGCTTCTCCCTCAACGGTTACCCTCAAGCAGCTGGCGATCTATGTTCCTCGACAGCTATGGACCTCGATCGTGTTGACTACTCAGAGGAACCACTGGTGGAAGGCTCTATCTGGACGATCCTGCATGCTACCGAGGAAGGCGCAACCCCGTTTAGCTGTGCGTTGACAGAGACCATCGTCGGTTTACCACTATTCTCAGGACCTTCAGACCATCCGATGATACTGCCAGACGACCCCCAGACCTGGCCATCCCTTTCCACCCCCCACCGTCACCTTCCTCAATAGGGTTTGCCTCAGGTTGCCTTAACCCTAACCCTGTGGATAATTGCATTGGCCTAACCTCCCTCCATACATCCTCTAGTTTCAACTTTTCATTACCTAGCTCATCCACCATAGCCACCTCCGAACCCTTGATCACGCCGCATTCATTTGCCCCCCCATCTGGTAGCTTTTCGAACATCCCTCCCTTATTGGACACCCTTCCTTTCGCCCCTCCCCCTCCTCCTAAGGACACACCCATCTCTGGGGAAAGCTTTGATAATTAGGAGGATACAACAGCTGAAGCGAGGCCTCGCAAGAAATCTAGATGCTTTAGATATAAATCTGAAGACATCATTCTCAGGCTCGAGGAGGACATACAGTTAGTGGAAACAATGGATTTTGCAGATAGAGTATTGTTTGGAAGAATCTGAGGCCAGAAGTACTCTGCAACCCATTTAAAGTTATGGGCCTCTGAGGTTTGGGGACATCATTTGGCTGATATACCTATGGTGCAGACCTTTGTGCGAGGCTGGTTTGCGTTAAGGTTCGCCAGGCCTGACAACACAAACTGGGTTTTATCTTCATATTTTCACTTTGAGCATGCACCTGTCCTTTTGAAGAGATGGACACCACTCTTCGACCTAGAAATAGAATAGATCGGGGTTGACCCAATTTGGATTAGACTGCCAGGGCTTCCACTATAGTTTTGGTCCGAAGACATCTTTCACCACATTGGGAACTCCCTAGGCACGTATATGGAGTACGACAAGTCATACCAATCCACAGGCAAGATGGCCCATGCCAGGATTTTGGTGCATATGGACACTAGAGGGGTTTTATAGGAACACATCACCATACAATGGAGGACGTACTCTCAGAGACAGTTTTCGGACTATGAATGATTACCTTACAGATGTCGAAGATGCCACAAGGTTGGCCACATATTTAGGGATTGTCCCCTGATCAACAAGGGGAGTCAAAGCCTAACGAAAAAGAACCGGGTACTACAAACCCTCAGAACCAGTTGCAGCCTACAATGGAAGTAGAATATCAGTCACAGCAAGCAACTATAGAGGCAGGCAAGGAACACAAGAAAGAGCAAAGAAGAAGCATGGGAAAGCTCCACTTCGGCCACCCTCTCCACCTCTAACGAAAGCTCGGGTGGCTATAGGGGATGCATTTTCCATGGGTATGAAAACTCCTTCTCACTCCATTGCTTTTATTGGATCTGAATCTCCCTGTAATTCTACATTTCACTCTCATGCTAGAGCCTCTGCTTATACCTCGGATGCATCCCTCTGTTCTGCACAAGCTCTTGACCCCCATTATCCCCCCAACTCCCCCCAGATGCCCTCTATCAATCAGCATTGCCCTATCATGATCCCTCCTCCTATTTACACTACCTCCCAGCCATCCATCCCAGAGGCTCGTTTGCACCCTTCTTCTGATCATCCCATTTGCACTGAACCTCGATACCCCCTACGCTCGAGATTACACTCATAATGACTTGATGACATAGGATTTGGAATCGACTCAACCCCCTCACTACCTAAACCATCTCGGGGGTGCCCCTCCTCACTATCAAAAGCCAAGCACCAAGTAGGGGAGGAGATCACCACTGGCAAATAAAAAACCATAGACTGGGTTCTTAGAGTAGAGAAAACCCTAGATCTCCCCCCTCCATGAAGATGCTCCCCTTTAATTGTCGATGGTTGGCTAGCCCTGGGAAAAAAGTATGAGACCACTAATTGCTTTGGAAGTTGTAGATATCATTTTTCTCCAAGAAACCCTCGGTCCTGCTAGCACCATCTCACCCTTACTCGAATCTTGGTTACCAGGATGGTCTTTTTACTCACTAGATGCCATGGGAAGATCTGGAGGGGTAGCCCTGGGTATTTACAACCGTTCTATTAAGCTGAATAGTGTATGGGGGGGACATGGGTACCTGGGAGATGATATATTATCATCCACCCTAGAAGTTGACTTCAGAATCATCAATGTATATGGCCCTTGTCATGATAGGGCCAACTACATGAGGAAACTGCTTAATTCAACAATCCTCCAGCAAGACAACATTATTCTGGGGGGGGGATCTGAATTTCTCCATAGGGTATGCGGAGTCATGGGGCCAACAAGAACAGGTGGACATGCTATCAACATTCTTTGAGAATCTCCTGGAGGACCACAACCTTATTGACATCCCCTTTGCCAAGATTCAGCCCACATGGAGGAATAACAGATCTGGTGAGGCAAGCCTTACCAGAAGGCTCGATAGATTCCTAATCAAAGAGCCTTTGGTCAATAGAGGCACTCGTATCAGATAATGGGTTGGATCTAGAGGTCTATTTGATCACGGACCTATCTATCTGGAAATGCAGGATGCCACTGATAAGCCAAAGGCTCCCTTCAAATTTAACTCCACCTGGCTAAGGGACGCCGATTATATGAGGATGGTAGCTGACTTTTGGAAGGTTTACCCTCCGGGTACTGATGGGAAAATTGCGGAAGACTTTGTCCATAAGGAGTTGAAAACCCTATCCAAAGCCTGGGCTCATAGGAAAAGAAAAATGGAAGACCAACTGCTTAGAACAACAGAGGAGGAAATCTACACTTTTGATGAGGATATCGGAGGGATTATTACCTCCCAAGAACAAAAAGATAAAATTGCCTCTCTATTGCACAAGAGGACACAAATCCTGAAAGACAGAGAAGAGAGATGGAGGCTACGGAGTTGGGCAATCTGGCTTAAGGAAGGGGATGACAATACCAAATTCTGCCATAAATATGCTAATGGATGGAATGCGATATATATAATATGGGAGCTAAAAAATGAGCATGGACAAGCCATTCAATCCTTTTGAGAGCTGGCAGCTTAGGATAACTCACATTTTAAAGACATATACAAGGCTCCCCTTATCGCCCCTCTGGCTAAAGTGATGCGCATTTCCCAGCTATTCCCAAGATTTGTAGACTAGGAGGCAGAACTAGAACCTACAGGAGAAGCCACTCTAGATGAGCTCGAAGGAACCTTAAAATGGCTCAAGAAGGATAAGAGCCTAGGGCCGGATGGCTAGATAGTGGAATTTTACATTGCCTTCTTTGATATCATAGGGGTAGATCTATTAAGGATCATAGAAAATTGCCAAAGACATGGGAGGATGTCTGAAGGCTTTAACTCCACATTCATAGCTCTCATCCCCAAAGCAGACAAACCCTCTACATTCGATGATTTCAGGCCTATATCTTTATGTAACTGTATCTACAAAATCATCGCAAAGATTATTTCTAACCGCCTAAGGCCAATCCTATCCTTGCACATCTCCCTAGAACAATTTTCCTTGCTACAGAAGATAGATCCACAAGACAGTAGGCACTGCTCAGGAACTTCTCCACACTGTTCAACTCAAAAAATTAAAAGGTATGATATTGAAGGTAGACCTTTCTAAAGCTTTCGACAGAGTCAGTTGGCTCTACATCTGAATTTTGTTAACTCATTTGGGCTTCCCCTACACCTTCATTAAGTGGATCATGTGTTGTATAACCAATGTCTCTTATAGTGTACTAATCAATGGTTCGACATCCCCCTTTTTTCATGCGGAACAAGGGCTCAGGTAGGGATGCCCTCTATCCCCCCTCCTATTTCTCCTCATAATGGAGGGTCTTAGTAGAATTATTGGAGAAGACCACAGGCAAGGGCGGATTATGGGAATTAAGATCACTGATTCCTGCATTCTGACACACCTGCTATTTGTTGATGATGCACTTATCTTCCTCAATAGAGGCAGCAACGACCTAACATATCTACACAATGCATTTACAATATTCAAAAAAGCTATGGGAATGGTGCTGAACGAAGCAAAATCCACTATTACAGCTACAAGATGCTCACAACACGAAATACAGTATGCGCTCAGGAGATTCTCCTTTACTCTCCTGCCTATGGAAGAAGGGGTGAGGTACCTCGGTTATCGACTAAAGCCACATGGATATAAAATAGCTGATTGGACCTGGCTAATCACCAAGGTAGAAAAATGCCTTAATATCTGATACCACAAATATCTGTCAAGAGCAGGTAGGTTGGTCCTAATCAAGGCTGTTTTGGAAGCAACGCCCGTATACTAGATGACGTTGGCTTGGATCCCTAGAGGAATACTGGCTAGATTACAAAACATATGTTGGAATTTCTTATGGAAGGGGAAACAGCCTAGGGGAATTTTTTCATATGCCAGATGGGAAACCCTTGCCCTCCCCAAACAGTGGGGAGGCTGGGGGATCGAGAGATTAGATATCTTCTCCAAAGCGTTGGCAACAAAATTAGGATGGCAAATTCTCAACAATCACAGCCTATGGATGAAGGTAGTTGTCTCTAAATATATTACCCCTTCCAACCCTCTAGACTAGATTAGACAAGAACAAAGGCATACCTCAAACATATCCATCATTTGGAAGGTTGTAATAAATGCTGCAAGTCTTATTCGAAATGGACTGACATGGAGAATCCAATCTAGATCACTATGCTCGACCTACCATGACACAACAGGCCTGGAAATCAGGGCACTCTCTAAATATCCCTCCGCACTGGCAACAGGACTGACATGACTACCTAATTACATTAACTTAGGCCCACATCAGGATCACAGAAGGGGACGATGAACTAATATGGGCATTTGCTAAACATGGCTCATATGCACCCAAGATAAGATACCTGGTGTTGATGGAACCCTATAAGCCCCAAGCCACTGAGCCTTGGTGGAATCTTATGTGGAAGCTAAAAGCAACCCCTAGAACGAGGCTACTAATGTGGTCTATTCTGCACAACAAAATCCCAACTGGTGCAAATTTGATGAAGCGATCTTATTTAGGACCTTTTTGGTGTCACCTTTGCAGAAACTGTAGTGAAGACAATGATCACCTCTTTCTAGACTATCCTACCACCCAAGAGCTATGGAACAACTTACACACATCACTTCCCATATTTGGTGGCACAGTGACAACATAATAGATGCATGGAACAACTGGTGGAAGGCCGCCACAGAAAAGGAGAGAAACTTACCATTACTCACTTGTTGGGCTATCTAGATAGCTAGGAACAGCACTATATTTTAGCATAAGGCTCTACACTGTCCCTCTATATTGTCTAGAACTATAGCCGACTATCCCTCTATCCTAGAAGAGACCACTAGACAACATCACAGGAACATCACGTCGGAAGACATAAATACCTCCATGCCATGGGCTTATTTTAATGGATCGGCAAAGGAGATAGGCTGTGCGGGGGGGAGCCATATTACATTTATCAGAAACCCATTCCTTTAAAATACAAATGGGTCTAGGCAGAGGCACCAATAACTATGCTGAGCTCATAACTGCCAAATACCTCATTCATTTTTCCCTGAACAAACAGTGCAAGAACCTGCAACTCTTTGGTGACTCAAAATTAGTATGAAACTGGATAAATAAAAATTCTAATTGTAATGCATACTCATTGAGGCATATCTTGGATCATATTCACAAGCCCATCTTGACTTTTGACTCTTTTGTTTGCCATCAAATCTACAGGGAGCGCAACACAGTTGTCGATCACCTATCCAAGGAGGCAGCGCACAGGGATGATGGTACTTGGTTGATACATGAGGAGAAGGATGGTGTTACCTATCAGCACTATCATAGACTGTTCATAGATCCAGAAGCATAACTGAAGGCTCAATATGAGTCAGGAAGTTTTTTTGTTTATATGTAAATATTTATGTTTTTTTCCTGCATGCTATTACAGAACTAAGCTGAAATATACTCTCTTTGCGTAGAGACCATAATGCTTTTTGCTTTTTGAACAGTTTGCTCCCTACGTGGAGCATTATACCATCGTTTAAACTTATTTTGGACAGGCAATGCCTTACACTCTGCATATGCTCAGCATCTACAAAATGTAATTTTCTCTTATTAATGAAAATTACGACTTTTTCCACGAGAAAAAAAATATACTAAAATAAAAATTATGAATTAAATATATATATATATATATATATATATATATAAATTATATTTTTGTATTATCTCTTTTTAGGTTTATATCTAACTCATGCCTAGGCTTTACATTTGAGTAATAGATATCCAAAATACATTTAAAAAAATAGATTTTTTATTTTGCATGATATCTTGACCTTGAATATTATTACTTATTTTAAAGTTACTTTGTTACTACATTTTTTATTTTATTTTGAGGCCAATTTTTTAACCTCAAAATTCCATTAATACAATAAAAATGCTTTTAAAATAGGTAAACAAACTTATATACTCACAATGATGTTATTATTTATTGTAGTATTCATAAATATTTAACATAAGAAAGTTACTTATTATTATAAGCCAAAAAATGTTAACTTATAAAAATGATGTTAATGAAAGCTTTCATACTAACTAATTTATACCTAAATATTAAAAACTCGATATTCACTTAACTATTATTTCAATATATAGTGCAATATTTTTACGAACACCTACTTTTATGGCTAGAAGTACTCTATTACCAACACCTACTTTTAGGGCTAGAAGTACTCTACTTGGGAGTTGTGACCTATGGAACAGTGATGTTGGGATTTTCTTGAGGCCCAGGTCAAAATTATTGAGGTCAAGACTCCTAAGTGCTAGTTCCTCAGGCCAAAGTTAAAGTACTAACTCATTTAAGAGTATTATTCTCTATCTCCAAGTGAAATGAAGGAAGAATATCATGCAATTATGCAATTGAAATAACAATAGGTTGTTTTTTATGGTTACATAGATCGATTTAGAGAAAACATCTAATCACATACATGAAATATGTAAAACAATTAGTAGTAAACTTTTATCCTCACCTCAAAATAGAACAATTGTGATGCATTTTCTTCATAAATCAACACAACAAAAGTATATGCCTTCCACAATTACCTATAGTATAAATAGTCAACTTCATTATATTGGGTCAACAAAACCAATATAGTAATAAAAATATAATTGAGACAAAATCCATGACAACGAGTAATATACAAATATAAAATCATTTCTTATGTTAAACCTTGAACAACAAAAACCAGATTTTCAATTCGTCCAACATGTTCTGAAGGAAGAAGATCAATGGGAGAAGCTTCTAAATCTATAATACCAATGCAATTTTGGTCAAATCCTATCATAGCATAAAATAAATGATATTACATGTATACAATATTTTGTTAGATGAAATATACCTATCACAATCAGAGAAGTTCATGCATCGCTTAAGCAAGGACATCCTCTTTTGTGCATAGATGCAAACTCGAATCGTTCATATTTAGATGGATGCACTTTCAAATCAATTTCTAAACCTTTATTTTGTTCACTTCTTCACCTTTTATTTGTAGGGACAAGGAAACTCTTCTTTTACTTGAGAAATGGCTCAGAAGTTCGTATACCAAGTGTGGAGTTAAAATCAAACATGTGTCGATTATTGGCCTCATTGACCATCCTTTTAATTTAATAGGCTCATTATCTCTTGAGAGTTTTTTAAAGTGTTTGAACATCTTGATCAACAAATTCCAATGACCATAGGAGTTCTATCAACATTTGCATCAACAATTGTTGTCTCCATAGTTATATCGAGATGACCATTGAATGTATTATCTACTACATCAACAAACGTATCGCCCCTGCATTATCATCCAATAATGGCTTTGAACCCTATGATGAGAAGTACAAAAAATCGACCTTTATGGCATGCTTGCACATGTTATTATGAATAGCCCATGAGAATTCAAATATCATATAGTTCTTGCATGATCCGGATTTAAACAGGAACACAACAAATTATAGATATAACCATAAATACAGAGATGCAGTAGAAATAACACTTCATTTCATTAATATCAAATACTAAATTATGTTTACAAACATAATTGAAAGAAGACTAGCTCAAGCGATGATAGCTTATCTCTGAGAAGAGATGTGGTGGCTACATGCCTCTAAATTGTCTTACAATGATGCTCAAGGGACTTTTTATTATTAAACTATAAGAGAAAACCCTAAACAACCAAAACCCTAACCTGAGGAGATGCAACGCCAATAGTTTATGGGCCCCGTTGGGGTTAGTTGGGAAGCCAATCTCTCGGTGTTGTAACCTGGTATTATTATCTCTGTTTGACGTGTATGATACCTCATTGAAAATATCTCGCTGAGGAATACAACCACCACCACAGTTGCCATGGAAATCTCTAAAGAAATTTTTCCAAAAAAACTTTGTTTAGGGCCTCAAAATGGCTCCGGAAGTTCAGGACTCGAAAAACTGCCAAAAATGGTAAATTATGCTACAAATAAGGAAACTGAAAAATTGAAAGAGACAATGGTGGGGGTCCAAGTGGGATAGGTAGATGGCCACAAATATCCACTTGGATCATTCCTCCCCCCATAGGAATCAATGGTCCCCATTGCGTTGAGTTCCTCCATGAGATGAGGAAACTTCTGTTGAACTTGGTCCCTGTTGAGATGTTCTGCAATCTCTGATGTTTCTAGTAATGGTGGGAAGCATGGTCGAGAGTAGTCCACATTGAAAACTCGGTGCAAGCCAAGGAATAATGGATTGTTTTTCTCCAAAGCATTGTTTCCCACAGCCTTGGTAATGGTGTAAGGACCATATCGGAGTGATTTGAGCTTTTGATGGGCTCTTGTAAGGCGTTATTTATGCAAATGAAACTAGACTTTGTCACCCACCTAAAACTTGTGTGGCACTTGATGTTGATCATGTCACTTCTTGTACTTGGAAATTTTCACAATGGAGCAGTGATATATTGGCACGTTGGGTAGAGATGCTCTGGGAGTCAGATCTAACAAATGCTTGACCTGACACTGCAACGGTACCCTTGTGGGTGAGGAGAAGATGTCCTTGTATTATTTCATGACCATATCCACATGTTTTTACTGCGTGGACGAACCCTTCCTGGGGGCCATGGATGTGGCTACAATCTTCTCCTTACTTTGAGAGTGAACAAAAAGAAAATAAATTTCCTAGTTTGGGAGATGAGCTTACTACATTTCTTAGCAGAGATCAAAGAGGCGACGGTAGGTGGGGCTACCTCTAGTATCTTGTATAACTTATTACCCAAATAAATAATTACAAAGAGAGGTCTAGACTCATATACAGCATGTAGCTTCCCCAAGTATGGTTGTCCTAATAATACATCAAAAATGTCAAGAGGAGAAACATCACACAATACCTCATCTGTGAAGGGCTTGATGCTATAAGGAAGGTGAGACTGTAGGATGACTTGGAGATATTGTCCTTGGTGAAGCCACCCGATGTTGCACGACCGCGGGTGTGGTATGGTTAGTAGGCCCAACTGCTTCACGAACTCTACTGAAATGATGTTATTTTGGCTACCATTGTCGACAATGAATTGCAATGGAAAACCCTTCACCCACATTTGTGTGTGGAAAAGATGCTTCCCCTCCTCTGGATCTTCGAGTTCATTTTTCTGGATCATGACAGTGGCAACAATGGCGGTGGGCTCTATAACAATAATCTTCGTCCCTTTTTCATTCCTCTTGTCGGCTTCTAACTCACGGTTGGAACATGCATCTGATTCTAAAGCCTTCAACTAGGCCACCAAGGACTGCTTGGCCCGACACTCACTTGTGTTGTGAGTAGGGATCTTATGGAACTCATAACACTTTCCTGTGTCAGCTTTGACGGGTTGTCTTGGGTCACCCTACCTTAACTTTGTCCTTTATTCTTCGGATTCGCAGATCCAAAGTATCACTTATTTTGTTTAAAAAATGCTCAATCTTGACAGCGTATTGGTACGCCGTGCCAAGCAAGGAGATGTCTAGGAACTCCATCTCATCTTGGATGTACCTGTGTAGGTATTCGCGGTATTTGAGTACCAAACTCTACTCAGAATCCTTGATACCAAACTTTGTGCAAAGGGTATGAAAAATATTGGTAAAATTCAGCACATCTTGGTCCCTTCCCTGCCGCAACGTGGTCCACCCTATGTATTTATCCTCATAGCTTCTGATAGGGTAGTACTGCTCCTTGATGGCACCCTGGAATGAATTCCAAGTGGGTGCAACTGAAAATAGTGAGGTTGTACTTTCATCCTTCTACTCGCAATAGATTTCCCACCAGTCTTTAACATTGGGGGTGGCTTTGAGAAGTGCAAACGTGATCTTTTCCTGGCTAGAAAATTCATGAACAGAAAAATATCCTTCTAGCATATTTAACCATTTGTCTATGACATCTGCATCTATCTGACCCTCAAATATGGGAATTTCAAAGTCAACTTGTACCTTAAAGGATGTTGCACTTCCAGAGTAGCTGTTGGAAGTAAATGTGTTGCCCGTAAGTAGCTGTTGAAGGATCTGGAAAAATTTATCCATCATTGTGGCCCTCTATTGCTTGAGGGCTTCCTCAAGAAACATTTTGAAAGGATCTCCTACCCCTTCATCTTTCTTTTCTTTCACCATGGTAAGTCATTAGGTTTTGTGAGGTTGATCCTGCAATGGTTCAACCAAATCGAGCCCTAACTCCTTATACCCTGACCTCATTCGGGACATGTAAAGAAAAACAAAGAAAGAGTAGATCACTCTGATACCACTGATCCAGATTTAAATAGGAACACAAAAATTACAGATATTTTTGGAAATACTGAGAGGGGGGTGAATCAGTATTTCTTATTTATTTTTTTAATTGTTCTAGTGATTTCCAAAAGCATATATAGATATGTATATGCATACACAGAACACGGAGATCAACAACTGGAATAAATGCTTTTATTAAAACTCAAGACAGTGCAATGAAATAAATACAATATAAGTATATATCTGACTGTGAATAGTTGCCAAGCTCCAACTTGGACTTCAGTGAGGCTCCAACCTCCAGAGCACCAACTCTGTTTAGCAGTGGTTCTGCACTTAGGAGCACCTGCCCCTAATTACTTTAGTCCTATTCAGTTCTGAGGCTCCAACCTCTTGGTCTCCAACCCAACCTTAGTATACACTGGTATGCTGCTGCACTCTATTCAACTAAGGTTCTCTCACTCCTACTCTCCTGCCTCTGCTACTTCTAAAGCCTTCGCTGCTTCTACTGCCTCTTCTGCCTTTGATGCTTATGCTACATCACACTCTGGTTCTTCACCATCACAAAAACACCAACAGTTCTCTGTTTTTACTGTTTTATACATTCTCATGCCTTTGTCCATTCGTTTCCACTTACTCGCTGGCTCTTTGGCTTCCTTCTCCCTCGCTTGAGCTTCGGCTTCCTCAACATTCACTTGACCTTTTGGCTTCCCTCCTCCATTCGCTTTAGCTTCCTCTGTGCTCGAATTAACCAATGCTTCATGGGACATGTTCAAGAGGAAGAGGGGCTGAATTACAATAGGAATGATGCTTATTAAAAAGAAAAAAAAATATCAGAGAGGTCCCCCTTTTTTCTTTTCAAGTTCACGAGTCGTGAACTGTTATTTGTTTATAATATAGATGCCCGAGATCAATTCCAGAAATGAAGTGTTTCAACATATATATATATATATATATATATATATATATATATATATATATATATATATATATATATATGACTTCTTCCTATCACCAAGGGACATGTTCATAAGGAGGAGAGACTGACTTGTATATGAAAAATATATATGTCGAAGAATCTTTTATTCACAGACTTATTACTTCATGGAAACCATATAAATGAGGCTATAGCCATATAGAGGTCCCACATGCCACGTCATATCAGTCAAAAAACACGTGAAGTTAAACTTGTCATCCCATCATTCATCAGGTGATTTGATGACGTTCGCTCCTCCTGATCCTGCAAACCGTCCGCGCGTTAACTCGCGATAAAGCGGTTTTTAACTGTTCCTTACTACCACGCGTCACAGTTCTAATGGAATCATGAGCCCGTGTATGAATACCACTTGACTCCCAAGGGCGGTCCGAGCATTACCACTTATCGCTTAAGCCTGCTCTCCCCGCTCGATAAACCTTATGCATCTTCCGCGCCATCCCTTTAGGACTTGCAATCATTACGGATGTGATATTATATTAAGCAGTAGTTGATATACTTGTCGGGTCCGCAACAGTTCATCACAATTGGGGGTTTCCCTTGGCGGAGGTCCGAAGCGATATCGCTATCAGCGATTGCAAAGGGGTCGCTTACCATTGTATGACTTCTGCTCCGAATTCCCGATGCAATAATCGCTATCGGCAATCGCAATGGTCCACTTGACGTATTGTAGCGCCTGCTCCCAAAGTGTCAATGTGATATAGTGTGCCGGACCTGATAGGCCTCAACGCTCCCATTCATAAAAAATTCAGGTCTGCTTTCTGCCTCCGATAGTGTATTTTCCTATGTAGATGCCTTGGCCTCCGTTTGCGCCTCTGATAGTGTTAAACACATATATGCATGGTTTTTGCCGCCGATAGTGTTATGGACTCCCGATAGTGTTTAAATGCATGCATATATATGTGTTTTCTCCTCTGATGGCTCCCGATAGTGTTATTTGTGGCATATTTGCTCCTCTCGTCTCCATCTGCTCTGATGGCTCTGTTCTGTTATTCCTCTTGGCTCTGTCTGCTCCTCTTGGCTCCTCTTGGCTCCATCTGCTCCTCTAATATTGCCATATTGACATCAATGACAATCTGTGTCCAATAATCTCCCCCTTTGTTATTGATGGCAATATTCTTCTGCTCTCTCCCCCTTTGACATCAATGGCAAAGGAATGCATATGGACTCCCCCTATCAAACTGCTCCCCCTATCCTGCTACATCTCTATGAATGAACTTGAGTGATGATAAAGAAATAACCCCCCCTATTTTGATGCAGATGTTTGGATGGTTCTCAAGGAAGAGGTTTCGTGAAAATATTAGCTATCTGCTCCTTAGTACTGATATATTTCAGGACGATGTTTTGTTCAGCTACTTTCTCACAGAGGAAATGATACTTGATTGGTATGTGTTTGGTTCTTGAGTGCATCACAGGATTTTTGCTTAGACTGATGGCACTTGTGTTGTCACAATAGACAGTAATTGGTTGATCTGTACATATGTCGACATCTTTTAAAGCTTCCTTCATCCATAGTATCTGAGTACAACAGTCTGTTGTAGAAATATACTCAGCTTCGGCTGTGGATAATGATATGGATGATTGTTTTTTGCTGATCCAGGATACCAAATAGTCTCCTAGGAAAAATGCATTTCCACTTGTACTTTTCCGATCATCTATACTTCCAGCCCAATCAACATCAGAGTATGTAGTTACAGTTAATGTTGAGTTCTTTGGGTACCAAAGACCAAAATCAAAAGTTCCCTTCAGATATCTGAGAATTCTTTTTATAGCTAATAAATGGGATTGTTTGGGAGCAGATTGAAATCTTCCCACCATTCCTGCTGCTTGCATTATGTCTAGTCATGTAGTTGTTAAGTATAGAAGGGCTCCAATCATTGACCTGTAATGAGTTGCATCTACTAGAGGGGAGTCATCATCTTTGCTCAATTTGCAGTTTGTGGTCATATGTGTGCTCACGGGTGCACAATCCTCCATTCCATATTTTTTGAGCATGTCTTTTAGATATTTGGTTTGAGATATACATAATCTTGCTCTAGTTTGAGATACTTGAAGTCCAAGGAAGTGGGAAAACTCTCCTATCATTGACATCTCAAACTCTTTTGACATGCTTTGAGAAAATTCATGGCTCATTTCATCATTATTACTAGCAAAAATCAGATCATCGACATAAACAAGAGAAACTAGTAGCTTACCTTGATCTGTCTTTATGTATAGATTGCTTCCAGCCACTCCCTTTTTGAAGCCTTGTTGTTGTAGATAGTGATCCAGTCTTGCATACCAAGCTCTAGGAGCTTGTTTCAACCCATATAAAGCCTTTTTCAACTTACAAACTAAGTCCTTTCCTGCTGTTAGATCAAAACCTTATGGCTGCTCCATGTAGACTTCCTCCTTGAGTTCCCCATTTAGAAATGTTGATTTCATGTCCATTTGATAGATTTTGAATCCTTTTGAACAAGCAAATGCCAAGAACATCCTGATAGCTTCCATACGGGCCACTGGTGCAAATGTCTCTTCAAAGTCAATTCCTTCAATTTGTGAATAGCCTTTGCAGACAAGTCTTGCCTTGTTTCTGATAACCTGTCCTTCCTCATTCATTTTATTTTTGAACACCCATTTGGTTCCTATTATGTTTTTGTCCTTTGGACAAGGTACCTGCTCACATGTCTTGTTCTTCTCAATTTGGGACATTTCTTCTTCCATGGCTTTTACCCAATGAGGATCCTTACTTGCTTCTGCAAATGTTTCTGGTTCTACCATAGGTAGGAGGGCAATGAATTTTCTCTTGGGTGTGATTGTTATCCTTCTTCGGGTCTGCACACCTTCATCTTTATCGCCAATGATCTTCTCTTTTGGATGATGTCTTTGGACATACTTCATATTTGAAGGGGTATTAGGTGGTTCTCTTTCCTCTTCTTCTTCTTCTTCTTCCTCATCTATTTCTTCTTCTTTAGGTTCTTCTTCTTCAATGAGAGAATCATCTTCATGTTCTTCATTTTCCCTTTTTGGAAGATCTTCATCAACCTTTACATCAATGCTTTCCACTATTTTCTTCAATCGATAATTGTAGCACTTGTAAGCCTTGATCCATGTAGAGTATCCAAGAAATATCCCTTCATCAACTCGAGAATCAAACTTTCCGGGTGAGCCATCATTTATTTTTATGAAGCACTTGCTTCCAAAGATCTTGAATACTTCATCGAAGCAGGTCTTCCTTTCCATAGCTCATAAGGAGTTTTTTCACAATTTGGTCTTAATTGAGTTCGATTCAGTGTATAGACAGTTGTCCCTACTACTTCTCTCTAGAATTTAGGTGGTAAGTCTGTTGCTAATGGCATGGTTCTTGCCATTTCTTGGACTGTTCAGTTTCTTCTTTCAACTACCCCATTTTGCTGAGGTGTTCTGGTAGCCGAGAATTCCCTTTTAATTCCATGAATATTATAGAACTCACTAAACTCGTTTGATGTGAATTCTCCTCCTCTGTTTGTTCTGAGGCACTTAATTTTTTAATCTTTTTCATTTTCTACAAGGGCTTTTAGATTCTTAAAACACTCAAAAGTTTCAAATTTATACTTTATGAAATATATCCACATCATTCTAGTATAATCATCAACAAATAACACAAAGAACCTTTCTCCTTGGAGTGCTTGATTTCGAGTTGGCCCACACACATCAGCATGGATGATCTCTAAGGGCTTCGATGTAGAGAGCTCCTTTGTCTTGTGGTTGATTCTGGTCTGCTTTCCATGTTGACATGGACCACATACTTCTTGATTTGGTTTGAATAGCCTTGGGATGTCTCGTACAACTTTGATCTTGCTGACATTGATCAGATTTTCGCAGCTTGTATGTCCAAGTCGCTTGTGCCACAACCAACTCTCATCTGTCTGACTCAAGTAGCATTTATTTTCTTGAATCTTGTTCAGGATGTAAATGTTGTCTGGTGTTCTCACCCCTTTTGCCACAAGTTTCCCTGAGGCAGAGTTCCTTATTTCACAGTCTTTGGTGCTGAAAACAACCTTATGTCCTTGATCACATATTTGGCTGACACTCAGGAGGTTGTGTTTGAGTCCGTCAACCAGCAGAGCATATTGAACTTTTCCTTTTCCATTGATCAGAGTAATTGTTCCTTTTCCTACAATTCTACGAGATTCGCTTCCAAAGGACACATTTCCTTCCTTTTTTCTCAATGAGAGAAACTTCCTGCTGTCTCCTGTCATGTGTCTGGAGCACCCACTATCTACAAACCATTGTTTTTCATTATTTTGAGCATATAGATCCAGGTCGCACTTGTCCATGCTGGAGTGCTTGCTACTCGTCTTTCTTCCTTTGAGTGGGCAGTCTTGTTCATAGTGTCCATTATTGTAGCAAAAAGAGAAAATCAGATCAAATTTGGTCAAGGGATCAAATGAATTGAAGGTTTTGATTTGTCCCTACCTTTTAGGGGCATATGAGTTGATTATTTGGTCCTTTAGCTTTGTCTTTTCATTTCTGCAAGCAATACAATGTCTGGCTTGATGACCAAAGTTTTTACAGTGAAAGCAGTGTCCAAGAAAGATGGTTTTGTACCTATTGAAGCAACCGCGGTTTGAGTCGATTTCCTTCCTGGGAATTACTCCTCCCTCATTCTTTGGATTTGCGATGGGCCCTTGGTGGAGTACAGGTTTGTATTTGTTGTAGTGTCCATGATTTGACTCCACATTCTTCTTTGGAGTAATTCTCTCTTCATTCTTGGGATCTGGGATGCACTTTTGATAACATACTTTTTCATCTTTTGGATTGTAGGAAAGTGCATCGGCATAGCTTTTCGCACTATTCTTAGTGCTTGAGGATTCTCCTTTGAAACCTATTCTAGACTTGTCATGTTGAGGTTTTTGATTTTTCAGAATAGTTTCAAGTATTTGAGAGCTTTTACAACCCTTTTTAATTTGCCCCAACTCCTTTCTCAGAGACATTATTTCAGCCTCACGTTCTTCACAAGTATCTTCTTTTTCTTTAAGAGTTGCTTCCAATAAATCTTCTCTCCTTCCTATTTCCTTGTTTTCCACTTTGATAGAAATGAGTTTGTTCCATAGTTTTTCATTTTCTTCAATGGCGCTAATTAACAGTTCATCTACATTTCCTTCCAGCCCTGAGTCATCATCATCTGTGAGTGCCATGAATAATGTTTTTTGGCTTTCATCACGATCACTTTCCTCATGTGATTTCTTTTTGATGACCATAAACTCATCCTCATCAGACTCATCTTGCTTGTAGAAGAAGTTTTTCTTATTGAACCCTTTCTTTTTGTGTGCCATTCTTTTAGAATTTCCTTCATCATCACTGTCATGTTTATGAGGACATTTTGCTGCATAATGACCTATTTTACCACATTTAAAACAAATAAGAGGATACTTGCTTTTAAGCTTAGATCCTCTCTTCAGCTTTCGTACAAATTGAGCCAATTCGGGTTCCACATCTAACTCATCACTACAGTCATTCCTTTCTTTCCCCTTCTTTGACTTTGAGGCCTTGAATGCTGCATCTTTGGAGCTTGGGCCACCTTTCCTCATTTCATAGGCAGTGAGAATTCCATGGAGTTCATCCATTTTGAGGGTATCTAGATCCTTTGCTTCTTCTATAGCGCTTATTTTGGAGTCAAATTTGTCTAGAAGAGACCTTAATACCTTTTGAACAATGGTACTTTCTTCAACATTTTCATCCAATCCTTTCAGGGAATTTACCACTTCAGCTACTCGGAGGAGGTATGTTGCAATATCTTCTTCATCTTCCATCCTCAAACTTTCAAATTATCTTCTATGAGTTTGAAGCTTTGCCTTTTTGACTTTTGAGTCTCCATCATACAAGCCAACTAGCTTCTCCCACATTTCTTTGGCAAAGGTACAGTGCATGATTTTTTTAAACTCGGAATCTATGATTCCACTAGTGATGGAGTTCATGGCCTTTGCATTTGGGATGTAGGCTTTCCTCTCATTTGGGTCTGTTGGAAGAGTGGAATTCATTCAGTATTCATTTTGAACAAAATGCCAAACTTCAGGTCCAAGGTACATTAAGTAGTAGGTCATTCTTTTCTTCCAGAAACCAAAGTTAGTGCCATCGAACAAAGGAGGTCTTCTTGATGCTTCGTGATTTCTCGTCATGGCTTCAGATCCTTCTTCAAGCTGTTAGGCTAGTCTGAAGAAGCCTACTCTGATACCAATTGTTGGAAATACTATGAGGGGGGTGAATCAGTATTTCTTATTTATTTTCTTAATTGTTCTAGTGATTTCCAAAAGCATATATAGATATGTATATGCATACACAGAACACAGAGATCAATAGTTGGAATAAATGCTTTTATTAAAACTCAAGACAGTGCAATGAAATAAATACAATATAAGTATATATTTGACTGTGAATAGTTGCCAAGCTCCAACTTGGACTTCAATGAGGCTCCAACCTCCAGAGCACCAACTCTGTTTAGCAGTGGTTCTGCATTTAGGAGTACCTACCCCTAATGACTTTAGTCCTGTTCAATTCTGAGGCTCCAACCCAACCTTGGTATACACTGGTATGCTGCTACACTCTATTCAGCTGAGGTTCTCTCACTCCTACTCTCCTTCCTCTGCTACTTCTATAGCCTCCGCTGCTTCTGCTGCCTCTTCTGCCTCTGTTGCTTCTGCTACCTCACACTGTGGTTCTTCACCATCACAACAGTACCAACAGTTCTCTGTTTTTACTGTTTTATACATTCTCATGCCTTTGTCCATTCATTTCCACTTACTCGCTGGCTCTTTGGCTTCCTTTTCCCTCGCTTGAGCTTCGGCTTCCTCAACACTCACTCGACCTTCTAGCTTCCCTCCTCCATTTGCTTTAGCTTCCTCTACGCTCGAATTAACCAATGCTTCACGGGACATGTTCAAGAGGAAGAGGGGCCAAATTACAATAGGAATGATGCTTATTATAAAGAAAAAGAAAAATACCTGAGATCAATTATAGAAATGAAGCGTTTCAACATATATATATATATATATATATATATATATATATATATATATATATATATATATATGTATATATATATATATATATATGTATATATATATATATATATATATGTATATGTATATATATATATATGTATATATATATGTATATATATATGTATATATATATGTATATATATATGTATATATATATGTATATATATATATGTATATATATATATATATGTATGTATGTATGTATGTATATGACTTCTTCCTATCACCAAGGGACATGTTCATAGGGAGGAGAGGCCGACTTGTATATGAAAAATATATATGTCAGAGAATCTTTTATTCACAGACTTATTACTTCACGGAAACCATATAAACGAGGCTATATCCATATAGAGGTCCCACATGCCATGTCATATCAGTCAAAAAACACGTGAAGTTAAACCTGTCGTCCAATCATTCATCAAGCGATCTGACGACGTTCGCTCCTCCTGATCCCGCGAACCGCCCGCGCGTTAACTCGCGATAAAGCGGTTTTTAAATGTTCCCTGTTGCGTTGGTCATAGTTCTAATGGAATCAAGAGCTCGTGTACGAATACCACTTGACTCCCAAGGGCGGCGCGAGCATTACCGCTTACGGCTTAAGCCTGCTCTCCCCACTCGATAAGCCTTATGCATCTTCCGCGCCATCCCTTTAGGACTTGCGATCGCTGCGGATGCAATATGATATTAAGCAGTAGTTGATATATTCATCGGGTCTGCAACAATTCATCGCAATCAAGGGTTTCCCTTGGTGGAGGTCCGATGTGATATCACTATCGATGATTGCAAAGGGGCCGCTTACCACTATATGACTTCTGCTATGAATTCCCGATGCGATAATCGCTATCGGCGATCGCAATGGTCCACTTGACGTATTATAACACGTGCTCCCAAAGTGTTGATGCAATATAGTGTGCCGGACCCAATAGGCCTCAACGCTCCCATTCATAAAAAATTCAGGTCCGCTTTCTGCCTCCGATAGTGTATTTTCCTATGTAGATGCCTTGGCCTCCATTTGCGCCTCTGATAGTGTTAAACACATATATGCATGTTTTCTGCCGCCGATAGTGTTATGGAATCCCGATAGTGTTTAAATGCATGCATATATATGTGTTTTATCCTCTGATTGCTCCCGATAGTGTTATCTATGGCATATTTGCTCCTTTCGTCTCCATCTGCTCCAATGGCTCTATTTTGTTGTTCCTCTTGGCTCCGTTTGCTCCTCTTGGCTCCTCTTGGCTCCATCTGCTCCTCTAATATTGCCATATTGACATCAATGACAATCTATGTCCAACATATATAACCATAAATATATATATGCAGTAGAAATAACACTTCATTTCATTAATATCAAATATTGAAGTATGCTTACAAACAGAATGGCAAGAAGACTAGCTCGGGCAATGATAACTTATCTCTGAGAAGAGATGTGGCAGCTACATGCCTCTAAACTATGTTACAATGAAGCTCAAGGGACTTTTTATTATTGAACAATAAGAGAAAACCCTAACCCGAGGAGATGTAACACCAACAGTTTATGGGCCCCATTGGGGTTAGTTGGGTAGCCAACTTTCCGGGGTTGTAACTTGGTCATATTATCTCTGTTTGACACGTATGATATCTCATTGGAAATATTTCTCTAAGGACTACAACTAATGACACAAATTCTGTGGAAAACATCAAAGAAATGTTTCCAAAAAGCATCTTTTAGGGCCTCAAAATGGCTCCGGAAGTTCAGGACCCAAAAAACTGCCCAAAATATTAAATTGTGTTATAAATAAGGAAACTGAAAAACTGAAAGAGACATTGGTGGGGGTCCAAGTGGGATAGGCGGGTGTCCACCAATATCCACCTGGATCATTGCAATACCAATTTACGAGGTTATTTTTGTCACGGTTGCTTTAAGTCTTCACCCAATAAGTATGAGATATACTCTCATGTGACCACAATCATCATTTGGGATTCTTCTACATTTCTCCATTGAGGATTAAAATAGCTTATCTTTCTTGTGGTTGTTCAAATATCTTCATTCTTTCAAAATGTTCTTGAATTAATAAATATAGTTCTACATATTTTTAAGAGTATATAAGACAGCAAATCCATTCTATAAGCACATTTCTTCCTTTGATTAGATTTCAATATGCTATGGTATGCCTCCATGAAATTATGTCTCTTGATTTACATGAGGAAAATCATGGTGACCTTTAACCCACATCCCTAATTGAAATAAATAACTTAGTATAAGGAACATATTAATTGAAGAAAAATAAAAAATAAAAAGAAACTAGGGTATATCAATTAATCAAGCTCATTACCCCCAATTCAAGTGGTGTGAAAACAATCAAAAATTTTCTTCTTATTTTCAAAATTAATGGAAAATAATTTCACATATTGAACCATTGATTTGACATTAGCGCAATGTTTCATGATATAACTTAACCTCTTGAGTATAGCATTTTCTTGCTCTAAAGAAGAGGCCAATCTATATATTGATTTTTTCCATGCCCTCCATACATGCAAAATGCAATAATATTACTTGACACTATGTATCCCTCTCGTCAGATTCAATGCATTTATGTGAAATATTCTTACAAAATAAAACAAGTTACAAAAAGGTCTAATGAAAGTTACATCAAAGCATCAATTCTATAGCCACATTTCTTCCTTCGATTAGATGGAAATTTAGATTTCAATATGCAATGATATGCCTCCTGAAATTATTTGTCTCTTGATTTGCATGAGGAAAATCATGGTGACCTTTAACCCACATCTCTAATTGAAAGAAATAACTTAGAACAAGGAGCATATTAATGGAAGAAAAAATAATAAAAAGAAACTAGGGTATATCAACTTATAAAGCTCATTACCCCCAACGCAAGTTGTGTGAAAACAATCAAATATTTTCTTCTCATTTGCAAAATCATTGAAAAAGAATTTCACATATTGAACCATTGATTCGACATTAGCACAATGTTTCATGATATAACTTAACCTCTTGAGTATAACATTTTCTTGCTCTAAAGAAGAGGCCAATCTATATATTGTTCTTTTCCATTCCCTCCATACATGCCAGATGCATAACATTACTTGACACTATGTAGCCCTCCTGTCGGATCCAATGCATTTATGTGAAATATTCTTACAAAATAAAACATGTTACAAAAAGGTCTAATTAAAGTTACACCAAAGCATCAATTTCTACAAATTCATCATCAACCATGAATTCATTTACTTTCTAATTATGGTGGATTTGATGGCATATGTTCATTAGCATCTATAACCATGTGACACGATTATAAGATGTATTTCAAGGTGTCACAACCCATGCAACTAGTACTCCATTTTTTTGGCCATCAAACATCACAAGTGTGTACAATTGATACTACAAAATTCAATAACACTAAATGTCAATTTTTAAGCTACAATCTTGGTGAGTCATACTCGAAATAATCATTCAAATTCACCTTACCCCATATTTATTAGTACTAAAAGTTGAATACATTCCTATTAAACTATCATGATATAAATTAACCATGGTCTCTAACATCCATTTTGATTGAATTCCAATTATTAAAGGAACGTTTGGACAACTAGGTTTTCGAAAATGAAAAAACCATCTTGTTATTTATGATACTAGAGGTTAACGCTCATTTCATATTTCTTGTGAAGTTGATACTCTCCCTTCATCAAACGATTATAAATATTTTCAATATCCCTTTTGGTCAAAAATAAATATCTACCATGGTCTCCTGCATCTAAGTGAAGATGTTGTTGAATGTGTTTTTAATATACAACATCAATTAGTACTTTCATAAAAAAACAATTCTCTACAAAAGTGTCATTATCTCTTGAAATTGTGTGTTTGTGCAAGGACCTAGGATCACCATATGCATTATATCGATCATGAAAAGGCCATCCATTATCATCTTTGTGCTCATATGTGTTGTATGTCAATATTGTTATATTGAGGTCCTTATCCAAAACCTTAACAATAAAGTGGCATTAACATCCCCTCTTTGTTACAAATGGGCCTATGCATTTGTTTGGATGTTTTCCTAATCTATCTTTGTGCCATATGAACATGAGTAACTGTAGTACAAATTACACACTTTAGTACAAAATCAAATATATGTACTCATGAATAACCATATGTGATCATATATATACCAACTCATACGATGCATGGACTAACTAAACTAAAAACAAATTTACAAATGCAAGTGCCATATCATTATGAGATACTTGTATCTCATATCACATATGAGCATTATCCCTTTGTGCTAGAGGTTTCATTACTATAAGAAATAAATTATAAGGAGCACCTGGATTACTTTCCTCCCCTTCAAAAAAACAGGAACTCTACATGAAGGAACTCATGTAACATGATAAAATAAAGGACCATTATGTCTATATAATCCACTCCAAGTTAGATATTTGCTAGAAAAAGTCAACTTTTCCTTTAATTCTTCTACCTCTAAGCCCATTGTAATCTCTCAGTTGTTCTTCCTGTTGATTTTGTATGAATACCGAAAAACATTGTAGAACATCATTAATAAGAATGTACAATTACCTATTAACCACTATATATATTACCAACAATCAAATATATATTATCCACAACGGATCTAATGTAAAAAAAATATTTTGGCTGAAAAAAATAAAATAAGTGAAAGAAACAATGGTCTTTAATAGGGACTAGCCAAAGCGCTAACTTGACTAAGTCATTGACATGGATTCATACATTAGAAAAAGGCATTGGAAAAGGTGCAAAACATTCCTTTAAGCTATGCTCTATTAAAACTACACCCAACTTGTCAAACCAGTTGTCCTCATGCTATCAACTAGGTCACCAACCCAACCAGTATTCAGTTTCTACAGATATGGAAATTTAGATGGATTTCTTTATCTTCTTAAAGTTAATTACAAGAAATACCATGCAGCTAATCGTAAGCTTCATTAAAGGTTCTACTTGTGCGATGTAGTGGAGGTTTAATTGGTGAAAATTGCCAATAGTGTCCATATAATTCCACAATTTAAATGTATTTTTTTTAATAACAAAGGGAACTAGATCTCTCTAAAACCATACCCAATCCTAGTAACCCTAAAATAATGCTTCTAAAAAATTTAAAAAGGACACTTTATTAGAATTTACAGGTATAGGGTAAAACTAGTGATCCAACAATGGAAAAATTAAAGTTATTAATTATTATTTATTGTTGTATGGCTGAAAATAAATTTTATAGACAGATGATAACTTTACATACGGACAAAAATTGACAAATTTGATGAAACTAAGCAAGATAGAGAAATTCCCTGTCAGGGAATCCAAGTGGATAAGATCCACCAATCCCCTTCAAACTGCCCTTCTCAGCTTAAGATAAGAATAGTAAAATCTTAAAATATGATCATGTACCTTATAAACATGGCTCAATAATGTTACTCCCAAAGAGAAATTGGAAGTGTAGAGTCATTGCTAAATTTTGTTCTCACCATCCCTTACTATTGGGAGTTAAGTATAACAAATAATGTGCAATGCTCTTGTAACAAAAATGGAACCTCAACCATAACAAAAATGAATGAACAATGATAACATAAAAATAAGAAAGAAACAAAAATTGATTATTCTTCTATTCACTCCTTAAGAAATTTAAATGCCTCTTCTACCACTGTTGCCCATTTAAAAGATTGTTGCTCCTTAATAGTTTCCACTATTGGTGCACAAATGCGTCTAAAATTTCGAATAAACTTTCTGTAAAACCTATCCAACCCATCGAAGCTTCTCAGTTCATGGATACTTGTTGGAGAAGGTCAATATTTAATGGCTTTCACCTTCTCAGGGTCCATTTTCAGCCTTTCAGAAGAAATTACAAATCCTAAAAATCCAATTATGTCTTTCTCATATTTATTGAAATTTTTTCTCGCTAAAATTTCCTCAATACCAGTTTTAAAAATATGAGATGTTCTTCCTTCATTCTATTGTACACAAAGATATCACCTAAGTGAAAAATCGTGGACTTGATAATGAATTCTATGAGTACTTCATTCATGAGCCTAATAAAAGTATTGATGCGTTGGTGAAGCCAAAAAGGAATAACCAACCACTCATACAAACCATCATTATTTTTTAATGAAGTATTCCACTCATCCCCTTCTCTCATTCTAATATGATGATACCCACTCTTTAAATCTATTTTGGAAAAATATATGGCACCACTAAGACAATCCATTATATCATCCATGTCAAGTAAAGGGAATCTATACCTCATGGTTATTTTGTTGATGTTTCTAGAATCAGTGCACATTCACCAACCTCCATCTTTCTTTGGGCTCAAAACTGCGTTACAACACAAGGACTCAAAATTTCTCTAATTAGTCAGTTTTCCAATAGTTCATGGACTTGTTTCTTAATTTCTTCATTTTATTTAGGTGGCATCCTATAAGCTTCCTTATTGGGTAGATTGGCTCCCAAAATTAAATCTATATGATTGTTGATGCTCCTTACAAGGAGAAAGGCATTTGGTAACTCATCCATGATAACATCATCAAATTCATCTAATATTTATTGAATTTCAACAAGAAACTCATTCAAATTTGTGTGTAATGATAGCTCTTGGATTACCAATTAAAATGAATCTTACCTCTTGTCGTTTTACCCCTTGTGGCTATCGATTTGGAACTCTACCTTAATTATTTCATTGACCAGGATTTGATGTCCCTTTTGTAACCATGTCTGTTCATTAGGAGAAGGATGTCCCATCTTCATCAATCCTATTTTTTCCACCATTTCCAAAGAGACCAGACTATCCGTGCAACCACTATCAATAATCACTTTGCAACATTTTCCCTTCTACTTACATATTATTCTAAACAAGTTCCTTCATTGTGCTAGATATTCCTTCTCCTTTTCTCCTTTAATTAAAATCCTCTTCAACGTTAGGGATTCACCCAACTCAAAAGTATCCTCCTTTACCTCTGTCTTGGTTGCCTCATCCTAAGCTTCTACCACATGCACTCCTCTTTGAATTGTCGATATATTTTTAGGACAATTCCATGACATATGGCCTATCTTTCCATATATGTATGATTTGAATTCTCTTACTCTGCCTCTAACTCTTGGGAAAAACATGTCACCCATTAATTCTCCTCCTCTTAGATATCGACTTTTTGAACTCCCTACTTCCTCTCTTGGGGCTTGAATTATCCCCTTCTTGGGATATCCTTTCACTCTAGCTAGATTCCCTCCTTTGCTCCATTGGCTCTATTTCCTAGACAAATTTTCATCTTCCCTCAGTGTTGCCTAGTAGGCATCCTCCACAATCTTCAAGAGTAAGGGACAATTTCATCTTGGATTTCATACCTTAGACCATTTATATATCCGAACACCTTCTCCACCTCTACCTCAATGTGCTTTACTCTTATATTTATTTTTTAGAATTCCTTTGTATATTATTTCACTGCCATGGACTTATGCCTCAAATTCTGTAGTTTCTTGAATAAATTCAGCTCGTAATCCTTGAGCATGAACTTTCTCTTGAATTTAACCATCATTTTGTCCCAAATTTTAATATTTTCTTCCACTTTTCTTCTTCTATCAGCCTGCAACTCATCTCACCATAGTGTTGCATGTCCCCTTAACTTGATCATAACATAATTGACCTTTTGATCCTCCTTAGAATCCCCATAGTCAAAATACTTCTCTAGAGTGTTGATTTAATGCAACACATCTCCCACATTAAGATTACCATCATACAATGACACTTCCATATTTTCCTGGACCCAACCTTGGTAACTAGTTTTATCAATTGTTCATCTGGTTGCTCCCTTCTTGGAGCTCCCTCCATCTCTTCCTCACAACTCGTGTCCTCACTCACACTGACATTTCCCACATTAGGTTCTCACCTCCGCGAAGTCTCCATGGCCTCCATTATTGCCTAGATATACTTCAATTCCAATCTCACGTCCTTGTCGATTCCATTCATTTCTCGGTCTCCTCTTCTGGGTTGCATACTAGCATCAAAATCCTTAAAAACTAATATTCTCTTACCAGTTACAATATTTGTAGAGCTAAACTACTCTGATACTTCTTGATGCAACAGAGGTGTGGTGACTCCTCTTCCTCATAATAAAAAACCATATAAAAAAAAATATACCTTGAAATTTTTGCTCCTGTCCTTCCGTGTGTAAACCTCCTTTTCTCCTTATTTTGCATTGAAGCTACTTATTCCCTTTTAACCTTTTTTATAAGGAAAATAATTTTTATTTGAGTGTGGGTATTCTACCATTTACAAAGGCAATCCAAGGGTAAAATGAACCACCCAAAGAAAAATACCCAATTTGTCGGCTTGAGCCAAGGGCCCGACTACCTGACATTCGTCTATGTGGTAGGACCCACCTACGCAAGCCTGGTCAAACCTCAGGCTATTCATGAGAATTGATTTGAACAAAAGAAAAAAGAATGGATGACCTCCTGACCTCCAACTACAGGCCCACTACTTTGAAATTCGATCAATTATTTGGAATTGTTCTTTGATTATATTAATCTCCGTCGCAGGGTGTTTTTTGGCTTGAGGTGGCTTGGACCCAGGTTCAGAGTTAGATGGGCTAACCAACAAAACCCTACACTACTAGTCCTTTCAAGAAAAACCAGTGTAATGCAGGTTGCAGTCTTACTTGAGGCAGTATTGGGGGATGCTAAAACTAGGTTTCTACATCCAAAGGACTATGTGATGTATTTTTGCCAAACTTAGGGCTTTATCTTGACCATCGCGAGCCGCTAACCCTTAAAACTTGGAATTTATAGTAATTAATAGTTAGCAGATTTATGCCCTTCACCGATTACGCTAAACATGCATAACATCATATAAATAAATAGATCTATGTCTTCGCGAATCTAATAAGTACTTTTCCTGATTAATTGCATTCAACGGATCAAAAATATAGTAAATTCAGAGATACATAGTAATACACAGATACACAGATAGTTCTTCAAAACAAGCCTTTATTATGCTTTAGATCTTCAATTACATTCTTCCCAACCCTGTGCACACAATTGCAAGGGTCCATGCACTTAGCTGCAAACTTATCAAGATCTCCACACTCACAGTTGTAGGAGCCTTCCTCTTCACCCAAGTACAGAATAGACAAAAGGAAACTCAAATGACACACTATTATTCTATGATATTCTTCTCTTATGACTCTTCTATGGCTTAATTTAATATTCTTCTCCATTACAATACCATGTTCTGTGAACCATGGGTGGGTCTCAAAACAACTTGACTCTTAACAAACTAAGGGGGTTTGACCTTCTAAAAGCCCCTTTGACCCCTATCGGCCTGCGCTACTCACGCTCCGCTCCTCAAAATGTAGAGACTTTACAATATCTAACAAAACTTTACAAAATTTGACCCAAGGGACCCCATCCCAATAGGCCCCCAACACAAAGTCATGACTCATCTCAAGTCACTTTACTGGTGTTGCCTCAATCATTTCTTGTAGATTGTTGAACTCAATCTTCAATACTTGAAGATCTGTTGTTCCCTATGCAGCGACCTCACAAACTTCTTCGACTAGTTTCTTCGTGGTTAGACATTCGACTGCAAGGCCCATGGTTCTTTGTGTCTATTGCAGCACCTTTAACTTGCTTTGGACAGTCTGTGACAGTTGGCTTCCCTCGACGGCCCATGGATGCATCCTTCAGGAGATAATGGAGACCTTCCGACGCAACTCATCAATCTAGATTTGGAAAAATTTCCCTTCCTGAAGTCTTGTGAACCTTTGCACAGGTGCTAAGCTCCACACTATTTTTCACGGATGTCTGCTTCAATCGTCTGCAAGTGTGGATCCTCCTGTAGTGAAGGTCCACATCTCCATTGTCTACTCAAACAATTAGTTGCAGTACTTCAATGCAGCCTCTAAAGTGGTCATGTTTGCTTTAATAGTAGCCTCACGCTACTCTCTCACTTCCGAAGGAGTGGTTGGTTGTAGCTTAAGTTGAAGTTCTGAAATCTACAACTACAACTCAAACTGTACCTTTCAAATTTCTTCTTTGTAGGCCTTCACTATAGTAGCCAACTTGTGAATATTCTCTGCTAAGGCCACCTGTGCTAGAATTTGGAGCTTAGGGAACTCACTGCACACTTGGGTAAGGGTTGTCTCTAGCTTCTTATTTTAATGTATCACCATGTCGTGAGCCTGCAAGGCCTGTGCTTTCTCTTCAAAAATATATTGATTGTTAGTTTTTACCTCGTTGATAATAAAAAACGCTCATTTCTCCCAGACGTGAAGCTCATCTAAAACTCCTTGGTGTAGCTCATGCAAGGTCTGGATCGACAATACTACAAGGATGATACTTAGATTTTTCTAGTACTTTTCATGCTCCTGTTCTTCTGTTGTCTCAAACTGGAGAGAGTCTCCTAGTAGTGGTACAACGCGAAGCTCGGATGTGATTTTTATTGAATTAAATCTTGGCACACTCGCGTGATCTGCACTCACTTGTCCCACGCTCACCTAGATTACCCATGTTTGGACCTGCAATTCCTTCAGGCCCTATTGTACTTTGTCCAATACCTGGTGGTACCGGTCTTTGATGTGTCCCCATTTAGTTTTAGTGGTGGAGTGGACAACATCACCTATCTCATCAAGTTCCCCCTCCGTGAGGACCAATGGTGTCACACTCGCATACTTATCAGACTTCTACTTCTTACAAGGTCACTTAGCATTTCTCTTCTGCCACTTCTTGACCCTAAAGGGGGTCTCTAATTCTACGTCCCCTTCCTCTTCACCTTTGGTTTCAACCCCAACATCAGTGTGCTCGGCTTCAGGTTCTTCAAGGTCAATAGTGACTTGAGATGTTGGTGCTTGCGCAACTTTCTACTTCGATGCTTCGTTCCCTTTTGTATAAGTCTTTTCCTTCTGCATCACCTTTTATTTTGTAGAAGCCTTATGTTCTTCTTTGCCTTTCGTAGAAGCCTTTTGTGCTTCTTTCTCTTTGATTTCTAGGTCGTTGTTGCAGCTATTGTTTTCCCGGTTTCTGCCTCTGCGGCCTTACTTGTTCCTGTGCCTTCGTCAAATGGGGTAAGCCAATGGCTTGGTCATTTGCTGATGACCCCCATAATGTCGTCCTCCGCAACTAAACATGGAAACTTATGCCATGTTCTTGTGGCATCCTTCTTCCTATGTATGGACAGATTGTGAAAATATACCTTGAATTCTGCAATATTTGTATATTGCACATGTAAACTAGGTGAAAGCCGTGGTCGTTGGTTGATCACCATCAACAACTCTGAATCAAACAATACCTAGAACATCTTTTGGGACCATTTGTTGGCTTGAGGGGGCTTGGACCCAGGTTTAGAGTTAGTTGTGCTAACCAACAAAACCCTACACTACCGGCCCTTTCGGCAACAACCCACGTAACATAGGTTGCAATCTCACTCGAGGCAATATTGGGGGATGCTAGAACCAGGTTTCTGCATCCAGAGGACTATGTTATGTGTTTCTGCCAAACTTAGGGCTTTATATTGACCTTCACAAACCCTTAACTGTTAAAACTTGGAATTTACAGAAATTAATAGTTAGCAGATCTATGTCATTCTTCGATTACGCTAAACATGCATAACATCATATAAATAAACAAATCTACATCTTCGTGAATCTAATAAGTAATTTTCTTGATTAATTTCATTCAACAGATCAAAAACACAGTAAATTCAGAGATACACAGTAATACACAGATAGTTATTCAAAATAAGCCTTTATTATGCTTTATATCTTCAATTACAGTCTTCCCAACCCTGCACACATAGTTGCAGGGGCCCGCGCACTTAGCTGCAGACTTATCAAGGTCTCTGCACACAGAGCTGCGAAAGGCTTCCCCTTCTCCCAAGTACAAAATAGACAAAAAGAGACTCAAATCATGCATTATTATTTTATGTTATTCTTCTCCTATGACTCTTCTATGACTTCCTTTTATATTCTTCTCCATTACAATACCATGGTCCATGAACCATGGGCTGTAGAAATTCCCACTGTAGATCAATAGATTATGCAATATACTAAAGCAAAATACAAGATCTACTTCTACATCAAACTTTGTGGAAGCTTAATCGAATATGAGCAAGATCAATGAGAACACATATAACTAAGAATAAGAAATCAATCACACATAATACATAAGAAATAACCCGAGGAAAGCCTCAGCCTAAAACCCCAATCTCTGTATTATCATACAAGTGGAAATATGTTCAAGTTACAAAAAGAATCAGCTCTCAAGCTATCATGCTCTCTCTGCAATCAAACAACATAGCTCATAGACTGAATAGACACTAGATATGCCTTCCCTCAGCCCTCCAAGCCTCCTATTTCCTTGTGCAATTTTTCTTGGGGTCCATTGATGTCACATGTGTAAATTGGCCTCATCACACTCACTAAACTGAAGAAGTAACTGCGCAATCTCCATGGAATGAATTCCTTCTGCATGCAAGAGATATTGACAATGGAATATTCTTGCAACTAATAGTACATTGTCCCTCCATCTGATCTCAACTGGGTCTTTGTCTAAACTGACATGCATGAGTTATTTATGAGAGAATATTCAGTTATCTGAAGTGCAGCAGTTACATGCATGCATGCATTAACTAACTGAAATCACAATTAATTCAACAAACTGTTTGAATTAATCTAACCGGAATTGACTCTGTTAACTGAGCCAATTAATTACAACTCATCCTTATCTCTTTAACTGATGGATAAATTCTTTAATTAATGGAGAAATTGTTACATGTCCCCACATAGACTTCATGTTTGATTTTCTACAACTAATTAACTCAAGATGAATTAATTAATTATTTTACAAACAACTGCTAAGATCAAATTCGAACTTTTACTTCTCTATTTTAGTTCAGGGACTAACTAAAATAGGAAGGTATCCCGAAATTCTATTTATAGCAGTACTACATTTAGCACTTCTATATTTAGCATTTCTTGTTGCTATTTTCAACACTCCTCAACAAGAAAGGGATTATCAGTAACCCCAATCCTGTCTTTGTGGAACTTGCACTTGCATTTTGATAATGCCTTCGTCAAAATATCTACATCTTGTTCCTCGGTCGAAACATACAGAAACAACATGATCCTCTTAACCACATAGTCTCAAAGATGGTGATACCAGATATCAATGTGCTTGGACCTGTCATGAAAAACTGGATTCTTAGAGAGTTTGATACAACTCTGATTATCGCAGTAGATCATGGTTGGATCCATCCTCTTACCAAACAATCCCACTAGAATCTTCTGCATCCAAATGGCCTCACATGCAGCCTGACTAGCAGCCATGTATTCAGCCTCTACTGAGCTAAGTGCAACTGACCTCTGTTTCCTACTGTACCAGGAAATTGCAGCTGAACCAAGGTTGAAGATTCCTCTAGAAGTGCTCTTTTGGTCTGATGGACTCCCTGCCCAATCCGCATCTGTGAAGCCCTGAAGCTTCACTCCCTCTGTCTGTCTGTACCACAATCCAAACTAAGATGTGCCTTTGAGGTATCTCAGCACATGCTTCGCTGCCTTCCAAAACAGCTTGGTAGGCTGAACCATAGCTTGACTCAGCTGGTTCACCGTAAAGCATAAGTCGGGTCATGTGTTCACCAGATACATAAGTGAAACCACCATATACCGATAAACAGTAGTAGCTACTACCTCACTTGAAGTAGCATCCTCCTTCCTCCACTTCCCAGCTAGAAAAGTTTGCATGGGCTTACACTTTTCCATGTGAAAGTGCCTGAGTATCTCATTGGCATACTTGCCTTGAGACACAAATACTTCACCATCTTTCTGCCACAACTCCATGCCTAGAAAGTAGTGCATAAGACCCATGTCTTTCATTTCGAACTCTCTTGCAAGGTCCCCCTTGCAAGACTGTATCAACTGATCATCACCTGTCAAAATCAAATCATCGACATAAAGAACAATGATCAATGGTTTACCTTCTACCATGATGTGGTAAAGGTTTGCATCTTCTTCACTCTTAGTGAAGCCCAACCCAGTTAAATAGTTGTCGATCCTGGTGTACCAAGCACAGGGTGCTTGCTTCAGCCCATACAAAGCCCTCTTAAGTCGGCACACATGCGACTCACGACCGAAGGTCTCAAAACCCTCTAGCTACTCAATGTACACCTCCTCCTCAATCTTCCCATTCAGCAATGTTGTCGTCACGCCCATCTGATGGATATTCCAACCCATCTGAGCTAATAGTGCCAACATCGATCTGATAGATGAGTACCTTGCTACAGGAGCAAAGGTCTCATCGTAGCTGATCCCCTCGACCTGTGAGAAACCTCAGGCAAAAAACCTTTCCTTATGTTTCTCAACACTACCATCAGCTACCTGCTTTACCTTGTAAAGCCATTTGGAACTCACCACTGACTTTCTCTGAGGTCTTGGGACAACATCCCACACACTGTTCCGAATGATAGAGTCGTACTCCTCTACCATTGCATCAACCCAGACTAGTTGCTGCACTACCTCCTTGAATGAAGAAGGTTTGGTATCTACACACTCCCCAACCAGGGCCATGTACCCAGTGTACCACTTAGGTGACCTCCTATGTCTACGCTGAGAAGATGGCTGTCCCACATTCTCCCGCGCATCCAGCATCAACTTGCCAGCTTCCCTTGAGCATTTTCGCCCATCTCTAGAAGTCTCAGCATGAGTGGATGTCTCCACTTCTGGATCCTCTGCATGCGGTTGCTCCGCATCAATATGAGGCTCCTCCTCCTTAGGAACTGAAAGTTCCTCCTCTGCATGCAACTTGAGCTCCCTCTCAAGTGATAAATGCATGGCTTTCTGCTTGTCAAACTTTGGATCCCTACATACCACTATCCTCTGACTGGTAGGTAGGTGCACCCGATAGTTGTGGGGTGTATCCGTGTACCCCACAAGTATTCCCAAATCAGTTGTTGGATCCAGCTTCTTCCGAGCATCTTTTGTCACATGACAGTAAACTGATGATCCAAAGATTCGGAAGTGACTCACATCTGGTCGCTTCCCAGAGAAGGCCTCCATAGGTGTCTTCATTCCCAATATATGGTGCAGGCTTCTATTCTACAAATATACTATTGTATTGCATGCCTCAGCTCACAAATGCAGTGGTAGGCTTTGGTCATGCAACATCACTCAAGTTTCTCCCATACTCGATCTGTTCTTCCTTTCAGCCACCCCATTCTATTGTGGGTTATGGGGTGCCATCAATTCCCGTTTAATTCCTTCTACAGTGCAGAAGTCTTTCAACTATTGGGATACATACTCTCCACCATTGTTGCTACGCAAGGCTTTATTTTCTTTCCAAATTCTTTCTCTGCCAAGGCTTTAAACTCACAAAAACTCAAGAAGGTCTGATCCTTCTTTTGCATAAAGTTGATCCAGCATCTACAAGAAAAATCATCAATAAAAATAACATAGTACCTTTGTTTAGCGATGGAGGTTGTATAGAAGGGTCCACAAACATCTGAGTGAACTCACTCCAGGATTGCTGCGGCTGTACTGTCTCGATCCGAAAAGGAAGATTTCACATACTTACCCAAGGTACAACCTTTGCATGTATTCGTCTGCTCTGGTTTTCCCTTGGGTAGTCCGATAGAAATCTGTTGCATGATCTTCAGGGCTCCATGGTGCAAGTGGCCCAGTCTTCTATGCCATAGCTCACCAACATCTTGGCTCTACACCATCTCAGCTTTGGAACTCAATGCAGGATAGTCATCTACCTCAAGCTTGTAGATATTCTTTACTTGAATCCCGATTCTCATGGTCTGTCCAGTGTCAATATGCCTCAGGAATACCTTTCCTTTACTAAAGACTACATCATAGCCTTTATCTTCTAACATAGCAACAGACACAAGATTCTTCTTCAGACCTGGTACATACCTTACATTAGTTAGGGTGAGGGGAGCTCCATGCTCCCTCTGAAACACAATCCTACCTTCACCTGAAACACGGTACGTTCCATCATCACCCATCTCGATCCGCATTTGGAGATCCTTCTCCTCCAAGGTACTAAAAAGATTCTTGTCACCTAACATGTGGAATGAAGCTCCACTGTCCAGGTACCACACACATCCCACCATGGATGATGCATAAGCAAGAAGTCCAACTCAATCTGTGAGGCCAGTGCCTCACCATCAGATCCCTTCGAGGATCCCTTCTTGGATTTCTTTTGTGGACATTTGTAGCATAATGGCCCACTTCATGACAATGAAAGCATCGCACTTTCAATTTGTCAAACTTCTTCCCACCATGGGAAGAACCAGATTTGGGATGGGACGCCTTCCCTTTCCCCTTCCTCGCCTTAGTTGCTAAGGCTAGATTTTCCTCATCATCTTGCTTTGATTAGGATCCATCTCTAGTGCTTCTTCTTATCTCCTCCTGCATCAGATCTGACCAAAGTTGTTCCCAATATGGCAGTTTTTCTCTTCCATTAACCGAGCCTTGGTAACTATGCCAGCTCTTAGGAAGGTCGAGGAGTGAAAGACTCACCATGTCATCATCAGCAGTCGTGATCCCTACACTTCCAAGCTCATCACTGTAGGTGGTGAGCTTGTTCAGATATGTAGAGATCATGTCGCCCTTTTCATACTTGATTTTCCAAAGCTTGTCTTTCAGCGCCAACTTCCTCTGATCACTACTATTCTAATATAGATCATTCAATGTTTTTCACATCGAAAACGGTGTCTCCTTCCCATGGAGGCTCGAGACAATATGGTCTCAAACTCCCTCCAAGAGGATTCTCCTTACTCTAGCCACACATTTCTTCCATTCCGCCAATTTTGTAGCATCAGTCGACTTGGGGACTTCTTGATCAATGAAGTCCTTTAGACCGTTATCCTCTAATATTGCTTCCATGCCTTCCAGGCTATATAATTCGAGCTTCCATCAAGGGCATACTCCAGTCTTAAACCGTTGAACACCATTGGTGAAATTGAGATGTGATAAGAACTCGATTTCTATATTCAAGAACCTCAAAATTCGAACTTCTCCCTTCTTGTATATTGTTCTTCGCTTTGATCACCTTTGCTCTGATACCATGTAGAAATTCCCACTGTAGATCAACAGATTATGCAATATACTAAAGCAGAATACAAGATCTACTTCTACATCAAACTTTGCAAAATCTTAATCTAATATGAGCAAGATCAATGAGAACACATATAACTGAGAATGAGAAATCAGTCACACATAACGCAGAAGAAATAACCCCGGGAAAGCCTCAGCCTAAAACCCCAATCTTTGTATTATCATACAAGTGGAAATATGTTCAAGTTACAAAAAGAATCAACTCTCAAGCTATCCTGCTCTCTCTACAATCAAACAACATAGCTCACAGACTGAATAGAGACTAGATATGTCTTCCCTCAACCCTCCAAGCCTCCTATTTCCTTGCGCAGTTTTTCTTGGGGTCCAATGATGTCACATGTGTGAATTGGCCTCATCACACTCACTAAACTGAAGAAGTAACTATGCAATCTCCAAGGAATGAATTCCTTTTGCATACAAGAGATATTCACAATGGAATATTCTTGTAACTAATAGTACACTGTCCCTCCATCTAATCTCAACTGGGTCTCTGTCTGAACTGACATGCATGAGTTATTTAAGAGAGAATATTCAGTTATCTGAAGTGCAGCAGTTACATGCATGCATGCATTAACTAACTGAACTCACAATTAATTCAAAAAACTATTTGAACTAATCTAACTAGACTTGACTCAGTTAATTGAGACAACTAATTACAACTCAATATTACAACTCATCCTTATATCTTTAACTAATGGATAAATTCCTCAATTAATGGAGAAACTGTTGCATGTCCCCACATAGACTTCATGTTTGATTTTCTATAGCTAATTAACTCAAGATGAATTAATTAATTATTTTACAAACATCTGCTAAGATCAAATTCAAATTTTTACTTCTCTATTTTAGTTAGGGACTAACTGAAATAGGAAGGTATCCTAAAATGCTATTTATAGTAGTACTAAATTTAACACTTCTATATTTAGCATTTCTTATTGCTATTTTCAACATCGGCGAGTCTCAAAACAACTTTACTCTTAAAAACTAAGGGGCTTTAACCTTCTAAAAGATCCTTTGACTCCTATCGACCTACACTACGCATGGTCTACTCCTCAAAATGCAAATACTTTACAATATTTAGAAAAAATTTACAAAATTTGACCTAGGGGACCCCATCCCAACAATATTCTCTGTATTCAACAAGAGGTTTTAGTTTTTTAATGGAGGATTCACGTAGGAGGATTATAGAATACATATCATTGCTTAATGTTTCTAACACAAACCAAATTCATTCATATGAAAAGGCTTACCTCAATTTGACGACTAGGTAAGAACCAACTTAGTTCCATCTTAACTCCAAATCTATCAAGTGACGAGAGGGATCAAATCTCTCGAGGTGAAAACCTATTTTTTGAGTGCAAAACTTGAGGAAAGGTTTGCACATCGAGAGGTTTGATCCCTTTTGGCGCTTGATAGATCTGGAGTTAAGATGGATCTATGTTGGTTTCAATCATGTGCGACCAAGGAAAAACTATCGAAGATATGATTAATTTTATCAATAATATGTAAATATATCTAATATTAATATAATCATTTTAAATATTTTAAATATGTTTGAGATTAGTCTGGTCATCTTAATTTTAAATTTTCTTAGTTACCTCAGTTTGTTGATATGCTAAATATTGTTAATAACTTTAATGATGCAATAAAAATTTTGAATGCAAAGTGACAATGTAATAGTGTTGAATAATAGAAAATGTGAATAATAAGAATTTAGTCAATTACAAGTAATCTCGGTGTGATCAATCTCAAATTATTTTCTTCTACTATTCTTACTGTCACCCTTGTTATTTTTGTCATCTTTTCATATTGATTATATTAAAAGGATAGTTGAAATAGTAAACAATTTAAATCTTTAGTTCGAGTTGTTGTACTAAACATCATACCTTGTCTCTCTCTCTCTCCAATATTAATAAGTTGAATTATATTTTTTAGGCTTCTATGATTTGTACCTTTTGTGGAGTATTCTTCTGGATTTATCGCATCCATAATTGTTTGAATCGATGTTTCAAGCCATCCATTGTGGCTCATCATAGGGATAGATTAATAAGAGTGTAGGACAAATCTCTATGGAATGAATAAATAGAGGTAAGAGATAGATGGAACGGGAATGATGGTAGCCAATTGATAAATTAATGATCATTATTAATAATACTTAATATTTGTTACAATTGGTAATTTTAATTTTAATTGGAAATAATTTAATTTTAGATTAGGATTGAAATAAAAATAATTTGATTAATTTTAATTATTATTTTTTTATTAATTTTTACTATAGTTTATCTATTAATTTTAATTTATAATTCTCTTAAGACTATTATTAATTTTTTTATTTATTTTTTTAATATTATAGTAAATTTATTTTTAATATTAATCCAAAACAATTTTTTTTTTAAATATTAATTTTTTTATTAAGATTAACTAAAAAATATTTTAAATAATTTTAATTTTGGTTTTAATTTAGAAGTAATTCACTTTAGACTAAATGATGTGAATTAATTTTAATTTTAACTAGAATAAATGATTAAGAATCAATATCAATGTTAATATTAATTATTAATACTATTAATATTAGTATTAATCCAAAAAATTTATAATTTAATTAATTTTAATTACTTTTTTTAATAATTTTTTATTATGATTAATTTTAGTTTAGAATTCTATTAAGACTCTTTATTAGTAATGTTGATAGCTTGAAACGTCGATTCAAATAATTATGGATGCGATAAGTTGAATTATTATAACACAAAAAATCAATGTACACTGGCTATATTTTTTTGTGCTTACACTGAGATCAATGCACATTGTTAATCTAATCACTTTAAAATTAATGTTCCATCATACATCCAATTACATCAAATCACGTCTACATTGAAATCAATGCATCGAATGCAAACAATCAAGTAAAATTAGAAAACAACTTCTACATTAAAATCAATGCATCTAATGTAAGCAATCAAATAGGATTAGAAATCAACATCTACACTCAAATAAATGCATCTAATGCAAGTAAGCAAATGGGATTAGAAACCCACATCTACACTGAAATCAATGCATTTAGTGCAAGAAATTAATTTGGATTAAAAATCACTATCTATACTAAAATAAATGCATACACTCAAATAAATGCATCTAATGCAAGTAAGCAACTGGGATTAGAAATCCACATCTACACTGAAATCAATGCATTTAGTGCAAGAAATTAATTTGGATTAAAAATCACTATCTATACTAAAATAAATGCATTTAGTGCAGGCAATCAAATAGGATTAGAAATTATTTACATTGAAATCAATGCATCTAGTGTAAGCAATCAAATATAATTAGAAATCAACATCTACATTGAAATTAATGCACCTAGAGCGAGCAATCAAATATGATTAGAAATCACCATCTACACTAAAATCTATGCATTTAATGCAAGCAATCAAATAGAATTAGAAATCATCTACATTGAAATCAATGCATCTAGTGTAAGCAATCAAATACCATTAGAAATCAACGTCTACACTAAAATCAATGCATCTAGTGCAAGAAATCAAATAGGATTAGAAATCTCCATCTACACTAAAATCAATGCATCTAGTGCAAGTAATCAAATAGGATTAGAAATAGCCATCTACACTAAAATCAATATATCTAGTGCAAGAAATCATCTTCCCTCTCTCCCCCCTCCATCTATATATATATATCTCCCTCCATCTCTCCTTCTTTGTCTCTCTATCTCACACCCCCAAACACACACACTTTCTCACTCCATATTTATCAATATCTTTGTCCCTCCCTCTCTCTTTCCATATCTATCTTCTTCCCTCTCTTCACCTCCCATCAATATCCCTATCTCCCTTTATCTCTCTATATCACCCCCAAAACATAAACTCTTTTTCTCCAATCTATCTATCTATCCCTCCCTCTTCGCTCCTCCTCTCCCTCTATCTCTCTCTCTCTCCTCCCCTTCTCTACATCTCCCCCGCTTCTCTCTCTTTCCTCTTATTTTCCTCTCTCCCTCTCTCTCCATCTTCCTTATCAATCCCTCTCTCTCTCTCTCTCTCCACCTTTCTCTCTCTATGTCTTTCTTCCTACCTCCCTCTCTCTATCTCTACAAATTCATCTCTCTTTTCCTCCCTCTCTCTTCATACCTCTCTCCCACCTCTCTCTCTCTCTCTATTCACCCTCCAACTATGTTACTATATCCCTCCCTCTCCTTCTCTCCCCCATTATCTCCATCTCTCCTTTGTCTCTCTATCTCACCCCCAAACATACACATTCTCTCTTCATCTCTCCCTTTTTACTCCCTCTCTCTCTCCACTTCTCACTCTCTTTGTATTTCTTCTTCCCTTCCTCTCTCCTCCTCTTTCTCATCCTTCCTCTCTCTCCCCCATTCTCTCCTACCTCCCTCTCTCTTCCCCCATCACTCACTCTCTCTCTCTCTCTCCATCTCTCCCTTGTGAGTCCCCATCTCTCCACCTCAATCATTTTATGCCTTTGTTCTTCCCTCCCATATATATCTAGAGCTTATATATATATATATATATATATATATATATATATATATATATATATATATATAATGTTTTTTTGGATGGTATTAATAATAATTTGGCCCACATGCTTCACCTAAATAAAAACCTCTTTTTTGAGTGTTTGTAAGTATAAAGTGGATTATGGAGTAAATATAAAAAGAGGTTTTATTTATTTACAATATCTCTTTATACCTCTTAAATTTATTTATTTACCATACCTCTTTTATAAATATGTTATTTGGCCCATGGTATTTAGCCCATAGTATTAAAATGGTATTTGGACCATAGGCTTCACCTAAATAAAACCTTTTTTTTTAAGTTTTTTCGTAAATATATAGTGGTTTATGGAATAAATATAAATATATGTTTTATTTATTTACCATACCTCTAATTTATTTATATTTTTATTTATTAAGCATACCTCTAAGGTAAGTACAAAAAGAAATTTTATTTATTTATCCTACCTCCAGTGTATTTATATTTTTATTTATTTACCATACATTTTTTTAGTGTCCGTAAACCTTTTTATATTTTAAATTTATATTTTATTTATACATAATAATATTTAGATTGAATTTTATATAAAACTTATATTAAATTAAAAATGTTAAATGTTAAAGCTAATTAATCTTTTACTCCGACTTGTTTCTCCAAAACTAATACCTTGAGAGCAAAGATTCCTAACTCATGAAAATAAAAAATAGAAACCAGAATTATAATGAAAATATATCATGTGATAAAACCTTCGAGGACATAAACAAAACACTTCCTTCTTCTTCCTTAGGCCTCCACACCCATAAAGTCTTCAAACACATTTTTGTAAGTGTCCCAAATGGACACATAAGGAAGCAAATATTAATAAAGGCGATATTTACCTGGGAAATTTTTCTTAAAAATAAAAGGGGAGCGATGCATGTGTTCCATATGCTCTTGCATCAAAATATGTTCCATATGATATGTTCTACGAGATATATGACCAAAAATGTGGATTACAAAAATCCATGGCAGTGTGAACATTGAGCAAGATTGTCTATCCATTTTGTCTGGAATGTAATTGTTACTTTTATATGTATTATTTGATTTCAGAGTTTCTTTCTCCAAATTACATACATCACTCTCAAATGTGTATATATATATATATGTTTGGCATTGTTAATCAAAATGTGTATATATATATATGTTTGGCATTGTTAATCAAAGTAACAATTTCACTGAGATATATAATTTTGGCTAGAATTTTACAATATCGTTACAAATGTATATATGTTTGGCATGGTTAATTAAGGTAGTAATTTTGTTAAGATATATTTTTTTGGGGTAGAATTTGATAATTTTTGGATCAGAAATGAATGTTGTGATAAAACGGAACCTGCATCCATAATAATATTGTTCAATTTTTTTAATAACCAATGAAGATGAAGCTATTTTATCCCTTTCTACGTTTCAAAACAAAATACATAATTATTAATAACAAAAGAGGATACCCAACGCATTACATCCATCATGATCCATTGAAACCACTTGTTATTTAATATCCATCTCTTTAACACTATTATCAGAAATGGATGATTGTTACCCCTAACAACAAACAAAGCCCAACAGTAGTGGAAATACTTATCTACCCCTAGTCGTGGACAGGAGTGGCTAACCCCGGTGGAGGGGAATTAAAGGAGGGGATGCGAGGAAGTGGAAGACGGGGAGTAAAACGTGGTCGCAGTGGCGGGGTTGAACCACCCAGAGACGGTGGCGCCAAACCACGCAATGGAGGAAAATGAAAAGGTGGAATTGTGGGAAGTCCAATCCCACCACTGCCGGGAAGCTGCAACAACGATCGCCTTCTGCTCTCACCATTCTTTGATGCTGCAGGATCCCTCGAGGTACCACCCGCACTGCTCATAAATAGAATCACCGCGAATGCGGCAACAGCCAATAATTTCGCCGAGCGCTGCATTTTCACAGAAATGGATGTCCAATGCACAGATCTACCATCTATATATTATCTTCTTTTATAATACCCAGTAGCTCAGCTGCACGCTGTCTCAGCTGCCTCTGACATTGTCATGTATTCAGCAATCAATGACCGAAAAAGAACAACTACTCCACTGCTTATCATTCATGGCGGACAAGGGCATGTAGAATTTGGTTTGGTAATGTGTGGATTTTTTTTTTTCATTTAACTGAAAAAATCACACCTGGAGTAACTCTCAGGCTTACATAATTTTACACGGGATCAGACCACAGAACAACCATTGAACCACATCCTCCACACAAAATTGTTAAAATTACAAATTGAGAGTTGGGTAGAATTCAACGACTCCATTTCTGCAACATTAATCATCTGCTAAATTATGGCATGCACCTTACCCCACGCCGCAAAACGTTAGGTGGTACTGTACAATAAGTTATGGTTCGCTTGTCTGGCAGTACGAAACTAAATAACAGCAAAATGTAGAATCAGTTGCGTTATATGAAGGGTATAGACGTTCTGTTTAATAAGAAATCATAAGACATGTCTTCCCACTACCGACTTAAGGGGTCATCATAGGCTTTGTGGAACCAGGCGGTTTCTTACCATTCTACGTGAAATTTTGACGTGATACCAAAAATTTAGAATCAGCTGCATTATCTGAAAGGTGTACGCGTTCTGCTTAATAAGAAATCATGCAATCACAATACATGTCTTCCCACTACCAAGACTTGTGATTCACTCATGACCAAACCCTAAAGGGATTGAGGAGATTTGAATTAGACCAGCTCAACAAATCTTGTTATGTAAAATTATAATTTTATCGCAATATAAATAGTTATTTCAAACTAATTTTAAAATTTGATATATATATTAAATTTTAAATTTTAAATTAGACACTTTACGTTATGTCAAATAATAATTATATAGATTAAATTTTTTATTCTATTAGTTTGCTTCCGGAGAAACCAAATGTTTAACATATATTCAGATTTTGAGGTTGCTAAGATTTTGTTTAATTAAAGCATCTTGTAAACAAAAACTTACAAGAATAGACTGGTTGTGTCAAACTTCTATTTACATGGACTATGATAAGATTATTAGTGCTGCAAGATGGAAAAAACCAGTGAGTCATAATAATTATTGAACATAATCTCCAAGCATTGCCCTAGTTGGCCACTATTCTCATCCAAGAAGAAGGAGATGTTGGTTGATCTCCTCCAACATACTGTCTATAGTGTCTCCAGTTCTGTCATTTTGATAAAATTCTCTTGCTAAGTTCTCTTGTACATCCCTATACCCCTTCCAATATTCAAATATCGTTTAACCTTATGTTTGTTTCTTGCCATGATTGATGAAATAACAAAAATACATTCAATAAGCCAAATATAATAAGAACCACAACCCTTTTTCGTGTAAACTGGTATCATATCAAGACGAGGAACACCAGCCCCTAATCACTCTAATAGAGATTATAAAATTTGATTTTCCATAACCCTCTAAATTACAACTTGTAGTTGATTTTCCATAACCCTCTAAATTACAATTTGTATTCTTTTGAAATGAACATTGATAATTGAAATACTCCATACCAAAATTCCCATTTTCTATCTTCTAATAATCTGCAAACAGTGAGATGCAAAATCATCTCTGAACTACAGTAGTGAGATGCAAAAGCATCTCTGAACCACAGTACAACCTTTTTACAACCTTTTTATAGTGTGGCAAAATCATCACCGACATACAGTACACTTTTAAGAAACGTCTGCAAATATGAGACCAAAGGCATCACGAAAAGCACGACATTCTTTTAAATGAAGGTGAATCCTTTAGAAGGCACTATTAAATTTCACAATGCTCCTTTAATTAAATGTGATGTGTCAAAATGGGTGAGGTGTAGTTTCATGGTGAAGAATTTTTTATAATACTTTTTAATTTAAATTAAATGTGCTGCGTGAAAATGGGTTAGGTGTAGTTGAATAAGTTGGTTAATTAAAAATTAACTCATTATTAGGCTAGTTGGCTAGTGAATGCGTTGGCTTCCTCCCCAGTGAGAGTTGGGTAGGGAAACCCATTATTAAGCCTTTATGGGATTTCCTGAGTTGAATTTTAAGCGTAACAGTTAGTTTCTTTAATTGAATGTTAATTTTAATGTTAGATTTAATTTTATGGTAAATGAGAGTTGTATGTTCATACAAGTGGCTATATATTAAATATTGTGTGTGATAGCCTTAAAGTTTTATCAAAACAAAACCACAAATAATATTGTAAATACTAAATAATGATTATATGGAATTGTAGTATCATTTGTATGGAATAATATTGTAAATACTAAATAATGATTATATGGAATTGTAGTATCATTTGTATGGATGTGTTTGAAATAAGGATATTGAACCTTTACAATATTTAATTTGGAGATTTTTCAAATTCAAAATAAGTAGGAAAATAATAAAATAAGAGTTTTATATTTATATATATATATAAATAATTGTAAAAGAAAGAAAAAAACTTTCTTTAATTGTATTTTGATTATCTAGATTTATATTTAATTCGTGCTTATATTTTATATTTGAGGAATATATGTATTTTTCTTTCTTTTGCATGATTACTAGTTTTTTTTGCAAATCAAGAAATTCTATTAATTCACCATAAAAATGCATCCATAAGCATTTTATTTTGGACCTCCACTAGCCTCATTCCTACGATATTTGTTGGTTAGGTGGTTTATAAAAAAAAAATCAGAAAAAAAAAAGGTCAAAAAACTAGTTGTCCACACATAGGTGGCCCACAAAGACCAAAAGCACCCCAAAATCCATATGCACCCCACAGTCAACCTTCAACTTACATATTACTGGCATCATGGTTCAGTGGATCGTTCCCATGCAACTAACGTAATGCCTCATGTACATGGGCCTTTGTACTCCACGCGACCTTCCAAAAGATGTAAACTCGCTTGCAGCCTCTTCTGACAATGATAGAGGGATGTCATCCAGTCCAACATTTGTCACTGGTTGTGCTCGAGGTTATTCATGAAGGCAATGACATCATTTCTATCGTTGTCGCGGTCCCGCGTCAATTGCTCCATCAGGACTATGAGCTGGTGAAGTTGTGCCCCCAATGAGTCAAAGTGAGGTGGAAGGAGCACCCATCTCAACGACTGGTCTCTTGGCTAGTCCACTTCCTCCCTGAAGTCCTAACGCTCCCCTTGGTGAGTAGCCCCCTGTCCTTGAGGGCCAACACCCCTCCTCACTCTATTCCAATACCTTTGCATACTACCACACTTTGTATGAGCTCGATTCGCACTCCAAAAGGATACACCACCTATAGCAATGAGGGTCTACCAACCGACCACATCAATTGCCACAACAATAGCCACCATATATCCTCTCCTCACCTTCAAGTTACTCAACCACCCTTTGAGGCCACAAAACACAAACTAGTAGGCACATTCCTCCCAAGTGTAGTTCAACAACTGAACCCAATGCTCTCCCCGCACCCAAAAGGCTCCAGATGTGGCCATGTTCCTGAATTCTACACCCATAAAGCAAGCTCTCACAAGGCCACGACAACCAACACTGGAGATTTCCCTCACCAGCCTCGCATTGCGCCCAACAAAAAATCAACCAAACTAATACCCAAAGCTCAAACAAGTGAAATTGACATTCAATACCTAAACCTGAAGAAGATGTTAAACTCTCGTGGCCAGATCTGGTATCTTTGTGCCTACGTCATCTCATAATTCATCCTTGTCCCTACGAGCTCGTGGGGGCCAGGGTCCTAGACTATTTTCAAAAGCCAACCTCCCTTATCATGATAAACGACAGAAAGTGATGCGACTAGGAAGACAAGGTATGGTTGAACTAGGTATCTACCCTACAAATTGTCAACCAAATTACCCGCCAATAGAGCTTCACCCATGCCAAAAGTTCATCCATTACCAAATGTTAGAATCCAAGCGAACGAAATAACCCTTACTCCTTCATGAAGGTTCATTAACCCCACGTCCGGAGTAGCTTTTTCCATTAACCCACCTCCAAAGTAGCTTTTCTGAAACACCTCATCTGTTGCTAAATGTGTAGAGATTGAATACCTCGTGATTAGCTCTTCTTTCCTTATTTATCTCCTCCATCAAAAAATTACTAATTATTTTAAAATTAATACATTATTTTATTTTAAAACTCATTTTTTACTTCAAAATTCTATTAATGCAAAATAAACATATTTTATTAAATGATATAATAACTACACAAAATTATATACTCAAATATGATATTAGTATCAGTCCCTGTCATCCTGGCACGGCCTATAGTAATCGAAACGAAGAAGATAGCATTATTTGAGTTGTTTTTAGTTATGGCTCATTAGCTATAAACAAATTTTTTAGACACATATTAATTTATCATGTTATTTGGCCTCTTCCGGAGGACCAAAGCTGGACCGAAGCTAAAACAATAGGTTATATTTTTATTAGCCCGTGATATTTTCAAACTTGTAAATACTACAACCTAAACTAATGTTAGCATTATTAGAGGACATTAAATGTTAACTTAGCTAAACATATAAGCATATAAGCATCTGCAAGTTGCTGGATGCACCTGGCTACACCACATGGTGATTTCACCCCACATCTATATTGCATGTTTGTGCCGTGGCCCAGGCAGGTTACCGTGTGACGGTGGGTTGGTCTGCGTTTCAAAAAACCTCTACCTCTAGACAACTATTTCTGTAAAACCCACAGTGTAGTTCGGCTTCTGTTACCTTCAAATCCAGATACGAGGATCTTAAGAATACAAACAGCACAAGCAGCAGCAGTTTGATCATTTGGCTTGCAAATACAGCCATGATTTTAACAGCAACAGTAAGCACCACCAGCACAAGTAGCAGAGGAAGCACCACCACCTGCTAATTTGTAACACCTCGGTGGTTAGCACATAGGGCCTATTTCCCTTATAGTTCATTCTGTTAATGAAATGGATTATTGCCTCGTTTTTTCTGCAGTTTTGCATTTGTTTTGCAATTTTTGGTGAAGTACAGACTTGCGATTCTAATTCTAATTCCTGGACCTACAATTCTAATTCCAATTCCAGGTACAGCCGTAGACTCTGCTGCATAACCTACAATTCTTGTAGATCAAGGTGATAAATTCAATTCATCTGGTTTTTCTAAGGTAGTTTAGAAACATAATATAATAAGTACAGAAGCTGGTTTAGAAACAAAGAATATAATTACCTCAACATATGGTTTTTCTAAGCTAGTTTAGAAATAGAGGATAGTTTAGAAACAAAGAATAGAAGAAGTATAGAATAATTACATCTTGAGCTTGCGTCAGGGGAACTTTGATTTCCAAATCAAATCTCAATATGCCCTGCACTGGGCGATCCCACGAGAAAATAGAGTCATTCTTGTTTATTATTTTAGTAGGAGCTGAACTTATCATGATGGTAGTCTTTGCATCCGTATGATGGTAGTCTTCACATCCACCGGTGGTGACCCTTCGGTGGTTGAATCTAGTGATGAGATACATTTTTCTACTACCTTTATTAGTGGCTCTAACTTACATTCCTATAAAAGAACAATCTGACTAGCTCTAGCATTCCTATAGAAGAACAAGTTGACTGCCCAGCTAACAAAAATTGTTCTCAGTATTTGTGAGCTAGAAATCGAGCCCACATTCAACCATACCTGCTTGTGGAACCTTGTGAGTGCATGAATCTCTAGTGCCACAAACCAAGGACTAGTGTTGTTGGTCCAACTGTAATTCATTCATGAAGTAGAGATTTTTGGTTTACCATTTTAGGCTTTTGTTTGCCTCTGAAGCCGAGCTAGACATTTCCGTAGCAAAATATAAAATTTACCACTTCAGCAAGCAAGCCTGCTCTGTTAATAAAGATTCAATATCACTATATCATATTAAATACCAATATCTTTCATTTGACTGATCAAATAAAATCATCATAATATACATACCGATACACTCACGGAATTTAATGCTCATCAGATCCTTTATAAGCTGGATATTATGACATTCTAAATACACTGACGAAGTTGGACCTCATTGGTTGTGCTGCGGTGCGCTGGGCGGCGCGGCTTGGCTTGGATACCGGGCTTGGGCACTAGGCTTTGAACTTGGTTGCTGGCATATTCGATCGACTGCGCTACTCACAATGCTTGGCTTGGATACTTGGGTTGGGATGAAAACAGTCATTGTCGTTGCAAGGTCATTGCTTGAAGATCAATTTCAGTAGTTGCTAGTCAATCCAGGTGGAAATGCACTCAATGATGCTACTCAATGTTGGTACTCAATGTTGGTGATACTCAATCCAATCAATCCAAGTCTCAATGCCAGGTAGGTTCGATCCATACCCTTCTAACGTCATAATCATACCCTTCTTTCGTCCCCACATTCCCACATACCCGCTTTCAATGCAATCCCCAGTACGCATTACCACAGTCAGTCCGCATTCAGTAAGCCCACCATACCCGCTTTCTGTTCAAGCCGCAACTGCCTCACAGGGGCAGGGGATACTACTACAGCTACATATACTGCTACACTACCTTTCGCTTTATGATTTGAAGAGACTTAAGACAAATAAGAAACAATTTTAGCCTACTTACTTTACCTTTCTGGTGGTGTTTCTTTTCTTCAAACCCGCTCATGGTAGGAACTTGCTACCATGCAGTTTTTCTGGTTTATTTTAGTATTCGTAAATATGCTAATGAAAACTTTACAAAACATGTTGATGGAAACTTTTATCCCAACTAATTTATATCCAAATATTAACTTATGCTCTCTATTTACTATAATTGCAATATATAACTTATTTTCTACGAACGCCTGCATTCATGGCTATGAATACCTTTAAAAGCTCTATTTTCATGTGTTTTTTCATTTGAATTTGATATTGGAAAGAAAACATGTATTCAATATTATGGAAAATTATTTTATTGAATTTTTAGTTTGTTGCTAGATTAAATGAGAGTTGTATGGAGTGTATTTTTTGTTAAATAAATTTGAATATAAATGAATAAATGTATTACAAAAAAGAATAAGTTATTGTTTCTCTCATTTCAGTCTATAAAAATGTATTGGGCATTATTTGATTTTAATACAGCATTATCTGATTTTAATACAATCAAGCTTTTTCTGTTCCGAAAAAAAAAAAAAAAAAGTAAAAAAGAAAAAGAAGAAGAAAAAAAAAAGAAAAAGAAAAAGAAAAAGAAGAAGAAGAAGAAGAAGAAAAAAAAAAAAAAAAAAAGAAAAAGAAGAAAAAAAGAAAAAAAAAAAAAAAAAAAGAAGAAAAAAAAAGAGAAGGAAAAAAAAAAGAAAGAAAAAAAAAGAAGAAGAAAAGAAAAAGAGAAAAAGAATAAAGAATAAAGAATAATAATAAGTTATTGTAAAAATAAATAAAAATAGAAATAATTTCAATTTTTTATTTTAATTAATTTTCTTTTATAATTAGATATAATTTTGATTAATTAATTTTCTTTTATAATCTTATATAGTTTTGATTACTTATTTAATGTAGTTTTATTAAATCATAATAATAAATTGATATATATTAACTAATAACACTTAATAATATTAATTAGCAATAAAATTATAATAATTATAAAAATTAATAATACTAATTATTAATTAACAACAAAATATTTTAATATGTTAAAAATGAATGTTAAAAAGATAAACCCTTGTAAATACATTGACATTATATATTAAGAAGCTTACAATACGATTATTAATTTATTTGTCAATCAAATTTATTTTATGTTAAACATTAAACCGTGTATAAGTGACGACAATATTAACATTCATAAAGTATTTGGATTGCTAGAGTGATGCTTTGAAATGAATTAATAATAACAAAATGTTTAAAAGAGATTAATAATAGAAAAATGAATAAGTTATTATTCTTAGCATATTAGGATCGATTATAATGATTAATGTTTAATATTAATTTTAATCTATAAAATATTAAAAGATTAAATTGAAAATTATATGAACTATTAATTTGATTTTATATCTTATTTTTATAATTGAAAAATTTTATATACATTTTTTATATTTAAATTTGAGTTTTATTAATTATAAATATTAATATTAAAATTGTGTTTAATTTATATTAATTTAGATAGTATTAATATTAAAATTATATTAAAGTTAATTAATTTTAATATAATATAATACAATATATTTTTTTTATTTAAGTTTTTGTGATCCATAATAAATTAGGCAAAGTCTTTATATAATTTTTTTATATTTAAATTTGAGTTTTATTAATGAAGATTTATATGATGTCCCAGTGATTGTAAATATTTAATTACTGCAGTTAAACAACCTGGATATTATTATTATTATAAGTTTTTATATATTTATTATTTTAAAAAGCTATGCATGAAGTGAATGTCTTAATGATGGCAATCATGTAATTCTCACACTTCAGATAATTAGGATAGGCGGTTAGCTATCCCTAACTACTTCCTTGAAGATTTATTCTCAAGAAAGAGATCGAGAGGGTATTGGTACCTAAGATCAAGAAAGAGAGATGAAACATAGGATATCATGTTGATATGTCACACCGATTCATGAAGCTAAGTCCGGTTAAGACCACATAGAGGTGACATGATAAGACTGTTAGTGTTAAAGGAAAACATCCTGCATGTGAGTAACAGCTCGGGGGGAGACTCAAGCTTGGAAGTTGGTCTCAAGGTTGGGAGGAAATTCAGCAAATTATAGTCAATTGGGACTAAGCAGTCGACAGTAATTGCTACGAAAAATAGATAAGTATTTACTTCTTCTAAAAGTTAAATGTAATGTTGAAATAAGGACATGTATTTTGTTGAAAAGGGTTAAATGTGTTAAATCTATACAGACCTAAATACTAGCAGTAGAAGTATTTAACAGCAATTAGACTAGCCAAGGAAATGCTAAGAAACACAGTAAGAATTGTAATAAGAATAGCAATTTTCATGTAAAACGAATCTAATTCCTAAGGCTACTTAATACATAAATTTTTAAGAAAGCAGTAAAGAAGAAAGTAAAGAACTCCCAGAATTTATCAGAACCGTTTTAGAAACTTTCAAAAGAAGTGGGTCACTGTTCTGGAAATGAACAAATATTGCTTAGAGACAACCCAGATACAGAAAAGAAAATGTAGATTATGACTCTTTTAATACCTCGCTAGCTAGGAGTAAATTCAAGTAATAAACATTAAATTAAACTATAAGGCTAAATCAAGCATGTCGAATAATTTTGAAATGAAAACTGAAAAAATTATGCCCTAAAATTAAGGTAAAACCAGAATCGATGAAAGGGAAAAATAAACAATTTTCATTTAAAAGTAAATGCCATTTGAAAAGCAACTAAAACTTGAACCCAAGAATTCAACCCCAAACGAGTACAAGAGACACAACGTTGAAGCATAAATCCTAGAAGTCTCAATCACTTCAAGGACAAGAAGGTCTTGAATCCATCATTCATGAAGGAAGTCTACATAGCACGAAGAAGATCCTTACATAAAGGCACCTACAAAGAAGATCAAATCGAAGCAGGACCTACATCAAGCTACAAGTCATCAAGCAAGTCCACTTGGAGAAGGAAACTTGAAGAACATCAATATCCAAGGAAGGCAAGTCATCAAGTCTTCAAGGAGGAAGAAAATCCATTACATCTCAAAAATCTATCAAGTAAGTATATTTCCCCTTCTAAATATACATCAATGTCTTTTTGCAAGGAAAGCAACAAATTGGTAGGTACTAATAATTTTCTTTCATGGAAGAAGAGGATTGATCTACTTCTCAAGGAGAATGAACTTCTAGAATATATCAAAGGGAATATCACTATCCCTGCTAAGGAACAAACTCAATCCTTAGCTAAGTACAATAAGGATGAGACAAGAGCACAAAGGATTCTAATCGAATCAATCAACACTCTCTCATTACTTATGTCTCCAAATTTTAAACATCAAAAGAAATTTATGATAAGCTATTCTCGGTATCCACAACCGAAGAAGTAATATCTCTAAGGAATGAATTGTACAAGATGAAGATAAAAATGGAAGGAATAGCTCCCTACTTCATGAAAATCTTTGAAATGAGAGATAAAATTCAAGATCTTGGGGAAGTCATGTCTGACAGAGAGATGAAAATTGTAGTACTCAACGCTCTGCTTGAGGATTGGGGAAACTTCACCTCAAGCATATATGCCAAGAAGGAAGCAACCACACTCAGCGCAATGTGGTCTCTATGCAGGACAGAGGAAGAAAAACTTAAATCAAAGGAAGATGTGGGATCAAAAAACAAGCATTCACTACCATGGCCAAAAGAAAGGGTAAATTTGGAAAATTTGATCCACGGAGAACAAACAACAAAGACATGTCCAAAATCAAATGTTTTGGATTCCAATAATATGGACACTACAAAAGGAATTTTCCTAAGCTTAAGAAGGACAACAACAACAAGAGTAAAAGGGAGGAAGCTCATGTGACTCAATAAATGAAAGAAGAAAACAAGAAGCAAAAGAAGGAAGATCCTCTGGATCTTTACTATGACTAAGTCCAACTATTTACTTCAAGTCTTCTTTCAAGTTTTTGAGTAGTATAGGAGCATGTAGGAATAGAATAAAATTGTATGGCTAGAAACATCCTCTAGAATCTAGAAGCATGATGTACATAGAGTTCAAAATACTCATGTAGAAGAAGCATTTATAAATAAGAACAAAATGAATGGTTAGAATCATCTTCTAGAATATACGAGCATGGTAGATATAGCTCAAGATATTCATGTAGAAGGAGCATACCTAGTAGAGGACCTCATCCACAATGAAATAAAATTGATCATGATTAAGAAATATCAGAAGACCTCCATCATCAAAATAAAAGAAACATTTGCAATGCAAGGGTCTTTAAGATCCAATGATGGAAAATTCAAAATAAGGTTCATGAAACAAAGCAGATGTCTCATTGGGAATCTCATTCATGTGATTCAAGAAAAAGATGATATGTAGGCAAGATAAGATGAATCAAGAAGAGCCACACCAAGGACAACCAAATGAAGCTAAGATGATCATAGTAGAATCAAGATGAGGTATGTATGCATCAGAGTTTAGTCATGTTATCTTTTATGTAGTATTGAGTCATGGGAATAGTTCTATAAACATGATCAAGTATGAAAGAATCTCTTTCACTAAGGACATGCTCAAAGGCATGTACTACAATGCAATGAAGGTCAACAAAAGAATATGCTCACATAAGGAGTATAATATTGCTGACTACAAAGCAAGACTACATAAGGAGTATAATACATGTCAATGAGTTTCTTGCTCATTGAAATAGTTCTAACACATGTTAAGTGCTATAGGTGAGTCAAATAGTCAAAAGGAAATGTTGAAGGCCTTAAGGGCATGGTACACTATGTATGAATATGTATTAAAGTCAAGAGAATACCTCCAAGCAAATTCAAGTCTCCTCCTATGCAAAGGCACCATCAAAGAAGCTCCTTAAAGCATAGAAGCCATCTGAAGTCTACTCAACAAGTCGGCCTACAAATATTTAAACAAGTCAGCCTACAAGTCGGTCTAAAAGGAGGGACAGTCCTCTATAAATAGAGGTTGTCCACTCCAATACAATGCAATCAGGGAGCTCTGAAATCAGCAAAGTAAAGAATCAAGTAAAGGGTAATAAAAGGACGATAAAAGGGTCTCCAAGGACAGTGAGGAAGAAGGAAGAAACACCGAGCCTTAGAGTTCTGTTCTAGGGCTTATTACAGTTACACGTGTGAGAAAAGGAGGGCTATCTGAGGTCATTACAACAACACTATCACAGTCACATAGCTCTCATTGTTTGGGCTATCAAAGTAGGTCTATAAGGCCTCTTTCTGAAGCGAAGAAGAGGCTCACTCAAGCGAGGAAGAAATGAATATTCTATCATAAGAATCTGAAAGGAATCCTCCCACGCGTGTGAAAAACTAGGGTTGCACTACAGTCATAACAAGTCTGCAACTACGCATCAAGAAGGATCTCGATTGGAAAAGATAAGGAAGTTATCCTTATAGATGAAATACTTCACTAAGTATCAAAGATGTGTATCTCTTCTAGAGCTAGCATAACAAGGAATATCACCAGTTTCTGGAAGAATGAAGTGTCGAAAGAAGAAGGACGAAGTGCCTAGGAACAAAGTGTCGGAAGAAGCAAAGACTTGACTTGTGCTTGGAGGATATTCTTGTCAAGGGTCTAGGGTTTGGCATTGATCAATAGAATCTTCAATAAGATAAATTCATGAAAGGGTTTTCCTCTCAAGAGAAGAGAGGTTTTGGCCCTGAAAGAGAGCCAACATCTTATGTTCTTGTTCTTATGTTTTGGTCGCAATTTGATGAATCACACATACATTTATTAATAATAAGAAGAAGAAGATTAAGCTAACAATGAAAGGTAAAAGGGCCCCACAAATTGTTATCAAGTAATGAAGAATCACACTACACCTAATTTTCCCTAGATTCTTTAACGTATAATTTGTGCAGGCATGAGAAGCAAGGAAGATCTTAGTTCCTTGTTGTGGGGTTTGGGGCAAGAGGAGGTTCATGAGCTCCAAGAGAACACTACTAAGTAGTAATGCACTTTCAATATTTTTACTCACATATATTTTTGTTTAATAACATCTAAATTACATCCATATTACATTTCACACATTAAGACTTAGAACTTGGTAAATTATATATTTAGTTTCCTAATAAATTTTAGATCGAATATTAATTAAAGGTTAATTTTCTCTCACTCACAATTTCTAATAATCTTACAAAAACGAAAAGAAATATTTTAAATCTTGTATTCTCAAAATTTAATCAAAGCACCATGTAAAATAAATAAATAAATAAAATATATATATATATATATATATATATATATATATATATATATATATATATACATATCTACATATATATATATATATATATATATATATATATATATACACACACACACACACACACACACACATATATATATATACACACACACACACACACACACACACATATATATATATATATATATATAAGTGCAAAAACTCTCGAATTGAATCTTTTTACATATAAGTTTTATTTGTTTTGAATTTCAATCGAATAATATGACATTTTCAAATTTAAATAATCTGTAGCATATGGACATAAGTTTTCCTAAAGTGATGTATGACGAAATAATTCCTACACGCTTCATGGCAAAAGTTACACATGAAGAGACTTATCTTGGATTTAAATATGGAGATGAGAAATTGAGTTAGGGACAACAACTCTTCGCCCAACCGTAGCATAGACGAGATGCAACCAGATCTCTCTTGCAGTTATCACCCCCAAGCCGAATTCCAAAGACTGAGATGGCTTTTCTCCAGGGTTTAAATACCAATTGTTGGTTGAAATAGGGACTCTTGAGGTCCTCCCAACCCCACCCACCTACCAAATAGTAGTCAACCAAATGCACAGTGAATCCAGAGGCCTGTTGCCTCCACCCTACAACTTTTCAACAACCAATATACTCCAAGGGATCCAGATGCTTCACTTACACCCTAAAACATGTAACACAGTGGTTACACCCTCTGAAGGGAATACAAAACCCAATGCCAAACCAGATGAAACAAGCAAGGAGGATTTCAGAACTTCCCCTATCAGGAATCCAAGGACTAAATCTCAACCCAAGCTTGTCAATGGAATCTAGAGAAGACCATGTCCACCCTCTAACTCTAGGGCATCCAGAGATTTATCCTCACCTAAAGATAATTATTTTGTGCTCTTATTGTTCAACCCAAAATGTGTAGGTGCCTTCTCTGAGCATTGTATAAGTCCATAATCTCTCTATGATATTGTAGAAATATCCAAATTTTCCAGACTAAGATATATGTGCATGGCCTTTTCTCTACTGAACAAAAATGTGTGCTCCTCTTTTCTATGAATATTATTGTTTTTTCTCCTTCCTGTGGTGCGAGTTTTTTCCTGTTCCCAATGATTCCTATGTGTGTTCAGTGATCCCATTTCCCCCTTGCATGATTTATGTTCTCCTTTTTTTTCCGATCTCCTATTAGAATGTCGTCTCTCTTCTTTTCCTTGTTGTGTGTTCCCTTCCTAGGTTGACTTTTTGTCTTTTCCTGCTGCCTACATAGCTCATACCTCCATAAATGTGTTCGTCTTGTTTTCTTTTCAATTCTTCCAAGCAAGGATGGTCCTTGTCCTTCTCTTCCAGTTCCATAAATTATGAAAACACTAGGCCACTAAAAACACAACAAGTTGTATGCCTGGGGTAGCTCAAGTGGCAATGGCTGTGGAGTGAAGTCTCACCGAACCGGAGATCTTGGGTTGGAATCTTGTGCTACCCTCCCCCCTGTAGTGGGGTGAATAATGGACATGTAAACTCAAAAATCGGAGAGTCCTACCAATCTTTAAAACACACACACACACACACAAAACAAGCTCGGGAAAAGAAGTTTCTTTCAAAACCAAAATGTCACAGATGAATAACTGCAATTAATCTGTTATTCAAAAGATCAGGAAAAGAAGTTTCTTTGAAAACCAAAATTCCACAGATGAATAACTACAATTAATGTCATAGCAACAAACAAAAACTATTGCCCATGGGGCTTTGGATTGACGGTGAATGGGTGCACTGTTAAGGCACTCCTTGCGATAGGTCACTGGTTCAAATCCCCATGGGTGCTTACCTACCAAAAGAAAACAAACAAAAACTATTATTCCTTAAATTATGCCCAACATTTTATTGTATAAATTTTAGAAGAAGATCCTAGAATGTTGACAGTGAGCGATCAACCAAGATATTAGAAAATGAGCTTACCCATTCTTGCCACTAAGCGTGCCAAACGCCTCCCATCTTCCTTCTCTTCATTTAGATTTGAATGTGATGAGGCCTTTCCTAAAGAAACCTTTGATGTAACTATTGTCATCATTGTTGCATTCTTTGATGTCTCTAAGTCAACATTTTGTGGGGATTGAATTAAAACCGAGGAGGGCACCTTTTTAGAGCTTTCATAGCTATGGAGATAGGTGAACATGTGCCAGGATCATTTAACAAGGGAATGGAAGAAGTTACCAGCTACAACATTTTCTAATTAGTTTGCTTATTAAAGTTATAAGTAAAGATTCCCAATTTCAATATAAAAGAAAATAAAAACCCACCAAGTAATTTAAGATATAAATCAAGATTGGATATTATTTATTCATTTAATTTGTAGATTACAGTAAGAAAATTAAAGGTTTCCAAACCAAGGAAAACGTTCTCTCTAATTCTTGAAGGCCAAGCCTTGTTCAAGTTCTCTTCTTTGCAGAGATTTTGTGTAACATTAATGTGCTTATTTTCCTCAAGGCACCTTGTAATTTTTTTGGGGGTTAACACCACTTAGAGCCATCTCATCCAAAATATTGGCAGCTTCTTGTGGCTTCCTCTAAGAGCACAAACCGGTTATAATCTTCTTTTACACTTCAACATTTGGAGACCAATCGTTGAGCTTCATTTGGTCTAGAATCTCCACAACATCTCGAAATTTTTGTTCATTGAAAAGCTCACTAATAAAAATCAAAGTACTATATAAATATACTGTTGGGGGATTGGTAATTACCATCTCGCTCAAAATATCCATGAATTTTGAATATCTCCTGCCTTTGTAGAGATGATGATGACAACAGTATTAGTGAATTTATTTGGGTAAAAAAAAATTGTCCAACATTTGATGGAGAAGGTTCACTGCATCATCCAACTAGCCTACCATGCAAAGACCATGAATGATGGACCCATTAAAATTGACAATCTCAGGAATAGAGCCACCCTTAATATCCATGTCCCTCACGAGCTCGTTCACTTCAATTGGTTCTGTTTGCAGAGCCCATCTATTAAAGTAGTATATGTTAAGGTATCAGGGATGCAACCCCTCTCCGACATATCTATAAAAACCCTAAATGCTTCATCCAATGTCTTGGGGTTGGCTTTGATCAGAATATTGTAGGTCTATACTTCGGGCTTCATGCCAACCATATTCATGTGGGCATAGAATTTATAAGCCATCTTTTGGCAATTTTATTTGAACAAGATAACAAATATGTTTGTATAGCTTTTATGGGTGGGTTTTCATTGGAAGTATTTATTTCTATGAAAGGTTCTCGATTTTCTAGGTAAATCATGCTTCAGAAATCGTTTCTTTACTTGTAAATCAAATCATGAATCGAACACGTAACCTTGTGAAGTTCCCTGCTTTGCAAATATTTTGTATAACATTAATGTGCCTATTTTCCTCAAGGCACCTTGTAATTTTGTTTGGGGTTAAAACCACTTAGAACCATCTCATCCAAAATATTTCCAGCTTCTTGTGGCTTCTTCTCAGAGCACAACCCGGTTATAATCTTCTTGTGCACTTCAACATTTGCAAACCAATCGTTGAGCTTCATTTGGTCTAGAATCTCCACAACATCTCAAAATTTTGTTTTTTACGAAGCTCGCTAATCAAAATCAAAGTACTATATAAATGATAATGTCAGGGGATTGGTAATTACCATCTCACTCAAAAGATCCATGGCTTTTGATTATATTCTACCTTTGTAGAGACGATGATGATGATAGTGTTAGTGAACTTAGTTGGTTAATTTCTTGTTGGCCAACATTTGATGGACAAGGTTCACTACATCATCCAGCTAGCCTACCATGCAAAGACCGTGAATGATGGACCTGTTATAATTGACAATATCAGGAACAAATCTACCCTTAATCTCCATGTTCCTCGGGAGCTCGTTCACTTCAATTTTTCCTATTTGCAGAGCCCACCTATCAAAGTAGTATATGTAAGGTATCAGGGGTGTAACCCCTCTCAAGCATATCTATAAAGACCCTAAGTGCCCCGTCTAATGTCTTTGGGTTAGCTTTGATCCGAATATCGCAGGTCGAAACTTTGGGCTTCATGTCAACCATATTCATGTGGGCATGGAATTTATGATCCATATTTTGGTGATTGTCTTTGACCAAGATAGCAAAGATGGTTGTGTAACTTTTGTGTATGGGTTTACATTAGAAGTATTTATTTCTATAAAAGGTTCTAGATTTTTTAGGTAAATCATGCTCCTATAATCGTTTATTTACCTGTAAAACAAACCATGAATCAAACATGTAACCTCGTGAAATCATTAACTTGAAATCATGAAATCGTTTACTTGCAAAGCCTTTGATGAATGGGGTCAAATCATAAAACGAGCACACAACCTTGTTGGTCCAAATGGTGGTTCTCCTCTCTTCATTGTAAGGAAAAATGAGTATCCTGATCCGCAGAGGTGCCCTGAAATCGAAACTACCCAACATCTTTGAAACCCTCTAGAGCTTCGTTCCACATTGGTGAATCTGGTCTAAATGGTGGTTCTCCACTCTTAGTTGTAAGGAAAGAGTATCCTGATCTGCAGAGGTGCTGAAACATCTAGATTTTTGAAAATGATTCCCTAATAGAGGTCAATGTTGCAAGACGTAGAAAGAAATGGCATGAATCTGCAAGAGTCGTTTGTGCAGTTGGTAATTGGATGGACATGAAATTTGGAATTGTGGGAGCGAGTCATTTGTGCAGTTGGTAATTGAATGGAGAGGAAATTTAGAATCGTGGGAGTAAGTCGCAACTACCACCTGTCAACGCAATTTGAATTGATGGGTGAGCATGATCCAGTCGTCTAACGAAATATCGAATGGCACGGATTATGACAGGAAGGCAGCAAGGGAGTTCTTCTCATAGGGAAACGCCTCAGCGTAACTAATGAGTATCATCCCTTAATGAAGAATAACACATGGGATTCGATCCCTTAACCAATAGGAAATAAGTGGTGAAATTTTGATGGGTCTTCGACATCAAATTCACATTTGAAGGAATTATTGAAAGACATAAGTCTCGTTTGGTAGCTAAGGGATATTTTTTATCAAGAAGGCATGAACTACATTAAGAAATTTGCACTAGTTTCAAAATGAACTCTATTCAATTAATTCTTTCACTTGTTGCTCACTTTGGATGGGATGTAAATTAGATGGATGTAAAATGTGATTTTCTATATCATGACCTCATTGAAGACATCTATAGAGAGAAACCCCCATGTTTTGAGGATCATGGTAGTATTGTGTGATAACTAAAGAAATCCTTAAGTTTTTTGAAATGGGCTCCCAAGGCATGGGATGAGACGATTGACCACTTTTTCCTTAATCTTATTTTCAAACACTATGAATCAAATCATATTACTTGTGTTACATGTAAAAATTGAAACATTGATTATTGCATTAAATGTAAATGACATAAAGTCATTACTGAAAACAATATTAATTTACTTTTGGATTTCAAGAAATAATTAGCATATACTTTTGAAATGACTAACCTTGGTTTCTTGCACTTCTTATTCAATATCAACATGTTGTAGATGGATGATGGTATATTTATTCACTAACAGAAATATGTGATGAATCTTTTATAGAATTTTAGATGGAAGACTATCAAGTGTATGATATACCTTACTAGTTAAGAATGAAGCTAACCAAGGAGTATGGTTCCCCGATAGTCAATGTTGCACTATATCAATAGCTTGTCAATGGCCTCATTTACTTAACTTGTAATTGACTTACTATTTCATTTGTTGTCAATATGATTTCCTACTTTATGCAAGATCCATGAGAAAGTCACCTTAAAGCTACAAAGTTAATTGTCATTATATCAATGGAACTCACTAGCTTCATATAAAGTATTGCACTAATGACAAAATGAATCAATTAGTTAGTTACATCAACTTAGATTGGGCTGGAGATTGAGATGATAGGTAGCTAACGTCTTGCCATGTATTTTGAATTGAGTCTAGACCCATTATTTGGTCTTGTAAAATTAAAAAGCAGTTTCTTTGTTGACCATAGAAGATGATATTATGAATATCATGATGCAATGCATAGTAGCATAAAGGCCATGCATATTCGACATCTCATGGGAGAATTTGGATTTCTAGTTGAGGTAACAACTATGGTGTACCTTGATAATAAAGTGGGATATAGGTTGCAAAGAACCCTCTTGGACACAATAAAGTGAAACATGTGAAGTTTCAAACTCGTTATTTGAGACAATCAGTACAAGAAATTATTGTGCATCTTGTTTATTACACAAAAAATGATTAAGTTGTCAATATATCTATGAAGCCTCTCTTAGAAGATAAGTTCATGTAGTAATTACAATTATGGGAGGGAGTATAACAGTAATTTCACCTCCTAAATTTATAGGATATTTTTTTTGATGAGGGGGTGTTGGAACAATAGGATTTTTAGGTTCATCATACCTCTAAATATCATAGAGATATTCAATCAATAATTTAATTATTTTGGGAAAATTGTCTATGAGGTCAGCTAAGTGGTCAAGCAAGGGGTTGACTAAGGTAATTAGAAAAGAATAGTCAGCTAATATATACAACAACGAATAAATTAAAGAATTCATTAAGTATCCTCACTAATTATGTTAACCTTCAAGGGAATTACTCACATCTTGGTGTTATATGAGATGGCCATATGGGTTGATCTATGACATGATGAACAATATAGCATGAATGTGTTGTGTATAGAAATATCTTGGATTCATAAAACTCTTTCCATAGAAATTTATTCCATAGAGCATGGATACACAAGATATATGACCAGAACCCTGGATGACGAAAATGGATGGATAGTGAACTATGACACATATGGCATGGGTGCACAAAAATGGATATCCTAACCATGCACTAACCATCGAACTACATCCGCCGCACAAAATTGTTGAAGTTACAAATTGAGATATGGATAGAATTCATGTAAAATCCATTTTTACAATATTAATGATCTGGTAAACTCTGGCATGCACCTTACCCCGCCGCAAAATGTTAGGTGGTACTGTACAATAAGTTATGGTTCGCTAGTCTGGCAGTAGGAAACTAAATCACAGCAAAATGTAGAATCAGTAGTTGCATGATGTGAAGGTTATAAACGTTCTGTTTAATAAGAAATCATAAGACATGTCTTCCCATTACCGACTTAAGGGTCATTATACGCGTAGTGTAACCAGGCAGTTTCTTACCATTGTAACTGAAATTCTGAGCACAGATTTTTAAATGGTATTTTTCAGTATTATATTATGATTTAAAAAAAAAAAAATACTGAATAATATATTTAACCACTTAAAATTGTAATTAACAAAATTTCATACAAAATTACCGAGAAAAACATTTATCTAAAAAAGCTACCTAACCAAACTAAGCCATCATGATATTAATTACACTATGAAGTGATTATGTTACATGGTTTTCTCTTCCTATTTACTTAAGAAATTTAGTCAAAATTTTAATTCAATATAAAACCGAGGAGTTGTCTAGAAAGTTATGGAAATTCTAGTTATATTTAGAGAAAATCCGGCAAGGATTTTTGTAAATCCAAGTTATAGTTGTTAAACTTCAAAATTTTAGGTGTCCTAGACGTTTTTGATGGTGCTGAATCCATTTCCACCATCAAAAACACGATTCAAAGACTATCTCTACAAGATTTTTTGAAATTTTTTTCCCCGAATTCCGACCACTTTTGACCATCCAAACAATTTCTCCAAATAATTCCTCCACCTCGTTAGACAACTCCTTATTTATCCATCATCATATTCCAAGACAAGATTGCTTGCAACAGGGAGTCCCTGTCGTAATATAAGCAAATGCTAATTTTGCTCGATAAGATTGAAATATATTTATGGGTTTAATAAAAACAGGGGCTGTGATAGTTGAAATCAGCTTAGAAAATGAAGTATGTATATATATATATATATTTTCTACTCATTATTTATATAAATTTGGTTTATGAATTTGTAACAAATTTATAATATATTTTATATAGTTTTGTATATATTTAATATTTTTTGAAGTGTATATATATATGAATTTTTTACTCATTATTTATATAAATTTGGTTTATGAATTTGTAACAAATTTATAATATATTTTATATAATTTTGTATCTATTTAATATTTTTTTAACTATTGATTAATGGAAAATTAAAAGGTAAAAAATTAAATGTAAATAAAGAATTGAGTATTATTTATTAATTAAGGGATGAAGATTATAAGTAAATAAAGAAAGAATTAACATATATAAATTAATTAATTAATTAACTTGAGCTATAATTAATAAGTAAAAGTTAAATGTAAATAAAGAAGTGAAAGGATAAAGACCAGTTTATTAACAGTAATTTGATAATCAATGAATAAAATTTAAATGTAAATAAAAAAATAATTAAAATTTTGGAAAAAAATAAATGTAAATAAAATAACACGAACATAACTATAGATCATTTTACATTTTATTACGATCCATAATAAAAACATTAGCTAGAGATTCAGTTTAATCACCCATTCAATTTAATTACGGAATGAACTATATATCATTTTACATTTTATTACTAGTCAACAATAATAAAGTGATGCATAATGAAAAGATTATTCAATAATTTCGTTTAACTACCAAGTGAGTTAGAAATGTGTACCAAGTGAGTTAAAAATGTGTTAACTTTTCGGGTAGCCATATTATTAGGAACTTCAAAATTCTCAATGTCGTGTGTCTATTTCACTTTACACTTGTTATTCTTTTTCTACTTGCCATTCAACCACTTGCTCAATGGCTCCTTCACTTTACACTTGTTATCCTTAGCCACCTGCCTTCCAAGTTCTCAATGTCATGTATCTATTTCACTTTACACTTGTTATTCATTTTCTGCATCCCATTTAGCCACTTGCTCAATGGCTCCTTCACTTTACACTTGTTATTCATTTTCTGCATACCATCCTCATCCTTAGCGACCTGCTCAATGGTTTTTTCATATTTCCATGTACCAAAGACTTGAGTTAAAGAGGTGTGAGAAAGAGACTACAGGGTTGCTAAGGAGCCGAAATCAGAGATCCCTACATTAGAAGGGGCAGGTGGGACTTGAGTTAAAGAGGTGTGAGAAAGAGACTGCAGGGTTGCTAAGGAGCCGAAATCAGAGATCCCTACATTAGAAGGGGCAGATGGGACTTGAGTTAAAGAGGTGTGAGAAAGAGACTACAAGGTTGCTAAGGAGCCGAGATCAGAGATCCCTACATTAGAAGGGGCAGGTGGTTGTGTACGTTTGACACTTGTGAAGAGAGGATGAGGGCATATGATGAAGCGGCTAGAAATCTGAAGCGAGCCAAGGTGAAGACCAACTTCTCAGCTTACTCCCTCTATCTTGAGCCACTCATGAAGAGGCGATGAGGGGATATGATGAAGCCACTAGAAATTTGAAGGGAGTGAAGGCGAAGACCAGCTTCTCATCTCGCTCCCTCTATCTCGAGCCACTTGTTCGATGGCCTCTACATACCTCCAGGTGCCAAGGAAGTGTGTTATAGAGGCTGTGAAAGAGAGTGTGGGATCGCTACAAAGCCGAAATCAAAGATCCCTCCATTAAAAACGCAGGTGGTTGGACACATTTGATATTGGTGAAAGGTTGTGAGGGCATATGACAAAGCGGCCAGAAAGATAAAGGTAGCCCACACCAACTTCCCAACTCCCTCTCTTCATATTGAAGCTATGCAAAACCAAAGTTGCAACTATCTGACATTGGACCCCGTGACTTCCCTGTGTACCTATTAATCACAATAACAAGATAAGCTATCAGCTCCCTCTCTTCATCTTGAATCTATGCAAAACCAGAGTTGCAACTACCCGACATTGGACCCCGTGACTTCCCTGTCTACCTGTTAATCACAATAACAAGATAAGCTATCTGCCAATGCTTTCTGAACAAGCAAAGCCCTTTACGCACAATTCTCATTTTCTAATGGCTTCATTGAATTGTTTTCCTAAAGTAAGAAGAATTTTTTTTGCAGGAGGGATGAGAATTCACTTCTTTTTTGTTTTGGCATGTGGTAAAACATGAAACATGCTATTGTTGAGTGATGTACGTTTTAAGCCGTTATAAAAATTTAAATTTGCAATTTTATTTTTGATATGTCCAGAAAATGAATAGATACTAAAATTGTAATTTAAATTTAAACATGAAATCATTGAAGATAAAACTGTAGGTTTAAATTTGTCTAGAAAATAAATGCATACTAAAAATGAATTAAATTGTAAATTTTCAAAGTGTAAGTTTTACTTGTAATTATGAAAAAACTCTTTCTTACTTTTGTGCACATTTTATGTGGAAAAAAATTAAGTATTTTGAAAATTGTAATGCAAACTAAACTTAGTTTCTTTGCAGAATTGTGTTTTTTTGCATAGGGTTTCACTGGAAGTGGTTTAGGATATGGATTTGCTAGAGCAACAACTACTACATTTGCTTCTCGCTCTGGATTTAGCAAATGTATGTATGGTTTAGGATATGGATTTGCCAGAGCAACAACTACTACATTTTCTTTCTTTGCAGAACTTTGTTTTCTTGTGTAGGGTTTCAATGGAAGTGGTTTAGGATATGGATTTGCTAGAGCAACAACTACTACATTTTCTTCTCGCTCTGCATTTACCAAATGTATGTATCGTTTAGGATATGGATTTGCTAGAGCAACAACTACTACATTTGCATCTGGCTCTGGATTTAGAAAATGTATGTATAAGATACTATAATAACTAGTAATCTGGTCTTTCAAAAACTAGTGGAAAAAACCATTTTTTGTAAGCAAAAGCTCTGGATTTAGCAAAGTTATGTATAAGATACTATAATAATTGGTAATCTAGTCTCTAAAAAAAATAGTGTGGGACACCATTTTTTATAAGTTAACTGAAACTGTTTTTTATAAATAGAAGGGTAACTATCTTTTATAAATTAGCAGTAGTAGGGGAAAAGATAGGAGAAAAGCCTAGTCTATGAATTTTTATTTTTTATTTTTTTTATGAAGTAACAGTGGAATTATTTTCTTATGAAGTAACAATGGAAAAAATAAGGGAAAAACATTTTCATAGCAAGGGAATCAAAATAATATATGGAAATAGCATCCAATTCTCTGTAAATTTGTATATAATAAGAATTCATAGTGTATAATAAAACTTACCATACAATATGTTTGATTTGATTGAATTTTGCAAAAAGAAACAACCCTCCCTGATTTTTCTTTGAACTTTGAACATTGTATGATTTAAATGAATTTCAGCCTGTGATTTTTCTTTGAACTCTTCACTTTCGCATTATTTTGGGGCTTCTCATATCCACCCAGAGGGAAATAGGGGGAGAAAACTACCAAAGAAAAAATGGCTTCTCTAATATCCACCCAGAGGGAAACAGGGGGAGAAAACTACCAAAGAGCATTATTTTAGGGCTTCTCTGATATCCACCCCACTCAGAGAGAAATAGGGGGAGAAAACTACCAAAGAAAAAATACCAAAGAGCATTATTTTGGGGCTTCTCTGATATCCACCCCACCCAGAGGGAAATAGGGGGAGAAAACTACCAAAGAAAAAATACCAAAGAGAATTATTTTAGGGCTTCTCTTATATCCACCCAGAGGGAAACAGGGGGAGAAAACCAGAGGAAAATAGAGGGAGAAAACTACCAAAGAACATTATTTTAGGGCTTCTCTGATATCCACCTAGAGGGAAACAGGGGGAGAAAACTACCAGCATTATTTTTGGGCTTCTCTATATCCACCTAGAGGCAAACAGGGGGAGAAAACTACCAAAGAAAAAATACCAAAGAGCAAACTACCAGATAAAGAATACCAAAGCCCAAATGTGGCGGTGTCAGTGAGTTGTGTTCGGGGGAGAAAACTACCAAAGAGAAAACTACCAGATAAAGAATACCAAAGCGCAAATGTGGCGGTGTCAGTGAGTTGTGTTCATGGCAAAATGCATGTAAAATGTAAGTGTAGGTGTTGCCTTATACACTGAAACTTATATATAGTGTTCATATATATATATATATATATATATATATATCATGTTTGAACTAATGTTAACTCTAAACTAACATTAAATTAATATTAAATTGAAGTTTTATGAAAATCATACATTTTTCTCGGCAATAAGAGGTCCAAATTGAAACTTTGGATAAATTTTGTTTTGGCAGAATATTTTTTTTGAAACATTGGCTAAAGCATGAAAATATGAATTGATAAAAAACAATTTAATACTATCTCAAAGCCTATAGATCGCTATAGTCCCTGCTATCTGGAATGTAAGGACTAATAATGTGCAGATGGTGAAATGCAAAAGCATTACTGAACTACACTACAGTACAACCCTTCATAGTGTGCATTACTGAACTACACTACAATACAACCCTTCATAGTGTGCAGATGGTACGATGCAAAAGCAACACTCAACTATAGTACAATAATTTTAAAAATTGGTTAGATTAACTTTAGTTGAATGTTGTTTTTAAAAATTGGTTAGATTAACTTCGTGGTGAGTATTAGTTCATGTTAATATAGATGGTTATATATTAAGTATAGTGTGTGACAATGTTAAAGCTCTATATTAAGGAGAAATAACATTATAAACACTAAATATTGATTTGATTGAATTGCAGTATGATTTTTATAGATGTGTTTGAAATTGAATTGTAATATCATTTTTATAAATGTGTTTGAAGAAGGATATTGAAATTTATAATATTCATTTTTTAAGTTTTTTTTGTTGGTCTAATTTAGGGGTTATATTTAATGAACTATTTTTAAAATTTAAAATGGATAAAAAATATAAATGTAAATAATAAAAATTATGAATTAAAAGAAAATAGCTACTTTTTTTTAATTGTATTTTTGTATTATCTCTTTTTAGGTTTATATCCAACACATGCTTAGACTTTACATTTCAGTAATAGATATCTAATATACATTAAAAAATAGTTTTCTTATTTTTCATGACATCTTGACCTTGAATATTATTACTTATTTAAAGTTACTTTGTTACTTTATTTTTTTTTAGGCTCATTTTTAACCACAAAATTCCATTAGTACAAGAAAATAATGCTTTTAAAATAAGTAGACAAACTTATATACTCACTTAAGTAAGTTAATTATTATTATAAGCCAAAAGATTGTTAACTTGTAAAAATGTTAATGGAAGCCTTCATACCAACTAATTTATACCTAAATATTAAAAACTTGATACTCACTTTACTAATATTCCAATATATATTGCAATATTTTTACGAGTACCTACTTTTATGGCAAGAAGTACATCTACTTGGGAGTTGTGACCTATGGAACAATGAACTTGGGATTTTCTTGAGGTCGAGGTAAAAATTATTGAGGCCGAGATTCCTAAGTGCTAGTTCCTCAAGTCAAGTTTAAGGCTATGACCCACTTTCTACAATTACCTATAGTATAAATAGTCAACTTCATTATATTGGATCAACAACAACCAATATACTAATAAAAATATAATTGAGACAAAATCTATGGAAACTAGTAACATACAAATATAAAAACATTTCTTATGTAACCTTGAACACTAGGAACCAAATTGCCAGCTCGTCCAACATGTTCTGAAGGAAGAAGATCAATGGGAGAAGCTTCTAAATCTATAATATCAATGCAATTTTGGTAAGATCCTATCATAGCATAAAATAAATGATGTTACATGTAAAAATATTTTGTTGCATTAAATATACCTAACACAATAGGAGAAGTGCATGCATTGCTCTAGCAAGGACGTCCTCTTTTGTGCATAGATGTAAACTTGAATGATTAATATTTAGATGGATGCACTTTCAAATCAATTTCTAAACCTCTATTTTCTTCAATTCTTCTCCTATTATTTGTAGGGACGAGGACACTCTTCTTTTGCTTGAGAAATGACTCAAAATTTCCTAGACCAAGTGTAAAGTTAAAATCCACCATGTGTTGATTATTGGCCTCATTGGCCATCCTTTTAATTTAATAGTCCCACCATCTCTTATTAAGTGTTTGTTAAAGTTCTTGAACATCTTGATCAACAAATTCCAATGACCATAGGAGTTTTATCAACATTTGCATCCATCATTGTTGTCTCCATAGTTATATCAAGATGATCGTTGAATGTATTATATGCTACATCATCAAATTTTTCGCCCCTACATTATCACCCAATAATGGCTTTGAAATCTATGATGAGAAGTAAAAACAGTCGACCTTTACGGCATGCTTACGGGTGTTACCATGAGTATCCCATGAGAATTCACATATCATATAGTTCTTACCACATCAAGTTACAAAGTTAATTTTGTCACGATTGCTTTAAATATTCACCTAGTAAGTATGAGATATACTCTCATGTAGCCAAAATCATCATTTGGAAATCTTCTGCCTTTCTCCATTGAGGATTCAAATAGTTTATCTTTCTTATGGTTGTTCAAATATATTCATTCTTTCAAAAAAAAATTGAATTAATAAATACGGTTCTACATATTTTAAGAGTATATAAAACAAAAAATCTATTCTACAGACACATTTCTTCCTTCAATCAGATAGAAATTTAGATTTCAATATGCTATGATATGCCTCCATGAAATTAATTATCTCTTGATTTGCATGAGGAAAATCATGGCGACCTTTAACCCACATCCCTAATTGAAACAAATAACTTATTACAAGGAGCATATTAATGGAAGACAAAAAATAATAAAAAGAAACTAGGGTATATCAACTTATAAAGCTCATTACTCCCAACCCAAGTGGTGTGAAAACAATCAAAGAGCTTATTCTCATTTGCAAAATCATTGAAAAATAATTCACTTATTGAACCATTGATTTGACATTAGCTCAACGTTTCATGATATAACTTAATCTCTTCAGTATAACATTTGCCTGCTCTAAAGAAGAGGCCAATCTATATACATATTTTTTTCCATGCCCTCCATAAATGCATTAGAGGAAATTTTAGTCGAAAAGTGACCATGAAATCTTCACGTAATTTTCATGTCATAATATGTAAACCAATCAAAATCCTTTAAATTTAAAAAGAGGTACATGTAAATATTTTGGAGGGAAAAGAAGAAAAACTACTTTTTTAATTGTTTTTATGGCTTATCTCTTTATAGTAGACACTTATTGGACACAGAATTAAATTTCACATCTAACAAGTACCCATTATGCATCCTTTTGAGAAGACCTGCATTGATGAAAAAAAAATGTGTTGAACGCATTTTTTAATGTATCTTTAATTTTTATCAATGTGGGTCTTCTCAAAAGCATGCATAATGAGTACTCATTGTATGTGGAATTTAATTCCACATCCAATGAGTGTCTACACTTGAAATTAGAGTAAACCTATCAGCAGATAAGCCAAAAATACAATTAAAAAAGTAGTGTCCTTTTCCCTCCAAAATGCATAACTCTTATTTTATTATTTTAACTATTATTTTACTATCTCCTTAGGAGGCCATTTTTAGGCTTAACTTTCCCCTAATACCAGATGCGTAATATTATTTGACACTATGTAGCCCTCCCGTAGGATTCAATGCATTTATGTGAAATATTCTTAGAAAATAGAACTGTAACCGCTTCCTCCCACATTTACCCACTTTCACTGGATTGCCTAAGGTAAACATGAGTTGAGGGTCACTATGATAAGACTCAACCTCCTTTTTTTTTGCTAAAGCAAGAGTCGTACCTTCATTGTCATTAAATCGGAAAAATATTTAAATAGAATACAACCATCCTCATGGAATCAAGGATATTAATCAAAAACTTCTTTCTAGAAAACCAAGGGTCTTGAGTTAAGTGTGAAAACTCTGACCCCTACCCACAAAACTGTACTACCCTAAAAGGCTAAAAGCCCCAAGGCCACAAAATCCACCCATCAAATCCGAAAAGGGGAAGAAAGCCATTAATCTCCTCCATCAAAACTCCTATCCCCAACCAACGGCAGAGGAGGACCTTGCTGAGCCAAGACTCCTGCCAATTATCAGTATGGATCCACCAGAATGCTCTGATTCTTGATCGTCGATCCTCCCAGCTTGATCCAACGGTAGAGTTGAATATCGCGCAACCTAGAAGTATGCCTTTTAACCTTATGGCCCCACTGACAAGCCCGTTGAATCATAGTCGTAGATCCGCCATGCATGATCCAATGGTATAGGATCATATCACACCGAGCAAAAGTACTACTGGTTAACGTGCGATCAGGGTGAAAAACAAAACCACCCCTCGGCCATGTGTAGCCCAATGAGTGGGATCGCTCCCAAATCTTACAAACCACTTCCCACCTGACAAGCCCCCGATACACCTGAAACCACTGAGCTAGCGGATTTACGTCCTTATACAACGAATAAGAAAAATTTTGGTTGCTACTGGATCCCGGATTTTGACAGCTACCACCTTCTCCTTTGCAACTGTATGTGAGCCTGAGCGACGTACTACCCCTTCCCTCCAACCAACTACTCTGGTAACAGAAACCTCCAAGCAACTTAAGAAAAAAAACAAGAAAAGGAAAAACTTGCACCTCATGACTAAACCAAATTGTTGGATAGAGCTTCCATAGTTTTGTTGCGGTACACCATCATATCCTCGTCTGCTTGGGAGTCGCACTGGTCCATGAGACCGTCCTGCGGCAACCTATGCCCACCCATCGCGACCCTGTTTATGGTACCTTTCACTCCTTGATTAGCCAGTAAATCAGCAAGTTTGTTGACCTACCTTCACACATGGTTAAAACTAACCGTGTGTAGGCCTCTGAGGTGGAGCTAGATCCTTTGAAAGACCTGGATCAATCTCCAGTGTTTTGAAACCTTCTCCGGCTCCGAGCCCCAACTCATTTTTTTAACTATGTTGATGATTAACTCAGAGTCAACTTCGATAATCACATTCGGTCGATTATCCTGCACCAGAAGTTCTAAGATCTGCTCCATAGCCATGGATTCTGCCATGTTATTAGTAGCTCTACCTAAATGTCCATGGAAGATGGAAAGGATATTACCAGTATCATCCCTTAACACCCCTCCAAAGCCCGCATAGCCTGGGTTGCCTTTTGAAGCCCCGTCTATGTTATAAGACTCAACCTCCTATATGAACTTAAGGAAATGAATTCGATAACTTGAGACCTTACTGACTTCCCTCAAGAGTGATAGGACCTCTAGGAGCAACCCAACCCCTCTAGGTGTCTAACCCCTTAGATGACTCTCTTTTTCATTGACCTAGAACCCCAGTCACTCCCTTCCCAAGCCCTCCAAGTGAATGAGACTCTCCAGTCACTCCCATGAACCTGCCTAAGTGCGACTATAGCCTTTTTCTGTTAGTGCTATGCCAACGACTATGATATTTAAGGTTATTTTCAAGGGCTATGACCCAGTCACTGCCTACAACTCCATGAAACTATGAAAACTCATAAAATGCATAGAAAAATGCTTGTAAACCAAAACTAAAACCAGGAATTGACTTGACCTTCCCCAACTGGGACTAACATTTCATCAAACACTTGGTAAGAATACAACCTACAGGTCACGAATGCAAGTCTAGACATAAAGAGCTAAAAATTTATCTAAGGCTTAACAAGAAGGATCACTACCTTATCACATTAGTTGTCATAACACCAATTAGCCCTTGCATTCATTATTTATTCAAATACAAGTAAAACATGGAAAGTGCCATGACTAAGAATTGTCAAATAACCATGCTTATATTCAGCATATAACCAGATAAATAACAATAAGGCAATAACCATTAAATCCACATAATAACAATTACATTTACTCATCAAAAGAAAGAGAAAATTAGATCGTATTAAACGTAAGCAAATCCAACCAAGTTCGGGACTTCCACATACCACCCGACCATAGATTGGCTTAACCAAATATTTCTTCAGCCAATCACCCCTGTGCCATATTACAAGAATGAATGTGGGATCTCATGGGATAAACAAATCCATAAAAAACCAAGGGAATCCAAAGGTTAAACCACCTCCACTCTCACTATACGTAACCTCACCTAAACCGGTTCAGAGATCACAAAACCAAACCAAGCTTGGATGCCTCAAAATTTCTTCTCCAATAGCTTGAGGAATTTTCCTGTCTCCACCCTCAAGCTTTATCATGTATCCCTCCATTATCAATCAATGGATTCCTAGGCCTTTGGGAATTTTCCTGATACCACCTCACTCGAATCCAAAATCTTTTGGCAATCCAAAGCTCAAACTGATAAAAGTCCCATCACACCATGGTTATCCAGAAATGGAAAGGCTAGGCTAAAATCCACTGTCAAAAACCCAAAAAAATCCATACCAATGACAACAAAAGAACCAAATACCAACACACACATACCATGCATGTCAAAACCAGCTAGGAAATCATGTATGCAACCTATTACCTGCAAGTATTCCTATTGAAGTTTCTTGATCCAACTTTTCCTTGCTTGATCATTACTTTCCTTTTCTTTCCTTGTCCTTCCTTTACTTTCCTTTTCCTTCCTTTGCTTGCTTGCTTTCCTTGTCCTCTTGGTGCTCTTCTCCTCTCTGAGACTAATTCCAAAATTGAATTGACAAAAAGCTACCAACTAATTCTCTAATGTCTTTTTATTATTCATGCCTCTAATTTCTTCAATTCCATTATTTTCCTCCTCACATGCAACCTGTGACCTTTCACCTCCCTTTTCTCCTAATTTCCTTTATTTTCATAAATAAAATTCCAACAACACCTTTTTACCTTTTCAAATTCCTTTCCATTACCTTTGCCAATTTCCCCTTAGCCATAAACACATCAAGTGCTGCCCACTACGATATTTTTCCCAACATGCAGCTTGGAATAAGTGTCCCTTGAATTTGGTCTTATTTTTCCTTTATTAACTTTTATTACATGAACTTTTAACCAAGGGTTGTTACAGACCCCTCCCCCTTAGGGGAACACTTTCCTCAATGTTTTGTGACATCTACAATTACGAAAACTATTGAAAGTAAAAATTATACTGCCTCTGGAGCTTTATAACCCAACTCGTTGTAGTATTTTCAATAAAAACCTGCTCAAAGGCAAAACCATCATGACAAACATGACAACATGATAATCGTACCGCTTATTGGAGCTTTATAACACAGATCATGGTGGTATTTACAATAGAAACCATACATAAATATGTATAATACGAAAAACTCATTTGCCTCCACTAGCAAACAATGAAGGATACATAGCCCACATATGATCAGTCATCTCCCATGTAGCTTCATTGACCCAAAAGTGCTTCCACTGAACTTTAGCTTGCTCGATTGCTCTATTCCAGAGCATGAGTTGTTTCCGTTGTAATATGCACTGAGGTTCTAGCTAGAATTCTCCTTCTTTCTCCACCTACAATACAGACCAATCAGTAACATGATCAATGTCCTTTACATATCTTTTAAAAAATGAAACATGAAAAACATCATGGAATTTCACTGTCGGAGGCAGTGCAAGTCTCTAGGCCATTGGTCTAATCCTCTCAAGGATATCAAAAGGCCCGCAATATCGTGGTGCCAACTTGGCACATGATCCAATCCTCAAGGATCTCTTCTTGGGCTTGATGCACAAATACACAAGCTCCCCAAACTAAAACTCCTTAAATGCCATGTGTTAGTCTGCATAACTCTTCTGTATGTCTTGTGATGCCTTTATATTCTTCTTTATAACCTGTATTTCTTGTTCCATGTCTGCCAACATGTCCAGTCTAATAAATACTTTTTTCACTTGATCACTCCAACTAATGGGAGTGTTACAATTCCACCCATACAGTGCCTCAAACAGACTCATCCTCAGTGACTCCTGATAATCATTGTTGTAAGAAAACCCAACCAATGGAAGGTACTCCTCCAATCTCCTCTACTGATGCATCACATACATCCTCAACATATCCTCCAGTATCCTTTTGACCCTCTTTGTATGTCCATATGTCTGCAAATGATAAGTTGTACTGAAGGCCAACAATGTCCCCAATCCTACAAACAGCTCCTTCCAAAACTTGGAAGTGAACTTGGCATCCCTGTCTGACACAATCTTCTTCAGAACACCATGCAATCTCACGATCTCCCTAAAGAAGACCTGTGCTACCTCACTAGCTGAATAGGTAGTCTTTACTGGAATGAAGTGAGCTACCTTACTCAACCTATCTGCCACAACCATGATATATTCATGTTTCCTTGATGTTCTCAGACGGCCTTTAATGAATTCCATGGAAATGACCTCCCATTTCCATTCTGGGATCAGAATAGTCTGAAGCAACCCACTTGGATGCTTACACTCTGCCTTCACATGCTAACAGCCCAAGTATCTAGCCATAAACTTTGCCACTTCCTTCTTCAAATTCGGCCAGTAGTAGAAATTATTCACTTCCGTCAATGTCTTATGATATCTTGGGTGACCTGAATATGGCTTTACATGAAACTCCCTCAAGATAAGCCTCTTTAGTTCACTATCATTTGACACATAGATCATGGCCCTAAATCTCACCAAGCCATATGTCGTGAGATGATAGTCCACATCCTGATCATCTTTATCCTAATGTAACATGTGCATAAGTTCCCTATACATATCATCCTGCTGGCCTTCCTATAAGATTTGAACCTATAAATCTGTCCCATATGAGCTCACTATTGCAACATGGTTCAACTGCACTTTCTTATTGAGAGCATCAGAAACCCTTTTCTCCTTACCCTTGATGTATCTGATCTCAAAGTCGAACTCGTTGATTGTGGCCAACCATCTAGCTTTCATGGGATTCAGATTCGGTTGGTCAAACAAATATCTCAACCCACTATGAGAGCTCATCAACACAAACCTCTTGTCAATAAGATATGTCTCCACATCTTCAAGACATGAATAATAGCTACCAACTCAAGATCACAAGTCACGTAAATTTTCTTGTGCTCATTTAGCTTCCTAGAATCATAACATATCACATGTCCCTCCTATATAAGGACTCTACCAAGCCCTCTCTTGCAAGCATCTATACACACTACGAACTCTTTATTTGGATCTATAATCTTTAACATTGGAGCATTCGTCAACAAATTCTTTAATTTCTCAAAATTGGCTGCATTCTCCTATATCCATTCAAACTTCTTACCTTTCCTCTACAATGATGTAATTGGATAGGAAATGTGTGAGAATTTCCTAATGAACCTCCTATGCTAACTTGTTAACCCCATGAATGATTTGACTTCATCCACGTTGCTAAGAGTTTCCCATTCCATGAACTCTTACCTTTTATGGATCTACTACTATGCCTTCCATGGAGATAACATGTCCCAAGCAGTGCACCTTTGTTTGAAATAAACTACACTTGCTAAGCTTGGCATACAACTAATGCTCTCTTAGAAACCTCTACATTATTTCTAAATGCTTGACATGCTCTTACTCGTTCTTAGAATATATCAAGATTTCATCAATGGATACAATAACAAACTTGTCCAGATAAGGATGCAACACACTATTAATCAAGCACATAAAATTAGTTGGGGCATTAGTCAAACCAAATGGAACTACAACAACCTCATAATACCCATACCTAGTCTATAAAGTTGTCTTGTAAATGTCCTCTTCCTTGATGTGTACCTAATCGTATCTTGATCTCAAGTCAATCTTTGAGAACATTGTAGCTCCCTTCAACTAATAAAATAAGTCATCAATCCTTATAAATGGGTACATGTTCTTGATCGTCACCTTGTTCAGTTGCTTGTAATCAATGCACAACTTGAGAGTACCATCCTTCTTCTTCATGAACAATACTAGTGCACCCCAAGGCAATACACTTGGCCTAGTGTATCCTATATCAATCATTTCCTTCAACTACAACTTCAACTCCACAAACTCTGGTGTGATAATCCTGTAAGGTGCCTTTAATACTGGTGTTGCCCCTGGTACCAACTCAATAGAAAATTCCACTTCCCTGTGGGGAGGCAACACTAAAATCTCTGCTAAAAATACATCCTGAAACTATTGTAGTATAGGGTACCTCTTGAATATTTATGCATCCTCAACATCCTTACCCTTTTCCATAGAAATATGAACTGCAAACATCACACACCCTTTCCTTCAACTACTCTTAGTCTGCATAGCAGCGACCATCCTCACTGATGTAGGATTCTTCTTTCCCTGCAAGATTCTCTTTTTCCCATTATCATCCAGACACTCAATAGCCTTGTCATAACAATCTACTTTGGTACTGTGAAGATACATCTAATACATACCCAAAATCATACTATACGATCCCAATGGTAGTAAATTCAAATGTTTTGTTTTGGACATACCATTCAACTTAAATGTGCAAGCTCTTACCTAGTGATGAACTCTCTTCTTAGTACCTATAGCCCACTACACCAACCAAGACTTCGCATGCACTTCTTTTCTCAAGCCACACTTATCTACCAGGTTAGGATTAACATAACTATAATTAGATCCAGGATCAATTAAAATAGAAATAACTTGATCAAAAAACATATCTTACATCTCAATAATAGATGCTTGGTCATCAAGCACATAAATTTAGTTGGAGAATTAGTCAAACCAAGTGGAACTACAACAAACTCACAATGCCCATACCTAGTTTGGAAAGTTGTCTTGTAAATGTCCTCTTCTTTGATGCGTACTTAATGATATCCAGATCTCAGATAAATCTTTGAGAACATTGTTGCTCCCTTCAACTAATCAAACAAGTCATCAATCCTTGACAGTAGATACCTATTCTTGATGGTCACCTTGTTCAACTACCTGTAATCAATGCATAGCCTAAGAGTGCCATCCTTCTTCTTCACAAGCAACACTAGTGCACCCCAAGATGATACACTTTTCCTAATGTATCCCTTGTCAGACATTTACTTCAATTGTAACTTCAACTCTACTAACTCAAGTGTGCTCATCATGTACGATTCCTTTGATGTTGGTGTTTCCCTTGGTACCAAATCAATGGAAATTTCCACTTCTCTATGAGGCAGAAACTCTGAAATCTTTGTTGGAAACACATCTTGAAACTGCTGCAAAATCAGGAACTTGCTCAATACCTCCACACCCTCAACATCCTTACCTTTATCACTATAAATATGCACTGCAAATAACACACACCCTTTTCTGCTGCTGAGATTTGCCTGCATAGTTGTCACCATTCTAACTAATGTTGCCTTCTTCTTACCTTGTAGGATACTCTGTTCTCCATTGTCATACAAACACTCAATGGCCTTGTAATTACAATCCACTTTTGTCCTATGAATATAAAACCAATCCATACCCAAAATCACACTATATGGTCCCGAAGACATTACATTCAAATGTGTTGAGGTAGGCATACTATTCTAAAGGATATTCAATCAACTAATAAAACATTAATAAAATAAACAACAAAAATATACACAAATCAGACATGGCGGAAAAGGCCTGAGAGCCTCACTGTATTCCTCACACTCTCAATGTGATTTACAAATAATGTATATGATACATATAAATACATGAGGAGAATTTGTCTCAAGATAGTGCATCTATCTTGGAAACTATGGTTGAGAAAAACTTTCAACCAAAAACTAATCGAGGAGCCTAACTAGTTGGAGAGAATCTCTTAACCAACTAGGCCTAAACTGACTCCTAACCATGAGGAACAAACTCAATCTAGAAAGGAAGGATTAAATCCAACTTTCTTGATTTTAATTAACTTAATTATTTTGGGCTTACAATTGTTTTTAACACATGAGAGTGAGGCTAACATTTCCCCCCCCCTATGATAAGTCCAAAATAAGGACCAAGAATCATCTTCTAAGTTCTCAATTTTAAATTATTGATCCTCAAAAGCACTACCTGAAAAACTGCCAAAGATGGATGTTGGAAAAACTTCAATCTGAAGAGAACATGAATCAACTACAAGTCTTATTCATCCCTTAATTTTGCTTGATGACTCCATCATGTTCCAAGCTGCAAAAGGATCCATCGGTCCTTTGCTTTCAATTAGCATCCTTTGTCTGCTCACAAAATGTTGATGATGCCCACTGGTTGATTTTCTTTGTCCACTGACAAAATATTGAGAATGCCCATTGGCGAATTTGTTGATGTCAAAACTGCTCACTGTTGTTTGCTGAAAACTGCTCACTGATCTATTGTTGTTGAACACCCACTAGCAAATTTGTTGATGCGAAACTTCCCATTGGCTACTTGATGTTGATGATGGCAAAAATTGTTGATCGCTCACTGGAAAATTTGTTAGTGATGGCCACTGGATGCTTTTACGATGCCCACTAGCTAATGAGGATGCCCACTGGATGATTTGATGAAGACTTCCCATTGGCTGCTTTTTCTAATGTTGTCAAGACTTTCAGTCTGACAACCACCTTCAATTCCATTATCATTTCCCCCACTTTGTCATCTGAAAGGAGAGACAATCATTTGCACTTGATTTCTGAACTCCCCCCCTTCAGGTGTAAGAGATTTTCTTCATTTTACTATAGAATTGGTCTTCATGTGAGATTGAATCCTTCGGCAACACATAGAAATTTTTTTGAATATATACGATCACTTCCAAGGATCAATCCATGCGTAATTGATCTTCACTATGGGTGGTTGATTTCACTTGTAGCATCTTTTGGATGAATGATTTTTCTTGCCACAATGGTGACAATGATGGAGGTCAAAACATTTACTCTCCATATGGCCATTTCTCTTACAATGGTTACACTTAACCATATTGTGATCACTGTCTAGGAAACCAACACTTACAAAATGAACTGGTTTTGAGAAATCTAGAACAAACAAAGTTTTTTCTTTGTTGTATCCTAGGCCATGTCAATCTTTGTTGAAGAAGATTTCTTCCCAAGGTCTGATCACTTTCTTGGAAAGATGATCATGTTGTTGTTCTTCATACTGGTTTTTGTTGCTAACATTTTGTCCTTGATTTATTAAAGCTTCTGTATCACATTGGGCATCAAGCATTAACAGTTCATATGTTTGACATGCTACATCAAACTGATCAATTTGATCTTTGGTACTACTTGTTGCATCATTAAGTAGTACAACTGGTTGGATGATATCACTTGTGTCACAACTTATATCAACATGTTTTCTTATATCATTTGTGTTGCAACCTTCATTAATATGTTGAATAAGATCACTTGTATCACAACTTTCATTTGTTGTTGTGATGAGGTCTTCTGTGTCACAACTTGCATTTGTCTTCTCTACACATTGTGCATCAAGTAAATCTTATTTTTCACTTAACTTAATTTAATTGAATTTGTTTACAAGTTAACTTACAAATTATGATTTTGCAAGTTACACAATGACCAATTGTCGCTGAATGTTGATGTAGTCTTTTGAAATGCATGAGTTTATAGTTGCATTAACTTGATTGCTTTGCGTGAATTTGCTTGTTGATGTAGAATTCTGATGTTTCCAACTTTGATTATGTGTTGTAGTTGTGCAAATGCATGTGATTATTTGTGCTTGATTGAATGCTCATCGCAGCTTCTTAATTTCAGGTGCTTTGATTAATGTGCTTGTTTCATTCACTTGCTTTAGACTTCTTGTGTGTGTTAGATAAGATAATTGTAGTGTCAAAACTAGACACAAAACATGTACAATCAATCACTACACAAAGTGTACCTAAGACCCCCTTCTTCAATTTCAAGCGGATCTAGGACACTGCAACACCACACAAAAAATGTTTTTATTAAGTATTTGAGTACATCAACCTTTCATCTTTACAACATCTTCATTGAAACTTCTCAAACACAAAGTTCATTGAAACATGTACAATCAATCACTACACAAGGTGTACCTAAGATCCCCTTATTCAATTTCAGATGGATCTGGGACACTACAACATCACAAAAAATATGTCTTTATTAAGTATTTGAGTACATCAACCTTTCATATTTACAACATCTTCATTGAAACTTCTCAAGCACAAAGTTTGAGAACTCCTTGGAGGCAAATTGTCTTCAAAAACTGGATGTTCATTGATTCAATCTCTCTCAAAGTAAAATATTACTTTGGATTACAACAATAACTTTCTCTAAAAATATTTTACTTATCACTCCAAATACAAAACACTTATTGCTCCAAAATTACAAAAAATAATTTCACCTTACCACTCCACAAAATCACACCTTATCTCACCAAAATCAAAAATTTAATGCACCTCTCTTAAAAATTACCTTATTTCTCCACAAATATTACAAAATCCCTTATCGTCCAAAAAAATCCTCCTTATTACAAATATTATGAAATTTGAAAATATAATTACAAAAAACTCCACCTTATCTCTCCATTAACATTAATCCCTTTTTAATTTCTTTTAAACTCTCATTTAAAAGAACTTTATGAAAATATTTTAAAACATGAATTAAAAGTTGAATGCAAGTAATTTATAAAGGGAATTCTTGTGGCCTTTTTGAAATGTGAAAGCACACACAGCACCAAAAAAATATGTATGCATAGCTAAAAAATTGTAACGCATTAATTCACTTATCTTCCACGCTATCTTTCTAGGCAGACTTTCAAGCACAACACATCAACAATGTGAAAGTGGCTGGGCTTTTCACAAAAGTTCACGCAGGCATATTTTTCCACAGAAATTCAAGCATAGAACTACACGCAAGGCTCTTCAACACGGCTTCTTTTCCACTCTGGTGCTTATGCAGGTCACACTGGTTTCCTCCTTGATGGTTTCGCTGCTTACGATGTGGCTTAATTTGAAATTTCATCTCACATCAATGATGAAGAATTTTGTGGTGACATATGATTCTTACTTTGTTGAAGTAGCTTATGTGCCAATGGCTCCCCTTTTTGCCACATACTTTAGCCACGAGAATGATGTTGATTCTATCCCACCAGGCTTGTCCATAGTGGGCAACTTCCACCTCATGTTCACAGCTATCAACTATTGTCTCACAATGTTGTACAATAGTCAGCTTCAACAAACAAACCAGCAAAGAGGTTTTAACTCTCCTCAACTCGGTGAAGCCCTCCGCTATTTAGTCAACTTTACCACACCATGCATATTGTTGTCCCCACACAAATGTCGATTCTAATTTCTCCACACACAGCCACGAAGGTCTCTTATGTGGCACTACGTAGGTTTAAGTTGCACGAGCTCCAATACTACGTTCCACGGCTCAGTCTCTATAGCCCAACAGCCGAATGCTACTCCACGACTTAACGCAAGCATACAAAAAAAAAAGGATGACGCTCAAGTATTCACTCACGGGTCTCCAACGCTTCTCTTCAATCCAACATACATTGAAACACTATTTAATTCAAGTTATATAAAACAACCATATCTTTGTCAAAATTGAGAAGATATATTGTTGAATCGATGTCTCTGCTAAGTTTTGGTCATCGAAAATTGTGAGATTCTCCTTTGCCAGCTCTAAACATCGAACCATATCCCCAACATTCCAACGCTACAAGATTAGCAACATTCTACGTACAACTCCACAAGTATTATCTTCAATGCACGCTCCAATGTGATTAACTTAATTCATTCAACTTGTTGCCACTCTTTTTAAATCAAGCATTGGATACAGAGGGGAGAAGACAATTTATGTCTGTAAATACGCAGTTAAAGATATCTTGTTCCATATTGTGACACGAATTTTCATATCCACGACTTCGTCTTCATGGCTTCTTTGATCTGTCGAATAACCATTCTACTCGTCTTTTCTAAGAGCAGTGGTCAAGAAAACAATGTACTCTTTCATGTCTCATTCCATTTGACACCAAGAATCTTGTAGCAAAACTTCGGCAATCCTATCAGATTTAATCCATTGTGTTATGTTCTAAAGGCCCTAGGCAAGTCTTCATAATAATTTTCCATATTGCATCAGTTATCTACGCATAGTTCTATGCAGATTGCATAATTTCGTACAATGCATAATTCATTCTTTAGAAACCTCGCATACACCCAGAATATTCGTATGCTCTGATACCACATGAAGGATATTCAACCAACTAATAAAACATTAATAAAATAAACAACAGAAATATACACAAATCAGACATGGCGAAAAAGTCCTAAGAGCCTCACTGTATTCCTCACACTCTCAATGTGACTTACAAATAATGTTTATGATACATATAAATACATGAGGATAATTTGTCTCAAGATAGTGCATCTATCTTGGACACTATGGTTGAGCAAATATCTCAACCAAAAACTAATCTAGGAGCCTAACTAGTTGAGAGAATCTCTTAACCAACTAGCCCTAAACTGACTCCTAACCATGAGGAACAAACCCAATCTAGAAAGGTAGGATTAAATCCAACTTTCTTGATTTTAATTAATTTAATTATTTTGGGCTTATAATTGTTTTTAACACATGAGAGTGAGGCTAACACATTCAGCTCGAATGCATAAGCTCTTACCCAATGATACACTCTCTTCTTTGTACCTGTAGCCAACTTCACTAACTATGATTCTACATGCACTTATTTATTCAAACCACACTTATCCACCAAGTCATGACTAACATAACTATAATTAGATCTAGGTTCAATCAAAATGGAAACAACTTGATCACAAAGCTTACTGTCCATCTCAATAATAGTTTCCTGGTGATCTGCCTGCTTGTTATCTAGTGCTGCATAAATTCATGGAATGCTCTTCCCAACATCCCCAACTATTTGTGCTTCATGTGCACTGTAAATATGAGGCCTACCACCCTGATTCTATGTAAAATACCTATTAAGATGCTACTTACCACATGTCCAACACTGCAACCATCTTGTAACATCACCTTTTTTCTACTACCCTCCATGTTGTGACCCATTAAAATTCTTGTAAGGTGCAACATTTTCTTTCTCACCTGCATCCTGAGGCCTTGTTCTTTTCGGCTGACATTTACCTTTAGATTTGTTTTTATCTTTCCAACCTTGCTAAGATTTTGTCTTGCACTTTGAATGCTCATAACAATGCATCAATTTCCCAATAATTTACTCGAGGGACCAAGGCTCGTCATACTCAATATGATCTCTAAATGCTAAGGGAAATCCACAAACAAATATCTCAAATTTGGTTTTTTTCATTCTTAAGATACAATGCATACCTCAACAACTCCAACAACTTGGTCATATAATCCTCATCTGGTATCGATCCCATCTTTAGCTCATAAAACTCCTTATCTTTGTTGTCGTACTACCTCTCTAACAATTACTTCTTCCTGAAAAGTATCTTGAATTCATTCTAACTCAACTCTTCTATCTTGATGTCTCTAACTCGCTTCACATCTTCCCACGAGATGTATGCTTTCCCTTTGAGGCTGAAGATAGCTATTTTGGTCATCATATTCTCTATGTATTCATGTAGCTCAAATAAATTCTTCATCCCAATCAGCCAAGCTTCTGCATCCTTTCAGCTTCTTCAAATCTCCATCAAAGGTAGGTGGCTTTGTGTTCTTGAACTCATCTGGAAAATATCCCCTGTCACTCCTTCTATAAGGGTAATAAGGATGGCGATCATAGTGTCGATCAGAACCATAACTAGAATAAAACCTATGTCCATCACCTCTCATATCCAGAGTATCCAAGGGCCTGCCATCTCTGATTATGTCATCTCTTTTTGAAATGTTCCCACCATGAGATCTACTACCATATGCCCCATTAGTTTTGTCCCCCTTCCCATGGGTGATTCGAAGTGGTCCCTATCTTTGCAATTTTGACAAACTCTGAAGGAATATTGCATTGAATTCTACTTGTTTCTCCTGTGCCTACATCATTCTGTCATTATTTGTCTTGCACCTTCTTATTTCTTCCTTCAAAATTCTCAATGTGTCTATTAAGTCATAAGAATGCTCACCACCACATTGCTCATTTGACCCATAGAGAGAATCTCGTGAACTATAGTCTACCATCTTGCTAGTCATATTTTATCTCTTTCCTGCAAGTACACCATGTTAGCTAAAACCAAAACATAACATAATCAACATACCTCAATATAGTTTAGGGAAGGATATCTCATCTACAAGATTAATCAGATTAGCACAATACATGTATAATCATAATCACATGAGCATATAACATCAATTTAACCACTATCCAGTTATCAATGCTTGATCATACCAACCACATACCATGAACTCATGCATGACAACTACAACCATATCAATGTATGCATAACAATATATAAGCACTGGCATGCATAACTGGCATACACTCATGACAACCACATCCAACAACAGTCACATGGAAATACCATTACAACCATGACCACCACCATGCATAAACAATAAGTACATAGGCCACAAGCATAGAGAACACATATATGCAACCGACATGAACGCATGACCAACACACCGCCCATCCAATCCAAGGGGTGAATCGTGCTTTGATACCACTTTGTAACACCCTCCTTGCACATTTACCCAAGTTAACCAGTCTGATGGGGTAAACATGTGATGAGAGACTACTATGATGTGATTTAACTCCCCATGTACAGTTAAGGAAGTGGAACCAATAAAACAAAACCATTTTGACCTTCCACACATGCTACAGAACCTTCAGGAGCCAACCAACCTTTCCAGGTGACCAACCCTTGAGAAAACTTGTCATTTCACTGATTTGAACCCTAGTCGCTCCCATGAAAATCCATGCATGTGACTGAGTCCTTCCAGTCTCCACCACAACAAGGCATGCCAATAAATGTGGACTTTTCAGCTAGTTCTGAGCTAGCGACCCTAGATGTTTTGCCACTTTTTCAGGGCCAGGACTCAGGCCACTGCCCAGAACTTTATGAAACTTTCAAAAATGATAAATGACATTAGAACAAAGGTACTAATGTAAATACTAGATTAATGCATTGAATGGATCCCCACTAGCCATGACAGGAATTTCGTCAAACATGTCACAAATATGCAATCTACAGGTCATAACAACATATCTGAGCATAGGGGTCTCATAATTATCTGATATTTGTAAAGAAGCATTGTTGCCATATCACAATATTTGCATTATTGTCTATTAGGTCATATATTCATTGTATATTCATTTGCAAATCAAAACATGATGAGAGCCACACATCAAGCTTGTCATAACTAATACTCATAACCAACATATAACCAACATAAATAACAAAGATATAACAACCATAAAATCCACATATAATCTAGTAAATTTACACATGAAATACCAAGAAGAAGGAACTCTTATTAATGAATGCAAAATCCAACCAAGTATGAGATTTCCACGAACCACCCAACCATATATTGGCTAAACCAAATCTTTCTTTCAGTCAATCACCCCCGTTCCATATTCCAAGCATGAATGTGGAACTCAAAACCAAACCAAATCAGGTTTCCACGGGCTTTACCACAATCCCCACCAAATCACTAGGCCCTAAGAAAGCATGGATGCTATCGAATTTCTCCACCTACACCGTGAGGAATTTTCCTATCTCCTAGTCTCTAGGATTTATCGTATATCCTGCCATACAATGGTCAATAATTCCTATGCCTAATCAAGACACCACCCTCCAAGATTTATTGTATATCCCGCAATTCACGGGTAAAGGATTCTTAAGTCTGATCGAGGCCACACACCTCTAGGCTTTACCATATATCCCGCCATTCACTAGTCAAGAATTCCTAGGCCCATCAAAGCACACAAAATCCATATTTACTGCAATCCTACCTTCTCCAATCCAGGGATTCGTAGGTCTTGTGTTCTTTCTTTTAGTGACCACCTTACTTAGTTTCAAAACCATTCGAAAATCCAGCTCAACCAAATACAAGAGAACCCATCAGACCATGACTATCCAAAAATGGAAAGGCAACGCTAAAGAACATTGTCACACCTCGAAAAACCCATGCTAATGACATCAATAAAACCAAATACACACATGCATGTACCATGCATGCCAAATCTAACAAGGAATTCACACATGCAAATCAATACCTGCAAATAATTCTGTTGTAGCTACTAGATGTCACTCTTCCTTGCTTGATCTTTGCTTTCCTTTGCCTTCTAGGTCTTTTCTTTGCTTTCCTTGATCCAATGCTAGTGTCCTCTAAGTGTCCAAGAGTCTGAGAGAAAGAGCTCCCAAAAATGAACTAACAAAAGGTACCAACTAATTGTCATAAACCTTTTTATTAACGAGGCCTCTATCTTCTTTATTTTCCATTATTTACCTTCATTTTCCTCCTCACATGCAACCTATGACCTTTCACCTTCCTTTCATCCTAATTTCCTTTATTTTCATAAATAAAATTCCAATTAATGCCTCATGCATTTCCAAATCCTTTTCTGTTTTCCTTAGCCATAATAAACCAAATGAACACCCACACTAGGATGTTTTTCCCAACACTCAACTTGGAATACGTGTTCCATGACCCTGGTTATTATTCTTCTTTTTTTAACTTTATTACATGGATTTTTTGACCAGGGCTATTACATTTTTTATCTTGTAACCCCATAACCCCTTCCTACAGGTGCTCTACATGTTCTTGTAGCTGTACAATATCTTCTTGTAGCATTGTTGTTCTTTCCTGTCGCACTTTTATTCCTTCCTATAGCACTACAAATGTGGTCAAAGAAACTTGGGTAAAAATGAAAAAGAAAAAGTTTAAAACAACTTTTCTACTCCATTCAAGTTTAGGTAATCTTGCTAAGTGTCTTCTTTCATAGTGTGGGCATTCATTCATGGTGCATTTCCATATCTAGTGTTATATTATCTACATTTTAAAGGAGGTCCAAGTGGGTCTAGAGAACTATGAAAGTAATTCAGATGAGATGAGAAAAATCATGTCTTCTTCAACTAAACAAAGGGTTTGGAGCTTCAATATGTCTTCTTTAGCTAAAAAAAGGGATCAAAGCTTCATTATTCCTTCTTCAACTAAACAAAGGGATCAGAGTTGCACTACACCATTGAAGAAGCAAAAGAGAAGGTGGATGGTGAAATTAGAGAGCTAATTAAGGGATCTAAGCTTCACTAGACCATTCAAGAACCTTGAGAAATGGATGCCCACACTAGGCTCCCTTAAATTTTTTGTTTTACATTTCTAGTACTCGAAATGAGATCAACGTCACTTCCAAGAATTTAATGTGGGTGGATAGGATAATAATCATATCTCCCAACCACACTAGATAAACCCAATTGAAAATTGTATAAATACCATTCAAGAAACAAAAGAGAAGGTGGAAGGTGAAATTAGAGAGCTAATTAAGGGATCTAAGCTTCACTAGACCACTTAAGAACCTCAAGTAATGGATGCCCACACTAGACTCCCTTAATTTTTTTGTTTTACATTTCTAGTACTCGAAATGAGATCAGCATGTCACTTCCAAGAATTGAATGTGGTTGCGGAGGATAATAATCATATCTCCCAACCACAATCAAGAAACCCAATTGAAAATATTATATATATATATATATATATATATATATATATATATATATATATATATATATATATATATTATGCGATGTGATTAATTAATAAAAATAAATATGTGTAATAAGTGTTGCATGGAAGCTTTGTTCCTCTTGGAGACATTAGAAAATATATAATTGATAGTTAAACTTAATATACACAAGAAAACCTGTTCTTTGTCAGAAGATAACTAAAATAAGAAAAACATTAGTTACTCCTAGAATATGTAAAGGAGAATTATACCATCTATATTGAAAGAAAAAAGAAATTTTAATCTTTTAAAGATCAAGTTCATATGAGCAATTATCAATGGTAAAAGGTATCAACACCAATATATTCATACAATCTCATATATATTAGTTCCTAGCATCATACAATTGGTAAAAGGTGTTAGCCTCACTCTCACATTAAAAACAATTCTAATTCCAAATAATTAAATTAATTAAAAACATGAAAGTTAGGATTTAATCCTACCTTTCTAGATTGAGTTTGTTCCTCATGGTTAGGAGTCAGTTTAGGCTTAGTTGGTTGAGATATTCTCTCCAACTATTCAGGCTCCTAGATTAGTGTGTTGTTGAGATATTTTCTCAACCATAGTATCCAAGATAGACATACTATCTTGAGACCAACTTACTTGTGTATTTATTTGTACTATTATCATTCTTTATACATTGGATTGATTAATAATGAGAATGTGAGGAATGTTGTGAGGCTAAGGCTTTTTCAGCCATGTCTGGTTTTTCTATATGTCTTATATTCATTTTATGAGTGTGAGTGTGTTATTATTAGTTTCTTAAATCTCTTCAATTGGTATCAGAGCTAGGGGTTATGAGACTAAAGAAATTACTAGGTTGTGTTTAATTGATGAGTTGATCTCTATGGTGAAGCACTTGGCCATAAGAGGAATCATGGGTCCAAATTGACGTTGACTCCTGTGCATAGTGGAGGATGATTAAAGAGCATTTCATAGATGTTACATAGAGCAGGAGCGATGTCTGCTGTAAGAATCACTTTTGGGTAACCAAGACTACGACCTACGGGAATACCACCAACTGTGGAGCTAAATTGAGCCAAATATGACTTTTGATTTTGATCTCGGATGGATTCCATAATGCGATCTGCAAATTTTTTATCGATGCGTGTGAAGTCTGCAAGTCTCTGCTACTTTTCCTTTGAGAGCGTAATATGGTAAAGGAAATGAAATTCAAGGAACTCCTACAGCCTTAATGATTTCAAGGCCACGACGAATGCGGTACTAGTCATTGCACTCCACATTACAAGCAGTGGAATCACCTGCTTTCAGAAGAAGTTGCACAGCTATATCCCAGTCACCATTGCTCTGGAGTGTTCTAAGCTCCGAGTTCACATCAGAGACAATTTTAGGAGATGTTCCTGGCACATCCAACTTGCCATAAAAATACCATCAGTAGAATTGTGAAAGTCCAGCATTTCTCCCATACTGCAAATCACGATGGTAAATGTTGCTGCAACGTCCATGGAATTCTTGCGTGAAGGTGCAAGGGGTTTCTGCTATTGTCATGACATCTTGTTAGGTCCCTTTACTACTAGTGTAAACCCTTATTGTTATTAGTGCAACCCCCTTATTATATTGTTCTGCCCATGTAGTCCCCATATTGTTATAATTGTGCCCCATAGAAGCCCACTATTGTTATTATTGCGCCCTTAAATTATTATTGTTATGTCGGCTCTGATTATATTATGACCCCTTATACTCTTATATTTAAAAAGGAGGTCTTGTCATTTGTATCATCCAATAATTGTTCATTTGTGTAATGTAAAGGAGGTTGCCCCCTCAAAGAGGTTGAATTGTAAGGCGTTCATCTATCTTTTCTATCTTTTTGTGAGCTGGTTTCATAACATTTGGTATCAAAGCTTTGGATTACAGGGTTTCACTGCTCCAAACAGGTCATCGTGGCATTTTCGCTATAAATTTTTTCTGTGACATTTCAAATGCTAAAAACAAAACCCATTTGGATTGAAATCGTTCTGAACCTCGGATCCGAATTTTAGAGCTTTTCACGCTATATTTGTGGAGATATGATCTGAGGAGGTGGGCCTTTTTACAGACTCCCGAATTACATTCCAAACAGGTGATCTGGGGAAAATAGTCATAACTTTTGTTTTGAGCATCAGATTGAAATTTCGTAAGAAGTTACAGAAAGAGGATGAACCATAGCTTCATGTTTATAATTTTCAGATCCTAAGGTCAAAACAGTGAGACGTGGAACTTCATACAAGTTTGCTCTTCTAAAAAGGTATATAATCAGGTCATCTTGGGAGATTATGGATAACTCTTTCTTGGAGAATCTAAATTCGATCAGACTAGTGGCATTGGAAAGAGGATGCATAGGGCTACTACAAGTCCCAATTTTAGAACTTAAAGATCCGAAAGTACAGAGTTACAGTCGTTTCAAGATCGAGCTCCTAAAATCAAGAAAAAGCGAGATGAGGAAGTTTGATGGCAAGGATCTGGTAAATTGGATACTACAGATGGAGAAATATTTTGATCTACATGGTGTACCACTATTACAAAAGGTATGTATTGCATCTTCATATTTAGAACAAAATCAACTTTATGGTATAAAGCGCTTTGTTGTCGTAAACAACTTGTTACGTGGTCAATTTTCATGGAGGAATTTATAGCACATTATGAGAATACAAAGAGCAACACCTTCTTTAGAGCAACACCACAACAATTGGAAGAAAAAAGAGAAAAAGGGCTTTGTTACAAAGTGGAAAGAAAAATTATGGCAACAAGGAATTCTACCCCTCACAACTATAAAGATGGAAGTGTTTTTTCTCCTAGCCTTGCACAACCTACAAGGGTTACACCACAACAATTGGAAGAAAAAAAATAAAAAGGACTTTGTTACAATTATGATAGAAAATGCACTAAAGATCATAAGTGTGCTGAGAAGAAATTATTTTACATTGAGTATGAAGAGGAGGAAGAAAAAGATCAAGAAACGTCAAAAGAAGAGTATATACACCATGAACCAATCCCAGAGAAACAAGATATGAATCCGACCATATTTTGTAAAGCATTGGCAAGAATTACCACTCCTCAAACTCTCAAGATAGAAGGACATATCAAGAAGAAAAATGTTCAAGAAGTGAAAGATCACATCGAGCATCAAGAAATGAATCCGACCATATCTTGTAAAGAATTGGAAGAAATTACCACTCCTCAAACTCTCAAGATAGAAGGACATATCAAGAAGAAGAAGGTTCAAGTAGTGAAATATCAAGAAGAAAAGTATCAAGAAACATCAAAGGAAAAGGATACTCACCAAGAACCAACCCTAGAGAAAGAAGAAATGAAGCCGACCATATCTTGTAATGCATTTGTTAGAATTACCACTCCTCAAACTATAAAGATAGAAGGACATATCAAGAAGAAAAAGGTAATAGTGTTGATTGATTCGAGTAGTACTCATAATTTTATTAATTTTAAGATAGCCAAGGAATTGAATTGCTTCCTATATCCAGCACCAGAGTTTCAAGTGACGGTTGTAAGTGGAGGAACCATAAATTGCTCTAGAAAGTGCCATAATATCAAGCTATCCATGGGAGAATATGTAGAATAGCCCAATGCTTTCCATTCCAATGGGTGGTACTGATGTTGTACAGAACAATAAGGCGTAATTGCACAATTATATTCGCTAATGGTTCCCACATCGAAATCATGTATTTCTCCAGATCTCCAAAAAGTCTTGGACAATCATTCCAAGGTATTTGAGACTCCCAAAGGTCTCCCATGTATTCATGATCATGATCATGCTATTCATTTTATTCCAGGAAGTGTTCCTCCAAACGTCAGGCCTTATAGATATCCATATGCCCAAAGGAGTGAAATTGAACATATGGTTGCAGAAATGGTAGAGGTTGGTATAATTATCCAACCAAATTTGATAAACAAACCAAGGGATGAATGGAAGAATGGTGAAGTAGGGTGGGAACTCATTCAAAAGTTGTCAAAGATCCTAGTTTCAACAATATTACCAAAACTTGATAAGGAAGGAAAAATCATATTGGAACCTGAAGCATTCACAAAACCAAGAAGTCAACATCTACAAAATCGATCAATTTCAAAGCATCTAATCAAGTGGAAGAACTTACCTGTTGAAGATTCCACATGAAAGAATGATAATTTTATACAAAAGCATCAAGAACTACTCAAGCGTTGAGGACAACACTTTTTGAAGGAGAGGGGCATGTTAGGTCCCTATACTACTAGTGTAAACCCTTATTGTTATTAGTGCAACCCCCTTATTATATTGTTGTTCCCATGTAGTCGCCATATTGTTATAATTGTGCCCCATAGAAGCCCACTATTTTTATTATTGTGCCCTTACATTATTATTGTTATGTTGGCTCTTATTATATTATGACCCCTTAGACTCTTATATATAGAAAGGAAGTCTTGTCATTTGTATCATCCAAGAATTGTTCATTTGTGTAATGTAAAGGAGGTTGCCCCCTCGAAGAGGCTGAATTGTAAGGCGTTCATCTATCTTTTCTATCTTTTTGTGAGCTGGTTTCATAACACATCTTATCCTGGTGCTTCTGCTACCTACAAAGAAATTGTGTTTAAATTTCTACATGTTGGATCGTTGGTTGAGATTGCATCGTTGATATGCATTTTTAGATCTGCGTGGGAGGTTACTGTATTGAAGGTTTGACTACATGGCCCTTGCCACAATAAGACTCTGCCAACATTACTGATTATCAACAGAGGAACATTCATGGCATCCACAAAGTTGAAAATGTAGGCAGGTTTCATGTATTGGTTCCAAGTATTTATTGAATGGGCCAACGTTGCAACACATTAGCTACATCAATATGCCATGGATATCCCACCCAGGTCAAAAGATAACTCTAAAAGGGATTGCGATTTTTACTTCTAACAGTAATGATTTTCCCACACGGCTCATTCCCAATTAAAAATCTTGAGATTGGTTCACGGTGGCTGGTCAACAATGCGAATGGTTAGCAGAAATAAGCTATTGTGAGTAGTGGTCGTGATGTGAATGGTTCCAACCATGCCACAGTCAATACGTTCAACTCAAATCCTTCTACCGCAAATGAAAAAACATGGAACAACTCTGAAGTTGTTACAATTTTATTGCGAGTCTACGCCAGAGATATCGCAAATGGATTAATTATTGAATTCGTTATCGTATATGTGATTTTCTCTTACACATTTTTTACAAATAATTAAGGAAGAAACTAGTTCCACATAAATTTAATTATGCATGGTGGAGGTGCGGGGTAAACGATTTTGGCTTATTGTAGAAATGAATGATTGTAGAGTTGTGAATGATGTTGACTGCCATTAATCTTCCACCTTCCATGTAGAATTTTTGCTCACCATTGATAGGAGGTTACAATTTGGGCAATTCTATTTCAAACATCAGCTCAAGAGAAGCAGTCCAATCAATGAAATTCGTTGGAGATATACAAACACAAATGAAAACTACGTGGAGGAGGACTGGATTAAAGGTGTGTGTTATTTTTTTTAAAAGGAACGAGCACAAAATTTTATTTTTTGAAATCATTTCACTTGTACAGTGACTTCATACACTTTATTTCATTTTTTAAAGTTACATCATAAAGTGATTTTTTTTTTATATATAAAGTGATAAGATTTGGAGAGATAAGGAGTATTTGTAATTTTTTGTGTGAGTCATAAGTGATTTTGTGAAGTCATAAGATGCATATTCAGTATTTGGAGTGATAAGTGAATTTTTTTGAGTGAAAGCCATTATTGTAATCCAAAGTAATATTTTACTTTGAGAGAGATTGAGTTAGTGCAGGCGGTTTTTGAAGACAATTTGCTTCCAAAGTTTGCAAGTGTGACATTCTCATTGAGAAGTTTCCACGACAGAGTTTTGACATTGAAGAATGATGTACTCGAGTAATTAATAAAATCATAATTTTTATGGTGCTTGTGTCCTAGATCCGCCCGAAATTGAATAAGGGGATCTTAGGTACACCGTGTGTAATAAATGCGTGTACATGACTTGTGTTTAGATTACCAAGATTCTCTCTTTGAATTATGCTTAAACAATTACATGCACATAAGCAAGCTTAACTATATGAACGCTTAATCAAGCTCCTGTAATCAAGCTTAAGTACACAAGCACAAAGCGTCACATCATCAACTTGATAAGATGATCTTCCAAGCAAGCACATTCCACATCATGTAATCAAAGCAATCAAGTTAAGGATGCTACAAAATCAAGCATTTCAAGCCAAGATGACATCAACGTCATCAACACTTTTTGTATCACTTGCAAATAAAAAAAAATTAACTGAATTTTACGGGTGCATTCTCGGTTGTAACCGACACCCTATTTTGAATTGTTAAGGTGAATACATTAAGTCAAGTAAGTCTTCAACTGAGTCATCAAGATTGAACTTGTCATTTGTCTCTTGGGTGCATTTTTGACAGTTTTCGACACCCTTCCTTTTTTAAAATCAGAATATTCAGTGAATACATTCAGGAAAGCACAAAGTGTCAGTAATCAATCAAGCAAGTTTAAGAAAGCCATCTAGCAAGAAATCATCATCAAATGGGTGTGAATTCTAGTATTCTATTCTTCAAGTGAGCATCAAATCAAGCCAGTGTTTAACGCAAGTGTAATGAACAAAAAAGCAACCAAGCGTGTCATTCAAACAACAAAGCAAGTGAGCATGTCATTCAAACAGCCAAGCAAGAAAGCGTGTCAAAATCAAGTGCGAAAGTTCACAGCACGACATCTACAACAAACGAGCCAGTGTGAAGTTGATTGAAGCATTCACAAAGTGTCAGTGAAGCATTCAAGCAAAGTGATCGTCATCAAGCAAGCATGAAATCAAGAGTTCAAGCAACCAAGTTATAAAACTCTAGCAAGTGTTTACAACATTAGTAATAAGCAATAGTACAAGCGAGCCTGAATTCAAAGTGAGAAAGCTAACATGGCAACACACATTCAACTGTTCCAAATTTTTAACACTTTGATTTTATAATTAGCTGGCGACATGGTGAACATCAGCAAAACAAATCTTGTTGATATTCAAGTGCATCTTCAACATGTACATGAAATGATTGAGTTTCTTCAACTGGATTCGTAACTTCAAAGAGATGAGTTGCAACTGAAAAGTGATGTTTCCAAATCTTTCATCCGTACAGATGAAGATAAATATGTTAATTCCAAGTCACTGGTCCAACCAACTTCAAGTGTCGAAGTGGTCCCTAATTGAGTTCAACTTTATTCCAAACCAATCATCAAGCCATTGGAAGAAATCCGAAGTAACAGAAATTGACGAGGCTTAGGATATGTCAAAGAAGACGCCAAATTGCATATCCCAAATTATTCAAGGCCTGTTAAGTTTTTTAATGTAGGGTTTCTTGCATAAATCACATCAACAAGCCATGAGAAAGTTGAATAAAAACATAAATACACACAAACTGAAGTTGCAGACAAACAGAAATACACGCAAACTGAAGTTTCAGTCACACCAAAATGCCTTATCAAAGAACCAGTCATCTGGAAGATCAGTGCTTTGATCTCCATCCTTGTCACCATTGTGGCAAGTCAAATCATTCATACGCACAATGTAGCAAACAACAACAATCAACCAAATTGAAGATCAATTATTCATGGATTGATCCCTCGGAATGGTCATCCACGGTCATAAGATTGTATAAGTTTTACAATCAAATTCACTCACACATATTACAACCAATAGTATAAATGAATATGGTACTCTGATGCAGTTGAACGAGAGAGTACACCAGTGAAACACTCCTACACTTGAAGGGGGGGAGTTCATAAATAATTTGCAGAATGTTGTCTCTTCTTTCAGCTAACAAAGGGGGGGAAATGTCAATGAAATTGACAGTGGTTGTCAGACTGAAAGTCTCAACAACATCAGCGAAGCAACCAGTGGGAATTTTCATCAGCGAGTGAGCATCAACAAATTCTCCAGTGGGCGTTCGATAGTAAAGTCAGCAGTTTTCAAACACAACAAAAGCAACAGTGATTTGTTTTTCAACGTCATCAACCAGTGGGCAATCATCATCAACAGATACACTAATGGGAGTTCATCACATTTTGTCAATGGAAAAAGGATGTTGATTGCAAGCAAAGGACAGATGGATCCTTTTGCATCTTGGCACGTGATGGAGTTGTCAAGCGACATTCAAAGATGAATCAAACATGCAGTTGACTCATGGTCTCTTCATATTGCAGTTTCTTTAGCATCCAACTTTGGCGGTTTTTCAGCCAAATGTTTTTTGAGGATCAACAGTTTCAACATGAGAACTTGGAAGATAGTTCCTGTTTCTTAATTTGGACTTATCATTGAGGGGGGGAATGTTAGCCTCACTCTCACATTAAAAACAATTCTAAGTCCAAATAATTACATTAATTAAAAACATGAAAGTTAGGATTTAATCCTACCTTTCTAGATTGCGTTTGGTACTCATGGTTAGGAGTCAGTTTAGGCTTAGTTGGTTGAGAGATTCTCTCCAATTAGTTAGACTCCCAGATTAGTGTGTTGTTGACATATTTTCTCAACCATAGTGTCCAAGATAGACGTACTATTTTGAGACCAACTTCCTCGTGTATTTATTTGTACTATTATCATTCTTTGTACATTGGATTGATTAATAATGAGAATGTGAGGAATGTTGTAAGGCTGAGGCCTTTTCTTCCATGTCTAGTTTTTCTATATGCCAGATATTTATTTTATGAGTGTGAGTGTGTATTATTTGTTTATTAGTTTTCTTCAAAAGGTGAAAAAATATTTATCATGTACTATGTTAATAACATGGGAGCTTCACTTAATGAACCTCTGACCTATCACATGCGTTCGTGGCATATTAAGCAATACCCCTAATTTGACTACATATTGGAAAATACCCCTAACAATCACATTATTTAACCCCCTACCAATACAAACCCAATACGACTTCCCAATTTAAAAACCCCCTACTTCCACTAGATATTGTGGGTATCCATTTTTTATACCCCTTTATATTTTTTCATTGACTTTGAGCTCCATTTTTTATACCTACCAATATAAAAGCCCTTTACCCCCTATATATCCCCCAATATGTTATGTCATTTTTTCCTCAATATATATCCCCCAATATGAACCCATGTGGTATGGTATTGCTCCCCCAATGAAGCCCCCGTGGTTAATAATAAGTGTATATAATATTTATTAATGTATAATGTCATTAAAAAATTTTCATAAGGAATTTAGGAGTTTCAAGTAGAAAAAAATAAATAAATAAATATTGAAATAACTTTTCACTTTTTCTATTAGTTATTATCCATGGGAGGAGGCTTAATTGGTGATCACCTTGATAGGGGGTTCCAAGTTCAAACCTGCTCATAGGTTAGCTAGCAAAAAAGAATACTTCTCCTATAAGTATAAATTCCCCCTTTTTTTAATTTATTGCCTCTTAATTTTTAATTTTCTTTTCCTCCTCATTTTTCAAGAGGTTTGTAACCTAGGTTAGTATGAGGAAGGAAACTGCCTTGGAAGAGTTGGGCGTTCGAAAGCATGAAAACATAGGATCCCATCTAAAATACATAGTGGTGAGGGAGGGAAGAGTGTCCATGGATTAGTACTAGGTGAAGTGACCTGTCATAAGTTCCTTCTACCTTTTACTTTCTCACACTTCATCATTATCATACATTTTTTCCTGCAATCAGGAGTTGCTTTATTCTGATTTTTCATTTATTGTTTGTCATTTGCACAAATGGTTAAAATGATAGTTTTAAAACATTTCCAAAACATTTTATTACATATGGTGTGTCATGTTGGTGATCATATTGTTGTAGGATGAAATACTTAACAATTAATATGCCACTTTGATATATATTAAGCTTGTAAATAAAATGACTCCACAAAGACCACAATCACAAGGCAATTAACATGAATTTACCTATTAATTTATTAAAATGAATGTAGGTGTGTGTGAGTGATCATATTATTAAATCGTGGAATTCTCAACAAGTTATATGCCATGTTAATATTTATGAAGTTTGTAATTTCTTTTTTTAATCTTGTAGAGAACATTTGTTTGCTCAGTAGATGGTTACTTTTATAGTTACAAGAGGCAGAACCATTTAAATCTTCACATGATAAGGCATGAAGGAAAGTTAATTGTGTGCCTGAAATAGGACTGCAAACTGCAGTTTTCATCTATGTCTAATTTGAAACACTATATGAAGTGACATATAGAGAGAGGTGAGTCATGGCAGAGTCTAAATATATAATCTAGAGAGGTGAAGAAGAATCCTTTTCCAAAGCCATGTTGTCTGAAGTTTTTTAAAAGTCCATCAAGTCTAGTGAAGCACCTAGTTGATGTGCATTGTAAGTTTTTACCCCTTCACTGCAAATATTTCTCGTTTGTTTGCACTAGAACTAACTTTTTCATTATTGTTCAGAATGATGGGCTTGCAGGTCTGAGTGTCAGTTTTGTTAAGCATTTGATATATGTTCTGCTTATTTATATTTCTACACCTCTACATGAGATCTTGAGAGTAAGGGAAAAACGTTTTCCCCATAGAAATTTTCCAAACTCTATATGGACTTTGTTTTGTAATGAAATTATTAATTGGTAGGTCTATATTTTGGAAGATGAGTTGATTTTTTTAGAGTGCCTTTAAGATATTTATGATGAAGCATAATCTACATGGTAATAGGGAAAGCATTGAACATTTTTGGTATTTGTTTAATATGCAAAGACACAAATAAGTGAAAAATCTCCATCTTGTAGAGCTAATTTATAGGGCTAAATATCGTATCTTTAAAGCTTGGATATTAATCTAGTCTTGACATGATGTCTTTTATAAGCAGTTTATGTAAGTGATCCATAGTTTAGTGAGGGGTGGTTTATGAGACATTACCCCTCCAAAAAAAATTTCCAATATGGAAGCTCTTTCTAAGATGCTAGTCCTTATGATGATGTTATAGCAAACTCTCATGATCTAGACCTACCTTGTACGTGGTTTCAATGTTATCCACTTGGTATTCACTTTGGCTCAATGTTGTTATCTACATGTTGTCTGTAATAATTGCAAGTCTTACTATTATTACAGTGGTTAGGATTTTGTTTCGCATTAATACTCCTAATTATTAATGTTAGGTGTGTCTATTATGAATGCTTCCACATGGTGAATGATTGGAAGACAATGCTAGTTTGTAAGACATTATTTGCAATTATGAACCACAAGTTTTGCTAATCAAGATGGTATTCGAGTTGAAGTCCCTACATTTATACAATAGCATATCCCCTAGCTCAAGTACTAACACCACTAGCAGTTTTGGTGTCATTCGTTATGGGCCTTCTTTCTTTCGTGCTTGGTCTGATTACAATAATTACAAGTCTTACTACTACTATGACATATCAATATATCAGGCCCTCTTTGGTTTATGGTTGTTATGTCCATAATAATTGCAAGTCTTAATACTACAACATATCATTATGTTGGGATTATGTTCCACATTAATAGTCTCCTATACTTATTTTTTTGTCATATAGACGCTTTTGAAAACATGGAGAGTCCAATTTTTGTGTGCCAATTTTAGAGTGAGTTATTAAATCTTCCCTTCCTACATGAAGAGTCCAAAACTAGTAAATATAAAATCAAAGTCCTTATGTTTGTAACAAAAAAATGGATGAAAAAGGTGAGTATTAATGTGGAATATAATTCCAACATGGTGATGCATTGCTAGTCTATGGATCCGATGAGTTATTTAAGACATAGATTAGTTATTTTTTATTAAGTTGAAAATTGGGGATGCATGATTATATTTAACAAAGATTATGACATTATGTGTTCAACATTCTTTTAAAATAAATGTCTATATATGCAATTTCAAGGACTTCCATAACTCCTCACATAATTCTCTAAAGGGTGCTATCTCAATCTAAGATCTTATGCCTTATAAGCAAGAGGTTGGTAGTTTGATTCCACTATCCCTAACATGAATTAATCAATGATATTGTAGTTTATTTTTAATTAAATACTTTTTACATTGATTTATTTCAATGGTGAGATATTTTTCTAGATTCATTATTTTATATTGTCTCTAAAGATACACAAGTGATATTGTATTATCATTAAATATAATTTTTATTGTCTCTCGAGAGACAAAAATGAAATTGTGTCCTAAGAGACAATAATTATTGTGTTGTCTTTGTAGAGACATTTTTTAAGATAATAATTTAAGACACTCACTTACATACACTATTTAAGACAATACACAAGTTTTTATGTATCAAGTTAAGGCAATTTACTCAAAAAGTGTCTCCTTCAAACCCTCATCTTTATTGTAGTATTAACATATAAATATTAATTATAGTAATGATTATTGTTTAATATCAATTTTAATTTATAAAATATTAAAAGATTAAATGGGAGATTATATAACTATTTTGTTATTATAATTGAAAAAAGAAATATAGGAATTTTAATATTTAAATTTGTATTTTATTAATTATAAATATTATTAATACTAAAGATATATTTAAGTTAAGATATTAGAAATATATTAAGTTAAGCAAATTTTAATATAAGTATAAAAGAATATTATGTTTTATTAAAAAAATAAATTATAATAAAAAATATTGAATTATATATATGAATTTAATGTTAAATATTATTAACAACATTACTTATAAATAAATTTTTAATTTAAATATAAATATTGTTAAACCACATGGCAGTATTTCTCTAATGGATTATGGTTGTGTGCTAAAGATTTATGATTTAGATATAATGTATATGTGCAAGTTTGGATTTATCTAAATGGGAGAATGTTATGGCTGAGTATCATTTCTTAATGAAGAATATCATCCCTTAATGTATATTGACACATGGGATTTGGTCTCTTAACCAATAGGAAATAATGTGGTAAAATTCAAATTCATATCTAAAAGAATTATGGAAAGACATAAGATTCATTAAGACTTTTATCAACTACATTAAGACTTTTATATCAACTACATTAAGGCTTTTACACTAGTTGCAAAATGAACTCTATTTTATTCATTCTTTCACTTGTTGCTCATTTTGAATGGGAGTAAATTAGATTGATGTAAAAAGTCACCTTCTATATCATGGTCCCATTGAAGACATCTATATGGAGAAACCCCATGTTTTGAGGAGGATGGTAGTATTACGTGTTGGCTAAAGAAATCCTTAAGTGAATTGAAATAGGCTTCCAAGGCATGGGATGAGAAGATTGACCACTTCTTCCTTAATTTTAGTTTAAAACGATGTGAATCAAAAAGTTAAAATATTGATTATTGGATTAGATGTAAAGGACTTAGTAATTTCGAACATTATGAATCAAAACATATTATTTGTGTTACATGTAAAAGTTAAAATATTGATTATTGCTTTAGATGTAAAGGACTTAGTGATTACACTAGATGCATATGACTTCGTCATTATTGAAAACACTATGAATTTAGTTTTGGGTTTCAAGAAACTCTTATCATATACATTTGAAATGACAAACCTTGATCTCTTGCCTTTCTTTTTGGGCATCAAAAGGTCATAGATGGATGATGATATCATTGTTCACCCACCCAAATATGTGATGAATCTTAAAGGTCATAGATGGATGATGATATCATTGTTCACCCACCCAAATATGTGATGAATCTTTTATAGAATTTTAGATAGAAGGCTATCAAATGTATGATATATTTTACCAATTAAGAATGAAGTGAACCAAAGAGTATCATTCCCCGATAGTCAATACTATACTATAGTTATTAAATTTATATAATTTAAAGGTTATATAACATCTTAAATTACTTTTATAGTTATTAAATTTATATAATTTAAAGGTTATATAACATCTTAAATTACTTTTATAGTTATTAAATTTATATAATTTAAAGGTTATATAACATCTTAAATTACTTTTATATTTAAAATGTGGTGGGTGAGTCCTAAATTTAGATTCACAATTTGTACATATATACATATTTACAGAAACGTGATAGAAACCATAGACTGCAAAGCAACGGAGCAGCTAATCATGCACGAAGGTTAAACCCAAAACCCCCGGTGAGGAGGCTATAAACAACCATCCCTAACCACGTGGGATAAAGGACCGTGTGCACAGTATAACCTTTTAAATTATATAATACAATTTCAATTTAAAAAAATACTAAATTTTAATAAAAAGAAAATATAAAATTCTTTTTATTAAAAATATATTTGAATTCAGGTCGGAATCCAATGATTCGCATGAATATTTGATTCTGGTCTGAATATGATTTATATATATATATGGATTATTTTGAATCCAATGCCCATCTACATTATTTATGCTATATAATTGAGTATTTCATTTTTTATTTATCGCACGACGGTAGAAGGAATTGGTACAATTTAGTAAGTCCTTACCTGATAGAACAACCTCATAAATTAAATATTTAAGCGCCTTCAGTGGCAACTGCAAGCCTATAACCTATTTTAACAGCTCGTTGAACTATTAAAGACGCAGGAATATAATTTGAAGACGCGGGAGGAAAACTAAAGCCACAGAATTTGATGAGCAGCTCAAAATATCGAATAGAAGGCCGTATGATTTCTTATTGGCATTAATCTAAACATGTGGTAAAGAATAATATTGTGGGAGGCCGGAACCTGCATGCATAATATTGTTCAATATTTTTATAACAATTGAATCTGGACTTATTTTCTCTTTTAATTTGCAAGTTTTCAAAATAAAATGCATATTAAAGCAACACTATTATTTAAATTTTATCACAAAATAGGATACACATGATATTGATCGTCGATTAAATACTGTATTATCACTAAATCACCATGATCCATGGAAACCACTTGTTATTTAAAATCCATCTCTTTAACACTATTATCAGAAATGGATGAATGTTACCCCTAACAACAAACAAAGCCCAACAGTAGTCGAAATACTTATCTACCCCTAGTTGTGGACAGGAGTGGCTAACCCGGGTGGAGGGGAATTAAAGGAGGGGAAGCGAGGAAGTGGAAGACGGGGACTAAAAGGTGCTCGCAGTGGCGGGGTTAAACCACCCAGAGACGGTGGCGCCAAACCGTGCAATGGAGGAAAATGAAAAGGTGGAATTGTGGGGGCATTGGGAAGTCCAATCCCACCACTGCCGGGAAGCTGCAACAATGATCGCCTCCTAGTTCTCTCACCATTCTTTGATGTAGGATCCCTCGAGGTACCACTCGCAGTGCGGCAACACCCCATAATTTCTCATAAATAAAATCACCGCGAATGCTGCAACACTCGATAATTTCACCGAGCGCTGCATTTTCACAGAAATGGATGTTTGGAATGCACAGAACTACCATCTATATATAATCTTCTTTGATAATAGTAGGCCTGCTGCAAGCTGTCTCAGCTGCCTCTGACATGGTCATGCATTCAGCAATCAATGACCGAAAAAACACGGCGACTCCAACAGTTATCATTCATGGCGGACACGGTGCATTGTAACAAAACCAATTAACAGCAAAAATGTAAAAACGCGGCGTTTGATAAGTCGTATCATATACTTTCAATTTCTGCCATCTTTGGTAATGCCAAGATTGTTGAATTTGGGGAAACTCCTTGTAAATATGACCCTGCCCGTATAACAATGATAATATTCAGTTTTACACATAAAACTTACAACAATGATAATATTCAGTTTTACACATAAAACTTACAATGAAGAGAAACCCCAAGTTTCATCTCATACTTATACAATTTCACCTTGCCTTGCCCAACCACCGGGCAAAGTCACACGAGTTGCTGCCCAACTTGTGCATCCGTCGCACTTGTCGCACAAGCTTCTTCACCGACGCCTGGGCTCGTCGAATTGCACTACCCGTGCCCACTGTTCGGTTAAACGCCTTGCCCGAACGTTTCGTCGTTCAGCGGGCCCATCTCACCGTCATGTCGCACCGCCCGCGCCCAACTTCATTGTTCACCTTCGTTTCGTCGTGCCCGCTCGTAAGCACGTTCACCGCACTTTGTTTCGTTCGGACGCGACCGCCCAACCGTTCTACATTTCATCGTGCACGGGCACGTCCACCCGACTGCCCGTTGCACTCCTTACTCGCACAACTGACTCGTCAACCAACGCCCTTACCCGGCTCGTTCACCTGGCACCTCAATTTGGTTTCATGCGCCCACGCATTGCCCGAACTCACCTTCTGGCGCTCGTTCAACCGCGCACCCACACTTTGCCAAACTCGCCACCCGGTTGACCCGACCTGTGTTTGTCCGCCTAGCACTCTGTGTGCCCCCGACCTACACTTAGACCCGACCGCCTACCTGTTCCACCTGAACTATCCGTTGCTTGTGTCTTGCGCTCTGTGGCCACCCACCAACTCGCCTAAACCTGCAGCTAGGGTGCCTCAGCCCCTATGTCCACCTGCACCTTTTGCCCAAATTTCAGAACTCAATCCTTTACTCGCACTTCGTCTTGTGTGAAGACTTGCTTGCACTTCGATGATGCCTTTCTCCACCTTGCCCATGCTCTATATATATGCCAACTCGCCAAGTTTTGTTGCATGTCGTCCCAAGCCAGCCGACCCACCATTTTGGCTTTTTGGCTATCTTTTGACGTCGGCCAAGGTGAGGGCGCCTACACCCGGGACCGCCCCACCGTATAAGCTCGTCCATCCAACTTTTCCACACTTAGCCGTTTTTTTGTCAAACGACCCTTCACATTTTGCCATTGTTTCGACCGACTCGTTGCACCGTGCGAGCGCGCCGGCTCATCAGTTACTCCAACTCGCCCTCTCGCCCATCGTGCCCCCATCGCTGATCTCGGTTCTAACCCGAGGGCATTACATCCTCCCCCACTTCAAGTCTTTGTCATCCTCAACAAATCCTCATCCTAGCGACCATCTGTCGCCAAGATATCCATCTACACAACTGTGTGTATGGGTAATCCAGATGTCCCCTACTCAACCTGCCTCATGTCATAGATATTCCACTGCTCTGCAAGGAATCATGTGCTGGTACCCCTCATGTCAGTGATTAGTTGGGTAGATAATCCAACCATGCATCGCCTCCATAAGAACTCATGCCCCTACATCGTCATGACTGTGGACTGCATGCTACCTATCAACCTGTGTCATCTCACCCCTAGATGCCTCCTTAAAGTGTTTAGAGACTCACTACCATGAGCAGCTAACAAGGAGCCTCATCCTCCATGATATTCTAAGACAATGAGGAGGGAGCAGAGCCTGAAGGCTCTCCCTCACTAATCAACTCAATCCACCTATCCGAATCCTCCACTTCCATTCTCTGCAAAAGTATGCCTCCCTATCCTCCATCTGAGCATTCAGCCTCACATACTCTTTGTCATCATCATCTTCCACTGCTTCCAACCTCTTAGATAGATCCAAGATGCTATCTGACAATGTCCTGATAACCTGTGATTGCTCCGCAAACTTTGCCTCTGCAACAGACAACCGTTTGCAGATCTCTTCATCTCTTTTCTCATTCTCCATGTTTATCGTTGTTAACTTACATTTGGGCTTAGTTACTACCAAAGTTTGTATGCCAATGGGTACATCCTCTCATCTGTAGTAAATGTACAGTTTCTTCATATGGGGAACAATCATCGCATCAAATTCCTTCATGAATCCTCTACCCAGTACAGCCTCATAGTCATCTATCCGCACTATAGTGAAATCAAATTTCCCTGTCCATTCACCAAGTCTCACATCCACTTTTTCAGCCACACCAATCACAGAATCTGGAGGATAATTCACTATCTTCATTTCTACCTGCACCGATACAAACTTCAGCCCAATCCTTCTCGTGGTATCTTCGCTCATGAAGTTGTGAGTTGCGCAACTATCCACCATAGTAAGCACAGCAACACTCCCAACCTTCATTTCAACATACTCCAATTTGTTTCTTTCCGGGTCTCTCCTTGAGACAGCTTCCATAGCCACCGTAGCTCCTAGAATCTACATAACTCCTATGGAAGTTTCTTCTTTCTTCTTCGCATTGGATTGTGTCAAGGCATCCACCTTTGGTCTTGAAGGACAATTCTTCACCATGTGTGGTTCCTCGCATATCCAACACTTTAGTGGTTTCTTCATCTTTGACTTGTGATTCGATCTCGAAGTCTCCTCTTTCCTATTCTTCTCTTTCAGTTTGTTACACTTCTTCTTCTTCTCTTCAGAACCCTCATCGTAGTGTTCTACCAAATGATCCACAGCAGCAGAAGCTTCCTCAAGTGTCTTAATATTTTGTCTCTTCACTTCATTCCACACTCAAGGTTTCAGACCTATGATAAAGTTGAACACCTTATCCCTTTCTGCCATGTCTGGAAGTTCCAAAACCGCACTTGAGAATTCTCGCTGATATGCCTGCAGACTTCCCGTTTGCTTTATGTATTTTATTTTCATCCTTGCATCCCATGTTTCATCTTGTGGACTGAAGTGGATTTGCAAAGCCTTCTTCATGTCATCCCACGAAATTATGTCTTCAGCATTGCCATTGGTAATCTGATCCATCCTCCGTCACCACCACATCTTAGCATCCTTCGTCAAGAATTGAGCAGCTACCTTCACTTTGGTTTCCTCAATGGATAATCCCAAGTGCTCCAAGTACTATTCCATATCCCATAGAAAGTTACCAAGAGTTTTCGCACTCCTCGTCTCGTCATAAGAATCTGGCTCTTTGACCTTGACATGAGTCACACCTCCACCTGAGTTGTGTCTCACAGCCTTCTTCAAAACCGCGATCTCATCCAGAGTATCGTCAAGAGCTTGTTGCAATTTCAAGATTTCAGCCAAACCTTGATCTCTTGCTTCACCAATCTTCTCGACTTCTTCTTTCGTTTGCGTATACTCCCATTTTGTATACTCATATTGAACCTTGAGGTCTTCAAGTTCCTCTTTCACCTTCGCATAGCCTTCGTGAACTTACATGTTCTTAGCCTTCATCGAAGCCATATCGGAACCCAATTCCTCCACATGATCCAATACCCTGTCAAGGAAAGCCTCTCTAGCATCTTGGCTAGATTCACCTGTCATTATTTGAGGTTCTTCCATCATCGCTGCCATATGCTTCCTTTGTGATCTTGTGTAGACCATAAACTTCAAATTTGAATCACCTGACAGACTTCTTCATCACGTATTGGCCTCTGAATCAACCTGTCAGTTGCACTTCAACTTGTTCTCTGAATCAGGGCTCTGATACCACCTGTCACGCCCCTACACTAGTGGTGATCTTCCAACCGCACTATAGGAGGTGCGACACCACCAACCCTTTTCTTTTTAACAATACTAACCATCGTGGACTACGCCTATTCCTATACTTAGTTTATTTTTTGATCAGCTAAGTACAACATTCGTTAACACAACGAAAACATTAATCTTTCATAAACATCACTAACACGTTATCATCATTATCTTTCAAATGCATAGCGGATAATCTCGAGAGGGGAAACTCCGTGTAAATATGAGTTTGCCTGTATAAAAATGATAATATCCAATTTTACACATAAAACTTACAATGGAGAGAAACCCAGGGTTTCATCTCATACTTATACAATTTCACCTTCCTGCATTGTCGTGCAGCCTTGCCCAACCACCGAGCAAAGTCACACGAGTTGCTGCCCAACTCGTGCACCCGTAGCACTTGTCGCACAAACTTCTTCACCAGTGCCCCAGCTCGACGAGTCGCACTACCAGTGCCTACTGTTTGGTTAAACACCTTGCTCGAACGCTTCATCATTCAGCTCGCCCGTCTCGTCGTCATGTCGCACCACCCACGCCCAACTTCATTGTTCACCTTTGTTTTGTCGTCCCTGCCCGTTGGCACGTTCACCGCACTTCATTTCGTTCAGGCACGTCCACCACGACTGCCCAACCGTTCAATGTTTCCTCATGCATGGGCGCGTCCACCCAACCACCTATCACACTCCTAACTCGCATAATTGACTCGTCAACTGGCACCCTCGCCCGGCTCGGTCACCCGACACCTCCGTTTGGTTTCGTGCGCCCGTGCCCTGCCCGAGCTCACCTTCTAGTGCCCGTTCAACCATGCACCCACACTTTGCCAAACTCGCCACCTGATTGACCAGACCTGTGTCTGTCCGCCCGGCACTCCATGTGCGCCCACCCAAGTTGCTACTCGACCCACACTTAGAGCTGGCTGTCGACCTGTTCTACCTGAACCATCCACTGCCCATGTCTTGCGCCCTGCGGCCACCCACCAGCTCGCCTAGACCTGTGGCTAGGGTGCTTCGGCCCCTATGTCTGCCTGCACCTTTCGCCCAAATTTCAGAACTCAATCCTTTACTTGCACTTCGTCTTGTGTGAAGACTTGCTCACACTTGAATGATGCCTTTCTCCACCTTGCCCATGCTCTATATATATGCCAACTTGCCAAGTTTTGTTGCACGTCGACCCAAGCCAGCCGACCCACCATTTTGGCTTTTTGGCTATCTTTTGGCGTCAGCCAAGGTGAGGGTGCCCACACCCAGGACCACCCCACCATATAAGCTCGTCCATCCAACTTTTCCACACTTTGCCACTTTTTTGTCAAACGACCTTTCGCGTTTCTCCATCATTTCAACCGACTCATCGCATCGTGTGGGCGTGCCGGCTCGTCGGTTACTCCAACTTGCCCTCTTGCCCATCATGTGCTCGTCACCGATCTCGGTTCTAACCCAGGGACGTTACATCCTCCCTCACTTCAAGTCTTTGTCGTCCTCGACATATCCTCATCGCAGCAACTATTTGTCGCCAATATATCCATCCACACAACTGTGTATATGGGTAATCCAGATGCCCACTACTCAACCTGCCTCATGTCATAGATATGCCACTACTCTGCAAGGAACCATGTGCTGGTACCCCTCATGTCGGTGATTATTTGGGTAGCTAATACAACCATGCATCGCCTCCATAATAACTCACGCCCCTACATCATCATGATTGTCCACTGCATGCTACCTGTCAACCTGTGTCATCTCATCCCTAGATGCCTGCTCAAAGTGTTTGGAGACTCACTGCCATGAGGAGCTAACAATGAACCTCATCCTCCATGATAGTCTAAGATGATGAGGAGGGAGTAGAGCCTGAAGGCTCTCCCTCACTAATCAACTCTATCCACCTATCTGGATCCTCCACTTCCATTCTTTGCATGTATGCCTCCCGATCCTCCATCTGAACAGTTGGCCTCACATACTCTTCATCATCATCATCCTCCACTGCTTTTAGCCTCTTAGATAGATCCAAGATGCTATCTGACAATGTCCTGATAACCTGTGACTGCTCCACAAGCTTTGCCTCTGCAACAGACAACCGCTTACAGATCTCTTCATCTCCTTTCTCATTCTCCATGTTCATCGTTGTTAACTTACATTCGAGCTTAGTTACTCCCAAAGTTGGTACACCAATGGGTACATCCTCTCGTCCATCGTAAATGTACAGTTTCTTCATATGGGGAACAATCATCGCATCAAATTCCTTCATGAATTCTATACCTAGTACAGCCTCATAGTCATCTATCCGCACTACAGTGAAATCGACTTTCCCTGTCCATTCACCAAGTGTCACATCCACTTTTTTAGCCACACCAATCATAGAATCTAGAGGAGAATTCACTGTCTTCATTTGTGCCTACACCGGTACAAACTTCAGCCCATTCCTTCTCGCGGTATCTTTTCTCATGAAGTTGTAATTTGCGCCACTATCCACCATAGTAAGCATATCAACACTCCCAACCTTCATTTCGACATACTCCAATTTGTTTATTTCCGGGTCTCTCTTTGAGACAACTTCCATAGCCACTGCAACTCCTAGAATCTGTATAACTCCTATGAAAGTTTCTTCTTTCTTCTTCGCATTGGACTATGCTAAGGCAGCTACCTTCGGTCTTGAAGGACAATTCTTCACCATGTGTGGTTCATCGCATATCCAACACTTCAACGGTTTCTTTGTCTTAGACTTGTCATTTGATCTCGAAGTCTCCCCTTTCATATTCTACTCTTTCAGTTTGTCATACTTCTTCTTCTTCTTTTCAGAACCCTCATCGTAGTGTTCCACCAAATGATCCACAGCAACAAAAGCTTCCTCAAGTGTCTTAATCTTTTGTCTCTTCACTTCATTCCGTGCCCAAGGTTTCAAACCTATGATAAAGTTGAACACCTTGTCCCTTTCCGCCATGTCTGGAAGTTCCAAAACTGCACTTAAGAATTCTCGCTGATATGCCTGCAGACTTCCCATTTGCTTTATGTATTTTATCTTCATCCTTGCATCCCATGTTTCGTCTTGTGGACTGAAGTGGGTTTTCAAATCCTTCTCATGTCATCCCACGAAGTTATGTCTTCACCATTGCCATTGGCAATCTGATCCATCCTCTATCACCACCACATCTTATCATCCTTCGTCAAGAATTGAGCAACAACCTTCACTTTGATTTCCTCATCGGATAATCCCAAGCACTCCAAGTATTGTTCCATATCCCATAGAAAGTTACCAAGAGTTTTCGCACTCCTTGTCCCATCATAAGAATCTGGCTCTTTGACCTTGACATGAGTCACACCTCCACCTGAGTTGTGTCTCACAGCCTTCTTCAAAACCGCAATCTCATCCAGAGCATCGTCAAGAGCTTGTGGCAATTTCAAGATTTCAACCAATCCTTGATCTCTTGCTTCACCAATCTTCTTGATTTCTTCTTTTGTTTGCATATACTCCCATTCCATATACTCGTATTGAACATTGAGGTCTTCAAGTTCCTCCTTCACCTTCGCATAGCCTTCATGAACCTGCATGTTCTCAGCCTTCATTGAAGCCATATCAAAACCCAATTCCTCCACATGATCCAACACCCTGTCGAGGAAATCCTCTCTAGCATCTTGGCTAGATCACCTGTCATTACCTGAGGTTCTTCCACCATCGCTGCCATCTGCTTCCTTTGTGATCTTGTGTAGACGATAAACCGCAAATCTGAATCACCTTTCAAACTTCTTCATCACGTATCGGCCTCTAAATCAACCTGTCAGTGGCATTTCAACTCGTTCTCTGCATTAGGGCTCTGATACCACCTGTCATGCCCCTGCACTGGCAGTGATCTTCCAACCACACTATAGGAGGTGCGGCACCACCAATCCTTTTCTTTTTAACAATACTAACAATCGTGGACTACTCCTATTCCTATACTGTCAATATTTTCCTCCATTTTTACCATTCTTATAAGATTCTCCTAATAAATCACATCCCTATACCACTTACAATATTAAAATGACATTTAACCTTATGTTAGTTTCTTGTCATAATCAATAAAATGACAAAAATACATCCAATATCCCAAATATAATGAAAACCACAACACTTTTTATATAAACTGACATCATAACGAAGCCAAAATAAACAGCCTGAGCACCCTACTCGGAAATCCTAAAATTTGATTTCCCTATAACACTCCAAATTGCAATTTGTGCAGTTCTTTATCCTTGCAATTTATACAATTCTTTCTTATCATTTATTGCAATGAATACTGACGATTGAAATACTCCGTATCAAAAGTCGCCTTTTTCATCTTTTTATAATGTGCAGATGGTATGATCCAAACGCATCACTGAAATACAGTACAAACTTTTTTGAAACTTCTGCACATGGTCTGAGACCAAAGGCATCACGACAAAGGTGCATGACATTTTTTTAATAAAGGTGAATACTTTAGAAGGAAGTATTAACTTTTTACAATGCCCCTTTAGTTAAATCTGATGTGTGAAAATGGGTGAGGTCTAGTTTCATGGTGAATAATTTTTTATAATACTTTTTTAATTAAAATTAAATGTGATGTGTGAAAATGGGTTAGGTGTAGTTTCTTGGTGAATAAGTTGGGAAGTTAAAAATTAAGCCATTATTAGGCTAGTTGGCTAGTGAATGAGTTGGCTTCCTCCGGAGTGAGAGTTGGGTAGGGAAACCCATTACTAAGCCTTTATGGGATCTGCTGACTTGAATTTCAAGTGTAACGGTTAGTTTTTTATGTTAATTTACCATTTAATTAATGGTAAAATTTAATTTTATCATCCAGTTAGAGTTGAATGTTAAGTGTAATAATGGGTTAGTTTTTTTAATTGATTGTTAATTTTAAATTTAGATTTTACTTCATGGTAAGTAAGAGTTAAGTGTTCATATAAGTAGTTATATGTTAAATATTGTATGTGATAGAGTAAAGTTTTATTAAGAAAATTAACCTTGTAAATATCAAATAATGATTTGATAGAATTGTAGTATTATTTTTATAGATGTGTTTGAGGTAAGGATATTGAGCATTTACATGGAGAATTTTAAAATTTAAAATGGTTAGAAAAATAATAAAGTAATAATTAAAATAATTAAACAAGAGCTAAAAAAATAAATTATTTTAATTGTATTTTTGGATTATCTAGATTTAAATCCAATTCGTGCTTACACTTTATATTTGAGGAATATATGTACTTTTCTTTCTTTTGCATGATTACTGGTTTTTTTGTAAATCAAGGAATTATATTAATTTAGGAGAATAGTGCATCCATAAGCGCTCCATTTTGGACCTCCACCAACCTCATTCCTACAAGACTTGGCCAAGTGGTATATACAAAAAAAAAATGGCCACACACAGATAGCCCAAAAAGACCAAAAGAACCCAAAAATCCATATGCACCCCACAGTCATCCTTCAACTTGCATATTACCGACATCATGGTTCACTAGATCGTTCCCATGCAATTGACATAATGCCTCGCGTACATGGGCCTATGTACTCCACGCGACCCTCTAGATGATGTAAACTCGCTTGTAGCCTTTTCTGACCAAGACAGAGTGATGCCATCCGGTCCAACATCTGCCACTAGTTGTGTTGAAGGTCATTCATGAAGGCAATGGCATCATTTCTATCATTGTGTCGATCCTACGTTAGTTGCTCCATGAGGACTATAAGCTGGTGAAGTTGTGTCTCTAGTGAGCCAAAGGGAGGTGGAAGGAGCACCCCTCCCGATGACTGGTCTCTCGGCTAGTCTACTTCCTCCTTGAAGTCTGGACACTCCCCTTCGTGAGCATCCCCTATCCTTGAGGTCCAACACCCCTCCTCACTCTACCGCACTGCCTTTGCATACTGCCATGCTCTGTATGAGCTCGATTCACACTCCAGAAGGATAGACCACCTATAACAATCAGGGAATACTAGTCAACCACGTTAATTGCCACGATGATAGCCACCACATATCCTCTCCTCCTCACCTTCAATTTAGTTGACCACCCTTCGAGGCCACAAAACACAAAGTAGTAGGCACCTTCCTCCCGAGTGTAGTTCAACAACCAAACCCAATGCTCTCCCCGCAACCCAAAGGATTCAGATGTGGCCCCATTCCTGAATTCTACACCAAGAAAGCAAGCTCTCACAAGGCCACGACAACCAAAACTAGAGTTTTCCCTCCCCAGCCTCACACTGCTCCCAACAAAAAATTGACCAAACCAATACCCAGAGCTCAAACAAGTGAAATCGACAATCAATACCTGAACCCGAAGAAGATGTGACACTCTAGTGGCCAGAATTGGTTCCTCTAAGCCAACGTCATCTCATAATTCATCCTCGTGCCTACAAGCTGACAGGGGCCAGGGTCCCAGACTATTTGCAAAAACCAGTCTCCCTTATCATGATAAACAACAGAAAGTGATGTGATTAGGAAGACAAGGTATGGTTGAACCAGGCAACCACCTTGCAAACTATCAACCAAATTACCCACCAACAAAGCTTCGCCCATGACAAAAGTATGTTTGTTACCGAATGCCAGAATTTGAGTGAACAAAATATTCCTTACTCCTTCGCGAAGGTTCGTTAGCCCCACGTCCGGAGTAACTTCTTCGAGATACCTCATCTATTGCAAAATGTATAGGAATTAAATTCCATGTGGTTATCTCTACTTTCCTCGTTTATCTCTTCCATCAAAGAATTACTAGTTATTTCAAAATTCTATTAAACTTTTTGAATGATATAATAACTATACAAAACTATATACTCAAATATAATGCTATCATTTATTTTAATATAAATAAGCTAATATAAACTTTAAAAAAAATATTAGTAAAAACTTGTATCCCAACTAATTTATACCAACTTAATGGTCCCTCTTTACTATAATTCCAATATATAACTTTTCTTTACCAACACCTACATTCATGGCTAAGAGTACCTTTAAAGGCTCTCTCTTCCTGTGTTTTTTCATTTGAATTTGATATTCGAAAGAAACCATGTATTCAATATTATGGAAATTTATTTTGTTGAATTTTTAGTTTGGTACTAGATTAAATGAGTGTTGTATGGAGTGTAGTTTTTTAAATAAATTTCAATATAAATGTATAAGAATAAGTTGTTTTCAAAATAAATATGTATGAATGTATTATAAAAAATAGAATCGCAATATACAAAAGATAAGAATAAGTTGTTTTCAAAATAAATGGAAATGAAATAATGGTAAATAATATTGATTTTCGAATTTAATTAAATTTTCTTTATAATTATTTATTTAATACTAATAAATTGATATATATTAATTAATAATATTAGTTAGCAATAATATTATAATAATTATAGAAATTGGTAATATTAATTTTTAATTAATAACAAAATATATAATTAATAATATTAATTAGTAAGAAAATTATAATAATTATAGAAATTGGTAATATTAATTATTAATTAACAACAAAATATCCAAAAATGGAAGCGAGAAAGTGATAAGCACTTCTCAATATATTAACATTATATTTTGAGAAGCTTACAATATGATTATTAATTTATTTCTCAATCAAATTTATTTTCATTTATTTAAAGTTAAACATTAAACATTGTACATGTAAACCAAAATTTTCATGTGGAAGAAGTGTTGTGCGGGTTGGAGGTGTGCAGAAGAACGGTGTGAAATGAGGAATGTGTGGGAAGTGGGGATGTGTGCAAAAGGAGGAAGAATGCAGAAGAGGCATCATCATTTTTGCACCTTCTACATGTGCAATAGATTTTAAAGTCAGATTAATATATAGTTATTGATATGCTAGCATAATTAAGATAGTGTGAGGTTAACATCTTGTCCGGGGTTTGATTACACTTTGATTCACCAAAAAAATGTCGTAAGAACAAGATTAATGTATAGATATTGATATGCTAGCGCAATTAAGATAGTGTGAGGTTAACATCTTGTCTGGGGTTTGATTACACTTTGATTCACCAAAAAAATGTCGAAAGAACAAGGGTTCATGTCTTGTCCTCATGAAAATGGATTCTTGATTTGTTTACAAATAATAAGCCTTAATTAATATTTTTATATGCACTAATCTGCGCTCTAACAAGTTGATTGAGTTTATGTGACAACATGTGGGTTTGATTACAAGTTGATTCACCAGAAAAATGTCAAAAGAACAAGGGTCCGTGTCTTGTCCTCATGAAAATGGATTCTTGATTTGTTTACAAATAGTAAGCCTTAATTAATATTTTCATATGCACTAATCTGTGCTCTGACAAGTTGATTAAGTTTATGTGACAACATGTTCTCCCACACAACACTTATTTCTCACACATTAAAAAGACACTTCATTTAATATTGGATACTAAATTTTTTCTTAAAATTAAAATGATTTCATGTATACATATACCTCGTTTTCCCACACACACCCCTTCTTTTGCACATCCTTTTTTACACACAAATCAGCACTAGCTCCATACACTTGTTCTCACACATATCTAAATTGGTAAAGTATAAAATGACCATGACCATCCCATCACCTCTCGTAGGTACATTAAAGCAACCATCATCCTCACACAAATCTATCTGACCCCAAAGCATAGCCATATAATTAATGCCTCCACAACTGAAATCCTTCTCAATTAACGTCGAGATCCGTAAGCGTCTTGAATGCACCTCAAAATAGAAGCTGCTAAATCCTTGCCTCCACCCAGAGTTAATAAATAGGGAGTAAACCTTCCACCTATCCTTTATTACATCCTTTATGTTTCCCACATGTACTCATGATCCCAACATTTAGCCATGGAGGGGAGTCACCAAAGCTAAAGAGTGAGAGAATATATGGTCGACAAAACCGCTTGGAAACTGAGAAGAGGGCATCGATTTTCCAGCACAATCCCTTTCCTTTAATGCTAATTAGTGCTATCAGTGCTCCTAATATTTATTTTTGAATGGAATTTTCATGGTATAGGTTTGAAAACTATAGTACTCTCATTCTGAACCATCACTCCTTGATCTAGGAATACACCTTTATTTGCGATTGGATCCGCTATTGTGTTGATATGCCTCTTCACGTGAAAGAAATAAAAAACCTCATATTTCACTTTTTGCAGGCTTATTCTATTCAAGATGGGGGAGAAGATCTACACCTAGTTGTTTTTTATCTTGCATTCTTATTGGATAACTAGCGTAGAATCGCCAAAACCCACTAAGTAAATATATATATATATATATATATATTAAATTGTCAATTTTATTCCTTGCCACAATGTCAAAAATTCATCCTAAATTTTAGATGCACTTCTCAAACCTCAACTATAATTATTTTCTATTACTTTGTCAAGGCAAAAAATAACCTCTACCTCTCTTGCTTCCCTGAAGAAAAATTTGGTTGTTACACTTCATAGGGTAGTTGGTTTTTAGTACAAACTTGTTGATGGCAATTCTTTGCTCGGACATTCTATGCCATGGAACTGTGACTCGATATTATTTAATAATGGTGTTGTCTAACTATTATAGGTTTTTGTTGGCGATATTTTTTGGGTCAAATCTTGATTTTTGCTGTTTAAAATTTGGTTTTTGACTATGTATATAGATTCAACACCCTTAAAAAACTCGTGGCACTAAGATTATGAAGATTTAATAACTTAAACTCATGATTTCAACAAATTCCTAGCTGAACAAACTAGAAAATATATTAGAAAACCCTCCCAAACTTATAATAAATAAACTACGAATTTAATAACTCAAACAATTTAATGGTATTGCATGTTTCACTAGAGTGCAGTAACGTGATTAGGGGATCCTTTACACCAAAATTCAAGGTTTTTGAGTGGCCCATACATGTTAGTTATACAACTATAGAGTACAGTAGCGTGATTAGGGGATCCTTTACACCAAAATTCAAGGTTTTTGAGTGGCCCATACATGTTAGTTATACAACTATAGAGTGCAGTAACGTGATTAGGGGATCCTTTACACTGAAATTCAAGGTTTTTGAGTGGCCCATACATGTTAGTTATACAACTATTACCACCTATGTTAATTAGAATTAGAATTGGATGTTAACATTCAGATTATAGGTCATTTAATGTATGATAGGATTAATTCAATTCCATACTATTTTCAACAACCATTATCATGGAATTCTTAGTGCTCGAATATATTTGATTCTTGAGCTAGACCTTCTAACTAAGATTACTTAATGTTGGTTGATTCGAGACCTGAGAAGCTCTAAAACAAGAAAGAAAGTATATTGTGAAAAAATGATAGGTCGGTCTTTAATTCATGTATAAAAATTATGATTACATAAAGGTGATTGAGTCAAAAAGTTTATTCTATAGTCTAATATGAGGGCGATGTATTGAGTCGAGAAGCTTATTCTGTAGCCTAATATGAGGGTCATGTCTAATTTTTTTCTTTTTCAATGTGAGTTCACATATGTTCATTTTAAAATAAAATAAAAATATTCTTTAAATTAAAAAATAATGTCGGCTATAATTAAATTAAAAAACAAATATACATGTTTGGTTAGTTTTACTTAAAAATATTATAAAATGTAGTCTCACTCTAATTGTGCTTGCTTTATTGGTTGTTGATATTACAACCCAATACAAAGGATATATGGTACAAATATTTCACTCTCACCCTAAGTTATAAATAAAGTATTTCCATGTCCATATGAAATAAGATAATTTTATAACAACTTTTAAATTCATTTTAAAGTAATTAAAACAAAAAACAAATAAAGTTGATATTATTTATATTTTCATATTTAGATTGAAAACGTAAATAAACCGTTTTAATATCTATGTTAACTAATTAATTTTAATATCAATTTTAGAAAAATATATAAACATATATGTATATATAGGAACCACAATAAAATATTTCAATGCCCAAAGAGAAAAAGTTATTGAAAGATTGAAATGTATATCAATAAAAAACAAATTTTTTATTTGAACAAGGTTAATCCATAAATAAAATATGTCAATGTTCATATTAAGTAAATTATTTCAATGTCAACAATTTATTGTTATTATATATGATTTAAAATACTAATAATAATAATGTCTATATAGGTAAGTGAAAAAACAAATTCTTATTGGTATAACCTTTCAATTATCATTATTTGACATTTTAACTCTTTTATTAAGAGTTAATTTTGAATGGAACAAATATTTTTTTGAATTGCATGTTTAAGCTATGTAATTTCATGTATTCAAGGGACTTTCAGAAATACAATTTTAAAAATAAATATATATATATAGAAAGATTCATCTTAAGTCCCTACAAAGATGTAATGTTTAGAAGTGCAACTTTTTTAAGTTTGCATTATAAAAAAAGAATTTGACCCTTTGACTCAGCTCAACCCTTACTAAATTTATAATTAAAATAAATCTATACTAATTTACTAAATTTCTATTAGTTAATTAATTCAAGTAACTTAACTATATCTAGTTTTTGATGTGTGGACATTCCAAGTGTTTGATTTCATCCAATGAGCTTAAGTCTATTGCAGATTCCCCAAATATTCGGGAATCCTATGGACTTGGCCACGCCCATGTCTATCAAATTCTTAAATATTTGGGAAATCTGCGATCAACTTAAAAATATCAGATTTCATCCATTCACAAAGCTGTGAATTACGCTTCATTTTGATTCGACTTAAAATTTTTAAAGTGTGTGGTCTATGATCTGGAATATACGAGATAAGAGAGAAAATAAAAATAAGTTGAAGGTAATTGAAATTCTATCATGATCGGCATTATATAACTCTTATTATTTTGTCACTGGTAGATATAACGCAATCTATATTACGTTGAATCTCTATTAACTTATTCTTTGACCAAAAATTAAACTAAAATACATAATATTTAAGTTAAATAATTACGCCGTAAGGCGTTCCCTCTGAGAAAGACATCCCTAAAATGTGACGTGTGCAATCCTGAGCCATTGATTCTGTGTGTTAGATGATTGGGGTGTTTTCTGCCGTTCGTTTAGTCTGTTTTTTTCATAGAAAAATGGTTTTTTCCCATGGTAATGGGCCATGAAAGGCCAGGCCTGGCCTGCTGGCGATGAGACTCTTCGCAGAGACTGCCTGCTGGCGATGAGACTCTTCTGCTGGCGATGAGACTCTTCGCAGAGACTCTTCGTGTCTTTCTTCCCTGCATGCGTAGCCTTGTGCTGTTATATCAATATTTGTACTTTATAGAAATACTCTCGCTCCAAGAACTGCGTGGATTTATCAATCCGTGGGTGGCAGATGAAGTTGATGGTGTGCAGCCTCATTCATTGCCCATTCTGTTCAATGTTTCCATCCGCCGACCTGCTGCGAAATTGTGTCTTTGCATGGGCGCTGTCAGATTCTTTCAGATTGTCGGGAAGCATTATTTTGCTTGCCTCCTTCAATCTTCTAGCGATAACCTCTGCAGCCTCCTTTAAGTCAAAGCAAACGCATTGGAGGAATCAGGGAACTCGCATTTCAAGGAAAATTGGTAGGTTTTTAACCATTGGCATTTCACAGGAAATCACAAGGGTTTTATCCATGGACATTTGATGGGAATTTCGAAGGGTTTTAACCAGTGGCATGTGAATTTATGGAGATATTCTAGGTAAAGCTTGTCTGCTTTTTATTTTCTTGTCTGTTGCTTTTTTATTTAGTTTTGGCACGGCTAATGATTTCAGAAGAACTCTGCTCTGCAACAGTTGAAGGCAAAGAAGAGGGTTCATCATTGTCGAAGAAGATGAAACGTGGAGAGTTCGTATAGGTCCGAGGGATCAACCTCATTCTTCGCCTGGAATCAGGTCGGTATACATTTGTCATCTTCCCTCTGTGTATGCATTCTGTCACTCTCTTTTTCAAAAATAAAGAAAAGAAAACACCTAGGTGAAACCCCATAAGATAATGTGGTTAAAATTTATAAAGCTGAAATCATTTAGGGGTTAATATTAAGAACTAGATATATATTCTATCGTTAATATAGGGAAAAAACGGCTAGGTAAGCCCGTAACGCGATGTAGTTAATATTTAAAAATCTGAAATCATCTAGTGGTTAATATTAAGAGCTACATGATTACATTGGCCAGTCATGGTATGTGATAACTTTTAATTGCAATTTTCTTTCTGTATGAGCAGTGTTGTTCATACAACCTTTCGCGCTGGTACCTTGTAGATAACTGTTTTTAGTTATGATCTAATTCAAGGCCCTGGTTTACTAGATGAATTCTTTCCTCTAAATATTGAAGTCGGTGTTGCATTAGTGCAGGAATAGATCTTTTTATATATTTTTACGCCGTAAGGCGTTCCCTCTGAGAAAGACATCCCTAAAATGTGACGTGTGCGATCCTGAGCCATTGATTCTGTGTGTTAGATGATTGGGGTGTTTTCTGCCGTTCGTTTAGTCTGTTTTTTTCATAGAAAAATGGTTTTTTCCCATGGTAATGGGCCATGAAAGGCCAGGCCTGGCCTGCTAGCGATGAGACTCTTCGCAGAGACTACCTGCTGGCGATGAGACTCTTCTGCTGGCGATGAGGCGATGAGACTCTTCGCAGAGACTCTTCGTGTCTTTCTTCCCTGCATGCGTAGCCTTGTGCTGTTATATCAATATTTGTACTTTATAGAAATACTCTCGCTCCAAGAACTGCGTGGATTTATCAATCCGTGGGTGGCAGATGAAGTTGATGGTGTGCAGCCTCATTCATTGCCCATTCTTTCGCAGTTCATTCTTTTCTCTGAAAGCTTCTCCCTCCCAAATTGTTGCACCTTCACCCATTTTTAGCACAACTTATCATCTCATTTCAGGCCAAAAGTTTGCAGGTTTAATCCGAACTTGCAGCAGACCAGGAGGACGAAGAGAAGCATTAAGGTCCATGGCGTCTGATTCATCTGCAACCTCCAAGCCTTTGGGAGTTCTCTTTGTTTGCCTTGGTGAGTACCGTCCATCCAATGATTCAATGAGTTCGTTCGGTATCGGTCATTGCTCGTGATGATGCTTCCATAGCGTCTACCATTATTGTCAGCCATTCAATTGTAAAAGATTATAATATATTGTACACTATAGATCCAAAGCCTGAAGCCAAGCACAATTCTCTGTATCATGCCTGACTTGAGCGAACTAAATTTTTGTAGTTCTATTCAATTCAACTAAAGGAGCTAGGTTCTTCGTAGCTTCTATATTCTTAAAAACCCTGACCCAATTTCTCATCTATGTTTCTATTAGAACAAATCATAATAAACTGGCACTGGAGATTTCTACAGTCATACAATCCACTCAATGATTGCAGAGAGCAAATTTTAGTAATGCCTGAATACCAGCAAACGTCCGGTTAGGACATAGAAATTTTCTTCTACCCTTTTGAGCGTGCGTTTCAAGAAGAAACATGATGTGAGGGGCTGCATCCTCCGACTGAGGTGCCGGGTCTAAGGGATAACTATTCTGTTAAAATCCTCTGAGATCTGCACCTAGCCTCATTCCTTGGTGCCATATGGATGCGGTAGCCCACAGTGAGAAAGCTTGGGGGACAGCTTAACACTTCGCCAACCTCACTAATGAATCAATATCCCCTTAGGCTATTAATGCTATGGGTGTGACCTCTCACGCCAGGGTGGGTGCCTGATAATCAAAGAGTTAAGTTTGAGCTGAAAGCCGTGGAACTCAAACATGAAAAAAATGACTGCAATATATACCTCTATCTCTTACAACCATCTAATTTACGCTTAACCTATAAGAATGTACTATAGCAATGCCAACTACTACTTATAATGTTATGCCAACTACTACTTATAACGTTTCCATCATTTGCAGAGAAAAGACTCAACAAAGTCTACTTAATTTGCATACCATTTACCATTGTATAAACCAGAATAAAGCAAGGGCAACCTATGCTCTCTAGGGCTGCACAGCACGAGGAGAAAGAAAAGCAACAACCAAAGCAACATATAGAAAATCCATAAACCTTGAATTGCGTTAAAAAGCATGATTCAAGAACCATATCTTTCAACGATAACGATAGTGATGCTGCCTTCATCAACTGGGCTCTCAAATTGGCTGATATTGGTTTTGTTTTTTTATTGTAAAGTAACATCTTTGAAAAAACAAAAACTAAAAAACACATTATTTTAATCCAGTGGCTGCAATTGGAATATGTGCTTTTTCAGAGAGCATCTTAACCTGATCTGAATTTGGAATCTGTGCTTTATCGTTTAAATGCATAACAGAAAATTCAATAGCTAGATATATACAGACTCAGATTTCTAGAACAATATTGACTGCATATTAAAATATGCATACAAATCCCTAAATACCTAGAAATAAATGAAGGGATTGCAAATTCTACGATTTCTATACATTCCATATAATCCTTTGTCCATCAAGAAAAATTAACAAACCAAGAAAACAGATGAAATTCAGAATACAGAGAACAAAAAATTGAATCTGATTTAATGCTGAGGCATATGTCACTGGCAACCCAACTGAAATATAGCAACCCAATTATGAAAGAGTTTGACTAATTGCATAATATTAAGTATTAACATTACTTGTATTAGTATTCATTTTGCTTGGTAATGAGTGCAACCAAAAATATACAGTTGCTAATTTCCACTTTCTTTTCTTTGCTATTTGAATTTGCTTAGTAATGAGTGCAACCAAAAATATAAAGTTACAAGTTTCCACTGGTTGAGAGACCTGTAAATCATTATGGTGTACAAGAATGGAAAAAAATAAGTGGATTTGTGATTTTTCTTATTAGAGTACTGGGATTTTTTTGGGAAGAATTAGTAACTTTAAAATATTTGCTGTCAAGATTACATTAGATAAAGTTAGTTTATAAAAATGTTATAAGGGATTAGTTACAACATATTTTTAGAGATTTAAACTTACATATTTGTGGCTTTTTATTAGAATAATGAGAATATTTTGGAGATTTAATAATTTTGAAATATTGGCTGTGAAGATTACACCAGATAAAGCTATTTTATAAATGTCACGAATGACCAGTGACAACATGTTCTTAGAGACTTAAACTTATCTAAGTAAAGAAATGAATTATTTACCAAACCACTTAAACTATAATTCTTTAATGAATTTATAACTATTTTATAATAAACAATAAATTCTATTTTAATATCAATTACATTTTTATATAAATTATAAATTTCATGTATCTATCAAACCTGAAAAAAGTTACAGTTAACTCTTTTCTAACTTTTTTCCATACCCTTTGAATACAAAGAGAGAATCTAGAACCTGCATAAGTTCAAAGTAATTAAACTGTTCAAATACTATGAAACAAAATAAAGTGACCTTAGGATTGTAACTGAGCTGTATTGCTCCATGATTTTCATTCTAATCTGTTTGAAAAGGCGACTAAATACATTTTCCATCAAGGTGTTCTCAAAATAATTTGCATGTTTCATGTTTCTGTTATGGTTCTTATTGCTTCCGTTTCTTCCACAGAAGGAAGTGACAAGAAGTCCACAAAATGTTTGAAACGTTTAGTATTCATTAGGCTCATAAATAGAAAGGAAACCAGAAAATCTGCAATAAAAACCATAAATGAAGAATGCTGCACTTTGAACCAACCATAAATGAAGAATGCTGCACTTTGAATCATAAAGAAAAGGTACCAAATATTTGTAGACACTTGAAAGAGAAAAGGGCAGGGTTAACCTTGGGAAAAGTTGACATCATAGGCATTTAAATTATCAGCTACTTAATCTCATGAAAGAAAAATAAATGTGTGCGAAAAGTAAGACGATGTGTTTAAATATTGGAATAATGTAATTTTACAATCCATTTTTATTTTTACGCCGTAAGGCGTTCCCTCTGAGAAAGACATCCCTAAAATGTGACGTGTGCGATCCTGAGCCATTGATTCTGTGTGTTAGATGATTGGGGTGTTTTCTGCCGTTCGTTTAATCTGTTTTTTTCATAGAAAAATGGTTTTTTTCCCATGGTAATGGGCCATGAAAGGCCAGGCCTGGCCTGCTGGATGAGACTCTTCGCAGAGACTGCCTGCTGGCGATGAGACTCTTCTGCTGGCGATGAGACTCTTCACAGAGACTCTTCGTGTCTTTCTTCCCTCCATGCGTAGCCTTGTGCTGTTATATCAATATTTGTACTTTATAGGAATACTCTCGCTCCAAGAACTGCGTGGATTTATCAATCCGTGGGTGGCAGATGAAGTTGATGGTGTGCAGCCTCATTCATTGCCCATTCTTTCGCAGTTCATTCTTTTCTCTGAAAGCTTCTCCCTCCCAAATTGTTGCACCTTCACCCATTTTTAGCACAACTTATCATCTCATTTCAGGCCAAAAGTTTGCAGGTTTAATCCGAACTTGCAGCAGACCAGGAGGACGAAGAGGAGCACCAGGAGGACGAAGAGAAGCATTGAGGTCCATGGCGTCTGATTCATCTGCAACCTCCAAGCCTTTTGGAGTTCTCTTTGTTTGCCTTGGTGAGTACCGTCCATCCAATGATTCAACGAGTTCGTTCGGTATCGGTCATTGTTCGCGATGATGCTTCCATAGTGTCTACCATTATTGTCAGCCATTCAATTGTAGAAGATTATAGTATATTGTACACTATAGATCCAAAGCCTGAAGCCAATCACAATTCTCTGTATCATGCCTGACTTGAGCGAACTAAATTTTTGTAGTTCTATTCAATTCAACTAAAGGAGCTAGGTTCTTCGTAGCTTCTATATTCTTAAAAACCCTGACCCAATTTCTCATCTATGTTTCTATTAGAACAAATCATAATAAACTGGCACTGGAGATTTTTACAGTCATACAATCCACCCAATGATTGCAGAGAGCAAATTTTAGTAATGCCTGAATACCAGCAAACGTCCGGTTAGGACATAGAAATTTTCTTCTACCCTTTTGAGCGTTTCAAGAAGAAACATGATGTGAGGGGCTGCATCCTCCGACTGAGGTGCGGGGTCTAAGGGATAACTATTCTGTTAAAATCCTCTGAGATCTGCACCTAGCCTCATTCCTTGGTGCCATATGGATGGGGTAGCCCACAGTGAGAAAGCTTGGGGGATAGCTTAACACTTCGCCAACCTCACTAGTGAATCAATATCCCCTTAGGCTATTAATGCTATGGGTGTGACCTCTCAAGCCAGGGTGGGTGCCTGATAATCAAAGAGTTAAGTTCGAGCTGAAAGCCGTGGAACTCAAACATGAAAAAAATGACTGCAATAGATACCTCTAATTTAAGGATTATTAAAACTTAGGATGTACAGTTTCCTGAACATCCGATGAGATTTAATACACGGTTACTACAGAAATATATGGAATCCACCAATTAGGCTAAACTGGTCTAATGCAAGGTAACAACCAACGTTATGGAACTGCAACAAAATTAAGATAGGAGGATTCACATGTTCGAATCAGCCATTTTTAATACAATAACAAATGAATATCAACACTCTTACAAAGTCAATCGAAGCATTTTCAAAGAGCCTCCTTTGGACCTGCAAATTTCTTTGGTTTATGAATCCAGAGCCTGCAAATCTTATTTGGACAGAATGTGGGCTACATATTATGTTTGATTGTATTAATTCATTTCAAATTTGATTGGCTGCTAATATTACAACTTCCAGAAGCTATCAATTTTTTAAACTGTGAAGGGTCATGAAATAGCAAAAAATAGCAAAATATGGGAATATCCATACCTGCAAATTTAACCAATCCATGATGTTGATGGATGGCATGAGTGTTAATTTTGTGCTAGATTGGATTAGATGACTGATTTACTTCTCAATAATTGAAATCATTTTTACTGCTTCTGCCAACATGAGATGATAGAGACTATGCACCTATATCTAATATGTGTATTGCATTTAATGGCATTGATAGAGACTGAATTGTTTTTCCATGTGAATTCCAATGGTGATTCTGGTTATACCGGAAATGAAGGAAAATACAATGAAACGTGCTCTTCTGGACAGCTGGTATCCAAACTGGTGTACGCCATGAAAACAGTTTAACAAGATCAAAGAATTTTTCTAGGTTGCTCTTTGTTGTCAACGCAATCTTAAACTGAAATTTGGTACAAGTTGTATAGGCTTGCATGTGCACCATCGTGACAGAGCTTTTATTAAAGGAGGTGCGACGTGGGGACAAATGTCCCCAGATGTTGATTGTTACATTTCTGCATCTTTTTTAGATTTGCCTATCCCTATGTCACCATTACTCTTCAATTTATGCACATTTCTGCATCTTATTTAGATTTGCATATTCCTATGTCACTATTGCTCCTCAATTTATGCACATTTCTGCATCTTATTTAGATTTTCCTATTCCTATGTCGCCATTGCTCCTCAATTTATGCCTTATGGCGTTTCCTTTGCAACATTTGGTGCAAATGCTAGTAATTAGAAAGCCTAACTCAATGGCTATTAAAACCAAATAATAATACTAAAATATGCAAAAGTTAAAAAGCATAACCTAATGGCATTCGACATGCGGAAATAATAATTAGAAAGCCTAACTCAATGGCTATTAGAACCAAATAATAATACTAAAATATGGAAAAGTTAGAAAGCATAACCTAATGGCATTCGACATGCGGACATAAAAATCAAGTGCTAGAGTGGGGCCATCGAGCAATGCCGGGCAAAGCCTCAACTTAATTTTTATAGTTTTCTTCATATTTAGTAATAAGGTTTTTGATAAAATAGTAATTTTACACTCTTAAAAATATACTTTCAAATATATAAATTTATTTAACATTTTGAATATATTTTTTTATTATATATTTAACATTTTAAATATATTTTTTAATATTTAATAAACATATGTTTTTAAATTAATTTATTTAATATTCTGAATATATTTTAAAATATTTAATAAATATATACTTTTAAATATGAATATACTTTAAATATTAGGATTATATAAATTTCTTACTTTAAATTTATTACTTAAAATTGTTTATATTGAAATTCAGAAAGAATTAACTAAATATAGTTTTAAACATAATTAACCAAAATATTTTGCTATAACACAAAGAATATGAAATATTTCAGCTATAAATTATTTCCAAAATTTTGGTTTTGTATTGACGAAGAACCTGAAATAATATGTGTGGATTTCACAATGAACTTTCATAAAAACTGTGCGGAAAATAGCCCTGCAATAAATTGTATCTGATCGGTTCGTAAAATACTGAAAATAATATATAATAATCAAGAATTTTGTATAATAAAAAATTATATTTTACATCTATAAAATACTCTCATAATTAAATTCATGTTGCTTAGCTTATATAGTGCGATGTACCTTACATTAGGGTGTCGTAAAGAATTGACAAAAAGGGATATCGTATAGAGCTTGACATCAGTCCAGTAGAACATTAAGAGAAACAGATCGTACAGCATGAAACCACCGGATTGGGTTTCTTAGCCTTTTTTTTATTTTATTTGGGTAAATATATGTTTATCTATTAATTTATACGTTTACTTTAATAAGTTGGGTTTGCTTTGCTTCGATGTCTTCCTAGTTTGTTTCTTTTTAAACTAAATTTATGTAATGAATAATTTTTTATATTATTTTAAAAAAAAATAATTTAAATAAACTTATAAAAATACAACCAATTGTTTTAAACTTTAAAGAGTTTCTTTAAATTAACAACAATTTCAACCTTTTAAAAACAACTCATTTAGTTTTACATAGTTTAAACCACAATTTCAACATTTTAAAAGGAACTCATTTCGTTGTATTATTTTGAATAAAGAAGAAAATAAGAAACTATTTATAAAAAGGAAGAAAAAAAAACTATTCATCAAAATGAAAAATACAATTATATCAAAACAATATAGACACAATGAGATTTTAGACTCCAACTTTGTGCCATAATCATGTAAAGAATGTAATATAGGTTTATGATATAGGTTAAAAAGAAGATAGGTGTAAAATTGATTATAATAGTGTTTGTTTAATTTTTTTATATAAATTGGTGATGTGTAATTTTGTTGGTGTTAAACATGGAGTTGGTCTGTATTTATTAAAAATATATATATATTTTCTTAGTAAAAAAGCAATATCGCTTATAATAAAAGACAAAAATAAATATGCATGTTTAGTTAGTTTTAATTAAAAACATTATAAAACATCAAAAATCTCAATATCATTATGGTCAAACAATTTGTTATTAATATTGTAACCCAATGTTGTAAAAATATTTCACTCACTCTAAATCATAAGTAAAATATCTATATGCCTCAATATAATTTCAAATCAACTTTCAAATGAGATAAAGGTAATTAGAAGTCAAATAGATAATTAAAAAAAAAAAAACATGTGAGTAAGATGTTTAAAACGTATATTTTTCAAAAATATTTCAACATGGTATTTAAATAAACTATTTAAAGATCTATGTTAAATAAATTATCTTTATATATAGATATATATATATATATATATATATATAATATATATATATATATATATAGAAAGGAGACGTTAAAACAATACATTTTAATGCTATATATAATAAAATATTCAATATCAAAGGAAAAAAAAAACAAAACAAAACAAAATTGAAAATTAAAAAAACAAAATAAAAAAATGAATATCTTCTAATAAAAATAATAAGAGGGAGACTGGTAATTCATTCAATTCTTAATCTAAAATTAGTATTCATAATAATAAAAAATTTCAATTTGGATTATCAATAAAATATTTTAATATGTAGAATTAATTAATATTGGTGTATATTTAAAAATATATTAATAACAAAAAATCATTTTAATGTGGACAATGTAGTTTATAAATAAAACCTCTCAATGCACATGTTATTTAAAAAAAATCAATGTCAATTATTTATATACCATATATTGTCAATTATTTAATGTCCTTTTTAGGTTTTTTTTTATTTGTTTGTTTATCAATTTTCCTGGAAATCTACTCTATATAGCGTTCAAAATTACAATTACAAATTGTATATGTATCTAGAGAAAGAACCACTAACTCATTCAGATTTTGTTAAATAATGAATCCATACACGTGAGGATAGTTTTTAGATAGGAGGAATGACTTGTTATAGAGTTTTAGTGAACCCAAAGTTTCAGACTACCAAGTGAGTCCATCATCAAGGGATGCGTCAATAGATATTCTTCATATCTTAATGACGTATCAAGGAGCTAGATTTAGGTTTTATTTGGAACTGAGTTTAGCTTTGGATAATCTTAAGTTCTCGAATTCTCATGGGCTGTCCATCATATCCCTTCCATGGTAGGATTTGATGTTGTTAAATAATGAATCCATACAGGTGAGGATAGTTTTTAGATAGGAGGAATGACCTGTTATAGAGTTTTTTCCAATTATGTACTTTAAAAGAAATTTAAAGCTCAAGAGATTTGATCCTTCTAAAAAGATATATACTGGTTTAATATGTATATTAAAAAAACATTTTAATTGGATAATGTGGTCCACAAATAAAAGATTTCAATATCTATGTTAAGTAAAATATTTCAATGTTAATTATGTATATATTATATATGGTTAAAAAATAAAAAATAAAATGTATATATTATAGAAAGCAATTAAAAAAATAATGTTGTATGGTTAAAACATTTCAAGTAGTCTCACTATTCTATGCTTTGAATTATTTTCAAGTATATTTTCGAATCAAGTTTGTGTAAAATCTAGCAAAGATTTGGTGAAATTGCAAGTTTATATTTTGTAGTTTACTAAATCCCAAGTGCCAAAAAGAATTTTCAAGGCATAGAATCTATTTGTGTATGAAATATCAACTTAAAATTTGAATCTATTTATGCATTTAAAAATACAATTTAAATTATGAAAAATCATATATATATATATATATATATATATATATATCTTAAAAACAGAAAAGTGATGCTCCTGCATCAAAATATGTTCCATATGATATGGTTCTACCAGATATATGACCAAAACTATAGATTAGGAAAATCCATGGTAGTGTCAGTATTGAGCAAGATTGTCTATCCATTCCGTAGTGGTGTATTGAATGTGATTGCTACTTTATATCTATTATCTAGGTCAAATCTTCTTCCTTCAAATTACATGCAATGCATATATGTTTGGCATTGTTAACCAAAGTAACAATTTCATCAAGATATATATTTTTGGCTAGAATCTGACAACATCACTAGCAAATGCATATTTGTTTGGTATTGGCAAATGCATATATGTTTGGTATTGTTAACTAAAGTAGCACTTTTGCTAAGATATATATTTTTGGCCAGAATCTTATAATTTTTGGATTGCACAATTTTAAATGTTTAGTGTTTCAATCATGATTTTGACGCTAGAAATCAAAAACCCATGGTACACCCAAAATTCCACAACTTAACGTGGTTTTTAAAATTTCCAACTAATTTAACTAAAAAACTATCTGAAAAAACAACCTTTTCACCTATATTTTTACAGATTTCAACACTGTTGGACCAATAATAGACATAAATGCCAAAAAAAAAAACAAAAAAAACATAGTACTTATATATACAGTAATAAATATACCCCGCTTAGTATTAAAATATGTTTGAGCATGTTTTTCTTTTCAAAATATAATTGGGTTAATCCTATTTAAAATTAGAAAAGAATTCGTTAAAATTATAAATTTGTGTTATATAATTTTAAGTATTATATGAATAATTTAAAACATTAAATTTATTATATATTTAAAAATATATATTAAAAGAACACAATTTCATTAAAACAAAGTTATTATCGCATGTACGTCTGAATCTAATGGTTCACCACCAATATTTGATCGTGATGTGAATCTAATGATTCACAAAGAAATATATAGTTGGATTATTTTGAAGCCAATGGCCATCTAGATAATGCTTTATAAGCAAGTATTTCTTGTTCTTTAAACTCAGGAAAATCAAGAAACGAACGGATTTCAAATTGGCACAGGCTTCGGGGCAGTTTTATCGCACGGCGTCCCAAGAATGGGGGGATTTAGTGAGCCCTTTGCCTTATACAACAACATTAGAAATTAAATATGTAAGCGCCTTCAGTGGCAACTGCAAGCCTGTAACCCATTTTAAACGCTCGTTGAACTATTAAAGACGCATGAATGAATGAAATGATTTAAGTGAGAGCAGCTCAAAATATCGAATAGATTCTTATTGCCATTAATCTAAACATGTGGTCAGAAATGAATGTTGTGACAGAACGGAACCTGCATCCATAATAATATTGTTCAATTTTTTTAATACCCAATAAAGATGAACCTATTTTATCCCTTTCTAAGTCGTAACTTTCAAAACAAAATACATAATTATTAATAACAAAAGAGGATACGCAACGCATTACATCCATCATGATCCATTGAAACCACTTGTTATTTAATATCCATCTCTTTAACACTATTATCAGAAATGGATGATTGTTACCCCTAACAACAAACAAAGCCCAACAGTAGTGGAAATACTTATCTACCCCTAGTCGTGGACAGGAGTGGCTAACCCGGGTGGAGGGGAATTAAAGGAGGGGAAGCGAGGAAATGGAAGACGGGGAGTAAAACGTGGTCGCAGTGGCGGGGTTGAACCACCCAGAGACGGTGGCGCCAAACCACGCAATGGAGGAAAATGAAAAGGTGGAATTGTGGGAAGTCCAATCCCACCACTGCCGGGAAGCTGCAACAACGATCGCCTTCTGCTCTCACCATTCTTTGATGCTGCAGGATCCCTCGAGGTACCACCCGCACTGCTCATAAATAGAATCACCGCGAATGCGGCAACAGCCAATAATTTCGCCGAGCGCTGCATTTTCACAGAAATGGATGTGTGGAATGCACAGATCTACCATCTATATATAATCTTCTTTTATAATACCCAGTAGCTCAGCTGCACGCTGTCTCAGCTGCCTCTGACATCGCCATGGATTCAGCAATCAATGACCGAAAAAGAACAACTACTCCACTGCTTATCATTCATGGCCGACGAGGGCATGTGAATCTGGTTTGGTAATGTCTGGATTTTTTTGTTGTCTTTTAACTCAAAAAAATCACACCTGGAGTACCTCTCAGGCTTACATAATTTTACCACAGAACAACCATTGAACCACATCCTCCACACAAAATTGTTAAAATTACAAATTGAGAGTTGGGTAGAATTCAACGACTCCATTTCTGCAACATTAATCATCTCTAAATTATGGCATGCACCTTACCCCACGCCGCAAAACGTTAGGTGGTGCTGTACAATAAGTTATGGTTCGCTTGTCTGGCAGTACGAAACTAAATAACAGCAAAATGTAGAATCAGTTGCGTTATATGAAGGGTATAGACATTCTGTTCAATAACAAATCATAAGACATGTCTTCCCACTACCGACTAAGGGGTCATCGTAGGCTTTGTGTAACCAGGCGGTTTCTTACCATTCTACGTGAAATTTTGACGTGATACCAAAAATTTAGAATCAGTACGCGTTCTGTTTAATAAGAAATCATGCAATCATAATACATGTCTTCCCACTACCGAGACTTGTGATTCACTCATGACCAAACCCTAAAGGGATTGAGGAGATTTGAATCAGAACAACTCAATTCCCTAGATTTGTGATTCACTCATGACCAAACCCGAGATTTGTGATTCACTCATTTGTGATTCACTCATGACCAAACCCTAAAGGGATTGAGGAGATTTGAATTAGACCAACTCAACGAATTTTGTTATGTAAAATTATAATTTCATTCCAATATAAATGGTTATTAATAAATTTTAAAATTTGATATATATATATGTATATGTATATATATATATATATATTAATTTTTAATTTTAAATTTTAAATTAGACACTTTACTTTATATTAAATAATAATTATATAGAATATATTTTTTATTTTATTAGTTTGATTCAAGAGAAACCAAAGATTTAACATATATTTAGATCTTGAGGGTGCTAAGATCTTGTTAATTAAAGCATTTTGTAAATAAAAACTTACAAGAATAGACTGGTTGTGTCAAACTTCTACTTATATGGACTATGATAAGATTATTAGTGTTGCAAGATGGAAAAAATCAGTGAGTCATAATAATTATTGGACATAATCTCCAAGCATTGCCCTAGTTGGCCATTATTCTCATCCAAGGAGAAGGAGATGTTGGTTGATCTCCTCCAACATGTGGTCTATAGTGTCTCCAGTTCTGCCATTTTGATAAAATTCTCTTGCTAAGTTCTCTTGTACCTCCCTATACCCCTTCCAATATTCAAATGTCATTTAGCCTTATGTTTATTTCTTGCCATGATTGATGAAATAACAAAAATGCATTCAATGGGCCAAATATAATAAGAACCACAACCCTTTTTTCATGTAAACTGGTATCATATCAAGACGAGGAACACCCACCCCTAATCACCCTACTAGAGATCATAAAATTTGATTTTCCATAACCCTGTAAATTACAATTTGTACAACTCTTTTGAAATGAACATTGATAATTGAAATACTCCATACCAAAATTCCCATTTTCTATCTTCTTATAATCTGCAGACAGTGAGATGCAAAATCATCTCTGAACTACAGTAGTGAGATGCAAAAGCATCTCTGAACCACAGTACAACCTTTTTATAGTGTGCAGATGGTATGTGGCAAAATCATCACCGAAATACAGTACACTTTTAAGAAACGTCTGCAAATATGAGACCAAAGGCATCACGAAAAGCACGACATTGTTTTAAATGAAGGTGAATCCTTTAGAAGGCACTATTAAATTTCACAATGCTCCTTTAATTAAATGTGATGTGTCAAAATGGGTGAGGTTTAGTCTTTATAATACTTTTTAATTTAAATTAAATGTGCTGCGTGAAAATGGGTTAGGTGTAGTTGAATAAGTTGGTTAATTAAAAATTAACTCATTATTAGGATAGTTGGCTAGTGAATGAGTTGGCTTCCTCCCCAGTGAGAGTTGGGTAGGGAAACCCATTATTAAGCCTTTTATGGGATTTGCTGAGTTGAATTTTAAGCGTAACAGTTAGTTTTTTTAATTGAATGTTAATTTTAATGTTAGATTTAATTTTATGGTAAATGAGAGTTGTATGTTCATACAAGTTGTTATATATTAAATAGTGTGTGATATTTTTAAAGTTTTATCAAAACAAAACAAGAAATAGTATTGTAAATACTAAATAATGATTATATAGAATTGTAGTATCATTTGTATGGATGTGTTTGAAATAAGGATATTGAAAGTTTACAATATTTAATTTGGAGATTTTTCAAATTCAAAATAAGTAGGAAAATAATAAAATAGGAGTATATATATATATATATATATATAATTGTAAAAAAAAGAAAGAAAAAAAATTTTCTTTAATTGTATTTTGATTATCTAGGTTTATATTTAATTTGTGCTTATATTTTATATTTGAGGAATATATGTATTTTTCTTTCTTTTGCGTGATTACTAGTTTTTTTTGCAAATCAAGAAATTCTATTAATTCGCCATAAAAATGCATCCATAAGCATTTTATTTTGGACCTCCACCAGCCTCATTCCTACGATATTTGTTGGTTAGGTGGTTTATAAAAAAAAATCAGAAAAAAAAAAGTTAAAAAACTAGTTGTCCACACATAGGTAGCCCACAAAGACCAAAAGCACCAGGGAAAATTTTAAGAACCCCCCCTAAATTTACATGTATAATAAATGGGCGAATCTCCATGGTATATAGGAAAAATGGAAGGCGATTTTATCAATAATATGATATGTATATATAATTTTTTGGCGAATCTCTCACCAGGCATGGCGAATATTTTACTCAATTATAAAATCTTGTGTTTATTGAATACACGAATGAAATCATTGCATTTCTTTAAAATATCTTTTGAAATCAAAATTACCGAAATTACATATCGATAACCTAGTGGGTTCAGGATAAAATTCACCCGTGCCATTCACATAAAGCATGAGAAAAAACGTAATACTATATATAAAACCAAGAAAAATTCAAATTCATCACTTCTAGGGACCTCGTAACCAACCTGCCAATACACAAGTATGTTCTTGTTTGCAATTAAAAAATTACCCAAATTACAATCTGTTTACTCCAGCATATGTTGGAAAGTTATAGAAGGATGACTAGTGCAATCAATCCATTCCTTTTAGCCCTGGATTTCTTTCTGTTTAAAACAGAAGTATACAAATATACTTGTCCAATGTCTATGCTTTAACCATTCACCTTAAGATGTTTTTACAATATAATTTCCTAAGTCTATTTAATATCTTCATTATCATAAAAACCAACCGATATCCATCTTAACTCCACATCTACCACTCTTAGGGGGATGAAATCTATTTATCCCTCTAAGCACTTGGTAGACCCAGAATTAAGATGGATCTAAGATGATAGAATTTCCCCTTTAAATAGTCTACGCTCACATGAATACCATGGTATTACCATGGGTCAATACCATGGATTATCATAAACCTGGAGCTTAAAAATTACTATTAGTAATTTATAAAAATTAATAAAATTAATAGTTGATTTTTATTTTATTTTATTTTTTAACCAAGCTAAAATGTTAACATACATTAAATTAAAACATCCATTTTTACTCTTGATCGGAATCAAATATTTTTCACTCTATGCTAGTTTGCATATCACGATATTTGATACCTCTCGGGGGTTAGTAGATCCAGAGTAAAGATGGATCTATGCTCGTTTAATTCCCCCATTTAAATAGGCTGCATTCCACGTGAATACCATGGGTCAATACCATGTGCCATTTTGGTGAATACCATGGGTCAATACCATGTGCCATTTTTTATTTTTATTAATACTAATATTAGGGTTAATAATGTTTTTTTTGCATGGTATTAATAACAATCTAGTCCATGGTATTTGTCCCATAGTATTTTTCCCATAGGTTTCACCTAAATATAACGCATTTTTTTAGTGTTCGTGAATATAAGGTGACTTATGGAGTAAATATAAAAACTGTTTTATTTGTTTACCATACCTCTCGTTTATTTATATTTTTATTAATTTACCATACCTCTTTACAAATATGGTATTTGGCCCATAGGATTCACTTAAATAAAACCTCTTTCTTGAGCCTTCATAAATAGAACTAGGGTTATGGATTAAATATAAAAAGAGGTTTTATTTATTTACCATGCATCTAGTTTATTTATATTTTTATTTATTTACCATACCTTTTGAGTAAGTATAAAAAGACGTTTTATTTATTTACCATACCTCCACTTTACATATATTTTTATTTGTTTACACCCTTGCATGTATATAGGGTGACTTATGGAGTAAACATAAAAAATGTTTTATCTATTTACCATACCTCTCATTTATTTATATTTTTATTAATTTACCATACCTCTTTTATAAATATGGTATTTGGGCCTTTGGCCCATAGGATTCACTTAAATAAAACCATTCTTGAAAATGGGTGAATGGATTCGCTTAAATAAAACCTATTCTTGAAAAAGGTTGTAACTCCTATTTTCAAGGGCTAAATTTACCTTTTTTACCCTCTCCCTTAAAATAAGGTGGGATATTTGAGGTGATTTGTAAAAATGTACTATGATACAAAATATTCGCCCACTAAAAATTTAAAACCCCTTAATTTTGCCAAAGGGCGAACATTCGCCCCTAAAATTTTCTATGAAAAGCACCCCAAGATCCATATGCACCCCACAATCAACCTTCAACTTACATATTACTAGCATCATGGTTCAGTGGATCGTTCCCATGCAACTGACGTAATGCCTCATGTACATGGGCCTTTGTACTCCACGCGACCTTCTAGAAGATGTAAACTCGCTTGCAGCCTCTTCTGACAATGATAGAGGAATGTCATCCGTCCAACATTTTGTCACTAGTTGTGCTCGAGGTTATTCATGAAGGCAATGACATCATTTCTATTGTTGTCACTGTCCCACGTCAGTTGCTCCATCAGGACTATGAGCTGGTGAAGTTGTGCCCCCAATGAGTCAAAGGGAGGTGGAAGGAGCACCCATCTCAACGACTGGTCTCTCGGCTAGTCCACTTCCTCCCTGAAGTCCTGACGCTCCCCTTGGTGAGTAGCCACCTGTCCTTGAGGGCCAACACCCCTCCTCACTCTACTGCAATACCTTTGCATACTACCACACTCTGTATGAGCTCGATTCGCACTCCAAAAGGATACACCACCTATAGCAATGAGGGTCTACCAATCGACCACGTCAATTGCCACGACAATAGCCACCACATATCCTCTCCTCCTCACCTTCAAGTTAGTCGATCACCCTTCGAGGCCACAAAACACAAAGTAGTAGGCACATTCCTCCCAAGTGTAGTTCAACAACCGAACCCAATGCTCTCCCCACACCCAAAAGGCTCCAGATGTGGCCATGTTCCTGAATTCTACACCCATAAAGCAGGCTCTCACAAGGCCACGACAACCAACACTAGAGATTTCCCTCACATTGCGCCCAAAAAAAAATCGACCAAACTAATACCCAAAGCTCAAACAAGTGAAATTGACATTCAATACCTAAACCTGAAGAAGATGTTAAACTCTCGTGGCCAGATTTGGTATCTTTGTGCCTACGTCATCTCATAATTCATCCTTGTGCCTGCGAGCTCGTGGGGGCCAGGGTCCCAGACTATTTTCAAAAACCAACCTCCCTTATCATGATAAACAATAGAAAGTGATGCGACCAGGAAGACAAGGTATGGTTGAACTAGGTATCTACCCTGCAAATTGTCAACCAAATTACCCACCAATAGAGCTTCGCCCATGCCAAAAGTTCATCTGTTACCGAATGCTAGAATCCAAGCGAACGAAATAACCCTTACTCCTTCATGAAGGTTCATTAACCCCACGTTCGGAGTAGCTTTTTCCATTAACCCACCTCCAAAGTAGCTTTTTTGAAACACCTCATCTGTTGTTAAATGTGTAGAGATTGAATACCCTGTGATTAGCTCTTCTTTCCTCATTTATCTCCTCCATCAAAAAATTACTATTTATTTTAAAATTAATACATTATTTTATTTTCAAACTCATTTTTTACTTCAAAATTCTACTAATGCAAAATAAATATATTTTATTAAATAATATAATAACTACACAAAATTATATACTCAAATATGATATTATTATTAGTCCCTGCCATCCTGGCATGGACTATAGTAATCGAAACAAAGAAGATAACATTATTTGAGTTGTTTTTAGTTATGGCTCATTAGCTATAAACAAAGTTTTTAGACACATATTAATTTACCGAAGCTAAAACAATACGTTATATTTTTATTAGCTCGTGATATTTTCAAACTTGTAAATACTACAACCTAAACTAATGTTAGCATTATTAGAGGACATTAAATGTTAGCTCAGTTAAACATATAAGCATATAAGCATCCACAAGTTGTTGGATGCACCTGGCTACACCACATGGCGATTTCACCCCACATCTATATTGCATGTTTCTGCCGTGGCCCAGGCAGGTTATTGTGTGACGGTGGGCTAATCTGCGTTTCAAAAAACCTCTGCCTCTGGACAGCTATTTCTATAAAACCCACAGTGTAGTTCGGCTTATGTTACCTTCAAATCCAGATACGAGGAACTCAAGAATATAAACAGCACAGGTAGCAGCGGTTTGATCATTTGGCTTGCAAATACAGCCATGATTTTAACAACAACAATAAGCACCAGTAAGCACCACCAACACAAGTAGCAGAGGAAGCACCACCACCTGCTAATTTGTAACACCTCGGTGGCTAGCACATAGGGCCTATTTCCCTTATAGTTCATTATCTTAATGAAATGGATTATTGCCTCGTTTGTTCTGCAGTTTTTGGTGAGGTACAGACTTGCAATTCTAATTCCAATTCCTAGACCTACAATTATAATTCCAATTCCAGGTACAACCGTAGACTCTGCTGAATAGCCTACAATTCTTATAGATCAAGGTGAGAAATTCAATTCATTTGGTTTTTCTAAGGTAGTTTAGAAACATAATATAATAAGTACAGAAGCTAGTTTAGAAACAAAGAATATAATTACCTCAACATCTGGTTGTTCTAAGTATAAGCTAGTTTAGAAACAGAGAATAGAAGAAGTACAAAATAATTACATCTTGAGCTCGCGAGGGAACTTTGATTTCCAAATCAAATCTCAAAATGCCCCGCGCTGGGCGATCCCACGAGAAAACAGAGTCATTCTTGTTATTATTTTAGTAGGAGTTGAACTTATCATGATGGTAGTCTTTGCATCCGTTGATGGTAGTCTTCGCATCCATCGGTGGTGACCCTTCGGTGGTTGAATCTAGTGATGAGATACATTTTTCTACTACCTTTATTAGTGGCTCTAACTTACATTCCTATTAAAGAACAAGCTGACTGGCTCTAGCATTCCTATAGAAGAACAAGTTGACTGCCCAGCTAACAAAAATTGTTCTCAGAATTTGTAAGCTAGAAATAGAGCCCACATTCAACCATACCTGCTTGTGGAACCTTGTGAGTGCATGAATCTCTAGTGCCACGAACCAAGAACTAGTGTTGTTGGTCCAACTGTAATTCTTTCATGAAGTAGAAATTTTTGGTTTACCATTTTAGCCTTTTGTTTGCCTCTGAAGCCGAGCTAGACATTTCGGTAGAAAAATATAAAAATTTACCACTTCAGCAAGCAAGCTTGCTCTGTTAATAAAAAATCAATATCACTACATCATATTAAATACCAATATCTTGCATTTCACTGATCAGATAAAATCATCATAATATACATACCGATACACTCACGGAATTTAATGCTCATCAGATCCTTTATAAGCTGGATATTATGACATTCGAAATAAACTGACGAAGCTGGACCTCATTGGCTGCGCTGCGCTGCGCGGCGTGGCTTGGCTTGGATATCGGCTTGGGCACTAGGCTTTGAACTTGGCTGCTGGCATATTCGATCGACTGCGCTACTCACAATGCTTGGCTTGGATACTCAGGCTGGGATGGAAACAATCATTGTTGCTGCAAGGTCATTGCTTGAAGAACAATTTCAGTAGCTGCTAGTCAATCCATGTGGAAATGCACTCAATGCTGCTACCCGATGTTGGTACTCAATGCTGCTGATACTCAATCCAGTCGATCCAAGTCTCAATTCCAGGTAGGTTCGATCCATACCCTTCTTTCGTCCCCACATTCCCACATACCCGCTTTCAATGCAATCCCCAGTATGCATTACCGCAGTCAGTCCTCATTCAGTAAGCCCGCCATACTCGCTTTCTATTCAAGCCGCAGTTGCCTTACAGGGGCAGGGGATACTACTACAACTACATATACTGCTACATTACCTTTCACTTTATGATTTGAAGAGACTTAAGACAAATAAGAAACAATTTTAGCCTACTTACTTTACCTTTCTGGTGGTGTTTCTTTTCTTCAAACCCGCTCATGGCAGGGACTTGCTGCAATGCAACTTTTTTGGTTTATTTTAGTATTCGTAAATTTGCTAATGAAAACTTTACAAAACATGTTGATGGAAACTTGTATCCCAACTAATTTATATCCAAATTAACTTATGCTCTCTATTTACTATAATTGCAATATATAACTTATTTTCTATGAACGCCTGCATTCATGGCTATGAATACCTTTAAAAGCTCTATTTTCATGTGTTTTTTCATTTGAATTTGATATGGAAAGAAACCATGTATTCAATATTATGGAAAATATTTTATTGAATTTTTAGCTTGTTGCTAGATTAAATGAGAGTTGTATGGAGTGTATTTTTTGTTAAATAAATTTGAATATAAATGAATAAATGTATTACAAAAAAATAGTGATATATAAAATATAAGAATAAGTTATTGTTTCTCTCATTTCAATCTATAAAAAATGTATTCGGCATTATCTGATTTAATATAATCAAACTTTTTGCCTAATGAGGAAAAAAAAAGAAAAAAAAAAGAAGAAGAAAGAAAAAGGAAGTTATTGTAAAAATAAATAAAATAAAAATAATTTCAATTTTTTTTATTTTAATTAATTTTCTTTTATAATTAGATATAATTTTGATTAATTAATTTTCTTTTATAATTAGATATAATTTGATTAATTAATTTTCTTTTATAATCTTATATAGTTTTGATTACTTATTTAATCTAGTTTTATTAAATCATAATAATAAATTGATATATATTAACTAATAACACTTAATAATATTAATTAGCAATAAAATTATAAAAATTATAAAAATTAATAATACTAATTATTAATTAACAACAAAAAAAATATTTTAATGTGTTAAAAATGAAGTTAAAAAGGTAAACCCTTCTAAATACATTGACATTATATATTAAGAAGCTACAATAATTAATTATTTGTCAATCAAATTTATTTTATGTTAAAACATTAAACCGTGTACAAGTGACGACAATAATAACATTCATAAAGTATTTGGATTGCTAGAGTGCTGCTTTGAAATGAATTAATAATAACGAAATGTTTAAAAGGGATTAATAATAGCAAAATGAATAAGTTATTATTCTTAGCATATTAGGATCGATTATAATGATTAATGTTTAATATTAATTTAATCTATCAAATATTAAAAGATTGAATTGAAAATTAGATGAGCTATAAATTTGATTTTATATCTTATTTTTATAATTGAAAAAATTTATATACATTTTTTATATTTAAATTTGAGTTTTATTAATTATAAATATTAATATTTAAATTGTGTTTTAATTTATATTAATTTGGATAGTATTTAATATTAAAAATAGGTTAAAGTTAATTAATTTTAATATAATATAATACAATATTATTATTTTTATTAAGTTTTTGTGATCCATAATGAATTAGGCAAAGTCTTTATATAATTTTTTTTATATTTAAATTTGAGTTTTATTAATGAAGATTTATATGATGTTCCAGTGATTGTAAATATTTAATTACTGCAGTTAAACAACCTGGATATTATTATTATTATAAGTTTTTATATATTATTATTTTGAAAAGCTATGCATGAAGTGAATGTCTTAATGATGACAATCATGTAATTCACACTTCAGAAATTCGGATAGGCAGTTAGCTATCCCTAACTACTTCCTGAAGATTTATTCTCAAGAAAGAGATCGAGAGGGTATTGGTACCTGAGATCGAGAAAGAGAGATGAAACATAGGATATCGTGTTGATATGTCACACCTATTCATGAAGCTAAGTCTGGTTAAGACCAGATAGAGGTGACATGATAAGACTGTTAGTGTTAAAGGAAAACATCTTGCATGTGAGTAACAGCTCGGGGGAAGACTCAGGCTTGGAAGTTGGTCTCAAGGTTGGGAGGAAATTCAGCAAATTATAGTCAGTTGGGACTAAGCAGTCGACAGTAATTGCTACAGAAAATAGATAAGTATTTACTTCTTCTAAAAGTTAAATGTACTATCGAAATAAGGACATGTATTTTGTTGAAAAGGGTTAAATGTGTTAAATCTGTACAGACCTAAATACTATCAGTAGAAGTATACATTCATCATGTTAGTTATTTAACAACAATTAGACTAGCCAAGGAAATGCTAAAAACACAGTAAGAATTGTAATAAGAATAGCAATTTTCATGTGAAACGAATCTAATTCCTAAGGCTACTTAATACATAAATTTTTAAGAAAGCAGTAAACGAGAAAAGTGAAGAACTCCTAGAATTTATCAGAACTGTTTTAGAAACTTTCAAAAGAAGTGGGTCACTGTTCTGGAAATGAACAAATATTGCTTAGAGACAACCCAGATACAGAAAAGAAAATGTAGACTATGACTCTTTTAATACCTCGCTAGCTAGCAGTAAATTCAAGTAATAAACATTAAATTAAACTATAAGGCTAAATCAAGCATGTCGAATGATTATGAAATGAAAACTGAAAAAATTATGCCCTAAAATTAAGGGAAAACCATAATCAATGAGGGAAAAATAAACAATTTTCATTTAAAAGTAAATGCCATTTGAAAAACAACTAAAACTTGAACCCAAGAATTCAACCCCAAATGAGTACAAGAGACACAAGGTTGAAGCATAAATCCTAGAAGTCTCAATCACTTCAAGGGCAAGAAGGTCTCCAATCCATCATTCATGAAGGAAGTCTACATAGCAAGAAGAAGATCCTTACATAAAGGCACCTACAAAGAAGATCAAATCGAAGCAGGACCTACATCAAGCTACAAGTCATCAAGCAAGTCCACTTGGAGAAGGAAACTTGAAGAACATCAATATCCAAGGAAGGCAAGTCATCAAGTCTTCAAGAAGGAAGAAAATCCATTACATCTCAAAAATCTATCAAGTAAGTATATTTCCCCTTCTAAACATACATCAATGTCTTTTTGCAAGGAAAGCAACAAATTGGTAGGTACCAATAACTTTCTTCATGGAAGAAGAGGATTCATCTACTTCTCAAGGAGAATGAACTTCTAGAACATATCAAAGGGAATATCACTATCCCTGCTAAGGAACAAACTCAATCCTTAGCTAAGTACAATAAGGATGAGACAAGAGCACAAAGGATTCTAATCGAATCAATCAAGACTCTCTCATTCCTTATGTCTCCAAATTTTAACATCAAAAGAAATTTATGATAAGCTATTCTTGGTATCCACAACCGAAGAAGTAATATCTCTAAGGAATGAATTGTACAAGATGAAGATAAAAATGCAAGGAGTAGCTCCATACTTCATGAAAATATTAGAAATGAGAGATAAAATTCAAGATCTTGGGAAGTCATGTCTGACAGAGAGATGACAGTTGTAGTACTCAACGCTCTACTTGAGGATTGGGGAAACTTCACCTCAAGCTATATGCCAAGAAGGAAGCAACACACTCAGAGCAATGTGGTCTCTATGTAGGACAGAGGAAGACAAAACTTAAATCAAAGGAAGATGTGGGATCAAAAGAGCAAGCATTCGCTACCATGGCCCAAAAGAAAGGGTAAATTTAGAAATTTGATCCACGTAGAACAAACAACAAAGACATGTCCAAAATCCAATGTTTTGGATTCCAATAATATGGACACTACAAAAGGATTTTCCTAGCTTAAGAAGGACAACAACAACAAGAGTAAAAGGGAGGAAGCTCATGTGACTCAATAAATGAAAGAAGAAAATAAGAAGCAAAAGAAGAAAGATCCTCAGATCTCTACTATGACTAAGTCAAACTATTTACTTCAATTCTTCTTTCAAGTTTTTTAGTAGTATAGGAGCATGTAGAATAGAATAAAATTTCATGGCTAGAAACATCCTCTAGAATCCAGAAGCATGATGTACATAGAGTTCAAAATACTCATGTAGAGAAGCATTTATAAATAAGAACAAAATGAATTGTTAGAATCATCTTCTAGAATATACGAGCATGGTAGATATAGCTCAAGATATTCATGCAGAAGGAGCATACCTAGTAGAGGAACTATATCCACATGAAATAAAATTGATCATGATTAAGAAATATTAGAAGACCTCCATCATCAAAATAAAAGAAACATTTGCAATGCAAGGGTCTTTAAGATCCAATGATGGAAATCTTCAAAATAAGGTTCATGAACCAAAGCAGATGTCTCATTGGAATCTCATTCATGTGATTCAAGAAAAAGATGATATGTAGGCAAATAAGATGAATCAAGAAGAGCCACACCAAGGCAACCAAATGAAGCTAAGATGATCAAAGCAGAATCAAGATGAGGTATGTATGCATCAAAGTTTAGTCATGTTATCTTTTATGTATTATTGAGTCATGGGAATAGTTCTATAAACATGATCAAGTATGAAAGAATCCCTTTCACTAAGGACATGCTCAAAGGCATGTACTGCAATGCAATGAAGGTCAACAAAATAATATGCTCACATAAGGAGTATAATATTGCTTCACTACAAAGCAAGACTACATAAGGATTATAATATGTGTCAATGAGTTTCTTGCTCATTGAAATAGGTCTAGCACATGTTAAGTGCTATAGGTGAGTCAAATAGTCAAAAGGAAATGTTGAAGTCCTTAAGGGCATGGTACAATATGTATGAATATGTATTAAATTCAAGAGAATACCTCCAAGTAAATTCAGGTCTCCTCCTATGCAAAGGCACCATCAAAGAAGCTCCTTCAAGCATAGAAGCCATCTGAAGTCTACTCAACAAAACACCTACAAATAGTTAAACAAGTCATCCTACAAGTCGTCTAAAAGGAGGGACAGTCCTCTATAAATAGAGGTTGTCCACTCCAATACAAACGCAATCAGGGAGCTCTGAAATTAGCAAAGTAAAGAATCAAGTAAAGGAATAAAAGGACGAGAAAAGGGTCTCCAAGGACAATGAGGAAGAAGGAAGAACACTGAGCCTTAGAGTTAATGTTCTAGGGCTTATTAAGTTACCACGTGTGAAAAAAGGGGGCTATCTAAGGTCATTACAACAACACTAACATAGTCACATAGCTCTCATTGTTTGGGCTATCAAAGTAGGCCTATAAGGCCTCTTCCTCAAGCAAAGAAGAGGCTCCTCAAGCAGGAAGAAATGAATATTCTATCATAAGATCTGGAAGGAATCCTCCCACGCGTGCGAAAACTAGGGTTGCACTACAGTCACAACAAGTCT